>CM038348.1:23374846-28174846 GCA_021464625.1 Proterorhinus semilunaris
CCAATCTTAAATGGTGTTGCTCAAAGTATACGGTGAAATAATTTAGACCGTGAGAAACTAAATTTTATGCCAGCTAGATTTATAGATTACCTCAATCAATTAGGGGAGATTATCTTTGAATAATGTTGTAGCTCAGTCTTTTAGCTTTCATATTCTTTAGTGGTCATATTGGTTCAATATATATACATTAAAACAAATCATACCTTTCAAAGCTCAAGTTTATTCAATAAAACTGAAGCTGTGGATTAGGCCAGTATTTTAAAGATAAATTAAACTATATACATCTGCATGCCAATAATCCATGTACTTGTGCAAATGTATATTCCCATTGTTTGTAAAATAACATTTTTTACTTACCTTTTGAAATTATTTCATAAAGTCTACCATCATTAGTCCAGATTAGCAGGAGAATTACGTAAAGTCCCATAAATGCCATCACGCTTACCTCGGCACGTATAGGCCGTCCTCTTGAAGGCTCCCAAGCACTGAGTTGTAAATTAGTTCGTCATTTCGCTAATGCAGGACTGTAAGAAATATCACCTTGCGACAATTTAATTACCTAAGTACTACAACTGGTTACAGTCCAAGTCTGTGTAAGAGTGAGGAAAGTGATTGTAATTTGAGGAGCCGCTGGGTTAATCAGTCAAACCGCAGTGACAATCTCAATGCAAACACTGTGCCATTAGATTAGAAAAAAAAAAAAAAGTTGTTTTGACATGTTATAATACAATGGATGCATACAATTGTTGGTTTTCATCAAATGAATCTTTTTTTCACATGGTCACCCAAATTCAGTATAACAACTTTGAAGTTATGTAAATTAATAAATAATAAGTTGATGACCATGATGAGTTTTATGCGGAACTGTGTTTTTGAGTTTAACAATGAAATAAATACTGTAGATAAATGAATTGTACTTGACAAACAATGGAGAAATTGTTTTCCGCTCTGAAGCGATTTCTACTTCTTCAATACTGCAGCTACTTTTCATTTCTCCAGTTGTCTCAAAAGGTGTAAAGCCAATCAGAAGTATTATTTTGCGGATAGCTTTTAAAAAAAGTTATGGTTCTTATCATTATTATAAAATAATAATAGCTGACAACCTCATTCTAATGCCAATGGTCTATAAGGGCTGTGTGCTAGAATATGCAGTGTCGGCTCATCACATTGTCAAAAGCAACGTGGGGACAGCCTGGTGGGTCTCCAGAGGCGAGCTCTGCTTCACCTACTGGATTCAACCTGCTGTCTGGGGCTCAAAATAGCCATTTGAGGAGACTAGTGAAATGTAAGCAAAGCAGACACTCTGACTGACACCCAGGAATGTCTTTCTCTCTCTCGTGCGCGCTCCCACCTCTCCTCTCTCTCCCCTCCAGCACTGTTCCTCCTCCTGCTGCCCATAACCTGTCCCGTATGCACCGCTTTAGAGGGGCAGTGACAAGTGGAAGCTTTGGAATACATTAGAAATGAGAAACTATGAGAAGACATTACAGTTGTATTAGTTACAGGATGGCATCATGTTCTGAAAATTGGAATACTGTCCCATCAAATACTTTTTTTTCACAAATAAAACAACAACAAAAAAGAAGAAGAAGAAAAAAAAAACTGTTTTTACCTTTAACTAAGCCTGTTCGGGTTGAAGGACACATTCGGCCATACCGATTTTACATTTTAGATGATATTTTGTCAAATAAATGAGCCATAACTAGAGTCAAAGTTTTCTTGACAGTAATATAAAGGGAAAAAAAGACACTCCATAGCCAAACATATGCCTTGCTACCAGTGAAGATACTTTCACGGTTCATAATTTGATACTCTGATCATTCCATCAGGGTGGATTCCACCAGCTGCAAGGCAACCAGACATGAAAACTGTAAAAAAGCCTGCAAACTTACTCCACTCAACTGCGTTTACTAAGTCACGTTGAAATACACTGAATACATTCTCACAAACCAGAACTAAAATATCCCTGTGGTCCACCTTGGTGTAATACAATTGTTCCCGGAATCAAAAGCTTATTTCTTCAGCTTCATACAACACCATTTTCATGTGGAAGGCATAGAAAATCTAGATCACGCTTTGATCTTTCCACTTTTTCCACCTTTTATTTACGCGTACAATTTCTCATTTAAAGATGCGATTTAAACGTCATTACGCTTTGTGTTTACCCAGCCTTGGAATGAGAGGTGATCATTGCACTAGAGCGGTGGTGGGGGGGGGGGGGGGGGGATGGCACACTTCAAAGTGAAGCGTGCCACAGTTACTAATAGGCTATATCTCTTCAGCATTTGGACACGGTTGTACAACAGCAACAGTGCTATACGTGCAGAATAAATAACCCTTCTGCTCATCAATGTCGGCCCTGTTTTGGCAGTTTTTTCTGTCCGACTGTTCTTTAATGGGTCTCATGTGAAAAGAAAACCTTTGTGGGCTTTTGTGAACACTTCACAATTGTTGCAGATTCAAAACGGGTTTAATTAAATTCTTATTTTTAATCAATTCCCCTTTGTCGGTAGGCTGAGAGCTTCAATGACTATGAATGCTGTTACCTTGCCAATTTAGAGCACCCCTGTTGAGCAATTTAGGTAGTCATACCTCTTCTGTGGTAAGTGATTTGATTCATGTAAAATGGTTTGTGCTTTTATAAAGTAGGTAATATTTCCCAGAGAGCGCTTTCTCTCCACGTGTCACTGGATGTGCGTATGTGCATGTGGACCGTCTGACTGATGGCTGTCATCCACTGGCACCACCATTCGAAGGAAAATGGCCAGTGCTTCAGGACACTTATGAATATATACTGATATCTCTGGGGGTAATAAGCGCTCAGGGAAGGCTGACCGCCACACTTAGCGTACAAGCTTTGGACTGGAGAGCGTAACGTGTTATGACTAACCTTTACCCCGTGGTTAAAAAAAAACAAAAAAACAACCTAATCCCCATATAAGGCACCAGAAAACTCATTCCAGCCCATTACGGGTTTTTGCCCGTTAGGCTTTTCACCATAAACAAAGATACCACTGAATTAAATTAAGGAACAAATTGGAAGCCACCACTGAGAGACCTCTTAATAAATAATGCCAGGAGATGTTTAACTCAAGTGCCGCGGAGGTTTGTTGAGCATAATGTTGTTAAAATCTGATGTGGGGAAAAACATATCCATCAGCGTGTAATGAAGCTATGATTGAATTCGGCTAATTTGTCTGATGGCAGGGCTCCATGAATTATTTCACATCTTTGTCTCTCCTTCCACTTCTGCTGCTCTAAACTGTGCTCTTATCTGGCTGCGTGTGTTTACTCACATGGGGCATTCATGAAATATTTGAAGCCCAATTGTTTACATTCGCCACAAATGAGCCTCTTCATTATTAGCGGCTGTCAACTCCGGCGCGCCGCAAGTGGTTCACAAAGGCGGCGCCCCAGTACGGCAGGGACACGTATATTATACACAAGAGGGTGCACAGTTTGAAAGCGTCATTTGGGCTTGGGCAGGCACCCATTCGGTTAAAATTATCACTAGTGTATATATTATGCAAAATCATTTCTGGTATTACCAACAAAACAAGAACGCATAATAAACTCATCCTAAATTGGAGAAAAACCTTTTGCTGTATCAAAATTAAAAACGATAATAAATAAGAGATGTCAGTGCATAGTGGTTTGCCTCCCACTCAGATTCAGAGGCTTTACTGCGATTGATGTTTATTTGTTGAACTAAATGTTTGAAAGGGTTCATTGCTGCATGTAAACCTAATTGGGCAATGGCAACCTTCCCGTGGCTGGTTGTTCGGCGGATGCATTGTAAAGGTTAATCATGTGAAACAGCTGTTAATTTGTTCCCAAGAGACACGGAACCATGTGTATCGCCACTAGTTAGGATGGATAGGGCAAAGGAAATCTCCGCAGTAATTGCAATGGGCTATATATATCTCCATACGGACGTTTCACATTGTCCTTTTCTTCTCTGTGCCCTAGAAGTCCGACCGTAAAAGTGAAGCTTGCCTCTCGTCTCGAGTATGGACTTGGCGGGACAGGCCTATGTGCTGGTGGCTCTACTCGCCTGCACTCTTCTACTATGCGGGGCCCAAGAAAAGGACTACACTGTCAAGGAGGAGCAGCCCGAAAACGTCCGCATAGGCAACCTCCGCAAAGACCTGGACCTCAACTTGGACCCCACCATCCGGCTCTCCTCCCCGCTGCAGTTCAAGCCTGTGTATAAGACGGGCGACGTGCCTTTGGTGCGGGTGGAGGCGAACACCGGGGAAATCTTCACCTCGAACCACAGGATTGACCGGGAGAAACTGTGCTCAGGGGTGTTCGGCGATAAACGCTGCTACTACGAGATCGAGGTGGCCGTGCTGCCCGACGAGATCTTCCGGCTGGTGAAGATCCGCTTCCTGATCGAGGACGTGAACGACAACGCGCCGCTGTTCCAGTCCACGGTCATCAACATCTCCATCCCCGAAAACACTGCCATCAACTCCAGATACCCCGTGCCCTCCGCATTCGACCCTGACGTGGGGCTCAACGGCATCCAGCACTATGAGCTGGTCAAGGTTAGACATTCAGTTTTTTTTTTTCAAATTACTGTGATTAGGTGGTGGTCTTTTTTCTTGGTATTCAGCATACCAGGCCACTAGGTCCTCCTGATGCATTGGAGACAACATACAGTCAAGTTTTAAAACCTTACAACATGTTCTTGATTGTTGATCACACTACTGTATGTTGGTCATTCTATTTGCTCCAAGGCCACAGTCAGGCTGCAGGCCGAAGTGTCCCATATCTAATTCTTCTGCCCTTATATCCTTTCTGATCTACTCAGATTCAATTTGTTTCAATGTGACACAGACCACTTGGCTATGTGTACCTAAACCCGACACATATCTGATATTTTGCTATACAATTTCAGTTTGAACGGCCAGGTTACGCGCATCTGACCTCAATGTTATTTAGGTCAGACGCAACAACACGGTCACTTGTAATGAATAAAGTGTGTGTCAGTGAAGCCACTCACCTCGCGATTCACTGTTGAACTGCACTCACACACGTTTCTTGGAATAGACGTCGCTGCCACTGCACCACAACAGGCCGTAGCCCAAGAAAGTGTCCTTCCTCCTTCTTAAAACAATTATGTTGTAAAAGTGTTTGTGGCTTTTCACAAACACTTTAACATTAACAGATACGGCACCGCGTTTCATCCATGATTGCTTCCTGAAACACTGTGTCTTGTTCTGCGTATGCTTGAGTCTGATTTTGTTCTGACAGGTGATGAGATACTATTGGCATTATCGAGAAGAAGAAAAAAAAGATTGCCCCCAAAAGGCATTTGTTTAAAATGAACAAGTACCTTATTACCTTATCTAGTTTTAGTACCTTATTAAAACCTTGCTAACACAGGTTAACCACCCTGCCTCTCATGCAACCAATTTAAATAATTAAATACATTTGTTTCACTTAAGACTCACCACAACATTCTGCTGGCTTTAGAAATACATATTTCATTTTCTAAACCCTAAAAAAAAGAAAGAAAGAAAAAAACACATCTGATGAGTGTGCGATAGTTTATAGTTATACATATTGTCCTCATTAGAGACAGTATATTGGTTTATATCTAACTGCTCAGACAAATACTTCCAGTTGATATGGATCAGAGGAGACTGAAGGCAGCCAGCCTTCTTCCGGTTGCTACGGTTTCCCCTGTCTAGAAAAAAACATGCTGTTCATGTTGAACCAGTGGCTGCGCGGCTCAGGACTAACACCTGAACACAATTTCATTGTACGGTTGTACAATGACAAATAAAACACTTACTCACTTAAGTGTCTCACATCGTTTTATTAACTTCAGAACAGTGTATGGCACAGTGTAAATCATGACCATTACTTTTAATTATGCTTATAGAAGTACATTCATTAAAAATCTTGTTGGGACAGAGTCATTTTGTTGACACTAAGCCCAATTATTGATTTGGTGCTTCGATAAAATTCCATTTGGCTGAGCTCAGAATCAGACAAGCAAACCTTGGCAGGTGTACATCCCTGCCAGCGTCCAAATGATTATAAATGAAGGCCTGTCTTATCTGATATATGCGGCAGTGTTCTTTGGATGCTGAATCATCAGCTGTACAAGCTAGTTAACAAAGAGCTGCTCTGATGTACCTGATATATTTATGATCAAATACTCACTTGATTGAAGATGTGAAAAAGACTACTGCTACAAAAGCCATTCTGTATAAATTAATTAGGTTCAACTGGGAATACATTCAAGGTAATAAATGAACTGAGGGAATTACTCAGATGAATTTGCCCTAGGCCGCAAAATGTAAATTTACTGGTTTTGACGTACCACAGGGGGTCAGAAGCCAGTGCTTTTTCAGCCTCTGCAAATTCTTCGCCAGAGGAAAGAGGAAGCAACTGAATGTTGCAGTATTTGTTAGAATAAGGACTTCAGCGACAACATTTTTGGTGCCCAAAGAATAATCTGCGCAGAAAGAGAAGAACCATTTACCACCACAGTTTGTGCAGTGTAAAAATAGCATATCTTCTTCTTTATGTATTTAGTGTAGTGTTTATGCAAAATATCAAAGGTTCATTGTAACAAAATAATAGTTTTCCTTTCTTAAAGATATATTGTTAATTGGTTATTAGTTTCTTAAACCATGGTGTTTTTTTTCCCCTCTGTGTGGACTATGCTATTTTGCAGTGTTGTTTTCCTGTTATCGTTATATCTGCTCCAATCACAGGCTTTGCTGCACTAATCCGCCTGCAGCAACCGCCTGCCTTGATTTCTCTGCACTGGGTCAATTAATATTTATTATTTCTTTCCATATCGTTCTCGCAATATGATTCAGATGTTATCTCCGTACAAACATGCACATATCGCTGTGGGCAGGTGGTAGGGATCTACGAAGTTAACTCACTTTGATGCAGCCGAACAATTTCCAGGGGTTTTCGTGAGCCACACATCTTTTACAGAGAGCTTTTCTACACGCGGTCCTTCAGTGACCAGCGGAGTTTGCGCCATCTCATTTGAGCAAGCATGTGCAGACACGGCACAATTCACATCTGCAATATGTCTCAACAGGTCCTACGCGTGCCACACATCTGATTAAAGCCAGTGAGGAGAAGCTAATGTTTTATGCTAAACACCGTCTCATGCAGGACCAGAGAGCTTTTCTTTACTCCGTAATTGGTGCTCGATTTAAGCAGAGGAGCAATATACGCTGTTGCTTCTCGGGGCAGAATTCACACAAAGTAGGATAATACGCATTCTGTATTAATAGTCCCGACAACTCTCAATATTAGTAGATTGATGACGGCGGAGATGAATCTTTTACTGTGTGTGGTATAATGAGAGGGAATGAGAAACACATTCATACACCAGAGATAAAACACGACGAGGAAAAAAGGTATGAAGGGAGAACTTGATGTTTGTGCGCAAGTAGAAAATAATCTATTCTCTAGAAAAATAGAATCACTTTCCAATACAGCAGAGTAATAGTAGTTTTACTATTCATACTAAAAGGACTTTTGCTTTTATTATTACAGATACACAGATACTCACTTAAATCCAGAGGCAACACCTTCTGTCAAGGTCAACAAACAAATGCATGCACACACACTTAGTAACTTTTTGTTCAGCAAAATACTCTTTTTCTTGTGTGTCGTTCCGATTACAAGCCGTTGCGCCAGACCAAAGCCCAAAGAAAACCAAAAAGGTTTGGGTCAGGGAGAGAATATCTATAAATCTATATAAAAGTGATTGCTGTTCTAGAAGGTTAAAGATTTGCTATGGGGACTGTGGATCCTTGGAAAGGTCACAAAGGAAATAAAAAGATTACAAGTAAAAGTGCCCCCCGCCTCATAACAACGCAAATGGCACGTCGCTGTTTCCTGGCCGAACTTAACATTTTTGAGTGAGCACAAATTGCCGCTCTGTGTCTGTCAGGAATACAAATGTGCGTCTCTTAAGCGTCTCCCCCTCTGCCAGGGTCTCTCCAGTGCGGCGTCCTGAATTGCCCATGCCTGGAAAATCACCAATAAAATGTTCTGCTCATTATTGTGATCATGGGCAATTATTCTCTTTGCCCTTTACTTTACGGAGAAAAAAAAATGCGGTCGGGATCGGTTCGTCAAATCTGCCGCTTTCGCGTTGTCCCAAGGATACCTGCCCGCCTTTGAACTTCTCACGCTGCTTTATCGAACTCGAGATAAGATCATTTGGTTTTTGTTTCGGAATCCGTGGGACTGAAAAGCGCCAAAGACATTTGAATGTTAGGCAGCTTTGATTTCAGCAGTGCAGTGGAAAAGCCAAAGGTTTTTCGAGGAGGAAGAATATCCTAGAATAGCACTTGGCCGCTGAGCCACCTTTTGGACTATCTTTGTGGTGCTCCGGTGAGATTTGTGTCAGAAGAGAATTATGTTTTGCCCAGGGTTTTTTTTATGTTGCTGGAGTTTGCTATCTTCAGTGGAATTTCTCGCTTGATTTTTTTGTACAAGGATAAGAATTTATCGGTGATGGTTGGAAAAGCTTGGTAGTTTCAGCTGTTGTACAAATAGTGGCACCGGTTATGATGAAGTGCAGTGCTAGTAGTAGCTGATGTAGTGAGTACTATAAATGTTACTACTGTTATAGCTTTACTACTACTACTGCTACTACTACTACTACTACTACTACTACTACTACTACTACTACTACTACTACTACTTTACCATTACCATTACCAATCAGTCTAATAAAACTTGACGAGATCTCATTTTCCGCCATGATGAGTTATAGCATTTGTAAGTCATATTAGAGGGAAAGTCCCACAGAATAAACCGCAGCGTGCAGGTACTGTATTTAAAGGGTCACGGTCAAACAAAACCAATCAGTGACAAGGTTTGCGTAAGATTTGCCCACGACAGAGGGTTCAATCAGCCGTTTGTATGCTCTGCGGAAACATCGGCAGGACATCTGGATCCTGTTCGCCGCTGTATTTGAGCCGTGATTTGCAGCTGCACTGTCCACATTCATCTGGGTTGCTTTATGTCATCGCCTTCACTCCCGTCTTGGTGGGCATAGTGTCGGAGAGTCTTGCTGAGATCAATGTGCCGCTGCCGGCTGGGGCATGCCTCACTGATTAACCGCATGATGAAGTGGATGTCTGTATTTTGGTTGACCAAGCAGGAGTTACTCTCGCCTAACCTTTAGACACTGAGATTCTTCTAGAGAGGAATTTCACATGCCAGCGTGCACGGTTGCAATATCAAATCCCGTATTCTAGTAAATGTTGCAATACATTGATTTTGGGATAGCTTCAGAGGTAGTTGCGCATAGATGGAAAAAAGGCGCTAGGCTGACTTTCTAAAAGCCACACCGCGTAGAATTTACATTTTACAAAATACAGCGTGAATGTACAAACATGTGCCTTTGCATTGAGCACCTCGCCTCTCCTAAGCCATGACTGTAACTTCACCTGGAGTAAGTACGTCTCCATCTCGTCGCCATGGAGATGAATAAAGTCAGCAGCATTTTAGATTTAAATAGGCTATGTTCTCATCCAAATCCATTTTTTGGTTACTCACTGCAGAAATAGCATTTTCTGTCTCAAGCGGCTCATTAGGAGCAGGTTTTGTATTGATGACAACAGTATAGTCAAAATGTTACCCAGAGTCACTTTAAAATATTGAAGTTTCTTGGTTTAAACAGGGTCTGTCAAACTGAATCAGGGCTTAATTCATCTTTTTTTGTTGTTGTTGGGTATTTCATAATTTCATCATAGGTTAAAGGCTTATTACTGTTTTGCTCCAAATGTGATTTAACGTTAAATAGCACCCGAATGATCCTGGGGGCTCTGTTGTCGGGGGCTTCGTGCCCCTGGTAGGGTCTCCCATGGCAAAAAGGTCCTAGGTGACGGGTCAGACAAAGAGCGGTTCAGAAGCCCCTTATGAGAGACCAACAGGCCCGGTTAGAACCATGAGGCCGTCCTGTGGACCCATCACCTGCAGGAGGAGCCATAGGGGCTGGTGCAATGTGATTTGGGCAGTTCCAACAGCTGCCCCCACGACCCGGCAACGGACAAGTGGAAGAAGATAGATGGATGGATGGGTATCAATTCATATATATCAACTTTATTTATTAAAAAAAAACTTTGCAGCTTGGCCAAAGTGCTGTACACAAAACACACAACAAAACAAAAAAAAACACAAAATATATAGGCAAAAATATATACAAAATCAATAATACATCAAATCAAACATTTTCAAAGGCAAGTGAAAATATGGTTAGTTTTCACCTCCACTGGGCACTCAAAGCACTTTTCCATCAAGTAACTACTCACAATTTACCAAGGAGGTTACAAAGCACAGGCATTGTGTTGCCCAAGAACACAACAACAATACTGATGGGAACTGGAGCTACATTGTTGACTGTGTGCGTGACTTTACCTTTGTTAAGGACTACAGATGGAAATTAAATGAGTATAGTGCTAAATCTGGTGCAACCATCTTTTCAATGCAACTGCACATTGTCCTTCTAATTAATAAAATAAAATAAAGTCCAGGTTGTGATGTATTTGTGAGATATTGCCAAAGTACACTACGTATTCTTCAACAATATCCACAGCCCTCTTGTTTTGAGTGTGCATGTTTTTTATAGTTCAGGGAATAGAGAAAATAATCAATGTGTTGCTTGCTGGCTCTGAGCTCCATTCAGTTTTCATTCGCGTCATATTTTGACACGTTCACCTCTTCCTGGGGTTTAACAAAAAAGAGACAAACAATTCCGGGCTTCTACTGTCTTAATTATATGCATGAGTTCATGGCCGGGGGCAATGTTGGATGGGGAAGAGAAAGAATTAGTGAGGGAAATGGGTGAGGGGACAGAGACAGAGGGAGTTTCTATCAGCATTATAAAAAGGTGCTATAACCGGGTGATGAATAGCTCTTGCCTGTTAGCCCAAAGCCGGGGCATCAGCGTGACTGCCGCCATCCTGATCTATTCACCTCCCAATCTCACTCTCCTCACAGTTTTAATAAGGTCATCAACTTGGCGGAAAGATGCATCCCCGGATAATCTCATGCATTGTCTGCTACGGAGGCTACAGAGTGACGCTTCCTTTTTCTGCAACTACTGTATCTGTGTTATTCAGAGTTTCTCAGTCTTTTTCATCCAAATGATTCTGAAATGATTCACCTCTTATCAAATGCAGAGTGATCCAGCGCTGTGCTGAGATTTCTGAGACTTAAATGTGATTGTAATGTTTTGGCATATGCAATCAGTTCCTCCATTCTATAGAATAACAATTAATATTTGCAGTTATCGATGCAGCTAAAACTACACATAAGCAAGGATATTACCAATCATGTATAACAGTGCAAAGCCATATGCAAAGCAATGGGGAGCTTGAGAATAGTTTCATATTTAAACATATCCTCGTAAAATATGGATATTTAAGTTTTGGAGAGATACATCCTTTCCAACTTTTGAGTCTCTGAGTGATTCCTGGGAGCTGGCCTTTTCTTAGCCTGCCCTAGATCTGATCACAATACACTAGGCTAATTTTGCATTCAGGAAGACGCACAGAATGAGAGATAGCTCTCTTGAACTAATTGAAATGCGCTGTGTGCTGTCTTGTCAGTTGTAAAATTGTGTGAAACCAAGACAAAAGCATAGAGGAAATGCTCCCTCATAAATCACTGTGCTGCATTCCCTTTGACACATCCCTAACTCTACATCCCTCTATTAACACCAGGCGTTGCCAAATATCAGATATTCAGCTACTGTGCCATTGCTGAGAACTGTTCAAACAAATGAGAATTGAGCCTGCTCGCTGGTGCTTTACAATAGAGCAGCTAGAATGTTGACTTGGACCTTCTAGAAATAGTTATGCTTAGCGCATATACGGTATTATCGTCATCCACAGACCACTGTCCCTTGAATCATTTATATGCAACCTCTATGCTTATGCATATGTATTTTGCTCACCAGAAGGATTACAAAATCAGGTCTGAGAAAGCAATGCTGCAGTGTGTGCTGTTTTAAGTAGTTCTGTCAATCAAATCATGACAACCATTCCCCAAGCAATCACTCTCTCACAGTAATATAACATGCCACAGTTTGTGACAGTGTGTGCTTGTGCTGTCATAAGGGCAGCTGTAGTGTACAAATGAAAGTCCTCTTCTATCTGGTAAAATATTCCTCACTGGAACAAGGGGAATTTTGTATCTTAATCTCATTTGATAACTGTGCCTAGACAGAATAATCTGCTGTAGCATTACGTGCAGCACGAAGCTTATCTTCTTAAAGAGGATGCTTTTCTTGTTTTACCATGAAACTGCTTCTGACTGAAAGAGCTTCAAAGGGCTCCTTTGTTTCATAATGTGCATGCAGCTCATTCATGGGCTGATCTTCTTCTTCTCCCCCATAGCCTCTTTCACTCTCTTTCTGACACTTGCCTCTTCCTTCCTTCCTTTTCGTACTCCTCTATTATGGACAACTATGCATAATCACTGATCTCAATATCAGCCCTATCTTTCTGTATCATTAATCAGTGACAAATTATATGTTATCTCCAGCTGTGCACCTGGTATATATCTTACTGTACTCTGAAATGTGATTAATGAGTAGGCTTTATAGACAAATATGCACAAGACCATTGTTACCATGTTTAACCCATTGGTGTACAACTGGTTTAGCCTGAACATGTTTCAAACATAGAAAATACTGTTTGAGACCAACTTGAAACCAGCTGCAGGATAGCTTCACTCAATCTGTGTAATATCCTATCTTATTACCATGCTAATGAAAAAGCAGAGTGAACCATGTTGCTGTCAAAAACTGTTTAATTTGAGGTTGATATTCATCACTACCTGAAAACCACAAGCTTATGAAAGTTACAAATGAACCTGGGGAAAATTCCTCAAAAGCCTGTTTGAATTTCACAGATAACTTCAAATGCCATCTGAATCAAATTTTTTAGGATGTTTATGATCCAATTATAAGGTGTTACCTGCTACAAGTTATTAATCGCTTTCTCACATTCCCCCAGAGAGAAAACATGTGCAACTTTTCCTTAATGACGCAATCTCTGTCTCTTTTTCTAAGAAGTGATATGGAGGAAAAATGTATTTGTTTCACTGAAACAGAGGTGAAATGAAGTAAAAGTGTGCTGTTGCTTTGATGTGCAACGTTTACATGAAGACACTTTGCACAATTTTTGAATTTGAAATACATTTAAAACATTTATAAGTTGTCCGCCCATTGCCTGCGTAGGTGTCCCCTGGGTGCTCCGTTTTCCATGACCACTAAAAACATGTAAAATAGGCGAGGATGGATGAGTGCGGGACAATGGATGCAAATAGGGCCACAATCTAGGGTGGCATGGTTATGGCATGCATTCTTCCAACCAAATAAACTAATGCATATATGTATGGCAATACTTGCACAGTATTTCACATTATAAGTCGATTATTCCCTCCATGGCACAAGAGATATGATACTGTACATGACGTAAAACTTTGCTAAATGGCTCCACTGTTTCTATGAGCACCTCACACTAACAGTGATTTTTCATCTGCTGTTGCAGGTTGTCAGCGAGTTTGGTCTGGACATCATTGAGACACCCGAAGGTGACAAGTGGCCGCAGCTGATCGTGCAGCAGAACTTGGACCGTGAGCAGAAGGACACCTTTGTCATGAAAATTAAGGTTGAGGATGGAGGCAGCCCCCCCAAGTCCAGCACAGCCATTCTCCAGGTCACCATCTCAGACGTCAACGACAATCGCCCCATCTTCAAGGACAGCGAACTGGAGGTCATGGTCCCCGAGAACGCTCCCACGGGAACATCTGTGGTGCAGCTCCACGCCACAGACGCAGACATGGGAACCAACGCGCAAATCCACTTTGCCTTTAGCAACCAGATATCTGCGTCCACCCGCCGCCACTTTTCAATCGACAGCACCACGGGGCTCATTTCGGTGAAGCAGCCGCTGGACAGGGAGGCCACGCCGGTTCACAAGCTCATTGTCTTGGCTAGTGATGGCAGCTCCACCCCCTCCCGTGCCACTGTCATCGTTAACGTTACAGATGTAAATGACAACGTCCCATCTATAGACACTCGCTACATCATCAACCTTGTTAATGGGACTGTCCTGTTGTCTGAGAATGCTCCGCTGAACACCAAAATAGCTCTAATTACTGTTACAGACAAGGATGCTGATCTTTATGGGAAAGTGACTTGTTACACTGACCATGATGTTCCCTTTCGGTTAAAGCCTGTCTTCAACGATCAGTTCTTACTAGAAACAGCTGCCCCCCTCGATTATGAGATGACGCGAGAATATGCAATTAAGATAGTAGCGTCGGATAGGGGGACGCCCCCTTTGAACACTTCCGCTATGGTGTTAATTAAAATCAAGGATGAGAACGACAATGCCCCCATCTTCCCCCAGCCAGAGATCCAACTTTCAATTCCCGAGAACAACGACCCGTCCACGCAGTTAATAAAAATCAGCGCTACGGATGCTGACAGTGGACATAATGCTGAGATTATTTACACTCTCGGCCCTGACGCTCCTGATGGCTTTAACATTGACAGACGATCGGGAGTCCTCTCGGTTGGCAAGCGGCTGGACAGGGAAAAGCAGGAGAGGTACTCGTTCACTGTCATAGCCAGAGACAATGGGTCCACGTCCCTGCAGAGCAATGTCACCGTCAGGCTAATTGTCCAAGACCTTAATGACAACAACCCGGCTTTCACTCACCCGGAGTATAACTTCTATGTGCCTGAGAACCTGCCCCTCTATGGAACTGTGGGCTTAATCACAGTGACAGACGCGGATGCCGGGGATAATTCCGTTGTAACCCTTTCCATTTTGAACAGTAAAGATAATTTCATCATCGACCCGCAGACTGGCGTTATCAAACCTAATATTACCTTTGACAGGGAGCAGCAAAGCTCTTACACATTTATGGTCAAGGCTGTAGATGGGGGGCAACCTCCCAGCTCCTCCTACGCCAAGGTCACGATTAATGTAGTGGATATAAATGACAATCGGCCCGTATTTGTCATCCCATCCTCCAATTACTCCTACGACCTGGTGCGTACCGCCACCACCCCCGGCGCCGTGGTCACCAGGGTGTTTGCCATTGACAATGACACAGGTATGAACGCAGAGCTGCACTACAGTATCATCAGCAGTATCATCATCACCTCCAGGGTCTCTCCGCGAGGCCTTTTTGCCATCGATAAAACAACGGGTAACATTACACTGCAGGAGAAAATTGTGCCGGCCGATCAGGGACTGCATAGGCTGGTGGTCAAGGTCAAGGATCTAGGCCAACCAGAGTCGTTACACGCAATTGCACTTGTTCACCTGTTTGTCAATGACACCGTGTCAAATGCCACCTTCATACAAGAGCAGCTGAGGAAAAGCATGGAGACACCTTTGGACCGGAACATAGGCGACAACGAAGAATTGCCTCAAGCCAATGGATATGTTATTGTTGTCATAGCCATCATAGCGGGCACCATGACTGTCATCTTAGTGATATTTGTGACCGCTTTGGTGCGCTGCCGGCAGACGCCCAGACACAAGGTGGTGCAAAAGGGCAAGCAGAGCGGGGAGTGGGTGTCGCCAAATCAAGAGAGCCGTCAGATCAAAAAGAAGAAGAAGAGAAAGAAGCGCTCCCCGAAAAGCCTCCTCCTGAACTTTGTCACCATTGACGAGTCCAAGCCCGACGACCCCACCCACGAGCATGTCAACGGCACACTGGATCTCCCCGTGGAGCTGGAGGAGCAGACCATGGGGAAGTACAACTGGGCCACCACTCCCACCACCTTTAAACCCGACAGCCCCGACTTAGCCAAGCATTACAAATCGGCGTCCCCTCAGCCGACTTTTCAAATCAAACCCGAGACTCCAGTAGCCCCCAAGAAACACCATGTGATCCAAGAGCTCCCCCTGGACAACACTTTCGTTGTGGGCTGTGACTCGCTCTCCAAGTGCTCGTCGACTAGTTCCGACCCTTACAGTGTGTCGGAGTGCGGCTGTCAGGGGGGATTCAAGACCGTGGGGCAGATCACCACCCGACAGGTAATTCATGAGTTCCTTTCTATAAACCCACCCACTCTAGTCCCCACTCACTCCTCCTCCCTTTGCTGTCCCATGGCCAATGTGAAGCTCAGAGGGTGGCAGCATGATGCCGGATACACCCCCACAAACCATGTCTACACCAATGTCATACGCACCAAAGAATGAGATTTCAAAAAGGGAGAGAAATTGAACTAACAGAAGTTTCCATTAGGTAGCATTTGTGAGCAATTTATAAAATGTACACTTTACATTGTTCAAAAGGAAAGTAAGTTTTGCTGCATTCAATGTTAAATATAAAAATAGAATTAGAATGTGTTGTATCAACATCGTCTTTTCTCAAAAAAAAAAAAAAAAAAAAAAGCTTAGAATCCTTATGTTGATATCAAATCTGCACTTTGGTAATCGAGAAGAATGAGAAAGATTAATAGAGCATGAAGGAAACGATGAGCATTGTGCATTAAACTAATTGAATCAGAGGTGTGAATGTATTTAGCTTACACATTTGATAATAAGGGCTACTCATGCATATATTTATCCAAAACGTATCAAGGTAATAGTGCAAAGCAAATAAATCTCTGGGACATGCTAGAGCATCTTTGTAAATAATTCCACTTTTCTTCGCGGCTCCCGTTCGTCAAAATATTAAGTGCTTCCTTAACTGTGCCAGCGCAAGGGGCTCATTTGAATGCCAAGGTACAGCAAAGGACTTATGATTCCCTAAGAGATATGTGCCAAATGCGAAGTGCCCCAATAAATAAAAAGGCCTGCGAAGGGAAATAAATGTAAATCAGAGGTAAGGAGAGGTGGCCTTGCACACTCCTGACAGGCCACTGTGAGTGCTATACGCAAGAGTGAGTAGAGCTGTGGGCGGGGGGAGGGGTCAGCGGGATCAAGGTGACGCGGAGCCTTGAGACCAATATATTTAAACACCCAGGGAGTGTAGGGAGTCTATAAAAAGCCCGCCAGGCCAATTTTGTATTTAGCTCATAAATGCTGTTCTTTAATGACCCAAATTATTAGAATAAATGAGGTATGTAAGGGATTTCTCCTAAAGTTTTAATTAAGATGACATAGGTGACTTTGTAATAGTGTGAAAACAAAAGTTGAAGATGCCTTTCAAGGGGATTCATTCAGATATTTACTTACTCACTAAATCAATGAGAGAAAATGAAAATTCAGCCACAGTATTGAATAAGTCATTTGATTTGAGCTCATAATGGATAGAAAAGAAAAAGAAAAAAAGCCCCGGCGGTGTTATTGGCATGCCATGTTAACGCTTGTTTTTAGTGGCGACAACAAGAATGTTTTGTTTCATTTTACAGTTCCTCTACGTTTTATGCTTTCCCATGTTCTAAGTTCAATTTTGAGCATATTTGTTTGTGGTTCAAGGGCATCCTCTTTTGTACTGTTGTGAACATGATTAGTTTGTCTGTCACTCATTCATTTCTGGGTCACTTTTTATGATATGATTCATTTATGTGGAGCATATCTCTGTTGCGTTGCACCTAGTTTTCATGTCACCGTTTTTTCCCCCCCATCATATTCGTGTGAGTTCGCAGCAAGCGTTCCAAATTCCCTGTGGCATAGTTTTGGTAAATGACTGTTGATCCTGCGTTACATTGTGCGCTGTATAATTGATGAAGACTCCCACATTGAGTTGATAGGCATTGCCTTCATCCACCTTTTATCCCAAACCTGGTTAGAAGCGATGCTCTGCCACGCTCAATTATACTTAAGCCTGCTTTATGCCCTGCTCGCAAAGATTTTATTCATAATGTGTTTGTGTATGACACAGTGACGACTTGTCAGAATAATTTCCCCCTCTTGCCACAAGTGAAGGAAATATGCAGAAATATTCACTGCTTGCTCCATAATTCCTAAATTATTACCCATCATGCCGTTTATGCATTATGGCTGCAAATTGATTTTCACTTATGCTGCTGATAAGAGTGGAGCATTTTAGCGGAAATAATTTAAAATCAATGAATATCTGATTAGTAAACAACTCGTCTAATCTTGCACTGAAATTAGCCCGTGATTATTTTTAGCTATACTCCAGTTCATGCTAACGTTATCTGCGCCGTAAAGCCAATACCTCCACACTGATGTTATGAAGATAGTCAATGTCTTCCTTACTTCTTAACCCCGGAGCAATTGACTAGCGATGCCTCCCACTTTCGACACGAGATTTCCCACCAGTTTTAAGAGTGCTTATTTAAAGCCTGTGTCATGAAAAAATAGCATTAAGCTTTGCCCGATGAGAATTGGTAGCTGCAAAGGTTAATTAAATGCACCGAAGGGTTAATCATTTATAATATAGTATGATTAAAATCACTGTAATTAGGTTTGGGGAGAGGTTGATAAGACTGAAATAAAGTGGCAGCCGTCCTTTAAGATGATTATTATAGATGTTATGCCTACCTAAGGCTCAGTTGCGCTCTTAAGATTCAAAGATACAGTACACGACCCCTGTTATTGCAAACTGCTTTGAACATTATGTAAAATGCTCGAGAGCTTGTTCGTGAATAGGATATGAATGCAGTCACATTCAGAAGATTTGTTCTTATTTTTAATATAACCCAATGAAAGGAGAAATATCATGACAAATAACCTTTTTTGAGCTTACAATGTTCCATCAATTGCTATTTTTCTTAATTCACACAGTTTTGAGTACCATCATTTTTTTGACTATTTTGCACATGAATATAAGCCACACCAACAAAATGCAAAAAGAAAAAAAAAAGTACAAGACTTTTCTCTTACATCAAAGTGTGCTTTTTTATAAATTTGATAATAATAATAATAATAATAATAATAATAATAATAATAATAATAATAATAATAATAATAATATAATAAAGCGACTCCACCTCGGGAGTGTGGCCGTGCGCACACGGTAGTTTCCCGGTGTTCGAAGCCGCTCTGAGCTTGGTCCGTGGTGAATCGCTCGAGGCTGGCTTTGGATGAATTTAACCCACGCTTTGCTTTGTCCCTCCATAATATTTCAAGCTATTGTGCAGAAGAGTAGGGTACGTCCGAAAGGAACCGCGTGAGCTCTCCATCGTCTCCACCCCACTTTATGTTTGGATGTGGAGCTTTTACTGCGTCTTTCTCACGTCGGAGGTCTTTCAATAGAAAGAACAGTATGACCATAGCCTGGTCATGCTGTTGGAATTCAACCGATGAAACGCAGCCACTGAGATCAGACCCAGACGTACATGTGGGGAAAAGATAATTGACCAGAGTTTACGGATGGCAAAGGCCAAGCTAGTATGACTATAAAAATATATAAATTAACCGCACAGATGTATAAGCCGCAAGCTTCAAAGCGTGAGAAAAAAGTAGCAGCTTTTAGTCCGGAATTTACGAAGTCCGGAAATTACAACTGAAGTGCTCACACCTATATTTCCTGTATTTTAATCTGTCAAAGTGAACATAGAGGAAAAGCTCATGATCCATCACTGAACTATTCTAAACAGTTCTAAACACAAAGTGTTTTCTTCACTGTGCTATTAATTTTCTAGCATGCTGTTACATGAAAGTTAAAGTTTATTTGTCATTCCCACTACTGCCAACAGAGAGTGCACCAGGCCATTTCAAAATCTTGACCAGTCTCTCACTCCTTACTGTCTTTTCTCTACATGGACAATTAATACATTTTAAAACAGAAGATACATTGGCAACCAAATTATATTTTTTAATCTAAGTCTACACATGATGGGTCCACTTTAATTAATATGATTCAGTCTATTAAGTCTATTCATTGAAAGTGAGTTTTGGCATAAGCCAGATTAATCTATCCATTTGGTTCAGTGCAAATTGAGTCAGTGCTAAGCCTGTATAAAATAAATAAGTTGATTATGAAGTAAACAAGTTGCAAGTTCCATTTGGTTGTTGTGATAGTTTTAAAAGGCAAAGGACTGAAGACACGGACTAATTTTGGACTGAATCTGAAAAAAAGTGCATTCATGTACTCAACAGCAATTTTCCAGAAACAGATAACACAGCTTTACGACAAAAAGTAATTTGAATATATTCCCATGAAATTGGAATGAACAGTGAAGGTCAGCTAACGTTTCAGGGACTTTATGGATATAGTCAACAATGCTTGTAAAAAACATTATAGAGTGCACCATATGGCTTCATTATGCAAGTTTCAAAGCACCCATCTCCTTCTCCCGCTCCGATTGTAACATTTTTACATAATCACACACATCTGATCATTCTCTGTTAACTCTAATGTGAGAGGTCAGTGTGCCTCTAGTGATTAGCTCTTTTGTGCACTTTCATGAGGGCAGTTCAAATGCTTACTTCGATGTCAAAGTATAACCCAGCGCACATTTGACACAAAATATAAAGACTACTGTACATGTAAGGGTGATCATGTTCGCTTCTGTTCGTAGCTCTGTAGATGGTTTCAGTTGCATATTTGCACAAGCAACCAATGAGCTGTGTTCACACTTGGCCTTGAGATCTGCATATCTCTGATTGCTCTGCCCACACCATTCCCCTGAAAACCTGATTAAGACGGCACATTTGAATGCACAGAGTGAGAATAGGCTCACTGCTCACTGCATTGATCTAACTAGCCTGCCTTTCAATGCCATGTGCAGATCATGTAACAGTAAGCAGATTACAGTATTTTTCGGACTATAAATCGCTCCGGAGTATAAGTCGCACCAGCCTTGGCAACTACCTGGAGGCATAACTGCACCTTTTTACAAGCCTCTCCCGGCATCACGTTGTTCAAGCGCTCATTCACGATCTCGTTCCTCTAGCTGTGGCCAGTCCCTCGCAAGTTTCTCGCTCACTCCAAGCTTTTTTTCTGCCACTCGATTACCGTTTTCTTTTTATCTTGAGTGATATAGGAGTGGCAGATACTGGGACACAAGCCTAGAGCTCCCTCTAGCGGCTGTCAGTGTGAATATAACAAACATGTGAAATTATATATTTTGATATATAAACCGCACCTGAGTATAAGTCGCACCCCCAGCCAAACTATGAACAAAAAAAATAAGTGCGACTTATAGTCCGGAAAATACAGTACTTGATTATTAGTGTTCACATGTACTTCTGGAGTCATAAAAGAGAAGGACTGTGTCTCAGTCATCACACCAATACATTTGGACAGCTAACACGCGCGAGTCGTCCAATCACATCTTAAATGTCAGCAGGACAACCTTTATGGGAATTGCTCTATCGGAACAAAGCAAAATAAATAGGCGAATGCATTAGAAGGGCAGTGTGTGCATCATTTGTGTGGGTGAATGCCTTCACACTACAGTCTGACAAAAAGCCACAGCTGACTCATGACCGGCGGAAGTCACGCTTAAAAATGCAAAGTAGCTCTGTAAATCCAATATGAAATTTTAGCAATGGTTAATGGATGTGTTTTGTCATTTTCACTTTTATCATTGAGTTTTTTTACAATTGCAATATTCTGTACATATCAGAGGGCCCTACTGGCAGGGGTCCAAAAAGTGTGGGACCTAAATTCATTTTTAAAAATTGCTTTTCCAAGGGGGAGTGAGTGTGCAGTAGTGTGCTGGTGGAAGCTCCAAAAAAAGGCAAATCGGGAGTGGTAATTGGAAAACATTGCATGCTCTGATAAGTACAGGAAGATAAAAATGCACAACTTGTGACACCTGCAGCATTCTTCAAGGCAACCTGACAAGATAATGACTTGATTGCCAGCCGTGCCTTGAAGAACGCTTCACTCTTCTCTGCTTTAAGAGATCTTGTATTCCGTGTTCATCTGCCGACACAAGGCTGTACATATAAGCTTTAGGCTTCTTCTCAGAGCTCGATGATATTGTAACGACAATCTCCCTATATCTTTGTCTGTCTCTCTATATTTCCAGGAGACGGCACTGAAACCATCACACTATGGCACACTCTGTGGCACAGGTACAGCCCGCTCCCACAGGATTAAAATCAATCTCTAGCTCCCACTACTACTTCCCTAAAGAAAGAGAGAAAAGGGGAAAGAATGAAAGAAGGTGAGAGCTGAAGAGGTGCAAAACCAAGTACTTTACAGTCGGCAGCCTCAAAAACCCTCAACCTCTTCACAGAAACCAGAGAGAGAGGAAAGAGATGCATGAGGGGGGTAAAAGAGAAGCTCAGAAAATGCCAGAGACACTTCACGTTGCCTGCTTGAAACTTGACAAAGCTCCTCCTGTAACGGTCTTGGATTTTGAATTGTTAAAATTTAAGCTAAAACCATAGACAGCAGCAAGGAAGCATCTCTGTACAATCTCTGTCCATATGTATGTATATATTTCCAAGATGGTGATGTTTATATTTATTGATATTCCATTTATTTGCCTTGTTTCTTGAAGTTGCCTATAGTCGGCCATTTTATGATTTTTCTCAGATTTATTATTTTTTGTATCATTTGCTCTTTGCTAATGAACCTCTTTGAAATGTATTTATGCTGCAAGGTCTATACAGTCGTGTGGGCTTAAAAAACCGCCCCTGTCCCATTGAACTCCGCATGGCCACACACCCAACAAGAGAACATCGTAGTATTTTAGGATCGGACTGGCGTGCAGTAGTTATTACAATCGCTTGGACAAGTTTGATAAGTTGTACTTAAAGCCACAATCACAAAGGACTAGCTACTGGTACAAGGATATAGGAAAGCCTTTAATGTAGGCCAAACTGCTAAGCCTAACCTTTTGTCATGTCACGCAGTTGGAATGAGTTTGGCTACGTGTATTAAAATGTGTGCGGATTATCGAGGGGGGGGGGGAGAAAACATATACACGAATCCCAGAGAGGTTTTTTTGACACACACATATAAGTAGATGCTCTAAAAAAAAGGACACTGTAAATGGTCAAAAAAGCAGAACATATATACATAACGTTATGGAAAATGATGCAAGATATCGGTGAATGAAAATGGGTTATTGTATTTTGTCTACTTGCATCAATGGTTTTGCACAATGCTGCTATAGACGTTTCTTTTGTTGCCTTTTTTCCTAAACCCTCGGAGATTGTGTTGCTGCTATCCAACTTAATCCTCAAAAATACCCAAATCTAAACATCAGCGTTCACAAGATTCTGTTTTAATGTGTAATTTACAGTATCCTAACTTCCACGGAAACACAAACACACACATGCAATGGGATTTGTAGACGGTACGCGACTTGACTGTTTTTCTCACACGTTTTGATTTCATGGGTTTATCATAGTTCTGTTAGTGGCTTCAGAAGTTAGCGGCATCGTTGTGCAGTAGTTCTGTTGCTTCTTGAGCCGTAAAACACCTCAAAGTCACATACTGTAAAATTAGACCGGACTCTGTGGGCGTCCGTTTGTGGCAGCCTTTGATTTGCCTACCAGACTTGTCCCACCAAACATGTTTATTTCAGAGCTCTTAATTTCACTAGCCTAGCCTTTGTGACACGACAGGTGGTTATTATTGGGGGAGGTATATACATGTAATTATGATATCAAGATGTATTCACTACCGCGTAGGAACCACAGTATGCAGTCGACATAGCACTGTGTTATGATTAGATTTGCCTGATCTTTAGGGGGAAAATCACATAAAAAGGGAACTTAGACACCTCACTTTTATTCAATGTGAAAGTACCAATATGCACCTTACATGATATTTGTAATTGATTTGCCAAGTGGAAGAATATCTGTAAATGTTTTGTTTATGTATGTGTGCGCTTATGGAAAAATTTATTAAAAGTCTTTTGCATTGTATTGCATACTTTTTGGACTCTTTTTCTTTGCGCTTTTGGTATCACAACAGCAGTCAGCATTGGGTAATGGTGTTTTCCGGATTCGGCCTAATGGATCGGCTTTGCAGCAGCAGTAAGACGGTAATTAGGTGAAACACATTAGGGCTCGCAGAAGAATCATTTGTTTCTTCCCTTCGTCTGTACAGTGAGCTGTTCAAATATAGCACGGGTCAACAGAACGCTAGCCCGTGAACACAAGCACAACCCCGGGTATACACACTATTAATTGGCTCATTTCAAGGTGGAAGATCATGGTAAAGCTTCATTAAAGTGGCACAGAATACAGAAAGCAATATGATTGTACCTTTTTTCGGTCCAAATGTTGTGCCCCAAAAAGGTACATTTCAACTTAAAAAAAAAAAAAAGTAGACCGACCCTATGATAGGGCAACACATTGAAATCATGGATGTCGATGTTAACGCTTTGACCGCAATTAATCAAAAGATAATGAGCTCATTAATCATGGATAAATCGCAAATTAATTGCATCATATGTTTTGACACTCCTGTATCTCATGAACATGCTTACGTACAGGGCAGAGCGCTTGCATTGCTAATTACAAAAGTTTCAAAATGTAAAAAATATGTATATTCTTTCCCCTACATGTTCCAGCCATGTCCTAATGTGTAGAATGATCCTTCATGACCTAATCACCACAACTGCCTCTAAAATCCTGCACCGTCACTCAGAAAGGTGTTAATTCGGGTCCGAAATGCTGTCGAGCATGAGCTTAATATAGAGACTGCAGTTACGCCTAAGACCTGAGGTGGCAGTAGTGAGTATAAACATGTCAACTTCCATCTAGTCCCTTTAAGCAGCTGGACTTTTTACATTTATTTTTGAAATAGTTTTGACTTTGTGAATCAAATGTTTCAAATGCTTGAAATTGTAGCATTTTTTTGTTTTTTCAGCCAAGTATCAATGACAAACTTGCTAGATAGAAAATAAACATTTGTTGAGCATAAGAAAACAAAGCATCCGGGCTTTCATATACCGTAATATGATTTAAATTGATTCAGAAATAGCTCAACATTATAGCAATTAAACACTACTCATTATTGGTGCCGAAACCCTTGTGTCAAGAATACCACATACAATGCTTTAAAACTCGCTTTAGTGGTGAGTTATTGTCAATCAATCAATCAATCAATCAATCAATCTTTATTTTTATAGCACTTTTCATACATTTCATGTAACACAAAGTGCTTTACAGATTTAAAACATTCTCCTCCACCTTCCCAGAGACACACCACACACACTCAAGGTAAAACAATGGACGCAATGGACATAAATGTCGACTGTTCCCAAAATCCCTCAAGTCCACTTTCACTCCTGCCGTTAACAGTAATAATGCCCCTGACTAGGAATAAAAGCTATAGTTTAAATATGTTGCTCATTAGGAGCCAATCTTAGATAGAAAAATGTTATGGAAATTGAGTGAAAGCAGGGCCTTTGAAGTGCGCTGTGGAGAACAGATCTTTTTTTGGAACAACACAACTTTCTTTGCTTCCCCTCCACGAGATTCAGTAATGATCATTTGATAATGATATCCCCGCCATTATGACATACAGAAATGCACAAACATCTGAGAGGAAGATGGATAGCACAGTTGAATCTCTGAAACAATACAATTGGTCCAAAAATACTGACTTGAAAGGCGCAAAACAAAGGCACAGGGAACAGACAACAGAAAATGTTTAATTGCTTATCAAAGTTATTTCATATTTTAAAGCCGGGAGAGTGCTAATCAGTTCCCTCGGGGCATGTGTCCTTGGTGATTTGAGAAAATGGTGCACTCTCAAGTAGAGCATTCCCTTACAGAGTGCGGAAATGTCAGTGTGCTATTATTAGAGAAATGTAAACCTACTAAACGCCAAAGAAAAAAAGTATGAAAGGGAAAGAGCATGACTCGATCATAAGTTAGACTCATTCTCTTTTGAGGATAAATTGAGAGTGTCTTATTTGGTGCTACAGATAATTAAGTAATGGAATCTTTTTTGAATAAAGGAATAAATAAATATAAAATGTGCAAATACACCAAACTTTAATGAACGTTTGTGTGCAGCGATAGCGTGGGCGATAAATTGATTTCTCATTGACTCAGAGCGAAAAGTCAAAGATATAAACAAAAAGGGAAAATAAATGTTTAGTGTTGGGAAATGCTTCTTTGGTCCAAAGCACCACAACTGTTATGTGCCGTCCAAGGGTTATTTTATGATCAGTAAAATGGTTTTAAATGGATGTCCCATGGCTCAGTTACCGACATGGAAAGATATGACTTTTATGACATATTGATTCATGAGAGTGCATATTCAATTTCACCTAATAGCCCAGATTGCTAGTTGTATGTACCAAGTTTGATTACATCTAATGTAATGATATGGCTGGAAAAGGACCAGATTTCAACTAAGATGCCAAGAAGTACAAAGACCCACGGAAATCTAAAGTAAATGTTTTCTTTTTTTTTTCTTTAAGGGTAAATGATTTACATATTATAAAAACAAAACAGTTAAAATGGATTTTCTTACTTGAATTAATGAAATGTTTTATTTGGTGGCTCACATTCAAAGTATCTCTCTCCTCATAAGATCCACATCATTACAACCAAAAAAGGGTTGGGCAGAGGCAAAGTGCTTCAAAGCAAAGATACTCTATGCAGAAGAACACTTCATTATTAGAGACATGTAGGGTCGTATTCAATTGATCTGGCCCATGGCCAATTTACCATAATAGGTCAATAATATTAGGTAATGCAACCGCGGCTACCGCTAACGGCCACTGCAGCTTATTCTCTCACAGAAGAGGCTCTGCATCTGCTATCAACAAAATTATTACAGAGAATTTGCATTTGTAGGGCTTCCGTTTAGCCTATAGCAGGGGTCTCCAACCTGTTTTATCCGGTGAGCTACTTTTACAATGCAAAACCATCAGAGAGCTACTTATGCTTCGAAGACACTTTTGTAACAGTGCGACTTTGGAGAAGTTCACCCTGGAGCTAGTAGCCAAGAGGATAATATCCTATTATTATAATTATTATTTCAACAAAATTGGAGAAAATTACTTGAATTTTGTCCTTACACTTTACATAATTTGCCTAAATGTTTGCAGATTCTGTTCAAAATGTTAAGAACAGAAAGAAAATGCATCTGAAATGTGACTCATCAAGTGCGTGTAGAAATCTTGAAAACCTTTGGCGGGCTACCAAGAAAGAGCTGGGGAGCTACTGGTTGGTGATCCCTGACCTATAGAGTCTGAACTCTGGTAGAGTCGAGTCCAACAGATGTAATTGAGGCTAAAGTAGTCCTTTTGTTTACGCTTATTAAGTAGCCATGTGTTTCTGGTGTGTGTTTAGTGTCTGGCCTTCAAAATAATACAACAGAACTGGAAAGGCCTTTAGACGGAACAGAGCTGAAATAACAATGTTAAAGCGAGTGTTATAATACTATATCTGCTGCTGCAGTTTTTTTAAAGGACTTAAAATGCTGGGATTCTATTTGAGCAATGATGGTAATGAATTTCCACAAAATTCGATTACGTTTGGTGCTGGTGGGGGCTCAGTCCAGTGGCCAATGACCTCCGAGAAATCTGACCCAGTAAAGAATGCAACTCAATCACCCTTGTGTTTAATTTTTTACTCAGCTATAATCTAAATAGGCATGCTACATTTAAGTTTTCAGATTATAATGATTTCCAGTGATTTATGTAAATGACAAAAAATATAATGTGCAGTAACTATTATGACTAGTATACTAACAAATTGTATGTCTCAAACCCACAAGAGGATAGCCTAGGTGAACTGTAAAACACTATACAAAAAGCCTCCACAGCAGGAAGCAGGTCTTCCACCGCTCTGCTATCAAGGATTTAAAGTGATTTTTCACTTCAGCTAAAATAACAATAACAATACAAACAGCACACTACAGCTTGCTGCTGTAGACGTTGCACATACATGTCCAAATGGTTTTTGCATATGCACAAACAAGGAGTGCATCTGTGTGCCCTAAAAGGAGAGAGGTGCACGCACCACCACTCACTTTTTTCTGAATGAACGGACGACCGGGCCGCACTCGGGGCCTAAAAGAATCCTCTCCGGATGTGAAAAGTGGGAGGGCCTGTGTACAAATAAAAAGCTTAGGACCGCAGATGAAAATGAGCAATTGTGCTACCTCCGGTATATTTACATTGACGCTTTCTGCTGACATTTTGATTAATCTGCATTGTGCTGTTTCAAATGAATAAAATAAACAAGCTCTTCTCGGATGAGCCACCTGGTATCCATCTGAATGTGCATGTTTGTCAAAGGCTAATATCTTCTCAAAGTCAAGTGCTACTTTTTAAACTCTTTAAAAATGTATTGTTGGGGCGTCTGCAGGGAGCTGTTGGTCAATTATGCGAGCAGGTTGCGAGTTGTCCTCGAGCGATACAGCATGTCTAAGCATCGGGCTGTTTATGCATGTGCTGTCTGTGCAGTGGTGCAGGGAAACAATACGCTGCTGTCTTTCTGCTGCTCTCCACTCAAGGCAACACTCCACACAATTGCTGCCAAATCTCTGCCAAACTGAATAATTCAATCATGCCCCATAGCTGTGGTGGTCTAGCTACCTTTGTGTGTGCAACAATCAAATCAGTGTGGAAGCCCGCCGAGTGCTGATTTCTGAGACACCGAGTACAGCTCCACAGCCCGGAGATTGTTTTCATTGAAAACAATTGTGTTGATTAAACTAGGTGTGACTGTGTAGTACGGATCTGAGCAGCATCGATTGCAAGAACAATTGTTTGTTCCTTGTTAAAAGTGTGATCTAAAACAGTAGTCGCTGATAGTGTGCAAGGAGCATATGAGACCCGTCTGGAGAAAGCATCTTTGAGTATTCTGTGGTAAGAAAGACGACTCAAAAACAATTCTATGACTCACACACTTGAACTTTGTACTGTGACTTTGAGCAGTAAGTAGTGCTGTTACAGACACATATTTTAACTTGAGTAAAACAAAGCAGCTACAATGGCTGTTTTTACTCTCATACCTCTCAACAGCTATACTAAAAATACTGTAGTGTGGTAGAATGAGTTGTATTTTAGAAGTATCACCGGTTCTACCATACAATCTCCATTAATATTACTGTTACTATAAGTTTATCCACCAGGCTTCAAGGCTTTGGTGCTGGTCATGGGTTACAATGTGGAACAATGTAAATGCTTGAGTCTTGGAGGTGTGTGTATTGCTATTTATCTAACGATGGATTGCCTGGGGTTTATTCATTGTAGATATGCCTGATTGTTTTGCCAATGTTGTATTGACGTTTAGTAACACCCACCTACTTTTTGAAATAATTACCAGCTTCGTTCTGCTTTTTATGTAGAATCAACATTAGTGATATAGCAGAAACATGTAAACAATGTAAAATACAATGTAAAAGGCTCTGATTTCAAACATCTAAATTGCCTGGTAAATTTCAATCATCATGTAAAAGCACAGTAGCACAGCTAAAAGGTCCCGGGTTCGATTCCCACCTGGACGGGGCCTTTCTGTGTGGAGTTTGCATGTTCTCCCAGTGTCTGCGTACAGTGCCTCTCGGAAGTACTAATACACCTTGAACTTTTGCACATTTTGTCATGTTTACAACCATAAACATAAAGATTTTATTCTGAATTTGTTACTGAAAGTTCACACACAAGTAACAAACAACTTTGAAGTAAAAGCAAAATGATACATGATTCTGTTATTTTTCAAAAAATAGAAAAGTGAAAAGTGGGGCGTGCATAAGTATTCATACAGCATTTTCGGAGTGCATTAAATTGCAACATTCCTAATGACTGCAGAAAGTTCACACCTTGCCCTAGCCATTAAATAGAGGCCACCTGTGTGTAATCTACTCTCAGTATAATTCCAGCTGTTCTGTGAGGGCCTCAGAGCTATGGTCAGAGTGTATTGGTCACTAAACAACATCATGAAGGCCAAGGAGCACACCAGAGAGGTCAGGGATAAAGCTGTGGAGAAGTTTAAAGCGGCGTTAAGTTATTCGAAGATTTCCCAAGATTTGAACATCTCACGGAGCACTGTTCAATCCATCATTCGGAAATGGAAAGAGTATAGCACCACTGCGAACTGACGAAGACACGGGCGTCCACCTAAACTAACAGACCGAACAAGGAGAGCATTGGTAAGAAATGCAACCAAGTGCCCCAAGATAACTCTGGAGGAGCTGCGACGTACTGCCACTGAGCTGGGGGAATCTGTACATGGGACAACTATAAGTCGTACTCTACACAAATCTGGCCTACATGGACGAGTGGCAAGAAGAAAGCCATTATTGAAAGGAGTCCATAAGAAATCCTGTTTGAAGGTTTCTAGAAGTCATATGGAGGACACAGCTACCATGTGGAAGAAGGTGCTTTGGTCAGATAAGACAAAAATGTAACTTTTTGTCCCAAATGCAAAACGTTATGTATGGAGCAAACCTAACACTGCTCATCGTCCTGAGTGCACCATCCCCAGTGTCAGATATGGTGGGGGAGCATCCTGCTATGGGGCTGCTTTTCCTCAGCGGGGACTGGGAAGATTGTAAGAATAGTTGGGAAGATGGATGGAGCCAAACACAGAGACATTTTGGAGGAAAACCTGCTGGAGTCAGCAAGAGAATTGAGGCTGGGACGGAGATTCACCTTCCAGCTGGACAATGACCCTAAACACAAAGCTAAATCTACAATGGAATGGTTTAAAAACAAACATATTAATGTGTTAGAATGGCCCAGACAAAGTCCTGACCTAAATCCTATTGAAAATCTGTGGAAAGACCTGAAAACTGCTGTTCACAAACGCTCTCCTTCTAATTTGACAGAGCTTGAGTTGTTTTGTAAAGAGGAATGGGCTAAAATGTCAGTCTCTAGATGTGCAAATCTTGTAGAGTCAAACCCCAAAAGACTTGCTGCTGTTATTGCAGAAAAAGGGGGTCCCACAAAGTATTAATTCATGCTGTATGAATACTTGTGCACGCCCCACTTTTCGGTTTTCTATTTTTTGAAAAATAACAGAATCATTTATCATTTTGCTTTCACTCCACAGTTGTCTGTTACTTGTGTGTGAACTTTCAGTAAAAAATTCAAAAGTTAAATCTCTATGTTTAGGGTTGTAAACATGACAAAATGTGCAAAGGTTCAAGGTGTATTAGTACTTTCGAGAGGCACTGTAGGTTTCCTCTGGGTACTCCGGTTTCCCCTACCACTAAAAACATGTGTGTGTGTGTTTGAGAGTGCGAATGGGGGACGACGGATGGAAATTAGCCTAAGGCTACAATCTGATGTGGCGTGTTTACATGCATGAAACCCATGTATGTTCATTATCATGCACTGTCCTGACCAAAATGAACAAATAAATAAGAGTAAAATATAGATAGCATAAATTACTTGCATTTTCCCACATGCACATTTTGTTTCATAGGTGATATACATAAATTCAATGGGAGTGGGATGAAGTAGCACTTATTTGTTCCCACCCCTAAGATCTGTGCTGTTTCATGACACGATGCAAACGGTGCATGTTTGCGAGCAGAGGTGGCCAGCCTCAAAGACCTATTTAAGACCTTGTTCTTGGACTTCCGTGCCTTTGTCCACCCTAATCCATGTAATCCTCCTCCACAATTCTTGACTTTGCTTTTGTAAAAGAGATTGGGAGACGATAAGATGCTCATCTGCCTCCTTAGAATAGCCGATAATCTGGTTTGAACAGAAGACTCAGGAGGTATTTAGCCTGCCTTAACATTTGCCCAAGCAGATGGAGCCGACGGGAGAAGGCACAACTTTAGCTCCTATCCCCCCCCCCCCCCTGCCCTCAGCCCCATGTGTCCTATCCCATCAGTCTGGTTCACTCACAGAAAAAAAAAGAACAGTGCGCCCATAATCAACAATGTTTATTTTGCTGCTTGACTCTTTAAGTACTTTCAGACAGATTATAGGCTTTTGCGGGGGATAATCGGGAGACGGCAGACAATTGCTTTTTTCATCCTGACAGTAACCCCCGACGAACCAAGACTATTTCAAGTCGATGCCAACTCATATAATTCCTGATCATTCCCATAGCTTTATGGTATGACTGTCTAATAGCACTAATTAATGTGCATATTCCACTCTTGACCATTCACTCAAAGCCACACATAACAAGCGATGGGGGATACTTCCATTAGTGCACATGAGATGACACTGTGAAGGCAGCGGGCTCTAGAGGCTAATTTTTACATTTCTTAACTGTGTGCTGACCTCCTCCGACTGCAGATGGGGTCAAGTTGCCCGTTTCTGCTCTGCACTTAAGGAGCTACGCCAAAATAATTAATGCCGGCGGTGTCTTGTTTAATGGATGATAATCTTCATCCGTGTCAGGTTGTGCAATTGCATGAGCTTGTTGTTTTGAATACTGCAGCGCTTTACCCTTGGCTTTTGTGAAAGTGGACGGAAGCCCTATAGATCCCATATGTTCAATGAAGTACAGGAAAGACGCAGTATTACCCAGCTCCCATGCAGAAAGATATTTGCGCGGGAACCGACTCTAAAATGTAGAGTTTGTTTACTTTATTGCCCATGACAATGTGTACACTACCATTATACCATTTTAACGTGTAATGGTAAGGTGTGAGTTTCCCCAAGCACAATCGCTAATGATATCTTGCTCCATGTTGTCATATTGCAGTCACGGATATGCAACGTTAATAGATCCGCATTAGAACACTCACGTGGGCTCATATTGTCAGCATAATAGACTTGTACCTAGTGTCATGTATTGAATATGGTTTCCTATGAACAACAGTGGCGTGCGTCATTAGCCGTGACAAATGGGAAGTGAGCTGCGGAACACTCATGCATGTCAGCGATAGGAATACTAATGGTTGGATCTTTACCTGTGTCTCTGCACTGTTCTCTAAATATAAACTCAAGGATTCACCCGCAAACAAGCAAACACGTCTGAGCTGGTGAGGGTTTTGACATTATAGCCAAGCAGCTGCGCATTCTCCACTAATAACAACAGTTGAATTACAGCTATTACCCTGCAGATTTTGTTGGGAGGGGGGGGGCCTATAAGCAGAGCTGCAAACATAAAAGGACGACGAAAATCAGAGATGTTTTGAAGTCTTCTTAAATAATGCGTGTGATATTCGCCGATGGTTCTAAAGGATTTATGAGCACGCAGTCTAAAAGAAGTATCTCTATGAGGATCAGTCACACATTATTACATACCTTTTTGACACTTTCTTTTATAGTGCTCAGTCCTGCTCGGGCCGCCATTATGTAGTCATGGTACTGTGGTGCAGAGGCATAGGTTTCACAGGGAAATTGATGCTCCTTTTCAAATAGTCTTTTTGAGCTAATGCCTCCATAACGACCAAACTTTAAAAAGCTTCATCTGCATTCGGATCTGAGGGTCATGCATTTCGGTTTGAGGACTTCCCTTAGAAATTGTACAAACTCATTTCCAAAAGTACATGGAGTGAATTTCCGCGTGCACTTTTGTCCCTCGATGCAGGGTGGCGTATTAATTATTAGCAAGTCCGTTTTAAATGTACAGTATATCGTATTTGCTTTCATCAAAGCATATCCGTTTGCAGCGATTGTCAGATGCAGAGATGTATCCAGGCTACGATACAGGCTCTGTGCCAATACAAACCATCAGTTCCTCCATTTTAATGCCATTATGAGTACTACTGATGAAACAACAACTATCCGACCATTATATCACCAAGTAGAATCTTCTCTTCATTTTTTTTTTTTATTGCATACATTTTTTTGTATTGTCCGGATGCTATTTTTGTAATAGAGTTTTCTAGAGGGCCAGGTCTAGTTAAAACAGCAGCATCCCCAAAACTCTATCCAATCTCACATCGTAATCGGCTTCTTCTTTACCTGCCTGCTCCTTCCTTTTCCCGAGATTGCCGCTGTAGCCTTACATTCATTTTAAATCACATCTCCTCCTTTTTTTTTTGCAGTCAATATGTTTTCCTCAAGCAGCAGCGGATTGCGTGCACATTACTTACTTATTCCAAACATAGAAGCTGGGTCTGTTTCAGATAGTGGGTGCGCATGTGTCTGGGAAGCCTAGGGGTAATGGACAACACTTCAGTGAATTGCGCCGACCTTATTGTATTGTGCGGATGATTGTGTTATGCTCCCCGCGATAATGACTGTGCCCTACTTTGACTTTGAGGCAGTGACCTGAAATAAGGCAACACAAGTGAAATCCGAGCCCAGATGAACCTGGAAGTGATTAAGGTCACGCAGGCGGACCGCATTTGCTTGACCCCTCCTCCCCTCTCCCCCTCACAGAGAACATCCATGCATACTATTGTAGTCGCGCTTTACACGGAACAAGCGAGAGCCAATTCCACTGGGGGGGTGAGATTCCTCATCAGTGTGTGCATTGGCCATTGATAACATATTTGGGTGAAGAGTGTCGTGATGATTAAATATACCCAACAAAAACAAGCCCTGAATTTTTTGTAGCCCGTCGTCAGGGGATCGAGAGGAAATATTCTTTGTGCATGGCATGTGAGCTGTGCCCATATCCACACACCGGCTTTGTCACTGGTGTAGTTCTAGATTAATCCTGGTTGTGGTTTCATGCGGTTCGTTTCGTTTAGGCCTGGTTCAGAATCCACTCATTATTCTCTACCATTAAAGAGGAACTAAGTAACTCATGCCCCTAGAGGCCATAAGCGCAATGGCAGGTGTTGTAGCATGTTGCCTTTTTTTTTTTTTTACTGTTATCCCGTTAGCTCCTCCTTCATAATTCCATTAGTGTGTATTGCACATCCGGGTCGGAGCAGGCAAAGTTGCAAGCATGATTTTTTGGCCAGAGACACCAGGGGGAGATGAAAGACCCCCCAATCATCCCATTAACACTTGTATTACCCCCAGAGGGACTACGAAAAGGATTTATTAAGGTAAACAAGTTACTTAGTACTGCTTTAAAGCCATAGCATTAAAGGGATAACAATGCAAGCATTAATGTTATTTCTGGTGTTTTTGTTGCTGAGAAATATCTCCAAATTTATAGATCGTTAAGACTCCTACTTTGTTGTGAAGAGGTGCATCCCCAGCCCATTGCCCTAAAATAAATTACCACAGCTACAGGTAGCAAAAGGTAAGATTTGGCCATATTTACAGTGCTTTATTTTGATACATTACTGTTAAGAATCTACCTGATCATTAGGAGCCCATTTGGCATTGCTGCTTGTTTGTTAGGAGTATTATGACAGTTCTCCTGTGGCATATCTCCCACCGAGTGGCTTTAAAAACACAGACTTAACACCATTGGAAATTAAATTATCTTGGTCCATAAGGACCTATACTAAATTGTTAATCCTCGAATTCCATGCCATTAACCACAAAGGGAGTTGCTCTACAATGTGTCCAATATTGCTTTGTGCTCAATACAGATGCCAAAGTCAATAAAGTCACAAGTAGTTCAAGGGACAGGTCGTACTCACGCGGGGGAGGAGAAAGCAGACAGGCCTCTACATTTGTTGAAACAGCAGTATCATGTGTATTTTGTATTCAAATAACAGTGACTGTGTTGTCTGCCAACCACCCCTTTGTGACTCCAAGCCTGTAAGCTACGGACAGGTCTTTGTGATGACCTTTTGTTCATTTGAATTTTCACCTGAACAGCGTGACAGTCTGAGAATAATTCACTGAAATTGAAATTGCTCTTCTTTTTTTCTTCTTGCATGATGCAATCATGCGACAGAAGTCATGCAAGAACCATGTAGGTCAACAGACTAGTGCCCTATATGTCAACTTGTGTATCTTGTCACGGTCATGATTGAAATACTAAATAGCCAGTGTTTTATTGGGGTATGATTTTAAACCCTGCCTATAGTCAGGACAAAAGAGAGTTGTTTTTCTTTTCTTTTTTTACAGTAACACTCAGAACAATCACAGGTCAATAAAAAATGTAGTTTAATGAGAAAATTCCAATAACAAATCATTGAAATTGAGCCCATAGAGTTTCAGTCCGAGGCATCTAATACTGTTTTGCAGAGTCAGTGGAGAAATGTGCCAGATTATGCATAATTCCATCGGCTATATACACAGTGTGCATAACCGGGTTTATTTTTGTATATGGGCAAAATGAAGCGTCAAGAAGTGGACAGAGCCCCCAGTCGGAGAGGGAGATGATGAAAGACTCAATCCTGGCTTCATTTTAAATTAAACTCCATCTTCCTTGTTGATACATTATTAAACATGGTGACTGAGAAGGCTCTGTTTGGCAGCCCAGGTCTCGCTGACATGATGTGTGCGCGTCTTAACGCTTGAGGGAAAACAGGGATAACATCAGATCATGTTTGCCCCTGGAGGGTGCCGTGGAGCACCGCGTGTTTGTGCGGGTCTGCTGGGGATCTGCGCATCTCTCCATCACAAGATAAGAAATTACTCCTCCATATTCATGTAAATCTGGATGGATGGGGGAGGTGAGCGTAATGAAATAATGTGTATCTGTGCTTTTTTTTTTATTCTTTCCATGAGCGACATACTGGGAATCACAACAAAGAGATTGCCAGAGGTGTCCAGTCTCTCCGGTTAAGTAGAGGAGTTTTATCCACTTGTCAACGTAGGACTGAGTACGGTGCGGGCGTCTGAAACACGCAGCGAGAGAAAACACAGGCGGCGAGGCTCCCTCAGACAATGTCAGCTCAGCCTCTGTGGGATTCAGTAATAGACGTCTTCATAGCAACCCAGACAGCAAGAACCTTCCACCTAATGTTGCTGCACAGTGATGGAAAAACAAGTGAAACAAAGTCTAACCACATGCGTGAAAGACGAGTCAACTATCTTGGTATTCATTCTTTGTTTACCAAACCATACCAATTTTTAGTTTTACAAATGGATTTACAGGGTGCACACAGATTGAAGTTAATCCAACCAAAATCTCAAGCATTGCTGTTTGGGAATGCACATTGATTTGTCAATATTGTGTTGCCTTGTCAACAGAATGAGAATTGAGCATGTATAGATATTGTATGTACAATATGCAATTGAACAACATAATTAGAAATGAACTATTAGAACTCAATACTGCCAGAATATCTGTGCCAAGCAATCTTCTCTCTGCCCAAAGAGTGCCTGCTTTAAATATAATCATTAGAAGCCATAGCAGGGCAGTTGCTCTCCTTGGCTCGTGCTTGGTAACCCTGTAAGATGACCCTCCTGACAGGAGAAAATGCTTTGTCACTCAGACAAATGCAGCAGATGAATACTCAGCATGATCCCGGCCTATTTGTCAAACGGTGTTCTCTTTCTAATGGGTTTACTGCTGATGATCCAGATCCGGGTCAGGGAAGGACGGGCAGTCTCACTGTTGGGTTTGCCGAGTGCGTGTTTGTGTATCCAGGGATCACGAGACAAACCTTAACCTCAAAGACCTTCAGATCCTACAGCCTAAATCATAATCCTATTTTCCTTCTACCTTTGACCTTAAATCCGAGCAAATCTTATTCCGATTGGAAATGTTGCCGCCTCTAATCCAACGTGACCATTCGTGACAACAACAAAAAAACGGCACTTGTCCATTACTACGATTGCGCTGTTAAATTTGGACAGGCAATTTTGAGATGTATTGTCCAGCGATCCGTCTCACTGTGGACGTTACGTTTCACCTTGGCAATGCGGTGATCGACTTAGATCCTTTCAAGAGCCCATGTTTTCCGTAAGAAGGAAGTGCTTATAGCGTAGTGACTGATCTCATCATTTGAGACATGTTTGTGTAGACCAGAGATCTACCATCACCTCACCTTTTTCCTTCTGTCACGTGTACAATGGTAGTCGTTTGAACTTTATAATGTAAGTTGTTGCCGTCAGCGATTGGCAGCTCGGAGCAATGAGGTTGAAGGTTCAATGTTTTGTTTAGCCCACAATCTTCCTAACAGTCTTTCCTCCACGTACGATTCTTTTGTCTCTCTTTCTCTACAATTTCCTCACCTGCTTGAGGCTCATAGTTGCTAAACGAGACACTAGCTATGGTCAGGAGGGAGAGAGTGAACAAATGAATTGACTTTGAATCCAACCAGATGCTTTCCTCCCTTGTAAATATACTGAGGGGGGAAAAAAAAATTGCATTGAATGGGACAGCATTTATTTCTCATCCCAAAATGCGAATCCACAAATGCATCCTCAACATTTCAGATCCCTCCAAAACTAACTGTCCTTGACGACTTTAAAAAGGAAAACATAAAAGCCGATGCGCGTCAAGAAGACACATTCCGCGGCGAAGAGAAAAATCTTGCCTCTCATCTGTTTGATTTAGCACTTAGGGAGTTTCTTTTTTCTTTCCCCAACATCAAGTGCCAAAGTCATTTACATGTGCTGGAGACATACAACTTAGTGCTGCTGTCTAGAGGCGGTGTATGCGCCTGCAAAAAGAAGCAGGGATGGGGTAAAATAAGGCAACACACGCACACAAAAGCTGTTAAATTAAAAACAAAGAAAAATAGAGGGTGGGAAACTATTGGGACGGTAGGGGGTGAGACCAGAGCGGCACAGAGAGGCTAATTCTATTTGACTAAAACTCTCTGTCACCTCATCCGGCTGGGGGATTGGCCTAACAAGGAGAATGAATTAACATCCATTAAAGCGCTGCCAGAGGAGATGAAGGTCACTATAGTGTCTTTTGTAAAGTGTAATATTTTGATAATTACAAAGAAATGAAGCTATTAGTTTACCTTAAATTAAAAGCAGAGGGGTTCCCCGCTGAGATATCTGATCCCACGTGTAACTCATTTAAGACGGACTCCTATTGAGCTGCTAGGCAGACAGAAATTAGGGTAACAGAGCGTCCCTGGTGCATACTATATTGGCAGACGGCCCCTTTCTTTAGAAACAAGTTTCCCCACTCATATCCACCAGGCTTCACAAAGTAGCCAGACTTGCACACAGGTATAGGCTTGTCTTTAGATTTATGAAGTATGGCAAACAAGCGAGGCAATGTCCAGATATTAAGGCTCACTCCCCTCCAAAAAACACATTTACAGCAAGGCAGCATTTTTGCTTTAAATTGTTCAGGTACAATGTTATATTTATCAATGTGTATGTGTTAATTCTGTCCAAAACCAAAATGCTGGAGAAGAAGTTGGCTGTTGATCAATTGTGCTAAGAGCCAGGCAGCTCCAGAATAATCAATATGCTTTTTAGTGTGATGGCATAGAAATTCAATTTCATGCTGTGGTTCTGACTGTGATATTTTTAGCATGCATGTAAACATGTAATATTGCGCTTTCCAAATTCACGTTGGGCTAAACTGCAGAATCCCTCTCAGTCCCAAACAGGTAAAGAGCTCCGACAATGTACTGCACTGGATTTAGAGCACGGGGAGTAATAGCTACTTCAGATGTACATTTTAGATAAACACACAAGGACCCTTTACAATGTATACCTCTGCATTTTTATGTAAGTAATTAAAACTATAACATTATTGGCTAGTATTGCAGCAGGTCACAAATGACAGGTGAGACTGACTCTAGTGGTGCACATAAAGTCAACAATAATATAGTTGCGACTTCAAAATAAAATTGTAGTTCTCTGCGACATAGCTGTCAACGCTGCCCGATTTTACAATAATTTTCGGTGACAAAGGAAACTTCCCAAGATGTGACTAGTTGAAGTAATGTGCGCAAAGAAGACGCTTGCACAACATGAAGGAGTTTCCGTGGCTTCAGTTGTTTGTTTCAGTTGTACTTGTGGCCTCTCGTGATTGTTACTCATTAAAAGTGAACCCCCGGCCTTTCTCTAATTGTGCTTAATTCACTTGTGTAATGTGTGACCCTTTACAAAATCTCTGAAAAGAAAATTGCGCAGTGTGTCCCCAGCTTTAGTGCCCTTTGGATTTGCCATTTCCAGGTTCGAAACTCCATTGATAAAGTCAGACTTTTACTGCTCTCCATAAATTAGTCATAATGGGGAAAGTAGTTTATTAATGTTTAATGCTCCAGACAATTGGGGTTCTTTTTCTTTCTTTTCCCGCTCTCTTTTCACAATCTTCAAGCAATACAGCGACCATGCATACTTGGACAAAAACAGTAGGCAGTCTAATGGAGAGATGGGTGATAAAACCCCGTATGCAAATACTGTGTAGCTGGGATAATCTTTTAGAAATTGTTATTTTTTGAATACCCACAGTGTTTTTGTGCTTTCATATCTTCACAACCGATCGCCCTGTTTAGCTATAGTATTGCGTGGTGTTCTTTCATTTTCCAGTTAATCCGTCAAGGGAAGAGATTTAGTCATGAGATTACAACGATTCAATTAACTTTTTTGAAGATACACAATGTCTGTGTACCCCCAAGGCAGTTTTTGACAATGCAGTATTTTAGCGTTTGTGCTGTAAGAAAGGTGGCTTGTAGTTGTGTCTTTTTCTCATGTGGGCGACTGTTACCAGAAAGTGTTGGCAGAGCTGGTCTGACAACCTTGAGGATTCCCTCCAGCTACTCCTGTGCCACTGTAGGCGGTTTGCAATCCAAATGTGAATGACAAAGCAAAGACATGTAATCCCTGAGAGCTAAATTTTTGTCGATTTGAGTCAAGAAAATATGGGGGGGGGGGGGGAATGATGCTGCAAGGTTTTATGCTTTAATTTTAGATCCAGACACCAGCAAAGGATTAGTGGGTTACCTTTCTGTGGTTTTGTTATATATACATTGGTTACTTAAATGAGCAATGTAAAATATATATGTATAAGTCTGGGGAGGGGGGTAAATGCTGCTATATATATATATATATATATATATATATATATATATATAATATTCATATCATGTACTGTATGTACTGATATAATTTATATCTCTGATATTATTATGTTTATCATTGCTCTGGACTATAAGTCGCACTTGTTTTCATAGTTTGGCTTTGGGTGCGACTTGTACTTAGGTGTGACTTATATATCAATATTATAATTTTACATGTTTGTTGTTTTCATACTGAGAAAAGAGAAGCAACGCACACCAGAAATAGTCTTCGAGGTGCAGATGTAGGGGAAAATCTTCATAAATCAAAAAACAACATTGCACACTAATGAGCCAATGTCCAAATTTGTTATGATGATAGTGATTACGTTTCGGCATTAGCCTTCATCAGATCTTTCTTTTTTCTTCTTTAAACCAAAATGTATGTCATACAACATCGGCTCATGAGTGTGCAATGTTGATTTTTGATTTATGTTGTTTTCATACTGACAGCTGACAGCCAGAATCTGCTATTCCTGTACCACCAAAATGTAAAAATCGGTAATCGAGCAGCAGATAGAAAGTGTGGAGTTGGCAATAAACTTGTGAAGGACTGACAAAAAGTGGAGGTTACTCTTACTGCAATGAAGAAAACAAAAAAGACTAATCGTGGACTAAAAAGCTAGATGGCCACAGCTAGAAGAAAGAGTTTGCAAATGGGTGCTTGAACAACGCGATGCCGGGAGAGGCTTGTAAACAGAACAGTTACGCCTCCATGCCCAGCTAGTTATATATGTTTTTTTCTTCTTCATTATGCATTTGTTGGTTGGTGCGACTTATACTCCGGAGCGATTTATAGTCAGGAAAATACGGTACTTTATGTTTGTGTATCAAAAAAGTCTGCTCAATTCTGGTTCAATAGTGACAGTATTTGCCATTAGATACACATCAGTACAAATAGTCCATAGACCACCCCTCTTTACCTAGTGGTTCTTGGAAGTTCAATTGTTTTATGGTACTTGTAAGGTCAAATGAGAATAACTGCTCGTGCAAAATTCAGCTGATCTTTCACAGCTGCATGAGAACCCCTGAGCAATTGGCAACCAAAGTGCAGTGCAGAGACCTGAGAGTCAGCTTCACATCTTGAGCTAGCCAGGGTCACGGCTACTAGCCAGAAGTGTTTCACCTATTTCACCTAACCTCACTCATAGTAAGAAATCGAACTCGGGACCTTGGTGGTATGTTACAGTTTACATCAACCATGCCACCTGATTTTGTGTAGCTTTGAGAAAGACACCTCAGATACATATTAGCTTCCCTCAAAAAATACACGACTGGTAGTAACATGCAGTATTTACCGTTGTCTGGAGAATTGTGTGGTGAACCCAACTTTAAGAGCACTTTAACCTTCCGAGATAGGACCACTGGGCTTGGTATTGCTTTGTCGTCGGTATTGATACACTTGTCTTGAACATCATGGCCACTTTACATTCTGTAGGCATGTTTTACCAGAATCTGAGTGCTTGAGTGCGTTGTTTCGCCTCAAAGCAAACAAGGCCGTGAATATGGATAACATCTGTTTTTCGACCCATGAATTATATCAGTGGGAGTGTATTCAGCATTTGCAATTACTCCACCCAATCACAGGCAAAAGCTTTTTCAGTCTGGGCTGCTTGAGTGCTGTCACTGGTTATTACTGTGTGTGCTATTTAGCAAAAGTGCATTTGCAGTTTGAAGAGCATCCCAAGATATTAGTGGCATCTAATTGCATTACCTGGAGGAGACTGATGGCGCCAGTTAAAAACGGCTGGCCCCGGTTTGAGGCGTGTTGAAGGCAAGTGCTTCTTTACAGGTTACACGTCATGATTCAAGACTGGGAGCTTCTGTCGACTAAGTGAATTTCTGACAGCTTTAATCCTCCACTCACCTCCACCAAATACCCCTATTCCCTAAGCAATCATACATCTTACCATTAATCCAATTTCACCGCTGTGACACTAAAACAGGAGCAAAAAAGATAATGCGGCTTAATGCAACCTAAAACCAGACTGCACACGCCAGCGTCAGTCTAATTAACTTCAACATATGAAATGTAGGATTTTTGTAGAACAGTACCAATATCCTTGTTCTTTTATAACATTCCCATTTTATTTATTTTTCGGAAACGTTTTCATGCGTGCGTGGGAAGGACCTTTTGGAGTTCCTATGCCATGGTCAATCAACGCTGCAATGCACAAAAGCAAAACCATATGACAGGAAAGTGTTCTGAAAGCCAACAGCTAATCTGATAAGCTAATGAGAAGCATAAATGGAGCACTGGCCAAGGTTTGTTTGCATACATTATTCTCAAAAGCCAGGACATTTCACTTAATATAAGTAGGAATGATATCCAGATCTCAATGCAACATTTGTCTTGTAAACGAACACATGCTGCATTTGTGTAAAAAGCTACAGTATATTTTGCACGGTTCCCAATCAGATTCAATGATGATGATTGAACCATGATTAGCCGTTCTTGATCTTAAAGCGTGATATTTATTTGTCTACCAAAAATGACTCTGAACTTGAAGATAGAGTTTGTGATGGGATATGTTGAGCTTCTCTCAAAGTAATTAATATACTACTTATTAATACTTTAATGCTTTTGATTAGTTAAGATTGTAAATTGCGCATTTCTGATTCTTTGCTAGGGTGAAGCAGACAAATTCACCCTCTCTGCCGGAATAAGAACATAATCTTATAGGCAGCTCGACGTCAGTTTCAAGAAGCCACAGGCATTTCTTGATGAGTGCAAAGACAATAAGGCGCGAGCTGCCAAGTGACCCCTCAGAATGTCTTTCTGTCCCTACTTCTAGATTTAGCACAGACTGGAGGCTCTTTTACCTCAGTGTGCTACAGTCCAGCGGGACCGTCATCTTGGGAACAGCATGCCACTTTTATTGAGCAGGGAGTGTCAGTGACAGAGAGACGAGATCCCTCAGAGACACCAGCATCTTCTCCATATTCAGCTGCTCACACCGAGGTTTAAGATCTTGCCAGTGAAATGAATTTCATTTTCCACATCAAACACCACTTAAGGCTGCGTAATTGTTGCAAGTGTGATACATCTGTCACTGTTTTTGCTTCTGAAATGTAAGACGACTTTATATTCTCCTGATTCCTTCACACAAATCTACCTTTTTACAAGGCATACACACGCTGACTAATTTTACAAACCATGACAGCCTTTCCAACTTGACTTGACAGTTTCTAATTCACTTTAGCATTTTGGATAATATACCTTTCTCCTATGACCCATGGTAGGTGGTGATAAAAACAACATCGGTGTTGTATGCCAGGAGAGTGTTTGAAGTTCAGATTAGTCTTCAGGGAGTCGCACCTATTGGGACTGTTAACCTTTAGCCATTCAGCTATAAAGCAAGGGAGTCCCATTAAAATACATAATGCATGAAGGGCAGAGATTGCATGGCATTGATCAGCACTTGAATAAATTGAGTTGAAATCTTATTAACATAATCAGTTACAGATAAAGTGAGAGGAATAAAGTCCACGAACACCTGCGAAAACGTGCTACCATCAGCGGCCGTTTTGTGATGCTTGAAGTGGTCAGGCTCACCCCGAGCAACCAAATAGTACTGTTCTTTCTAGCAAGTATGTGGAATGACATTTTTCCCTTTTATCCCATTTGATCGTTTCATTGCTAATTTGTTTGAGTTTGCTTTTAGTTATTTGAAATCAAATGCCCAACAACTCTTCTTTTGAAGTTCAGACACCTATTTCACAATGGAAACACACTGAACCTCGTGATCAAAAGGATAATTACTTGGCTCTAACAACTTCCAACTAATGAAGTACTGTAAGTCTGATAAAGCATTATTAAGATTATTAAGTTTTTTCATATAGCGCTTTACCATGATTGATAAGTAAGTAAGTGCTTTATTTGTCGTTGTACAATTGCACGACAAAATTGTGCTCATTAGTTGGGTCAGTCCTGAGCTGCTGTGACCGTGAGGGGCCAATCTGACCAGCATGTTTTTGGAGGTCGGGGAAACCGGAGTACTGCCATGAATGCTCCTCTGAAACGGTGCACCGCCTCCTGGGTTTGTCCCTGTTTCAGAGCATGGTGTCCTGCACTGGTCAGCCCCTGCACCTCCTCCTTCCTCTTCCTCCTGCGTAGCTCCCTCCACTCCACAATAGTCTTTCACTATTTCATGAACATTGCTCATAACAATTGTAGGGATAGAAGATTTGTGCGGCTTAGCTGCGAGTCTTGGCCGGATACCTCCTCGTTTATCCATTCCTTGTTTCCTGTAACGCCTCTTGTGATGCCTCCACTGTGCTGCAGGTATGGGGGGCTCTTGTTGCCTCCTCAGTGTCTCAGAAGAAAACATTTGTGGGCCTCAATGATGATGATTACTAGTCATTATTTTGTTTAAGGGTTAATCACACACAATTTCATCTATCTTCTGAAACAAATGGTCTCACGTGGCGCTCACCTCTTTCTGTCTATATTGCCCTTCTCCGAAAAAATTAGGCCAATTAATTCCGGTGGATACTCGAAACAACATATGTGTTTTTTAGATTAGCGCGCGGGGCCAGTGTGGAGCGACCCCATGCAGTCTGGGAGGTGACCCAAATTAAAACATGTTTCTCTACTCACCCATGTGCCCCTCCCCCCGCTGCCCCCAAACCCCCATCCGCTCCGTCCTCGCCTACCAGTCATGCCAGCCCCTTTGCGACGATGCCACAGAATGCCTGCCAATAGTAGCAGCCCTTAATGAAATAGTAATTGTGGCTGTGAGTTGCATGCATGGCTTGTTCTTCTGTCCTGCTTTGTCTCACTGCGCAATGCTGAGGGAGTCTCCAGAGCCGCCCCTATAATTTCATTAATTCAGACTACATCGTCTAGTTTGTTTTCATCATAATTTTATATTGTCTGGAGCTATACTTACAAGCTCATACAATACATCATAATTTTTTTGAGGAAGTGGTGGCGTTTAGCAAATGTAAAGAACAAATAACTTTGACTTCTTCGGTCCATAATCATTCTTCTTCTAGGTATAAGGTAAAGCTGAAGATAATTTGTATCTTAAAATGGATTAGCCAATAGTTGTGTTGCTGAGTATCTATACTTTAATAGCCCTCACACTGATGCAGGAGAGGTGGGTGACAGGACGACAGAAATGTTCCAACCTGGCAGTAATACTTTAAACATCACCTTTTTTGTAGCACCCCAACCTGTGTTTGAGTGGTCTGAATGTATACCCCTTTATGAAGTGTTCCAAATATATTACCCTTAATGTATTATATTATGATAACATTATGTATTCACCTTTTAAATAGCATCCCACCTTTGTTGACTCTAGTCTGTAGAAGTTCTTCCCCTGTAACACAGTCCATATTTCTCTTTAGTAAAGGCTTTAAATGCTGCTTAAATAAGATGTCCAACAAGATTGTATCACAGAGCCAGTAATAGCCGTTCAGAGACACAGAAGACTGCAGAATATTTAGGATCAATATATCATTCATTTCAGTCCCGACTCTATAATAAGACGGCAATCGTATGGTCCATTACTGGACACAAGAGCCATAGACTGCTGACCAATCTGGTCTAATGAAAACAAATGTAGTGTGTGAGTGAAGGGAAGAAACCTGCTCCCCGGCACAGTCCATGTTCCCGTGTCACTCGCTATGAGCGCTCGGTGCTCTGAGGCGGCTCTATGCACGGTATCAGCCCTAACAACTCAAGTGTGTCATTATATGTGGGCAGAGTCTGGAGACGCCAAAAAGGCTCCTAATAGCACATTTCAGCTCCAAGTGAAATTCATACTGTAGGGAGAAGTCTGCTACGTACAGCAGTCTATGGGTCTGGTTGTAGGTTATAAGTTTATACAGTACTTAAAAAAAAATAAAAATAAATAAAAACTTTTAAGCCTCATCCAAATTAGAATATCTTTCTGTTATGCCGCAGCAAAGATGTATGATATCTTTAATATCCTAGTTCAACAACTAGGATATTGTCATGTTAGTTCATGAACTAACAGTATTTTTCATTACCTGTTCATTTAGCCAGCTAAATTTGGCTTGTTGAGTGGCTGTCATTGTGTTTTCTATTTGTATAGAGTTGTTTTAATAAAAACATCTTTCATAGCCCATTTATCTTCTCTAGTGGAACACAAACAAGATCAGAAAGATTATTTTCAATGTGGCCCAGCTGATCCTGCTTCAGTTTTGGCCTCAGATCCGCCTGAACATGGCAGCAGCAGCAGGAGAGGCGCACACTGATCCCAGATCTACAGCCGCACACCTCCTCAAAGAGCGCTCCTGATTAGATTAGAGGCCTTAGCGCTGATGACTGTGATCCATCATCCTGTAAGTGGAGGGAATTTATGACAATTTACTTTTCACCAACTCTGTCATCGGTCCTTACAGCTCAGATGTCATATACGGAAAACTACAAAGAGAATTTAAAAGTACAAATGTCTCAGAGAAACTTGAGGGATTTGATTTGCGTGTGTGACAGAATTGTTTATTTTTTTGCAACGGAAAGTACCTGTTTTCCGTTTTTATTCCATGTCTCACCTTTGCCTCACCACTGCAGGCAAAACAAAATGTGTGGCAGTTCTATTTCATCAACTAAAGTCACACATAAAACATGAAGAAGTGACTGTTTTTGCGCAAATGTCTCGCTGCTTTATTCCACTGAGTTAGACGACAGCACGTTTGAACTGGATTCCTACCCCCACGGTGCCGCCACTGTGCAGGCTATGAAGTCTGTCTCTCGTAGGGTGCAAGGGAGCATTCTGATCTGTGCCTAGCAAACATGCATGCTTTTTGGTGATGGGTGTTGCCTTTCTGTCAGGTTCAGCCGTGCATCAAACTGAAATAATGAGGCCAAACTTGTAATTAGTGACACAAGTCTTTATTTATTGAAGGGGAGGATAAACTGTTTGTTTGTTCTGGTGCGCGCTATTCTTAATTTATTATGTTTCTCAGACACCAAATTTGTAAACAAAATTCTAATGATTATTTATGTGAATAAAAACTGAGTATAATGAATATTATGGCTATAATTGGGCCGCTTATAAGTGGGTGTGTAAATGTAACTCAATCTGTTTTGTAAAGTGTACTTGTTACACTATCCATCCATTTTACTCCACTTGTCCGTTGCCGGGTTGTGCAGTCCAATCCAGCGGCCACAGAGAAGTGTCAGTGTGATAAAAGAAGGGAAGGGGAAAAGGCAGGTGAAAGGTGATAGCTTTCAATGTAGAAAAGATGGACAAGTAACACATATTTTGAAAGCTAATAGCATTCAATGTAAAGAAAGTGGATGATTTTGGATGATTAGCAGGCATTATATAGGCTATCTCAAACAAGAACATACTGCCACTGCTCATTTTCTCCACTTACACTAAAAATCCTACAGTAAGAAAGTTTTGTTCTGACTAGTTAAAGTCTACTTTATAGCAGGTTAGTGTTTAGTCTGTCAAGTCTTCATTTTGTAACGTTTTCCCGAATTAAGGTTAGTTCCCCAAAGTTGCTTTGACAGTTATGTTGTAAAATGTAAATGTGTTTCATATTATATTTTTCTAATGCAACCATCTCCATGCTTGGGACTTGGGCAAAGATAACTCTGAGCATAAAGTTCCTCTAAGCAAAAGTGGGTCAAAATTATCTTCCATATCCCTCCGAGCAGTGGAGTGTTGGTTTTTTGCACAAAGACCGTGCAGTAAGAAAGGCTCAGATCTGTTCAAGTGTTTCAGAAATTGCAGGTTTGGGATGAGCTTTTTGTATGCCGCTTGCTCCGGCAACAACTTGACAGTCAGTTTCAAAGAGCATTGGAGGAACACCTGAAGGGAGGTACGTGAGGCAGGCAAGATTCACAAAAGTGGTTCAGTCATGCACATCACACTATACTTGTTTTTATTAATCCCTGCTGTACATCAACACGCCTCTTAAAACACCATCCAACTCACATCAAAGACAGTACGCTTTTGTTGTGTCAACTGTTCAAAGGCCCGCTATTTGCCCAAAACTACTGGCACTAAATTTCTTGTTCAAACAAAGCTTTGAGATGGTATCGATCAGAGATGGAGGAGAAGGTTACTAGATTACATTTATTTGTCATATTCAGGTCAACACAAAGTTGACAATAGTTGAGATGAAGAAAACGTGTGGGGTGACATCAAAAGTGCAGTTTCTGATTAAAAAACAAGGATTTGTGGTTGTCAAAGCATCTTGGGCTGGAATACCAGGGGCCAGAAGTTGGTTGACTCTATGCAACACTGATGTGAAGCAGTTCTTATAAACTGTAGTTATACAACTAAATATTAGTTTATTGATTCACAGAGTGTTCTACAAAGTACTATGTTTTGATTTAGAAAACCACGGGCAATGCTGCCAATGCGTCTACATAAATCTATTATGAAGCCTGTGTGCTTAACGTTTTTAAACACACTGCTATTATTTTGACCACAACTGTGTGTATGTATATATATATATATATATATATATATATATATATATATATATATATATATATATATATATACAATCAGAATGTGTTGTTATTGTTGGTGGACAATGCATGTAGTAAAACTGTAATCTTACTGCATCCTTGATACAAAATCCGTGTTCTTATTGAGAACATTTGAGAAGTGTAGCACATCTTGACAAACCTGAACCACTAATGAGGAAACAAAGCTAAAAATGTTAATAACTTGATTTGGACTTTATTTATCAAATATCCCTGTGTGTTATGCATAAATGAGCATAAGATATAATTCACATCCAGACTCAAACTAAATTATAACTAGTTTCTCATCCTCCTATGTATAAATGTAAATGATTCTCTCTCCTCCAGCTCTTGATGACCGAGTGCACTGAATACAGATACTGCACAGCAGGAACAGCGTTGGTTTGACCAACTGCCAGCTTAAAATCACTCATTTACATAATTGACATTATACATGCTGCGCCCAATAAATAAATAAATAAATTACTCTACACCACCCCTGAATCATAGCTTGGCTTTCCTCATTAGGAAGCAAATGGTGCAAGATTCCATTCTTGGTGAATGAAAGTCAAGTGAAGCAATTGCAATAATTACATTGGTGTGGCTGTGAGCGGTGAGTGTACAAGCGGACGAGGACTGGGCGGGGCAAAAGCTTTGCAGTGATGAGGAGGAGAGAGATGTCGACAGGGGCCTCTGATTAAAGCTAATCCAGACAGACCTTCCTCCTTTCTCTTGTGTGTGCCTTAAAGGAACAGGCCATGTTTTTTCCATGCTGAGATATGTTCTTACCTGAGCTTAGACACACCTGTCTGATCTATACGCATGCGCTTAGTCACACAAACAGATCAAAGGTGTTGTTAGCATTTAGCCTCTCCTCCTCTCCTCTATGGACCCAAATGGGGTGAAGTTAAAAGCGACCAAGCTCTGCCATATTTTTCCATATTTAAATATGGTTACATGAGTAGTTACACAATCCAAGTATAGTCACACAAAATTACGTCCTACGGTGCTCCTAAGGTGTTATTACGCCTTACAATAAACTACCTATTTTTATCCGCTTAGAAAATCAACATGTTTAATTTTGTGTAACTATACTTGGATCGTGTAACTGCATGTAACCGTATACACATAGGGAAAACGTGGAAGAGCTTGGTCACTTCTAACTTCACTCCCGTTTGGCCACATAGAGGAGAGGAGGAGAGGCTAAATGCTGACAACATCTTTGGTCTTTTTAGACAGTCACAATAGCCACAGGCAGGCCATTCCCAGCCCAGATGCTGGTCTATCCGGTTAGGCGAGCAGCCCCACTGTCCAGGCTGGAGCCAAGCCGAAGCTTCAGGACCAGAGCACTGAACTGATACTAACGTGACGTGAACAGACTGCTCACTAAAACAGGCAGGTCATACAGATTTAATATTTCACAACATCATACCTCTGTTGAACCAGGTGATTTTATCAATGACAGCATTTAGTCATTGCACAACTTTTAGCTGGTGTTAGCATAACATTAGCATAGCTTACCTTCATAGTTGTCTTTTAGCTGCTTCTTTCCTCTAGTATTTGGCACCACAACTGAATAATTCCATAAACCCCACCAAAAGGCATTATTAGCCAAAATCGGCATTCTTTTTTTTTTCCTCCAGTAATGTGTATTCTAGCGTGCACATCCCTGGGAGCGCCTCCCACAACAACTGCGATCCATGAAGTGGAAACTGGGTAGAGTATAATGTGAGAAGCCCAATATTTTGACGGAGCGGCACATGTGCTCTCCAGTGTACCCATTCACACGTTTTGACAATAGAATTTTGGTACGACACTTAAATTAAAAACTGGTCATCCCTAAACAAATCAAGATTTGTTGGGAGTAGCACTGAGCTCAGTATTTTTTACAACTTTAACCAATGATGACACTGTAGATTCATGAACAGTAACCTACTTTTTCTCTTTGTTGTTTATGCATTTGTTTTTACATAAGAAATGTTCTCGTACTTGCTACTGCGGCCAGTAGTCATGGTTGGCGTTGCTGCACGTATGGCAGAATATATGTGTTTGAAATTGTTACTTGATTTCTAGTGTGCTCTTGTCTTCCCTAAGCTTAGCCTGCTTTAATGAGCTCCGCAGACAGTCGCCTATAATATACCCTCCTGTGGATCAATTCATGCTCCCCACCAAGGGTCCTACAAACCCACTGTCCCTTTCCAGCCGTGTGAAGGCCACCACTCTTGATATTCTCTTCGCCCTGGCGTCCAATTCGTGACTCCATTTGTAGGTAAGGACTCAGCTCTTTGGCTTAAGTGCCAGGAGGTATGGCCCTCAGCCCCGGCTCCACATCAATCACATGGGGCAGAGATATGGACTGCGAGGACTGGAGATGAGCATGGGGGGAGGTGCAAGGACCCCTTTGCTCACGGAGTATGATGTCCGATAAAAAGGAACAGAAATTGAGAATATAAAGAGAAATCAAATACATTGTACCTTAACATACCTTTATTGCAACAATCCACATTTAAAGAACACTTTTTTCCTCCTGAGAACAGGTCCTGCATTAGTTACAGCCAATTGTAATCATAGCTTAAGGTTATACATATATTTGTCTCCCAAAGCAGAAGATTGTCTCGAAGAATGTAGCGTACATAGACGTCAAAAGGACATGACAACAGCGTGGACAAAACGACGACCCTGGCGTGACAGGACAACGTACTCCTGCAAATGTGCTCGTTCAAATGAATTAGCACGAGTAGATTTTATAGGTATTTATTTCATTTCAAAAAGAGATTACAGAGCAATACTTTGCTTATTTGCGCTTCCATAACACTTTCAAAATCCCCGTCACCGAGCCAAGGTGCCCGATTGTACATTTGGGTGAACAAAACTACTTTGAGTGAAATACCTGACTTTCATTAACATTTACATTGCTTGCTTCTCTCCCGGCCTCTAGTGGTGGTGTAATGATGTGTTTAGGGGATGAGGAATGAGTCAGAGTTCAAGGTGAGAGTAGCAGAAGGGGCTTGGTCAAACAGCGGTGCCTCTGCTGGTGCCGGGTGAGATGTGTGTTTAAGAAAGTGCACCGCTGCGCTTTTGCTCTCTTAAACAACCGGGAGGTGGCTGAGAGGATCGACGCGCCTGACCACTGAGCAGGCCTTTGAAGCTACCTCACGCTGAGAGAAACTGTATTGGATTCAGAGAGACTGCCTTTCAATAAGACGGGGGGGGGGAAAGCAAATGAAAGACAAAAAGCAACATAAGACGCATCTTAGGGGGAGGAACATCTAAAGAAGACCAGAGAAATGTGCGCATACATGGCACATATTCAAAGTTTAACCTGTGTGTTAGCGATTTGCTTTGTATTATGGGCTTTGGTGTCCCATCATTAGCAGCGGTCACGGACACTTGCTGTGCGTTTGATTCATTACGTTCTACATTAAAAATAAAATTAAAATAAATGCAGTGTCTTCAATGTTGTGCCGCATTTTACTCTGGCAAATGTAGCTTGGAGCTGACGCCCACGCATGTGTGTGTTCTTAAACGCGCTGTGAAGTCCGCGGAGTGAAACCGCACTCATCATCTTTTATCTGTGCCACATTTATTCTACAGCAGTACTTTGGAGCTGCTATTGCCGTTTATTTTGCTAAAACATTTCGCGCTCAGCATTTCAAAAGGTAAATTTTGTGTTGTTCCAGTTGTACGGTGGCGAGATACGGTTGCTCAGTCTGATGGTGTACATTTTATATTCTGCTTAGGCATTAATCCTCAGGGATAGAGAAACGGTGTGTAGAGTGATACACAAAAGATACAGTCAAATGAGAGTTTCACAGGAGAATAGCCGCATCGGTTTCATAAAGGATTAGCCCAGTGAATAGGATTGGCTCTTCTTTTAATTGCCATCTATTTTAAATACATTTGAAGCTTTTCTATCAAAGTTCCCCAAAGTCAAAATGGACCCCGCTGAAAACGTGCATGTGGGAACAGGGATTACATTATTATTATTGTTATTATCTGTGGAGGATTAAGGAGTTGTCTCAATGCTCTGCTGCTTAACACAAGTCACAGTGAAAACTATTTAATTATAAGTTGAAGTAAATATCCTACAGGGTAATTGTAGATATGGGAAAATGCATTTATTCAATAACATTAGAGTACCAATTGATCTGATCACACCATCTATGGGTCAGAGGCAGGACACAGCCTGGAAAACACTTTGACCAGAGTGCAATTCTATATATTACATCTTCACCTACAGTGTGCACTTGAACACAGTCTAAAGCTGTGTTTCATGTCGTCCTCGTACGATCGTCTTCCCGACACGTGACACTGTTATTCCGACTTGGCTTTTTTGTATTCACGCTTTTGCAGTACCTCAGAAAGATGTCATTTACGGAGTTGTCACGACAACTCAGCCTCTAGTGACTGACTGGCGGTTCACAGACGCAACATCGGCCTTTAACACCTGACAGACGTACTTTTGTTCAGAGATCAGAGATATTATGAAAAGCAAAAAATTTAAGAAATCCAATCAGCATTGTTATATTTGATTTGTGCAGGTTGTGGGTGCACAAATAATAACCCATTATCTACGCACTATTAATACAGGCACGGTTTAAATTGTTGAGCCGTTGTTACCTTGTGCTTTAATGGCCGATTCGGTTGGTTTAGAGTGCACACATCGTATTACTTGTTCTCAGATATGTCACTTTGTCTGGCTGGCTGTATAAACAGAGAGGACAGCATAACAAAGCACTGCTTGCAGCCACAATTGACCTTTGGGGTTCTGATCGCTTAATGTGTTCTCTGTGTTGCTGCTGATAATGCCCCCCTTAGTCTCTGTCCAAATCTCAAAAGCACTTCTTTTTCTTCATCCAAAGCTGGCTGCTAATGCTGGGTAAGTGGGCATAGCTGCTGCCCTGATAACTGGCATTTAAACCGCTATATAGTTAGGGGCAAGTTTGACAGTTGAAGACAGGCCTACACATACATTAGTGAGTATGACAAACGTTGAATGAGGAAGTCCATTCAAAAGCAATCGCATGCAAATGTGTAACTGTGGACATTTACATAATTTATGTATGTCCACCTTGGAGAGAAAAAAAGATTTGCAATTCTATTTGGGATCATAACATGGCAGTCATTATGTTTGCAACACTTGAGGATTGAATGGGCGGCCCAGAGAGCGACAGAGTGGAGATTGTTTCCTGTTCAACACAGCTTCATTTGACTACGGTTTAGCCCAGTATGTATTCTGCTACGCAAAATACCCCCAACACCTGCTCTGCTGCAGTTTATGAATATAGTTTCCATATTTAGGCTAAGCTCTCGTAAACTTCACTTCTACCTCTAGATTTGTATTCAATTTTGATGGAAAATGCTGAAATAGTGTTTAAACATGTGGTAATTGGCAGTGGATTAGTCAGAAATGACTAAACTCTAGGAAACGGTCGCTAGTTACTGATTATATTGAAATTAAACCAGAAATAGCAAATCTATATTACAACCAGTGTATTTGGATCATTCGGAGTCTAAAATAACTCAGTGAAGTTCTAGGATTCCTAATACTGGGTACCTCCATGACTTTAGCCTGCACCTCCTGAGACCCTAAAGCCTTACCACGATTCGGCTGCAAAGCTCTCCGCCAAGGTTTAATGCGAGCAATGAGATTATTTCTGCTTGCATAGCCGCTCTGTCTCTGAAAATGTTTGTCAAGCTCAAATCCCGAATCGGCCTACATGTCCTGGGTTATGTGTGGCCCCCTAACTCCCCAGACTGGATGCAGGCACAGACCACGGAGCAGGCACGAGCGGTGGCACACAGCTGGTTTGATTGGCCGCTGGCTAGAACGCCGTCGGTCTCCGCCATCAGAATTGAACACGCGTGTTAGCAGTGCTCATACAAGGGCAGCTGATTGGAGAGTTTCACATGCAGTCTCAATCAAAAAGGGAATCACGCGCAGACTGATAAAAGATTAATGTTTCTTTGCTGGCGCAGTATCAATGTACCGAGAAAGCTAGGTGTGCATGGGGGATTCAAATGGGTGTATCTATTTAACTGATTGTTGAGTGCTGCATACTAGTTGGATAAATATAGTATTTATCATTGTAAAACGATTGCATGACAACTGTTAATATAAAAAAACTTATTACTGAACTGAACAATTATATTGGACTACTAACTGCACAGTGTTGAATGATTGTATCTACATTTCAGTACATGGAAGTACTGCTGTATAGAAAAAGTTGATTGTAAAATACTGTCCAAGCCTAAAGACTGAGTAATGAGACATAACGTTCAATTGTGATAAAAATAAATAAATAACAAAAGATTCATTTTTCTCATCTCTGAAAAATGTAAAGTCTATATTGTTGTCAAAATTAACTTTAGTCTGGCCAAACAATCAATAACAATGTGTTGTGCTTTCTATGAGACAGAGGCTCTGGAACAAATTGCCTGACTGCTGATAAGCTTAATAGTATGGCAGCATTGGAGCATTTCAATGAACACGTACTGTTAATTCAGAGGAGGAATAATGAAGCGACAACGGAGTGTGTCTGTGTCTTCCTCTTATAGAAAAGTCTCTCAGAGGAGCAGACCGACTTGTGTTACGCCTTTAAAGGAATATCTCAGTAATGAAGGAAATGAGCCCCTTTTCTGACTCACACCACAAATGGCTGTTGTGTTTAGGATGATTGTCGCTGTAAAAAGCAGGTCTTCCGTTCACACGACAAGACAATAAATTGCATAAAATGTCGCGTGATTTTAAAGACAATAAGTGACACAATTGAGACACTAGTGTAATTGTTTTTTCCACATACAAACGCGCACATGCTCTTCATCTTTCTGCTCACACAAGGGCCAAGCACATAGCCTACACTGAACATGACCATACAAAGTGGCTGAGCTCCCATGTGTCCAATGTGCAGCATGTACAGATCCAGTGCTCTCGAACACGAAGGCCAAGAGCAGCCAGCAGTCACTGTCCCAGGACAGCCCGCACAGAGGACTTGGCCGCTCCCTCGCCACTGGCTGGATCAGAGAGGCCATGTGCTAGCATCCAGGGACTGGCCGCACTTCGGCCACACTTGCAATGACAAATTGGTTTGGGGAGGACGAGTGACTAGACTGAGCCAAGAAATATACTTTGAAGAGTGAAATGCATTGGGCGTTGTGACAAGTATGACACATTATATGGTCAGTGTGACTCTTGCATGTGCACTGATCCACATCCCAAAGACACTTAGATGAGGCGAGGCGCGCTCGTCAAGACAATGCCAAAGTACTTATCTCAGAAAGGCAACCAAAATATTAGTGGATTAGAGAGATTTTCAGGCCAGTCTCTGGTCTCATGTCCTCAATTTGAAGCACACTGCTCTCGCCTTTCTTTCTGAGTTCTGTACTGTTGGCTCATTAGCTTTAAACACTGTTATGCTGCATTTTCTGGTATGGTAATGACTCGTACCATTATGGTACAATTGCATTTCTCATTATGTATAAAGATATCATACGATAATGGAAGAGAGATGCAGTGGAATTAGATAACTACTACTTCCTTTAGGACGGTAATATTACTCAAAGCAACATTAAACTTAACTTAATGTTTTTCAGCCATCCATTTTATCATGCTCTTTTTCCCCAATGTAGATAAATGTATGCTGAATAAATTCCAGGACGAATATATCTAAAATGGTCCAAAGAAGCGGTTGGTTGGTTATAATTACATTGTTTTCTGCAGGCTTCTGGCAGCTTGGTCAAAGGCATGCTCCTTTGGGCCTGGAGGACTCCCTCTCATGTAAATGAGTTCCTCTTCCTCTGCCAAAGCAATCATGACATTGCACTGGTGCAGCCACGGTCTACAAATAAGCCATGTCAGGAGCATACACAGAGACCGGGGATATTCCCCACTCCAGTCCTCTCAGCGGCAGCACCAGTTGGCATCACTGAAATTTGGTTTGAAGTTGTAAAGTATTTTTACTTTTGTTCTCAAATTGCTTTGCAAATGAGTACCACCCTGGCACCATTTCAAAGCTGCTATGCTATATGTGCTGCTTCCTTCAGGCACTTGTCTCTGAAGCTTCATCATCCTGTATGCATATGCGCAGTGGTGCTGGAAGCTCACTTCAGAAACTAGATAAACATGCCAGGCTGCGAGCGAAATGGAAGGCAGCATGCTTATGTCTTGTCAACCTGTCTTTCTGTACTTTCTGTGTTCCTTACTGTGATTGACATGCTCTATCTATTAACATGGCAGCCAGACAGATTGAAAGCCTTGTTGGTTTTTCCCTATTAAAAATTATATTCAATCATTTCTGATGGGTTTGGCCCGCCCCAAACTATGCCTTATCATTTTAGGACATCTGAGTGCCATTCACATCAAATTGTTGTTCTTCTTCAAGCCACATCAAAATAATTGTTTTGATATGTCCCATTTTTGGTCTTGGCTCTGACATTAATAGGGGCTGATTGTACAATGGAGCTGAAGCACAGTTTTTGAGGACCACTGACTAAATGTGAGCCATGAATGATCTGGCTCACAATTACAGGGCTGTAAGTCTGGCCATCGAAGAATAAAGACTGTGAGATACAAGTGTTGCCCATATTGTGTTTATCCTTTATTGCATGTCCAAGTCAGCAACTAAATAATAATAAAGCAGGAAGTAAAGCTCAAAACCGCCTGGAGGCTCACAAAGTGCTAATGAAGAGCAGCAGGGTGCATTCAGGGGCGCACAGGCAAGAGAAATCTCACTTCTTTCAAAGACGTATAATCTTCTCAACCCAATTTGCATTAATGCTCTCCACTTGTGGTGAAGAATCAAAATTGGTTTGAGACACAAGACCAACCAAAGTACTAAATATGGGATTTCTGTGTGTGAAGAATGTGCTCATTTGTTTTGTTTTCAACATCATACACTCATTAATTAATACATTTTTATTTAGGACTTTTTTTTAAATAGTCAAACAGTCAGAAAAGAATAACAAAGGACAAAAAATACACCCAAAACAAACCCCCGCCTCTCCAGACTTCCGCTGATAATACATTTTATAGATATTGGGGAAGAATGCGTGTGGTCTTGCCTGTATCAGCACTGCTTTCCACCTTTTTTTTTTTTTTTACATCGAAACTAACCCTATTTGCACACAGAGCTTGCTTGTTTGAATTACCTGCAATGCCTAGTCTGTTTGTAGTCACATTAGCACAAATATGTTCACGTCGTTTCACTCAAGAAGCTGTCAGGAGCTTCTCTCAGAACAAAAGCAGTGCAAATCCACCGAGAGGGATATAGAGAAGCGGAGAAAGAGAGAATTTATTCCGTGGCACAGATCAAAAACATTGCAGTCACATGATCAAAGGCGTTTGATAATCCTTGAACTACATTGCTCTTTTAATCCCAGAGAGAGAACTATATTTCAGAGAAGTTGAGATGGCAAATGGTGTTGGTAAAAACAGTGCCTTGACACACACATCGGGAAAGGCGACATAAAAACAAAAGTCTGTCCCCTGAGCTGCTTCCTTTTCCCCAAATCCTAAGTGGGAGGAGCTGGCTGGGCAATCACGATGAAAACGTATATTCCAAAACATAACTGTCCAAAACAAAAATAGCACATGACTTGTCCTTCCCGTAGGACACAACACAAGCGCAGCCAGTGATGCAGAACAGAGATACATATCTATGCTTAATCAGCACGCCCCCCACCCCAAAAAAATAAAAAAAATAAAAAAAATCCGACAAGCAAACCTCAGGTTTCAGTTATCAGAGAATACATTTGGATGGATATCATAGCCCCGTCCCTGCCTGGCTCTCATCAAATTACAATAACCGAGGTGCGCACTCGAAAAAGACAAAAACATCAATATGTGGTGTAATCCTAGGTTCTGTGTTGCAAGCCCTGTCAATATTGCTTGCGGAGCTGATGCAAAATGTTTCAGAGGGACGGTGAGCTAGAAGATGACAGTCTCTCCTTGCGTTATTATTATGTTTAGCATAAATCGTTTTTTTTTTTAAGCTAAGTAAAGGGAAAACCTGTATAAGCGTGGAAGTGTGGAAAGGTGTCAAACATACTATTAGAACACAGCAATCAATCTGAGCAAGAAATGCCACGGCATTAATGCTCTAGAAATCCAAGATAAATTAAACCGATTACATTGGGTAATTGCTTTTGCTAATTGTTTGTTGTCCCCACAAATACAAAATGATACAAAGACAGACTTGGGTGGACCCGGCCCGTCACAGATTCACAGCACCCCCCGCCCCTCCCCCTCCTCGTGTTTATTTGTCACATCAATTAGGGTATCACGCTCATAGAGCCCCCGCGATCTGAAGGGGGAAGAAAAAATCAACCCGCTAATTCCATCGCTCCTGCATGGCCCATTTGTTCATGTATATTTGATGAAGCTTAGTGTTTATGTTCGGGCGAGAGTGTCTGTGTGTTATCTCTGCCTCGCCCCGGCCCGGTCTCGGGAATATCCTTCTCTGCGATGAAATATAGATGCGAGGTGTCAGGAGAGTTCAGCGTCTGTCCTGGTTGCTCCATAATGCGGCCATTTATAGTGTGTGTGTGTGTGTGTGGGGGGTGGGGGGGGGGGGGGTGGGGGGCATCAGACGTACCACTGGCACTTAATTGGATTTTTGAGCGGACGACCGGAAGCACCTGTTTTGAAAATCCACAGTCCCCGCGTCCCCGTGAGGCTTCGCGGGAGGCCCGACAACGGTTGGCACAGACACTTGGTCACAGACTGTACAGTGACGGTTTTGTGTTTTGCAAATGAGGCTCTGTGAAAAAGTACAAGTGCTTTTTGTAGTGTTTAAGTTCTGTATTTTTTTTTTTGTCGTTTTTTTTTTACAAGGCCAGATATGCAAATAATTGGGGTTTTGCATAAACGGGAGCAGCAGGACCATCTGTTGTTAGCTTGTTGACTTACCTTGCTGCGTCTGCTTAGTAATGGCCTTTTCTTGTACTGAATGTATTACCCGTGTGATTATCATTTAACCTAAAAGTACATGCTCGGAGAGAGAAAAAAGCAAAACAAACAACAACAGTAAAGACGGATTAGGTTGTAAAACAAAATACCAAAGTCGTGCAGGAAAAGATTCAAGTAGTTCAACAACAGTGGGGTTTGTCGTGTTAAGTTTAGCTTCTGACATTTTACTCATTGTCTGTTGGGAGACGGAAAATACGTTGCTGACAAAGCTTGCGACTGTGTAAAAATTGTATTTTCTTCTACGCGCATTACTGTGATAAGCATTTAACCTGAAAGCATATGTTCAGTGAAATCCCTTAACAAAGGCGGATTTAGATCCAGAAACGCAAAACAACAACAGCCGTTTATATGATGCTTACATTTTTTCTTTTTTTTTTACGCACGCAGAAAGACAGGTTTCGAACCCTCATAATCATAAAATTCTGCAGATTAGTGGGCAGAGGGGGAATGCTTGTTCACGTAGGAGGCTTAAATCTGGTGGAGTTAGAAATGCTAATGGCACAGGCCCGGGCAGAGCTGGGGTTTGTGTCAGTGTAATTTGCGGTGAACCAGTGCTCTGTGCTGAGAACATGTGCTGATAATGTGTTTCTCTTGTAGAACTCGGCCCAGACTCCAGACAAGTCTTTCAACTCGCCGCCCCCAATTTGTCCTCATAAGGTAAAGCCGCACCACACAGCACACACAGGGGGAGTCATCGCACTGATTTGAGACATTTGAAATGAAAGTTAACATATAATGTTCATTTTACAGAAGTAGTATTTCCATTTTAGAAAGACAGGAAAACTAGAATATCGTTTAAAAAAGTGCATTCATTTCTGAATGAATAAACTGTGAAACTAATACATGATATAGACTCATTACATGCAAAGTGAGATATGTGTAGCCTTTATTTGTTATACTTTTGATGATTACGGCTCAGCTTGTAAAAACCCCAAATTAAAAATGTCATAAAATTTGAATATTTTGAAAATGGACTGTAAGCCATAATCATCAAAATTATAACAAATAAAGGTTATACATATCTCACGTTGCATGTAATGAGTCTATATCATATATTAGTTTCACATTTTAAGTTGAATTACAGAAATAAATGAACTTTTGAACGATATGTTTCACCTGTGCATAAACAGAGGCCGGTTGGATCTTGTCCCTCCTCTAAATGAGATCTCAAGACATTTGAAATGATCTAACTGTGAGTTAGCAGAGTTGAGTTGAGTTTTTATATCCATTAACACAGCAGTAGCTCAGTTGGTACAGTATTCTCCCTGATCCCAGCAGTGCATGTTGTGTGGCGCATTCTTTCACTGGCGCCTGAATGTGAGTGTGAATGGGTGAGTGGTTGTTCCATGAACAGCACAGCATAAATGTAACCATTTACCATTTTAGTGTATATTAGTTTCGCACATCGTCCCACAAAGACCTGCAGATTGCTAGCGAAGCAGCCAGGATCGTCGCCGGGTTCCAAAGGGGCACATTATGAGTTGATAATTATTCCTATCCCTTCTCAGTCAAAGTCATCTCTTCGCACTGACTTTAGTAACTTCCCGTGCAATCTCCCTTTTTTCTGGTGCATGCCTCTTGCAAATGCGATAATGTGTCATGTAGTGAAAATCACGCTATCGCAGTTCACTTAGCACCGAATGTGTCAAAAATGCCAGTGTCCTGTTCTGGATGAGTGGCCGCTGAGGCGAAGAGGAGAGGACCTTAGTAAAAGTGCCCGATGTCTGACAGGCTGTCATCAAGTATTCAGAGCCAGCATGACTCTCCCTCACTAATGCACACTTAACAACAGATGAATTCAGGGGCCCCGAAAATGCTTGTCAAAATATAACAGGATAAATAAGAATAAAAAAAAATCTAAATAAACTACCAAAAGATTGACAGCCGAAGGCATGGATGACAGCAGATTGACAGTAAAAATCCACCTACACAGTACTCTGAAGCTCTCCGAAACTGGACCAGGGCCCAAACGAAGATCGCTAAAGATTAATTCTGCGTGGTACAATATTTTATCAGTAAAACGTGAGTAACAGGCGCGCTGAACTTTACTTGGGCAGTTTATTTTAAGTGCAAGTGGTTTGATGAAATAGTAAGAACGTCGCACAATCAAGAACAGTTCAAACGCAGTTTGTCCCCACAAAATCTCAACAGTAGCAATACAAATCTATTTAAACATGGCCAAATATAATGAACGATAATGACCAAACAGCAACGCCGCGAAGAGGGGGTCACAACCCTTGCGACAGGCTGAAGACAAAAAAAGTGTGTAATTTGAAACTCGTTCTGGGTTTGTGAAACGCACAGGTGCAGCAGGAATCATTTGAATATCGTAATATGAAAATCACTGGCACAATGCTGTTCTGTGGTAACCGGTTTCTGGTAGGGGTAGCCGCATGTGATTTTAATATAAATGCAAAAGGTGACGTTGTTGTTTAATTTGAATGGAGTGTCTAAAAATATGTCCGTACCTATGAAGTAAATATGAGCTAATTGACAAATGGGTCTGTGTTGATCGATTCTAGTTTGGTTGCAGCTCCACATAATGGCAATACAAGCCAATGTGCACACGTCTCTATCTGCAGACTCGGCTCGCCCTGTCTGTGTGTTATGTATGGCCTCATATTTCCTCTTTGCTTGACTCTCCCTTGTTCCATTGACACGCTTGTGATGTAACGGGGGAGGGGGGGGAGACACCGCAGCTGGGGGGGCTGTTGTTCACACTGGAGCTCTTAGCGCCGCGACGTAATCTGCCTTTAGTGTCTTTGCATCTGTCTTCATGATCCCTACCAGCACAATGTGGGCAATGGTCTAGCTACAGTAAGTATGCAGGGGTAGTACGTTTACACAATTGCTTTAATGTACTTAGATCGGATGAAGACAAACCAGCTCAAAACGAGCATCTTAAAGTGGACACACACAGTGGCTTATGAGTATGGTCAGGGGTACCTTTTTATCACTTTGGGAGTGAGGACTGTGTTGGTCAAGATTGTTCAGCCTTTATAGGCAGCACTGGGAATTACATGTGATGTAAAAAGTAAATAGCTGCTTTCATTTGTTGCTAAGAGAATGCTAGTAAACCTATGTCACCGTGATGAACGTGATTTTTTTTTTTTACAGTAACATAACGGTGATGAACTAAAAATAGCTCTTTGGTGACTAAAACATGACGAGACAGCATAGAAAGTAATACTTTGCCTGAGGTCCCTCTGTAACTATAATCCCATCGGGCTTTTGAGTCCAAGATTGCTCAGATTGGGTCTGGTGATGGTCTCCAGACTAGTGGAGGAGTTCAAAACGACGTGTTTCCGAAGACGGAGGAGGGGACGGGATAATTGTGTACTGTAGACTGAACAAGCTTGTGATTTGGCTCATAACTGGCACATGACACGCTCATATCTAAACCAGAAAGTTCAGGGGAAAAGCGCTGGGAATGTGTATAAGCAAGTACCTAATACGGGAGATTGTTGTTGTGTTTTTCTTTTAAATGCAAAACAAACTTCTTGGACGCTAGCAGACTCAAATTTGATGCAACACTTTTTCAAGAACAGATAAAACGCTCTTGTCACTTAAAAAAAGCAACAATTGTTTTTCATTGTACCTCTCTCATAATATATCTCACAGAAAGCCGTGCTTATTTTTGGAGCATTCGTGTTTTACTTGATAATTAACATACTCTCACTTTAGTCCAATATTTCTGTGACTTTTCTCCTGCGGTGTTTTCTGTTTGTGTTCCAGACACAGTTGGTTGGTGAAATAAGCCAACGGTGGAAAAATGATTTAAAAGGATATTCTGATTATAATGGGTAGAATAGGATATTGCCTGTCTCTCTCTCTGACTCGCTCTTCATCTGCATTGTGTGCATCACCCCAGATGGATAGGGCTTTTAAACTGCTCTGTGATTATATTAAGAGTGTGAGAATGAGAGCACGAGAGATGGAGCGGGGTGGGAGAGGAGGAGAGCCTACCCAAGCACTAAGTATATATAATTGCTTCTTGACACATTGGCCAAATTTTGCAGTGCCAGGATCTGAGCGGAGATGATTAACGGCTGTCCGAGTGGGTGGGCACCGTGAGGTCGTACGGGGGCTCCGGTTTCCATAGCGATCCCAGTCGAAAGGCCATATACTGCATATTATTGAAAATCCCAGCGGTATGCACATTGTTAAACTACAATTATATCTCACACAGAGAGGGTTGTCTGTCCAGTGCCACTCTTCCCTGGAAATATTGTCTTTTCTACTTTTCTTAAATGGTCCTTTTTCCAGCGGTGGAGATAAAGAGTGAAATGTTGTATTGTGTGAATAATTGATGAGTGGGCTCACCTCAGAGCATTATTACAGTACGGCAGGCAAAGGAAGAGGGGAGGCCAAGATCGTATTTCTGACACCGAGCTTCAGGCAACGCAAAATTGTGTCAGTTTTTCCTTGCGAAACTACAGCTTGAATAACACTTTCTCATTAAAGTCAAATAGGCATGGGATGAAAAGCAAGCGGGGCATATGGATGTAAACTGTAGATTCGAATTCAACCACTGCAGGTGATGAACACGCTGCAAAAGCTTCTCAAAGCAGGAGTACGGGATGAAATATTTTTGATAAAAAAACGTTCTAAAAAAATGAGTCTAGTATATTTATTGGGGCAGGTTTTGTGAGGAAGGTCTGACATAAAACATTCCAGCTCAATTTACAACTGTCAATACATATAACTTGTTTTTCCCCCCTTATTTAGCTTGACAGTGTCTTAAGTCTTGAGGTGTAGTGCTTGTTGTTGTTCGTCAGCAGCACTCTGATAGATGAGCGTGCGTGTGTGTTTGAATGCGGATATGCCATGCATAAAAATATGCACGCTCCTGTGTAAACAGTGCAATCTTGTTAGGTGACAGATGGAGAGGCCAGGGAGGGGAGTGGGGATCAAGCACCTCTGACAGTGTGCACCCGCTTCGCACCCTGCGCCGTGCCAGCTTTCAAATTACTAACTTACTGAATCCACCAAACTCCATTTAGGGCTCTCCAGTGAAATGCCACCTAACAATGATTTAGTAGACTAATGAACAGGCTACATCAGTAAGCCACTTTAACTCATGAAGATGGACTCCTGCAAATTTAAAACCACTGATAAAATGCTTTAAAGTGTGTGAGCTGCTGTATTTTCAAGCCAACTGAAGACCCACATAATAAGCACAACTTAATGATGATTCATAATGTATTATAAAGAAAAACTCCCTCTGGCATCCAAACAAGAGGCCAGTCATGCTGTAATTCGTTAAAGGCATTAGGCAGGCTATGGGTGGTTAGCGAGACAGCGCTCTGAACATTGGTGTCCTGGTGCCACGTCCTTCTAGTCAACTGCCTGCTGTGCACACACCCACACCATTCATCTGAGGTAAATGTGATATCAAAAGACAGGCTGCAACAACCCTGGGCACCATCAGGGTGCCCGCGGTAGCATCAGCGGCCATCGTCAAACAAATAATGCTTTGTGACTTCAAAAAGACAATCCAAAAGGTCATTTGTGACCTCTGGGACCAGGACTACGCAGCATCTGTCACTAGAAAGCAGCACATGTCTATGTCAAATGGCAAAAGGTAAGAATCAGAGCACTCTGCCTGCTATAAAGGCCCTAGCCCCATATAGAAATGTATGATTTATAGGTATAAATTACTGTCAGTGCAGGATTATAAGTAAAAGCTCCTCTGTCGCTGCGCTCTGCCCAGTGCTTAACATGTCAGTGACCACCACAGAACTGACTCAGCCTTAGAAAGCTACTTCTAAATTCACATCTGCATTGCGTGTGGATGTGATATGTAAATGGAACTCTTAAAGTGGTATGTAATCATTAATTAACATTAGTTCTGATTCATATTTAATCATTGACCCATATTCTATCATCTTTTATTGATGTCATGTTCTGTCAGTCACTCTTCTTCTGCTTCATGGCTCTGAGCTAATCCTCCGGGGCATCTGCACTGACTGACCTCCATGTTCCACCTTATCTCCCTTGTCACACCATTTCCACAAACAAGGGTTAATCCCGTCAAAAATTCAGAGGGACTTGATGAATGAATATATAAAGCATGTTCCCCCCACACGCAACTGCCCCGGCTCATGTATCAGAATGAAACCACACCTCCATGTGGAACAAATCAATAATGTTCCATTTTGTAACAAATTATTTTTTTCTGAATTGTGAAATCCAATCTTCACGGACGTACAAGCAAATTGGATATTCCATCAGCAGCACTGATAGAAGACTGTGAAAGCAACGACCACATTGTTTTGTTTTTTTGCATAGAAGCATCATTTGCATTGGAAGTGTAAATAATGCCTTGCCAAATATAATTCATTTTGCATGCACCATCCCTTTCTGTCCCCTCATATTCTCTTCTTTGTGGCTGTCCTTCACTCATTCGAAAATCTCCCCTACATCCCACTAAACCAATCAGGGATTTGAGAGCCTCACTTCCAATCAATTACCAGCCAAATCAGTGCCGGGGCCTTTGATATAGAATCATTTGTCAAATCAGTGCAGATGGCTGGGGGCTGGTACCCAGTGCCAAAGGCCATATCCATGTGGAAATTTCTGCTCAGGGCGGATTCTCCCAGCGCCCCCATCCCATTACCATGAAGTCATTGTGAGTCCCAAGACTATAGCCTGCAAGCCGCTCGGCTATGGCTTTGCATCTTTGACCAGTGGAAGAAAATTAAACTTCCGAACAATCGGTGAAATTGAAGCACCCCGTGATAACTGAAGCACAAGCAGACCGATCAACATCAAAATAGACGTATTCTAAACAGGACGGCTCATCCAAAAACAGAAATACACCACTTACCTTTGCTGGAAATAATGTTACTTCAAACTGCAGAACTACAGCAACAGTAAAGTATGAATTGCTGTATGTTCAGTACTGTTGGCGCGTGATGAAATTAGCAGGTTATGTGGAACAAACTAAACCAACAAAAAGATAAAGGAGAAAGGGACTTCGTGTCTATAGCAGGTGTCGGACTGAACTTCACTGAATTTGTCTTCAACTTCTGAATAAAACGGTCAGCATTGTAAACCTCCCCGTCCGTGCGTCGAAAACTAGAGCATTTAAATGATGGCCATAATTATTGTGGCGGATTACACTTCTCGCGTGCCGTTAACCTCGAGTTAACCTGAATGTATGCCGTCACCTACCGCAGGGTCAAGACAGCCACCTAGAGTGAATTATTGATGCGTCCCTCTTGCTGCACGGTGCCTGACGTGACATGACTGAGCTTTGTCGTGTTCTTTGTCCCTATGTGATTAAAATAGAATCAAAGGTGAAGAGAGGGAGAACTGGCACTTTGTGCTTTGGTATTTCTATACAGTGCCTTGCGAATTTATTGGATATTTTTAACAAATAAAAAAACTGAAAAATTGGGCGTGCAAATTTATTCAGCACCTTTAAGTTAATACTTTGTAGCGCCACCTTTTGCTGTGATTACTGCTGTAAGTCGCTTGGGGTATGTCTCTATCAGTTTTGCACATTGAGAGACTGAAATATTTGCTCATTCCTCCTTGCAAAACAGCTCGAGCTCAGTGAAGTTGGATGGACAGCGTTTGTGAACAGCAGTTTTCAGTTCTTTCCACAGATTCTCGATTGGATTCAGGTATGGACTTTGACTTGGCCATTCTAACACCTGGATATGTTTACTTGTGAACCACTCTATTGTAGCTTTTGCTTTATGTTTTGGATCATTGTCTTGTTGGAAGACAAATCTCCGTCCCAGTCTCAGGTCTTTTGCAGACTCCATCAGGTTTTCTTCCAGAATGGTCCTGTATTTGGCTCCATCCATCTTCCCATCAATTTTAACCATCTTCCCTGTCCCTGCTGAAGAAAAGCAGGCCCAAACCATGATGCTGCCACCACCATGTTTGACAGTGGGGATGGTGTGTTCAGGGTGATGAGCTGTGTTGCTTTAACGCCAAACATAACGTTTTGCATTGTTGCCAAAACGTTCGATTTTGGTTTCATCTGACCAGAGCACCTTCTTCTACATGTTTGGTGTGTCTCCCAGGTGGCTTGTGGCAAACTTTAAACAACACTTTTATGGATATCTTTAAGAAATGGCTTTCTTCTTGCCACTCTTCCATAAAGGCCAGAGTTGTGCAGTATACGACTGATTGTTGTCCTATGGACAGAGTCTCCCACCTCAGCTGTACATTTCTGCAGTTCATCCAGAGTGATCATGGGCCTCTTGGCAGCATCTCTGATCAGTTTTCTCCTTGTATGAGCTGAAAGTTTAGAGGGACGGCCGGGTCTTTGTAGATTTGCAGTGGTCTGATACTCCTTCCATTTCAATATTATCGCTTGCACAGTGCTCCATGGGATGTTTAAAGCTTGGGAAATCTTTTTGTATCCAAATCCGGCTTTAAACTTCTCCACAACAGTATCTGGGACCTGTCTGGTGTGTTCCTTGTTCTTCATGATGCTCTCTGCGCTTTAAACTGACCTCTGAGACTATCACAGAGCAGGTGCATTTATACGGAGACTTGTTTACACACAGGTGGATTCTATTTATCATCATTAGTCATTTAGGTCAACATTGGATCATTCAGAGATCCTCACTGAACTTCTGGAGAGAGTTTGCTGCACTGAAAGTAAAGGGGCTGAATAATTTTGCACGCCCAATTTTTCAGTTGTTTATTTGTTAAAAATGTTTGAAATATCCAATAAATTTCGTTTCACTTCATGATTGTGTCCCACTTGTTGGTTCTTCACAAAAAAATACAGTTTTATATCTTTATGTTTGAAGCCTCAAATGTGCAGTGTGGGGAAATACGGGTTTCTTTACAGAGAAATATTGGTTAAACTATATAATGATATCTGACATCAGCATTTAAGTGAGCACAGAGCCCTCATTTTCAGTCTATATTGTTTAGTATTTTTCAGCAAATGAATGGCTTAACAAAGCAAAAGCAAAATCTCCCATTTACCCCATTGGCTGCATTGTTACATGGTGATTTAAAGGTCTAGACCAGGAGTCTCAGACACATGGCGCAGGGGCCAAATGTGGCCCACGAGGTAATATTTTGCAGCCCGCAAGATGATTTCTTATTTATATTATATGCGGCCCGCTGGTAAATTGCATTAAACACGTTAGAACTACATCTCCCATGAGGCACCGCGCGGTAGCGCCAATGTTGCTTTGGACGTAATAATGACAACATTAAGGTGCGTACACACCTAACCGCACGGGCCGCGCTGCTGCTTCTATTTTGACGCTTGAAAGGCCTGCAGTCCGACACTCATTTGTGTTCACCTCAGGCGGAGCCACTGCTGTGCGATTCTGTGGGGAAAAAAAAAACCTTTGCAGTTGGTGCTAAACATTAAGATATGACTGAACATGGTTTCCTGATTCTTTGCTTGTGCTTTGGTGACAGTGGAATTGTTTAACCAGCCTACATCTCTCTGACACTTGAGGCAAATCTCTCCTCTTTCCTCTCTCAGATATTATTTCAATACGTGTGGGTTTGAGTGTGTAGTCGTGATAAAATCCCCTTTTAAACATGTTTGTAATCCAGTGCCTGGTTAAATGCGCCCACGTTCGTGTTTTCATAAGTTTATTGAAGCGTATGATCCTCTGATCCGAATGCCTGGGCTCGGGAAAGGCATTTCAAACCACAGCTGCTGATCGTCATAAATACTTCCTCTTTTCAGACGGTCTCCGTTTCACTTGTGCCTCCTCCTGTCCCCTCCTGTCTCCTCCTGTCCCCTCCTGTCTCCTCCTGCCTCATCCTGTCTCCTCCTCCTGCCTCCTCCTGCTTCATCCTGCCTCCTCCTCCTGTCTCATCCTGCCTCCTCCTGTCTCCTCCTGCCTCCTCCTCCTGTCTCCTCCTGCCTCCTCCTGCTTCATCCTGCCTCCTCCTCCTGCCTCCTCCTGCTTCATCCTGCCTCCTCCTCCCGTCTCCTCCTCCTGTGTCCTCCTGCCTCTTCCTCCTGTCCCCTCCTGTCTCCTCCTGTCCCCTCCTGTCTCCTCCTGCCTCATCCTGTCTCCTCCTCCTGCCTCCTCCTGCTTCATCCTGCCTCCTCCTCCTGTCTCATCCTGCCTCCTCCTGTCTCCTCCTGCCTCCTCCTGCTTCATCCTGCCTCCTCCTCCCGTCTCCTCCTCCTGTGTCCTCCTGCCTCCTCCTCCTGTCCCCTCCTGTCTCCTCCTGCCTCCTCCTGTCTCCTCCTGCCTCATCCTACCTCCTCCTGTCTCCTCCAGCCTCATCCTGTCTCCTCCTGCCTCATCCTGTCTCCTCCTCCTGTCTCCTCCTGCCTCCTCCGGTCTCCTCCTGTCTCCTCCTCCCGTCTCCCCCTGCCTCCTCCTCCTGCCTCCCCCGTCTTCTCCTGTCCCCTCCTGCCTCCTCCCGTCTCCCCCTGCCTCCTCCTCCTGTCTCCTCCTGTCTCCTCCTGCCTCCTCCTGCCTCCTCCTGTCTCCTCCTGTCTCCTCCTGTCTCCTCCTGCCTCCTCCTGCTGCTGATTGACACCGCTCTGCCGCACCGCACACTCATCACTAGGGATGGGCGGATCGATAGCAAAATATCGACATTTCGATCCAGGCGGCTCTTTTTAAAGTATCGATCCTCAAGCTCAAATATCGATACTTTCATTTAAATTAATATTTATGTATTTTCTGATATATTACTCTATTTATATAGTAATATATATATGATACATAATATGTAATATTATGTATCATATATTATTACTATAATATATAGTAATAATATATGATATTATATATATATAATATTACTATAATATAGTAATATTATATATATATATATATAGTTTATGTGCGCGCACTCCCCATTGACAACACACAGGAATCAACTGCCCCTGACGTGTGAACCTTGTGTGTCGGCACCTTCAGACGGGGGAAGGAGCTGCGGCGCTTCTGCAGACGACTTATCAACTTTGTTCAACAAAGAAACTGTGGGAGGAGCTTCTGAAACAGGTGGGAGACGTCAGAACGCCAAGGAGAAACTTTATTTGTTCAGCTAAAAAGTTACAGCACTGCAGCATGACAATAAGCACCTGTACCATCTTTACCTTTATGACTTTGCAAAGCGAACACATCGTAATTAGTGTTTAAAACCGTCACAACAGTAGCCTGGCCTTAGCCATCCGTAAACTCCGGTCAATTATAATTTCCCTACATGGACGAAACGAAACGAGCACGAGGGTATGTTAAAAACCAGGCGATCACAACAGTAAAGTGAGGAGCCTTTTGTCTCCAACTCTCTCTCAGAGCAACACTGTGCTCACACAAGAAGCACATCATGTCAATTAATGTAATCTTTATTACGACCAATCCATAGTTACATTAAAAATAGAGAATATGGAAATGTATAAAAAATACTGCAAATATTTACAGCACCATTGACAGTAAAACATATAAGCCCCATCAGGCCAATGACTCCACATCATTTACATGAGGTGAATCTCACTGAGCTGACCTCAGACACCAGAGTCTGTAAAAAGGCATTTGGAGAGTTGCCAAGTCTACACATTCATCGATGTATATATTTATATCACAGGGTCATTGAAAATTAACACCGTATAAAACAAGTTTGTAGCTGATGCTCATTATCAGCTCCAGTCCCTGGTTGGGCCTTTCTACACTCAATAACCCAAATGCCCATCTCGGCTCGCCCGTTGCATTATGGGTAATGGAATGTCTTTTGGCTACCAAACAATATTGATAGTTAGCTCTGATTTGGACCATTTTAACTGCTGGAAAGTTGATGATTTAAAGCGTTTTTGTCGTCGCCGCGGAGCCTGGTACATTAGCTTAAAGTCTATTTTTACAACCAGAGCTGCGTACGGAGATAGACAGAAACAAAACTGCCATTCTTACGAAGAGATGCTGTCAAAAGTGACAACCAGTCCTTGTTCATATAGTTGGAATAACTATGTCAGAAAAAAAACCTTTCTGACCCTTGAAGGCGACTGTTGGACAAAGTCCAGGGTCTGAAACTGTGGCCGATATTCACAACATTTAAACTCTTTTTTAATAAGGAGGTAAACAAAATCTTTTTCTTAATTGTAACCAGAGAGATCCACATACACACATAGGCTATGTAAACATATCTAAATGTACTATATTTTTTATTTTTTTATGAGTGATCTGATGGTGAACAACATAGCTAATCGGTCTCTAATTTGACAGACGGAAATTTACCCACAATATACAACACCGTTTTGAAACTTTCCCCTGTGATTCCAAGACAAATTCAAATGATTTCAAAAGTGAGGGTGTCTGTGTCGGGCTGATCCCAGGTCGTTCCCCTGTCCGTGATGGTCCGCTCCTGCCTACGGAGCCGCCGCCCTGACTTTTCCCTCGCTTTCTAGATATTGACAACTTAAATATTTGCAAGAAATGTCACTTGAGACTTATAAACCGGTGCCTGTAAGCCTAGTTCACGGTTATGGCTCAATATACTTCTGTGTTCACGCTCCGCTCCCTGAACTCGCTCACACATTTCAATGGCGGTGTGGTTTGTTTGGGCTGAAACTAGGAGCCTGATTGACTCACGCATGCGCAGTCGAGATGGGCATTGGGCTTATTCAAATGACATTTGTTGTACATTTTGCATTTCTTTCTAAATAGGCCAACAGACCTGGACCTGACTCCTGAAAGATCATTCACTGATGCCCTGAACCAATTTACCTGAACCAAAATGAGATTAATTACAAAAACATGAAGTCTGTAATTTCTAATTTAGAAGCTCAGTAAATGTTTAGCCGATTGGAAACCCCTGGAAGCAGTACAGTCTATTTTGAAGGAATATTCCAGCAAACAATAAAAGGTTGCTACATCATAATTGACTTAATAAAAAAGACTCCGGCCCCCGACCAACACTGGGTTTGCATTTTTGGCCCCCAGTCCAAATGAGTTTGAGACCCCTAGTCAAGACCGTCACACACCCATCCATCCATCCATCCATTTTCTCCCACTTGTCCGTTGCCGGGTCGTGGGGGCAGCTGTTGGAGCTGCCCAAGTCACATAGCACCAGTCCCCTATGGCTCCTCCTGCAGGTGGTGGGTCCACGGAAGGACGGCCTCATGGTTCCAAACGGGCCTGTTGGTCTCTCATAAGGGGGTCACACACACAAAAACTAAATAGATACATTTGACCCAATTTTATTTATTTTATTTGTAGCTTGTGTCTTGTAGTAGTAGTATTTGGCAACAATATGTGCTTTTTCCTCCATGACTTTGGCCGCTGCAGGTCTTCCCAAGGTTAAAAGCATGCGCACCATCTCAAAAGCAGGTTAAATTCCTCCGCTAATACTCCAGACAAGGACATCAAAGTTGTATTCGCCTTAGAAGTAGCCTGTGTATCGCAGTCGCCGCACTCGGTCCTTTCCATTTGATGTAATGACCTGTGAGATTCTTTCACAGTCTTTGATTTGTGTGGTCCGGTTATTCGTACGTAATTGGTTGTCATTAGAAAAGGATATACTTAGTTTCCATGTTTAATGACTTTACCAAAAGCCCCTGAGAGTTCATTAGCTGCATAGTGGTGCAATCTCGTCTGCACAATGCATCTCGGAGACAACAACGCCGCGTTCAGGGGTGATCTGTCAAGTATTAAATCAGAGATAAAACATTCATCGCACACTTAGGAATCAGTTTTGCGAGATGCTCATAATTGTATTCCGTTAAGTATTCAATGCCCTCCATATTCAGTGGCATATCTTGGCCCGTTTTTATTTTTTTCCCCTCCCATTATGAATCAGTGCAGTTCACGACATGATATAATACCAGCCCGGAACAGACAAGTGCAGTCTGGAGCTACGTTCACAATGGCTTCAAATCAATGCTCCACAAATGTGTCTTCAGGACGGATATATTATTAGACCCGGATCCTGAATAAGTCATGACTGCCACTGGCTTTCACTGACAGTTGCTCATTGGTGCATACCCCAAATTGTCTTCTGGGTTTATCTCTACCTTATTAAGTGGATTATGACATCACATAAAATGCATGTCCTCCTCGCGTTACAGCGAGTTCTCTCTCCGTGTTCCTCCCACCTTTTATAGACATGCATGTGTTGGAGGAAATCATGTCTCTAAGATGTCAGTGATATGAATACGCGTGAGAGTCCGTGTATGTATCCAGGCGCGAGCCAATTTGCCACCGGTGCGGCAGTTATATAAGGCATTATGCACCTCACAGTTTTAGAGGTAAACCCACCTGGAAATAAGATTTAAAATTTACATGAGCAGGTTATCTTTACATTCAGTTCATCCACATGAAACCACACGGAGACTTGAAATGTTACTCTCGACCCGTTGGTGCAAACAGCGTATTGGACAAAAAGGAGGGGGCTGGAACGGACCAACGTTTGTGAATGGGGAAGGAATGCTTCTTAACAACCGCAAGGGTGAAGCGGTTGTCAGTCAGCTGGACCTGGCCTGGAGACTCCTCCTCCCTGAAGACAGCACACTGAATGTGATGGCTGCGTGGGCTCATCTGTAATTCTGAAGGCCCTTCATTCAGTCGTTTATCAAATTGGAATTGAAAATGAAATAATCTATAGAATCATTTGCAATTCACTATTTTGCTGTTGCTGTTGTTGCTGTACTGATAGGAGGTGAAAAGAATAAATCATTTGAAAGATTTTATTCTTTCTGGCTCTGAAGTGCCGTGTCATCTTTATGGTCCCTTGTAATGATATTTTCCCTCATTCCGGGTAAGTCAGACACGCTTTGGCAAACAAATGATTTACTCCATGTCGTCTTTTGTCTCTTTCACATTTCAAGCCCAATCACTTCATCAAAAGGATTCATAATTCGTTATCGAGTCTTTTACCTGAGTTTGTTTTGGGGTTTTCCATTGTCTGTACATTCTGCAAATCCAAATAGATATCTTTGTGTGACATGATGCCTCTGCACATGTCATTATTTTCTCTTCCCCCATACAACCAACAAACTATCGCAGAATAGTAGACACAGTGACAGAGTGAAGGAAACAACGCTTACTTACACATTATAGAAGTACATTAATCCTATTGTGCATTTTTAGAGGTCTAAAATATGTTTGGACACCACAGTGTTGATTTTTAATGCGTTTCTTTCTTTTTTCTTTTAAATAATTCATGTGTAGGGAAGGAAGTCCGCCCCTTTCTAAACACAAAGGCCTAGCTTTTTACCAAGGGCGTAAAAAAACAACAACTGCTGAATATATTTCTTGTCTACTTTCTGTGAGCTCAGACAATCAGAATGGGTCTGGTTACGTTGCCTGACATCAGCATGTGGCAAATAGTGTTTTGAGCTCAGACGGAGACTGAACGATTGGTCAAATTTGTGTATATGAAAGAAAGAAACATACCTAGAGGCATTTTTCTTGAGAGGCCAACCTAACTTTAAGCACCATATGGGCCCATCATCACTTACAAACAATTGCATTTACCCAAAGACTTCAGTCTGCAGCTCTAACGGTGCTGGAGATATTTTCCTCACAGTGAGCCTTTGCATATTACACAGTGGTGTAGTCTTGGGAGATGTAAGTCATACTGCGAGTATTTGACTCTGCATGCTAAAAAGGCATAAAAAACGCGCGTGCAAGAAAACACATCACCAGTCGATGACCTTATTACACTCTGTGCATAGCAGGCAGCAGCAATATCCCCTTTATTTGTCATTATTACTGCCCGCTATTACCGAGGGTGGGCGGAATATCTATTTGACAGAGGAGAGCTTCTGACTAAATGTTAAGGACCCCCCATCACGTGAGATGCATCCCCAGCTTTCTGTGTGGGCAGATATGGCTGCGGTTTTACTGCTTATGGATATTCAATGGCGGGAATGCGGCGCGCCTCTTGCTGTAATAAGGCATTTACCATTGCAGAGTAGCTCCAGTGCACTGTGAGAACATATGTTAATGCACTTGGCTGTGGCCAGAGAAACAGCAAGAGGTTTGGAACAAAAAAAGCACATGGGACAAGCCTCTCGGAGCACGCATTTGCCTTCTACAAAGATATTAATATTGCTAGCGCACTCAGCGGTGGGGAGGCAAGGCTGAAATTACCCTGGCAGAGAGGAGAAGTTTGTTTTGGTAATGGTGATGGACCCCGGTGGGTGCAGACAGACAGCCTAGCAGTGCTGTGCAGTCGCATCGATAGTGTGATTTTAAATGACGCCGCTGCCAAGAAAATTGACACAAACATGTCCGAGAAGACACAGACCAAATAGGCGGACGGAATGCTCCTTTGTCAGGCGTCGAGTATCAAGGTTAACGCCGGCTGACCCCGATTAGGAGACGAGCATATATGGGCCTGACTGAGTCGCTACAATGAAATCCAGTCGATCTTGTATTTGGCTGTAGTTAATAAAAGGGGAAAGTAATGTGGATTGCATTGCGCTTACATGTGTGCAAGCAGCGAAAACAGCGGAGATCAAGATGTATTCAAAGAAGAGGTAACAAAAGGCACGGCATACTGATTATCTTAGTTTATGAACAGTCAAAACGGGTTCCAGCAACTGAAAACAAAGGTCTACGTGTCAACCTGTAATTAGCTTATTGAGCTTGCCTTCATGGCGAGGGTATAAATAAAAATGATTTCAGAATAATCCTAAAAAAAAAAGATAAGTTCTTTGTCCAGTCACAATGTATTGTATGTTGTAACATGTATGTAAATCAGTTTTAATTTGATGGACACTGCAATTCCATTAATACGTTGTATTTGCAATGTCAGTCAGGGGATACTGAAGGCAGATCAAGTCATGCTGAATTTTAAAACAGGCAATCCCCTCTTTTTAATGCACCCTGTGGGAAGGTTATGGCTAAATTAACCTGAGAATGAAATATCATCGCGGACTGTACGGGACGGGGCACAGAAAGAGCTACACAAGCATTTGCAAGGGAATAATCCTGTTGCTTGGCTTTCACATTCATATGGATTACCTGAGAAAATATTCATGAACTTGGCGCAGGTCTCTCCGGAGATGGTGGTGGAAGAACTAGTGTCTGTTCCTGAATATTGAGTGTGTTGACGGTTAATATTTCATCCGAGGAGCAGTGGTCAAAGAATTCTTCCAGCTGTGCCCTCGCTGATAATGGGGAATTAGGCAGACACTGATAGTTGCCTCCCTGTGTATGCAGACGTTTTGCTCTTACGGCTTAGGCTGACTGAGACTCGGCTGGACAAATGCTGGATATACTGTGAAGGGACGAGTGCTTGGATATATGTGTTGTGCTTTGGTATGAAGAAAAGACCACAACAATGACAGGCTGTAGCCTACTGTAAATGCCAAACAAACACATGCAAGTGTGGTATATTGTAATGGTTTGGGCATTTTTCATTGTCACATAAAATTGGGGTTGCAAATTATTATTATTAAGTATTTGCTATTTTAGGTTAAAACATAGATTTTTCATGCAGTGGTCAATTTTGAGATTGCTATTAGTAGTAGTAGTAGTAGTAATAGTAGTGCTTTGTCTTGTACAACTATACAACATAATTGTGTTCAGGTGTTAGTCCTGAGCCGCTGCGACTGACCCGCCATTGTGACCAGCATGTTTTTGGAGATAGGGGAAACCGTAGGACCTGGAGGAAACCTGGCAGGCTGCCTTCAGTCTCCTCTGAAACGGTGCAGCGCCTCCTGGGTTTGTCCCTGTGTCAGAGCGTGGTGTCCCGCACTGGTCAGCTGCTTCCTCTTCCTCCTGCACAGCTCCCTCCGCTCCACAACACTCTTTCACCATCTTCTGCGAAGAGCTTAGTAGTTCATCTGTTTTATTCTCCATTGAACGTCCATTATCTGGAACAATGGTAGGGGGATATTGAGGAAAGGGGTTGTTAGTTTAGAGTGCATTTTACATGAGGGGATAAACCACGAGGAACAGGATATCCTACCGTCAAACGTCCACAGCTCTTCTCAGCCTGTCCGGTAGCCACACTGCACTCCACAGATGAGGACCCCAGCTAACCCGGACCACAACCCACCACGAGCAGAGCAATGGACGCCATGGGAGTGGTACGTTGAGGCTCTCAACCACCCATCACAGTAAAATAAACCCTACGTTAGTGGCTTCAACAACATGTAACCTGGACCCGTTGAACACAACGCACTGCCCAGCCCTGCCGGACGACGCCAGTGTGGAGGGGCAGAGGAAATACGAGGGCTATGTTTTAGGGCTGGCATCATCTGCTGTCTGTTCCAATATCTAAATAATAATAATACATACATTTATTCAACAAAATTGATAATGCCACACAAGATATACAGACATCCTCTCTGAAGAAATCTTTGTAACTAAAAAGTAAAAAAAAAAAAACATACATTTAAACCTGGTTCTGTTTATAATTCAGATTTCATTGCCTACACTATTCTCATTTTGGCTATTTTTACGCATTAGAATATGGTGTCTATCTACCTATAGTATCTGTCTGTCTCTCATTGAGTTTCTTGATTACGTCTCTCTTTATAAGGTTATTCCCTCCTGACTGTGTGAGTGGCTGCAGACAGGTTGAGTATGTGCTTTGATAAACCACTAGCAGCTGGTCTCGTGTTAGTGCCAGCTCCAGCTCATTTACAAGTCGCACTGTGTGACCATCACTGCTACAATGAATGACTGTCAAGTGGATGAATCCTAATACCTACTGATGATGCAACATGGGGCTAATCAGCTTTATATGACAGCAGCCAGACTTACACTTAATGCCGGGATATGAAAATAGTATTAGCGGATCCGCAAGAGAAATTAAGTGAAATGTTTTAAGACATACTTTTTTACTCTAAAAGTGTAGAAGTAAGACATGAATGGCACAGTATTATTGTGTGTACTTCTTTCCTTTTACACACAATTACAGGTAGTACAAAAATTTTTAGTTCATAGTAAGTGATTTGACATCCAAGAGAGGAAATATTGTATGTATTAATCTTATAAAGCCATTTGTTAAGGCTAGTACCAGGGATGACAAGAGAGCAGCTGTATGGAAAGGAACTTCTTCACAAAACAGCTTTGATCTTTATTGTTTGAAGTAGAAAAATGGCTGTGTTTGACCCCTAAGACAGGTTTGCTGGATCTTTCGTGCTTTATTAAATACAAAGTGCTGCTTAGCGCAGGTGTACTCCTTTGTGACAAGAGTGCACTGTTTTTGCTGTGTGTTCCCGGGTAGATAATGTGTCATTGTCTAAAGAAGAGGCCAGGAAATTACTTCATTTTACTCTCAACAGTTCGTGCCAAGCTCCCGGAGACTAGTAAAACAATTTTGGTACTTAAGCTGGGCTTTCACATCAACTTGTAGCCTTGGAATTTTTAGTTACAAGATTTAAAATATATGCAAACCTTTGAGCATATGCACCTGGTCTTCCATGCATTGGTCTAATTTATGATATTTCCAACGCCTTATTTTACGGAAGCAAGATGTAGGAAAAATCTCCTCATAAATGATTGAGCAGTAAAACATGTTATATCATATCCAGTAAACAGCAAGCTCCCCCATATTAAAGCTGTGGTCCATAGCACAAATAAAGCATCGCTCATTCTAAACTTGAATAGCATATGAAGTTTGTCCAAGACTCCATTATGCTAATGCCTTAAAGTACTACCTATTTTTCTCTGCAGTTTGAAAGGTAGGACATAGGAACGGGATGTTGTATTGCAGTGCAGCCTCTTTCTCAGCCCACATCATTTTACTTACAGCCATTTGTCCCACAGTGTGTTTACAGTTGTTAAACAATAGCACAATTTTTTTTAGAATTAAGTAGCACTTCAAATGCAAATTGTTATTACTCTCTTAAATCTGGGGAACCTGACTTTTTTGTTGTTGAAAAGTAAATTTGTTTTTACCACCTCAGAGTAAGTTGTAAACACAGCAAAAAAACAGATCTTGTTGAATTGTTATTTCATAATTATTTATTGAGTGATAGAAGATAGAAGTAGAATCTAAATTAGTGGTTAAAAAAAATACAAAAATGGTCTCAACTTGCGCTTTTCCACCTACATTAGGCACTCAAAGCGCTTTACAGCAAGGATCCACTCACCCATTCATACACCAATGTACGCAGACACTGGAGGCAAGGTGGGTGAAGTGTCTTGCCCAAGGATACAACGACAGCATGCACCCTAATGAGACAACCTGCTCTACCATCTGCGCCACCATCGCCCCATTGGTATTTTTTTAGGGGTGGTCCCCCCTTCTCTCCTTTTCCACTGCTCAAAGCTGTACACGGGCGTGAAACGTGCATGTAAACAATTAGCTTGAACAATTTGGACTTGCAGGATGGGTTGTGAGTGCTAGAAACGGGTTTGGGCCAAATAAAAAGATGTCACAGTTTGTGCGGGAAAAATCAGGTACCCCAGCTTTCCTGTTTGATGTAATTTAAGATATGAAGGGCAGCAAAGATAAATAGATAATTCTCCGTATTAAAGTCCGTGCAAAGCCTCTAACCATTCCTTTCTTCTGAGGCACATGATTTTAGGCGAATCATTAACTTAGATGTCACCACATTATGAAGGATGTCCTTCAGCCGACGCCTCATTCCAAGGGACGGCTTGACAAAAACTCACTTTGAATTTGGTTGAAAGCGTGTCTAATTGAATTTTGATACGTAATTAAATCAAGCCATAAATCAGTCCAGATCCCAGTGCTCCCCGCAATCCCGCACTCCCGAGCTCCACCAGCTAATTATGATGAAGTTATTATCTCAGCCAAAGGGACCATTCTAAATGGCTCCTTCTGCATCATGGACCATCTTTTTTCATGAAGATTTGAAGTTCAACCTTGAAGGAAGGGCATCTCTTGTTGTTAGCATCCGAAATGTCTGTCTTATGATGATGATTTGCCCAAATATTGCGTTGCACAGACGCAGGTGATTATCGAGAGCCATCCTCCTTGCAAGTAAAATCCTGTTACTCGCGGGGATAAACATATTGAGAGAGGAGGGCCGGACAGCTTTAGACGCACTGGAAGTCACCAATTACAGAGGGTAGTAATTTCTGTCAATAATGCCTTGATGTGTAGGAAGTGGAGCTATTGATTCCACATGGATTTAGAGCCTGCTGCTCATCATCTGGTTCACAGTCTCATATGGTTAATCAATGCAGTCGCCTGAGTGAATTAGGAGAGCTTTTGATGTCATGCAGCGTGTATGTGTAATCCTGAGATATTAGGCATTAAATCTGGTCTAATTATAACAAGTGTGCCGTGTGTCAGACAGTAATGCATTTGTCTAAGAAGGAGTGTGGCATTTTTGATTAGGTAATGTTGTTTACATTAAAGTAAAAGTAAAAGAGGAAATATTATTTTGATCCCTCATAAAAAACATACTTGGTATTGTATTATGAGCAATTCATGCATATTTGAGTAATCATTGATCATTTGCGGGGACTATTCAATTGCAGCTTATGCCATGCTCCTCCACTTTCGATCCTACATAGCCTTACATCCAGCCCATGTCCCATTTTATACCGCAGCTTGCCACCAGAGTTTTGAGAAGAAAAGACAACACCAAAGTGTCACCACAACATAACATGTTGCAGCTTCCTCAGTTAATATAGTGCCAGACGGAGCTGGAGCAGCAGCAAAGTTCGTTGCTTAGCAGGGAGTAAGAGGAAGGGCGCGCCTTTAAGGGGGGAAAGAGGCGATTCGCAGCACTTTTTAACTGGGTTGCCCAGGGAAACATTTAAAGGGGCTGTTTTGGATCAATATACGATTTTCTACCCACCGACATGTAAGATAGTGTTCAAGATGTGTTTGATATTGTTACGAAATACCTGTAAAAAGCATAATTTCCCTGCTTTAAAGTTGTACCTCTTAGATATTTACTTCTTATCAATAAGTAAAACACAAAGAGAAAAGGCTGAAAACAGTATTAAATCAAAGCATAATGAAGAAATACTGTTAACTCACTTGATGTAGTGCACAACAGTTATCTTCCAAAGGTTTCTGGAATGGCAGCAGCACCATCACAGCAGAATTGCCCACTGACAAATAATGTATACGTCGTCACGTATCATTCTAGTGTAGCAGAATTACCTAACAAGTGTATTTTTCCCTTGTTGAAGTCTGAAGAGTGTGGCCGATAGACTGAAGCATCATTGATCTTCACTGTGTGTTTACGGGGTATATCTGAGAGGAGAAGTGGAGTAGATTGCTGTTTATTAAAGTTCATTATGGGAAAAATGCTGGGGAGGAATAACATGTACAAATCTCTATTTTTAGGGTAAAATTAGTACCAGTTGGAATAAGTTCCTGCTGGGTCATCTTTCTGACTAATTCTTCAAATCATGGTTACATTATAACTAGTATTAGTACTGTATGTGTGTGTTTTTTTTTTACCCATATCATAATAGGGTTATCAGATAATGCCTAATATTTTAAATCAATATTAATTTGAAACGATAATGAACATATGATGAAATTCAAGATTCTATTGTTGGATGTACAACAACTACATATAGGATTATAATAATATTATAATCCTACCATATTATGGTGATGATAAAAGACGGCATTTAAAGGGAATTTTAACTTTTGAAATCAAAATCAAATGTAAAATGTTTCTCTTCAGACTAAAAAGTGTGTTGCAATGCTTGCAAATGAATGAATCATTATCTCGTTTACTGTCGATAGGTTTTACAAATACGTAAAACTTAAAACTCCATGTCGTCACCAGACGCACCAGGATCCAGCCGGCTTGTAAATGAATCCCCTGCAACAATCACTGTAGCAGGCTCCCTTTGCATAATTTCCAAACGAACATTGATGAACTTTTTTCATTATTCCACCACTTGGGATTCCGACACTCCGGTGCCGCAGCAAAGGGAGGGTTGTGTGTCCACTAGCCAAAACCGTTCAGCCTGGTACTGTCTCTCCTCTGCTTCCTCTCCCTCCCCCGTTTTTAATTCACCCAATTTGTCGGTCCAAATGAAACAGCGAAAGGTTAGAGTGTGGAGTAATTAACAGCCGCTAGCCTAATGAAATCAGGAGGGGCCGGACCGCCGGAGGATCAATACCTTGGGGCGAGCAAACTGGGAGTGGGAATTGCCCAGGACAAAAAAAGGCATACATACACACCACTTAATTATAATAAGATGATGAAAAGCCAACATGTTGTGCACTTGTAAATCAAAATTGGTTCGAACGGCCCGGACGTTATTGCTGTCGAGTAATTGTGTTAAAGCTAAACTTGTACCTTAGCGCTCAGTCAAGTGTGCAGGATTTACAGCCCTCCTCGCAGTGTGCTGAAAGGTTCTCCCTTCATTGAATGTCAATATGTACGTCGATACTGTTTGGAACAACCGAACACCGATGCGCAGGGCTAAAAACAGGGGCTTCTATTTATCTAAGGCTACACTTAAGTATATTGAAGACTTTATTAGCCCGCTCTGATGAGGAGGTGTTTTGTTTGCAACAGTTTTATCACACTATCGGGGACCTGCTGCGTTGCCAGAAAATATAGTAGATGTAAACTTGAACCCAGCTCGCTTACTCTTGGCGGAGATGATTACTCCTAGTGCCTAGGCAGATGGCAGCCGAGTCCAAGATTATTTTTGCTTTCCTTTTTCCATTTGGAGAATGTTGGTGTTAGGTGTGCATATGTTTGTTTGTGAATGTCAGTGACTCTGCCATGGGTAAAGCTGCCTTTTTATTCCCACTGATAATCCAAAATAGATGCGCTTGTGTTCATTGTAAGTTCAAATTCCCTGTAAGTATAAAAGAAAACCCAGACACCTATAAGTATTCTGTATTATCTATTGATAATCGTTAAAAGCTATAATCTGTTTCAACATTTCCATGGACACCTTTTTTCTTCAATGAATTTCCCTGTTGCTTTTGTGCACCTGCAAAGCTGACATTTTCGTCGTATTGACTAATTTGGGCACATCACCTTATCTCAGCCTTGGGGGAATACCCACGCTGTCGCCAGCCATATGTAGCTTTCTTTGCCGCTCTTAACAGCCTCTCTAAATCAGACCGTGCCACTTTTCACACGGAATTCCTGGCACATGGAGTGGCACCGCTGACAGGTCCGCGTTGACCATTATTTTCGGGCAGGCTGCGTGTGGGGAGCAGTGCTTGAACAGCAGCTCACTCCAGCGCATCTTCCTGGCCAGACTTTAGTTTTGCCTCACAACAAAGTTACTGGAATAAGAAAGAAGAGGCTGTGGCTGCGCGGCATGCAGCGACCTGTTCCCTTCCTCTTTACCTCACTTTCTGCTCTCCTCACCATCACAGGTATTTACAAATACCAACTAAACTGTTGTGTGGGCAGCCGTGGAGGCAGAGCAGTGGATCTCATTAGTGTTAAACACTTAGAAGCAGGCGCTCTGGGGAAAGCTTGTTTGAAGGCGTTAGTGGGCCTTAAGCTTATCTGATCACAGTCTTTGCACACCAGATCACAAACAATTGTGCGCTAACTGCTGCAGATCTTGTCACACTTTGAACATTGTTGTTAAAAATAAAAGAACATGCAGGTTAACTCCAACATGTAGCTGTTAATTTACCAGCCCAAAAAACATGCATCTGTTCTTCTCGTAATTAATCAACGACTGGACTTCGGTTGGATTTTGCCAAAAACCCACGGGCTCATTGTACTGAGCTTTCATATTCTTTCCATGTTCCTTGTGGTTCTTCAGAAACACTCATAATTGAATTGATACTTTGTTGGAGAGCATTACAATGTGTGCAGTGAAGTCATTGTAATCAAGAGAAATATGATTACAGCAACACAAATGCTGTTGTGACATCAATGTGTCAGTGAATGCAAACATAAAAAATAAAATAAAAGTCAACTTTCACAAAGAACAGTTTGTGCAAAAATAATAAAATGCTGTGAAGTGGCTTATGGGCATATGGGGGCTGGATCAAGCCAACCCATTCCACAAGACCCTCTTCTGCCTCACACATTTGTTTAAATAAACACCCAAAGGCATTAGGAATGCATCTTTATCTAAATGTAAATGTTGACTATATGTTTTGAGGGAAACTGATTAACTGGACCGACTCCAAAGCCTGATAGAAATAGTCTGTCTAATGCAGTTTTATTCACACAATGGGCCTGATGTCTTTTTCCTTCCACAATGCAGGTTTGCTATTCACAATGAATGTAATTTCATCTCGCCTCCAGTCACAGCTGGAAACTGCTCTTACCTTCCATCTTACATTGGCAATATTAGTCCCTCTGTCTCTTTGGCAGTTCTGGGCGCATAGACTTCCCTGGGAGATTTAAGTGAAGCATTATTTTTTTTCTTTGATCAAGTAAGAGGGCATGCACATACATAATTTTCATTCTAAACAGAACCCTCGACGTCCCGGGCCGAGTGGCAAAAACCACAACCGTGTAAGCTTGCCACTGCTCGCCACTCCTTTGAATTCTGTTACCATATGACATCATGGTCTATATACAGGTAGTTTCCTTTCACCCTTTCCTCCCCTGCTTTACTCTGTGACAACTATAACAAGACAATTACGTATACATACAGTAAACAGCAGATATTTCTAATTTATTTAGATGGATTCATCTATAAGAAAAATAACAAAAACAAACATGGGGCATTCAGTACCCTAAGAGTTTGTGGTTGACTGTGATATAATGCAAACCGTTCTGGGAAATGCCACTTCCCCCACATTGCGTCAGACTGGGGGAAAAGGGAACTTCATGGTGAAAATATAAATACATGTTCTTTTTTGTGTTTAGCACTTTTATTCATTCTTGACAGTGTTATGATTTTCTGATTCAGAAGAAGTGTCCAAATTGTTGTATCATCATCATCATTTAAACCTTTCCCATGTTTGCTCATTTTGGACATTTAAATATTCTTTTTTTAAACTGAGTTACATTTGGATACAGAATCGCTGCAACAATGCAGTCTGGTGGTTTTTAATCAATTATTTATCCAATATTTTAATGATCAGAGCGCCTGGGGTGATCAAAGCTGTGCAGTTCAGGCTCCAGTGCCTTTGCTTGGTAAGACATCCTGCTACACTTTGATGTGCTTCACCAACAAATGCACTCATCTTAAGTGTAGCTCTCTCCGTATTGCTGCATCTGGGCGCTCGGAGACGGCCAGTGTGAGAGGCATGCACAAAAAGGGTCACTCATCTATCCTTATTATGGGGATACAGCGTCATAGTTATTTATTTATTTGGACACACTCATTTAAAAAAAAAGTTCAGGTCACTGTGGTAAGTATTAAAATGTTGAAACACAATCTTCCATCTATCTTTGTTCATTATTTATATACTTTGTTCATTCAACTCGGGCTGTCTAATTTATACAGGGAGCCACCGTTTTCAAAGTCATCTCAACATGAGACGACCGGCGGTCACCTTTCTGGACACGTTGTACATTGTCAGGCACATAATTGGCTGGAGACTTGAAGCCTTGTGTCACAAGATATTGAATAAAACATATCTGCGGGTAGAAACAACGCGATGATGAGGATCGCCTGCAGTAAAACGGTGCTTTGGATGACCAGTCAGTACCGCCCAAATGAGCTCCTCCTTAAACAGCCCGGACCGTCAGTGTCCTTAGATTTGCAGACATGAACTATTTTTTAATTAGATTTGTCAAAAATATCCGGATCACACTTTCTATTCAAATGAGCTGACCCCGTGTTGGTTTGGCGTCACTCAGCTGGTTGTAGGAGCTTGTTAACGCTGACCTCCGCTGTGTATTCAGTATGCAGATGAGACTTCTATTAGGGTTAGTGTCCTGAATTCAAATAAGGATAGAAGCAGTGAGAGCATGGTAAAATACACGACAAATTAAACAATATTAACTTGTTTGTTTTGGCCTGTTCATATTCTCTTGTTTTGCAAGATCAAATCTAGCGCAGAAACAAAGGGGTCAATAAAGGAACACATTATTAGTGTGCGTTGTGTGTTTGTTACATCTCACCATTCCAAGACACTTCACCTAACCTGTCTGCAGTGTCTGTGGATTGCCACTTGAAAGACTATTTACGGGTGGACTACGGCGAACCCTGAAAGAAGTTTTGTCTTGACTAGGGCTAAGTATCGAAAGCAGGTACCGAAAAGAAATATAAAATCTTTATATTCAAAATCAAGATGTAATAGGAAAAAAAGGGAAACACAAAACTGAAAACCAATGGGGGAAATACAGTAGAAAAATTGGGGACAGTTTTTGTTTAAAAATGTGGGGGAAATTTGTTTTTGAAAAAAATATAACATTTGGGGAAATGGTGGAAAAAACGCGTAGAAAAATGTGTAAAAAATATTGTAAACATTTGGGAACATTTAGGGGGGGGGAAATATGGAACATTTGGAAAATAAACTAAAACAATTTGATGTGGATTTTTTTTTTTTTTCGCCCTTTTTTAGTTAAAGGAAGTTTCTTGGTTCTTTCACCTCAAACAAATGATGCAAATGCAAAAGAAATTAAATGGAATGTAAATTAAAAGGAATAAAGGGACATTATGAATCTGTTTCATGGTTCTATATGACAAATAATTTAGTATAGGTATCGAAAAAAGTATCGTTAAAGTACCGGTATCAAAAGAAATGTAACGGCACCCAGCCCCAGTCTTGACGCAGGTCCTCTCATTGTTAATTTTAAAAATGTTTACTTTCACATTGGTTTCCATTTTGTAAGTAAAAAAAACAAACCGTAAAACAAAACAAAAAAATTTAAATCAGTTGCTCAACAGAGTCAGAAAACCATGAATTATTTACCACTGAGGAGAGACTCTTATTTCCCCCCGAAACTTTTCCAGCGCTGTTATTTGGGTTAGCTGTCCACCAGGATGCTCTGTTTTAGTTGATGAAAAGCTTAAAGCCTGCGCGTCGCTCTCCTGCAGTTGGTAGGAGCATCCCTGGGTGAACAATTACTCCTGGATAATCTGTTGACACCAACTTATTTCCTGCTCATTGTCATACTGCTCCACCCCAGCGGTCCCCTTCTCCACCCCCTCATCTAAGTGGCTTCTCGCTGCCAGATTCTTTGTATTTTCTTTGCAAATTTAGTCATGTACCCGGGATTATTATACACAGTACAAAGACAACAAAATTGATGATTAAAAATTAAATACTCTTATCTCTATGTGAGTTATCTCGGTCCCCAGAGAGAGGATGCTATTTTGCAAGCTCGCGGGTGCCTTTTGTTCCTAATTTAGAAGCTTGTCATTGTTTATTGTTAATTCTTGATGCACCCATTTGATATGGCGTTCACTCTCCCTCGGTGACATGCGGCGAAAACATCTTCATCAAAGTGTCAGTTGGATGGCGCTTGTTGTCGAGGTAACAAAGGCTGGTCTATTCTGCGCGTCTGTGGAGAGAGTCTGCCTGTGCACCGCCGCTGTATGAACCCGGGAGCATCAGAGTGAGGGGGGGGATCGATATCCAAATCTCAATCGCAAGAATGAAAGCGGAGAGCAAAACCACAGATCTATCAGGCTGTCAATGCTGAACCGCCCGACTTTGAGCGAGAAAAGAAATGGAAGCTCTCAGGGCGGGTTCCCTTTGTGGTGTCTAAACATCTATTTTCATTGTAAATCTTTTTGTGGAGGAGAGTTTTTGAAATGATTGTTCTTGTTTTGTTGCAGGAGGCCTGTCAACTCAGCAAGATCTCGTCTGTCAATGTAAGTTTGATTCGCACGCCTATCTGTTCTACACCTTTATCACCACTACGACTTATTAGAGAAAATACAAGACCTGGCTAAAATACAAATTGCATGGGTTGTAAAGAGTGTATATATTCTATGTCTACTGAATGTTAAATTGTCATTGTCTATATGAGGACTACAGATGGAAAGAAGTAACTGTACTGAGTGTTCTTTAATGTGCGCTGTCCTCCCAAGATAAATAAAGTAAGGCATATAGACGATTACATAATGAGTAGAGATATTACATCTTAAAGCAGAACTAAGTAACCCATGCCTCTAGAGGCCATAAGCGCCACTGCAGGTGTCGTAGCATGTTGCGTTTTCTTTTACACACTAATTGGTTTTCTGGCCAGAGACACCAGGAGGAGATAAAAGACCCCCCAATCATCCCATTAAAGTGCATATGAGATATTAGACAACATCTTCTGCTAAAACAAAGTTAACACAATGATTTTGCTAAACATTCTTTCTTTAGGGTACAATCTAAAGAAAGATTGTACCCTAAAGAAAGGGTACAAGGAAGTGATGGTCTCACTTCCTTATTGGACACTGACAAGAAGTGACCTACAAGGAAGTGATGGTCTCACTTCCTTATTGGACACTGACAAGAAGTGACATAGAAGAAGGTCAACAATTTCAAACTGTTGCCGTGCAACCATAAGTCAATGGTAAGTGAATGAGTCAAACTGCTTTGGAACTTTACCTTTATCTATGTCACCTCCTGTCAGCAGATTGAAAATTCAAATAAAAATAAAAAATAAAAAACTTTTTTGCCCAATGTTTTTTCATTAAAATTGCTGCTTAAATAAAATGATAATAATTAGGAAACTGATGAACTTACAACTGTGTAATAATAAGTTATATTTTCAAAAGCATTAAAACCTGTCATATGCACTTTTTAACACTTGTATTACCCCAAAAGGGACAACAGAAAAGATTTATTAAGGTAAACAAGTTACTTAGTTCTTCTTTAACTTTAAAGAAGCTCAGCTCAGTGTTCATGTGCAGGCCCCCGCACCACAAAAACACATGCAGGGATTTCAAAATAAGTGGAAATGTTTGCAGCCGTTAGCTTGCCTACACAGAGTTTAGCGTTATGAAAAAAGATCGCTAACTGATAAACATCTGGCCGACCTTTTCTGATGCAGCTGAAATCCTCATGTCCGTTTGTTTGATAATCCAATAGAGTATATCTACCATTTTTCTGTTACAGACCATGCACCATCAGGAAGTGGCGTTCAGCGGGTGTGGGTTATTAAACCTCTGCACGGTAAATTTAGTTCTGAATTGAGCTATTATGTTCTTCATCCCTAAAAACACAGACTTGCGAGAAATTTGCAGTTTAGCAAATAAATATCAAAATGTTTACTTTGCTGCATATCTTATTTATTCTGCTGATAGATATGTGTCGCACAGAAGATGAATGAGATTTCCTCTTCTCCTTTGAATGCACCATCAGGGCAGCGTGTGGAAGGGAGTGTAGGGCGTGGGTGGGGGAGTGGGATGCAGAACAGGGTTTACTTGTGGCACCGTATGAAGGCTACTTATAAAATACTTTAGCACGTCAGAAATCATTATGTCAGTAGGAGGTTAGATCAACAGAATACTCCTGGTGAAGAAATGAACACTGAGCTGAACTCCACTTCTGGTAGATTTTGGGTTAAAATACGCAGCATTAAATTGCACAAAACTTAAGTATTTAAAGTGACGTGATATAGTTAGATTCAAGATTTTTTAATTGTCAAACCATGTGAATGATTTGAAATTATATTTCTCTCACCCTTGATTGTGGAGCATGGGGGGTTGGGGGAAGAGGGGTGGGAGGGAGGACAGGGAGTTCATCTTCCCGATGGCCTTGTGTATGAAACTGTTGTTAAGTTTAGTTACATACTCCTACTGCAAAAACTAGGGCAAAGCGTTGACCTTCAAACAAACCAAATCATATAGAAAATCGCCAAGTCCATATTTGCCTTGGCGCTTGTCCACTCTGCTTGGCTTGGACATTATAAATAGCATGATTCATATAGTAGACAATTCAATTTCCTCCGGGTTGTATTTGTATCGCTCACACGCCATGTTTGCACAGTTATATGCGCACAGTTCACCAGGCCCTGGTCGGTTCCGGCACAATTGTCAAGAGTTCATCACAAACTTTCCAACAGTTTCAACAACAAAACATTTCTGCGCTTGCATTTTATTTCCCGATATGATGTATTCTTCACTCGACAAAAGGACATGTCAGGTTATCTATCCACAATATCCAAGGTTTTGAAAATACAGTTGTTGTGCTCAGTAACATTGCATTCTGGGTGAAGTGTGCTGCTGTTTTTATCCTTCTTTATGGAGTGGCTCGGCTCATGACCGCTGAAATTATGAAAAATAGACTGCGTTTGTCCAAAATTGACCCGGTAATCTCTCTTAACGCATGCGGAACAAATCACCTCCCCCTTCCATGTTCCTGCTAACTCAACATTTCACACGCAGCGGCATATCACCTCAAATAATAGTCAGAGTGGAACACCGCGTCCCGAAAGAATGGAGAAACATCACAGGCAAAACGTGGCTCTGTTATTTTGTGTGTCATTTGAATAAATACATAGCTTATCTGTTTTCCCCCCTCTGCTTGTGCCGTGTGTGACATGTCAAGTCACCATCTCCTCTGAACAGATTTATGCGGGACTAGGTGTGCCTGGGAGCTGATTCTTATCTGAAATGGCAGAGCCCATCTCCCCTGATTCACTCCTAAGTGGTCCCTGTTTATCACTCAGAGAGAGGCGCTTGTCAGCCTAGTCCCTCTCGGTGTTGCACTGACTTCTTCTGGGCTATTTCCCAGAGAGTGGCAGTCGGGGGAAACAAAAAATGTTTTAAAATAACCAACCGTTTCAAGGACAAGACCTCTGACACCTGGACTTAGCATCTTTGTACTGAATTAGTAAATGCTCAATGCTTAAAATCATAATAAAACCAAAGGACAGGGAATGTTACTCAGTGGTAAGCGCCATTGAAGGTAAAGCAAATCTTCCATCGTATATAATCTGTTTTTAAACTGGTTTCTAATGGAGTTTGTATCCTTAACCCACGTACATTTTTGCGTCTATCTCCAGAGGTTTCTTCTTGCTCTTGATAACACTGGACAACTTCTGCCAATTACTTGAAATTTGTCTCAATGGCACTTTTTCCAGTTCAGGGGAAATGTCTACCGACAGATTGATTGCGCTTTTACAGGCTGATTCAAGTATTGATGGCCCTCTCGGTATCTAGACATTGATTCTGATGCACTTATAAAAGGCAATCCTGTCATGGTAAAAAGGGTACTATTAATCAATGCATGTCCTAAGTTGCCACCTCAGCTGAATAAAGGAGCAGCGGCTCTACTTTGAGCTCCTATTTGAGTTCACCCTATTTCTAACAGTGCATCCAGCCACCCTTTGGAGCCACCATTTGAACCGCTTGTATCCGCAATCTTCTCCTGTCAGTCATGACCCAAATCTCATGATGGGAGTAGGAACGTACAGCAGATCAACCGTAAATCAACTCCTTCTTCACCAGTCCGACACAGCGACCGCCTCACGGTAGACCCTGCACCGATCCGTCTGTCGATCTTAAGCTCTATTCGTTCCTAACTTGTGAACAAGACCCCAGATGCTTGAACTCCTCCACTTGAGGCAAGAACACTCCACCGACCCAGAGAGGGAAAGGCACCTTTTGGATATACTGACTTTCATCCCAATCGCTTCACACTCAGCTGCAAACTGCACCAAAGCACGGCGAGGGTCCAGATTTGTTGAAGCCAACAGAAAAAAAACAACATCTAAACGGCAAAGATGAGATATTGTGGTTCCCCTCTCTCAATTACTCTAAAACCTTTATGCTTTCACTGGATCCAATATATCCTAAAACAGTGCTCCAGTAGAGGGCAAGGTCTCTGCCATTTACACTCCACACCTTCACATCTGAGTTTAAGGCTTTTCTAACCCTTTAAATCCTGTCCCATCTGCGATTTGTTTGGGCAGTTACCAGAGGCTGGGGATTGGCTGGCGTGTTGTATGGCAGAAGTCGGCACACGGCGCTCTTGTTCATTTTATCTCTGTGTACATACTCAAGGCAGTGTTTTATCTGGCTGAACGGCTTTGTTTGGTCTTGATATCTCTTACCACAGCTTGTCTTTGCTTTATGGATTCCTGGCAGCGTCTTTAAATAAGCGATAATGCCTAGCAAAATACTCACCTTGCCTTGATGGTGGATGTGTGTTGTTGTTTCTGTTACCTCTGGGAGGGAAAAGTCTATTTATTCAACTCTCATTAATTGTAATTAATATCTGAGCAACTTGGAATTTTGTGCATAATCAAAATGTGCTTTTTACCATCTGGCAGCGGTGAGGATGTGCTGGGAGTCAAAACTAAGTTGCTTCCCCGGTGCCAAAGCGTTTTGTCCTGATTGTCATAGACAGCTGTTTGTTCTCATAGATTTTGGATGGCATTGTCAAAGAAGTTTCCAATAATTAGAGTCATGAGGAGAGAAAGTGTGCTTTTTGACACACTGCCAAGCTGCTGTAAGAGGGGCTCTTTTTTCACGGGAAACCTGGACTTAGCTTTTTGCAGCTCCGCCATTAATTTTAGAAATTGCTGCCAAGGCAAAGTATTTAGACGCCTTGAAAGTGTGGCTAAACATATGCAGGGGGTCCTGGTTTGCCAACAAGGTTCTCGTAGCTTTACTGTGTTATAAAACGTAATACAGTGATTCTATATTTGTTCTCAAAAGAAAAAGGAAAAAACATCACATGTGGAAAACATTTCACAAATATTAAAACTTGAACAAATGTATTTTAGCTACCGATAAATATGAAATTGTCAAAGAATGATGATTAAATATTGAATTAATTATTGAATGCCATAAATGTTGGAACAGTTCTATGGGAACTTAGTCTAATTATTAACAAATTCAGTCTTGGTGGTTTCCCGAAATGATTTAACTCTTAAGTTTTATTTTGTTAAAACCTCCAGATGCATTCCTCACTTGTCCACTTTTACTTTGAATAGAATCAATGGTGTCTCGATTACCTTTACACACTGCTATCCCCCATTTGTCTGATTTCTCTGTCTATTTCCTCACTCACAAACAGTGATTTGCAGCCTCAGGAGTTTGATGAATCAAGTAAATAGTGTATTAAGCTTGCTAGTCCAACATCACAGAGCTAAAGAAGTCACTAGTGCTTTAAGGGCGCTAATTGTGTAGACTCAGGCTAGCCGACCTTCACTGATTAGTTTTAAATGAACCGTTTTGTTAACTTTATTTTCGGCAGCTCATTCTACATCCCTGTCAGACAAGAGTGCCCTCCTTTTTCCCAGTGTTAGACTATATGTATCAAATGTCACTTTATGACCCCTGACAGGCGTTGTGAAATACAGTGTTTTGTCACCATGGAAATAGTTTGGGGAGAGTGGGGCTGGTTGTCTACTGCATCAATAAAACAGGGTTATACTTAGAATAAATGAAAGCTTAAACCTTGAATTAAAGTATACCACTCTTCCCTTTTTTACATCTTTACTGCAATATATCAACCACCAAAAACAGAACAATTGAGAGCCACCATGTGCCCCATATGTGTGGGGTAGTTTGTCACAAGGTGTGTGGTTGATTCGCCCTCATGTTATTGATGGGTTTCTTAGCATTGACATGAATTTAGATAAACGTATATAATTATTGAGATAAATAAAAAAAAAGGCATATGTTTTAAAATACTCACTGGTCAATGCCTGATGTGTTCCTCCCACTATGTTGAACTAGCTTCTTTTTTTTAATATCCAAATGTTGTATTTATTTGACCCAAATACTCCATAGTGGGCAGTAAAATGTAGGGATCCAGCCAATTACAAAAACGTTAAAATAAGTTAAAGGAGAAGCAAGTAACTCATGCCCCAAGAGGCCACAAGCTCCACTGCAGGTGTTTGTTTTACTCATTCATTGTCTCTGAGAGTAAATACCACGCTGACAGAAAAGACAAAAGGGAACGAGGGATATTGTACATCCCAATTACACAATGGAGATTCTTTTTTTTTTACTTACTCAAACTTGGCTGTACTTCTAAAGTGGCGTTAGCCCACAGTTAGCTTCTTCTGATCGCGATAAGCCAAGTAACAACGTTATGCAAAATGTTCATCAACAAAGCGAAAGCTGTAGACAGAATACAGTCAGGACTTGCCTGACCGCCATGTCATAAACCTCAGAAATGCAAACCAAAAGTGATTTTGTGGACAACTGAGAGCAGCAAGGGAGATGTTTTACATTAGTGTGTATTGGGGCTCCTGGGTCGGAGGCAGGGAAAGTAGCAAGTGTGGTTTTCTGGCCAGAGACACCAAGGGAGACGAAATACCCCCCAATCATCCCATTAATACTTGTATTACCCTTAGAGAGACTACTAGAGGGAAAATGGACAACTTTCAATTTGTACCCCATGTAACAACCAACCCTGGACTCACTGAGACGGCAATCCCCATCTGAAAACATGTCAAGTTAGCTCTTACATGGATTTAGCTCGCAAGCGCAACAATGGCCCAATTCAAAGCTTTATGATCTGTGACATTCTTCCCTCTTAAAATTAGACCTTTCATAAACGAGTGACCTACACGTCATATGTTTGAATAATTAGTCGGACAAAATGTCCCCTGATCTAAATGTTTTCGAGTGATTGTTGTTTTTATTTTGGGGGTGGGCGCTTATAAGCCTTTTGCTTCGGCCCACTCCTTTTGAGCAGACTAACTGCTCAAATAAACAAATAAACTAAACTAAACTAAACTAAACTAAACATCACAGCAGAAGAAGCAGTATTGTTATATTATGAGCTAAAAAAAAAAAGAAAAAAAAGAAAGGTAGCTGATTTTGGCAAATTGACAACTGGATCATAGATTTAAAAAGTGATTCTGATTGGCCCATTGAAGGTACAATAATGAATCAACGCTTGAAGACAGGCAGTTATAATTATGCCCGATTGCAGCAAAAAAAAAAAAAAAACATGATTCGAGAAAGACTGTAAGGTAAAAACTACAAATCTGTGAAATAGTGTGTAGGAATAACAAGGTGCCATAAGCAGGGGGCCTAATTATGTTTTATGGTCTTATGTGTGTGTTGCGGTATTGATGCGGAAAATCATGACAGACTGAAGCTGTGCTATATATCCTCTGAAATGTCTTCTTTTCACCAAGACAAGCTCAAAGAAAAAAATGCTGATCTTTTTCTGCTCCCGTTATATGCTCCGCTTGTAACCCTGCAACATTACAACTCAGAACATGACATTTGACTTTCCACTGCTTTGAATGGAGTGTGTTACATTGCAAAGAGAAATAATAACTCACATTTTCCTTATCTTTCACAAAATACACTTACAAATTAGACACACGCTTTCAATTTACAGAGGGCTCGAAAAAAAACACCACTTCCATTAGTTTATTACCAACACAGACTGCTTTTGTAGCTACAAAGAAAGGTTGCAGCTCGAACTTCTGTAAACCTGCAGCAATCTCAAAGACCAGCGCACCTTCTGGAGGAAAATGCCCAGACGCCTGTGATCTGCAAGACGTTACAAATCAAACCCTGCGCCTCCTCAGACACCCACCTCCCTGTCCCTCTTTTGTGTCTATATCTGGCGAAATGGAATAGGAAGTAGTTCAACCTGTTTAATATACTTGCCGTTTATAATCACGGAGTCTCGATATTAAATCTCATACTGCGTTTATTATCTCAGCAGTCATTTGTGGGACTCTGCAGACTAGAAATCATTTTTGGGTTAAGAGGCCACTGTTTCAATTAATCCCTCTAGTGACAGGATGCAATTTTGGCATTAGTCCTGAGAACAGCATGTAAAGATGATGAATGCAGTGTCTGGGATTAACTAATATATGAATGGCCTTTTAAATGCCAAAGTTTAACTTTATTATTATTATTTTTTTCATTTAAACAAGTGTATTGTATCATAGTCAATAATGAATAAACACATTGAAGAAATGCTAATTACCCCAAAGTCATTATCAAACTTTTTTTGATTTTTTTCTGTATGCAGCCTAAACAAATGTGTCTAGATTTATACACATGTAGTTATACAAAATGCCAAGAGAGGGTGCACTTGTTCCTAGGGATGGGTACCGTTAAACAGTACCTACTTCGATACCACCCCCGACCGAAAAGCTCCGGTCGGGGATGGTATTGGAAAACTAAAATTCTTTCGGTGCCAACTTTTGGTTCTTTTTCTCTCCAGACGTCAATATATGACCCGCAGCGAGTCTAAAAAAAGCAACATGAACGTGTACGCAGATAACGAGCAGCTTCAGCGCTAACCTGGCCTCCGATCAATTATAATGTCCCTACATGTACGTCTGGGTCTATATTATATTTACTTCAATGGTCTGATCTCAGTGGCCGCGTTTCATCGGTTGAATTTCAACCTACCATTCAGCGAGCGGGGCAGGCGGGTGTTGTAGGTGACGTCAAGCATTTGCGCCGCATTTGCTGGTTGTAGTTTGGCAATGGCGACAGATACGAAAGTAATGGAAGCTCTTCAATCCGTTCTGGCTCGGCTCCCAAATATCCAGAAATTAAAATTTAATCATTGGAATGAGAGTTATGATAGCTTGCTTCACTGACTCGGGCGCATTACATATGTCACGACCAAACGTTAGCGAAAATCAGAACCCTGAGTACCTTAAGTCTCTGGATGTTGTAGGACTGTCTTGGTTGACACGCCTCTGCAACATTGCGTGGCGGTCAGGGACAGTGCCTCTGGATTGGCAGACCGGGGTGGTGGTCCCTCTCTTTAAGAAGGGGGATCGGAGGGTGTGCTCCAATTACAGAGGGATCACACTCCTCAGCCTCCCTGGTAAGGTCTACTCCAGGGTGCTGGAGAGGAGGATCCGGCCAATAGTCGAACCTCGGATCCAGGAGGAACAATGCGGTTTTCGTCCCGGTCGTGGAACACTGGACCAGCTCTATACCCTTCATCGGGTGCTCGAGGGTTTGTGGGAGTTCTCCCAACCAGTCCACATGTGTTTTGTGGATCTGGAGAAAGCGTTCGACCGTGTCCCTCGTGGTGCCCTGTGGGGGGTGCTCCGGCAGTATGGGGTCCGGGGCCTTCTGCTAAGGGCTGTCCGTTCCCTGTATGATCGCAGCAGGAGCTTGGTTCGCATTGCCGGCAGTAAGTCAGACCTGTTCCCGGTGTGTGTTGGGCTCCGCCAGGGCTGCCCTTTGTCACCGGTTCTGTTCATTACTTATATGGACAGAATTTCTAGGCGCAGCCAGGGGCCGGACGGTGTCCGGTTTGGGAACCTCAGGATCTCATCTCTGCTGTTTGCAGATGATGTTGTTCTGTTGGCTTCATCAAATCAGGACCTCCAGCGTGCGCTGGGGCGGTTTGCAGCCGAGTGTGAAGCGGCCGGGATGAGGATCAGCACCTCCAAATCTGAGGCCATGGTTCTCCACCGGAAAAAGGTGGTTTCCCCGCTTCAGGTCGGTGGGGTGTCCTTGCCTCAAGTGGAGGAGTTCAAGTATCTCGGGGTCGTGTTCACGAGTGAGGGACGGATGGAGCGTGAGATCGATAGACGGATCGGTGCGGCGTCAGCAGTGATGCGGTCGCTGTATCGGACCGTTGTGGTGAAGAGGGAGCTGAGCCAAGCGGCAAAACTCTCGATTTACCGATCGATCTACGTTCCCACCCTCACCTATGGTCATGAGATTTGGGTAATGACCAAAAGGACAAGATCGCGAATACAAGCGGCCGAAATGAGTTTCCTTCGCAGGGTGGTTGGGCGCACCCTCCGAGATCGGGTGAGGAGCTCAGTTACCCGGGAGGAGCTCAGACTCGAGTCGCTGCTCCTCCACGTCGAAAGGAGCCAGCTGAGGTGGCTCGGGCATCTGTTTCGGATGCCTCCTGGTCGCCTCCCTCGGGAGGTGTTCCAGGCATGTCCTATTGGGAGGAGGCCTCGTGGAAGGCCCAGGACACGCTGGTGGGACTATGTCTCCGAGCTGGCCTGGTGTCGCCTCGGGGTCCCCCCAGAACAGCTGGAGGAGGTGTGCATGGATCGGGAAGTTTGGGCATCTCTGCTGAGACTGCTGGCCCGCGACCCGGCCCCGGATAAAGCGGAAGAAAATGGATCGATGGATGGATAGCCTTTTTTCCCCCTCTTTCATCTTCCCATAGAAATAAGGAAATCTGTGTATTATTTATTAATCTACTGACATATCTTTACTTAAAGAAATAGTTCCTCACCACCTTGTTATATTGGACTATTGGTAATTAGATTGAAATAGACATGACATTTCATTGATCCTACACAAAACCTCACATTGCTCAGTTTTTTCACATAGTGCTTAAAGTTGTGATCATATATACACCCACTATGTACCTTAATCGCTTCAGCTGGAGTCATGTGGACAATTCCAAAAATATTTACAAAGTGAATATAGCTATAATAATTATCAGTTAACAACATTACATCTGCATTTTGTTCCCTTATGGATATATTCCAATTTCATATTGTCATTCCCTTTGCCTTTGTATGTGCACAGGTTATGCACTCAAAGACTGACTGAACGAGGGTCGAACGTGTCCATTGTGTGACCAGAGACACCTGCACCAATAGTTCAGCTCATTTCTTCAAAGTAGAAGCCAATGTTGTGTGTCTGAAACATGAAGACTATCATAGCAGACTGCAGCAGACTTGTTTTTATCTGGGTGTAATTTGAACATTGACTATAAATGAGTGAGTACAAATCTTCAACTGCTCACAAGAAGTCGCTGTACTAAAATAACTACTTTCTGTAAGCTGTTTATATTGTTCCACCTTTGTCTACAAATAGTACTGCAAGCAGCTTAAAAGATACTTTTAGATTAAACATTTCAGTTGGACAAAGTAATGAAGAAAGTACAGATATTTGCTTGAAATATCGCAGAGTAAAAATAGTAAAGCACATAAAAATTCAATATGTGGTACCGGTGGTGACAGACTTACGATTTTGCGTGTTCTCCCCTTCTGCTCTTCAAAGTGACCCCAAAGTTGGAACAATCAGAATATGATGCATCTATTTCCTACGCTGATGAACCTGCAAGAAGAACAAGCATGTCCTACTGATTAAGAAACAAATACAATACTGTGCTTTCTAACAGAAAGTAACTTGGCACGACTTTGTTATTATGCACAATTAGCCATGTGGTCTGTGGCTTAACTTCTATTTTTTTCTCTCTCAACACTGTCTCAAAAATGATAGTTACGTGAGCCACAGTGAGACAAAGATTTGGAGGTGATAGATTGAGGAAAAGTAAGTATTAGATGTGACGTAGCCTGAAGCGAACGAGCCTTAGCCTAAGCAGCTGTTGACACGAGCAAAACAAGGGCTAAAAACAAGACCAAAACATAAAATACACATCTGAACTACATCTGCACAACAGCTTTCAGACACTTACCGGTACAACAATGAGTGAGCCATTACTTGAAGACATCTGTGGGTGTGTTGAGCAATTATATCAACCCATCTCAGTTCAGCCGCAATTCGGGCTAGTAGTGTCCTTGGTCAGTCCAACACGTTGTTTCCAGGTAGAAAACATAAATATAATTAGAGCCCATTCTCACAGCCTGCCCACCTGACTGTGACTGCGATTAATTCCGCATTAGCGAACGAAAAGTGGGCAAATTAAGCATTGTTGTTGAAAAAACAAGACCTATTTTTCCTTAGATCCGCGAAAACAGGAAGTGACTGGCCTCTGTTGATGTGGCCTTCACCTTTGACCCCGCGCATGCGCAGAAAACATTGTGAACTGGTCTATTGTGAAAATCCAGACCCTTGTACGAAACGAAATGAGTACGAGGGTATGGTAAAACCAGGCAACTTCAGCGCAAATGGAGCGAAGAAAAGCTATAACTTACTAAACTTTTGTAATAGAGATGGACTGAGCCAGGACTGAATAAGAAACTTAAGTGCAAAACAGAGCAGTGACTACAAGAAAGACGTCTTTACCTTTAGCGACAGACCCGGAACCCGAGTTTACGTGCGGTTGTTTACAACTTTACAAGCAGCTGCAGCTTGAGGGGAATATCAAAGATTGTTTGTGGAACAGTGAGCTCTCACTCTGTATTAGACCTTTTTGGTACAGGTTTGGTAAATTATTAGTGGCAGAGTGAGCGCTCACACCATGTAAAGATCTTTAACGTGCGAAGTGCTTTCACTTCGTCAAAGCCCAGTGTGTTTAGAAAAGTTTAGCTGAAAGAAACCGTGTCATGTTGTGGATCTGTCCCTGAAGCTCAGGAGGTAATGATGTCCTTTCTCTCTCTTTTTTTTCACTGCTTAAGTGGAAATTGTGCTCAAAACACGAAGGTACAGGTGACGCTGCTGTGTAGCTTTTTCCTGAACAATACTTTTTTATACAAATAACATGGGTATCGTTAAAGTAGTGGTGTCGAAAAAAAAAACGAACGGTACCCATCCCTACTTGTTAAGCCGTGCAAAAGGTAAACTTTGTTAATAGTTTGCTGCAAAAAAACCACACGAATGTGGTCCGGAACAGAGGGTAAAGTGTGTGGACCTTTAAACACAAAATAGCATATGAGCGGGTTGGTGCTTTGTGTGCAGAAGAGGGAAACAGACTAAATGTGCAAGATAATTGAAACCTCCTCAAATGAAACACAGCTCCAGGTATAATTTAATAACTGTTAAAGATCCAAAAAAGAGGATTTTGCATGATTTGGGCCCCTCCGTGGCACCTTAGTTATAAGCACGATGCGTTACGAATGCCACAAATGCACATTCGTGGCCAAGGATCACGAATTTGATGATTCGGGGTCGGGGTTTCACGCGCCGCCACTAACTGTTGCGACTTGTTACTACGCGTTACGATTAATGGCACGAATTATTACGCACGGTCACGAATATGCGTCCCGCGCTGCTGCGTGGTGTTGCGCGCTGCCACGCGCTGTTACGGGTCACTGGGAATATTCGCGTTCTGTCCGAAATCTGTCAAGAATTGGGCGAATGTGGAGTGATCTTCTTCCACCGGGTTGGAGGCGGAGCAGAGGCCGTGCTCTCCCCTGAGTCTTTGGGCTCGTCTGGCTCCAACTCAGGTACGACCGCAGGAGGAAGAAAGGTCGGAGGAACACTTTCAGCACCCCGCGGAGCGGCAGCGGCAGGTGCTGTCTGTGGATTGGAGCGCGGATTGGCCGACTTTGTGACACTTTTCCTTGGCGTAGCTACTGCAGGTACGAACATTTACTTTGGGAGTAGCGTGTGTTTCTGTCAGTTTTGAGCGTGAAAACAGTGATTCTGCTCCACGAATGCTCTACGAATGCTGTACGAATGCTCTTACGCTAAATTACGAAGCGCCACTACTCCTCGCGAAAGGACACGCTCCGTTGCGAACTCCACGAACAGAGGGTGATTCGTGACATTCGTGGAAGATTTTTTGACAGACAAAAACTTTCTCCACGAACGTCACGAATGTCACGAACTGATGCGTTCTGTTAAGAATCCCATTGAGATGCGTTAAGTCACGTCACGAACGTCACGAATGACGGAAAAATGCCATTCGTAACGCATCGTGCTTATGTGTAAACGCAGCATTACTAACAAGGCCAAAACAAGAGTGCACCCTGGGCTCAGCCTGGACCATTTGAGAGCTATAAAGCTAATCAATTCTCCCCTACCAGTGGCCCCTTCAAGTTCATGCCTAAAAGTCATTAAATACAGAGTGGGGTAGCTCTCCATTCCCTCATTTAACATGTTATGTGTTTTGGTCCTTGAGGCAGCTGACTGAAAGTGCATTTGGCCTTTCTTTTGTTATTGCTTCTGTCTCAGCCCACTATGCCTTGAACCCAGCACAAAACATATGGCCCTGCATTCAATAAGTAAGATATAATTGAAAGAATGGATTAAATAAGTAGCCAAAAACTTTACACTTTGATATTTTCGCATGTCCCCCCTTAATGCCTGACATTTCCTCACTACGAGCTGCCCAGCTGAGACACTAAATGCCAAAACTCACCTTAGAACGCTGTGCATCAACCCTTGTGACTTTCTCAACGTTTCTAAAAAGCCGATTTGGAGTGCTAAAACTCTAATAAGAGCCCTGCTGAATTTTTCATTGTGGTGCTTAACTATTAAAAGGTTACATTTCAAACCCAAATGTATGCCTTGGTTACTCCAAGCCATAACCCCACTCTTGACTCAAGTAAGTGTACTTTAGAGTTATTTTGGCAACTGTGCTATTTAGAAGGGAGGGAGAAAATAGGCACAAATGAAGTTGGAAAAACTGACCAAACACAGGAACTCCTAAATATGAAGGAGGGAGAACACTTTGGGTTATGTCTGTACTTTACACTTGGAGGAGCTTAAGGATACTACTGTCCATTGCTACGTCTACAACACTGCTAATACAATGGAATTACTTGATTTCTCTTTGGAGGGGATGCAGGTGTTGTCACAGCAAAGCAACAACATGGTGGCAGAGGCCAAATGAATCGTATCTCTTATTTGTTAGAATGACTATACCAACACTTAGATTATCTAAATCATACACTCAATAATACAGGACTCCTTTAAGCATTGGCTCTCAATAAATAAGTAAGTAAGTGCTTTATTGTCATTGTACAAGCCTACAATGAAATAGTGTTCAGGTGTCAGTCCTGAGCTGCGCTGACACTGTGTGTCAACCTGACCCGTAAGACCTTGGAGGTCGGGGAAACTGCAGCACTTGGAAGAAACCTGGCTGCCCTGTGTCTCCTCTGATCCTCTCCTGGGTATGTACCTGTTTCAGAGCGTGGTGTCCTGCACTGGTCAGCTCCACCTCTTCCTTCCGCTTCCAACCTCCGCTCACTCCACTTCACAACAGTCTTTCACCATCTCTCGTTTGTCCTTTTTTGTTTACTGTAGCTCCTCTTGTGACGCCTCGACTGTGCTGCAGCTGTGGGGGCTCTTGGTGCCTCTTCAGTGTCTCAAAAGAAGAAATTTGTAGGTCTCAAATGGGTTTAGCTGATAAGCTAGCATTTAGTTTACCTTTTAAAAAGCTGCTGTCTTCAAGACCATGTTAGACTCTCAAAGTGAACAAATCCACCAAACCTCCACACGCGAAGACGTACAAAAATATCCAGAAAAACAATGTGGAAAACATAAACCACAAATGCAGTTCGCAGAAAAAGGCAAAAAACTCAGCTGCACAAGGAGAGAGCGAGGTCGCTAACGTAGCTAATGGTCTTTGTTTACCAAATCCAGTCACAATATAATTAAACACAATGGCATTATATCTTTCTTGTTGTAGACCCAGCGGCGCGTCACCTTCCACCTCCCGGATGGTTCCCAGGAGAGCTGTAGTGACAGTGGTCTGGGCGACCCCGACCCCAGCAGCACCACCAGCACCAGTCTGCCCCTGCCCCTCAGCTTCCCCCAGGACGAGTACTACGAGCAGACCTCTCCCAACAGCCGCACAGAGGGCGATGGCAACTCCGATCCCGAATCCAGTAAGTCACTCTGCCCTTTCATTTTCTCCATCTGCGTTTATCAGCGACAATTTATTCATGATTGTTTTTCGTAAAATAACACTGCTGTTTTCATGAAATAGTGGGAGATGTTTATACTTCTGAAATACGAACTCTTGCCGAATTTATTGAAATGACTCGCAAGACATCTGTCACTGCGTGGCTAACTGCCTAATAGTGTTCCTCATAAAAAGAACCAGTTAACAAAAATATAAATAAATTCTACCTCATGAAAGTAACGGAAAAAAATAAATAAAAAAACTGTCAGAAGCAGGGCTCGACATTGGCTAGCGTTCTTCAAAAGCCAATTCATGTTTTCCCAGTCACAATGAAATGTTTACATTTATTCATGTATAGTATTAAAAAAAATAAGGTATTATACTTCGATTGAGGTGGTCCTGTATTTGATTTCATATTTTTGGTCGTTTCAAAACACCAAAAAACTGTTGTTAAACTGTTAGTTGTGGTCCATAATACATTCCTTTCATAATACATTCCTACTATCATCTCAATTCTCCCGAAAACAGCACTCACTGCACACAGCTATCTTCCAGCTATTTTCATCACACACATGTTTACGGACACAAATGTAGCATGTACGATGCTACAGTGTAAGTTATAGTAACAATAATAGTGAGCATGCAGGCAAGTGTAAAAATAACTCGATTTGACTCGGAGGAAAATGATGTGCTTTTTTTATTTTGTTTTACATAAAACAAAGCTTACAAACAGCACATAGACAAAGGAAAAATACACAAGGGTAAGGTATTAAACAAACATTTGATTATTGGGATCATTCTTGAGTTGTGCATGGCGTTTGGATGTGTGGTGTAGGTAGGGTGACCATATGTCCCGAAATCCATGCCCTCGTCCCGAATCCGACCCAAATTGTACCGAAAAATATTAATATGGAAGAGGGGCTTGATATGGACGAGCTCTACAACAAAAACTGCGATCTGAAGAATGTTCTAAAGTAGGGGTCCCCATTAACATGAACCTGGGCCCCCATCATACTCAAAATGTTATAAAAAATATGTAAATCGTTTGTGCTGTTTTGTGCTGTAAAAAAATGTGTTTGTGCTGTTATCGTTTTTGAGATATTAATGATTGTTTTATTGGTCAGATCTAAGGTCAGCCTGCTCGTTATAAAGCTCCAAAACAGATAAATATGGTGTCGACCGCTTCCTCTACATCTGTGCTGTTTTGTGCTGTAAAGATTTCCGTCTGTGCTGATTTGGTTTTTAAACTATTACAAACTTTAGAGCCTTGCTGATCTAAAACTCCCCCACCCGTTACACACGGACGCCAGTACAACTGGGCACTTTATCAAATACAAAATGGAACAACTCAAGTCCTCGCTTACGCAAGCCGTGGTCTATCTCGCAGTGATACCCCGCCCACAAATTAGAATTCTTAGCCTTGAAATGGGCCATGACCGACAAATTTCATGATTATCTCTAAGGAAACACGGTTACTGTTATCACAGATAACAACCCCTTGACATGTGGCATATGATATGATATGGTCAACTGAATAGGGTAGTGAACATGAGTGAGGATAAACATTCAAGATTCAAATCAAACATACAATTAGGAAGAAGAAACAAACAAGAAACAACAATAACAGAAAAATAAATAAATAAAAATAAACCGAATATAGTCGTAATAATAATATAGTCGTAATAGTATCATTAGATTATAATGTAGATCTTGTGTACATAAAATTTAATAATATAATTTCATAGAGTCATACACATCATATACACTGTATCTATTATTATTATTATTATATATTAAATATAGTATATATTACAATATATACTACATATTGTAATATACTATATGCCCATGTTCTTCATAGATAATAGCATAGATCTTCATAGATAATAGTAGTAGATTAGGGTGACTGCTAAAATAACTTTAGACTGAATGTAAAGATTATTTTAACAACTGGCTACTGCTGTTTATTGCATCAATAAACTGCATCTATAGAGGTTCTGGTAATATTATAAATGTATGTATGTAAATATATGACAATAGAAAGTTTATTACTATTCAAGTCTAGGACACAGTCTCTATGCTTTAGGTATTAACATTCAATTTATGTAAGCTTGAAACATTACTGGTCACATCCAATATTTTCATCCAATTCCATCACATAAATACACAAGAACAAATGTATCTTCAGCACTATATTGAGCAAATGGTATTGAACAATATAGAGCTGTACACATATTGCTCTTGTGTTAGAATTGAATTATATCCAGCTGCACAGTAGTAACAAGGTACATCTTGTATCACAATGTTCCCGGGCAATATCCGACCTTATTTGCATAGCACTACACCGAGTTTGCTTCAACTGGTTAATACAGCGACTACATGAACACTCGCGCTGTGGAGCAGTTAGCTTCTCCCTCACACGTTCAGAAGCTGAAATACAGTATCTGGTTCTTATTCAATCCCGTATCTGGCTTTGTCGGGGCACTTGATTCTTCTCAGGCTCATAGTTAGTCCTTGTTAGTTCCATCCATACCACATTTGAGATTTGTTTCATGGACAAAGGAAGATCTCAATATATATTTATTTGTTGTTTTTTGTTGGTGTGGTGTTGGTGTTTGGAGCAGGGCAGAGAGACTTTTAAGTGTCATTAGGGGAGACTAAGTGTCATTAGCCCTATTTGCTCGAGATCAGAATTACCTTGGTGACCAAACAAAATTTAACTCAGAACGGCCATTTTTTTATGGGCATTTGTATGGGAGCAGCAATGTCAGTAATTCACTCATTTTTAAGGACTTTTCCCCCCCAAAAATGACCGGCAGATAACAACACTGAATGATGACAACAATCCTTTTATTCATTTGTGTTTGTTTTTCTGTGCTTTACTTTAGGGGCGAAAGCCGTTCCTTACCACAAGTCTCCGGGATTTTGCTATTCTCATAAAACAGCAGTGTCCTTTCTCTTTTTGGCTTCCTACGTCTAAACTTTGATATAAAATTCTGTAAGAAATCTTTTTGGAAACATGTCTGAGTTTGCTGTTCATTCGGACTTATTACGTCTCTGCTCTCAGTGCGACCCCAGTTCTTGGTCCGGCCTCAGCAGCAGCAGCAGCTGTACTGACGAACCCAAGGCTATGGTGTGATCGTGAATACATTTGTACTGCATTCGACAAGATGGCTGACATCCCTCTGCAAGCATTTCCCTCTCATTTGCATTCCGCCACTGTCTTTCCCACATGCTATCCGTCAACTTCCGCTAAGTTTGTCATTGCTTTTATTTTACTCGACCCGGCTGACCTTTTTGCGATCACACATTTGGCACGAGCATATCTGAGAATCTCTCCCCAGCTGGCCTCTTTAAAATGCGCCCCGCGACACCCCTTGATTCATGTATGTGATTCAGAGGCAATCGCTCATCGTGCCATTAGTATTCAGTGACAAACATCTCATAGTTCATAAACTCACTCAAACGCTGAACTTATTACCCACGATCCCCTGAGATGTGTTAAAACAGGGAAGAAGCTGCTAATGTATTAAAATCTGTGGGGGCTGTTTTGTAATGGCACTGGAGACTCAAGCCACAAAGTTTAATATCTATGTCTAATATTGGTATTTGAATATGAGGAAAAAGTCATTTTGGTTATCTGGCCACACAAGGCTCATTGCTGGAGTTCAGCTGTAACCTTATCGCTCTGCAAATATTATTAAAAAAGGGTGTCGGACTGACAGCCATCACAGAACAGGATCAGATTTGACTTGCAAACAATAAGAGACAGTTATTCTAAACGTTGTATGCTATTATACGCGGTGGAATTCCTATTTGCTCTCTCTAATACAGGCTCACAGCACATTATGTATATGATTTAACTGAATCTAATCCTTTCACTTAATTCTTGGATATCATTACCATATTAGCAAGGACAGTTACTGCGTGACTGTTGCACCTTTGTAAGTGATTATACAATGGGATTATTTGATTAGCATACCATTCTGTTAAAGGCATAAAAGTTCATACTATTTTACCTCATATCGACTTGCCTAATAACATAGTTGAACTACCTCTTTAACATACCTTGTATTAAAAACGTATAATTGTTTTTGTCCATTTTAAATTCAAAACCAAGAGAGCAGGTGTTAAATCAGATTTAGCACCTTCGCGCTTCCATCTTTCCTGGACATGATTTGAGTTCCTGCGCTTTATTTACAGAGAAGAGTTCTGACTCTTTTCCCCGCGAACTTAAGATAAACCGTTTCGGCCCGTTGAAAAGCAGAGGTTGCGTGTTGACCGCTTCGAAAAAAAAAAAAGAAAAAACGATGGGGTCTGTTGACAGAGGGGGCACAGATGGATTAGATATAGTTTTTATCAATAAGCACCAGGCCAGTGCCGTGCTGGCAATCTCTTATCGTGTCGTCTCAATTTGTGAAGCAGAAACAAACGGGGAAAGTGGAAATCGGGGGGAAAAAGGAGTATAGTGAAGATGAGGAAATAGAAGTGGGCTATGGAGAGGAATCGAGCGTGTGGCAAAAAGCTGTGAAGTCAGAATAGTATTGTTTCTAAAAGGTGCTTAAGACCGCTCCTGAATGTCATCCGCTCTGAGCAATTGTCTGTGCCAAAGGCGGAGTATTTGGCCTTCTTTTGACAATGAATTTCTCAACTCCGTTAAAGCCGCATCTTTATTAGCACACCCACACTTGAAATAAAGTTCATATGACATTTTATGCATCTATTATTTATGAGGAAGGCGGATGCTCATTTTATGGGCCTCAGCTTCCCCCTGTGGGCTGACTCCAGTAACCTGCCATCACTCTTCCTCAGCCTCATTCCTTGTCACACATTGTTCCGTCACTTCTGATATTTCCCCTTGTGTCTTAACAAACAGCTGAACGCAGAACATTACCATCATTAGTACATGCAGTTTAAGGTCCGAACCCCTTACAATCTGTCTCGTGTCTCCTCGTTCAGAAGAGTGCATCCGCGACGATTACGAGTGATGAATTGTACCTGTCCTCTTTGGACATATAGTAACGCTTCATCAAAGCATCAAGAAGTAGAATACATTACAGTATGCAGCGCAGCGTTGCCGGGAAATAAGAGCTGTTCCACTTGAGAGTTTTATTTGGCAGATCTGCTCGGTCCCTGTTTTCAGCCAGTTTCATTTGGATGCACTGGGACTGACGGAGCTGCCACCAAATCACTGTAGCCTGTTGTTTCTAATGGAGTACATACAAAGCCTTATCATTATGTGTTGCTGTTGTTATGTTGATAACTAGTCATGCTATGTGTTGTGTTATGTTATGGACTGTACTTTTCAGACATTACCAAAATGACATCCCTAAAAGCTTCTCCTGAACGATGAAAATCACCATGTCAGCCAACAGTGCTAAGCTTTCAGACAAAGTGCGGCAGAGTGGGAGCAAATCCCTCCGTCTAAATCCTGCACATTTCTCTAACAATAGACAATTTTGTTCTCTGGATGATTTGTAATATACTTATTTCTTTCTGCTGTTGACGGAGTTGAGGGATTTAAAAGCTATGTGCCTTTGCCCACTTACAAGCAGCTCAGAAAAGTCCGTTTTTTGAAGTACTGCATTAGTGCCTGGAACCAACATAAAAAGTGGTGCTTTGCTATAGTGCGTATCTTAATCTGTGGCATATGGCTTTCGAATGACCCGCTTACACCTTGTCAGTCTAAATCTGCGATTAAAAGTTGATCCATTTTAAATACTCCCCCTTTAATAAGATTATCATGAATTTGCTGTGAAGCGCATTAGGAATTCCAGGTACAGACAGAGCATCCGTTCCTTATGAGCAATAACTTGTCATAAAATTAAAGTGCATAGTTTTACTGTTTTTATTTCATGGTGTATGAAGGACAATACAGTATGCATTGTCCCTGATGCCAGCAGACATATAATCTGATTAATGACTAAGCTCATACCATGGTCTGGACTCTTTGATTTCCATGTCTCTAAAGTCTGAAGTCGAATAGCTTTCGGACTGAATTCCCAGTTGACTGATTAACAACTGCTCCTTTGGTTGTCTTTAGAAAAGGCCACTTGACTTGATCTGGTGGGCCAAAACAGGCTGATACGGCTTGAATGTATGAAATGTTTGTGCTCGCAGTCTGCTGTTTTTTTTGGTGCCCCAAGCAGAAATGTCCGTCGGGTGCCAACTTTCTGTCTGGGCATCTGAACTTACTGAACGTTTGCTGATTTATTTTTTGTACGTCTCTTCATCCTCATCATTCTTATTGAATCATTTTTCCACTAATAAAGCACAAGCTTTGCGCCCCCTCGCACCACTTGATGCCCGACACGCAGCGCGTTAGCAGTCTTGTGGGTGGAATGATTGTATAAATAAGCTTGCCCATAGTTTCAATTTCTAGTTTTTTTTTTTTCATCCAGACACTTAGCCTGTGATTTCTGGACACAAACAACATCAGTACAGTTAGCCACGTTAATAATTCATCCAATCTCGCTTTCACTTTAAGGCTTCTCTCATGCAATTAGACGAAATAAATGTGCTTCTTAATTACATTCATTTGTGCAAATTCTCATTCCCTCATTCATTTTTGTGTGCGTGCGTGTGTGTGTGTGGAAACCCTGTGACACTGACCAATGGCATCATCATTTGCAAAGCGACTAAATCCATTCAGCGTGGAACAATTAGTTGTAATTAGTGTTCCAGTGTCACGGGCGACCTGGGGGGAAGACCGGAGCCTAGACGCCAGAGAAAAGAGGCCCCGTGTTCACAGCGCCACTGCCGTCAGATGCAGATAATTGGCTTACCACAGGTTAGAAAGACGATGGACCTGAAGTTTCATTTGACATGTGCTAGTTTGCTCCAAGCTCAGTCTGCGTTTAAGTCCATAAGAATTTTCTTCTAACCGTAATGAATGAGTCTTACCCGCAGCACTCCTCATTCCTCTCACACCATGACCTTGCGTACCGTCACGTTATCATAGATATTCTTACAGGGATCTATATTTAATTCACACAGTGCATAAATTGCTAATGCACGCCTTTTCTAGCACTATCTGCGATCTACATGATAAGTTCTCGTAAGCTGCTTTCCTTGCACCAGTTTGCTTCCTGCTATATTCCCACTGATATAAATAAATAAAATGCTTTGTGCCTCCTGGCTCCCAGACCTTTTTACAGCCTCCCCATGGGTCTGTAACCGAGCTAAATGAAGCAATACTGGCTCTTTCTTTTTACAATGTATTAAGATTTCAGCATTTTAAATTGATTTTGTCCAAACTGGGGTCTGGAATCTAAAGCCTTCATCTGTGCTGTGTTGTTTTAGTGTTAAGGACATTTTACTTTACACTTAAGGGGCTCCGTCAGCCACTTTTGGCAACAGGCTGTATTTATAGAACCATTGGTTCTATAGCCTTAATTGTAGAGTGAGTATCAGGATCAACAACTGTGTTCACTTGTCTCCACTGACAGATTCGTTCTATAGAGGCTGTGAACCGTGAATAATTTACATATCTACTCTCTCCCCTAAACTATGGGGGTCTGAGCTATCTCAGATGAGGAGATTTAGATAGACTTGTATGTATCCCTATCTGAACCGATTTGGGATTTGGTGGAAGCGTTCAGTTCTCAGAGGTCGGGCGGAGGGGGAGACCGGTGTTTTATCTGGTTCAAATGCCACACCAGTTGTCTGAGAGAGAGAGAGACGAGCTATTGATCCTGTGGAGTCAACTTGGCTCGCCGAGATCTCCCCGCTCCCCGCTTCAAACGACCAGAAAGTGTCATCTTAGAAACCCCCTTTTCACACTATTAAGACTAGTCTTTGTTGCTTTGCCAAAGTGCGGTGTGAAACCGGGATGATCGAGGGGGGCTTTCTGAGGCAATCATCCACATCTCCTTCAGCAGGACTAATCATAAAAGATAACAAGAGAGCCAAGAAAATCAATATGTTTCAGTGCATGGCCCAAAGGAATTGTTGTAAAAGGTGTCTTGCAAGAGTGTTTAAAAAGTTAGCAGGCTATCTGGGGTCCGTAAAATAGTGCTTGAAGGGCCTTGGCAGCCAAAGCAATCATGTTTCTAAATTCACTTCAGGCCTATTCAAAAATGGACCAATTATTTTCCATCATTTTACAATTGTTCTAAACATTTATGTTCATTGATACACAACAATAGGAATAGTACAAGCTATTGTACCCAATGTCTACTGTGACACAAGGAATCTTATCAAATTAACACTAAACACTGGACTTAAAGACGTCAATGTCTGCTGCAAGAAGGTTGAAAACAATGGTTCATTTTCAATGTATTGCCACAGCTTCAGCACTTTCCTAGTTCTCACAAACTCTTCTTTAGTTCCTGTTTCTTCACAGGAATAGTTTAAGTCTGTTTTACTACAGACTGTGAAGTGGTGCTTATATGTGTTTTTTCACCAGTAGACTAACATCTGAACAGCAACACTAGCAAATCCCAGAGGGCTCTTCACCATTACGATTTGACAAAAAGAGTTGTTGTTGTGTATTGACTGGAAGGACAAACTACACAATGCCAACACTGTCGCGTGGACAGTTTCTTTGGTGCCAGTCTTTTACAGGTCCTACAATGTAAGCCTCAGAAAACATTTTGTGGTCTGATTGTCAGGCAGTCTCGGGTTTGTCATGTTGTCTTTTTTCCCTTGGTCTAGTTATACTATTCAAATTCATGAAAATTCATGAAAACCCTTGCCGCAAAAAGACAATAGTTACCACTATATACACAGCAATATCAAATACATTATCTAGGGGGCAGCAAAGCGAGGCAAGGGGAGAGCTCAGTTTCCTGGCAGCCTGGTGAAAGAAGCTGTCCTTCAGGCAGTTGGACTTATCACTTATCTACCATTTTATAAATGTATAAAGTCAAGTTTCAGTACATGGGCTTATTACGTTGACATATTAGAGACTGCATATTAGGAAATGACATTTTATTACTGAATAAATAAAAAAAACTGGGTTTAAAGCATACATAGCAAACATAATAAGGCTAGGAATGAGACATTGAAATATCATTCAGAATAAACCCTGTGGTGTCTGCAACTGCAACTTGGTGTTGTGAGAGAAAAATACATTTTGAAAAAGGACCCTTGAAGCTGCAGTTTCTCACATACATGGATGAAACGTGTTGGGGGGAAAGGGCCTTATTGTGTAGATCAGACCAGATCCTTTGTTGAAAGTGTATATGTTCAGAATGAAAACTGGCCCAAAATGTCATCTTGCCTGCAGTAGTAGCAGGGGGTACTTGGATTATATTGGGTTAAAAACAGAAGTTAAAACTAAATAGCATAGTTTGATAATCATTTCCAGAGAAAAGTTAGTTTTAATGATGTTTTGCAGTAAAAAAAGTTTGAATTTAGATAATGGCCAGTAGTGTCGAGTATTCAGAGTAAAAATGAAAGATTGGGTATATGGCAGGAAAATAAGGTTGGAAGCACTGATCTGTATTTTTCCATGCAACTCATGGCAAAATGTTCATTGTCATGGCTGTATTCTGGCTAAGCAGCCTTTCAAAGCAAAAGTAAAAAAAAAAAAACAGTGTTTCTCATGCCAAATGACGAGATCCCCGAGTAACAAATTCTGCAAACCTGAAAATTACAACTGACATTTTAAAATCAACAGATTCTCTTTGTCATATATCTAGATGATCAGAAGAAGCTCGCGTCTCCGAGCTATTTTGAAGATACAAGCGCAAGGGCCCAGCCGGCAATTCACTTTGTTCCAATCCACTGATTCTGTGATTTCTTTACAGGAACATGGTTTGGGCTGCATATTAAGACTGGGATGAGGGAGAACAAATTGTGTTTACTGCAACTTCTTTACATTATTGTTTATTTTAAACAATGGGTTAAAAAATAAATAAATACTAATCATAATGTTGGTAATAAGAAAAATACGAAGTGTCCTCTGTGTGATAGAGCTTAAGTTCTTAGTAGTGTACCTGCATGAAAGAGCCGAAAGCTTGCTGCCTTCAGAAGCAGCAGGGATACATGGGAAGCTATAAAATATACATGCACTAATGTTTTATTCAAGCCCATTTGTTATAGATAGCTTTTACAAAAATCCCACTCCGTTTCATATTCAGTTTGGAAGACCTACGCATTAACATTCGGGCAGACTTTAGAGAGGGGTTACAAGTGCACATAATGTTTTGGTGATGCAAAGCAAATGAAAGCAGATAGTTGTTTTTAATCATCGAAAAAAAAAAGAAAAAAAATGCCAATTAGACAGCGTTTCAACTGGGAATACTATCTGTGGAGACTCTGGAAATATTTGAAACACTCCTGAAGAGAATGAGTGCAAATGAATGGTTGTCAGCCCATAACGTGCTCTTGGACTGACCATATGTATTACCAGGATGCCCCGAAATGTATTCAAATAAAAAGACATGCTTTACCTTTTCAGAGAGGTAAAAATAAAAATGCAGCCTGCTTGTTGTTGTTTTTTGCGGTCCGGAACAATGTGCTATCATGCTCCAATTAAATAAAACACGTTATTTGTCTCTAAATAGTGAACAGAGATCTTTATGCTTTTGTATTTCACTACAGCCATTACAGGCATTAGAGGCTTCTGTTGTATTTCAGCAGAAGCCATGGTGTTCTTCATTGTTAGCAGCTGCATTAATGAGCCTCAGACAGGGTTATAGGAAGTGCAGCCCCCCCGTTCCCCCTCTCCCTTGCCCTCTTAAAGATAAAATGCCTGCCCACTCAGATTAAAATGCATAGTCTCATCCCTTTCTCATTTTTCACCAGCAGTCGGTCCCAAGGATAAGGATGGCCTGTGCTCAGAAGGACTTATTGACCAAAATAACATGCATCAATATGTCGCGTGCTGCAGGCTGCTCTAACATGGGCTTGTATTCGGACCAACTGCTAGTGTCGCACTGAAATGCAGCTGAAATTCACCAGGAGCCCAAATGTTGCAATAAAGTATCACACAATAGCATATAATGGAATATTAAAAAAAGATTCCACACAACTTGCCCTGAAAATCATACCAATACATCATATGGACTTTATATTCAGTGTAAAATGGTGCATATAGTAAGCAAATGGCACTTTTAACCCGACTTAAAATTATTATTATTTTTTGCATATTATGGTATTCGTGTAAATAATAAAACAGTGTCTATTATTTATATTGTTGGTTCCATTGGAGTAAATGTTTGAAATTTAGAGAATAACAAAACACTTTACTTTAGATGATAAAAATGTAAGCATTTAGAAGAAGAAGAGGAAGAAGAAAAAGAAGAAGATTTTCAATAAGGCGCCACTATGAGATAAAGTGTTTTTTATGAGATCCCATTTACAGTGATGGCTGCAGTATTGCCGCAGTGACATCAATGATATGATGACAGACGGCTACAGCTATGATGCCATCTGTCCATATTTCACATATTAGCATATTTGAGCTAAAAGTGTCATTCAAAAGAAATGTAATGTTTTGCTAAAAAAATTATAGCTTTTGAAAAAGTAAGGAATGAAAATTTGGATTTCATGGTTATTCACGCACTTGCTGGCACACCGTAAATAGACATCTTTAGACAATTGTTCTAGGTGATAAACAAACGCACGTTATAGTATGTTTAAGATTAGCATGCTGTAAATTAATCAAATGTATGAATGCACGGGCATGATGGGGATTAAGATGCACCGCACTGTCACGGAACATATCTCTGATCAATGTATGCATTTCCTGCGGACAAATTGGTATTCACCTACAATGGGATCAGTTCAAAACCCACTCACGGTTCGCTAACATTGACAAATGAAGTGAAAGGCCGATGAAAGAAAAGGAAGGCTTGATTTGTCTTTGCTGTGCAGAATGAGAAAAGAAAGATACTTACCATGCAGGAAGCAAAAACAAATTGATATCAATTGTGATTGAAATGCATAACAGAAGTAGCACGGGGGAAAGGTGAGGACAGGCAATCACCAGGCTAGACATTTTGTAGAAGAAAGTACAACATAAAGTTAAGATGAAAGTGGAATAATTAGAAACAGTAGGAGTCCGTCCAGATGTTCAATCAGACATTGGCCTTTGTGTAGAAACCTCATCAGCCTGCACCATTCATCACAGCCACCGTGGTCAAGTGTGGCTCCTCTGCCGGCTGCTTCTTCAGGCATCTGTCCCCAAAGCCCTGCAGCTCTACTCGGGTCAGTCAGCTGTGCTCTGCCCCATGCATGCACAAACAGATCAGAAGCTCCAGCCGCACCAGGGGCTCCCATGAACAGCAGACTGCGTGTCTTTGTCCCCATTTCCCCCGGACACCTGCGAAGGAGCATTGATTTGTGTTGATTCCATTCAGCCATGGTCCCACTGGATTTGAAGTGTCAGGCATCTGTCATACAGTGGCTCCCTGGAGCCCACTAATTCATCACACTCATGAGGGCTAAATCTCCCCACCAGTGATTGGAGGAATGCAGTAATAGAAAGGGAGAAAAAGACAAAAGCATTTTGAGAAAATTCTATAATTTAGCACATTTTGCACAGTGAATTCACCGTGCATTTACTGCTTCTTGCTAATGTTTAAAGATAATTTAGTGGAGCTTGACCTTTATACAAATGTAATGTGCAAAAACATGCAATGGCCAGTGATACAGATTCAGCCTGAGTACTTTTACTGTGGTGAAAAAAAGAAAACAATGGGCGAATTGGCCAAAGTGAGTTGAGAGTGAAAGAGAAAATAGACTGGAACGTCCCCGGGAGCCAGTAAGTTTGGCCACAGCAGTGGCCGAGTGTGAGATAAAATCAGGAGCTCTGCTGGGATGCCCTTGATTCTCCAGTTGGCTTGGCTCGCAGGTCAGTGAGGGGAGGCAGATGTTGTCTGGAGGCATGTCCCATTGGCCTGGTGCGGTCCGCCTGGTGTCTGAGCTGCAGGTGCACAGGGGCTGCTGGTGTGAGGGGCTCAGCAGGTCTAAGCCAGCACTGGGGACATGGGTTTGAGCAGATCTGCTCATTTTGATCCACTGAGGTATAATAATTGATGATCAGCCTTGCTGCCACATCTGTGACTCACTGGTCCGTCACATAATGCAGCCTTAATACAACACATGGCTGTGAGGACTGGATTGCCACAGGGTGTCACGCTGTCCTCGATTTCAGGATAGAGAAATCAGGGCAAACAACTGGCAGTCAACTTTATTTTTTATTTTATAAATGACAGCTGCACAATTCAAATAAACGTAAAACAAATAAACAAAACAGGAATAATCTATAATAAAAAGTGTGGTGAGTAAAATACAATCAGATGTTTGGGTGGGAGCTAACACACTCAATAGCATAAATAAATAGACCGAATCTCTCTTAGTTGTTCTTTTTATTTAATCTTTAGAGACTAAATAAGTGTGGCGCCGAGGATTGTGACTGTAAGCCCCACTTTTACATCATACTTTACTTAGTTCTAAACATGACCTACTTTTTCTCTTCGCCATTAAAAAGCATTCAGTCTGCTGTTTGGCTACTTGATTAATCACCAATTTGCACATATGCACAGATGCTGGCTGCATGCACAACTTCACAGCAGCACAAACAGGGAACAGACAAACACGAGCGATACAAAAGGGGTACACCTTGATCTGGCGCTGAGCAGCCCTCCCACGCAGTACAACTACAGTTAAGAGCTGACATCTCCTGCACAAAACACCACCATTGACAACCTAAGGGTCTTTGAAAGCCTCCACGCACTGATTCGTCTTTGGTGCTGGTTCTCCCTCTGCAGAAAGATCAAACGATGGCCCAAAACTCCTGCAGAAATGTGGGTGTTTGCGTCGTGTCATTGCATGTGTGGAGTAAAAAATAAAGTTTGCAAAGATATTCCAAAAAAGGATCAATAGGCTGTCATTATCCTTGCAGCGCTAAACATTTACATCAGCGAGGCGCCTCTGAGAAAGCAGCCCTGTTTTGTGTGTGTTGTCATTGTTGGTCGTTAGTGATCCGATCAAATTTTAATCACACTATTCAGCCTCATTGATTTCAGTTTACCACCGATTGTGTTGAAAGAAATATTGTTCTTTTTTTTTCCTCCATCAGTGGCAATTACCCAACAATAAGCGCTTGATATCTTTGAGAATTAGGGAGCTGGTGAATAGGCTGGATTTGAGAGTGTGCAGCGAACAGCTGGGATTACAGGCCTGCATACATATTCATACAGTCAGTCACAACCATATAACTGTGGTGTATACTACAGTATGCCTGTGTGCTTTGATATCACATTCACGTAAAAAACAAGTCCCAGCAAATGACCTCTACTGTATTATGTGTTTTCATTTATGCAGTAAAGTCTAAACTCTCTTGGGGCATGCATTTCTTTTTCCAGATTCTCCAAACCTACAGTATATAAAAAGCAGCTTTGTCAAGCCGAGCTCAAAGTATCAATGCTCATGTCTTTTGTATTGTGATCAAGTGTATTTAAGTTAACTTATGTTATTCTATGTACATTTTTTTGTACATTTTGCAAGATTTCATTTATTTTTTTCATTTCCCGACCATTTTGCCTGTGTTGCAGCTTGAGACGTGGATTTCGGCAGGAAATGTTCTTTCGAGCCAAATTTTCAGACTCCAGTGTTTTTCTCTCATGTGTTTTATATTGGAGCTCTGCATTTTCTATACGTTTGTTACCCTAGTGTACAAAAATGTACACGCTTTTCAAACTGCTATAAAAACCACATACTTTCATCTTTTTTCAAAATGTGTTTCACAAATCTGAAGAATCACTTCTCACCTTCCCAAAACTACCAAACCTGTTGTTTGTTGTGGGTTTTAAACCCTTTATATGCAAGTTTAAAAACAAAAACGTTGAAGTTTGTTACAAACCACCATGGTGGGCGGAGCCTAAACCAATGTTTGAGTTTTTTGTGCAAAAATATTAATTAGCAGTTCAAAGTGACCTCAACAGACTAAAAAACCTGGACAAAGACCTGCAGTCTGGATTTATTCATGTGTTTCCCTCAGGTTTACAAACATGGCCTCGTTTTCAAAGACTTTTCTGCTTCAAAACTAACCACTGAGGCCTAGTCCACACGTAGCAGGGCATTTATAAATCCGCCCTCCGCCTAAAAAAAAACTTGAGTCCACACAGCCTTGTTTTTTTTTAAACCGGCATCCACACTTAACCGCGCATATGCGTTGTCAAGTACATTAATTGTTCAAATCTCTCCACAAGTTTCTGCAGCACATTCATTATTTTCTATGCAGCTGTATAAACTGTGGCCCCAAATGCACCATTATAGCTTTACAGACCTGCCAAACAATTGCGAGGCCACATAGGCTATACCTTGACAAACAAACGCATTTCTTCCGTCAGATTAACAGTACAACGTGAAAACAACTTTCTTGAACAGACTGACCAGTGATCGCATGACAATAGACGGACCTGGCACGTAATGACTCGGCAGCAGCGAGGACAGTAACATTCCTTTCACCGTTTCCTCCGGGAGGACGACTTCATTCTAACGTCTCCTGCATCAGAAACCCTCCTGTCTGGTGTAAAATAGTTGTTTCATCCCCTCGCGGTAAGAGGGGGTGCATTTCTTGGCAGTCAGGCAGTTTTCGGCGTAACACCTGTCTGAACCAAACCCACTGTTACCGTCTTTGAGGAACATGTCGGATGTGGGACGGTTATTTGCCGTAAAATAACTAACTGTAAAGTGCTCCTTCGTCTGTGCTTCAACGTGACGCAGTCACAAAAAAAGCATCTGAACAATCGTTAAAGCCAACACAGTTTTGAGGCAGCCATGCTGTTTCTGATGTAAACACGAGTCATGCTGGCAGTGACGTACGGCCAAATACTCTGGTTATTTATGTCCACACTCAAACGCATAACCGGGGAATTCCCAAATCTTCACTTTGGCCGGAGCTTTCAGAAACCTCCGTTTTTATCGACAGAAAACTCCGGTGTTGTGTGGATGATAGGCCAGATCGTAGGAAAATATCTTCGGTTTGTGAGATACCCTGCTACGTGTAGACGGGGCCTGATTGTGACGCTCTCCACTGAGCTTTTTTGGTGTCTAAGATTTCTAAACTGTAAAAATCTTCATAGTAAACATTATTGTCAATAAATCACTTGTTAATTTTAAAATTGTTCATATATTTTATAGGAAACACAAAGGCAAACAAATCCTATTGTTTCCCCCTCGGCCACAGCTTCAGTGTAAGCTGACTGAAGATACATGCATCTGTGTACAATGTTAGAAAAGTGGAACATTCTGAAATGCAGTGAATATGTCAAATTCAACTCCTTTTCTTCAAAATGAAATGCTGACATCACAGATATGTTACTTCTTGCCTGTATTGCAGTGAGATTTAAAACCTGAAGTTTAATGGCAGAAAAGTCCCAGGTTCTGCCAAGGCCCATTATATTCTAATGGGAAAATACCACAATTTCATTCATCTGCCGACAATAGGAACAAAGTCCAGACTGAAAAAATACAGTCAAAATGTCAAATCTGACTCTTGTTTTTCAAAATGAAATGCTGACATTATAAAATATATGACTTTTGTATGGTGATACGAGAGCAAAGAAAATTGGAAGTCATGAATTTCTTTATAATTGAAGTCAATGGAGACAAAAACATTTTGACATAAAGAATCGTCCTCTACAGAAAAACTACGAATGCAATCAAATACATTTTTGGCTCATCGTTGACACATCCAAGGCCCTAAAATCCACCAAAGCCCCAGCTCTCTACTATTCATTATTCTCAAGATAATGAGGTGTTTATGTTGTTCTATAACACAAACTTCAAAGTTTTTATTTTCAAAACATTAAAATCCCCAAATAAACGACATGTTTGGTAGTTTTGAGATGGTGAGAAGTGATTCTTCAGATTTGTGAAAACGTTTTGAAAAAAATATGAAAGTATGTTGTTTTTAAAGCAGTTTGAAAAGCGTGTACATTTTTGTACACTACGGTAACAAACGTAAGAAAATTATAGGATGACACAAGTGTTAAGTTAAGTTATACTGTACAGAGATTTCTCTACAGAGATTAATAGAGAAATGTGTTCTCTGCATTTGACATCAATGCCGCTGGGCAACTTGTTGGAGCAGTGAGCTGCCAGCCATGATGTGGAGCCAGGCTGGTGGTCAGAAACACCTGGCTGGAGGATTAACCTATTGCACATGTTTATACCACTAATCTAAGCAGAAACGGTAAGAACATGCAAACTCCACACAGAAAGGCCCCATCCTGGTGGGAATCAAACCCAGGACCTTTGAGCTGTGAGGCACGAGCGCTAACCGCTGCGCCACCGTATAGTACCATTGTTGTCCCAGTTCCACAGCTTCTACAGTGTGGCACTGTGAGTACCTTGTCAAGCTTGTACAGTGCACTACAGCACGTGGAGAACATTACATCAGTGGCATGCTTATTTTATCTTGCTAGGGTTGTTCATGTCTGGATAAATATTAAAGATGGCTCTGAAAAGGGAAGTGTGTTAACCCAGTCCCGATGACTACTTTTAAAACCTTTCTGTCGGTAATAAATTGCAAGTTTATATCATTACAAGCATCATAATGTATATTAATTATGTTCAGTACACCTTATCACGTCAACTTTTTGTCTTTAATTCCCTTCTGTTGCGCATGGAGATGATTAATAATAATCTATTTAAAAAAGTGCCTGCCTTTTACTGATCCCATCTGTCTTACCTTAGCGTAGCATCTGCCATGGCTTAGAGGGCCGTCCACCTCTCGAGTCACGGGGACTTGGGGACATCTGCCGAAACAGACACTTCCAAACCGGGACCGGCCCCATCCTCCTTGTTGACGCTCCGCTGAACTCTGCATTATGTTCGCCATAATTTGCTTTTGGTTGCCGCAGCATCCCGGAATATTGCGTTGGCACTGGCTGGAGACAAAGTCAGACCGGTTGTAATGTGTCCCTTTTCAGTCATTCTGCAAGCGCTTAATTTGATAAAGGCCCAGACGTAATGGCTATGCTGCATCCTGATAAATGTTGCTAATATGACAGGGGACGCTGGATCTCCCGAACAGTTTCTGAAGTTTGGAGGTTAATTTGATATGATATTTTCCAGAGGGAATGTATTTAATTTAAAAGGAATGCTTTGTTGGCATTCACTTTCACCCTCTAATAGCATACAGTATCATGCATCCAGTACACAGCTGTTTTGTTACTGGTTGTACAGGTTGTCTTATTGACTCAAACTAATGATTGTCGCAACAGTGGTAACCAGGAGGAACTTAATAATTGAAATTATAAGCACTCTTTACATCTTGTGTAAGACGTAAACATTAGATGTATTAGTAGGTGCTGTAGAAGTCGTAAAAGTACATACAAATAGTACGTTAAAGTAGTGGTAATTGGTTACAGCAGTCATTTACCGTATTTTCCGGACTATAAGTCACACTTTTTTTTCATAGTTTGTCTAATATGTGTTTTTATTTTTTTTATTTATTTTTTTTAATATATAATTTCACATGCCACTAGAGGGTGCTGCAGGCTAATCGACCAGCAAAAAGAAAGTTTGGAGTGAGTGAGAAAGTGGAGGTTACTCTTACTGAAATGAAGAAAACAAAATAAGCTAATCACGGGCTAAAAGCTGGATTGCCACAGCTAGAGGAACGAGTTCGCAAATTAGAGCTTGAAAAACGTGCTGCCGGGAGAGGCTTGTCAACGGTGCAGTCGTGCCTCCGTGCCCAGACCGTTGCCAGGGTGATTGTTCAGAAGAATAAACCAATAAAAAAAAAAAAATAGATTTCAATGTTCTTTATGCTATAGTTATCTGAACTGTTTATGTGACGTTAACATACCAGACACCTATTTAGTTTGTTGTGTATGCTTCATGTAGCTAACCATCAATGTGTTACATTAGCATACTGTACGCCTATTAAGCCTGTTGTTTTTTTCTTCATCAGGCAATTGTTGGCTAGTGCGATGTATAGTCCGGAAAATACGGTACTTGTTGTTAGTCATACTACCATTTGAGTCTGTAAATATAATTACATAAATTACAGGCAAATAATCAATTACTGTTTTTGTGTTTTAATGAAGATAAAAAACATGTATCATTACTGTTATAGGGGGCTCATCTCTCCTACATATCATCACCAAACCATCTACATAGATACAGTATGTCACTGCTTTGCTTTGACTGCAGAAATCCCCCCAAAAAAGAGTTCCTGATGTCTAAATGATAATTAGGATGCCATGTTTGTATCGGTTTTGAGTTTTATGACAATGTATCTACTCTTGTGACATAGTAATATGCTAATGAATGTTGCTTTAACGTTTCACTTCTTCCACCTTTGACAAATGGATGCCTCACTTTCTGCAGTGTAATCCATATCAATTCTTTTTCCTTCTTCCCTTCGAGTGCACACCGATTATTCAATACTCTCTTATGAAGCGCAAATTAGAATAAAGTTACTCAAACTGACCATGGTCCTGCCCGAGGCTCATTCAAGCGTCACTGTTTCTCATGCGCTCCTTTCTCTCTCAATCTTTTCGGGCCAAATGCGTCAGCTCTTCTTCGCATGGTAAAATATGCAATCTGTGCCTGCCAGTCTATGGGCAACTTTTGGGTTAATCCTCATGAATACGTGACTTTATCTGCATGAATAACTCAGAACCTGCTCGCTGCGTAATTGAGGTGCATCAAAGGACACTATTTATGAATGCCATTTTGTGCTCCATAGTCAAGTTCATAGCCTGAAAATGACTTGCGAAACAATAAATTAATTTTTACAGGCGCTGCGCGTAGAGAGTGATGCAGTAAATTGTATAATCTCCCTTTTGAAAATGCATTTTACATTTGGGCACGGCCTTATCTGCACGAGTTGTATAGCAATAAATAAATAAATAAAATGCAAGGGATGGTTTTGTTTTGGTGTCTTGTCAGATGAAAATTAATACACTATATTTCCTTGGTGTAATCTTCAAAAGTTTGCTATAGCATTTACACATTAACCTATACTCTACTGTATTTACATTTGCTTGGTGAGTATTGAGAGCAAATCGGAGTGTTGTGAAGATCAGCGCACAGCCCTGATGAAATGTGACATACATAATCTACATTTTAGTTCTTTAAAGGATATTTTCAAGCAGTGTATTAAGATGTATGACCTTTTGAAATGATAGGCACCCCACCGACCTGAAGCGGGGAAGCCACCTTTTTCCGGTCGAGAACCATGGCCTCAGATTTGGAGGTGCTGATCCTCATCCCGGCTGCTTCACACTCGGCTGCAAACCGCCCCAGTGCGTGCTGAAGGTCCTGATTTGATGAAGCCAACAGAACAACATCATCTGCAAACAGCAGAGATGAGATTCTGAGGTTCCCAAACCGGACACCCTACGGCCCCTGGCTGCGCCTAGAAATTCTGTCCATAAAAGTAATGAACAGAACCGGTGACAAAGGGCAGCCCTGGCGGAGCCCAACACACACCGGGAACAGGTCTGACTTACTGCCGGCAATGCGAATGATAGGCATTCAGCCAACTGTATTTTGGCTGTGACTGGTGGACAGTATTCTCTGTATTAGTACTTATACTATACAACCATGTGCAATGGAAAGATAAATAACTTTTGATTCCAGAACTAGACAGAGCCCTTTATTCTCAAGTTTGCATGTTTTCCCCACATTAACCCAGATCATGCGCAGGTGGCTACTCTTAGCTGAAGACTGGGAGATGGATCCCCTGCACTACACTGCCCACTGCTTTAAAGGATGAGTCAAATGCCAAAATACCTTATGCATTCTGTAGGTCAACAAGCATGGGGATAAACACGTGCCATTCCTTTAACATATCCAAAAAAAAGGAAGGAAAATGTAGGATAAAGAGCTTTTGTGTGTAGTTTTCGTGCTACATTGATGGGGTGTCATATCATACCCTATTGCGAACGTGTTTAAATGTGCAGCGAAAGTAACATTGAACCTCGAACCTTGAAACAACATAAATCCTGTGCGCTCACAGTTTAGGAAGCTTTACGGTAACTGCTGCTATTATGACACAGGATATGATGACGAATGTAGAGGCTAATCAAACTTAGCCCATGCACGGGCTGCTTTTAGCTCCTCATCTCCCTCCACAGCACACTTCCTTGTTGTTCGATATCCCACCAAAGCCTCTGAGAGGAGCATTGATTTCAGTGGGGTCTTCTTCAGCGTGCAGCCTTGCCCCTTACGCCCAGCACTTGACCCACTTATTTTCTCATCTTTCCCTGTTTTTTCCCCCAGGAGGGTTATGCTTGTACACTGGTTTCCCTGTTATGCGTAGTGCGAGTGGATGCGGGCCAAGTATGATTGCATTGCATATAGTCCGTCTCCTCAGCTCAGCTCCCACCGCCCACTCGCCTTCTCTGACTCACAGTGGAGGTACATAAACACTAACTGTCTACCTGAATGGGGCTAGCTAGGCAACAATCAGCCAAAGCCAACAGTATAAATCAACGGACAAATTGACATAGAAGGGCATCCATAGACAGCCTTAAAGTTGTCATCGCAGCCAGTGTGTGAGGAAGATGGATATTGACAAAGCAGTGAACCTGCTCAAAGCGCACCGGGGGCTCATTCGGCCTGTGACATCGCACACTAAGCTGTGACCACAAGGATCAAGCCGGTATCGATGGGAAAGCCTATCTCCCCTCATCACTATTGTTCGGCTTGGCTGCATGCACGTTCGTTATTTAAGAAGTCAGAGAGCAGAGAAGCATGATTTTATTCTCACGCCTAGAGCAAGACCAGAGGAGAGATTTTTGCTTGTAACAAAAGCGGACATGGGGGTATTTTGCGTGAAGATGAGTATGAAGAGATAAAAACAACAGAAAGAAAGAAGAACCAGTTAAGTATCCAAAATGCAAGATCTTAATAAGGGTTTGTAGGAACCTATAATATAATAACGGCCAATGACCAGTTTTAAATTTAAGCACTTTTCACTTTCAGTCACTTTTAGTTAAATCAATTACCATTAAAACTAAAGGAATAGGACTCCAACTTCCTCACTTCATCAAATAGAATTTTCAAAATGTAAAAAATGTACACCCAAGCAGAAGAATAGTCATAGATCGCAATTACTTTTTAATTTTAACTAATTGAAGTTTTTTTTTTTTACACTCCCTCCCTTGTTGTCAAAAGCATCAAAACACCTTCAGCCTGTCCAGTGGAACATTTCAGGACCCTACTATACCAAAAAGCATATAATTGGCAATAGACATCAAACAACATAAACAGAGTTAGACTTTATTCACTGACCTGCAGAGGTTGTCCTTGTTTGTCATGTCCCTGGTCAGTGACCTCAAGTCCTTTAAACTCTTTGTTGACAAAAATGTTATACTGTATCTTCTTGCTGGTGAATATGCTGGTTTGTGCAGGTAACATGTCTCCACAGCACAGAGAGGCCTCAGTGTCAGGAACAAATCTCTCAGTGGAGGAATAAAAATGAAAAGAACACAAACAGTGTAAATAAACACTTTGTTCATGTGTTCCATGATTAAGTTGATTCATTGACACTGAGCCGAAACCCCTGTCAAAATTGACTTCAGTTGTAAACACCTGAAAGAAAGGAGACTCGCTTTGGATGATCAAAAGTATTTTCCACACTTGATGTGTTGACCTGGCCTTGTCTCTGCGTCTGCTTGATACATATGCTTTGGAGCTTAATAATTTGTAGCATACCTTAAAAAGATTCATGGAGGGACAACAAGGCTTTCTTGTCTGCAGTCGCTTTAAATCTTCACATTCATACGGATGTACGTTATTCTCACATTATTCATTCATATCTTTGGCAGCCACTATCAGATACTGTAGTGGGAGGGAAAAAAAACATAAGTTACAGTGCGCATAAGGTGCCGCACACAGCAGTAAAGTCTTTGGCTCTGGTTCAGTGTTGACAAATCAGCCGCAGAAGCCAAGTAGCGACATATTTACAACTAAACACAGAGCAGCGGTGTAGCCTGTTGATTTCTTTTTGTATGGAATATGGTGATTTTCCGGATTACACAGCATGCTTTATGCTTTCAATGTGAATAGCGCCATAGGCTTTATCTGCAGCACATGTCATTATATGTGTCATATATTCATAGCATGTTATAAAATATAGTGCAGGACGCTAAATCTAAAAGCAGGGCTCTACTGTATGTGCTTTTATGCAAGTCAAAGCTTTCCTGTTTTTTTAAAATAAGATCAAATGTTTTAGATGTTGATAAATGTAAGGTAATGGTAATGGAATTTTGCATTGTTAAAAATAAAAAAGAACTGAATATCAATGATTGAAAGGGTTGTAATTTGGTCTGGGACTTTAATTAGTTAATTGTGATCAATGAATTACACACAATTAATGTCTTTTTGAAAAAAAAATACTAAATGCATCTTTAGCGGCATAGAACAGTTTCCTTGTTCGTGCCAGACACAGCTCAGCGTCGGACATCAACATCGGCAAAACATCACCGTCGCTGGATTTTAGCTCTGACTCTCTCCCAGACACAGTCTGCTTGACTTTACCGAGGGTTTTGCCCGATGTCACAGCAGCAGCTGAGCAGCCCAGCGTGTCCTCAACTACATGGAGCATGCAAGCTGCTTTGCTGTTTTCTTCATTTCAATGGAGCTTGTGGGGTTCGGAGGGGTGGACTCAACACGTGCACCGGACCAGGGACAGAAAGAAAAGGCATTGAGACTTCAGACAGACACAAAGAATGAGAGAGGAAAGAAGGACAAGGCTGAGGTGCGCTACTGTGAGAGAGGGGACATGGGCACGTCCACAGGTTTCTTTGGTGCAGGTACTTGTCCATGCACCTCTGAATTTCACAGCGTTTGATCGCGGTCTTTCTGTAAACTTAAGTGTGAGATCACAGTGGCTTTGGTCCAAATAATTTCAAGCACTAAAATATACCTCTAACAGGTAAATATAACAATTTATATATAAAAGTCTCTGATTAGACGCAATTCATTGTATTTTTTTTTAATTGTGAATTGAAAATAAATTGAGTGCCACCGCTAATTGTAATTGGAACAATCAATCAAATGTTTTGTATAGCCCAATATCACAACAGGAGTCGCCTGACAGGGTTGCAAATATTAAAAAAATAAAACAAAACAAGCGAATGTAATGTCCAAGCAAATGTAGTGTCAATGCAAACATAATGTCCAACAGAGGTAATGTCCAAATAAGCAGAGCATGGTGAACTGGTGTGTTTTCAAAGCCCACAGTCAGACAGGATAAGACCGGTAGTACAAATACATAGTTTAAAACTGGAGTTTGGCTTTCTTTGGTGCACTGAATAACATTTCCTAATGGGGTTGAGAGCAGGCTTGAGGCAGCTATGTGGAGATTCTCCCTTACTCTTCCGGATTATCATTTTTAAGCAGTTTCCTTGGGAGCATTCAAAATGAGAATTACAACGACAGGGTTTGACAAAGGACCTTAACAATTTAGTTATTTCGCAAATGTATTTCCTTGTCACACAACATGTAGAGCTTAGCCTCGGTATAGCGGCACAGGCTCATTTATCTCATCACTTATGCGAGACGAACCATTGTGGATTTGGGGATTTTTCATCTTGGTTTTATTGGCCTTGTTCTACTGTAGAAGACTAGACTCTTCTTTAAGAGGGTGACTTTGGAGCAGAAGTGGGTTTTTGGAACAGTGTGTAAAAGAATTAGATTCAGCGAGTGTAATGATCCAGGTCAGGCATAAAAAGATGTATCATAGAGACGTGGAGTCTCCTCCGTCTGTGGCGCTATGTGCAGTACATGTAATACGCGCTTCTGAAGAACAGCTGGAGAATCTCAACTTCCTCAGGTCCTCTCCCTCTGATTTCCTTTTCACTGCCACTGCATTTGCATTTCTTCAGCACGGGCAGGATTTCAGCAAAGAGTGTGATTGCTTTCTTTGCTAGTTAAATGTTTAAAGAAGACAGGCAATTTGAATTGCTGCACAGCTCATCAATATGAAATTGGACTAGTGGAGGAAAACAAAATGTAAGTAGGCAGCCTTGCTCTCATCACTAAATCCACCACTCCATTTTCTGCCCCTTCTGGAATTAGACAGATAAAAAAAGAAAAAAAGAAAACATACTGCCAAATAGTGATTTATGTTGCTGTAGTTCTCTGTTATGTAGAAGCACAAGGTCCAGGGATGCTATTTAATATTATAAACAACTGTTTATAATATTAAAAAGTCCACTGTCGCTGTATTGATTACAAATCTCTCTGCATCAACCAGTCATGTTAGCTACTTTAAAGCCTCAGCATAATTAGCCCCTAACTGGCTTTGTGTCCGCTAGCTAGCATAAATGCAATCCATCATTGGGCCCCTGAGCTTGTTATCTGTCATTCAAAACTGTTCACTTGCATTTGTAATGCCACTAAAAACCCACCCGTTGTTTTCTGCCCCCAAATCACGCTGTGCTCCAAGATGTGTCTGTGGCTACAAATTATTAAATTGTATTTCCAATTCTCAAAGGCTGTCAGCACAGTTGCAACAAATAGAATTTTCCAATATAATTACGACTTCTAGCACAATGGAGGAAAAACCAAGCAGCACAAAGGGGATGTAAGCAGTCGGCAAGTGGAGCCTAATGTGTTACGTTAGCAGAATGATTGATCATGCTACGTTTGCAGAATGGTCATATTCACATCACAGGGAGAAGGTGCGACGTTCTATTCCCAGGCTATGTTAGGTCTTTTTTTCTTCCTGTGAGTTTTAAAAATGTCATGCGTATTTTACACCTTTCAGACTGCAAAGCTGAGTTTACCGCTAACTACGCGCACAAACTATTCCCAGCACATACTCATTTGGGGTGTGGCGTTTCGCCTGACGGCAATATTCAATGTAAAAAAAAAAAAAAGTTGTAGCACAAAATAAAAACTTGATTTTGCCTTGAGGTGGTTTCAACGAAGCATTAGTTAATCTTCTTGCAAGCACTGGCTCCTTATTTGTAACTTTTTCCAACACAAGTTCAGTGGAGAGAAATTATTTGTATGGAGGGAGACAATCAGAGTTCAAAAGACTTTCTGTCACCGACATCTTTAGCTGATAAAGTGCGGCAGGCAGCGGGGCGAGAGGGAGCCATTTGGGCGCTGACAGATCCCATCATGGATGACTTTAGCATACCTGAGCACTGCTATTTCCCTGCCTTCCCCGTGCCCTTTGCAAGACAGCGCGCCCATGAATCAAGCTTTATGGGCCTTCAGGATGCCAGAGAGGGCGATCTGTGTAAACCCCTGTTAAAACTCGACTTAACTTGACCAGACACTTACAAGCCGAAAGCCCTGCGGTAGGTCAGAGCTGCATCTGCACTTTTCATCGGACTAGTGTGGAAAAATATTTGGTTCTCAAGAAGGCTATGATTAGAATAGTTGAACGCTGATATTACCTCTTAATAAAAACATGTAGTAAGTGGTGAGAAAGCATAGACCTTTGCCAGAGTATTCCATGGTATATGATAAATAGTAATCATCAATGTGTAAACACAAATAAACAGACAATTGTATCTAAGCACACGTAGGGCGAAGCATTTTTTCCGCACGTTATCCAAACTTTGTTGCACTACTGTATTTTTCTCAGACAAAATGCCCACTGACTTCCAGAATAACAAAGTGAGCCACTATTTCGAGTTGCTTCACAGAAACAAATATTTTTCTCCCAAAGCTGCTCTGTGACCTGGCTTGACTCGCTCCCTGACTTCTCCATACTTCGTGCTGGGAAAAAAAAATTGCCTCTGATCCTGAGCGAGAATAATTATAGTTTTCCTACGCCTTAAGCTGAATAGCCGTTAGCCTGGCTCCACCGCAGACAATCAGGACAAAAATAAATAAATTATGCGGATGTTTAAACGGAGTGGTTCGAGCGGGGGCAGAAAATGTTACGCTATTGTATTGTTTCATTATAATACAAAGCTGATAGGCTAATATCTATGTTGTTTTCTTTTCATTCCAAAAAGCCCCCGCCGGCACAGGCAGTTAGAGACGGTTCATCTGTTGAACCAGGAAGAATGGCTAAAGGGAGACTTTTTATTATTAGCATTTCCTATATAGTAATCAAGACGTGTTTGAGATTATTAACACATACCTGCAAAAACAAAAACCCTCTTACAATCAATACTCTATCCTCCCCATCTTTTAAGTTGATGAAATACGACTGATGCCATTTTAATCATCCTCAGACAAAATGCACTTCTGCAATGCCCCTGTGGCGGTAAACATTTCCGTTTGATCGTTTGAACTCCCAGATGTTTCGTAATAACTTGCCTCCCCCCTATAAGGGCCTCGTGCGTTATGTTGCCTTGACAACAGATTGGGCTCATCAGCAGTCCGAGCGGCACAAGTGCAGGCCATAGGAACAGACCACGCTGATGCACATCAATGGTGCCACGGTATCAGCTGGACTTGGGGGTGTGATGTCTCTCCACTCTGATCTACCCTTTGAATAATTTGTTGATGTTGTGAAGCCACGTTCCCACACAGCCCTAGTGCATATGTGTGAGCGCGTACGTGTGCGTGTGTTTTGCCCAAGGTGTGGCAATCATAGGGAATAACACAGCAGCGTGATTGCACACTGCCCTTGAAAAAAAAAAAGAGTAAAAAGTATATTCCCAGTTGATCTCCAAACAGCCCGAAGCCCTGCTCGCCAAACTCACTATTTTTCCTGCATACATTCTGCTATAGGTAGACATGAAACAAAACAGGAGCATTGGTTTTGTTGGATAATGGTGGAACACGGGTCCCTTGGTATGCTATGATTGCTGGATTTACCAAATGCATAATTTTAAAGTTACAGGATATAGTGAAAGCAAAGCATAGTAAATGTCTGTCAATCGATTGTGTTCGCGATGTAGCCTTTATGCAAATTCATGGGCCAGTGACTCTCAACTGGTGAGTCGGAGTCCAAAAGTGGCTCGAAAGACATTTCACGGTCACAGGATCTTGCCTAAAATCACAATTGATACGTTGTTTGTATTGTTTTTGATAGTTACATGTAGTGTTTTCATGTCAAAGTATGCGAATTATGTTATGACAGGGAGAGACAAAGTTGAGACAGCGCAGAGTTATACATCTAGTTATTTGTTTTGACAGAAACAGAGCAATCAGGGTTATGTTTAGAATAAACGTTAAGCAAGCGCATACCTATATTAAAACAGGTCCAGACTGCAAATTATTCTGATCAAAAGTTCGATAAATGTATATATTTTTTTCATTTGACATCATGATTTGTTGAAGATGTGTCCAGAGGTTAAAAACCACCAATTTTGGTAATGATGCAAATTACTTATGGGGAATAAATTTATTAACTAATGAACTTAATAAAATTTGGTGATGCCTTTGATAATGGAATAAGTGGTATGCATTTGTTCAGCTTCACTGTAATTAGCCGTAAACAATGACATGCATTCATATTTCGTTTACTTTATGCTATCCATGGATCTTAAGTATGTGTTGTCTATTGTAGGATTTATAATTAGAAGACTGTGACAGTGAAGCGGTGAGAATTAGATTTAGCACTTTTGAGGACAACTTGCGTTTCCATCCACATGTCTGTCGTGAGCATTTTTTCACTCGCGAAGCGCTTTCAATCGGACATACTTTTTCTTTTTGTTAAATGTCACTGACAGGTTTTGACACGAAAACGTAAGTTAGCAGTGTCCCGCCTGTCATCCTGTATTTGTAAACAGCCTACATTTCCTCCTGCGCACACCAAGGGGAGAGGAGGTGAAGCCTGACGGCAGACAAGGATTTTCAACAACAGACCCACATGCATACATAATGTCCCATTTCAAAATGAGAGAGAGGGAAACTTTACCACTCCGTTTGACACAAAGCTTCTTCCTCTCACGGCCAGCAGAGAAACCTTCACAAATGGCATCTATGAATGGTACACTGAAGTTGCCATCAAATGTCAAAACCATTTTAAAATGTTGATACTTTATTTAATTTGTTTTTTTACATCGCTCCGATCTCTTTCAGATTCAACCCCTTACTTTGTGATGGATTACACCAACTTTTCCCTGTAAGGTGAACAAACCCATACTGGCGACATCAGCGGCTACATGCTGCGTGTTTATCGATCGCCGTAGCTTAGCCGCGCAATTGCTGTCTTCCATCGTTGCAGACAGAGCCGATAGAAATCCTGTAGATCTCAATGGCTCAGGCGGGTTTAACTCATCAGCAGAATCGCAGTGGCTCAGCACCCCGGGGACTTGGACCAGGGGATACATCAAGGGCAGGTGCGAGCAGACAGGTGACCCCCGTGACCTCTGCCGCCCACTATCTGACCTTGGAACGAGATTTCTGTCTCCGAGCTCAGACTTAAATCCTCCCCACTAGATCAATTTGATGATGTATGGGGGTTTGGTGTGCGGAAGCCGGGGATAAGCGCTCCATATTGACGTGTAAAGAGACACACGGGATTTGGGGTAACCGTGAAGTCAACGCACACTGTTTTTTTCACCCCCTTACGCGTTTGAAATGTGCTCGATTCAGCAAAATCACACAAATAATCCTGGCTTAGCAATGCAGATGTTCTATTTGTACTTCTGAATTGCATTTATTGGCATGTTCCCAAATCACCAGCTCGGCGACACGACTTAAAGCACAGTAATTATATTTTGGGAAACCAACTGCCAAGACTTCTGACAGTTCAGTGTGAAGTCCGTCTCTATGGTAACTGTTGTACAGGATGACGATCATTTTGACCTCCAAACATACGGCTGACATTGACAGGAGTGGACACTTTATTGACCGAGTTTCTTTTGCTTTTTGACTGACATAATCATAAATATGTGACACGAGCAGCACATAGTTTTAGCCGTGGAAAGCAGCTTAGTTGGTAGAATCATTGAAACACCTTTAGCGATCTGACCCTGTACAAATGCATATTTCTGTGAGCCAACAGGCCTGTTTGAGTTTGGTATTCTGTCCCTGTACAAATAAATGGTGAAGCCAAATTTAAAGTATGGCAAGGTATGTCCATTTGTCTGTGGTATCTAACACATAAGCTGATAATTGGATGTGTATCCGACCCCACAAAAAGCAGAACTTAACGGAATATGATCTAGCATTTAGCTCAGAGGCCACGTTTATACAGCCATTTTTTTATCTTAAGTAAAATCAAAAAAGGTCTGTACTTTCATAAATGATTTCTAACTGGGCGTTGACCTCACCTAAATGTGGTAGATGGGTTGAGAACAGCTGAATACATCTGGATCTTTCGTAATTTGTGTTGTTTGAGCCCTCCGTGAGCATGGAATGTTTAAATTCACAGTAACCATGGATATCCGCCATGTTTGTGGGTGCTGGCATACATTTTTCATAGAGTTTTACACAGAGTAACATTAGCTAAAAACAGTGCGAGTCACCACTGGTAAATAAATCCCACACACTGTGTCCAGTTGTTTAAATGTGAACAATAACTCCAATATTTTACCCTTTAAAATCTCCATTAATATATTAAAGAAAAAGCCTGCTACATATCGTGCTTTGTGAAATGACATCACAATCATGAACTAAATAGGAAAAATAGATTGAACAGGCTAACAGACTCTGAAAGGTTTCCCATTAGCTGATATACTAACTGTCCCCTATACGTTAGGATTGAATGTCGCTTCTCCTTTTTACTCCTATGGCTAGAGCGTTCACCTTCTGATCTGAGGCGAGGATTTGATCCATGTCCGTGCATATTGTCATTGTGCCCTTGAGCTATAGTGTCTGCCCCCACAGTCTGCGTGCACCCGTGTGTGAATGTTGTTGATGGGTGAGCGGTTCCTTGATGTGCAGTAATGTGGGTCCTCCGTGGAGGTTAAAAAGCACCATCTAAATAAGGGATCATTTACCTTTTTAGGGACTAAGGCAAAATTGTACAACTCGACATGTTTCTCAATAAATGCACACAGTATTGATTCATTTTAATTTGGATTAAATTTACTTTGTATAACTGAGTATCCAAAATGACACAACGATACAAAACTCTATCTTCATCGAAGCTTATATGACAAACTGACAAACTTGTTTTCTAGCCATGCTCTGATAGAATTAACAGAATTAATACTCAAGTTAAATGATTGTCAGCTGCCAAAACGCATCATAATATTTCTTAAATTTTAAAACTCCCCTTGCTGCTGGCTGCATCTGCTGTGAAAGTGAAGTCATGTTGTAGTGGGGGGGTCTATAAAATGGTTGTGTTCTGATATTTAGGTAAATACAGCTGTAACAAGTTTACTTAAGTGAAAGTACAAAAGTACTTCAACAAAAATGTACTTATAGGAACAAGCCACTCTTTATCCATACTGAGCTTAGACGAGTATATGCCTACCTGTCTGGTCTTTGTGCGTGCGCTCTGTCAAAAGACCAAAGATGTTGTTAGCAATTGGCCTCTCCCAGCATATAGCTCCAAACGGGGATGAAGTTGGAAGCGACCACGCTCTTCCACGGGCACAAAGACGAGACCGGTGCGTATCAACTTGTCTAAGCTCCGGTAAGAATTATCTCTCAGTATAGAAAAACGGTGGCCTGTTCCTTTTAAGTAAAAAAGTAGAAACCGTTGACAATTAGAAATTCATTAGAAGTGGCATCACATTATAGGCTCTTATTTTAATCGTTTTCAGCTTCTTAAGTGCTGATTTAAACCATATAAGAACTGTAGCTACTGTATTAGAATTTAGTGTTGTTATCCCTGCCTTTGTATATGCGTTTAAAACCTTTAATCTACATTTTTACATAATAAGTAAAACATGACAATGTATGTAACTGTGGTACTATAAGCCCAAGAAGTTGATATGTTTGAAACAGATCTTGACATTGAGTCTCAAGGGGCAAACCTGTATAAATAAAGGATTAAATGAATATACGTATAGCAATACAAATAAAAGTACCACAACTGCTAATGTCAGCCAAGGGCCTATATTTGTGAAATAGCCTTTGATTCATATTCCCAGTGGAGCCTGTGTCTGCTGTTTGGAGCTTGGAGCAGTTCGGACCAAAGCAGCTGTGATCTCTCACCATTACAGCAGGACTGTACTCGAATGAGAAATTATGTTCATGCTGCCTGTACCTGCGTCGTGGCTGCAGGGGGAGCATGAGGACGTGCCCCGTGTCCATCTCCCCTCACCCCGGCGCTGAGGCTACGCTGGTCCCTTTGCTCTTCATGCATCTGTGTCTGAAATCAGCTTGTTTATTTCAGCGGCTGCCCCCCGGTGAGGAGTCCGTCGTTAAACCGAAACTAAAAAGGCAAAAACGAAACTGCTCTCTGGCACACGCGCTGGCGGGACGAGCGCACGAGCTGCGGAGACAAACACAGGCGCTGACGAGTCGGGAAAGAAAAAGCGCGTGATTTGAAAGAAAAAAATAAATTAACAAGCCCGTTTTGAAAATAGAAAGTACAGATAATTACGTTTCAAAAGTAAGGAGTAAAAGTAAAGCAAATCGACTTAAGTAGAGTAAGGAGTGCAAGTACTTCGTTACTTCCCACCTCTGTGTGAGGCTACAGCCGACATGTCCCAGTTTGTTCAATCAACTGAAATACCATTTATTGTTACCATTACAAAGGTTCTAACAGACATTGTTTTATTGCATGCAAAGGATTATTAAGCTGTGCTTCAAACATATAAATGAATATGAGCTGTCCCCTGTATGTGGCACATGTGGTGGGAACACGAAGCAGGTGGTGGTTGGAGATTTCTCACCTTTGGAAGTAGCAGCAGAGGCAGATGGCAGGCCTTTAGGGTCCACAGCACACAGTCGACAGCGAGTTACAGACCAGAGGGAAATGGGACGGCTGATAACCTCCATCCTATGGTTCCATCTGCTGAGTCCTAACCAAGGACACCACGCTCAGACATTCACGCCTTGTAAAATCCATATCACATCACCGCTTCATGATTATTGTTTTACATACGAGCAGTTTTAATAAGTCTGACAATTTTACCTGCACTTTAGTAGACACGTGTACATGAATAACATGGTTTAGCATTTTGCGTGCTTGATTTTAAGTGTCAATTTCTACTGCTACATAAATACATATTTTCACTAATTATAATAGTAATAAGGTTTGAAAGGTAATAAAGGCATAAGATAAATTGAATTGAACCACTAGCGTCACATTTCCCTCTACACAGTCTGTCAAAACATGATTACTCTGTTAGATCTTCCACCTCACTCCTGTGTTATATAATTATGTCCAGTCTAATTACACATTGTCAACTTTTAATTGCAGTTCTAATGCTCTTTCTCTTCTGCCATTATTGTATGACTCTCATAATAACGGTGGTGAAGTTGTTCGGATGGATCGAACCTAGCGTTTACCTGCAGCACAAAGAAATCTGGGCCCGTTTCAGGACATCATTCACAGCCCATCTGTGCGGCTCTTTGCGTGATCTAGAAAGCATGCAAAGGCAATTGTCAGAAACACATGCCAAACTGCCTGCTTTGTCCCTCTGAAACAATGTGCTCCATGTTCTCTGTATTCTGTGGGGGTTTAGAAAGATGCTCGCCGGCACAATGAGACTATCTCAATCCCATTGTGGCCTTGTTCTCTGAATCAAATAGTAAAGAAATACTGTTGTTTCTAATTGCAGTTCTCCCGTATTATCCCTCAACTGGGTGCAATCTAGCTCCATTCATGGCCGCTGTAATCAGCGTGCCGGAGAATTACTAGCAAACATCATTCAGCCTGTTATAATTACAAAACAGACATTCGCATGGGCGTCAGTGCCGTGGCTGTGGCTGTGTTTTCCAAACTATGGGAAAGTCACAATTGTTCCTGGTTCCGTAATGAACGGATCGGGTGCATAATAACAATGAATGGTCACAGAAAAACATATATTATATGTTTTTCTGTGACCATTCATTGTTTAGTCCTTGCTCTTTTTTGTGTGAAACTACCGTATTTCATCAACGCAAACGCCCATGTTTAGTAAATGTTTCAAACAAATCCATGCATTTGTGTATGAGCAAAACCATGCTGCTAGTGCTACCCTATTATTTTCAATTTACTCAAAGCGAATTGTGAAGTAAATAACGTGGCATCTGTAAGTGTTACCAAAAAAGGTGTTCAACATCAGCAGGCACTTGGACGATCCCATCTCCACAAATCTGGCTTTTTTTTTTTTTAGGAGGAAGTGTTGACATTTTTATTTTATTTTTTTTACGGTAATCCCATCAGATGAGGTGCCTGTCACACGTTGTATTAAAGGGGGTGTCCTGATGTGACAGGAGGTCCTCTGCTGCTCTCTGAATGGTGGACGGCTACAGTAGTGAATCAAAGGCTGGAGTCAAACAACAGCTGTTTGTACTTATGTAATGGCTGCAGGACCACTGTTCATATGCCGGCTCGTTGGAGCTGTCACCAAACATTAATCACTGCTCTGTCTGTGGGGCCACACTGTCAACTCAGTTTAGGGCATCAGCGGCAGACTGCAGAAGGACACACGGTCTGAGCAGGATTCTATCACCTGCTCACTCTTCAGCAACACGTATAAATGATAAAATGATGATGTTTGAGATTAGGTTGATTTCACTATGCAGTCGGGGTTGAACTCAGAGCTGGATCCTGCTATTGAAACCTTTAGGCTGCAGAAACTGGCACTCCTGATTTCTTTTTGAAGATCCTTCTCACCCCAACTATATTCCCATAGTCAGATTTTGTTTCAATCTAATCCTAGATGTTTATTCTTAGTCTCTAAAATATACACATCATTCAAAGTGAACCCATTGGAATTGTCCTCTTTTGAGTCTTTCTTCATACTCTTGTAAAGTCAGTTTGTCTGTTATGGAACAGCTCTACTGTATAATGCTATTTCATCATATTACGTGATACTTTGATTTTTTAATTATAAAAGGTTTTTAAAGGCGAGACACAGCAGGTGTCAATGTGGTGAGTTTTTGGCTGGTTTCCCATAAAATCTTAATTTTAAAGCGGAAGTTAAGTACAATGCTTATTTCATGACGTGTCAGCTAGTGAGCCAGCGATTTCCCGGAAATAACAACAGAGCGGCCGGCGCCCTGTCCGTTTGCCCACGCATATTCATTCACAAATATTGGCATATTTAGTACACTTGTGTAACACGAAGGGAAACCAAGATGACGCTGTAATCCAAATATGGTCACCGTGAACTGTCCTCCACCAATTGATCAATAAAGACTAAGACTGCGACGACACAAGCTGGAAAAATGAAGCAGTCATGGCTGACCACTGGGAGGCAATAATGAACTCCACTGGTAACATTGCATTTAAATCTCATACTATATTCAGGCGATTGTTGTGCCTCATATTTTCATTCAGTTCAGGGTAGCATTTGTTTCAAATATATGTCTATTATACAAATGGGTGTGCAACTACATTTAACTAAGTGCCATTTTATTTCCTCAGTTACTATTGCTTATATTTTACCAACAACAAGTGAATAATTAATGCAGTGAACCGTTAAAGCGAGATGTACAGTTTAGCCCAGCTCATAATTGCTTTTTCAAAGACTAGCCTTGGAGGTAATTAGAGGTCCCAGTAAAAACACTATGCGTTAAGATAATCAGACTGCCATTAATACCTAGGGAGTATTTTTCTGTTATCGGTTGGACCCTGTGTTGAAAATAAACTCCCCTGGGCCATGAGTACGTGTGAGGCTGCGGATGCTTTGAAAGAAAGAAAGTGTTAGTGGATTGATTAGTGCAAAGGTTGCAGCGGATTATTCCCAGCAAATTCATGGCAAACAAAGTTATCGACTGAATAAAACAGATGGCATCTTAGTTTTAGCGCTTGTTTAGTAGCAGTGGAGTTGACTAAACCAATTAGAAGCTTTTTTTCTTTTTTTACCTTCTCCATGTACAAAATAAGCCTGACCTTTAAAGGGGGCCAATCGGCAAAGCGGTGATTGAGCGTGAATTTCCTTGTGTGGGGAAAACTCATCTTTATTGATCAAATGAAGTGAAAAGCTTTGCATGGTGTTTTTGGAGTAAAATAATGGTGGAATGGATATCCGTGGGTACATAGCGAGTATTTTGAAATTCATCTGACGAGACACCTACAAAACAGATGGCAGATGACAGTGGTATTAGAGGGTGGATGATTCATTACCATTTCACTTATCAAAATCTAAGTGCGTTTTATCAAGGAAATGGAAAGTAGCATTGGTTTTATGTCAGTGGTCCAGAGTAATAATGGGTTAAGTCAAATTTTGGAAGCAGTTCACAGCACTGCAGAGTAACAGGACTGAAATAGTACGATAGCTACGAGCGTAATTTAACATTGTGGTGATTGGAAAGGGAGGTTTATAAGTACAACTGGAACAGAAAGGTATACAAAAGTGCTTTAACAGGAAAGTATTAAAAGTGTAGGCTACATGATATGGAATGAAGGCAATAAAATCCATAAAACATAAATAATCATTTCAATTAAATTAAAATGGAAGAGTATGCTTATGAGAGACCAACAGGCCCGGTTAGAACCATGAGGCCGTCCTTCTGTGGACCCACCCCCTGCAGGAGGAGCCATAGGGGGCCAGTGCAATGTGATTTGGGCAGCTCCAATGACTGCCCCCACGACCCGGCAACGGACAAGTGGAAGATGGATGGATGGATGGAAGAGTATACTTTCAGTTTCATTTGCAGAGTTCATTTACAGAGTTTTTCAAAACTCGAAACTACACTAATAATATTTCTACAATTAAAATAATTTAGTTTAGATGTAACAGTTGGTGCACCCCTCCCCCAGAACCTCAGTTTCTCTGCTCCACAGCTCAGACGTGTCTTTCTCTCAGCGCCTTCCTGTCTTTCCTTTCTCATGCACCAGAGAACACTACATTGTGTTTTCTCAGGAGATCTGAGCTTAAGTTTGCAGCAAGTTTACTATACGTTTGTTTGAGCGGGCCGTGCGTGAAGTCTCCTCATTGCGTGAAGTCTCCACATTGATTCCTACGTTGTATCATCGTTTGCATTGGCACGCATTTCTATAACTCTCCTTTCTCATCGTACACATTGCCCCTTGAGGTGCCCCTCGGAAACGTGTATAAGGGGAAACGTTAGCATGTTCATTGTAGTAACGGCTGCAAAAATGCTTTATCTTTCATCATCTCTCAGCCCATCATGAGTTATGTCAAAAACTCTCCAAACGGGACACTCTCACAAAACTGCAAAATCTTAAAAAACGTATCACTTCTAAAACAAACGTCTGCATCTTCATCTCTGCTTCACTTGTCTTAGCGGATTAACATACGGCATTACCGGTCTCACCTGTCTATTTTGTACTACGGCATCCCATACTTTTTACTTACAAAGGGGAAAAGCACACTACTCTATAAAACACACATCCATTCACACTCTGTCTATTTACTTACCTATTCATATTTCCCACAATTCACACACTATTTGAGTAATTGATGCTGCGGTCCTTTCACTGGGAAGCACGACAGCATCCCCATTTAATTTTGTTATTTTTCTTATATTAAAAACCTGTGAAAACATCAAAGCCAGAAGATTTAATTAACAATGTGACGTGTGTGTACAGCCGTCTGCATTTTTGCAAATTGCTCTTTGCTAAGAAGGAGAGACTTATCTGGTCCATACAGACACGACGGCGCACCTCAAAAGAAGTGCTGTTGACACAAGGAACGGGGGGAAATACATGTCTCCTCTCGACAGAATTATCCACTTCACAGGTATATGCAGTTTACACTCTGCAGGTTGAGGCAAATTAATACCCTTTCTTCTGGTAGCAGGGGTTTACAATCCTTTGTTGTGTCCTCTGAAGTCAAAGAGGGGGGGGGGGGGGAGTTGCTTTTTGAATTGTTTATGAATTGTTATGGCAGTGGTACGTGCGAGACACAGAGAGAGAGAGACTTTTTTATAATTTAAATCCTCCTAAACATGTTTAGAATGAGAAAATATTGTTTACATTACGTGACACAACAGTGGTGGGTCTCATCAACAACAGAGACGAGTCAAACTACAGGAGTGAGGTGAGCAGTCTGGCCATGTGGTGCACACAGAACAATCTCTCTCTAAATGTGGAGAAGACAAAAGAGATTGTGTTTCGAAGAGCGCGGGTCCAGCATGTTCCTGGGTGTGCACATCACAGAGAACCTTTCCTGGACCATGCACACTACATCTCTGGTCAAGAAAAGTAATTAGCGTCTCTACTTTCTCCGCAAGTTAAGAAGACCTAGAGTCCCAGCCTCCGTTATGTGCAACCTCTACAGAGGGACTATAGAGAGCATCCTGACCAGCTCCATCACTGTGTGGCACGGCGCCAGCACCGCCTCCTGCCGAAGGAGCCTCAGGCGCATCGTGAGAGCAGCGGAGAGGATCTGTTGAGCTCCTCTCCCCTCCATTAAGGACATGTACTTCACCCGTCTCACCTGCAAAGCCGTCAGAATCACCAGGGACCCTACGCACCCATCACACAGTCTCTTCAAGGTAATGCCTTCAGGGAGGAGACTGCGGAATCTACGAGCCAGGTCCAGTCCACTTGAAAACAGTTTCAAAAACAAGGCCATGGGGAAGCTGAACTCCCTGCCCTCCCTCCCACCCCTCTTCCCCCACCCCCCACTCCACAATCAAGGATGAGAGAAATCTAATTTGAAATAATTCATATGGTTTGACAAATAAAAAATCTTGAATCTTGAATCTAATGCCGAGGCTGAGAACACCCAAAGTACCCCTCCTGTACAGAGTACCGCAAGTATAAGGCAAGAAGCGAAACATTTTCCACTGTCGCATCAATGCTTTCAACAAGAACGCACTTTCTCATTGATAATTTCCCTTTAAATATCAGTCATGATGTACAAAACACCAGGGAGCTAAGTGACAAGATATATTTGGATCCAGGTGAAAATAAAAATACCAGCTGGGCATGATGATAGCTTCAGATTAAAATGGTTTTAAAAGCAGTCATTCATCACATAATGGTGTGTGTACTGTCAAGAGTTGTTATTTTAGCTCCAGATGAGGTATGACGCCTGATTAAATTTGCCTAATGAATAATGAATGGGAAACTGCAGTGGTCACATGCTGGCAAATTAGTAAATGGCTTTTTCTTTTGGCTGTCGGGGAGAGTGATGGTTAACCTGCCTTTGGTGAGTCTATCTCCAGGGTGATGGGTCCCTGAGTACCACTGTAAATCAGGACCATGATCACAGTGTCGGGGATAGGGAGACAAACCCATTCGCTAACATGCAGATTTTAAGGCATTCTCATCATCAATAATAGAGCTCCAGAGCTGTATGCAAAGTCAAAACCATTGGCGGTTCGGTGGCGGTAGGCCTTTTCAGTATTTGCCTGTTCTCCCGGTTTCTCCTCCTACTGAAAAGAGCGGGATGGTTAAATAAAGGTCAAAAAAAGTATACGGATGAATGGATAGGTAAATGCACAGTCACTAAACTAAATCAAATCTAAATCTACAACTAAACCAGGTCATAATTAGGCGCTAGCAATTGACAGTAGATCATATGGTGGAGCAGTTATAATAACATCTCCAACCAATGTGCAGTCGTTTTGTCCTTGGGCACGACACTTCACTCATCGTTCTTGAATGTGATGTGGTAGTGAAGGGGCCCATTGGCACTCTTCCAGGGCAGCTGTAGCTACAGTTGTGTCATATTGTACAAAGAAAAGCTTATGCATTTCTTTTACTATGAAACCACGTCATGTTGAAACTAGGGCTGTCAATCGATAAACATTTTAAAACTTGTACATTTCGATTAATCACGATTAATTGTGGTTAATTTTTCTCTAATAATTATATTCATTTTCAGTACTTGTCCAACATAAAACACGTACATTTAAAGCGTGTGATTAATGATTGCACATTTTATTAACCAAATCTGCAAACTTTTAGGTTCATACAGTAAAGTATAAGGACAAAATGTATATAGCCCGCATACCCCAGTTTTGTGCAAATGTATTTAAGTGGACATTTCTTAACAGTGAATATTTTTTTAATATGACGAGCTTTTTTGATCCATAAGTAGCTCTTTGTCGCTTTTGTTTCATAAAAGTACCTCATCGTGTGAAAAGATACGTGCTTTGTTTTAATCGCGATTAATTGCGATACATTTTGACCGCCCCAATTGAAACCAAGATCTAAACAAGAATCAAGCAGATATTCACATTATACACATAACCAGCACTATCTACAAGAAGAGTAGATACGAGAAGGTGAGGTTTATCTTACAACAAACTTTCACAAAAAAATTAGAACGACAGCGCTCTCGTTTACTGTATTCCCAATCCCTCCTTGATTTGCGGGAGTGTCAGCGTTGTTAAAGCTGGATATCTTACCAAGGGTATGAAAAACAAACACAATTTATAAGGAAGTATAAAGAATGACAGAAAGAAGCGTCTGAAATCCAACAGGGAGCAGGGAATTATTTCATTTCTTCCTAGAGGTGACATGTACATTGAGTTAAATTCACATGTTTTTGCAGTGCGCTGACATTTCTGGGTTAGGAGGTGTCTGCTACTGCCTAGCATTAGCATGTTTCACACAAATCTACATCTGAATCATTTGCTCACAAGGGTAATAATCTTGCTTATTATTCCAGACAGAGCAATGATAGGTCTGCACAGGTACAGCAATGGAAGGCAGTAACAAGAGAAATTTCACTTTAATTATTAGCATATTTGTTAAAGATTGCCCTAATACAAGCGCTTTGAATGGCACTGTAATTGTCAATGGAAAGGAAGCGTCTATTCGTTTATAATTTATTAAAGTCATTATTATAATTACACCTCCAATCAATCATGGCTGACCTTTAGTTAAATGCAGTCAGGTCTGTGGGAGAAGAATGCTGCACATCACGACAAAAGGAAGTAACTTAATCACTTTAGAAATTGTTGAAGTAATATAAACATATAATTGCTTGATTTTAATAATCTTTTAAGCTCATCCATGTTGTTTAAAGATGTTGAAAAAAATAAATATTAGTTTGTCAATTAAAACACTTAAAATACATTACGTTATATAAATCTTTTTCTTTTTATCTTCATCTTCTTTTAATGTCACATTCTCGCCTGAGACTCGGTTCGACTGGGGACAGACACAGGGGTTGTGAATCACATCACAAATCACATAACGAGTAACTATGACCTCTGATTTTGATCAAGTAAAAAAGTGATAATTTCAGCAATTCAAATTACCCCATAATAGAAGATTGTAATTTTGTTAATTTGCGTATAATTGAAAATGCAGAGAGATTCACAATTAACTTAGTGGTAATTTAGCATCACTGTGGTTTTGATTAATTTGATTGTACTCATTGTCCCAGTCGCCCTATAATTACTGCTCTTATACATTTTGTACTATGTTTTGCAGTTTTTTACCCTTTGTTTACTATATTTGACTCTCCCTTATGGATCATTATGCTCTCATTTTGACTAAAAGGATTATTAATAGCATTTATTTTGGACCATCGGGGGTGACTAGTCTGTGTAGCCTGGGAGTGCAGGGGGTTGTGTGAATGTCATCAATCAACATTAGCCCTGTGCTCAGATATTGACTGGAGTTTCGGGTTGAATCTGTGACACCGAAATGGAAGGCAGTGCTAGCGTGGTGCTGCTGGAGTCACCAGGCGCCGGCACTCTCTTGATTGGCACCGTATTGAGTCGGCCAGGGGAGTCTTTGATTGCATTACCTGTCAAATAGCACACACTTGTTTTTCGTACATAGATAGCAGCCCCCCACCCCCCCTCAGGTTTCCGTGGTAGCTATGGTTAGCCTCTTGGAAAGAAGTTTTCTGCTTCGATTCTCGTGCCACATGTATGAAAATGTACAGCTAATTAGCCCTGACCTCTCGATTTACCGATCGATCTACGTTCCCACCCTCACCTATGGTCATGAGATCTGGGTAATGACCGAAAGGACAAGATCGCGGTTCCAGCAGCCGAAAATAGTTTCCTTCGCAGGGTGGCTGGGCGCACCCTCCGAGATCGGGAGAGGAGCTCAGTTACCCGGGAGGAGGTCGGAGTCGAGTTGCTGCTCCTTCACGTCGAAAGGAGCCAGCTGAGGTGGCTAGGGCATCTGTTCCGGATGCCTCCTGGTTGCCTCCCTCAGGAGGTGCTCCAGGCATGTCCTATTGGGAGGAGGCCTTGTGGAAGGCCCAGGACATGCTGGAGGGACTATGTCTCTGAGCTGGCCTGGTGTCGCCTCGGGATCCCCCCAGAACAGCTGGAGGAAGTGTGCATGGAACGGGAAGTCTGGGTATCTCTGCTTAGACTGCTGCCTTCGCGACCCGAGGGTCATGGGAATGGGTTGCTCCAGCAGTTTTGAACTTCCATGAGCAGAAGGACTTACTATATTTAGGAACCAAATTGTATTTATAAGCATTGTTTGGTTCATCATGAATTCCTGCTATATGCTTTACATATTAAAAGTATGTGGGGTATCCCTGGATTATCACAGGGATTATGAATCTCTAGTGCAACTCTAACCGGGCACTTTACAATGATCTTATGAAGTGCCCTTCCTAGAATAGCACTGTTCCTATCTTGCCAGTGTGAATTTAGTGTGTATTCGCTCAAGTCCTGTGCAAATTAAGTTTTTGAATTTCTTGTTATATGGCAATTGTGACTGCTAAGAGGAAGTGTTTGAGGGTTGGAGAGAGTCACCCCTCCTTCCACCCCAAGGTCAGTGGGCAAGACGGGATTTAATTGAAATTGTAAGTGCCTACCTGATAGTTTGAAATAATTAGCAATATCACGGCGAGGCAGGTGGAAGTCGGCGATGGACCAAAATAAAAAAAGGACAACGGACGAGATAAACATTGGAAAGGCTCATGGCAAGTCATCAATTTCCGTGAATTGAATGTCACTCTGATTGACTGGACTTGACTTTAGATGTCGCGCGTGCAGCGGGAACAAGTGGAGAAAACTAAAAAAGATGATGGGGAAACTTTGGAGCGAGGTGACTTGGGCCTGATGTAAAATAGGACACTGAATAAATAACCTGTTCTGAGTGAAAGGAGAATGTTTTGTGACTCTCCGAAGGTCATATTAGTTGTCAAAGTTTTGGAATTGTATAGATGTCTACAAAGATGGGTTCAGGCTGTATTATTTAAAGCCAAGGCCTTCAAGTTCATCAGCCAAAGGTTACTTTTCCTCCATGTGAGCTTGTAAGTCATTTCATTGTTGTAAGCATATGTACAAGGTGTTTTAATGTAGTAACAATTACATTTAGTAACAATTGAACAGTTATTTGTGTTCAGATTGAAACTAACTATTCGACTGACTGACTGACTGACTGACTTACTAGATAGTTTTACAAAATAGACAGTGGACGATGAGCTTTAACGATTGGAGTAAAGGTGATGCCAGGCGAGGAGGGGCAGAGGAGGGTCACAGCACGCCGGAAAACGGCCGAGGCACTGAACAAGGAGGCTTAAGAAGGGAATCCTGGGCAATGATTGGTTGAAGCAGGAACGCGCTGCTCCGGTGCTAGGCTGACATGGAGGTGCATCTTGAGATGAAGGGATGATCGGATGATTGTGGTGCAGACGGAGATGAGGGGATGAATGGAGGGCTGCAGGTAGGTCTTGGAATGACACTTTAGCTTCATATAATTTCTAATAACTCATTAGCACTGACATTTTAAACAGGTATCAAGGAATATATTACAGAAACAGGACAGGACAAAAAGGACACACAAAAAAAGGAAATAAAGGAAATATATAATGTTTCTGCAGATGTACCATTTTGCTTTACAGTGTGCAAGGAGAGCACCCCAGGACACATACAGGCACCCTTAGGCATTGACACCCCATCACAAAAATCAAAGGCAGGGAGGGTGTTAATATCTCATAGCGAGTGCTCTGGGCTAAACACTATAAAAGACATTGAGGTCAATGGGTTGCAGTTGTCTCTAGAGCAAACCAGTTGTCTGGCTATTTTCAGCTTTTCCTCCACGGACAGCAGGAGTCACTGGAGCATTCTCTCTGTCATCAGGGGCACAGCGCAATCAGAGGACCTACTTTCCGCTTTTGCCCTTTCATTTGATTTCTTTGCTATTTTTATGGTGACACAACTCCAAAAACTAAATGAGAATTCTGTTGGACACACTCACTAGGAGCAAATTTAGACAAAACTTTTAATTGAAAGTGCTTTTTTTCCCCTCTCTCCCGACAAGGACGAATAGCTTCTGTGTGCATGGTTCTGATATGAGACCTCAGCAAGACAGTGGCAACAAACAGTCACACTGAAGCCTTATGGTTCATTCGTAATTTTGTTCAATTTAGATTACAATTTAAGAGAACCAAAAAAACGACAATATATGTTGTTTTGCATGCAGTATATGATAACAAAATCTGAAAGCTTGTTTGTCGTGTAAGCGTAAACCAGCTGAAAGAGGCTCCAAAAACACCTATTCACAGTCCTCAAATACAGTATAGATACCTACAAATGACAATTTCCGGAGCTGAAATAGAAAAAAACAGACTCAAAAATGCAAGAAAACAAGCAAAAATGTCTGTATGTTTTCAATTATTTTAATGGTTAATATAATATGACCAGTTAAACACAAGAAACCCCAACTAGATTTGTGTTGTTGTTGGTGAGGACAGGAAACATGGTTAGATCCATCCAGCAGTAAAAGGTGAGTATTTCTATTCTTATCATGCACATATCGTGTAGGTTGATCAAATTTAAACCTCTCCCCTGTCATTTGTTTGGCATTATAGGGATAGAAAGTAGATGATTAAAATACTTAAGCTGCACATAATTACATTAATTCACACATGAAGGCAGTCTCCATAGTGATGCATTAAAAGTTTACACTGAATCACCGCCAAACAGTTTAGACAAACAGGATCTTGGTAATAATGTTTGAGTGACAACACTGTTTTATGCACCCCGTTGATAGTCTTGACAACCCAATGTACAACGCACTAATGACTTAATTGTCATAATGCATAGGGCAAAATGAGTTCAGCTTATGAATATTTATCTCACTATAATGAACGGCTAATGTTCTGGACCGTAAGTGGTCTAATTGAGTTTTATTATGTAGAACACGCATCAGGGCATTTCAGGTGTAACTATGTCTAGTCGGGCTAAAAATAATTTCCAACATATTATATTATATAGATGGTGACAGATTTTTGGGGGAATTTGCAATAATGGCCAAGATAACCGAATTTCTTTCTTTAGGAGCAACTATTTGCATTTCAAACTAAGGACACTCACACAAAACACATTTCTCAAGTATTGTATTCCTTGCCACTACTTTGAAGATGCACATGTTTAGAGCGATATAGGCTCATTCACCCCATCCAAGTCTCTTCGCTGTTTACACGGCTCTTTCCGTCTTTGACTTAACAATGCCCGCTCCCAGCCGCCCTCAAATAAAGTGTGCGCTGACAGCCACATTAACACCAGTCACTGAGTAGCTGTGCGATTTTAGTGAGCGTGTATCTGTCAGCCCGAGTCCCCAGGAATAAAAGGCGCAGTTCTGAACTTTCTACGACTGCTGCTCGGGCAGAGGATAGTGACTGTCAACATCAAAATAGGCAAAAGTAAAGCTGCGATTTATTGAATGTGCTCCTTGTGTCTGCTTTCATGTTTACCAGCGATGCATTATATGACTTTGCCCGGGCTTTCAAGAACATGCCGACGCGGATGAATTAAACATGTTAAGCATAAAAAGACCTGCTGTGGAAAAAAAAAGTCTTACCCTTTATGCGATAACCCCCTTTTAGACATTCAGTGGACTTATCACAGCGTATAAATAGGACAGAATTCATTATTCAGGGAAAGGTTTCGGTGAAAAATTAATAGTTGTCCCCAGAGGAGGGTCGGTGGCACTTTGGAAAAGGAAAACCTTTAAAGAGTACATGCACACGGGGATCTGCTGAGACTCTGCCCCTCGTATTAAAACCCTCACTGCACCATGCTCCACGGTGATATGGGAAAACACAATAATGACTGTGACTAATACTGTACACAGGCACTATTTAGTCTGCAGCTCATTACCAAATGTGTTGAATACAGAAAAGGGACAGAATGAAGCGTGGCTGCTGATAGCTACACACTCCTACGGTATTTCATAACAAAGGACTGCTGATACAGTATTTGGACGATGAATCCATAAGAATGAATGCATTTCATTTGTACTATTGTTCATCAGTTTATGAAAATAGTTGCGTCTATGACGGGTAAAGTGAATCACAGAGCATCTTAATAGAAGCATTGTTGGGGGTGCATTAGATAGCCAGTAAATGTTTTTCCCCCGCTTAAGAGGCACATCATCAGGCAGGTGGCTATAACAGATGATGTTATAACCCGCAATAACAGGCAGGTGGCTGTAGTGTTGTTATGTTATGGTATCCAATCTCATAGACTTGGTTATGACCATTAGCATAGGACATTCTAAAAAGGACTGACTCGAGCAATGTCTTCAAATAAACAATACCTCCTTTTTATGGAACAGCCGCGCATTTTCAAAAACACAGACCACAAAAATGGCCTTGGTCTTTACTGTATACATAATTTTCCGTGATTCCCAAATTGTCCCAGCACTAAAATAGCGACGCACCACTGCTGAGTGCTCTCCACCAGCCCCTGAGTGAACGATGGCCTTCACTGTCGCGCTGTATCCTATCTGTCCCGCCTGTGGATGCAATAACCGTAATGTATGGCTAAAGGAAACTGGCGCTAATCATCAATGACTGCAAGATATACAGCACATGCAGTGGCACCTTGTTTATTAGCTTCCCTTCCTCCTTCCCCCTCCACCCACCGCATCCGTGGGCTCCACGCCGACCAGCAGCGCATCTTCAATGTTAATTTGATTCTTTTTTGTTTTCCATAATAATTGGGGGCAGCAGGTCAGCTTGATGAATTTGCTTGTTACATGACACAGGATGTTGCACGCTGTTAGTGGCTGCAGTCGGTCTCGCTGTCCGTCGAACAATCATGCGAAACAATCATAGTCTTATATTTACAGCTCTTCCCTTTGCGACGACATTTTACAGTTCTCTGTCAACATGTGTCATTATTTTAGGATCTTCTCATCGTTCTCCCACCAAATGTATTTATTTATTTGTTTTAAGGAAAAGCGCAGTGCGTTAAAAGTGACATTTACATTTTTAGATCAAAGCCTTCGCCTCAGTAATCGTGATTGTTTAGATAGCTCATGCTGGAACAATCGGATCTTCTTGAAAATACCAAACAGATTTTTTCCCAGGTCCCACTTAATCGGCCTCTTTGTTTCAGTCTTTCTAAAATGTATGTATGTATGATCACCACTTTCCCATATCCACATCTGGCAGACCTCCCCATGTATGGAAATCTCTGCATTTGCAAGGCATTTTGGTTGGATTACATTTTTTGCATACAGTTGGTATCCCTGTTGATTGCATACTGCATGCAGATTATACATATTCTACACTCTTCACTTTAATCTTTATGTGAGGGACAGTATACAGAGACGGTAAGCTCATGGAGACAGAGATGTGCTGCATCGTCTGCAGTGCCTGGTTACAGAAAATAAATGGCAGTGATCTTCAATCCAAAGAGAATACAGACGTAATGTAATATGTGTGTGCATAACCTGATGCTTTAATGAATAATAAATATTACAAACAGAAGTACTTACAAGCCCTATACAAGTCAGGTTCCATTTCATACTTCAAACTATTTTGTTCCACCCAGATGATTGCAACCCAGCAGCATGCCTGTGTCAAAGAATGGGTGAATTAAAACAGTATACTAAGTAACTTGTTTACCTTAATAAATCCTTTCCATCCCTCTGGGGGGTAATACAATTGTTGATCGGATGATTGGGGGGTCTTTCATCTCCCCCGGTGTCTCTGGACAGAAAACCATGCTTGCAACTGTCCCTGCTCTTACCCGGAAACCCAATACACACTAATGGAATCATGTAGAAGAAGCTAACAGGCTAACGGACAAAGCTAACTGTGGGCTAGCGCCACTTTAGCAGTATTTACAGCCAAGTTTGAGTGACAAAAAATATCACCAATTGTGTAATTATTTTATTGCAATATCCCTCTCTCCCTTTGTCTTTTCTGTCAGCATAGTATTTATTCTCACGGACAATTAATGAGTAAAAAAACGCAACATGTTACGACACCTGCAGTGGCGCTTAAGGCCTCTAGGGGCATGAGTTACTTAGTTCTGCTTTAAGTGAACGTTCATCACAGTTAGTCAGTACATGTTTGACTACACTGGAATATGGCTGATTAATTTAGAAAAGCAGAGTATGCAATAATTTAGTAAATTGTGCTTGGTTGTATAATAAAATAAATAAGAAAAAGACAACGGAAAAAGTAGTGAGACTATACGCAAATTGTCGATGGGACTCAAACCCACAACACAAGGCATGCTCTGGCGGCTGCACTTTTTCCACAAGCTTTACCTGTATTACTGTAAAATATATGTACCACCAAATATAGAATCAGGTAATTCAAACAATAGCTGGATCCGATGGGGGATTCTTCAAAATGCACGCGTTTGTTTTGAGCCCGTGCCCCTCATCAAAAGCCAGTGTCTTCTTCTCTGTGTGCCATTGTGGTGATGAAGGCTGATTGCAGATTGTTACTGTGTTTGCTCCTCTCGTGTCTCCGGCCCACGCTGTGTATTTGGTCGGGTCTGATTGTGTTGATGGTGACACCGGCGACGCGTCCTCAGCTGGGGACGCCCAAAACGACTCTGCACATAATGAGGGCGATGTAATCAACCAATGTCACGCACTGCAAAAGTCAAGTGTCACCACCAAAACCACTCTTGGAGCTCTACCTACCCGACTTCTGCTGATGGAAATAAGACCAGTGTTCCGTGTTGATGCGGCGGTCCATTATCTCATAGTGTTTTACCCAAAATATGTTTTGTACCGGGCTGCCCCAAGTCTTAAAGGCTTGAGAAAAAAAATATCACTTATCAGCATTCTTAACTTAGGAGGTTTTGTTCTATTGCTGTAGTTTGGCGACAGATAGGTCAACTTGAATTGAGTTATTGCGTTATTACTGAACCCCTCCTCAGCCACTCATAGTGTGATCCCTTCGTCTTCATATTCTCGGGGTGGCATGTGCTACCTCTATAGTCTTTTACACACTTTCTTTTTTTGTGGGCACAAACCTTTATAAGCGTGTACTTTTCCGCAGGTTTTTGACAACAAAGGTGACTGTGGCAAGAGTAGACATTTACATTAAATTACCTCTGCATTTTGTTTGTGTTCGTTGTAATAGAAATGGCCACCTCAACCCTGCAACATGCTTTTAATCAATGGCAACAAAAAGAAAGACGCTCGTACTTGGCGCCACAGTTGTTGGAGGTATCCTTTCTTTTCTTTGTGCACTTTGTCCTCTCCCCGTGCTTTCTTGTTATTTGTTTTGGTGTTCTAATCTCAGCTCAGTCAATAATATTCTTTGTTGTCTGAAATTGTGTGTCGAGAACAAAAAGGCCCTCCTCTTCGTGCTGAAAGTACCTGTCTGTGACTTTTCTTTCCTCTCTCTCTCTCTCTCGCTGACTCCTAGATAAAGTAATCATTAGATGTTGTTTTCTGAACGCAATTACGTTCTGTTACAATGGGTCAAACGCTGGGAAAAAGCAAGCGGGGTCGGCGGAGGAGGCAAGGGTAGATGGATTACAGGTGGGGAACAGTACAGGTGCTGATAAATGCGTACGTGGCCGGGAGGCTCATCCTTTGTCAGCGGGCGTCTTAGTGAAAGAGTCAGAAGTAATTAGTCGAGTGCAAATACACGGACAACCTTGGTTCGTCTTATCTAATGTCGCATTGCCTTCAGTGCAAAGGCCATATCCTTTTTTACGGCCGCTTTTTGTTAAAGAAAAGCAATTGATTTTCTGACGGCGCCATAGGTCTAGAACTTTTGCATTACTCTTAGAGGAAAAATGCCCGAAGGTTGCTTGTGCGTTCACTATTGACATAACACATTAAGACATAATGGGGGCCTATATTTATTTGATTATTATCCATTATAGAAAAAGGTTGTGAGGTAGCTCAATGCTACCTTATCATGGCCAAACGTTAGCTGTTTGCGTAAGATAATGAATATATTTGTACAGAGAAGTCCATACAACTTATAGAGCCTTGTCAATAGAAGACTCAAGGATCTTTGGCATTCAGAAAGGCAAGAGTGGGTGATCAAGTGGTATTGAAAAGAGTGCATTCTGGTTACAGTGATGCAGAAGTCGTGAATCTGTAGGCTTACAGTCCGGATTTTAAGGGGGGAAAAAGTGTTATGGAGAGGTCTAGCTTGAGCAGTGGGTTTTCTAGGCACAAACTGAATTCTTATTTAAGTGGGGAAACACCAAGAAGAAGATGTATGGTCTTGATTTGGATTTTCAAGGAATAATCCTTTTTTATGCGAGACTGTCCAAGTATAGGGTCCAAATGTCCACCTTAAATGTTTGAAAAGCCCTTACAAAAGTGTAACAATAGCGGCATTACACACAAGAACGCTGACCTCTGTTGGCCTCTGCCTCGTCTGTAGCTGGCTGACTGTACTCCGCCCCTGAGCATTATTTACTTCCCAGGTGCCCTTGTGAGCAGTGACAATGACAGCTCTCTTAGCCGTCTCCAGAGATTAGACTGTACCCCAGACTGATAAAAGTAAAGAAATCCAAATAACACCCCGCTCTGACACAGAATAAAAAGTTCATTTTCTCTCACCGCAGCAGTGCCAGCTTTATCCCAGATAAGTCACACTTCTTGCCTATTCCTAATTCAGCTCCACGGCTTTTCATGAGTATAATGTATGCCCTTAAGTTTCCTCGCTTGAGTTGGGCCCAAATTTACAGAGACTCATATGGGCACGCACTATCTAACTTTTGAATCAGTCGCATCATCTTATGCATCTTGAAAGCCAAAAAAAAAAAAAAGATGAAATGCTGCCAAGTAGGAGGCACCCACTTGGAATTCAGGGAAAGTGAGGCATTACTCTCTCCTTCAAATAACGATTGCCCGAGCAGTGATGAAAGTAATGGCATCTTGCTTTTCCATCCGACATCAAGCAGTGTTAATAGCGCTATTATTATTAATGGCCATCCATTTGCTTATCCAGATTGTGGGTTTGGAGTGGGTATAGGAGCGAGTTCACTGATAAGGTCTTGGTAATTACAAACCCAATTATTTCAACTGAGATCCTATTTGTTTGAAGATTTTTTTCTTCTCCTGGATTCTTATGTTTCAATCTTTTGGGCTCGTTCCATTCAAAATGAGAGGCATAGATTTCCACATCCCACTTTCCTTTTGCACTTTCTATTTTTATGTATTTTTATACTCTGGGAAGAGGGCATTGCAATTGTGCAATTATTAACAATAGTTTCGAACAGGTCTGTTCGTGACTTCTGACTTACTATTTCTTTCCATAATTATTTTTTGGCAGTGGCTCATGTTTTTCTTCCCAAATAAACTGACACAACGAAACAAAAAGCTGTAGGTGAGATTAGGCTGCCTTTGTTTCTCTTTGCTTCAGTTACCGCTTACATTTTCTGTGCACTTTTGTGCTCTTCCAGGAGTTATGTGACAAGTCTGTCGTGGTTGTTAAGTTTTTTAAGGGGAACGTTAACAGACTTTACAGTAACACAGGACATGGTGTTGGTGTTGTCAATGCATTGAAAATGTGAACATTTAATTTAAGTAAAAAGGACCTTAAGAGGACTTTAAATGTAATTATTGTTGTACTTCTTTTTGTTTCTATTCAAAAAGTTGGTCGGTACCGTTTCAATACATTTCAAAGAAACAAAGGTAGTGGCATAACCAGAGCTATCCTGTTATCCAATGAAGTTTTATTATAGATAGCTGAGAGAGAATGAATAAAAAACAATGATGTGTTGTTGAAATTGTTTGCAATTGATGAAATTGGACTAAGAAAAGTAATCAAACAAAGCAAACACACAGTAATGATGTGATAATGAGATAAACAATTGTGATAGATAAGTATTAGTCAGGACCAGATTCTCGTCCCTATATAGGTGCAAACACTGCACTGTGGTCTCTATACGGTTTTAGGCAAAATAAAGTTCGGACCATATTATAAACTGGGCATATACCTTGTCTGCAGGTAAACAGTTCCTTTGCACTCCCAGTTCAACTCGTCACCACATATAGTTGCGTTCTAATACAAAATGAGAACATTGGGCCTGACCTTTTCAATATGATAGGCTAATGTGGCCATAGGAAACAACATGGTATTGATAGCAGTAGTGATGCATAGTTTGCGAGTAAGGATGTGGGAAGAGTGCACCAATTAACCCTCCAGGATGAGTCTAAGGCCCGGTCCACAGTCTCGATGGTAGTTGGAGGAGTTTAGCGTCCTAGATGCATGCAATTATCCTTTTAATTAGCTATAATGAGCGCGTGCCGCTGAAATAATGGCTCAGATTTGGATGTGTGAACCTTAATGTGAATCTCATCAAGATGTAACTCGCTTTTTCGGTAAAAATATCATCTTTAATATATCAACGGTCATGTTATGTCGTCAACTGCGGCAAAATAAAGAAGCTAAATAGATAAGTAAACACTGCGTTTGGTCTTAGGGCCCGAGTTGGTATTTAAAACTTAGAGGCTTTTTGAGCACAATAGAAATAGATATGTGAGAAGCAAATTGGTGTTTTTTTATACTGCTTTTTTTTGCATAAATCACCTCATTATGACATTACCTTGATGCCGGAATAAACGTGTAATTATCTTGATATCACCAACTGTGTACAGTAATCACACCATTAGCATGCTGCAGTTTGGGCGCACAGTCCAGAAGAGAAGATTAAAGCTCATTGCTGCTGTACAACCTCCATTACCTAAAACACAACATGTAACACTAATGTGCTATAGAATATTTGCGCTGAACGTCTTACTATTATTTTTTTCATATACCCGTGCATCCCTACCCTGAGTCATTTTGTGAACACCTGGGGAACCTGAACCACAGTCTGGAAATCACTGCCCTGGAACAACTCGTATTCAACAACTGCACAGTGAAAAAAAAAAAGCTAATCGACAACTTCAAACTCGGATTCCAAAAGCTAAAGCTGTTTTTTTTATAAAAGCATTGTCCGCGTTGTTGCTCATCTGTTTCTTTACAAATGTGTCAAGGGCTAGTACAAGCCGTCTGAGCGCAGATATGTAAGGTCAGGCGACATCGGGTGCAGAGGAGTTTGAAGTGCGCCGGGCCAAAGGATGTGTGGATGTTGCAGAAGCAGATTGCTGAAGGGTACCTCTGGTGTCGACCTTGTGTATGACCACAAGTTAGCGCGCTCAGGTTCAAGCCCTGAACTCTGCCACTGTGGGATTTGTACAAGCGAACACAGTTAATAGAATAACCTACAATAAGGCGAAAAGCCACAGAGGTGCTTTAGACCAGGAATCTGAAAGGTCGGACGGGAAGTGGGCCATTATTAAGTGTAGTGTTGGACAATAGCATCTTCATCAAGTGAGCATTAACTGCTCGAAACCAGCTCTCTAAACCTACAAAAGAATGATCAAACAACTTGAATTAAATGATCTAAACCCATAGATCTTTTTCCCCCCTTTTTTTTGTGACAGAATACATCTAGCTACGTTTTAAGAGAACTTTCGCAAAACTGGAGCGTAAAAGTAGGCTAAAACCAACGTAGGTACATCTGACCAGGAGTACCGGGTCAAATGCAGAGGACACATTTCGCTACAGGGACAATATCGTGCACAAATACAAAGAGTTCCCACCAGGGGGGCAGACATGAACTACTCTTAGCAGTTTCTACAATTCATTCAATCTGAACTTTTAGAAACTCCAAAGCACTTGTCTAGAAGAACACTACGTACGACTACTGACACCCATGCAGCAGTTTGAAAAGCGCCGATCTCTTCCTCCTCTAACATTTGTCATTATTCCTGCTTGTCTGCCACTCAAACACTCTTGATGGGAATTTACAAAAGGGAAGTTTTGTGCCACTGGGAGGATCTTTGGCGTCAGTGATGTGTGATTCCTCTAGAAAGCTCCGCGGGGTACGATTGTTTCCCCTGAATACAAAAAGACTGCGGTGCCATCACAAGCCACTATACCTCTAGCTTTAGCTGTCAGCGACATCACTCACAGAGAGCTCACACCTGCCCCCAAAAAACCCTTTACCACATTTCCCAACCATCCCACTGGAATAGGAAAATAGTCCGGTGTCTTTTTTGGAGAGGCTAGAAGTGTAATATTGAATACTAAATTTAGAGACTCTTGACATGGGGCTGTGTGAAGTTACCAAGACATATCTTTGCCCCTTTTTTTTTCTTTTTTTTTTTTATAAAGCAAGTTGAAAAGACACCTTCACATTTGGCTGTGTTGATCGGTTAAAGCTGGAATAGGGAAGTGTCCCAAAGATGTCTACGTATATACAGGCTTGGACGCTTGCTGAATAAGAAGCTCATGCTAATAGCCCCATCAAAAAATTCAGGAGGCATACCTGCTCTGAAAAGACATCAAGAGCTGCATAACTCGTGGAGAGGCTTGGCCCCAGTCTATTGTGCCATAGCTCTAAAAATGAGGATGCTGTTTTGCCTCAAAAATTAAGTTTTATTCGCAGAGCATTTTCTGCAAATAACAAGGCTTGGCAAATCCACTCTACACTTCTACATATCGGCTCTATAGGCTCTCAGCGGTGCCAACATTTGCAGATGAGCGTTATTTGAGGAAACAGAAGTTATTATTTTTATGTGTGTATTCATAATTTTTGTCAGCAGAGACCAAACCCAATTGAACCTTCTGGAACGTCATAACTTCAGTTGGAGGGCAGGGACCTATACAACTCAATGGGAGACCGTTTATAGGAAAGAAAGCTTCTCCCGATCATTAATTGTAATCCGATGGATGAAAGTCCTTCCATCTGACCAACACCAACCACTGGACACCTTTATGAGACAGCAATTTGACCTTAGTTCATTTGTGCGGAGAGAGTTGGCGTTGAACTTTGCCACAGTTTGGTTTTCCGTGGATAGGTCCAGCCCTTACGGGGATATTAACCATGAACCAAGTTGAACACTTTGCATTTTGGCAGTTACCATAGTTACGCAACACACTCCAATCTAGTACTAGCTCCGCGATAGTTTTGGAAATAAGGGCCTTGAGACACAATTGTGCGTGGGATTTTATGAAAAAACAACAACAATTGCTTCAGGATTCAAACTCGTGGCTTTGTGCCTGAGCGAAATGACATAGTACATGTTTCTCCCGCTCTTTCTCCGAATCAAAACTTGCACATCATCTGCTTTGTGTGATCACATGATTAAATCTAAACTTAAAAAAAAGAAAAAAAAAACTGAGAAGAACCTGAGCTGCAGATTAAGAGACAATGCGGCCCAGACTTGGCTCGGGTCTATTGTGCTCGCTCATAGAATGGGCGAGCAGCATCCATTTTAGCCTTAATGAAGTTAGTGACCCTGTGAAAGGCGACACATTTACCGCCCAGGGGATTTATGCACTCCTGCTCCAAGGCTCGGCTTCAATATGGAGTGAACAGATTTGACTGCACTCGGGCTTTCCAAATATATCCTCAGAATTTATACCGGCCTGTACATTTTCTCACTCCGCTCTCATAATTAAAGTTGACGCTGCACTGTGCAATCTGTTGGAGGACCAAAAATGTGCAAGACCATTCTGCTTGGGAGCTAGACTGTTTCGACCACAATTTAAGCAGCTGTTATTTTATGTGTTTTTTTTATACTGTATTCTGCTAATCAGAGCATGGATTAAGTAACTTTCAGAAGGACGGGGTCAGGGGGTCATACCAAGTGTTTGCCCTGTTATATAGGTAATTTCTAACATAGCTGTATGATATTTTCCAAGTTACCAAGTTATTCATAAATCACCCCCTCAGAGTTTAGAAAGGAATAAACAAAACTGGAAAATAAAATGTATTGTTTGATGAATCAAAATGTGAATAGGAGCATTGTTGGCCCTGAGAAGAAAATGTTGCCCATATCCCAACTTTGCGGCCATTATTGTGCAGAATCAAATTGTTTTTAACCTCTTAACCCCAGCTTTAACCGAGCGTTTCTCCAATTCAGCTTTACTCAAATCTAGACAAAAAGGTAATAAAAAGTGACCAATGCATCGAAAACATGATAAAAATGATACGAAAAACTACTAAAACGTGATAACAAAAAACCGGAAGAAGCTTAGATGGGTTCTGTAGTTCTTGGCTTTCAAATGAGGCCTTACACAGGCCTAAAGGCTGTAACCTTTCCAGTCGAAAAGCTTTTAGATTTGGGTAAAGCTGGAGAAAATCTGCTCGATTGAGGTAGGAGTTGAGGGGTTCAAGGGCTTCAGTGACGTAGCATGAAATGAATGAACTGTTGGTAGTATTTCGCTTTTTAAACTTTGTAATTATGATTTTGTAAATTATTGTGTTCGTTTTGCAGTGTGACATAAAACAATGAGCACGAGACATTTTGTGGAGTCTAGGCAACAAAATTATACAATCCTGTCAAAGTGATGCGTGTGAAAGAACTGGCAGTCCCAGCACTTGGGTCTAAGGCCGTTTAATTATTTATAGCATTCTTACTTATGCAAATATACTAAATAATTTCTACATGACAGCTTGAAGCAGGGACCTAGAAGAGCAATGTGATGTTGAATGAGAAGCACTCTTTCTTTCTTTGTTTGTGTGTGTGTGTGGGTGTAGACGGGGAGACGTGGGGGGTGTATGGGGGTGTTGCGTGCTCCTGGTTGCCTTGGTGCACACTGTTTTACATTCTAATTATGTGGCTGACAGGCTTTATTGGCCAGGCTCAACGCTGCAGCCTCATCCCAGACTCATTCCACATGTGATGTCAGTGAGCGGATAATGAGATAAGATAGTTTGAGTGTTTAGCTTTGCCTGGTGCCATCTTCTTTCATTTATTTAATTTTTTTCCCCAGCTCCTAGAAGGTGGGTATGGAGTAGGTAGTCAAAATATATGTATTCAAGGAAGAGTAATGTTACTTTCAAATGAGTTTACCCAAGTGGAAGTTTGATCAAAGGAACCCGGGTAACCTTTTACCCCCACTTTAACCGAGCACCATTTTCTCCAGGTTGGCGATACCCGAATCTAAAAAGCTTCTTGGAAAAAGTGACAAAATAGCGACAAAAATGAGACGAAAACGGGGATGGAAATGCAACAAAAGAGCGACAAAAACGGGAGAAAAAAAAAAATCTATGAAAAAAGTGACAAAAAAGTGATGAAAACATAACAAAAAAGCGTAGAGAATGCAAAAACAAAAAAGCCACAAAAGAGGAACAGAAAAGTGACAATATGTGTGACGAAAACGCAATAAAAAAATAATTTAAAAAAAAGACACGTGGCAACAATGCAAAGAAAAATATTTAAATAGGCCTTAGCTTTCAAATCAGGCATTACTCTCGGCTGTAACCTTTTTGATATGGGTAAAGCTGAACTGTGGAAAATGCGCTTGGTTCACGTACTAGGTTGAGTATTGGTGAAAATACTAGCTGAATGTAAAAGTCTCATTTGTGTTATTTCCAAAGAACGCAGCATATCAAATGGAGAAAAGTAATCATTCATAAGAAAGGGTGCTGTTCAAAAATATTATTGCTTAAATTGGAATCAGTTTCAAACTTCAAATGCATTTTCTTGAGTAATGTGTCATGGATATGCCAAAACACTGAAATACCGTCATAATTTAAACTTTTTGACCAGATTTGTTTTGGAATCTTACAGATCAAAAGAGTTGAAAGGTCCGCCGTGCCGACAGTGATTTTATTTAGCAAAGCTTTGTTAAGTCGTTCATTAAATATTTAACACAGTGAAGCCGGTCTACGCCACAAACGCAGACATTTTTTTGTTTTATGCTAATTAAGCTATAGGGAATTCCTTGCGTATTGTAGGTAAACAGAAAGAGTCGTGGGAATAGCAATGGGAATGAAATGCTCCGCTGCTGTTTTCTTATTACCAGATGAAATAAAGCCTTTATCTCATCAACTTTCATTTGGCTAAAAGCTTGACATTAGTGGGTGTATTAGTGTATTGTGATTCATTGTGTGGCCTTACGGGGGGAACAAAATACTGGTGTCAAGTATGGCATGTTCGGACCGGTTAAGTTTGAACTAATTCCTGTGCTGTACAACTAATCTTGTTACATATTTAAAATCCAACAACAGCATTGTGACATTTCTTGCCATGGCTCACTCCACAGAGAGAACATCAACATGGAATCTGAAAATAACCAATTCCCGTGTTCCCAAAGCTGACAAAATGTGCACCGTTGCCACACAAATCGACAATTCAAAACAGATCATTCCATCTTTAACAGGAAAAGTCATTTGATTGAGAGGGATTTCCTAAATATTCATCATTTGGAGGTACCAAGTTCTATCCTTGTGCCACAGTGGGTGTACACTGTGCGATTTTGGCCGTCTGCAACGTACGATCACTAATCGTGAGAAAAATCTTAGGTCATAGCTGAAGATCGCAGGTCTTAGGTACAGTGAGACAAAGATTTAAAGTAGAACCGCCGTACGATCAAAGACGAGCTACGACCGACATCAGGCAGTGTCTGAAAACAACGAAAAACAACAAAACCAACCCAACGAAAACAAGACAAAAAAAGAGACAAAAACAACAAAAAGGCTTAACTTTTAAATAAGGCGTTACAGTGTGGCCCTCCAGTCAATACGCTTTTAGATTTGGGTAAAGCTGAACTGGAGAAAATGCACTCGGTTAAAGCAGGAGGTAAGAGGTTAAACAAAACTGCTGCAAATAACATAAAACCAGCCTAAATCTTTTCCTAATTCTGGTAACATTTTACAAAAAAACACCAAGGTGAGCTATTCTAACTACAGAATATTTACGGCCAAAGATTATGTAAAACTTCCTAACAGGGCTCGTGGCTTGTCAACATTATTGCTACTGATTGTTCTAATCAGGTTGTCTGTCTGTTTTTTTTTTTCTCCCGCAGCCATCGAGGTGAACCTGCAGAAAGCGCTGGCCGAAGCCTCTGAGACCTGCACCCAGGAGTGTCTGATCCTGGGCCACTCGGACAGCTGCTGGATGCCCCCCGTGCTGGCCCACTTCCAAAGCCCCGTCAACGGCTCACCGGCCTCCACCCCCACCTCCGCCTCCACCGGCACCTCCATCCCCGACCCTCTGCACTCCTTCGGCTTCCAGACCTGTCCCCGCGGCGCCAGCAAAGCCGCCCTGGTCGGCCTGGGGCTCATGGACGGCCGGCACACTTTGGGTCGGTCTGTGCCCAAAAAAAGCGATGATCTAGACAAAGGAACAAACCGTCCGCAGTTCTACAACACCCTGGACAGACACTATAAGAAAGAGGAGCCTGTTAAGGTTATCCCGTTGGCTAGTTTCTCGTCTCTGGGGCAACAGGCCGGAGGAGGGAGTGGATCGTTCTTACACGAGCACCAGCTGTAAAATAGATAAATATTGCATCTCCAAATATATAGGCACCGTCCACAGTGACTTTATAACCTGAATGTGTGGAGGTAATGTTGAACCAGCTCACTCCCAACATCCCCCAGAAGTATACAGCACCACTCTTCATCAAAGTAAATACAGCAAAGTACACAAAGCTGATGACACACCAAAGTTGTTTGATCTCACGCTGAAAGCAAGCGAAAAGAAGCTTTGAATCTACATGGGAATTGTAGAGTCCTACAACAGTAAATCACAATGTCAGAAGAGTTATTTTTCAGTGGTTTGTCTGGCCCCCGGTTCGATTCATGGTCAGGTGCACCTACAGCTGGAGGATTAGCTGATTGAGCTTGTAGTGGGTCAACGTGGGAAACCGGAACGCCCGAAGGAGACCTGCCCAGACAGAACCTGAAAACTCCTCACAACAAGGCCCACGCGGTCTGGGAATCAAACCCGGGACTTTCTTGCTGTGCAGAGGAACATTTTGCCCTGATCACTGAACGCTCATTCCCCACTGTGGTTTTCTGATATGGGGCTATGTACTTCCAGCACATTACTCCAGCTTAGCCTCCGAGGGTGCGTGTTTCTTGTGAACAAATGCAAAAACAGTCCTTTCTTTTGAGTGAGCTGAAATGGGATAAATGTTCATTATAACTTGTGGGTGAATAGTGTTGCTCTTAAAGTTTGTGTGAAATATTGCTCTGTTTAATTCGTGGCACAAGCCTTTAGTAGAAGAAAAGTGTCTTATGCTTTTTCACATTTCTATTTTTGGTCAGGGGGACTGCTGCAGAAAAAGTCTACACCGCAAAAAGTAGGCCAGCGCAAGACAGCACCGGTAATCTTTTGCATTGAATATTCTCACCATGGACCAGCGCACACCCAGTATAACACACGCCACTGCTAGGACACACACACACCTTAGATGTTTTCCATACGGCGGTTGAACCAAGTCACTCTGTTACAAAGGCTTTCCCCCCCACAGCATTGTATCTCGGCAGAAAGGAAAGGCAGAAATCTAGCCTCTTTTTTCCTTTTTTGTCCTCACCCCTTTTGTTTGCATTGCTCAGATTTCCAGCGCTCACCAGCAGCTATGGAGCCAATTATGAAATTCTCAGTCTAATTACCTTGATACGTGATCTCGCTAGCAGCTTGCGTTGTGGCAAACGCAGTCTGCAATAACTCGACTGGACGCAGAAGAACAAAAGGTGACCAGTGGGCCAAGCTTCTCCGTCTCTTTCCCATCACGTTGGCGCTCATGAACATTTTATGCTGTTGATACCGATGTGTTCTTTCCATCCAAACTAAACCGACCTTGTTTCACTGTTTTATATTTATTTTTCGCCACTGAATACTTTCCCACATCACTTTGATACCAGAAACACCTCACATGTGGAAGCAAATCACTATTTAAATGTGTTGCAGCCTGTGTGCCGTCTGATAATGTGAAGCGCTTGGGCCCGTTGAGTAACTTGCGGCTTTAACAGATTGGGTGCACGATAATCTATTGCTGCAGTGATATGTGACTCGACGCATAACTAATTCCATCCTTTTAGCGTGACATCCAAAGCCAGGTGTCTTCATCATCAGGTGTATGATTCATGCGATTCATTTTCGTCCTAGCATCGTGCAAATTGGGAACAGGGCTAACTCCATATTACAATGAGGGGGCCTCCGGGGAAAGCAAGCAGACGAGTTGTGTTTGCAAAAGCGCTTTCCCCTATATTCTCTCAGCTTAGGGTCAGAGGAACGGAGGCTGTACAGTGGTGGTTGTTTTCTCCCGCCAAGCAGTGATGCAAGGACAAGGACAGGGCCATTTCAATCTCACCTCTGTCAATTATCAAAATGGATTTAATAGAAAACAACCATCTCAAAGATATTTTTCAATAAACATTAGCTCAGAAGCACGTTGTCTGTTCGGCGATCCAATTACATTTCATTTATCTTGTTTTCATATGTTCATTATCCGGAGGCTGATGTGTATAAAATCACTGCATATCAAATCACTGCATATCAAAGAAGCACAAATCACGGTGAATAGAATGAGGATTTCAATATTATATATATAAAAAAAAGATGCACCAGATTGGAATTATAATGAATTTAACCTATAAATATTATTGGGCCTCTTTCCGTCTCCAAATACAGCGAGAGCCTGAAGGTCATTGTGAAATGATTATACTGTAAGAGTAAAATGAGTGAAATGTTGCTTTGGTGGTTTCAGTTCAATGATAGTGATTTGATTTATTTTCAATGTATTTATTATTTAAATTTATTAAAATATATCATGTCTGTGGTATATGAATACACAATAATAACAACAACACAACAAATGTGACCAATTTAATTTCGTATGACGTGTCATAAGTATTTTCACACGTCCTTAATTCTGCTGTAGTCAAATTGTCTTTTTTCCTATGACTCTTTTACATACTAATTTATTAAGTATTTGGAGTTCTATGAAGCGTCGAAACCGCTAACTAACAAATATCCGTAGACCCACGATCTTACAATCAATGTCAACAGTGTCTGTCTGTTTTATACAATGTAAACTACTCGAACTTTGTACACAAAACACCTCTGCTGAATTGTACATAGCAGGACCCTTATCTGGTGGATATGAACTAGAAAGTTGCTCAAATCTCACACTGGAATTCACTGTAAAGAAAATGCGAAACAAGTGGACAATCTCTGAACTGTAAAAACAAACAAAAAAAAGCTATGTATGCATAATAGTGATGTCTGGATGTGTCTGGATGTGTTGAAAAAGTGCATGTGTGCGTGTATGTATGACTGACGTGCGCTCATACGTGTATACTGGCATGCACCGTGCCAGAATATTTTATGTACACTAATGTATCTTGTAAAAAAATATATATATTAAAAAATATTAAGTATACGCTTGTAATTTAGCCATCAGTCAGCCAGGTTGAATTCTGCATCATTATGAGAGACTTTAGCGCTTGCCAGCAAAATTCTGTATCAGTCAGTTACAGCTAGGCTACTGTGTTCTCACGCCTTTGTAAAATATTCCATTTTCATGATTGAAAAAATTGACCATTCATATGGTGAAACGATTTTTTTTTTTCTTGTATTTGAATTTTACTTAAGGCATTAAATATTGAGTCTTCAAAAATAATATGTTCCCCTGTCTTTTCTTCTCTTTTTCTGATCTTCATAGGAATTCGACTTTAGATTAAAATAAATATTCCTTGTATTTCCGTACTGTATTTTTGGAATGCAGTAACCAAAGTTTTAGTTACACCAACATTTTGGTGGAAAGAAAGTTTAGCAGTCAAGGCCGTCTGCATCACCACCAGTGTGCCCCCTCGTTGATACGTGCAGGGACATGAAGTAGACAGGTTATTCTTATTGCTTACCCCTCTCCATACAACAGTACAGTGCAGTGTGTTTCTATTCTCTATCTGTTGTTACCTTCATCCATCAGTCTGTGTATCCATCCATCCATCCATGAAGGCTGTTATGTCTCCAAAGCAAACCCCTGCAACAGCTCCGACAATCCCCCTGGGCTACGCACTGTATCCTACCTGAGGCCCTTTCGGGTTAATGCCCTGCCCAGTGGTCTCTTATGAATACACACATGGAGGGGAAGACATCAAGTAAGTGCACACTGCACTTGCAAGGGGTTGATGTTCGAAAACATGGCAACATGACAGCCTCTCCAAAAGCAATGTCATTGTACCGTGGCTGAGGTTAGCTAGACTGTGTGATATCCACACCTCTGCGACATATGTTCGGTCCCCGTTCGCCTTAAGGGAGCAGGCCGTGCGCTGCCACCTTCGTATTCTATGGTAATTAGCTAATAATGAGACGGGGAGTGTTTGCACTGTCAAAACATGTGCGTACCAAAAACAGTCATCTGCAATGGTAATTACTGCATTTTAAATGGGAACTGACCTAACAGGATATCTGGTCAAGCTAACAGTGTGTTTTCAGATGATCAAATAAGACTCTAGATTTAAGCTGTTCCCTTAGTGTTTTTCCATTCAATATGAAAGCTACTTAAATATTAAAATAATTTGGGGCCATTTTTGTGCTGCCACCAAATTTCCACTGTCACCAACACCTTACATACATCTTACACATATGTTGCCCGTGGACTGGCAGCATGAGATGTCAATGGTGTTTGTTTACCCATGTATGACCTATGTTTCCAAAAACGTTTTGCTTCTGGTTTTAACATGAGTAAAGTATAAGTGAAATTTACCAAAAAATAGCCCCATGAATAAATGTTGAGCAGTATATCTGGTACATCCTATGTCATTGCTATGTCTATTTTAAGTAAATAAATAAATAAGCAGACGGGATCCTTCAGAGTCCACACACAGTATTTATGGTGATTGGCTAATAATGAGACAAGGAATGTTCACGCTGTCAAAACATGTACATACCAAACTGGCCCAATCTGCATATCCGGTAATTACTGCATATTTAAACAGAAGGAACTTTGTGATCCTAACGGAGCGTACCAATTCTTCACCCCAATACCCTCTGTTTCCATCTGCTAACAAGCCAACTTATTGTAAAACCGGCACCGTGCTCAAGGTGTCGTCTGTTGAGGTGTCAAGAGAACATATAGAGATTGTCAAACACTACACTCATTTCAAATTGTAATTAAAGCGGCCATCGTGTACCTGGAGGCTGTTTAGTCAACAGCAGGCTACTAATTACTATAAGATGACCTTTAGAATAATATCTGCTGGTGAATTATTCATAATTGGGAAAATTGCTTCAGAGACGCCACAGACATAAGGGAGGATGAAGAGCATACAAAGAATTAAACACACCCCTCTCCAAGATTTAGCCATGAAAAGGAGGCCAACACTGTAGGAAATGAGATGGCTGAGATGAGTGCCGCAAAGACAAAATGGGAAAAGTTGCTGACCACGTTGTTTAAAATTAAACTTAATGGGATGGGTTTCCAAAAGAAGAGAAGATAGTCCGCTTCAGTGTTGCTTACTACCCAATATTATTCTGCGATGTAAGCCGGCTTTCTTTTATAGTGCGTGTAACACTACTGACTGTCAAATAAAACGCTTGTAACTGTCAAAGCCACTCTCGAGATTACAAAGAGAAACGGACTGGCTTTCATTCAAATTAAAGCATCTATAAGAAAAAGGAACAAGAGTAAAACAGCTTTGCAGGAAATCAATGCATTTCAGAGAAAGACAGGGGCTGTTGAAATGTAGTGAATGATATTGCACATTTCAAAGCTTATTGTGGTGTCTTTAAACCTATGTAGGGGGGGGGGGGGGGCTCCTTGTTGCTTTTAAATGCTTCCATGGGGTTTTCTGTTTTCTGCACAGAAAGGCCAACGGTCGTGAAGGGTTTTGCTGCTGAATCTGACAATACCTTGTAGCATGTCTTGGGAGAAAATGGACCCTCATTGAGAGGACTTAGAACGAAGGTATTTCGTTGATTGTAACAAGCCCTCTAATTGGATGAGGACAGAACCAGTGGTGTTACATAAAGCCACTGCAGTGTGGGGAGAGGACAATCTCAGTTTGGTCAAAAAATGACTGAAAGATTATTGTGGTGAGTCCAAAATGATTTAATAAACCTTTAAATCATAGTAGTGTTTGAGGGCTGCAAAAGGCTCAAAAGGCTGGCTGCCATTATTACAAGTTACAAAACCCCATTAACATTTTGCTGCCATTAATTTAAACAATAATCTATTTTATTTACCCAAATTCTGTAAGTATATCTTAGAAATTTGTGAACGCATTTTTTTTCAATGCCACCTGGAGTCCTTCATAGTCTACCTATTGCAAAGGAATAACGGTCACCACATAGTCCCGATCGTGGGATATAAACCACATGGCCACACACTGCCACATACAATTTACTCGGAAAAAGAGCTACCTTCATCTCCACAGTGAAGAATCCACATGATTAGTCCAAATTTGGCCTAATAGGTGATAATTGCCATTGACCTTGTCCTCTTGGACATTAGAGACGTGGAAGTGAAGCCAGAGTGCCAACCATTACGGAGCAATTATTAGGAAGAGAGAGCTGCACAAGAGAGGGAGAGGGAAAGGGTAATACTGTAGGACATAGTAGAAGTAAAAGCAATAAACATCATGCACTATCTTAGAAGCCAAAAAGGGGATACATGCAGTGACCAACAGTGAGAAAGTACCACAGACCTTTATGACCTTTTCTATTAGTAATATGCATATATATCTGCTATTTTTATATGTATTTGTATTAGCCAATATCCTGCCTTGTTTAATAGTTACTAATATGAAGCAACTTTGGAATGTTTTCTAAGGCAATTTTACTGCGTAACCAACTGCATTAAAAGATGAGCAAGGCTGAACAGATTGCTTTTGTAGCTCGTTCAAAAGTTTACATTTTTTTGAATAAATTGTCAAACCTAATACAGTCCAATACCATAAAAAGGCAGACTACAATTAAATACAAAGTACATTTTGGGATGTTTTCAAAGGAATGTGTGACAATAATCCCCTCCTGGAACCGCCACCTTAACATGGTGGAGGGGTTTGAGCGCCCGAATGATCCCGGGAGCTCTGTTGTCGGGGGCTTCGTGCCCCAGGTAGGGTCTCCCATGGCAAACAGGTTCTAGGTGAAGGGCCAGACAAAGAGAGGTTCAGAAGCCCCTTATGAGAGACCAACAGGCCCAACCAACTCAGCGAGCTTAAAAATATGATACCCAGCCCAAATGGGTCATTGCATTTTTTAGAAAAACATAAACTCCAGGCTCTTAAGCAGTGCAAGGGAATCCTGTTTATAAAGTTTCAGGAGCTTGCCGAGCCTCACAACCACAAGACTCGTCGGCCACTGCCTTTTGGTGTTTTGAAAGAAACAAAACAAAAAAGGCAAAAATGCTATATTATAGGGTCAGTAATTACAGAGAGACGCATTTTGACAGTTAAAAGGCAAATGCTATAGGACTGCATGCTCAAACTTACACCATGTTAGGCCATGTTAATCACGCGAACACAACTTTTACAATAACAAATGAGATGACTCTGAGCAGAATGAATGTCCACATCTTCGGGCCACTATAGAGGAAACACAAAGATAATTCATTTAGAAGTCACAAAATTGGCAACCAGGTCTTTTCACACGCAAATTAGACGTAAACTTTTCCCTCTATACTCATTATTTGCCAGCTTAATTCAGGTAATTAGCTTAATTAAAACGCTACTCTTAGTTCTCCCCGGGCATCCTGTTTATATGAAGAGGAGGTGTGCAAAAGTTGGCTCAATGATGGAGGTAATAAAGACAGACTAAGTTTAGACTATGCCCCCTTCACAGAGAGGAAGCAGATCAGAGACGGGCCTTTTTTTTTTTTTTTTTTTTTCGTGTGTGTTCTTTGTGCAAATCCAAAGACACTATCAGAGGACCAGATATGGACACACACACACACACAGCCCCAGTCCCCGAAGCTCTTCCTTTGTACAGTTTATTGTGGCGGTCCCTCCAATGGCAGGACGCCGCCTCTCGCTCCTCTTTGAAATCCGGTAGATCAAACAGAGCAGGCCCAATGACGGAGGCACTGCTGTATTTATGGTCTGAATACCTAATCCTATTCCATGGTTAGAGGTTTAAATCTGTTGTTGCAGCCGGGTTAGATCACAAAATGGATTGTTGGTGATAAAATCTGTAGCGGGGAGGGTCCAATTTATGGACATTGTCATTGCATTGTGATTTTGGTTATGGAGAATTGGATATAATGTTATCTCTAGTAATGTGTAGCCAAGAGCAGTGGTTTCCGTGGGCTGTGTGCGCGGTCCTTTGCAGTTCAAGTCTTTGAATCGAATTTAGAGTCAGTCTCATTCATGTTTTTATACTCCCATTTGAGTTAGGTTTTGCTAAGATCTACTTAAGTTATGTTTTATCTATTAGGTTTGGTTTGAGCCTAAAGGCTTGGTGTATACCTGTTATATACGTATTTGGTACAAGTACAACATTAGATAGAGAATTCAAAAGGGACGTTTACAAGGGCATAGGACATAGTTGGGAACAAAATCCTCTGCTTTCAGGGATTGTGTGTCATTTACTGTAAGTTATCTCATGTAAGTATTACATTGTTATCTTTAAAGAGGTGCTTGTGTGGTGTAGTAAAGTTTTGTGATTTGTAAATAGGGTTGCATGAAAAGATAATGCTTCTTTTATTACATTGATTATGTCTTCATCTTACAATAACGCTTAAAAGGTTCTTTTATGATACGTCGCTTATCAGTGGTTGTTTTTGGCGTGGCCATAAACTGACAGCTTTATTGCTTCTGTGGTAGACGCCGCTGAGGAAGTCGGAAGTATTTCCACATTGTAGAAACATGTACAGTAAAATAACAATCTTTTATAACCTTGAACTTAACCTGTTACCTGCCGTCCCCCCAATCAGGGGGCTAGGTTCAGGTTTAGAACCAAGAAACAAGAAAAAAGGTCCGCACAGCTTACTTTGCTCCCAGGCAAAACAAATGTATTGCTTACACCTACCCTAAGCAATACATTGTTTACTTTTTTTTGCTTGGTTCTCTCTCTCGGTCCGGCACGCTTTTTAGGATTTTTCGGATTTTTCTTCATAGGGTTAGTTAACCCTAATCAGACTATGATTAGGGTTAAGAACGGCATGATGTAATGCAAATTGTGTTTCACTCACATAAATCTCACACATATTTTTAGAAACTAGAAGGTCTTGGCTTTCAAATGGGGTATCACATTCATTGGCACGATAGGCTGTAAGCTCGGCAGTCAATACACTTTGATAATTGGATATCAATCAATCAATCAAACTTTATTTATAATGCGCTTTTCATACCAAAGGGGATCACAAAGTCCTTTACAGATTACAACATTTAAAACAATACGCCCGGCATCATATATCGTCATATTTACAACCTTAAACATAAAGATTTTATTTTGAATTTTTTTACTGAAAGTTCACACACAAGTAACAGACAACTGTGAAGTGAAAGCAAAATTATACATGATTCTGTTATTTAAAAAAAAAGTAGAAAAGTGAAAAGTGAGGAGTGCATAAGTATTCATACAGCATTTTTCGGAGTGCATTAAATTGCCTTAATTCCTAATGATGCATAAAGTTCACACCTTGCCCTAACCATTAAATAGAAGCCACGTGTGTGTAATCTACTCTCAGTATAATTACAGCTGTTCTGTGAGGGCCTCAGAGCTATGGTCAGAGTGTATTGGTCACTAAACAACATCATGAAGGCCAAGGAGCACACCAGAGAGGTCAGGGATAAAGCTGTGGAGAAGTTTAAAGCAGTGTTAAGTTTAACAAAGACTTCCCAAGATTTGAACATCTCACGGAGCACTGTTCAATCCATCATTCGGAAATGGAAAGAGTATCGCACCGCTGCGAACTTACCAAGACACGGCCGTTCACGTAAACCAACAGACCGAACAAGGAGAGCACTGGTCAGAAATGCAACCAAGTGCCCCAAGATAACTCTGGAGGAGCTGCGACGTACTGCCGCTGAGCTGGGGGAATCTGTACCTGGGACAACTATAAGTCGTACTCTACACAAATCTGGCCTACATGGACGAGTGGCAAGAAGAAAGCCATTATTGAAAGGAGGCCATAAGAAATTGTAGAGTCATACCGCAAAAGATTTGCTGCTGTTATTGCAGAAAAAGGAGATTCCACAAAGTATTAATTCATGCTGTATGAATACTTGTGCACGCCCGACTTTTTGGTTTTCTATTTTTTAAAAATAAAAGCATCATGTATCATTTTGCTTTCACTTCACAGTTGTCTGTTACTTGTGTGTGAACTTTCACAAACACATGCTAAATAAAATCTTTCAAAAAGTTCAAGGTGTATTAGTACTTTCGAGAGGCACTGTATATATATATATATATATATATATATATATATATATATACATACTATAAAAAGCTGGGTCTTGAGCCTGCTCTTAAAAACATGAACGTTTCTCTGTGGTCCTGAGCTCCTCCGGCAGGTCGTTCCAGAGGCGAGGGCCATAATATTGGAAAGACGCCTCGCCGTGAGTCTTTCTGTTGACTTTAGGAATAACTAGGAGACCCCTGCCGGAGGAGCGAAGGGGCCGTGAAGGTTCATAAGGTAAAAGCAGTTCTGAAAGATAAGAAGGACCAAGACCATTAAGACATTTAAAAACCATTAAAAGAACTTTAAAATCGATCCTGAAACACACGGGGAGCAAGGCAAGGCAACTTTATTTATACCGCGCATTTTGTACACAAGGTAACTCAATGCGCCTTCTAATGCGATTCTAAAACCGGTATAATGGATATAAATAATTGCTAACCCAAACTCTAACCCTAAGTCTAACCCTAAAGTGGCAGTTAATAGGTTAAATTGAAGGACACCAGCCCTGTGTTTTTATGATATTCTGATCTAATGCTGTGGAACTGCATATGTTATTATTGCTGTTTTTTTCTGATTGAACTGATGGACAAAAACCCCTCGGATTACCTTAAACATTATTTCAGTAAGTGCCATACTCCTTTAATCTCTCCACAGAATGATTATTCAGCCTTTTACTTTTGAAAACGACTTTTGAACAATGGCAGGTGAACACATTGTGGGATGAAAGAAAAGCATCAAGAAAAATCAATACGGCAATTATGTGTGCAGATAATGGACATCAAGGTGTTTTTTGGAGTGACCGAAAAGGGGTTACATAAAGCCAATCGAAGCCGTGCAAACATTGCATTGTCTCACGCCAGCTGTTCCTACCATGGATTTAGTGTCAGGGGCCGAGAGAAAACCCAAATGTCTTTTTCTTTGTTTGGCTTCTCATTGTGTAATACTAATTATGTATCTGCTTTTTGGTGAAATCAAGTTGGCCCGTACACACACACAAGAAAAGGTTTGGTAACAGAGACTGTGTGTAGAACCTTTTTAAGGAAATGAAGAAAATTGTCAAGGAAGACAAAATTAAACATTAGCCGTCAAGTAACTTCTACCAATTTGCCAAAGCGCAAGCTGCCTACCCTATAGTCCCAGTAATTAAATTGCATTAGGTCATGCAGATTCTTTTGACAGCTTAAGTTACAGGAAAGCAAACTGTTTGTGTAGTATGTAACCCCTGAACCGCTGTGAAGGAAGCTCAGCCCTCTGCCACGAGTGGCGCTGTAATAAAAGTGCCTGACGTCGGTCACTTCCTTTCTGCAACACTGCTCCCGGCTGTGACCATGCACTATCTTCACAACCAAGCATAGTGGTTTTTCACTTTGAAACTTTTGCAAAAACTTAACTTTAAAAAAAAGGATCGTACAAAAGAACTTTGCGTTTCCCAAAACAGGATTGTATTCAAGGTCTTAAAATAAAGGATCATGAACTGAACTTATTGTTGTTGTGTGTCACTTAAAATGATCATTTATATTTATGTGCCTTATTTATCTGTGTTCAAACATTTTCTTTTCGATATTATTCACTGAAAACGTATTTCTGTGTCTCATACTAATTCCATTCACATCAAACTCCCATAACAAATCTTTTTTTTATTTCTTTTTTTTCTGTTCAGTCATATACATCCCATTGCAATAAGTCCTAGCCTGACAGTAAGCTGTTTGCCATACAGGTGTGTATCAAAGATTGCATTTGGCCTTTGTTGTTTCGAGCTGATTTCAAGTCCACTGTCCAAATAAAAACTTCTAAGTAGAAAAAAAAAAAAATGCCTGTTGATAATGAAAGAGTGACGGAGGGGGAGAAGCAAGGAGGGAAAAGACAATATGATAAGATAAGCACACTTGATTAGAGAGCGCACACGCCTCCGCCAGGGGTCACCTCCAGCTCCACGCCGCTCAGGAGGGTCAGAGATCCAGATAACCGGAGAGGTTTAAAGAGCGCCGTTTGACAAGCATGACAATGGTCTGACAGCTCTCATTGGGCCATGATTAATGACTGACATCTTCGCTGCCTGTCTCTCATCCTGAATGTAAATCCAGCGTAGGAGAAAATTACCCTCGTACAGCCCAATAATCGAAGCGGGACGCAAAGGTGGAAGAGGTAGCCCACTGTTAATAAACTAAATAGGAATAGTAAGTATATTTGACTAATGGAAATATGTGGCAGCTTATCTTTGCCACCAATCACTGCCTCACACACCATAATCATACTTAGGCAATGTGAGAGGAGTTCTGCCCAAGGACACAACGACAGCACCGGTCGGAACTAAAAATTGAGCGTTTTCACCTGTGGACAAAATGCTTCTAACCTCGTAGCACCTTTCACTTCAGTGCCAGCACTCATGCACAAGACTTGAAAGGTTTTTTTTTTTTTTTCTTTACTTTACAGGACGGATACAGAAACACAAATCGTACAAACTGTAGCAACATTTTACTTTCCATTTGTGCCCAGGAAATAAACCGGGAATACTAAAAGCCCAGCACCAAGGCTGATTTTAAATAGGGCCCACTTGAGAGGTGATGAGGGAGCTGCTGGCGTGATTGAAAATGACTGTCAGCAAATCCTTTTCATTTGTCGTAACACGGTGACATTTAGCAGTGGGATGAGCTCAGTCCGAGTTTGGTACGTGGAGATGCTGTCCTCAATCAACCCCGCACATTAGTTTGTAATAAGCTTCCTTTCATGCATTGCCCCCGTGTGACTCTGTCTGTTGTTATGCACCGGGTTACATGCATGATGGAAGTGCAAGGTAAAAATTGACTAGTTGTGGCGTGTCAAGGGACGCTGATCACATTATTAACATTTATTCCACATCGGCGTTGACATTGAGACGGGCTCCTTTTTAAAACAGCTGGCTTCAGTGGCTAATGAATATGTATTATGGGTAGCATGTGCTGACATTTGTCATTGACTATTTTGACTGGGACTATCTGGACAAGCTCACCTTTATAAGGGCAAATGGTTACCGTGCATTGAGTTTAGAGAAGCATTTGGAGACTGGCATAATACTCAGTGACTTATACTTATTTGACAGGTGAAATGAAATGATGCCAAAGCTCCGTTCACAAACATTTCCCACTGTGCTCAGGTGCAGCTCAGTCCCGGACCCGCGTGGAGAAGGTGGGCCAGAGCGCGGCACCGTTGCTGATGCATGCGCGCACGGAATAAGGAGCTGTTATATATGGCGTCAGATAACTATCTTTAAGTTGAGGGCGCAAATACAACATCAACGCGCGCAGAACACAGGGATCGAGGGCGCATGTACTAAAAGTGAGCGCAAAAACTATGACAGAGGCTTATGTCCCTTCATACGCCCGGTGTTTGCATTTCAGCGCGCTGTTTTCAGCCCTCGCTCTTCCACAGTTTGACCGCTCAGTTTTCTTCTTCATTCAGCGCGTTACTTCATCAGAATGAGGCTGACTAGGGGATCACAGATATACTAAAACTGAAAACATTTTATCAAACTAATAATTTATAAAGGGACTGAAAAAGACATAAATATATTTGACCCAATACCAAAAATGAAAAAAGTATATCATATCAAGCTAGTATAATCGGCTAATTAATTATAATAGCTATTATGATTCATTATTTAGTATATTATTGTTCAAGAAGAACATTGCCTAAAACAGTAATACATAAATACTATAGAAAAAAGGAATAATAATAATAATAACACCACCAGAGGTGGTATAGTAGCCAACATATTTACTCAAGTAAGAGTAACATTACTTTGAAATAATTTTACTCAACTACAAGTAAAAAGTAGTGACCCAAACAATTACTCAAGTGAAAGTAAAAAAAAAGGATTTGAATACTGTGAGTAATTGATTGAGTGTAAAAGTCCGATTTATTTACTATGATGCCATAAATGGTGTGAACCAAAACACAAAATCCTGTGAAAATTGTGATATTTACAAAGAAAATTCCAAGAAAATGGCAGAACATACAGAAAAACAAAAAGGAGCTTAAATATTTACTCAAAGTGGAAAAAGTAACAACTACTTTTACTCAAGTAAGAAACAGATGCTTCATTAGAATTTGACTCAAATAGAGATAAAATGTATTGTATGATAAAACTATTTGAAGAAGTAGGCCTACAATTTCTTCAAAAAGTTACATTAAAGATAAATAGAATATTCTTAACTAATTATTTATTGTATGTTCGCGTTCACTCACTGTCAGATCTGGATACTTCTGCATTGTGAATCTGTGATCCCCTAGTCAGTCTTATTCTGAGGAAGTAACGCGCTGAATGAAAAAGAAAACTGAGCGGTCAAACTGTGGAAGAGCGAGGGCACTGCGGGCTGAAAACAGCGCGCTGAAATGCAAACACCGGGCGTATGAAGGGACATAAGCCTCTGTCATAGTGTCTGCGCTCACTTTTAGTGCATGCGCCCTCGATCCCTGTGTTCTGCGCGCGTTGATGTTGTATTTGCGCCCTCAACTTAAAGATAGTTATCTGACGCCATAGTTATAGGTTATAGGCGCGGCTGCATTTGTCATCGTAAAAAAAAAAGTGAGGAACGGCAGTGCCGCTGTGAATGAAGAGAGCATCAGCGGCGTAATATGCCTCATGTTTCTTTTTTGCATCGCCCGTGTACAGCTCAGTCCAAATTCATTTCACAAACAGGGCAAAAGCGACCTTACTCCTTACTCTGAGGATCCTGCAAGTGTGGCACATCTGTTTCTATAAGACAGGGTTGCCCAAACTTTTTGTCTCCGAGGGCCAAAATGAAAAAGTGCCTGTGGGTCGCAGGCCAAACACGGCGATGTCAAGGGTGAAACACATATAACTGCAAATAATAATAGTTACTTTATTTTATTTTTAAAGTATAAATTTGCATTTTATTATATCTATGCAAATAACATGCTATATAAAACAAATGTTAACTATGGCAAAAGTCTAGTTTTAGTAGAAAAAGATCAACAATTGTAGCAATATGTAAAATGTAAAAAACAACACCCATCTACATTACCTTCATTGACTTTACCTCATTCATTAGTTAACTCAAAGAAAATACCATATTAGATCATTTTGAAAGTGTCAGTTCAGCATCAATTCTTTTGGAAGTGTGAAAGCACTTTGAATTGCCTTGTGTATGAATTGTGCTCTACAAATAAACTTGCCTTGCCCTGCCTATAAGTCCATTTTTAACATGACCTATGTTGATGTCAACAAACTTTACAATAAAAATAGGAAAACTGGGAAAGTTGATGTACAACGCTCTGTGATAAACACCAAGACACCACAACAGTGTTTCCTGAATTTTGCGAAAGGAGTGAAACAGCGCCCCAATTTGACGCTGGTGGACTAAAACGTGTACTGTATCCATATTTACCATTGAGAATGAATGGGAGAGAGTTAGTATTACCCATACAGCACAAAAGTAGGTCACTCTTTGGCGGGCCAACAGAATTGTTTCGGCGGGCCAAATTTGGCCCACGGGCAGTGGCGCCTCCAGAAATTGTTCATAGGGGTGGCCAGATGGGGCCACTTAAAATCTTGGGGTGGCAAACCAAAACTAGGTCTAGAGCGGCTTGCCTGACTGGCTGTGAATTTGGGCTGAAAATATTCAAAACTGATACTACAGTACTACAATTAACACTGGCCAGTGGGGTGGCCAATGGGGTGGCCAGGAGTTGGCCAGGGGTAGCCTGGTGGCGCCACTGCCCACGGGCCCCACTTTGGGAACCCCTGCAATAAGATGTCATTTGCAACTGTAACTCTGCAACCTCTCCGCAGCTAAAGTGAGTTTCTGATCAATCCTTTTGTATTTAGTAAATTTGTTATGAATGAAGTGACAACAGCAATTCGGTTAATTACAATTTGCATTTGCTGTATGGTGGCAAGTTGCTTAAAAAAATGATATACATACATAGTAATATCATTTGTTTAAATAATGGGAACATTTCAAATAAACTAAAACGACTGAACTCTAGTTCCGTTTTGCTACAGGCAGGCTCCACATCTCTAGTGAAGCTCCTCATTACACTGATTGTTTAATAGATATAATCAAGCAACAATGTCCAATTAGGAGAGCAAAGACAAGCCAGGATCCTAAATGAAAGAACGTAGGGGGCATTTGACACTGCAAATTTGGCGGTACCGTGCATTGGATTTTGTCCTTTAATCAGAGAGTTTTTATGAAGAATCTTCCGGAAAAGTGTGTTGACGTGTAGATGTGATATGATGGCGGCTGAGGGGATGTGAACAAACAGTCCTTTCCAGGTGGTTTGAGTGATTGCTTAATCCCCTGTAGCGAGATGATTGCACAGCGAGGTCAGTTCGAAGGCTTAGACTGATTGAGGGCTGTCTGTCGTCAGGGACTGGTCTGGAGCCAGAGTTTCTGATGCCATTAGATGGACGGGGCCGGAGATTCTGAGGTTTTATCAACACTCCAACCAAAAACTGTCTAAACTGAGTGACAACGGGATGGGGAGAAATCATAGAAGTGTGATGAAGTAATCGCAGGGGAAGACAGTTTAGTGTAATTAGTGTTTGGGGGAAGTGAAGGAAAAGGACGAGATAAGGCTGAAAAACATTGGATTTTCAATGTGCTATGTGCTTTCGTTGGTTTCTTTGGAAAGAGATCAAATGTACCTTGTATGTACCTGTATCTTGATATAAAAACATACACAAATCATAAACAAGAAAAACACCAAGAAGAAATATATTTAGGATACAATTAGGAAAAACAATAAGTGGGAAACATAAAACCACCTTTTTGAGGAAGCCAGTGCAAACACTCCATACTAACTTATTGCTGAGTTTGAGTTTGAAATGGTTCTGCACTTCTTCTGCCCTCTGGGTAAATGTTGATATTGCAATACTTTTTTTTAGATATTTCGAAGTCACCCATTTCGTTCCAGTTCCTTCAGATTTTATTTACATGATACTAGACGTTACTGTTTCAGTAAATACAGCTTGTTGTCAGCGTTGTCAAGCCATTGCTCCCCACTCATCAACACCCTTTAATACCACAAGCTGTCACTGTTGATACTATACCGGGCGTCACCATCTAAAGTTCAGAATCTCCCGCGGCTGCAATTGGATCACCCCCTGCTGCTGTGTACGTTCAAATAATAGAGGAGTGGGGGGTGAAGGGAGGCAGCCTGCTGCATATCAAACTCCACTAGTGAGCTGCAGAAATCCTTTGTGCGGACATCTCTGTGACAGTTCCTTGGCAACTTGTACGCCTGTGTGCCACGAGCTCCCTAAGCTGACTGTTTGGATCAAGTGGAAGGAGGCAGCAATCCCAAAGAGAACAAAATAGCAGATCCCAGCAGCTTTTCCCGCCGATGCAATGAGATTTAGTGGGATGGAGAGGGGCGCGAGAATGCAGCGGCGAGGGGCGTGTGATGTACATTTAAATCTTTTGAAATGCCAGACAAATAAGAGTCACAAGAGGCATTATGTTTCCATAATGATGTTGCGGTACTGTGCCAACATGCAAATGAGCAGCGGTAATAAAGCGGTGACATTTTCTTTGAAAAATGCTCACAAATAGAATGATAAAAGCTTGTTTTCCACATGCATGCTTTGTAGTGCCACATTTTCCACCAAAATGTATGCATTTGTATGTCAATTTAAATCGGCCAATTAGAGAAACACCTTTGTTTGGAGACACTGCAGTTTAATGGTTGCCTCGCAGTTGGAAATCCCTAGATTGCAGACGAACACAGAATCAAGTTTGCATGCTGATGTAAATCTTTGTGGACCATCTACTTTATTGCGTTGGCGGAGGGCTGCGCACTCCAAATGTTTGTGTCCTTTAAATGCTCCACTTTTGAAAATAAATGAGTTTAAAGGGGTTCACAGGTCAAGCAAACATTGCAGAACTATTTCACTTTTTCTTCTGAAAACCCATGAATTCAACATACATTTCTTCACCTTTCCCCTCTCTGTCTGAGCTTTACCACCTGCTCCTTTATAATCCCGGCATACCTCTCACCGACACACTCTCCTGAATCTGCAACTAAGCTCTGAAAAAAAAAAGAAAAACTGGTCAGAATTGGTTCCAGTCCGGCGGACACAACTCCAGCTCATTTAATGTATTCCACTCTATTACCACTTTTTTGTTCTGACACTTCATTCTTCTCCCACCAATATACGAGAGGGTCATCCAATAAGTGACACCTCTCTTCCATGGCATAGGCACGACTGGCGGTCTCGCTATGTCGTGGCTGAGAGAGAGGCTTTTTCCAAGAGATAGATTTGCTGACAGAGACGTCCCATCACTCTGGCGCAGGTTGAGGCTTGAACAGGAAACGGCTCCACTGTAGAAGGTGCAGCAGCCCTTGTCACTTTCATCTGAGGTAATTGATCACAGCAGACAACAGCTGATGTGTGCAAGTCAATTGGAAGGGGGCAAGGAGGGATGCTGCTCATTCAGATAAAAGAGCCACAGCATCTTCACCACCCGTCACTTTCATTGATAGGCTGACATCACCACGAGGAGACCATGAATCAACTGGAAGGAGAGTTATTCTTGGGGAATGCACTGATAATGAATCAATACATCCTTTAGTGCCTGTGAACAACGTGTCCCTGTTAGAAAATGTGTCTCATATAATTAACTGACTTTAAAAAACCCTTCATAATCACACGGGTCCAGGCTATATGTCTTAACGATTTAATAACACCCACCCACAGGCAACCATAGGCGCCGATTTATGTTTTGGGTGCCCAGCTAAAATTCTACTGGGTGCCCATAGATTTGAGTGGGTGCTCGAGCCCTGCAGCACCCACGGGATCGGCGCCTATGCATACAACTGTAAACCCAAGCAACCAACCCGTCCCTTATTCATAAACCTGCAAACACTGAAATTCTATGATTTAGTAGAGTTTTACACCTTACAAAGTTATGTTCAAAGTGAATAATAAAGTTCAAAATATGTTCAATGTCAGGCATAGCCAGCATGAGCTGAGTAGAGATGTTTCTAAAGAAAAGATTTCAAATAAACACCATGAGATTTTGTATTTGTGTTAAAGGGGTCAGTCAGCCTTTATTAAAAAGTATGGCCCTCTCTCCTCCACTTTAAGAGAATGTATAAAAAGAATGATTCTTGTCAAATACATGAACTTTGAATACTAGTTTAAGTATATGCTTACAGTGTCAACTATTTAAAAAAAATCATGTTGAAGCTTTATAAAGCATGTGCTGTAAGATGCCATAGAAAAGTGTTTCTTACTAACAGAGTCTGGCATAGACTCTGCAGTGTGTCTGCACACAAAAGAGACAGGTCAGTCTTTTGAGGACAAGGCCACGTTCCTGTTGGATAAAGGGCCACTTTGGTTTGAGAGGGAGGCGAAGAAGGCCATACATGAGAGAGTGAAACCTTGCCATCTGTTGCTATGAGCTTGCGGCTGTTCAAATGTTTTACTCAAGTACTGAAGTACTGTTATTTCAGAGCAATCTTACCCAAGTAGAAGTGTGATAAATCTATACAAGAAGTAGCCTGGGAATACCTATGCTGCTTGCGCGCTTGAATCATTTCGAACTGCTCAGCAGCGTGGAGACCAAGGCCGAAATCATCGCATGGATTTGGGGACCAATCACAGAACGGGGAGGGACGCCAAGACGATGACGCACTATTTGACAGACGCTTTTAGTTTGTTTACGGATCCAACATGACAGCAGCAGACGCAAAGCCATCTTTCGATCAAGCTTTAGGCCGTGTTAAATAGTAAAGCTCGAAAGTTTATTTTAAAAGAAGAACAGCGTTTGGCTTTACCATCTCTACATACGTCACCGGGTACAATTGATACAATTGGCTATGGGCTACGTGCAGACATTCGTAGGGCCCAATAAACGGCTATCGTTAACCACACCTCTCCTATGAGAAAATTAATCAGTGGTCTGACGTTAGCCAGGCTACACAAGAAGTACACTTACTTTAAAAAAGTTATTCAAGTCCACATAATTTGTGTATACGTTACTTGCTACTATAAACACAAATTATGGCCATGTTTTTACCAAGTCCACATAGGATCAGCATTTATGCCTGCCAGGCGCTCTGGGGATACCATTCAGACTAAAACAACATGCATATCTTGGAACTTATCAGATGCCACTTAGCATTCAAGGGCTTCGCGATTCATTAGTAGCCCTGCACACTGATTAGATGGAAGCATCTGTTATCTGCTTCCGATCCTTATGCCATCAATGTCGCAAATAATCACAGACAACAGGTGCTTTTCGCTGCTGCAAGTACTTCAACATTAGAATACTTTGCATTAGCTCTGCGCCTGCTAAGTGATGAGACCTGATGCATTATTAATTGCGATGCATTTATACACAATTTAGGTAAACATTGGTATGTCCTCATTTCATTCATTTTCAACCATTTTCCCAAGGTTGTCCAGTGGATCAAGGTTTGAGTTATAAATAAGTAGAATAAAGCTCCTTCTTTTTCTTAAATCAATGGTACAAGGGCGCTAGTATCTTTAAAAATTATGTTTTTTTATCCCGTGTCTTGGGCTTCTGTAGACAAGCAAACAGATCTAAAGTGAACAGAAAATTGACCCTTTTAAAAACTGCTGTCAGGGTGAAGACTTGGAGCAACCCCAGTTACCACAGTCAAGTGTGGTGAGTGAAAGTGGTTGTAGCAGCGCAGAAATGGCCAGTAGAGCCACAATCATAATCTGTGTGTAAAGTTCGCCTTTGGTTTATTTTTTGTATTCATCTACTTAAACAAAATAATGGGAATACTCAATTACCTGCTTTCGTTTGTCTGTGAGATATTTCAATTTTGACAACGACTCACGCGCCGATCACACAGTGTGGATGCAGGACGAGCAACAGATCAAACCGAGCATCTTTGTCAACACTAACATAAGATTGAGCATTAAGGGATCACAAGCCACCACATTTCTTCTCCTTAAGATGCAAATGGTTTGATGGGGTAAGTAATTAGACTAAAAGGATAAAAAGTAATGTATGAATAATAAATAATTTATGAGGGGAAAATATCCATAAGCAACGGTTTTACCATATTTTGTGCACTTTGATGTCAACATGAATTGCTCAATATTATCATCAGGTAATAGCCATTATTTATTAGCATTTAGCTATAAAACATTTGCTATTTAAATAAGTGCAATCAGATTTCATGCCAAATGTGTTAAAGTTATGAATCCTGTATTTAAGGACCGCTCAGAAAAGTTACCATTTCTGCGAGAGCCCATTGTAAACCACACTGTCCGATTACCTCTCAACACATCTCTCTCCATCTCCACCACTATAGCACCTGTGTGTAGCTGTCTGGTTTCAGCCGACGTCACTCTTGCCACTTTTTCCGCGCCGTGCTGTCCGGCTTGTTGCTCCGTGACATAGGAGCCTGACCCGTTTTCACTGGCCGCCCGCTGAGAGGAGACACTGTAATTACCCGAGGCTGCGGAACTTGACACTTGTTACTTTTTGAACGGGGCCAAATGATGGAAGTGAAGATGGATATAGAGGTCTCCTGTGGACATAATCACACCTTCATCATGGCCTACAAATTATTGCGAGAACACACAACAGGGAGTGAGTGGGTGGGCACTGAAAGAAACCTCGTCTAAATCAGGATGAGAAAAGCTATAGATTGTCTGTATTGCTACAAATGCCAGCAATTTTACACCGATGAAGGCAGAAGTGTTGTGGTAACCCCTCCAACATGCATTATAGCTTATGTTAGATCTCATACATTTTCAATCAGCCCAGTAATTAAAAACCAAAGCTATAATTTCATGTTTTTTTCTAATTACTGTTGCGTAAACAAAGAAGCACGTTGACTGCTATATATCCCATAAATTTGCTTCTTGAGTGTTACCTCATCATTCTTAACTCGTAATTCCCGACTGCAACATCTGGTGGTCCTCCCATTCATCTGTCTATATTGGTTCTGATGTATTGCTCCAGGTATTCTTCCCAGCGATACTGATTTGCATCACACAGTTTGGACACGCCTCCTCATCAGCGACTTTGATTTTTTTTTTTTCAGGCGTAGTTGGCGCCAGTCTTAGACATATACTGCATTTCAAATGATTATGCAAATAGTAATGATGCAGATGATTTCAGTGTCATAAAGGTATAAAAAATGAAAGGTTTTCAAAGATACTCATGGATGGTATTGTGTCTCAGGGCTCCTTGAATCCCTGATAGCAATCTTAGGAGCCTGTGATAATTAGCCAGGTTAGCTCAGTTAAGGAAAAAAACTACTGAAAAAGGACGTTCCACATTATTAAGCAAACCACCATTGTCAAGCAACATGGGAAAGAAAAATGATCACTCTGCTGATGAAAAGCGTGAAATACTGTAGTTAAATGCCTTGGACTAGGTATGAAAACTTTCGATGTTTCATGAAAAACCAAGCGTAATCATCGTACTGTTAAGAGATGTGTGGCTGATTCAGAGCACACACGGGTTGTGCAGATAAAGGGAGAATGAGGACGGTTTCTGCCAAACACATCAGATTAAGAGAACAGCTGCTACAAAGCAGCAAACAGGTATTTAAAGCTGCTGGTGCCTCTGGAGTCTCCTGAACATCAAGGTGTAGGACCCTCCAGAGGCTTGCAGTTGTGCATAAACCGGTCTCCCCTAAACTGTTAATTGAATGCTGATGAGCAGAAATGGCTGCAGTTGTCCCAGAAATACATGAAGACTCATTTTCAAACCATCTTGTTCACTGATGAGTGCCATGTAACCCTGGATGGTCAGACGGATGGGGTAATGGATGGTTGGTGAATGGCCACCATGTCCCAACAAGGTTGCGATGACAGCAAGGAGGAGGCAGAGTCATGTTTTGGGACAGAATCATGAGGAGAGATCTGGTCGGCCCTTTTAGGCTCCCTGAAGGTGTGAAAATGACCTCTGAAAAATATGTGGAGTTTCCGACTAACCACTTTCTTCCATGGTTTTTCTTCATGCATGACAACGCACCATGTCATACTGTAAAGAATACCTCTGCATTATTGGCTGCTATGGGCATAAAAGGAGAGAAACCCTATGTGTTATATGTGTTATATGTTTTATGTCGCACGTTTGCACCAAGTAAAATTCCTAGTTTGTAAACCTTGTTCACAAACCTTGGCAATAAAACGAATTCTGATTCTGATTCTGATTCTGATTCTGAACCTTTGGAGCCTCAAGCAAAATATCTATGAGGGTGGGAGGCAGTTTACAGTTGTTTATTATATTTATTTTTGAAAGAAATACTCTTATCATTTGGAGGTTTTTTCAGTCACATTCAAATGATCCACTAACAGTTAAAGACCTGAAAATTATGCTGACTTTCATTTGAGTTGACAATTTAGAAAATCTGAATATAATTTGCATAATAATTTGGAAAACAGTGTAAAAGCCTTTGGTGTCTATTACTTCCAAAATGTAATAAAAACACGGCAAAAAAGTGATGAAAAAGCAACAAAAAATCAACAAGCAAGCTATGAAAGAAGGACAAAAAGGTGACAAAATGCAATGAAAACGTGACCAAAACATGACAAAAAAACAAAACATATGAAAACACAACAAAAACGCTTAAAAAATTTGACAAAAAAGTTACCATCAGTCTTAGCTTTAAAATGAGGCGTTACTCTGGCCTATGGGCTGTACACCCCAGTCCAGAAGCTTTTAGATTTAGGTAAAGCTATAGAGAAAAAGAACATTTTCAAGGCGAATTGATTTGTCTTGTGTACGAAATTCACGGCCCGCGAGATGACTCAATCCAGCCCACGACTTGTAGGGCATAAATTCCTGAGTATTTCACAAAAAAAGTAAGTCTCTAGCCCATTCCTTTGCAGAGTTATGAATTTGTTTAAGAAATTACCAGAATGCTCACTCCAGCCACTAGGGGGGTTGCTTAAATAAAAATAAAAGGAAATAATTCCATACGTGTCCAGCAGAGGGCACTGACATGATAAGAGATCAGGATATAAACAACACATTGGCTACACTCCAGTCCGGCTCATTATTATTCATTTATTGAAAAAAGTGTCCTCAATAGTATTTTCCCAATCAATACATATTTTATTTTGGAGCTTTTGTTGAATAACCTGAATACTGATGCATACATATGTGCATCCTTGGCTTGATATGGGTAAGTATTTACAGAAAATAATAGCCCTACTAAATACCAGTATCAAATATTAAAAATACACAATTTAGTGTCATGTACAATAGGATAAAGTTGCAGAATAAGTTCGAGTTATTGTTGGTGCGGCCCTCTGACTCAATTTAGGCTTCTTATGTGCCCCCTTATGAGAATTAATTGCCCACCCCTGACCTATATTCACTACTACCTGCAGACGGCAATTTAGGCCAATTTGAAATTGTGACCATCCCACACTTTCACTACCTGGTGTTTTTTTCCTTGGATAGATATTGTTTCAAATTGTACACACATACTCAAAAGAAGCCTCAATTATGTCCACTTTAACACTTTGACATTTCTTTGCCTATATGTTGTAATTTAAATTAGAAGTTAAAACACAATAGTAACCAAAGCAACTGATTCTATCAATAAGAATCATTGAAATATTGGAGAAAATGGGTACCTTGATAGTCTTAAATGTTTCGGACACAATGGCAATTTCAATGTTGCTCAAGCTGAGATGGTGCGCGAGATCTCCCAGGCTTGTCGACCTTTATCTCTGCAAACATCAGAATCCCTATACAAAAAAGGCAGAAAATGAGCTATTGATTTTCCGCTTTTCTCTCCCAGTGTAGTTTCTTATTCCCCTCTGGTATTGTCATTGCATAGTCTAAATGAAGGTCAGCATTGGTTTCCTTGTCACCGCTATACACATTCAGAGCAGAAATATTACAGGGCCTGTTTTTGAAAGGGAAAGGTTGTGTTGGATGGAAAGAGGTTTCTATTGTCTTCAGGGAATAATTGGCTCAATAAAATGTTTCACTGTCGAGAGATAGAAAGCTTGTGATGTGTAAGGGGAAAATACAGCGGAAAGCAGTGGTTTCTGAACCTGTATGTTGAGAGATCCCGGACTAATACATAACCTTCTGACCATTATCTCGATATCGATATACAACTTAATCAGGGAAGGGAACACAGTCAGTACCACTGAACAGAGGTTTTTAGGTTTAGTGTAAAGATGTTGAAATGTTTGAAACATGTTGGAGCAAACATTCTGAAGGTAATCATTTCGAATCACTGTCCAATCCTGTACATTTTAAGCTGAAGTAAAAAAAAAATACTCACAAATTTCACAATTTATAATTTCATTTTTATTTGCACCATTTGGTATCTGTTCAGTCCTCAGGCCTGTTACAACCAAATACACACCTCCTGTCTATTCTTGTTTTCTTTTGTCATTTTGCTATTTGAGTAATAGATTTTTTTTTATTTAATAACAAATTAAAAATAAATTTCATGAATAATCTCAATCATCAACATTTTTCGAAATTATATTTGATACTGGATTTTCTTTTTCTGTGCTAGAGACAATCACACTAATCTTCTGTTACAATAGTTGGGTCTGAAAGCCACTATTCTAACTCCTGGATGATCAAAACTTACAGCTGTCTTCCTCACGCTGTGTCTCTCATCTGCACTCTTTGCATCTTTATCTTGCCGTCTAAATTAAGAGCAAACGAAAAAAATAAATACATCAAAACTCTTCTTCTCTCCATCATGTTTGATTTGACCCTGAGGTGTTTGGCTGTCAGCTGATCACGTCCCGGTAAAAGGGGACAAAAAACGCGTTCCTTAAATCTGCTGCTACATCAGTGCATTGGACTTGGCATGTGTGTCTAATCTCACCTCCCAATGTGAGCCGTGCGATCAGGGCTGGTCTAACACAGGGACCGTTTTGCATTTCTGTCACATGTATCTGCAAAAATCCTAATGCTTCATCCAACTCTTTTGCTGCTTTTGGCTCAATGGTGACATTTTCTATGAATCCAAAATAAAAAAATCACATACAATCACAGGGGAAAACTACCTACAATTAATTATTGCCTTGTTCACAGATTTCATGCCAAATATCTTCAGCAAAGCTATACATCCTCTGGGACAGCAAAGTTGTGCTAGTTCCTTTTGTATAATCAGAATCAGAATAGGTTTTATTGCCATTGTTTCAGAACAGGGTTCACAGAACTATGAATTTTTCTCGGTATAAAGTGATGAGTGATCTAAGTGTGGACACACCGCACAGTGCAAGTGCAGAAACATCCATGAGTCTATAACTAAGCTACAGAGACTTGTTATTGTTCATGAGTCTGATGGCGGAGGGAAAAAACTGTTCAAGTGGCGGGAGGTATGGGTCTGGATAGACCGTAGCCTCCTGCCTGAGGGGAGAGGGGTGAATAGTCCGTGTCCAGGGTGAGAAGGGTCAGCTGTGATCCGACCCACACGCCTCCGGGTCCTGGAGGTGAACAGGTCCTGGAGAGATGGGAGCACACAGCCAATCACCTTCTCTGCAGCACGCACAATGCGCTGCAGTCGGTGCTTGTCCCATTCTGTAGCGCCGGGGAACCACACGGTGATGGAGGAGGTGAGGATGGACTCGATGATGGCCGTGTAGAATAATATAAGTACTTAAGTTTAATGACCATTAGGAATGTGACAAACAGGTTGACAGTATTATTTCCTCGGTCAGAATGACACAGAGAAGGCTTTGCACACTTTCATTAGTTGCTGCATTGACTATAATGCACTTTATGTGGGCGTGAACAAGTGCTCTTTAAATCGGGTGCAAATGGTTCAAAATGCTGCTGCTCGTCTGCTCACAAACACATGCCGGCGCAGTCACATTAGCAGCCAGGGTTAAAGTTAAACTTTTAGTGTTTGTTTTCAAATCTATTCATGGTCTTCTATGTGAACTGCTTGTTGCACATCAGCCCAGTAAAGCCAGGCACCACCTTGAAAACTTTTGTCTGCTAATTGCACAAATATGTATTTTACAGTATATTGATTTGTTTTTATTTCTCTATGTTGTCTTGAAATAGTTTTTAGTGCTGCATTTATGCAAATCACTTTGGTTCAGCAGGTGCTATACAGTATAAAAAAAGGTTGATTGATTAATTGATTGATTCTTTTTCTTTGCATTGTTTATCTATCTTGCAAAGTCAATGTTAACCCTGAATTGTCACAATCACACACACACAAACCTTTGTGAGAGTCTTATGTTTTGAATAGCATTATAAATAGATGAAACGACCCAGCTGCTGAATATATTTGCTTTTGAAAGGAAAAAAAACATTTATCTAAAGCTGAAATGTTAACACTTTTTTGCGCCTCTAAATGAGTGCCTTTGACTTAGCGTGCTGCTGTGATCTCACCTCTCAAAGGTGAGCATTGCTATCATGGCCAGTCTCACTCAGCAGAAGCCTTTTTTGCATATTCTTCACACTTGTTTATGGTTTACTGAGCAGGTCACTACCCATGCTTGCTTGAACAGCTGCTCCAGTGTGACCCCCCTCCATAAGCCTAACAGGGGCGCTGAGACTACTTCACTGCCGCTTCCTGTCAACTCCTTCCTCCGCTCGTGAGCCCTGCTGGTGACCTCATGCACAGCCTTTACCAAGACCATATGAATAATTTATCTTTTTGAATTTAGCCCGTGCCTGACATTTTGATGTTTGATGCCCACGGGCTTTGGTTTTAACAATACAGATAGAGCAGCCTTTTCCTTGATGCACCATCAGATAGAGTCACCAAGCATAGTGTGGTTATAATCATGGAGAAGTGCACGGCATACAGCAGAGGAGGAGATGTAAAAGGCAGACATTTGAGTTGGAAATATTCTGTTCCATCAATAGCCAGATAAGATAATATGGAAACCTAATAATCCTTTTGGGAATGAACGAGGAACCAGAAAACAGATGGATACATGGATACATAATAACAATGTTTGCAACAGAATACACAAGGTCATTGCCCTAACTCTCCACACACAATTCAGGGTCACTTGGTTCCCTTCCTGTCCTCTACCTCGAATGCTACAAAAGTGCAAGTATCTTCATTGTTCAACCTTTGCTGAAAGCCTTATTAAAGTATATTTTTTATCACTTTAATTCTTAATTGGGTCATTGCCTGACATCCTATTATGATGGGGCTTGACACTATGAACCTGTGCTCTGGGCTTCTGCGCTGCTTGGACTCTGTGTCTGAATCCAAGTGGCCGCTTGGGCTGGTATTGTAAATGTAATTGGCGAGATACTTTGGTCATGTCTCTTCTTGTACATACTTGTTTCTATGATAATTGACAGGCTTCAACAACAGGGTATGAGGAAGAGTCCACTAAGTTCTGGAGCGGGACCACACCTCACATTCACTCTTTCAGTCTCTGTTCTACTTCCCAGTCCCTCTCCTCAGCATTACCATTCATGGCCCTCCCACCTACTCTCATCCCTTCTATCTTTTAGGTATGAGGGGATGAAAGCCCGAGAGCTCTTTGTCTCCTCTGAACCCCCAAATACAGCCACCGTCTCAACATTCTCCTTCGATCCTCATCTTTGCTTGTCTAATAAGTCTATTTCACTCTATTTTGAGGTTGTAGTCCTTGTTTGTGAATACTATTTTCAGCATGAACACTGAGCCGCAGTCTCCCTCTGTCCTCTTGGCCTTTTTTCCCAGCACTTTGTTACCTCTGTCAGAAGGGTCTGGTGTTGATGTATACGCAGAGGTCATGTGTAGGTCGCACCGTCTCCACCTCTGCGTCCCGAATGATGACAGGTGTCAGTAGATTTTTTGTTCTGTTAGAAACCCTATATCCAGGCCCTTCATCCCATTCTGACACTTAGCCATGGCTGCTTCGTCTTACTCTGTAAGACACTCGGGCACAGCAAAGGCGGTATGGCTAAAATAAAACATATATCTTGTTTTATTCAGTTAATCAAACACACACACAAAAAACACACAAAAAACACAGATATTCTGTTTTAGATGTGAATTTGCTTCATGTTGCATTCGATACTTTTAATAATGCATTCTGTTTTGGTCATTCAAGTTTATTTGTTGTTGTTTGTTTAGTTGGAATCAATAAATAAATGGAATATTGCAATGCTTGTCTTCTACTAAATCCTGCCTTTCGCACAACCGGTGGATTTAACAAAGAGTTTTCAAATTGTATTTGCTAAATCCTGGCTCGATGCTTTCGCTGTAAACCACTGTAGAGCAGAAGAAATGAGAACGTTTCCAATGCTTTCTCTGTAAAGTCTTTTGATTATACAGTATCTTGGTGATTCATTTTATTAGTCTGTGTTTAATAAGCGAGGGACAAATTAAAAACGTGTCTGGAGACTGAAATCACAAGAATTTGAGTAGCAAACATTCACCATTACACATGTAACAGGGATGAAAAAAATAGTACTCAGTGAGCTCTAATTTTGGGGTCTGTGAGAAAAAAAGAATAAAATATGGCTCAGTGGCGCCCCCTCAAACAGGCAGTTTACTTGGGGCCTATGGGACTCCAGACGGAGGAAATGTCATCGTACAAAAATGAAACGGGGCAGGAAAACCCACCATTGTAGGACAAGTAAAAAAATATATATATATATTTATATATATTATGGCCCTGCCCTAAACTCTATAGGAAGTCGGTCATATTAGGTGGAACCTCGAACCTTCAAAATACTTCTCGATCTTTTGACAGCTTCACCCCAAGTTTTTGTTCGAAAGCCTCAACATTTGGTGCGAATATCCCAGACCCATGTATGATTAAATATTAAAGATTGAAACCACTCGTTTAAGAAGTGGCTTAATGGCGCCCCTTACTATGTTTCTTCAGTGAACAACAGGGGGAAAAGATAACAAAATGATAACCAAACAGGGTATCCTACAGAGGAGCTTTATCGAAGAGCAGGTTAGATCTAGAATGGGAGGATTAAACAATATGTGTAAATTGATGCAGAGTATATGAGGGAGTTCCACGCACACATGCCACAGCCACTTCCTGCCACCAGAAAGAAGACTGCAGAGTCTCGATCTGTGCGATGGTCCAACTGACTGAAGGGCAGGCGCGTGAGGATTCCCTCCCTCTGCTGCTCCCTATTGTGTACAGACATTAGATTTGTATATTCACTGTTTTTGTGTTTGAGAGTCATTTTGATTCTCTGTACAGTGGGGAACAAAAGTATTTAGTCAGCTAACAATTGTGCAAGTTCTCCCACTTAAAAAGATGAGAGAGGCCTGTAATGTTCATCCTCCACTTGTTACCTGTATTAATGGCCCCTGTTTGAACTTGTTATCAGTATAAAAGACACCTGTCCACAACCTTAAACAGTCACACTCCAAACTCCACTATGGTCAAGACCAAAGAGCTGTCGAAAGACACCAGAAACTAAATTGTAGACCTGCACCAGGCTGGGAGGACTGGATCTGCAGTTGGTAAGCAGCTTGGTGTGAAGAAATTAACTGTGGAAGCAATTATTAGAAAATAGAAGACATACAAGACCACTTATAATCTCCCTCGATCTGGGGCTCCATGCAAGATCTCACCCCGTGGGGTCAAAATGATCACAAGAACGGTGAGCAAACATCCCAGAACACACGGGGGGACCTAGTGAAGGACCTGCAGAGAGCTGGGACCAAAGTAACAAAGGCTACCGTCAGTAACACACTACGCCGCCAGCAGTGCCAGACGTGTCCCCCTGCTTAAGCCAGTACATGTCCCGGCCCGTCTGAAGTTTGCTAGAGAGCATCTGGATGATCCAGAAGAAGACTGGGAGAATGTCATATGGTCAGATGAAACCAAAATGGAACTTTTTGGTAAAAACTCAACTCGTCGTGTTTGGAGGAGACAGAATGCTGAGTTGCATCCAAAGAACACCATACCTACTGTGAAGCATGGGGGTGGAAACATCAGGCTTTGGGGCTGTTTTTTTTTTTTTTGTGAAGGGACCAGGACGACTGATCCGTGTAAAGGAAAGAATGAATGGGGCCATGTATCGTGAGATTTTGAGTGAAAACCTCCTTCCATCAGCAAGGGCATTGAAAATGAAACGTGGCTGGGTCTTTCAGCATGATAATGATCCCAAACACACCGCCCGGGCAAAGAAAGAGTGGCTTCGTAAGAAGGCAAGGCAAGGAGGGAGTTGAAAGTTCATGTTGCCCAGCGACAGCCCCAAAACATCACTGCTCTAGAGGAGACCTGCATGGAAGAATGGGCCAAAATACCAGCAACAGTGTGTGAAAACCTTGTGAAGACTTACAGAAAACGTTTGACCTCTGTCATTGCCAACAAAGGGTATATAACAAAGTATTGAGATTAACTTTTGTTATTGACCAAATACTTATTTTCGACCATAATTTGCAAATAAATCAGACAATTTTCTGTTTTTTTTTTTTTTTTCTCATTTTGTCTCATAGTTGAGGTTTACCTATGATGAAAATTACAGGCCTCTCTCATCTTTTTAAGTGGGAGAACTGGCACAATTGTTAGCTGACCAAATACTTTTTTTCCCCACTGTGCTTTATGTGGTCACCAAAAAATTAAGAGATAGAGTAAAATTGCAAAAACTCATGTGAGGAATTTCACTTGTTCTTAAGTGCCGATAAAACAGAGAGTTACTTTCTGAAAAGACTTTGAGGGACGTTTTGGGAAAATGTTAGAGTCGTGCATTTTCTCAGATCTCCTTTCTCTCTCCCCAAGGACATCTCCCCCTGCTGTCAGGACCTGTCAGGCAGGAGCAGCGCAGGGTAGAGGGGTGAGAGGACACCAATTAGAAAGCCAAGAAGAGCCAGCGGCACAGCTTGCCACAGGAAGTGGGATGTCTGACTTCCTGCATGGGGTCACAGCTGTTTGCGGGGAGGTTAGTGCTCGCAGCCAATGCGAGCCGCCGTTTAGCGTCTGATGAAGGCAGGCCTCATTTGAATAGCAAAGAACCACCTCAATGTCACCAATAAATTTACATGATTTCTCTTCTTGTACAGCTGGGATCAGAGCCTATAGACTTTTAGGAATTAGGAGAGTCTGAAGATGTCAAAAGATGGTGACTGCCATATTTGAAGATGGCTAGGTTTTGGGCAAAGATTATTACAATGTTTAACCGGTCATTTGTTTAGTGTTAGTGCATCAAAAGCATTACTGTTAAATCAGATCCTGTAAAATCAGGGGTCAGACAAACATAAAAACTACGCTGAAAGAGCATAGCTTATAATGTAAATATCTCACGCATGTCACTGCTTAATTATACACTTAATAAAGACTCGTCACTGAATCTGGTTCCGCTCATTCGCCTGCTTTTGGTTTGGCCGTGTCTCTACCAGTGACTTAGAACCTCAGTCATATTCCATCTGTACCATGTTACATTGCCTGCTTGCATCATTAAAGAACACCATTTGAACCTCAGATGTGAATAAGGTGTTGATCTTGTAAAATTTGTCCTTTAAAACAATAGCTGAAAATACAGTATTGTAATTGGTACTGTATGTATCAAGTTGCTGTTGTATTTCCACTATTCGGACAGAATAATCTTTTAGAGGATTCACAGTTATGGCATGTGTAATATATCAATGAATATTGCAGTCTATATTATTCTTTTGTACAAGTACTACATTTGCAAAGAGGTATTGAAATAGCGAAACGATTGCTGAAAGAATATTAAGCATGGGATAAGAGGTGCTAGTGCAAATATTAAAATGTGCATCCTTAATGACAGGTTGATCAGTAATGAACGGTGATCTTTTTGCATTTTACATTTCTACATGAGGTTCTTCACTGCTGGATGGGAGGATGGGAGGGGTATGTGACCAGCTCCCGCTATGAGCAGCTGTCTGGAAGTCCTTATTTGGGCTCAACCCAATTACATCCTCTGATCCACAGTCAGTGGAGTGATGAAGGCACAGCATTAATCTCTCTGGCTGAGGACTACTGTGTTAACGGCCCAGACCCTCTCCCTTCACACAGCCAAAGCACGGCACCACTGCAGCTGCAGGTTGAAAGTCATGCCAATCACTCCACCTCCAGTGACTTCCATGTCACCTTGGGCCTGTTGTGATTATGGACAATTCTCTGCTGACTATGGAAAAGCCATTATGTGCAGCCACACTCCATTCACCACTGTCAGGGCGCGTGGAGAGCGCTTCAAACTAGGGCTGCCTGTGTGTTTTAGATCTGTGCAGACGGACGGAGGGATGAGGAGGAGGTCAAAACATTTTCGGATCTGGCTGTTAACGACAAAATATCCTGGAGCTGTGCGGGGACCAATTCCAACAAATCATTTTCAAATAGGACAGTTGTAAACAGAGCTTTTTCAACAGGCCATATGAGTAGAAAGAAAGGCACCTTCAGCTTGTGGTCAGGAAATGTCTTTCTTCACAAAGCCAGACAAATGTCCAATGAAAGCACATTTCTGCCTTTGTCTAACAATAACGAATAACAAAGTAAGCCATCAGACTGTTGTGACCCTTGATTGGCTCGAGTAAGAGTGATTAATTCTAGAGCTGGGGGAACAGAAAAGCAGGTTGATGTAAAATTAGGAGAAGTAGCTTAATCGGAGTGTGAATTACATGGGCCCTCCGTTCCAGTTTAGTGAGTCCTTTTTGTTCGCAAAGATTAAGGGAGGAATCAGCCAGGCCCCCATTGTTCCTCTGAGAAAAGAAACTCATTTGCTTTGAACGATAAATGTCTTTCGAGCATGAATCATGTCTGCTAATCCTTTAACCAATGCCATGTAATGCAAATTGCCTCCCATTTTGTAGACAAATGTAAGGATTTGCACTCAGTGCAGCAGACCCATACTCACCTATAAGATTCCATGTTGATTATTGCTCTATGTGAGATATGCAATAAAAAACGTCAGCCACTCAGGCACAATTGCCTAAGTCTATTTGATGAAAAATATGAAAAACACCAAACTGAAACAAAAATCTCAAATTGGCTAAAAAAAATAATAATAATAATTTACATAAGCAAAAAATTAATGCAAGAATGCTGACAATTAGCAAATGTGATATTATGATATATTTTCACCCTTAACAGCCTGCATAGTAAATGATGTAAGCATGCCTTTTCTTACAGTATCTAGGCCAGTGGCAGTACCTAACCCAAAGCAGTTGGGTTAGCTGTGAAAATCAACACAAAATGCTTGATTTTGATTTGAATATATTTAAAAGTCCTCCACACACCACCGACCCTCCTGGCTTCTTCTCAATGTGAAGGTACCACAACTCCGAGCATCCCGTGGGTGGCCGAGCTCCTCATGAACTCAGTCACTCTGTCGAGGAAACTAATTTCTGCCAAACATGTATCTAGGATTTTGTCCTCTTGATATGACTAAGGCTTATAAAACATAGTGCTAGTATGTTGACAGGTAAATGAAAAGTATTGTCTTTCAGTTCAATGAGTCCAATGTCCAATACTGGAGTAGTATTGGACATACACTGTAAATTCCGATTACGGTCGTAACATGAAATAAAGTGTTATAATTACTAGGAGACCTGATATTTTCAGCATTTACCCTCTATTCCGTGTAAGAAGTACATTTTCAAGGAAAACTTGTGGTTAATTGCTTTTCCATTTTACAGCAACATGTTTCCATTCCAATTACATGGTTTTGTCAGTACTGACTAACTTTACATGATGCCAGTAATAATTATTTATAGTCCTGTTGTGCTCACGCTCATTCTAAAGTATCCATTATAAGATTCTGTCCCATTTACTAGGATCTGCCAGTTTTGAATAATGTAGGCTTAGCATTAGCTTTGCTTGCTTTTCTCTTTATCCAGTGCATGGTTTTAGTAACTCTCACTAACCTCCCCAGTGTCCTCTACTGAGCCCCTGTAAAGGGAACTTGTCTGTCTAGTAACTGTAACTGACAAAACGAAGCTACAACTTATGTTGCCCGGGATTGGTTCAGGTCATATGTCACATGTGCAGAATAAGCCAATCAGATTGCTCTGAACTGTTTTGAATTCAAAAGAGAAGTGTTCAACAGCCCTCAGTGTATCATCGAGCAGAAACAGCAGAAAACAGCACCTTTCCGGTTTTATTTCTCATTAATCAACTTAAGGTGAGTGTGTCTTTGGATATTTGGATATATAACACTCTTGCTCTACCTTATAACACATTTGTTATTTAATTCGGTGACTGCACAGTGGTCTGTCTAATATTAGTGATACTAATTTAAGTAGTAAGCTCCAGACCTGTCATTTAAAGACAGAAAATAGATACTTAAGGGTAATTTACTAAGTGTTTGCTCACATGCAAAGGTGCAGCAGCAGCACAAGATTTGTGATATTTTTATTCATGCAGCATTTACATATTAGCTTAGGTATTATTACTGTAATACTCTTTATTTCAAATGTTAAATCAGGTGCAGCATGTCCACAAAATAGTATATTATATTTTTCAGTTTGCACTCACCATTTAACAACTCACAGCATTAAATTAATGTATATCTAATACTACTGGTTATGATTAAAGTTTTTCTTTTTTCCAGACAGTGACAGCTGTGAAGATTTAGAGACTGACTCGGCATCAACACTGAAGGTAAGACTTTTAAACAGTATATAATCTAGTAAAAATAATCTTTTAAATGGTTTGTGTGTGTTCAGTGTCAGACTGAGGAGTCCAGCTGTGGAAAGACCTGATGAGACGGAGCTGAACACTCTCAGGTGAGATGGGACTCAAATGTTTGTGTCAAAAGCCTTTTACCTGTGGTTTGGACTTTTGTATTTGTACAGAACTGTTTAGTCTTCAACTATTAGTCCTGATTTTTATATGATATAGTTTATTCTACTTCTCATAAAACTCTGAGGACATCCATAGTCTGTGCTTTTCACCTGAGGTCATTAGCTAATTGCAATCCTGTGTGGATATGCCTGTAGTGATCTTACTGATTGTATTTCTTTGTTTTACAGAAATCTGACCTGCTGTAAAAACTTTGAGACCATCTCAGCATCCAGGCAGTAGGTAAGACAGCACTAATTGTTAATCGTATATTTGGAAAAATTGGCCATAAGTGGCATGTGAAATAACATTTGTGAATGGTTTGTGTGTCCACTGTCAGACTGAAGACTGCAGCGGTGGAAAGATCTGCTGAGGTTGGATCTGAACACACCGAGGTGAGACAGAGTCAGAGCTGAGATGTTTGGATGAGACAAAGCAACATTTTACCTGAAGTTTTTGGTTTGGTCTTGCCATAGGGACTCATGACTAAAGTATTTTTGTTCTTCATATGTGTTACAGAAATCTGACCACGCTGATGAAGACTTTGAGGAGTGAGCTTTGACCGTGATTTACAAAGATCCCCGTCCTCCTGCTGTGAGTCTGCAGAACCTGCTGCATGTACAGAGTCTGTGGAACCTTCTGAGACACTTAAGCTCCTCGGCTTCATCGGCTCAGTACAGACTAATCCACCTGTTCGGACTGATGTAAACTATAACTGCAGAAATTGAGATGTTCTATCATTAATTGCATCTAAAAATGTTTTACAATGTTCAATGTTAAATAAATTGACTTTATAACTATACTTTGTTTTGCTTTATTACAACATTTATATCTTGTACTGAATTTGTAAAACTTCATTAATGAGAATAACAAATAAACCATAAATAGAACAGGAATATTTAAGTAACCATTACTAAGAATAATAGTACAGGTTAAGACCGTATTTAAGTAACAAAAATAATCGGTACTAGGAATTCCCAGTTGCCTGGACTTGCGTGTATAGTAATCGGAACTTGTATCAAAAGTAATGAATACTGTGATATCCCTCTTAATCATACTAGCGTTACTAGTAATCATAGCTTAACATTGGGCTTAATAATTATGCATCGGGTTTACAACTTATTCCAAGTCAGCGCAATGAGTTGGAATTTACAGTGTAGGACTGCTATAGTCGTATACTATAACGAATGCAAAAGCTTTCAGTAATAATGTAAAGTGCTACTTCTCCTCCTGGATAGAATGCAAGATACGTATACTGTGTGTGTGTGTGTGTGTGTGTGTGTGTGTGTGTGCGCAACTTTTTTTTAATATGCCAGCCACCAGCAACTTTTAACTCCCAGCTTAGGTCCTTTATGCAGCTCTCCAAGTCTCCAAACACCACATGAATCATTTACCCAGGGGAGGCACCATGACATTTAGCTTTGTATGTGCATGTGCTCCACTTCTATTCCCATGACACCGGTGACTTTACAAAAACATGCAAGTGTCTTACTTTCTAAAGGATAGAATAGTAATTATTAATGCACTGTAAATTCCAACTCATTGCGCTTACTTGGAATAAGTTGTAAACCCGATGCATAATTATTAAGCCCAATGTTAAGCTATGATTACTAGTAACGCTAGTATGATTAAGAGGGATATCACAGTATTCATTACTTTTGATACAAGTTCCGATTACTATACACGTAAGTCCAGGCAACTGGGAATTCCTAGTACCGATTACTTTTGTTACTTAAATATGGTCTTAACCTGTACTATTATTCTTAGTAATGGTAACTAAATAACTAAATAATGGTAACTAAATATTCCTGTTCTATTTATGGTTTATTTGTTATTCCCATTAATGAAGTTTCACAAATTTAGTACAAGATATAAATGTTGTAATAAAGCAAAAGAAAGTATAGTTATAAAGTCAATTTATTTAACATTGAACATTGTAAAACATTTTTAGATGCAATTAATGATAGAACATCTCAATTTCTGCAGTTATAGTTTGAATCAGTCCAAACAGGTGGATTAGTCTGTACTGAGCTGATGAAGCCGAGGAGCTGAAGTGTCTCAGAAGGTTCCACAGACTCTGTACATGCAGCAGGTTCCGCAGACTCACAGCAGGAGGAAGGGCATCTTTGTAAATCACTGTCAAAGCTCACTCCTCAAAGTCTTCATCAGCGTGGTCAGATTTCTGTAAGACATATGAAGAACAAATATACTTTAGTCATGAGTCCCTATGGCAAGACCAAAACCTACAGGTAAAATGTTGCTTTGTCTCATCCAAACATCTCAGCTCTGACTCTGTCTCACCTCAGTGTGTTCAGCTCCAGACTCAGCAGATCCTTCCACAGCTGCAGTCTTCAGTCTGACACTGGACACACAAACCATTCACAAATGTTATTTCACATCCCACTTATGGCCAATTTGTCCAAATATACGATTAACAATTAGTGCTGTCTTACCTACTGCATGGAAGCTGAGGTGGTCTCAAAGTTTTTACAGCAGGTCAGATTTCTGTAAAACAAAGAAATACAATCAGTAAGCTCACTACAGGCATATCCACACAGGATTACATTAGCTAATAACCTCAGGTGAAAAGCAAAGACTATGGATGTCCTCAGAGTTTTATGACAAGTAGAATAAACTATATCATATAAAACTAGACTAAACAGTTCCTTACTAATACTAAAGTCCAAACCACAGGTAAAATGTTTTTGACACAAACATTTGAGTCCCGTCTCACCTCAGTGTGTTCAGCTCCGTCTCATCAGGTCTTTCCACAGCTGGACTCCTCAGTCTGACACTGGACACACACAAACCATTTAAAAGATTATTTTACTAAATTATATACTGTTTAAAAGTCTTACCTTCAGCGTTGATGCCGAGTCAGTCTCTAAATCTTCACAGCTGTCACAGTCTGCAAAAAAGAAAAACTTGAATCATAACCAGTAGTATTAGATATACATTAATTTAATACTGTGAGTTGTTAAATGGTGAGTGCAAACTGAAAAATATAATATACTATTTTGTGGACATGCTGCACCTGATTTAACATTTCAAATAAAGAGTATTACAGTAATAACACCTAAGCTAACATGTAAATGCTGCATGAATAAAAAATATCACAAATCTTGTGCTGCTGCTGCACCTTTGCATGTGAGCAAACACTTAGTAAATTACCCTTAAGTATCTATTTTCTGTCTTTAAATACAGGTCTGGAGCTTTACTACTTAAATTAGTATCACTAATATTAGACAGACCACTGTGCAGTCACCGAATTAAATAACAAATGTGTTATAAGGAGCAAGAGTGTTGTACTTTTCAAATATATATATAAAAAAAATGAAAATAGTAACAATACATTAAACTCTCAGAGCAATCTCAAATATCCAAAGACACACTCACCTTAAGTTGATTAATGAGAAATAAAACAGGAGAAGTGCTGTTTTCTGCTGTTTCTGCTCGATGATACACTGAGGGCTGTTGAACACTTCTCTTTTGAATTCAAAACAGTTCAGAGCAATCTGATTGGCTTATTCTGCACATGTGACATATGACCTGAACCAATCCCAGGCAACATAAGTTATAGCTTAGTATTGTCTGTTACGGTTACTAGACAGTCAAGTTTCCGTTACAGGGGCTCAGTAGAGGACACTGGGGAGGTTAGTGAGAGTTACTAAAACCATGCACTGGATAAAGAGAAAAGCAAGTAAAGCTAATGTTAAGCCTATATTATTCAATTCTGGCAAATCCTAGTAAATGGGACAGAATCTTATAATGGATACTTTAGAATGAGCGTGAGCACAACGGGACTACAAATAATTATTACTGGCATCATGTAAAGTTAGTCAGTACTGGCAAAACTATGTAATTGGAACGGAAACATGTTGCTGTGAAATGGAAAAGCAATTAATCACAAGTTTTTCTTGAAAATGTACTTCTTACATGGAATAGAGGGTAAATGCTGAAAATATCAGGTCTCCTAGTAATTATAACACTTTATTTCATGTTACGACCGTAATCGGAATTTACAGTGTGGGGACAAAGGTGTGTGTTGAATTGTAGATTTTTGAAAATATGTTGTCGATAGCAAATTCTAAACATACGTTCTAATGATTATTCTTCCGTGTGCGGGGTGTGTGTGTGTGTGTGTGTAATTATCAAATACAGTTTAAGACAGGTTTGAAAAAGAGAACTCCTTCATGCTTTAAAATAGATAAGTGCTGTTTTATATGTAATAAAGTGAAATTAATGAGATATGGCAATGCATACAGTACAATTGAAGTGCTTCAAATAAGAATAGTTATATCTCTATTTGAATAGGCACAATAATGTATTTATAGGTCACTTGGATGGAGAACACATCTGGTGCCTAGATTCTCACAAGATCCAAAGGGAATCCTAAACACACAGCTTTACATCGGGTGTTGTTTTCTCGATGTATTTGCACTATAGGATCCGTCGGTAACATGGCGTGACCTTAGCTTTTCATACTAAAATAAACAGCGGTGGGCACACTGAGCAGGTTTTATCGACAGCTTTTCCCTGTGTGATGTCCTCTCCACAACAGCTCGCTCCGAGAATAAAACAAACAAATAAAGCCGTGTGCCCACAAAAGCCGATTGTGTACCTGCTCCCGGATTTGTGTGGTGGTTGGGAGAATATAAAGGAGTATATTCATGTCTTTGGTTCAGACGCAGGGGGCACGCATCTGCAATATGTTCCGATGGCTTTGTGGCTCCTGTTCGCCATGTGTGCTTAAGTCGGTCCTGGAGGATGACTTTGTTTTCAGAAGGGTCCCTGCGTGTGGTGCCGCAACATCTGCTTCGAGCCGGTGATCCATCTCCACTTAGCTGCCACATAACAAGCCATAAGGGAGCGCAATGAGGAGGCCACACAGGACTGCGCTGTAAAGTTGAGCGTCTCACCAGGGACTTTACGAAGGCTGTGCTTTTGGCTTATGGGTTTGTGGCAATTTACATGGCTTAAAGGAACAGGCCACCATTTTCCATACTGAGATTATGTTCTTACCTGAGCTTAGACGAGTTGTTGCGTATCAGTCTGGTCTTTACGCGTGCGCTCAGTCATGCAAAAAGACCAAAGCTGTTGTTAGCATTTAGCCTCTCCTCCTCTCCTCTATGAGGCCAGACGGGGGTGAAGTTAGAAGCGACCAAGCTCTTCCATGTTTCCCCTATTTAAATACAGTTATGTGAGTAGTTACACGATCCAAGTATAGTTACACATAATTCAATTAAATAACACCTTAGGAGCACTATGACGTCCACGCAGCAATATAGTACCCCTTTATATAAAAGAAAATCGACATGTTTGATTTTGTATGACTATACTTGGATCGTGTAACTACTCACGTACCTGTATTTAAAAAGGGAAAATGTGTAAGAGCTCGGTCGCTTCTAACTTCACCATTTGCCGTTTGGCCACATAGAGGAGAGGAGGAAAGGCTAAATGCTAACAACATCTTTGGTCTTTTTGCGTGACTGAGCGCCTGCGTAAAGATCAGACAGGTTCGCATCAACTCGTCTAAGCCCAGGCCTGTTCCTTTAAAGACTATTTCAAGTAGAATATAGAAGACATGTCGGAACAATGACCGCACCTTGGGAAGACTCCCCCAAATGTGAGCTCATCGCGTAGTCTTCCACAGGGAATCTCCCTCTGGTTCCTCAGCCATTCACATCTGACGATTTCTGCAAAGAGGACAAGTTCACTGACCAAGGTTCCTTATACGCAACCACCACGGCACACAGGACGTTTTGTTTAAAATTCCTGCTGATTTAGCAAGGCAACTTTGTCTTTTCTACCTCCTTGCCATCTATTATTCATATAGTTTGCTAAACATGGAGGGCCAGATCTTGTGGTTCATAGCGCAGGCTGTAGAGCAGACGAGTGCGCAGACGGGTAGCGCCCCTTGCAATCTTCAGCAAAAAGTGGGCAGGGCAAGGGGTGGACACAGTCCCGGCGCCAGCTCAGTACAGAAGGGGGGGTGGCTGAAAACCAAGGGGGGGCGATGACGTTAAGGTCAGCACACCCTACACGATTTTTATGCCCGATTTTGATACAATCCTCAGTCGCGCCGAGTCTTCCCGAGTCGTGTTTATAGTCAAAGGTAGTCACACAGAGTCGTGTCTTGTAGTGTGGGGGGGGGGTCACGACTGGACTCGCGTTTGAATTGTGTAGTGTGGGCAGCAGTCAGACGCAACTGGACTACAGTCGCAGGAAATCAAACATGTTTGATTTTTAAGCCCGATTTTGGACGCACAGGAGAAACATCGGTGATTGTACCATCCCCAATGTGAACACACAGAAAGCAGCGGCCAATGACGGAGTGACATAAAGACAGAAAAACACTGCGGCGCCTCCCTTGTCATTTCTGTCAAAACAGTGGCACAAACATTTATATTACATTTTATATTACCAAAAGTTCACGAGAATCCCCTTTTCAAGCTACATTTCAACCGCGAACAGAGTTTAGCGGCACTTACTGAGTTTGGAGACGAACTGTTCAGCTTCACGTCGCCGCTAGCGGCTCGCCTCTCTCCGCTGTCTCCTCCGCCTCCTCCATCTCGGGGCGGAGGCCCGTCTCCTTTTCTTATTAAATCCACTGAAATACTTCCCGCTTCTTCGTGTCGCCGACTTTTATCTCCATTTGACAGAACTAAATAGCCAAGTTGAAGGCTTCGTAGCAGTAGTAGCCTTGCACTGCGATGTTGTGACACTGTTGACACCCCTGACCAATTAGGGACACGCATATGTTTTCACACGCTCACAAACACAGGCCTATCTTTGCGGATTTGGAGTCAGTTTTTGAAACCGGAGGAGAAATGAAGTGGTAGAGACACAGACGTGCTGTGTTATAAACATCAGCTGTTTGTGTGGTGTGTGCATAGTATGAGAAAACTGCACACAGGCTGCAGGGACACCGATGGTGTAGTTTGTCGCTTTTCAGCCATTTGCGAATGTCCATTTTGAACAGAAAATATAGCTTCTGGCTACAGGCTACTCCTTATGGCGGGATGATGCACTGATGACATAGTAAGGAGGTGCGTGATGGGTTCAAGGTCCACTGGAAACTCTGAATTTGAATTTCCAAAACTTTTCATTAGGGATGTAACGATTCATCGAAAATCGATTCAAAATCGATTTAATATGCGTAAAATGTGAAACGATGTAAAAAATAAAAGAATCGATTTTAAAGCCACCCTCAGCTACTCCATTTTGCGCGACCGAAACAGACCGGAACATAGCTCGCTGTTTCTAACAATGTTAACTTTTTCTCAAGACAAGCTCCACAACTTCCCCACCTCACCCCCAACACACGCCACACCATGTAAACACAAACACATGCAGGCATCAAAGCAACAGACGCAGCTAAAGTTAGCAGCTACGAGATTAGCGTTAGCGGCTAACGCAGAGTTTAGCATTTTGACAGAAGTTTACCAAAGATCGTAAACTGACAAACATCTGACCAACCTGCTCTGATTCTGCTGAAATCCTCATCACATGTCCGTTTGTCAAATAATCCAATACCTACAGGAGCTGTCATGTCTTTTTCCTCCTTATGTTTACAAAGGCTGCACCGGAGGCAGTGAGGCGTTCAAGGGTGAAAAAAACTGCACTGTAAAATTTGTTCTAAATGGTAGTATTATGTTTAAACTAAAAAAAATTTTTAAAAATAAATAAATAAAGGTTTGGTAAAATAAATATCCATCCATCCATCCATTTTCTTCCGCTTTATCCGGGGCCGGGTCGCGGGGGCAGCAGTCTCAGCAGAGATCCGCAAACGTTAGAATGCGCAAAGTTGCCAAATGTAAGGATTTAATTGATCAGAAACGGTCATATTGGCTGCGGAGGAGTTGCAGAGTTATGCAGTAGTTGCAAGAAATATGTATCTTATTGGAACATTGAGCTACAGCTGCAGGATTCTTGGAGTGGCTGAATTGAAAAAAAAAAGTTTGCTATGCTTGGTAAATTACTCTTTCTTTTGGACTGAGCTGTAGCCGACACAAGGAGCAACAATGTAAAAAGGAAACATGAGGCTTATTACACCGACCGCCGCTGATGCTCTTCATTCATCAGGAGGTAAACACTGACACACGATGTAAACATCACCTCAAAACGCAGATTGGACGTGGTGTTGTGGCACTTGAGTGTGTGGTTTATTTATGGAAAACTGTTGTTGTTGTTTTGGTGTTAGGGGTGTGCGCGTTGATCTACTGTACCCAAGCCCGTGCGCACGCTCAAGCAGACTTTTCAAGGTAATTTCACTTTTGTTTTCAATTTGACATGACACATCGATTGTAAAGGAAGATTACAAGGCAGCGCGATGTAAAGAGGAAAATAATGTGACGGTTGTCTCAGAGCGCCCCGAGTGTTACTTGTAATGAACCACGCCTCAGTCGGCCTCTTTTTCTTAAATAACGCCCTCTCCCTAGTGGCGCAGCCTTTGCCTTTAGCGCAAAACCTGCATGCAAGATCGCGCGAGTATTTGAATCAATTGGCCATGCAATGCACTCACATGCCAGAGGGGGTCTGCTTACCCTCTGTTGGGAGACAATGTTGTGTCTGTATGTTGTTTTTTTCTTCCCATTTTCTTGTTTTCTCCCTTGTTTCAGTAATATAATAATGCGCCCCACTGCTTATTATCATTAGCCTCAGCCTTGTGTACATTTGGGGCATGTTTGCAAAGAGCCCAAAACAGTGTCAGCAGTGCACTTTCAACATTGGCTGTGTAGCTTGAGTTAAAAGTCCACTTTCATCCCATCTTTGGAAAGAAGACTGTTTTATAAATGCCCCTGGCTTTTTTCCAAGCTCCTCGCCTGCAGCCTATGAGTCTAACAAGCATGATGCTTTGAGGATTGACTTGTGATTCAACCCAAATTTACAAGCTGATTACTATGCAGACACAGAGTCAAGTCGAGCACACAAAACCCCTCTGCTATTTTTTAACCAACAGTCTCAGGAATGTCCGCAGGATTAAATGACATTCTAGCAAGTATTTGTATGTGGTGCCTTAGCATGTCTTTAATGGCCGCACACTTGAAACTTTGATGTCATTGATAAAAGAAGCTGTTCTCCCTAATCCTAATAGCACAATTCCTTATGATCCTTTATGCAGAGGCTTGCAGAGGATCAAAGAAACTGAATCTTGCCCTGGGCGTTTAAAGATGTATTAAAAAATGAGTTGGAGGGATGCATTAACAGGATAAAAAAATAAAAAAATCACAGCATTTATTCAATTGATATGTTCGGCATTTGGTGCGGGAAATATCATTGGCCTGTTTACAAATACAACTACTGCACCAACTGTAATACAATGTACAATCTCTGTGGGCGAGATATAACACATGTCAAAGGTTTTCTACTACTTAGGACATGCCAGACTCCGTTATGCTGTAGTTTAGTTTTGGTCTATTTTTAACCACGTTTTGGCATGTGGTGATTAGGAACTGGAGTGATTTCATCGCCATCACAAAGACAGAGAACAAAGTCGGACAATGAGTGGCTCAAGTGTGGAAGTTTTCACTTGGCTTTAATTAGCACATATCACATATCACATATCAACAGAACTGTCACTTTAGAAAGACTTAGTTTCAACAAAAATATATTTAGATACTGATACACTTGCAGTACATCAGTGCAAGCAGGTTACAGATGTTGGTATCAGTTCTACCCTTAGTTGTGCAGTTCAGATTTTGATTTGTTATTTCCAAAGGTAGTAAGAAATCTATAAAGTATATTGATCAATTGATTTGTGCACCAATGAACTTTCAATGTATATGTTTTATATTGATTACTTACAAACAAACAAACAGTTATGGTGGCCCTACACAACACATTACTATAACTAACTAATTATAAGCGAAACACTTTGCTGATTGATGAACTATGGACATGTGTTTAACCCGTTCCTTACAGTTATTTGTAAAGCTGCATGTCAACCCTAGTTCTCTTTTATTACAATGTTCAACATTGTGTCATCTATACAGAACAGAACACTGTCCCATTTTATAGTAGTAAGAGCTATTTCCAATCCTTTAGTGCTATAGTGCTGATTTCTTTTTTGTTGTGTATCTGACAATAGTCAGCATGCACATAACTTATAATTGGAAGTAAATGGTGCTGTAACATTAGCGCAGTGGATATTGACCAAAGGCTATTTTTTTATAAAATGCTCTATTGAGTGGATACCAGTTTACGATAACAGACCAATAGCTTATTGTAGTTATTGCAATAGACTAGAATACAATACGCAATGCAACAATGCACGCATGTTCATGTAAAAATATTTTTATATTTATAAACACATAATCTTAAAGGTACTGTGTGCCGCATTTTCCCTTGACTTATGAATAACCCTGTGGTTTGTTTCTAAACATACGTTTTAATTCTTCTTATGACAGAACATAATAAGCACTTTTCTTTTTCACCTGTTGTTTCTTCCTGATCTCCAAACAAATGAGGTTTGAACATGTACAATGAACATGTACAATAGGCCAGGATGAATGATGTTTGTGCGCAAATGAATGGTGGTGGCGCGGATGTGTGCAGACGCAAGAGAAACATGGAGTGAATGAAGTACAAATCCTCTTTACTGTGTGAAGCGCTTTGGGTAACTTGTGTCATGTGAAAAGCGCTATACAGATAAGCTTCCATTCCATTAAACAACTTTAGTTACAAAATGGTTTTGAAACGTATTCAAATCTCTAATATTAAATGCACTGTGCATCTATTACAATGGTAGAATTCATGGTCCATGGCTTACAATTTTATTTTCAACCGGCTCTTCAATGAGAAAAACGGAGGGGGAAAAATCACCATCTCATGCAAAATAGTGGCTTCAACTTTAGGTCGAGTGATTACAGTGTCTGAGCAATAGACTGGTGTCATGGTGAAATAGGGTGGCCCTTCCTTGCTCCCGTTCCTTTCTTCTCGGGTGATCTATAGTTTGTCGACACCAATCAGGCAAGAATGGGATAGCGGTCCATCCGTCTGCTCATGGCTTATTGAAGCGGCCGTGCTGCTTTCGAACGCCCCGGGCCTGCACATCCTTCCAGAGGTACAACTGGATCGGCCCTATTTATCTTCCTCTTTATCAGCGGGGAATGCACTTTTTGATTTATACATCCATATGATTCTTCTCACAGTGACGGATGCCTCCTCTCGCCGCAGTGTGCTAGAGGCCGCAGTGCATACAAAGTGTTTTTAATGAATATCTCACTGACAGAGGGTAAGTATCCGAGGGGGGCGTGTGGAAAACAGATGTAAATGGCATCGCCTCAGACTTGTGCAGAAGTGATTAAGATCCACATGAAATCATAGTATATATACCTAACACGTTAAGATTTGCGAGTACAAGGCCATTGTTAATTTTTTTACTCTTCTCTCTGATTTTGATAGATACCTTATTGATCATATGTTGGATTTTTATGCTACTTTTATCACACAAAATATGACACATTATACTGTTTAAATCGCACTGCGCCTCACACACTTTTCACCTGAGATAATAAAGGACATATTAATGCATCCTGGATTGTGATGACTTGCAATTTGTGGTTAACATACTGTTAAAAAATGTGTTGCTACAGCAGAGTCGTTTGGTTTCTGAGATGTGCTGAGCAGATAATTCTCATAAAGCATAACTAGCCATGCTTTATCTGCTAGACATTACCATTATGTTAGTGAGCCATGTCCGCAATGAACAATATGCCAAACTATAGAATATTCCATCCATCCATTTTCTTCCACTTTTCCGTTGCCGGGTCGTGGGGGCAGCTGTCAGAGTTGCCCAAATCACATTGCACCAGCCCCTATAACTCCTCCTGCAGGTGGTGGGTCCACAGAAGGATATAGAATATTCCACTTTACAAATTGTTGTTGAAGCAAAGTGGCGACCAGTAAAAAATAAATACATACAAATATAAAAACTTGGGATAGATTTGTTCAAAGGGTCTGAGAATGAATAAATTATGAGGGTTTAAAGGCAAGAAACGGCCATTCACTGTTGGCCTGGTTTCAGTAAATTGTATCATGAAGGAATGTGGATTAGTGTTACCTTTTTTCTTTTAGATAACTAATTAGATATTGAAAAATCACAATAAAGGAAAATGTGTTGTAAGTGCAGATGCCAAGGTCACAGTGTGATAACAATGCATTATGAGAAAAGGAATCTAATGGTGACTCAGTTAAACTCATTATTGTGAGTATAAGGCAAGTGAAAACTTAACATTTCATTGTACTTGTGCTGTCAATACTTTATCTTCCTTAGAGTTTTGTTTTTCATCATAGAGCATTGACCAAAATTAACCAGTGTCCTCTATAAAACAGGGAACTTTTCAAATGATTCCATCTTAAAAGCGTGGAATTTACTGCAGAGCTATAAAAGGCAGTTCTTGCGGAGCACAATGCATGTTCAATAAAACAATATGAGATCATAAAAGATGAGCAATAATGCATCTCCGAGGAAGATTAAATGAAAATCAGGGAACCAATAAGGCTTGTAATAATATACTGTGACACACTGGGTATAAAACAGGGCAGACTTATGGCGTTTACTTCTATATATGTCCGTGTGCTGAACAAAAATACATCATATTCTGATGGTCCGCTACGCTACCATATGGGTTCATTCTCATTACCAAATGTAAGGAGGCCTTTTAGATTTCAACAGGATTGTTCCAGTAAAAAATATGGAATACTTATTTGCTGTTCATCAATTAAGGTTTAAATAATAGTCCCACTCAAAAGTTTAAGACCAGTTGAAATATGGTAAAAAATCACATTTTGCATGGTTGGATCTTATCAAGGTGTCAAGTAGAACTTCTGCAACAAGAAGAAATGGGAGTGAGACAAACCAAAATGCATAAGTAAACTGAAGTTTAGGACCACATGCCTTTAAAAGGCCAAATTTGAGCAAAAATGTGGATTCAGTCATTTTCTGCCAGATATTCACTCTGTCATGTGATGGGAAAGGCAAAATAATGTGGTTGATTTGAATGTGGTCAGGTGGTTTAGCTGCATAAGCAGGCCCCTCGCAACGCGCCATCGCTGCTAAGGTGGGACACAGTAAGACATTTTAATTTTCTTAAAAGATGCTGAGGGTTACGGAACAAAAAAGTCAAGTGGACGATCAGCGACAGAAGGGCCTCAAAAACAAAACCGGTCTCCAAAGTCCTGGTCTCTTTGTATTCCACTGAACCATTTAGACTGTGCCATTTAGACTGTGCAAGAGAGCATCAAACATGGGACATTGAAAAGTGGAAGAAAGTTTATTTTCTGATGAGAAAAAATGTGACCTTGATGGTCCTGATGGTTTCCAACTTTACTGGCATGACATGCCTGAGATGTTTTCTACGATCCGGAGGGAAGGGGACGCCATCATGATCCAGGGTGCTATTTCCTTGAGTGGAACAAAGGAGCTTCAGGAGGTGCAAGGGCATCAAGCGGCCACTGGCTCTGTGCAGATGTTGCAGACAGCATCCCTCATGACTGAGGACCCTCATCTGTTTGGGGAACCACTGGGTTGTTCAACAGGACAATGTGTCATGTGTTGGTTAAGTTATTTTCAAAGCTATTTTCCATGCCAGTCATTCGATTTTATTTTGAAATCTTACCTTGTTTCTCATTGCGCACTTCCTTCCTGCCCTCCTCTGTTTCCTCCATGTGTGATAACCTGCCCTAATGTGTTACCCCCGGCTCACATTAACTCCGGTCCTGGTTCGGTCCTGATCCAGTCATGATTTCCCCCAAAGTGCCACTCACAGTGAGTCCGGCTGACACTCCGGCGCCAAACCCTGCGCCGGGCACAGAAACAGCCCTCGTGAGAACAGAAGTGCGTGTGGGTTCACGCTCTTCGTGCGAGTTCAGATAACTAGCCCCGTATATAGATGGTTTTTGTAAACAAAAGCCGTATTTGCCAGTACAACGACTCTCCTCAGTGGATGCTTTCAACACACTAGTGCTTCTGTGTCACTGGTAATGGAGAAATGTTTTCATTTCCAACGTTGCGCTAGTGTACAGGTGGTAAACGAGACCAGATAAGTTGTGAGCAGACAGATTTTATTTTGAAATGCACCGGATCTTCTTTTTCCGTCAGCTTGATCCGCAAAAATAGACTTCTTGCGGATTCTTTCCGTTGCCGCCGGAAGGCCTCGGTAGCCGGACCCGGACTTCGCGGAGCAGTGTGAGCGTGCAACATTGGTTTTGATGACTTTCTAAGCTTGTGGACGCCGTACCGGACCTTAACTGGATTTAATGTGAGCCGGGGGTTACACATGTAACATATATGTATAAAATATTGAGCCACACATTTAGGTCTTCTGTGCAATTCACAATGCCTGCAGGACAAAGGACTCCTTCCAGAAGAATAACTTCATTCTTTTGGACCATCCTGCGCGTTCCTTTGATCTAAATCTCACAGTTCCAGTAGATGCCCTTCCTGTTTCCACTCACCTCCTGGAAACGTTGGCCTCAAGCATGAAGAGGTCAGGTGGAGCTACTCATGACTGATTTCTGTTTTGAGGGGGTTTCGATCCCGATCAGCTGCATAACAGCCTATGTCAGTTTAATTGCTGTTTTCAATTTAGGGTTTACTCAAACAAAACTGTCTCACTCCCATTTCGTCGTGTTGCATATTGAAGTTCTACTTTGAACCTTGATAAGATACAACCAAGCAAATGTGAATTGTTTCCATCTTTCAACTTTTGATCGGGACGTATACATTGTTGATTTTGTTACCTCACCTCCAGCCTGTACAGTAGATATATCCACTGAATAAGAAGGGAAAACGGAATTTAAGAAAATGGTGTGATTAGGACATGACTCACCGATACTGAGGTGAGCAGATCGTTAGAGACGCTCTATTTCAAACGTGTTTACCCCCAGGTGAGAGTAGCTGTTATTAGAGGGGAGGAGACTGGCCTACCCTAACTCCTCCCTGTTGGTCTATATATTCAGCTGCGTGCAGATTGTGACCTCTGTCGCTGACGAAGCCTTTTGGATGAGAGGCGAAACGTTCGAAGACTTCAACTACTGAGTACAGAAGATGAATCAAGTACCTTCATTGAGGATGGACAACCCCTGTACGACTGAGAACTTACACAGACTTTTTAATCTACTGTATATTTATTGTATTTCTTTACAAAAGAATGCCAGTAGCGGAAAGCCGAATGAACATCTCCAGTGAATAATCAATTAAAAAATATAAAAACAAATACAATTAAAATGCAGACAGTGCTGTGTGTGGGAGTAAACGTTCAAAAGTAACACAGTACAGTGAAGGCCATTTTGGCACATTGTGTTAGCTGCACATAAACAAGATGAGCTGAAATCTGATAAAATAAGTGCTGTGTTTCCATTCTCCAGTGACAACATCGACGCATTGCAACAAAAGCAATGTACTGTTTAAGATTAACCTCTGTGGTTGAAGGTTTTTTCGTACATGTCGAGCATTCAACCCCATTCACACAAAGCTGGGCCTGGACATAAATTCATGCAGTCGCGTTCTGTCTTCATCGCACCATGCCTAGAGGTATCAAAGCCTTTTTCTTTGTTGCCATGGAAACTTTTTACTCTTTACATTTCCTATGGTCACTTGTGTTTTCTGCTGTTGTCTGTCTCAATAAGGCCGTGCACTGATGGCATTCACTGCCAAACACAGACAACGGATCAGAAGAACAGATGAACTCAGAAGCATGTGTCAGGTAAGTCACTGAGGGACCATGGTGCATCCGATCCGAACAAAACTGCATTCAAGCACACTGGTGCTAAAGTACTTCAGTTCAGTTATACGCAAACCCTGAAGAAAATTAATAATTTCAAATTAATGAATTAACAATGGTGTAATTACTGATGTGTACGGATTACTTAAATAAAGAGTTAAATATATTAAATTATCATGTAAAATAAACATTTTGGGACCATTTGTCATATTGACGAATGCCGAAATTGAATCTACTGTATATGATAATAATAGTGTGTCAATGTGTCAAAAATGTCACATCACACTGATTCATTCATTCATTAGAAACAAGAATAATAACTCACATGCTTTTTGTCCTGAGGCAATACATTATCTCTCAAAAAAAAAAGTCAATTACTGTGTTACGCTACAAATAACAAAAGTATCCAAAAGCTTTATCTCGTCAATCAAAGATTTCAAATCTATATAGGACTATAGGAATGAAAGTTGATAAATAAACAACAAGTTTTGGACAACATTTTCAATACTCATTTGGACTGCATCATGTTGAAATCCAGCCTCCCCAACCCCTCTCCTCTTATTTCAGAGCATCTGAGTGATGAGAGAGAATATGTAAGGCTGAGAGTATCATCGGAGAATTACAGTAGGCAGCCGCGAGCGGCCTATTTCACCAGCTGTATCTTGTGAACTTAATCCCTAATATAAAGTCATGCTGAACCACATTCTTTCGGAGATCCATGAAGGATTGGCTGAATTTTATTTACACATGGCTTTTATACTCAAGTGAAAACTTGACCAGTTTTAATGACAATGTGAGTGCGTTGTGGGTGTCATAATAGAATAAAATATTGAGATATTTGTTTTGTTCTGACACCCAAACAATCCCAGCTCAGCCAATTAGAGTGGCAATAGCAGAGCCGAGAGAGCTGGGGAGGAACAGCTGAAGGCCAGATGCAGACCTGGACATAGTCGCAGGCAGGGGGTCTATTAACGCTTCAGGGAGCCAGGCCTGACAGCTCCTTACTCATCTGGCCCACAGGGAAGTGTGTTCTCTTTCCGGCACTGTTGTGATGGTCAATACCGGTGCTTCCAGGGACACCTGGATGTGGTCTACTATTTGGTCATAGTAGCAATACTTCTCCATGTGGGATTCTGCCCAGTGTGCTACAAAAGTAGAACATCTTTCATTTACTGGATACAATAAAAGAAAAACACTTCCAAAATAAAAGTCCACAGAGACCTGTGCATATAGTTACAGACAGTGCTATCAAAGCTCTGTGCATGCACAGCTCTTGCAGTCATCATGAGAGCATCACACTTAGTACTCCTGCTATGCTCAGACTTCTGGAGGCTCTGCACAGTGCATATGAAGCAAGTAACAACTTTGTTTGACATACACACATATTTTTATGAAATACTGTAATGTCAACTGCTTATGTAGTACTTTGGAAAAGATTCTTCTTAGTTAAAGTTAATAAAGAATAAAGATCAATGCCAGGGTTATCTGTGCCGAAAGTGACACGTATCAGTGCTGGATCAGAGAAGCCACCGAGATCAGGAAACGTGCATCAACATCTATGAACCAGGACGATGGAATGACACCTGAGACGCCATCCGGGAGAAGGCGCCAGTCGGTAAGGGGCGTAAGCCCTCCCACTAACCGGCAAAAAGTAAGCTGTCTACGAAAAGTCACTTCACCATAACGTAACACTTCTGGGGATGAATACAGGAAGTGATCCAAAGTAGTAAAGCAGGGAAACAATGTGTCTGTCTTACCAAAAGAACGGTCTTAAATAGTGCTCATGTGGTAGTGCTAAACTTAAATATATCTTGGATCTTTTTAATATGTGTTCAGTGCATGTCTGTGATGTTAGGAGGTATAGCAAATATGTCTCAACAATGACAAAAGACAAATCAACACTTTACCCGCAGCAAGTCTGAGTCCACAAGCCTAGTGTGTTCTTTTATATTCATCATGAAAACATGCAAGCCAGTTGTCCAGTGTGGATACGTGGCTCCAGTGGTGCGTGAGAAAGATTAGCTGTCAGATAATAACACCTCTGAGGTGGTGCTGCTGCATCATACCACATACGTACACTGTGTATTCATATACTGTATTTCCAAGAGTGCCATGTTCACCTGTGAGTAGGAAAGTGAGTTCCTATCATTCAATATATCCACTTGTGTGGCCGATATTTTACCTTGTGCCAACGTGGCAGTTTCCGTTTTACAATAGATTCAAAAGAAGGTTCATCTTTGTGTCACCACCATCTATCGCACCATCGCCTCCATCGAGCTGATTGCAGAGAAGCAATCCGTCCATTAATATTCTGCATGTATATGTGTCTTAATGACAGCTGTGTAGCTACTATTATTGATGTCTCACTGAAGCATGATGAAATAGAAATAACTCCCAATAGCTGTGTGCATGGTGTAAATATTTGCCAGATCTGCTAACATATAAAAAGAGGTACATGCTGTTCCGCAATCATTAGATAACCATAAATCTCTGATGCCTTGAGATATCTGTCACGCAACAATTGTGATGATTTTCTCTTTTGCAGGAGATTTTAGAAGGCAGTTTCAAACTACTACTAAACTGAAGTTGTTCATTTGTAAAGTTTGTGTGATTTTGTTAACAATCACAATGTCTGCAATGGCATGCAGACATTGTGATTCCGGACACTTCCCAGCTATGGTCATCGTTAATTAAAGCTGCTGCGGACTGACTTATTGACCTCGCGAGCTCAAGGGATTTTGATGGGTTATAGAGGAGCTCATAGAATCTGGCCCGTGGCCCAAGTTCTCTCCATTTTGGTCATCCCGCCGTGTTTGATGCATGGCAATTTAAATCCTCTGGTCTAATTAAATGTGATCTGCACTTGTGCTAAATGACTTCTTCCTGCCTCGCCGAGACATATCCGCAGCCTCTCACACAAGGTGACATTCCTCTTTTCCATTATTCAGGATTATAACAGATAGGTAGGACTCCGAGGATAGAGTGTATTTGGAGGGCTGCTACCGCACTGGAAGGCTGCTTTTATATTTGGGGTGAATAAGTAATGGTGGTGATGAGAAGGCTGAAAAAGTCCAAATCGAAAGGATTTTCTCGGCTTTATTCATCGTTTTCACTGAACACGTCTATGATGTCAACAAAATTCAAAAAAGTTCAGACATTGAATTATCAACCATCAAACATTAATCAACCACTCGCACAGAGCAAAAATATGCTCAGAATTCAAATGTTTGAGTTATTTTGACCATGGGGAGACAGGCATCATTTTATTTTCATATTTTTATTTATTCAAGTTTGTTGTCCAGAGGTTGCCCATCTTAACATAGACTCCTTTTTGGTTTTAACAAATTATTGTGTGAACCGAACCAAATGTAAACAGTGAAATTATGAATTGTGAACCAACTTTTAACAACAAATGAAAAACAGATTGATTTATTGAAACAAAATATACAGTAAATAAAGCTTATATTTTTTGCTTAGTATGGCCTACCTGCCAGTCAAAAACGAACCTGCGCGCCTGAAAGGTCCGGAGCCTTCTTTCCGGTGGCATTGTCAATTTTTGTTTATTTTGGCGTTTAGATAATTTTAGAAATGCCATGCCGCTCCGCCTTGCCATACATTGAAACAAATCAGAAACATCCAGGAACAGGTCAAATACTTTAATTTACAAACTACATTATCCAGATGGATTTGAGTGATTGGGAGAAATTTTAATTATTCCTTGAACTAGGGCTATACGCATTGAATAGCCTTGTGTAAGAAATGCACGGTATAAAGAAACATGCCTTGCCTTGCGCCTCTGTATGTAAATTCCATAGTGCAGTTGGCACGTGCTTGGCCTGAGATCGTCGCCTCCGAAAACCTTCCATTGTAGTTGAATATTTGTAGTTGAATATTTGGTTTCCATGTTGCTCTTGTTATATTTGTTACTTGGTATATAAAAATATAAATATGTTATATTTCCTACTTGGCTTTTAAACATGAAATGCTGTGTCCGAATGTCCACCCTAACCTCCAACCTCAATCACAGCACTATGCACTATAGCGCATTCTGTTATTGGGACAGCTATAGGCCTATACTTTCTCTTTGCCGTGGATCATATGGGTAAAACAAAGGATAAACACTGGATATAAGCGATTACTGCAATAAAGACTGACCAAATTCAAGTCATTGTTCACATAGATTTTATGTTATTGAAGGCCTGTTTTATTACAATTATTTGCCTGAGTGGATCACAACAGGCAGTTAACATAGCTTTTTTGAGTTGTGTCCAGTTCAAAGACGGCCGTTCTGCTCCTGCTCTCACATAAGTATTGACTACTCTGGTGACCATTGCCGTCCACCTCGTTTTTTTCTCTCAGGTCATTTGGATACCCCAACAAAAACAGCGTGACCATTTTATAGTTCACTGTACACTTTAAATAGTGTGGACATTCGGACACAATCATAGTCCTGTCATCTGTGCTTCCTCCCCATTGATGCCTACGGTGCAGTGACCTTCCACACAGTGGCGTAGCAAAGGTACCAGGGGGCCCCAAGCAGGAATGTGCCTCTGTTTTGTGTTCTGCGATGGGGGGGGGAAGGGTGGTGGTGGTGATATTTGCATGCCAAGCAATGAAGGCTGCTAAAAGAAGGCATTTCAGAGACATACTACCACAGTAACTTATTACACTCCTGTCTTGCTCTCCTTCCTCTTCTTTCTCCTTATTTTCTTTCGTTTTTGCTGCCAGAGGCATGAATTCTCTTCATTTTGTTGGAGGAGATGTAGCTGCCTCTCTCTCTCTCTCCTTCCCCTCTGAGAAGCAGGTGGGGGAGGGGCGCTCATGGGGCCCTCTCAGGGAATATGCGACAGCCAATTGTTGTTGCACCTTTATTCTCTTGGTCGTTTCTCTCAAATCTGTTGGTCCTCTAGGGGCCCCTGCTGGCTTGGGGCCCCATCTGCCTGCCTTGCCTTATGGCCAACTACGCCTCTGCTTTCACAGCCAAGCCATTCCCATTGCTCTCGTGATTAGGCTACCGAGCAAGAAACGCAAATCTGGGTTTACAACATAACAACCATAACAAACACTACTGGGCCTTTGCCATTATTTTGTACTAATATCTATCATTAATAATTTCCTTTTCAGATTTCACTGGATTAGACTCACTACATAGCACTTTTCTATCGCCCTTTTCAGTGTTCATTTGGAGGAAAATCCGTCAGTGTCTGTTCATTATTGTCAAAGTATAGTCTCGGGAACATGCTTTCAGACTGTCCAGCTCATTAATGCAGACTGCCCGACAGCTCGTTTGAAGAGTTTGTCCAACATTTTAGTGGTATCCAAGTTTCTCATTATATAGTTAAAGACATTTAACATACTTTAGGGGATTTTGCCGGCCCTTTACTCTTTGTGACTGTAGCTATTTGTTCAGTAGTCTATCACCTGTGGGATTTTCTTTGTTTATTAAGATTAATTGGCCAAAGTCCTTAAAGCGCTGTGGGGACTCTTTTAAAGTCAGTAGGAATTAGGTTTGCCTTTTCCCCCCATCACTTTGACCTCATTTAACACAGTGAATAATATGTGTACCTTTGTAAACCTGAGCTGCATATTTCACAGGCAAGCTGTTAGCACGCTTCACGCTGTATCCATCCGTCCTGCCGTGGAACATTTAGCACTAACGCGTCATGACAATGCGCTCAATCCTCCCACCCTTACGGATAACCGCGACAGTGACGGAGAGGCTGGAGAATTTATCCTAGGAAGATGGCAGATCGGGAATGGGATCCTTCTACAGCTGTCTGCACACATATCTCACGCCGGGCTTGATTATGAAGTTATGCCGCATGCTACATGTGTGATGCAAGAGCGCTGATTGATGCTTGTCCTCATTCATCATCTCTATGGCTTCCACATGGCCTGCATGCCTAATTGTGCAACAGGGAAAGTGGTGTAAAACATATGCTCAATTGATCCTGACAGTGAACTGAGAATGAATCCTTGACCTTCATGAATATATGAAGATAACTACTCTGATACTGGGAGGTATCACCCATCCGCCCTCACCCTTCCATCACTCCTGGTCAATGTGAAAAGGTTTTTCAACTAAATTCAGATCGTGGGACACATTTTAATTCAGGGTATTGAAGAAGAAAGAAATATTAGTTGTACATTTCAGGAGAGAATTCACACGTTGAAATAACAAACCAATATTTCAAGGTCAGAGGAACGTAAGGTTAAGGTAAAGGTGCACTTTAAAGTCCCCGTAGGGAAATTTGTCCTCTGCATTTGACCCATCCTTTGATGCCGCTGGGGAAACCCATGCAGGAGCAGTCAGCCGATCGCAGTGCAGCGCCAGGGGAACCATCTCCAGATGTGGATCCAGGCTGATGGCCAGAATCCCCTGGCCGGAGGATCCATGGATGGAGCGCATTTTGGAGATGTTTTTTGTTTGTTTTTTTGGCAAGTAGAAGTGCGTTATTCCTGCTGCACAATGCTATTCTGCACACAATGCTCAGAGGATGATGATATAGAGCACATTTAGTTGTGTATAACAGCAACATACAAATGCATGAAAGGAGAATAAGTTACCTACGAGTGAGGACCTGCTCTCCACTGCAGGGTGAATGAACATGTCTCTAGTCCCTGGAAGTGTGCTAAATGTGATGTAGCTCACTGTGTACTCTGGAATTACTATTTGGTCTATATCAACAGAAATTTGAGACTTTGTGAACAGGACACTTGTATTATAATTAGAACCTTTGACCAAATCTTGAACAAAACAAGTGAGGGTGCATTGAAATATGGTACGGGCTCACTTAGATTTCTAGATTAGAGACTTAAGAAATATTGATATACAATCTTAAACAACCTCTTATTAAAGCTGTACTAAGTAACTTGTTTATCTTAATAAATCCTTTTCATAGTCCCTCTGGGGGTAATACAAGTGTTGATGGAATGATTGGGGGGTCTTTCATCCCCCCTGGTGTCTCTGGCCAGAAAACCACGCTTGCAACTTTCCCTGCTCCGACCCTGAGATGCAATACACACTAATGGAATCACGAAGAAGAATCTAACGGGCAAAGCTAACTGGGGGCTAGCGCCACTTTAGCAGTATTTACAGCCAAGTTTGAGTGACAAAAAATATCTCCATTGTGTAATTGGGTTGTGGCACAATGTACAATATCCCTCTCCCCCTTTGTCTTTTCTGTCAGCGTAGTATTTACTCTCACGGACAATTAATGAGTAAAAAAACGCAACATGCTACGACACCTGCAATGGCGCTTATGGCCTCTAGGGGCATGAGTTACTTAGTTCTGCTTCACAGGAAGATTTTTATTTATTTTTTCGGGGAAAAAAGTGCTAGATCAAACTTTCGTCAACTATCACTTTGCTATATGGAATAATTAAAACCATATAGTTAGGTGAAGTTTATGTGCTTTGGAACGCTAATAGACGTGTGATTACTTGTGAATAGGAGTGCTGGATTAATTGTAAGCCACCTCAGGAAGTGGTCATTGTATCATAATTGTACAATATAATGATGGCAAACCCTCCACTTTAAGCCTTAATCTTACACACAGCTGGTGGCTATAAATACATGTGTGAAAAATCTCGAGGTGAAGTTGGGGCTAAGATATTCCCTGGCTAATAGGCTCCTGCAGACGGTAACTTGAAATAAATCTTTCATTTGATTTCCCATCATTGTCCACCCAAAAACTCACTTATCTTGATCATATTGTGCCGTCCCTAACTTTGGCAGAACAAAGTGCCTCTTCTCTTAAGGGTATTGAGATGTGCCGTCAGACGCTATGATTCAATAAGCCTCCACTATTATTGCTACCTGATCCGTGCGCGCTCCATTGTTATAAAACTCTTCACAAAAGGCTGCGAAAAGGATCTTGCTAAAAAAGAAAAGCAAGGGGAAAAAGCAGTGTGTACGACTAACTGGGGGAAATACTTCAATGGAGATCCGATGTACTTCTTTTTCAGTAGCTTTGCATTCGACCAGCAGTGCACTCCGAGTCTCAAGGGTGCTCAGTCCCTCTGCCAGTTCTGAAATGAGGAGCCCTCTTTGAGCATGTGTAACGAGGTATCAGCAGGCGACCTCTGAGCAGGCAGATAAACATCAACATAAACACAACATTAAACTTATGAATTAATACTTGCTCAATTTTGTTTGGGAACCGTCTAGAAGCATGCTTAAACTGGGGTATAATCTCAGCAGGGGGATGATGAGATAGATAGGACATTTGTACGTTTTTATTGACTATTCATTTGTTTTTATTTATATGTTGTTTTTTTATTCATGTGGCTATATTGGTAAAATGAACTCATCTGTATCACATGTTTATCTCTCGTGCCGGCCGACACTGAAAATTAGCCCACCATGCAGTCAAGAGTGAGCTTTGTTATGTTTTTCATCCAAAAACATTACTTATAGGACTTGCTCTTGACATGGCATTATGCTTTTCAGTCACGTGACTTTTGTCCTGGACCCCGAATCCTGCTCAAACTGTTTAAAATGTATACAAATCCCAGATCAGCAGTAGTTTTTGCCGGTTTAATGGGCAACACACGCTGAACGCCCCCATAATTTTGTGTGGGAGACCGCCGGAACACACTTGGGTGCACAGCGACGCTAAACCCCGCGTCACCCGTGCTAGAACCTGTTTTATTTGGAAGCAGCATGGGGCTAAAAACAGGTTCTGTCACCTCTTTGGTCGCGCCAGACATTAGGACCACTGTTAACTTTAAAACACTCGTTTTAAACACCCCTCTGTTTGTGTTGAACTCTTTTCAACATGCTTCAGTGATCTATTTTATTGTATTATTTTGATAATAACTCAATCTGTATGGCAAATATTACACTCACTATAGCAAATGGTCAAATGGTAAACACTATTTATTTTCCTTTAAAGGAATAATGAAATATTTTACCAGTTTCAATATTCATTTTTATTATTTTATCAGTACACTGTCATTGTTATCTTTCTTACGTATAATTACCCAAACTATCATTGTTACATATTTCTTGTAGTGATGGGTCGGTCGCGAACGAGTCGGCTCTTTTAAGTGAACGATGAGAGCCTAGTCTCTTTTTTTTTTTAAGGTTGCATATTTATCAAGCTCTACACACACTGCTCTCTGCTACAGTAGAGACGAAAAGAGAAGGGCAAAGACTGAAAGAGAAAATAGTAAGAGAATGGGTTCGGGGAGAGAGGGAGAAAGGATACTGTAGGTAAAACATCTGCAGCTGCCTCCCGTCCGCGAGGAACGAACCTGCTGTTTACACAAAATCTAGATCTCTACAAACTTAAACTAATCCATAAATGGAGTCAGTACATCTCTAGCTTTTAGCCACTTCTTATTTGAGAAAGATCCGCCTCATATTTTCGGTTTTATGGTTAGATAAAGTTACGCTGGGTTTGTGGAGTGAAACATTAACAATGTGATCACGCGCGGAGCATCGATACGTCGCAATATCGGCCTTTTCCACAGGTGTATGAGCGCATTGCAAACGCAACTAAAGCAGAGATACAACAGGAGTCCAGGCTAAAGTTTGGACCAGTGATGTCTGAAATCTGTATTCCTCTCTCAGTGAGAGACTTCAGCAGCTACAGACTGAGCAGGACCAGGGGCAGAGCTGACAGGGACTGGGAGAAGCTATGGGCGAAACACTAAAGATTTTGACTGCGTACATATATGTACCAGCCTTAAAAGTGCGTGTGTTGCTATAATAAACAATGGCTCCACCACCTGGAAAAATCAACTTTGATTCCTGAAGACAAAACAACACCACTGTAAACCAATATCACTTCATTATAGCAATGTAAAAAACATATTATTCTGTTCTTTTTAATTTCTTTCTTGATTATAGTTGTTTTGTGCAGGGAGTAGTCGAAAAACTCAGTTAACAAGCCATGAATAAAAACCCCTCCTAAATTTAAACTTTATTATGTAAAAAAAAAAAGAAGAGCCATTTGGGAGCCAAAAGAGCCGGCTCTTTTTGGTGAGCCGATCCAAATGATCCGGTTCACCAAAAAGAGCCGAAAATCCCATCACTAATTTCTTGTACTGTTTTCACTTGCATAATAATAATTATAATTAAAAAAACGCACATGCACGTCCTCATGCTAACCACGGATATTGTAAAAATCACACAGAAGGGCTTTCTGTTACCTTTTCAAAGCTGTCATTAAGTCCTAGGAGTGATAGATCTTTGCCGATTTCATTCTCTGTAGCTGGACGGATAGCGCCGCTATGCCTTCGCCTTATAAGCATGTGCTGGTTTGTTTATGTAGCCATCTGCTCTACTTTCAGTTGTCCTTCGTTTTCATCTCGAGTAGTGAAATTAGTACACGTTGTGTTATGGCATATACTGTATCTACTCCTCAAATTGGCAGCATTAACTGGCGTCATTGGAAATGGATGTCTAGCGAAAATCCAGACGGGAAGACTAACCTGCTATCCCCTCGACACATATGCCACACCTCCTCTGCTGCTCAGCCAAACATCACCTCTGCAGGAGTCAGTGATTCACTTCGTGCCACCTCCCTCCACCCAGATCCACCTCTACAAGATCTTCTTCATCCTCTCTACGTTGCGCCTTCATCTCTGCTCTGCACATCCTAATCTATACGCAATGCTCGTCAATACGGCTAAACTGTGGATTTATTTTAGCTTTTTTTCTATGCACACTTCAAGTCAAACTATCCAGCTTAGTTTGTATAACCAAATCATTTCACAAAGTTTTACCGTATAGCAAGGCAAGGCAAGTTAATTTGTAGAGCACAATTCATACACAAGGCAATTCAAAGTGCTTCACAGTTGCATAAAATTACAAGAAAACAGATCAAATCAATCATTAAAACATCAACATAAAAATGTAACAATTACAGTAAAAGGCAAGAGTGCAGATAAAATACTTTCCGTTTTCATATGCTCGGGTAAAAAGATCTGTTTTCAGCCTGGATTTGAACATTGTCAGAGTTGAGGCCTGTCTCACATCCTCATGAAGACTGTTCCAGATTTTAGCATGCATGAAACTGAAACGCAGCCTCACCGTGTTTATTATTGACTCTGGGAACCACCAGGAGACCCCTCCCTGAAGTTCTCAGGGCCCGAGATGGTTCATACGGCTCTAACATGTCAGAGATGTACTTTGGTACTAAACCATGAAAAGACTTGTACACAAGCAGACCTGTTTTAAATTCTATTCTCTGAGTGACAGGAAGCCAGTGCAGGGACCGGAGCACTGGACTAATATGGTCGTATTTCCTGGTTCTTGTCAGGACTCGAGCAGCAGCGTTCTGGATGTACTGCAGCTCTAACAGCTCGTTTAGAAAGGCCAGTGAGCAGCCATTACAGTAGTCTAACCTGCTGGAGACAAATGCATGGATGAGTGTCTCCAAGTCTGGTTTTGACACTATTCCTCTGATCTTAGCAATGTTTTTCAGATGGTAAAAAGCTGATGATGTTATTGCTTTGATGTGGCTGTTTAAGTTCAGGTCTGATTACTCCTAGATTTCTAACCTGATTTTTTTGGTTTTAGAGAGAGAGACTCAAGGTGACTGATAACACTTTGTCTTTGTGTCTGTGGGCCAAAAACAATTATCTCAGTTTTGTTTAGTTGGAGAAAGTTGTTTTGCATCCACAAACTGATCTGTTCGATGCAGTGACAGAGAGTATCTACAGGCCCATGTTCACCTGCCGTCAGTGACACATAGATCTGAGTGTCATCTGCGTAGTTGTGGTACGACACATTGTTGCTGTTTATTAGCTGACCCAATGGAAGCATGTACAAGTTGAATAAGAGGGGTCCCAAGATTGACCCCTGGGGGACTCCACAGGTCATGGAAATTTTGTCTGAGACACAGTTGCCAATTTCGACAAAGTACATCCAATCCTCGAGATAGGACTTGAACCAGTTTAGAGCAGTACCAGAGATTCCCACCCATTTTTCTAACCTGTGAAGTAAGATCCCGCTGGTCAGCACAGACTTCAGAAATCTAGTGGGCAATTCATCAAGGCAGCATGTGCATGAACTCAGACCAGAGATAACCTCTTCAATTGTTTTGTCAGTAACAGGTGTGAAATGTGTCAGCTCAAGGTGTTTTTCTGGTGGCAGGGTTGCCATTTGTGTAATGGAAATTATGGCATTTTTAATGCCTTGGACTTGGAAAAAAAGAATTTGCAAACTCATTGCACTTAGATGTAGCGTAAACCACTTGTATTAATTTATTACTATGATGAGTATACAAGCACATTACTTCCTTTTATAACTAAACTCTTGCACTCTGGGATTTGATTACTCTTGGCGTGAGTACATTACAACTGCCCTTGCTTGATTGCAGTATGTATCCCCGTCATCTAATTATGAGGCTTTATGGCTGGACAGTGGACTTTGATGAAATTAAGACATCTGGGGGGCAGAGGATTTGAATCAGCACTGCAGGGAGAGGAAAACAAATAGTCCTAATTCTAACAAATTGTTGCAGCACCAGTGGGCTCTCTCTCCCAGTGGCTCACTTATAAATTGGGGCATAATGTGGCGGTAAGTCAAAGCATTTCTCAATTTTTTTTTTATGGGACAAACTCAATGATGTGAGTGCAGGGGTAGACACACACACACACACACACCCACACACACACACACACACACACTGGCCCGCTCAGACAGTCTACGCTCCACCTGCCTTCTAGTAAAGGGTTTGCTCGCTGGACAGTGATGGTAGAAGGGGATATAAATGGCCCATTGCGGATGCATTCCCAATGGGCCCATACACATATTCAAGCAGTTCAAGGTATAATCTGCACTGGCCCATGAGGGAGGGGGTGGGGGGGGCTAATGAGTGACTGGAAGAATAGAAGAGAGGGGGTGATTAGACTTTACATACTAACCTTGGCAACTGGGCCTGTCCTTTAATGATGGCATAATTCAGCGTTCACCTTGGGAGGCTGCCACGGGTTTTGGTTTATGAGGTCACGGCGGTAACCTCAATCATTCAAGAGCACAGTCCGTCTTCTGCTTCAGTGGCTTCCCCTTAACACACATCCATAAGTCCTATACGCCGGACCTGTGTTAAAGACAGCCGCCATCGCAGCCGCCCGAGGCAGGAACAGGTCAGATCACAATCTTGATTTTCACTTGCCTGCCTGGTCTGATGATCCTTGAGTCAGCGTAACAATTGGATTGGAGTGATGGTTAGAAGAACCAGGACTTGACGTTGGCGAGGCATCCAACCAAACACGGGCAGATTTCTACTTTGGCCTTACAATTTTAAAGTTTTAATAGCTTATTTCTATCTAAATTCTTTGTTATATTTTTTATGTTGCACGATTGTACCTAGAAAAATTGCTTGAAACAATGGCAATTAATACTATTCTGATTCTGATTACTCAGATACTCTCACCACTTTGGCGAGTTGGATGTAGGTAATAAGAAAATCAAACCAGGCACACTTATTGTTCCAGGTCTATTATGTCAGGATTTGTTGTATTGAGATTAATCTTTATATACCATCAATGTGTTTTACTATCTTAAAAATAAGCACAAATATCACAACTAATTAAACACTCAAATTTGAAAAGACCAGCCACAGTGGCCAGCGAGCAAAAATGTTTATGTCAAACCCTGGTAATGATTATGGATTATTTGTCTGGTTCAAATAGAGATCAAATAGTTCAAATAAAGCAAAGGATTTAGTAATTTTTTTGGGACAATTTTATGACCAAACTAATTTTTTATACTAATTTAACAGCAGTATATATTTTTTCTGGGCGGGCAATTTGTTTTAACTTTTTTTTTTATTACAATTTTCATACAATGCCTTACATATGGGCTTTTTTCCCCCGACACAATAGAAGAATACAGTATTGTATTGATTCCTTATGAATCTAAGTTAGCTCTTCATTATTTCAGAACACTGTTGATTCCGTGGTAAAAGTCTGTAGAATTTTCATCATTGCAAATTGTGGATTTTTTTTTTCTTTTTTCAATTCCTTTGATGAAAGGAGAATATATTTCTGAGCTTTGGCTTATTAATGCTTTGACTTAAAAGATTTTTCTCATTGCTAATCTATTCACGTTTTTCTGCCACAAGCCCTCGCTATTTTGCTTAACTTTAGCCATATTTCTCCTGCTAAATCCCTCCCTCCAGTCATCACTAATTGATACTAGATCTTATTACATATTGATCAAAAACAGACTCCATGCCCGTGAACATGGTCTAATTAGATGATATATTTTTCATATGGCCCTTCTGCAATACAATACAACACACTGATGTATTAGAATACCCATTATTCACTGAGATCATCAATACTTTTGACATGTTTATTTTGCCTAGCAGTGGCCGCCAAGCTGTTCTAGACGCTCGTATTTGGATGCATTGTGTGGATGCTGCAAAGTGGCTGGAGTGTCTACATTATTAAAGACCCGGGATGTGTTTTTCTTGTTTTCAACCAATGGAATTACTATGAAGAGAGCCTGAGCCCAGCACAAATGTATCAGCAGTTCCTGACTCACACCGGCACACAGTCGTGTACGTTATAAGTATGCTTGACTCAACAAATACGGGCTTTAGTGGATGTAGTGGAATAGGCAGCGCTCGGCGTGTGTGTGTGTGTGTGTGTGTGTGTGTGCGTGTGTGTGTGTGTGTGTGTGTGTGTGTGTGTGTGTGTGTGTGAGGGACTGTGCCGGTGACCAGGGCAAGGTTGAGAATTCGAGTGCATGAAACCATTATTCCCACTTGGCCACAGATGTTAGGCACACAAGAGGCAGCCAACAAGGGTTACAGTATTGCAATTAAACAAAATGAGTGACCACTGTCCAGCAATTCTTTAATTGGAGATCCTGAATCTGTGAGCTAAAATGAACACGATTCAAACTATTCACTGAACAACCACGTTTATTGTAGCAGGAAAAGAAGGCACAATCGATTCAAAAACTATTCATTGCCAAAGCCCAATGAACCTAATTACTAACATGTTTTTTTTAGTATTATATCTGACAGAACAAGACAGGCGCTATATATTCCCTTTCTACAAGATTTTTTATATTCTAGATTCTGAACGTGAACAGGCATTAGGCAACTTTTCATTGTGAAGTTTGGAGACAGTAAAACATTCAGTGATATTATGTGTTTCTCTTGTCCAGCCAGTTAAAGATAGTGATACTGTTAATTACATTTTACGCCTAGGCAGTATATTGAAACGAGAGGAAAAAAAAGCCTATATTATGAACAATTTTGAGCTATTATATTTAGCTACTTGGAAGTATAAAATCACAGGCAAGTTATTGTTAGTATGTGTCTTTGCTCTCTGATTTCTCATAAACTCATCCCTGTAAAGATGTGAGGTGTCTAATGTGTTAGGAAGGGTTGGATTATAATTCTATTCTATTCTAATTTAACTAACTTCCTCTGTCACGGTAAGAAAATGAGGGGAAATCGCATACGGGGCTGTTAAAGTGGATATGATAGGTTTTAATGCGTTTGAAAATATGACTTATTTAGATGGATAACATCAGTTGCATAATTATCATATTATTTCAGTGAAGCAGCAATTTTAATAAAGAAATGTTGGGCAGAAAAGTTATTTTTATTAGAATTTTTAAGCTGCTGACAGAAAGTGACCATAGAAGAATGTAAAGTTCCATAGCATAACGGTTTTGTTGAAATGAAATAACGTTCCACAGCAGTTCGACTCATTTCCTGTTGACTTAACATGGTTGCATGGCAACCGTTTTAAAATTGATTACCTTCTTCTATGTCACTTCCTACTCAGTGTCCAATAAGGAAGTGAAACTATAAACATCACAATTAATGGGCATATTAAAGAAAACTGGGCACAATCTTTAGCAAAATCTTAAATATAATTGTGGTAACTATGTTTTAGCAAAAAGTGTGTCCAATGTGTCATATGCACTTTAAGAAATTATTGATCTATAAAATAGAGCTGGTGGTGTTTATATGGTAAGATTTAGACAGGGACAGATTACACGGCGTTCTACTATCTACTGCATTGCTTATATCAACTTTGCTTAACAGCGAACCATGAGCAAAGTCTCCCTAATGTCTCCTTTTGAAGAAGCACTGAGTCACACTATATTTTGGCCAGATGAAAAACTGTGTTCATCATTTATCAGGCCGACAGACAGAGCGCTGCGGGAGGTGCGCGCGTCCCTTTGGAGTCCTTTTGTAAAGCTAGTTCAACAGTAAACAAGGACATTCATTTTGCACCGCCACCTCAGAGGTTCTTTTTATTATTTGATCATTTTCACCGTCGTTTTTGGATGCACCTTCTGAGCGCAGACACAGCCCGCGGTTTTAGTCTTCGCCATAAATCAAGACCAACGCAATGGTTCAGCGCTATCCATAAAAGTTATGCCGACATTATTTTTTTGACAGTGAACATAGCGCAGCGTGACAGTGACTTTGAGAAGAAATTACAACTCTTCTATCACTCAATCGTGTGCTGTCTCAATTACGCACAGTTCTTATGCTTGTCAGAATTAGCCATGCAACGACTCTTTAATGATGACTCTCAGCTCCTCCGCAGAATTTACCGGGAGCTTTGAAGTGCGTTGCCAGCTCGCGTTGCATTTGAGCACCTGTCACTTTCCCGTATTCGAGCACGAGGAGACGCGGATGCAGTCAGACAGAGGCACCAGCAGGTGTGTGCAGAGCCAAACACAAGAGACAATAATACTGAAGCACAGGAGCCAGACAACACGTCCACTCCACACGATCCACAGAGGTGTTGTTATCGCTATTGGCGAGTGCTCACTTTAACCACAAGTCCCACTTTTATTTAGCCAAGGTTTTGGGCAAAACAGAAGAATTGATCTAAGATTGATCAAAAAGCTAGTCCGACTCTCTCATCTAAAGGGGATTTTATTGATCTCCCAAAGTCTTTCTCTATAATTGCTTCACTGAAGTGTAAGAACAGCAGTTTCAGGTGGCTAGGTATCTGAGAGAGGAACACATTTTGGGCAATTTACAGATTGTTAAAGTAAAAATTAAAAAAAAATTAAAAATTCAATCTAGGCTGCTCACCAGAGCTCATATCCAAGCGAACGCACTGACGAGCCTTTGTTCAAAGAGAATGATTTTAACATAATATCATATATCGGATATTCTTCTGAGCTTGTTTTTATACGAACATGAACTCCATTGCAAAATACAGATGTTAAATTATACATTTTTAATCCATATCGGCTTGTGCCGGTACATCTTGAAATGTAGGCTGACGTTTGTCATAGATTTTTGTGTGACTACACTGCCACCTACTGGACTCTCTGAGAACATGCGCTCATTCGATCACACAGAAGCAGGTCTATATATATTACACACACATATAGAGGTTAAGAATAAAATGTATTTGTCACAAAAGCCATGAAGACATTTCGAAAGTCATTTTAATAATATAATATATTTATCACCTCTGTAAAATACACATTTTATGCAGAAAAGGGCAACGCAGTGCAGGTGTAAGAGGTCATACTCTGCCTCCTGTCGGGAGGATCAGAGGGACAGAGGCTAGATTGTAGCCTATCCCATGGCCTGGGTAAATATACACACCCCCACCCAGTATTGTTGAATAAATGACTTTAATTTTTAAACATTTCTCATGTGTTACTTAGTCATATTCCAAGCATCGCAAGTTTGTGGAGTAACAGAATAATTCTGAATTAGAAATTGAAATCCAGTCAGGTCATAGTCCTACAGATGCACATAATGAGAAGAGTGACAGTGTGAGATTGGCTATACCTTGTTAAATATACCTTTTCTAGTTTGGAGGGATAAAGTCTGGCATAGGCTATTTAACACCCTCACATGTAGTTTGGCCTTTTTATCCCCCATCATATAATCTGGCCTGGGCCAACCCATACCCAGGTCTAACATAGGGTTTAGCTTGATCAGCTGCATCGAGTTTGTTAAGAGTAAGTGTAAAGTAAGTGTTGTAATTACTTTTTTTTATACTTTTCTACCTTTTCTTTTTAACTATGGATCATGCGTTCATATATGTGTCCTTCATAAAGATGATCAATAATTAATTAATTAAAAAAAATAATTAAATTGGTGCTCAATTATAAAGAACCCTAGGACTTTGTACATATCTTTATACAGTATATATCATTCATTACCCATTACGGTTGGGTCTCATTGTAGCATGATTAGTAAGACCTCTGCGTCAGTGGTATACCGTCTTTCAAATTGAAAAGCTCAAAAAAAGAAGCAACTATTTTGTAATATAACTGATTTTATTTATTTATAATAAAGTAACTCTTCTATAGCAAACCTCTCTACATGAACTAAAAACACCCAAAAATTCAACCACCTCCATTCATTTTTACAAGAAAACTATGCAAATTATAGCTTCAGGGTAAACAGAATAATGGAAAGGTCACAATGCTTTATCTAATAAACCAGATGAGACTTTGGGATTTGATTTAATTTCAGAGCATGTTGGAATGATTTGCATCCAACATTTTAAGTTGATGAACTCCAAAATACAAATCATTGCGTAGGCGGACAGCAAAAACCAAGACAGTGAGAGTCGGATCATTCCTCTCTTGCTGTGAACATAGAGCTGCCCTAATATACAGATGGTGGGTTTGGATTAGTGAGTAATGACTAGCCTGCATAAGTATTGTTAAGGGACTGTTGCAGTGAACCCATTGAATTGCACAGCAGGGGCTAATTGAGAGTGTGAGACAGAGCTACGTCGGTTGCATTCTCTGGAGATGGCTTTGTCTAATGCTGGACTATGGGTGGTGTATGGCATCGCCTTATCTCCACTGATTACCATGTAGTACGACAAGATTACAACCAACACATAGTGTACTGGTTACATATATTATTCATTAAAAAGCAAGCTTTTTCAATGGCTGCCGGATTACTGTTTTAAGATTAATCAGACTTCTTATTCATTCGCAATTCATTTCACATCTTGAAAATGGATCTCAATAATAGATGAGCGGCGGAACAACGGTACAAAAGAAGCGGGAAAAAATAACAATTCCTATCCTGCTATATTCAGCTTTTTGGGTTATTTTTTCCAAACTTGAATCAATTAGAGGCACTTTAAGGGGTGAATTACCCACCATTTTACTGTAAGCATAAATTCTGGCAATTTATTGAACAATGACATCTGTATAGACATAATTTAATGAACATCTGGTTTTCAGAGGATGCCTAATGATTTCGCATTCATCTTCTTCTAAATGGCTAAAGTGCACGCAATTAAGTTTTTAATTAGCTGTGAATATGTTTCTGTCAATTGGAATGATTCATCTCTTAAATATGAAATGCACCATGTGATCTCAGAAAGAAGGGATTTGTGCCCATTTTAGAACACCAGCAGCAAAAATGGGATTGGAACGAGTTTTAAAGATTATCTTAAAGCAACATAGTTTTTGTTCTAACTCTAACATAGAAATACAGAACCACGGAGATGGATGTAATCAGTGGACTGATTTGGTGGATTGGACTTAAAGCCTGTGTCTGCTGTTCAAAGCAAATCAGGAAAATCTACAGCTCCCTAATGAATAGTGTTTGGCACGTCCCAGTCTCACTGACTTTTTGGACTCCTCATGTGGTGCTGACTGTCATTTCTCCAGCCTGATCATTAATGCCTCATTAGAAATGATGAGCTTCTTCATCACCTCTCTTTGGAAAAGGTTAGTCCAGGTCCAGAGGAGAGGCCAGGAGTCCTTCACAGTGGGCCTGATAGAAAACTTCACAGCCCTGCAGCTATTGATTGGGGCTTCAGGTTGCCTTTCCACCAATGTAAGGGTCTGCACTGCAGCATACTAAACTGATGTGTAATCAATGAGCCATACCGCAACCGCGCACTGTGCACAAACCCGTCAAATTATACAGTAGCCCTCCAATATCTGACATAATGTGTTTTAAAACTGCCTTCTGGAAAAAAATGACACACAGGCACACTGGTAAACACGCTTCGGCCAGCGCACAGGCTGCCAAGTATGCAGCCTTCCTCAGATACACGTGCCAAACGGTCCGTGCTCTCCCAACATCTCACACACCAACCAACGCCAGGTCATGCAGGGCTACTTTGATTTTTCACCTCGCATCCAGATAAAATGTTTATCAACTGATACTCTGGGTGGATTTAAAAAAAGACAAAAATCCCGGTTCTGAAAGCCAGTCGCAGTTAGAAGCCTGTGTTTGGAGTGGGGCGGGCTGCAGTCAGGGGACGTGGCCTATCTGTGCACTTGGCTGGCTGCAGCACAGACGTGTCCTCCTCCGTCTCTTTATGGACCTTAACGATATGCACAAGCACACTCTGGGGCCAGCTTCCCGGAGCGTTTAATCCATAGAGATATGATACTATGGTGGTGTTGTGTCATCCATCACAATCTCACTGCTCTTTTCCCCTTTACTCTTATTGCCTATAGGTGCTGCACTGTTGTTCTGCTTTGCACATTTGTCACAGCCTCTCATTTACGCACCCATTACAGACCATGGTTACTCACATCTATAGAACCTTTTTTTTCCATGGTTGATGATTTGCTGAACTGTGCTCATGAAGATGCATTTTCGAACAAAATAATGTTTATTCAAACTGTATGGACGTCCTTGGTTTCCTATGTGTGCACTTTGAATGTAGCAGCAAGGGTGTTCACATGCATTTATTAGTTTATTGCAGAACTGGCACGATTTGCTTTTGTTTATAACTCTCTAATCTCCCATATACAATTACTGTGCCACTCTTGCACTCTTTTGGTGTTTATCAATACACATTTTCACGGTCGATACTATTAAGTCAACAGATGACCATCAAAATACAATAGTCAATCCATTATACGCTCCATTACATTGTCCCTATGGTATACCGACAAGCCATTAGGTAACAAAATCTCACAAAGGAAACACTATCTTTCATCGGACGCCCAGTTCAGTGCCTTCATTGCAATGCATGGCTCTTAACTCTTCCTCTGAGTTTTTTTTTCCTGCACACCGCCGAAGACACATGGCCATTAGTAGTGTATTAATTACATGTAGAGAATTACTTTGTTCATCAATCAAGAAATCTCCTCTCGGCTTGTCAAGTGTGATTTTGTGACACGGTGAACAAAACCCGGAAAGGCCGGTCGGATCTGGCCCATTGTGATTGTGGCTGTTAATAGACTTTGTGGTGCTGACAGACTGCAGAGCCAAACGCATCTCCGTCTTGTATTAGGAGGAAACGCTCGCTGTCCCATTACCCTGCTGAGCAAAGGATCCACAAAACACCTCGAATAGAAAACAGGGAAATGATCACATCGAGACTCATTGCAAAGGTGGCTGAAGGACTAATGATCACCACAGTCAGAACGTGCGGTCGCTTATAGAGGCCATCCACAAAATCATAATGAGAGGGGATCATCTGCAATTTTGTGAGTTTCAATGCAGTAAATGCCATTGTGATGATGAATCTGATGTAAATCTGCCAATTATATACAGTAGATAAACAGAATAATGAGCCATTGTAAGCTATTGTTTTTAAAAACTCCACATAGAGATTCAGTTTCCAATACACAATACACCATCTACAGCAGCAGGACCATACAAAACAGTGTCATACATCGATATAGGGTCACAAGTCAGAACATCACAGTTATTATCAGTAGCCTGGCATTCCTCACTTCTCCCCATTTACATTAATAACACCCTTCAAGAGAGATTCCATGATGCATGAGCAGAGCATGTTCCAAAAGAAGGTGGGAAACTCCGTCCGCCCGGCCACAAGACTCCTCAGCTCTCCAGGGCTTGTCCATCATAGCCTAAATAAAAGCTGAAACTTTTAAAATGTCTATCACGAAAACCTGCGTGGTTTCATCAACTATACCCAGCCCAGAGTTATCGTGATCTGTGGGCGACGCAGTCAATCTGGCCCACCACTTCACCCTGGAGCATCTGGACTCCTCAGGAACCTACGCCAGGATCCTGTTTCAGCTCTGCCCTCTCTGGACTGCTATGAGACAAGCTCTATCAGCTCAGCGTAGTAGTTTGTGATACCTCATTGCTTAAAGATAAAGAAATGCACCAGTTTAGTTCAGCAGTGGTTCCCAACCATGCAGGTGGGCGGAGCAGAAACTGGGTGGACACTTTGTGGTTCAGCCCCTCAGTGGTTTAAGTCACATTTCATTGATAGACGTTTTTGTGTTGTTTCGGGGAATTTGTTTCCTCACAGGCCACTTTGTCATGCGGGGTACTGCAAGGGTCATTCCGTGACCCTTTGTTGTTTTCCTTGCACGTGCTCCCTCGAGGGTTAATCCTGAGGAAACATGGCACTGCTATTCACACTTTTTGACGGATTTGGTAAAGCCGGTTGTTTCTAATTTGGGTGTTAAAATAGATCCTGAACTGAAACTTGAGAAGCAAATCAGTGCCGTTGTAAAGTCCAGTTTTTTTGAATGAAGCCAGTGAGACAGCCTTTCGAGACAGTGATGCATGCATTTGTGACAATGAGGCTGGATTACTGTTTTGGCCGTTATGCTGGTGTGAGTCAAAGTGTACGTACCCGACGGACAAAACAATGCAGCTCGGCTTTTAACATCGACACGGAAACATGAACACGGCTCCGTTGGCTGCCAGTTCATTTTAGCATTGATATTAAAAATCGTATATTTACTTTTAATCTCACCTGATCCACCCTTACTCTCTTGTTCACACGTCAGGGATCAGCTGCTGCTGGTTGTTCCCATAAACGCACACGTCGGAGATACTGCGCATTATCTGTTGGATTATCTGTTGCTGGCCCCTGGTTGTGGAATCAGCTGCCGTTACAGTCCCTACCGTTTTTAAAAAAATCTCTTCTAAAAATGCAATTCTTTTCACAAATGTATATGTTTGATTTGTGTACGGCACTTTTGGCCCACAGTGCAGTTTGTAAAGTGCTTTACAAAAAGTTGGTATGGTATGGCAAACTGTCCATGTGGTTCTCATTGGGTCATCTGCAATTTTAGACGTAATATATTTTAACTATAGAGATAATTTCATGCATGCTTTCGTAGACCCAGCTTAGACCCAGTTTAGTACTGACCTGATCAATTTGTGGTATTTGGAAGGAACTGATATAACAGGGACCATGACGTCATCTAGTATGGTTCTCTGTTTACATTATTGAATTTATATTAAAAGCAATATTAAACATACAGCAATGCCGCATTTACTGCAGTACCTTCCGTGAACATCTTCATACTCTTGTCCAACGTTAAATTATTCATGCAATCCGTTCTAGATCTTCTTGCAGTATGATTTCTAGTGAGACACGTACCGTGTGTTGGAGGAATTCTGGAATACAAAGTAGACTACAGGCTTGTCTCTGGTGATCTATGACTAACTGTGCTATGGGCCCAGTGGATTGGCTACGACAACAGAGGTAAGAACAAACAGTTTTATCTCTATGAGTCTTTGCGCTGCTTCCTGGGCTGCCTCGGCTTGTCGGGGACCTACAGCACGTTACCATTTACACACATTATGGATCTCGCCTGCTTAAAAATCTGTTCTATTCCAGAGCTGTGAAAATGTCAGGGAAAAGCACCCAGGTCTGAATTTTACTTGGAAATTATAGATCACCAAAACCTGCTCTCTGAAGGGGAAAGAGCCTGGGCCAGGTGGGAGGGTCTTCAAAATACTACCATTTTCACACTGAGCAAGAGAGAATTTGCATGCATATTTGCAAAGATCCAATCAAACATCAAGGCGCAGTTCTAGGATTGAAAAGCAGGAGGACCAGCTGTGTGACTAACACCTCATTCGACTACATGTAAGAAAAGAAGCCGAGCCTTTTGGGTATAACACATTTTCCGTGTTGCATCAGAAAATTCTGAACCAAGAGGTTTTGTAATAGAGGACCTCCCATATCCCTTCCATTTATGCAAAAATAATTAATGGATTATAAATTGAAATCAGAATCAGAATTGTTTTGCCATTGTCATAAACAGATTCACAACTAGGAATTGTTGGCGGTTCAATCGTGCAACATGAAACATAAAATTATAAAACTGAAAAATAATAAACTATAAAAACTATAAGACTATAAGGGCATGCATAAGGGGATTACATTTAAACTATGATAAAGACAACAACAATTTGGAAGGGAACAACAGCGTGAGTGTATTCACAGATGTGCAGGTGCATTCATTGTAACAATTGGATATTAGATTGATTGTGTAGCACTATGACTTATAAATTAGTCTATTTTGGTGAGGATTTTTGTAAGATCGGTCTATAGATTTAAATAATATTCTGTTTTAAAGTGTGGTATTGTGTAAACATTTTTCTTGATTGATTGAGTGATCGAAGGCAAACATACTCAATGTTGATGTCTCTAGCCTCTTTGCTATAACTGCATTCATGTTGTAGACTTAAAGGAACAGGTCAAAGTTTTTTCCCTTCTGAGATATGTTCGTACCTGAGCTTAGACGTGTTGATGCGTACCTTTGTGCGTGCGCTCAGTCATGCAAAAAGACCAACAACGTTGTTAGCATCTGGCCTCTCCCAGCATATTCCTATAGCTCCAAGCAGGGGTGAAGTTGGAAGCCGCCACGCTCTTTCACAAAGGCCAGTCAGGTGTGTATCAACTCGTCTAAGCTCAGGTAAGAACATATCTCAGTGTGGAAAAATGGTGCCTGTTCCGTTAAGCACTACTTACATTAAGGAGTTTTAGTGGTAAGTTATTTAGTAATTTAAGCCTGGCAAGGATATCCCAGTTTAATTTCCTCGGATGAACCTCTCCGGGTGTATTTGCCCTGGTGCTTTTCTATTTATCTGTCAAACCTCGCCAAATAAGAAAACCGTCGATACAAAAATCTACTGTAGAAGTCTTGAGGAAGACCTTTCACATTGGTTCAAATGTGGAGGCACAGTCTCTACTTTAGATCTAAGATTCTTTAAGTATCTTTACCTAAAATGCATTCCCAAGCAAATGTGTTTCACTACAGACCTTGTGCCACACAGCAATAGCCATTAAAAAGTACTCTTGTCTCTAGGAAAGTCTCAAATCTTTAGACAAGACAAATCCTTTGTATTGTAGTGAAAACAAATCGCGAGGATTGTTTGTTTTTTTTAACTTAAGCGCAAGTTTTAAAGTATTTTTAACACTTATTTATTTATTAGCCAATGGCCACTTTCTACAAAGTCAAATGTTTTGCTTGTTAAGCACACATGAAATTAGAGTCTAATGATTGGAAAACATGTGCGGATGAAGGCGACGGAGCCGAGGTGAGTCAAGGCATATATCAAATGTCTGTGAATAGAGATAAAGGGAGAAATGTTACTTCAGAATATGTTATTAGGGAAGGATTCAACAGGCTCTTAGTAGCTCTCATTAGATGGTGTACCAAACCAGAACAAAACTCACTTTTCCTAACTATGTGGGGGAAGTGGATTGGAAAATTAAACGGGGAGAGGAGAGCGAGAGTGCAGTCTCTTGTCACTGCAGCATTGCACCGGCTAACAAGTCCGCTCCGGCGCCTCGCACTCAAAGTCATTCACATGCTTTTTAATTTCACTTCATTGATTGGAATTTAAAGCCCAGGAATACAGACAGGCAGACATTAAGATTATCTAGTCCCTCTAAACTGCTGTAGCGAACATTTGTTTTTAAATTGTGCTACAGTAAGGAGGAATCATTCAAGGGAAGAGAGGAAACGCATAAGAAACTTTACAGCCAGTTTAGGATTTTTATAAGAGGCAAATCGACTTTGTAAAGGCGTGCATATTTATATAGCGCAGATCAATTGCAGTAACTTTTCATTAATGTTGACATGCTGTTCTTGCTTGATGCCAGATGCTGGGGACACAAGCTGTCGAAACAACGGACATGCTCTTCAATGCTTACTGGCCACTTTTTTCTTTTGCTTGTACTTCGAGCAATACATCTGTCAGGGAGATATGATTTACATAAACATCAAACTAGTGGTGTGAGTATCTGTCAGGGAAACTCAGGAGACCTCACAATTATTAGCATTTCAAGCTTGCGTTAAGGCTCATAGCTGTTTTGCATTTACTATTTTAAGTGTTTCAGATTAAATGTTCCTTATAGCTCACTTCAGCATGTCTGAACAAGCAGATGGTTCTTGGATTACAAAGGTCCAGAGGTGGAAACTACAGTAGAAGTGACTTTTTTCCAACTCTCAAAATGTAATGTAACAGAACTAAGCAGGTTTCTAGTTCCTCGTTTACTTAGATAAAAAGTACTTTGTTCATGATGATGAACCTGATCAGTTTAAATTCCTAAATGTATATATATTTATTTAAACACTTAAAGTCGGTTTATCATTCCAATGTAATATAAAACATACATTTTGTTTAATTTCACAATGCTGTTGGCCTCTATAGTGTGTGTCAAGAAAAGATTTGTCCCACTGGTGACCACTATTTTTTATCAGTAATGCTAGAATCTAAGTACTTGCACGATTGACTAATTTTCGTAGTTAGTTACAAGAACTACTTTTAGTGACAAACCTGCAATACACAACATTGAAAGGCTAGCTATGGCTACACATGGAATAGAAATGATTGGTCAAACTGCTGCAACTTGGCTCCTTCAGAGATGCTGGTTTGTTCTGTGATTAGAAATTCCAAGTCGCCGAATGGAATATCAATAGTGCAAACAAATATAAACATAATTTCTATTCACTTTGCTTTGCAACTGCTGCAATCACATGTTGAGATGGAAATGATAGGCTGCACAAGTGCATAGCCATGTTATAGATTATTTTTACCCTGATTGTATGTCACTCTGGGCCAGACATCCATGTTTGAATTGCAGTTCATGGTAACTGGATGGAAATTCCTTGTTTATCCCCAGAATTTCAGAGGACTGTTGCATGGAAATAGATGTGTAGTTGGACAAAGTGGCACCTTGAAGGACACAAAAGTGGCACTCTGGGTGTGATTTGCATGATTAGTTGTTTTTGCTAAATGCTGCCGAGGACTGGTCCAGAATTACAGTGGTGGGTGGGGATGAAAATGGTCAACCTTGTTTGAGTTTATAATACCTGAACGCTGAATAATTGAGCCTGCATGCAAACAGTTAATCTGTGGGCTGCTTGTGGACATTTTAAATGTCATTTTTAAAGTAAAAAATGAAGTCCAAAGACCTTTGTTCAAGCATATTGGCTGCATGAGGTATTTTACTTGCTCAAGTGTAAGGATCAATACTCTATGAATTTTCTCCAGCTCATCTTGGCTGTGATAGCTGCACCTGGTGGCACTGACCATCTCATTTGGCCAAACCGTTCTCCTCAAACTAACCTTAAGGATGCACATTTTTCTTAACATGTACAATGTGTTTCAGGCAACAATATTAAAATGTTGAAACTATCAGCGGGGAAACAAAATATGCTTTAAAAGAAACCGACTCTGCCTTGATGTTATCACAAGTTGGAAATAAATTGAATTTAGTGTGGGTTGTTATTTAATGACATGCATGTGGTGCTATTGTGCTCACTCTTTAGAGTGCAGCCACTCGAGGTTGTTCTACACCTCAGTGCCATGATGGATCTGTAAAACACTGCTGCGTTTTTGTTGGTAATAGAAAAATGGCAGATGAGAGGCGCTGAGCTAAATGAATAGAGTAGTAAACTTCATGTGTTAAGCCTCACAGAGAATCAGAGCACTGTAAGATTTTCATAATAGACCAGACGTTAGCTGTTTCGCTGTCGGCTACTGCACACGCCTCAAACTGAAACTTACATGCTAAAACACTGCCGACAGCACATTGCATGTCTGATGAATCTTCAACTGACACCAGCTTACACACGCCCCATAATTGGCTGCTTTGCATTTTTATGTCTCTGTTCTACATTTTTACTATTTTAAGCTGGTATTGTCTTGTTGGATTTGTTCTTTTTTTATCTTGGACAGTAAGGGCTCTCTAAAAGGCAGATCTCTCTCTATCTCTCTCTCTCTCTCTCTAACTTAATGTGGCTATCCGATATTGAATGAATGTAACACATTAATAATAATTAAAAAAATTCATGCATTGTTTTTTGCAGATTCAAAATCTTAAATGCTGATCAGCTGCAGAGTTAAATGAATTCCCTCATTTGAAAATGTAATTGTACTGTTGAATGATTTAATGAGAAAACCCTGCAGCCATTCGGAGGCGCTGGCAGGTGAGTGTGTCCAGCTTCTTGAAATAAAGGCCAGAGCTTTCTCCCCTGATTTCTAAAACCAGGGGCACAAGGAACAGGCACTTTTATTATTTCTAATGACATTTCCAACTATACAATGAGTTCTTCTGCAGCCTAATCTTATTAACCCACTCAGTTTAAAATGGCCACAATATAGCGCTCATGTAAATGTATCTATTTCACAGTTATACCTATAAAATTGTGTCATTGCCACAATAATGTTTAAAAGTAATATTAGTTTTAACATTTTGTCTGTTAAAAAAATAAAATAAATGCAACATAATCCAATACTTTGTGAGTTTAAACCACCTTATCAAACATTTCTCATAAATATCTTTCTAGGCTGCGTGCAGGTGTGCGCTCTCGCTCCGGGTTTCTGTCAGTGTGGCGGCCAATCCATTCAGCTGCCAGCTGCTCCTCTCCTTCGTCCACCATGCACATTTAAGTTTAGTTATCTTTTGTTATCTTTCCGTTCTATAAAGTATTGTTTCTTTGCGCACTTATACCCGGTCTCCATCTCCATTGTTTTGTTGTGGCTTAAAATATAGGTCTCTGTTAATGCCATCCCTCTGTTGAAGTCACAGGAGCTTTCATTTTTTGTTTAATCAAAACTTTTCACCATTTGTTCTAAAACTGTGAAATGATATTTGAATTCTTTTTTTCCCCCATACATTTTAGCAGACTCTACACAGGTGAATGTAATACTGCCATTTACAGATTCCACTTATATTGACATTAGTTAATTCCAGTATTACGGCCCTCGCCTCTGGAACGGCCTGCCACACGAGCTCAGGGCTGCAGAGGACGTTCATGTTTTCAAGAGCATTACACATTAATGACATTAATGAATACAATTTCTTCTTTTTTTAAAACTAAGAAAAGAAGCTTAGCCTACCTAGCCCATTGATACCATGCTCAGCCTTCCCTGGTCAAATTATAATATATATCAACTAATATACTATATACTCATTACATACAAAGTGGCATATGTGGCCTCAGCTTGTAAAAAACCCAAATTAAAAATCTCATAAAATTAAAGTATTTTGAAAATGGACTGATATAATTATCAAAATTATAACAAATAAAGGCTTGACATATGTCACTTTGAATGTTATGAGTCTATATCATAAATTAGTTTCACATTTTAAGATGAATTACAGAAATAAATGAACTTATGAATGATGTTCTAATTTTCCAAGTTTCACCTGTATCATGAATCCACCCATTCCAACATCAAAAGTGGAAAGAAAATGTTAAAAATGTTACTTATGGCTTTCGCTCATGATACATGCACTGTATAAAATCTCTTGTATTAAGTTGGGCCAAGTCTCTGTCAGAGACAGTGAACTTGTCGTCAAAAATAGATCAACCTTTAGAAATTTGATGGAGTCTGGGACGTGCAGTGAGACCTGATTCACAGTCCTTATCCATTGCTCCACCTTCCTGGAGCTTCTATAAGGGAGAGAGAAGTAATACACGCTGGCATGGCTGTAATCCCTGCGGATACAGTGAATCTACATTGGCAAAAGGACAATAGTAATGATATTCACCTAATCTCCCCTGACAGATTCAGGACATGCTTTTCATTAACACAAAAGTGGATAAGAGTGCAATAAGCAGTGTTTCAGAGTTTACCTAAATCCTTTAAAGCTAACTGAGATTCACGGGAGGTGTCACCACTGAAGCCTGCTTGGACTTAAGCCAGCATTGCCGTTGTATTTACCTAGTGCTCTGACGTCCCTTTCTTCTTCTTCCCAAGGTGAGCGTAAACAACAGGGGCAGAGTCAATTTCCACACAGCTGGCAGAGCACGTTAACTTGCATTTGGGTTGTTCAAAGTGAGGAGAAAAATCAGACACTTTGATGCTTTTAAAGACAAATCTGAAGGGTATCAAAAACAGCGAGTTGTGCTCAACTTTGATGACTGCAAGCAACTTTTAGCATTTTTGTAGCTGCGCTTTTAATCTCAAGATCAAATCCCCCCAAGAAAGGAGCAAATAGAAATGTTTATGAATGGCTTTTGCAATAGTGTAGCCTTGTGTTTTTTAAGAATTAGACGTATCATTATGTGCACCTTTGTACTAATCTGAGTCTTGATAGTTTTCTTCTACAAACCATGTGTGCATTTTCACTTTCAGTTCTGTCAGTATTGAAAGCTAACCTGGCAAGAGCCAGAGTAATACTATTGTGCCAAAATATGAGCACTGATATCAATCTGGGATTGCACCCTCTTGACTTTGGGGAGAGAATACACTTTTGGAGCAGCATTTGCTGCTGATTGGATCAAGAATACTGAAGTTCCATTAAATATTTAGTTGTGTTTGTATTATGCATAGCTGAATACCTCATGTTTTTGTTATTAATTATCTATTTGGCCCAAACCACTTTTGGTTTGCTTCCAAAACAGTGAAGGTGGCAAGGTTAATAGAAAGCATGCACTTGTGTTTGTTTTCATTAGCTTTATCTATTTATTTATCATACCAATCAATCAATCAATCAATCAAACTTTATTTATAATGCGTTTTTTATGCCAAAATGTATAACAAAGTGCTTTACAGATTACAGCATTTAAACAATAAATGGCACACCCTCCCATCCCGCCGAATATATATATATATACACACAGACACACACACACACGCACACATACGTGGTTTTATGGTTTATGTTGACCTTTTGGAAAAACCAACCCTGGTGTGGTTTAAGAGGACTATGGTTTCCCAAGGTCCTAGAGAGATAAGCTCTGGATAGACTAACTGTAAAAAAATCTGAAAAAAATTTAGGTCTATTTAACATCCTTGTATCAGCTACGGTTGTCTATACACAGCCACCGACCAGAAGGTGGTTCATGAGGACCAAAGATGAATTATGAGGACTTTAAACATAACTGAACCACAATTCCCCTATGAGAGACCAACAGGCCCGTTTGGAACCATGAGGCCGTCCTTCCGTGGACCCACCACCTGCAGGAGGAGCCATAGGGGACTGGTGCTATGTGATTTGGGCAGCTCCAACGGCTGCCTCCACGACCCGGCAACGGACAAGTGGGAGAAAATGGATGGATGGATGAACCACAATTAGAGGCTGGAAAAGTTTTAATGTTCTTCATACATACACTCCATGCTTATCCATCTTTTACCTTTAGTTGTCTTTTATGTGCTAGTCCACGATTTCTCACAAAGTCTCTTATATTCTGCAGTGTTCTCTGACTTAAGGCCATTTCTGCTTGCTTACACTGAGTTACTTCATTTTTTGTGGCCAGTTTTCCTCTCTTGATGTGTTTTTTAAAATGCCGCATTACAGCTGCTTCTTCAGTCTTTGACCATGCTCTTTTTGTCACTCTGCGTTTTGGTCCAGGTTGCTTTGCAGGCCTCTGTGCTGCCTCTGAAAAGGAAAATTAGGAATTAATTTAAACAAAACAATGTGAATAAGTCAGAGCAAGACTACTACAAGAGTAAACAGAAGAACTTGCCTTCAAAATCAGAGGTATCTCCATCAGCTATGTCGATCGGGTCATCATCTATAACCACAGTTGCCGCTTGTTTCTCAGCAGAGTCCCCCGAGTCACTGTGACTCTCCTCTTCGGCCTCATCTGCACTGATGGGAATTTCATCTAAAAACAAAAGGGGGATTCAATTCAATCAGCCCGCTCCTAAAGCCACCAGGCCTGGGAAAACTCACCAAGGCTGGGGCTAAGATCCCCAGCCGGCTCCTAAAGCTACCAGCCCCGCACCGACATCCACCACAATGACCCACCCTCTACTCCACTTACACTACCCGGCTCAGGGCACTCCTACCCCGGCCTACGTGCACACACTCGCCCCCCTGGCTCCTCTGGACCTCCTCTGACCAGCCTGCTCCTAAAGCTACCAGCTCCGCACCGACATCCACCACAATGACCCACCCTCTACTCCACTTACACTACCCGGCTCAGGGCACTCCTACCCCGGCCCTACATGCACACCCAGATAAGAGATACATTTAACAAACCTTCAAGTTCAATCTCCTCCAGCGTCTTTCCTTTTAGCGAGGAAATGGATCCCTTCTCCATTAAAAGCAATACTTTGGATATCTTTGCAAGTTGTGTTGTTGGAACAGGCAGTCTGTAGAATTCCCTGTGTACGCGGATATCATGTCCAAGGAAGTCTGCCACCTGATCCAGCTCATTCTCCTGGAGGTTTAAGACTTGAGATAGCGTGGCCACATGTTTCCTGAGACCCGTCGACCGGAGGTGCTCGGGGTACTTTGTGTCGCACTGTGTGGAGAAACGTCTCAGGCAGTCACTTCCTCTATAATGGGTTGGTGCTTTGGGTCGTGCAAATAAGAATGGGTTTGAGGGAGACACACCACATTCTTTCCTCTTATTTGTGAGTAGTGTAAGACCATTGACAACAGGTCGGGGGAGAAGAACTGCAACTTTTCTCCCTCTTTTACCCATAATTTCCACGCGACTTAGATACCGGCAGAGCTTCTTTTCTGTGTCCGATAAACCAAGGCTTACATCCGCATGAAGTTGTTGATTATCCCTCTCCAGAAAATGTTTCAGAGGCATTTTGGAAACCTCTCCAGCTCGCCGACGGTTGAACACAATGATTTGTGTGAGCAACACCATGGCAAGACGGGCATAAGTTTGAGCATCATCTGTTTCTTGCAGTTTGCTTGTGGCCTCTTCTGCTGCCTTTTCCAAAAACTTGTGAAGTTTCACAACATCTTCAGTGAATGGTAAGGTTAACGGTTTATTAAACTTGGCATCACTCAGTGTGTTAAGGGCATTGTGAGATACATATTCTTTCCACTTGGTACTGAGCAACTTCTTAAATGTTTCAGTATACTTCACCAGCTTCTCATCTTCTGCCATCAAGCCCCGGCAGTGGATGATGTCGCAGATCTTATTCAGTGTGTGGCCGAGTTTAAGAGCAAGGCTCGGGGTTTTGTATGAAAGATTGTCATCATTAAAACCTGCTACCTTTTTGACCGCTTGTACCACTTTCTCAAAGTTTGCAGGCCTAACAGCATCTTCCAGGGTCGGCACAGAGAAATCTGTCCGCAAGCACAGCAGCAGACGTCCCACTTCTCTCAGTTTTTGTCTTATGTATTCATACTTTGTTGTATCCTGTCCATGAATGTTGTAAAGTGACTGGGCAAACTGGAGAATACAGAAGTCATTTCGCACAACTGATCCAACTTCATCCACGTTCATAACACTGAGAAGCTTCCAAACCCCACCCGAGATTTGCGCACATAAGGCGGCATCCTGAGCTGATGCAGAGCCGAGGATCCTTCTCCTTCCAGACGTCTCTTCTTGGTTTGCATCTTCGGGTTTGTGAGGGCACCTGCGAGTATGCCTCCATAGTTCTTTGCGGAGAAACATGCCTTGACAATACATGCAGTGAATAAACTTTCCATCCAAAGCTTTTTTTTTGCATCGTCGCTTCACTTTCAATTGCCCTTTCCCACTTTGTAATACTGCTTGATTATGTAAAAAGTTCCCTTTATTCCTAATTTTTTCAATCCGTTTGTTGCGCTCCTTGACATCAGTAAGGGAAAAGACTTGTACAATCTCTGCATTGGTCTTGTGTGTTTTAAGATGTCTCGATATTTTCTTCTGGGGCTTACCGCAGACAAAGCAGTAATTTATGGAACTTGTCCGCTGTGGGTCTCCTCTTCGTGGACCATTCTCTGAATGCAACTCTGAGGTGTATGAAGAACTACCTTGCTGGCTGGTTCCCGGTGCACTAGAAGCAGGAGCAAGACTTGTATCCGACTTTTGTGTCAGCCATATATTTGGATGGGGGAGCTCATCTAAATCTTCATCACCCACATAGTCTGGGTCTGAGTCTGGGTTGTTTTTTTCTTGTGCCATCTCCTGCCTTTGGTCCTTCCCAGTGTCACTCTGAAAGATAAACAGACAATACTTGAACCTACAAAGAACCACCCAGGCTGGGGCTAAGTTCCACAGCCAGCTCCTAAACCCAATACCCCGGTCCCCAACTCATCAGGGCCGGGGAAAACTCACCAAGGCTGGGGCTAAGTTCCACAGCCTGCTCCTAAAGCTACCAGCCCCGCACCGACATCCACCACAATGACCCACCCTCTACTCCACTTACACTACCCGGCTCAGGGCACTCCTACCCCGGCCTACGTGCACACACTCGCCCCCCTGGCTCCTCTGGACCTCCTCTGACCAGCCTGCTCCTAAAGCTACCAGCTCCGCACCGACATCCACCACAATGACCCACCCTCTACTCCACTTACACTACCCGGCTCAGGGCACTCCTACCCCGGCCTACGTGCACACACTCGCCCCCCTGGCTCCTCTGGACCTCCTCTGACCAGCCTGCTCCTAAAGCTACCAGCTCCGCACCGACATCCACCACAATGACCCACCCTCTACTCCACTTACACTACCCGGCTCAGGGCACTCCTACCCCGGCCCTACTTGCACACACTCGCCCCCCTGACTCCTCTGGACCTCCGGGGACACACAGCCCACATCTCGGACCCACTCTTAAGCACCCCTCCTCGGACTACACCCCCCAACTCATCCAGGCCGGGGAAAACTCACCAAGGCTGGGGCTAAGTTCCACAGCCAGCTCCAAAACCCAATAGCCCGGTCCCCATATCATCCAGCCTGGGGATAAATCCTCCAGGCCGGGGCTAAGTTCCATTCAGAAAATACTTGATAACGTATATTTAACAAGGACTAGATACTTACCAATATATTTTCTTGTCTTCTTTGGAGTGAACTTTCTCTTGGTCCTTCTTCTTCGCATTACCATTAGATGTCTTCCGAAATCACTCAACATGCCCGGACACATATCCCGCACGTGTCCCCATAAAGAACCAATCACAATGGAGCCTTCAATACCGCCAGAGTAGGGTAGGGGGAGCACATCATACACTCCATACACAAGAAGTCAGGTTGGGGTATTATATGGACGTCAAATAAACTTTCAATTTATGGTCTTTAAAAGCTAAGAATTTAAAAAAACTTGATATGTGCATGATATATTATCATTGAGCATTAAAAGGACTTCAGAAAAACAATGAAATTATGCTCTTTATATGCTAAAAATTAAAATACAAAATCTTGGTTTATGAGGACCGTAGCATAGTCCTGCTAATCCCCTTAGGTTCTCGTAGTGCTGGTGAGTAGTCAGGTCAATTGGCTCCATAAACCATATATACAGACACACACACACACACACACACACACACACACACACACACACACACACACACACACACGCACACAAAGAATAAAATAAATAGATACATAAGGCTGGGTACAGATGGACAGGTGTGGAAACCCCATTTGAGGAGCCGTCTGCGCCGGGAGCAGAAGTCCACCGTAGCTACAGGGCACTGATCCAAAAGAGCCCAGAGGAGGCACATACACAACACCTCAGGACCCTTTCAGAAACACTGGGAGAGCCTAAAAATATAAGAAACCATCTAAAATCACTCATACGAGTTTAAAATCTAGAAGTAAAGGCAACTAAGGAAGCTAGAAATAAATATAAAAAATCACCAATATCATAAATTATCAACATAAATAAATATATACATAATTAGGACTAAATAAATAGATGTCAGTTAAAAGCTAGGCTAAAAAGGTGGGTCTTGAGCCTGCTCTTAAAAACCTAAACGTTCTCTGCGGTCCTGAGCTCCTCCGGCAGGTCGTTCCAGAGGCGAGGGCCATAATATTGGAAAGACGCCTCGCCGTGAGTCTTTCTGTTGACTTTAGGAATAACTAGTACCCTACCGGAGAAGCGAAGGTTCATAAGGTAAAAGTAGTTCTGAAAGATAAGAAGGACCCAGACAATTAACACATTTAAAAACCATTAAAAGACCTTTAAAGTCGATCCTGAAACACATGGGAGCCAATGCAGCGACTCTAAAACCGGTGTAATGTGATCCAGCCTTCTGGTCTTCATCAGGACACGAGCTGCTGAATTTTGTAAAAGTTATAAACCTGAGATACTCTTTTTGGGGAAACCAGAAAGCGGGGCATTACATAGTAATAAAAGCATGCATTAGCGTCTCCGTGTTGAACCGAGAGAGAATGGAGCGGACTCTGGTTATGTTCTTTAGATGGTAAAAATCTTTGTGATTCTTAATGTGTGGAATAAAAGTCAGCTCAGAGTCAAAAATCACGCCCAGGTTCTTCACCTGTGATGAAGGATTAAAAGACATTGACTATAGTTTGGGTAAAAGTTTCTCTCTCTGGGCCTCAGGACCGATGACTAAAACTTCAGTTTTGTCCTGGTTAAACTGGAGAAAGTTTTCTGCCATCCAGGATTGTATATCTAGAATGCAGTTTAAAAGTGCATCCATTGGCCTGGTGTCCTCAGGAGACATGGAGATGTACAACTGTGTATCATCAGTGTAACTATGAAAGTTGACTCCATGTCTCCTGATGACATCGCCAAGAGGGAACATATACAGATTAGAAACCACTGGGTCTAAAACCGAACCCTGGGGCACACCACATGTAATGTTATGGACCTTAGAGGAGCAGGTATCCACACTTTCCATGAATGTCCTGTCTGTGACGTAGGATGTAAACCATTTGTGGACAGCACCAGAGAGGCCCATCCATCCATCCATTTTCTTCCGCTTTATCCGGGGCCGGGTCGCGGGGGCAGCAGTCTCAGCAGAGATGTCCAGACTTCCCAATCCACGCACAACTCCTCCAGCTTTTTTGGGGGGACCCCGAGGCGACACCAGGCCAGCTCGGAGACATAGTCGTGTCCTGGGCCTTCCACGAGGCCTCCTCCCGATAGGACATGCCTGGAACCCCTCCCGAGGGAGGCGACCAGGAGGCATCCGGAACAGATGAAACTCATTTCGGCCGCTTGTCCTTGTCCTTTCGGTCATTACTCAAATCTCATGACCATAGGTGAGGGTGGGAACATAGAACGATCGGTAAATCAAGAGCTTTGCCGCTTGACTCAGCTCCCTCTTCACCATAACAGTCCGATACAGCGACCGCATCACTGCTGACGCCGCACCGATCCGTCTATCGATCTCACACTCCCTAACTCATTAACAAGACGCCGAGATACTTGAACTCCTCCACTTGAGGCAAGGACTCCCCACCGACCTGAAAAGGGGAAGCCACCTTGCATGGGCCTGATTTCTGGGCCCGACAGATTTTCATAATTATCAGGCCCGAGCCCGGCCCGCGGCCCGGCTTTCCTCTCTCTCTCTTTCTCTCTTTCTCTCTCTCTCTCTCTCTCTCTCTCTCTCTCTCTCTTTCCCCCCAATATTTTCCAAATGCACGATTAAACAGCGCTGCAACAGTTGACCTGTATTGTATGAATACATAAACACTTCTATCTAAAAGTAACATAAAGCACAGTGTTTATTTTTTATTGTGGGGAGGAACACGCATTCATTTGTTTCCTGGAAGCACTGCGAAAACATACCGTCGATAGAAGCACTCCGCACGCGAACCACTCCGCCCACTCTCTCACTACGACCGCTTTGCTGAGCTTTACGCACGGCAAGGAAAACCCCCACGCCACAGCCCACGGGGATGGCAGGTACATGTTTGTGTTGAGTTGGCGGGTCAAGACGGGGTGTGAGAGAGTAGGTGGGCAGGGAGAGAGGGAGTGAGGAGAGCGGGTGCTGCATTTAAACATACAGGGAATGGACAGCCCTCAACAGAGGGCCCCGGACCCCATACTCCCGGAGCACCCCCCACAGGGCACCACGAGGGACACAGTCGAACGCTTTCTCCAGATCCACAAAACACATGTCGACTGGTTGGGCAAACTCCCATGAACCCTCGAGCACTCGATGAAGGGTATAGAGCTGGTCCAGTGTTCCACAACAAGGACAAAAACCACACTGACCAAGGTTTGACTATCGGCCAGATTCTCCTTACCAGGGAGGCTGAGGAGTGTGATCCCTCTGCAGTTGGAGCACACCCTCCGATCCCCCTTTTTAAAGAGAGGGACCACCACCCCGGTCTGCCAATCCAGGGGCACTGTCCCTGACCGCCACGCGATGCTGCAGAGACGTGTCAACCAAGACAGCCCTACAACATCCAGAGACTTATGGTACTCAGGACGGATCTCATCCACCCCTGGAGCCTTGCCACTGAGGAGCTTTCGGACCACCTCAGTAACCTCAGCTTGGGTGATGGGTGAGTCCCCCTCCAAGTGTCCAGCCTCTGCTTCCTTATCGGAAGACGTGACGGTGGGTTTGAGGAGATCCTCGAAGTACTCTTTCCATCGCCCGACAACATCCCTAGTCGAGGTCAGCAGCCCCCCACCCACACTGTTCCCCGTCCTGAGGCGTTGGATGGTTTGCCAGAATCTCTTCGAGGCCAACCGATAGTCCTCCTCCATGGCTTCTCCAAACTCCTCCCAGACCCAAGTTTTTGCCACTGCGACTGCATGAGCTGCAGCACGCTTGGCCTGCCGGTACCTCTTAGCTGCCTCTGGAGTCCCACAAGTCAACAAGGCCAGGTAGGACTCCTTCTTCAGCTTGACGGCATCCCCTACTTCCGGGCTCCACCACCGGGTTCGGGGATTGCCTCCTCGACAGGCACCAGAGACCTTACGGCCACAACTACGAGTGGCCGCATCGACAATGGAGGAGGAGAACATGGTCCACTCGGACTCCATGTCTCCAACCTCCCTCGGAATCTGGGTGAAGCTCTTCCGGAGGTGGGAGTTGAAGACCTTCCCAACAGACCCTCACAACATGTTTGGGTCTGCCAGGTCTGACCGGCTTCCTCCCCTCCCAGCGGATCCAGCTCACCACCAGGTTGTGATCGGTTGACAGCTCAGCCCCTCTCTTTACCCGAGTGTCCGAGACACACAGCCAAAGATCTGATGACACAACTACAAAGTCGATCATCGACCTCCTGCCTAGGGTGTCCTGGTGCCACGTGCACTTATGGACACCCTTGTGCTCGAATATGGTGTTTGTTATGCACAAACTGTAACTAGCACAGAAGTCCAATAACAGAACACCACTCGGGTTCAGATTGGGTAGGCCGTTCTTCCCAATCACCACTCTCCAGGTCTCACTGTCATTGCCCACGTGGGTGTTGAAGTTCCCCAGTAGAACAACGGAGAGGCCACAGAGGCCGATTTGTTTTAAACGAGTTAAAAGAATAGTGTGGTCGACTGTATCAAAGGCAGTGCTCAGATCCAGTAGAACCAACACTGTGACCTGTGAATCATAATTTAATCTAAAATCTTTTAGAAGAAAAACTTCGCACATCAATAACTTGAGGCAGGTGCGTAGGAGATGAGGGAAAATCCCAGTGTACAATAATAAAAATTACTTCCCGCACACTACTCCATATCCTAATAAACTACTTTTGCAAGGTTGGTAGTGTGAGGGAAGTAATTTTTATTATAATCTAAAATCTTTTAAAATCTTTAAAGGGCCGTTTTGGTGCTGTGGTTTACCCCAAAGCCAGACTGGAATTTCTCAAGGACATTATGTGCAGTAATAAAATCATTAAGTTGAATAAAGACAAGTTTTTCTAAGATTTTGCTTAAAAAAAATAATTACTTGATTCATCTATGGTACCATCTGTGTCATAGAGTATGTCATAATAATCATAAAAAAAGGTTGTTTTTTTATAATGGATCCCCTTACTTCTCAGTTCAGCCAAGATGAAAATAATTCAAAGATTTAAACATGCTCGAAATGTTCCTGCATTGCATTAAGTGTCGTTACTTTACCCTACAGCATTCACAGTGAAAAATCATTAAGTAAATAAATTATTACATTTATGTTGGTAATTAACTTATTTAGTATTAATTCTTTTTTTTATGGTGGTTTTTATGGTTTGTCTTTAGGTAATATAAAGGGACATGGAGGGAAACAACACTTCTTAAACGGTCGCGACTCATCACTTGAATTTGGATCCAGTTCAAACTCAACTCAAACTTTATTTTGTAAAGTTCCTGCACATTAACTTTTGGACTTACCTTGATGACTCAGAGAAGGCCAAAGGGAATTTGAACTTGAACAATGAGGACATACAATATTGACTTGGAATCAAGAAATGGTGAATTGTCTGCGATACTGAACTGAGCACATGTGAATGCATCAGGTCTAAAACGGAACTAAAAAAAAGCTTATGTCTGGGTCAGGTCATCCTCAACTGTAATACTTTTCTCAAACATAAAGGCATATTTTTTGCTTTTTCTTCCTATGCAAAGATGGTATTGGAAGAAGGGAGGACTGCACTTATATTTCATTTTAATTAGTTTCATCTGAGGAATTACCCAGCACTAATATAATGGCCTGATTCATCTCCCACACCATCTGGCGTGAGCACGGCCTACCTCTGGAGCTGATTGCTTTCCCCTGGCGCTATGTTGGGGCTAATAGGCTGTTCAAAGGCTGCTCAGGGCTCAGACAGCTGAGCAGAGGTGGGGCACCAACAGCTGGCCTCGGCACCATCATCTGCCGCCTGTCAAGGGGACCTCAAATGGCTAAAGTCCGTGCTCTAAGAGTAGAGTGAGTGAATGTAAACTAGAGGTAGGGATCTTCTGAGTGGAGTGAGGGAGCACATGATTGTGGCTCTCCTGAACATCTGCCAGAGCTGAGACAGGTGTCAAATATGCATACGTGTTCAGTGGTGATAGTCATGCTTCACAATGTCACATGACCGGAGACCCTTGAATCAACTTGTGTAAATTAATTTTTTTTAAATGGAAAACTGTGTGGTATGGTGCATCGTTCTCAACACAGCTCTGCAAGGTTGAAACATTTTAATCATGTCTGCGCCACTTAAGTTTGGTCTAAAATCCATGCATATCCTATACATTACAAACAAAAAAGAATAAACGTTAAAGATGCACTGTTTAGCACGAGGGTTTTTGTTTTATTTTGTTTGTTTGTTTTCAATGTGTGTAATATAAAAATGTTAAGTAAATGCACAAATGAGCTATTGTCTACATACTTTGGTTGGAATAGGGAAAAACGCTTGGATTTCCTTTCAATTAAACAATGTGGAAAGTGTTGTTTACAATGTATTCTCTCCTTATACATGCTCATTATGAGATCGAATCAGTCCTTGGATAACACAAGCAACAGACTCTACAATCTGAGTCTTATGCACCCACTACCATTGGAAATATAGCACAGTGTTGTTATTAAATGCCATCGGTGTAGGTACAATAAATATTTGTAAACGTAAAATAGACTTAAATCTTAGCAAAGAAACACAAGTCTGCAGATTGAACGGATGTGAGCGGTCAGGGGCTGTGTGGTTATTTAAGGGATCTGATCTAACAGTTGAGCAGCTTTATGGCTTCTAATAGGCGTCCTGTCGGATTGAATGGTAAATATGGAGTGGCGTGGTGCATGCACAAGTGTGTACATCCTCCACTTCATTTACCACACGCCAAGTCATGACCAGCCCATTTATTACACACCGCAAACCACAATTAAATGAAGACATCCACACCAGAAAGGAACCCATTTACCTTTTACAATCCTGCGACTACACACCTTACACAAATCCGAGCAGTATTTGAAAACTTCTCATGCATGGAGCACATTATCATTTGAGCTCTGTCCAGAGTTCTCAATTAAAATTATACAGAGGTTGCATTTCATTACTCGAGCTTGGGGCTATTTGCAGGCCATTAAGCCCCTACCTGTATCAGCGGAGATGCTTGGGAGATGAACATCTGGGGTTGAGGAGGCAGACCATGAAATGAAATGCCCCTGGCTTTCCCAGCTCAACCCTTTGTCCAAAAGGGTCCAAGGGTATAACAATGCCATGCATAGTGAAGAGCCCCCTTTTCCACACTGCGGCAAATTGGTCTGGAATCACACTTTCACACCAACTATAATCAGTTTGTGAGAAATTATCAATGCATAAAAATATGGTTGGTTGAGGGGCAGAAAAAAGTGACCAAATGTGAAAATATCAAAATGGTTACAATGTAATAGGTGCCTTTTAGGGCACTTTTTGCAAATGATTTGTTTATTTGGGCGGCACAGTAGCACTCGTGCTTCACAGCTAGAAGGTCCCGGGTTTGATTCCCACCTGGACGGGGCCTTTCTGTGTGGAGTTTGCATGTTCTCCCCGTGTCTGCATAGGTTTCCTCCAGGTACTCAGGTTTCTCCTACCACTAAAAACATGTACAATAGGCCAGGATGAATGATGTCGGAGTGAATGTAAAACTGTCTCATGCAAAGCGCTTTGTGACAATGTCTGTTAAAGGCACTTTACAAATAAAGTCCATATGCTATGAGACAGGACAGCAAAGGATGAAAGTATTTGAAGACTGGGGATTCCAATACAAAATGCTGTGAGGGCCAGGCGTACACGTTTACCCATTTAAGTAATTGTTTTGCTCAGAAATTAAGACTAGTCATTCAATAAACTTTAGTTTTACAAATATCCTATACCATTCATTTATTTTTGAAATACTGAACCCTTACCTCACATAGAAAATATTATAAATTACACGTAAAAATATTAAATTCAAAATGTATAACAAGTGTCACATACCATCAGTTCATCTTTGCCATTTAAAATACTGACTTCAATAGCATTGAGCTCTTGTCCTTATTTACACAAATGTCATAGAGTTAAATCACTCATCAAAGGTAAAGTCGGTTATGAAGGCAGATTCAATTTACTTTTATTAATAACATCAGAATCCAGTGGGCGTAATATTTTGCCTCATGTCAAAGGAAAACTGCCTGCCATTATTAGTGTGAGGTGTTGAGATTTTCAATTGCTGTCTAAATCTTGAAGACTGTAAAAATGCAAAGTGTTCTTAGCAGAATTCCCCAAATGGGATCAAGGTTCTCCATAAAAGTGTAATTGATTTTTGTAGCGCAATAATAAAGACGTGACAGAACTACTCTTAGGAGAGCAGTTCAGCGTGAGACCTCATTACGAAGCATCTAATATTTTCCTCTAAATCACAGTTTAAGCGCAAATGCAATTGCCTTAATGATATAATGCAATTTTGCAATATAACATTAGAAAATTAATATCCTCTGGAATTAATTGAAAAGACTTAACTCATCTGCATATACAGGGTGGGGAGTGGGAACTTCCTTATTTGAAAATGAAATAACAACATTGTACATTGTTCACAACTCTTGATTCTCATGTTTTACCTGTCACACAACATTGGAAATCTAAAGCCGGGTTTCCATGTAGTACGCTTCTACCCAACACTTTTTGGCCGTAGTACGTGACACGGGACGGTTTCACACATGGAGCATTTCCATTGCAAACGGACTGCAGTTGGCGTGGGCTGCGCCCCCACGGATTTGGACGCTAGAATATACATTACTGAGGGAAAAAGAGAACGGCGATGAAAAGTTTTGCTGCAATGAGAATAATGTGGACAAATGCTGCCTTTTTGTAGGGTTTATGGAATTATTCAGAGGTGCCAAGGCAAATACTATAGGAAAGAATCAGCTAAAATACAAACTATAAATGTAAGCTGCATGTAGATGTTATGCTAACACCAGCTAAAGTTGTCCAGTTAAATGTTATCATCGGCTATACCACCTTTTTCAACAGCACTTTGATGTTTTGAAATATTAAATCTGTATACGCTGCCTGTTTTAGTCTTTTTACCAATCAGAGTTCAGCAGTCTGTTCACGTCACATTAGTATCAGTTCAACGCGCTGGGCTTTGTGGCCTATATGCCAATTTTTGTGTCGTGTCTCTTCGTGTCAGCAATGACGTATGTGACATCTTTTTGTTGTAGGCCTACTGTGAATTGTTGTTTAGGCAACATCCGTTAGTTTTAGTAAAAGCTTTGTGTAGGTCAGTTACTTGGTTTTGTACACATTTTGGTTTTCTTAGTTTTGGTTAACTCAAGTTCATTTTTGTTAACATTTGTATATTCAAAATAGCCTTAGTTTGGTCATTTTTGTTACCCCTTGTTAAGTTTACCTTCTACATTTCTTTTTATTAAATTACAACTTTATTTAACCTTTTAACATCTTCGTTTTTGTTTCAACTTTTTGCAGCTGACACACATCTTAGAAGCTGTTGAGAAAGCCACCAGGTGGCTTTGGTAAAGAGGGCAAGCCTGTGAACTGGTGCTGCTGGGATACAATCTGGGAACTGATCACTTCCGGATGGGTCGCCTGGGCGTGGGGTCTGATGTTGAAAGACCCGAAACCTCAGGAACATCACTGATGATGCATCCCAGTGCATCCTTGAGATGTGTGTTTAAACCATATCAGCTAATGCCAATGCGCAGCAAGGTCAACATGAATATAATTGAGATTAAGCTATACTTTATTGACCCTTATTAAATATCTAAAACATTGCTTACATAAATACAATATTTGAAGCTACTTTAACTCTCCCCATTATGTGATGAATGGAAACACATGTTTCTGTGTATCTCACAATAAGAGGTTATTCAACTCATCACTTCAATAATGACTTAGTTAGATTTGGCGTGTAACATTTAGGTTAATGAAAGGGAGCATATGAGCAGACAGACGGGATATCTAGATTTCCACACATCTGGTTAAGCATCTGACAGAGCATGCGGCACATGTAAAAATAGCACTGACTCCGATTTCCTTTATGAAAGGAAAATATCTATGCAAAGAGATAGTTGTTTTATCAAGTTCCACTGTTCTTCTTAGAAGTGAGAATAATAAAAAAAACAAGTCTAATATCTTTTTATGAAAAAATTGATGGAAAAACTTCAATGGAAAAGCAACACCTAGTAGAGCAGGGCAGCTTCACTGTGTCTCTCCTCACACTGTTGTGAATAATAACGCTTCTCTGTTGGGAATTATAGGTCCTTGCTACAGGGTGGTGCAAATAATTTTGCTGGTGACAGACTGAAATGGCTTTCAGTTTGTCAAATAGCTGCAGAGGTTGTGTTTAAGTCATGCGGTGAACATTCAGAGATCACTCTCCACAACACAGTGAGGCAGCTGTGTTAAGAGCGCATCATACAAAGTAGCTTTTTATTTCTATTATCGTACTTGAACAGAGTGTGGATCTCACAGGAGAGTTGTGTTGTGTATTGTGTTCTAGATGATATGCAGTAATCAGGCCCTTTGAGTTTTCCCCTCTCACTTGCCTCTTTCTTTGTTTGTCTTTTCACAGTGTCGGCGCCTCGCTTCAGCCTGCCCTCACAGAAGCTGAGTACCAACTTCTGTTTTACCGTTACATCATTCCACAAGGCACACCATTAAACCGCAGCGAGCTCAGGCCTGGAGAATAGTAAAACACTGAATTATGACAACCAATAGTTGAACACCACGCATCACTAAGTCATTGAGTCTCCTTCTGTCCAGTGATTCTTTTGGGATTCGGTGATCTGTCATTCTCTGTAATCAAACTTCTGCTTTGGTCATTTAGATAACATTTTTGTGGTGTTTTTTAGTTAGTTTAGATTGTGTTGAAATGATTAAGATATTACTGAAATGTTTTATGTAATTTATTTAATAAAACGTATATGTTTTACATAAATTAGTAATAGATTAGTAATAAATGGTGCCTTGCTATACTGAATGATATGGATTTCACATTGCGGATCGTTGCCATAGCGATTATGTAAAAAAATTGTGTCCATAAAAAGGAAAAAGTTACTGTAGGAGGAAAATGTATGTGAACGCTTTGGAATTGGTTGTAAAATGTGGTCTGATCTTCATCAAAATCATAAGAATGAGTAAACAGTGTGCTTAAACTAATACCACCAAAACAATTATATTTGTATTGGCCATTATAAATGGTCTCAACTTATATAGCGTTTTTCCACCTTCATTAGGCACTCAAAGCGCTTTACAGCAAGGATCCACTCACCCATTCACACACCAGTGTACGCAGACACTGGAGGCAAGGAGGGTGAAATGTCTTGCCCAACAACAACAATGTGCACCTTCAGGAGGCAGGATTTCAACCCCTGACCTTCCGATCATGAGACAACCCGCTCTACCATCTGCGCCACTGTCGCCCTATAACATGTAACATGTAAGCATTCACACGACCGGGAGGAAAAAGTAAGTGAACCCAGGTCTCTCGCTGAACTGCAGCAGTTTTGTATTTGTCTTATGATTTTGATGAAGATAAGACCACATTTTACGACCAATTTAGGTAGAAATGTGAGAAATTCCAAAGCCTTCACATTTTTCCTCCCACTAAATGTGAGTGAAAATTATGGATTCTCTGCGAGGACTTCCAAACCCCACTGTAAGATTGAGCAAAAACATAAAAAAAAAACCATCAAAAACAAACAAGACATTGGTTTATTCGTTGTACAGAAAGAGCATGGCCTTGGACAGCTTATCCCTGCATCAGCCCATACCACATTCCAGACAGGTACAGTTGATGTCATGGCGACGCTTACTTATGCAGAGGAATTTATTGTCTGCACTGCGGCAGATTACCATTGCTTAACATGCCACACAAGAGACCTAAAAAGGCAGCACCTTTTCTTTCACTGTGTTGCATGCTGCTAAAGCGCGCCGTAGAGCCCGAGGCGAGTGGGGAAGCACAGACGGTCGGCCTGCAGGACCGTGCCGCAGAGTGGGTTGGATTGATTTTCATTTTGTTTTCAATTCTGGACCACTTTGCAATCACCGACTTACCAACTTTTATTTTTCTGCTTAATAAGTCACGCAGAGGGCAGTACACTCCCAGGGCCGCTTTTAACCGTGCTCTGGGGGAAATTATCACTTATGCAGCAGTCTGGCCATGCAATATTTACAAGGTCAATAGCTTGTGTTTTATTTACCAAAAGAGCAAATGTTGTAATTGACAAGTTAGCATTCCAACCAGTCTGCAGCAAAATAAAGATAAATCCTAAATAATTGAAACAGTCTCCATTTCAGATACATGAGACACGGGCAAAAGCTTGAGGAAATTTTAAGGGGAAATTTCTTTAACAAGGCAACGTAGTCTCAAGCTTTTAAGTACAAGGACTATCATTATGGAGAAAGTGTAGTGAGATGGAATTAGCCTTTTGAAGTTGTTATCTGCATGCATACAATATCAGGGCTATAGGGGATGAAAAGGTTTCAGTTTCTGTCCACCGTGGGCAATCCTCCTGGCAATATGTGCTCCATGTGTTTTTTCTGTGATACGGGCTGCCTGGGGTTAGGCAAGAAACAAAATGTTCTAAAAATTGATTAAATCAACCCCAGTGTCTCAGATCCCATCTGTACGTAGATATAGGCTATAGCCTCCAGCTGGAAAAGTGCACTTCTACAATATCCTTCTACACCACAAGATTTGTGGCATCTCAATTACATCTGTAATGGGTTATGCTGGTGTTTCCATGAAATGTATTCTATCTTTTGTTTTATATGCACTCAATAATAACAATATCCATATTGCTATGAATCTAACTGACAATGTTTTATGGAAAACAATAACACCTATGCAGCACAGTACATCTTTAGTCAGATTTTAGGCGACTTCTGAGACTCAATGTTAATGTGAGTCACTTCGGTGTGCAAACAAAACACAACTCTAGATGAGGATATGCATAAAATAGGACCTTTGAAACCAATATTAAAAGCTATGAATGAATTGAAATATGCTTTTGTGCAGTATTTACATGTATAAATATTTCAGTCAGTAAAATGAATCCTCGTGATTACTGTAAGTCGCCATTGCTGATGCTAGTCATGTGACGGTGATCTTAACCTACATACACTCGATGGAGACAGCGTGGCGTGGTCGTGACCGTTGAGTCCCATTGCAGGGATCCAGAATAGCGGCCACCAGTCCCCGAATGTGACGCCACAATTTCTAACTGATACTGTACGTACATTTTAGAACAGCTTCACAGAACAAGTATTTAGCTAGGAGCATTTGTTCCATTACAGGACAGAATGTATCCGATTTATGTTGCATCAAAAGCACATTCACAAGCCTTGCTAACTTTCTATAGTATTCACACTCTATTCGAGACTCTCTCGATACAGCTGCATAAGTCTTGCTGGACATTTGAGGTGTCTTTTCATCCATCCAGAGTCCCTTTTCATTAGGTCCCTGAATGGCAGATGCAGATACGGCAGTGTTCTCCATCTGCCTGTGAAGCGTGAGGTCGAAGCTTCCCTTACAGCAGAAGTAATGGTCCACACCTTTAATTGTGGTGGGCCGTTCATCTTCACTAACAATAGCAGTAAGCAATGGCTCCAGGAAAGAAAGGCAGTGGTGTCTGACAATGGGAAGTGATTTAGTTGCGTGGACCATTGGTGAGCGGGCCTCACAGGGGCAGCAGTAAAAGTGGAGGGAGAAGGATCATATGGGGTAAAGAGGCAGAGTGGATACAATAGCGGGCAGTGGAGAAGTTTCTCTCAGTCGATTGTGAAGATTTATCTAAAGAAAGATGCTGTCAAACACAGTTGTGCATGTCCTTGGAGGTATAGAGAGAAATTAAGTACATAAGAATTATGGATATTGTACTTGCGCAATCACAATCACTGCTCTTCCTCTTTTTACAATCGTAAAATGGGCAAAGAAGGCCAAATATCTAAGCCATAAAGTTTCAAAATGTCATTGCAATCTATGCAGTAGGCATACATCACTTTGTGTATATACCCTGGTGTTTATAATCCCAGTCCCCATCTGACAGACCATACGTTAGTTGCATTACTAAGCAATTCACTCAATTGTTGTTGTTGTTTTGTTTTTTAGAAGACAGTTATGGCGACTAATGGCATTTTTGTCACATGACTGGGAAAAATGATTACAATTTATTTGCTGTGCCCTTAGAATCTACATATACAGTAATGCTAATGTTGCAATATACAATAACATATATTTTCCAGAATCATACTTTTCATCCATTCACCATCGAATGATGGCAAATCAGTGAGCACATAATGCACAGTGAAGTGTTCATAGACTTTTAACACACATTGGCCTGGACAGACTGTCTGACTCAATGGGAGATTGAAACAGTAAAGTGATGACCAGATTTTGTAGATGTACCTGTAAATCTACACAAGTTTGCTTTTTTTGCAGTGGACATGAAGTGTATTATAGATGCTATGAAAGCAGTGAGTGGAGCACAAGAAACTTTGTCATCACAGCAGTATCAGTCACAAAACAAACGCATCTCAGTCCAACAATAGCCCCCTTTTGTGTGTGTGCTCAGACGAAAGGTTTGATGTTTTCTCATTATTCCATTTGATGTCAAAACAGTATTTGATGCACAACTTTCAAAAGTGGACTTCTGCTTTTGCACTTCTTTTTCTAGCAAGAAGAAGCTTTTTAAAGGCGCTTGGAGGAAAAAAAAAGCCATTGATGGGTCAGTAAGTGTTTGAAATAGGCATAAAGCAAGCAAGTGTAGTTACCAAATTAGCATGTTCGCAGAGAGAAAGTTGAAGCTTATTAAAATGATTGATTGTGTATGCAAAGAGATGCTTTACACCCACAAAACAGACTTAATTGCACTTGTTCCTGTAAGTCCAGAAATCTTGAATCTCAATACTCAATATTGGCAGCAGGCAGCAAAGGCAGCAGATGACTAGCTTCAAACACATCGCAAGGGGGAGGGTGGTAAAATCCTCACAAACAGTGAGATTCAGTGTCCACATCGTCTCGTCCCTGACAGGCTTCCCCATGCATGAATTCAAAGCTGGTAAAAAGCATGGGCTGAATTTCATTTGGATCTGACAACCATCATACCAGTGTTGTGCTTCCACTGTAGTGTGTCCACGATAAGATGCTTTGGCAATTGGCCCATGACATCTGTTAGCAACCAGTCAAGAGAGACCCGGCAATTTGGCATTTCTTGTACATAAATAAATGTAAGTGGTGCTCCACGTCTGTTTTCACTTGTATTCAAATTGTCACTACAGCCAAAAATAAGCCGGAGTGTAACAACTATGTATAATCTCCACTGGAAGACAAACTTGTAAAATGTAAACGTGATGTTGCCCAAAACGCTTGAATAATTGATTGCACTTCATTTACAATGCAGTAATAACATGGTAATAGGATGGACACATGGTAAGTATAAGGATGACAAGGGTATTTTTCAGTCCTGTTTCCACATTACTATCGTAAAAATATGAGGCATATTTTGTGCTAGAGTTAATCATATTATCATGAAATAAATTATATAATCCTCATATTATTACCCTTTCAGTTACCATTTCCAACCTATTACAATGATATTACATTATGGCCTGGCCTGCCAGACTTAACGCCTTTTCCATTCTTTTACAAAGACATGCAGTCTGTCAATATCTCGAGTTCCAATGGGCATGATTGACGTGGGGCTCAACCAATCAGAGAGGTGCATAGTCCGGCCGTACTTGAACAAACATGGCGGCTTACCCGAGTACAAAGACATAAAGTAAATCTAGTAAAAATCTCACACAAGACTTAGAAACATCCCCAAAGTAACAGAACCACTCGCCTAAGTTCATTCTGATGGATTTTGAAAGAGTCTTCCACATTTGAGTGACGCGTTGTAAATATAATTGTATTGATAAATAAAATTGATGGTTGAACCCAAACGATCCCCATACTCCCCATACTTCTCTCCCTTTCACACCGAACTGTCCTGTCTAACAAAGCTTATGGTTGTAAAAATCTATTCCAACTTTAAAAGGACATCAGAAGTATCAACATTTTAACAAATGCCACACACTTTATCCAATATATGCCATGGCATGTAAGATGTTAAAAGTGTAATCTTTTACCATTTGATGACAAACAGCTATTTTCTTATTGTATGGGGCAAAATCAAACACATGTGGCTACTGGAAGATGAATTTACAAGTTGATGTTACAAGTTTTATGTTTTCAATTATATTCTTTACATTTTATTAGGCTAGATATCAAATCTGAATGATGCTGTTTAGTTGGGGAGCTTCCTGCTCTGGAGAACTTAACTAATGCTGAGACTAAGTAAAAGATAATTAATTATACATTTATGAACTATTACTGGAATAATTATCCTTCTCCTGAGAGAGGAGGTTTAAGCAGCTGAACCACTTATCTCTCCAACACCATCAACACTTTCCCTTCAAGGCCAAGCCACAGAGCTAAACATGATAAGAATTGAGCTCCTTGGCTCATATTTTGCATAACACTGACTTTCAGGATTGCAGACAACTGCACACACATACCCCCTCCCTCCCTAACCACGCCCTGCCTCAACCATAGACTGTATAAAGAATAGACAGCTCCTCCTCACTCCTCCCCGTTTACCAAAATGACCACGTTCGTGGGGGAAATCATGGCGGATTTACAGGCTCCTCCTCTTCAGCTCTGACGAAGCATGTTCCTAAAAAGGGCATAAGGGCGGGATCTTGACTGTAGACCCGGCCCTGCTTGGCCCTCGCGAGGCGTGTAATGGGCGTGTATTTCTGTTGTAATCACGCCCATGGCCAGGCAGCAACGTAAACGGCCTGTCAATCAAAGTCAGGCCCTCATTAATTACGCAAGATTTCTAAAATTCTTATCTACGATAAAAACCCTGGTGCCCCATATTGTTTTTAACCCAGCGTAATCACAGGAGGAATATGTAGCTCTAGCCACTTCTAAACCATTAAGCACCAGGCATTAACGTTGTTTTTAACGTGTCTAAAGTCCAATGCATTGCAATGGGGGAATAGCGGTCATATGGAGGTACTACAGCAAAGGTGGAGCAATGGCGGCCTCCAGTGTCGTAGTCAAAAAGCAGAGCAGTCAGCGGCCATTGGCCACAACACGTTTCCCCAGTCCCACTCCCTGGTCAATGGCCCGTTGTCCTTCCTGTCCCCACGAATCTGGTGTACTGTGTATTTCCCATGTCTTGCAGTTTTATATATATGTGTTTTGCCTTAACTTACCCTGATTGTAATTTTGCATCTCTTCTTTTGTAAGGCGCATTGAGTTGCCTTGTGTACAAAATGTGCAGTATAAATTAACATACCTTGCCTTGTTTGTTTGTTTGTGTTTTATTTGTATTTTTTCAGATTCAAGATATGATTGAGCAGCATTAGCACCTTAACCTTAACCTCCTCATTCAAGACACAGAAGCTTCACTGCTTGCCCCTTGGGACAAATGTCAGCCGTATTCAAGTTCAGGACTATGAGAACATCATCTGTGTCACATGGTGCATTGAGTTGCCTTGTGTACGAAACGTATAAATAAAGTTGCCTTGCCGTGCCTTGCCATGGTGCAATATTAAAACTGAAAAAGACACATCTCCGGCCAAATTAAGAGTACATGTAAACACAGTATCACTGGCTATATGAGACACTGACATGTGTGCAGGGGGCGTTGTAGGCAGATGGGATGGCGTCCTGATATCTTTCGCTCAACATAATGAGACTGGAACACGCTTCAGCAGTCTTAAGGGCCGCGCGATGGCAGGAGACACCGCGGATCTTTTCCCCCTTCAAAGATAATGAGATGACAATGTATTCAACTATTATTAGATGGAGTTTCGGGGGGAGAACCGGCACTTGTCTGCAGCCTTTGATCAGCTGAGAAAACCGACTGTCATTCTTTGTATCTGAGCCGGACACATGAAACGAACGGCTAACAACTATATCACTGTCAAGAACACTCAGAGGGTTGTGGTGGGAGTGGAGCTCTTACAGCAGGAGTTCACCTATCCGAGCACCGTGAGGGAGACCAAAAAACGACTCTGCGGCCTGTTGAAAAGAGAGATCTGAATTTCACTTAAGGAAAAAAATAAAAGAGTGTAGATTCCACATGCCGTCACCTGAATGAAAATATTTCGTCTGACAGAGGGGCTCTATTGCAACATGTCAAAAGTGTCATGTTAACAGGCTTATTTAGGCAGGCTTGACGAAACACCCTTATTCTGAGTTGACAGTTTGTTTTGGCATTCGTGGAAAGATCCGTCTTGTCTTTTGTCCCCCTAGACAATCTTGAGTAAGGCATGTTTCTTTATATATTTTATTCTCAACATTTTGTTTTGACAAATAAACCACCCAAATCCTCTACAGGCATTTTTACTGAGCTTTCTGACTATTTGATTTGTTGTCACATTTTTCTGTCAGGACTTTGGCAGAGAACAATTAGGCTGCGCTGCAATTTTACGCGTCAGAATCTTCTCGATGGAAAGCTAAAAACAACCTGGTCGTGTTTTTCACACAATTTATTACACGTTTCACCTTGATTTAAAAGGTGTTAAATGAAGGCACCATTTCTATTTTTATTAGCAGTTGAAGTTGATTGAAATGTATTGCATTTGTTGTTTCCTCGAAAATGTTCTTTCACTATTCAAAGCGGTATAATTCAAAATGATCGCAACACACGCATTATACCAATAAAACCATGTCTCCAAAATGTATGTAAGGCTAACCAATCACAAGTTGAGCCTGATCTCTGCAAATCTATTTGCAACTCAGCAACACCATCCTGTGAAAGCAAGTCGTAACACCAATTTCCCAACATTTCATCATCGTGTCATGATAATTAAGCTGGGTTATTAGCTCAAGTATTTGTTCTTAGCATTCTTAATGCCAGCTGACATTTATTATGAACAGTTAAAGCATGCTGGATGGAAATGTTAGGTTGGCTGTGCGTTTACGGTGGTAAATCTACTGTGTTCCCTGTGCAGTGCAACAGCGCCCTCTGTTGATAACAAATGGTGCAATCAGTCACCAAAAATATAGCGCACATGTTCATTTTGTTTAGTTCATCCATTTCAAAATACATTTCTTCTATCTCTTTGTGACTGTGTTGCATTGATTGTCGGACTAATTGAAAAATCCTAAAACATCGTCATTCTTTACTCAGTCCTGATGTCCCTCATAATTAAAAGTTATTGTGCCCTGTGATGTATTGTGCTGATGTGTATTTCATCTGACAGTTGTTTCAATAGGGGACTGCGCGGACGAACGGAATATTCATGACTTCCCAGAATTTAATTAAAATCTGATAATTGGATCATGAAATAAGTGTGTGATCAAAGTGGGTGTTTGGTGATTTTGGCTGGAGCATCAAAATACCAGCAGCAGTTTGACCCACCAATTCTTGAATTCAATCATTTAGTTTTGTTTGAGTCAGCACTCAAAGTATTTAGTGACTCAGTGGTAGAGCCTACAATACCGTTATGGCAGGTTGGTTCCATCCCATCTCTGACCAGTGTAATGCAATAATAAAGCTACTGGTACATTTGTCACAATGAGTTCAAACCAAGCTATTGTCTAGCCCCGAAGCCTATTGGCCTTTTGGAAATTCGGCAGGTCCCCTGTGTCCTCAAAACTGCTCTGTGAAACCAATTTGAACTTGAAGCCACATTAAAGCATAATATTAGATGGGGAAAATAATAATCTACTTTCTCTTAACAACCATAGACATATTGAATTAAGCGCATGATTCCGTTTCCCTCCATGTTCAAATTAATTGGACAGAGATACATGGAGCTAAATACTGTGTTTGCTTTGGGCTTTTAGTGATATTGCACTGAAAGGGGTCAATCCGAGCAAGAGCTTTTATGTTTTATTGATTGCCATTGATATACCACGGAAGGTGTGCAGACAGGATGTTTTATACTGCGGGCTCTTTATAGAAGCGCTAGATTTAAGAAATTGGTGCCTTTACAAAGCAGGAAATGGGCTTTTAACGTGCGTGCATGTTGTCTGCAAGCTTATAACTGCACAAGAGAGTGTCAGGACTCTTATGATGTAAAATAAAGGTTGTCACTGGAAATAAGAAACATAAATAGGGGGAAATAATATCACACATACATCACGGATTTGAACATGCACAGAAGACACGTGTTGCTTTATTCGCATGCTGTACAAAATCATGGTAAAAACATGAAAAGTTCTGCATTTGGCTCAAGAGCATGTTTACATTTGTTCAAGTTAGCATTACATTTGTACGTCTAAGGTAACTACAAAATTAAAATTGCTACTTACATTTCAAATTGTAAAAATGTTATCGCTGTGTAAGAATAATGAGAAATGTGTTTGGCCAGGACTACATTTCAGTAGAGCTGGCTAAACATTAGATTCACCGCACACAAAATAAAAAAAAAAAGTGCATTTTCACTGTGCAGCAGAGAATTTGGTGTAAGAGTAAAATGCTTTACTGTTGCCAAAGCAAGAAAAGAAATGTAAGATGGCTGCTCAATTGTACTAAGAAAATGGTAAAAACATTTTGCGCAAACAAAAAACAGCATTGCGCACTCAAGTCCAAAGGTGTATTTATTTATCAAAGCTTATGTTTCGGCATTGCCTTCTTCTTGCTCGCAAATAACAGGCCTGCTTTGCTTTGTTTGTAGTGAACCTATAGTTTTTTACAGTTTCTTTATAAACTGAGTTGCTTCATGTTTTCTAATACACTGCAAAATTTCAAGTGAAAAGGAATAATAGAACTACTGTTTTGACACTGCTTTGGTCTGCAGCATATCACGATGTCAACAGACTTCCTACAGTATCTATAAATATCACTGTGGTCATAAAAGGGTGATAATAGCATGCCCACAATAGTTGCCATGGTGAGCTGGTTAAACTGTCATTGTGTCTCCATAACACAGTCACTTTCAGAAGTCCACAAGACATTTGCACGGAAAAATGAAATATCAATATGATATATTTCCTATAAGACACACTTCTGTAAACTTTTATTTAATGTGTTAGAAGACAAGTAAATGACTTTGGTGTTTTGCAGCTAAACAGGCTTGTAAAAAATTGCCTCATACAGCTTTCATTTTCCGACTTGCTTTCTTGAAAACAGTAGTAATGACACTTTTTAAACATAAATGGCTATAAATACAGTGAATGCATGAAATGTGATGGCAGTCATGGTAAAACGGGAGTTAAAAAGTTGATTTAACCTGCCCTTAGGATCCCTCTATAAAAACGCAGCTTCAAAACTCAAATATGACGACACGATGTACACAAAACCTTTCATGAAACACCCCAGCAGAACAAGGGTTTGGCACTAGTTATGCTACAGCTCTGCCAACTCTTTGAAAAAAGAATTCTTGATCGGTTGAGAATGCAGAGAATGTGTGGCTTATTCCCGTCTCTGGGCAAGTGCTCCCAGTGGGCAGACAGACCGCTAATGATGGAGACAATGGTTTATAGGCAAGTCTCAGTGTGTGCCCAGCTCTGAAAAATCTGGAGAGCCGAGGTTAAAGCCAGGGAAAAAAAATAAAAAATTAAACAATGATTCTCAAAGGATGTGTCCTTGATCTGTTGCTTTGTTTGTCCACTCGTCTTTGCTGCTTGTTTTGCTCGCCGTCGGGAGACAAATCGCTCAAGGCAATTTCACCACCACAACGCAGGCGCCCGCTCGGCCTATGTTGAGAGGGACCTCCTACAGGAACACACAGAGGTTAACTCGCAGCCTCGCTTTAAAGTCCCATTGTCGCTCATGCTGCTGAAAAGCTTTCAGGGACAAACAGATAAAGATATATCAACCAAAACAGGAAGCCAGCACAAGTTTGGATGCTGGGTTGAATATAGTTATAGATTCCATTCGCTTGATGTCACAGATTGATGTTTGTTTGTTTATTAAGATCCCCATTAGCCAATGCCTTGACAATGGCTAGTCTTCCAGGGGTCCAGATGATATTGATGTCTCACAACTTCTGTTCACCAACGTTGAGAAATGATCAGACAAAGAAGTCATAATACCCTGTAAAACTGAGCAGTGATTCTCTCTCTCTCTCTCTGAGCCCCTGCGATTCTAAAGGTCGTTTCATCCACTAAAAAGAATAATTGGAGCCAAGGCCAAATATCAGATTCCACATTTATGGGATTTCTGTGCGGATATTTCTTTTTTTTATGTAGCTGTGTAATGCAATACACAAGGACACTAAGGCGTTTCAGTGGCAACGCATTGGTTACAAAAATGTCTCGCCAATTTGCCGTAATTCAAATTGTATTTTTATTAGTTTTCTTTTTTTTGCAGAGAAAATAACTATATAATCCAGGACATTTGCATTTTCATAAACGCTAGGTAACTGTCATTCTCGTCATTAAACTATAAAGGCTGGGATTGTACGCCACAATTCTCATTTAGTGCAGTCGTAAACCAATTGAGACTGTAAACAAAGTCTGATAACTCGAGACAGCTGGACATTTCTTGATTCAGGCCTCTGATAAATTACATGTGTATATTGTTTAGGTAAATCTATGGACATTGTTCCATTTTACCAACAAAATGGTGGATCATAGCCATAATTTTCAATGCATAATATTATATTCCAAACTCTATGGGCTGTCACTCTATGGTCTGTCTATAGCGAATACCTTTTATCGAAATGTATGAAAGCGTTACCTCAGTCCACTCATTGTTCTGGGCATCATAGGAATCCACAGTGTTCAAATAGCACTGTCCGTCATATCCGCCGACAGCATACAGTCTGTCCCCCAGTAAGCACACCCCGATGGCGTCCCGGGGCACACCGAGGGGCGCCACAGTGGTCCATGTGTCTGTCTTTGGATCATACCTGAAAACATAAGTGCAGGGGTTTTCAGCACCCCTTCATCATTTCTGTTTGTGTATGCCACAAAATTCGTATGTTTGTGAAACTTACAACACTTACACTCTACCACAACACATTAAAAAAAACAGAACATTAAAGGCAACTCAACAAAAACGAGTGAGATGAGTGAGATGAGTATTCAGACTCTGCACAGCCACTCCTTTGCTCTCAGTCATAACTTGAGTCATTGGTCTGTGTAAATTCCATCCATTGCTCGTGGGACAGAGAGGTGTAGTCTCTCTAGCCTGAGTGTAGGTTTTTGCAAATAATAATAATATGGATACTCCCTGTATCCCCCGCATATTTTTTATTATTGTAGCCAATGCCTTTATACTTCTAACAGATGCTTTTGCTGGTCATGGTCTTTAATCATTTGTTTCACGGTCACCAGGGGGAGCTCTGTTCAGTACAGGACTTGAACTTCAAAGCTAAATGCAAGTTGAGTAGCAGCTGGCAGATAAGTGAGTCAACAGGGAGGCACCAGAGAGGGATAGAGTCCCCATGAAGGGGCTCGTTCAACTGATACGTTAATTATGTGGAACAGTTATATTATAAGCGTGCCCTTCTTTCGGACTTCAAAATCATAATAATCAAATATACATTCACATTACTTCACCTTTTATTCAGACCTTAAATATATTTGAGTTGGTAAATATAATTGTATCACAAACAGAACGTTGTGAAACATCCAAATACAAATGTGGCAGTAACATGCTGTATGTATGGAACACGTTAGATTCAGGTTAGTGGCCACGAGGTGGAGCAACACAATTATGAATACGTCCCATTGCAAAAGCCCCGCAATACGTAGAATTGAATGTGGAAACAAAAACATGAGCTACATGTTAGAGCCAGATAAAGTTTTTAGGACGTTTTAATTATTTTTCTCGACGTAGCCTAGATGAGAAAACCCAACCCTGTGGCAGGGATTTTGCAATACCACATCATACATTCCTTTTGGAGACAGTTGTACAGACCTTTCAACACAATCAGACAGCCTGGAGCAGTGGTTGGAGGCCGGTGCGTCATGTCCTCCCACAGCATACAGGAAGTTGTTGTACGTTGCCACACCAACTCCCCCGCGCCTCTTGGTCATGGGAGCACACATGCTCCACTTGTTGGTGTGGGGGTCAAAGCATTCCATGGATCTCAGACAAGAGCTGCCATCCCTGCCTCCTACTGCAAACAATCTGAGAAATATGCAACATTGAACATAACAAATGGCAACATAATGCTGTCTCAGTCAACAGAGTTGCAGGTAGAGATACCGCCTCGAGAAAGCTTTTCAAAGGCAGACTGATGACCGACATCACAGTGACGTCACATAAGTGCCTGCGGCAGATGCCGAACAGTAAGTCGAAACAAGAGCAACAGTTGCCTTTTCCAGACCGAGAAACTGAAATGACTTTTGTATTGCACTTTCCCTGAAGCTCAGGGATATACTAAATTATTGTTTGCAATAGAATTGATATTGACATATGCACAAAACGTCTATTATGTTTCTAAGAGGTTATGCCAAGTTATGCCGTAGATATTGGCACAATCATGAGACTGGATTTGCTCTTAGCTCATTTCTTTATACTAGAGATTCACAAACTTGGCACACATTGTATGTGTGGCAGCTGCGGGCAATGAGCAATAAAGGTTATCAATCAATCAAACAAACACCAAGTCATGAAATATGTTACCTTCAAAAAAGTACCACCTATCTTAAACTAGGCCTAGTTTAACTAAACTGGGTCTAAAAGGGTCTTAAATTGACTTAATTGGACCAAAGCATTAAACCCTTGACTTACTTTCCATTGAGTGCAGTGACCCCCATGGTGCTTCGTGGGCTGGACATACTGGCCACATAGTTCCACTGTCGGGCCTGAGGATCCCAGCGCTCAACTGTGTTCAGGTAACTCCAACCGTCATGGCCTCCCACCGCGTACATGGGACCCTCCAGCACAGCGATGCCTGCACCACAGGCACATCAAAACTATAATTATGGTTGCAGTCTCATGCCTGAAGACACAACAGCATGTGCAGTATAAACCTGGGGGGTTTAAACTGCCAGTTATCTTATTTCTGGAGACCTATGAAGTAGGCACAAAAATGTGTGTCAGCTGAATTGACTCTTCTGAAAGCAACAGCTTTGACATCACTGCCCTATCATTTCTCATATGTGTTTTCAAACTCCAGTTGACCTGCACAAAGGCACTGGATCTATCTCACAATTATTGAGAAATAATTTCCCAACACGAACCAAGTTTTATCAGGTAAATAAAAGGTTACGTCCATTTTAAGAAAAAACTGTGTTAAGTGTTTTCTGCCCCCTGGTGGCTAAAGTAGGCGGGCTTAAAATGTAAACAAATCTGAATATTATAACTATTTTATAATATTATTACCATTTACCACCGTCACATTGTCGGAGTATTTGCTTTTGGTCATAGCCTGAAAATGTGAGGTGTATTATCTAGTTCTACTAAACTAATATATATCATTTGGACTGAGGTGGTGACATTAGAGTCAAATGAAGCAGACAAAAAAAAAAAACTTTTATATAAAGATTATGGAAGTGTACTTTTTTTCTTTTTTTTTACAAAAGCCATGTCTTTCGGTTTCTGACGGTGTGCAAACAGAAGCTGCTTAATGTATAAAACTACTGACAACTGTTCCATCACAGCACTCCAGCTGTCAGGGAGAAGCAATTTGCATTGAGGGAGCAAAAAAACATCCTTCATGTGGTTGACGGGTGATTTCTGAATAAAAAGTAGCGTTTTGTCATGTCTTTGCCCTCCATTCAAGCAGCAGGAATCCCACCGGCGGGGATGTTTGTTGACACTAAGCTCAAATTTGCTCGATATATTCAACCCACAAGCGAGGCGGCAAGACATATTTGTGTGGAAAGATGAAAGGCCAGGTGATGTACAGTGATAGGTCCGACCACACGGGGCGCCAGAGCTGAACGCTTTGACAAGATCTCCCTGTTCTGTTGGCCCCAGACCTGTTTCAACTGTAAATCAAAAGCGTGTGTGATATGAGATTTATTGGACAAGTGAAGAGTAAAAAAGCGAGGGGTAAGGCCAGAACAGACTGTGGAGCTTTGATAAGGGAATGAGAAAATATCAAAAGTCCATCTTAAAAGGAAGTGTGATTTTGTGCAGTGTGCCAGCAGTGACGTGACCCTTCAAAGCACAGATCCTGCAGTTTTCCGGTGATGTATTGCCGAAAGTGACCTGACCGAGCGCAATCTGGTTTAGAAACTACAGTGAGGTATGAAAGGGGGAGAAATGTGCATATTGTTGAAGGCTAAAGACATGACTTGATTATTAAGTTCACCCGCTCATCAACACACTGCTTGGAACCTCTCCCAAACATCCTGCAAGTTCTGTTTGAGGTTTATTTAATAATTCATCTCTCTTTTCAACCTTATTTGCTTTATTCATTATTATGTTCTGAGCTCCAATGTCAATAAACATACAGCAGCTACTGTATTTGTTAGGCTTTTGTATCAATAAATAACTGCATTCTTAAATTATTTACCACCACATATGCTCAACATACAGAATCGAAAAATAAAGTTATACAGTGGTGATTTCTATTCCAGCAACAAAGAGGAATGGCCAAAATCAGCTTTATCTAATAGATAATTACCTATTTATCTAATAGATAAAGCTGATTTCTTGATTAATCGTATCCCTTCATATTCACAGTTCCAATATATGTTACGTTATGTTCTTGGGGGTCACGTGATACCCCTCACGTGAGCCCCTTGGGTATTTAGCGTACCTGTAAGTAATTCATTTACAAAACTGCCCTGATTTTAATTACTTTGTCCATGTTTTAATAAAGGACTTTTACTTTGCTGATAACTACGGAGTGCCTCCTCACCTTTTTTGACTGCATTCCACACATCAGTCATGTTTTCTGCTTTCATGCATTGCCGGCTTCTTGAAAGAGCACCCGAAGTTCACAAGATTTTTACACTCGTGGGACCCGTAGCAGCGCCCGTTTTCTACTTTCATATGTTATGTTACCCTCTTAACCGAACTGGAGTGCATTTTCTCCAGCTCAGCTTTACCCAACTCTAAACACCTATTGTAATGCCTCATTTGAAAGCTGAGACCTATAAAACTGAGCTAAACTAATCATTGTCCTCGCATTGTTGTCCCTTTTTTGACTTTTTTTTTCATTGCTTTTTTGCTTCATTTTTGTCACTTTTTGTTAATCCTTTGTGCTTTTTTGTCACTTTTGTTGCGTTTTTGTGGATATTTTGACACTTTTTTTCCCCAAGAAGCTTTCAGATTTGGATACGGCCAAACAGAAGAAAATGTACTCGGTTCAGGTGGGGGTTAAGAGTTTAAACCCTCAATGGAAACGCGTTGCATATAAACGTGCTGTAGAAATAAACAGGATTGGACTGGATGAATAAAAGTCTTTTCATGGGTCCCTGTTAATGTCTCACCTAGTCCATGTCTATGCGTAGACATAGGGGGCATCGTGGACCAGACTTTACTGATCGGATTGTAGCACTCCACCATATTTGTAGTCTTTAGTCCGTCTCTGCCTCCGACAACATACAGCTTGTTATCAATGACAGCCACACCAAACTGAAGCCGGCGGCCATTCATAACCCCGACCTGGACCCACGTGTTGGTCCTCAGGTCATATCTCTCTATAGTCGTAGAACCTGGAGTACAGACACTGCATTAGTGAGACATCACGGGTAGATAATGTTACGGACATTTATTAGGCCAATACCCTTTGTGGCATCCATCCCTCCAACAGCATAGAGTGCACCCACAGTAGACTTCCTAGGTTTGGTCCTTGGACTCTGGAACATGGGCCGGCGCTCAGGCAAGAGATGGTACTTCATAGCCTCCATCAGTAGTTTTTGACACTCAAGGTCATCCGAGAACATTTTGTTATTTTCAAGATCTGCCAGCAGCTAGAAGAAAGATTTAAAATATGTTCAAAGACTGCAACAATATGACTGTGTGCGTTGATCACGCTGCTGTTTATTTCCCCTATGACATAAGTAACGAAGTGATGATTTACACAAAGGCTTTGACAAATAAAGCAAACCATAAGCTTAATTTACCTAATTATGGCCCCATTAGTTTGATTTTTATTTACTTTGGTGACATTTTCTTTTCGATACTATCACGACAGTCTAAAGTTGGATTGAAGAAACCATATACACAGCAATCGTTCATATATACCACATATTCTAGGCTGGTCTCAAAAGCCTCTTCTAGTGGTTGCGTTTCTTCAAAATGTTTCAGCCACCTCATTTCAAAAGCATGTATCCATAAGTCTTCAGGAAAAATGAACGACTATCTGCAGTTTTTATGTCTGTTGCTACAAACCGTCGCTGCTCCCGGCACAAATACTTTCTGTCAGAGCAGAGCAGTTTAGCTCAAGGGCAACACTCAAGCACTAGACCCTCAAATCTCCGGAAGGACCAGAATGACGGATTTGACCTGACTGGGCATGTCCCAAAAATATGAAAAGTGTATTAACGACAGTGACTTAAAGCAATGAGCACAGATAACCTTACAGATTAGCTATATAATACTCTCATTTTGAACTTGTGAAAGGCAGACATTACAGCAAGGTTTCAAGATACAGTGAAGAACATCCCAGGTAATATTGTATGTAATGCCACAAGATTAACTAAACACAAAATACTCAGAAACAATAGAGACATACACTATCAAACATGCTCTACTTTGCAGCAAGACAATGCTCTCTTTGAAAAATAAAACACTGGAAGAGAGGACTTGTGTAAACCTCATGTTTGGCTATCTTCCACCCATATGAACATCTTAAATTAAATAACTGTACATACAGTGGGAGGGAAAAGTAAGTACACCCTTTGGAATTTCTTACATTTCTGAATAAATTGGTCATAAAATGTGGTCTGATCTTTATTAAAATCACACGCATGAGTAAACAGCGTCTGCTTAAAAACTATTAAACTAATACCACCAAAACATTTACATTTTATCATAATTTTTATTGGCAATAACATGTAGAGCTAATTAGACAAATGTATGCAGACATTTAGAGTCACGTCTAATCTGCAACTACGGGAAACGTCTGGTTGAAGCTATTGCTGCAAAAGAAGGGTCAACCAGTTATTAAATCCAAGGGTGTACTCACGTATTCCTCCCTGTCCTGTGAATGTTTACATGTTTTGGCCAATAAAAATATGATAACACGTAATTGTTTGGGTGGTATTAGTTCAAGCAGACACTGTTTACTCATGCGTGTGATTTTAATAAAGATCAGACCACATTTTATGACCTATTTAGGCAGAACTCACTTTTTCCTCCCTGTGCATTTCATTCTAATTACTGGGTGTTAGACAGTGTGACTCAACTATGAAATTATGTGTTTTAATTCTTTCATATTTGTAAGATAATAATAATAACATTACTAGATACTGAAACCTATTTGACTTGACAAAAATAAAATTTCAACGCCACGCCCCCATGCTACGTTAAGAAAAATTAATGTTGTGTTTGGTTGTGATTTCCCACACTGCACTTCGTCTTCAGCGGTCTTACTTGAGGCGGAAGCAGAGGGAGGCGGATGTGGGAGAGTAACACCCCGAGGTCCCGCTGACGATGCTGCACGTCGTAGCGCACCCACAGCATGAGCGCCTGGAAGATGGTCTCCTCGTCGGGCACGTTGATCTCGTCACTGGACAGCAGCTTCACAATCTCCGCCGAGGGGAGCAGCAAAAACTCCTGGTTCTGAATGACCTCCAGGAAGTGTTCCTATAGAGAGACAGATAATCATCAATCATTATGGAGGATTCGGTTTGGTCTGTGTGTCCTTAAGAGATGAAGGGCGGAGAGGTGAACGGGGATAAATGGGATAAGATAAAGAACAGAGATTCGGGGCGATAGAAGAAAAAAGGAAAAAAAGAATTAACTGAAACTTGTGTGCCTGTCTTATCCTGTTAATTAAAGTCCTCTCCACAGCAGCAAGCTACAAATCAATAGCATCAAACTCATCTAAAGAGACTCTGTTCAGCTTGTTCAAATATTGAGTGTCATTCAATGGGAGTCTGTGCCGCGTCATGTACACCTTGGCTAGTCATGCACTTACAGATGTGAAAATTAAAAAATAATAATAATGGAGTGGCCACAATCTTAACAAGCATCTTAAATTGTGGCCGCCATTGATCATTCAATCCATACTCAGTGGTAGTGAGCAACAGAATGTGCATTTAGCCATTGCTGCCCTGAGGTAAACTGACAGAAGCAAGACTGCCAGTCTGCGCTATTGGCCCTTCCAACAGCACTCGCTACGGTCAGACAGGTGAGGTGGGTGAAATGCCTAGCCCAATGACACAGTCACCTATCAAGGCAAAACTTTCCCAAATTAATAGGTTAATTTGACCTGATAATGGCGGGATAATTGCCGTATTTTCTCAGAGTTCTATTGAAACAACCATTGATCATAACAATTTATCAACGGTCAGTCATTATTGGCAAAGGCCCACAACCTACTGATAATGGTCAAGCGGCCCGCGATTGGGCTCCGACCTGCCAGTAGACTGTATGTCCAAATGCCCACAACCTTCGGAGGGGAACGCAATTGATGGATTAAGTATGTGCCTTATCCCATTAATTAAAATCCTCTCTGCAACAGCAAGCTACAAATCAATCTGGCATCAAACGTGTCCAAAAAGTTTCTTGTCAGCTTGTTAAAATGCTGTTTGGACATCACAGAATAAAGCCTTTGTAAGCCTTTTTAATGAGCTGCAATATAACTATAGCAAGGATGCCGCATCTAGCAAAAACTTTTCTTGTCGCTCTACTCCATTACTGTCTTAAAGATTGATCTGCCTTTTTACTGGCCAGCAGCCCGGGCGGCGTTACCACACTTCGAGGACAAATCCATTACTGCTGGTTCACTCTAAAGGCCTCTTTTACAACACAAACATGCGATATCAAACACCGGTGACATAAAGATGCCAGGACAGTCTATGGCTATGTTGTTCGCGGTTAGTGTTTTGAACAAGTCTTGATGATGAAGTTGACAGATAAGCCAACAAGTAGGGAGAAAAACAACTCTATTGATCACCAGCTTGCTCCAGATAACGAGTCCTGGTCCGATCTATTGCCAGAACAGGCTTTAAGAGCTTTACACTGACAGCTTTAATGAAATGAGGAACACATATTGATCCATTTTGGTAATGCACACGGAGAGACACGACTTAACAGTTGGAGCAGTAATTTGTAATTGCTAAGTTACCTTAAATTTAAAGCAAAAGCAAACTTGATCCATTTACACTTTAAAAGATGAGTTTTCATACGGTGTAAAACACAACTATATATACTGTAGGAGGAAAATGTATGTGAACGCTTTGGAATTTCTCACATTTCTGCCTAAATTGGTCATAAAATGTGGTCTGAACTTTATTAAATTCATAAAAATGAATAAACAGTGTCTGCTTCAACTAATACCACCCAAACATTTACATTTTATCACATTTTTAATGGCCATAACATGTAAACATTCACAGGACAGGGCGGAAAATAAGTGAACCCAGGAATCTTGCTGAACTGCAACAGTTTTGTAAAGACGAATGGTCCAAGATTCATCCTGATCCCACCAATATAAAAACCCTATCCCCACTGTGAAGTACGGTGCAGGGAGAATCATGGTGTGGGGCTGTTTCACTGCCTCAGGGCCTGGACAACGTGCTATCATCAATGGAAAAATGTATTCACAAGTTTATCAAGATATTTTGCAGAAAAACCTAAGACATTCACAACCACGTGGGATAAGTAAGTGATCTCTTGTATTAAATAGTTGGCTAACCCTTATTTTGCAGCAATAACATCTTTCCTGTAGTTGCCGATTAGACGCTCATTACAATCAGGATGAATCTTGGACCATTCCTCTTAACAAAACTGTTGAAGTTCAGCGAGATTATTGGGTTCACTTACTTTTTCCTCCCTGTCCTGTCAATGTTTACATGTTATGGCCAATAAAAATATGATAACATGTAACTGTTTGGGTGGTAATAGTTTAAGCAGACACTGTGTATTCATTCTTATGATTTTGATGAAGATCAGACCACATTTTATGACCAATTTAGGCAGAAATGTGACAAATTCCAAAGCGTTCACATACATTTGCCTCCCACTGTATACACATTGAACACAAATGAACTATATATGTATATGTTTTGTTTTGTTTATTGTCATGCCATTGTTATGTTGTGTAAGTTCACTATGCTGTGTTGGAACATACTGTAAATCATTGCTATAAAATTGACAACACATGACTCAACGAAAGATATCCGGGCTGGGTCATTGCCATGGTGAAGCTCATCAAAACAAAACAAAACTCTTTCTGCCACAATGCAGAGAATAAACATCCAGGAAGCTCCCGGTCCTCGCCTCTCATTACCAGAGCCATTGAACAGGAAGTCAGCCTCTTGTGCAGTTTGATGATTAGATTAACCTCCACAGCCCTGGTAAACAGACGGCAGATGTCCTTCAGAAGATAACACTGTCACCGCTGCTTCACGCTCCTGACACTATCTGACACGTACATGCATGAAACTTAATCTAATGCAAACATTCATCACGGTTCCATATACAAATATAGAAATCCAATTTTCACAAGCCTAGCTCTAACACAGTGGTATTTTTGACTGGCAAGCAAGTATTGAATTAAAAAATAAGGTGAGGCATGAAACAATTTCATTTATATTCAAATGTCACTCTATATGGTATATATTGGTTATAAGAGGCCCAAGCCATAGCATAACAAACAATGCAACTTTAATTACTTATCAACAAATGCTTCATGGAACATTAATCATTGATTGTTATTTAAAATTCTAAAAAGGAACATTTTGATTATTTTTTGTTTTGTTATTATCTTAAAAAGAAAAAAAACTAGAAGAAGAAGAAGAAGAACTTTATTTATATAGCGCCTTTCACAGACATGGTCACAAAGCACTTTACATGAGAGCATTTACATTCACTCCATACTTGGTGGTGGATATTGAGTTGAATATTTTTTCTGATTACACAAAAAATATCATAGATTTTTCACATGTAGATTTTTGGCAGGACACAGATTTTGCTGTTCACCTTAGGCATGGGAGTGGTGTGTGTGAGTGATTGTTGGTGGCTAAACGGGCCATTGGCACAGATTGGCCAGTCTACTCCAGGGCAGATGTTGCTACATTTAAATCATACAACCAACCTTGAGTGTTTGGAAAAGCTCTATGTAGTGGCATTGGTCTACATCAGAACAATTTCAAATTTTCTTTTTAATCAAATTTGAAAGTGCGTTTTAAATTAACACCAGCAAATTCTCCTTCGCAGCCCTCAGTGCATTGAGAAACCACTTTAATAGAGCCATTCCTTATTACAAAATAAATTATTTAGCCCACCGCAGTCGTTAAACGCTGTGCAGCCTCAAATAAAAGCTTCATACCATGGTGTAGTTATGAGCCACGTTGAGTAGGTCCATACAGCCCTGGGCGTCTGCAAATGAGCGGATACCCAGGCAGTTTGAGGGATGGAGCTGTTTCATCAGGAAGTTGCAGCAAACCTGGATGACCTGTGAAAGCTGAAGGAGGCACGCCGCTGCCAATAAACTCTCTATGGTTTCCTCTTTGAGCTCAAGGACACCTGCAATGTCAGGGCAAGCAAAATATATAGTCACTTGACAAGTGGATATAGCCGAAGCGCCAGCATGGGGGGAAGGTAATGCATTTCAAATTTCTTCTCTGAAACCCTCGCAATAAAGTGATAGTTATGGCACAGGGAATTAGACGGTTGCAATATCTCACGTTGCACAATGTCCAGTAGTATAAATTGTGTCAAATGCTGCACTGAAGAGAGGCTAAATATCACTACATCTGTGTGAAGAGTTAAGGTCAGGTCAATACTGCACTGCCCAGTGTTTAAGAGCAATGTGTACAGTGTTAAGATACAGACCAAAGGAACCCGTTGATAGATTATGGGCCAATGGACAATACATACCCTGAATTTGAAGAAGATATTTGTCATAAACATAATATCTTTACAACTTTCATACAGGGCATAATACACTCTCCAAGCGTGACAGTTTTCTTTGCTTGATGTTTCACTGCTAAACCTAACAGATTTCTGAAGCACCACCAGCTGTATTTTAATACTCTGCCAAACACTAGTATTTACAATGATAAAATCCAATAGATTGAGTCAACTAAGAAAGACTAACCTGTCTATAATAACGTTTTGTTGTCTATATTTACATGGATAACTTTGGGTTCTTTCGACTTGTTTCATTCATTTTACATATACACAGTGAATCCGATTTGCTTTTGCTGTGTACAGCATTTAAGCCCTACGTAAAACCAGTGTATTGATTTTTGCCTTTTTTATATCCCATAACTTGTTGTTGTGAATGTGTTTATGGGAACTCACCCGAATAGGCGAACTGGACCAATGACCGCAGCGCCTCTGGATCCACGCCCTCCATCTTGATCTCCTCCTGTTTGGCCTCCCTGACGTCGTTGGTGAACATGGCGGCAAAGTAGTCCGACACGGCACTCAGCACCAGTCTGCCAAATGAGCCAGCCATAAATTATTGCTCCGGCTTTACATGTCTTTAAATGCTTACTAAATCAAAGCAGATGTGTCTATCTCCAAATGACATGTTACAACAGTGAACATACTCAACAGTGTCATTAATCAAGCCGTGATTTTATGCCATCCTCTGAGAAATCAGCCTCACTCCACTCGGCACCAGTATTTAATTTATGGCCTTGCCGAAAGTACTTAATAGCTTTATCAGCTGAGTTCATAATTACGTTAAGTAATTCATCTAACTCTATGAATCAACTGCAGATTTAAGAAGCAGTAGAATAATAGTTTACCATTACATAAAAATGAGTTTTAAGCATATTTGTTGTGGTCTTGGTATTTATAATGCAGTTTGTTATAGATCTTCAAACGGCTTTAGCTCATGATTTGTGCATCTGATACTTCCCAGCAGCAATAGCGGTGGGAATATGGAAATAACATGGTACATAAAACTGTAATAACATAATAATTATAGTAATTACATGCAAATGTGAGACACACATAATTAATTTCCTGGTTATATGATTAATAACGCAGCACAAAGAATATCAATTCAATCAAGAGCAGGAATCAGGAAGTTGTATGTAATACTGTTTTTATAAATGAGGTTAGACCTCAGGAAGAGTGTAGTCTCTACTCTGTTAAAGACTTGTGGGGATCCATTGTGAATACATAAAAATGTAATATCTAATTGATAATAATATGGAAACCGTGCAAAAAAATACATCAACACTTGTTATCCCTTTACCATGCTATTTCTATCGGATTGCCTTGTTAGGGCTGTAAAGAAAAGGGCAACCATGAATTGTGGAGATTTCTGTACCACTTTTACCCTATGTAGAATTTGGGAAACGGCTTGATTACAAAAAAAAAATAGACCAGAATGTGGCTTTGATTTTTTCGGAGTAAATCAAGAAAATTGTGAAAATATGACTCTCAGCTGTTCATTCTGAAAAGTGAATTATTTATAATAGAAAGTATTCTTTTATAAGGCTGGGTTAATCCATTATTTATTCCCACCATAGTCACACACCAGTGATGGTACCTGTGTCCTGAGGCAAACTGATGGGGAAAGGGGAGAAAGACGACCAATGCTTTGACAGGAGTCCGTCCATGTCCCTCAGCCTCATTTAAATTAAAAACAGTGGAGGCACAGGGGGAGGCGCACAAGCAGAATAATCATTAGCCATCACTCTACAAATAGTTGTTTTATTGGGGTGTGGAAACTAAGTGCAGTGTGTTGCTTTTGTTGCATTCAGGTAACTTCATAGGATTCAAGGCGAGGACAGACGAGAATGCAGAAATAGAAACTGTCAATATTTAAATCACTGTAATTACTGGACCTACCCCCACAAACCATACTGATACAAAGTGGATTTCCTCTCAAAAACAGTAAACAGAGTTATATTACACCAATGCCCTCTAGCTAAAATGATGACATAACATTCTGTGAAAGCAACCTGAGTCTTAACAAGTAGTAACAAACTCCCATTTCTTACACTAGGCTGAACTCTGGCTTTCTTTTTATAGTCTTTTCCTCTAATCAATCTGTCTTCTAAAATAACGTCTCTAGTCCACGCCCTGTGCCCCATCGACTGAAACTAATGAAGTGCGCCATGGTTTGCTCTTACACACGTGTACAAAGTAATTACTTGAATCGGAGCTCAATACAACCTGTGTGCTGGGATCTTGTGGTCTCCGGCTATTAGGAGCACATCACAGAGCTGCTTGTGTTGGAGGTAGGTCTCCATCTTCCTGAAGGTCTGTTCTGCATGGTCTGCGGCCTGGAAAAACTCATCGGACAAGCTGCTGGTGGTGTTCATCTTGGAGTAAGTGCTCAGAGCTAACCTTTTGGAAGATACAGAGGAAAATATGGGACATTTTGAGTGCCTCAGAATAAACAGGCCTTGGACGCACAATCAAGGGTATCCTTTGGTGAACAGAATGAATTTTGATTAATTTATTCATTGTGCACACCGGGGCTTTGATTGACAGGCTGGTTTGCTTGCTTTTGTGTTTGTTGAGGCCTGCATTCATTAGTGTGGATTTTGTGTTGTGCCGCTGGGTGTAGATTTGTGATAAGGTGAGCATAAATACGCTATGGTGGTTTAATGTTTTGAAATACTGTATTTCCCATATACGTTTCTATTCTGAATTCTGTTTTTTCTTAAGCATGTCTACATAAATGTGCACCTATAGGTTTAAATCTTTCATTTTTTCACACACTTTAATTTGATTCCACATTACTCCAAGTGCTGTGTGTCACCTCCACTTTGAAATAAACATTGTGAAAAAAGGTTGAGCGCACTATTGGGTCTATTTTTTACACAGATCGCTTTTGTGTCATAACATTCACACGGAACTTGAGCCACTTTAAGATGAAATTAAAAGTGTTATTGGACTCAGCTCCAAACATAAGCGGATAACAGGCAGCGCAGTCCAATGGGATAAGCGACTAAGACAATCTGAGCAACAGCTTGTCCCGCGACACCGCCCCAGTCTTTACAACTGCCTATCGACGGGTACACATGTATTTCAGACAGAGGGACTTAGCCGTCGTGAAACTGCTTGAGTTCTACTCCCAACAGGCTGATAGATTATATGCTGTTTCACCGGCGCCAAAATAATCCCGCAACAAATAATGCGCCCCCATGCATTTGGTGTCCTTCACAGAACAAGTGTACGCGGTGACATTTAGGGTTGTTTGTCACGCTGCATAACAGGATCCAAGTTTTGTCTCCAAAGGAATTGACTGTCATCTCGTGGTTCCTCTGCTGCAAAAAGATAACATTGGTGCGGGGGGTGCGGGTCATTACAGGCTCTATTTAAAGCAGGCCTATTACTGTTCATATCTGATCTAAGAGCTGCATAGACTCATAAACTTAGAGATGTATCAATAGAAACTCCCAGTGAAGGCAGTAATACTTGGCAGCTCCAGTGTATTGACACAAACTAAGATTTATAATGTAACGAGGGCAGAGGGGGAGGCCAATATTGAGCCACTCATTAAGTCACTCACACAAACACATTTAGGTTGTTTGTCCATCTGGTTATTACTTCAATACAATAAAGGTCTAGGTGTTACATGATCGCAATTAAGTCAAGGCCACGTTGCACTTACGCTATACATTTTAGTCACTTTACAACCAGTGGTGTGCCGTCTGGGCCAGAAGGGCCTTCTCTGATAGCTCTGGCCAAAGGAAGAATAAAGAAGTGTAAAATGTCTTAATAGTATATTTAATTTGTATTTTAATTATATATTGTATGGTAGAGCAGGGTAGGGGGCCTCAAAAGTGCTGCAAAAGTGTTCTGTATTGTACTTTCTAAATTTCCTCATAATTGATATATGAATTGAGCACAACAGGGCTGAAATACAATAGTTGCTAGACAGAATTTTGCACAAACAATAATGATGGATGAATCTCAGGGCCCTGACACCCCTTTAAAAATGTGCCAAATGGTTCAGCCCACACACCGGCGTTCAGCACCGCGCGCTTCAACTCAACAGTGACTATGATGAGGTGGGCTCCGCAATGCAATGACACTATGCTAGGAAAGAGAAATATTAGTCTTGCCACGCTCGTATGTGCTTTTATTTAACACTAGCGTATTCTAGCAGGCCTTAGATGCAATTTTCTGGTCATAAATGACAGTTAAACATGAGGTGAGGCGAGTCCCTGCCTCTGCCTGCGCTGAGAGGTGGATGGTGCAGAAGTGCTCTCCTCGTTTTAACCTCTAAAGTTTCTCTTTCCTTATATTTATTGTAATTGACTGCAATCAGGCCAATACAGGGACAAAGGCCACAGGTTGCTCACGCTATTGTTGCAGAATTGCGCGCATTTGGAGACTCGAATTATAAATGCACAGCTTTGGAGACGAGTCAACGTGGTTCTAGTGAAAAGGTGGAGGGCTCGTGCCATTTAGCCTATTCCAGGGTAACTTTTTAGAACAAGAATTTACTGACAATACACTTAAAGGTAGGCTTCAAATATGGTGAGAGACTAAGTCAGGATGAAGCCTTTGAGTTTTTTGTTCATGCCTGTGCCACAGAGACAACATACAGTATCATTATTGTTTGTAAAATAGCATTTTAATGGATATTTTAAAGTCACACATTTGTTATTCCCAGCACAAAACCCTGTGTCCCTGGTGCAGCCCTCCTGTTTAATGTGGTATGTTAATAATCATTATGTTCTATCTAAAACTAGCAATTTCAATTGGCCCAACGAAAGTAGAATATTCCACCACCAATGTAAATATCTATATCACTACAGGATTAAAGGTTATTCCATTTCTGTAACAGGAGCCAAATCAGAGGAAATTTCAAGTCAAACATTGAGTAAACAACAAACAAAACAAACACAACAAATGAACCATGAACTAAGTATCCAGGACAAATCTGTATTGAATATGTGTTTGTATATGAAGCATTTTTAGGCCTGTTAAGGTATATATAATACAGTAATAATAGAAAATAAATGAACTGCACTGTCAAACTAAACCACTGTTATGTGGTCAAAAAACATAAAATTATTAAATGTGAATTAACCGGGGGGTCCACCAAGATAGTTTGTACCCAGGGGCCAGGATTTGGTGCTACGCCCCTGCTTGCTGTCTTTGATGCAAAACATGTTTTGTCTCCTCCGTCAAGACATTCATTTGTTTAACCAAGAAGTTCCTTGAGATAAATAGCTATTTTGAAGGAGACCTGGCAAAGAGGCACCGGTGACGTAATAAATAATTCACATTTTTTACCAGCTTATTGAGGGCAAAAATGCGAGATCAAGCAATATGACAACTGTTACTTGCAAGGTTATTCTGCTCCTATGACCTCTTTCATCACCAGCAAGGAAACAATCGTACAAGCAATGACTGGGCCAGTCTTGCCAAAAAACATAACGGCAGTACATCCACAGTTGAAAATCATAGTATTTATATCTTCCACTAGGGTGATATCCGGCACATACTAAACAAGATCAGAGTTTCTGATGCGTCAGTAGAAATACTTGGTGAGGGCTATAATGCTTGGCAGCGCGGTATACTGGCATTATGACTGATACTAGAACTGCAAAGGCGCAGACATAGCAGACCTGATTAACTCTCTCTTATAGAGTTTTAGGTGACTTTCATTCTTTCATTACTAAAGCATCTATATTACCCCATGGAGACTTGCTGATATTACCTGTTGGTTACTGCTGTTCTATAGTGAGCTCTTTATTGCACGATTTTATGCTAAATAGAGGAATAATTTATTGTCCTGCCACAGTAATTCCCCACTGAGTCTTGCCGAGTAACACCAAACAAGACTGAATAAGCAATGCCGACCATAAAACCAAGATACATTGCCTTTGTATTGGCTCAGAGGTATAGTGTGGGGATTTTTCATGCCACCAATCTTGCAGACACTAATTGCTTCGGTATCACATTCGAGGGACCAGTACATTTCGGTGAGGTGTAAATTTCACTTTACTTGAGATCATCAGAGGTATAGCCCAATTTCACTGCAGGCACTAAAAAGCAAAACAACTCCAGAAGAAAGAAACTCCTTTAGGGACATTGTGTTTTACCAAACAATATGCAAAGAGCTATAATACTGGCATAGTTGTCTGAAAAGTTCATGATGATAATTTTTCAAACAGAACAAAATACCTGGAGTACTGTCATCTGCTCTTCACACGTACACCGAGATCACACCATCACCACCATCGCACAAATTGTGAAGCTGAGAAAAAGATGTTTGAAATGCAGCGACGTTGTGATTTTTCACAGATGGAAAAGAGTCTCACGTAGATGAGACCTTGAATCCCTATGAATAACTGCTATAGGCAGATATAGCAGATCAATAATATCACTGACACTGGAAGGTGGATGTGTTTCTGATTGAACAGGCTGAATGGAAATATGCATTTCAAAATGGATTAAGCTGCCGTTTGACAAGGCAAGCAGAATGATCTCACAATGCCTCTAAATGTTTGCATATGCCAAGCCAGCAATCAATAATGTCCATAGACCCAGCCATCAGTGTAATGTATTACTGGAGGAAAACAAATACTACGCAACAATATAACTTATAACTTGCGCTAAACTGGTTCAAGTCCTACACTGTAAACCCGAATTAGTAATCATTACTAAAGCCGCGCATGGTAACTGATTACACTGGGATGTCTAGTTTTTACAAAAACCAAAACCTAACAAATCAAGCTCTGTTTACGTAAAGTCTTGTGTCCAAGATAATCCATTACTAAAGAACTCAAGGTTTTAAAACTAATGTTCATGAGTAATCAACTTAACCATTACTCGTGTATATCAGTAATCATTATTCATGTTTATCATTATTTATATCTCATGTTTATAAGTATTTATGTCTCATATTTATGAGAATGTATTACCCTTGTTTATTAGTTAGAATAAATAAATGTAAATCATATAATAATGTTTTTTTTAACATTACACAATAATAGACATTCATTTGTCATATGTCATTTTATGTAAGAAACAACGGATATACAATTACATTTTCTTTTCACAAATGTATTGCAACAATTACAGTTAGATTAATGGAAAAAATAAAACTGTATATATATATATATTGCTATAAAGCTCTCGAACTGTATCTGATGTAGGGTCATGTGTGTCCCTGTTCCTCTGAGTCAGGGTGGACCATGACTGATGTGCAAAGGTCTATGTAACAGCAGACTGCACTCGAGGGTTATTTTATTTTCTCCAAATTAAAACTGTGGATACCACAGTCCTGTCCACATCTGCTGAAAACTGAAAGTATTTTATCTGCACTCTTGCCTTTTACTGTAATTGATTAATTTTTATGTTGATGTTTTAATGATTGATTTTATCTGTTTTCTTATAACTTTATGCAACTGTGAAAACACTTTGAATTGCCTTGTGCTCTACAAATAAACTTGCCTTGCCTTGCCTTATATATGAGATGGTGATATTGCTGTATCCATACATATTTTTTCTGTATAAGCTATTGTATTGTAAATAGCCCATTTACAATATACACTATTTTTACAATTACAATTTGTCAATTTGGCTAAATGTAATTAGTAACAGAACCGGTAGCATTACATCTGCAGTAAATTAATAGATCTCAAGTCTAGGTACTGATGTTGCAATGCTGAGCACTACATTAAAAAGAAAAACTATTTCATATACTGTAGTCCTACAGCCTGCCATCGTTACAGATAATCTTTGCATTATTTATTGACATTTATTGCAGGAGCTGGATAGTAAACATGCTAATCCAGAATAGCCTCACACTTACATTCCTATTTCCTTCATTGGTTGCAGCAGCTTATACATCTAGTTTTATACAGTTCTTTGGCAGGATTCTCCCTATATGTCATCTGACATTTATAACCTACTTCTTTTCTCATGTTTGTATTTTTAAACTATATGATCCCTGTAAGGAAATGTGTTCTCTGTGTTTGACCCATTCTTCTGCTTTTGCAGCATCGTGCATGGAAACCCATCCGAGGAGATAGAAACTCCACGCAGGACAGCCCCACACAGGGACCTGGGATTTTCTTGCTATAAGGCCAGTGCTACCGCCATCTAGTATCCGTGCCACCTACTAGCATCCATGAAGCATTCTTATTACTGCTTTTGACAGCGAGCGACAAGGCAGTATTTCTTCTCTATAAAGCTGAAAGATAATTGAAATATCATTCAAAGTAATGCTCTGCTGACTCAAGCTTCAGTTAATGTTTATGAGGACAGGTCAGGGTCTCCATCCCGTTTAAGTTAACTTCAGTCATTTTCTGACCATGAGTCTAGGGTTATGAAAAAAGCTGGGCAAACATAGCTGGACATTAGGAGCAAGGGCACACACTAACAGTGTAAGATTGTCACACTAATAGTTTAAAGCAAAAATAATTTATTTTGAACACAACACTAACCACTTTGTTTTTTAGATCACTTTTTAGATGTAAAATATATTTACTTTATCCTCGAGGTAGGGAGGTAGATATGTGGAGTATAAATGAATGTCTCAAAGGGTTCATGAAACAAAAAAGGTTGAAACCCACTGGTTTAAGGGATATATTTAACAGCATTGGTTTATTGCACAATAGGCCTGTAGCAGGGGTGTCCAAAGTGCAGCCCAGGGGCCAAATACGATCCTCTGACCAATTTTTGGTGGCCCTCGGTCTTCTTGCTGAATCGGTACACATCATCAGATATGGTCCTTTTTATTTGAAATGTAATAATTCTACACAATTCTAACCTAACAACGAACATTTTATTGTGAGACAGAGCTGGCATGAATGTTTTAACCATAAATAAAGGAATGGGGCACTATTTAAACCTCTGCTAGTGAAAGGTTTTACAGCATTAACCACCGATCTATGGCCCTTCACCCTGTGTACGCTTGAATATGAGGTCCCCCATGAAAAAGGTTTGGACACCCCTGGCCTATAGGCATAAATATTAAAATACAACTGGATCCTGTTGTTATTGACTGTTGGCCATTTGACATAGAAATATGATTTCATTGCTTTATTGTCATACTGCTTATCTCTTATTAATTTAATTGAATCGATAAAAACAAGATTAAAAAAGGCAGCGTCACATTTGGACTCCACATAGGCCAATCAGGTCATAAGTAGCTATTTTCATGATTAATGAGCCATTTATAGTATAGTAATGGTCATTTTGTTGCAGTCTTGGCAATGATAAGCATACACAGCGATGCCTGGATTTCAATTGTGGGGAAAAACAAACAAACATGAAATCAAAGAAGGGCATGCAGATTCTGGTATTGCTTCATGTACTGGAATAATACTACAGTAAAATTTGTTTGAGATTGTCTGTGGCAGTTTACTTACCAACAAAACAACGACCAGAATGCCTTAGATTTTGACCCTTAATTGCAATGTGTTCCATCATTAGGTACATCTGCCCAGCCATGAGCATGCATTACAATAAAGTGTCTAATGTGCTGTCTGCAGTCATATATATCATGAACAATAGGCTGGGATGTATGTGGGTGGGTTTCAGAGTGTGAGTGTGGGACAACGGATGCAAATTAGCCCATGGATACAATCTGGTGTGGCGTAAAAAAAAGAAAGAAATCCACTTAATTGGTTGTAAGTTACTCAACAACAACTGATATACTATTATGACATCATTACCATTGAGACCCATTGTTCGTTCCAGTTTAAGACTGGATTGGGGCAGTGGTGTTTTAATATTCTGGCATCACTGTCTAAATCTGTTGGTGGAGCTGTGTTTTACATGGACAGTGGGAACTCAAGGTCCCCAAGGGAGCGGCTCACTTACAGATTCTAACTCTGAGGCAAATTTGTTATGCATGCACTCTTTACACGCCAGGACCTGCAACATCTGACAATTATGCCAACCAAAAACAGCATTTCCAAAACTGTGTAATGTATACCATAAATCCCTCAGACATGACCTTTAATGATAGACAGATAGAGTTGTACTTTTTGATTGATCCCAACTGCATACCCAAAGCTTCTCTAAACAAGTTGTTAATATGTAATACGTTTGTTAGCAATCTGTTTAACATTCGCTGTCCTGTCCATTAACAGGTGTTGTAATGCCAGATTTAAGTGTATGCTTTCAAATACTGTAGTGCCTTCATTTAGGCTATTGAAACATAAAGCTTTGTTGTGTTGGTCTAAAGAGATCAAAGATAGGGAAGAGTCTAGTGATCCAACTAGCCCAAAATGTCACGGGCAAGATGAAAGAGAGCTCTTCCTTGATGCACGGGGCTTTTAGTCAAAGAGCTACCTCATACACACACCATCTTAACCTTTACCTCCTGATGCAAAATGTGGGACTACGTAGAAAGATGATATTGTATATGTGCAGGGGCAGTGTAATCATGGCTTTTGTGATGACCACAATTCTAAATCTTGTTACAATATATAAATGTATTGTCCTAATGACTGGACCATGTAACTTTAGCTTTTAACAGGGCGACTCAACTGCATGTTTAATGCCCTCACCACAGTTGAACGCTTAAAGGTGCATTACGCAACTTTTGATGTGGTCAGCATGGCGCCTTTACTTTCCATTACAGTAGTCCCTTGTTTGGGAGGTTTTCACTGCTGACGGACCCTCTCACCAGAAACCCTTCCAAAAATTTTATCCTGGAGCGTCCTACAGACCACTGTGATGGAAAGTAAACGGGCCATGCTGACCACTCGTACAGCCGCTGGGTCACTACAAGGTCAAATATGCACAAAGATCGACATATTTCTTCACATAAAAAGTTGCATAATGAACCTTTTAAGCCTACACTGTAGAGACTTTGTTGAAAGTTCATATTCTGAGAAATAATGTAAAATCAGCTTTGTATCTAGACCACAACAGAAGACAGGGGAGGGGTACTGCCTGCCTTCCCAGCTACTGAATAATTAATAGGTTGCTTTATTGGTTTATTCAGTCTGACACCCAGCTGTCCCCAGGTGAACATGTTGTGGCTGCTGCAGAGGCCAGCAGATTAGCTTACAAGTGTAACAAACATTAAAATTTGTATATGATATTAAGTTGGGGCAAGAATATAATGATTAATGTTGGTAATTCAGCGGTGGTTAGGGGATTCATTAAATCCTAAATTAATTTACTCAATATAAAAAGAATTTTGAATGATTTTCTTCCAAAAATCCTGACTTTATCAGGACTTTAGCCTGCTGGTGGCGCATGTGTGAATTTGGATTAAGATTCAAGTTTGAGTACCAGTGTATAACCAAGTGCGCTAATTTGTTCAACGTCTTCTTCTCTCAATCATACCTTTCTCTGGCCTCAACCTCTGGAGCCTCTTCCGTTCTGCTCTTGGCATCTTCCTGTCTGGTGATGTTGTCCTCTTTCCTTGGAGTACAGGGCAAGGAGGAGCTCTTTGGACTCATCTCACTGACTTGTACCCCCTGGATGGTGCTGTGTTGCTGATGCCACGAGTGCTGACCCCCCCTTAGGCAGACAGGTGTGGGCCCTGGTGTTGGCGAAAGGATGCTGTGCACTGGACTGCTACTCTTCCTTAGTCCACCGGCATTTCTCTCCCTCGAGTGACTCTTGAGGCGCCCGTGAGCAGGTGTCCCTCTGTGTTCCAAGCCCCCGTCCTGCGGGATGTATCCCCCCATCCCACCACCACCTCCACCGCTGCCGGCCGAACCCTGGGAGGAGTGACTGAACCAGCGCCAGCGCAGCCTCAGGATCTGCTTCACGTCAAAATCCTTCTTCCCGGACATCCTCGTCCTGTGGGTTTAGCGATTAAGGCAACGCAGCGACGAGCCCCAAAAAACATGGAGAGCACAGGGTAGACTGGAAAAGACGTCTAGGCTGTGTGTTATTGTCTGAGTACTATCATGTCTGCACCCCGTCTCTCTCCTCCTTTCCTCCGTTGCTCTGCCGCTGGATCCAGAAGCAATCGTCCGCAGCTTTTGTTCCTGTGTCTCAGACTATACTACCCTTCCTCTAACTCACGCGCTCTGTCTTTCTCTCCTTTCTCTCTCTCCCCCTCAGCTGCTGATGCTGCTGTGTGCCTCTGGAGCTGACTTAATGCACATGCATGATCCACCCCCATTCACCTCCCCTCCTTTTTCCTTTTGCTTCTCTGTTCTGCCAGGAAAGACACACGAGAAAATTGTGAAAGTCTTTCAAATACTTTATATTTGCTGTTGATATGCTTTATACCGGGGCAATGGCGAGCTTGTCAGTACCATAGAGGGATGTTAATACAAAGGTTGATGAGAACTTGAATCAAAAGGGGGAATAAGGCGTATCTGAGCCATGCTGTCTGAGATATGTAGAAGTCAAGAAAATACAATATGGCTTTTATTCAAAGCCACACTGCAGAACATTTCAGGATACATATGGCCATGTCGGAGAAACTGAACTGTTGAAAAACAAACAGGTCAGCTATTACCAAACAAGCTCCTAAAACTTAGCGGGACATAAACAATATATTTTCCCAGTGGATTGGCAAACTAATATATTTAAAACAAACGTTACCTTTTGTGAAAGCAAAGCAGCAACATCAAGCTGGTGATGTCCCGCTTCCAGCTTTTTACTATAATTTTACTGTGTGGAATGTTACTCAAGGTGGCTTTAAATTCCTGCCTCCGTTGCTTGCATTACAAAAAAATATATATTCAAGCAGCAGTGCCTTACAGTTAAAAAATCTACTGTACAAAATGTATATTACATTTTCACACAAATATTACTTTCCGTTTTTTATTCCGATTTTTTTCCCACCAACCAGCAGTGTGAAATGCTGTTCTTGATTTATTTTAGTCCCTAATTGTTGGACTAAAATAGAACAAAAGTTATTTTTCAAACAACAAAGTCAAAGTTCTCATTTCAGATTGTTAAGCATAGCCTTTCACTGAGTTGTGTGGTCTAGTAGCCTATTTTAAATACAATAATTACATCAAACAACTAAAACAATGTAAAGCTCTGCTGATCATTGCTTAAATACTTAGCCAAATTAAACCACAACGTATTAGAATCAAATAGTACAGCTATTTTAGTTAATGAAACACAAATTGCCAATTATAATAAACACCTTTTCCCTCTGTGTGCTCATTCACTGGATCAGTACCACTGATATAACATACAGACTTAATGTATATTACACTTTTTGTAGTGCTCAGAATGAAAGAGTATGTAATAAAAGGTCATGAGAAGGCTATGACGTAACGTTTTGAAACAAACTATTATTACAGTGGTTAACCCCTTGGATGCAGGATTCAAGGACAGCATCTGCTTGTTACCCACATTACACGACAGCTATAGACATCATTGCCGTTTAATATTCAAAATGTTTTTGTTTTCATAAGATGGTGAAACAAACGTAACCATAACTAGGATGCGTGGAAAGTACAGAGTATATACAATATAGCCGTACCTGTATTTCTCTTCAGCATTTGACGAGTATCTTTTCTGAATCTTTTGAGTGTGCAATCCAATAATTAGTCTGTTGACTCCTCAACGGCTCTCTTGTTTCTGGTGACCCTGTTCCAGCAGAAGAAGGTTTAACCCTTGCAGACAGGAAGGGAAGAACTTTCCAGTTTTAAAGGAAACCCCTGACATGTTCCTTCCTCTGTGCATGGGGAACAATAGATTTCAGCTGAACAGGAACTGGGTAACATATCCTGTGTTAAACCAAAACAATTTTCTGAAAAGGTTTTAACTCACAACCCAAATAAATACAAAATAAATAAAAATAATAATGTAAACTTACTATAAAAACATGATACAGTTTTACTATAAATATAAAAGTATTTCATCAGAGTTCTATGGATTCAAGCAGTGATCATAAAATGTTTTACAAACCATTTCTGGACTGGCATCTTTTACTTAAAAGCATTCATATAATAAAGATTCAGAGACTGAGCAGTAAATGTATCTCTTTATTATAATTTTTTTTTTTTTACAAAATTTATCAGAACACACAGAAAAAGAACAGCCCAGAGAGTACATCCATCATATCATTACTCAATATAACTCTCCTATTAAAATCACTCTATTCTCATGAACTGTATTAAAAGTTGTGATGTCAAAATACCATTGCAACAGAATGTATTGTATTAAAATAATTGAAACATAGCTTTATGATAACATTTGGAGTTTATAAACAGCGATTGTCAATGCAAATATAACAAAAACTCAAAATATATACACCACAAAATGTTTATCTCCTAACAGGCCAGCCTTATGTTGTGTGATGTCTCTTGCATTATTGTTAAAGTCATATGATGTTTGTGAAGAAATGTATTTAGCTAATGGCTGATTGCAATATAACATCTTCCTTCAGAGTATAACCATTTTGAATGTGTTTATAAATCTGGACTATTTACAAAAGAATATTTAATATTAGAATACAAATTCATCTTATTTACAATACAATGCATTTAAAAAATGTAGATGTTACTTTTCTTGTAAAAATCAACAATGAGATGATTCATCTTTATATTTTTGCAACACAATTATTATAGAAATCTAACTAATCAGTTTTAGGTGAAACCGATAGTTCTAATTTTGGAAACCTTAAACCACCCCTTGAACCACTTTCACTGCTTGAGGATGAGGACAACCTTGACTTTTTGGATTCTAATGAAACACCAGTCGCACCTTCTGCTGATAATTCACTGTCCTCACCAAAAGTCACTTCATATGAACCCTTTGACTTTGACCCAAAGCCTCCAAAAGTACCAAACTTCAACTTTCCTTTCTTTTCTTTACTCTTAGCTTCTCCCAAGTTAAGGGAAATATCACCACTCTCTGCTTCTAAGTGAGTCGAACCAGAGCTAAGTGCAAGTTCTCCCTCAGTACTCATAGATGGACTACCTGTTGATTTCTTGAAAAAATCCAGTGAGGCTGACTTGCCTTTTGGTGACAAACTGACTCCACCCATCTGCCCACCAACATCAACACCTGCTCCTTTTGGACTAATTTCTAACTCTGGTCCCTTGAGATCAAATGCACTACTGCTCTTGGCTTTAGATTTGCCAAAAAACGTTGGCATTTTTACCTTTACTTTCCGTTCACTTTGTTTTATCTCTGGACTTGAAACATCAATATCTGCACCTGCCTCATACTTAAGTGAGGAGGATTTCATTTTAAGATTTACATTAGGTGAAGTTTCTGATTCACCATTTCCTGCCCCTGAACCTTCCATTTGGGGCAAAGCGATCGCAAACTTTGGTGCTTTGATTTGAGGAAATGTTACTTTGCCTTCTGGATAGTGAAGGCCACTATCAACGCGAGGCCTTTCTAAAGAAACTTGTGATGCACCTGCAAAGTCTACATCAGTCTTTCCCTCCGTTATAGACCAATCTCCTTTTGCTTTGGGAGATTTGAGATCTAGTTCAACATCAGGGAAATGCAGTTTGCTAAAAACACCTTTCTTTGTTCCTTTCACATTAAGGTTAGGCATATCAGCATCCACACTTACTCCTCTGTTTTCATCAGGCTTTTTAGACTTTCCCTTGACTTTAGGTACTTTGAACTTACCCCGTTTTCCTTTTACATTCATCTGAATATCAGGTGCATCAATGCCTCTTTCTGAAATGGTTCCTTGCCCAGCAGACCTTGAGGAAATGTCTAAATTACCTTTGGGGGCCTTAATGTTGAATTCAGATACTTTTATTTCTCCTTTACTCTTTGGAATTGAAACATCGAGATTTCCTTTAACCTTTGGGCCTTTAAGACTTATATTTGTATCTGATAGAGACACTTTGGGATCTGAAACAGGAGACAGATTCAAAGATGGCTCTTCAAATTTTCCACTTGGACGGTCAATTTCACCTTTTATGTTGAATTTTGGTCCCTTGATTTTTCCACTAGGACTGTCAAATTGAACTTCAGGTCCTTTTATGCCCAGTTTGGGAGCATCAACATCAATATTGGCTTTAGGGAGCTTTACATCAATATCTGGGCCCTCTACCTTTGGACCTTTAAAACCAAGGGATGGCATTTTAATTTTTGGCATTTCAAAACTGCCTTTTGAACCTTCGATGTCCATTCCAGGACCTTTGATGTCAACGTTAGGAAGATTCATATCTCCCTCTATCTTGGGTGCGGACACATCCAAACCACCCTTTATCTTTGAACCCTTCAAGTTGAAGTCTAAATCAGGCGTAGACATTTTTGGTCCAGAAATAGACGGAAGATTGAATTTTGGACCCTTGATTTTTCCACTAGGACTGTCAAATTGAACTTCAGGTCCTTTTATGCCCAGTTTGGGAGCATCAACATCAATATTGGCTTCAGGGAGATTTACATCAATATCAGGGCCCTCTACCTTTGGTCCTTTAAAACCAAAGGATGGCATTTTGATTTTTGGCATTTCAAAACTTCCTTTTGAACCTTCAATGTCCATTCCAGGACCTTTGATGTCAACGTTAGAAAGATTTATATCTCCCTCTATCTTGGGTGCAGACCCATCCAAACCACCCTTGATCTTTGGGCCCTTCAAGTTGAAGTCTAAATCAGGCATAGACATTTTTGGTCCAGAAATGGATGGAAGATTGAATTTTGGACCCTTGATTTTTCCACTTGGACTGTCAAGTTCAACTTCAGGTCCTTTTATGTTAAGATTGGGAGCATCAACATCAATATTGGCTTTAGGGAGCTTTACATCAATGTCTGGACCTTCTATCTTTGGACCTTTAAAACCAAAGGATGGCATTTTTATTTTTGGCATTTCAAAACTTCCTTTTGAACCTTCTATGTCCATTTCAGGACCTTTGATGTCAACGTTAGGAAGATTCATATCTCCCTCTATCTTGGGTGCAGACACATCCAAACCACCCTTGATCTTTGGGCCCTTCAAGTTGAAGTCTAAATCAGGCATAGACATTTTTGGTCCAGAAATAGACGGAAGATTGAATTTTGGACCCTTGATTTTTCCACTTGGACTGTCAAGTTCAACTTCAGGTCCTTTTATGTTAAGATTGGGAGCATCAACATCAATATTGGCTTTAGGGAGCTTTACATCAATGTCTGGACCTTCTATCTTTGGACCTTTAAAACCAAAGGATGGCATTTTTATTTTTGGCATTTCAAAACTTCCTTTTGAACCTTCTATGTCCATTTCAGGACCTTTGATGTCAACGTTAGGAAGATTCATATCTCCCTCTATCTTGGGTGCAGACACATCCAAACCACCCTTGATCTTTGGGCCCTTCAAGTTGAAGTCTAAATCAGGCATAGACATTTTTGGTCCAGAAATAGACGGAAGATTGAATTTTGGACCCTTGATTTTTCCACTAGGACTGTCAAATTCAACTTCAGGTCCTTTTATGTCCAGTTTGGGAGCATCAACATCAAAATTGGCTTCAGGGAGATTTACATCAATATTAGGGCCTTCTACCTTTGGTCCTTTAAAACCAAAGGATGGCATTTTGATTTTTGGCATTTCAAAACTTCCTTTTGGACCTTCGATGTCCATTCCAGGACCTTTGATGTCAACATTAGAAAGATTTATATCTCCCTCTATCTTGGGTGCAGACCCATCCAAACCACCTTTGATCTTTGGGCCCTTCAAGTTGAAGTCTAAATCAGGCATAGACATTTTCGGTCCAGAAATGGATGGAAGATTGAATTTTGGACCCTTGATTTTTCCACTAGGACTATCAAGTTCAACTTCAGGTCCTTTTATGTTAAGATTGGGAGCATCAACATCAATATTGGCTTTAGGGAGCTTTACATCAATGTCTGGGCCCTCTATCTTTGGACCTTTAAAACCAAAGGATGGCATTTTCATTTTTGGCATTTCAAAACTTCCTTTTGAACCTTCTATGTCCATTTCAGGACCTTTGATGTCAACGTTAGGAAGATTCATACCTCCCTCTATCTTGGGTGCAGACACATCCAAACCACCCTTGATCTTTGGGCCCTTCAAGTTGAAGTCTAAATCAGGCATAGACATTTTTGGTCCAGAAATGGATGGAAGATTGAATTTTGGACCTTTGATTTTTCCACTAGGACTGTCAAGTTCAACTTCAGGTCCTTTTATGTTAAGATTGGGAGCATCAACATCAATATTGGCTTTAGGGAGCTTTACATCAATGTCTGGGCCTTCTATCTTTGGACCTTTAAAACCAAAGGATGGCATTTTGAATTTTGGCATTTCAAAACTTCCTTTAGGACCTTCTATGTCAATTTCAGGACCTTTGATGTCACCTTTTGGAAGATTAAAATCTCCCTCAATCTTAGGTGCTGACAGATCAACATCACCCTTAATCTTTGGACCTTTTAGGTTGAAGTCGACATCAGGCATAGACATTTTTGGTCCAGAAATTGATGGAAGATTGAATTTTGGACCCTTGATTTTTCCACTTGGACTGTCAAATTCAACTTCAGGACCTTTTATATCCAGTTTGGGAGCATCAACATCAATATTGGCATTAGGGAGTTTTACATCTATATCAGGGCATTCTACACTGGGACCTTTAAAACCAAAGGATGGCATTTTAACTTTTGGCATTTCAAAACTTCCTTTAGGACCCCTTATGTCAAATTCAGGACCTTTGATGTCACCTTTGGGAAGATTTAAATCTCCCTCAATCTTAGGTGCCGACAGATCAACATCACCCTTAATCTTTGGACCTCTCCGTTTGAAGTCTACATCAGGCAAAGACATTTTTGGTCCAAAAAATGATGGAAGTTTGAATTTTGAACTCTTGATTTTTCCACTTGGACTTACAATGTCGACCTTGGGACCTTTAATGTCCAATTCTGGTGCTTTTAAATCTATGTCAGCGGTAGGAAACTTAACATCCACAGCCGGACCTTCAACTTTTGGATCTTTGATTCCAAATGATGGCATTTTGAATTTGGGCATTTCAAACCCACCCTTTGGGCCCTCAATCTCAGGACCTTTGATGTCAACGTTAGGAAGATTCAAATCGCCCTCTATCTTAGGCGCAGACAAATCAACATCACCCTTGATCTTTGGGCCCTTCAAATTGAAGTCTAAATCAGGCATAGACATTTTTGGTCCAGAAATTGATGGAAGATTGAATTTTGGACCCTTGATTTTTCCACTAGGACTGTCAAATTCAACTTCAGGTCCCTTTATGTCTATTTTTGGAGCATCAATATTGCCTTTAGGGAGCTTTACGTCAATATCAGGGCCTTCCACCTTTGGACCTTTGAAACCAAATGATGGCATTTTAATTTGGGGCATTTCAAAACCTCCTTTAGAACCTTCTATGTCAATTTCCGGACTTTCTATTTCACCTTTGGGAAAATTCAAATCCCCTTTCATCTTAGGTACAGACACATCCACATCACCTTTAATTTTTGGACCTTTCAAGTTGAAGTCTACATCAGGCATAGAAATCTTTGGTCCAGAAATGGATGGAAGATTGAATTTTGGGCCCTTGATTTTTCCACTAGGACTTGCTATGTTAACCTCAGGACCTTTAATGTCTAATTCCGGTGCTTTTAAATCTATGTCAGTAGTAGGAAACTTAACATCCACAGCCGGAGCTTCAACTTTTGGACCTTTGATTCCAAATGATGGCATTTTAAATTTGGGCATTTCAAACCCACCCTTTGGGCCCTCAATCTCAGGACCTTTGATGTCAACGTTAGGAAGATTCAAATCGCCCTCTATCTTAGGCGCAGACAAATCAACATCACCCTTGATCTTTGGACCTTTTAGGTTGAAGTCTACATCAGGCATAGAAAGTTTTGGTCCAGAAATTGATGGAAGATTGAATTTTGGACCCTTGATTTTTCCACTTGGACTGTCAAGGTCAAATTCAGGTCCTTTTATGTCCAGTTTGGGAGCCTCAACATCAATATTGGCTTTAGGGAGATTTATATCGATATCTGGGCCCTCTACTTTTGGACCTTTAAAACCAAATGATGGCATTTTGAATTTTGGCATTTCAAAACTTCCTTTTGAACCTTCAATGTTCATTTCAGGACCTTTGAGGTCAACGTTAGGAATATTCATATCTCCCTCTATCTTGGGTGCAGACACATCCAAACCACCTTTGATCTTTGGGCCTTTCAGGTTGAAATCTAAATCAGGCATTGACATTTTCGGTCCAGAAATGGATGGAAGATTGAATTTTGGACCCTTGATTTTTCCACTTGGACTGTCAAGTTCAAATTCAGGTCCTTTTATGTCCAGTTTGGGAGCATCAACATCAATATTGGCTTTAGGGAGATTTACATCGATATCTGGGCCCTCTACTTTTGGACCTTTAAAACCAAATGATGGCATTTTGATTTTTGGCATTTCAAAACTTCCTTTTGAACCTTCAATGTTCATTTCAGGACCTTTGATGTCAACGTTAGGAAGATTCATATCTCCCTCTATCTTGGGTGCAGACACATCCAAACCCCCTTTAATCTTTGGGCTCTTCAGGTTGAAGTCTAAATCAGGCATAGACATTTTTGGTCCAGAAATGGATGGAAGATTGAATTTTGGACCCTTGATTTTTCCACTTGGACTGTTGAGTTCAAATTCAGGTCCTTTTATGTCCAGTTTGGGAGCATCAACATCAATATTGGCTTTAGGGAGATTTACATCAATATCTGGGCCCTCTACTTTTGGACCTTTAAAACCAAATGATGGCATTTTGAATTTTGGCATTTCAAAACTTCCTTTTGAACCTTCAATGTTCATTTCAGGACCTTTGATGTCAACGTTAGGAAGATTCATATCTCCCTCTATCTTGGGTGCAGACACATCCAAACCACCCTTGATCTTTGGGCCCTTCAAGTTGAAATCTAAATCAGGCATAGACATTTTTGGTCCAGAAATGGATGGAAGATTGAATTTTGGACCCTTGATTTTTCCACTTGGACTGTCAAGTTCAAATTCAGGTCCTTTTATGTCCAGTTTGGGAGCATCAACATCAATATTGGCTTTAGGGAGATTTACATCGATATCTGGGCCCTCTACTTTTGGACCTTTAAAACCAAATGATGGCATTTTCATTTTTGGCATTTCAAAACTTCCTTTTGAACCTTCAATGGTTATTTCAGGACCTTTGATGTCAACGTTAGGAATATTCATATCTCCTTCTATCTTGGGTGCAGACACATCCAAACCACCCTTGATCTTTGGGCCCTTCAGGTTGAAATCTAAATCAGGCATAGACATTTTTGGTCCAGAAATGGATGGAAGATTGAATTTTGGACCCTTGATTTTTCCACTAGAACTGTCAAGTTCAACTTCAGGTAATTTTATGTCTACTTTGGGAGCATCAACATCAATATTGGCTTTAGGGAGATTTACATCGATATCTGGGCCGTCTACCTTTGGACCTTTAAAACCAAATGATGGCATTTTGAATTTTGGCATTTCAAAACTTCCTTTTGACCCTTCAATGTTCATTTCAGGACCTTTGATGTCAACGTTAGGAAGATTCATATCTCCCTCTATCTTGGGTGCAGACACATCCAAACCACCCTTGATCTTTGGGCTCTTCAAGTTGAAGTCTAAATCAGGCATAGACATTTTTGGTCCAGAAATGGATGGAAGATTGAATTTTGGACCCTTGATTTTTCCACTTGGACTGTCAAGTTCAAATTCAGGTCCTTTTATGTCCAGTTTGGGAGCATCAACATCAATATTGGCTTTAGGGAGATTTACATCGATATCTGGGCCCTCTACCTTTGGACCTTTAAAACCAAATGATGGCATTTTGAATTTTGGCATTTCAAAACTTCCTTTTGAACCTTCAATGTTCATTTCAGGACCTTTGATGTCAACGTTAGGAAGATGCATATCTCCCTCTATCTTGGGTGCAGACACATCCAAACCACCCTTGATCTTTGGGCTCTTCAGGTTGAAGTCTACATCAGGCATAGACATTTTTGGTCCAGAAATGGATGGAAGATTGAATTTTGGACCCTTGATTTTTCCACTTGGACTCTCAAGTTCAAATTCAGGTCCTTTTATGTCCAGTTTGGGAGCATCAACATCAATATTGGCTTTAGGGAGATTTACATCGATATCTGGGCCCTCTACCTTTGGACCTTTAAAACCAAATGATGGCATTTTGAATTTTGGCATTTCAAAACTTCCTTTTGAACCTTCAATGTTCATTTCAGGACCTTTGATGTCAACGTTAGGAAGATTCATATCTCCCTCTATCTTGGGTGCAGACACATCCAAACCACCCTTGATCTTTGGGCTCTTCAGGTTGAAGTCTAAATCAGGCATAGACATTTTTGGTCCAGAAATGGATGGAAGATTGAATTTTGGACCCTTGATTTTTCCACTTGGACTCTCAAGTTCAAATTCAGGTCCTTTTATGTCCAGTTTGGGAGCATCAACATCAATATTGGCTTTAGGGAGATTTACATCGATATCTGGGCCCTCTACCTTTGGACCTTTAAAACCAAATGATGGCATTTTGAATTTTGGCATTTCAAAACTTCCTTTTGAACCTTCGATGTTCATTTCAGGACCTTTGATGTCAACGTTAGGAAGATTCATATCTCCCTCTATCTTGGGTGCAGACACATCCAAACCACCCTTGATCTTTGGGCTCTTCAGGTTGAAGTCTAAATCAGGCATAGACATTTTTGGTCCAGAAATGGATGGAAGATTGAATTTTGGACCCTTGATTTTTCCACTTGGACTGTCAAGTTTAACTTCAGGTCCTTTTATGTCCAGTTTGGGAGCATCAACATCAATATTGGCTTTAGGGAGATTTACATCTATATCTGGGCCTTTTACCTTTGGACCTTTAAATCCAAATGAAGGCATTTTGAATTTTGGCATTTCAAAACTTCCTTTTGACCCTTCAATGTCCATTTCAGGACCTTTGATGTCAACATTAGGAAGATTCACATCTCCCTTTATCTTAGGTGCAGACAGATCAACATCACCCTTGATCTTTGGACCTTTCAGGTTGAAGTCTACATCAGGCATAGAAAGTTTTGGTCCAGAAATGGATGGAAGATTGAATTTTGGACCCTTGATTTTTCCACTAGGACTGTCAAGTTCAACTTCAGGTCCCTTCATGTCCACTTTTGGAGCATCAATATTGCCTTTAGGGAGCGTTACGTCAATATCAGGGCCTTCCACCTTTGGACCTTTGAAACCAAATGATGGCATTTTAATTTTGGGCATTTCAAAACTTCCTTTAGAACCTTCTATGTCAATTTCCGGACCTTTTATTTCACCTTTGGGAAAATTCAAATCACCCTCCATCTTAGGCACAGACACATCCACATCACCCTTAATTTTTGAACCTTTCAAGTTGAAGTGTACATCAGGCATAGAAAGTTTTGGTCCAGAACGTGACGGAAGATTGAATTTTGGGCCCTTGATTTTTCCACTTGGACTTGCTATGTCAACCTCAGGACCTTTAATGTCTAATTCTGTTGCTTTTAGATCTATGTCAGTAGTTGGAAGCTTAACATCCAAAGTCGGCGCTTCAACTTTTGGACCTTTGATTCCAAATGATGGCATTTTGAATTTGGGCATTTCAAATCCACCCTTTGGGCCCTCAATCTCAGGACCTTTTATGTCAAGTTTTGGAAGATTCAAATCTGCTTCAATCTTTGGTAATGACATGTCAACATCACCCTTGATCTTTGGACCTTTTAGGTTGAAGTCTACATCAGGCATAGAAAGTTTTGGTCCAGAAATAGATGGAAGATTGAATTTTGGACCCTTGATTTTTCCACTTGGACTGTCAAGTTCAACTTCAGGTCCTTTTATGTCCAATTGGGGAGCATCAATATCGATTTCAGGGAGATTAACATCAATATCTGGGCCTTCTACCTTTGGACCTTTAAATCCAAATGATGGCATTTTGAATTTTGGCATTTCAAAACTTCCTTTTGAACCTTCAATGTCCATTGCAGGACCTTTGATGTCAACGTTAGGAAGATTCACATCTCCTTTTATCTTAGGTGCAGACAGATCAACATCACCCTTGATCTTTGGACCTTTCAGGTTGAAGTCTACATCAGGCATAGACATTTTTGGTCCAGAAATGGATGGAAGATTGAATTTTGGACCCTTGATTTTTCCACTTGGACTGTCAAGTTCAACTTCAGGTCCTTTTATGTCCAGTTTGGGAGCATCAACATCAATATGGGCTTTAGGGAGATTTACATCAATATGTGGGCCTTCTACTTTTGGACCTTTAAATCCAAATGATGGCATTTTGAATTTTGGCATTTCAAAACTTCCTTTTGAACCTTCAATGTCCATTTCAGGCCCTTTGATGTCAACGTTGGGAAGATTCACATCTCCCTCTATCTTAGGTGCAGACAGATCAACATCACCCTTGATCTTTGGACCTTTTAGGTTGAAGTCTACATCAGGCATAGAAAGTTTTGGTCCAGAAATGGATGGAAGATTGAATTTTGGACCCTTGATTTTTCCACTTGGACTGTCAAGTTCAACTTCAGGTCCTTTTATGTCTAGTTTGGGAGCATCAACATTAATATTGGCTTTAGGGAGCTTTACATCAATATCAGGGCCTTCTACCTTTGGACCTTTGAAACCAAATGATGGCATTTTGAATTTTGGCATTTCAAAACTGCCTTTTGAACCTTCAATGTCCATTTCAGGCCCTTTGATGTCAACGTTAGGAAGATTCATACCTCCCTCTATCTTGGGTGCAGACACATCCAAACCACCCTTGATCTTTGGGCCCTTCAAGTTGAAGTCTAAATCAGGCATAGACATTTTTGGTCCAGAAATGGATGGAAGATTGAATTTTGGACCTTTGATTTTTCCACTAGGACTGTCAAGTTCAACTTCAGGTCCTTTTATGTTAAGATTGGGAGCATCAACATCAATATTGGCTTTAGGGAGCTTTACATCAATGTCTGGGCCTTCTATCTTTGGACCTTTAAAACCAAAGGATGGCATTTTGAATTTTGGCATTTCAAAACTTCCTTTTGAACCTTCAATGTCCATTTCAGGCCCTTTGATGTCAATGTTGGGAAGATTCACATCTCCCTCTATCTTAGGCGCAGACAGATCAACATCACCCTTGATCTTTGGACCTTTTAGGTTGAAGTCTACATCAGGCATAGACATTTTTGGTCCAGAAATGGATGGAAGATTGAATTTTGGACCCTTGATTTTTCCACTTGGACTGTCAATTTCAACTTCAGGTCCTTTTATGTCCAGTTTGGGAGCATCAACATCAATATTGGCTTTAGGGAGCTTTACATCAATATCAGAGCCTTCTACCTTTGGACCTTTGAAACCAAATGATGGCATTTTGATTTTTGGCATTTCAAAACTGCCTTTTGAACCTTCAATGTCCATTTCAGGACCTTTGATGTCAACGTTAGGAAGATTCATACCTCCCTCTATCTTGGGTGCAGACACATCCAAACCACCCTTGATCTTTGGGCCCTTCAAGTTGAAGTCTAAATCAGGCATAGACATTTTTGGTCCAGAAATGGATGGAAGATTGAATTTTGGACCTTTGATTTTTCCACTAGGACTGTCAAGTTCAACTTCAGGTCCTTTTATGTTAAGATTGGGAGCATCAACATCAATATTGGCTTTAGGGAGCTTTACATCAATGTCTGGGCCTTCTATCTTTGGACCTTTAAAACCAAAGGATGGCATTTTGAATTTTGGCATTTCAAAACTTCCTTTTGAACCTTCAATGTCCATTTCAGGCCCTTTTATGTCAATGTTGGGAAGATTCACATCTCCCTCTATCTTAGGCGCAGACAGATCAACATCACCCTTGATCTTTGGACCTTTTAGGTTGAAGTCTACATCAGGCATAGACATTTTTGGTCCAGAAATGGATGGAAGATTGAATTTTGGACCCTTGATTTTTCCACTTGGACTGTCAATTTCAACTTCAGGTCCTTTTATGTCCAGTTTGGGAGCATCAACATCAATATTGGCTTTAGGGAGCTTTACATCAATATCAGAGCCTTCTACCTTTGGACCTTTGAAACCAAATGATGGCATTTTGATTTTTGGCATTTCAAAACTTCCTTTTGAACCTTCAATGTCCATTTCAGGCCCTTTGATGTCAATGTTGGGAAGATTCACATCTCCCTCTATCTTAGGCACAGACAGATCAACATCACCCTTGATCTTTGGACCTTTTAGGTTGAAGTCTACATCAGGCATAGACATTTTTGGTCCAGAAATGGATGGAAGATTGAATTTTGGACCCTTGATTTTTCCACTTGGACTGTCAAGTTCAACTTCAGGTCCTTTTATGTCTAGTTTGGGAGCATCAACATTAATATTGGCTTTAGGGAGCTTTACATCAATATCAGGGCCTTCTACCTTTGGACCTTTGAAACCAAATGACGGCATTTTGAATTTTGGCATTTCAAAACTGCCTTTTGAACCTTCAATGTCCATTTCTGGCCCTTTGATGTCAACGTTGGGAAGATTCACATCTCCCTCTATCTTAGGTGCAGACAGATCAACATCACCCTTGATCTTTGGACCTTTTAGGTTGAAGTCTACATCAGGCATAGAAAGTTTTGGTCCAGAAATGGATGGAAGATTGAATTTTGGACCCTTGATTTTTCCACTTGGACTGTCAATTTCAACTTCAGGTCCTTTTATGTCCAGTTTGGGAGCATCAACATCAATATTGGCTTTAGGGAGCTTTACATCAATATCAGGGCCTTCTACCTTTGGACCTTTAAAACCAAATGATGGCATTTTGAATTTCGGCATTTCAAAACTGCCTTTTGAACCTTCAATGTCCATTTCAGGCCCTTTGATGTCAACGTTGGGAAGATTCACATCTCCCTCTATTTTAGGCGCAGACAGTTTAACATCACCCTTGATCTTTGGACCTTTTAGGTTGAAGTCTACATCAGGCATAGACATTTTTGGTCCAGAAATGGATGGAAGATTGAATTTTGGACCCTTGATTTTTCCACTTGGACTGTCAAGTTCAACTTCAGGTCCTTTTATGTCTAGTTTGGGAGCATCAACATCAATATTAGCTTTAGGGAGATTTACATCAATATGTGGGCCTTCTACTTTTGGACCTTTAAATCCAAATGATGGCATTTTGAATTTTGGCATTTCAAAACTTCCTTTTGAACCTTCAATGTCCATTTCAGGCCCTTTGATGTCAACGTTGGGAAGATTCACATCTCCCTCTATCTTAGGCGCAGACAGATCAACATCACCCTTGATCTTTGGACCTTTTAGGTTGAAGTCTAAATCAGGCATAGAAAGTTTTGGTCCAGAAATGGATGGAAGATTGAATTTTGGACCCTTGATTTTTCCACTTGGACTGTCAATTTCAACTTCAGGTCCTTTTATGTCCAGTTTGGGAGCATCAACATCAATATTAGCTTTAGGGAGCTTTACATCAATATCAGGGCCTTCTACCTTTGGACCTTTAAAACCAAATGATGGCATTTTGAATTTTGGCATTTCAAAACTTCCTTTTGAACCTTCAATGTCCATTTCAGGCCCTTTGATGTCAACATTGGGAAGATTCACATCTCCCTCTATCTTAGGCGCAGACAGATTAACATCACCCTTGATCTTTGGACCTTTTAGGTTGAAGTCTACATCAGGCATAGAAAGTTTTGGTCCAGAAATGGATGGAAGATTGAATTTTGGACCCTTGATTTTTCCACTTGGACTGTCAAGTTCAACTTCAGGTCCTTTTATGTCTAGTTTGGGAGCATCAACATCAATATTGGCTTTAGGGAGCTTTACATCAATATCAGGGCCTTCTACCTTTGGACCTTTAAAACCAAATGATGGCATTTTGAATTTTGGCATTTCAAAACTGCCTTTTGAACCTTCAATGTCCATTTCAGGCCCTTTGATGTCAACGTTGGGAAGATTCACATCTCCCTCTATCTTAGGCGCAGACAGATCAACATCACCCTTGATCTTTGGACCTTTTAGGTTGAAGTCTACATCAGGCATAGAAAGTTTTGGTCCAGAAATGGATGGAAGATTGAATTTTGGACCCTTGATTTTTCCACTTGGACTGTCAATTTCAACTTCAGGTCCTTTTATGTCCAGTTTGGGAGCATCAACATCAATATTGGCTTTTGGGAGCTTTACATCAATGTCAGGGCCTTCTACCTTTGGACCTTTAAAACCAAATGATGGCATTTTGAATTTTGGCATTTCAAAACTTCCTTTTGAACCTTCAATGTCCATTTCAGGCCCTTTGATGTCAACATTGGGAAGATTCACATCTCCCTCTATCTTAGGCGCAGACAGATTAACATCACCCTTGATCTTTGGACCTTTTAGGTTGAAATCTACATCAGGCATAGACATTTTTGGTCCAGAAATGGATGGAAGATTGAATTTTGGACCCTTGATTTTTCCACTTGGACTGTCAAGTTCAACTTCAGGTCCTTTTATGTCTAGTTTGGGAGCATCAACATCAATATTGGCTTTAGGGAGCTTTACATCAATATCAGGGCCTTCTACCTTTGGACCTTTAAAACCAAATGATGGCATTTTGAATTTTGGCATTTCAAAACTTCCTTTTGAACCTTCAAAGTCCATTTCAGGACCTTTGATGTCAACATTGGGAAGATTCACATCTCCCTCCATCTTAGGTGCAGACAGATTAACATCACCCTTGATCTTTGGACCTTTTAGGTTGAAGTCTACATCAGGCATAGACATTTTTGGTCCAGAAATGGATGGAAGATTGAATTTTGGACCCTTGATTTTTCCACTTGAACTGTCAAGTTCAACTTCAGGTCCTTTTATGTCCAGTTTGGGAGCATCAACATCAATATTGGCTTTAGGGAGCTTTACATCAATATCAGGGCCTTCTACCTTTGGACCTTTAAAACCAAATGATGGCATTTTGAATTTTGGCATTTCAAAACTTCCTTTTGAACCTTCAATGTCCACTTCAGGCCCTTTAATGTCAACATTTGGAAGATTCACATCTCCCTCTATCTTAGGTGCAGACAGATCAACATCACCCTTGATCTTTGGACCTTTTAGGTTGAAGTCTACATCAGGCATAGAAAGTTTTGGTCCAGAAATGGATGGAAGATTGAATTTTGGACCCTTGATTTTTCCACTTGGACTGTCAAGTTCAACTTCAGGTCCTTTTATGTCCAGTTTGGGAGCATCAACATCAATATTGGCTTTAGGGAGCTTTACATCAATATCAGGGCCTTCTACCTTTGGACCTTTAAAACCAAATGATGGCATTTTGAATTTTGGCATTTCAAAACTTCCTTTTGAACCTTCAAAGTCCATTTCAGGACCTTTGATGTCAACATTGGGAAGATTCACATCTCCCTCCATCTTAGGTGCAGACAGATTAACATCACCCTTGATCTTTGGACCTTTTAGGTTGAAGTCTACATCAGGCATAGACATTTTGTGTCCAGAAATGGATGGAAGATTGAATTTTGGACCCTTGATTTTTCCACTTGAACTGTCAAGTTCAACTTCAGGTCCTTTTATGTCCAGTTTGGGAGCATCAACATCAATATTGGCTTTAGGGAGCTTTACATCAATATCAGGGCCTTCTACCTTTGGACCTTTAAAACCAAATGATGGCATTTTGAATTTTGGCATTTCAAAACTTCCTTTTGAACCTTCAATGTCCACTTCAGGCCCTTTGATGTCAACGTTTGGAAGATTCACATCTCCCTCTATCTTAGGCGCAGACAGATCAACATCACCCTTGATCTTTGGACCTTTTAGGTTGAAGTCTACATCAGGCATAGAAAGTTTTGGTCCAGAAATGGATGGAAGATTGAATTTTGGACCCTTGATTTTTCCACTTGGACTGTCAATTTCAACTTCAGGTCCTTTTATGTCCAGTTTGGGAGCATCAACATCAATATTGGCTTTAGGGAGCTTTACATCAATATCAGGGCCTTCTACCTTTGGGCCTTTAAAACCAAATGATGGCATTTTGAATTTTGGCATTTCAAAACTGCCTTTTGAACCTTCAATGTCCATTTCAGGCCCTTTGATGTCAACGTTGGGAAGATCCACATCTCCCTCTATCTTAGGTGCAGACAGATCAACATCACCCTTGATCTTTGGACCTTTTAGGTTGAAGTCTACATCAGGCATAGAAAGTTTTGGTCCAGAAATGGATGGAAGATTGAATTTTGGACCCTTGATTTTTCCACTTGGACTGTCAATTTCAACTTCAGGTCCTTTTATGTCCAGTTTGGGAGCATCAACATCAATATTGGCTTTAGGGAGCTTTACATCAATATCAGGGCCTTCTACCTTTGGACCTTTAAAACCAAATGATGGCATTTTGAATTTTGGCATTTCAAAACTTCCTTTTGAACCTTCAATGTCCATTTCAGGACCTTTAATGTCAACATTGGGAAGATTCACATCGCCCTCTATCTTAGGTGCAGACAGATCAACATCACCCTTGATCTTTGGACCTTTTAGGTGTAAGTCTACATCTGGCATAGACATTTTTGGTCCAGAAATGGATGGAAGATTGAATTTTGGACCCTTGATTTTTCCACTTGAACTATCTAGTTCAACTTCAGGTCCTTTTATGTCCAGTTTGGGAGCATCAACATCAATATTGGCTTTAGGGAGCTTTACATCAATATCAGGGCCTTCTACCTTTGGACCTTTAAAACCAAATGATGGCATTTTGAATTTTGGCATTTCAAAACTTCCTTTTGAACCTTCAATGTCCATTTCAGGACCTTTAATGTCAACATTGGGAAGATTCACATCGCCCTCTATCTTAGGTGCAGACAGATCAACATCACCCTTGATCTTTGGACCTTTTAGGTTGAAGTCTACATCAGGCATAGACATTTTTGGTCCAGAAATGGATGGAAGATTGAATTTTGGACCCTTGATTTTTCCACTTGAACTGTAAAGCTCAACTTCAGGTCCTTTTATGTCCAGTTTGGGAGCATCAACATCAATATTGGCTTTAGGGAGCTTTACATCAATATCAGGGCCTTCTACCTTTGGACCTTTGAAACCAAATGATGGCATTTTGAATTTTGGCATTTCAAAACTGCCTTTTGAACCTTCAATGTCCATTTCAGGACCTTTGATGTCAACGTTGGGAAGATTCACATCTCCCTCTATCTTAGGTGCAGACAGATCAACATCACCCTTGATCTTTGGACCTTTTAGGTTGAAGTTTACATCAGGCATAGACATTTTTGGTCCAGAAATGGATGGAAGATTGAATTTTGGACCCTTGATTTTTCCACTTGAACTGTCAAGTTCCACTTCAGGTCCTTTTATGTCCAGTTTGGGAGCATCAACATCAATATTGGCTTTAGGGAGCTTAACATCAATATCAGGGCCTTCTACCTTTGGACCTTTAAAACCAAACGATGGCATTTTGAATTTTGGCATTTCAAAACTGCCTTCTGAACCTTCAATGTCCATTTCAGGACCTTTGATATCAACGTTGGGAAGATTCACATCTCCCTCTATCTTAGGTGCAGACAGATCAACATCACCCTTGATCTTTGGACCTTTTAGGTTGAAGTCTACATCAGGCATAGACATTTTTTGTCCAGAAATGGATGGAAGATTGAATTTTGGACCCTTGATTTTTCCACTTGAACTGTCAAGTTCAACTTCAGGTCCTTTTATGTCCAGTTTGGGAGCATCAACATCAATATTGGCTTTAGGGAGCTTTACATCAATATCAGGGCCTTCTACCTTTGGACCTTTAAAACCAAATGATGGCATTTTGAATTTTGGCATTTCAAAACTGCCTTTTGAACCTTCAATGTCCATTTCAGGACCTTTGATGTCAACGTTGGGAAGATTCACATCTCCCTCTATCTTAGGTGCAGACAGATCAACATCACCCTTGATCTTTGGACCTTTCAGGTTGAAGTCTACATCAGGCATAGACATTTTTGGTCCAGAAATGGATGGAAGATTGAATTTTGGACCCTTGATTTTTCCACTTGAACTGTCAAGTTCAACTTCCGGTCCTTTTATGTCCAGTTTGGGAGCATCAACATCAATATTGGCTTTAGGGAGCTTTACATCAATATCAGGGCCTTCTACCTTTGGACCTTTAAAACCAAATGATGGCATTTTGAATTGTGGCATTTCAAAACTGCCTTTTGAACCTTCAATGTCCATTTCAGGACCTTTGATGTCAACGTTGGGAAGATTCACATCTCCCTCTATCTTAGGTGCAGACAGATCAACATCACCCTTGATCTTTGGACCTTTTAGGTGTAAGTCTACATCAGGCATAGACATTTTTGGTCCAGAAATGGATGGAAGATTGAATTTTGGACCCTTGATTTTTCCACTTGAACTGTCAAGTTCAACTTCAGGTCCTTTTATGTCCAGTTTGGGAGCATCAACATCAATATTGGCTTTAGGGAGCTTTACATCAATATCAGGGCCTTCTACCTTTGGACCTTTAAAACCAAATGATGGCATTTTGAATTTTGGCATTTCAAAACTGCCTTTTGAACCTTCAATGTCCATTTCAGGACCTTTGATGTCAACGTTGGGAAGATTCACATCTCCCTCTATCTTAGGTGCAGACAGATCAACATCACCCTTGATCTTTGGACCTTTTAGGTGTAAGTCTACATCAGGCATAGACATTTTTGGTCCAGAAATGGATGGAAGATTGAATTTTGGACCCTTGATTTTTCCACTTGAACTGTCAAGTTCAACTTCAGGTCCTTTTATGTCAAGTTTGGGAGCATCAACATCAATATTGGCTTTAGGGAGCTTTACATCAATATCAGGGCCTTCTACCTTTGGACCTTTAAAACCAAATGACGGCATTTTGACTTTTGGCATTTCAAAACTGCCTTTTGAACCTTCAATGTCCATGTCAGGCCCTTTGATGTCAACGTTAGGAAGATTCACATCTCCCTCTATCTTAGGTGCAGACAGATCAACATCACCCTTGATCTTTGGACCTTTTAGGTTGAAGTCAACATCAGGCATAGACATTTTTGGTCCAGAAATGGATGGAAGATTGAATTTTGGACCCTTGATTTTTCCACTTGAACTGTCAAGTTCAACTTCAGGTCCTTTTATGTCCAGTTTGGGAGCATCAACATCAATTTTGGCTTTAGGGAGCTTTACATCAATATCAGGGACTTCTACCTTTGGACCTTTAAAACCAAATGATGGCATTTTGAATTTTGGCATTTCAAAACTGCCCTTTGAACCTTCAATGTCCATTTCAGGACCTTTGATGTCAACGTTGGGAAGATTCACATCTCCCTCTATCTTAGGTGCAGACAGATCAACATCACCCTTGATCTTTGGACCTTTTAGGTGTAAGTCAACATCAGGCATAGACATTTTTGGTCCAGAAATGGATGGAAGATTGAATTTTGGACCCTTGATTTTTCCACTTGAACTGTCAAGTTCAACTTCAGGTCCTTTTATGTCCAGTTTGGGGGCATCAACATCAATATTGGCTTTAGGGAGCTTTACATCAATATCAGGGACTTCTACCTTTGGACCTTTAAAACCAAATGATGGCATTTTGATTTTTGGCATTTCAAAACTTCCTTTTGAACCTTCAATGTCCATTTCAGGACCTTTGATGTCAACGTTGGGAAGATTCACATCTCCCTCTATCTTAGGTGCAGACAGATCAACATCACCCTTGATCTTTGGACCTTTTAGGTTGAAGTCTACATCAGGCTTAGACATTTTTGGTCCAGAAATGGATGGAAGATTGAATTTTGGACCCTTGATTTTTCCACTTGAACTGTCAAATTCAACTTCAGGTCCTTTTATGTCCAGTTTGGGAGCATCAACATCAATATTGGCTTCAGGGAGCTTTACATCAATATCAGGGCCTTCTACCTTATGACTTTTCAAACCAAATGATGGCATTTTGATTTTTGGCATTTCAAAACTTCCTTTTGAACCTTCAATGTCCATTTCAGGACCTTTGATGTCAACATTGGGAAGATTCACATCTCGCTCTATCTTGGGTGCAGACAGATCCAAATCACCCTTTATCGTTGGACCTTTTAGGTCAAAGTCAACATCAGGCATAGACATTTTAGGTCCGGTAATCGATGGAAGATTCAATTTTCCTCCTACACTTGTATCAGCTTCTGGGACTTTGATGTCAACTTTTGGAGCTTTAACATCAATGTCAGTTTTGGGACGTTTCACATCAAGGGGAGGACTCTCAACTTTGTGGCCTTTAATGCCAAATTTAGGCATCTTGAATTTTGGAACTTTAACTTTGGGAGATTTATCTTTACCGCCTTTAGCCTCGATGTCTGGTGTGCTGATTTCTCCTTCAAATTTTGGACCTGTAATACCTCCTTCCAACTGGGGTGCTTTTATGTCAACTTCTGTTTTAGGAAGAGTTATATCAACATCTGGACCTTGCAGGTTCGGACTTTTGATGCCAAAGGAAGGCATTTTGACTTTTGGCACATTAAATCCTCCTTTTGATCCTTCGGTGTTAATCCTTGGTCCTTCAACATCAACCTCGCGTGCACTGATTTCTCCTTTGATCTTTGGAATCGAAATATCTCCCTCCAATATGGGTGCTTTTACGTCAATTTCAGCCTTTGGAAGAGTTATATCAACATCTGGACCTTCCATTTTTTTACCTTTGATGTCAAATGAAGGCATTTTGACTTTTGGAATTTTAAATCCTTCTTTTGAGCCTTCGATGTTAATATCTAGTCCTTCAACATTAACTTTGTGTGCACTGATTTCTCCTTTGATCTTTGGAACTGAAATATCCCCTTCCAACTTAGGTGCATTTATGTCAACTCCGGCTTTTAGAGGAGTAATGTCAACATCTGGACCTTCTAGTGTGGGACCTTTAATGCCAAATGAAGGCATTTTGACTTTTGGAATTTTAAATCCTCCTTTTGAGCCTTCAATGTTAATATCTGGTACTTCAACATCAATGTCTGGGGCATTGATTTCTCCTTTAATCTTCGGAACTGAAATATCCCCTTCCAACTTTGGTGCGTTTATGTCAACGCCGGCTTTTGGAGGAGTGATGTCAACATCTGGACCTTCTACTTTGGGACCTTTAATGCCAAATGAAGGCATTTTGACTTTTGGAATTTTAAATCCTTCTTTTGAACCTTCGATGTTAATATCTAGTCCTTCAACATCAACCTTGTGTGCACTGATTTCTCCTTTGATCTTTGGAACTGAAATATCCCCTTCCAACTTAGGTGCATTTATGTCAACGCCGGCTTTTAGAGGAGTAATGTCAACATCTGGACCTTCTAGTGTGGGACCTTTAATGCCAACTGAAGGCATTTTGACTTTTGGAATTTTAAATCCTCCTTTTGAGCCTTCAATGTTAATATCTGGTACTTCAACATCAATGTCTGGGGCATTGATTTCTCCTTTAATCTTCGGAACTGAAATATCCCCTTCCAACTTTGGTGCGTTTATGTCAACGCCGGCTTTTGGAGGAGTGATGTCAACATCTGGACCTTCTACTTTGGGACCTTTAATGCCAAATGAAGGCATTTTGACTTTTGGAATTTTAAATCCTTCTTTTGAACCTTCGATGTTAATATCTAGTCCTTCAACATCAACCTTGTGTGCATTGATTTCTCCTTTAATCTTCGGAACTGAAATGTCTCCTTCCAACTTAGGTCCTTTTATGTCAATGCCGGCTTTTGGTAGACTTATATCAACATCTGGACCTTCCATTTTGGGCCCTGTGATGCCAAATGAGGGTATTTTCACTTTTGGCTTTTTAAATTCTGTTTTAGCGCCATCAGTGTGTATGTCTGGTACTCCAACGTTTAGAGAACTGAATTCCCCTTTGTTTCTCTGAATTGACACATCAACATCTCCTTCCAACTTGGGACCTTTTATGTCCAAATCTGTTATTTCTGGACCCTTAGTGGATGATACATTATATTTTGCTCCCTTAAATGTTCTACCAGGTCCTTCAAAAGTAGCAACAGGAAGATTAACATCAACCTTTTGTGTCTCAAATTTTACATCCTTGACATCAAATGAGGACACTTTCATTTTGGGCTTCATGTTATCTTCTTGAGCATCCTTTGGAAGGTCAACTTTCACATTTAGACCTTCCAATCTTGAACCTTTAACATCAAATGAGGACATTTTGCCTTTTGGCATTGCAAATCCTGCTTTTGCGCTATCAATCATGGCATCTGTTCCCTCAAGTTCAACCTCCTTAACTTTGAATTCACCTTTCATTTCTGTGCCTGAAATATTTATGTCTCCTTTCAACTTGGGTGTTTTTAAGTCAACCTCAGCTTTTGGACGACTTGTATCAATATCTGAACCCTCCAACTCATTACCTTTGATGCCAAATGAAGGCATTTTCATTCCTACGTCTCCTTCCAGGTTAGGACCTTTTAGGTTCCTCTCCAAATCTGTTATTTTTTCAACTTTTCCACCAGGTCGTTCAATTTTCACACCACCTTTTTGAAGCTTTATACCGACGTTAGTCATCTCTATTTTTGGACCCTTGATGTCATAAGAGTGCATTGTGATTTGGGGCATTTCACTTCTACCTTTTGGTCCTTTCATATCAATGGCTGGTCTCTCAGTGTCAACTTTATGTACCTTTGTGTCTATATTTGTCTTTGAAAGGTCAACATTGACATCTGGAACATTGTTGACATCTGATACAATATCAACCTCTAAGACCCGCATTTCACTTTTATTTTTTGTAACTGAAATATCAGCATCTTTCATGCGGCCTTTCAGATTTGTGCCTGTAAGTTTCCCATTCAGTCCTTCAGTTTCAACATTAGGAATGGTCACATTAACCTTAGCTGTTTTCAAGTCAACTCCTGCTTTTGGAAGAGTGAACTCAACATCAGACACGTCTGTTTTAGGACTCTTGATGTAACTAGAGGTCATTTGTTTTGTTCCAATTTCAACTTTTTGCATTTTAATGTCAACTGATGGTCCTTTAAATTCTTTACTAGATGTTTCGATATCTCTTTCAATGTAATCTTTTAATTTTGGACCTTTCATGGTGATATCTATATTTTTCTTAGAGAGGCTTGTATTGTTTGTTTTGCCCTTTTCTTGTGTTGCTATTTGTATTTTCCCAGGGACAGTCATACTGATGGACCCTCCATTTTCACCAACAGAAATTAAATTTTCACTTCTCAATCTTTCTATTTTGACATCCCTACTACCAGTGTTTGTACCATCACTTAGCGTCACGTTTGTTTTTGTCTGTGTGTCCCCATCCTCTTGAGTTCCACTCCCACTGTGCCCTAGTTCAAATGAACATGCTGTGTCTCCCTGTCTTAGAGTACTTTTTGTGTGAACACTACCAGTGCCCCATCTAGTATCAGCGGAACCAGTTTCTCCGCCGTCTGTTTTACCTGCAAGGTTGCCATATGGTATTGTGATTTGGGAAGAAGCAGCTTCTGAATCTGGTCTTAACCCTTTGTGCTCAGGGCTTAAAAGTTCATGCTCACTTATACCGGGAGGCAAATCCACAGTGTAGGTAGTAATGCGGCGGGTGACTGTTGTAATTGTGCTTCCATCGCTACTTGTGCTGCTGTGCCTCTCTGTCCGCACGTCAACTCCTTCAGCTAAATCTTCAGACTTCAGCCTTGGTTTGATCTTTTTTGTGTATATTCTCTTATAGTCCTCATCATCACCACTCTGTTTGGACATATAAAATAACAAAATATTATTTATATTCTGTAATTTGCTAATGTACAACACGCTTTTTTATTTTTATAACTTACAAGGAGGATGTCAGGACTGGTAGCTCCGTAGCGTGGACTCCCCTCCCATGTCAAAGTGCCCATTGGTGACCGACACGGTGATCTCATTGGCGAGCAAAGAGGGGATTTGTCCCTGTTTTGGAATTTCAGACCAACTTTATGTCGATTCAGTGTTTTCAGTAAGTCTGCTGTCTCCTCTGAGCTCATGTTCTCAAAGTAGATAGTGGCGCCAACAACCTGATCACCTTTGGAATAAAATAAAAGTCACATTATTAGAAAGAAGGTAAAATTCACAAAACTCTTTATTGATAAGATAACTGACAAACTATATTCTTACCTTCGTAAACCCTTCCGGCTGCCGGTGACTCTCCTTTCACTTCCTTGACCAAAAGCTCACCGTGAGTTGTTTGTTCAAGGGTCAGACCTGTCTTATCCGTACCCTCCCAGTCCGGAAACAATACTTCTCTGGTTTCTTCGTCGTCTGCCATCTGCAAGAATTTGATTATCTTTGTTAATACAAATTAAACACGATGAGAGAGAGAGAGAGAGAGAGAGAGAGAGAGAGAATGAATACCTTATCTTGTCTTTTATTTGACTTGAGTGTGCTTAAAAGTCAGCCTTGGTTTCCCTAAAAACACAACAAAATCAATTTATTGCATTGATTCATGCCGGGAACAAAATTAAACACTAGGTGGAGCTCAAACCAACAGCTGTAGCATCCAAACACCACAAACTCATCAGTGTTTTGGAAATGTAGTGTCTATAGCCATCCCCTGGCCTAAAGAAAACCAGTGCGATCTTCAGTATTTACGCAAGTAAGAAAGTGTCTATTTGTACTTATTTATTATCTTTGTAATTCAGAATTTGGTATAGGTACGATAAATATTTCATCATTAGGGTTTGTTTAAACTCTTGATATGTTGAATGAAGTAGCATTTTAGAACTATCAGTGTATTTAGACTCAAATCAAGTATAAAGTTTTTGTTGTTGTTGGTTTGCTCCTTTTCCCATAAGAACAAGTGATAATACTGATGCTCTATCGACAGAGCTGTCCAGGCTCTGTTAAGTTATAAGACTCTTTAGCGTGCAAGTGGATGAAGAGAAGGGAGAGAGATATTTAGCAAATTGGCTGTGCCATGAGACACGAGGACAGCAATATACCCAAACCTCTAGACTATCAGCCATAATACGCTGACAACCTCTTCTTCTGTCTGAGGGAATAAATTGCCTACAGCTGTCAACCAAAAACACTTAAAGCAGCATGGCCGTGGTTGGTTTCTCACAGAGTTGTTCAAAAAAGTGAGGGTGGGGTGGGGAGGCCTTCATGCAGAACAGGTGGTCATAACAACAAAAGGGGGAGGGAGAGGAGCAGGCTAGCATCGTGTTTCATCAAGGCAGACCTTTCACAGTTAACAGACAATGGTGGTTTTCCAGGTTCATAAGACATTGCCGCATTCAGACACAAAATTGTGAGTTAACAACATGAATGATTGTTATGACACTTGATGTGGACAATATCAAACTTTTATGGGAAAAAACACGTTTTAAACCTACCTTGGATTGCTCAAGCAGTGCCAAGGCGTTCCTTGAAAGTTTGCGTCTTGAGTTCTTGACTTCTAGAAGGAAAGAAAAAGTAGCCATAAGATTTTGCATTGAATTAAGAGTCCAAAGACACCACACTGCCACCATACATACTGAGCCTCTATGCTTCTGTATCATGACACATCACTGTCTGATAACTGGGCAATAATTAACTATCTGACAATGGTGGGATTGACCATACCCAGTAATTATACTACAGCCATCCACTCACACTCATAACTTTAAAGAGTTTGTTGGCTCTGTGAAATGCTACACATAGACATGTAGTAATAATAATAATAATAATTATTATTATTATTAAAAAATGTGTGACTAAAGATTTCATCACCCACAAGAGCACGGGTAAGGGGTTTTGTTTGTGCATGACATACAGCAGCTGTGTACACTTTCACCACCATATACCTGTGCTAGTTGCAAAGCAGTATTAATCAAAATGGCATTTAGTGTAATTGAGCTATGGGATGAATGACAGACAGACAAGACACGCCTGTAATGTCAAATTTGTATGATATGAGCATTCAGCAATGTCATTTTATTAAAAGATCTTCTCTTTAAATATATTACATTAATTTCAATTGCATAGCTATGTGAACACAGCATTGGCATAAAAGTTTGGAAAATTGTTGAATATTGGTCTTATTTACAAAATATCTTTTTTGGATTGTTTATGCATTTAAAATGTATGCTAAAAAACAAAGACACATTATATACCCTAATAATAACAAAGCACAGTCGAGCATGAGGAGGAACACATGCCTTGGTGGAGTAGAAGTACCACAACGCTCTCCATGAGGCAGATCACGTCTCGAGGTCTTTCAGCTTTGCTTGCACAGGAGCAGCACAGTGATGGCCCCACCCAGGCCCAGAGTCACACACATTCCTTGATAGAGCCGTCAGGCCAGCTGGATTGGAGCCCAGCCTCTCCCCACAGTGACTAACTCAAAAGAAATGTCCTCGTTCTCTATTCTTTGCCTCCCTTTCTGCGCCCTGCCGGATTGCCTTCCCCACACGGCCATTCAGGCAGCCCACCACGAGTCTGAGCTTCAGGTTATGCTCAAATAAACAACAACACCACAGTCAGGAACAAATGCAAATAAGTCATATGGCATTCACAACTTGCAACTTGCATCTTTCATTTCACTTCAAGCATCTATTTACAACCAAATTCACACATGCGCCCATGTGCATGCGCTCCCCTACTGTCATGTTTATTGTTCCTGGAGTGTTCACTGTAGCAACACATACTAAAAAGATGTCCTTTATTAAAGAACATTTAAAAGATTGCCCCAATTGTATTACACGGAGAGGAGTAAATCTGTGGAATAATTTAGATGAAGACTTAAAAGGTACAGCTAGTTTACAGCAATTCAAAATACAGTATAAGACAACTGTGTTTGAGAAGTATGCTGAAGACATGTGACCTTGTCTCTCAGTCACTCTCTTTAAGTAATCTGTATTACTGTGAATTTGTGAAATACCACATTATTGCTGATATAATCAATTGTCCATCCATCCATCCATCTTCTTCCACGTGTCCGTTGCCGGGTCGTGGGGGCAGCTGTTGGAGCTGCCCAAATCACATTGCACCAGCCCCTATGGCTCCTCCTGCAGGTGGTGGGTCCACAGAAGGACGGCCTCATGGTTCTAACCGGGCCTGTTGGTCTCTCATAAGGGGCTTCTGAACCGCTCTTTGTCTGACCCGTCAGGACCTGTTTGCCATGGGAGACCCTACCAGAGGCACAAAGCCCCCGACAACAGAGCTCCAGGATCATTCGCGCGCTCAAACCCCTCCACCACGTTAAGGTGGCGGTTCCAGGAGGGGCGCATTCAATAATCAATTGTCACCAACTCTATCTACCAAGTCTATTTGATCTGTATTAAAGGAACTTGAGATAAATTACAAGCATTAAAAATGCTGTTATGGCCTGCTTCCGTTGGTCATTACAAAATAAAATAGAATTAGGGTAGGTGAGATGTGGACCTGTTGTTGGGCGCTCCTCTCAACAGGCTCATAAATCTTTTCTTTTTAAGGCACCACTCAGCATAGGTTTATGAAGCTGTTCACAACATTAGCTAGTTAGGGCAGCTGGTGGGGGGCTACCGCCCTCTACCAGCTTGCCACATAACACCCTGGCTTTTACTGCACCTCACAAAATAAGGAAAACAATCAAAATCCAATGACAGAACAATCATAACAAACATTATTACAGTGGAAGCGGGTATGATAGCAATGAAAAACATGATAATTTTGAAAATGATATTTTTGAGAATGATATTTTTGAGAACGCTATTATTGTCATTGTTATTATGGTGATGATAATAATATGTATAATAAATTAGTGCACTAGTGATGTATGTATATGTATATCTAAAACACTATGACAAATTTAATCTTTAAACAATAAGTAAACAATAGAATGGTGACTGTTTTTTTATATAAGTAATGATAAAAATAAGAGCAAACTATAAAATAAGTAAATACACTCAGAAATCACAAACTTTTCTATTTTTGTTCTACGTTTTTCATACTTGTAAGTTGTCTTGTAAGTCTTAATCAGATTTTCCACCTGTGACATGTAAAAGCTTCGAATTATCAACGCTGCTAATCAACAATCTGTTGAAATCTGCAACAACATAACTGTAAATCATTGATGGGTACACCCACAGAATAGTGTGGGTATGCCCATATATGAGAAGGAAAAAAAAAGATGCATATGAACTGTGTCTGTGCCTGGGTAACTCAGGTATTATAATGTAATGTGAAATTGTGCCTGCAGCTGGACACATGCGCTTCAATAATGTACATCTTAGATTTCTACTATGTTGTATTCTCTTACAAATAATCCTGAAACGCATGAAAGTATCTTGAATATCGGGTAGACACTTATAAGCTTTCTTGCTTCGGCTTAGTCCTTTTGAGTTATCATTTTTTTGGTTTCACTTGAAAATGTAAATAGAATAATGTAAATAATGTAAATAATTGCTCAAATAAATCAGATCAAATCATTGTTGAGTGGAGAAAACACAGCACTGTGACACTGATTATTGCCTTATCGGGAGAGCAGTGGGCCTTTTTGGTAAGTACTCTGACTTGATTGACATGAAAGAACACAGTAAAAAAGTGTCTGCAAACTACAAAACACACGCTTCTCTGTTTATCTCAGTTCAGTCTCAGTTCAAGACATGATTCAACAAAGATAGGGTATATATCTGACAATGGGGCTCGGGATCATTCTTTCTTTCTCTGTTTTTTTAATTTTGTTTATCAATACCAGTACTTAAAGCCACACCCAATCAATAGCATAAAATAAAAGCATTTAATTCCATGGAGATGTTGAATAAAGGCAGTCAAATATGAGACTTAGGTTTGGTCCTCATCCAAATACACTCTTTGATTGCCTACTTCACTGTGTCCACTGTGTCTAGCTCGTCACAAGGAACATGTTTTGTTTTGCTGGCAACAGTAGAGTCCGCAGTGTGCCTTTAACCTCTTAACCCCCGCCTGAACTGAGCACGCTTTTTTTTTTTAAAGTGTCAAAATAGCACAAAAATGAGACCAATATGCCAAGAAAAAAAGAGCAACAGAAAAGAAAGCAAAAGGTGACGAAAACGAGGATGAAAATGCATCAAGAGCGTCAAAAACGTGACAAAGATGTGACGAAAACGAGACAAGGTGTGTAAGCTTTTAGATTTGTGTAACGCTGAACAAGAGAAAATGCACTTGGTTAAAGCGGGGGTTAAGAGGTTTTAAACGACGCCAGCTTTTTGACACTCTTTTAATTTATCAGCATATCCTGAAAATGTGCAACAGAAAAATAACGCTGGCACAAGAAGCTTCACATGATCCAAAGGCGTGCGGGTTAATCTGTACTTTTGGGTAACCAGAAAAAAAAAAAATCTATTAATAATGGACTCTCACAGTTGCACTATTAGAGGCCCAACGGGCTTAAGACATAAATAAAGTTACACAAAAGTTCACAAAGATCAAATGATAAAATTAGAAAGAAATTTGCTTTGCATTTAGTGCGTTGAAGCGACTGACACAGTGCAGGGGTGTTACGTTGAGCACCCCTGCAAGTTAGTTTAAGTTGGTGCAGTCCAGTGGAGATAACACAGTGTCACAAGTGTCTGAATGAGTAACTTAGTGGGCACTAAAGAGGTAGATGAGGCATAAAAGAAAGAAAGTCAGTAGTGACCAATGTATATAAAGTGCATTAATAATATATTTTTCATTGGTATAACTCAAAGCTAGCGGCCTATGTGAAAAGAGAACCGATTCAACAACCTTATGTCATCTAAGCTGACGCTCTATGAGCTGAGCTAGAGATATGTGGGCTGGTTTAAATAATAAAACTCCCCGGTCGAAGTGATGTCCGAGCATGTACCTGATCACATCTCACATGCAACTTCATGTTTTGAGCTGAATATCCTACTTAAGCAGCAGTAAAAAAAAAAAGAAAAGAAAAAGTTACAAGCTCTTTTTTCTTACAAAATATCCTTCAAAGTTGATTAAACTAAACAAAAGCAACAAAAAGTATGGAGTGGCTTTGAAAAACAATAATAATGAGTCGATTTGAAGGATCTTTATACCAAAAATTAGTAATACAAAGTGAGTGCTCACTTTTCCAAAATTGATCTTGGTCACTTCTCTTCTCTCCATGGTGCCATGTTTTAGATAATCCCTTGTTGAGCTTCTACTGGTTTACCAGTGTGCTCTAAAGGAAAATATTATTGGGTCTGTCTTGTTGTCAATGCTGTCCTCTTCTCTTCTCTAATGAACCCTGGTCAGTCCAGGTTTAGCCTTGGCTTAGGATGAGTTCAGTTTGAGTTCTGGTTCAGACCTGCTCACTGCTCTCGCTAACAATTACAACATTTTCGTAAGTCATATATCCTCTGCTCTGCCAGCAATCATCAGCTCATACCAAACATATGCAAGACTGTGAAATATAGGGGAGTTCACTGTCCCCCACAAGCTCCACAGTATTCTAGTCTGGGTTAGTGTTTTTGATAGACGGATAAATATCCCTTTCAGTAAGGAACCGACTGAGATGGGTGTCCAAAGCATGCTCCCAGCTTTGCCCTTTTCTTTTTTTCTTTGCTGTAAAGGGAAGTGCCTCAGTACGGAGACAGCACAGCAAAATGTCATAGCCTTCTTCCACTTTTCAGGAAAGATCGTAATTGCTCTGCTGTACGATGAGAAAACGAAACCTAACTTTACACGTGAAAGAATTGTTATACTGTAAGAGCAGCCATTACTGTCCACACATTTATATAATTATTGCCTCTTTTGGTATATATTTTTGTGCCATTCATGTTGTTTTAGAGACACGTTGTGTGTGTAATATTTTCAATATTGCCCCCTGCCGGAATGTTTCCGTCGTTACCAAGTTGGTTTTGTTTACCGGTACCCAGAACGATGTGACACACAGAAAAAGAATGCATATAAATTGCTTACTCCTGTTCTTCGTAGTCCTTAACCAAACCACAAAGCAGAAAAAAATCCTGCCCACTGACGCCAAACTGGTCTGCTGCTGAACAAACTATTGTAATCTTGGCAGCCGTAGTGCATACAACGGAAAAACTGAACAAAACCTTTAAAACTGTTTCATTTATTTTGTGTGTTCACGAACACAGCAGTTTGATTGATTACATGAGTTTTATTGAAATTAAGAGTTACATATTATTTCAAATTGGATTGAAAAATATAAATATAATTAGGGAATTTTCAATACAATTCAAATCAAGCAAAAGAGAAAATGATAGCTACTATATTGTGAATAATGTTCACTGCCCAACAAAGAATCACCACAAAACTGTTCTCAATGCACAGTTCTCAGACAATGTGTAAGCACACATTTACTGTCAATGCTTTGATGTTGGCCAATGTCCTTTAATCACACGGAATGAAGATTTGTTTATGGACTCAAGGATTCAAGTGTAGGATAGTAAGAAAAAATCACGCTAAAATGTTGACCAGGAGATAAAGCAGACCCAAACAAAGCCTCACGTATTTCTAAATGTACATTCCATGCATCAGTGCCCTGACATTTTGAGAGTCTCATTCTAAATAGAGTGTTGTAACATATGCTGCATGCCATACCACACTCTTGGCAACCCAATGCAATTTGTGGAGGTTAAAGCGTGAGAAGTGTCCGTTTTAGAAGGGACCATCATTTACAAAGAAAGTTATTTCCTAATACAATGAATTAGCCAATGGTTATTGAACAGTCTATGCTGTGTGCTCTGTTATGGGTGTAACTTTTGGGGCATTGGAGATTACTATGTCAACAACAGGTCTCCCAAATCACTATTTCTCAACAGTGAAACAGGGCTAGTGATAGTCAGAGCAAACAGGGTGAAGACATGCTGAAACATTTCAAAGCTGTATTGGAAAGATGACAAGGGTGTGGCCGGGTGGATTACCTCAAGAGACTTACAAAATCACACAGTGCACAGATGTTTACTCGCAAACTAAACATTAGCTTCGTTTTTTTTATCTGTCAAGGTTTGCAAATTCCCAAGTTGGGTCTTCAAAAACGTTGTCCTCATGTGACTAAACACATTAGATAATTAAGCAATTGTACAATGCTATCCTCCCTATAGGCCTCTCCGTAATGTCCCTCCTTTCACCAGCCACCCTCCAAACACCAAACCAGGAAACTGCAAAGGAAGTGTGCTGTAGGCTTTCAGTTCAACAATGGCACAAACCAGTAGCGCTGCAGGCCTGTACATGCTGCCAGACAACCAAACAAATGGAGGTTTTGATAAATATCTTAACACCAAGAAGCTATTTCAATGGCTTGAAACTCATAGAACTGACCAGCAGACCAAAATAAAAATACAAATCTGACAACTTTGCTGCAGCAAAAGGACAAATCATTTATTTTGTCTTAACCGCCAGGCAGCTATGTGAACATAAACTGCTGAGCTCATTGCTCTGATGCTATATGTGACATATTTATTAGCTGTGCCTCTTCCTCTTGACTCCATGTTTCTGATGCACATGTACTACAAAATTACCTCTCAAAAGTCAATAGCACACTCAAGTGAAAAACCCTCTTTTAAGCCTGAACACATTATAGTAAAAGCACCTACAGCCCAAAAGTAAAAAAACTTTGTGTAACCATCTGTTTCTTCAAGCAGCCTGTGTCCCGATCAATCACCTTAACGAGAGAATTCCAAAATATGCCAGACATTTACAGCTGCAAGCCACTTAGCTGTGCAAAGTGAAGCCAAAAAAGAAAGAGACCGCGCTTGGGTGTGGCGGCATGAAGTTTGTTGAACTTACAAACAACAGTCAAACAAGCATGATCTTTCTTTCAGAGATAGGTGAAGGCATGGAGGTCTCAGAAAGGCTGTACACTAGAGTGTGTGATGAATGCGGCACGACAAAATTAACTTTTTTGCTGCTCTTTTGCTCTTTCTTCCCCCAAAAGTGCCAAGTGGTCTTGGCTTCCCCGTATATACTACAGCTCAGCCCTGGTTTCAATTAGCTTGTCTTTCCAAACCACTACATTCCATTACTCCCCTCCTCACCCGCCCTTCCCCCTTCTCTCACACACTTCTCCTCTGACTCCCCACTTCACTCCTCTGCTCTGCCAGCAATCATCAGCTCATACCAAATATAAGCAAGACTGTGAAATATACGGTACATGCTTCGGACAAAAAGTAATATTCATTCAGGCGAGTTGCCCCACTGTCCCCCACAAGCTCGACAGTATTCTAGTCTGGGTTACGGTTTTTGATATACAGATAAATATCCCTTTCAGTAAGGAACCGACTGAGATGGGTGTCCTAAGCATGCTCGCAGCATCGCCCTTTTTTTTTTTGCCATAAAGGGTGTGCCTCAGTACGGAGACAGCGCAGCAAAATGGGAGGGAGCAGAGAAAGAAGGGGGTGGAAGGCGTTGAACAAGAGGAATCCACACCCGAGCCTGTTGCTGCAGGCACAGAAAAGTATGTCTACTTTTTCAACCTTCCAGTTTAAAGACATTAGAAAAAAAGAAAGAAAAAGAAAGTTCCTAAACTCAAGACTTCAAGTTATCAAAGTACAGAAAACTCACTCGTGAAAGCATGGATGCAAATAAGACTCTTGTAGCATCAAATTCAAATTACTATACAAATGATCTGTGGATTGAATATACACAACTACTCATTTTCTTTCCAGATTCACATCCAAAACATAATTTTGCCTTTTTTAACTGTTGGTATCCTTCCTTGTGCATAAAAGAGAAGTGCGCAACCACTTCATGTGATGGCAAGTACACACCCACCTCTCATCCAAAGATTGATTTAAATTGGATTATGATGAATTATAGTCACATTATCCAAATGACCTCCTTTCGTAACTTTTAGACAAAGGACACACTATAATATTTTTAGGCTTACCGAATAAGAAGACACATTTTCTACAAACTCAAATAACACTAATAAAAAAGACATTTGTATGTAGTTATGTCATTGACGACTTTGGTTTTTACTATTAGGGAAAAGTGGACACAGAAAAATAGTAACACACATAGTACAAAAAGTTTGAAAGTCAAGCTGCAAGTGAAGCTTTAAAAAGTTTTCTTTACCTGTGCGCAGCCGAGGCGCCTCGAAGCCTTACTTCTGCTTGAGCATCCCTGAAAAACCTCTTCCTTCCACCCAAGTGTAGTGCTTAAAGACTGGTCAACCGTACAGTCTGGTTTACTTTTCTCAAGTCTTCCTAGTTCTCTATCAAAATTTCCAGGGCGTTTTCACCTCCTCCTTCCCCTCCGCCTCCTCGACTCCCTCCCCTTTGTTGATTTTTGCCTGTTGCTTTTTTCACTGCGCACTGAGCTGCTCTGCTCCTCTCGGCTGAGCGGAGTGGTTGGGCAGGGATCTGGGTAGGGCTTCTGGTTTGCAGCAGGGGGAGGAGGGAGGGAAGCCAAAGAGGTAGTGACCGGTGCAAGGGAGTGGTCCAACACTGTTGTCCTGGGACCACCTACAGCTTCCCGTGGAGGGCCCCACTTGAGGATGTGTTCGAAGAAAATGCCTAAAAAGTTAGCACAAACACACAAAAACAGCCTCATTCCTGGATGAAAAAAAAAGAATAAAAAAAAGTGTGAGATATCAGCATAAACTCACAGGCATATTTGTCCAAATTGTTTGACTTAAACATAAATTTTTAGATGGTACAATCCAAGCTCATGTTTCAGTTTGGCTCAGGGACTACCACCTTTGTCAATACATGCTTTCAATGTTCTGCCAACAAAGCACACACATGACATAATGTCAAGGCAAGGCAAGTTTATTTGTAGAGCACAATTCATACACAAGGCAATTCAAAGTGCTTCACAGTTGCATACAATTACAAGAAAACAGATCAAATCAATCATTAAAACATCAACATAAAAGTTAATCAATTACAGTAAAAGGCAAGAGTGCAGATAAAATACTTTCAGTTTTCATATGCTCGGGTAAAAAGATCTGTTTTCAGCCTGGATTTGAACATTGTCAGAGTTGAGGCCTGTCTCACATCCTCATGAAGACTGTTCCAGATTTTAGCTTCATGAAACTGAAACGCAGCCTCACCGTGTTTATTATTGACTCTGGGAACCACCAGGAGACCCCTCCCTGAAGTTCTCAGGGCCCGAGATGGTTCATACGGCTCTAACATGTCAGAGATGTACTTTGGTACTAAACCATGAAAAGACTTGTACACAAGCAGAGCTGTTTTAAATTCTATTCTCTGAGTGACAGGAAGCCAGTGCAGGGACCGGAGCACTGGACTAATATGGTTGTATTTCCTGGTTCTGGTCAGGACTCGAGCAGCAGCGTTCTGGATGTACTGCAGCTCTAACAGCTTGTTTAGAAAGGCCAGTGAGCAGCCGTTACAGTAGTCTAACCTGCTGGAGACAAATGCATGGATGAGTCTCTCCAAGTCTGGTTTTGACACTATTCCTCTGATCTTAGCCATGTTTTTCAGATGGTAAAAAGCTGATGATGTTATTGCTTTGATGTGGCTGTTTAAGTTCAGGTCGGAGTCCATCATGAGTAATAAATTTATGTAATAAATGCATGAACACGCTCTGTATTTATTGAAACAACTGCTTAATAGATAAAAGATAGATGTAATGTCACACGAGGTCAACAATGTTTACAGTATCTGCATACATTGACCTCAAGCATGTCTGACTTCCTTATAAGGGGTGTTTAAGTACAATGTAAAATAAAACAGTCAGAACAGCATATTAACGTGCTTTGACCTCTTAAAGGGATATTTCAGGATTTTTGACATTGGGCCTCATTTCCTAGTTATCCAGAGTGTTGTTGATGTCTGGAGATATTTTTTTCTCAAATTCATTTTTTCTTATATTTGAAGAGTCTAGTGGCGCTAGGGCAAGGCTAACACATTTCTATGGTATCAGCAACCCTGCATTAAAACAGTCTGACCCACTCCACAGTGCACCTGAGGTAAATCACTTATAACGTCAGACTACCAATATAAATGTCTGTGTTAATAGAATAATTTTTGAAATATAACTGACCTTGTATCACATGAATTACCGCATTTTGAGGGACTATTTTCTCGCAGATCACTCCGCCACTGCGTTAGCTTACAGCCACGAAGCTGATGCTGCTCCAATATAAGTTATTTTAAATGCAAAATGGTTAAAATTATTCTATCGACACAGAAATGTATATCGTTAGTCTGACGTTATAAGTGATTTACCTCTTCACCATAGAAATGCTTTAGCCTTGCCCTAGCCTAGCCTAGGAAATGAGGCCCAACATCAAAAATCCTGAAATATCCCTTAAAGCGAGTGCATTTTCTCCAGTCCTCGTCCCCTTTTTTTAATCGCTTTTTTCTTGTTGGGTTTTCGTCACATTTTTGCCACATTTTCATCGCTTTCTGTCACTTTCTTGTTGTGTTTTTCAGGCATTTTTTTGTCACTTTTTCATCACTTTTCTGTTGCTCTTTTTTGGGCTTTTTTGTTGTGTTTTCGTCACACATTTTTGTCAAATTTTTTTCACACTTTTGTTGCATTTTCATCCTTGTTTTCGCCCCATTTTTGTCACTTTTTTGACACTTTTTTCAAGAAGCTTTGGGTAAAGCCAAACAGGAGGAAATATGCTCGGTTCAGGTGGGGGTTAAGAGGTTAAGTAGATCCAGACCTAATCATATTTTCTTGACAACACTCATTAGCCTTTTCTTTCATTCGTTTTTCTGTTGCACCTGTTTGCTCTGTGCCATTTGCATGCTGTTTGCCGTGAGCCAAAGACCTTTTAAAATACCGTTTTAAAAGCAGACGTAGAGCCTCCTGAAATCCTGTGATGTAAGCGTGTGTAAACAGTGGGATGCCTGTTATACCTGTCTACTGCTCAACAACTTTTCTGCAGGGCTTTTTCAGAAGTTTACTGTGGGATAACAAGCACCCAGCATTTAGGCACTTTCACAGTCACTAAAACTGTGCTTACAGCAACTGGAGGCCTACTGTCTAAAAGTAATAACTGGCACGAAGAGGTTCACAATAATTAAAGGTGGGTGTGGGTGTGTGTGACTAATGATGGGAGGACAGACACTATTAAGCTATTGTCTGGTTTGATTTTTGGTAAAGTAATTACTAATTTGGTTTTACAAAGCATGGCTGTTGATTTATGACACTGTCAACAGTTACATATTGGCTGCTTCCTCCTGTCCCGCTACACTTCCCACAGGACTCAGGAGGACACCATATTGTCTCCTCCCAGTGTCAATAAGCTGGGAAAGAAGGCATTCAGTTCTGCTGCACCTTCTTCCTGGAAGGATCTGCAATCTAGCATAAGCCATAATGAACTGATCTCACTAAACACTGTATGTTTACGGACTTGAAACTGTCAGGGAGAAAGGTTTTTCCTGCTGCCTACGCCTTACTTTATATTGTTCACTTCTTAGCTTTTTCAATGTTAATTTTACAAGAAAATGTGAGTGTTTTGTACCACGCACATCAAGGCAGCTTGATGAAAATTAGCTGCCTCTTGGGTAGAAAATAGATGTGCATTCTCAGTGAATTTCTAAAAGAATTGACAACATTCTGAATGTCCTGTTCAGACATCCTTTACCTTTGATATTGACGCTAGCCATTTGAGGGCATCTTTATTTAAAGAATTAGTGTCAAAACATGATTATTAGGGCTATGGTAATGACAGGTACTGCCACAGAACACCTCATTAGGTATTTAGTGGAACACGGAGATTGTGGTTTCACAAAACTGTAAACAAAGTCATGTTACTGTGAGCTATTGTCATGCAAGCTATACACATAAACTTTACTATACTTGTGTAGTACAAATAAACGTTACTATACTTGTGTAGTACAAATAAACTTTACTATACTTGTGTAGTACAAATAAACTTTACTATACTTGTGTAGTACAAATAAACTTTACTATATTTGTATAGTACAAAAAATCTTTACTATACTTGTGTAGTAGAGTTCATTTGTATAGTACTTTTCACAAATAGAAATCACAAAGTCACTGTTGTACAGACATAGGTGAATTGTGAAAAATAACAGCATAAAATAGATAATAAAAGTAAAGAATCAATTAACAAAAAGCGCTCCTAAATAATAAAGTCTTCAGTCTTCTGTAGCTCTGTAGTGTTAACCTGCTCTGAACTGAGTGCAAATTAGGTCACCATATCTTAGGTCTGTCCAAATGTTTCTAGTCAGGTTTATGTTTGTTCAGTGAACCCAAAAATATATATTGTGAAGAGAATGCAATTTACTTTGTTTATGGAACAATTATCAGTTTCTTTCATCTCTCTATTTCCACAACTATATATTTTCCTTCTAGTAATGAGGTTAAGAATGAAGTACTAAAATACTGTAAATAAATGTATGCCTGCTGTAGAAGCAGCATTTTCAGGACAAACCTGGATATGCGGTGCATCGGTTGTACGTTACTTTAAACAAATGAGTTGCCTGACTGTGGAAGCTCAACGCAGACGAATACAAAGAAATGTGGGAATGGGTGTGTCTGCAGCTCATAGGTGTGTCAACCAGAGCAAACTAGCACAAACAGCTTGGCTCAGACACACAATGACTCACCGATGATAGCTTTAATAAAAACAGGGCAGCTTGACTACAGAGGACACAAAAACTCGAGGATTAGTTGTGGCCGGACAGTTGGGTTAAACTTGCAGTTGAGAGCAAATCATTGTGTGGTTGTATATGATTCAAAGCATAAGGGAGGTCACATGTTGCTGATTGGAGAGACATGCATATCACAATATGATTTAACAGAATCATGTTTTTGATTTCTCCTCTACAAAACAATCTTCTGGCTGCACTTAAATATAATGCAGCCAAACCTGGGAGGGGCTGCGCTTTTGATTGTGCAACACAGGATTATAGACCAGAACAAAGACATTTTAGAAACTTATCACAAAATCATTTTGAGCAATACAAATCGACCTCAACACTCTCAATCATGTCTATATACATGGAAAAGAAAATGGAAACCTGATGAAAATGGTGTTCATTATATTCAAAATGTTACACTTATGAAGAGAAGTAGCCCAAAGACAATACATGAAAGCAGTTGAACTTGGCACCGGGCCTATAGCAGTGAGTCATCACAAGAAGTTTCTCGTGTCTCAATCACAAGACAAGACACATAACTACAGAACATAACATTGCAGTAGAAAAAAAACATACAAATGGCAAATCTAGTTGTGCATATAATTACTTCTCGTGTATACAATGTAAACAATAAATCAATGACTTTTGTCCATCATTCATGGTCAACAGTCTCTGAAGTTTGATGCACTTAAACTTAACTTGTGCTCAAACGCAAACACAAACCAGACTCTGTGCAAATAGAGATGTTCTTTGTGTTCCGTGTTTATTGGATCTTTTTTGGACAATGCTGCATTGTCAGTGTTGATAAATGCTTTGGCATACAAGAGAAGGTACTCTAGTGTCGGCATGTAGAGCAAACAAACAAGTCATTTGTTCTTCTTGTAACTTTTTAATTATTATTATTTTCCCCAGAAATAATATTTTATTCTGTGAATTTGGTGCTAAGGAATTTCTAAAAATGTATGTGTAAAAACAAGTGTATAATGCTGAATAAGTGACAAATGATGGCATTTCCTTAAATCAATCAATAATTTCCTTGATAGTTTTGCTGTAACTATAACAATGCAGCTGAGTTTGGTCAGCAAAGTGGACCACATGTCATTCACTTTCCTTTAAGATAAGAGCTTCAAAGACAGACAGTGAGTCTGACTGAAGTACATCAAATGGGCAAGGCAAGTTTATTTGTAGAGCACAATTAAAACACAGGGCAAATCAAAGTGCTTCACAGTTACATAAAATTACAAGAAAGCAGATCAAAGCAATCCATAAAAAACATCGGCATAAAAATGTATTAATTACAGTAAAAAAGACAGCAGATAAAAAACTTTCAATTGTCATATGCACAGGTAAAAAGAACTGTTTGCAGCCTGGATTTGAACATTGTCAGAGTTGAGGCCTGTCTCACATCCTCAAATACAGGGTCAGTGCCTGATATGTTCAATCACCATAGCAACTCATCGTTGATAATTTGGTCATCTGAGTGGAATTCCCCACAGCGCACGCAGATGATTCAAGGCAAACTGTTCCTTTGGTGCAAAGAAGAATGTAAGGGAAAAAGGGGAATGAGAGACAGATTGAATTGTGGTTTCCACTGCAAGTTGTGAGTCACGAACACGAGGGAGGAACAGAGAGGGGGAAAGCCGACTATTCTGGGATGGCTGCTATAGCAACATAATAAGCAAGGGGCAGGTACTACGAGGATGTTTCCATGGTAATGCTCTGTGTGTATGTGTGTGTATGTGTGCGTGTGCGTGCGTGTGTGTGTGTGTCTGTATATGTATGTGTATGTATATGTGTGTTTGTATTTGGATAAATGTCACATGTGAAACAAAAGTTTAAACTGTAGTAAGTTCTGCGCTATGACGCTCACTCTAGATACACAAAGGCATACACTCCATTATGGTGTTTTGTGATCACAATGCAGTGTTATGCCAATAGTTGTAGCTCTGCATCAAACCAACTCTAACCCCTGAAACGCCTTCGTCAAGCCCAGTCTTGCGGCTGCCAGCACACTATGCAATCATATGGATTAGGCAATTGAAAAGCAGCCTAGAGGTGTATAAGTGTTGCTCAATTGCTGCATACAACTGTACTGCATACTGCATCGGCATGATTTTCACAGATAGTAAGTAAGTGCTTTATGTGTCATTGTACAATAATACAGCACAACTGTGTAGAACAGATGTGTAGATAGCCCTGCAAATATCGTTTAATAAAGTTTCAGGTGATGTGGGGTTTTGCAACAGGTTCTCCAGTGTGGCTCAACTCCCATCAGCGCTTTAACACAAGCCGATACCGTTCTTCGCGGCACATTCCAACCATAACTGTAAACATTCCAATACTCACAGTCTAGAGATGGCTGAGACGTAACCAGCAAGTCAATCAGTTCTTTATCACCCAGTTCTGAGGTAGAGGCTCTCTGTGGAGGACAACAAGGCTAAGAGACATAAGACAAACACATTTTCTTGTCAAAGTCACAATTTTACCCCACATAACTATTTACAGACATAATTGCCCTTCTCTTTCAGAAGAATATAATTGGCATCCTCTTCAAAAACTAGAGGTTGGGAACACACCCAATCCACAGACAAAGCTTTTGTGTCTGTGCCTTAATATGTATTATGTACGCATGGTGTTCACTTCCTAAATTAGTGTCGTGTCACTGGTTTCACCAAACTTCTCAAAGTAAAACTGTTGGCAAACATCCACTGTTCTTTACTAGACAGCTATAAAAGTATGTAACAGTTGACTCTTGTTTAACAATATCTTCAACCGCCCCACCTCCAGAGTCTTGTAATTTGAGACAGAAGCAACACTGGGGTTTCATGTCCAAAAGAGCAGGGGCTGTCTGTTTTCCCTCTGCTGTACCTCGCCTCTCTTCCCTCAAGTCAAGCATTTTTCCCTGCCAAGTGGCAACTTTTGTTGCAAGGCAACACAACATCTTCCGCAAATAACCAGTGAGGACATTACATCAGCTAAACAAAAGCTACCTCGAGTAAAACCACACCATGCAGCCACGCCTGCCTGACTCCTATACAATATCATCTTGCCTTTGCTTGTCTTCTGCAGTTATCTCCCCTCAGCAGACTCACCTTTGACCTGGCTCGTTCCATTCCAGGACTGATTTACAATAATGCGTTAAAGTGCCACAGGGCAATGTGCTGCACACCCACATTTAAATGTAAAAAATGTGAGACAAATGGAGACCACTTTGACTGGGGTAAACTTTGTATAGTCAATTTATTATTTTGGTCAGACTTAGTGCTTTCTTTTGCTGTTGTACTGTCTGCATTGTCTGCAATGAGGTGAATGTGAACTGGGGACAAATGGGGTTAAGCATGCCTCAAGTGCTGACTACAGTCTCCGTCATTCCTTTCAGTAATGTTTATGATATGTGTGTGCATTTGCGCAGTACTCGTAGCCCAGCCCCAGACTATGGTCTAAGAAACCTCTAAAGCTGAGGGCGGGACTATGTGGTAGTGGAGTGTTGTCGCTGTCAACTCGGGACATCAGATACATTACAACACTATTAATTTCTGAGCTCAGTACTGTGGAGCACAGGGCATTGGGAAGATTGCAAATCAAAATTATTCCAATTTGAACAGTGAGAAAAAATAAATATATTATTTTTATTGCTGATTTAATTATTATTAATGCTGAAAGTAACATCATATATTTTTTTCAATGAAGGTACTTGAGTCATCTTCTGTACTCAGTAGTTGAAGTATTCGAACATTTCGCCTCTCATCCAAAAGGCTTTGTCAGCAGACTAAAGTCCCGCTCAGCCCGCAGCCAACAGGGAGGAGTTGGGGTACTCACAGCTACTCTCACCTGTGGGTAAACACCTTTGAAGTAGAGCGTCTCTAACGATCTGCTCACCCCAGTATCGGTCAGTCCTGTCCTATTCATAGATTATCACTGCCCAGTATCTGTCCTATTCATGGGTGATCACTGCTAATTACCTGCCTATTGTTCTTTTGTTGGCTGAGATGCTGAGCGTGCCCTGTCGGTTTCCCCCGAAGGAGATTGGAGTAAAGTGACGGGAGATTAAATCTGAGCCCACCATTCCGGTTCATGGAGAGATTTTCTTCTTGACAAAAATAGCTTATTTTACTTCTCTTTCAAACCAACTTTCCTTTTTAGCTAAAATTTGACCTCCCCGTCCTCAAAGGAGTGGTTGGAGACTTTGAGGTGGAGGTGCACCTCTGACTGGGGCCGCTTGTGCTTTCTCTTCGGTGTTGATAAAGTCTTTTCTGTAAAACTTGTTTCTTTTCCTCAATATAATGTTCTTTGCATTCTTCTTCTGCATTCTTCTTTTGTCTTTGGGATGAACTCATCTTTGTCTCAGTGTGTTCCCCGGTTTGTGGTACACTGGCCGGGCCAACCCCAACTCCTCCCTGTTGGGTCTATATCTTCAGCTGCGGGCTGAGTGGGACTTTTGTCGCCGACGAAGCCTTTTGGATGAGAGGCGAAACGTTTGAAGACTTCAACTACCGAGTACAGAACATGACTCAAGTACCTTCATTGAAGATGGACAACTCCTGTACGACTGAGAACTTACACAGACATCATATCATTTTGTTGATCCATCAACTTTTGTATGCGATCAGTGAAATCAATTAATTCCATGCATTAAACATATTTTCATCTGTATGGACTTGTGTTACAGAACATTTTCTTCTTCCTAAATCTAACTATCTTATAGGTTTAAAAACAATTCAATTGGACTTGCTTTTTTGGACAGGTCTCTTTTGTAATTGGGGTGGGCGCTTATAAAGTTAAATCTGCTATAGCCTCTCGTGCACTCGGATTTTGTCCGTTTTGACTAACAAATGGGGTTTGTTTATTGGGTTATAACTTATCTGTAAACAATGGGGGCCTAGAAAGTTTTGGGTAACACTATTTTACACTACCTTGATACACTGTACCAAACTAAATTTAGTACAATGTAATCTACTTTGTAACAATGTGTAATAACTTGTACCTCTGTAGTACATACACAATGGAATAATGTGTATTTGTAGTTTGGAGGTACATATTGTAATAAGACATAAGATCCTTAGGGTTAAGGCTTAAGGTTAGAGTTAGAGTTAGGGTGTCATGTCTTATTACATTATGTACCTCAAAAGTACAAATACACATTATTCCATTGTGTATGTAACCCATAGGTACAAGTTATTACACATTGTTACATAAAACATTACATTGTACTAAATTTGGCAGGTACAATATATCAAGGGTAGTGTAAATTAAAGTCTGGTGGCGCCCCTGCCTCCAGTGCCACTTAGCTAGCTCTAAGCACGGCAGCGTAGCGGATCGCAGTCATGCTTCACAGCTAGAAGGTCCCGGGATGGACTCCACGGTTGGATCCCCAGGCTGGACGGTGCCTTACGGTGCGGTGTTTGCATGTTCTCCTATGCCGGCGCAAGTTTCCTCCAGGTGCTCGAATTTCCCCTACCACTAAAAACATGTACAATAGGCCAGGATGAACGAGCGTGCAAGAGTGGGACGACGGATGCAAATTGGCCCATGGCTGCAATCCAGTCCCATGTGTGTCAGTTAACATGCAGTCCAGGCCATCCATCCATCTTCTTCCACTTGTCCGTTGCCGGGTCGTGGGGGCAGCCGTTGGAGCTGCCCAAAACACATTGCACCAGCCCCTATGGCTCCTCCTGCAGGTGGTGGGTCCACAGAAGGACGGCCTCATGGTTCTAACCGGGCCTGTTGGTCTCTCATAAGGGGCTTCTGAACTGCTCTTTGTGTGGCCCGTCACCTAGGACCTGTTTGCCATGGGAGACCCTACCAAGGACATGAAGCCCCCGACAACTTAGCTCCTAGGATCATTCGAGTGCTCAAACCCCTCCACCACGTTAAGGTGGCGGTTCCAGGAGGGGTGCAGTCCAGGCCAAATAAACAAAATATTTGGACTCCTTTTTTATCTGTAGTGTGCTATTATATTTCTCAAAATTATCTTTGGGGCCTAACCCTGCTCTAAAGCAATATGACAGGAGCAACGCCCGTATTTAAATCTCAAGATACAGTAGGTCTGAGCAGAACTTCCAAGCTGGAGGTAGCATATTGTGCGTGTTTTCATTGAGTAAAGCAAAGGACCCGGAGGAAGCCCACCCAGACTCAGCTAGAGTGCAATCTTCATACCAAAAAGCCCCCAGAGTCGAGAAATAAAAACCCATGACCTTCTTGCTGTGAGGTGAGACTTCTAACCACTCAGTGACTCAGCAATTTTTCGATAAATGCGAAATAGTTTTATATTGCAATGACAATACTTGCCGTCACACTTGTTAAGACACAATGCTTCATAAGAACATGGGTTTAGATTTCTGTTTCTCTGTTCCCTGCACAGCCTGACTTTATTCCAGATGTGCCCCATCCTTGCAACAGATGCTCAGCACATGCCTATAGCTCCATCGGGGGGCTCACAACCTCACAGGGACCTGGTGGTGAAACAATGCAGCCTCTCTCTGTTCTTCCCTCACACACAGGTACTCCTTCTCTTTGGATAACCCCCACCCCCTTTTGTGGGACTCAAAAATGTACAGCGAGCTAGGAGCGGCAAAGAGGAAGGAAAAAGAAATAGTGTGTGTGTCAGGCCAGGGGAGAAATAAAGCACGGGGGGAGGACTGTTGGCAGGGCTGCACGAGAAATGTTGCTGTTGGCATGAGCTTGTGTATTGTTCTTGTGAGTTCAACTATTTAACTCTGAAGTTGCACCAATTAAATACCGAAATGCATTAGAGTTCATGAATACCTAATTCAGCTTGATATAAAAACGTATTAGCTTTTCAACCAAAAACATGCTGTTTTGCTTTACATTTTCTATAGGAAATCAGAAAAGGCTCTAGTTGTCCTCGTCTCTCCTTTGGCATCCGAAGGGTTAGCAATAGGTAGTGTTGCAACTAGAACACACAGCACAGGGTGAAGCTATTTGCTCAAGTTACAGCCCTGCTTCTCCGTGAGCCACAGGATGGGTGAGTCATGTGTTCAAGGACTTGGGCGCTTCACTGTTGTGGGAACATTTCCATTTTCTGATTTCCATGAGGCCGCAGAACAAACTAAAATGGCCTCCATGATTCAGTTTAAAAGATGGTTGCACCTACATGACACTGAATCACAGCGGATATGAATTACATGACTCACTTGCTCCATACCTCTTCATTCCTTAATATTTTAAGATGGAGCAATGCAATTAATCAAAATTGCCTTTTCAACTTTTCCCCAGTCTCAATTTTTGTCATGGTTTCTTTTATTTCTAATAGTCAGGCCTATAGCCAATCCAGTCACAATAACAGGGTCTAGGTTGAATTTATCTGAATTTTGAGTAATAATGAATGTTATTCCAGATGGTCTAAAGGGTTTTTGAGTGGATTTTTTTTTTTTTACGTTATCTAGGTCTAGCTTGACTACGTACCTAAAACACAGTTTAAATACAAACAAAATGGATTTATGAGCACTATGGGCACTATGAGCATGTGAACTACCCATTGGTCAATCGGTGTGTTTAAGACTGAGATGAGCCTGGCGGGCTCATGCGCTGCAGGTGGCTGCAGGCAAGTGGTGCATGTCGGCCATGACACAATCTCTGCGATTGTCATGATTGATGGGCAAAGAAAGCCCTTCTCTTTGGTCCTCATGGCGGGGAGCTGACATTTCTGTATAACCACCCCTTGTGGCCAAGGGCGACTCCATTGTAATCCTAAACGGTAAGAGTCTGCTCTGAAGAGGTGTCGACGGTGGTGCAGATGGTAGAGTGGGTCGTCTCATGATTGGAAGGTCGGGGGTTCGAATCCCACCTCCTGAAGGTGCATGCTGTTGTTGTGTCCTTGGGCAAGACACTTCACCCACCTTGCGTACATTGGTGTATGAATGGGTGAGTGGATCTTTGCTATAAAGCGCTTTGAGTGCCTAATGTAGGTGGGAAAGCGCTATATAAGTTGAGACCATTTACCATCTGTTCCTGGTGGCTGTTTCCCAAAGCCTAGGTGCCGTGCCTTGCCTTGGTCTGAAATGGGCGTGGTCAGGCATCTACATCATCAATCGCCGCCCAAGTGCTGTTGCTCAAGTCGTCTGGAGGCATGTGTCCTCCCTTTGGTTAGCATGTGGCTAATATACCAGCCTTCACTGCCTTGCTCAAGCCAAAATTACCCATAATGCACCACAGCTCCCAAGAAAAAAGAAAAAAAGGTGGCGCTGGCTTGTGTGACTTGTCAAAGCACTTAAATTCCACTTTTTAACAGAAAGAAAAAAAACATACTTTGACTTATTTAATGGCTCTGTAGCCCGTTTTCATGTTACTTGTACCGCGGTAGTCTTTTTACAAGAAAGGCAATGTTTTTGTCAAGATTTGGTCAAATTATTAATATTAGGTTTTTGCCACTTTATTGTTTAGTGTAATTTGTTTTGTTAACAAAAACAAACGTGACATTTATATAATTTAATTCAAACATTAAAGCTAATGTCACTGCTTCATGGAGCAACAAAGGACATGTTTTGTTTCATTTTAATTTAATTGATACAAGGCACTTTCAAATGTTTATTTCTAAAGTTTTTAGTCTCCCTTTCGAGTGTTTTATTTTGTATTTTCCGATAGGTTTCATCATCTCTACCTGCTTTTGAATTAGCGCCCCCAGCGCTTCAGAATCCTCCCTCCTCAGCAGACCCTCCCCTTTCCTCTGGATGAAACATATCTTCCTTTTTTAGTTTGTGATGTCACTTCCTTTACTTCTGAAGTGTGTTCCATTAGCAGCTCTTTTTGGTCCAAGGAGAGACACTTGCCTTGGACTGGAAGGAAGTGAGTTTGGAGGCACTGCCTTCAACACCAAGGCAAGGCACCTAGGCTTTTGGAAACAGCCAGTGATGTGTTCGCGCCTTCCTCCGCCCTCGGCTGCCACCGCCTGGTCACTTTATCTTAAAACACATCCATTCGTTTGTTTACGGTTTGAAGACAAAACTTTTGGGAACAACCTACTTTTTAAGACATAGACGTGTCATTATAAGCGTTTACGTCGTTTGGACAGTTTTGAATGTCCTCTAGGTGAATATTCCAATAAAACTTGCTGTACAGTGCGCATTTTTACAATTTGTTTGCTTGTGATAGAAATCGGGACAGGCGATAGCGCTGCAAAAACATTTTAGGCATATATGGCAATCAAGCAAAGGCCTTTTCCGGTTGGAAGGCAACTTTTGCAAAGTCCTGAAAGGCTATAGCCACACCTAAGCCAGTCCAAAGCGCTGTAGGCAGGTGATTGGCAAAAGGACCCAATATCCACAACCTTGTGGTATTTCTGATAGGATCATCTGCACGATGAGATGCTTCAAGATCCAAGAGGCTGCTTCGGCTCTCATTAGGAGCATTATCTATTTGTTGCCTTAAAATTATTTCCTTTCAGGACATGGCAAAGGTGGCTTTCCAACAGGAAAAGCCCTTTGCTTGATTTTGCCACCAAATTCATGACCTTCTTGACCAGGGTTGGCCCTAGCATTCATACAAATATTGCACGGGCAACTCTACAAATCTTTAAATTCAGTGACTCTTCTAAATGCTCTTGAAAAATCAACTGGATCATCCAGATTAGCAGGCTTTCCCCGGTCTACATCCAAGAGGATGTTCCTGCAGCGGGTACAGATGCCATTTGGCAACTTTTGATCATTTGGATCAAAATCTTCAATGAAATACATTAGTACGCTCTCCAGAAAAATGCCAATTCATAATTTTCATGTCTTAAAAAAATGCTTTTTGATTCCAAAATGTGCAATATTGTACTTTTGCAAAGACCCTTAAAATCGTGTCATTTGGGTGAAAACCATAATTTTCTAAATGCAATATCTTACGAATCCTCATCAAAACGTTTCACATTTTTCTAATCCTCAGAGACTCTACTTTAAGATGGCACTAATCTTTTCTTCTGCACTTTATTACCCCAACAGCACGTCACAAGACCTGTGCCATCTTATTCCTGTACCAAAATAAATACCACTCATACGTCACCATGAGCAGGAAGCGGTCAGACCAAATTATAATGGATGCCACGAAAAATAAGCTGCAAGTTGAAATATTTTCCACCAATATAAATGGCTTTAAATTAGGTTATGTAAAAAAAACAAAAAACATACCGATCCAAGAGTCAAGCCTGCCATCTAGATGACAGAGGAGAGCAAGGCAATACACCAACTTTCAAACACGACAGCACTCAGTTGTGTATAATCAACAAAAAAGTTATGAGGGGAAAAATGTGCAATACCAAAAGTAAAATAAGACAAAGGCCCATAAATGACATTGTGGAAAATGCTTTATTTTCACATCAAAACCAAAGGATCGGCCACTTGGGAGGAAAATGTTCAAACGTCATCAATCCATGTCATCTCGTGGTTAAGCGTGCGGTGGCATAGAGTTTATAAGTGTCAACAGCACCATCGCAGGGTCCCTGTATTATTACTTGAAGATCTTGCCCTGGTTGACAGCCATCCCCATATGCTTGAACTCTCCCTCCCAGAGAAAGTACTCCTTCACCATCAGCTTGCACTCGTCACTGTCAGGATCCAGTTTGCGCCATTTGTACGATTCATAATCGATTGTCCAGTCGGAACTCAACTGTAGAAAACACACACTTACAATTAGCCAAAACATTCAGGCAGAATATGCATTCAAATAGTCTCCCACAAGCAATTTCAGCCTTTTATTGCAGAGTGCATGTGATACGTTATGAATAAAGACTACCGTTAAACATTTGTGAATAAAGATATACTGTAGATGCCTCAATGTAATGCGCGTATTGTCATGTACTCGAACGATATATTGCCAAGACGATACTATACAGCCCTATTCACTATAGAAGCAAGGATACATTAGTTCCACAGAATATTCTACTTCAGACCATGAAAACAGTTAAGAGTTCAGTGCCTTGAAAAAGTACTAATACACGTTGAACCTTTGCACTTTTGGTCAAGTTTACAACCCTAAACATAAAGATTTTGATTTTTTTACTGAAAGTTCACACACAACAGACAGCTGTGAAGTGAAAGTAAAATGATAGATGATTGTTATTTTACAAAAAAATGGAAAAGTGGGGCGTGCATAAGTATTCATACAGCATTTTTCTGAGTGGACTAAAGTTGAACAAGGAGAGCACTGGTAAGAAATGCAACCAAGTGCCCCAAGCTAACTCTGGAGGAGCTGCGACGTACTGCCGCGGAGCTGGGGGAATCTGTACATGGGACAACTATAAGTCGTACTCTACACAAATCTGGCCTTCATGGACGAGTGGCAAGAAGAAAGTCATTATTGAAAGGAGGCCATAAGAAATCCCGTTTGAAGTTTGCTAGAAGTCATATGGAGGACACAGCTACCATGTGGAAGAAGGTGCTTTGGTCAGATGACTTTTTGTCCCAAATGCAAAACGTTATGTATGTCACAAACCTAACACTGCTCATTGTCCTGAGTGCACCATCCCCAGTGTCAAATATGGTGGGGGGAGCATCATGCTATGGGGCTGCTTTTCCTCAGCGGGGACTGGGAAGATTGTAAGAATATTTGGGAAGATGGATGGAGCCAAACAGAGACATTTTGGAGTAAAACCTGCTGGAGTCAGCAAGAGAACTGAGGCTGGAGCGGAGATTCACCTTCCAGTAGGACAATGACCCTAAACACAAAGCTAAATCTACAATGGAATGGTTTAAAAACAAACATATTAATGTGTTAGAATGGCCCAGTCAAAGTCCTGACCTAAATACTATTGAAAATCTGTGGAAAGACCTGAAAACTGCTGTTCACAAACGCTCTCCTTCTAATTTGACAGAGCTCGAGTTGTTTTGTAAAGAGGAATGGGCTAAAATGTCAGTCTCTAGATGTGCAAACCTTGTAGAGTCATACCCCAAAAGACTTGCTGCTGTTATTGCAGAAAAAGGGGATCCCACAAAGTATTAAGTCATGCTGTATGAATACTTGTGCACGCCCCACTTTTCTATTTTTTGAAAAATATCACGCATCATTTTACTTTCACGTCACAGTTGTCTGTTACTTGTGTGTGAACTTTCAGTAAAAAAAATAAAATCTTTACATTTAGGGTTCTAAACATGACAAAATGTGCTAAAGTTCAAGGTGTATTAGTACTTTCGCAAGCCACTGTACTTGTGACCACAGCATGAACCAACCAATGCTCACTTATCAGAGATGACTGGGATGAATGTGGCCTCATGTTTCTCTTCCCCCGTCAGATTAAGACATGGTGCCATAAGTGGACACAGTCTTGCCCAATGGCAGGGGATAGTTAATTTATATTGGTTTATTCATTTATTTTGGGTTCATTTTTTCCATATTTAATTTATGCAAGGCGGCCTGGGGTTTAGTTCCCTGGCCGGGTGGAGGCTTTGTGGGAAGTTTGCAACCACCCCCCACCATAGTCTGCTTCAGTTTTCTCCATCACTCCAGTTTCCCTCAACACTAACATGGCACAGAGGTACAAGAAGGTAATTCTGGCAAGAAATGCACTGGGCTTTGTCTCCGGTATGACTGCCAGCATTAAATCAAACTAGCTCAGCCCTCGACTGAGGAACTAATTTGGTATCATTATGGTGAAAGACAGTCAGATCAGGAAATAAGAATTGGTCCATGAAATAAACATTTGCAACCATCTTTAAAGCATTAATCGAATTGGCAAACCGAAAAAGTGCATTCATTAGTACCAATAGTCTGCATACAATCAATTGTATCAAACTACTTACAGGGAAAGCCAGCTCCTGGCCTCTCGTAATCCAAATTCCAGAGATGGCGTGGTTATTGGGGGTGCCAAAGAGGAGAACACTGGCAAAGGCATTCTTTCTCAGTTTATCCAGGCGCTGATACATACCTTAAGAGAAGAGCAAGACATTTTGTTTTAATGCATTAGAAATTACGAGGTAAACAACCCACTCAATTAAGGGACCACATCAATTATTCGACTCATTTGGAAAACATCCTGAAACTGAAATTAACACATTTCTAACTTTCTGTTGTAGTTTTAAAGCGGGTGTACCTGATTTTTTGGCGTTGTAGAATACATTTGTTTTTGCCACCTCAAGAGTATGTTGTAAACACAGCAAAACAGACCTTGTTGTATTGTCTTCACCTAAAGTTTTATTGAGCAATGGATGATAGAAGTCTGATCTAAATGGATTGGAATTTATCTTGGGGGTGGCCGCCCCTGCTTCACTTTGTCACCACTCAATGCTGTATATGGGTGTGAAATGTGCATATAATTACATTCTTTGAACAGTTTGAATACACAGGAGGGACTTTGAGAGCTAGAAACAAGGTTGGGCCAAGATAAAAAATTTCACCATTTGAACAGGAAAAATCAGGTACCCCAGCTTTAAGACTGAAAAAAACATTACATATTCTGGTCAAGTTTCCGACTCATGTAATTGATCAGCTAGATCCTAAAAAAAAACAAAAAAAACGTAACAATGCTACATGTTGCTGGCTTGCATATCAGCGCATGTTTAAAATCAGTTGTGAGATTTGCATTCACAACAGATTACCCCTCATTTCTAGTAAAGAACCAACTTCTACTCAATTGTCATAGTAATGTGACCACAGCATGAACCAGCCTACACTCACTTCAGAGATGACTGGGATGAATATGGCCTCAAGTTGCTTTACTCCTGTCAGATTAAGACAAGGTGCCATAAAAGGACACCGTCTTGCCCAATGACAGGAACATCTACAAGGTTAGCATCCATTGTGTCCCCAGACTTGCAGTATTAAGAGAACACATTCAAAGCAAATATTTAATACATTTGAGTATTTCACATTAAAAAAAGCAAATCTGAGACATCCAAGTAGATAAACTGGATCAGACAAGCTGGACATTTCTTGCTATAATAGATGTAACTGAGAACGACTCCGTACACCCAGGAGGCGACCGGTGCGTACAAGACAGGGAAATTGATGAAAAAAAAAGGAACAAAAGCTCCCGCACACCATCTCACTCTTTTAGATATTATTGAAACGTGTCGGTCAAAAGGACCTTCATCAGGCTTGATGACGGCCCCTTCTGTCAGGTACTTTATAACTTTTTCACATTGTGCGCACAGATTTGTGATAAGGCAAATAATTTCTCTAGAAAAGTTAGTAAGAGTTTTTTTATGTCTGAGACTTGCCGCATTATTTGTTAAGAGTTTGCCTGGTGATAATGAGCAATCTACAGGCTGTTATCCACATGCAGGCGCATGTCAGCCAAATGGCTTTCACCTGCTTTGTCGAGCTTTTCCATAAAAAAGGCTAGTGCCAAACCGGTCTGACCAGGTATAGGTCTTGGGACCGACCTCTGGCTGTGGCCAAAGCGCGCTAGCCCGTGTCTAATGTGACGTGAACCGACTGCTGGCCTCTGATTGGCAACGAGAATGACGCAGGTCATACGGATTTAATATTTCACATCATACCGCTGTGCTAAAAGGAGATTTAGCTGATATTAGCATTTAGCCAGTGTTGGCGCAGCTTTAGCTGGTGTTGCATGACATTTGCATGTAGCTTACCTTCATAGTAGTATTTAGTGGTTTATTTTCTGTTTTAATACAGCTTTGCTCCTGTGAATGATTCCATAACTCCCACCAGATGACAGCATTTGTCCACATTTGTTCTCATCGCGGCTAACAAAACGTTTAATGACGATCTGTACAGTGCCTCCCACGACAAATGCGTGCGTGTGGTGGAAACAGAAAGGTCTGCGGGGTAGTGTCGTTATGTGCACGTAGATCGTGGCCGTGCACGCCACGTGGAACGACTGCTTTTAACACCTATGCACTGTGGTCTCACTAGCCACTTTGCAATGTTGTGAACTTGTTTATCAGCTTTGGGCCTGGAGAAGTGATTTGGATCATTAAGCATCAAATGTCCAAGCAATGTCCAGCTGCCTCCATTTATCGGACCCGTTGAGCATTTCACTATTACATTTAATTTAACTATACATGTAAGCAGAAATATCCACCACCCCCCAATATGGGTTGCCAGGCCTTTCATTACAGAGTAAAAACACTCGCCATAGCTTCACTTTCGCCACAGGAGGGGTGGGAGGAGCCTAGGATGAGTTTGCAAGAATGATGAGGAAGTGAAGCTACTGGATATTTTGTTGCCGTTTTAAATCAGTATTGCCTTTTCTAAACAGTGCAACACAGTGATAATGTTTGACATTACCAAAAACCGGCAAAAGAGCATAATACCCTTGCTTTAAGATAATTAGGCCAGTATATTTATTTAAATGTTTTTTGAAAAGGGACCATTATTGTACATGCCATTCATGTTTGACTTTACCATCTGCCACTAAAAAAAAGTGTGCTGCCTCAACTTACCTCCAATAAGGTTGCAGCTCATGAAGGTCTGTGTGAGTTCCTGAGGATATTTGTACTCGCAATACCAGATAGAATAGCCTTCACGATCAAAGTGCTCCCAGAAGTGAGGAATAGCCACTTTCTCGATGTCTTCGTTTGAATACGACCGCTTGAAATTATCCAAAACAAATGTGCTAAAGAAAAAAAAATGAGAAAAGGTTTAATATTACAATTTCGGGTTTGGTAATATTCATTGTGTCTACCATTAATAAAAGTGTCTGACAAGACCCTTTAAAAGAATTGCAGACATAATTGGCTGTAAAACCACAAAACCCTTAGCATTTGTAAGTGTGCCCACAGCATGAACCAGCCTATGCTCACTTCAGAGGTGACTGGGATGAATATGGCCTTAACTTCATCTTCCCCTGTCAGATTAAGACTCGGTGCCATAGATGGACACTGCCTTGCCCAATGACAGGGGACTCGCGGTTCAACATACCCAATTCAGACTTTTTGAAACGCTTCTGAGAATCTTAGGTATTTTGGAATTTAGAACAAAGCATAGCGAGTGACGCAGGCGCCCGCCGTAGGCACAAGGACATCGAGATATAGACCGTCTAAAAATAATAATTGGCCCTCAAAACGCAGGAAATGTTTATTTCAAATCAGGTATTACAACACGATCGATAAAAAAGAAAAAAAAAAAGAAAACTACAGAAAATCCCTCCTACGTTGGTTTAAACACAGCATGGGGCAAAATCACAGTGTGGGGGAATACATTTACAGCGTAGAGGGCCCCATGCTCTATGGCAAGAACATCGTTTGGTGTTTGCGCGATTTTGGTAAAAACTCAGATCAGATGTTTAATTTTATATAAATTTTACATAGTGCCAACATTAACAATTTGTTTAATATGCACTGCTGAGCTACTCGATCACATAGATTTGATAAAATGTCTTTTAAACTACATGCTTCCATTACGATTGCCTAAATATTTACTGTCTTTGTGCCATCAATTGAATTTGTGACAATTGTGCTGCCCTTCAACAGAGTTGCTTCAAACAGGAATAGACAGCAGTTAATTTTATGCAGTTTAAATTTTACTAATTTGTTTTAAGTAATGTCAAAAATCAATCTTGAAAATGTGTTTATATTGTTGAGTTTTATACCTTTTCGGTAGTGCTGCAAAGGGGTCCTTTGTTTTAGGCTCACTGGCCAATGCTGCTTCTGCCTCATCCATGTCATCCTCTTCTGGGGCAGGTTTCTTCTCTTCCTTCTTTTCTTTTTTCTCTTTCTTTTCCTGTGGCTTTGCAGCTTCTTTACCTCCTTTTTCTTTCTTAGCAGGGGTTTCCTTCTTGGGTTGCATCTCTGCAAACTTCTTGGCTGCATTTGGGCGAGAAAAAAATTATTGATGGTCGTCAATAAACTAAAATTTATGGAAGTAAAAAAACGAAAACAAAAATTAGAAAGGTTAAACACATTCATAGCCTCGTATTCTCACCATCAAATTGAGCCATTTTTTCACAGAGTTTTACTTCTCCAAGGACTGCCTTAAATTGAGGCTGGTTAATACAGGTAACAAACCAGCGGTTAGCGTTGGTAAAAGGCTGACGGAATGAGGGATCAAGCACCTACAAAAAGAAAAGTCATTTTATTTTTAGTGCTACTAACACATACCAACTGTATAGAAAAGGAGAAAGTCCAACCTGTTTATAAAGCCAAAGCAGGGAGCAGGCAACTGTGATGTCAGCAAGGCTAATCCTCTCTCCCACCAGAAATGTGCGGATGTTCAGGTGTTGGTTTAGCACCGTCAGGACTCTCTTAACATCCTCTTTAGCCTGTTCTGTGGCCTAAACACAAAACAAAAATCCTTGAAGAAAATAAATGACAATGTCCTGATAAATTCCAATTCACTTACAAGTAAAACAAGCCATAAATGACTGAGTTGCCTTTAAACTTAGACATTCAGAATACACTATTACACTTCCCAAATTTAAAGGCATTTTGGATTCTACTATTGCAGACATAATTAGTTGTAAACCACAAATACCTTAGCATTCGTAAGTGTGCCCACAGCATGAACCAGCCTACGCTCACTTCAGAGGTGACTGGGATGAATATGGCCTTAACTTCATCTTCCCCGGTCAGATTAAGACTTGGTGCCATAGATGGACACTGCCTTGCCCAATGACAGGGGACCCGCGGTTCAACATACCAATTCAGACTTTTAAATGCTTCTGAGAATCTTAGGTATTTGGGATTTTAGAAAAGACGACTTTAACAAAGCTTTGGTCAATTCTTAAAATACACGTTTGTATTTTATTCAATTTGAGTGAAATGTTACAAGAGGTCTTAAAAAGATATGCAATCTTTCAGCATTGCTGAAACAAGCATTTCACATGTAAACATTACTACTTAGCCAAATCTAAATAAACCAATAGCTGTGGCAAGTGACATACCTGTTTGTTGAACTGCATGATTCCAAGAGTAGGAAAAACCCATGCACTGGCTGGAGGAATGATCTCCGAGTCAGCAAAGCTCACCCACTGCAGTACCTGGGCTGCAGCTTGAGGAGTGGCCCCGCGGAGTGCATCATTGCCCACTAAAATATGAAGATTTTAACACACTTGTAACTCTGTAATAATCAGTTTCCAATTCATGAAAAACAAATACTTACAGTAATGAGCAATGGCATTGCTCTCAAACAGACAGAATCCATCATCTCCCTGGTAAGTAGGTACCTAACCATAAAGTACAAAAAAAGTATAACAAGCAGCCTTCGGACATTAAATACAAAAACAGTATTTCAATATGCTTACCTTCCCAAGCGGAAAGTTGCTCAAAAAAGCAGGGGTACGGTTCGTCTGCCCAAAGATGAAGGCAGGGGAGTTGCTGGCAACTTTGAGTGAAGCACCACTGTACTGGGCTGCAATCTGAGCCTTAAAGGCCCTCCAGTTTTCTGGATATGTGTACAGGGTCTGGAAGAGAACAAGTAAATTAAGATAAGCTAGCCTTTATTGATCGCACAATGGAAAAATTCACTTGTTACATTTCATGGTTATAGCATAATCATGAAATGCCGAGTTTTAATCATGACTGATGCTCATCTCTGAATGTCACGTTAACGTGAATTATATTACATTATTTTGGTAAAAACACATACCACCTTTAAATCTATTAAACTGGGTACAACCAATTCACGTGGCAAATTAGCTTGCATCTCTTGCCATCTGAAGACAGCTGTGTATTCGCTACAACGTTGTATTACAAACAACACCAAACAGTGACAAAGCTATTAAAGAAACTGAGATAAAAATTAGTGGCTGATGTAACATGGCAGAAATGTGTCTAAGAGCAGAGATTGTAGCAAATTCCGTTTTAATGTGACGTTAGTCAGCGAAAGCTAGCATAGAATGCGAGAGTCTGAATGAATTTGTCCCAAATGATGCTCAAAGTGTGATATTTTAAGTCAGATTGTATGTAATACACTGCGATCTGAAGGGTAAATGTGAAGATTGGACTGATATTTGGCGGATGGTGATGCTAAGCCTAAGAAAACAAAATTCTCTAGCCGCTTCTCCATCTTACTCACCCCTGCCGCCATCTTCAGCACGAGAGAAAGAACGTGAGAACGTTTTACTGACGTATTTACGTTCACTGCACGTCAACGCCGTCAGCTTGCGCGAAGGTTTCACTGATCTCTTACAAACTGGTTTTGTTTAAACGTTACCTATTCTTTATTTTTTTTTATGTAAAATTTACAAAAAGAGACACTGAAACAGATACACAGTAAAACCAAATTAAAAGCTTTATTCTTATAGAGTACAAAACAAAAACTGAAATAGTGATGCGACATAAAATACCCTCTTGTCAAATGATCTTCCTCATGCCCAAATCAGCTTACAAGACCTAGAAAAGAACAGCAGTTCAGTTTATGCCAAAGTTTATGTCAAGAAAGAAGATTAATTATATAATTAAAAGAATATAACTTATAAGCAGTGACATGCAGTCATGGGACTGAAGTGAGGTAGTGTCTCACCAATAATCATAAAAATCATATAAATATATGATTCATATCATATATGAATATATGTTTTATACAGTTTATTATAAATAAATACAATAAACTGTAACGTCCTATGATTCTAATCAGTTTTGCGGATAAAACACCACACTGTTTTATCAGTTGTCATGTCAGTATTGTGTAAGGAGGAGCTGCGGTGCGCCTCCGCTGTCTCCACACACACACACACTGACCTGGGATTATTCACCCTCTCCCATTCTGTGGGAATGGGAGAGACATACAATTTTGCAATTGTATGTCTCGGGGACCCGAGATGGAAATTAGCTCCAAGAGCTAAAGTCTGGTACAAAGCATCTTTTCATATGCTGATTAATGCTCTTGTACATGTCCCTGTCAAATAAATAAATAAATAAACTAAATGCTCAATAGTTTGGACCCAAAAGTAGCTTATTATTGTGTGATGTCACACTTAACGTATAATGCTTTCTATAGGGAGGATTGCCGTTATTGTGTATTGTTGAATGGTAGGCAAACAGCTGATTTTTCCGAGCTTGAAGGGCTGTTAATTTAAATCACAGATCTATATTAAGACCTATTAAGTCCCAATGTGATCTTGATCTAAATGTTGTATGAGGTGATACTTCCGATGTGAACGTTTGAGAACCACTGTTCTAGAGTGTCACATTAAAATGAACTCACCAAGGTAATCATCCATCAGAGATCCAATAGCAAACTGTAAAAAGAAAGAAAACAAGTAAAACACCAATTTGTCTATAATAAACAAAAAACTAATGTGTCATGAATCAACTTACAATGTCATTTTTGTCAACTCTTGTACCCACAATTTTTAACCGGATTTCATCATCTTGTTGTATTACTATGTCCTAAAATGTATACAGGATAAAGATATTTATTTGGCACTGTCACATGTCGATAGTTTTTTTGTTTAATGTTTTAAACACTAGCTAATTTACCTCATCAAGTGTCTTGTAACAAGGAGGGTTTGAGTTGGGGTCAAACTCCATTTCAGAGGGAATGGACTGAAAAGGAACACAACATTTCAACAATTTAAGACATAAATAACAATTTGTCTTTTCAAGCATTTTTATTTATTTTTTTCGTTTGGGAATACTTTTTGTTTTTGTTGCAGAGGTGAGAGAATGAGAAGCCAATACGAGAAATTGCGACGCCATCACGTCTGGGGCTTTGTTAGGCAAAATGAAAGTATTAAATAAATAATAATAGTTCTAGGATATGTTAAAAAAAAATATGTCCACATATAGTGCTGTTTTCCTTGCACTGTAACAGCTATGCAATACAAACAAACTGCCCTACATGCCTGGAATGGATGCATTAGCAGTTTGCCCACCATTCACCAAAACATGCCCGCGGAAGAGAACACTGTGCATACAATCCGGTGTGGCTTGTTTACATGCATGAGACCCATCTATGTTCATTAACATGCACTGTCCCAACCAAATAAACCAATAAATAAATATTGGGAAAATGTTCATCTGTCAGTGGACACGGACAGTAACACAAACGAGATGTTGCCCATTTTAGATTTCCAATATAACAGGAATCATTTACAATCATTTTGAGCACAGGCTCATATAAATATCAACAGGAAAAGTTGACTTTTTCCTCTGAAACAGAGAGCTCACAAACGTTTAAATGAGGAATATTAAGAAAATACTTCCAATGAACGAGAAGGGAGTATTTCCACTCAAACGCAGTGAGATTTAAAGCAATACAGTGTTGGATTTTTAATTTTTGCCGTCTCCAGCTGCAGTTGTCTCCTCTCCCCCTATCATCCGTACTGCTGTAACACTGAGCTGTATGTTAAAACTCTTACATGACGGGAGATGAAGCATGACATCGGACCAATTTCTGTGAACAATCCAACCTGGAAAAAAAAGGGGTAAAAAGAGTACAGGTGGGATTGTAAAAAAAATGTATTGGAATATAATAGACCTAATATGCATGAGATGAATGACAAGATAAAAAGAAGTAAACGCCAACGTTATGATTCAAACCTTGTTAACTTGAGTGACAACAGCGTCCACAACCTCTCCTTTGAATGGACGAAAAACAATAGCCTTGTACTTGACAGGATACAGGACAAACCCTCTTCCTGGTTGAATTACTCCAGCCCCAATGTTATCAATTGTGGTAACAGCAATAACAAAGCCATACCTGAAAAAAAGAGATTGTTTGTAAGACTGATGCAGCATTATCATTATTTATTTATATATTTTATTATCATTATCATAATTGTTATTATTTATTATTAAATAATAATGGGCTGGTGCTATGTGATTTGGGCAGCTCCAACAGCTGCCCCCACGACCCGGCAACGGACAAGTGGGAGAAAATGCATGGATGGATATTATTAAACATTATTACTAAATATTATTAAACATTATTACTATTATTATTATTATTGATACAAAAGACACTTACTTGCCAGTACATGTTCCCTCTACTTCGGTGAAGAGCTTTTGTTTTACAGTGTTAAGAAGATTGGGGCCAAAATACCTTGGATGTAATAAGATTTCATGCTCTAAAGAGATCTGTAAGGAGAAATCTTCATTAAGTCAGACTATTTGACTATACAACCGTACAAAACATACAGAAATGTGTTGTCGTTTTTTAAGGCATGGGTAGCTAGCGCACGGTTTAAGTAGAGCACAATACTACTAGTTTTCTGAATTCCCGCTCGCTCTGGCAATCGCAAACAACGGGTTACGTCAAAGTAATCAAAGCAGAATATTGACTTACATGGTAAAACATATTGGAATAAAGTCCAAGTAAACAACAATATATTGGTATTTCAAAGCAAAATCCAAATATTTTCACTGAATGAAAGACACGCTAGCAAAAAGTCTGGGGGAAAGTCACTTCCGGGTCGTCGATTTGTGTTGCCCCGAGTTTTGTTTTCCGGGTAGACTCACATGTTCATGGATATATAAGAAACAACTCCCACCTATTTGTATTTATCAAATGAAATATACTAACGAGAGGCACACATCAATGGAGGCAACTGGGACATGGATTTTCACAATAAGACGGGGTACGAAAGGAGTGTCTTGAATCCTTCGCAATGATTGGGCTGTTTATAACCCGGAGAGACTCGTGTTTTGTTTTGATATTGTATTTTGTCATTTGGACTGGCTGAAATGGCGTGCAGGATTGTCTCACAGTCACTTCGCCTCCATGGGTTCAAAAAGCTTGTGCGTCTTCTTTATTCGTGGGGTTGTTTTGTGTCATCAATAACTCATGTTGCCTATGTCATTCTCTTATGTAGTTGGGCAGTGTTAAGGTTTGTGCTGCCATGAAGTCTGGAAATACCAGATATTTCTCCAGCGACGCTCCACGCGACAAAATCAGTCGGTATCCTATTCCCTACAAAACGGATCTGCCCGACGACATAGTGGAACTCATGCAGGAAGTGGAGTCTAAAGTAAAGTACTCACTATTTAAGCATCTTTTGTTGAACTTGAAGTCATCATTGTTTCATGTAAACTTGTATCTTCACAGGGTGGCTTTCTCCCCAACGTCTTTAAAGTCCTCTCTCACAGACCAGCAGAGTTCAGAGCTTTCTTTGCCTACTACAATGAACTGATGAACAAAGAGTCTGGTGTGTTCATTTTCTTTATCCTTATGAAAGATGTACGAATATGGAGGACCGTGGTCGCCAAAACAATAAATAAATAAAATAAAGATCAAATTTGCAAAGACATGCATGCATTTATTGTAATAAATGCATGTATTTATATATTTATTTATTTGTTTTTGTATGTATTTATTTATTTCCGTATTATTATTTTATTTATTTATTTTATTTTCTATGTATTTATGCATTTATTATTTTTCTGTATTTATTTATTTATTTTGTTTATTTATTTCTGTATTTCTCTTAATGCAATTCATGGGGACCCACCCCTGGATGCTGCTGCTGTAAGGTGATTGGTTAATCTTTCTCCATACACACATTGATTTCAGATGCCTTGTCCTGCATAGACACTGCAGAACATGAGCTCTGCTTCAGTCTATTGACAGTGGCACAGAGCGGGTCACCTTGTGACTGGAGGATCGGCGGTTCGAATCCTGCAGGGGCACACTGTCGTTGTGTCCTTGGGCAAGACACTTCACTTGCCTTGCACCCAGTGTCTGCGTACACTGGTGTATGAATGAGCGTGTGAATGGGTGAGTGGATACTTGTGTCTATGCTGGACAAGGCATGTGTGCATGGAGAAAGATTACCCAATCACCTTACAGCAGCGGCATCCAGACCCACCCCATGATTTGCATACATTAAGAGAAATACAGAAATAAACACATAAATAAAAACAAAAATAAACGCATAAATAAATAAATACAAAAATAAATAAATAAATACAAACACAAATAAATAAATAAATACAAACAAAATACAGAAATAAATAAATACATACACTTATTACAATAAATCCATGCATTTCTTTGCAAATTTGATCTTTATTTAATTTATTTATGTATATATTTATTTATTGTTTTGGCAGCCACAGTCCTCCATATAGGTAGTCTGGCCTGAAACTTAATACTAATAATGTTCATTATGAATGATTATATTTTATTATAATTTGATATCAGTTCTGACTTAACTGAGTAGCCTAAGTGATTAAAGCTTCAAGATCTAGGATAATGATGTGCAACCTCTTTAAAATTTGTTTTTTGTTATATACTTCAGGAAACCTAACCAAGGCAGATCGCGAGTTGATCGTTGTGGTGACCAGTGTTTATAATAAATGTCTCTACTGTGTGATTTCACATAGTGCGCTGCACCGCATCTACTCAAAGAAACCCACCATTTCTGATCAGGTATCACTTTCCTTTTGGAGTTATTTGTTGCATACAGGTTAAAACTGTCAGCCCCAGGTTAATGGAAAACTTTCTTTCAGGTGATCGTTAACTACCAGACAGCAGAGTTGTCACCACGGGAGCGGGCCATGCTGGATTTTGCTATGACTGTTTGTCGTTGTGACACAGTCACAGAGAAGCAATTTGAGTCTTTAAGGGAAGTGGGTTTTGATGAGGAGGATGCCTGGGACATTGCTGCAATCTCTGCTTTCTTTGCCATGTCCAATCGGCTTGCCCACCTGACAGACATGAGGCCAAACTTGGAGTTTTACAATATGGGTCGTGTTCCAAAGGAAAAAGGAAAGGGCAAGGCAGATGTCGATGTGAAAAAGGACTAGTGGCAATGTATTTTCAAAGGTTAAATGTCTCTTAACTTTTGATGATGAAAAATGTATTTGCTACTGTAATTTGTAATTACATTTTTTTAATTATTGCATCACAACACCACTCCTATTCATAGAGTAAAAAAGTGCACATAATCAACAACATCCACTCCTCCCATCTGGTAGCGTGCTTAAAACCGGTTTGCTGACAAAAGAAATACCAGAACTGAAAAGGTTTGTCTGATGAGAGGTGAATAAACAACAATGACAACTTTTGAAAAACTTTGTTTCCACTTTCAAGGCTTATGGGGTAAAAGAACTGCGTACACTTCTGTTTTTTGCCACCAGATGGAACCCTAAACTCGCTGAGGGGGCACTGATTTGCACTTCACTGAATTAGCAGTCTCTTCTGGTAGATGTGTCCTAAATTGCTCTGGGCAGAACAGGATCATTGAGTCGTGTACAGATGTGCTGTTGAAGTGTGTACATTTCTAGATTGTTTCTATCACCACATTTATAATGCTTGTTTTTTGTTTTGTTTTTTATCTAAAGAGTGTTCTGAATTTACAACACTGTACACATCACTTCACTGTCTATATTCCACAAAGTTTTATATGGGTACATGTTTTCAAGGTAGCGTTGTACAATCGACCAATAGAGTAAACTGCATGAACTATCTCTGTTGATGTGGCCATGTGTAATTGACTGTAAGCACAACTAAAATCAGTTAATTTGTGTGTGGAACCATTTTTCTACAGCAGTGAAGTGTGCACATAAGATGCGTAAACCTGCTGGGGTTATTTGTGTGAATATTAGTTTAACAGAATTTTACGTAACCTACTTTAACAACTGCTTCACTACTCTCACATATGATAAATCCATTGTATAAAAAGGCAAGGTGTGACCAAAAATACTGTGCATTTTTTGAAGTTACTAAATAATAGCAATAGCTACGTACATCTATTCATGGCTGAAAAGAAGACTCATGAGCCAGTGAGGCTTTTCAGCCAAAGAGCTTTGCTTCACAATCGCCTGTGTCGGCAAATAGTTGAAACTGAAGCCTCATAGTTGCTCTGTACTTGCATCTGATGATGATTTGAATGTATTACAATGAATAAAGTTTGTTTTCCTATTGTCCCGGTTCCTGAGTTGACATAATATGTGCACGCATTTGGTTATGAAAATGTCCTTTAAAGTTTTAGGTTCAGTTTTAGAATTCAACCCTTGAATTCATACTTTCTATAACACAGACTTTGGTTCGACACACACTTCAATGAATCCTGCATCATTTTGCTCATCACTATCACTAGCTACTGCTTTCATCTCTCACCATGAACCTGTGACTGAAATATAAGAGATTATAATGTTTCAGATTCAGACTGATTATCCAAATGCAGATTACTAACTTCACATGGATAATAAAGCATGCACCATCTGGTCTTCGTAAACACTTTCATGTTCTAGTCTATATATATGTACAACCAAAACACCAGAAATAAACTAAGCTCAAACTCCTGTAAGGTTGGCCGGTGACAATATTTAGCAAAACTTATTGCCATAGCCGAATAGAAAAGTTTTCGAAAAGCAGCCAACCAGGAAATTTTGAAATAAAATGCCTATGGTAAAAATTAGAGCTGTTCTGATACTGGTATCAGAATTGTTGTCGATACCACAGTATCTGTTTATGCTATGCGGAAAATAAAACCCCTAATAATCACATTTGTGTGTTTTTTTTTCTCTTTTTTCACACAGGCTTTGTTTAATATGCATAAAGAGGCATGTGCTGTAGGTTTTGGCATATTTTTACAGGCTTTGTTATTGTTTTTATTGCTGTGGTATCGGACTGGTACTCGGTAAAGAAAACTACTCTGAACCCAAGTATCAGATCGGATGGGAAAAACCGGTCGGCCTGTCAGAAACATCAATAATATAAATACAGATAAAGAGACTGATTAAAGTGCTTAATGACAAGATACCAATCGAGGCATCTGAGCTCACCAAACTCCCCTTTCTCAGTCAGCCCACTGTTGTCTCAATTAGTCATCGTGAATCACAGCATTCATCCTACTTCTTTTAGAGAACAGGCTGTTATGAAGTTATGAAAATGAAACTACTCTGAAAAGTGTGACTTAACAGAGATAAAACTCTCAAAAACTGAAAAAAGGTGATAACACGGAATAAGGCGCATCAGATGTACAGCACACACAAAGGATCATCTGCTATGGCTGCAGGAGTAACAAGGCTGTTTCTCGTTGCCTTATTCCAGGGAACTGTGCTGGACTATACAATGGAATGAGAAACCGGGAAAAGAGAGAATTGAGTATATACACAGCCTTGACTGTCTGGTGTATGACCAACAAGCCCACTGCTTTTTTTACATGTGAAAAAGCAAAAGCATACTGTATGGCTGTAAAGCAAGGGCAGCAGTTCAGGAGTCTCTGCCATCCTTTTATTGGCTGGTAATAAGGATTGACATTCATGCAATAAATTCACAGATTAAGTTACTCTACCAAATTTTGTTTCTCCATGTATTTCTATTTCTATTTACCAAAATGTTTTGATATGGCCTGAGAAGGTATTGATCCTTGAAATAATCCTGTTTCTTAGAATCCGTTAACCCATAATCACTCCTTTAGTTGTGGGCCCTTTGCACTAAAGGATTTATGTATTTTTTTTTTAACTATGTAGATTAAATATAAATTCAAAAAATATACCGTTTAAATATTTTCAACCCTTTAATTGCCAACTTTCTGTCACAAAGTTACAGAGTGGGGTTATAGGCTGCCTGGATGGAGGCTGGGTGTCTCTCCCCTGGGCGCCCTCTGCCCCTGCCCTGGCAGCTGTGGCCAATGTGCTGCTCCCGGTGCAGACAGCTCCTCTGATGGTGTTTCCTCACCTGGTTTATCTGTTCTCAGTCTTGGCCTTATGGCCATTATCTTATTGTGCTTGATTGTGTGTGTGTATGTAGCGAGAGGTATGTGTGATCATCTGCTTATACATGAGGGTGAGTGGTTTTATATTATATTATATTATATTATATTGCATTTTGAGTAACTTTTATAATGGCAGGTTGAAAAATACTGATTTCAATGGAAGTCATTGTACACTTCTTAGTGCGAAGGGCCCACAATAGTTTTTCTAGCAACTGCGCAATGTAATAAAAATCGTTAGTTATTAGTTAGCGTTATTAAAAATAAAAACTCACAACAGACAAAAAAAAATGCACTGGTGTGAGGGTTAAAATACGTATTTTCACATAAATAAAAAAGAAATACACAAAATAATTCCCAACTTAATGGGGTAACGTTTTGTATCAACAGCAAAACAGCATGTTTCATGTGTTAGAAAGAAGAACCTTTAGGTTCTATTCTGATCTCCTGCAGAGTTCAGCATCTTGACCATTTGACACTGCATGATCATGCCATCTGCGCTCTTTCAAACCCCTACAGTGCAGAAATATGTTATTTTGGGGGTAGATGCATGTCTATAATTATTTGTACACCTTACCTATTAAGATTTATAGGCTTGTCACACAGCCACAAAATAACCTTCTATTAAAGTATAACAGGCTTTTGTCAACCTTTTATAACTTGTCGCCTTTGTTCTTTATGTCAAAGCTTGTTGACGAGTTTCAGTAAATATGTTTATAACTGCATACCCAAATTCTTATGTACAACAATTAAAAACATAATAAGAAATCAAGCAAGTAAAACACTTAAAGGTTGGACCTAAAGATATAAATAAATGCACATAATATTTCTTGTAAAGTTAATAAGTGCATTTCAGATTTGTCCAACATGCAACTACAATATTATCATCACAACTCATATTATACGTCACTTCACAACTGAAGCTTAGTGTCCACCTGAGAATAAGTTTAGCAATGCATTTATGAATAGATCTCTTTAATATAAAAGACACACAAATGCACTAAGGCAGTAAGTGCTGGCCCTAATCTGGCCTTGAAGTGGAGATTCACCATTTATATCCATGATTATATAATCATTTTATGGCATAGATTACTGAACATCAGGGCATCCCGCTTGGCTGTCTATTTTCTGTCTTTCAAAGTCAATATATAAAAAGTGAGAAGCAGCCATTTACCACACATTTTAGGGGTTTAGACGTTTCTTGGATTTATTTCATCTGCACGGCAGTTAATTGCTTCCTCTCTCAAAAGCATTCTGGTTTTCTTTTTAAAACTTTAAATCCAGGCCATCCGCCGCACCCGCTGAGAGCATTATCATAATAGCAGACTGATAAACATTTTTGATGCTGTGTCATGATGGTGGTTCATTACTGCCATTATTGTTAGTTCTCCCATATTCAGGCATAACATTATCACCACCCACCTAATATTTTGGCAAAGCTTCTTCAGGCGTATCCGTTCATCCACTGGTCAGCAAGATGGTTTTTAGCGCTCCTCTTATAGGGGAAAGAATTGAACTTCCCTCAGCCCCATCCAGCTGTTGTTTACCCTTTTACAGTCAATAACATGTTGTCTTGAGCTGGGGTGAAATCCAGAGTTTATTTGGTCACTATGTCTCATTTACATTGCAAAGTCAGGTACTTTCTGTGATTTAGATCTGAGACTAATGTGAATTAGCCTACCACATTTGTTCAATGACAGATTGTTTGTTTTTTCAAACCATTTACTCCTACCTATAGGGCTGGGTACCGTTAAGCGAAGCAGTCTGGTAAAGAAATTTTTTTTTAGGTATACTACTTGTGTCGAAAAAACAAAGGTACCAAAAATAAATATACAATCTTTATATTCAAGTTTTTATGCTGTTGCTCATCAAAATTCAAAAGAAACCAAATGTGAAACACATGTTGAAATAAAATTGAAAAAAGTTAGAAAAATTTGGGGGGAAAAGTGGAAAAAACAGGCAAAATTTGGGGCAACATTTGGGGGAAAATTAGAGATTTTTTTTTTATTTGAGGGAAAAACCTAGTAAAACACATACAAAAATTAGGAAAAAATTGGAAACATTCGGAGAAATTTGGGGGGGAAATCGTGAAAACATTTGTTTAAAATGGGGGGGGGGGGGGGGAATAAGAAAAAATTGTAAAGTTAAAGGAAGTTTCTTACTTGTTCCACCTCAAACAAATGATACAAATACAAAAGAAATGAATCATCACCAATTGTCAGCCTCCTAGAATTATTCCTCCAGTCATTTTTTGACAACATTTTGATTTTTGTTTCATTCTAATTTCCAAATACTGCTTCATATTTACCAAATTTGCCATGTGCTCAGCCAGTGAATAAACTTGTTATAACTAAACAAACATCTTCTCTCTAACTTCAACGAATGTACTTGATTCACCTTCTGTACTCAGTAGCTGAAGTCTCAAACGTTTCACCTCTCATCCAAAAGGCTTCGTCAGCGGACTAAAGTCCCGCTCAGCCCGCAGTTTTGATAAAGGGGTTGGCCCGGCTCCTTCTATCTAATCACAGCTACTCTCACCTGTGGGGAAACACCTTTGAAGTAAAGCGTCTCTAACGATCTGCTCACCTCAGTATCGGTCAGTCCTGTCCTATTCATAGATGATCACTGCCCATTATCTGTCCTATTCATGGATGATCACTGCTAATTACCTGCCTATTGTTCTTTTGTTGGCTGAGATGCCGTTTCCTTGGACTGGGCGTGCCCTGTCGGTTTTCCCCAAAGGAGATTGGAGTACAGTGACAGGAGATTAAATCTGAGCCCACCATTCCAGTTTATGGAGGGATTTTCTTTCTTGACAAAAATAGCTTATTTCACTCCTCGTTCAAACCAACGTTCTTCTTTAGCTAAAATGTCGACCTCCCCATCCTCAAAGGAGTGGTTGGAGGCTTTGAGGTGCAGGTGCACCGCCGACTGGGGGCCGCTTGTACTTTCTCTTCGGTGTTGATAAAGTCTCTTCTATAGAACTTGTTTAGTTTCTTCCATATAATGTTCTTTGCATTCTTCTTCTTTGCATCGAATAGAATAAACCACATTGCTTTGTTTGGTTTTCGTCCTGGTCGTGGAACACTCACCCAACCAGTCCACATGTGCTTTGTGGATCTGGAGAAAGCGTTCGACCGTGTCCCTCGTAGTGCCCTGTGGGGGGTGCTCCGGGAGTATGGGGTCCGGAGCCCTCTGCTAACGGCTGTCCGTTCCCTCTTTGACCGCAGCAGGAGCTTGGTTCGCATTGCCGGCAGTAGGTCAGACCTGTTCCCGGTGCGTGTTGGTCTCCTCCAGGGCTGCCCTTTGTCACCGGTTCTGTTCATTACCTATATGGACAGAATTTCTAGGCGCAGCCAGGGGCCGGAGGGTGTCCGGTTTGGAAACCTCAGGATCTCATCTCTGCTGTTTTCAGACGATGTTGTTCTGTTGGCTTCATCAAATCAGGACCTCCAGCGCGCACTGGGGCGGTTTGCAGCCGAGTGTGAAGCGGGCGGGATGAGGATCAGCACCTCCAAATCTGAGGCCATGGTTCTCCACCGAAAAAAGGTGGATTCCTCGCTGGTGGGACTATGTCTCCGAGCTGGCCTGGTGTCGCCTCGGGGTCCGCCCAGAACAGCTGGAGGAGGTGTGCGTGGATCGGAAAGTCTGGGCATCTCTGCTGAGACTGCTGCCCCCGCGACCCGGTCCCGGATAAAGCGGAAAAAAATGGATGAATGGATGGCTTTGTTTGTGGCTCGGAGTTTTGTCTTTGGGATTAACTAATTTTTGTCTCAGTGTGTTCACCGGTTTGTGGAAGACTCCTGTGTTGCCTAAAGACTGCTGCTGAGGTAGGGACAGATGTAAACAGTGTTTAGTGTCTACCTCAGTAGCAGTCACAGCAGTGAGGAAGAGACTGACTGAGGACAGCACTCCTGACCATTTGCCAACTACTGGAGATTTTCCTCAACAAAATATATTTCCAGTTCAGGGGTAACTTCTACAGATTCACGGCTGTACATTGGGCTATCCAGTTTCACCCATAATGGCTAACCTCTACATGGAGGAAATGGAGAGGAATGTCTTGGTTTCATACCCAGGAATCAAACCCAGCCACTGGTTCAGATATGTAGATGACACGTGGATCAAAATTAAAGAGAAGGAAGTGGCACCTTTTGCAGATCACATCAATGCTGTGGACCCCAGCAATAAATTTACTCGGGAGGACGCTAAGGAGAAACAACAGGAAGGCAACTCATACTGACCAGTATTTGATGTTTGACTCAAACCATCCACTCCAGCACAAACTAGGGGTCATCAGGACGCTCAGACATAGAGCTAAAAAGGTGCCTACCAGTGCAGAAGGAAAGACCAAAGCGGAGCAACATGTCCAGAGGGCTTTCTCGGACTGTGGCTATCCTAACTGGTCTTTCACTAAAGCACAAAGGGCAAAAAGACCCAAAGAACAAGACAGACAGAGACGCTCTACTTCAAAGGTGTTTACCCACAGATGAGAGTATCTGTGATTAGAGAGGAGGAGCCGGCCAATCCCAACTCCTCCTCGTGGTCTTTATCTAAGCTGCGGGCTGAACGGAACTGTAGTCCGCTGATGAAGCCTTTTGGATGAGAGGCGACTGAGAGCTTACACAGACATCTTCTCTCTAAGCCATATGAGGATTCTGAAGTGTAGTTTTTTTGTCTTCTTTTTCTCTAAACTGGCTTGGGCAATTATGTTAAAAGAACTGACAACATGGAACATTAATCCATGGATGTGCAAACAAACGCTGAAGAAAATGTAGTCCTCTTTTTATTGACTGGACTTCATCCACAAGACATCAAACAAGGGACACTGGGAAGAAGTCTTTGTTGCTGACACACAAAAACAGAATTACAGAAGATTATGTAGATAAACATGACCCATTTCTTCATTCTCCTAAATTCTTTGGCCAGTATTTCTGATTGTGGATCCACTTTTAAGAACTGAATACACCAAATACCATCAGAACAGAATGCATGGTTGTGAGAATGATTTACTCTTTGCCTTTTGTTATAATATAGACAAAAATCTACAGCTGTAATGTCTGCCATATACTAAATGAAAGACATTGTGAACATAAGCAACAAACACTACTTGAAGAAGTGAAATTATTAGTGCCTTGTGTAAACGTGTGTGACTGTACATTGTGGTCAAGTGCAAATATCTTTACAGTATTAGTCAGTCCGCTCTTCTAAATGTCTATCATGGTGAGACATTGCTAATTTAGTCCAATGGATGAAGTGGTTTAGGAGCAGTGGTTCTCAAACATTTTACCCCATCTCATAAAATATTTGACCTTTCAAGTACCCGACTAGATCAATGAGGACAAACACAATTTCAAATGGTCTAACACAGTCCTACATTTGGCTAAATTATGGCCACAGTGGGCGTAAACCATGTGTAAGAAATCGCCTAATGCGTTACTAAAGCAAATGAAACAAACTCTAATTTAAATTGAAAAAAAAAAGTTTAAAATACCAGGTGACCATGAATACCACCTGAAAAAGCCCATTGAGGTTTGAATGAAACCACTTCTCTGTGACCCAAAGATAAAATACCAAATTCATGGGGTTAAAGTCAGTTTGAGAACCACTGGTTTAGAGTATTTTAAAACCATCCTGTTTGCTTGTGTTTTGAAACTATAATAGATACAGATTGTGCATTTTGAATTGGTAGTTGTGGTTCAAACTCATTCCCAAGCACTGACACAAAGGTAGTGTGATGTTTTGTTTTTTAACAACTTGTGTCAACAAAGCCAGTAAAGTAGATCATAAAATGGAAAATGTACAGACTGTATATAACAATGTCACCTACAATATACAGTACCAAAACGTACAATTACATTTCTGTAGTACTCTCAAACATTTTTTGCTTTAACCCTTGTGTCGTCCCTGGGCCACTTTGTCGATGCGCATCTCTGTCAAAGTTTTATCAAATGGTCTCAATTTTCAGATAAGCGTTAACATCCATGACTTTTATCAGGGGGAAAAAATAAAACATTTTGATTAAGTGATTACAATGTTATGAGAGTTACACTCGTGGTCTCATTTATGACCCCAATTTGTTTCTCTAATATTTCAGTCATAAAATATAATTTAGGGTTCTATCTTTAATGTAACTACAGACTAATGGCCTGATACTAAATGTTTGTTTTAAAAAGAAATCAGTTTGTAGGCCTTGTTTATGTAAAAAAAACAATAGTCATAAAATGTCAAAAAAAAATTCTGAGGATAACTCGGTCATCTGGTCAGTTTCCAAGTGGAAATAGTCGAAATTTTGTGTTAGTGCAAATTTTGAATTTTCTCATATGTTTGAATGAGAACAAAGTTACGCTCGTCACTTGGGGTCATTTATTACCCTATTTTGTTTCTCTAATATTTCACTCATAAAATAACATTTTCAAAATAAATGTGGGATCTATTTTTAGTTTGACTTCATAAAAATGCACTGATAAAAAATAACACTGAAAGTATTTGGTGAATTGGGCACTGGTAGAGGCTCAAAGGTAGAGCAGGTGCTGTTTTAGAAAAATGCTTTATTTTTGAGTGAGAGCAAATAGTTACACTCGTGGTCACTTGGGGTCATTTATGACCCCGGCAAAATCCCATTCATTTCAATAGACATGAGCCGATCCTGCATGTTTTTCTGTCTTTGTCGTACCGACTTCATTTGTGCTTAAGATATGAAACCAATATTATGTATCCATCCCAGAGGACCTCCTTGACATACACATTCACCAGATTTTAATTCACATATTTTTTACAATAGTTGTAGAGCCTAAAGCCCAAAAACAGCAGCAGCTCTCCATTCATTTCAATGGCAGTGTCCTCCATGTCTGTGAATCCAGCTATATTTTTGTCTTCAGCCTTTCATACCAACTTCATTTTAACTCTAAATCCATAACTTTTTCAGATGTACACTCCACAGGGCCTCCTCTACACGCACATTTACCAAACTTTGAATAACCCAGTTTTGAAATATAGCCAAACTGTGATTCTCACACTCTTATTTCAGGAAAGTCCTCTATTTTCATCAACAAATCTGCTCAAAGCAGAGTTTACATCTTAATTCATGAACGTTTCTCAAATTATTGAATGTTCAGTTCAGTTTGACAGTGAAAGTAAACTACAATAGAGCAGAACTTGTTTGGAAAAACAAAGCTGTAAAAGTAACACAAACAACTGACATTCTATAAGCACCAGACAAATGCACATTTATTTATACAAAATCATCTTTTTTGATCATAATCTCTTCAAAAACTAATCAAAGCACTGATATTCATCACATTTTATGATCTGTGATCAAAGTTTTGAGTGTTCACAGCTTTTTGCCTCTGCAGGTGAACAGTAGAGCAGCTCATGTTCGGCTCATGTAAAGTTTATAAACACTCAAACTAAACTCTACTAAATACAGCTTCCGGAAGAAAACAGGGACAAAAGATCAGAGTGAACATGTTCCTGGACCTTCAGAACAAATAAAACACAATTCGAACACAGCTACATCATCAAACACAGAGGTTTCTCCGTCACAGCTCAGTTTGAAAAACAAAGGTCCAAGTGAAGAATATCTCAGGTCAGTCCCGGCCGACAGTCCACATCTGAGTCAGTCGCTCTTATAAACATTTATTTATAATTTTTATTAGATATTCATAATGTTTTTTGCTGAATTTGACAATTTTTCCACATTCTGAGACTGTATTTGACACGGTAAGTCCGGGAGTCTGTACAGGTTAAGATGAACATAACACATGCTGTTCACCTGCAGAGGCAAAAGGCTGTGAACGCTCAAAACTTTCATCACAGATAGAAAAATCGGATGCATATCAGTGCTTTGAGTAGTTTTGGAAGTGATTATGACAAAAAAATATGATTTTAAATACATAAATGTGCATTTGTCTGGTATTTATAGAATGTCAGTTGTTTGTGTAACTTTTACAGCTTTGTTTTTCCAAACAAGTTCTGCTCTATTGTAGTTTACTTTCACTGTCAAACTGAACTGAACATTCAATAATTTGAGAAAAGTTAATGAATTAAGATGTAAACTCTGCTTTGAGCAGATTTTTTTGATGAAAATATAGGACTTTCCTGAAATAAGAGTGTGAGAATCACAGTTTGACTATATTTCAAAACTGGGTTATGGCACTGTTTTTTGGGTCCTAAAACTATGAAAACATTTGTGAACTAAAAATTTGGTAAATGTGCGTGTAGAGGAGGCCCTGTGGGGTGTACATCTAAAAAAGTTAGATTGAAATGAATGGAGAGCTGCTGCTGTTTTTGGGCTTTAGGCTCTATAACTATTGTAAAAAATATGTGAATTCAAAATCTGGTGAATGTGCATGTCAAGGAGGTCCTCTGGGATGGATACATAATAATGGTTTCATATCTGAAGCACAAATGAAGTCGGAACGAAAGGCATACTTGCCAACTCTCCCGATTTTTAACCCCATCTCCCGCGGTGCTCCCGCTCAGTCATTTCTCCCGCTAATCTCCCGACTTTATAGTGAAGGAAACAAGTAGGATTGTTGGGGAAATATTTGCATAATCTGGCAACCCATATCCTTAAGAAGAATCACTCCTTTGCCTCTCTGTCATCGCTGTCAGCGCACGCACACTGCCAATCGAGGGGAAGAGACAGGTATCATTCATCGCTCTGTTTATTTTTGTGCTTCATTAGCACGAGGGAACGAGAGAGACGGTCGGTCAACTCCTCCTCTCAATGTTACCATGGAAACATTACTCACGCCACATTTGACTAAATTATATATTTTTTAAAAGCTTATAGGCCTGTATGTAGACCTTACAATCATTAGATGATAACATGTAAAGCCTAATTTAGGCATATAATATTTTCTGTTCCTATTTTCCAAAAGTATTTTAATTTAATCGAAGATTGTTTTAAATATCTATAGCCTATTTTTCATATGTTTTTTGTTCTCATTTTTGAGCTCAAGTGTCCTTCTTTTCACTCTTAACTGGTCTCCCTACTTAAGGTACTCTGCTCATTTTTTTCTTTGTCCTCAATGGTAAACAGAATAATATGGGATATCAAAGAAACAATATTTCCAGCACAAGTTTCCTTCATCAGGAAAATACAAAGTAAGAAATGACATCAAAAATTACAAACACACCTGGCACAATACACCAATGAAAAAAAATCTCCCTATTCTTCACAACCCAATGTTGGCAAGTATGCAAAAGGTCAAAGACAGAAAAACATGCAGGATCGGCTCATGTCCATTGAAATGAATAATAACAAAGAACACATAATAATTGGTTCTTAGTTTGAACAAATAATATTAAAAGCAAATGCTCCTCGGGAAGTTCCAGTCTTTTTCGGTCTTTCACAGAAACCAATTTGCCTGCCTGTTGTTGCCATTTTACTACTGATGGATTGCTCTCTAGTCAATTATGTGAAGTCCTTTGAAACTGCCTCTATAAAGTTGGGAGCTGACATGAGGATGGTAAAGGTGCAGATAATAGAGAAGAGTGAGAAGGCCACCAGACAGAGACGATCCACCACCGCTGCTGCAAACTTCCACTCACTGCAGATGGCTTCAGCCTCATCCTGATCCCGAAATCTCTGAGCTATGTATGACACCTCCTCCAAAATGCGATGGATTTCTGGAAGGGGATATCCAACTCCCAAACCTAGGCTTGCACTGCTGACTCCCCCGGGAGGCTCTCCGTCCTCACAGGCCCGACCGCCCAGGGCAACCCCAGAGTCGCTAGAGGTGGGACAACGCGGACTATCCACAGAATGGTAGTTTCCGTAGTAGAGGCCCATGGATCCGTTGGAGGTCCCAGAGGGGCACGGTGGGCACGGTGGGCACGGTGCCTGGGATAAAGGGACAGACAGGCTCTGGACGGTCCCCATTTCAATAGAGCTGGTGCTGGAGAGCTGCTGCGACGCCTGGCGGTACTTATACGCCGGACGTCTGCGCTGATCTTTGGGCTGTTTCATCCGGAGGAACCAGGCACACCAATTCAACAGGATCACTCGAACCTGCAGACAAGACATAATTTTTTATCTTATATAAAACTATAATGCACAGATACAAATATAGTTCCTAGAGGAATTTTCCAGGTCAGTGTAAATGACCAAATCCATCCATTCTCTTACAATAGAAAACGTACATGAAGCCCCAAAATACACAAGGAAATTTATGATATAATGATTTATGATGATTTATAAGAATTCGTGATCTTATAATATTAAAGTTTTTAAATTTGTTTAATTAAATGTGTTGAGTTAGTGTGTTGTTTGGAACAAATTTAACAATATTACTCACCCATTTGGGCATTTTGCCTCCATGTGGGTCATGATGGTGAAACTGCAGCACAATAACAGTGACGACCACAGACATCCCCACAATCATCATGGTGCTGGCAAAGTACTGGGCTGCCAAGAAGAACACATCACTTGTTAAGAGCTGCAGCTTCTGCCCTTTAGCTTGACTGTTTTGTACTTTGCTGTTGCAACAATGCAATTTGTGAGACAAATAAAGTTATTATTATTTTTCCTTGCACAAAATAATTAGAATTACATTGTAAAGAGTTGCATAAACAACCTGTGAGACACATCTATTACACTAATGTTGCCAAAGGGAAAAGATGCACTGTAATAAGTGTTCCCATGAATAAAAGCGATAAAATTGAGTTAAGTGGTTGCATTTGCCTTTTTGCTTTCACACAGCTTATTTTTCAACGTCTTCAGGGTACCAGTTTTGTGGACACAAGGGGGCACCCTTCCAACCTTCTCTGTGTAAATGTAAATTGGTTTTCTTCTGAGTTAGACTCTAGGTCAGACACCATGACTGACAGTAACATGATGCTAAATGCAATGAGCTCTTTGTTTCCAGTAAAAAGGCTGAGGCCTCTTTGCTCTTCAGTCACAGACTGAGAAGTGAAGAAGGAAGTCATGGAAAAATAAGTTGTGTGAAAACAAAAAGGCAAATGCAACCACTTAACTCAATTTGATTGCTTTTATTCATGGAAACACTTATTACAGTGCACTCGAACTTGGACAGAAAGTGTTTAAACAAACAAACCGGAACAGTTTCAAAGGAATAATAGATGTTATTTTCAGATGACGTTTTAACCCCCAAACAAGGGGGTACGTTTCTTTCAAAGTCAAATCCTTATAACACCGTTTAATAGAGCTTTTTTTTTTTTTTTAATGTATTAATAAAGTACGCTTATTTGGGAATAACACTTTAAAAACACACTAAAGAAAATACAGTTTGTCATTTAAGCAAGAGCTAAAGAAAAGAAAAGAAATGTAAGATACAGTTTGTTTCAGCCCTCACCTATGAGAGGAACAGAGTCTGATGTTGCCGGCATGATCTCTGCCACCAGCAGCATGAAGACAGTGAGTGACAGCAGCACAGTAATGCCTTGAGACACAATATTCAAGAATGAAGACAAGTTTCTGTTCCAGGATGACTATAACCACATGCGCCCCCAGCAGGCCAAAGTCCTGGTATCACATGCAGGCTAAAGGGTCCTGGTAAAGTCAGGATTTTCTTCCAAAACTCCTGACTTTACCAGGACTTCAGCTGCTGGGTGCGCCTGTGTGAATGTGTCACCTTTCTCTCTTACCTAACGATATTTTTTCACCAGAATCTGCGGGGAGCAAGAAGACGAGCAAAGCCAGACCAGAAATCAGCACACAGGGAATGAGCAGGTTGAGTCCGTAGTACAGTGTCCTCCTGCGCATGGTGACAGTGAATGTCACATCAGGGTAGGGCTCCTTACAGCACTCATAGTACAGCTCGTTACGCTTGGCTGGCACATCTGAGAGAGGAGATTCAGAGGAGATTTTACAACAAGCAAAAAGTTAGGTAATTGAGCAGGTGCTTCAATGCTGTCTCATGATGATCAGGATTTTGTGCTACATCCGTGTTTTTAATGATTCTGACTTGGTTTCCTCACCCACAAGATCCCATTCTCCATTTGGGATGTACGTCGAAGTGTCTACGTCAAGCATCTGCAGGTCCAGCAGCCAACCATTGTGTGTCCAGGACCCAAACTTCAGGTTACACTTCTGCACATCAAAGGGGAACCAGCGGACGTCAATGTAGCAGGTGCTTTTCAGGATGCCTGGGGGTATGTACTGGCAGTAACCAGACGCATTGACCAGGACGTTGGTGTGGAATGTGGCATCAAAGCGTTCATCAGCACTGGAGAAAACACACACCACAATAACAGTCAATTACAGAAACCTTTTGCAAAACAATTCATTGTGGAAGAAAGGCCTGATTCTGTGTAAAAATGCATTTACAATCTTTGCTAGTTGAGGTCTGCCAAAGGTCTTGAAATGCACTTCATTTTGCAAGTTGTCTGTTTCACCGTTGTTATTTTTAGCTGCTGTTTTCATAGGTTTATGAGTTGGCAGCAGTGATATTGTGCTAAGGTTGAGAGCAAATACCAACATTCTGTGCCGTGATGTTTCATTGAGGAGGAAGTACAGAGACGTGTTTATGCACCTGAGGTAACACTGACAGTTTCCTAGTGTTACATTTCGCAATGCTTTTGCACTTTCACTGAACCAAGTTAACTGATAAAAAGACTTCACTGTTGTTCTTTAATGTAATAAAGCAGCCAGAGCAAAGTCTTCACAAAATAAAGTTCAGGCAGCACTTTGAGGGCTTTCTCTTGGCATAATTTTGTCTCCATGTTTCTACTATATCAGAGGTCATTGCCTTTTTCTTTTACAGAGAACTGGTGTCATTGGTCACTGCTGTTATTTGAGCTTCCTCAAGTGATGTTCAGGGTAATTTTATCCTTAACAAATTTTAATAAGAGATATTGTAATGAATGCTTTAATAATGCATAGTTTACACCCAGTTTAGACAAAACATAGTCAAAATGACATATATTGCTGTCACTTTCTAGATCTGATTTATATCTAGGCCTGGTGTAACTTTGAAGATCAATGATTTTATAAGGTGTGAAAAGTTAATCACTGGACTGGATCTGGACTGGTCTATATTGCACCTCTTTGACAAAGTACAATACAATACTCCACATTAATTAACAACGTTGGGATATGGATTGGCCACTTGCAATGATGCATAGTTGGAAAATGAATGAATGGACAGTATTTGTAAAGTGTTACACATTTCCTTCTCTAACATTATTTACCAAGCATAAACTTTGCATAGCTCTGAGCAACCTTGTGACCCGTTTTGGACGTCTGCATTCCCACAATAATATGTAGAACATATTTGTTATCCTCCATCTTTCATTTCTGTGGAGTGTATCAAACAAAAAGAAGGCAATATGGGAACAATATACAATACATTTGATACTAACATACAGGGCTTTCTGAGTTTGTTACAGAACTGTGGAGACATAACAGTTGGTCTCAATTCACTCCTGTAAAGTATATTCATAGCTACAGATACAAGTCCATATACACACACCCACACAATCCAATCCAAGTGAGACCAGTCGCAGTTACTCAGTCGGACAAAAACACATTGAGAAATCTTTTGGCAAAAAAGTTTAATGTATGTGTAAAAAATATAAATGGGTTCATTTCGCTTGCTTTATTTATCATGTCATTAATGGGACAGGGGTGTTAATTTATTTCCCTGTGTTTGACAAGTACAATCAGCTGTGGCCATGGTCCGCTGTGTTATGTTTGTGTGGGAAGACTGGGACAAAGCCACACAATGCATTATTGAAGCACTCGGTTTACCACGTTAACACATGGTACTGATAAATGCACTGCACTTTTTAATGTAAAGAAAATGCTGTCGCTTGGTTCTTGTGGTATTCTCAAGGGAGATAAAAAAAAGGCAAGTCTAAACAGGGCAAAGGGGAAGGGAAAAAGTGTGGGGGGGGATATTAGACGGAGCCATATGTACCAGAGGAAATGTTCAACGCGCAGATATTTCATCACTTACAAAGTACATACAAGCCAATCACAGGTAAGGAGGAATTCAGATCAGATTGTATGACAATTATTGAACAATGAGAGACCCACTGAGATTTCAACACCGCTTAACCTCTTAACCCCCACCTGAACGGAGCACACTTTCTCTAGTTTGGCAATAACCAAATCTAAAAGCCTAATGAACAATACTGTCAAAATAGCAACAAAAATGAGACGAAAACAAGGGTGAAAAGAGCGACAAAAACGTGGCCAAAAAAGTGATGAAAAAGTTGACAAAAAGTCCCAAAAGGGTTATGAAAAAGTGACCAAAAAAAGCCACAAAACAGCAACAGAAAGGGGCAAAAAGCGATGAAAATGTGGGGGGAAATGGGATGGAAAAGCCACAAAAAAGCAACAACGCAAGAAAAGAGATCTATTTCGATGAGTTTTGTAGGTCTTAGCTTTCAAATGAAGCATTACACTGGCCTTTTAGATTTGGGTACATCTTAACTGGAGAAAACGCACTTGGTTAAGAGGTTGAACAGGGGAGTTTTGGCCCCAGAGGAGATTGAACCTGGTGTATGTGTTTTTAGAGGCAGGCAGAACCTACGCAGACAAACGCCACACAGAGAAGCCCCACACAAACCAGGCCGTGAAGTCGGTGCCTCCTTGCTGTGAGGCGAGAGTGCGATAACCCAGCCCCAAATCACCAATCACAAAGTCAAAGTGCTCCCATTATACTATATAGCCAATGACACAAAGTTAAGTGGTTCCTTAATATCGCGCCAGCTCTTAAAAAAGTTAACTTTAAGATGTACAGCAATAAATTCTCTGTTCTTTGCCTTTAAAAAGTCTCGCCTTGACAATGCCAGGCACATTCTCTGCGGGTTTTGCCGACGCAGTTTAACCTCTTAACTCTCACCTGAACCAAGCTTAGTTTTGTAGCGACAACAAATGAGATGAAAAACAAGGATGAAAATGCAACAAAAGTGCGTCAAAAACGTGACAAACACGTGTCACGTCACGGACCATGTGCTTTGGTACATGACATAGAGTTACAAAAATGTGTGACGAAAACACAAGGAAAAAAGCCACAAAAGGGCAACAGAAAGTGACGAAAACGCAACAAAAAATGTGACATGAACGCAACTAAAAAGCCATGAAAAAAAGTTTAAAAAAAATTGATGACAACGCAAGGAAAATTATCAATGTTTCCAGTTTTGTAGGTCTTAGTTTTCAAATGAGGCGTTACACTGGCCTATACACTGTAACCTTTTAGTTTTGGGTAAAGCTGAACTGGAGAAAATACACTTGGTTAAGGTGGTGGTTAAGAGGTTAACAAGAGACAGATGGGGACATGCCTGCCTATTCTTTCACCATGATTATCACACGACTAGTCGTATAATATTTTCTACCCTCATTGATAAAACCGTAGCCATAGTCTCTCCAACAATCCATTCATTCGATTAATTTCCCTGTTGTTTGTCCCAAAGCTCCATCTGTTTGTGTTCCCCCGCAGCAGAATTAGGATTCAGCTTGTGGTTCCCTTAAGTTGGATGCCCTTCATGTGTCTCATCGATTGCCAGTAAAGTTACACCACTGACTTCCTTCCGGGAGGTCAGCGCCTAGGACTGCCCTTTAAAACTGTGCATTAATACAACAGTGTACCATGGCAATACACATCTTATGCAAACCATAGAGACAATAAAGGCAATAAAACAGTGTTGCTTTAATTTAGGTTTAATCTTAAGATGACGTATAAGTGACAGTCGTTATGACACTGGCAAATTTAAAGCCTGTGTAATGACGCTATGATTACTGGCAATCATTTCCTTAAGTTTGTATGTGTGTGTGTCCAAAGTAAGCTTGCCAACACTCGTACAGTAGGGTTGTTAGGGTTCTCATATTACATAAAGATACACCGAACATAAAAAAAATTGGTCTTTTGTGCATATGGAGTTCAGCTAATGAAAAATAATGAGTCATGATGATCATAATGAGCATAATCTCTTCACCTAACATTGAACTGCTGCTAAAAGGTATGTGGACAGAGTGTTACGGAGGAAAACATTTATATGTATCTATGGAAAAGGTGATTTATTTTTATAGTCTCTTTGACACACCGAGGATTTACCAGATATCAAGTGGAGCCGGTAAAATATGGAGGGAATGGAGTGGAAGGCATGCAGACAGTACGTTATGAAAGACAGACGAGCAGAGACGCAAATCAGAGGTGATGAAGGGGAGTGCTGGGACAGAAGGAGGGAGATGGAAAGAGGAGAGGGGAGACAGACCGGAGAGATTACAAGAGGTAATCCTGGCACATCGAAAGGCTCTGAGCTTTTAAAATTTAGGTTAATTCCCCCAAACCTTTGTTCTGTTTTCACAATTACTGAGTGTGCTTTGGTCCATGACATAACAGAGAAAGAACAGCTAAATAACAGCTGAAGTGACGTCTCTGGATTAAATATGTATTTAGTAATATTTATGAGATCTGGTTCTAAAAATAACCTTTGTTATCTTTGTCAGTTTTGCAATCAATCATCTTCTGCAAATTATTCTTAGTTAACCTTTTCTTAGTTAGTGCAGTTTTAGTTACAGAGACCACTTTGGACAATGAGCTTTCCCACATGTCCCGACCATGAAAGGAGGAGGTGGTAGAATTAGATGTTCTTTTTTCATTTTCGCGTCCATTGTCCCACACTCGCACTCTCAAACTCTCTCATTCATCCTGGCCTATTGTACATGTTTTTTGTGGTAGGGGGAACCGGAGTACCCGGAGGAAACCTACGCAGACACCGGGAGAATATGCAAATTCCACACAGAAAGGTCCCGTCCAAGTGGGACTCGGACCCGGACCTTCTTGCTGTAAAGCACGAGCGCTAACCGCTGTGCCGCCCCATGATGTGGACATATCATGTGTAATAGTATGATTTAGCCACCTCAGCATTGATATTTCACATTATATCATGGTAGAAGAGAAACTTTGCACATCAATTACTTGAGGCAGGTGCGTAGGAGATGAGGGAAAATCCCAGTGTACAATAATAAAAATCCTGAGACCTTCATCAGGCAAATGAATGAATGAATTTGCCTGATGAAGGTCTCAGGACCGAAACATTGACCATATCCTAATAAACTACTTTTGCAAGGTTGGTAGTGTGCGGGAAGTAATTTTTATTATTGTACATTATATCATGGAAAAGAGACTTGATGGTAAGACGGCTCTTTTAAGAATCCTGTGTGTTGTTTGGAGCGCTCTTATTGTGCTAACTAAAGTAAACACAGTACAAAACACTTTTTTATTTATGACAAAGTGATATCGTCATAAATGCAGTGTGCTGCTCAGAACGTGACCGGCGATAGTTTAGGGGCCTTGAAAATGCGATGAACGCTTCTGGATTCTCACTATTATGCAACAAACTTCAGGAAATACAGAAAGAAGCACTTCAGCGGCGGAAGAAGAAACAACCAAGTTAAACACAGGATGAAAGAAGCAAAATACTACTGCATGCATTTTTTTTATGGTAAAAGAACCTTATAACATGGTCAAAAGCTCAAAGTTTGTTTTGGGTCATCTTTTCCATCCAACCAATTTCCCGCTCTCAGGAACCCTCCTGCACATCCCGAATGTTCATGTGCATGAATTATTTGCACATTACGGGCACATGCACAGCTTTGTCAGGCAGCAAACCTAAGTAGGTCGCATCACCTTGTGTCAAGACTGGCTCAAGTGACTTGACAGACGCAAGCAATGGGAAAAGTAAAGACTGCCATTTACTTACGGGGTACATGGGATGACAAGGGGACAAGCAGGGACGCACGCTGGAAGCCGGGCGTTACCAAAAACCCGGACCTACCAGCTCGGTGGGGGCCCTGCCTTGCCAGGAAGCACAGTCTAAAATACAAATAGCTGACTAGCCACCTGTGCAGGAGGATAGGGAAGGGGCAGCTAAGAAGCCGAGGGGGGACGGAAAGCAAGAACAAGAGCCGGACTAGAACAAAAGGTCAAGCTGCCACAGAGGCCGAATGACAGCCACCAGTGAGTGCACACATTTTGCTTTTACAAAATACTCTATCGTACTTTATAACTAGAACTTAAATCGTGACAGCTCCAAACACCAACAATTTTACATCAAGAATGACATAAAAAAAGACATTGATTCACCAAATTATTCAAATCTACATGGCTTGGCAGAAGCCTTCTGTCAGATCGTATTTATTTGTCTTTCTTCCAGTGGGAAACTTAGTGCAGGTTGTTATTTTGGATAGAAGCAGATGCCCTACATTCTAACTACCTGGAGATTCAGGTACAAGTACAAGGGAGTTGGCATCTTAATCTTAACACACACGGCTTACTTAACATGCAGCTTATGAGACACAAAATCATTCATATTTAACTGTGACATTACTACCTGTTTCGTGTGCTTCTCTCTGTTAACTCAGATCACCTTTGAGTGGTCGTGACTCATTATTGGTTAAGGTCAAACTGACAGCACTATGTTTTATTGATATTAACCAAATGTAATAACATGGATTAGGCTGGTGTTCCATGTCCTAAAATGAATGCACCGTATAAATAACACTAACCTGTTGTAGAGCAGGATGTCTGGGGTCCAGATTTGGTCCGAAGGGAAGCGCAGATTCTGGACACCGGGGTAATGCTCTGGGTCCCAGGTCAAATAGATATCTGTCCAGTGCTGAGACAAACAAGAGCAACGGATCAAGACTGAGAATTAAGACTTTTTTTAATTAATATTAATAAGACGCCAAATATCCTTGATATATAACAGAGACCAAGGCCATCGGAACCCAGGTCGCTGAGGGTGCGGCAGAACCCCCTGGTGGATAGTTTGTGAACTGCAGGCAATATCAATAAATAGGTAATATAGGTAATAGGTAATATGCATAGAAAATACGTTTTTGGGGTGAATTTTGTCCCTTAGCACCCCTAAACTAAAATATCTTCCCACAACTCTGACAGAGACTGAATATAATGTGTTCTCTTTTCACAAAATCTGCCAATAAAGTTGAAAAAAAACTTTTCAGACAAGTACACCTTCTGTTTATATCTCCCTTGACGTGTCTCCATTGTAAGCCAGGAAACAAATCAGGAAACATTGTACGAACCTTTAGAGACATTTCCAGAGCAGAGTTCTATTCTTTCAGCCAACATTCTCTCTCTACTTGCACAGAAAATTGTGTCATATTTTGTCTAATTAAGTCACAGAATGTAAGTTTACACATACAGAACATGAAATGCCTTTTTTAATTTGCTGCTCTTATTTTTTTCAACATGTGCCTCAAGCAAGTTTTCCCATTTGCTGATGCGGCATCAAAAATGCACTTAAATTTCATTCCTCTTTCTCCGCGCACATCCACAGTCAGCAACAACAGCGAGATCGAGGAGACACAAACCAGAGACGACGACAAATATAACTGATTTTGTGGCATGACAGATGACCAATCCTGAGTCATCGGAAATTATTCACATGGATAAAACAACAAACGCATTGATCAAGAGACGTCTTTTTTTTTTCTTTTCTGTTTCTAGAGGGGTTAGAACGGACATCTATAGAGCCCCTTCCAATGAGTACCCGTTATTTAAATTGTAATATACATATCGACACTTAGGTTTACTAGGTTTACGAAAAAAATGGTATACCTATACTGAAATATTTGTCATCTAGAACCATAAAACAGTAAGACAACGTTAATTTATTCTCTTTTAAATGTCTATATTTGATTTGAAGTGAAACAACCAAGTCACTCCCCATAACCCCTTATCCCCCACCTAAAAGCTGCTTGAAAAGAAAGCGTCAAAAACAGAAAGTGATGAAAACGTGACAAAAAAGCAAATAAAAAGTTGAGAAAAAAAAGCATCAAACGAGTAACAAATGAGCAACAAAAGAGCGACAAAAACGTGATGAAAACAGAACAAAAACGTGACAAAAAAACGAGTGACGAAAGAGCGACAAAAAAGTGACAATAAAAGAGATGGAAAAAGTGACACAAAAGCAACAAAAGAGCGACAAATATTTGACAAAAACGGCAACAGGGCAACAACACACGGAAAAAGATCCATTTGTATATCACTCTACTGCAGCTGTTTCCATAGTAACGATAAACAATTGAGCCGGAACTAGCTTCAGGTAAAACTGATTAAAAAGTGAAATAACTCCTGCCCAAGACTTAAAAAACAGACCTCAATGAACAGTTTCAGTTCGCGGGACCATGGTATAAGCGGGATAATGCACCCCGAGGTGTCCATTATCAGAATAACTGGACTCCGCGGAAGCAACCGTTCCTCCCGTCCAGTTATTGCTGATAATGGACAGATCCCTTACCTGAAGGCTGTAAGCTTCAGTCGAGAGGTTTTGAGATTTGGATAAAGCTGAACTGGATAAAAATACGCTGGGTTAGGAGGTTAAGTTTTTATACCTGTAGGTAGGCCTGTCACAATAACACAATTTGTAGTTCGATATATTGAGGCAGGAAAATATCGCGATAAATGATATTATTGTGGACTACAGTTGGCGCAGTTGGTAGAGCAGGTCGTCTTGTGATCGGAAGGGTTCGAATCCCAGCTCCTGCAAACGCACACTGTTGCTGTGTCCTTGGGCAAGACACTTCACAATTCTGGCCTCCAGTGTCTGTGTACATTGGCGTATGAATGAGAATGTGAATGGGTGACTGGTTCCTTACTGTAAAGCACTTTGGGCCTGATAAAGGTAGAAAAGTGCTATATAAGTTAAGTCCATTTACCTCTGAAACCAGCTCAAAAATAATGGAAATCGTCGTAATTCCTTGTTCTAAAAGTACATAGTAACTTTTCCTTTATAACACATGAGTTGCAATTAGGCCTGTCATGATTTTGAAGTTCGATATATTGAGGCAGGAAAATATCACGATAAACGATAATATTGACTGAAGATAGCAGAAACTTTCAACTTTAAAGCATGAAAATGACAGTAAACCAGTGTTCTAAAAGTGCTTAATCCCACCCTACAATACCACACAAGCTGCAAAAACATGAAATATAATCTAGCACAATTTACTTCAGCTAAAAATCATACTTCTATAAAGAAAAAAATAGGAGGAAATGCTAATAAATGTACAGACAATATATATATTGAGACCAAAAATGTATAGTTTATTTGAAGATTATCATGACAACCATACTGCTATCATTTAACGGTATCCAGCCCTACTCAGTACCTGCACAACTGAGTAGGGCTGGATCAAGGAACTGATCAAAAAGTAATTTGTGCCACTCACCAGCTGAAGCCATGCATTCGTCATTAACACCTGGTTCTTCTCATCCTGAAAAAAGAAACAATAAAGAAATGACTGAAAATAGTGGAGGCTCCGCTTCACCCCCAACACCGCGTGACGTAGAAGCTGTGGGTGAGGAGCAGAGTTGGAAAATGTACTTTTGTGAGCTGTTCCCACTTTAATGTAATTTGTGTGCTGAGAATCCAAGCACATATGGCACACGTGTATAATGAAAGTAAATGACCCACAGTATCTGATAATATACGGTTCAGAGTCGTCACAATCCGTCTCTTTGGGGATTCAGTCTCCAGTGGCTTCTTGTGTGTTTGGCTGGATATATTGGATATAAATTTCACTTTTATTATTTATTATTGGTGTATTATTTTCAAATAGAGAGGACATTTTACTTAAGCTTTAGCAATGCTTTTTTTTTAAGTTAGGGCTTTTTTCTGAAATAGACATGGTACCCAGTTTAGACGTAATTTAGTCAATTTTATAACAAAAACTGGGTGTTAAATGTGTGAGAATCACTCTATAAGAATATAGATTATATAAGAAATTATGAAGAAGATGCAAGATAATTTTAGGGACATTTCACAAGGCAGCAACACTAATAACTGAGATAAAAGAGACATCTGAGACATCTAAGCCAGCGTATCACAGACTAGCAATTACCCAGCGGGGGGAAATTGGGATACCTCCAGGTAGCTGACCCACTTATGCAAACAGCCAAAGTGTGCAACTAGAGAGGTGTCGGGAGTAGTGGTCAAGGGTGAACCAAAAAACAACTATATTTTGGTTTAAAAGTTGTTGCAAAGCAGAGCAGGTCATTTAAGTAGCTTTGAGCTTTGTCAAATCTGGTCAAATTACTTATAGTAGCAGGGGTGTAGAATAGAACATTGGTTAAATATCCAGTAATGCAGAAAAATATGTAGGTTTCCAGATTATGTGCATGCTCATTAAGTGTAACATGTGCTGGGTCAGGAGGACCTTTACATAACAGGCAGCATAGTTCCTTTCACAAGCACGTCCAGTGTTAAATGTGACAATCCAACGTTATAAAATTATGTGCAATTTAAGCTAATTAAAAAACACAGAATAAATAAAGTATATGTACCACATCTATGATCTGCAGGAGAGTGAACCCCAGCTCCACCAGGATTGGGGCAGAGTCGTTGACCACTGGTCTCTCCAGGCGGTTGTAGTTGGCAAGCAGCTCCTTGTAGAGCTTCCTCTGGTACTCTCCCTGAAAAGATCCTAAAACAAACGAGAAATATTACTGGATTTTTTATAAAAGGGATGATATAAAAAGAACTAAAACATGGCATTTACTTGGTGAAGGTCACTCTTTTAACAGTATGGCCGACTTTGTATTTGCATTTTCACATAATAAATCTCTCCCCCACGTTTTATGTTCCAGTAACAGAACCCTATCAGTGCTTTGGCTTTAGGTGTCCTTTATCTGCAGTTCATTACCTGGACCAAACCCGGTGTGCTGAGACTGAATGTCAATGCCGAATATAGTGACTCCTATCACCTCCCTCTTTGTTTTTCCTGCTGTTGAAACCTACAGACAAAACATGTCGTCTTTAACTCATAAACAATGACAGAATTGTCCAATTATGTCACGTTTGAATGCAGATTCTGGCATGTTGGCTGGATATGTCACTTTGTGATTATGCTGATGTGTTTTTTGGCCAACCTCTCATAACTTCCATTGATCCCCTCTGTGTCACCTTCCAAACACATTAGGCAATGGGCATCAGTCTTACATCCAAAAATAATCTGGCACATATGCATTATTTAGCTCATTTTCTCATCATAATTTAGAATACCTGCAATTATACGGTGGTTAGCATATCCAATAAAAACACAATGGTAAATGGCCTCGACTCATATTCTGCTTTTCTACCTTCATTATGCCCAAAGTACTAAACAGCCAGGAACCAGTCACCCATTCACACTCTCATTCTTACACTTTCTGATCATGAGACGACCTGCTCTACCATCTGTGCCACCGTCGCCCCAACAAAACAACAGAACACACAAGGGGGCTAATATTGGATATATTTCATATTTTACAAATCCTATATTCATTCAGTATTTACAATGTACATTTGGACATCTTAGCCTTGATTTGTTTTTATTGCACAATTTAAAATCAAGAATGTGTCTCCATATCTCAGAAGTTATATAATGTAGTCCAGTTATAATGCTGCTTTATGCTACGACCGGTACAGTGATTAGGAAGGTAAATCAAATGATAAAATGTATGCCAATGATGGACACCAGGAAGGAAGAGGCATAGACCAAGGACAGGATCACAGCATGTTCGGTGAAGGTGTCGAGAGTAAACTATAAAAACACAGTGGAACTTCATGTGTGACATATATCGGAGTAAGGGATGGCATTTTGATCCAGATATTCTATTTTAACATTATAACATTGTAGTGGATGGGAAGATGAGGTCAAAGAGCAGCGGATGTAATGTCTCTGTGATTCTATGAAGGATAAAGGACATGCCATCGGTTCATTAATGCTGTAATGAGGAGCGTTACAACAGAGCAGAGACACAAGTCAATCCCTCTGTTTAGACCTAAGCCATGTGAACAAGGATTGATAGATGTCCTGCAGGTGCCACAGAGTTTTAGTTGGTCCAGGTTTGCAATTCACTGTTTGGAAGCTGATGATTTGCTGATGATAGTGACCCCATTGAGAAACATATGGAAGCGAACTACGAGCACTTAACTGTTGGAGAAATAACAATGGTGCTCGAGAGGATTGATGAAGAGGCAGCAGTCAGGATGTCTTATACAGGAGAAGTTTATTTACCATCGTTACGGGACCCGGAGACATGCACTCAAGACATTGCGCTAGTCCTACCATTCAAGTCTGCCTATGCTTCCACAGAAGAGGGATAAATACCGTCTAAGAGCGTCATACCGGTACGCAAGCAAAACATTCAGTGGCGCTTGAGCACCACAGTCAAGGCTATGACAGAGATAGTACGACTGTACAGCTTGACCCACGGATAGTACGAGTTTACAGCTTGACCCAATATGATAAATAGTGATTTAATGTTATCCTCTAACATTAACACCAACTAAACATTATACCTGAGATGGGGCCAAAGCTGTACAAATGTGGTTTTGTGGTAAAGTAGCACCTAACTAAGTTCATGTAAAAAATCAAAACCTGCTCAAGTAAAGAATGCATCCTCTGCACACAGACACCCAGCTGCACCTCTGTGAAACAGCACATGAAGGTTGTCCTGAGCTCCATAAAATTAGTTTGTGCCTTATAAGCAGAACAGACTGCTCCGGGGCACTTGCAGAAGCCCCAAGGCATAAGTCCTCGAGGGTGGCTTTTGTGTCCTAGCTTAGCATCACACTGCAGAGATGAATGCATTTCTGTATTCACAAGGTCCTCAGTGAGACATGCTAATGTTCTGTTGGTGTGAGATTGCTCAACATCAGTGTTTATTGAAAAAATATTGGCCAGTGAGCAATTCAGCAGATTTATTGTTGGAGGTAATTGACAGGAAATGAAAAATGTTCTGTTGGACACAGAGATGTAAATTTGTACTGCATTTATATGCATTGTGCTTCCCTAGGGAGGTCACACATTCCTCTGTCGACTTTGTGACACCTAATGAAAGATTTATAAAACTATCTTTGCTCAGTTTAACTTTCTTGTAGTATTTCCCACCTCTGTCACTCAAAACTTACAGATGGAATTTGAACGCATCACAGCCAGCCTATTATAGTGGTAAATCATATGGCAATGGCCAGATTAAGCAAACATTCTGCTGTTGATGCTGCAGTCTGCACTATTCATACATTCGTAGAACCTGTGTCGCCATGATGTGCTCTATAATGCCACAGCGCCACAGTTAATATGAATCCTGCATAAATTCTTCCTTCATCTTGGCAGATAAATTATCTTTTATCTCCGACATAAAAGACAGTTTATCAAACCGCTGTCCAACTATAATAATCTTTATTCACAATTAAACACTGCGCACTGCTATTTCAAGATTCTGCTGATTTTCTTCTATCTGTTGCTTAACTTCTTCAGCCTCTGTCAACATTTGAAGCACAATCAACTCTCAGCTCGCAGTCAATATGGAAATTTGGCAGTCAGGACATAATCTCTGTGAGCAAAAATCCAGCAACGGTGAGAACCTGTGCTGGAGGGCACCACGATTCACAACAAACTTGAGGAGCTGAAATACGAGGTTTCTCTTTTGTTTCTCCTTTAAAATATGTGAGGATGAACAAATAACTGCCAGCATTTCTTTCATTTTTCATAGCCCATTTCACAAGAAGTCTTTGATGTGATAAAGAATGAAAATAACTTTTTTTTCTAATCTCATACTTTCTCTATTGAAAATGGCAGTTAGCCGTTCTAATCCCCACAGCATTGAAAATTGTAAATATGAAGAAAGAAATGAAGTTGTGTCCCATCTGTACATTTGTCCTGGGTCAGTGGTTTCAGATGGGGCAGGTTTTGTTTCCAAAAAGATGACCACAAGAAACGAGTCTCACAAATATACACACAAAGCGATAAATAATAATGCACAATATGACAATAAAATTGAACCGAGATATATCGAAATGTAATTATTTTATCAACATAGATAAATAACGGCTAATCCCCTCACACACACTCGTCCACAATCCATGAAATGAGATTGATGATAAATAAAACGTTTGCCACATAATAAACATCTACGTCACATGAAGTACACAATAACTAGCTGATACAACTAAATATCCAACACAATACATAAATACACCTCTGTACTTTTACATAAAAGTATTGAAATTGTTTTAATTATACCTATGGGCTCTGTAATATATGTCTGAAAGACTCCAACTCTGAAAGACTTGTGAGGACTCCAAAGTCATTATCAGGCATACAACACAACAGGGCTGTGATCCCAGAATGCTTTGGGACACTGGGAGCAGACTGATAAACCTGGAAGAGGAAGAGGGCGGCACAGAGAGACAAAGAAGTGACAGACATCGTCTCCCCGAGGGTCTGGACTGACAACACCACGTCTAATGCACCCCATCCACAGCCTTTCTCATGGAAATACAAAGGCTTTTGTATGAGAAAGATGTATTAAAATGATACATTGTGCTTATTGAGGGGAGAATATGGGGGGTTTGCATCAGATGATGTAGCAATCACACAAATCATTCACTCGTTACTGTTTGTTGGAGTCAATCACAGTGTGTAGGTTTGAGGTGAATGATCCATTTAATAGATTGCTGAGACCTGCACCGACAAACCGCCCTTCTCCCTCATTTTGGGGCAATTCTGCACCACCAATTCACAATAAACACACCTTTGGGCATTGGGAGAAAGCCATAGGCACCAAAAGAATGGCTGTTCTGTAATGGCAAATACGTACAGGTAACTTTCTGTTTAAGCAAAGACAATCTTAAAAAGGTTATGCTGTGCCAGTTTTCTTCAGATGGAATCACTTTAGTCAAAGTCACACGTATCAGACCATTCATCTATCTTTTAGAATAGACGCCAAGCTTGATGACGGTCATTACCTGTATGTGTGAGTGAGAAGCACCACAAGGTGATAAAATAATTGGACCCACCAGCTCAACACTGTAACCGTGTGTGTGGCAACTGTTCTATGTGTTTAACAGCCGTCCTTCAAGACAGCCCTCTATACTGTTTTTGCTGATACGTTATATGCTCACGCTTTTTATAAAATGTCAAGAGATTTCAGCAGCAAAGAATAAGAATTGAAAATGCAGGTCCAATCATATAGAAGCCAGCGTTTTCTATGGGGTTACAATGGCTAATTTTAGATGTTATTTAAGATGAAGTAAGAAAGATCAGATTCTTGACAGGGCAAAAGGAAAATGTGTCAATAGTGGCCACAAAGTAACAATAAAAATTACTGTTGAGCCAATACATAAGGTTTCAATATATATACAAGGCTAATGGGAGGCAGATTATTTGCTGTGGTGAGGCCTGAAAGGGAACAGCTCAAGGACCAGAGTGGCCCCTGTGCGACAGTATAGAGGATAGAAAAGACACATTTTGTTCACCATGATCACAACCCTCGTGACCAGCTCCATGGACAGGCAATGATGAGAGTATACTGTCTATAATCTATGGCCAAAGATTGACAGCTCTAACCACTGGGCATTTAATCCTAATCCAGAGGTTAAGACTTTAGGAGGTAGAATGATGAGCGCAGCCATGGCTATTTCCACATTATATTCTACTGTAATCTACTATCTAGTTATTTTAGGGGCTGCCATCAGTATGTGGCAAGGCAATCAAAAGTGCGAATGAATGAGGAGAATGATACACATCGTAATGTTTTATCCATAAAAACACAAAGTCAACCACGGGTTTTACGCATTCTGCTACTGTATCAGCGACTAGTGTCTGTGGTTTCTCTTCAGTTAAGCCGCTGTGTCACAAACCAGGAGCCTAAGTTAAAGTCCAGATGATGATGATGATGATGATGATGGCAAGAGATTTAGAGGAGAATTAACATCATCCACGTTCCTCTGCGCACGAATGAGGAAACATAAATGCGCACTCTAATGCCACAATTGAATATGCACATTGCGTTTTTAAGCATTGCTCAGAAAATTGCTGAATTGAAGTTTAATTGGAAGGAGCTCATTAATCATGTGTAGGGTGGTATTGAAGAGTTGCAGAAAATGTTCAACTGAAATGCTCACTAAAACTTATTGGTAAAAAAAAAAAAACTTTATACGTCACAGTTCCGATGACAAGTTGACTTTGGAACCTACCTTTGATTAAAAGCGTTGTCCAGAGATATAATCCAAATGCCAGAAAGTTGTGGTGCCGCATCTTTAGGGTCGTTTTGCCCTAGAAGTGAGCTCCGGGTTCCGGCTTAATTCTCATGCAATCTTCGTCGGTCCTGCTGTAAAGGCGAGCATCAGGCAGAAATGAGGCGGGAAGAAGGGCAACAGCGGGGGATATAAACTACAACAGACGCGTGAAGTGAGGCAGCGCGCGCCGCTCACGTCGTTTTGCCGAATCACATTCCCGCGCACACGCGCACACGCACGAATTGGCAAACGTCTCACCCAAGTTTTCTTTCTTTTTTCTTACTTTAACGTGTCAGATAAAACCTTAAGTATCCTTATGTCTATAGACCTACAAAAAATAAAAATTATTAGAAAAATAATGGAGCAAAAAAATAAGAATTAAGTACCTCACCTAATCTTATTATCTATGCATGTATTATTCACGGCCTGCGTTTGGGGCTGTGATGTGATGTGATGTCGCAGCGTCAGCCACTGCAAATTTTGCCCGGGGCAATCATGCATACTTTTTGCCTATCCCAAGCATTGGGCATGAATAAGCAAACCAAAGCGTTAGTGCCTCCAACAGGTGATAATTGCTCCTTGTGTTTCAGAATAAATCCTCTCAGAAAGTTCAGTGGTAGGTTGGGGACAAAAAGCCGTACATTTTAGACGAAGAGAACCTGAGGCATCCCTCATCGTCACTGATGAAACAAACAAAACAAAAAGGTTTTATTATGTAAAATAAAAATGCACCAAAATTAAGATATATACACTTTGATAGAAATGCAATTGCATTCACATTCATGGGGATTCCATGTCATTAAACCTATCAGGGGTTATTTGTTTTTATTTAGACACTTTGGTTTCCCTTAGGCTACTGTATCATATGTAGGCTGCTACAGTATCATTCAACCCAGACCATAGGGTGGGCTTAAGAACCCATAGGCTACATGCAATTCCCAAACTAACAGTACCTGTGTTGGGTAAAAGTTGTGATCGAACTACATATATCCAACCTTTTGCCTATGATCAACTAATTGTTCTGATACACTGGTTTGCAAGAGCACTTTTCTGTCATTCACTTCTGTCATTATTCTTTACTCTTTTCAAAAGAAAACCCTGTCCACTTTAAAATAGAGTGAACTGAATACACGGACAGTGAGGATTGTGCCTCATTTAAACCCTCCTTTGTTAAACGTTTTCATTGCAATCACTGATATATTTTAACAGTTATATAAAAAAGTCCAGCGTGCGTGTGTGTGTGTGTGTGTGCGTGTGTGTGTGCGTGTGTGTGTGTGTATGTGTGTGTGTGTGTGTGTGTGTGTGTGTGTGTGTGTTAAAGAATGAGGTCACATGAGTTTAGAGTTTGTCTCTCTGCCTTTGATCTGCAGAAGTTAAGATGGAGCAGAGCATGCTCTCAGGGTACTGTGTGTGTTTATTTATTGAGACATGACAGTTTTATTAATGTTTGTACTCCAAAGTACATGACATCATATTAGGGAATTATAAATTCATTATTTGTTTTATGAAATTTCAATAAAATCTGTGTAGATTTACTCTCAGTTTTCAGGAGGATTTCCATCATAGACAAAAGTTCTTACGCCACCATCTGTACTTGGTGGTTTATGTCCCGAATGTTTCGCCTTAAACAGTTTTGTCAGCAGTAATGTAATGTATTGGACCAGTATATGTTCAGACATCTGCCAAACAAACATCATTAGTCCTGATGAAGCTTCTTGGTTGACAGGCCAAACATCCAACAAGAGAATGGCTTTACAATCTTGGTTCATGATTCTCTACAGCTTATTTCTTCAAGTACTACCACAAGCTGGCACCAGACTAATCATAAACCCATCATAAAATATCCATCAACATAATTCTAGATTAGTCCTTCAAAAAAATTATCAAAATTCTAGAAAGCACTTAACTCTGAAGTTGTAACAGTCAGTTGCTGTGAATAAAAATACAGTGAAAACCTCTCCTGCGAGATTGGTTTCTTTTAAATGTTAATTGTTGTGCTCTTAATGAAATGAAAGCTGTGCTAATGTCGCGTTACGTGGTTCCATTTGTCTCCTACGATGGAGGTGACTGTAGTTTATTATTGGGATCTCACTCAAAGCTCACACTTCTCACATATTAAACCCTTTATTGAGTGGAGAGAGAAACATGCCACAGCCTCATCAGTAAAGGCGACAACTTCAACGTGACTTCCAAAGTGGTAATTTCCTGTGGCTCTAAATATTACATTATATATCTAGTGGGAACGAGGCTTTTCTGCTCACTCTTGAAAGGACCAGACATGTAGCGCTGCACCTTAACCGGGCATCACGCCAAATTGATACTCAGGGGACTGGCTTTGATTCCTCAAGTTTTAAAAGAACCCTCAAAAATATCAACTTCGAGCAGAGTTTGAGAGAGCTCATTATGTAAAAATCGTATAAGGTAATGTGGATTGTATTTAGAAAGAAGTAAGGTACCGTTTTGCATAGTGTATTGCGGTGGGTGTATACATTTACTACGCTAATCACGTGTCTGCAAGTTACCAATTCCAATGACTCAAACATTCGAATCAATACAAATGGGTAAGAATCCATGGCTGCTTCTGAATTCCTCAAATAATAGCTCCTATGTCCTGATCCCATAGCTCCTGCCCCCTGGTCACGTGATAAGGTCAACCGTTAGATCCCTACGCACCACAGCAAGAAGGTCTGGGTTCGATTCCCACCTGGACAGGCCTTTCTGTGTGGAGTTTGCGTGTTCTCCCCGTGTCTGTGTAGGTTTCCTCCGGGTACTCCAGTTTCCCCTACCACTAAAAACATGCACAATAGGCCCAGGGTGAATGACTGATGGTGGTCAGAGGGTCCGTTGGCGCAGATGTGTGCAGTTGCAACACTCCTGTCAGTCTCCCCCAGGGGAAACTGAAGCTGCTAACATAGCTCACCACCACCGAGCATGGAGTGAATGTAAAAAATGCTCTCATGTAAAGCGCTTTGCACAATCCGACCGTCCTCACCCAGCGACGGAAACAACAAGGGAAGTGACATCATATTGTACATGTTTTTAGCTGTTTCATAAACTATACACCTACTTGGACAATAAAAAACACGCCTACTGCAGCCACTGACTTTAATGAGTCAAACATGAACCACAATAACGATATGAAGCCACACAGAAAACAGACAATGATAAAAAGCTGTTTCAGATTTAGCTTCCGCAGCTACAGCTTCATCACAGAAATAAAAAATGCTCTGGTCAAATATTCCACCAAATCCTGTCCTTTGGTTCATCCTCAGAGAAAGATGCCGCATTAACACACAGTAAGGTCTGCTCCTCTGCTGCACAATGTATGGAAATGAGCCATGTGGCTTAAGTTTCCTCTAAATGAAAGCTAAAGCACAAACTGCCTAACATATATTTTGTCACTTTTATAAACTTTAGCTTGAGCATATACTTTTATTTTTTATTTTTTTATTAATATTATTAAATGTGCTCTTGTCAATCAACAGTGAAGAATCACTCGAGGTGCGGTGGCTTATGGGATGGCACATAGCTCCTAATCGCCGGTGAGGAACCACCAGAGGTCCCTATGCAAAAGGAGGTATGATAGGACGTATTGAGGCTCCTTTCCTTACCTCCTTCCCAACGGACAGCCCTATTTGGACGCTTCTTGTCATGGCAGACGCTGACGCACATCTGGTTTTGCCTTAGACCTCTTACCTATCTGCTCATCTTCGGATGAACCCCATGCCTAGTCTAAATCTTTATATTTTTCAAGAACAAATGTTTAAAATCTATTTGTGCATACACTCACCAATATCTTTAGTTCTGCTGCTCCAATGGGATAAAGAAGCATTATAATAATAATACATTTTATTTAAAGATGCTTCACGGAAATACAATAGATAAATTAACAATGCAAATAGCCTAAATTAATTGTACATAAAAATGTAGCAATGACTGAAATTTCTGGTACATTATGTTTTTTTATTGGAATTGAAACAAAAGTTTTTAAAAGGAAAAAAAAAAATCTGGTGTCACACATTTCTATACTTACCGTCACAGTCCCATGGTTTGGGTGGAGCGCCCCCTGGTGTGTAAAGTGCTGCACACTTTTAAAATTAGATCTAAAAAACGCAATTTACCAAAGGGTGTTTTACCACACGGACTTGTGGTTAAAAAAGTGATTTCTTGTTGGCTATTTTTGTGTAAGAATGAAACAGAAATGCTTAAGGACGTAGATCTGAGCACACACTGTCGTCTTTATGCTGAATTTAGACTCCAGTGTGTCCCTGTGTGGAGGGGTATGTTTAATGAACATGTTTTTGGATGGTCTCTCTGGGCCGTCCGGGCTCACCCTGAGTGACTGCCACATGGCTCCATTCATTCAGCTACTGAGAAACGCTGTGAAAGAGAGTCTTGTTCTGTTCACGTTGAGCCGAGAGTTTGTGAGCTGTGCAGACACTCATCCTAACATCAGCCCACTGTGCACTCTGCAGGTAAACCATCATACCTTTTTAACAGCAAAAGATAATGCTATTCATATTTCAGTCAGGTGATTGATTATGTACTGAAGCAATACGTCAAATGTTTCTATTTTTCCATTTCTAGGCATGAATTTGAAGATTGTTATCCTTTTGACAATTGTGGGAGGTGTGTTCATCAATTACAAATATAACGTGCATCCTTTTTTCAACATTTAGTACATTTGTTATCATGTGCAGTTAATATTTTGTTCTAGGGGTTTTGTCTGCACCTTTTGCCAAGGAAGATGAAGCAAAGAAGTTCATCCGTCGGAGGAGACAGGCAGGTTACTGGGACCCCTACAATTCGCAAAATGTGTGGGGATACACTATTCAGGAACAGGTGTGTGCTGTTCACGTAAATCACTAAAATCCCAATAAGTTAATTTGAAGCATTGTTATATTGTATGTTTACAGGCCAATGAGTACTGGACTGCCCTTCGCACTGACGCTCAATACTACATGGACATGGGACATCTAATGTTTGACCGTTCTGTGGTTGAGTAAGAGGCATTGGATGATTTGTAAACTCGTAGGTCTAATCTGGCTGCATGTTTATGGGTTGTTCTGTTTTTTTACATATAGTGAAAACAACCGTCTGTACATGGAGATGCTGCGTGATGCCAGAGCTCACTTGGACAGTCACACGGGACAACAGGGTTAAGAAAAACAGCTGGACCCATTGAGGAGCTGCTACAGCACTGTCACCACAGTACTGTGCTTCCACAACTGTTTACACTTCTGTCTTATCTTTGCCAAATGTGTGTAAACATTTTAAAATGAGATCTTTACTCTTCAACCATTTAGATTTAGAGCATGAATTGTTACTTAAAACTGAATATCTAAACTTCTGTAAGTGGCAGGTACACGGTGTATTTTATTACAGTGATATTAAACTTTACATTTATAAAATACTGTTATTACGGGTTCTGTAAATGTCATGAGTGCAATATATGATACTCACCACTAGATGGTAGTATATATTAATTTGAAGTTTTACTACAGACAAGCAAAGTTCTGACAACATAAAATCCAGATAAAACCGTATAAACAAAACTTTATTTGTGCACTGAGAACATATTGTAATTTACCATTACTGTTTTACCATTTGAACAAGCAAAAATATCCTGAGCAATGTTCTCTTAATTACATAACGTTCATCTTCATTATGTAAAATCCTTAGTACTTCTGTGGCAATCTCCTGTTTGGTGCAGACAAATACCTGACTGAATTTCTCTGTGAACGTGGGAAATCCCTGTAGTCAGTGTGGAGGGGTGGAGGAGGACTCCTCACTGGGAGCTGGAGGGACTTTCATGAACATGTGCAGAGCTGGAGTGAAGATGAAAATAGTGCCCAGAATCGCCACAGTGAGAAAAGCCCAGAGGAAGATGCGGTCTAATACCTGGGCAACAAACTTCCAGTCTTGTACCACCTTAAAACAGAGACAGAAAAGATGAAATTATTATTTATACTTGTGTTGTATACATTATTTTACTTATAATTTAATTGGCAGAAGAAATGTTGGTTTGCTCTTGAAACTAGCAATACAAAAACAAAGCTTACTTCTCGGATGAAGTGCTCCTTGCGGATGTGTCTGCTGATGTAGCGCACAGAGTGAATAGCCTTCTCCAACATTGAGGACCAAGGCTCTTCCTCCTTCCCCTCTGAAGCAGTCGCCCTCTGACCTCCTGCCCTCCTGCCAGACCGGTTCTTGACCTCAGGACTCTCGGGGGCCAGCTCCGGGTAGTGGTAACGGTCAGTGTGGCCTCGCATGCAAAGCATTCTGGGAAGTTTCTGGAGGAACAGAGTGCGGACCCAGGGCGACATGGGGTGGTACGTGGCAGAGGAGCGGTGGTGGACGTTTATGACAAAGACGGTGACGATGATGGAAAGTGTGACAAAAATCATAATGAACAGCAGGTATTCTCCGATAAGAGGGATGACTTTGGAGGAAGAGGGAATGATTTCTTCAATGACGAGAAGAAACACAGTGAGAGACACGAGCACAGAGGTGGAGAGAGACAGCTTTTCTCCTTCGTCAGATGGAAGATAAAATACCAGAACTGTGAGGAAAGACAAGCCTAAACACGGGATGATCAGGAAGAGTGTATAGAACAGTGGCAGCCTCTTGAGAATAAAAGAGTATGTTATAAAAGGGAATGAATACAGGCCATCTTTTCTGTTGCCTCTGGCCCCAGTGGCATTGAGTATCTCCCACTCTCCATTGTCAAAGAAGTCTTTCCGGTCGACCTGGTAGTCCATCAGAACCAGGTCCACCATGTGTCCGTCGTAGGTCCAGGAGCCGAACTTCATGGTGCAGTTCTGTCGGTCGAAGGGGAAGAAGGTCACGTCCATAGTGCAGGCTGATTTGTAGCTGGCAGGAGGGGTCCAGGTGATGGCACCATTGTATTTGACAATGGCTTTGGTCATGAGGGAGCCCTCGAAACGCCCATCAGCGCTAGCACAATGAATATAAAACAATTAATATTTGTGACGTGTTATATGCAGTAGCCATTATGCTCACGGTATAAAGTAAATAAGTAATATTGCAGATTACTCAAATACATCAATTATTTTATGGAAAATTATTGTCGAATGTTATGGGTCTTACTTTTCATACAGAACAATGTCAGGCAGCCATATATTTTCAGAAGGAACTCTGATGGAGGTGATTCCGCCATAATTATCTGGATTCCACCGAAGCTTGAAGTCGTACCATTCCTGAACAACAATAAAGCGATAAGTGCAGCACAGTTTTTCCTGCACGCTTTTCTACATATTTGTACTATTGCTCTTTAGACGACAGTACTCTATGTATGTGAATGCATTTATTTGGTGCATACTGTGCATATCTGAAAGGTTAGTCACTGCATTCGTTGAATATTGGCCCTGAGTTGATGGTGCATTCAATATCACAAAGCTATTACCTGGCACAGCCAAACATTTGTTGTCATGAGCTGGTTCTTTTCATCCTGAATGACAAAAAAAAAAAAAGTTCAAAGCAACATAACAGAGAATATTGCATTTCGGTCTGCCTCAAAATAAATGTCCACATAATGATCACCTATATTGAGTGGAATACAGTATGGTCCTTTTTAGTCTGATAATATCTTCTGTGTGCATAATTAATTAATAATTTCAAAACAGCCTTAAATCATAATGATGAGCAGACACCAATTTGTGTTCTAATAGCAGAAAGCAGTATGTTGAGCATAGAATGGCTTTTTTAAAGAATGGCATGAACCATAAGCAGAAGCACTATTGTTTCTCATACAGCAATGGAGTGTTACATTTAAGTTTGCTTTTTTTTAAGCCACTAAATAGAGATTAAAAAATGCTTTGGGAAATACTGGCCCATAATTAATGCAATGAGAGGTGAAAGGGAACAAGAATCACACTGCAACGATTCGGAGTGAAACACTTAGGAGGAGGAACTGGCCACAATGGCAGCAAACCCAAAGTCGCAGATGAGAGCGGGATGACAGAGAGTGCCTAAGCTGCTCTGTGCACCCACCCCACGCCTCAGCTGTCAAGCTCATCCGGATGTTTTGGTCATCACACAAACCAGAGGTGCACAATAATCTAATTTTGAGCCATGCGGCGGGCCAGGGAGACACAGGGGACGAGCAGATACCAGCCTCTCCGTAGCCTCTATTCCCTTTCCCAGAATGCACTCAAACCTTTTTGAGAATAAGCTATACAGTCCTTTGTGTGCCGGGCAGAAAGAAAAAGTGCATGTTTGAGCTGGCAACATGAAGATTTAAGTGAGGATAAATATTTTAAACCAAAAAAGAGACTTCTTCCATTAGCATTCTCTATTTTTTTACCCTCAACGAAACAAGCCATCTCCACCAATCAGAAAGGCTGTTGTAATATTAAAGAAACACTCTGAGGAGAGACTCTGGAAGGCTGCAGAGCTATTTCAGGACCATGGAAAGCTCCTTACTGTCGTCCTGCCTGTGTGCACTGTGTGGATTTGTTACATAGCCATGAAATAAAGTGTGATAATTATGAGGGAAAACATTTAACGTATGGTTGAGCTTACACAAGGAATAAAATAAATGCGGGTGCATCTGTGTGTCTGAGTTCTTCTTACCACATCCACCAGCTGGGAGATTTTCAGTCCAAAGCGCACTCTGATTGTGTCATTGACACGTTGGATGGGTCGGACCCAGCGCTGGTATCCCTGGAACAGGTTCTTAAGCAGGGCATCCTCCATTTCAGCCAAAGACACAAACTCAGTCTTAGCTGTGGGAAATATAGACAAGAATTATTCCGGTCCTGACTTTTAAGTACAATAAAGGACTTGCATGAATGATCCCATGTGTGACAAGCATACTTACCTTCAAATAGAGAAGTATTCCTGATTTTTTTTAAATGAAAAATTAGATTTTTTTTAAAAGTACACTTGTTTTATTATTATTAGAGACTTGTATGCATCTCTTCAAATAGATAACATAGAACTTTAGGTAAACCAATGGCATAATAGACATCAGAAATAATCATTCATCGGTGTGAAGCTCAAATCCTCGACTGTAGTTGAGACTCAACTCAACTCACTACGCTCAATACTTCCTGGACGAATGAGAGCCTTCACAAACAATGCAAGAGTTGTGTATAGAGATGACCTGCAATGCACTGAAGAGCATTATGTAGCTTGGGCCTGTATGCACAATAACAACGTTCTCAGACAGACATGTTGGGACAGCTCAGACATCATGCCTGTAATACTGATAACCCGAGAGGTTACAGCCTTTGATGGGATTTTAATAAATAAACAGAAACACCAACTGGGTGACAGGCTGCTGTGACGCGGCTTTACACTGAAACATGTGACAGTTCACAAAAACATGACGCTTGGACAATTTGTTGCCAAATGACCATAGTTATAACACCTTCAAATACGTTTACTTCAGTGCGACTGTGCGTAATAGTCCTCGCCTTTCAGCGCGCTATTGCTTCACTATTCGTGAGAAGACACCAAAACAAGTTTCTCACCTGAAACAGCCGCACGGCACGCGCCGCAGGACAGGAACAGCAGAAGCACGGAGCCGGACTTCATGTCGTTCTGGTCCGAGGCGTGAAGCGCAGACTCCTCTGTTCACCACTGATCCGAGTGAACCACGGGCGGGCGACAGAGTCTAGAGCAGGCGGGGACCTGAGCCCGTAGAGCCGCAGAGACGATCGCAGGGGATGGGTGTCGGGAGGAGCATGTGGCCGGTGTGCCCGCTCCACGGCTCACTGCGGGGCGTCACGGGGAGAGGTGGTCTCTGCGGGAGGAGGGGCCCGCGTGGACTCCTAAAGCTTCTATGAAATAACTATTATTGTATGGTAACTTTTCCTGACAGTGCACAATGGTTTAGATTTTTAATTAGGCATATTTCCATTTGAATACGTTTTGAATAGGCCTGTGGACTTTTTGTGACTTTTCATATCATGTTACCTGCTAAAGACAAACACTTGCAAGATTCAAATTACTTTACATAGTACTGTTGTTACATTTAAGGTCAAAGAAACAAACGCTCTGAGATCATTTGTAATCGTAAACTCGCTATCAGTGACATCTCATATGCTCATTGGCCGGTAGAGGGGGTCAATGAGCATATGGCTTTTGTGTTGTTTACAAATCTGTGCAGTTACTGAACTATTTTTGGGGGTGTTTTCGAGATAATCATAATGTCGCACCTCATGCTATGAATGTATGGGCTTTGATAAAATACTTGTTATTAAAACACCAGGCTCCACACTTTGTGTCATAATTAGGGTGACCAGATTTTCCAAATAAAAAACTGGGACACTCGCGATTCGTCTTTTGTTCCCCTGGTTCTGTATGGATGGATGTTCTGTCCTTGTGATTTTTGCTTTACTTCCCTTGTGTTGATTTCCTGCCCCGCCCTGATGTGTTTCACCTGTGCCCCGTTTCCTCATGTATTTATGTTTTTCCCTTATCCTTCGCCATGTCACTGTCTGGTCAGCCCTGGTTTGTTTGAGTTTTGGCGTCTCTGGATTTTGTTATTTTGTTTTTTGTCATTCATTAAACATCACCAGTTTTGTTGCGGTCCTGCATTTTGGGTTTTATTTTCTTCACTCCACCGTCACACTTTGTCTGAAGAACAATCTGCTTTGTCTACACAGCCAGATGTTTTTAGAGGCAGCGGCACATTTCGCCTTGTCTTTGTTTTCAACATGTGTTTATATCCCCAGCCATGGCTCGATAACACTAGCTGGTAACCAACATCCAACCACTGGTAGATTTCTGTTTCAGCTACTAATGATTTTTGCGTATCGACAAGAAAATCAATCACATATAGCTAAATCATGTATTTGTTGTATCATATCAACAAAGCTGCATGTAAATTATTTGAATATGCTGTTGGGGCAAAACCATCGCAACTGATACAGTTGTTGCCAGTTATTGTTGGAAAAAGAAAAGTGACAGGGGTCAGTGATCAGACATCTTTAAACTGCATATGACAGGTTTTAATGCTTTTGAAAATAAGACTTACTTAGAAGGATAACATCAGTTGCAATCAACATAAATAACAGCAATTTTAATGAAGAAAAGTTTGACTCATTTCCCATTGAACCTTCGTGTGATCCTTCAATTTTTCGCCCTTTCAAGACCCTAATGTCAGAAAAATGTACACTCCAAAAAGAGCCTTAAAATGGCCATACATTCATATTTTTTTCTGCTTTTTTTTACAAAAATCTTCAGTGGATTTTGGGTCATTCTGATGGGAGAACATTTCTCAGTTTGTAAACACGGTGGCCTATTCCTTTAAGATAATTGGCAACAGTTTAAAATTGTTTGCCTTCATGTTTCTTCCAATAACGAAGTGAAACTATAAACATCACAAAAATAGTATAACTAAAGAAAGCTGGGTACAATACCTAGGAAAGTCTTAATTATAATCGTGTTAAATATGTTTTAGCAAAAATTGCTATTGTATTATGCACTTTAACGTCAGACCCTGCCATATCGTCACTGTGTGAGAAGCAGAATGCACCCACTTCTGATGATGAAGTTTGGTTTCGACTAAAGCACAAATAGAATGTGCCGTCAGGACAAAATTCGGTGATAACACTCCATCCACAAGTGGTGAGAGAACAGGAGGTCCGAATGTAAATCAAATCAAAGAGACAGAAAGTCGGAGGCGAACTTAAAACGGATATGGACAGTTTGTGAATCAGCTGAGGCAGCAACACGTTTGAGAAGGGTATGTGTGCTGAGAAATTCTTGCGCAAATACCAGCTGCCAGAAAAGAAATCAAGAACTTCTATTTAGATATAAGTCATTACACTCGTACTGAAAACCCAAGCGAGGACTGCTTTGGAAATCAACCTGTGCAGCAGTTTTCCATATAGACATGCAAACCTGAGTGCTTAGTGTCTGACATTGAAAGGATTTGTGCGTCTCATTCATATAGGTTTCCAAGACAAGTATAAGCCTTGTCAATCACCAATTTGTTACATAACTTGTTTTTGCGTCGGCGCTGCTTACTTTCCAGTACAGTTCATGTCCCTATTCAGTGAGTACTCTTTCCACACTTCTTATTTTGGACTATTTCTGGTAACAAGTAAAACTGTTGACAGTGAGTTTTTATGGATTATCTCAAATAACTGCTCTTCCCCCAAAAAACACGCAACGCTCTGATGAAAATGGCAGAGAAATGTTTCCTTTCAACGTTTCAATTTGAATAAACCAAGGATTTATAGAAATGATCATGTAAGTCCCACTGTGCAGGCATGAAGCGCACTTTCTCCATTATTTCCTGCTCCTTTGTTTCCGTCCTGCTCTCCATGTAAAGTAATGGCGATGACGGTAGCCTGATTATCTCTATGAATTATCCTGATTTTCTGCTCCACTTGGATGTGTGGGGCGGGCAGCTGCTGTCTCGGAGATGGCCCAGTCCTCTCCTCTAATCATCTGGAAACACAAATTCTCTCGGGCTGGAAACCTGCCTCTCTGCTCCCAGTCGACTCTGACCAGCTGCAGTGAGTGCTGCTGGAACCCTGTGTGTAAATGTGTGTGTTTTGGCTTATGTTAAATTACTGTAACACTTTGCAAGATTTGACCAGGCCCACAGCGACAGTAAATCTTCTTCCTCCCTTTTATTCTTAACCCTTTGCGTCTTCATTTGTGGATTTGACTTCATTTGACCCGTGCTTCGGCTTCATCCAGCGCATGGGGACTTGTCTCCAAATCATGAGCCAGATGATCAGGATTGCTGAGATTTTAGCCTGAGAGAAACTGTAGCGTCCCAGAGGAAACCGAGAGGTCTCCCTCTGCAGGCATGGGGAGAACATGCAAACTCCACACAATCCAACCCCTTTATTTACAAAACGTTTCCAAAGTGCTGCACATGAAATCATAAAAACAACAAAAACCAAAACAATACAAATTTGCTCCACCACTAAATGAGTATTAAACACTAAATGTTGTTGCTGTCATGGCGACGTGTAAACAGGCAGTAAGCTCACTCTCTCTCGGTACAGGGAGCTGCGTAGGAGGAAGAGAAAGGAGGAGGTGGAGGAGCTGACCAGTGCAGGACACCACGCTCTGAAACAGGGACAAACCCAGGAGGCGCTGCATCGTTTCAGAGGTTCAGAGGAGCACAAGGCAGGGTGCTACGGTTTCCTCTACCTCCAAAAACATGCTGGTCAGGTTGAGCCACAGTGGCGGCACGGCTCAGGACTAACACCTGAACAATATTTTGTTGTATGCTTGTACAATGACAAATAAAGCACTTACCTCAAGCTGGAGCTCCCCCTCGGACCTCAGAGCGCGCGGGGGTCGGTAAATTTGGATGAGGTCTGTGATGTACTGAGGAGCCAGTCCATTCAAGTATTTTGCAAGTATTTGCAGTTGTTCAAAATATGTAAAAAGGAAAAAAGAAAATCATGAAAATAATGACTGCATTCTCTCATTGAGATTCATATTAATATTCATGCTGTTTACGATCACTGTCTCCAGGCTGTGTCGAAAACTCTCCTCACTTTTTAAATGAACGGAAAAGTGTAAAGTTAAGACAAAGCTCCAAGTAGGTCATTTAATTCTGTATTTTACATGATGAATAATATTGGGGTTAAATCTTCACGTTTCACAGAAAAGCCCTGGGGATCTAAGGACCTTCCTGCTGTAAAGCATGAGAAAACACATCTCTACAATGAATCGCGATGACAGGTGAATTGAAAAAAGTGAGCGCTGTTGTGGGTCACAGGGTGCTCTTCAAGATCCAATCAGAAATGTACATTGCAAAACAGAAAGAAAGAAGAGGCACTTGATCTGTGAAAAGTCCTTTATTCTAGTCAGTTGACATGTGTTTCTGCTGCTGCATGTGCACTTTCTTCATGTATTTTGTAAGAAAAACTGTATTTCACATAAAAAGGGTAAAGCACACTTTAGCACATGCAGTAATTCATAAACGGGCACAAATGCACTACTTGTTAAACTTTTTGTGGGGAGAAAACAAAAACTTCCATCAAAATCCCTATGTACATGAAAGTTTGAGGGTTTCCTATTGATGTCTTGAAGTGAGATCAAAGGCCTTCAAGAGTTTCTTATTGGATCTGACTTAACTTGAGATGCTTAAACCGAGAGACGAAAGAGCTGCTGGGACCGATTGGGAGGAAGATAAAGAATAATAATAGAGAGGGATTAGGACAAAAGCCACAATGTTCAGAGAAAGTGCTCTCAAAGTCAGTCAGAGATTTCTCGCTCGGCAGACAAATAGACACAAAATATTTATAAAGTCGTAACGTGATACTTTTATCAGCGTCATGCAGATGATTTCCCTGTTATCAATGAGACGCCGGAGACTGAGGTGACGAGTAAAGGCCTCGCTGTTGGAAACCAAAGCCTTTAGGACAGAATTACACTTCTGTATGCTGCAGATGACTGGATAACGGAGAGAAAATATACGAACACACTACCCTTGAAAATTATGTTGTTTAGAATAACATAACTTCCCTAATATCGAATCACCTCGAGCTAGACTTTGGGGTTTTCCAGGTTCTAAAACTTATGTGAGATTTTGCACTGGGATTTAACCATGCGCATTACCAAAGCTAAACAAAAAAATAGAATAGTGTCCTGTATGTACATGATGGAAAACTGAGGGGTAAGATTGTGAGATTTGCTGAATGTCGGCTCCTCTTCACCTCCTTCCATGTTCTGTCCGGCCAAGTACAACCTGCAGGACAACAAAAAATACAAATCCTGTGGTAGGAAAGGAAAGGGAACACCTTAATGAGGTGGGTCTTTCTCTGTATTTAAGCCATGAAGCTGGCAAAGTGTGAACTCTGATGTCTGTAAGCACTGTATGTACACTACTCAAGAAAGATCAAGGTAATACTGCATGCAAACTCTCAAGATTCAAGTGCTTTCAAGAAAAAAAAATGAATGCATTCTCTCATTGAAATTCATATTAATATTCATGCTGTTTGTTATCACTGTCTCCAGGCTGTGTCGAGAGTCCGTTAGTCTCAACTGGCAACTCTCCTCACTTTATAAATGAACGGAAAAGTGTAAAGTTAAGACAAACATGCGCACGCAGAAGCTCCAAGTAGGTCATTTATTTCTGTATTTTACGTGATGAGTAAGATAATACCGCAGAAAACTTCCATTGTGAGTGTTTGTCAAAGGTTCAGTGTCTGAGTGAGCGAAACCTATAAACAGGAAAAAAGCATCCAAACAAATAAATATAATAAATAATGATTAGAAAATACAATCACAATGGAGTTAGAAAGGCTGGTTAAACCATGGTAACTGGGATAAAAGAGTTCTTAATACATTAGTCCTGCATTTGGGGACAGGAGCCACTTGAACTCTGCCCACACAGAGGATGGCTTGGGTCTGTGAGATCTGTCTGTCCCTTTTCAAGATCTGTGACCTATAAATGTCCTGCAGGTCGTCAAGTGTGCACTATAGTACTCTGCAAGTGTATTCAGTCTTTAAAGGAAAGTGCAGCAAACCAACGCAAAGAACGTAAAAGACAGGATCAAAACAGACTTAATAAAACAGTCAAAAAAAGCCTTCTGAATATGAAAAAGCCTGAGTTTCTGATGAATACATCCGCTGATGAGCTTTGGAGCAGAGAGCGGGGATCTACTAGTTTCTCATCAATGACGGTGCCCAGATATTTGTACTGGTGCACTCCTTTTTCTACTAGTGCGTGTTGATTTGACCAGCTCTTATGGCCAGTGAACACTTGTGGCAGCTCTGTTCATGTACGGAGCCTTTTGTTGCATTTGCTCTCACTTTCATTCTTGGGTAAATATTTTAAACAATCCCTCACAATCGAGTCTGATTTACATTTCCTGCACATCCACAAAAAAAATCAGACCTCCATTATATAGTAACCCGTGAACCACTTGGAAACTCTGCATGGGACTGTCCCGGGCACACATAAAAAGTTAGAATAGGTATCTAAGTCACAAACTTGATTCATGCCTTTGTTGGCTTTTATCACACTGTCTTCTTAAGTCAATGTTTCGTCATCTTAAATATAAATATTCATTGCGGAGTAAAATTAGACTGCGGCTCTTTGTAGGCCTGCAGTAGCTGACGTCGTGGGGCTCCGGAGCGGCCCGTGCATGTGTGAGAGTGTTCAGAAGGCTCCTGTTGGAATGAATTATTTAGAGAAGAGTCTCCTTTACTTAGCCACGGTCCACTGGCCTTGGGCACGCAGCGCTCCGCTCCCCACAACACCAGAGACTTCCCCAATTCGAGCCCCAGCCTCACCCTACAGCCCCTCCCAGGACATTACCCAGCATGCCACAGTCCCTTTGGAGAGGTCACTTTAGATCTCACGACCCGAACTACTGTCAGTGTTGCACTCGACTGGAATTTTCTATCCAGTCACCAAAGCATTTTGCAAAACGCTCAAACTGTACATAATGAAGCTAACTTTCCTACGTGGTTATGTTGAGCTTTGTCTTCGCAGTGATTCACACAAAGTCATTATCCTTCCATGAGTATAATTCGACCGCATTTTGCCATTTAATCTTCTACATTTTTTTGTCACATTAAGATTGGCTTTACTTTGTTTGTTATGGTGAATGTGGTTTGAGGCTGAGGATTGGAAATGTTCTCAACAAATCATCTTTCTTCTGGTATTGAGTCATGTCGATTTGGTCAAGATTTTACTTCTTTTTTTTCTTTTTTTTATCCAGGCTTGGGACAGGCAAACTACATTTGTCCATGAGGTTTTTTTTTTTTGGAGGTTTGCAAAAAAATCAAAAAAAAAATCCATAATTTCAGAGGTTTGCAGAGTTGTCAAATTGACTGAGATATAAGACATATTGACCTTTCATCCTAACCTTCATCAGATTAATCTCAACTTAAACGGCCCAGTCCAATTGACGGCTTTCAAAAACCTCCACATGAGAGCATCCTCGCGTGTGACTTCTCCGTGACCAGATTAGCCCATTCAGCCATTGAAAATTCGATTTTGCAACACTCTTGGCACCAGACTGTAACCAATGGGATACAGCACAAACATCTACATATTTATACCTAGCTTCCCCTCCCCTTCATAATCTGCCAGATCCGCGCCACACAGCATGCATTATTAGTATGCACACACACACACACACACACACACACACACACTTCCTGTCACTGCTTCTCCCTCTCACTTCTTCTAATTCTCGTCTCTCCAAAAGCAGCCAGGGATTATACGCGATTGGTTGAGTTGCTAACTGCCACGGGGCGGTCCGATTCAAAGCCCCAGTCGGGCTCCAATCCGGCTGACGGGGTGACATAACACGTGGTCCTGTCGTGGTTCTCCGCCGGCGCCGTGCACTTGGGTGGTTATGTAAGTCTTCAGCGACCTATAGGACACCCCCTCATTAATGCAAATCTTCGCATTGAGTCCTAAGTGAGAATTGCAAAATGATATAAGTGTAAAAAGAATTGCGGCAGAGGTTTGCTCCATTCCTGACGGCTACACTGAGACTCAAGTGTGACCTTTGCCAGAGGGAATTGGAATGGGGGGGTGAGGCCCGAGAAATGACACGCATGAACCAAAACGCCGTGCTTTGCTGTGGCTTTGGGGAGGGATAAATTTAGTGCGTTTGGTGTTCACATAACAGCGACTTGCGGAGAGCGCTATCTCAGAGAAACACACTGTTGCTCCTCCAGCAGGTAGCAAACTGCGAAATAGGTTACAATATGACTTCTGCATCCAAGTAGGAATAGTCACACAGCATACGGAAAATTCTCCTGCTTAACTAACACCACCAATGTCACCCCCGTGGCCATATCGTTAGCCTCATAGCATGAAGTCTTTAACAGTATTGTATTTTGACTTGCATTTTATATATATACTATATTTTGAGAAGACAATACAAAAACACTCCATAAGTCCCGTAAATTTGATTTACAGGGCATTCAGTGTGACAGGTTTTAATGCTTTTGAAAATATGACTTATTTAGATGGATAACATCGGTTGCATAATTATCATTTTTATTTCAGTGAAGCGGCCATTTTGATGAAGAAATGTTGGGCTGAAAAGTTATAGATAAAAGGTGAAGTTTATTTATTTATTTGAACAGGGACAGTGTACAATATACATTAGCCTCAGAAAGGAGAGATGCATTGTACCAGGTTATAGCACTTGTGCTAATTTCCACCTGCAGTCCCTGGGCCTATTGTACATGTTTTTAGTGGTAGGGGAAACCGGAGTACCCGGAGGAAACCTACGCAGACACGGGGAGAACATGCAAACTCCACACAGAAAGGCCCCGTCCAGGTGGGAATCGAACCCGGACCTTCTAGCTGTGAAGCACGAGCGCTAACCGCTGTGCTACCGTGCTGCCCACGACCCCATAACAGTTTGACTCATTTCTCAGTGACTTAAACATGGTTGGCACGGCAACAGTTTAAAATCGTTTGCCTCTATCTATGTCACTTCCTGTCTGTGTCCAACAAGGAAGTGAAACTATAGACATCACAAAAATGGCCAAACTAAAGCAAGCTGGGTTAATTGTTAGCAAAATCTTAAATATAATTGGGTTAACTATGTTTTAAAACAGCTGCCCACACGACCCGGCAACGGACAAGTGAAAGTAAATGGATGGATGGATGGATGGATGGATGGATGTTTTAAAACCAGACAAATGATTAACATCTATAATTGCTGGTGATCGTGAGTAGGTTTCTCTATGCACCGGGCATGATTGTACCCATTTGTGTTAAAATACTGAAATAAAACAGCGACGATAAATGAAAGGGTATCAAAACATATCAAGTATTCCCTCGCTTAGTTCATAGCATCTTTATTAATACAAACCAAACAGGACATTTACATTTTGTACAGGCTTATTCTACAGTGTACATTTTCAAGTGACCGAGTTGTGCTTATTTGTTTGATATACAGTGCGTGACATGTGAACAGAACATTGTACACTGAGGAGTGAGTCACTGGTTGGTTTGAATGGTTTAAACTTTAAGTAGGAGCCTCGTGAAAGTAAATAAATCACCTGACACAATTGATTAGGAAGCTTTCTAGACAGTTCTCTTACAGTATATAGTATGCAGGCTAATACGTTATTTATTTACTTATTTTATACTTTCACAATGCATGGGAAACATTTCGTCGTAGATATTATATGACAAAGAAAACCTTTACACTCATATTGTATTTTTTTGAAAATATTTTATGTATTATTTTATTCTGTAAATCAGTAATGGCTCAAGTATTTGTCAAGTAAGTTTGGAATATAATGCCTATAGCTGAGGGAACGTGTTTCCAGGCCAAAAATAGGCTTGCCGATAATGCACACAATGCATGTGCAGTGACAGGTCAGGACATGGCAGCACAATGGAGGACGAGCATTGAAGGGTACAAGAAAGAGGCCACATGTCATAATATTTTCTGAAGCAAACTCTGGAGGAGACATGCGGAAGGAAAACAGCATTGTGCGCCATAATTGAGAGAAGAAGGAAGGACTGGAAAAAGAGGGCAAGTCATGGGAACCAGGGAGAAGCTGAAGGCTAGAGCCTGACAAGGAGAGCGGATGGAGACAATATTCCCACAGTCGCTCGAGAGGTTACACAGACAGGCTGACAGGCAAAGAGCTGGTGAATATCTGGTTTTACTTGAAGAAGCTGATGAGAGGCTGCAGAAAGAGTCCCACTGTTCCTAGTACGCACACCATCACAAACACCCACAGGAAGATTCTGTCTATGACCATAGCCACGTACTTCCAGTCATCTGCCACCTGCAAACGAGAGGACAACATCAGGATACTGGAGTAGAAAGGGTCATTTTATTTCAACATTACATGTACAAATCCAGCAGACCATTATAGAGTGTAGAGAGAGCGCTGTTGCAATGCTGCGTGACATTACCCGCAGAACCTCTAATCCTGTAAGCCTGTAATAATGACTTTCTATGTGGAAAAAAACTATACTAACTCATGAGTTAAACAAGGTTTGATAAAAAATGTTGATTAACAATTGTTCATGTTGTGTGTCGTGATAAAGATAATAATAATAATCATAATTTTTTTGGAAATGAAAAGATAAGCACATACCCCATACAGAACAAGTGAAACAGTGGATTCTATTATTTTTTGTAATTTTGCCAGTAAAAGGTGACCTTTACTTGATGGTAATTGTGGAAAATATAATACAGTGCCTCAAACCAAAGCATGATGTCTTTGTCACAGAGCTGATTATGCTTATGAACCTATTTTTAAGCTTCATCTGTGTGGTGTGTGTGAATGCAAACTGTATTAGGCCTTGGCATGATCTGGTCAGGTGTGGACAATTGGATCATGGCTGCAGTGACCGTAATGCTATTGTGTCTTTAGAAAAGCGAGGGAGCGGTTATACGTGAAGAATCGGAAACCATAGATGTGCCTTTCCCCGGGAAAGGCAGTGCTAAAGTAACAAACATATCAGCAGCATCCAGAGTGTGAAAAAGGCAAACACAAAGCGCACAACGTCTGCAACCAACAAGCAGCTTTATGCTCCTTTTATAGCTGTGTGGAGAGGGCTGCACCGTTCAGCAGCCGGTTCACAGTGAGCGCTGTGGGAGTCTGTGAATGTGTTGCATTGTGTGGATGCTAAATACTTCTACATAGTCTACCCCATGACACCAAACCTTATATCGTCAGTAATATTTAAAAAATGTAATGATGTTACACAGACTATTGCAGGACAACATTTTGGTTTTATTCATAAAAAAATCTGTAAATGCAAGACTGGTCAGTTTGGTTTGGCAATATTTACAATGTGTTTTTAATCCCTCTGGCCAAAGGTGTACAATATACAGAATGTATCTATTTGTATTTATTAATGCAGAATGCTGTTGCTTAAAAGTGGTACTTTACTTAGTAATTTACAGAGATTATCTTGATAAAATGTTCTCACACAAGGGTTCTCCTCTGTCTTTTCTTTCACTCTTTTCTTTTAATTTCCACAATCTATTGTAAGATATCTCACAAACAGAAGCAAAATAACACCGCCTAAGGAAGAGTGTTGTTATGCAAAGTGTCCCAAACAAAGATTGCTTCCTTTATTCTGTCTTGATGTTGGGGTTGATTGAGACACAACACACGCTGTCTCATTATGTTGGTAACAACGTCACGTCTATCTCCTCTGCATTACATTCTGACTGACTGCATTGTTGTACTTGGTTTGTATTCAAACAAAAGCTGAAAACTGATTGCAAAGAAGCACCAAACCCCGCCCCCCCCCCGACTCTCACCTCTTTGGCTTTGTTGCGGATCCTCATGTTCTCGGCGATGTACTTGACGCTCTCGATGGCCTGCTTGATTTCAGGCGACACTACGGACAAAGCCACCACAGCGTTGACCGGCGACGGGGAGTTCAGCGGCCTGGGAACCTTCGGGGACTTGGGCGGTTCAGGCAGCGGCAGGCTCTGGGTGCCCTGGGACGCGAGGGATGAGGGCAGAGGAGGGGGCGGGGGAGGTGGGGGAGGGGGCGGCGGTGGCGGGACCAACGGAGGCGGCACGGGCGTGGGGACTTCCTTGCCTCGATTGTAGGGGTATCTTCTTGTCACGTCACGATTCAAGGATAACTCCCTGTTGTGATCGCGATTTAAGTCCCGATTCCTGTCCCGGTTTACCTCGCCGTACTCCACGCAGTTCATAGTGCCGCCTGTTGACGCGCCCCCGCCGGTGCCACTGCCCACGAAACCCCCGGCAATACCTCCCACACTCACGCTCCCGGATCCGCTCCAAGATCCTATGCTGTTGTTTCTCTTCTTGTGGCCCGGGCGACCCAACCCCGCGATCCCGCCGGCTGCGCCCGCTCCCGCGCTCGTCGACGCGGGACAGCTTTGATCTTTGGGCCTCCTCATCAGCATGACCTTCGGGAGCACGCCGAGGAACACCGCTCTCACCCACTCCGGCATCGTGTGCGTCATCGGCGTGCGGTAGTGGACGTTTAGGACGAAGACGGTGATGACGATGCTCAGGGTCACAAAGATCATGGTGAACAGCAGGTACTCCCCGATCAGAGGGATGACCAGGGACGTGGACGGGATGGTTTCGGTGATGACCAGCAGGAACACAGTGAGGGACAGCAGGACCGAGATGCACAGGGTGACCTTCTCGCCGCAGTCCGAGGGCAGGTAGAAGACCAGCACGGTAAGGAAGGAGATGAGAAGGCACGGGATGATGAGGTTGATGGTGTAGAACAGCGGCAGGCGGCGGATGTAGAAAGAGTAGGTGATGTCGGGGTAGATTTCCTCGCAGCAGTTGTACTTGATGTCGTGTTTGTATCCGGGAGCGTCAATGATCTCCCACTCCCCACTTTCCCAGAAGTCTTTGAGGTTTACCTAAAACGGTAACACATGGGTACTTTACTCTATGCAAGCTCATCAGAATGCTGAAATGTAAGTGTTTCATTCATGAAGACGTGGCATTAAATAAGACAGCTCTAAAGTAACTAATGAGAATGTCTGGACACGCCCCTCACTCAATCCCATGGCGTATTAAAAATTAATGTGTGACAGAACAGGGGCTTAACTAACTAACCTTTGAGCCAATGAGAACAAGGTCGATCTTGGCCTTGTCATACGTCCAGGAGCCAAACTTCATGGAGCAGTTCTGGTAATCAAAAGGGAAGTAAGTGATGTCCATGGGGCAGGACGATTTAAAAATGGCTGGAGGGATCCATGTGATTGTGCCGTCAAACTTCAGCAGAGCCTTGGTCTTGTCCTCGACCAGGAAATCACCCACAGCACTGTCAAGACGGAGTGATGTTACATTTTGACAAACAGTGATCACTTGATTTAAAAACACAGCTTACTTGTTGTATAACACAATATCTGGCCTCCAAATCTTGTTAGATGGGACACGTATGAATTCAATCCCATCATACTCGACAGGTGACCACTTGAGCTTGTAGTCGTTCCACACCTGAAAAACACAATCAAATCAAATCATAATGTATAATGGTGATATAGATGTGGTCTGATAATGAAGAGCTTAGCAGTTCAAATCCAGCTCACGGCAGTTCATATTATTGTTTGAGTCTTCAAGCAAGACACAAACTGAAGCTTGTAATTTGAATCGATCCGTGTCAGAATTACAGAATTAATGACAAAAAAGTGAAAGACACTCACATGTCTTAGCCATAAATTGGTTTCCATTATTTGGTTAACTTCATCCTGCGAACACAAACCATATAAAAAAACAACAACAAAAACATTTACAAATGTGCGTTGGATTCCCGAGTCCCGATGATGACCTTAAAATGCATTTTAATATGTGAGGACGCAATGATTTCGCGAGGGAATGCAATACCTTTACCAATGCCTTTTTGCATGGAAACGCAATGTTCTTCACTGAGGCTGTGGTCCGAGCTCAGTCATGGGGACGGGCTCAAGGCAAGAGCTTTTTGAACGGCTCCAGGAGCTATAGTCTTGTCTGCACTTTCAGACTAAGTATCACTCAAAACATGGACATTTAGCATACTTTTATTTATTTGCATGTTTTGGTTTTTTACAAGTGTTCAAGCAACTAGGTGACTGTGTCCATCCTACAGAACCCAGAAAGCTCTTAGACTTAGATTCTGGCGTTCACTCACAAAATTATTGCGTTTCCAGTGTGCATGTATTTGTTTGAGGTCAACAGCGGGGCTTGGCAGGATGTGGGGGTTTTATGGTGTTTTATTTTTCTTGAAATTCTCACCACTTTGACCAGCTGAGATATGGAGACCTCAAACTCCACTGTGACTGGATCAGAGACATTCTCCACCGGTCGAATGAACTGATTATAACGCCTGAACAGCCTCCGAAAAAGCCTGTCCTCTGCTTTGGATGAGAAGCAACCTATGAAAACACAAAGCCCGAATTCAAAACAATAACATGAATGATCATCCCCCCCCCCAAACAAGCAAGACCTAGGACTTGGAGAAGGCCATAGTTTTAAATATAAGTTAAGACATTGGTGCAGCTGGGAGCCTGCACAAAGGTCATGTGAAAAGCCCCTGGTGACATTGACGGGGCAGAAAGAGCCACGCCCGTCCAAGCAGAAAATGCAGCCTCTCTTTGGGGACTACAGACTGTATCAGTGGGACTCAAGGCACACAATGCAAGTGGTCCAAAAGTCCTCTGCACCTCTGCCTTGTTATAATGGTTTGATAATCTCAGAACATTATCTAATACACTGTAAACTGGTCAGTCTTAAGTCTAAGCAAATTCAAACGCAGGTTCCCAAAAGTCGCACTTGAGAGTAACTTTATAACGAATATGGCATGTCCTCCTTCAACATGTTCTACAAAATGAATACTGTATGCGTGTGTTACAATAAACTGGCAAAAACTGAAGCAACATGAGCAAAATACATACATCTCAATGGGCACAGTATAGCGTCAGCATGAAATACCATCTTTATCCCATATGCACTTTAATAAAGAAGTCTGCAGTTATTGCCTGTGGATACACTAAAGTAAACATCAGGTAGACAGACACAGTAGCTGGTTTAATATGAAGGAAGATAGATCGCTTTGGTCAAGTTAAAGGCGGCATTTCTGAATGTTAAACAGATCGCAAGCCTAAGGACAAGTGTGTATAAAATCAGGTAAAACATTTATTACAACCATTTTTAAAAGCACAGGGGACCATTGTTGCCCAAAGGCAGTACTTACATAACCATGCCATCTGCACACAAGTGACCCAACACAAATGCAGATTCAGACAACAGCGGAATACAAATGGCTATACGCTGTTCATCTGAAGCTGTAAAGTTTTCTGAGGTCAGGAATAAGGTGTGAAGCTTAATGGAAAAGACCCTCTCCTGAGACACTCCTACCTTGAAAACTGCCCAGCCCTCCCTGATCTGCAGCTCTCTGGCTCAGACTGGAACTTGCTTAAGTCCTAATTGGGTGAGGGGAAGTGAGGCTAATTATAATCAGTCAATTAATTGGACCTCTTGTTCACAGGGACAAAAAGACTTGAGCCAATATTTTCTCTCTCCATAGGCCGACACTCGCGGCTAATGCCAAGTCTTTGTTCCTCCACTTAGCATCTTACGTGGACACAGTTCATGGGAAGTTAATTCTAACCGTTAGCCTTCGACCGCACATTACTTTAAAGTCAACGCCACTAAGAGTAATTAATCGTGGAGAAATAAGTAGTACTCTTGCAAATGTCAGAACTTTCACAAAAATTAACCCAGTGTCTACTTTGATAAATGGCTGTCTATATGCCCAACAAACTGTGAGGTTACATTTGACATAATTTCAGTAGCCAAATGCTGTTTAAACGTCTTTATTGATGTGACAGTTCTTTCTTCTTTCAACGGCTGAAGTACAGTCATCTTAGCCTAATATAGAATGTGCAATTAATCGTTTCCATCTTGTGGAGGAATCTTTTGAGCAATGTGGACTGTTTCATTGACCACAAACGGAGAAGTGGCCAGTGAGGGAGTGAGGGAGCTAATTACAAAGCTATAATGCAAAGCTGACAGTGTGCAATCTGCAGTGGGGAAAGATATAAAAGTAAGACAGAAAAGACGGAGGGGAGCGGAGATATAATGCTGAGAACAAGCAGAGAAAAGCTAGCTAGCGTGTGCGAGCTCTCCAGGGTTTTTGATGGCCTGACTGTGACATCTTGAGTGACGCACAGAGGACCCACAATGATTACTGTGACCGTCGTGTTAAGACTGATGTCTCGTATAACGTGTGTGTTCACAAGAATGGCTTTAATGTGACATCTTCATGTTCCTATATTTATACATGTACATTCAGCATATGATTTAGTCAGTGATGCATGAAATCCAATGTTGCCTTCGTGTATCCATGAGTTCATAGAAGCAAAAGAGTGTCACTGACGCAGTCATTAGACAAAAACATTACAGTTGTTCGTGTGGGTGCAGGACTGTACACTTCTCTTCCACAAAAGAATATGTTGTGCTCAAAACTATTCACTATTGCTTTGCAGGGACATTATGGTGTTGCGTTAGACAGACTTGTTCTTTCATAGAAACAGTTCAAGCTTGAACTGTTTACTTCCTATGATTGGATTTAAGCTACTATTATTACAGCATACAATATTAAAACTTTTTTTAAAACCTTTACAGTATTGGTTGGTTGTTCTTGTTCATCACAATCCCAAATGGAAGGTAAATGTTGTATAGCTTCCCTTACTAATTGTTATAATAAATCACAAATGATGAAACTAAATATTCGTATTAGTAAATTGGTTCACAATCAAACTATACGACAAGCCTGGCCCGCCAGACTACACACTTTTCCAATTCTTTACAAAGACGTGTAGTTTGGGATTTGACGTTATCTCTGCCAGGTCTAAAGGGCGTGATTGACATGCGGATTAACCAATCAGAGAACTGTATATTCAACCTGACGGCTTACCCGAGAAAGAAACAAAACACTGATTATACCAAAATATATTGCACTGAAAATTACCATCTTCTGCCAAATAAACAGGCAAATTACTAAACTCTTTGAATTACAGGTGGGAGGAAGTTTGTTCTGAATCATAGCTACGAGCTTTGAGAGTCGTCCGCATTTGAGTGATGCGTTACAAATTGGCATCTGCGATTGGATCAATAAAAAAACGTAGCGATGTCACAGGACGCATTCCTCAAAATAGAAACAATCCTATTTTTCCACGCGTGCGTCGAGCGTCCGCGCAGTAAAGTGAAGATATTACTGCACAGACGTTGAAGTGCTCCTAAGGTGTTATTACGCCTTAAAATATAGTACCCCTTTTTAGCCGCTTAGAAAATAGACATTTTGTGTAACTATACTTGGATCGTGTAACTACTCACGTAACCGTATTTAAACAGGGCAAACGTGGAAGAGCTTGGTCGCTTCTGACTTCACCCCCGTTTGGCCCCATAGAGGAGAGGAGGAGAGGCTAAATGCTAACAACATCTTTGGTCTTTTTGCGTGACTGAGCGCACGCACGTCAAGTCGTCTAAGCTCAGGTAAGAACATATCTCAGTATGGAAAAACGGTGGCCTGTTCCTTTGACAGTATTCTCATTCCTGCTCCATGTCTGGGGGTACGCAGGTGAGCACAGCAACCAATTCCATAACTCAACGTTGACAGCGATATGGCTTATGTTGCCAGGAAGTCGCTATACTGTGACATCATCTGCAGGCCAATGTTACGTCGCGATCTCAGCTAAAATCCAGTCAGCGATGTAGAAAATACATTAATACGTGAGGTCAAATTGTCAAGCACAAGTTCCCCTGTGTGTCCATGTAGCCCAGCAGTGAGCAGACCTGCGCCCTGTTCTCGTGTGGCAGCATAGTCTCCACAGTTTGGGAAAGTGTCCCGGAGCATGACGCGATGTTTTCACAGCGCTCCAGTCACAGCTGCAGATACGTAATTCAGCAATCAGTGCTAATGTCTGACCCCTGCAGAGAGGGGCAGAGCGCTGTAGGAAGTGTCTCTGCGCATATCGTACTGTTTGTATATCAGATCCATACACAAAAGGTTTTAATCGTATAGGAATTGTAAGCAAGTCAGAAGTCATTCCTGGAAAGGTTATTCATAGAGAGCAATAAGCCAGCACGTGCTTTCCCAACATCAAGACGAACAATTACCAATCACCGTGACTAGACGGTGCGAGGAAAACCACATTCGCTCGGTCTGTAACATGGCAGGTTATTGCTTCCAAATGTTTGTTATTTGCAGAGTTGCATGCTCTTGGATTGCTTTGATGTATATGGAGTAGGTTTTCTTTGCCTGCAGACTTAAATCTGTGTCTAATGCAAGTTCATTTCGAAATGATACTAGACAAGCATATTCTTTGTTATTTTGTATTTCTTTGTAGCCATATTGTTGTTATAGGGACATAATTGACCGATTATAAAGAAAAGCCTGGCACAAGAGATATAAATAAAGTGCAATGGTCACCTCATGTTTTTAGTCCATGAAAACCTTTATGCGCTTCAAAGCTGCCTAAAGGGAAGGATATACGTTTTTATTGACGTGTTAGAAGATCTTATATTGGAGCCAGAAGCAACTGTACACACGATAATCCTTTGATCTGGAAATTGATCCAGAAGTTCCAAGGTCGTCGCTCAACAGAAAAGTCAAAATGAAGACAAATACCGACATAATATGGAAAAAGTGTATTTTTATTTTCAATATGACTTTTTAGCCGATCTACGGGTGTCTGCAGTGCATTCTGAATACTTTGTGGGAGAGAGAGTTGCAATAATCATGTGACAATCGCATTAAAGAAGATCCTGCAGCCACTGCACAGTCCCTAAGCGCTCGCCGGCTTCCACTGTATCGCCTTTGGGAGGGAAACCAACTGTACTGGAGCATTTAAGTCTGGCAGGATAAGTCTGTGATCTGAAAAGACAACTGCATACAAGCCGACGTAGATCAAAAGCGCCAGAGAATTTAGCTTAAACCGCTGTAAGACACAGTCTGTAAGGAGAGACTGCTTGTGGAATTGATGAACGCTTTTGAGAGGGATTTTGCGTTTAAAAATCTGTGACACATTTGCTGATTCCTAAATCTTGTCTTGATCTGATGTCAATTTAGCTGCTGTTTATTAAACAGAAGAAAAAGTCACCCCTGAACTGGAAGAATATAGTGTGATTATCTATGTTTCTCTCGCTTGGCCCAGTTGAAATGATTTCTCATTGCCTTTTATAGTATATGGAAAGAAGATGTATACAGAGTAGCAAAAATATCCCATAGACAGGGGTAAATTATGTCAACGTAGAACACTCTCACACTATACAGTGTACTCTATTTTTGACTAACATGCTCAATCCCAGCGTGGGGGGAACCACAGTTCCTCTATAGAATATCCGCATGATCCTGAAGAGCAGAGGACAATACCCTCTGAAACCCACTAATCGGGCCCCCACTGGGGGAGTGTGCATGTGGTCTGTGTACATTGGCTGGACACTTATCTACACAAGCAGCCCTGGGCACAACTATGGCCAAATACACACATCCTCTGAACACTATGGTATAGAGTGAGGGGATCAAATGGGAAGCTTTTATTGCTATGGCTTAATTAATGACCCTTGACCGACCACTTCATGAGGTACAACTGTTCCAAGATAAACACAGTCAGTCCGAACAAGAGGAAAATGGTAAAACTAACGCCAAGTTACATCTAACCATCAAAATAAAACAGGACTCATAATGCTTATGTACGGGCTATTGCAACAGAACCTTTCATCCATTCCTGATCAAAACAGCAACACCGTGGCTCTTGTTTGTGAAAAAGACATCTATATTGTAGCGGCGGGAACTGCAAGATTAATCCCACCATCAAGACAGAGTCACAATTTGAAAGAGGGAAACGAGAACATTTCTACATCTGCGATTATTTTAGTTATAGTTCTCAGCAAACAACAAGATTACGAGTCTTTGTGGAACCCTTCTGCAAGCATGTCCTGAAATGTCAGTGGTTCTGCTTGTTTAGCAGTTTATTTTTCATTTTAATTCATCTCTCAAATGTTAATGCAACTACAAGCAGTTCAGAATGAGTCTTGTTAATGGGTTTAATGAGAGACGCAAAAGCCAACCTAAGTATATTTACAAAGAACCGAGGAGCTCTGAGCATGTAGGCTTTTTTGACTGACCAATGAATCTTTTTTGCACAACAGCCTGAGAACAGTTGTACCTAATAATCTGGTCAGAGATTGCAGAGTGGTGACATTTTTTCGAAGTCTCCCAGTTCAAGGGCACAGCGACAAAGCAGTGACAAATCTCTCTCCAGCACCAAAAGGATGTGAGCGGCTGTGGGTCTGAACCGCATATTCATCCACTGGAGTCCCCTGATCCTCCCTCAGGTTAGCGGCTGTGAGGAAGCACTTGATGACTAGAGCGTGACAAAATAAAGGCACTTAACACAAGTCTCTAAGGGGGAGTCTCCAGGGGAACGCATATAGGACAGTATAGGACAGTCAATTCATTTATGCAGCATTTACCTAAACAAAAGTTGTTATTTTTTTCTTCCGTATAAGTTGTGCCTTCATTGGGCTATATTTGATTCTGTGCAGCGTTCTTGAAATACCCAATCTACCTATAGAAACTTATGCAACGTAGGCTATTTCCTATGTGCTCTGCGACACTGAATCATCAATTGATTTGGTGTTGAAAACGCTATTCAACAGAGTCAACCATATTATTATGTTTTCCCAGAGGAAAATTCAAGAAACTCCTGCCTTAACATAACTTTTTGTTTACACGTGTTGAAAGGAATAGATGTTTTGAGTTCTTTGTTTTGCAGCGAGTCCTTTGGGACACATTCAAGGATCAGACTTTAAAAATAGAGCTGTTAGACTGCACTGGGGAGCGACAGCCCTACATGAATCACAAACTCAAAAAATAAATGAAAAGGCATAACACAGAACTGTCAAAGCGGAGACAATCCAGCTGTGAGTTAACAACTCCAACAACAGCCACCAGAGAAACACTTTTCTACATTTGACAGACAGAACATGAACACTAAATCATGTATTTAGAGTCCATAACCTTTGACCTCCGATGTGCACATGTGGACTGCTCATTTCTGCAGACACTGGACTTCTGGAGAGCCCGAAATGACGCATGGGTGAATGTTTGAGCATCAGATACTCTCAATCACACATAATCAATTTGACATGAAAACCAATGTCCATAAAGAAAGCAGTTTGGAAGTTTTCTTTGCCCCCGGCTTGTACCAACTGACTTCACGAGTTAGATAAGTGTGCCCTGTTTTGGCGGAGATAACACCCACTTGTTCCGTTTCGGTACAAGCACAAGTTTTCAGAAGAGCTGAGGAAGCATTTGCATGTCGCATCTCAAATAGGATTAGCGAAGAGTTCAGCCTCAACGAGGCGTAGAGCACTTATGAAACTACTTGATACATTTTTGAGAGAGAGCTGCCAGTTGAACAGCTTTATACCAATGTTATAGCCTGTAGTTTACGGGTTTTTATAGCCCCGCTTTGATTAAATAACCTGTTTTGGCCAGTTGGAATCGTACCTAAACTTGTGCAAGCGATCAGAGCCTTACCTTGCGCCGCGAGGAGGACCAGCAGGAGGACGCATGACACTTCGGTGAAATTCATCGGTGCTGTCGTCTCGGAGGATGCACTTTAGGGATGATAAGCAACGCTAGGGGTTTTAATCCTCGTTTTGATCAAGAGTTGTCTCGTGGAGCCAACAGATCACTGGGACATCCTCCGTGCGCTCGTGGAGAGGCTGGAGCAGCGCTGCGCTCTGCCATGGACAACCTGCGCACCACATCCATCGCCTTCCCCTCCCCTCGCCGTCGCTTCCCACTCACCCGAGGCGAGACCCCACGACCTGACTCACGCTCATGACGCACGGCACGGGAAGTTTCTGATAATGAAGGATTGACAGCAACATTCTTTACACGTTGTAATGATCAAAAAAAAATGTAGGATGCATCTTATAATTTGATAAATAGATTTAAAAAAAACATTAATAATTAAAAGGAAGTACGCCTAAGAAAACACAATTCCTGCAAATTGCTTGGTGATTGCACAATTTTTAATAAAGATGTTTCAGTATCATGGGGTCAGGCTTGGTGCAGTAATTTAAATTAAATATTAATTTACTTTAGCCTCCCTATTCACAGCAAATTAGCCAGATAAGACCTGGGCATCCTTATCCCCATAAGCTGCAGTAAACTGTTTAGAAGAGAGAAAATGGAGCCAGAGCGCAGCAGCACTGTCTAAGTGATGCATGAACTAAGATAACTAGTGGCCAGTCATGCAGAAATAGCTATGTCCAACCTTTGAGAAAATTGTCATATTTGAAAAATGTATATTATATTTCAAAATGCACTGACGCTGAATTGCATGTTGACCAAATGGACAGGGAAGGCTTTTTTTCTGATTTTGTCATTAATATTTCATAAGACACAGCATGTACTCACGCACAGTCCTAACATCTATTGTGTATCAGGCCATATTTTAACCCAGTAAACTGTACGCCATTGGAGCTGCTTTTAACAACAGGGTCAGATGTGTCCATTGCACTAAAGCCCTCACAGTCACTCCCGGGTAGGAAGCATGGAGGCGGAGGGTGTGTCAGTGTGTTTGACTCAGACCTGTATGTTGCAAGGTTAATAGCAGTTAAGGAGACGTTTGGCGAGTGAGATGTCAACTGGAGCAAAATCCCAGTGAATTTTCAGCTCAGTTAGTCTTGTCTGTGTGATGTTGACAAAGTTATTGTCTTTGGGCTTTACAGGGATTATACCTGATTCTTTTTTATTATTATTACAAACAATGAATGAGGACGAGCATATCTGTAGCATCCTAATTCTTCACCGGGACGAGTTTATAGGCACATTTCACAACTTGCAGGCTCACTTTTCAGGGTCATGCCAGAAAATAGCCTGCAAGTTCATGATTTTGAAACACATGTTTTATAGATGCCCAGTGATTATTTCCCCCACAAAATGTCTGAGTTTACTATGTACTGTTATACTATTGTTCTAATTGTACAAAATATACAGTGCCTTTAAGTTTATGCACGTCACAGAATAGACAGAACGAGATGGTGAAGATACAAGACTGTAGAGAAAGTGTCCAAAGAAGGAAGGGTCAGTGGGATGGGTAAAGCTTACTAATATTTAGCAAGATGCAGAAGTTTGTTTTACTGATAAAAGTACTGACAGACATTTTACTATAAACACAAATCTGCATCTATATCGTAGCACAACATACTATCTACAGCATGACATTTGAAACAGATCAAACTTGTCTCTCAGCTCCAATTAAATTGTTTCCAAAATGGCAGCTCATGAGGCTAATAGCAACAGGCACATGGTTTGACAGACCAGAGGGACCTCCAGGGCCCAGTGGAGCAGAGAAAAGGGCAACTGTGTTACAAACAGTTTGTTTCATCAGGACCGCCCAGACTGGTTCACTTCAAACTCAAAGATTTAGATCAAAGAGTTTGTGGCTTGCCCTTTTTCTCTTTAGATATAATTTTTCAATGATACGATTCAGGCCAGATTCCTTTACTAATCAGATTCCACGTAGGTACTTGAGAGGTGAGGTCAAAACGCTTGGTCTCTTTCTATTTATAATGAAGCATGTCAGTCTTTCTCTTTGGTTTGTGCCGGTCACAGTCTCAGCCAATTGCCTGTCAGTCACCGATGAGACATCCAGCCGGTTTAAGTTGCAGCCCGTCTGTTCCATAACTTGTATAATTAAAGAGGTAGTGTCTGATACAAAATGGCATCAGATGAATCTCGTGTGCCTCCATGACATTCAAAACGAAAATGTAACTGTGTTCTTAAGAGCTGCAAGTAACAGTGCACATTTGCATGTCTGGCTCTTCTGCATCTCAACGTGGCATCTTATTTCTCTGGCGACAACTTGAAAATCTCAGTTCCTTGTTTGAAATTCCCTTTTGTTTTTAATCCTGGAGTCTAGCCACACATGAGTGTGTTGTGGTTTGCAGAATCTGCCACCAGTGACCAATTAAACCCCCATCACAATGCTCAGACCACACTTATCTGATGCAGTCCCGTAGCACATAATTAAAACTGCTGCTTCCCCACAGTTACAGTATGTATCTGCAAATGCAAGCCACTTACATTACAGTGTTAGGACTACTTACTGCAGTTTTGTTCTCTGCACAAGGAAAATTAGACTAACCATGTCATGTTTAGTGGTTCTCAAACAGTGATACGTTTACCACCGGTGGGTCTTGGTCTCCATAGGTGGGTCATCTGCAGTTCACTCTGTATTCATTTGAAATATTGGTGGTTTTATGCTGGTTTCATGAGGGGTTTTCTAGTTGTGTCATGGTTTAGACATAAATCCATCAATTCTTAATCTGTTAGACCAGGTTTAGACTCGATCTTGATAGGCCTGGCTGGGCAACCACCCCACTCAGGATGCTGAGGAAGTATAATTGGGGCATTGTTTTAAATGGGTAGGGTCAAAATGTTTAGAAAATATTCTAAATAATTAGAAGTATTATATATTAGGGTCAATGGCAATTTAACGATTGTCAAACCAATACAATTTTCAAAATGGCCTAAATGAAAAAAGCAGCAAAACAGTAACTTGTCTGGTGAAATAGATTTGCTGTCAGTTAAGTGGTGGCCCCAAGGTCTTAGGTTGCCCCCGTCTGAGTTGGGATGTGCTGAAAATAATGTATATACTTTTCCCTCACTTTGCAAGTTCAAAAATAAAATAAAATAATTTTGTTTTAATGTTTTTTTCTTTACTTTCTTTCTTTCTTTTTCATTATTTTTGTTGTACAACTAGATACTGCTTCGTGCGCAAAACTCATTGCCTACTGTCCAAATACCGTGTAGTGTCTCTCGTAGCCACTAGTCTGCAGCAGATGCCATTTTACCGCAACCCCAGTGCCCACAGACTCGCCTGCTCAGCCTCCAAAGGGGACATCAATGTCTGATCACGCGTTATTGTCGAGTAACATGGTTGGAGCGCCACTTGTGGTCTGTCGCCACCATTTAGCTCTCGTTTCAACGCGCTCTCTCTCTCTGCACAGTGGCTGCTTTGCACTGCAGCTCCACGTTCTGAAATAAGGTGATGTAGGTAGGCTACTTAAAAAATATCGACCCCAAAGCTAGAACACAAGATGCAAATCCTAATGGGAACATCCCAGACCAATATAAAGGGCCATACGGAAGCTCAAGTCATACATTAAAGATGAGATGTGTATTAATGGGTCAGATTTTGTTTTATCTTGAATTATTATTATTATATTTTATGATTATCACTATTATGTTAGCAGTGTAATTTTGTATGCGCCACACACATTTCAAATGCATGAGTTTTATTGTGCGTTGTCTTGCAGAGAGTATCGGTCTATTGATCCATACTGCGTGCTCCAGTGCTGCCCAGACTGCAGAAGTCTTTTGTTTCTGCATTTATGACCAGGCTCCATCATCCCTGTCACTCTCCATCAGGTCACCTCATATTCTCTTTGACCGGCCTGTTTGTTACCACCTCTGCTCACAAGCACTTGGAACTGGAGGCCAGTTTAGTGTTAAAAGAGCAAGTATTGATCATATTTTGGAAAGTATGTGTTTATGTTTCTTAAATACTTAAGCATATGGTTTTGTTTCTCAATTGAACTGTAATCCATCACGGTACTTAAGGAGCTAAAAGCTTTTGTCTTTTTTATTCTTGTCAGTATCACCTTACAATGAATTGAAAGTGCATCCATACTTGGAACTAACTTACAGTGCACACAACACAATTGACTCGAGACTCATCAGTTAATCAGGGTTTTATCAAAAGTTATTATCTAAAATATATTTTACTTATAGCTATGTGATGTTCCAATTTTCTTTAAAACTAGAAAACGTGAACACATCTGACGATACATGCATTACACTATCCATTTCTCAAACTGAAGACATTTCAGCTCAGAGTTCCAGATGAGCAGTGCTTTTCCCAATCCTACTTTGTTTAGTGCTTCCCCATCACCCTCTGCCTCATGCGTCTACTCTCCTAATTGAAATTGATGCAGACGTCGAGAGCCTAATTTATGAGCCACGCACACACTCACAGTGCAAGAGTGGTCCAAATAGCAGCAATAATTATGAACCTAGGCCCAATTTAATGGCTGTCAGTATTTCTGTGGGATTACTGTACACTCATGTTCCAGTGTCAGACACTGATGTGGTGCAGTGGCTGCTGGGAGATTATGACGCTGCTCTGTTGGCGCCGGAAGCATCGAGAGTATTTTGTGGTCACTTCCCAACAAATTTCTGATAACAAACAAGGTGAAAGAGGTTTCGTACAAAATCATCCATAAATATTATCCAGTTAATTGTTTTATGACAAATTTCAAAAGGGCCATTGATGTGAACTGTTCTTTTTGTGGCGATCATCCAGAGACAATACAACACTTTTTTTGGACATGTTCTTACTCCAAGAAATTCTGTAAAGACTGTTTCTTCAGAAAGCAAAAGAATGAAGACATTTATTATGTTATTAATTTACTTATCCTTTTGTCCAAATTTTATATCCACAAATGTAAATGTTCAAAGCAAAAACCCAACTTTACACATTTTTATAGTACTCTCTCATATATGAAGATTCTGGAAAGTTCTGATAACAAAAAAGGCTCTGAAAACTATCAGTATTTGTTCAAAATACAGTATATTTGTAACTGTATAAAAAACAAAAATAAAAGAGAGTACTTTGTGGTGGAAGTATTCAGCAACATATTCCCTGCTGTGAAAGACAGTACTACTCACACAATAATGTTTAAATGCATTTTACATAAATTAGACCTATTTCAACAGTTTGCAGAAGGAAAAAGATTTGGCTCAGATGGTAGAGCGGGTCGCCTTATAAACCAAGACACTTCACCCACAGTCCCTGTGTTTGAATGTGGTGCGTGTGTGCGTGCGTGTGTGTGTGTGTGTGTGTGTGTGGTGGTCGAAAGGTTCATTGGTGCAGATGAGCTGCTGCGGTTCTGTCGGGCCGACCCCAAGGGAAACTATGGCTACAAACTTTGCCTACCAGCACAATGTATGAGTGTATGCAGATCCTACTATGTGTGAAGCGCTTTGAGTGACTTGTGTCATGTGGAAAACTCTATACAAATAGGATGCCCCTCCCTTAACACATAAGATTTTTATGTTTTTGCTTTAGTATTACACCACTGAAGTGTAATAATTAATACTAATAATACAGTATATGCATTTCAGGAGTTTCATTTTTGTTGTTGTGGTTAAATCAATATCATATCTTCTTTGCACACTATATAACATTTTTCTCTCATTTTTCAGAAATCATTTGCATGTAACTAAATACAATTTTAAAGTATTCTCCCAACACTGTACATGACCAACATATGCAAATGAGAACCTGCTGTGTGTCTTGAGTGTAGGACGTCCTAATCATCACAGTTCCAAGGAACACATTTTGTTTTTGTTTTTATTTATAAATGACCTTATAAACCAGCTCTCCTTTTGTTGCCTCATTTATTGATTAATTTTAGGTCCATTCCATTCCCAGTTACTTCTTTCAAAACGTCAACATACAACACACATGGCATCATGGCAAATGGAAAACTCTCTCTCAGTCCACTCAGAGATTATGACGGCTAGATTCACACAGTGCACTTTGACATGTAGCCAGGACAGGAAAACACATTAGGACACTCACTCATTTTGGCTCAAGTTTCAGAAAACACACAGTGGCAATGGAACCAGCATTTTACACTGAGAAGTCTTTCCATAGAGACACAGTGCATTTCCTCTAATGTAAATAGCTGAAGGATAATTTAATTTAATTTATTTATTCTTTTTCATGGTAATGCAACATAAAATTACAACAATCCAACAAACACAACAATAAAACATTCCATGAACAGAAGAACAGGAGTAGGATGAAGAAAAAATCGTATAAGCTCCTACCCCATTCTTAAAAAAACCTGTTACAAATTAAATGGCTTCACTGATGCCAAAAAAATAACAATTGCCCAGACAAGATGTTATCAACTTTCTATTTTAACAATTCTTATTTTTTTTCTACTTTTTTTTTTTTAATTATTATTATTAATCATTTTGCTAAAACAACAGTGATGCAATGGTGCAATGGGGACAACAGCGGCGACGGGAACAACGACGAGGCCATCGAACTACACAACGCAGAGCCACGTATACATACAGACAGGCATGCACGGACACACACAGGCACACTCACAACACACACACAAAAAGATGAAGAGGATCTATTGATGTATTTGTGATGAGCCCTATGCTGTGTGTTGCATTAAAAAAACAAGGTTTGAATGGGCAGCTGTCGAAAGATGTTTGACCTTTCACAGCTGCCCCGGCACCTGCTTGCCCTACATCAGTGATTGACAGAGTTATGCCCTAAAATAGGTGTTGTGTTTAGAGAGACAGGAGTTAGCAGAAGTCCGGAGGTGCTATGCCCTTGACATTCCCTCCATTCCTGCTTACCCTGTACTGAAGAGGATGTGTACATGTATTTGTGATTAGCCCTATGCTTTATGGTGTATTAAAAAAGCGAGGTCTGTGTGGGCAGCTGTTGAGAGACGTCCCACAGCTGCCCAACACCCGCTTACCCTGCACTGAGAATTTGTTCCCCTCTTTTTTTTATTTTTATTTTTTTTATATATATATATATATATATATATATGCGTACCCGTACACACACACCCACACGCACACACAGGTACGTACCACACAACCGGACAGTCTCGCCATCGCCCCCATCACCACCGTCGTTATCAGCGTTATTGTTGTAAATTTAACAATTTTCACATTTATCTTTAATCAAGAAGATCGTTCCTCTCCTGAAAATCAGGATGCCAACCAAAGCACCCCACCCTGTCCATCTCAAAGAGTACACTCAGACTCTGTCTTTAGCAGGACACAGCATTTTTTTATTTTTTTAAAGTGAGCGTTTGCCTTTTTTAACTGTTCAAATCACATATTCTTGTATTTTGTAAGTTGCCGTATAAATAACCGTGACTTAAACTAAGACCAAAATAGTTGTGATTTTTGTTTACCTCAATAATTGGGCCACCGGTCTCACTATATTACTATTTGTCTACTTGTCTCACATGACAACAACAGTGTCTCATATTATTGTTCCTGTATCATATGAGGTGCTGTGGTAGAGAAAAGGAGAGTGAGATGCTGCTGAGGTAGTGCTGCCTCACACCCTCACACTGTAGCTCATGTGTGGAAAACGCTGCATGAGGAAAGACCTTGACCTTGTTGTTTGTCGGCATTTTAATCACCAAACTATTGTCCATAGAACACATAAAATTAGATAGAAAAGAAATGGTGGCCTTTAAACGGAAATCACCTGAAAGAGGGGTGGGAAGAAAAAAATATCTGTGTCTGGTTTGAACTACATACTTAACATTTACACGATAAGTCATATTTTGGTTACAGTTGAATTTAGTGCTGAAAACAGTTTTGTGAAAGTCATGGTAAAATAGAGCACACGGTTATATTAGTCCAAGCACAATTTTCATCAGTCGTTGGACAGAATACATTTTGTCCATTGGCTTTAACAAGGCAGTAGAAGTTTGTGAACATCGTAGAAGGACAACAGACGGTAATCTTTGCAAAACATAAAGGGGAAGTTTCTCTGAGGTGAGTGGGCAGGTGAGATATCCAATACTGATATAATTATATTATTATTAAGACTTAAACAGTCTTAATAACAATGTAAACAAAACACAGTGTTTATTGTATGCATGCTAATACTGTCATGTGACATTTATTACCATGTTGGCACACAAAAAAGACTAATCAATAATCAGTCAATAATCCATGGGGAAATTATACAAAACCTTTTGATAATGTTGCTGAGGACATTGCCAAACATAGATTGCTACAGAACTGAATTTGTTCAGTTCAGTCACTTTTCTTACCATTCTGTCCCAATATGGTGTTAATATTGCCATTGAAAAATGTCTGAGCAAGAAGCCCTGAGCCAGTTCCCCCGCCGGTACGAAGGCATCAGCTTCCTGCGCGGCTCGGTTTACTTCCAGGTCACAGCGAGGGTGACACTTATGGTCCGCTCTGCTCCATGTCCTCCACGATGGGAGTGTTGTAACTCTGGAACAGAGGCTGCATGAAGAGGCCAAGGGTCCCGATCACACACACCAGGACAAAGATCCACAAGAAGAGACGGTCAATCACCATGGCAACGTACTTCCAGTCCTCGATGATCTACAAAAACAGATACGTTATAGTAAAATTACTGTTTATAAATTGTTGTAATAATGTCTTAAAGAGGGGGTATTATGCTTTTTTTCAATCACATAGCACCAGTCTATAGCATACTACAATGATGACGTAACCTTCTGTTGGTCTGTATATGCAGTAAATTAAAATAACTGCCTTGAATAAAATTGCTCTCTCAAAATGAAAATAGGCCTCTGTCTCTTTAAGAAGCTTTCCGACACGCCCCCTTCAGCACACTACTGTGGCATTTAAACAACAACACTGTGCGGGGAGGGGGCTCTGCTGAGCTGAGGAGCAGTGGTTGGGGGCTTGGCTGGTGACGAAAGGTCCAGAGGCGTCTCCAGGAGGTGGGGGCGTTCCTAGGAGGACTAAGGCATACAAGGCATGTGTTTAATGAGGTAACTACATAATAACATGATATAAAGCTTGAAAAAGTCGATTTTACATAATACCCCCCCTTTAAGATCAACGCTTGGATTAACAGACATTTGTGAAGAAAATACCATACTAATAAAAATAATAACATGATTAAATGTACTAAAAACAGGACCAAGCTGAACACTGGTTAATTACAAGTTGATTTCAGAATACACTCAAACTGAACTACAAGTTAAACTGCGGAATTGGGCGGCTTTTTAAGTGAAAAAAAACTGTCCGCGTTTTTCTGCCTTGTTGTTTTCAATGTAAAATGGGCCACTTTTATCAAATCCAAGTCTCTGAGAGCTGCTTTTTCAATCAGAGAGGGAGAAAGGAGCAGTTTCTCATCATCACAGGAGCCCATGGGCTTTGTTAACAAGTAAAACATTTCCAGCTGCGCCATATGTCCGTAGGCTTTGGGCGTTTTTTCTGATATTTCGGGGCGGGTTTGGCTGCCCGGATCTGGCACCCCTGCTCCCCTTCACAGCAAACCTCCGTAGCAACTGGCAGGACATGTCCAGACTAGTCTAACAACATTCATTTGTGGAGCGAAATCCCCCAAATGGTAAGTTAGTGCTGAGATTTGACACCTGGGAAGAATAGACTTGATACCAAATTTATAAAATGTGGTTTGTTAGATTTCTATTTCTAAATTTGTATAATATCAACAGTTCATTTAAGATCCTGTCAGACAGTGCTTTGACCTCCCTTTATTCTCGCTGTCTGATTGGGGGAGCGCAATCTTTCCTTGTCTCCATTGTGGCTAGGTTTACATATGCATTCCTTTGAGTTCCCCCACCTGCACCTCTGAGCAGTTAAGTTAAGTTATACTTTATAAATCTCCGTAGAGAAATTCGTCTCTGCGTTTGACCCATCCTCAATGCCACTGGGGCAACCTGTAGGAGCAGTGAGCAGCCAGCCTGGACTGGCGCTCGGGGACCCATCTATAGATGTGGAGCCAGGATAAAGGTCAGAAACACCTGGCTGAAGGATGAACCTATTGTGCATGGTTTAAGTGGTAGGGGAAACCTATGCAGACACGAGGAGAACATGCAAACTCCCGACAGAAAGGCCCCGTCCAGGTGGGACGAACCTGGAACCTTCTTACTGTGAGCGCTAACCGCTGCACCACCGTGCCACAGTGTATTCTGCAACTTTGTGTCAGGTCCATGTAATTCAATATAACCTTTGAGATAAGACTTTATGTTTAATCATCCGCTACAAATCAGTATTGATTATTTATTCATCATTATACCAATTTATTTTGTATATTAAAGGTGACTTATGCAACTTTTTGCATCATGGTGGTCTCTACAACCCTCAAGGATCAATTTCTGGTAGGTTTTCTGGCGAAAGAGTCTGTCTGCATGAAAACCTTTCAAACAATTGATCCTGGAGCGATTAGTGTGATGGGAAGTAAAGGCGCCATGCTGACCACTCATATGCACACACATTTCAGCTTTTTTTCCAAAGAAAAAGTTGCATAATGCACCTTTAACTGTTACCCACCTGTACTAAGAAGAAACATGTGAATGGAGCAAAGAGGCACAAAGGCGGAATCCACCAAAGCGAGAGCCATATGCAAAATAAGGCTCCACCTGTGCTAGTTTTTAAAGGTGACTGCAACAAAGAAACGGCTTCCATTTTCCCTCAGAAGCATGTGTGAAGGTTGATGCTCCTTGGCCAGGTTAGGAATGCATAGCTTGTACTTTTCTTTAGAAATAAATATTTTTATAATTGGTTTGAATACTAGTAATCTCTACACTAAAAAACAAGTTAATTTTCAACATTAGTTATAACTAGAATATTGTGAATGTAACAAAATGATAATATTGTTGCCAAATACCAACCCCTTCATCATCATCCTCGCTCTTCATCTTCGCTGCAATGTACCTGACTCCATCCACCGCATCTTCCACATCGATATTACTCTTGAGGGTCAACCTCTTCCTGAACTCGGTGTTCTCTGACAGACCGCCCTTCCAGCCATAGCGCTTGGCCGACTCCTCATTCACAAAAAACGACGACGACGACGACCCCACCATTGTAGAGGGGCAACTTCGGTCCAACTTTTTATCTGTGTAGCAGCGGTTCTGGTGCTTTTTCCTGAACTTCTCTCTGATGTTTGAACTTCCCGGCCTCCGCATGAACAGGAAGGATGGAAGCCGGTGCAGGAAGACCCGTTTAACCCAAGGAGGCATGGTGTGGGTGCTGGGCGATCGGTGGTGGACATTGAGCACACAGACGCTAGTGACAATCGAGAAAGTGACCAAAACCATCGTAAACATGAGGTACTTCCCGATTAGAGGCACTGCGAGCGATGTGGGTGGGACTATTTTTGAGATCAGAAGCAAGAACACAGTTAGCGCCAGAAGAACTGAGATACACAGAGTCATCTTCTCGCCGCAATCTGATGGCAGGTAGAAGACCAAAATAGCCAGGGATGTAATGAGGATGCAAGGGATTATTAGATTTATGGTGTAAAACAATGGCTTCCTCTTGATCACAAAGTCGTAAGTGATGTCCAGATAGCGGATGTCGTCCGGGTCTTCGTTTTTACGTCCAGGCAGAGAAACAATGTCCCACTCGCCGCTCGGTTTGAAGTCGTCGCGGCTGGCAAAGTCACTGAGTAAAATGAGGTCGATCTCGGTGTGGTCGTAAGTCCAGGAACGGAACTGGAGAGTGCAGTTCTGTTGGTCAAAAGGAAAATCACGGACTTCGATCTTGCAGGCCGACTTGTAGATGGCGGGCGGAAGCCAGTTCACTTCACCGTTGTTGGAGACCACAGCGTTGGAGTAGAAGGACACTTCGTAGGTTCCATCAGCACTGAAAAAATAAATAGGTTAATAACATTCTACATTCATCCTTTCAGTTTTGACCAAGTCCCCTGTAGCGTTGTAGCTCACACATCCCCAAACCATCAGTGATCCACCTCCGTGTTTCACTGTAGGAATGGTGCACCTTTCATTATAGGCCTTGTTTGACTCCCCTCCAAATGTAACGTTTATGGTTATAGCCAAAACGTTCCTTTTTGGTTTCATCATTCCAAATGACATTGATTCAGAAATGTTGATGCTTGTCTCTGTGCTGCTTGGCATATTGTAAGCGGATACTTTGTGGCATTTGCAAAGTAATGGCTTTCTTCTGGCGACTTGGTCATGCAGCCCATTTTTCGTCAAGTGCCTCTTTATTGTGCATCTTGTAACAGCTACAACCTGGTTTGGTTTCAACAACTGCTGATTGATGCTCTCAGTACCTTGGATATCCTTTTTATAACCCTTTCCCATTTTATACAGTTCAATTACCTTTTCTTGCAGATCCTTTGACAATTCTTTTATTTTCCTCATGACTCAGAAACCAGAAACGTCAGTGTAGCACCGGATGAAAGATGCGAGGGTCTGTCAGGAGCCCAAAAACTCACTGACCTTTAATACACACACCGTAATTACAAACACAGATCACAGGTAAGGATGCTTGCCTTTAGTAGCCATTCGAACCTGTTTGTGTCAACTCGTGAGCATTTGGGTTTGTAAACTTTTGATCAGGGTCATTTTTTTTCTTTAGTCATTATGATTTAAAAAAGAGTTAACTTCACAAAACCACTAACTATGAGTGAAAAAAAAATCTATCTATCTAATAGTCAAAAATTCTACCAGGGCATGTGAACTTTTGAGCACAACTGTATTCAGTGGAAGAAGTACCAGACTGCTATTGATGTGATGGGTTTCAATAACATAACTTGTTCCCCTGTTGTGGACGTTTGACTATTTAAGGATTGAATAGTTTGTTTCGAGTTTTTAAGCGCTGGGGGTTTTTTTTCTTCTCTGTACCCACTTCACTTCATGGAGTAAGTCCGGGCCTAGCCAAAATGTGAGTGAGTGAATGAATAATAAACCAATGTAAAGTACCTCTGTTGTCTACAGGGGGCACTATATAATCTATTATTATAGATTCTCCGCAGGACAGGACCAGGCAGGTTATGTGAAGACAGTAATGTCATTGTAACATCTGGAACCAGCATAATGCCACAACTCAAGCAAACACTTGTAACATGTCAAAATCTTTGTCCCCAGAAAAAAACTGGACATCACCACCTCAAATCTGCTTAGACCACTTTTTCCTCTTCTCAGCAGGTTAGGACTGCAGCTGATGCATTATGGATAAGTGGTCTATCAATTATAAAATAGGTCAGGAATCCAAGCATCACACAGCCCTCTAATGCTTTGGTGGTGTATAAAAATGCAGAGTAATTAAAAATGCAAGGCTTTCACCTGCTTACGAAAAACCCCGGTCCGTCCCTATTACAGGCCACTGACCTGACATGGAATCATACAGAACTGCTGATCACCTCACATTACGGCTCTCAACATCATCATACATTTAATGGGATCTTTAGCTGGACAGTGATCAGTGAATCTAATGCCTCCAAGGAAGCGCACTGCTGACAGGGATCTCACGTACAACTGTTGTGTCAGCGACAAATAAGCATTTAGCCAATCATATATTGAGAAAGTGACCGGAGCCAAGAGTTGCTTAAACAACAACAGACCCTATAGGAAATGTCCATGTAAATCAATTATTGCATATTATAAAACATCCAACTAATAGGTGACTTTTGATTTATTTATTTTAGGAATGGCAGAAGCTGAAAGTGAAGGTCTTTGGTGCTTTTACTGGCATGCTATGATTATACTTAGAAGTGTTTTAAGGACCTTTACTTACTGAGATATGTTATTACCTTAGCTTACACTAGTTGATGCGTACCTGTCTGATCTTTATTGCGCGGACGTCAAAGTTCCTTACAATATTGTACCTTATTTTATCCCCTTAGAAACTCGACATGTTTAATTTTGTGTGACTAACTTCACCGCCGTTTAGCCCCATAGAGGAGAGGAGGAGAGGCTAAATGCTAACAACACCTTCGGTCTTTTTGCGTGACTGAGCGCACGCGTAAAGACCAGACAGGTACGCATCAACTCGTCTAAGCTCAAGTAAGAACATATCTCAGTATGCAAAAACGGTGGCCTATTCCTTTAAACAAGCAAAGCATAATATAGACCATTCTCAGACTCTGTCATTTTGGTTGGCAAATCAGCCATTTGACTCCACCCACCACTACAGAGTTGATATTATTTGATTTGTCCATTAGTTTAAGGGTTCCATTTAAATAGGCGCAGTTCCAAAATAGCTGATTGCCAACCAAAAGTCACATGACTGAGACAGCTGGGTTGCTGGTGGCATCACAGCATCCCAAAGGCCTATAATATTATATAGAGGTAAAATTATTTTGTTTTTGAGGAAATATTTGGTCTTGTACAGAGAGATCATGGACCCAGTGACTGATAATAATGATCATTTTCTTTTTAGATACGACTTGTGAAAGTGTAATGGAGTTAATAGGAAAAACTGGCTCCTGCCCCCCACAGGGTCCAGTGACATCATCACACTCTAGAACCTGCAACCCAGAAATGAAGAGATTTTGTCCCGGCACACGTACTTGTTGTAAAGGACGATGTCAGGCAGCCAGATGTGCTGTGACGGGAGGCGTATTTTCTTAATTCCTTCATACTCTTCTGGATCCCACATTAACCTGTAGTCATTCCATACCTGCAAATGAGCACAATGTTCAAGTTGCAGTTGTTAGCAGTTACCAGCTCCCTGAGACTTGATATGGCAACAAAAAAAAGAGCCGCAACCTGTGAGAGCCAACAGTTCGTGGTCATGATCTGCTCTCTCTCATTCTGAAAAAGAGACAGACACTTGTTTACACGCGGCCTGTTATCTTTGAACCTGCACATGGAGTCTGTGTTTTCTCACCACATTGATGAGTTGAGCCAGAGACACCTGGATGTAGATGGTGACCTGTTGGCTGTTGTTAACAGCTGGTCTGATCAGCTTGTTGTAGCGTTCCGGTGACAACAGGTGACTCACCAGCCTCTCCTCCACATTAGCACACAGGGCAGCTGCAAACGATGCAGAGAAAATCATAATGACCTCAATGAAACAAAAATGAGTTACTTTGTCAAAAATACAAATAATCCTAACTTTAAGGTTAATCATATCCCTGGCCCTTCCTTAACTTGTGTCATGAAATGTCACGTTTTCACAGCAGACAGTCCCTCCCGAGTCGACGATCTAGCAACAACCCTTCCTAAGGTCACGACTGTTTCCTGGTTTATGGGAGTTAGCTGTGGTTTGTTGAAATGAATACATTTTAACAGAAAAGATGAAGCTGTTGGATAATTACTGACAACATGTCCAAAAACTTTACTCGGGATGTATATACTTAGCTGGAGGAAACATCTGTGTCCATATTCGAATGTAATGAGCAAGTCTGTGTTTCATTATTGTCTATGCGGTTGCATCCAGTATTACTGTATTTCTATATTATCAACATGAAAATATCCACTTTCACCAATTTGAAGAAGCTTCTTGGTAAAATTATAAAAATGGATATTATTTCTATTGATAACAAAATCTATAAAAGTCAACATGAGCGTGGTGTAACCATGGAAAAGTGTTAGACCATCTCCAATGATACAACTATGTTCATATGTAAATAATATTTTGAGGCTTCCACTCGAGCGCTGCATTTTTTAAATTTTCAGGCAGCTGCTCAGTGGCCTGCAACAACTGAGTATGTCTTCCAGGCACTTGGACGAGACAAACACGACAGTGGCCTCGTCCAGGCCACAGGCCGCTAACATGGATCGAGAGACTGCACTACAGGTGTTGGCAGAGGACGTGCTCTCAGACCGAGACTATGGCTGTGACCGTGATTTAGTGTCCTGCTTGGTCAAAGGCCTTCTCAAGCAGGACTGGAAATCTTTACAGGTGAGACTGAATGAACCGGTGAGTCATAGATTTTATATTAACGTCAACTTTAATAATAATAATGACTTACACTTGTATTGCGCTTTACAAGCCTGTATTACCAAGTTACTCAAAGCGCTACACTGTCGTTATTATTCATTCACTCCATGCTTGGTGGTGGTAAGCTACTGTTGTAGCCACAGCTGCCCTGGGGTAGACTGACGGAAGCGAGGCAACCAGTCTGCACCATCGGCCCCTCTGACCACCAAGTTTCAAAGTCTTAAATGTAGCATGTAAATGCCTAATTATTGTTATAAAAAATATGAATGAATGAACTTGTGGTGATCAATTTGGTATGGAGTTAGAGATTGAATGGTATCATTTGAACGTTGCCATAGAAATGCAGTGTGGGTATATAAACTATCTGGCTAAAAACTATCTAGCACAAAAGTAGAAAAAAGAGCTGTGGAGCAACTCTTAGCTGTTGGGTCACCACAAGGATTTTACATGTTTTATATTTAAAAATCTCCTTTGGCTTATCATTAGGAAATGCGTCAGGAAAACCATAAATCTTGGCAGTTTTAACAAAGCTATCCAGAGCTTGATAAACTGAATACATTCTTGTTCATGTAAAATTTGTAACAAACTTTGGGTTCTTATACTGTGTAACCTGTCCGCTGTTCTGGCTTCAGAAAGCTAATGCTTTGCTTTAAACAGAGATATTAAAATTCTGTATCATATTCATGCTATCTGCTTTTTGCTAAGCTATTATTAAACGTTATTTGCACCATGATGTACTATTTATTATGTAATTGCATGAAATTACTTTCTTGATGCCAAAACAATTTAAGATCAAGGTTTAATAGATGCTAAATGTATTTATGTGTGCAGCTGACTGAAGCCCAGGTGACTCATGTGATGAAGAGAGCTTTAGGGGTTATGAGTGATTTGGTGCTAACGGTGATCCCCACCATGCAGACCCAAGAGCTGTCCCAGCACAGGTAAACTGACATCATCAAATGTTCTTTTTAATTATTTATTTAAATGATGCTTTAACAGAATGTTAATTTTGCAGATCTGTTGATTTAAGCAAGAGTGTACAATTTGCCAGCCCCTTAAATTGCAATGTAGAGTTTTTGGAGACATCCACAGAAGACGTCATGTGCATCATAACTGCAAGTTATGACTCAATCCACATTTTGGAAGGAAGTGATGCTGGGATCATTCTTCAGGCTCTTACCTCCAGTGTCAGCAGCTTCACAAACCCCCCACAAACAGATCAGGACCTTTCAGGGAGCCACTTTACGTATAATCCACCTGTGGACTGCTGTACCTTCTTTGACAGGACATTTTGGCTTTGCAGTCAGGAAATCAAAGTCTCTTTAAATAGGTGTAAAAAGGGCCACAGTCTGACTGTGTTCCCACAGAAAGTGACCACTGAACTCTTCAATGAGGAATTTCAGAGAAGCTGCCAAGATGAGCTGAAGAAGTTTCTGCTGAGGAACCATACCAGGCTTTTACATGACTCTGAAGCACAGGTCTCCTCTAAAAGAGTGGCGGCTGCAGCCTCTGAGCTGCTGGACACAGTGATGGTCTCTGCACATCAGCTGTGTGAGCCTGTCACGGCTCGCAAGATCAAAGTGTCAGAAGAGAATCTTCACAAAAACGCACTGGATTTGAAATGCAATATAAACGCCATACTGCTGAGATTTTTCACACAAGAAGAATCACTTACAAAGAGATGCTTCAGTGATGAGGTCACGGCGAGTCTGGAAGATACCGAGATCCTGAGCAAGAGCAAGTTGACTCTCTTCGTAACACTACTCACAGACAAAGTTTACACAAAATACTATCCACGGGATGTGAGTGAGCAAGAAGAACTGAACCTTTCCCTTAAGGCCCGTTCTTTCCCAGAGGTCAATAAACCTGATGAAGAAAACACTGAAGTACTCCCATCACAGCGGACGTGTGCATTTGTCGCTGAGGCAGTGACATTCTTGCTTAAATCTCTTAGTTTTCCCTCTCCAGACTCAGAAAGTGTCAACGGTACAAGCAGAGCAACATTGCTGCCAGATGATGCCATAAACTGTGCCATTTCAGCTGATCCTGAGCTGGAGCAGCTCATCGCTCGCTTACAAAACCTACAACCAGAGCTCTTCTAACAGCGCCATGCAGTAACAAACTAAATAAAGCAAAGATTGTATATGATTGAATATGCATAAGGTCGTCTTGTATTTCGTTGTAAAGTTTTTCATCTGGAACTATTACAGTAAATACAGTCAAGCTATAGCTGCACACTTCAACTTCAGAACTAACAGAGCCTCTTGGATGAGAGAAAAGACTTTTACACACATGGATGACTGACTCATGAAAATAAAAAAAATAAAAAATAAAACTCATAGAAATGTAAGACAGAATTTCAAAACTGGTTGGTTCATCAATTTTGGTTGTAACGCTCAATAATTGAGTAATACTATTGATTTAATACAATTAAACAATGAAAACATGAATTTTGATTAACACAGTGCAAAGAAATAACACAAAGTGTAACGATGATGTAAGTGATTAGTATTTGATTGTATAGTGATTTTTTATTTTGAGCAGCAGGTGAATCTTCAGTTTTGTGCTCCTACCACTTGATGCTACCATGAAGTGACACGGAGCATGACTCCAGATGTAATGAGAGTAATTTGTGTGTGTTCGAAACAGACGTTGCGTTTTTCTTCGCTGCTTGAATCAGAGAACACCGTGAATTTGTTGACACTTTGAGTTGATTCAATGATGTCTATTTGACACATTATGCATGTAAACTGCAATACCTGCAATGATAAACGTGTGCATAGAAAACCTTGCGACAGGTTTTGTCCAGATAATGAATAACAAATGAAGTTGACATGAGTGATGGGATTGTAACAACGGTAAACTGTGTGAAACACAGCCTCAGTTTCTGTTTCAGAGCTGGTGGGCCGATAAGGTTGCTGGTCTTTCTTATAAGGGTAACTCATTTCATTTACTAATGTTAATTGTAAGCCAAGATGAGAGGGAGTAGTGGAGATATACTACATCACACACTCCCAAAGTGGTTACTTTTGAAAAGTAGAAAAGTTTAACCAAAAAAGATGCAAGGTTTTTTGGTGATCTAAATGTCTTCTATTTTTTTTTTCCAAACAATAGTCTAGAGACTCACTAGCCTCAAGAGGTTTATAAAGTGAAATTAAAGTGTGGAAAAACCTTGATATTACGGTTGAGCTGTGCACTGTTTCAAGAAGTGTTAAACATAAAATAATCTGATGTCATTTATTTCCCTGCCGTTATTCATATACTTTTCACCTTCCAACTCGTTTTTGTGTCTTTTAATTGAATGCTAAATGATATATCATCTGACATGAATAACCATTCAAAGTTCGAATCATAAATCCTATAATTTCTTGTGCCATTAAATAAGTCATCAGTTTGAATCATCATGGAAATAGTCATTCATTAGATGTTAATCATGGTGCTCTAAAATCAAACGCTTCTATAATGTTAAGCCCAGATCATTCAGCTTTGGTTCTTTGCTGAATATGGCAGGATTACAAATGATTGTCTATTACGCTTGAATCATGGCTTTTAATCGCTGGAGTAGCTTTGATTGCATAGCAGCTTATTGGCTCTCGGTGAAGGCAAGTGCAAGTGATTTTTCCAACTTTCCCAACTACGCTGGAAACAGTGTCTCATCAGAGTAATGAAAGACAGACACCAGCCCAAACTGTAAATAAAGCCAGCGCTATCAGACGTGTGCCAAAGAGGGGACTTAGATGAAGCATTTTTGGCTAAACGTGGCAGCGGAACCTGAGTATAATGTCCATGATTGGGATGGAGCATTGAGGAGGCTGGGACAGGGCCCATCACACATGCACACACTCTCCCTTCTCCTGTCCGCCTCGCTGCACTTATACACCTCAATAATTCATCTCCGCTAAAATAAAAACGGCATCGTCTCGCAAATAGACTAAAACACAATAAAGGAAATGTCTCTCTCTTTTCTTAACTGTAAACCCTTAGAAGTATGCTCAGATCAAGATACAAATACCAGCAGGAATCAACATCTTTTATGGAACTTGTCGTGCAGCAGGCGTCGATCTAGGGCATCCAGATCGCCAGGCACAATAAGAACCACATCCGCAAGCTTCATTTTTAGCCTAGAGAGGTTCGGCAAGTTAATATTTCAAGACTTTGCCATCTGTGGTGACCTCCTGGAGGCCAAAGCTTTTGGGGCTTCAGCTGTCGAAGGTTTCGTGCTGGTTTCTTAAAAGCTGCAGGAGTCCAATTTACATCACAACATCAGGCTTTCATATTTCCCATGTCCAACTCAGTGCGTAACTAAAGTGGGATTATTGCGTGCTCATCCTGGAGACGACATTACAATTAACAAGTCCTTGAGCAAGACACTTCACCTGCCTTGCTTACATATGGTGCCATTAGGTAATATAAATGAGACCGTTTAACAAAACTAGTTAACGTGCAATATTCTTATCAGAAAATGAACTATTTGAATGGAAGTCCACATACAGTGACTGATTTGCAAAAGAAAGGTTGTGTTTTCCGTTATGAACTTGAATTTTCATGTTCTAAAGAAAAAGCAATGACTGGCAAACTCATGTATGAACACTTTATGCAATTTTGGAAATGGCTTATGGCAAAAAAGCAGCAGCAGCTCTACCCACCAACAGCTCCCGAGGGCCAAACACAAGAAGGGCAGAGTTGTCAGATGAAAGATTCAGCTATCCCAAGTGATATTGCGTAATGAAGACTGGCATTATGTTAAACTATAACGAAACAAATGCGTCATGTCTCATATCGGCAGAAAGTTGAATAGCTTCATGACTTTATTACTGATACGCTATAACTATTCTTTACTAAAGGTCTTAGGTTGCATTCACGTGACATCATAACATTCTAAAGGTGGCAACTATAGTAACTGTCAAAATGCAGTTTTTTGACTTGGTTTATTGATTGATTGATTGATTGATTGATTGAGTGATTGATTGAGTGATTGATTGATTGATTGAGCTGTTTATTTGAGCGGTTTACATTCATATTTTCACAGTAATTAAACATTTTATAAAGCTCAGAAAAGCTGAAATACATATTCAGTGGTTTATGACTAATATCTCTGTCATTACTGGGCCTTGTCCAGATGAAACAAAAACTTTCACAAAATTCAATGCCTGCTCTTTCAGCATATATGTAAAACGTCCAAATATCTTCTCAATATTGTGTCCAAAACGGGGGTCAATTTTAAGATAGGTGGGTGTCATGTTGGTTAGTAAAGGACTTGAAAATATTCATATGGCAGGTTTGGGAACCAAACAAATTATGTTCAGGTTCACCATGAGTAGATTCTCTGTTTAGGAATATCTTTCAAAAACTGTTACACTGGTCCCTGCTCTACAGATTGTGACATCATCACATTCTACAACATGAACGTAACCTATTCCAAGCCTTTGGGCATTGAACCTCTGACCAACTTGTTTAATTAGCGATAGCTTATTTAATAACAATTAGCCTACATAGGCTGTTAACTTACAGGCATATGTTTCGTTTGTTATAGCTATTTGTCCAATAGATCGTTTGAATCAAACTTAACTTCCATCTCTAATATAACACCTGGAGCTCTTCGCGCACTGAGCGTGTGTGAAGAGGATCAAGTCAGTTAATTGAAGCGGGCTGAGGAATCACGTGAACGGTCTGACGCGTAAGGTGTCATAAATACTGGATCTGAGTGGTTGTCATGATGACACGGCGTTAACATCTCACTACATTACCCGGATAACAGCAGTTGTATGTGGAGTTCATGCTACTTCACGAAACAGAACAATAGGGGTCCTAAAGGTGGCGTTGTCCGTGTGGCTACTTACTTGCCACGGTGAGAATCAGGAGAACCAGGATCGCCTTCACCGGGACCGCCATGCCGCCCCCGCTCCAGTGCGCCACACACGTGCGTAAACTTGCCAATCTTTGTTTCCTCCACGTCCGAAGTACAAGAAGAGTCGAAAGTGTGATCACCGAGGTGTCACTGCGCGGGGCAGCTCCGGTCGAGACATGATGCACCACTCTCTGATCCCACTGTTTCCTCAGCTGTCCCAGCACGTCTTGTGCGTAAACGCGCTTGTGGGGCGAAAGGAGAAGGGTATTCTGTCTGAAACTAGATGTGATTCTAACGGAGTGGATCACGCACCGGTCCTTGCAGAAGCAGTCATTCTTTATGGATAAAAGATTTAAGCGCCGGTCTCCACATGGCCCTACCCACGCTGTGCGCTGCCCCACCGGGGGTACTGTGGTCTGCTTCATGCACATGAGCGATAAGATGACTTCAAGGAACTTCACTGAAACCAAACTCCTCCTTCTTTAATCAAATCTTAGTTCTTAAACAAGTTAATGACAAATTATAGGCTATATTTAACAGGAAGCAATTACTAAGTGTCAATATGGTAGAGATACCACATCGGCCAAAGTCAAAAGTTTAAAGATTTGTTTAATCCAAGTGAAACTCAATGTGGTAAAAGTTAAACAGAGGTGAAGGTAAACCACTGTGTTAACCAGTATGCCTTATTTAAACAGTGGGAGGGCATGTAAAATAAGGTCAAGAATACATTTATATCATATCAACCCTTGCGATACAATTTACTCATTATTTCATGCATAATGTAAATCCTTATTATCTACCAGCAAATGGTATTAAGCATCCATCACTCTCCATTACTGCCACATTTCTGCATCCCTCCTCCCAAAGTCCTGGGACGTCTCTTCTAATGAACATTTCCATTGCATCCTAAAAGCAGGGGAGCAGCGGTGAGGGACAAATCCAATCAGAGCACTTAGAGCTGACTCTGGTCTCTGATGGAGCAGTGTGGAAAGCACAGGGAAAGAATATAACAAAGCCCAATGTTATGAGACAAAATAGAAACATTTCAGATCAGCAAACAAAAAGATGTTAAAGATGTTATGATTTATTCTCAGTTGAAGCTTGGAATCATCGCAAAAAATATTTTAAAAGTCAAATTTTAAAGTTTGGGAAGTTTTTGTCATTTCTCTGTGGTCTTTGCATCAATTCAAATTCTCTATTTACATTTTCTCTCAAAAGAAAAAAACACATTATGTCTAAGGGCTATTTTCCCTGTATTTTTATTTCTTCCTCCATAGACAGGCCGTTGAACACTCATCTCATCTGTGTTGTAAATTTTGCTGCTGCATTAAGTTGTTTTTATTCCTCTGCCTGCCCCTCTCTGACCATGCCTCCGGGCTCCACAGTCAGAAACAGTGCCCCATTCTCCACCACACAAATGTAATCATGATTTCATTTATAGTCCAACATCCAAACTGGCCCCAATATATTCCAATATAACCCCATACTGATGTGCTTGGTGGCACATCAGTATGGGGTTGTCCTGTACTGCACGCGCCTGATATACACATCAACTGTGTATATCAGGCGCGTGCAGTACAGGACAACCCCATACTGATGTGCCACCAAGCACATCAGTATGGGGTTATATTGGAATATATTGGGGCCAGTTTGGATGTTGGACTATACAGAGTTAAAACATGTTAAAATTAAGTATTTTGCACCCCCTACATGTCCTATGGGGTAGAATGAGCCCAGACCTGTTCACCACAACTGCCTCTAAAATCCTACACTGTCACTCAAAACGGTGTTACTTTGGGTCAGAATTGGTAGCCTGGTGAGACCAGAATGATTCCCCTCTGTATTTTTTTATCCAGCGGGGGATCAGTCTGGTCACCCAGTCAACGCTCGCGCCTTCCGCAAAATTAATCCGTTCACGTCCAATCTGAATCGTTTATTTGCCGTGACGTGTTGTTAGCGAGCAACGTCACTCACGGGACGCGGAAGTCCCCTCAATAACAATCTACGAACGATGCACGAAAGAGAGAAAGCGTGTCTCCAGTCGGCGGTAAATGACCAAAAAACACATCGACAGTAGGTGAGTTTCGTTATTCATAATCCTGCGCAAATATTAACGCAAAACCGCTAATAACACCACATCAACAGCAGACGCCCGCTCTTCGCTGATTTGTTTACTCCGCTTCCTGTTTGCATGCGTATCTACCGCTGTGGGAAATGGATTCGACGCAACGGTGACCAGACTCACCGGCTGGTACAGCGGTGAGTCTGGATTTTTCCAGGCTACAGAATTGGCGTCATGCACGAGCGTAATATAGAAACTGCAGTTACGCCAAAGACCTGAGGTGGCAGTAGTGAGTATAAACATGAACAACCTGCATCCAGTCCCTTTAAGTAAATGTTTTATGTATGTCTAACAAATATGGGGAAACTTCCATAAGTATATGCACATGTTTATGCACGCAAGTTTACCAGAGTGAATTTCAAGCTTAAAGCCTTACAGACTTGTATACTGTGTGTACAGACTTGGCCCGGCTCAAGTTCCACATGTCAACTATACCACCCCATGGGCCACCCTTAGGATAATGTCTGGACACAGTAATTATATTTTAAATGTTTCAATCAGAATATGCATCACAGCTCAAATGTTAAGTTTGCACTGTGATTAAAATGTACAATGCGTCATGTATTTGTGTCCTGGACTGCTCATCTTCTACAGTACCCTTCTGCCCTATAGCGTCTTGTGTCATCTTTACTGCAGGCTAAGATGACTCAGTGCTGCACATGATCATACTTGCACCCCTTTTAGAGAAGAAATGCAACACAGCATGGGCCTGTGCCAACAAAATGTTATGGTGTACTTCCAACAATTGTTTGCTGACATTGTCATTATGTTGTTTACTTCACATGGTCATTTGAAGTACTTATTAAATGGTTTGTCAGTTCAGCCCAATGTTTTTAAGCTCGAGTGATGATGCGTACAAGCCTTAATTTGTGAGTAAAGAGGAAGTGTGAAATGTATGTTATTAATACTATTTGGATATATTTAAGGGGTGGGTTATCTATGTTGTGCACGTGTTTTGTTTGTTTGTTTTGTATGTTTTCCTTCCTTAAATCCTGCAGTAAGAAGAATACAAATACAAATATTGAAGTGGAAAAAAAAAGAAAACACTCAATGTCACTCTTTCCCTATATTCTCTATGAAACTTTTTTTTTTGTAGTGCACAAATTGTTTTTGAGTATATGTTTAAAATGTTTCTCATGTTTAACATGCCAATATTCCTTGAGGGCACTAATCTGTTTCTTGGTCCATAAGACATCCCAGCTCCTGTTGCTATATTGTCAGGGATATTTCATGTCTATTCAAGAGTCTATTCGAGCAGAAAGTACAAGGATGAAAGGCAGTGTGTGGCTTTACATGTCACACAGTTTCCATATGGCCTCAAATAATGTTCATGAATAATAATGGCCTCCGACCAAAGCTCTTCTCCAAGGACTCTTTACAGAACAATTAAAATAAGGTCTGATAACCAAAGCTTTGGAAATAAACATATGCAAGTAAGATGAAGGTATAAAATGTAAATAATAATAATATTATTAATATTAATAATCATGCCAGTGTTGGCACATTTTGCAAAATCAGCTTGTACAATTACATCAGAGAAAATGAAACAAAAGTAGTCACTGCAAATGATTTCTAAATTATTAGTTCTTATTAATACTCTAAAATGATGCTCAAACCAAGGTCTACAACCAAACTCAGGGACGCTTCTGTTTTTATTTGTTTGATGTTGTTCTTTTGTACTGGTGATCGTATGTTGTAAATGCTTTCTAAAACAATAAAGAAAAAAACATCTTTTTGCCCTGAAGGTACAGTCTTCATAAGGTGATTCTCTGTAAGCCACTTTCAGGCAATGGACAGCTAGAAAAACAAACCTGGTTTAATGATGCCATATGTGGTCCTATTTTTCTCCTCCTAAAATCAAATCAGAGCCCAAATCTGATTCAGATCGAAAATAAAAGTGAGTTATACCACTGAGGAGATGATGATGGATAAATCAGACCTCTTGAACTCAATATATCTTTCATAAATCACATCGCTAAATTGTTTGAGTTTCGTTTTGTTGATACACTAGTATTAATAAGTGTAAACTGTACTTTATATTGAGAATGGACCCTACAACGGTCTGTAGCTTAGTAAATGAAATAAATAAAATAATAAAAAAATGTGTCTGAGCATTGGTCCACATTGCCTGCAGAAGTGACATCATAAATCTGCCCTCATATGAATTGCATAAGAGCTCCCTTAAGCGGGAGAGGGCGGCCCCTGGGAGCCCTGGTGTCCTGTACAGTGTGTACAGTGTATCATATACATGTGGTGCTCTGTCCCTCTGAGCTCATGCTCCTCAGCTCAGTGTGTCAAAGCGATGGCCTCGTGCTGGTGATGGCGGCTTCAGAGCTGCTGGTCTGTCTCGCTCTGACAGTGATGGACTCTGACAGCGCAGAGCCTGATCACACAACTACAGCAGCCAGCGCCACCGCAGAGAGGGAATCCCACTGAAATAAATATCACACAGCAGCATGTGACAGTGGGAGACAGTCCAGGACAAGCAGACACATGCTGACACACACTTTTGATACTGTCTTGCTCTAAAGTGTGGGATAATAAGACAAGTAATTGCCTTCTGCAAATGTCATCAATAACAAAAAGCATAGAGATAACAAAAAAAGGATATCATGTATACACTATTTTATTGATTTATTGTATTATGTAGAGGATAATATACAGACTAAATAATCGCAGTTCTTTTGTTTTGAAACTTCAGACCATATGATTTTGAGTCCACAGACTGGAACAGGACACCTAAAACACCTCTGTTGTGAATTTGCCATTATCTAGCATGTATACCAAAAAAATAAGACAACTCAGGCGGCTCTCGTATCATTAAAGATTCATCATAGAACTTGGCTATTGTTGACATGTGGAGAGGCAGAGGCAAGATTGGAGATTGCGAAGCAAACCAATGTTTTTTTGGGTAACATAAGCAAGTCACAGTTATGGGCAGAAGCAGACGTCTCCTGTCTTCCTTTACGTCTGAAGAAAGGAAAGGAGTGGGTGCACAGAGAGGACAAGGAGTGGAGACGAGATGCATAAGTAATCCCACAATAAGAAGGTGCAGTGTGCAGAGCCACACAAATATAAGAAAGTGGAAGGAAAGATAAAAACACACTCAGCAACGGGGGAGGATTACTTGCAATATAATATATAATATCTTGTCTGTTTTGCAAAAACACTGGCACAGATTCAAAAATTGCAAATGTGGAATTAATTTAGGGTTGTATCACCAAAGAAGTTAATATCCTTGCATAATCACATGTTGACCCAAAGTCTATTTTTTTGAGGGAAAGTGGGGCACCATAAACATGTTCACATTTAATAACATAAATGCATAAGAATCACTCAAAAATGGCATGACGACCTGTTCTTGGTGCTTGAGTCTGAACTGGAGGCTGTCAGGCATGTTCCAATGTGTCCCATAAATATCTGTCAGGAGCCAAGGATGCACAGGCAGTTTAATCCCAACCGCTGGTTGCGCATACTGTAGCTGCGTTCTAGGCCAGGCCCCTTACTTTACACAATGTACTATGTGACTGTGATTAGACTGACTGTCAGACCACCTTATCACGCTGAGAGACGTTCACCTGTATGGTTTACTGTAAACTCGGAAAATGTGTTCAAGAGATCATTTATTTCTGTAATTCAACTTGTGAATGTGAAACTAATATATGATATACTCATGACATGCAAAGTGACATAGATCAAGCTTTTGTTTGTTATAATTTTGATTATGGCTTACAGTCCATTTTCATTTTTAATTTGGGATTTTTACGAGATGAGCCATAATAATAAAAATTATAACAAACACAGGCTGGAAATCTCACTTTTCAGGTAATGAGTCTATATCATATATTAGCTTCACATTTTAAGTTGAATTACAGAAATAAATGAACTTTTGAACGATATAATTTTCCGAGTTTCACCTGTGCATCACCACAAACCAAAGGGAGAACGATGGCTGTTTGACCCCTCCAAACACCGCCAAACTCTTGCGGTTTACTTTCACACAGAACTGAACTGGGAAGAGCGAGTTTCAATCACCAACCACCACTTGAGCCCAAAAGATTGTTTTTACATTGCATTCTATACACTCTAATGATCAGCTCAGGTTTAATTTTAAGACATGCAAACGTACAATATAGGTTAAAGAGTTCCTAACTTGTCTTATTTCAACCGTTGGATTTAAGGGAACTTGCATTAGGCCTTCTTCAGCAAATGGATCTTACTAAAAAGAGAGCAAGAGTGTAAAAGTAACACGATTGCCAACGATCAGGGACATCCAGATTTGTCAAAGTGGGTGCTGGTGGTAACAACTCCTTCCAGTGAGATCTGCAGCCATCACAACTTACAGTCACTGGGGCGCCAACTCAAACTGGACAATACAGACAGTTATAAAAGTTCTTAACAAGCATTTTATTTAGTATACAGTTCATAGATTTATACAGATTTGTATATATATATATATATATATATATTTATTTTTTTGTTTACATGTAACACTTGTGCCACTGCAAAAATCAGACAAAATTATTTTTTGCCAAGAACCCACAAGAAAAGAAGTCTATAATGTGCTTTTTAGTGGCATGGAGTGCTATAAATGAAACGAAACCAAGGAATGATGAGGTAACGGTCAGGTAGAAAAAACATTCATGTGTAAGATTGTTAATAATAATAATAATAATAATAATAATAATAATAATAATAATGAAAGCGGCAACATGGACCCTTAGTGTCAAAATGATGGAACCATTTCACTCAATATCTCACATACAATGCATTCAAACAGGAGGTAAACAAAACTCATGCTCCAAAACACCTCACACATTCATCAGTACCACAGCCCTGCATCAAAAGGGACGTCCCGCTTGGAGCTCCACATTAGTGGTGCATGCAAATGTACTCACACACTGCTGATAGTGAGGAGTGCAGAAAGAGTTAACCAAAAGGATATACAAAAAGATGCACACAACAAAATTGTGCCACTCTGGACAATCAAACATGACACTAGAAAAGAGACAAAACGTATGAAGGAAAAAAAGCAACAATGAAAATGGAAAGTGCTGCACAAAGGGCAGAGTGAGAAGAGCTCATGTCAACAGACAAGTAACCGGCAGTGCTGAAGGTCTCTGACATGAAGCAAGTGACTGGCTCCCTCTGGTGGTCACTCTGAGTCTCTCTGTACTTCTGAAGCATCAGCTCGACAAATGGGACACGTCCTGTTAGCCTGAGGTCAAGACAAAAAGAGGCCCGTGTCACATTTTAGATCACCCTCCAAAATAAAATATACAGGTGAAACTCGGAAAATTAGAATATCATTCAAAAGTTCATTTATTTCTGTAATTCAACTTAAACTGTGAAACTAATATATAGACTCATTACATGCAAAGTGACATGTCAAGTCTTCGTTATAATTTTGATTATGGCTTACAGTCCATTTTCAAAATATTCTCATGTTATGAGATTTTTGATTTGGGGTTTTTACAAGCCGAATCATAATAATCAAACATAATAAACAAATAAAGGCTATATCTCACTTTGCATGTAATGAGTCTATCATATACAAGTTTTACAGTTTAAGGTGAATAACAGAAATGAATGCACTTAACGATATTCTAATTTTCTGAGTTTTACCTGTAGTAGGACACATTTTTAAATTACAATATAATCAGTATTTATTCTTACTATATCTTTGTAGTAGCTTCTTCAGAGTTAAGAGTTTCAGGAGAGACTGCTATTTTATGAAACGCTTGTCTATCATTTTAAATCTATTGGTATTCAAAGAGATTTCATCAAAACAATTTGCTTACTCTCAGCCACTTGTCCACACACTTCCCATGGAATTCATGGCTGCAGGGCAAGACTCGAAGTAGCTGACGAGACTCGAAATCACTCATGCACACCACACACCTACAACAAGAGAGGTTTGTGTTACGTCAGACAATGCAGGTTTGGATCATCATGGAGAAACTGAATGATATGTACAGTGTTTGTTCAGATTGATGGTTATTGGGATTGAAACGGTAAGAAGGAAGTTGTTCGATGTCTCCCTTGGTCAGCCCACGGAGTTTAGCCTCTCCCAGCCGCTCGGCCAGGTTTAAGAGGGCCTAAAAAAGGAGACCAGTAGTTATTACTTCTATGTAAATCAATCATTTCTGAGCAAAAACATAAAAAAATCACCTCATAGTTCTCAACTTCTCCATCATCAACATCCAGTTCTAGGCTGATTGCGGGGCCTGTTGGCTGGACTGGCAGCATTGAACTGCAAAAACATTTGTTTTCAAATTGTGAAAATGAACTGAGATCAGGAAAAAACTAGAATGGTTGGTATAACTTACAGAAAGTAAGGCAGAAGGCTCGGGTGGTAAGGCGAAGGTGGCAGTGGTTGTTGCGAACGATATCGTCGACCTGGGATTCGCCGTTGGATGAAATTGGGGTAGGACTAGATAGAAATAATACCACACTCGGGTCATGACAAGAGGCAAAAATCACACATAATGAAAACACAATGAAGTAACTTACCACTCCAAAGAACTCCTGTGGAAGAGGGTCATGTGACAGGAAGTGAAGCTGGGTGGGGTGTGGTGTCAGAGTTGGGTGAGTTGCAGGTGGATAGTGGAGACCTGCCCCCAAAGACAGGTGCTCTCCAAGCAGCTCCACATCGTTCTCTATTCTCTGTAAAGGCTGCAAGTGTCAAGTCAGCCACAATCCCTTTCTCACTAAAAAGAAACAAGTTCACAAAAGCACTTACGGATCGGGCCTGTTGTGCTGGATATGGCCCAAACTGCCCAGGCTGGGGCAGATGTGCTGCATGGTGGGGCAGATGAGCTGGAGCGTGGGGGAGGTGTGGGGGAAGAAGGAAGGTGGGATCGCTGGACAGCAGTGATGGGAATGGGTAGGGCATCGGTAAATGTTGCACTGAACAAGTTTGAAGGACCTTTTGAAGAGAGAAAAGGGAAGTAAACAAACATCTTGATTTCACGGTTGTATAATGTTCCCACTGGTTACTCACAGGAGGAGGGACACTGCAGACGGGATAGTGCTGTCCGCTGAAGACCACAGAGCATGCAGGTATCTGCTGGGGGGCAGAACGAGGCGGCAGGCCGGGCGGTGCTCCGGGAGGAGACACAGGATAAGGTCCTGGGGCGGATCCCTGAATATGAACAACACAGACCAAAGCCCACGTTATTCTTTGAGAGCAGCTACTGTTCCATATCATCAGAGGCGGGCAGTACTCAGTTACATTTACTCAAGTGCATGTACTGAAGTAACTTTAACTGTACTTCCCAGATGAAAATTAAGTATACTTTAATATATTATTATTATTAGTATACTTGTTTTTTCTCTAATACATTCAATAAAGTGTACTTAATACAAGTAAATTAAAAAGAAACTAAAATTCTATTTTAAAAAGGTATACTTAAGCATCATTTCTTTTTAATTATACTTACAATATAATATATACAATACAATATATTAAAAGCATATTTTTTGTCATATTTAAATATATTCTACATTGTATTCTAATATTTGACAAAAATACTTCATTTATTGGTTTATTTGGTTGGGACAGTGCATGTTAATGAACAAGCCACACCTGATTGTATCCTTGGGTTTATTTTTTTTGGAATTTGCACAGCTAACAAATGCATTAACCTACTATCTTTTTTTCACCCTAAAATGGTAAAACAACCACACAAAACAATGTCTGAACTCGTCCACTTTAATCTCTTTCAATGTGGTTTGGGAGAAGAATAACAAACTTACACATTTACATTTCAATGAGAAAGGAGCAACTGCAAACACATTACTGTTGTTTGACACTTGAGAAATAAATGTAGAAGACATCTTGAGTTGATTATCGTGTTTAAGAAACACTTGCAGTAGTGTAGTGCACCTAGTGCTTGTGCTTCACAGCTAGAAAGTCCAGTTTCGATTCCCACTCGGGACGGGGCCTTTCTGTGTGGAGTTTGCATGAGGGAAGACGGATGGAAACTAACCCAAGGCTACAATCCGGTGTGGCTTGTTCATTCATTTTGTTAAATACTTATTATCAAAAGGTTTATTAGGTATATTATGGAATAACTTATAGGATATTTAAAATCTATTTTAATTTATATTATAAGTTAAATGCAAAGATATTATGAATATACTTAGTTACATTGAAAATTATTATTCAATCATAAATGAAATAAAACATTTAAAATATAAGTGTACGTAAAGTTGATCCATTTTAGCACACAAAAGTACACTTTCAATATACTTTGAATTCTATTTAAATTCATTTTAAATTTACTAAGCACAAAATAAGTTGTTTCAAAAGAGCACAGTTAAAGTTTATTTTACTATAATTTCTAAAATATAATGAGTATATTACATTTTAGTATATATACACCAAGTATATTTTATTTTCACCTGGGTTCTTAGAGTAGTTTAATCATACAATACTTTTTCCTTTTACTCGAGTAATATTATAATGAAGTATCTACTCTTTAGTAAAAAAAGTGAGTCGTTTCACAGAGTAAACCATTAAGTGGCAAAAGCTTCAATTTGACATAAACTGACATAAAATAGATGTAGTTACTGTATTGTGTAATATATTCTGCAGAATTATTATTTTCTGGGAAATATTTTTCCATAATTTCATGTTGTGTCTCATTATTTGTGTTGCTTCTGAACATGTAAATCAGACTTTTTCGCTCAAAAAGTTATACATTATTTGTGTCATTCCTTTTTACTTCAACTTGAGTAAAATCATTTTAAAAGTAATGTTACTCTTATCATCCACAAGTCAACAGTGGAGCCACTGAAAGTGACACAAAAGAGTCCACTAAATTAACATGTAGTAGGTGGTTTGGTGCCGATACTGAATTGCTTACAAGATGGAATTAGTTAACCTTGAGGAAAGCAAGAGGTGTGTCCAGAAGCCAGCTGCTGCAGCCAAAGAGAGGCACAAGCCTAGTTTACTGCATTTCTAAACCACTCTGGACTCTGTTGATCTCTGCCCTCTACTTGTTTTGCTCATTTCATATTTTGTCTTTTTGGATTTAATCCTGAAGTGGTCAATGGTCTGGGACTCCGGATCAAGACGACCTTTTGTTCTGGACCAAAGACCGGTTGTTTCATCCGAGTCATGGTCCACAGGAGCTTTCACACAAAAGGAGAAACCTACATGGGAAAGTCCCAACCTTTTTGTCTCAGCTGATATAAAACCGTTCATGCCAGGTTAAGAATTTAAATGTATAAAGTAATTCGTATTAGCTGGACTAATATTCAAATTAGTGCCACACTCTACAAGTTATTTCGATATGTTATTGCTTTTAGCTAATAAAACAAAACGACGTACCTGTTCATGGAGGTCCAGGACAACACTGCTCTGCTGCTGGGACGGGTGTGAGTGTGGGTGCAGGAGTCTGGGAGAGATGTTTGGAGACTGGTGCAAGGGTCTCGGAGATGGGTTTGGAGGATGGTACCCGGGTCGCTCATCATGGCCGGGCCCTCGAGGCGGCAGCTGGCTGTAGGGGAGGTAGCCCTGAGGGGGGGCAGGGTGACGGTAGTTCTCATCCTGATGCGCAGAGGAGGAACCGTGGTGGGGGCCATGGTGGGGGTGCATGTGGTGGTGGTGACTGTTGTTTCCATGGTAATGATGGTGACTGTTGTGGCTGTGATGGTGGTGTCGAATCATACGGTCTCTTCGATTGCGCTGACGCCTCATTGGAGGGCTAAAGGAGACGTATAGGCAGAACAAGTTATGTAAAATCAGGCAGTGCAGATGCAGTTTGGCGTGGCCGTGTGAATGTGCGTCTATACATGTACCTGCGGCGGTTGCGAACAGGCGTGTGGCATCTCTCTGGCATGTAGTGAGGATGAGGTCTGCGGCTTGGGGGCAGCTCCCAGGGGCGCATGGGGGAAGAGGGGGTGGATGTGGGGCCAGAGCTCAGATCTAACATGGACTGCTGAGAGAGACGCTGCCTTTTGGGGCTCGGGCTGTCATCCATCTACACAGGTTGAGAACAACACAAGAACCACTTGCCACACCACCTACAGCAGCCTCTAAATCCAAGCATAAACCAAACCAGATGAAGCCAGTGGGTTCATATTTCATACTTACTTTGTCCCGGTCGTCGCTGTACATATTATCTGGATGAAAATGTAACACTCCTCCTGGAGGCCAAAGATAAAAGAAGCACATCAGATAAGATGGGCCTCAGAACAGCATCACAAGACACATGGACAGATGCTCGCTAAACCAACAGAAACTCTACACCACCAACAGTGCAGCTGCCCAGCTTTGATTCTGTTTCACAAGAAAGAGTAAAAAAAAAATCCCATTTGATACAAAGTTTCTACAACATACAACTCGGTGCCACACAAGAGGCATATTAGGTACCATATGTGCAATCTGGGCACATCATGTGGCCTTGACAATGCAGCCTAAGAGGAATGTTCTTGAACTAAACCGACTCCTCTTCCCCCTTAGTAGTCCCCAAAGACCTTTAATCAACAAAAACAGGGCACAAACTCTCATGCAAGCATCTTTGTGTTTGTGCATCAATTGTATGTCCAACCCTTTTCTCGCCTCAGAAAAAAAAGACAGATCTGAAAGCTACCCACTCCTCTTTCTTGTCTTTGCGACACCACTCCAGAGCCATGTGAAGTCTGCTGATAGTGACAGCTCAAAGACAGGTGGGGGAGTTGAGATCAGGAATGGGTTCTGCAGGAAGATACAACCTTGCTACCTTCAAGCATGGCTAACTGTGGAGTAGGGGTCAAAATCAGGGTTTATACAGGCAGACGCCAATACAACAATGTTAGATAAGATAAGCCTCCATTGATCTCACAGTGGAGAAATTCACTTGTTAATGCCACAATGCAAAGACATCTGTGCATATTCAATTTCTTATCATTTGCGACATTTCATCAAACAGACGGGAAACTTGACACGCACAATTTCCACAAAAACTGCAGCTGAATGCGCTTTTGGACCATCTTTTATTTACATTTTTGACGACCATATGCAGTTAAAAAATACTTGAGCAATATCATTATTTCCCAAGAAAATTAAATGTAATGCTTTTTTTTAATACCCTGCGGAAACCCTGAAAATGTACAACAGTTTTGAAATCCAGGAAGACTACGTGATGAAGTAGCCCACTGTATGAATTATCTATCCATCTATGCATTGCTATTAAACAAGTCTGGTAGTGGTCGGAAAACATTGATTGCTGATTAAAAACACTGCAAAGTGAGTAGGTACCAAGGCTATTCGAGTATGTAATGTAATATGCACTGTTGGGTAATTTTGGTTAATAATGAAAGGAAGCTTTGTTAAATTAAAGTGCATGTGTTCAGTCAGCAGAGGCAGGCTAAACCTGTCAAGCGGCTATACGTCTCCATACCCCGAGGCTGTATACGTTATGACCATCTACAGGGCTGGGGCCCCTGTTTACAGAAGCGTACCTGCACCGGGATGATGTCTGTGGGGTCCATGGGACGAGTGGCGTTGCGTTCCCGCTGACAGATAGCTCCCCTGTGTGTGCTGTTGGCTCTCCAGGTGACTGCGGCCGTGATGATGAGACGCCCAGCCGGGATTACTCTGCTGCGGGTAGTTCACTCCCCCACTGGCGGTCATCAGGCCCCCATTACCCGCAGAGTTCCCACCGCTGTTCACACCGTTCAGACCGAAGTGATAGAAGCCTGAGCGGGACCGGGAGCGCGTCCTGGGGGGGTCCATGGCCGGGAACAGGGCGGTGGGGCGGGGAGGTGTTATGGGGAGATCGGCCTTTTGACACAAGCAGGACCAGCTTCTCTTCTATTTGTCTCCCTATCCTCCTAGTTACCTCGGATGGCTAGATACACAGGGCGGTCTCATTTAGCAAACACGCTCGCTTTAATTAGACAAGAGCGCAACACATGTATCATCTGCACCAGCCACCGCCGCCAGAGGCTCATCCGCACACACTCAGTTTATCTGCCGTGCGCGTGCACATAACAAGGTACTTTCGTCAATCCAAAAATTAATACACCGCGAGATATTAGCTCAGTAATAAACCTTAACAAGCAATTGTTGAGACTGATCAAAACTTCAATTTGATCTAGCGTCTCTCCAAACGCATATACAAAAGCCGCTACAAAATACGCATTACAAACTAAAATGTAATGTTTACTATCGCTGGCTTAACGAAGAGCTATTTTTAACCAAATTACAAAATTTCAACAAGCAAGATGGCTAGCTCTCTGGCGACAGCAAACTACTAATCAGCTGCTCTATAATGCCGCTGTTTAAACACATCTACAAAAGATAATGTTCCAATATTGAAGAATAATACACAGATAGTACGCTTTTCTAAGTTGCACCCCTTTGTGTCGAGTGAACCTACTCGTTCATTAGCATATTTTGGATTTTGCACCGAGCCCGGAGCTAACAGGAAGCTGGATAACGCAGGAAAACAAGTCCGGAGCCGACATTGCACGAGCGCTAACGTCGCGGAGTCTTTCTAGTGTGACGCTACTGCAATCGACGTTTCATCACGAACAAATAGGGCGATGCATGTGGCTACCTTTTCCCTCATTTAACATGAAGGAGATGCGTCCCGATTTAAATCCCCTCTCGCTTTCGCTGTCGACTGTTTTCTCCGGTCAGCGGGGAGTGTAGTGAAGATCAATCAATGGGAGTTTCACGACTGTGCAAGGCATCCACAATCGATTACCGAAATGTGTAACTCTACACTTTGGCATCAGTGTCGTGTAGGGGAGCAACTACACCCTCTTTAAATTAGATATAGTTTACGATTGTCTTAAAACGTCTATTCTAGTAACAATTTGTTTAGTTTTATGATCAATAAAACATTACTATGACAGGGGCTCCGTTCGTAGATCAACTACTTTCCCCTGACAAACTGCAGGCAGCTGCTCGGCTCATTAATAATTCAGGAGCGTCGTTCCATAAATACTATAAAGAATCAGCGCCTTTCCCTCCTGCACGCATAGGTTTGTCCAACATTAACACATGTGAAGAGGCGGAGGAGACTGTTATGTGAACTTTAGATCCTCTACCTTTGGACAGAATTGCTTCTCTGTAAAAGCTGCAGGGATGTGGAACTCGTTAACTGTTCGAGAGGAGCCCCTTGCAACAATTTAGCCTCAACCTGAAGATGTGGTTGGAAGACGGTCAGATTGTGATTAGCACAAAAATGGTTAATCGGGGTATTGTTAAAAATGCAAGAAGGTAACATTTTAAAAAAACAACGTAAATAATAAAAATTTCTATTGTAAATATTGCATTTGAATGTGTGTTTATATTATCCTTTCTCCGGTGCTTTATCCTTGTTTTATTTTGTGAATGGACTCAAGTAAGAATGCTCATTGTCCACTGTGTAAACCTGCTGCCTCCGGTTGTTTGTTGTGCAAATAAATAAATAAAAACATAAATAAACAAACTGTTCAGTTAATCAACAAATAAAACACAGACGTTTTCATGATGCCTAACACTTTATTGACAGATAAAGTCATGTATCATTAAGTCCAAGAATGAGAGCGGCTTCTATGGCGCACCCTTTCTTTCAGAGAAAGAATATTTTCAGTACCTGTGGCCATCTTTTTATGAAGATAGAATAAGCCATGTTTCTTCTCTTCTCTTTGTTCCCATTGCTCAGTATCTTTGTTTTTTTTGTTTCTTCGGTTACGTGAAACTGTTTTGGCGATCTTTTTACATGTTTTTTTCTGTTGCCAGGGATTGCGGACCTCGAAAGGATCTAAAATGTCACCATCAGGATCATACCGACATTGCCCCAACACTCCACCTTCCCTTCGTGCCTGGGCTTCCCTCCTCATCCTCTTCACCTCCTGTCTCTCTCTGCGCCGCTCCGGCCAAGTCTTCCTCATGCTGGCTTGTGCTTTCTGCTTCATCTTGTTCCTTTTTTGGACGAGTTGATCTTTGTCTTCCCCAAAGGATTTAAAACATTGTGGTTGCTCAGGCAGAGGTAGATTTTTATTTGTCATCTCTGAAATTATAAATTGAGAAATATTTTTATGCAAACATTTTTGATTGTACTCAGAACCACCTCAGGTCAATTTTCTAGCCAAGGCAAAACTGGACTTGTACAATATAATTTTGTGGAGTGAGTACAATCTGGAAAACATGACTATGTCGTATGGTTCTGAAACTGTTCCAGTACCATTTACTGTATGTTACTTTAATTGTAATACTCAGGCCTGTCACAGTCTCATATATATTGGGGCAGGAAAATATTGCAATAAATGATACTATTGAAGATCTATTCATGCCATTAAACTCCAAAACAGGAAAGTTATTCTAAATGTGTTATTGAATGTTAATGTATCTTCAATAACACAAGTGTAATGTATACCACAGGAATGTAAATCGTATATCTTATTACTGTTCCAGTATAGTATATTGTTGCCTACCCATGTTTTTGTTTTGATTCCTGGAACCGCTGTGATGGACCTTTTCCGTGCCATCATAGTGGCAAACATAAGGCAGGGTGAAAAATGTCCCACTAATCATCCTCTTAAGATGGCACTCCTAGAAATAACATTAAATTGTATATTAAAAGAAATATAATATTGAGATATTGTTTGATACATGGTCCATGGTTCACTTACATGGCCATAATGACCTCTTTTTGAGCAGTTGTAACAGTGTGCGCGTCTTTTCTTCCGTTTCATGGTTTGGTACGTCCATCTCCTGATGGGAACCTCAGTCATTTTTATCTGGAATCCAATTCATTTTATGTCATCAGTTAAATGCACAAAGTGATAAGTAAATCTTTGCTGCCTTACCGTGTAATGAAATTGTCTCCAAGTGTCTGGGCAGATCTGAAAAGGAAAAAGAAAAAAGTCAAAGACAAGTAAAAAATAAAATTGACTGATGAGAATGTGCTTTCGCACAACGCTATTAGAGCCCAGCCTACATCAAGAAGATGCCCCATTACGCCACAACGCTGGCAGTGCTGGTGCCACACAGGGGGACCGTCACAGGCCCTGGCTCCATGCGCAAGTAGACCACATCTGGAACAAGTTTGAGTGGGGCACTCCTTTTGAAGGTGACCTTGAATCCCACAAAGAACACAGACTGGGTATTTCTGTAAAGACACAAAGTCAACACTAAGAATTATAAGCAAAAAGAGGGACTATGAATAAAAAAATGTACTTCAAATCTAAACTGTGGCAAGTGAATTGCAAAGATTACTTGCATTAATGGGGTAATTTACCCTTTGCATATGGCAGCTTTTGGCACGGTGACCCGTCTTCTTACAGATAGGGCAAATGAGTGACTGGCCAGGTACAAAGTAGCGGCAAATGGACACTTCTCCATATTTCTGTAATGGGGGGAGAAAAAAAATTTCTTTTGGTACCGATATAACTAGAAATATCTCCACATATCAACTAGTAAAAGTATAGAAAACCTTGTCTCTTTTTGAGACAGCCCAGGAATCTTGAAGCAACGTATTTTCATCTTCTATGATGCCAAGAGAAAAAAGTATAATTAAAGTTAATTAAGCATGGCTATTGTCAAGCATAACAACATCAGACTTTCGTAGACAATGGCTTTTAGGCTGTCATCTGTACATTTTAGTTTAAAATGACATTATTTGGGGTAGGTGTAGCGCCTACATGCAAACAGTTGTTTTGCGCACCTTTGCTGTCGGTGTCTTCCTCGGAGCTGCTGATGTTGGAGTAGCTCAGGCCGAGTTGGATGGTGGAGTCTCCATCCTCCGATACTTGATCCAGAATCATCCACTCTTCAACAGACCCGTCACTGATGTCTCCATGCTCCCCGACATCTGCATCCGTTTGACAAGTACCGGGCACAGGGCTTTGGTCCTTGCGATTACCTCGTCCTGAAGTGATGGAGAAAGCCAGCATTGCTGGTGGGGAGTCATCAACCTGAGCAGGATGATCCCGCGTCCAATATCTACGTCCAATATCTTCATCCTCCGAAGAAGACCCCAAATCTTCAATAAAGTGTGCTTTGTTCATATTAATTAAATTTTTCAAATAAAATTAGCGTACGTGTGATCATTAAAGGACATATTGACAGCACTGCGGTGTCCTAACGTATTTTCATAACGGAAATGTTAAGATAATAGACCACTGATGACCATAACGCCTCACGTTGGAAGCTAGCGTTAGCGTTATGCTAACAAACAGTATTAGAACATTTTAACCGTGTTGCTGAACCAAACGAGCCGTAAACGGTCGTGCCCAAGTGTCATACCGACACCGAAAATGTTACCAGATAGTCCAAAGAAGTTAGAGGAACTCTCACGGGTGAGTCCAACAGTTGACCAAGACAAAACTAAACCACAGTCGACTTGCAACGTGAGCTAACCAGTCTTCAACAGTAGGGGGCGCGCAGTTTCCTAATCTTCAGATTTCACTTCTAATCTAGCCTACTTCAACTTCAAACGCGTTTTGTTATTTAGTAACAATTGTTACAGTAGTTATTTAACAACAATCTGTTAAATTCAATCATTCAATTTCAATATTTATCAAATAGCCTATGTTTTTGTCTGATGGCAACACAGCAAAATCATTCTCACATTCAGGTTCCTCTCCATGTTTGACTTTCAAAGTCACTATTAGATTTAGCAAAGAACGATTTAAATATTTTCATGTATGTGATATTGTTCCAGAAGGTGATGAGCAGCAGATTTCCCTGGTGTTTGTCATCTCTGCCTCTGCTCTAGCCATGATGAAGAACTGTGCTGAAGAAAGATGTTCGTGCTGGGATTCAGGAGGGGCATCTGCAACAGTTCTTAAGACACTGCAACAATCTCTGTAAGTTTCACAGTTTGTTATATATTGGGATCTCTTGGACACGTTCCAAAATATTAGTCAAAATTAATTATTGTATTTTCAATGTCACGATGGCATGGTTTACACAGCTGTATTTTTCCTGTAATTGTAAGTTCAAAGTCCAATAAGCTTTTGTTGTCAATGGCTTCCTTCTGTGTAAATCACTGCAGTGCTTCCCCATTCCAATGTTCAAACAGTGATATGGTCAACTGCTTACGGTCAAAGATTTATGGGCCAAGTATATCAAGTTGGTTAAAGTATTCAGATCTGACTGAGCACAACACGATGGCGGTCGCTCCAAGAATTGTCCACAAAAAGAGAGCTACAATCACTGATTTACCACTCTATTACTCCGGACATTTGTTGAAGAAGCACACTGGAGATAAGGTAAATCAGCTTAGGAGAGGAGAGAAATATTACCAATATTATTAATGAGATTTACATTTCTATTAAAGGGGTCAAACTCTTTGGAGCTCAAATTATGTCCATGTCTCTTCCACCTAAAGAGAATGTGTCTGACTCTTATCAGATACATGTATAGTTTGTTTGAGACTGTATCAACGCATTTAAAAATTCCTTTTGACTGTTTGATTTAACATGTTAACATGAAACACGTGCTGTAAGATGTTTGAAAGGGTAGGCATTATAAGCATTAGCATCAGCCAATACCTTTTCGGGTCAGTTTATATTATCTGTTGAAGAAGTGTGTTTATTAGAATGTACACCGCGTTCCAAATTATTATGCAAATTGTATTTCAGTGCCATAAAGGTAAAAAAAAAAAAGCTCTTTGAATCACTGACATCAATCTCAGACGCCTGTGATGATTAGTTGTCAGGTAAGCCCATGATTAGTTGTCAGGTAAGCCCAAGGAAAAAACTACTGAAAAAGGACGATCCACATTATTAAGCAGACCACCATTTTCAAGCAAAATGGGAAAGAAATAGGATCTCTCTGGTGATGAAAAGTGTGAAATAGTTTGATGCCTTGGACTATATGAAAACCTTTGAGATTGCATGAAAGACTAAGTGTAATCATCGTACTGTTAAGAGATTTGTGGCTGATTCAGAGCACACACGGGTTTGTGCAGATAAAGGGACAATGAGGACGGTTTCTGCCAGACAAACACATCAGATTAAGAGAACAGCTGCTACAAAGCAACAAACAGGTATTTAAAGCTGCTGGTGCCTCTGGAGTATCCTGAACATCAAGGTGTAGGATCCTCCAGAGGCTTGCAGTTGTGCATAAACCTTTTATCCGGTCTCCCCTAAACTGTTAATTCAATGCTGACGAGCAGAAACGGCTGCAGTGTGAAGACTCATTTTCAAACCGTCTTGTTCAATGATGAGTGCCGTGTAACCCTGGATGGTCAGATGGATGGAGTAATGGATGGTTGGTGAATGGCCACCATGTCCCAACAAGGCTGCGACGATTGATATTAGCGATATATCATTTGCATAATCATTTGGAACACAGTGTAAATGATTGATCCATACTTTTGACCAAAATAAAACAAAATGTATCTGTCTATCCATTAGGATTTTAAGATGTTCTATGGGGAGCTGCGAGGAGCTGTGCTGTTCCTCTATGAAAACGACACTCAAGATATGGTAAGAATTTTATTTTATTTACCATTTACATATTGCTGTTTTCATTAGATTAAGACTTGTGAAAACGGTCCTTTAACAGATTTTAAGAAATGTTATGAACAATAATGTTAATAAAATTATACACAAAAGTCATGTTTACCCGAATAAATATCAAATCCTTCTTTAGATTAAACAAAAATAATAATAATAGTAATAATAATAACAAGCAGAATTTCTCCTCAAATTAAGAAGTTTGTTTTCGATGTGAATACACAATGGGTTTATAGCTTTTTTGTCGATCAGTACTCAGAAAGGCTGGACCTAGATCACATGAAGTCCATGAAGTTGGATTCTCCTGTTCACAAAACACCAGCAGTCTTCACCTTTACCACATCCACAAAAGAAGTACAGCTAAAGGTGCTTGATCTAATCCCCCAATATGTGTCTGATTTAAGATGATTTGATTTTAGGGTAATGTTAACTCGTTGTTGTGCGTGGTGCTGTTAGATGGACAACCCAGAGACAGGAGAAGTGTGGAGAGGATACATCCACACTGTGGCCAAGGTAAGAAAAAGTACCTCCAAAGGTCAAGTACTTTAACAGTAAGTCATAAAAGTCGCCTGTACTGTAATGTTTACATGTAGGCCTTAATCTTATCAATGATTATGATTAACAAATCAGGATTGATTTACAAGTTTCATAAAACTTCTTAATCAATAACTTCGTCTCGCAAATACAGGCCATGAACCAAGTGAGCCCAGTCTGGATAATCATTTTAACTTTTCTTGGCGGACGCTGCTGAAATACAATCACTGCACTGTACACCAGTAACACTTTAACTAATACGAGCAGACAGAGTTTGTCCTGTAGTTAATGAAGGTTTAGCCTCCAAGCGAACACTAGCTCGTTTTTTTTCCTTATAACAACAATGATTGGGGATGAATATAATTTATGGAGGGATATTTCAATGTATTTAGATATTACATGGGAATCTGCGTTCACTGTAATATCTTATCCTTTTGCTCTTTTTTCAACACTCAAAGATCACATCAGTCTAATACGTGCACTTCTCTGTCACAAAGCTGTTCTGAAGCCACTGCTGCCCCAAGACAAACTAACAGATGTGTGTTTAGTTGTGCACCTTTGAAAACCCAGACCGTGTTCAGTGTTACGGCTGCAGGCAATGTGGGTTAAGTGTACTTACCATACTGCCACCAGTATGGTACATTTTTAAAGTTCAAAGTCAGCTTTTACTGTCAATTCTACATGTTGACTAGGTCACGGGACGATTGGGCTGCAGGATTTTTTTGACTTATTGAATTTGATATAATACATATAATTTTTGAGATTGCCCATTATCAAAGCTTAAAGGAACAGGCCACTGTTTTTCCATACTGAGATATGTTCTTACCTGAGCTTAGACGAGTTAATGCGTACCTGTCTGGTCTTTGTGCGTGTGCTCAGTCACGCAAAAAGACCAAAGATGTTGTTAGCATTTGGCCTCTCCCTGCATATTCCTATAGCTCCAAACGGGGCTGAAGTTGGAAGCCACCACGCTCTTCCACGGGCACGCACAAAGATCACACAGGTACGCAAGGTATCAACTTGTCTAAGCTCCGGTAAGAACATATCCCAGTATGGAAAAACTGTGACCTGTTCCTTTAAATCAACCAAACTTGTTGACGAAATTCAGTGTTTTCATACAGCATTACACACAGTATAACAAACTATATCAATCTAGATTTGTTTTTAAATGTGTGTTTGTGTTTGTGTAATGGCTTGTAATGATAAACTGCAGGTGGGCTCCAAAGCTCTACCAGTTAAAAACATCCAAACTCAAGTACATAAACAGAGAATTGACACATACTTATCTTGTATAACAAACTTTTGCAGAAAGAAATCCCCAAAACTCTGCAGCTCCTGCCAGGTCAGATTCGGGAGTTGGAGGAGATTTTAGTTTCGGAGAAGAAGAGAACCACCTCGGGACCCAACCCTCCTCTGCCTCCTCGGCCCACCTTCCTTAAGAGCCCCACCAGCCAGGGCATGCCAGAGTAAGATTACCTTTGGATTTTTAACTAAATTATTATACTTTACACACAATTACTCAGTAGGTCTATCTAATTAATTAACTGGTTAACAAATGTTGATACTGCCTCTAATGCAAACATGTGTTGATAAACACCTATAAATCACAATATGGAGTTGGTGGTTATTGAATGGCAGCCACGTTTTCGAACGTTAACCCAGGGCAGCTGCGGCTACATCAGTAGTTTACCACCAGTGACTGTGCAAAATGAGTGAATAAATGCTTTAATTTTTAAGTGTATAATTGGCTAGTAATATTTTCAGAAGATAGAAGAAAATATGATGAGACCTTTTAAAAAGAACAATGCTTATTAGGATTTTAAGGAGAGTGGCACTTTTTATTTTACCTAGTTCTCGCTGGTTTGACTTTTATTACTGGATAGGCATATGAAGGGACAAGAACATTTCAGAAATTTCACCATGCAACCATACTGTTCATGTGTGGCATGAGCAAGTCCAATCCTTGGCCTATTGAACTATCCAACTTCCTGTCACTTACATACGTCACATTGAAGCTTTTTTAATTTATTTACTTTTGTTTTCATAAAATGCCACATCACTTGTATAAAACTGTGATTATGCATTACCCATCAAACCAAGTAATCACATGAAAAGCCTGAGACACATTATTCAAGTCCTTTGTTTCCATGGCAGGTGCTTCTTCAGTGTGTCCCGACAGGAGGCCGAGCAGATGCTGGAGAAAAATCCTGAATTTGGAAACATCATCCTCCGCCCCTCCAGCAAGACCAACAGTTATGGCTTAACCCTGAGACAGTTTACAAGCAGGTTACATCTTATTCTTTTCACTATTTTACTTAAAGCCACATTCCAGCTTTCCAGGTTATACTGCATGTTTCTACGACACAAAAACGACTAAACTTATGCAACATGCAAACTTTGAATGGTCTGCCAAACACAGACAAAGCTTATTTTCTTTCTTCTTTTTAAGTGGGTTATCAAGATAGCATTTATAAGAGTTATATTTAGACCCATTGCTACATATAGTTATAGCAAAGAGGCAACACGCCCATAGTAGCAAGCTAATGATATCCCGCTTCCAGCCGAGTTATGATTCAGGTCTAAGAGTTATTTTTCCAACAATATACACAATGCCAAGTCAAAATGTAAAGGAACTGGATCCAGGGTTTCTACAGTTGGTCAGATTAAGGCTCCGCAATAAAGAATGAGATCAGCGGTCTACGACAACATTACTGTATCAATGGATTTCTTTCTTTCCTGATGGCACGACCGTAGTCCAAGATCACAATGCCAGGATTCATCAGGCTCAAGTCGTGAAAGAGTCATCATTTCCACGCATGGTTTGGCCACCACAAAGTTCAGATCTTAACCTCACTGAGAATCCATGGGATGTGCGGGTGAAGGCCCACTCTCCCGTCATCAATACAATATCCAGCATTTATTTGTAGCACTGGATGGAAATAAACCATTGCGGAAGTTTACCAAAACAATACCAAAGGGAATATGCACTAAAAGCAGTCCAACAAAACCATGTGTGTGTGACCTATTCTTTTGCCGATAACTTTTTTTTTTTTTTTATGTTACGCAGGGTGGCCTTAACAAAAATAATGTGTCGTTTTGTCAATTAACCTTATGTTGTTATTGCAGTGGGCCCATCTTGAAGAACTACAGAGTTACCTCCATTCCTAATTCGGGCTTCATCATTGAACTAGACACACCAGTAATCTCACATTATTAAATTTAAAAGATTTAAAAATTTATAATATTCTTAAATTAGGATTTTCACATACTGGTTTTATTTCAAGGTCAAAGTGTCATCTCTAAATGAAGTGATCAATTATGTTCTTAAGAAAACTGACTACCGTCTTCAACCCTATACTCTCTCTGAGCCCTATGACACAAAACTAGGTAAGCTCACAAGTCTTCTAGGTTTTCTTTTTTATACATTCAGGCAATGCTGGTACTTGGGCTTCTTCAGGTGGTACTCAGGTTCAATTTGAGATCATATTGATTTTAGAGCTACTTTAGTAATGCACTTAAATGTGCATTATGCAACTTTTTATGTGTATTTGACCTTTCAGTGACCCAGCGGTGGTTAGTTTGCACCTTTGCTTTCCATCCTGGTGGCCCTATGACGCTTTCAGGTTTTTTAGGGTTCCTGGATTGAATGTATACAGTTGTGCTCAAAACATATCCTGGCAGAATTGACGATGATGTTTGGACAGTTTTTCAAATAATATGACAGATAACACAATTTTTTTACTCATAGTGTGTGGTTATGTGAAGCCATTTGTGGTGAAAATAAAAATTGAGTTTGCACTTTTTAAATCATAATCCAAAAAAGTACGTACGAAAATGACCTTGATCCAAAGTTTACATACCCCAGTTCTGTGTATTGCCCCTTTCAGTGACCCAGCAGCTGTTAAAGGAATAGGCCACCGTTTTCATATGAGATATGTTTTTACCTGAGCTTAGACAAGTTGATGCATAACTGTCTGGTCTTTGTGTGTGCGCTCAGTCACGCAAATAGACCAAAGACGCTGTTAGCATTTAGCCTCTTCCAGCAAAGGTATAGCACCAAACTGGGGTGAAGTTAGAAGCTACCAAGCTCTTTCACGTTTTTACTTTTTTAATAGTTACACGATCCAAGTATAGTTACACAAAATTAAACATGTCAATTAGCTAAGCAGATAAAAAAGGGGTACTATATTGTTAGGTGTAATAATACCGTAGGAGCTCTTCGACGTCCACGCAGTAAAGTCACTGTATGGATCAGTTTGGATCTATAGGAATATGCTGGGAGAGGCTAAATGCTAACAACGGTCTATTTGCGTGACTGAGCGCACGCACAAAGACCAGACAGGTACGCATCAACTCGTCTAAGCTCAGGTAAGAACATATCTCAGTATGTAAAAACGGTGTCCTGTTCCTTTAACCACTGATCCAGCCGCTGGTTCACTGAAAGGTAAAATATGCACTTTTCTCTGCTTAAAAAGTTGCATAATGCACCTTTAAGTTTGCCACTGTTCCTGTTTAGACATACTTTACTCTCATTCCTAATCCTATCCGTCATCATAGCAAGAGAGCACATTATGATTTTATGATCCATTTCCTGCCTTAATTGACAATCTGTTTTTTTATTTACTAGAAAAGCCCCAAGTTCCTCCATCCATTAGCGCATCAAATGTTATACCCCAAGCTAAAGTGCCTCCTCTAGTGCACTGGAAGAAGGACGTGCCCGATAGTGCAGTCAAACCAGAGGACAGCAACTATTTAGTTCCTGAAGATGAATGTAAACCTAAAAGTGGTAAGAACTGCCATCAGTCAGTGCATAATAATACAGTGTAACCAGTGTGTATTTCTTTCATCACTAGGGACATTTGATGGAGAGCTCCGTACAAAAATACAGCAAAGGAGGGAAATGGCATACAGCAGTAATGACAACAAAGCTACTTATGAAGTCAACCCTTGAGATGTGCCCTCAATGGCTTCTGAACATTTCTGTGTGTTGTGCAACACAGTGTTCACTGTAAATAGGAGAAATTAATTTCACTGAAACGGTTCCATGTAAGCCTTTGTTTGCCATGCTGCACTGCATTTAAATCTTTCTAACACTTTGATTTTGTTGTTGTTGGTGTTTTTGTATATTTATGTTGTTCCCCTATGTTATACTCTGCAATATCCATTTTCTTCCACTTGTCCGTTGCCGGGTCGTGGGGGAATCTGTTGGAGCAGCCCAGATCACATTGCACCAGCCCCTATGGCTCCTCCTGGAGGTGGGGGGTCCACAGAAGGACGGCCTCATGGTTCTAACCGGGCCTGTTGGTCTCTCATAAGGGGCTTCTGAACCGCTCTTTGTCTGACCCGTCACCTAGGACCTGTTTGCCATGGGAGACCCTACCAGGGGTACGAAGCCCCCGACAACAGAGCTCCAGGATAATTCGAGCGCTCAAACCCCTCCACCACGTTAAGGTGGCGGTTCCAGGAGGGGAACTTTCAACCCCTTTGACTTTTACTACTACTTAGTGGCAGAGACGCACATTACAATTGGTCACACCTCGTAAAATAGAAATGCATGACTTGTGACCCTTTCAAAAATAACTGCTTGCATTTCTGTTTGTTCTTTATTTTCACATATAGTTAACCAAAAGGCATTTTCTTAACATGTTGTATTTTGTGCACATTTTAGATAATATGTTAAAGGACCATTCATCACTCAATAAACATCAACACTGTAAAAAATAAATATAAAAAAGAAAAGATTCTCCCTCTTGTTGTTTTTCAAAGCATCTCATATCCCCAAATCAGTCAAGTCGTATTCTTTGTGTATAGCAGCCAGTGCAATAAGTAAACTCTAATAAGTTAATATTTCAAAATAAAATAAAAAATAAAACAATAAATTAAGAATATTTAGCCCAAATTCATGTCTTTTGTAAGTTGCTTGTGACATTACTTCTCGGTGAGTGACAGCTGCAGTATCCTCTCGAGTTCCTCCTCTTCTTCCTTTTGTTTCCTGAAGTAAAATAAAAAGTAGAAAAAAATATGAATTTGCGCAAATGTTGAATTATGTAAAGCACTGAAAATAAATATATTACTAAATTTTAAGCAATAAAAATGTAAAACAATGGCTTTCCCCTCAGACATTAAAGGGACTAGATGCAAGTTGGTCATTTTTATACTTACTACTGCCACCTCAGGTCTGACGAGTAACCCGAATTAACACCTTTTTGAGTGACAGGGCAGGATTTTAGAGGCAGTTGTGGTGAATAGGTCTGGGCTCATTCCACACATTAGGACATTGTTGGAACATGTAGGGGGAGGATTAAACCTTTATACAAATTTTTACATTTTTAAACTCTGTATAGTCCCTTTAACAACTGTTTATCTTTCAGGTTACACTGAAAGTTATAATAAAAGTTATTTTATAATAGATAATATAATAGATGCATAATATTTATTTTGTATTAATAGAAAAAAATATATATTTTATTTCACAACATGTCACTTCCATTTCATCCATTCCATCACTTCACCTGTTCATTTCCTCCTGCTCCTTGCAGGACAGCTCCATAGCGAGACGCAGCTGCTCGTCAAAACTTTCCCCCACACCAAACCGTCCAGACAGCCGCGGGTCTCCGCCAGAGCTCAAAGACACAGGGGACAGAGGCGCAGCCGAGTCCTCTGGCGACACAGAGGTGGGTAAATCTGTTGAGCTATCCCCCTCTCGACCGACCAGTGAGATTGACAGAGACTCCTGGATTGCCCTGGGACGAGATGAGAATAAATGGGTTACAAAAGGGAGGAAAAAAGAGAAGACCTAATTACTTACAGTAATTCTGTTAAGGGCAGCTTAATTACCTCACACAATCTCCGTAAGAATAAAGACAGCTGTGACATTTATACACTCCACAGTTTCATAAACTAGCTCACCTTCCTTTAAGTAATTAGTCCAGTAAAATATATATTTTTAAATGTTGTGATTTTTGTAATGTGTAAAAGTTTATTGTTGTTAAAAGTGCACAAGAGTAGCTGTACAGCTAATGGAGATCACAATAAATACAAATACATTAGACAGGTTAGACTAGCGTTTCACCAGAAAATAGGTAAATATATTTAAATCTTAAATATATTTAAGATTTTGTTAAAATCTGTAAAGCACTTTTTGTTACATGACATGTATGAAAAGCGCTATATAAATAAAGATTGATTAAAAGATTGAAAATTATACAGCATTTTCCCTGGCTTTATACATCTCATTATGCTTATGCATCCAGTCATTTCTTTCGGTGTGGGCACGCCATTTCTGGTTTCTCAAGACTGCAATATCCAGTTCTCCCACTGCGAGAAAGGACCATAAACGAGACCCGCTCCCTAACCCACCAAGATCAACTTTCCATTGTATTAAATTAAAGTTTAAATGTTTTACAAATTGAATAGGTTGCGTACAATTGATGGCCTGGGTAAGTAGTAAGTAAGCGATAGTAATATTAAAATGTTCTTTTTGTTTCTTAAGTCCATTATTTCAGCTACTAATCAGAATCCACGGGCTATCACTTTGACCAATGAGACGGGCTTTCCTATGAGTCGGCCTTTTAGGTCCAATCAGGAGAGAAGGGGAGGGAGCTTGATAGTTTATAAAGTTTCAAAAATAAACTAAAAGTGGTTTTCTGGTCCAATCAGGAGGGAGGGGAAGGAACTTGATTCACTCCCTTCTCACTTTGCAATCTTGCAGACTATCACTTTAAGTACGTAAGAATTAGAAAACTTTACGCTTTCAAATTAAAGTATGCATTGAAGACGACTCACCTCTCCAGCTGAGAGTCTTCTTCAAATGATGGGGACTGCGGGACAGGGCGACTATTGGTCAGAGCCTCCCAAATGGTTACCTAATACATATGCACAAAAGGGATCAAGTGAAAAAATTACACCTTTACACAGCGACAACACAAGAGCACGAGGTATGATGCTACACACCAGCAAAATATTATGACACCATTTTCTTTTAACCAAGATCGTGATGTCAATTTGATCACAATTCATGAGCATCTAGTATCTGTGTATTGCCTTATACCTTATGTTACTGAAGCTTCTTCTGAAAGTTCAAACGTCACTGTAACGGCTTAAATCACCCACTCAGACTAAAACCAAACAGCAGAAGCAGTGTGTGATGGAAAGTGTTTGTATACGTTTATGCAGCTCTATGATCAAATACAACCACTGAATCACAAACCGATGATATCACCAATATTGTATTGCTATGTTTTGAGACTAAGCTGTGACTGGCTAAATAGACACTTGGCCACAATCTCGAAAATGAAAAAAAAAAAACAATAATAAATAAATGGATGCCTCTACTACTACTTTTGGGCAACAAAATACCAATACCCAATAAAAGTATATCTGCGTCCCAAACAATCTAAACAGCTTTATATACTTTTCTCAGTAATTATCATTTAGAAAGTGCCCCGTCTACAGCAAAATATGGCAGTACAGTGTACCTCTTACCTGGTCACTCTCTGTGCCTGCGTCTAACAGACTTTGCTGTATGGCAAACTGAAGCAAGTTGTCATCCTCATCCCGCATCGGTTCACTGCGCCCAGGGCCCAGAGTAGTGTAGTCTGGTGGGGGCTCGAACACAGATGGGTCAACTTCGCAGTGAAAAGGTTCAGGAGATAGACCTGGAAAAGCAAGAGTTAAAGTCAATGCACCAACATAATAAAAAATATACAACATGGAGTTCAGCACAACCTGCTTCTGTTGGGCTCTCTGGTGTGAGTACCGTCACTGAACTGACCGGCTCGTCACAGCCACACAAGTTACTAAAGGTCACTCTGGCATTCAACACATGGAACAAGGGAATCTCTGTAGACAATAGAAAGTGGTTGTTTATGGATTATGAAGAAATATCACATATAAAATATACAAACGGTCCCCTCCTACCTATCTTTACAGGAAAACCTGGCGGCAGGCGCAAAGTGATGAAGTCCCGCAACTTTGCAAAGTGGGCATTGGAAATGGCCATAAGGTCAATAATTGGTGTCACCTGCTCTGCCAGCGACAAAGGATGAGTCTCACTCAACCACAGCGTTGCTTTAAACCTGAACAGGAGCAAAAATATTCTTCAAACAAGTGAAAAACAAACATGTGTTTTTATTCCGTGTTGATTTTTAAAGACACCTTTGGACTTTACTAGTGAGCTCAATGGGACGTCCAATGTCTCGCCCATTCAGATTAAACTCTGGGTTGAAGTACTCCTCTACAGTGATCGCTGTAGGATTCTGAGGACTGGCACACTGGGAGACATTACTCTGAAGGAAACACATCAATGGTTAAGTGCCCGTCTATAGCATGCTGTTGCAAAGTAACCCTAACTCACTCCATTATGAGCTGTGTGCTGTTCAGCAATTCCTAAGAAGGATTGCAAAGGGGTCTTTGTACCTACGATAAAAAACAAAATGTAAATTGTTGATTATGAATGCATTCATCATAACTTTGATCGAAATATGGAAGATTCACAATGTACCTTTGCTTCTGGATTTGTCTTGGTCTGATAAATGTTCTGTTCTAGACCGTGTAACGAGCTCCACATTTGTAGCACTGTAAACCTGGAAATCAAGCAAAAGATCAACAAAATGCTTGCAGATTCACATAACAAATGAAATATACATTTATATAACTATTGTATTACACTGACCTTAGCTTCATAGCCACTGACTACTTCAGACTTCTCTGAACGCCATCCCCAAATTCCAGATTTATTCCTACATTCAAAACAGAGATAAGGGCTACTTGCATACATTATTGTCTGTATTTTGTTGTAGACTAAGCAATTACAGCCCAGAAATATTATTATAAATAAATCTAGAACAAAAAGCAGCTAAACACTGAAAGCTGATATTACCTTTCAAAGGCAATGTTGCGAGTGTTGAGATGTGTAGAGACAATCGGTGACGTCAGTCTCTGGGCTGTGTTCTCCTGTGAAGGCTGCATGGCGGCGAGGAGAGACGGAGCGTCTCGAGGCGATAGCACCAGGGGCTCGGTGTAAACCACCTGCTTCTCATGGTCCACCTCCATCACCACTGCACCATCATCTACAGCCACAAGGAAGAAAACAGACCTGTAGTGACAGGCTCAACAGCTTGCTTCACTGAGGAATAAGCTAAACCAAAATCATAATTATACAGTCCTATTAAAACACATAAAACTTAAAATGGAGTTAATAAATACTCACCTCCACCCTTAAAGATGTAGCTACGTCGCCCTTTCAACCATGTCATATGCTCAAAGCCCAATAGAGTAGTGTCAACGCGCAGGCACGATCCACTTTTCCAAACACGGTAAACATCACTGGGACAGACCTTTGACACTAAAGGTACTATAGAGAGAGATACTGCATAAGACAAAGGCTCCAACAAACAAGCTCACAAAACCGGCGTGAAGTTAGACGGATTTTCAGATATTCCGCTCTGATTTAGGGACCGTCAACAAATTACTATACTGGAAAAATTCTGCTCAATAAAATGTGAGGAATTGTCACTCATTTACTTCATATCCATTTTAAATATTACTACCACCTCAGAACCTTGTGGCTCAGCCATTTATTTTTGCTAGAACACATGTACAGATGTATTTTTATTTTCTTTATCAGTAATAATACACCAAAAATAAGGGGTTTTCCTCAATAGCTTTTAAGGCTTTTGACCCAATGACTCCAAAGCACTTTAGAATAGTTGTGCCAAGTCTAGGCTACTTGGCTCCGGCCTTTAAATTACACTTAAAAGTTTTTAAAAAGATATTACCCCCCCAAAATTTAGTTTTTTCCCTCAATAAAACAAGGGGTTTGGGGTCGCTAGATCAACAAGATGGCTGCCGTGGTGCAGTCACACAGTCTGGCAGATCCACAAAAGCTTTTTAAAAGCATAGGAAATTGCACTTGAGTGCGTTGGGGTTAATATTGAACTCTCTAAGGAAATGAGTTTCCAGGGTATTTGCATCCATCGACAACCCTCAACTAATGTAGAATTCTATGATCAGTTGAAGCTGCTTCTGAAGTCCTGCAATCCGAATAAAGAGATTATATTAATTGGCGATTTTAACATTAACTGGGATAAGAAAGAGGAAAATTTTAAAACCGGGAACTGACCCTTTTAATATGGTCCAATTAGTTAAAATGCCAACTCGTGTAACCAAGCAATCTAAAACCACAGTAGATCATCAATTTACAAATAAAGCTGAACGAATCATAAACACATAATTTTTTAACTGGTATTTCTGACCATAACACAATATTTTTTACAAGAAAACTAACTATAATGTGTTTTAAAAGATCCTGTACATCTGATCATGGCTCTTTTAAAATGTCCTCCCAAAAAAATCAACTACAAAATATAGAAAGAGCCATGAAGGACATGGATTGGAATGAAATTGTTGCATGCGGTAATGTTTTAATAAGTAGTACAACTTTCCACTCCAAAATACGTGAGGTTATAGCTTCCTTCACAAAAAGGGTGAAGACAAATAAAACCAGTAAATCAAACCTACCATGGCTTGGTGTAAAATGCAGAAAACTAATGAAGACCAGGGACATATTACTTAAAAAAAACTTTTCACATTACACGAAAAGGTCACCTATACAGTGAATGAGTCCTTACCTATTTTCACAATAGCAGAAATGAATGAGGCGGAAGTAGCATCAATTATAAAAGGGTTGAAGACGTGTATGGGATAGATGCCAATTTTATGAAGGCTCATAAAGATATTTTAGTATGTCCAATCACTCGTATGATAAATATGTCAATTAGACATTCTATTGTACCAACAGCTTGGAAAGTTGCCACAATTACTCCATCTTTAAGTCAGGGAATAGAATAATGTAAAAAATTACCGGCCAATTAGCATTTTGCCCATTATTTCAAAAAATCTTGAAAAATGGGTGGCAAAACAATTGACAACTCATTTAGACAAAGGTCATACGCCTCTGCATCCCATGCAGTTTGGTTTTCGTGCCAAATACTCAACAGAAAGTGCGATAAATCTCTTTTTACAAAAAGTGAAACATGATTTAGATTATTGTCCTTTTGTTGGAGCCGTTTTTCTTGACTTAAAGCGAGCATTTGATACGGTCGACCACCAAATTTTATTATCCAGACTAACAAAGTTTAATTTCTCAGAACAAGCCGTATCTTGGATGAAGTCTTGTCAAATCGAACTAATTGTGTGACAGTCAGTGGTATCAAATCTACTTTTCTAAACTGTCAGGTTGGAGTTCCACAGGGTTCCATACTTGGACCCATACTGTTCTCATTATATATTAATGACTTACCAAATATTCGTCCACATTTCCATACCCAGCTTTATGCTGCAGTCATTTTTACCAATGCACAATCTGATATCAAAGTCTCTTCAGCAATGTGCTGCATTGAGTGGCTCAGTAAGTCTCGTCTTTTACGGAATTCAAAGAAAAACTGTGTGTATGTTATTCTCAAAATGCCCAACAGCAAGAACAAGCTCAAATGTTTTTATAAAAGGAGAGGAGCTACAGATTGTGGACACATTTAAATATCTTGGTGTTATCTTTTAAAAAGCATGTTAAACATAATGTGTAAAATTGTAAATTTTAATCTTCGTACTTTTAGACAAATCCGAACATCACTGCCAGAAAATGCAGCTAAAATGTTTCTTCATTGTATGATCTTTTCACATATTGAATATTGCATTACTAACTGGTCACTGACAAGTTTGACTACTTTAAAACCAATTCAGTCTCTATATAAAAAAGATGTAAAAATATTTGATAAAATAAAATAAACATTATTTCATCATTGCTTTTTCAACTTGAAAAATATTCCAAACTTTGAACATTTTTAGAACATTTAAAATGGCTTGTTCGGTTTATAAGATTTTGCATGGACTCTCTCCACCATCCTTGAATGAATTCATTAAGTTCATATCCAGTACAAGTGGTAGAGTCACCAGAGGTGTGTGGTTCCTTATAGACGCACAGCATTTAGTCAACAGGTGCTGTCAGTAAAAAGGACCATGGTATGGAACAGCAGTCATTAGAGACTGTACTACATTCATGGTATTTAAAACTAAACTTAAAAGTTGGCTGAAGGGGAATCAGACATGTGATCACTGACCACTATCCTTGTGTTTTACGTCTCAAGTTTAATTGTGTGGATGATCTGCATGATCTTTTGTCTTTAATGCTGTATACTGGTCCTTGTATGTTCTTGATCTGCCAGGGACTACAGATGGAAAGTAGCCATTGGCTAATTCTGGCATATTTACATTTATATGTTCATTAATATGCATTGTCCCTATAAATAAATAAATAAATAAAATAAATTAGCTATAACGGCTTTTGACCCAGTGACCCCAAACCACTTTAGAACAGTTGGACCAAGTCTGGGCTTTAAAATCCACTTAAAAGCTTTTAAAGAGATATTACCCCCATTTTTGGGTTACTAGGTGAAAACCCGTAAAAGCTATTCAGGAAAAAAATAAAAAATAATTCCTAAAGTGGTTTGAAAAGCCTTAAAAGCTATTGAGGAAAACCCCTTATTTTTGGTGCATTATTACTCAAAAATAAAATAAAAATACATGTGTTCTAGCAAAAATAAATGGCTGAGCCACAAGGTTCTGTGGTGGTAGTAATATTTAAAATGGATATGAAGTAAATGAGTGAAAATTACTCACATTTTATTGAGCAGAATTTTTCCAGTATAGTAATTTGTTGACAGTCCCTAAATCAGAGCGGAAAATCCGAATAACCGTCTAACTTGGTCTAACGGTGCTCAACAATTACCGCCGGGATGGGTGATAGAACAATATTGTATCAAATCGTGATATAACCTTGTGCTGGTCTGGAAATATAGTAGTCTCTGTGTTCATTGATTGTGAGGTCATTGAAATCATAACCATAAATGTCAAGAGTAAAAACTAAATGTTGTGTGTGTGGAGCTGTCCAACACGGTGCTGAAACCATTATGGAAAAGGACCTACCCCAACTGGTGAACTCCCACTTCATTTCTACATAGAAGTCTCGCGCCTGAAATTAACAAAGGGCACGTTTGTAAAATATCTCAGTAAAAGTGCAGACAGCGCTAGAGTTAAGATTACCTGTCTAAGTTTACCAAGCAGTTCTGGGATGCCCGCGAGTCTCTCTGTAGCACGTTTAAAGTCTCGATACTGAAGCACGAGCTGAACTAGTTCTGGGTCTCCGGTGCTTACAGCCTCCTGCAAAACTGAACACACAGTTCTGTTTCATAATGTTTCACAGCAGGGGAAACAGCGCACCCGAGGCAGCTCACCGGTCCAGCCTTGGCCGCTGCAATGAGTGGGGTCTACAGAGTATCGGAGCAGGACTCGGGCCGACTCCAGGTGGCCAAGGCTCACAGCCAGCTCCAGAGGGGTGCGCCCCCGCGGGTCCAGCCGCTCCACATCATGCTGCACATCCACAACATCACCAGCGCATTGCAGAGCTGCTCGACAAACCCACCGCCTTTATACACAAATATACCCCCTGCTTACCTCTGCTTTCTGCAACTCACGATCAAGCTCTATGTACTGATTATTCCAAACCAGAAAATGTAGAGGAAACGCCTCTTGGGCCATGGCTGTCGATGTTCTGACCGACAGACCGAAATAACGCGTTGCAATCGGACTTGTTCAGCCAAGAGACACAGTGGAAGCAAAGACTACGAGTTCAAGGATTGTGTAGTCCGCTAGCAGAGTAGCTGACAAAACTCACTCAAATTACCAAGTGGCAGTCCGATGAAACCATCTAGTTAACATTTAAAGCTGAATTGGGTGGGTGCCTGAATTAGTGGGCTGAGTTAGCCAAGCCAACTCAGCCCACTAATTTGATGTTGACTAACAGCTAGCTGTGCTAACACAAGCTAACACCACTGGCCAATAACTCTGGCCCCGCTTCTCTTGGCTCCTTTCCATTCTTCAAATGTAATGGTGTAAAACTGCGCTCTTGCCTCTGTCCATTGCTGCCTATTATAAAGTTAGAAAATATGTCAATTTAAAAAGTATAAAGCCAGTACGCTGCCCGCTACCGAGAGCATCGCTGTGCAAATCGTAGTTTGTTGCCCGTCTCAACATGAAATAGAGATTTCCCAAAAGCCTTTCCACGGTCTCGGCCCTGCTGGATTCCCCTCAGTTGTTTCACATCCAGGTCGTTGCTGGTCTTTGGTTCGTGCGCTGACAGCTGCTGCCCGCCGGAGGAAGGTTATGAAGCCGAGCACATCTGCAGGCAGCCGCCATGCTCCACACCAAGCGCGGCTTGTGAGACGTGTGGGCAAACACCAGGGTGTTAATGTTCTTCCTCGTTGCTTTACATCCAGGTTACCAAAGCCACATTAGGTGGAGCCATCGTTGCACCTCCACACCACGGATGGCTTACCTATGGGTGCCCAAATTGTGGCCCGGGGGGCCAAATGCGGCCCTCAAGCTTCTTGTTGAATTGGCCCCCATTGCCAGAGATGATACTTTTTACTGCAAATTTAATCATTCTGCACAATTATAGCCTCAAAAACTTACATTTGTCGGTGAGACTGAGCTGCATTAAGCTTCCAAGTATAAATAAAGGTTTGGGACACAGTTGAAACATCCCTTATCTCCATCCATCCATTTTCTTCCACTTTTCCGTTGCCGGGTCGTCACATTGCACCAGCCCCTATGGCTCCTTCTGCAGGTAGTGGGTCCACAGGAGGACGGCATCACGATTAACCGGGCCTGTTGGTCTCTCATAAGGGGATTCTGAACTGCTCTTTGTCTGACCCGTCATTTAGGACCTGTTTGCCATGGGAGACCCTACCAGGGGCACGAAGCCCCCGACAACAGAGCTCCCAGGATCTTTTGGGTGTTCAAACCCCTCCACCACGTTAAGGTGGTTATCTCATTCAGTTAAACGTTTCACTGCATTGACCACTGGTTTGTGGCCCTCAACACTGTATGAACTTCAATATGCAGCCCTCGAAAAAAGGTTTGGACACCCCTGCTCTAAACTAATATGTTCAGTGTTGTCAGAACCATTTCAAACTTTGATTTTATTTGAAAAATAACACAACATAAGTAAAAATGCATTTGAAAATAATTACAATGCTACAAGATTCCCGTTTGATACTCTAAGGAAAACAGATTTACACAAGTATATTTGTACAATATATTCATATTTCTTTTGAAGAATATGGCCAAGAGCGCAGTCCACCCCCTTAAATACAGAACTACTATAGCTGAGGCAAAAAAAAAACAAAGGACTCCCAAAACTGATACTGTACTCTACATAGCAATAGTTATGGTTTATACAAAGCAGATACTTGCACTTACAAAATTGACTTTAAAATTGGGGGTGAGGGAATTTAGGTCTGAAGCGACTATTAAAAACCCAAAACAAATCAAATAAAAAAACGTTTTGGGGAATTGTAGCACCTGAAAGTAGTTGTTGCTGAAAATGCACCTTTTTTGACAATTATTGGCATATCCCACATACTTAATGCAACCTGCCCTTAATGGGGTGAGGTCTTGTGTTGCCTTTGATTGCCTCTTCACTTCTACTGCAATAGTGATTTATTTTCACATGTCTTGTAACAAGTTGTGGTATCAAGACAACTGCAAGTTAGACTGAAAATACAAATAGCAATTTTAAATGTCTTCTGTTTACTATAACAATGACGTATCCCCTCACATGTCTGCAAAATGCACATTAGCAAAAAGAAGGACCTTCACCCATCAGGCTGTCAAGTGACTTAGAAATAAAAGCAAAGCACAGTTTGTATGAAGCCACATGATGTTTTAGTACTCCTCACATTTATTATGTGGCTTTCTATTAGAAATAAAAAAACATTTCCAACCAAATATTAAACTTTTACTTTGTTTTCAATGACTCAAACGTCATCTGAAGAAATTAGTACTTGAATAGCCAGGGATGTGAACTCTTTATGCTAAATTAAATAATAGTCCATGTTCTGCTTCTGGCACCAGTTTTTATAATATTATCAATATAAAAACTAAGCTCCTGAGTATTTTAAGTACAAAAGTGAAAACTATACCTCTGAAAAGAAACCTAGCCATAACCCCTTACAACAGCAACAGTTCTTGTCTCCATGTTTTCCCGTCCATTGTAGATGCATTTGACATCATCTCTTTTGTGCCCAACAGACTTCTGTAAAGTTCCTGTCTTGTCTTACTGTCACCACTGCATCTAGTGGGATATGGTTAGGATATCCGCTCGATCAACTTATCGCCTGATAGGCAGTAGAGTATGTTCACTGACAGCTCAGAGATGAAGGCTTCACAAGCTTTACGGGAAATGCCTTTACAGCCCCGTAGGTCCAGTAGTGAGATGCAGGAAAGACGCCGGAGATGCTTGACGCACGTGTCTGTGAGTTTACTGCAGCCTGAAGGACAGCAATAGTTTAGCACAGAAAAGCTCTTGAAAACTAACAAGAGTTCAAACACTTACCGGCCAAGTTGAGCTCTGTGAGTGTGTTTCGTGTGGAGGAGCCCACGGCAGTCAGCAGGTTGATGGAGTGGTCAGTGAGACTGTTGCAGTGGGAAAGGTCCAGTTTTGTTAACTGAGGCATGTGGCGGATGACGAGACGCACCGTTGAGTCACTGATGTCGAGACCTGAGAGTCTTAAACTTTGCATGTTGCGAAGTTGACTTCGATTATCACAACCTGAAGACAGAAAATGTGTTTCATTTCACATTTCTAACTAAACGTGGCTACATTTAGCAAGAACACGAGATTTTCACCTGGGGGACTAAGCAGCTCTCTGATCTGTGCATCTTTGACTCCATCAGCATAACGCAGATCTAAAGAACGAAGCAGAGGGCAACCAGACGAACAGAGGGCAGAAATAGATGCCCAAGAACAACCCGATAACATCAAATCCTTTAGGCCTAAAGGTAAGAATGTAAACATTAGTGTACAATAAAAAGTAACATCTTTGCTTTCCCAAACAGTTTCTTTACCTGGTAAGCGTCCAATGAGCCAGTTAAGCTGCTTTTTGGAAATGTTAGTCCAAGACAGATCAAGAGTCACAGGCTGCCTTTTTATGATACCAACCAGAGCCTGTGGAGTGACATTTCGCTTGACGCTGAGGTCAATTTTTGTCCAAAGCCGTTTGTCTAAGCACCTGTGAGTGACATAAATATTAATTAAAACAAAACAAAAAAAGTCGTTTTTTTTAATCCATATTCTGAACATTCTACCATTTGTGCCAGTTTTTGCAGACAGCCATGCAGACGGAGAGATCGGCCCGACTCAAGTAGCGGAAAACAGACACCCACACCTCCCTTTCACAGGCCGGCCCAGCACCACTGCTCTCTCGGTCTGCCTCACTGCTGCCTTCCTGCAGCGCAGACAGAGGGATGCGAGGATGTGGAAGATCAGAGGATGAAGAGGCCGAGCCTCCATTTCCAGGTTTTACAAGTTTACACTCATTTATTTTTTTAGCAGCTTCTGATTTCTCTTGGTGTGATTTTTGAGTGTCCATACGCCCACTGCGTGTGAGAGGAGGTGTATGCCTGATGGATGGGATATCAGGACGTCTGATAGGTGGTCGAGAAAGAGCTTTAGTAGGGTTGTGCATGAATGCAGTAGTAGTTGAAGCTATAGCTTCTAATTTAGGAACAATGCCTGATTGGTCTCGCTTAACCTTGCTTGGTACTTGTAGAGTCACTTTGTTAAAGCCTTCTTTGTTCCCAGTTTGGATATCCTGCTCCATCTCTTCTTCATGATCATGAGTAAAGTTTTGGTTGTCTTTTTCATCTTGGTCTTTGGTCATCCTTGTCTGGGGCTGGTTCTCTTTGTCTCCTCCCGGAGACCCATTCTGTGCTCTCTCCTCTTCCTCCTCCTCCTCCTCATCTTCACTGCTGCTGCTGCTGCTGTTAGAGTTGCTGCTGCTGCTACTACTGCTGTCTTCACTGTCATCTGCAGCTCTATGGTCTCTGCTGCGAAATCCTCTCCCCATGGCTCCCCCTCTCAGCCTCACACCGCGGCCTCGGCCTCTATTTGATTCTCCTTCAGACCTCCCCGTCACACTTGAGGACGGCTTCTCGAATGCCCGAGATCCTTTGGCTGTGGTGTAAAATGAGGAGGCACTTGCCCAGGTCTCGCCCCGCCCTCTGGCCGCAGACAGTCTACTGGTGGGAGACCGTAACTGGGACAGCAGCCTAGAGCCTGAACGTTCTAGGGCAACACGTTTTTGCTTGAAGAAACAAAAACAAATTGACGTAAGTGGAAAATTAATCTTGCCAAACTTTTATTTCTAACACAATAAGGGCAATTGTACATAATAGTTCGTCTTACCGCCATAATTTTGCTTCTTTCCAATTTGATCTGATTTTTTTTTTAAAAAGACAAAAAATTATAATTACAAAAGTGCTTCAATAAAAATACAAAAAAACATTTCATTAAAAGCACAATAACTTTTAGAGTTTACCCTCTTTCTGAGTTGAAGCTCCAGTGCACTCGCCCTTTTTCGACTCTGCTGATGCTGGAGCAGAAGTTTTTGCGAGGGAGGAGGCGTCCTCGGATGGGAGCCAGGTTTCTTGCGTTTTGTCCTTTTGCGAGCTTCTCCTTCAACAACATCATCTTCTGACTGAGAGTTAGAACCCTCTGATTCACCACTTTCTTCATCACTGGATGACTGAAGTGGAGATGATAAAATACAGGATTTAAAAGGTTATTCTAAAAGATGGCTTTATTGTCAGTTAACACACATGAAGCAACGTCAAGACACAAAAATTAACAATAGAGCCAATACCTCTGACGCTGAGCCTTTGCCCTGGTAACACTTTGGACATTCCCAACAACTTGGCAAATCTTTACTGATCTTCCCTTCACCTGGTTCCTAGAGCACATCAGTGAGTGTTTAGCATTGCAATATAAAGTTTCCTTCAAAGTCAAAAGTAAATTATTGTTGGTGCCATCAGATGGGATAAGATAATCCTTTATGTACCTTAATGCAATGTGGATGGGCAATACGATTGCAAACTGAGCACTCCATGAGTGTGTGAGTGCTTGGATTAGATTCTTCTGGTTCACCTTCACCACATATAGCACATCTCGCCGTGTTGGGCAAGGCAGGCTAAGAAACAAAAAATTAGAGATTTTAAGCTCTATCAATCATAAATTCGATTTAATAAAAATCAGAACTTACAGCCAAGCACTGTCTCATGGCACAACCTTTCTTCATGCGACCAGGGCCACCAAATTTCCTCATGTCGTGACAGAACTGACAAGAGCCACACTCTCGCCTGCGGCACGCGGCACACCGTTTACACCTCACCCGCCTCCGTCGTAGGGCGGAGATGGATCGTTTGGTGGACCGTTTAGTCTTGTGCCCCGTAGGACCCAACCGAGGACGGTACACTAAAGTTGGAAGGGGAGTCATGGGGGGCTGATACCATGATGGCTAATCACAATAATAAATCACAGTCAGTAAAAGTCAAATAACTCTACATGCCATGAGTGAGTGTGTTTCTCCATTTACCCTTTCTGGCCACTTTACAATGGGCTCACCAGTGTAAGACAGTTTAGGGTCATCATCTGAATGCTCAAGTAAAACATTCTGGAAAAAGTAATGAGAATTTGACAAAAAGGTACATTTTCAATGGGTGATGATAAAATTATTTAAATCCAAATTACACCTACCCTCATGTCTTCAAGCAATGCTTCTGCATCCTCAATTCCAGAGGGGACACACTTCTTGTGGGGTGGTAGCTCCTCAAGCTTGCCCAAGAGGTTCCACAGTCCCTCCAGCTCCAGGGGGGTCAGAAAATACTTTGATTTGGTTTCTGCGACAGACACTTCACAGTTATCACAGAATTGGTTCACAGAACCAATGGGTTCATCAACGTCATTTGTGGCTTCATTTCCATTAACATCAACAGCAACCGGAGTAAGTCCTGTAAAGTATAAGGACCAAGTGGTTAGCAACTGATTTGAGTAATTATGTTGGCAACGGGAAGAATTATAAACATTTACCTATTCCGAGTGAGTATTTTTGGAATTCAAGAGTGAGATGTGATTTGTTTGTCAGACTGTAAAGGTACCTATCCAGGACATACCAACACATCTCATAGAAGAAAGGGTAACGGAACTTTGTGGGCACCTAAAAGGGCATAAGGTCTTTAACCAAGTGTTCATCTTGTTTAAGGATTCATCATAATCTATTGTACAAAAAAAAGGAACTGGTATACGAGTACGTACCCTTGTTCGGTCTTCAATGCTGTAGATGTGGAGTTGCATGGGGATGTTGAAGCTGTGAAGAAAATTTCCTCCAAATACCAAAGTATCCTCTGGAGTGTACACTGCATGGATCCACCCTGAAGGCCCAGGAGGAAAGGGGTCAGTAAAACATTAGATTTAAATGCGTAATTTAGTGCAGTTAACATCAGTGATCGGTACCTGAAGGAATCATGAATGTATAGCCTTGCAACAGCTCTATTCGTTGACAGTCATGACATTTGTCCCCAAGAAAAATGTCCCCTTGTTTTCCTGATAAAACCCAGTTCTCATACATTTCCAGGTTCTGAGATGAAGGGGGTATTAGCCAAAACACCTGAAAGGTCAATTATTTTAGAAGGTCAACCCTTTACAAAAGAACATCAATGATCATGGTGTAATGAATCTAGAAGAGGTGGATCAGACCTTTTTCCCTCGAAGAATATGGTACCAAACTGAAGTCCCACCAAAATCAATATGAAAATCTGTGAAGCAGTCCTGCACACTCATTAGACAATATCTGAAATAAAACAGAAAATGTGAGTCGCGTCGTCTTGTTACAAACAAGTTACAGTTGTTACAGTGGTAGTCCTCATTTACTTTTGTACTTTCGGGTAATGCATATCAATAATGGCATTGGTGGAGTCAGTTTGTCGTTCTTTGAGATGGCGCGGCCACATGTTGTCTACCCAGTCAATGAGATCCACCTATCGGAGTAAATTAGAGAAGCCAAAATTAACAAAATAAATGTGATTTAAAAAAAACTAAACAAAAACACACCAAGACAAGCAGTATTACTTGATTTTTTTTTTAAAAGACAATATTTTTACCGAGGTCGGGCGTTTCACCAGTGTCTCCAACTTTGTGTGGCTGAACTCGAGGCTGATGACATTGTAGAGTTTCTCTCGTTCTGATGGTGGCGTCTCATAGTATCGGCCCCACTGAGCCATTGACATTTCAATGCCTTTCTGGGTATTTACGTCCATTACATCAACGATACGTCTACTACCTGTGACCAAGTTTATAAAGTGTATAAAAGGTTAAGAAAATTACATAAACAACAACAACGCCGCCATTAGTACAGCCACAAAACCAATTATGTTCAGGGCAAATATACAAAACTCACCAACAAACACCTTCACATCACTCACACTAAAATCAGGGTCTGGCATCCTGGGATAAAATACAACATGTTTTAAGTGAGACACATACCACACCATTATGGAGCAAAATCACATTACTGTATGTGCAAAAGATCTTACTGTAAGCCAAGGCCATCTGATTTCTTAAAAACTATAGGTTCCTTGAGACCTTCCCTCTGAATATGTTCAAATGTAAAATCTAAAGCAAGACAAACACATTGGTTTCAAAGTTGTGCGAAGAATACATATCTAAAGGTTGTTTGCGTTTCTCCATCTAACCTTTTCCATCCATGTATTTAATCTGGTCCGAATGGAATCGATCACTCAGTAACTTTTCATCCAAATCAAACATTCGTTTTCCTTCAATTTCATCATCAGAAATTCCATCATCCTGGTAGCGCCGCCGCGTACCTGTACGCTGATGACAAAAAACAAAACACACAAAATGTGGGTTAAATTACACATATCCAGTATAGGAACCAAAATGGTGCTTAAAGATATCCAAGTTTATCAGCAGATATTAAGCAAAATGTATGCAATAAATTAGGAATATGATTAGGTGGTATTGAGCGGATTCAAGTCAGATAATACAGCATCTCACAGCTTAATCTTTCACCGCACGCACAAACACACACCCTCCCCCGCCCCCTGCCACTCACCCTCAGCACCAATGCTTGGCTAGACAGATGGATAAAGAACACAAACACTTGCAAATCTCAGACCCTCCCCCATTCATTCATCAACCTTGGATTTTTCATCTTTGTATTCTAGAAAATTGTGTATAGTTAAATTGTAAAAAAATAATAACTACAATAAAATACCATTTTGTTACTGTTGTAATACGCCGAAAGTAATTTGGAAAGCATTATAAAAGCATTTTTTTCTTTTTTTAATCTATAATATATTACTAGAGTACAATTAATTCACATTATGCTTAATTTAGCGACTTCTAACAAGAGGTGTTCTCTGTGGTCTGTCAATATATCAAAGATGATGCTTTAACAAAGACATACCGACAAAGCAGACATAAATCCTAATGGATGTCCAAATGCCCAGGCACGTGACAAAAGCTAAACATCGTAAAGTAGTGTCAACGTTAGGTCAGTCGTGCACAAAGTTGAGGCGAACTTGACCTCATCTTGAACTTTTCACTACAAAACTACAACCACGGTGCGCTACGTTGTGTTTACGCCAAACAGCACTCCGTCATTTAAAGACCATACAGACAGCACAGCTCGCCTTTAGCCCCCCCGAGTACATCTCACATGACCGCAAGGCACACGAAATACACTATAACCGACTTAAATAATACAACAACAACAAAAAACACAAAGGATAAACGCGATAATGCCAACTTACCAGGCGTTTGCTGTATCTGGTATTGGGGTCCTCCATTGTCACTACAATAAAGAAGTTAGCAGTTGTATCATGTTTGAGTAGAGTACATTGCTGCTTAAACATGTCCATAATAAACTAATAAACTAATAAACAAACCCGCAGCTCTCGTGTATAAAGAGTCGTATTAGCCTTAAGCAGCAAGAAGGAATACAGTATCAATGTTAGCTAGTAGTGTTGTTCTAGGTTAGCCATCGACTAAGCTAAACAACACACACAAGCCAGTTGAAAACATAAAGCTACAGTCACGCCATAAAATGAGTAAGAGTTGCGGCTTTTTCGTATTTTCGTGAAACGACACGTAGCATTGCATTGATTTATGTGAATTTCACGAAACATCCCCCTCATTAGTCGTAAACGGGAGCTAGCTGACGTTAGCCTCGTACACCGCAGTCGTACGGCACCCGTATCTTTACCTCTGCGTCCTTTATCCCGTGAATGTGCTTTCCAGGCTAAAAAGCTAGACTTATGGCGCTGTGGCGTTTCCTCCCATCTTGTCGTATTGCGGCGGCGTTTATTGCTCTAACGATATTTATTATTGTGATAAAGTTACACCGTTTCGACGCTCCGGGCCGCCATTTTCAGCTGGTCAAAAAACACACATACACAAACGGGAGAAAAAAGGCACAGGACCCGCCCCCTTATCGAGTACGCTGTTCCCTTCGTGTCCACGCGAGGGCCCCCATTGGACGGGACAAGTGCTATTTAACACATTACATTACAATATACATTACAGGTGCGCTTGATTTGTCCATGCGGTGGGAGATGTGTTATTTTGCTTACATTTTACTGTTCTTACCTAACGCATAAGCTACCGAGAGCATTTACAAACGCAAGAGATATTATCCCAATTCTGTAAAGAGGGACTATATTCTAAAATAATATTAAAAAGAGAATCCCATATCCCAGTCCCATTCGATTTCAGATTTTAAACAAGATGTAATAAAACTACGATTTAAAATAGAAACTGAAAAATGTCTACTTTTTGTAACACAGATAATGAAGACCTAGACCATCTTTTCTATTCATGACTCTGGACTTTCAGAGATGGCTTCAGTCCAAGGGTTCAATTGGAGTTCAATTACTTCAGTGATGAATGAAGTCAAATTTGGGATAAATGTTTAGATTATTAATATTGACCTATGGCATCAGTAATTTATTACTTTTATGCAAACATTTTATTCACAAATACCACTTCTTTAAAACTAAACCCACTGTAAGAATGAGCTTAAACTTTTAGCAAAATCTCTACAACTAATTGAACAAAAAAGGCACACTTTTCATGCTGCCCCTAACTTTATTAGCATTGATGAATCATTAATGATTATTAACAATGTAGGCACAACGTACCTTGTTTGTTTGTATGTTATTATAATGGTTTGTATCTGTGCAATAACCCACAAAAAAGACACACTAAAACAACACAAGTTAACAATTACAAACAACTTAGTAAGTATGAATAAACTATGAATAAACGTGTGCAAGCAAAGTTATTGATATTGCCTACTTTAAGATGTATGCCATTTGTAAACCAATAAACCAGGGGTAGAGGTATTTGTGTCATGGAGGGACAATTTTCTTTGCAAACTTTACAATTCTTGCCCAAAATAAAGTACTTTTTTCCCCCCACAAATATTAGTTTGTACATCATTTATGATCTAAAGTAGTGCTTTGCCAGGAAATGTGAAAATATTGACAGTGCTTTCCACATTTTAGAGTGCTTTATCACGTATTTGGTCTCTTATTTATTAAATCATATTTCTTCAAAATCATCTTAGGGGGCCAAATGTTTTTTGCTGGAGGGCCTGATGTTGCCTACCCCTGCAATAAACCACGTTGATAGCATAACATTTGTTAAATTCAACCAACATTGTTTGCGGCCGACTGGGTGATGCTGTGTATCAATCCCCTATCACTGTGCGGTTGATACATAGACTGTATAAAGAAAGGTTGATAGTGCCATGACTTGGCGTCAATGAGACAAGCTCCAGCAGCAGCCGCCAATTGTTAGGCTACGTGCATGGATCTATTATAACGTGTTTGAAAAAGACCAATCGGTCAAGTGGAGACACGTGCCCAACGAGTCCGCTGGAGGTCGCCATTTCGGCTGCGTGTCATAGGACACCTGTCAATCCTTGCGTTGATTGGTTTTACAGCACGGAGAGCCACGGAAATCATTGCACAGCTGACTGGCATCCTCTGCTAATTTGCTCTACCTGCCCTCCATGGCATATTTTCCACCTAGGAAACCTATAGAAACGTGGGTTTTGGTCCAAAATGCTACAGCAACTTTTCACCAACACGGTATCCTTTTATTACCGCAAACTCTTCTGTTTAGCAGCATAGCTAACGTAAATAATAACTCAACCTCCACAATGGCGCGCTCCTGTGGGCCGAATGCGACGTCACCATTTTTTGACCGATAGGCTACATAGATTTCCGAAAGGCTCCGTTAATGCTTTTTTTTTAAATAATTGGTCCAAATGAGAAGGTTGATTTCGATTTAGAGCGGGTATAGAACAAGGTTCTCTTAAAAAAAATTTAGGATAAATGAAACGAACATTTGCGCCTGTACAGGAGGGGGGCGGAGACTGATCACACCAAAGAGGAAGCATATGAAATGGATAGATGAAATTAGGTCAAATCGATCCATTTGCCACATACATACATATAACATAAATCGCAATCAGATTATAAAGCCATACATTCACTCACAAGGTATTATAGCGAAACTGTTGACGAAACGGATACGTTAACACCATGAGACAGAAAAACAAATCTTATTACGTAATCAGCTTTACTGGGTGGAACTTGACTCAGAGCCACAAACACCATCACAAAAAAAAAACATTGCAGTAATACAGATGCTTACAAACAACTCAACACAGGAAATGCAATTTATTAAAAACGTTCACTATGGGCAATTGATCAGAAGAAACTAAACTACTGTAAAACAATAATCGTGGCCAATGCAAATGTATGCCTATGTTTGATAAGTGCACGGATGTACTTTTGAAAACCTATAACAAAGTAAGCGTCTGGAGTTTAAAGCACATGACGTACCACTTGCTCCACATATATGTACCACCAGAGGGCGCCAATATAACCAAGAGAAAAGTCACATGTTAAGCCATCCGTTTTTGCCAGGCAGATAATCTACACACTTTCAAACACTCCATACAAGTAAAAAAGGTACAATTGTTAGTAAAGGAAAAATAATGCTTGGAAACTTCTCCAGTAATGGTCATAGGAAATAGGGGATATTTCCTTATCTTGAATAGAGCCCTCCTAAAAGACGCATTAAAAAAGACAACATTCATTATAATTTTTCATGCCAAGCGCTGTAGTTTAACTTTATTACCTTTTTTACGTTTTACGAGAAGAAGCTGTAGAGATATGAGAAGCCGACAATCCCAATGATGGCACAGCATAAGGTAATCATCATCTTTTTCTGTAGATTTGGTCAGAAAATACACCAGTGAGGGAAATACAGGAAGCCAATACACCAAACTTTCTATTCAGGCCACAGGGGTTTGAGGAAATTGGGTAAAAGAGGGAACAGAAATAACAAAGTATGTAGCCCATGTGTGGAAATTAAAACTTAAAACACCTACCTCCTTTGTGTAGTGCTTTGGGAGACATACTTTTAAACACAGGTGATTGTTCACATGACTGAGTGAACAATCAGTCACAAAAACATGCTGATGGCAGTTTATTTTTTATTTTTTAAAAGGTCACAAGTCAACTCTGTCACACATTTACAACAGCAGAAAGATACAAGCGTTTAGTAAAAGGAAAACGCATCGCTTAAATAATAGGGCTACATTTATTTTGCATTTGAAACATTTAGGACACATTCCATGGTAAAAAATAATTTAGTTGGACACACTGCATCATACGTAAATGTCTTTCAGGTATGAGGCACAGTTATTTGTCTTGTCCCTTATGTTTATTGTGCACAGTGACATATAATGTGTCTTTTAGTATATTTCGAAACATGAACAGTGTAAATTCCATTAATTTATAATGTGTACATTCATAAATGTGAATAGTTTGAATTTGTTATGCACATTCAGGTCCCTTTAGTAAAACAAAATCTATTATCTAAATCCCTTGCTTGATATGTTAAGACAATAAAGCCAACACTGACATTAATCTGTCATCTGTGTTTGATCGGACAACTTCAAACATAGATCTACACAGTAAAGATCATTTACAGCTATTCTGTTCTGAAGAATCATTGGCATGTAAACCATTCCTCTTCAAAACGTACTTCAAGTAACACATAAAACAATTATATACAAAAACTATAAAATCTTCATATCAGTAGTTAAGGCATTGAAATGTGCAAGTGCTATGACTCCCAGTCAAACTCACAGTACATATGAAATAACAGTAGCTAGCTTTGATAATAAAAAAATAAAATCAACATTACGTGAAGTTCATTATCCTTCCATTTTCTGTTGAAACATTTACCGTTACCTTGATTCTTTGGCATAATATGTTGCTGAAAGATGACATTATTCAATTCTAATTTTTCGTTCTCTGATGACAGTCTCTTTTTTCATGGCCTCTTTACACCAAAATAAGATACATGTCTTCAATCATGTTTTACGATCAATGGTGATGGATGAAATGGTTGAATTGTCTTGAAATGGCAGCCAATGACTGGGTGAAGGTGGACAGGAGGTAGACTGAAAGATGATTGGATAACCTTCTGAGAATGATCTTCTATGGATGCACAAAAGAAACAAATGTTTGTAACTGTACTGTAGTGAACGTGGTCATTAAAAAATTAAAGTAAGACATAAAACATTAAAACAAGCATCATATTGCAACGCTACTGACACTTTGTTTACCTTTCATTATCCAGAACAGAAGTAAATCCTAAAGGGGAACATGCACACTCTGGACGTCAAAGCACACAAACACACCTTGTGTTGAGCCATAAAGAGTCAGAGGCAACCACTGAGCGTGCGTCCCAAAGCAATTATGATTCATGTCATATATTGTTACTCACCATTGGTTTTGATGATACTCAAACTTTACGTGTTCAATCCCACTGACAACCCAATTATGAGTGCTAGAATGGCAAGCAAGATGACCACAACCACCACCAGAATCACTGTTTTCTGTTGGGAACATAGAAAGATTAAAAGTATTTCTGTCTGTGAATTTGACAGTGTTTCAGGCGGTTTTTATACCCCTGGCTATACTTTTGTGTTAGTATGTTGCAGTCTGATACTGAAAATTGTGTATATATAAAATATACATCTACGTAAAATAATGTTAATAAAATCTACACTCAGGCCTATATATAGAGTCTGTACCTTTCTGTATCATGGATTATTTTTTTACACAGCACAACTATGTTTGAGAACAGTGGACCCTTACAGTGGGATGAAAAATGTATGTGAACGCTTTGGAATTTCTTGCAATTCTGCCTAAATTGGTCATAAAATGTGGTCATCAAAATCATAAGAATGGATAAACAGTGTCTGCTTAAACTAATGCCACCCAAATATTTTCCTTTTATCATATTTTTATTGGCCGTAACATGTTAACATTCACAGGACAGGGAGGAAAAAGTAAGTGAACCCAGGAATCTTGCTGAACTGCAGCAGTTTTGTAAAGAGGAATGGTCCAAGATTCATCCTGATCGTTTAAGCGTCTAATCTGCAACTACAGGAAAGCAGTTATTGCTACAAAAGGAGGGTCAGCCAGCTATTTAATACAAGGGTTCACTTACTGTACTTATTCCGTGCATGTCTTAGGTCTTTCTGCAAAACATCTTCATAAACTTGTGAACACATTTTTCTATTGATGATATCACGTTGTCCAGGCCCTGAGGCAACAAAACAGCCCCACACCATGATTCTCCCTACCCGATACTTCACCGTGGGGCTAGGGTTTTGATGTTGGTGTGCTGTTCCATTTTTCCTCCACACATGACGTGTGTGCCTCCCAAACTGTTCAGCTTTGGTTTGTGAAAGAGCACTTGGATGCTCCACAGCACTACTGGAAAAATATACTGTGGACTGATTAACCCAAAGTTGAATTGTCTGGGAGGAACACACAACGTCATGTGTGGAGGAAAAATGGAACAGCACACAAATCAAAACCCTATCCTCACTGTGGGGCAGGGAGAATCATGGTGTGGGGCTGTTGTGTTGCCTCAGGGCCTGGTCAAGTGATATCATCAAAAGAAAAATTAATTCACAAGTCTATGAAGATATTTTGCAGAAAGACCTAAACATTCACAACATGCACGGAATAATTAAGTGAACCCTTGTATTGAATAGCTGGCTGACCCTCTTTTGTAGCAATAACTGCTTTCCTAAAGTTGCAGATTAGACGCTCAAACGATCAGGAATTCATCTTGGACCATTCCTCTTTACAAAACTGCTGCAGTTCAGCGAGATTCCTGGGTTCACTTACTTTTTCCTCCCTGTCCTGTGAATGTTAACATGTTACGGCCAATAAAAATGTGATACAATTAACATGTTTGGGTGGTATTAGTTTAAGCAGACACTGCTTATTCATTCTTATGATTTTGATGAAGATCAGACGACATTTTATGACCAATTTAGGCAGAAATGCGAGAAATTCCAAAGCGTTCACATACATTTTCATCCCACTGTATTTACAGTCTGAATACTCCCCTGAAAACCCTTTTAAACATTTTAATGAAATGTAGATAAAAAATACATTTATATGATTTTAGTTTCAGACAGCTACATAAGATATAAATCAGTCAAATTCAAAAAGGGTCTAGAAACGGTTTGAAGCCACCCTACTTCGTTACTACTACTGTACACACATTTTAGTCACAGAATTTTTTTTTATTGTTAGTGTTACCAAGGTAGATTATCATAATAATTAAGTAATTTGTATCCTTAGACAAAGGTTCTCACTTGACCATCATACTACCACACCCATGAGCAAGCTGTGAATTAAAAATTGAGATTAGGAGTGAAAACAAACCATCCTGAAAGGATGAAAAAATAAAAGGTTAAAAGAATGTATGATTTATTGGATGCATGTTGTGCAGGAGAAACGTCACATTGGTACTATACTACTCAAGCACAGGAGGTCACTGGGGCAAGGTGTAAGGTGAATATCAAGGTAAGTGTCAGGGTCTACACAATCACAATCACAATCCCTGCAAGATTACATGAGCTATCTTTCCCAAAAGCAATTCACTTTAAAGCATCGTCATTAAAAGTAAAACCGTCCAGAGTAAGAAATAAGTACTAATAAGTTCTATGTAAAAAAAAATGTACAAAAAAACATTGAGGGAACAAAATTACTCGCAATCAAATTTCAAACAATTAGCCATTTAGGTTGCACATTATACTTTGCAAACAACCAAATATGCTCTATGGAGTTAAAACGTGCTAATGTACTTTAGACCGCTACAAACTTGTTCTGAAATGCATAATAGCAGTTCACTTGTCCATAACGTAGGCACCTGACTATGATGTACCTGTCTATGACGTAGACACCTGTCTATGACGTAGGCACCTGTCTATGACGTAGACACCTGTCTATGACGTAAACCCCTGTCTATGACGTACCTGTCCATGACGTTTACATCGCGCTGCCTTGTGTTCTTTCTTAAGCCTTAGGCTCTCACAGGTCAAACTAAGAACTTCATTAACCCCATCATGAGCTAAACAATGTTTATGTCTCAAGTGAGAAAGAGCTACAGCCGTCCACTGTGGCGCGGACTGTCCCGCACTTGGCGTTAACGCAAAACAAAACAAATGCACATGTTCACCCCCCACTCCCCCACAACCCTCTCCCACCCGGGCTGCAGAGTCGATCTGTTTGTTAACCCTTTGAAAACCAGTTTGCCACTACAGAACAAATACAAATGCAGCCAAATACATTTTAGCTCTCATCTAAAAACAACACCTGCGCTCTAGAACACTATTTATTTGTATTAACTTTTACAAAGGGTGGGATAAGGGCTAATTACTCATCACTAGGTCACTACTTTGTCCCGTTCTTGGACAATTTCTGATCGTCAACGACCACTGCAGGCCAATGAGAAGCACATCACATTCTTGATAAACTTGACCAAACCACAAATGGCTCACGTTCTTTTTCTCTCTCAAACACATCACCTTCACCTGTAAATGGTCCTACTGTTCCAACTGAAAATTTTGTATGAACGATCATAACTTTATTGTAAAAGCGTTTGGGAAATCGGCTCATTTCATGTTCATTTCAGTCACTCACACGACGAGCTTCTTGCTGAAATTTAGCTGCTTTCTTAGTATCTGCTACAGCTCTTTCCACAAAGCCCACAGATTGGTCCATGTTACTTTCAATCCTCTCAATCATCCCCCCCTAACACGCCGCATGTGTTGACAGTAAAAGAGAAGCAACAGAAATCATTTTGAAAAAGAAAAAAGAAATGACGGGAACCAAACATTTCTGCTGTGAGATGAGAATGCAGAGAAATGCACACTGTGGTATGAATGTGTTAAACTGAAAAGTTGAAGAAAAAAAGTTGAAAAAGGAGGAGGAAACAAGCTAAATTTTAGAAAAATAAATACCTTGCGGGCTTTGGTCTGGTACTTTACAGCTTTTTTTGTTTGTTCCTTAGCCTCTACAATGTGGTCCACTGACTTTGACACATTCTGCTCTATGTTGTCAACAATTTCACCCTAGAAAAAACAAAAACCAGCAATTAGAAAATGAAGGAGATAATCATTTTTGTTGATATGTGGCAGTTTTACACATCTTCAGAAAGAAACGAGCAGGCAGTAAAGCATATATAGAACCGTCAAAGAGCCTTACCTCACACAGGGCAATTCCTCAGAAAGCAGAATGCAAGCATCAAGAGATAAAAGTTAAGAGTGCAGCTACTTGTGTTATGGCTCAGTAGTAACACATTCAGATTTAAACTTAATGTCTACACTACAAAAAAATAATATCAAGGATGGGCTTAAAGTACTTTTGAGTCGTTTTTCTGACCGATTTTTAAGGTAGCACTGCCTGAAACATGAAAATACATCTGCCAACAGAGCAAGTTCTTACTCCATGGGCAAAATAGTACAAAATCAAAGCAATGTATTGTAACAAATTCGAAACATCCTGGGACAGTCCAGATCAACTAAAAATTAGAACAACTACATTTAGATTATTATAGTCATTTAAATTAATCTAGAAATATATGTTTGTACCTAAAGGTTTCATCAGTGATGGGGATGAAATGCAATGAGGCGAAGGAAATAGTCAAAGAAGAAAAGAAGTTTATGAAAAGCAACGACTGAAAGAGAAGAAAGGAGAAACATGGACGTCAACACAACAGTGGTATGCCATAGGCAGTATGGACACAAAAACAGGCGGGTAAAAATGAAATGCCTCGACGAGTGTAAACTGTAATGACTTTGTGACCATTTTCAACACAGCAGTGTACCTGGTTTTCCACCAGCATCGCGATGTCCACAAACATGTCATGGAGTTCCTTGATGCTGCTTTCCAGACGCACAATGTCTTTGTGTCTGGATTCAATTTCACTAAGAGCTTGTTTAGAAATCCCAGAGTCTACGATCTAAAATGTAAATAAATGAAATGATTTTCAAACATACACAGACGCAATGGGTTACAACTAAATTATTAGACAAAGGTACAGTGTACGCACCCCAGCAGTAAAGACGGCAGCATTACCGCTTTCCAACATTTCCTCAAGTTGGTCATCTGTCGTTGCTTTTCCAGCTAAAACAAATAAGATTAATGACCATGAGAAAATCCAGACATTAGATTTCTTGTTGTTGTTGCGTATAACTGATACTCACTGATCTCTAGCTGTCTTTGAATTCGCCCTTTACTCCTCTCTCTGAAGTCTACCTGGGCTTCATTGTACTTCGTCATTACTTCCACAAATTTTCTCGACAGGACCGCATGCTAGAAATTAAATAAAGGATTTATTCTTATGGCATGTTTCACTTCTGCTGTGGTGCTAAAGCCAAACATTATTTATTTAGTTTTACTTGTGATTTGCGTATCCGCATATCAGCTGAGATCCTCTCCTGCTCTTCAGATTCCAGATTTCTCTCAATTGCTACAATGATAAACATAAGTTGGAAAAGCAGGTTGTCTTATGAGTACCGAGCAGAGTAGAATGGTTCACAGACAATTAAAGCTTCACTCACTCTTGAGTTTGTTTCTTGCATTGTTTGCCATCTTTTTGATGTCGTTGGTGATTGCCTCAAGGTCATCCTGTGTTTCTGGGCAGAGAGGAAGTTACTTCACTTTCACTGTTTTCTCAAAAAGAGAAATTATTAAAAAGATTGCTGGTTATTTACTTTGATCAGAGGTGGGAGCAGATAGGATGACAGAGTAAAGCTTTTTGACCTCAGCCACGTTCTCATCAATTTTATCAATACTGCTTCTGATGTCTTCAATCTGAAACAGAAAGGTTATTGTCAAGGCTTTTTAATAGTTAACAGTATTGTACTAATGCAGAAAATAAGAGATGCAATCTTTGTCCCTCACTTGACAGAAAAACTCATCCATAAAGGCTGCATTATCCACAGCAATCTCCACCTCATCATCATCTTGATCACATGTCTGCAGGAAGATAAAGCAAATCATGTCAAATGTTCTGTAGGCACTGCAGTAAGTTCTGTTCCGACATTCAATGTTTAACCGAGACGTTATGGGCAGCAGTGGCCAGTGCGTTTGCAAGTGTTGGAGTATTCGAGTTATTGGCTGGGATTTTAAGTATCCTGGTTTTGTCTGTGTCCATGTAAACAGTTTTCAGGTTATTAGAAACCAGGATCAATTTCTTTATTATTCTGTCCTTGTGGTTGTTTTCAGAGAAAAATAAATAAATAGAAAAGCACACAAACAGCACATGCACCTGCACGCTCTAATACACGCACACGCCTCCATTTGTTGTTTTAATTGTAACTGCCTTCCGTGTGTTTATGTCTGTTTTATTGCTCTATGTTGTTTGATCTACTCTGTGATGAATAAAGGTTTTATAAAAAAAAAAAAAAAAGAAACCAGGATACTCTCACTGGGATTTTCCAAGATACTGTGCCACGTAATGCAGTATCCTGGTTTCTTCCACGCTGTATTTGTTCCTGTGGGACAGAAAACTTTAAAGTTTTAAGTGTGTCCTTGGATACATGAATTATCCAAGGACACACTTAAAACTGTAGAGTTTTCTCTATGTTCAGAGAAATGTCCAAAAAAACATGCGTTAGCAACATCGCTTAAGAGTTTGTTTAGCGACTTACTGTATTTGTCATTAGCATCTGGACCCTAAATATCCAGGACACTGTAGTGTCTCATGTTAACAGTGTCCTGGTTTCATTTACACACATAAACAATACCTCATATCCAGAATATGGTCATAACCGGGACATGTGTGCATGTACACACATTATGTTCTTGGGCAAGACACTTCACCAACCTTGCCTAATGCCTAACATATGAATGGTTTGAGTGAGTAAGAGACTGAGGGGCTGTTAGTGCATTTGGCAGCCATGTTTCCTTCAGGTCGCTACTTCGCCCCAAGGCAGCTGTGGCCACAGCAGAAGCTTAGTCAATGAGTAATAATCCACTAGAGCACTTTGCGAAGATTGACAAGCTTGTAAAGCGCATTTTTAATACAATTGACCTAACATTGATATTAAGGTTAGAGAAGTGTGCGTTTAAAGGAATACATTTAAATAATAATTATCATAATCATAATAATAATAAAATGTTGCTGAAAAAGATGATCACCTCTCTCTTCTGTGGGACATGCCAATCCACACAGACCGGAGGATTGCAGCAAATAGGCCTGACATAGTGCTGAAGAATAAGAAGGGAAAAAACGGCTGTACCTCTTGACATCAACACCTCTGTCAAAACTTCAGAAAAGATCAGTAAATATAAAGATCTTGAAAGCGAGGTTGAGAGAATGTGGGGACTTAAAACATCAACTATTCCAGTGATTGTGGGAGCCCTTGGAACCATCATAAAGGGAATTAATAAATATATAGGACAAATACCAGGCAACATCAACATCCATGAACTCCAAAAAACAACCCTCCTGTGCACAGCGCACAGCCTCAGGAGGGCTCTGTCTATGAGGCCCTGTCCATACGAAGTCAAGCTGAGGACCAAACGCAAATATATTTTATCAATCCAGTGTATCGTCCATACGAGTCCGGCGTTTTTGGGGTCTGTAAACGAACATTTTCCAAACTAGGTCCCAGAGTGGAAAGATCTCAAAACGCCGTTTACGTGGCGCCGTTGTTACAACGTCTCCGCAACTTTTACTAAAACGATGACATCACAGCACCAGAGTGGAGTCTGTTATCCATAATCTACTGACCTTAGAATGAGTTTTACTCATGGATCTATGATGGTTTTACTCCGTTCCTCTTTGCTCCACTGTAATCCGCAAGCCACAGGCTTGATAAGTAGAAAAACACGGCCGAGTCAGTCTGTGTTTTTGGACTGACAGTCAAAGTCCCGTCACTGACAGATTTTTCTGCTTTAGTCCCGTTACGTCTGAAGAATAAACTCGCCTCCTCGTCTCTTCTGTAAATCATAATCCTTGAATCTGCTTAATTTTCACTGTTTACATTCCACACAAGTTTACTGCGCATGCGCGTTCTACATCTTGTGCTATTATCTGTGTTAGCGTCACAGCGCCACACTCAGGCCTGGCAGATGAATTACGCCGTTTTCACAGACCTGAGTCGACCCGTGTGGACGCACACATTTACTAAGCTGACTTCGTGCTTACAAAGAAAGTTTCTGAAAATAAAAGCGTTTTTGTCTTCGTGTGGATATAGCCTAAGTCTGCCAGCGCCCTGTGCTCTGTGGCCGATGGGCTGCTCCCGGTGCAGGCGGCTCCTTGGATGGTTTTTTCCTCTTTCGGTACATTTGTACTCAACTTTATGTCAATTTTTATTTGTATACGTGTCTGTGTGTGCGGGTGGGGTGGGGGGAGGTGGGGGTTGTTGTTATTTACGTATATTTGCTGGGGACAATTTTTAAGCACTGTAAAAGCACTTTGTGTTACATTTTGTATGAAAAGCGCTTTATAAATCAAGTTTGATACACTAAGGTCCATGGAGAGGACTTGGATGCTGGGAGATAAAAGACTAGAATACTAGTTTATAAAAATAAAAATACAATATTAATAATAATACATATACATTTTCCAGTTTGGAACAATTTGGTCACTAAACAAGTGAGCTTTTAACTGAGAACAAAAATGAAATTAAAAATATAATCCAATATTATTTCATATATTGAACCCACAGACCAAGACAAGACCAATGTTTGTTTTCTAAATATAATCTATATCTAGGGATTATCTCCACTTAAACAACACCAACAGACACCAATTTGTGTATATATATATATATAAACTTAGCCTGATTTGTTATGCTTTTAATTGAAGTAACTACTTCAATTACTACATAATATACATTCTCTAAATGTATTTGTTCTTATTGACCAGCAGAGTTAACCTAAGCAATAGCTCTCAGTCACAAGACCAGCCCATTATAAACTCCTCATTACATAATGGAGGAGTCACTACAGTAATCCAAGGAAACAGCAAAACAAAGGCTTCAGCTGTAGGCAGAGCATGAGATGAGTCTTTAGCTCCATGATCTCAATCAGTTTCTTTAAAACCACAACTTCAGGACACAATAAACAGGCATCATGTAGTTCAGTTTAACAGGAGAAAAGATTCACTGAGATCACAAGTGCTACTGGTTAGGCTTTATCTTAAAGTTCAAATGTTACATTATGTGTAACAACTCACACAGCTGTCTCAAGGACATGCATTTATAAAAAGTATTCATACAGTGCAGTTAAGATAAGCAGCTTTGAGTTTCCCTACCCTTTTGTCACATGACCTTTGAGTCAGCGTAATACCTTCACTCAGGTGCATTTTACTGTTCTTGAACCTAAAGTTACCGGAGCAAGAGAGGCCTAAATGTCCAGTGTGTGCGTCAGTCTACATAATTTGAATTGCAAATGCTAGTAGTCAGGAACAAACTATCAGTGGATTATTTTGAACTTCTCAGTAGGTCAAGCAATGAAACAAGTGTTGTACACAGTATTCTCACCCTCACCACTTTGGTGCAGCACCAAGATAAGATTACGCGGTCATTTCCTTCCAGTCTGTCTAAATCAGCAAAAGCAAGGGAAGACGTTTTGTTTCACATAAATTTCAACAACAGGTTTCTGCCCAATACCGTAGTGAGTTAAGAAGGTAGGCTACAGAAAAGTACGCAATAGATTGTAATTACTTGTGCAAATACTTGTTTTCCATTATCACAACAATTTGTCTATTTGCTACAGCCAAACCTCCATACATCATGTTACATAATTCCCAGCAACTGTGCAATCGACGGCTGGACAGACGGTTACGCTGAAACAGACTGTCGCGATTCGCTTCTTAGAGACGGTCTCTCCGGAAAAGCCTGGATTATTGCAAATAATTGTAGATGGTTAATCCAATCAGCCCTACTGCCATCTCCGATATAAACATACTTTTATATTCGAACTTTTGCCTGATGATAAACACAACTAAAAGGTGTTGGTTCCTGAATTCTTCAAAGTTTGATATACATATTATTTAGAGGTAACATAGACTGACATTCCCAGCTTTGTACAATGGACAGACAGGAAGTAGATCTACTGCCTTGAGAGCTTGTGGGGCTACTGTAACCAGTACAAGTAGAACAGTGGTGCAGGGTAATAACCACTTTGGAGCTTCCTCACTTCCTAAAGAAATCCCCAGTGTAAGATACAGGGCCTGAAGGGCAACTTAAGTTTAAACACAAGAGCAAAGCAAATATTTGGTGAGTGCCTTATTGTAACCATAGTAACACACCCTGGTCGAGGAACCTAATCCCATGTTTCGTTTTGTGTTTCATTTTATTTATGCGTTTTTGTTTTATATCAGAAATGTGAGAATGGACTTTTACACAACAGAAACCACATCAATATCGAAGGTTACATAATCCTTTGCAACATTTCTGACACCATCACATTTCAAGGTGGGCAGTACATATGGTTTTAGGCCCATTCGTAAGCAAAAAAAAAAACTGCCCATGATTGCCAAAGTTTCCAATACGGTTTAACATTAACCTGGCTGCATGGCTAACCTGTTGTAAACTATTATGGCACCTGACACTCACAGAATGACTGCACAGAAAGTAGATACCACCATTACACAAATATGTATACTTTTTTTTTTTTTCTGCCAGAAGATGGGCTCATGTTTAGGCCTACAGATACATATTTAGAAGTGTGATGATAACTCAAAAGACCGATTTCCTGGACACTTCTTACCGCTTTGAGCTGCTCCAATCGATCCTTCATCTTTCAGGGAAATGTGTCTTCTTTACCCGGGAATCAACTCTAGAAAACCTTCCTCAAAACAGGTCCAGATCTGTTGTTTTAAACAGCCAGCTGGTTGGCTAGCTGTCCAACACAAGCCAGCGCCAGTGAGAGAGAAAATTAAACTCCCCAAAAGTCCTGACAGTGGTCGACTTGAGAAAACACCAGACAAGAGGAGCTTTTCCGTCGCTTTTCCATACAATATGGCCGCTGGATATTAAAGCCAGTGTTTTTCTTTGCTAAATCTCTTCGCCCCGGGGATTAAAACAACAGTTGCGCGGAGCGGTATAATCTGCCTTTCCTCTGGCCAGCAGTAATCATTGTAAAACGCACTTTTCTGACTGACGCATGCGTAAAAGTCCCCTCTGAGCTGGATGTAGCCACGCCTCATGATGCACTGGGACACCTGCAGGGGTACTGGCATTACTCAGGTGTCAGGCACACCATTCATGTACGCAACAGAAACCATACAAATACAAGCTGGCGAGATATTATCAGTGTTTGTGAAAGCACTTTGAATTGCCTTGTGTATGAATTGTGCTCTACAAATAAACTTGCCTTGCCTATTTCGTATACTTACGTTTTGTGGAAGTATGCGATACAAAACAATGCATGGGTGGAGTGTCTTGCCCAAGGACACTGGTAGATTGGTCGGTGTGTAGATCAGTGTTTCCCAAGCAGGGGTACGAGGACCCTGGAGTAGGCTCTTACTTGTGGAATTAGCAGGGGAATAACTTGGAATTATTTCAGATTTAAAAGGAAGATGAAACCGACAACTATTAACATTTTGCAGTCACATTTTAGAATTGTAGCATTCTTTTGAACACACAACATTGCCTTATTACTAATAAAGAGTCACGTTAATTGACCCCTTCTAAATAATCTGCAACATCTTTGAGGTACGCGGAGTCCCTCTGAAGAGTCCACGGGTCCGCAGACAAAAAATGGCTGTAGATTGTCAGCCTCACTTCTGTCAATGTACCTCAGTGGCCACGAGCCACACTTGCCATAACAATGACTACAGTGTAGCGCTTTGGGAAACATCTGACACGAGCACAATACACGTGCAATCCTTTATTATACATTTCCAAGATGGTCCAAATGTCACAAATGTGTTATCAGAGTAAATAGAGTTCTAATTATTAATGAGCCAACTTGTCGCATCCTTTTACTATCGGTTACGTAATTGTGTGGCCATACCGCCTTTGCTCTGCCCAATCAGATCTTGGAAGCTAAGCAGGGAAGTGCCTGGTCGGTACTCGGAATGTAGTGAGTGGTTGGTGGTGGTCGGACGGGCCGATGGCGCAGATTGGTTGCCTCGCTTCTGTCAGTCTACCCCAGCTGTGGCTACAATAGTATCTTAACACCACAAAGTATGGAATGAATAGTGCAACGTACAGCGTCTTTGAATTACCAAAAAAAGCGCTATATAAAATCGATGCATTATTGTGTTGTGTTCAAAGCTCGAGTGACGTCTAGTGGCCGATTGGATTACTTACACCTTCCTTCAAGATTTTACTTGTGAGAGGGTTGCTAGTGTACCAGTACATGTTTTTTGTGGCAATGTTCAACCATATTTGACTATACATTTTTAACTGCTTTTTTTTTTATTAGTAAGTGGATGAAGTGGCCTATTAATCTTGTGGCTTTACTTCGGTCAATATACCCACAGCCAGCCACAAGTCAAAAAGACAATTTACTAATTTCAAATAATGAATGTTAATATGTATAGTGGTTTAAACAATCAGGTAAAAAACTATTCAAAACATTAGGCCCATCATAAGCCATTTGACCAGGCATCTCAGTTATGGGTTCTTTACTGAGATTTGACTAATGTAGCTACAGAACACCTTACAAAAATGAAATGCCACCGCAACTCTGGAGGGGGTTTGAGCACCCACATTGTCCTAGGAGCCATGTTGTTGGGGGTCTCGGACCCTGGTAGGGTCTCTCATAGCAGAAGCCCCTAACGGAGGAATGGTCGCCCGAGGGATGTGTGGCTGACCTCCCAGGGGCCCACCACCTGCAGGAGGGGCCACAAGGGACTGGTGCAGTGTGGCGGTAAAGTGGAAAAAGATGGATGGATAAATACAGAAGAGGCCATGACCAAGGCCGTGGGAACCCAGGGTGCGGCAGCACCCCCGGTGGATAGTTTGTGACCTGCAGGCAATATTAATAGGAAATATGCACAGAAAAAGCATTTTTGGGGTAATTTTTTTTCCTCAGCACCCCCTGACTAAAATGTCTTCCCATGGTTCTGCCCATTACCGCACTAGTTTAATCAAGTCGCACAAAACCTTTACCCTCAGTGACGGGTTGAGATCGGTTTGTCATAGGAAGCAACTTAAACCCCCAAAGCCCCACGCAGTATAGCACAAAACCTTAGCATTAGGAGCGCACAATGTGGCACAAAAAGTAGATCACAATACTAGGTGCAGAAATATCGCAAGATGGTACAAATGATTACAAAAAGCACAGAGCCAAAAACTCACCCTAAAACAAATAAATGCAAGGAACTTGTGTGCAAAAAGTTGTTCCATTTAGCCTCATTTAACCCGAATGTGTGAATTTGCAGAACTACTTACGATTTGCCTTTAAAATGAATGGAACATACTGCACTAAATCAAATATTGTTACCGCAATATTGCACACCAGTACTGTTTATCGCAAGTTCTTTCAATATGGTCCTATTTTGCAATTATTTAATTTCTTAAAAGCATCGTCATTGAATGTGCAATAATGGATTCAATATACTGAGAATTGTTTTTATTCAAAGTTTACTCTCCGTAGCACTTCTTTTACACCGTACACAACAGCATTATGAGAGCTGGGTAAGTGCAGCAGAGGATAATATATGATGAGCAGCACGTCGCCATGCCAAACACTAGGGTGGATGTGTCATACAGTGAAATTAGAACCACAACTTTGCCATCGAGTTTAAGTTTTTAAAACGAACAAAAGAATCCAAAAATAAAAAATCTGAAAAGGGGGATTTTACAGCAAGGGGCCTTAACTCCAACTTCCTATCCACGTTGAAGGAGGGGAGGGGGGCAACGGACTAACAGGTTAGAGGTCATCGTCTTCATCTGGGAGTGCCGTTTCTGCTGCAGTCTGGACAAAAAAAGGCCACACTAGTCAGTGAGGCACTTTCAGACAATACAGAAACCCAATCAGAGACACTTACTTTAAGCTCTTCCTCGTACTTGGCAGCAAGAGACGGATCCATCTGGATCTCTGGTGGAGCGAGGGCTGGCATAGCCACAAATTCAAGGTTAGGGTCACCAATCAGCTTCCTGGCAAGCCAAAGGAAAGGCTTCTCGAAGTTGTAATTACTCTTGGCAGAGATATCGTAGTACTGGAAAAGAGGTCAGTAATATATACATATCAGCACACACACACCCATTATTATTTTTTTTACCAGATCATGAATTTTACAGATGCAATTGTTACCTGCAGATTTTTCTTGCGGTGAAACACAATGCTCTTGGCCTTAACTTTTCTGTCTTTGATGTCCACTTTGTTGCCACAAAGGACAATGGGAATGTTTTCACAGACACGAACCAGGTCACGATGCCAGTTGGGTACATTCTTGTAGGTGACTCGTGAAGTAACATCAAACATAATTATAGCACACTGAGCTGTGGGGAGATTGAAAACGTGTTTAAATTAGAATTATTATTTTTAAATAGACCCATCACAAAACTTCAAGTCTGAAGATTACCTTGAATATAGTAGCCGTCCCTCAATCCTCCAAACTTCTCCTGACCAGCTGTATCCCACACATTGTACCTAATGGCCCCTCTGTTGGTGTGAAACACCAGTGGGTGCACCTCCACGCCCAGTGTAGCTTTAAAAACCAAATGAAAAAAGTCACTCTTAAATCACACAAAGAAAACACTGGGGTAAAACCCCTAAAATGATTCGCCAACAAACAGGGAATTCCAACCATCTTATTTAAAAGAAAATAGAATAGAATAAATGTATAATATATGTCACCAATGTAAACCATGAATCAAAACAGATGTATATTGTATTATACACACTTTTAGAGCCAACTTACCAACATATTTCTTTTCAAATTCTCCCGTCATATGCCTTTTCACAAAAGTCGTTTTTCCAGTGCCTCCATCTCCTACCAACACCAACTGCAGGTCAAATGAGTTTAGACTGGTTAATACTGGTTCTGTGTGTTCAGCAGAAGGGCTATTTGCACCAGACCACTACCTCATAAAATGGAAAATATACGCATTATGACTTGCATATTGGACAACTCACCTTAAAACTTGCTACTGGGGCAGCTTGTTGTGCCATTGGTTCCGATGTATTTGCAGCTTTTCGATAACTGGTTGGGGTAAAAGAACACGTTAGAACATCTAGACGTCACTTAACAAGTTAGCATCCTTCCTTGGCTTCTGTCATGTCCAGGTCGACATATCACTCTAAAATACTTTGGTTGGGCTCACTAGATATTTATACCTAAATGCATGCTATGTTATTAGCATTTGCCGTAAACGGATAGCTTCGACGAGACAAGACGCAAGCTGTAATGTTTCTAATTAATGATGGCGTTTTATTAGTTACTGGCATCTTCACGTTAGTTTGGCGTACCAAAGATGAAATCAAGTTTGTTTATTTTTGTTAAAAGATTATCTCGTTAGCCAGGAAACCCTGAATAGTTTGAATGCGCCATACGAGGCGCGACCGCACTTTTTCTTGTTCCGACTAGAACATTTGGACTGAGGGAAAATTATGCGTTTGGTCCCCATCTAACAAAAATATGAAACTATAAACATTTATGGTCTTGATAACATGTATACAGGTTTGCTTTCAGAATGGTCCATCTTGTGAAATAAAACAGTTTTATGGTACAAAAGCGCAAAATGCAAATGCTATGCTGCTAACAGACTAGCCATAGCCAGCATGCGAGCCGTTCCTTTATCAAAGCTAACGGCAAAAGCTAGTTAGCTAATGGCTATCACAAAAAGACAAACAGTCCAGCGCTGTCTTTAAATTCAATTATCATCAACAACAGTATCAAAAATAGCACTACTATACAACGAGATGATCTCTAATAGGATTTAGCTGACCGTTACAAAAGCACGATAAACCGTAAACGTGAGACAGCAAAGCACTCACCCGGTGGAACTGCGAAGAAGGGAAAGAGTAAATGGTTGCGTTCGCGGGAGATTCGGCGTGGACTATGAGTCAGTTTCCGCCCTTATCATGTGACCACCTCAGCAGCAAAATCGGGTAGCGTTTTTTTGTTTCTTGGATAGTTGGTGGGGTTCATATAAAGATCTATGAAAAATATAGTGTGTACCAAAAAAATAATAATAATAAAAAAACGGGCAGTTTTTTTATTTATTTTTTTAAGGTGAACTGTGGTCAAAATACCACTAGTTTCATATTTCCAAACTAACTGAGCCTGAGGTCCCACGTACATAATATTACTGCATTATGACAATTATTTCACTTGCTGTATCCCAAATCGCGGATGGTAAACTTTTACAACTGTGCCATCAACAGAAGTGTATTGATTAACATACGTTTATTTAGTATGGTGCTCCAGCTGCACTAAGGCCCATCAGCAGACACTCCAGCGGGTGGTACAAACAGCGGGTAAAATCATTGGGACCACTCTCCCAAAGATTGGTCCCAATTCTAGAAGAAGGCATCTTTTTAGACTTGGAGACTTGAAAAGTATTCTTGGTTAGGTTACTATATGATGCAAACAATGTTGGGTTATGTTGGTGTAATGTTTTTTAAATCACACAGCAGTGCAATGCACGTCAAGGATTTTTTTGTGTGAAAATTTGTTATTGTCTCTTATTTCACAATGGAGAATCTTAATCCAGTAATCATGTTGAAAAAAATAATGTGCAAATGCAATTAGAATGACAAGTATATAGCCTAGTTATTGACAAACAAAACAAAATTTAACGTCAAACTAAAATATAAATTGACTAATACTATTTAGTTGTGGAAAATAATAATGTATATACAAGTTATATAATATATATGATATATATATACATACATACACATACAGTATGTATTTACAGCCACTGATTTATAGATATCCACATATATATGTGTGTATAATTATATATATACATGTGTGTGTATAAATATATATATATATATATGTGTGTATAAATATATATACATATTTATTGTGATTCTCTTGTGCCTGAGTTTAAGAAAGCTAGTCAAAGTTAGCTGATTGTAGAGCAGTCCAGTCATCATGCTACAGAGGAAGAGGAAGTTTGTGTCATATTGACTGGAGGATACTGCACTTCACACAAGGTATTAAAACGGCGGCTTTTCTTTTCTTTTGCATCGACGAATTATCTGCAAAAATGCAAATGTTCTCCTATATTAATTAATGTCCACACAAGGAGTTACTTTTAACAAATTTTAGGTCTACGATGTTACATCCTTTAAGACTTGAACAGAAGAACCCCAATGAAGAGGACAGCTCTGATTCTGGGTCAGAGCTTGGTCTTGAGCCAGAGACTGACCGCTTTGGTTTTCTTCTGACTGATGGATCCACAGATGGGTGAGAGGCTGTTCATTAATCACAATTCTGTTAAATAATGCAAACAAATGTAAGAAATGCATTTAAATCAATCTTTGCACAAGCTTTTTATTATTTAAATGTACTTAACTGAAGATATTAAAAAAAATGTAAACTAAAACTGTATTAGAAATTACAAGTTAAATATGCCCATGTAACAGTTTCAGCCACTAATTTCTACCTCTGTTGTCAAGGCTACCTCAGCCCACCGCCATGTGGTTTTCCTGTTTCCGCTTGTTTCAAGCACCTCGCTTTCTCTGTGATCACAGCACACCAAAGCAGCGTTGCATCATGGAACTATTATACTTGTGTAACTTCATAATACATCAACACGACAGAATAGTAGTGACTATTTTCATTACACAAGTGGCAAACATGCCTTATTCCGGGTCCCTTCTGGACATTAAAACACATTCAGTATTTTTAAATGAACAGTACCAAAATCTAATTGGATACAAACTGTAATGAAACCTACATTTCTTGGAAAATGACGCCTTCTGGCCTTTATTCTGGCCAAATACTCGTTCAGCTGCAGTTTTGGCTGAATTTGTACACAATTCTTTGCTCAAAAGTTTCCCGTTATGTCAAATTTTTTATATAAAAATGTCTACTCATTCCTCAGTTTGATTGAATCTTTGCAAAACTTAAGAAAAGTATAACATTTTGCATTTGTGGCATTAAAATTTGGGTTTTGGACATTAAAATGGCATTAAAAAGCATTAAGTTTGACTTGCTGCTACCTGTATGCATCCTGTTTGATTTCCAACTAAATGCTTCAGCGTTAGGCGAGGCCCATCTCCTGCTTTGGTAAGACAGAGAGAGGCCAAGTGGATAAACATCATTGAACAGTGGGACCAGCTACTTCACAAAAAGGCCAGTAAGGTGCGTTACCCAATGGATATGCGTAATGTAAAAAAAAAAAAGGAGTCATGTTTGTACAGTTATAGTGACTATTGAAGTATATTTGTTTAAATATAATGTTTAAACCAGGTCAAAATGCAGTGTCAAAAGGGAATCCCAGCCTCACTCCGAGCAAAGTGCTGGCCACTGTTGAGTGGAGCAACTGACAGAATAAAACAACAACAGGACTTATACAAGGTAATATTTAAAAATCACTCACTTAGGTTACATTGTGTTGAGGTTTCACTGTTTGTGATTTTGTGACAGTTACTGGACTCACAGTCTGCTCTGAAACACTGGGAAGATGTGATTGAGAGAGACCTTGACCGTCAGTTCCCTTTCCATGAGATGTTTGTTTCTAAGGATGGACCTGGGTGTGTTTTTAGTGTGCATTACAGCCTGATAATACCTTTTACAAAAGTAAAATGATGCGTCTTAATTTACTATTAATTAAATTGTGTTAAATCTTGCATAAACAGGCAGCGTAGTTTGTTTCAAGTCTTGAAGGCATACACACAGTTTAAGCCTGAGGACGGTTACTGCCAGGCACAGGGGCCAGTGGCTGCAGTGCTACTCATGAACATGCCGGCCGAGGTACTATTCTTCCATTATTTATCTGTATTTGATAATTGGAAAAATAACTATAAAGACATGGATGTTTTAACATAACTATTTTTAGGAAGCTTTTTGGTGCTTGGTGCAGATCTGTGAGCAATACCTGCCTGGATACTACAGCCCACTACTGGTAAGGAAAAGTACTTGAACATAGGCTAATGTTTAAAGACAGAGAAATTACTACTTCTAATCTTTCATATTGCATTCAGGAGGGAGTGCTATTTGACGCTGCGATATTGACCTGGGTTTTAAAACGGTCTTGTCCAGCTGCACACAAACACCTGCAACGTCATGGCGTGGAGCCGCTCATGTTTGCCACAGACTGGCTCATGTGCCTATTCACACGACATTTGCCATTCAACACGCTGCTTAGAGTGTGGGACCTGTTCTTCTGTTATGGTAATACAAAACTAACTCTTTCCAAACATAAATAGACTGTATAACATAAAAATGACTTGATACTCTCCCGATCAAACATTTAAGACAAAAATGGCAAAAATTCACATTTTGCATGGTTGGATCTTAATGAGGTTCACGGTATAACTTCATTATGCAACCAGAAGAAATGGTGAGTGTGAAAAAAAATTAAAATAAAAAAGAGTAAATTAATTGAAAGCAACAAATGAACTGTAAAGGTTGCTGATCAAAAGTTTAAGACCACATGCCTTTAAAGGGCCAAAATCTGTGCAATAATGTGGATTCAGTGTCATTTTCTGGTATTCACACTGTCCTGACATACTGATAGCAAAGGCAAAAACCATAAACGTCTCCAAAAGCCTCGTCGGTCTCGTCTCTTTGAGCCACAGGATTGCCCATTTGGATCTTCAAGAGAGCATAAAAAAATTGAACATTAGAAGGTGGAAGAAAGTTTTATTTAAAAAATGTAACCTTGATGGTCCTGATGGTTTCCAATGTTTCTAGCAAGACAAGCAGATCCACCTGAGTTGTTTTCTACGATCCACAGGGGAGGGGGCGCCAAAACAAGGGCTTTTTCCTTTAGTGAAACAATGGATTTTCAGATGGTGCAGGGGAGTCAGCCATTTGCTCCATGCAGATGTTACAAAGAGCATCCCTCACGATGAGGGCCCTCATCTGTGTAGGAACCACTGGTAATTGGGCTGGAACGGCCTTCATTTTAGGTCAAGGGTAGTCCAGTGTCTTGGTGGACAGTCAATCGTATCCTCCAGCTCAGTGCTGATGACATTTATTTGGGTCTTCCACTTTTATTTTCAAAAAACCTCAGGATGTAATAAGACACTCAAAATGACTGTCTTACGGCATCTCATCTCAGCAGTGATGGTGCGCTGCGAGCGGTCCTGCTTATGCAGCTCAACAACCCAAACAGTGTGAATATCTGACAGAAAATGACAGTGCATCCACATTTTTACATTTTTAGGCATTTTCAAGGCATGTGGTCTTAAACTTTTGATCAGCTGCAAAATACGCTTACTATTTATTTATTCATTTTTGTCTCACTCCCATTTCTTTTGGTTGCATATTAAAGTTCTGTTTGGAACCTTGTTAAGATACAACCGTGAAAAAAAAGCGTGAACCTTTGTAGTAGAACATGCATCTATAAAAGGAAGATCAAGGTGAAGTCTAAAGAGACTGATGTACCACAATTACGTTGTGTATTGGGTATTATTTACAACCTATAATGTTCTCCTCTGGGTCAGGGGTTCGGGTGTTGTTGCAGGTCGCCGCAGTAATGGTACAGCGAGTTCTGGGACGTGAAGACCAGAGGAAACAATGCTGTGGTCAGATGGAGACTCTACAGACACTCCGAGGCATAAAAACAGAGGTCAAAGATGAGGAAGATGACTTCATTGTTGAAGTAAGTGGTTTAAAGATGCCACTGAAAATAAATTCATTATTAAATTATCTGTCAACTTTAGGTACTTTCTGTGCCGCTGTCGGCCAGAGATCTCCAAAGACAGACAGAAAAGGAGCTACAACAATGGCAAAAGGAGCGACCGTCGTCCACCTTCGACCCCAGAGGCCGTTGCCAGGGATACCATATGGCTTGGGTGAAATCTCGACAAAGCAAAGAAGAATCTGAGAGGAAAGACAGAGAAAAAGGAAACTTTTCCACTAATTTGTTTCGCTCAGCTTCTACTCTCTCCTTGTCCATGTCAAAATGGCAAAAGGGGGTGAAGGCGAACAGCAGTGAAAGAAAAAGCAATGTTAAGGTCACGAGACATCTTTCCATGGGAGCAAAAGAGGACTGCCGAAGTTGGGATAATCTCATCGATAAAAAAATTGAGAGTCTGCAAGAAGAAGATTTTGTTTTAATGGAAAAGAGAAAGCAGAGTGATCTAAGATTAAAACATGAAACTCAACAAAATGAATTGTTAGGAGAATCTAAACATGAGCAAACAGAGGTACAAGATGTACCTCAAACAATTGTTCATCTTCAAACAGAGCAGATGAAAGAAAAGAGTAATTCTTCAGCAGATACAAGCAAGCAAGAAGAAAATTCAGAATCCAAGCTTACACCAGTTGATGATCTTACAGCAGTTCATCTAAGAGAATTACTACCTACCACAAAAACACAAGTGCAACCCAATGTAGAACTTATGAGAGTAAATAATTCATACCAGGTCAAGTCACTCAAACTGTTAGCCACACAAGCGGCCAGATGCCTAGAGTTTATCAGCGAGAAAGAGAAGCACTTAAAAAATCTTGGAGAACCTCCTGGGGAAAATAATGGGACAGATAAATGCTTGGGGAAACTTTCAGCATCAGAAGAATGCCACTTTTCTGCGTCATTAACAGGAACAGAAATCAAAAAGCGCCACACCTTTTCAGATTTAGCTTTATGTGACTTGGCAGCAAACACCTGCAGCATTGAACAAGTTACTGTCGATGAAAAACAGATTCTAACACCTTTTCCCATCACAGACGAAAGGAAATTTACACAAGGGAATAGTAATGACATTCAAGCCATCGGTCAATACATCCCCATTGAAGAAATATCCGTTTCTGACAGCACAATAGCAGAACTAACAACAGCTGATTCCCAGGATAGCACAAGAACCTGTGGTCAGACAGAAGACACTACTTACTGTCAGGAGACTTCAATAGTGCCAACCGATGTAAATGTCAAAACAGAGGTAGATGCTTCACTTGATAATATAAAAAAGGGTACTCCTGAAAGAGAGAAACAAAGCGATGTTTGCCAAACAAGAAAGAATTACGGTACATTTCGACAAATAGAATTTGACTTTACAAACACCAACCAACAGTACAGCTTCAGGTCGTCCGGTGACTTCCGCGTCCGAAAGCCCTCCAACTCCCGTGGGTCAAGGCTTGCACGCAGACTCTCAGATGATCTTTTTACGACTCCCCAATCATTGGACCAGAGGATAACAAATTATTCAAGTCAAGCGGAAAATGACGAAACTACCCAGATATCAAAGAGTGTGGAAGAGCAGAAGAAAGAGCAGCCAAGACGTTTTGCGCTGTTTCGCAGAGTGAGAGAAGAAAAACAGAACAAAAAACAAAGCAACCCCAAAATGCCAGTTCCCAAAATCATGATTCAGGACTTTAGTGATGACAGAGAAATAGGACAAGGAGCAGAAGTGGGCAAGAAGATGACTTCTAGAGAAAAGAGGAGACAACGGAAGGAGCAGAAACGGAAAGAGAGAGAAGAGAAGAGGCAAAGAAAGAAAGAAAAGGATGGAATTAAGAAGGGAGGACAGAGAGGTCAGGATAAAGGCATCAGTGCACATGCACAAAGTGAAAAGGTTAAGCAGCAACCTGCTAGTGCCGCTTCACAATCTACGCAGGAGACTTCATATGCAGAAGTGTACTTTTAAATCACAATGAAGGTAAAATAATATTCAGGTCAACATTTGTGTTACGGAAATAAAATGGAAAACGAAATAAAAGCAATTAAATATATATATGTTTTATTTACAAGGTAAATCCAAGTAATTTAAACAAGAAAAGTGAACAATATGGACCATGTATCCATAATTTAACTATTTTATATCTTGCCATTATTGTCCAAATAAAAGCTGTTGTACAAATGCAGTGTAAAGTTTGTAAATAACAAAACAGAAATAAATCAGTCAAATGTTACTCCAATTGAGTTTCATCTTCACTGTCACTGGCCAATACTTCCTGAGTGGCCATGGGCTGAGTGGACATCTGAGAAGGTGGTGGAAGAACTGATCCAAAGAAAAGGGAACAAAACTGCAGGAGTAAAAAAGGTATTTATAAGTCAACATATTACAAACACAAGCTCACTTTCAACATAAAATTATACTTAAAGTGTAATCACTTAATGACACGCGTAATAATAATAATAATATTAGTAATAATGGCTTACACTTGTATAGCACTTATAAAGTCTCTATTACCAAGTATCTCAAAGCGTCACACTGTAGTCATTATTCGGTCACTCCACCCTCTGTGGTACTATTTTAGCCACTGCCGCCTCTGGGGTAGACTGACGGAAGCGAGGCTGCCAATCTGCGGCTTCGGCCCCTCAGACCACCAACAACCACTCACTCCACACAGAAAAGCCCTGTCCGGCCCGTGGATCAAACCTGGGACCTTCTAGCTGTGAAACACAAGTGCTAACTTCTGCGCCACGGTACCACATGCACAATTATTACCTTTTTATTTGGGGGACCGTCTATGTGGTCAGTTTCGTTTTCATCTTTGCTATGCAACCGTGTCCTGTGATTCACTGCCGAGTGTTTTGAGGATTCAGCTCTGACCTCTGGAGCTGGGGCAGTGTGTGCTCCAGATGGTCCTGGTATAATACTGGTATCCATGGCAATGAGGTACGAGTCCATGTCATCATTCATAAAATCATCTGGAGGGGGCGGAGGTTGGGTGCACGACCTGTTCAGAGTAAATTTAAAATGTAAAATACTTAATAATAAATTAACAGAAAAATGCCTCGTTTGACAGGGCTAGCTTTAGAAGTTTCTTCACACGACATAGAAACCTACCGTTGGGTGTTTTTTTTAAGGTTATCGTCATCTGCCAGTGTTGCCAACACAAAGTTTCCATCCAGGACACTGTCTGTTACTGAAAGCACAACCGGGCTGAAAGACAACACACCGACATAAATGCATATGTTCTGATAAAACCAAATGTATCTGGATCAAAAGTGCTCACCTCCCCGGTTCAGAAAAGTGTATGGAAATCGGAAGTCCAGTGGTCTCACCAAATAACAATAAACCCTGCAAAAATAGGAAATTAAAAAATCATATTACTTTGAAACATATAGAATTATTTAAATGCTTATATCAGTGAATCTTTCATAGTCTTACTCGAAGCTCCTTTAGGCAAAATGTGATGCTGTTTTGAACTTGTACAGAAAAATGGTCAAACTCGTCAGAAGCCAGGCACAGCTCTGTAAGCATAGCCTTTGACGGCTCTGAGATAGAAGAAATAATGAATCTCAAGCGACAAAAAAAGCATTAGAATAAACATAATAACTACTATATTATGGAAAATAATGAATTGTAAACCTGCATCTTCCTCCACATGATTCCTGAACCACATACGGTTATCACTCACTGATAGAGTCACTTCTTCAAGAGAGGGAGGAAAGTGGACAACTGTGTCCACCAGCAATCTAATTTGTGTAGAAAGGATAAAAAGAAAAACAGAAATGAAAGATGAACAAACACTCACTCAATTATTTTCCGCAAAGCCATTGATACTATTAAACATTGAAGAAACTCAAGGAATGTTCGATACTTCCCTGTTCCTAAGAGCTGTCGTGCATACCTTGGCTGGGCTCTGAATATGTTGACACAGCTGTCTTTGTCAAATACTGCTTGCAAACTTTCACTGTCCTGGAAAGACAGGTTATGTGTCTTCAGTAGGCCTGATGAAACACAAAGTACAGAAACACGTAAGGATAATCTTAAATATTTCAGTTGAGATGAAACCATTTATGCCGATACCATGTTTGCAGTGCAAAGTGAATGTGAGACGACTCTTTTCCTCATCTAACTTCATGTGACACCTCTCAACAGATTTTTCCAATGTTGCCAAAGATCTGAACACTGCCTGCACGCTCTGAAATTAATGAAATACATGTTACTGATATAAATGGTGGGATCGGTCTTTGCGTTTCTCGATTAATTGCAGACACCTTTATTGCCATCTTGCAGCGAAATGTATGGTCACAGTTTGTTGTGTATCTGTCAACAATGCAAAACAGAAATAAGAAATAATCACAAGATATTATATAACTTTATTTAATTAGCACTTTACTTTACACTGCACATTTACAGTGTTGTGTGCATGCAAAGACACATAAAACTGCACCTGCTGAAGAAGAGTGGTGAAAACAGGAAGCATGCATACGCAGATCTAGACGAGTTCACAGACCGCAGGGCCAGCTAAGAGATAAAAAAAAAAAAAAAAAAACACCAGACATCACTGCTGTTCATTGACAAACTAACAGGAAGCAGAGACAACATGTTTGCACAGAGGAAGTGTTGGTGGGTGATAGAAGAACCCTACCCCATCCTCCTGAGGCTCCACGTAAAGTTCGTCTCCGATGCGGGACAAGGAGTGGACGGCTTTGGCCAGCACTTCATCGCACGTATAAATAAAGGGTAAGACACATTTAACGTTTGGGTTACATACTGCGTTTTTACAAGTTTGCCGTTTTACCTTTGACGTTTCCTCCTGTGACGACGCAGTCCATTTCTACCGTTACTTTGGAGGAAAGCTACGGTAACCAGCGATGCATTTCATTGTAAATACATACGATATTTTTGTAATCTACGCATCGTTTGTAAAATCTTGTATTTTCTTTGAGCACTAAACTACATTTTTAGTATGGTATCTTGCTTCCGTCGCGTGCCTTGTTTATGCCGCCATTACTGACTTCCGGATTGTAGTCCAATCAGAAAACAGAGCGAGAAGAGCGGCTAGCGATTTTTTTTTTCATAGGTCTGTTCTGCCACTGTGTACATTTCTCATCCAATCAGAGATGTCTTAAGATTAGGCACCAGCCCACTATGGTTTTTTTTTTTTTTTTTTTTTTTTTTTTCATTTTATTAATCAATAATAAATGCGTTACATACACTTATGCCAGGGGTTTCCAAAAAATATATACATATACAAAAAGTATGACGTTCATGATGACGTTTCACATTCATGACTTGTGATTGGTTGATGGCAGAACACGCCTACAAAAAATATATTGCGAGCGGCTAGAGTCTTCACGCACGCGCACTTAGAAAAGGTTTTTACTTTACAACTGTGCGGGCTGGGTCCTGGGACAAATTTAGTCCAATGCCTGGGACCCACTGTAGGGGCCGGGACTATAACCGGGACCCATCAAGGGGTCGTGAGGTTGTGAACTGAGAGTCCCCAGTTTTTTTGTTTGTCTAATTGTGTTGTACGTTTGTATCCAAATGTTTCATGTTTCATTTTTGCATGTCGTGGTTTATTTGTTTATTCAAACACAAAATAATAATAATAATAATAATAATAATAATAATGATAATATAATATTTCAAGATATACAAAATAAAAGAAGAGAAAGAAAAATATTGCCATTGTTTAATTCAGAATATGTTTGTGAATAAGGTTAAATAGGCTAACATATATAGCTCACCCACCCCCGCTTGACATTACTTATAAACTGTGTTGCGGGTAATGTGTCACAAAAGTTACAAAAATACATGACTTTTTTCAGTAACTAAGGAATATAACATTTCTGATTTTCTTGTGTTGTCATGGCGACGTGAAAACAGGAAGCAACCTCACTCTCTCCTTGTGCAGCCAAGTTTTTTGCCTTTTTATGCAAACTGCATTTGTGGTTTCTGTGTTCTACATTGTTTTTCTGGATACTTTTGTACGTCTTTGCCAAGTTTTTGTGGAGGTTTGGTGGATTTGTTTAGTTTGAGAGTCTAAAATGGTCCTGAAGAAAGCAGCTTTTTAAAGGTAAACAACATTCTAGCTTATCAGCTAAACCCATTTGAGACCTACAAATGTCTTCTTCTGGGACACTGAAGAGGCACCAAGAGCCCCCACAGCTGCAGCACAGTCGAGGCGTCACAAGAGGAGCTACAGAAAACAAAAAAGGACAAACGAGAGATGGTGAAAGACTGTTGTGGAGCGGAGGGAGCGGAGGAGGAGCTGACCAGTGCAGGACACCACGCTCTGAAACAGGGACAAACCCAGGAGGCGTGGCACCATTTCAGAGGATCAGAGGAGACAGAGGGCAGCCAGCCAGGTTTCTTCTGAGTGCTACAGTTTCCCCGACCTCCAGGTCATGCGGGTCAGGTTGACACAGTGGCAGCGCGGCTCAGCCGCAGCAGCTCAGGACTAACACCTGAACACTATTTCGTTGTACACTTGTTCAATGACGATAAAGCACTTACTTACTTACTTTCTTACACAAAACACAGTAATACTTTAGTCATTACAATGAACTCGAGTTACAAATGCATTTAAATGTACGAGCGAAAAAATTGCAAACTCCCCCCAAATAAAATGCAGCACGCCAAATCAGATTGGATGGTGGTGGATAAGATCTGCAGTTGAGTGTTCATAAGCCATGTATTTGTCAAAAATATTGCAGTTGTCATGGAGGGTGTGTTCTGTGTCAGTGATAGGGAGGGTTAGAGAAAGATGCACTAAAGGAGTTAATGTCAACGCACAATAATCTCGCCTCACTGGTCTTTCTCGTTGTTCAGCCTCGGCTCGTGAGGAACCCTGCTACGCCAAATCTCCTCTCACCTCCGGACACATAAAGGGCTGCTGTGGCAGAGGTGTGACAGGAGTTAAACCAAAACTTGTGAAAGAAATGACTTATGAGTTGAGGGAGTGTGTTAAGTCAGGTGTTTATTTGTGTGTGTAATATTGTTACAGTAAAAGAGATTAGAAGTGAAGTTGCGCTGCGGCAAGGGGAATTGGAATACCGGTCATATCTGAAGATGATTGACTTGTTTTTATAACTGAGGTGAGAAACATTTACTGCTAATTTAGAAAACACAATAAGCTACAGTAAGTTTATCACATTTAACATTGTAAAACTAGGGTGTAGTAGGACAATTCTTTGGGACTGATTCTATATGTTTATGTGTTTCTGCTTCTAGATGTCTCAAACACAAAATCCAAGAGACAACCAGGCCTTGCTCCAGTCCATGTTGCAGAGGCTGAAGCTTCAAGCCGGGACCACGAATATCCAGTTTGGACAAAATACGCAGCAGGAAACTTCAGATTTACAAACAATACAAAATAACAGCAACCCCGTAAATGGATTTGAACCGACGGGCAACACAAAAAGGGATTTTACTGTAAATGGGAAAACGCAGGAAATGGACCGTTCCTCTGAATGCAGCAGGGCATCGGGTCAGAGCAAAGACTTTCCATCGCAGACCGAGCAACTCTTTTCTCCAAAACCTGTTCAGGATACCGCTACTGTTTCTCATGAAGGAGGATATAACATTACCACTTTCAAAACCGAAAAGGACATATCCATGGGTCTCAACAACGGAGAAAGTGCTGAACAAAGCCAGGACAATAATAGTAGCTTGGGGTCGAGAGTTTATGCTTGGTCCTTAAAGAGGCCAGACATCCAAAATAATGAGGGAGTGTTTGGAGCTACAGGTCAGAATACACAGACCGTACCTAAAAACCAAAACACAACAAGCAACAGAAAATTGAGATCGTCGGAGAAGAAAACGCGTAGATGGACTCAAAAAATCAAAGACAAGTGGAGAGATAGGCCATCCAGTTTTAGTAAAAAAGGAAAGGATGATTTATACGTTGACACAATATCACAAGAGGTAAAAGTTATGCTGCACAACCTGTTCATAAAAATATACTTCATAATAATGTTTCAATGTTTTGTGTTCCACAGACGTCACCACAATACTTGCCCTTCACAACAGCGGATTTTAATTCACCATCAAGTGGAGAGTCAGGAGGCACCCCCACATCTGTGGAGAGCACAGATCACAACACAACTATTTCTCAGACCTCAGATGGCAATGACAAACATGTGAGGTAAACGTAACAGCCAGTTTGATGCTATTTATTGTTATACAATTGCTCTTGCAAGCACGTTCGTTTGATTGAGGCAAAGATATGACAGGTATTCCTGGGTTGTCAACAGACATACCAATGTGTATTAGTTTAGACGGTTACTAACACACTGTATTTTCCATGGTAACAAACACACCTTAACAGACAGTATTTTTCAGCTGTAAATCTCACATCTTAACATTAAAAGAGTTTAACTGGATTTCTTGAATTTATTATTATTTTTTCAGATCTACAAATGATTTTGACCTTGGCCTTGGCTCATTCAGTCTGCTAGATGAAATTGTCAGTGGCCAAGAATGGGCCAAGTTCTTAAATCCGTCCATTTCTGCAGCCGCTCATGAGCGATCATCCACAGAGACTATGGACCAAATATTAACTAGTCACCATAGTAAAAATTCAGGAATTAACTTGATGTCACAAAACGTTGGAAATAATTCATGGACATTTGGGACAAATGTTCCTGTTATGAACGTCACAGAAAAGTATCAAATACAGTCAGAGCCCATGGACCAAAGTCAGAGCCAATCAGATATGCTGGTCACAGTCGGTGAACAGCAGCCACCACGGCTTACTACAAAGACACTGGTGGGTTAATCTGCATGTGATCAAATAATGACTTCAAAGCTTTTGCACAATGTTACAAATCTGCCATCTATTTTCAGCCAGTTAATACAGTGGATATTGCATCGATGAGAGGCAGAAACAGTCTCAGCAGAAAGAGACAGTATCGGTCATCTGAAAGAATAGAAACTATGTTCCACAGTGCTATAACTAACGGCAATGATGCTGAAGATGGTAATACTGCAACATACTACAGTGTGTCTATTGTAATGTATAATCTAGTAATACACAACTCTATTTGTAGACGGATCTGTATTTTTACCAGATAACCATGCAATGGACAACACAGATGAGAGAACCATGAATGTGTTTTCCTCCACCGCTAACCCCTGCTCACCTGTTCGGGGAGTCCTCAAACACACATTTTTCTGTGAATCGACCAACTCAATGGAAACTCTCAGCAAAAAGGTAAAAACGACGCTCTGCAGAACAATGCATCTTACTGTGTCTTACTGGGGAGACAGTGGCGCAGATGGTAGAGTGGGTCGTCTTGTGATCGGAAGGTCGGGGGTTCGAATCCCACCTCCTGAAGGTGCATGTTGTCGTTGTGTCCTTGGGCAAGACACCTCACCCACCTTGCCTCCAGTGTCTGCGTACATTGGTGTATGAATGGGTGAGAGGTTCCTTGCTGTAAAGCGCTTCGAGTGCCTAATGTAGGTGGAAAAGCGCTATATAAGTTGAGACCATTTACCATTTACCATTACTGGTGAGAAACTAACAGCTGACGCATTTACAATATTACATATTTGCGTGTACTTCACTTAAATGGTCTCAGCTTATAGCCTATAGCGCTTTTCCACCTACATTAGGCACTCGGAGCGGTTTACAGCAAGGAACCACTCACCCGTTCACGCTCTCATTCATACATTGATGTACGCAGACACTGGAGGCAAGGTGGGTGAAGTGTCTTGCCCAAGGGCACAACGACAGTGTGCACCTGCAGTAGCCGGGATTTGAACCCCCGATTGTCTGATCATAAGCTCTACCATCTGCGCCATTGTCGCCCCTCATGATTCAAAGCTGCTAATTACGTTTTGTGCATCATATTTGCTATTTCCCTGTTTTTCAGAGGCGCATGGAGGAGACGCGGCATGTGCGTTTCTCTGAGGAGGTCATCGCCATCGACCCCCCAGAGCTGGGCCCATATGACTCTGACTCAGAGGAAGAGGAGGATGAAGAGGAGGATGAAGAGGACTCTCTCATAGAAGAGGACAGTGAGGAGCACACAGCAGAGCCAGCGCTGTTTGGACCAATCCAACCAGAGCAGGCAGCACCAGCTCGGCGTCCCGTCCTACCCGCCTGGATACGAGCTCTCAAGAAGCGAAACTCGAGGAAAAATCCCAGATAGTAAACCCAAATATGCAAGTACTGCCCTTTCTAAGTATTTGACGGGTAAAACACACAATATAGTGAATTGTGTAAGTTATACAATTAAAACTTTGGTTCAACGTCTACTACTTCATAAACTTCATGGAATTGTTATTTAAATAAATTCAAATTTATGAATATCTGTGACTAAATTATTTGCAAGGGTTTATTCATATTTATTCATTTCAATGTTGTTTGACACAATTTATTAATGCTTATGGGTTCAATTGAGGTGGATTATTCTAAAACGTTACCAGATCTTACCAGACCAATTTCGAAATGACACTCACCTTGAATTAAAGTTGAATATTAGTCACACTATATTGTTTGTGTGTGACATCAAAGGGTAACATGCAGTAGATGCAAAGCATTCGCTGTAAATGTGGAGACATTTGTTCCATGGCTTCATTTCATATTGAATCTTGGCCATATGCCTCACACAAAATATGCAATGTTCTCTTTCTTTGAGTCAATTTTACAAGTTTAATCTATTGTAATGTCAGCTGTGACTCTCTTAAGCAGAAATGTTCAGTAGGATGAGCTGTCTATTCTTTTCTTGTCCTTTATAAAACAAAATGCATTTTTACATCATCATAATAAAACAAGTTAGTAGAAATGTGCTCTATCTATTACACTTTTTTACTAGATAACCGTGCAGCGGGCAACACAGATGAGACTAGCATGTATTTATTTTCCAATTAATGTAAATATGTCAGAACAAGAGATAAAGAAAAATATATGTGAGGATAATAGTTTATTTTAATAGACATGGTTATAAATAATACCTGTTTGTTCATAGATACTAACCGGAACTATATTATAGTTCCGGTTAGTATCTGAAGCCTACATTATAAGATGGCTGTCTGTAAAATATAAAATAAAATCTTTAAGCAGCACCACCAATGAATCCATGTCATAAAAGAAATGGTCAAATTTGCATTTTCATCAGCTTCACTTTGTACCATTGACCAATATAAAACACACACTATTCTAATTATGACAACATGGGACGCATATAAATAATCTATGACTACAGCCGTTGATGTTTTAGACAAGAGGGAGACCTGGACAAAAAAAATTCCCAAGAACCCCGAAACATCCTCCACACCCGGTCAGCGTGAAGTAGCAATGAATATAGGAGTTTAAAACCATGCGTAAACCCAGATTTATAAGGGGATGTGTTCTTGTAAGTGATTTTAGTCTTGAAATAGTAGTTTCCATCACTAATTTTAAGTGTTTAAGATTATATTAAAATGATTATCGGTAAATTCAGAATCAGAATAGTGTTTATTGCCATTGTTTGGAACAGGTTGACAAATTAGGATTTTTTCTCGGTACAATCGTGCGACATAAAACATATAACACAGAATTTAGATAAAAAATAAGCTATAAAAACTTTAAAACTATAAGGCTATAGGGCATGCATATTCCAATTTATTTTCCTTTTTTCAGAAAATTCAGATATAAATCATTTTTGTAATATATAAATAAATAATAGAGAGATGAAAGGATCCTTGAAGGGTCATGTCAGACGGGTTGGTCTGAAATTGAGAGTGAACCCGCCCCTGAGTCCAAGGAGTTCTTCATCCCCATCTTTTTGAGTGACAGTTGGCTGCCTGGACTCTGCGCCAAAGATTCAATCTCAGCCGACGTCACCTAAACGAGAAGGGTCACATCCAGTTAGAAAATGCTTATGCTTAAATAAGATTAATCACGGACCTCTTCAAACTTTCTGGCTCTGTACTGCTTGGCTCCTTTCAGAAAGTTGAGTAAAATAATGTCACAGAGGACAGTACCCTACAAACACAGAACGTTCAGAAAGTTTCCAGCGTCTTCTTTTCAATATAAAATGTTAGTTCTCTTGCTCAGTTTTTAAATAAACATTTTCCCACCTAGACCGCTACATAATAAAATAGCTAACTGTAAAATGAATGTGATAGATAAAAGAAAAAGTATTAAATTCAAACTATACCAGTCCAACCGATGTCAAAGCAGCCACCACATTAATGAGTGTTGGAACCATATCAAATTTTCCAGCCTGCGAAAGCAAAAATCGTATTCATGAAATGCATCGAAACACAAAAGTCATTTCTGTGATCAGATACTCACGCGACCAGTGACCATGACGTCAAAACGAATGGCAAAGACCTTAAAGAGGGTCCGATACTCTGTACCATTGTCGGATTTATAATATCTGGCAAATCTGCACAGAACAGAGGAAATGTTATTTTCAGCTCGGACCAACAAATGTATCGTGCCTGAAATTTTACCTGAAGTTGTATCCTTTAGATATGGCATTCCTCATGAAGGGCTTGTCCAGTCGTGTGAAAGAATAGAGTGGTACGCATTTCTCAACATCAAGGTCCAGGTTACATTTCCACTCGATGTTTATTCCTATTTCCCCACCCTGGTTGAGAAGAAAGTCTCTGCATCATTTGACTCGAATAGTGTTGAAATGTGCATGTGTGCGGCAAAACCTTATGAACTACTTCCTCCACAGTTTGTCCCGTGTAGTTCAATATGTCCCCCACTCTGAAAATGGGGCAAAAGGGACTTTTTTCAGGATGGTAAGTGCATTTCTTGATCGGGTCAGCAGTCATGTTGCCTCTGCAAGATGCGAAAGATAGATTAATTTCAAACGGCGCTTAACCAGTAAAAAGCTTCTCAGAGTGAGCTATACCTGGTGACGTCAAAAAGAGGGAAATGAATGCTGTTCTTGATGAAGATGGTAAAGTTCTGAATGTCTAACATAGGTTTCCTGAAGTAATGAACAGGTAATATGTTACAGAACAATACAACAGGTATGAGATCTAGTAATACACAGTGGGCTCAGAAAGTGTCTATTCATCCAGATGTTTTGCAGTTTTATTTTTGGTTAAAGTCTGACACGGAAAATGTTCCTAATTCTTAAGAAATACACACTCAGGTTTCTAAGAAGGCCATACCTTTCTGTATGATGGGGAATGAGTTGAAATTACAACAGATATTATGATGACGCATACGAATTTGTAAAGATGGTCATATCGTCATTCATTGGTTTTTTTTCAGTGTAATGCAGCTCTATGCTTTTTCCAACTCCCTGTTTTAGTTTGTCACATTGTGAGTGTGATTTTAGTGAGATTCTACCTCAGTCCAGTCTAAGAAGAAGAGGTAATTCAGGGCAATATGCGTAACTGTGTACAATTGTTATTTATTGTTATTTTGCATATTGCCCAACACACCTAAACTTTTATGAATATTTAAATATATATAAAATGATTGAGAACAATGAAATGGGTCTGCAGTTGTATACGATCTACATGTCACTCACAAAAATCTTGGAATAATTTTGTTAATTTTTTCCCTTTTTACATTCTATTTATTTATTTGTTGTAGTAGTTGTTGTTGTTGTAGGGTAATCCAGGTATAAATAAACGTATATGATTTCAATCGGCCAATCCCACTTAATATACACACTGTAATTGTTATGTGTGTTGTTTAAACTCACGATTTGACAGCCTCATTTTCAGTCGGACACCATCCTTCAATTTCACAGTAACCTGGGCTGTCATCGTCCTGTTTGAGGCATTTTCCAGTGATCGTACCTACGTGTCATATAAAAAAACATTAATTGGGCATGAACTGGTCGATCCCATCACCACTAATAAATCAAATACATTTTATATATACATGTAAGTAAACATGTTCAAATCACGTTGGTTTTACGGAATAACAATTATAATGTTGATTACAATTACACAAACATTTTCCATTAATCCAATGAAAACAGAACTTGGGGGGGTCATTTACCACGTGGTTGCTCATGTGCAAATGTGGATAAGCAGTGGAGTAACTTGCGCAATTTTCACTCAGGCAGCATTTTCTCGTTTATAAATCAGATTTGGGGCCCTATAACAGTTCATTTCGAATGGTAAAATAGGTGCAACACGCCCACAAATAGCTATTTTCCAGCTTGCACACATACTGTTTAGCATCTGTCTTGATAAATGACCCCTTGAGGTTGATCCTATGCTGAAAACCAGTTCGGAAATAAACCCAGCACCTGCCCCAATCAAGTCCAGAGGTTAAAGCTTGTGATTAAACTCTGGAGGTATTTTTTTTTTATCAGTAAGTGCACATCCTACAAATAATACATTATAATATATTTCTTCAAGGTCACTTCATTAAGGTAATAATCTCCACAAATCCACTTTCTGTTGTGTTTGAAAAGTAGATTACCACTGGCTAGGACGGATCTATAATGCTTCCGACAGTCCTCGTGCATTTCACAAGTGAATGGCCATGACTGAAAAGCACACACAGGAACATTCAAAAAGCTTTGTGAAAGTATACAAGTATAAACTAAAGCCTTTCATTTTCTTACATCTGGACATCTTCCTTGAAACTGGTTTTCGGTCACATCAATTCTGGCCATGATACAGAACACATTAGTGCCCTGAAACAAAGTGATGTAGACAAATCAACATGCATTAAATCACTGAGCAGCATGAATTAGACATGAAACCACAATATCATTGACACCTGCTTTCTACCCTTTCATTTACATGGATCATAAACCACCATTAGCCACATTCATTGCATGTAAAATCTGTGTGTACTGCGTAGCATATGTCAGAAGTCCAATAACAAAAGACAATAACTAATAAATGATTGAATAAATAAAGTTAAACACATGTATGCCCAATAAATTATATAACAATGTGAAAGAGACTAGTCACCTGTTCAGGGAATACATAATCCGCAACATCCATCACTCGGTTGTAATGATGCCCAAAACCTTTGACTTTGGTCATTACTGACGACTCAATGCCCGTGTCTGTCGTCTGGTAAGCTTTTTCACAGAGGAACACATAGCTACAGAACAGAAACACAATGCAAACATATATTTGAATATTATATGGTTAAGAATGTCTTAAATGATTGATTAATAATTGATTTCATTATTAGCACTTAAGCAAACATTTGTCAAATGTAAGGGGAAATGCATACAGTGCCATTGTTTAAATGTAGTATGAAAAATTGTAACAATGAACTATTTTCCAAACATAAAATGTGAAGCATGAAATTATATTCATGAACTTAAGTTCTATCAAGTTACTTAAATTGTTGGTCCACAGAAATCAACAAACATAAATAAAAAGAAGTACTGACCCAACAAAATACGAGATGATGAGCGCTTGTACAACCCGGTTGATAATTCCCACTGACCAGCTCTTCACCACCACAGATTTGGTGGTCTCATAGGTGAAGAAGTCTGCGACACAGCCCCACAAAAAAGAGCCCATGGCTGATATTGAGAGCCAGGACCAAGAGATGTTCACCTCTTTGAGAAGAGCCTCAATGAATGAAAAGAGCTGCAGTTGGTCTTGACTTGGAATGGTCTGGCACCCTCCAGTCCATTTGACAGCCAAATGCATTTTCCCCTTCTGATCAGTGTTTTATAACCTCATGGACCTCCCCTCCTCACACCCAAACAAAAAAGCATATCTAGTGCGACCACAATCACTATTTCTCTTGACCATGAATCCCATTAAAACATGCCTTAGTTTGCACCACACATTTATGGCAATTTTCAAAACAAGAAAAAGATGCCAACAAGCTAATTGTAAGTATTTAAATCAGTTATCAAATGTGTTCTTCTGAAAATCTATCTTACAACTCATTAAATCCATTGGTAGAAAGCTACAAATTGTAGCTTCAGTCAAAAGTGCAACAATTAGGTTATGAGAAATGACACTTTTCTCTGAAACATCAGTCTTAGAAAAAAGTCCTATTACATCAATAAATAATGCGATTTAGTCATGGGAGTGCGTACAATGTATGTGCCAAGAGACAGCGCCATTCCTAAAGTGGATCCATTATGTTTGTGGTCAATTATGGGTAACCTAATACAAGACATCAGTCAGCTGCAAAGCTTTACAAGACTCATTTCACAGTAGATACGGAGAAATCTCCTGCCATAGTCATCTCACACAGCATTAAACAGAGCACACAGCCACAAGACTCTTAGATCTTTATTTATATAGCGCCTTTCCCAGACATGGTCACAAAGCGCTTTACATGAGCGCATTTCACATTCACTCCAGACTCGGCGGTGGTAAACTACATTAGTAGCTTCAGCTCCCCCTGGTGGAGACTGTCAGAAGCGCCGCACACATCTGCGCCAACGGTCCCTCTGACACCTCCATGCTTTCACACACACATCATTCATTCTGGCCTATTGTACATGTTTTTTTTTAGTGGTAGGGGAAATCGGAGTACCCGGAGGAAACCTACGCAGACACGGGGAGAACATGCAAACCACACAGAAAGGCCCCGGACCTTCTAGCCGTGGAGCGAGAGCACTAACCGCTGCGCCACCGTGTCGGCTGTTCAAGAAAACAAAGGCATGCAAGATAATACGTTGCCCTGCCCTGGCAACAACTGAACTTTGTTGCCAAGTCTGACCATCAGGGGGGAAAAAACTACAAAGATTAAATAGAGAAATTGAAGGAGCATTTAATGGAAAAGACTGCTCTGCAAATTTTTTGACGTACATTGTAACGATTTTTTAAAAGTTAAAATTTAACCAAACACTATCCGGTTGCAGATCTTCAATAATCAAAGTAATGTAACATTATGGAAACTCCCTGAACGCAATTAACTAACAAATCTCAGAAAGCCTTTGTTTTTAACAACCATGAGCGGTGGTCATAACGAGGACACCTAAAGTGCACTGCAGGAGAAGGACCCAATCAGAAGCCTATTGAACGATCATTCACATCCGGAGTGTGAAGCTCTTAAAAACCGCGCTCTCGGAGCTTAATGCAGCAGCTTTTACAAACCGCTCTATACTTACGCCTGTTTTACTCAAAACCACCATCTCTGACCTCCAGATGCCACTAACCAAAAACAGGACTATTGTTCCAGATGATGTACAGGTCGGCTCCATAGCCAGGTCTTTGGCTTTCAATGGTCAATAGGAAATCTATAGCCAAGACGTTTGTCTGGCCATGTGACAAGAACGGCATTAGCTTGGTTCACATGATCCACTGTGAAGATTTTTAATACATTTTATTGTTTGTGAGACAGCATGAATATAAGCCGTACTACATCACTAATCAATTCTCCATAATAAAAGTAAAGGCAATGCCGTATTCAGTGCTTCCAATCGACAAATATCACCACAAGACAAGAATAAAAGCAATCCCATCAATAATGACCATAGCAAAGGTTAAAGATACATTTAGATACATATGTTACAAGAGGTGACTTTAATGGAAGTAAATGTTCCAGAAATTATACAACTATGGTCGGCTGACGCGTTTTCAGTCCATCGCCTGGTGTTCAAATGCTTGGTCCTTGGTCTGTGTCGTGTATTTAGTCCGACTCCTCCTCGGAGCTCGGGGGAGTGGACGCAGCTTCCTCCTCTTCTTCAGATTCCTAGTAAAATGATCATAAATCATTATTAGAAGTAGCGCCATTTGACCTAAACGTAAAGCTGTTGAAATGCTTCATTACACAGAGTTTTGATACGACCCGCCTTATTTTTAACCAGCAGAGCCGAGCTTGTATTGGTCATAATGTTATGTCTGAGCGTTGTACCTTCTTCCTCTTGGATTTGCTTTTGTGGTCGGACTCAGATGAACTTTCACTGGTCTCGATGAACTCTTTGCTCTTGAAGCTGTCGTTGCCAGATTTCTCCCGTTCCTTTTCTCCGCCGCCAGACTTTCTCTTTCGCTCCTCCTTTTTACCAGCCTTCTTCTTTTCCCTGATAAAGCGACAGAATTACAGGCAAGGACTTTAGTGCGAGTCATTAAATACTAAAACATGAATTGATAATAGTAGAGCTTACTTCTTCGGACTTGAGCTTGCTCCCCCGCCACTTTCTTTGTACTCTTTCTTAGCTTTGTCGTACTGTCGTTTTGCTTCTCCGGCCTTGGCATCCCACTCCTTCATAAAAACAGCAGTTATCAAACTCAACATGAAACACATTGGGACTGTAAATTTCCTGTCTCACCTCTTTATCTTCTTTGCCCAGCTGCCTCCACATCTCTCCTGCCTTCTTGGAGATCTCAGTTATGGAGATGCCCGGGTTCTCTGACTTGATGCGCTCGCGGCTGGCGTTGAGCCACAGCATGTAGGCACTCATTGGCCTCTTTGGCCCACCAGTGTCTTTCTGCTTCTTCTACACAAACAAGTTAATGACCAGGATGCTCAACTGTCGAAATGCTGTGAGGGTGTGTGTTTCTTACCTCTTTCCGCGGTTTCCTCTCTTTCTTCTCCTTCACCACTTTCTTCTCCTTCTTCTTCTCTTTCTTTTTCTTTGCGCCGTCGTCGTCACTCCCACTGCCCTCTTCACTGCTCTCACTGGCTGAAGCCTTGCTGTCATACCTGATCAAAGGGAAGGCTCTTTAATATCAAGTATATCAAACCTAGTGAAATCCACATAAAATCCACTTACTCTTCTGCAATGTCATCATCTTCCTCTCCAGGGTTGAATGACTCATCTAAATAAAGAAACAAGTTCGTTACATTTTTAACATTGGGAAAAGGTTTACACAACACAGGCAGATCAAACTACTCCTGCTTTATGTACTGTGAAATAATACTCACCGCTTTCTTCGTCAGAGTCGTCGCTGTCATTGCCCTCTTCTCGAATCTTGCCCTCCGCCTTCATCCTCTCCAAGTATGCATCGTGCTGGTCTTCATCCGAGTCACTGTATTCATTAGGTTTGCCCTTCATGCCCTGAAAAATATTCCGGATTACAAACACGGCCATGTTGCAGCCCGTAGGGGAAACGCGTGACCCCGATTTCCAACAGACAATCCGCAAAACCATTGTACCCCCAAAGGCGGAAAAAAAAACTTGACGAATGTCCATGCCACTTTTAATCATTTACAACCGTCATAAGTAGATATTTAGCTAATAACAAGACTAGGAATACAAGTCTTTGGCTCATATAAGCACATTTAAAACTGTAATGTGGTAATTTATCAATAAAATATCAACTATATGTTATTGTATTATTACTTAAAGTGGTAAGAAACGTAGCAATCAAAAACTGTAGGTTTTGGTGAAGGTCCTGAACTGATCCAGTAACTCTTTGAATTTCAGAACTGAAATTATTATAGACGTGTAGAGTACCACAATATACTAACTACGGTAATACATTTGTCGATTCTATCATTATCTATTAGTCGCAAAAGAAGGCACTTCACTCCAGGAAGTGGATTTAATTTCATAAACCCGCACCAGACCAGTAATAAAGTGGGAATTGTAATCTGGCCATTGAAAACGAATTAAACTTGTGTTTGGCGGTGGACAAGACAGTTGTTTTGAGTGTTAAAGCCCAGAAGCCCCAAGATCGAACGTTAGTCAGCAACAATCGCATACAGTTCTCCCATGTCCAGTGATTAGTCATAAGTCAATCAAGACAAACTGGTCCTGCACCAATGTTATCTGTGAGATTCAAAAACCAGGACAGCTCCATAAAATCGCACTCAGCTGTAGGCCATGCAATGCAAAATCACTCCACACCATTTACTAAGAAATATAGACAATCTTTTCTGAGGCCCATGAGCATACCCACCTTCTTCTACATGAATACAAGGACAAACATATAAGAAGAAGGCAACACATGTCAATATCTTGAATGGAGTTCGTTTGATGCAAGTTGTTTACAATCATGGAGACATATGGGATGAATTGACCCTGAACTTACCTCTTTGAAACCTCGGTTCTTGATGTTGAGCTTCTTGGCATTGACAAAGTCAAACAACTTGCCATACTCCTCTCTAAAAAAAACAAGTCACATTTTTGTAACCCAAAATTACAAAACATGCTTTACAAACTATGCAGAGAATGAAGAAACCGTCATTTACTCTTTTGACAGATATATTAAATGACTGAGTGCTCTAACCTCTCGATGCTACTGAACGTGTACTGGTTTCCCTGCTTTGTTTCAATCTCAAAGTCAAAGGAGCGCGTCGTAGTGGTGCCACGAGCGAAGTTGACACACGAGATCTCCTCAAAGCGCAGGTGAACGGGAGGCTTGTGCACGTAGATAAAGCCCCGCTCCAAAGGATACAAGAGGCCAGAGGAAGCTTTGTAGGAGCAGGTGATGCACTGTGCACCAGAGTGGCTGGGAAATCAAATCAAATCTGAGTAAAAAGTAGTACCAACATGTTTTATACAACGGTTGTCAGGATTGATAAATTTAACTATTGTCATTATTGATATGAGAATAGACACTTGTCATTCATAGTGTCAATATGTGCAACATCTCTACTATCTCCAATTTCAACACAAATAATTGTCTGCTTCAGTGTTCATACCCTTGAAAGTTTCCAGGCACAGTGATTTTCCTGTTGACCAGGGCCTTCATCACACGGCTGACCATTTCATAGAGTGAACCAGACATGTTCTTACTGAGTTTGCCTTCAAATTTGCGCTCAACATCTTCCCTGTAGGACAGAGATAAATGTATAAAATGACACCCATCCATGTCGAACATTACCAGAGAATGCACTACTGCCTCCCCCCAGTGGCTGAATGCACTACAGGCAATACTCCAATACTGGGCACATATTCTCTTAAAGACTTACTCGCTCATGTTGAGTGTAAGGCTGAGGTCCTCCTCTTTTGAAAAGAGCAAAATTAGAAAATGGTACCGGGTTTGACCCTGTTTGATTGGAGGATCCAGGCTGATCTAAATATAGAAAAGAAAAAAAGATTGACAAAAGCACACGCAAGAAAAGTATGCAATTTATGGAATAATTCTTACTTACCACGAAAAACATCTGCCTCTGGTCTTTGTGAGGCAGCAGGAAAAGCCGGAGCACAGTCGTGTAAGGGATCTTGTAATCAAAGGTCTTTCCATGCAGATGAAGAAATGTTGGATAGATGCGAATATCATATCTGAGAGAGGACAGTTAGTTTAGTATTTTCTAGTGGTATTTGATTATATGGCCGTTATTATTTGCCTCCAAACGAAGAAAGTTTAATAGTCTCACTCCTTCCTCTTAACAATCATCCCTGGTTTGTCACAATGACTGACTTGAGAGAGTAGCCCCACAGAGACACCGCTAACATTTGGCATTTTACCTTCCTCTAGGTGTGAGGCACTGCAGCTCTTTAAAGATACACACAGCATCGCCCGTGGCTTGGATCACATCAGCCTGCGACAACACATTCTGGGCAAAAGCCTAGAGACAAACCTCCACTCATCAGATCACCATGGACAAAAAAACAGCAGTTTCAAAACCAAATGCGGCCTTACCTCCACGGGGTCTTGCCGCTCGTCTGATTGACTCGGAGGAACGTAGAACCGCACCTCCATCAAAGACACCTCTGTCTCGTCGGTTTGGTGAAACTCCAGAGTGACCTCATTCTTGCCGGTGGCGCACTGGGACACATTGGACAGCGGGATCTCGAATGCTGGGTTATCGTTCACGTCAAATGATAACAGCGGCCCTGAAATAGTGCAATACAGAGTTACTGTGGTTAATCAAAACTAGGAGTGTGACAATATATAAATGTTCCGATATATATCGCAATATTTTGCTGGATGATACCGATTAAAAGTATCTATCAGAATAAAAAGTAACGTCTTGCACAATAATGAGCAACGTCATACATATTAATAGCGCAGCAGTGCTCCACTGTTTTCAGTCAATAGAGGCCAATAATGATCAAGAATTCAGTAATGCTGCCAATAGAGGGCTAGCCTGGCTAACGCCAGACTGCTGTGTGCGCTCGGATCGTTTCGAACTTCCCAACAGTCTGGGGACCATGGCCCAAATCTTCGCATGGATTTGGGGACCAATCACAGAACGAAGAGGGACGGTAAGACGATGACGCACTATTCGACATACGGAAGCTTGTAGTTTGTTTACGGATACAAATAAAAATAAACGTTTATTTACGGATCCAACATGACAGCAGCAGACGCTACGCCATCTTTGATAAAGCTTTAGACCGTGTTATAAATAGTTTTGCTCGATAATGTACAACTGGTACATCATACGTCATCTGATTCGATGGGCTATGGCTACGTGCAGACGCATATGATAGACATTCGTAGCGCCCAATAAACGGCTATGGACAATCGTGAACCACACCACCCCTACGAGAAAATTAATTGGTGGTCCTCAAAGTAAATATTATTTGTGATTTTAGTTTGGCGTTATCCAAGCTAATAGAGGACAGCACTACAATTTTAAGCACATGAATCAAACACTCACACAAATAAATTACTTTTTAACAGTGGTGGAAGAAGCGCTCAATATTCTTACTTAAGTAAAATTGCAGATTCAGGACCAAAAACATACTCAAGTATCTGATAACAGGTCTAAACGAGTAAACCACTAAAACTCAGGTCAAAAACAGGATAATTTATTCACACAGAAAGAGGTAAAAAAGCACATGGAAAGAAATGTAAATGATGAATAATATTTAGTATGTTAAAATATGTTTTAAATCGTGATGTATCGTAGGTTATTTTTGTGCAGTATATTGATTATCACAGTATCGGCGTATTGTGAGATTATCGTTATCGTAAGCCATGCATCACGTATCGAATCGTGAGGGACCCAGACGTTCCCACCCTTATTGAAAACCAATCACTCATGGTTGGGCTACTCAATCTACTATTGTAATAGCATTAATTGACGTTTATTGTGCATATTTTTATTACGTTCAAGAGCATTAATCTTTAAGAGACTACCAAAATATGGATCGTAAAACTAATACATGACTCACAAGCATTTCTGGGCTACAAAATTAGGAAGTTTTATACATAGCAAGACCAGGTGGAGGCAGGATTTTTTGTTGTTTGCAAAGGATATCGAAGTCTTTTCAACTTGCCAACTGTGAACTTCTATTCGCAATTAATCGTAACATCAAAAAGTGTTACTGTTGGTTTTATCATCTTCACTGTACGACTGAAACCAATATAGACACAAAGGTAGTGGAACAACAAACAGGAGAAACGCTTACCTGAAAACTTTGCTGTTCCCCAGTTCCATCCTTTCACACACATATCTTTCTCTGTGAGTTCCACTTTGTAGTTGACCTTGAAAAAATCTGAAATCTTCTCAAAGTCCTAAGAAGGAAAAGTGAAGGGGAAATCATTTAACATGCCAAGCCAAGTAGGTGAATAAGAACAAAACAGCGGTATTAATATGGCTGTGATAACTTTGAAGCCTTACAAAAACGCAACAGTGAATGGTAATTAATCAAGACACAATTATAACCCCGCCTGCTCCTGAGGCCTCCTGGGAAGTCCGGAGGTGCATGTAATCCATCCACTGCAGTCTGTCCTCCACCACTGACAATCAGCCTGTTTATTTATCCTGCAGGGCCGCTTACAACTGTGCACAAGAGCCCAGCGACAAACACATGGTCAGCCTCACACATACACACACACTGCGACCGGCAGACACTCTCCTCCGAGCACACGCACATGTGGAAGTGATTCTGCTCTTCGAGTTAGACGAGAAGGGGCGCTGTGGGAAGCGGAGTTTATGCACCTGGATATCTGCCTGTCCATGAGGTTATTAAAGCCAATTAGAGCTCAGAAAGGCCTATGCCTACAGTGTAGCTGTGGGTTTCGTTACCTTGGATCCACACAGCGTTTATAGGACCAATCATATGAGAGCAGATGTGTTAATGTATAAAAATCTGACTCCATCAATGTGTGAACATGTCCCTGTTCATTCATCAGGCCTGCTGTGCTCTGTTTATCCATGCTCATTACAGTCTTGGCAGAATTGTTGTAACGTAGCTCAGTTAATCACAGCAAACAAAGACCCCCCACTGAGCACCGCAAGAGACAGAGTCTTTGCGAATGAAAAACCAAGTCTGTCTTTCATCACCGTCTCCTACTAGCCTCTAACATTTTATAGGGCTGATTATGCTACTTAATAGGACTAGCAGTAACTCGATACACAAGCGATAGTTTACTATGCAAGAACACAAAGCATAAAAACACCATTTTAAATTGAGAACAAACGCCGATCAATAACGACAATTCTGTGATAAACATTGCATCTGTAATTTAAATGAACTTGTTACACATGTGAGAAGCAAATAATGCAGCCACTAGTCAAACACTCTTTAATTGCTCTTATATTCAAGTCTCACAGTTCTTTCACTACTTTTAGAGCTGACAAAAGTGTGAGCATCATATCAGATAATCGCCATACTCATCATGTTCAAGGACAAAACATGCATCAAACTGTGCTGTGTTTGGCTCTCCAGCAGCTCAACCTTCTGCCAGGTCCCCATTACAGACACTGTCTGAGATAATAAACAATGACATCAGAGCTTTTCCCCAAGAGCTAAGGATCCATCTTTTAAGATATGCTGATTAACCCCAGGAGACGCAGACTACAAGTCTATGCCCACTCATACGTGTACACACTGTGTCCCGGCCATTTTACAGTGGCGCCTCACGCACACAATGACATAAAACACGAATAACTAAAAATCTATTGACAAAAACAATCAAATTTCTTCTCATCTGTCTTCTGTTCCAAATTGTTTCAGTGAATTGATATAAACACTGACTCGCATGAGTCGATGATTACACTGTTTATGTAACGCACATGCACTGGTTTCCCTCATTAATCCCATTAGGAGCTTCAGGGAGAGGAGCTCATTCACATACTTTATTGAAAACACATACACTTTGGGGTGGCCTATCTGTAAGATGGTAGCGTTTTTCTGTGTAAATGTCAGACAGAGGATGGAAACTGTTGATCAGCAGTCGTCAGCTTGTGCTGCCTCTCCCAGTCATAAACAAAGAGCAGAACAAGTCAACAGTGTGTATGAGATACTCCACTGCTTCCATTTAGAGGAAACTCTAAATAAGGAAACAATTATGTCCCAGAAACAGGGCAAAACAAACATGACCCCACTACAGTAAAAAAAACAACTTTAACATCAAGTCAGGATACCTAACCAGCAAAAGAACTACATTTCTCTCCAGGTTTATGCGTGTACAGCTTCATGTCCATACACTCACCGTGTCTTTGAAGCCGTCATATTTATAGACGTGTCCCGTGCTGGAGCACAGTTTTATGCCATGACCTAAACACACCCGTCGCCATTGGGCAAAGTTGAGGTCACTAGCTGCGATGCTGTCCACCCTTCCAGTCTTGCTGGTTTTATAAACAATATTCTGTTTGCTGAATCGAAGGCGGCCATCATTCTGTCAAAAGCACCAGATAATCATTTACTTGCAGAAATAAATACTGAAATACTCACTGTGAACTTTGTATTGGATATAAATATTTAAAAAAAGCACCAAATCCACTCAAAGTGTAGTAATCTGGAGAAGTTTTTACATGTTATTTTAACTTTTATATTAGGTGTTAAGGACCTTCTGATCTATAGTATGCATTTCTAAAAAATCAATAACACTGATTGCCAACACCGATTAACGAATAATTTTAAGACAGAAATTAAAAACAAGAGGACACATACTTACCCAAGAACCTTTGACTTGCTGATAAATATCATTGAACTCCAGTGTGTCTCCCATCCTTTACAGCAGACTGAAGCGTAAAATACTGCAGGTAAAAAGAAAAAAATGGCAAAACGTTAAACAAGATCCATTAAGCCATACCAACCGGACTTATTTAAGTGAGATTTGAAGAAATACATATACATTTAATAGAGTACTTTGCAACCTCTTTTTCACAAAAAAGGTACTGTGCACATGGCTGTAGAGAACATAGAAATCCCTAATTTAATATTAAACCTTAGGATGGCACAAGTTATTTTTAAAGCAAGACCAAAAGTGCTTCCTGAAGGGTGAATATTTTTCTCAAGAGGGCAAAGTCAATTTTAGTTGCCAAAAGTTAGAACAACAACAAAAAAGAGCCTGTGGTGTAAATTATGAAAAGGTCTGGATGAAAGTTAAATATTTACAAATTGTTTTAACCTATTTAAACAGTTTAAAACATGGATACAATGAGGACATAAAATATATATTTATTATGATAAGGCCTATAATGGTAGTGCAGTGTTCTGCTTCTTTCTGCCCTTTTTAAAAATAAAACTGGAACCCTTGGGTATTTTGGCTCATCTACCTGAAACATGTTGTTGCTCGTTTGAAATAAATATACATTATGTCAACAAACAAATTAAGCATAGACTCTTTCTCTACTGGTGCGCTTACTACGGGTGTTTATGTAGCATAACAGTGCATGCATAATTAAATGTATGTTGATTTGGTTAAAAACCTTCACCATGTGTGATCCTCCATCATAATGCTAAATGAGAAACATGATGTAGACCAGCAATTTCGGAGCTAGTATTAGTAGCATAAATAGTACCCCACTTCTTTTTTGGGAAATGAGTGCAAATGTATGGTCAGTGTGATCGCACGGCGGGAGCAGCACGCTGGGCTTTTCTGCAAATTCTGGAGAGCAAGGCCGATGACAATGAAAGTAAGCACGGTTTGCACGTTTACTGTAGAAAGTAGTTTCATATCTAGAACATGAGCAAATGTATAATCCCTGCAAGTTTTCCGCAGTCTCAACATGTTCAAACCTACAGGAGGAAAAAAAAACCTAACCCTAACGTGAAACGATCAACAAAGTTCGTAACTTACTGTTGATATGATGCTGTCGTTTCTCCTTCTTCCCGCGTGTAGCATCAGGAGCTAGCGTTACGTCACCGGAAACACTGTGCATGTTTAACTTCCGGTGTCGCGCTTTAACTTTTTATATCAAAATTAAAACATGTCTAAATCATTGATAACATTACATTTGATTACAGCTCTACTGCGCGAGATTGACTATTGCAATTTAAAACGGAATCTTTGTAATTTGAGAAATATACCTATAACCCATAACCCATAGTCACCACTTGGTGTCGCACAACACATCCAATCATGCATCCAATACAGTCGCTTGTCCAAGTAGTTTAATGCCGTCAAGAAGAGCAAGAGTTCCACAAATTGCATACTTAACACACGAGTTATCTTAAGAAATAAAGGGGGAAATGCAAACGCCTGTTGCCTACTCCTTTAGGAAAATAACAACAAAACAAACAAACAAACACACGTATTATAGTCTGTGCGCTTTATTAAGATAAAAGGAACAGGCTACTTTCTGTCATTTTCTGTCTGTACACACGTCTATAATCCAAAAGCATGAGACGAAGAATGAATGCTGAATTGAAAAAAACAAAAGAAAAGCATTTGATTATTTTATTTTTCTAAACTGACTGAATAAAGCCCTTAATTAATTTTACATCTCTCCACAGAAAAAAAGAAGCCAACGATGGTCACCAGAAATTGAAAAAGCACTTGATCTAATTACTGCTAGCTGGACAGAATATTAGGCTATATCATTCAAATGTATATTCTGGCTACTTTGGATAAACGAATTGGATTGTGCAAAATGAGGTGAGATTTTGTGGACTGCATTCAGTGCATCTTCGTTTGTCAAAGTATGATTCGTGTTGTGAACATAGACTGTATGAAGCCACAGTTCTATACGATTCGGAAACGTAATTTTGCGTTCAGTAACATCAAATGCCTAACTCGGGCATTTGAAAGCGAATAATTTTGCCTTTTGAAATGAAAAAGCCTAAATGTTATTTCCAACTAGTCTTTTTAATAAATTGTGAGACCAAAATGCATTTGTGGGATAGACTATACGTTTTAAAAATACATCAAAACCTAGGCCCACGTTTAATGGATCTTACAAGACCGTTTATATTGCCAATATGGGCCATAAAGGACGACACAGACATTGCATTATTTTTCTAACATTCGGCCAATAAAACATAAAACTGCCTTTAGATTTCAGGTCTGGAGTGGAGGCCTCCTCTGACCCGAACCCATGGCAGCATAAAGCGGACCAGAGATCAAACAGCCGCTGTCAGATTGGCTTCAGGACGATGACGATTATAGGGAGACAGAAATGAGTTGGGACAAGTTTGACGAGTCCCGTACGTAGTTCATTCAGTGGCTCATGTCAAGTGGAGCTGATGCGTCAACCTGGTGATTCACCCGCGCGCGCAAGGGTGAGGAGGAGGATAACGAGGCAGGGAGCACGGGCAGGGGAAACCGGGAGAGGGGATATCCAGAGGAGGAGGGAAGCTACAAAAGCCTCCACCGTCAGTCAACCAGACACAGATCATGCGCGCGCCTCAGCACCGCCAATACAACACCAGCAATTCCTCATCTAAGTGTAGACACTAGGCACCACCTGATTTCTGATAACTAAAGGCACAGAGTGAACTCAAACGAGTAGCACTTAAGTGAGGGGGGAAAAATAGAGGCAACAAGAGAAAGCTGAATTGTCGGTTTATTTTAGCTTTAAACGTTTGACTGGATGAACATCAGAGAGCGCACTGAGGGGAGATAACAGGATTTGGAAAAATGGAAAGGTTTTGCAGAGGTAAGTGCTCACATTTATATATATTTTTTTTAATAACTTTTAATCATTATAATTATTTTGTGTGTCCTACTTCTATTGTAATTATGAAAACAAACTCGTGCGTAAAGTTCTGCGTTTTGGCGTCGACGCATACATTTTTCTCCTACACATTGCTCGATTTCGATTGTTCTTTATATAGCTCAGGAAAAATATTATTTAACTAGAAACCGTTGCAATGGCTGAAGCCATTGCGATTGACTGCGGAATAGATCTAATGTGGAATTTAGCTGAAAAATCCTTGAAATCCTTGAAAAGGCCTTGAAACTCCTAAAATCCCTAACACTCCTGAAATCCTTGAAACTCTTGAATCCTTGAAACTCCTAAATCCTTGAAACTCTTGAATCCTTGAAACTTCTGAAATCCTTGAAACTCTTGAAACCTTGAAACTCCTAAAATCCTTGAAACTCTTGAATCCTTGAAACTCCTGAAATCCTTGAAACTCTTGAATCCTTGAAACTCCTGAAATCCTTGAAACTCTTGAATCCTTGAAACTCCTGAAATCCTTGAAACTCTTGAATCCTTGAAACTCCTGAAATCCTTGAAACTCCTGAAATCCTTGAAACCCCTATTAGGTTGCATTATACTGGTTTATACTGGTTTACATGTAAAAAACCCTATTAGGTTCCATTATACTGGTTTATACTGGTTTACATGTAAAAAACCCTATTAGGTTCCATTATACTGGTTTACATGTAAAAAACCCTATTAGGTTGCATTATACTGGTTTATACTGGTTTACATGGAAAAAACCCTATTAGGTTCCATTATACTGGTTTCTACTGGTTTACATGGAAAAAACGTTATTAGGTTCCATTATACTGGTTTACATGTAAAAACCCCTATTAGGTTGCATTATACTGGTTTATACTGGTTTACATGGAAAAAACCCTATTAGGTTCCATTATACTGGTTTATACTGGTTTACATGGAAAAAACCCTATTAGGTTCCATTATACTGGTTTACATGTAAAAACCCCTATTAGGTTCCATTATACTGGTTTATACTGGTTTACATGTAAAAAACCCTATTAGGTTCCATTATACTGGTTTATACTGGTTTACATGTAAAAATCTCTATGAAGTTGCATTATACTGGTTTACATGTAAAAATCCCTATTAAGTTGCATTATACTGGTTTATACTGGTTTACATGTAAACATCCCTATTAAGTTGCATTATACTGGTTTATACTGGTTTACATGTAAAAATCCCTATTAAGTTGCATTATACTGGTTTACATGTAAAAAACCCTATTAGGTTGCATTATACTGGTTTATACTGGTTTACATGTAAAAAACCCTATTAGGTTCCATTATACTGGTTTATACTGGTTTACATGGAAAAAACCCTATTAGGTTCCATTATACTGGTTTATACTGGTTTACATGTAAAAAACCCTATTAGGTTCCATTATACTGGTTTACATGTAAAAAACCCTATTAGGTTGCATTATACTGGTTTATACTGGTTTACATGGAAAAAACCCTATTAGGTTCCATTATACTGGTTTATACTGGTTTACATGGAAAAAACCCTATTAGGTTCCATTATACTGGTTTACATGTAAAAAACCCTATTAGGTTGCATTATACTGGTTTATACTGGTTTACATGGAAAAAAACCCTATTAGGTTCCATTATACTGGTTTATACTGGTTTACATGGAAAAAACCCTATTAGGTTCCATTATACTGGTTTATACTGGTTTACATGGAAAAAACCCTATTAGGTTCCATTATACTGGTTTATACTGGTTTACATGTAAAAAACCCTATTAGGTTCCATTATACTGGTTTACATGTAAAAAACCCTATTAGGTTGCATTATACTGGTTTATACTGGTTTACATGGAAAAACCCCTATTAGGTTCCATTATACTGGTTTATACTGGTTTACATGTAAAAACCCCTATTAGGTTGCATTATACTGGTTTATACTGGTTTACATGGAAAAAACCCTATTAGGTTCCATTATACTGGTTTATACTGGTTTACATGGAAAAAACCCTATTAGGTTGCATTATACTGGTTTATACTGGTTTACATGGAAAAAAACCCTATTAGGTTCCATTATACTGGTTTATACTGGTTTACATGGAAAAAACCCTATTAGGTTCCATTATACTGGTTTATACTGGTTTACATGGAAAAAACCCTATTAGGTTCCATTATACTGGTTTATACTGGTTTACATGTAAAAAACCCTATTAGGTTGCATTATACTGGTTTACATGTAAAAAACCCTATTAGGTTGTATTATACTGGATTATACTGGTTTACATGGAAAAAACCCTATTAGGTTCCATTATACTGGTTTATACTGGTTTACATGGAAAAAAACCCTATTAGGTTGCATTATTGCACTGAAGTCCTTGAAACTCCTGGAAACCTTGAAACTCCTGGAAAACTTGAAACTGTTGAAACCTTGAAACTGTATAAGTCCTTGAAACTGCTGAAGGTCAATCTCCATGGCTCACGCCATGGAGATTGACTGTCCTTAAAACTGCTGAAGTCCATGAAACTCCTGAAAACCTTGAAACTGTTGAATCCTTAAAACTGTTGAAGTCCTTGAAACTGTTGAAGTCCTTGAAACTGTTGAATCCTTGAAACTGTTGAATCCTTGAAACTGTTGAATCCTTGAAACTGTTGAATCCTTGAAACTGTTGAATCCTTGAAACTGTTGAATCCTTGAAACTGTTGAATCCTTGAAACTGTTGAAGTCCTTGAAACTGTTGAATCCTTGAAACTGTTGAAGTCCTTGAAACTGTTGAAGTCCTTGAAACTGTTGAATCCTTGAAACTGTTGAATCCTTGAAACTGTTGAAACCTTGAAACTGTTGAAACCTTGAAACTGTTGAATCCTTGAAACTGTTGAAGTCCTTGAAACTGTTGAAATCCTTGAAACTGTTGAAGTCCTTGAAACTGTTGAATCCTTGAAACCGTTGAAGTCCTTGAAACCGCTGAAGTCCTTGAAACCGCTGAAGTCCTTGAAACTGTTGAAACCTTGAAACTGTTGAAGTCCTTGAAACTGTTGAATCCTTGAAACTGCTGAAGTCCTTGAAACTGTTGAAACCTTGAAACTGTTGAAGTCCTTGAAACTGTTGAAATCCTTGAAACTGTTGAAACCTTGAAACTGTTGAAGTCCTTGAAACTGTTGAAGTCCTTGAAACTGTTGAATCCTTGAAACTGTTGAAGTCCTTGAAACTGTTGAAGTCCTTGAAACTGTTGAATCCTTGAAACTGTTGAAACCTTGAAACTGTTGAAGTCCTTGAAACTGCTGAAATGTCTGAAAGACCTGAAGTCCTATTAAAATGCATGGAAGAATTCTCAATGCAAATTAATGGCAGAATTCCCAAGCCCGTAGAAAAAAACTGGAAAACCGCAGAACTCAAATTTTTTCTGAAAACTCACAAGTTGTGGAAGCTGAACATGTACAAACTGCAGAAATTGCAGAAAAAGTTGAAAAAATCGCTGAAAACCATGAATTTGCGGAAGCCCCATTATAAGTCAATGGGAAAAATCGGTTGAATATCGGCTGATTGCGGAAAAACCGGAAATCGCTGAATTCCCAAAAGTAATAGCAATAATCTCCCAAACATGCGGAACGTTTTGATGTATAACTTGTGGAAATCGCTGAAACTGTGAAAGCGTTGAAAGCTGTTGAAAATCAGGAAAAAAATACTATAATAATAACTAGAAACTTGCAATGGCTGAAGCCATTGCGATTGACTGCGGAACAGATCTTATGTGGAATTTAGCTGAAAAATGCTTGAAATCCTTGAAAAGGCCTTGAAACTGTTAAAATACTTGATAGATATTTGAAACTCCATAAGTCCTTGAAACTGTTGAAACATTGAAACTGTTGAAGTCCTTGAAACTGTTAAATCCTTGAAACTGCTGAAGTCCTTGAAACTGTTGAAACCTTGAAACTGTTGAAGTCCTTGAAACTGTTGAAGTCCTTGAAACTGTTGAAACCTTGAAACTGTTGAAGTCCTTGAAACTGTTGAAACCTTGAAACTGTTGCATTATACTGGTTTACATGTAAAAACCCCTATTAAGTTGCATTATACTGGTTTACATGTAAAAACCCCTATTAAGTTGCATTATACTGGTTTACATGTAAAAAACCCTATTAAGTTGCATTATACTGGTTTACATGTAAAAAACCCTATTAAGTTGCATTATACTGGTTTACATGTAAAAACCCCTATTAAGTTGCATTATACTGGTTTACATGTAAAAACCCCTATTAAGTTGCATTATACTGGTTTACATGTAAAAACCCCTATTAAGTTGCATTATACTGGTTTACATGTAAAAACCCCTATTAAGTTGCATTATACTGGTTTACATGTAAACACCCCTATTAAGTTGCATTATACTGGTTTACATGTAAAAACCCCTATTAAGTTGCATTATACTGGTTTACATGGAAAAATCCCTATTAAGTTGCATTATACTGGTTTACATGTAAAAAACCCTATTAAGTTGCATTATACTGGTTTACATGTAAAAACCCCTATTAAGTTGCATTATACTGGTTTACATGTAAAAATCCCTATTAAGTTGCATTATACTGGTTTACATGTAAAAACCCTATTAAGTTGCAGTATACTGGTTTACATGTAAAAACCCCTATTAAGTTGCAGTATACTGGTTTACATGTAAAAACCCCTATTAAGTTGCATTATACTGGTTTACATGTAAAAAACCCTATTAAGTTGCATTATACTGGTTTACATGTAAAAACCCCTATTAAGTTGCATTATACTGGTTTACATGGAAAAACCCCTATTAAGTTGCATTATACTGGTTTACATGTAAAAAACCCTATTAAGTTGCATTATACTGGTTTACATGGAAAAATCCCTATTAAGTTGCATTATACTGGTTTACATGTAAAAATCCCTATTAAGTTGCATTATACTGGTTTACATGTAAAAACCCCTATTAAGTTGCATTATACTGGTTTACATGTAAAAAACCCTATTAAGTTGCATTATACTGGTTTACATGTAAAAACCCCTATTAAGTTGCATTATACTGGTTTACATGTAAAAAACCCTATTAAGTTGCATTATACTGGTTTACATGTAAAAACCCCTATTAAGTTGCATTATACTGGTTTACATGTAAAAAACCCTATTAAGTTGCATTATACTGGTTTACATGTAAAAACCCCTATTAAGTTGCATTATACTGGTTTACATGGAAAAAACCCTATTAAGTTGCATTATACTGGTTTACATGTAAAAACCCTATTAAGTTGCATTATACTGGTTTACATGTAAAAACCCCTATTAAGTTGCATTATACTGGTTTACATGTAAAAAACCCTATTAAGTTGCATTATACTGGTTTACATGTAAAAACCCCTATTAAGTTGCATTATACTGGTTTACATGTAAAAAACCCTATTAAGTTGCATTATACTGGTTTACATGTAAAAACCCCTATTAAGTTGCATTATACTGGTTTACATGGAAAAAACCCTATTAAGTTGCATTATACTGGTTTACATGTAAAAACCCTATTAAGTTGCAGTATACTGGTTTACATGTAAAAACCCCTATTAAGTTGCATTATACTGGTTTACATGTAAAAAAACCTATTAAGTTGCATGATTACACTGAAATCCTTGAAACTGTTGAAGTCCTTGAAACTGTTGAAACCTTGAAACTGTTGAAACCTTGAAACTGTTGAAACCTTGAAACTGTTGAAACCTTGAAACTGTTGAAACCTTGAAACTGTTGAATCCTTGAAACTGTTGAAATGTATGAAAGACCTGAAGTCCTATTAAAATGCATGGCAGAATTCTCAATGCAAATTAATGGCAGAATTCCAAAGCCCGTAGAAAAAAACTGGAAAACTGCAGAACTGTATTTTTTTCTGAAAACTGACAAGTTGTGGAAGCTGAACATGCACAAACTGCAGAAATTGTTGAAAATGTTGAAAAAAATGCTGAAAACTATGAATTTGTTGAAGCCCCATTATAAGTCAATGGGAAAAATCGACCGATTTTTGTCCGATTGCGGAAAAACCGGAAATCGCTGAAGTCCCAAAAGTAATAGCAATAATCTCTTGAACATGCTGAACATTTTGATGTATAACTTGTTGAAATTGTTGAAACTGTGAAAGCTGTGAAAGTTACCGAAAAACTGGAAAAAAATATAATAATAATAAAGAACATGAAAACCAATTATTGACTGCGGAAAGTTCCGCAGTCAATCAATGATAAATATATCTTATAATAATATACGTATTATTATATTAAATTGACTGATACTTGTCACATGGTTGCTTGGAATATGATAAATGTATGATATATACTCTAAATTGGCTATAAATGGCTGTAGGAGCAGACGTAACAATTTCTAAAAGTTCAGAGATAAATACGTTTTGCTTAACATAGTAGATAAATATTATATACATTTATGTAATATTAATAAAATCTATGTATTAAAATAAAGAAAAGAGGAGTATTGTGCCATAATAGCTAAACTAAAAGTGAAGAACAGAATGGGGGACACCGAAAGTAGAAGAAGTTTGTGCAGAAAGTGGGGGTTCTGCACAGTAAAAATTATAGGGGCGGAGGGGTCAGAGGCAGCTAAAGCCCCTGTCTCGTTAGCTGTCATTGATATGAGAAAGTACATGATTCATGTTAGTCAGGGTGAGAGAGGAGGACACACACACTGCCTCCTCAGAGACGACTGGTGCGGCTGCTGCTCCATGTCCAACTGAGCAGCAAGAAACAGCAGAGGTTTGAGAAATGATGGTGCAAATGTGTAATTAAGGCAAACAAAATGTCAAACGTGGAGAGAACTAGTCCTTGCTTTCTATTCACTGTTGTACGTCTGAATACAACAAAAAGAAGGCACGAGTTATAAAGGGTGTAGGTCCAAGGTATTAGATTGAAAAATTATTAAACTTAGTTGGTCTACAAACTGTGTTAAACATTTTTTTTATTAACAAGCTTAATTTTGATGCCCTTTTGATCCGTATCTGTAATGCTCTTTGGTGCTGCTAAGACTGTTACTGTATATTACATTTTGTGTATTTTGACATTTTGTGCCACGTTTACACAGTGGGTATTTATTAATGGCATCTGCACCATTTATGAATGCACTTTCAATAACGTAAGGTACTGTTGTAATGCTCCAACAAAATTTCGTTGTTCAAATGACAATAAAAGCGATTGAATGATTGATTGATTGATTGATTGACTAACATATTCAACAAAGGTACGATAGCGTCACTATTTGACCTTTATTTGCAGGAAAGTCACACTGAGATTTAGAATCTTTTTAAGACGAGTCCAGGCCCCAGAGGGGACGCTTTTAGTGATAAAGAAAACCAGGCACAAGGAGAACATGCAAACTACGGCCCCTTCCAGTCTGCGTATTGAACCCACGACCCTCTTGCAGTGAGGGAAGAGTTCTGAGAGTTCACTAATCGCTGCGCCACCCAAACCCCATCCTTGATCACTGTTGGTGAAACGAGTCAACTTGAATGAAAAGATTTTGTGAGTGAGAGACAGGTGATTGTATTATTTTATTAATTTTTTTCATTGTTGTGAAATATGCAGCCAGGTATGGGAACAGGCATGGGAACATACGTTTCAGCACTATCCCAGTCTCTCTCACGAAGACACACAGGCATGTTATTGCAGTGAGGCTTGAATTAGTGTCGGTGTGTTTCGCATAAAACCGTTAGTGTGTGTTGGACCCGGAGCTAAAACACAGGGCGAAAACAAAAGGAAGGCAAGAGGAGAAAGAAAGAATCAACCTTCCCCATTTTTTTTTTATTTCCGCTGGGCCAGTCTTAATTTTTCACGGTGCGCGGTATATAGACAACAGGAGGACGAGTGCAAAGCGTGGAGACTGATAAAAAAGTAAATAGAGGGAGAGCGGAGGGGGAGAGGAGCCGGTGGTGGAGGGGTTAATGCAGTGCAGATTCTGGTTTGACAGAAGTTAGCAGCACCCAGAGGGAAACACACAGAAATGATATAAAATGAGTCGGTCACGCTTTGAACAGTTACACATGCTGTTTACATTTTTCCCAAATTAACATGGCCCCTCGCTTCAGAAAACAGTCCCCCCGTGCACCAGCTCCTTATCCTCCGCTCCTTCTCATCCCATCCTTCCTCTGCTCAAACTCGTCTTGTTCTGCTGAGAGGAAAGACAGGCCATAATCAGAGAAAGTAATGAAAGCGTAAATGTTTAAGCTGCTGCACACTATGCTGTATGCGTTCATTCTAATGTAAATGTTTGGGTATATGCATTCTCACACATTTATCCGAAGAACGCAAAATAACGAGCCACAGATAGTGACGTGTGCTCGGCGTGGTGCTTCTCAGGTACATTCAGTTAAATATATTTATGTAGAGACATTTTTTAAAATAAATGTACAGTAGTTTTATCACACAGGACTGGTTACGCTTTCCACCCCGAGTAAATCTATAAGTGCTAAAATGTTCACGCCGGCATAACAAAAAAGAAGAATATTTTCAATACATTTCATGGCGCATTCCTTACTCTTACTGAAATAAATATTTTGGCTATTCTGTCCACCTCTGCCGAACAAAGATGTAGAGTAGTTGGTCATAATAATCCAGTACAGTATTACAAAACTATAGCGGGCAGGTTTCTTAGTCTGTAAATGTTTATAAGTGAGTAAAAGCTAGTTCCTGATTTGATGTGACAAGCCCCCCAAAAGACCTTCTCTACTCCTAATATTCTGCGCTTCTCAGAGCTGAAAGCTAATATCATAACGTAAAAAAAATAAATAAAAAGGGTTCTGAAGATTGCAAACATATATCCTAAATTTAACGCAGTCTGAACAAAAATGAGGAAAATCTCCTTTTTGCTTTTCTATCAGAGCGATACAGCAAATCAGGAGTTTGCAGTGATTTTCATAATGAATACGTTATAACCAAGATAACTTGATGTAAGTAAATGGGAAATTTATCAAGTTACGGCAAAGGCAGGGCCAGGTGTATCCACTTTGGCTCTCAAACCTTTAGCAAAAACAGGTGTGGAACTATTGTTATAAACACCGGCGCAAAAAGTAGACAATGGGAGTTTTTTTGAATGTAGAATGTAACAATCATTTTATTGACTCTAATAAAGATCAGATTCGGCCTACTGACCCTCGAAAGATAAAAGTCTGTCATAAACTGTTGTTCCAAGTGTAAATATGGTACAAATTATATCAAGTGCTGTTGGTTCAGTCAGAGACAAGTGATGTAAGCTAGATAGCTATAAACATGCTGAAGTGATTTCATAAAACGTATGCAAACGTTTTGAATACATGTCCAAATGCACTTGACCCGAGCAGGCGATGGTTGAAGACCCCAGTCCAGACATGAAAAAGGGGGATTTCTCAACGAAGATGTGGTGTACGTCTGGATTTAAATGGAGAAAATATAAAGCAGGGACAGGCGTGTTGCCAATTAGTGAAAGGAAGAGAGGAGGAAAGGTAATTAGGGAGGAAAAGGAAGGGGGCTTAGGAATCAAAGTTTGATCTTTCCAGAGGATCTGAGGAGCAGGGGCAGTGCGATGAAGCGACAAGAAATTGAAACCAAACATGGCAATAAAATGAAGGAAATCCATGGATTTAAAAAGTATGGAAAGATTAAAGGCACCTTACTGGAGAGGCAGTAAAGACGGGATGCTGAGTTTACGAGTATCACCAAAGTTTTAAAGAAGAGATGAATACATTTCCATTTATATTGAGAAATGTCTGCTTTCATTTGCTTTTGGTTTGAGGGATTTTGTGATGACGTTTGGTAACCTCACTGTGTGTTAAGCGCCAAAAGGGATTGACGTGACATCCACACTCCAGAAGCAGAGATCTCTTCCAGAAATAATGAACTGAAAATTGTATTAGTGAAACACAATCGTCCTTATCTGGTATATTGTGTACAATAAGTAGGGACTGTTTGTGTTTTGATTAGCTAATGCACGCTGTGTGTGTTGAGTTAGTGCAGGAATGCTTGTTTGATTGAGAACAAGCCGCAGAGAAATCTGTGTTTAGCTGTACACTGACGCAAAACAATGATCTTTTTTCCGTTGAAGACCACTCACCTCTTTGGCAGGGATATACTGAGAGTTGTATGTGTTTAGCCAAATAATGAATCCTTAAATAAGTCTGGATTTGGCACTGATGGGTTTGATCTGTCAGTAAAGCCTCACAATCCGCCTTCAGGCTGTTTGCTAAGTGACAGTAAACATGGAATCCAAGTCAGTGGGAAAAATATAGTCAGCACAAGCCGACTATACACTATGTATATTGAGAAAAAATATTTAAGAAAACATGCCCTAAAAATGAAATTTGCCCAAGTGTGGTTTGTTTGATTTATGTACTGTAAACACATTTTTAGGAAATGCAAATAATTTACAAGCAAAGATACAATGAAGGAAAAGGAGTTTTGTGGAATAGAAAATGCTTTTACTCCTCCTGAACTATAAGATCCGGTTTATTCATCATGTACCAATGCAGAGGCTTACACCCTTTTTGAGAGGTTTTGTTTCATTTTTGGACACAATCCTCTTTCGAGTCTTAAAAAGTGATATTTTTACAAAGTACTGTATTTTCCTATTTTCCCCTCAGTGTTGATGAGAATGTTAGAAGTGAAGCCAAAGGGGAAGCTTGCACACGTTCCATCAGTATCGCGGCGGTAATCAGATCGTTTTTATTGAGTCTGGACGGAAATAAAACAAACGTTATAAAGCGAATCAGGCGGGCTCTGGCATAAATTAGAGCCAGTTTTTTTTTCAGATGCTGAGACTTTAAACCTGTCTTTAATATCACTCAACAGACCGCGTTAGCTGTTAGTCACCCATAAAGAGCCATAATAACAGGTATGAGACATCGCTGTAAATTAAGTGCTGTCACAAAACTTTTTCATGTGGTGCATTTAAGGACTTCTGTACAATGACAAGACCTAAATGCGGTTGGGGAGAAAATCCATCTGCAGTCCTTGTTGAGCAGCTTTGGTTTTGGTGAACTCAATGGATGTTTTGAGTGATAACTAATAATATTAGGATCTGATCACGTTTAGTGTCGACCGAACTGTTTTGGCAGAGCCGGTTGATTTTCCTGGACAAGATTTTCTCTTGCAAAATTGCACACCGTAGTCCCACAATACCAAATGCTGGTTTAACCTCATGTTTAAAAACCTCAAGTGGTGTTGGATGTTGTTAATGTTGGAATAGACAAAATGGCCTTTCAACAACCTCAAGCACTTGGTATAAAAATAGCCGTTTTAAATGTCAAGTGTGGGGGAAAAAATGGACAAAACAGTGTCTCAGACTGAAAACTAAAACTTAAATGATAGGTTTATGGACCACGTGTTCAAATTCTAAATTAGTATCAAATGAGAAAAATCTAAACCTTAATATCTTGTTTAAATAGAAATATTTGTTATTAGTTTGGATTTTCTCATTTTTACACATTTCTTTCTAAGTCAAGTCTGTGAAAGGCCAACGATAGGACACGCTCAGAAACACATGGAGCCCCGCAGAGCGCTCAGGTCACGGCCGACTGGTTTAGGGAACTCCTGTCTCGCTGTAACGCAATCCCTCTTCAGAGAAAGTTCTGGAATCAACCCTGCCCCGCTGCTGCCAGGTACAACGCTTACACCCCACCGCCTACTCCGCCCCGAGCCCCCAGGGGCCCGCTCTGAAGTCACTGCACTTACTCAATGTATTATTATATAACAAACGCTCCGGATTTATCTTATCTCATATGGTTTTAAGACGCAGCGAAGGATGTTTTCAGACATGTCAGCGATCAGTCAAAACAAGAACCAGGTCTGGCAATCATCTCCCCCAGAAACCATGTGGCAAGAGACTAAAGGAAATGCTCTAGGTTGATTTCTGGACAATCTTTCCTTCAATCCAAGTTTTTTTTCCCTTTCTTTGTAGCATGTCTACCTGTTGACGCATGCACTCAAGAGTCTTTTAGCGTCCAGGGATGTTTACACGGTTGATTAGGGGGTTGTTTTGATGCATAAACGGAGAAGGAACGCGTGGCCCGACAAGCTCCGAATGTCGCTATTAAAACACGCTCTGCTCATGACAGGTGGTGATGGGGCTTCTGGACAGCAGGGGTGGGGGTTGTTGTCCCTAACGCAAAGTCAAACACTAGGTGTGTGTGGGAGCGAGTGGGAGTGTCCGGGACCCAAGCACAGTGATTTGAGATAATAGTCTCTACGAGGACGCTTTGATGTCGCCGATTAGCAAGGCAGAACAGGTACAAGGGAGCATTACCAGCTATTAACAGGCCTTTTTTAAACATTCTGCTTCTGGGGGTTGTTAGTTCGGTTTTGTGCCGCTGTCAGTCAAGTTCATCTAATCCTCTTTTAATTTCAAACTGTCAGGTTCCCAAGCTATTATTCAATTTGTCATGTAAACCCGGGATAACTTTTCAATATGTTCGCAACGCTTTATTTTGACTAACAATACCAGGATACAAGAAAAAACACCGCCGGGTTAGGTTTAAATCCGTCCAGTCTCTTCTTTTATTAAACAAGGGATTTGGCTTTCTCTCGCTGTAGTGTATGTTTTTCAAAAAGGATGGCTCGCCGTGTGTCTAGGTCCAATTTTGTTTAGTTAATTTAAACGTTTTGCAAGTAAGGGTATTTAGAGATAGGTGTAACTTTATTGCATCGCATCATGAGTCTTCGTTTAACCTGGTTTGACCATATTTAGCATGTTGTACAGTGTTTTCAGTGAGTGAATGAAAAGGGTAGATAATATTTTTTAAATTTGTTTATTTTCTTTTTATTATAGGCTCATTTGATTCTATTTAACACTCTCACCTGGTTTTATTGTTTTTTGTGTAATGCTTTATATCAACCATTGTGTGTGCAGCACTTTGGAAACTGTTATTGTTTATAAAATGTGCTCTATAAATAAAGTGGATTTGGATTTGGAGATGGAAACACACCCTTAGTATACATTTTTACGCCTTGTGTGGTTCAGAGCACTTTATAAGTTTCAACCCTGCCCTGTTTTGGACTTAAATAGTTGAGTCATACCAAGGTGTAGACTTGCTTTAGGTTGTTTTCACAGAAACCTATTTTTAAAGTGATTGTTTTCTCAAGTGTCAGCTATTTTCTCCAAAATCTCCCATTTAACCATCTGGGTGGATAAAGATAAAAGATGCAGAAATAGAGGGCCCACAGTTGGAGAGTAGGACGGCTAATCGGGGTTAATTGTCTGCTGTTGTTTTGACCCGGAGCACGAACAAGATAAGAGGAGCGGAGAGGAGCCGGAGTGGGATTTAACCTAAAACAGAAACTAGAGAAGAAAGGGAAAAGTGCGGAGACTACGCCAGAGCAGCTTGAAACTGACCCTAGGTGTGCACTTCCAGGGAAACCCGAGATATTGTGCAATATATTTCTCACCTGCTTAACAAAGGCAAGTTTGGCCCATAATTTCAAGCATGAATCACAGGCTGCCAGCATGTGTCACTGTATACACGGGAGGGTGAAAAAGGAAAAGGGTGACGCAGAGTGAAGACAGTTAGAAAATGTGAATTATCTTCAAGATGAAATAGGCGGATGACTTGAAATGCCCTAATGTTGAAAACCAGCCTTCAGCTCCAATTTTCTCTGTTTGAAACCAGAGACATAGGCCTCTAAAAGATCTCCACCGTCACAGACTTTGATTCAGTGACACACAAAAAGCTCTACTTCCCCCAAACCGTGTTGTGTATATGAACAGAAATGTGAATTTAATCCCCATATTCAATTATGCACCCAAACATTCTCACAGACACTCAGCCTGTAACATGAAACACCTACACAAACAAGGCGGGAAGTAAACAGCATCGTCGGCTGTAAACATACAACTGATGCAAACACATTAATGTTTGTGATTGTAAAGACAGCCGCGTCTCGGTTTTGGACACCAGGAATGAACATGTGTAAATTTTTGCCCGACAGATTGGTGCATTTGTCTAATTGTTTGACATTATTACAACTTACAGCTTCACAATATGAAGACAATGTACTCCAGTCAGATGACTCTGCAATAACAAAATCAGTTTGGATAAGGGGGACTTTCAGAAATATGCACATGTGGACTTTTTCAATATTCCACAGTGTCAGAACATAGCTTTAAATCTTCTTTTATGATTTTGAAATTTGTGAGTTTAAATGAAAAGGATGATGGAAGATAACCAGCAATGTGGCAACGCATGGCAATAAATCACACAACTGTATGAGTGAAACCAAATAGTTTTGTGCTACTTTCAAGTCGTTGGTATTGCCATTAATTTAACATAATGTCACCGAGGGTAACCACATAGCTCTGATTCGCCTGTCGTGCCCTTCAATTGATCATTTAAAATTTTTATTTTTTTAAGCCTATGAGAAAAATTAGAGCACCATAGCATTAAATTAGTTTTGCAATGTAATGTGCTGTACTAGTTTTTTATTTGAAATAAAGGCCGGAAACTAGAGGTCGACTGACATATCGGGCCGATATTTGGGTATTTTACAGTATCGGCCGGTATCTCCGGGAACGAACCTTTTATGGATTGGAAAGACTTCAGACAGAGCCTTAATATAACTTCCTAAGCCTCAGGGGAGCTGAGAAACATCGCGGTGAAATTTGGTTAGACGTTTGTAAACCTCAGAGGCTTGGGTCGTATTTTATATATTTCATGTTGCAGACTTTTGCTTATAATTTCGTAACCATAAGAGACTGGAATCTCATCCCCCAAAATCCCGGCATCGGTCTTAGAAAAACCCATAGCGGTCGACCTCCACCTGAAACATCTGAAATTATACAGATAAACACGACACCAGATATCGACTCATCACCTTCATCAAGTTAAATAATCAGTCTTGGAGGCGTATTTCACACCACTGTTATGGTTTCCAATGCTTCGGCTGATTTTTAATTAGGCCTTGGACATTTGAGATGTGGACGTCATCAAAGAGAGTTTTAATGGGAGTTTTTATTATCTTTCTTCTCTACAGTTCGTTACCCGCAGCTGGTGGTGCTATTGGCCGCTGCTGCGGTCTCTGCCCTGGACGCCAGCGAGAGGAGCTCTATAGAAAGTACCTATGAGCTGACTAAGTACCTGGAGTATCAGCTGAAGGAGATCAAAGACGTATATGTGAGTACTTTATCATCAGAACAATGAAAATACTATTCAAATCAAACAGTGACAGATTCCTCAGACTGCCAAAAGTTAATTGTGTAAATCATCACCAGCCTCGTGTGAGTGTGTGTGGGGCATATGGGCCAAAGATGGTCTCTTAAAAAAGATCCAATTCCTCACTAATTAACACGTTTCACTTTGTGTACAATTTATTTATACAAAGATGAAAGTAATACTCCTAATTTTCTAATGGAGAACATGGGCGCTTCCTGGCAACTGCAACAACACAGCGGAAAGGACTTTTCCATTTGATTTTAATGAATGAGAACAGTGTGTTGAATTAATGCTCGCCCTAAAGGTGTTTGGAGACGTGTTTTAAACTAAGTCCTAGGTCCAGGGGTTCATTAAAATATACTACTGTTTATATTTAACTGTGAGGCCGGGCTGTTTGAGCGTTTATGCCATTTCATCACTGCAGACTGTACATCTATCCACCCACATTTTAATAAAACGATCAGCCATATTCATATTTATTTGGCGCAAAAGTTGACCAACAACCGTCAAACTCAGAATAAGATTTGGAAAAGTTAGACTTTCTTTGTAAAACATTGTATTTAGAAATGTAAGGGCTTGACCTCTTAACCCCCACCTTAACTGAGTGCATTTTCTCCCATTTTCTCCAGTTTGGCTTAATCCAAATCTAAAAGCTTCTTGACTGTTTTTTTTTAATCGCTTTTTAACCCACTTTATCCATCGCTTTGTTGTCATACCGCCTTTGCTGTGCCCGATCCCGTCAGACCTTGGAAGCTAAGCAGGGAAGGGCCTGGTCGGTACTTGGATGGGAGACCGTTTGGTAACACCAGGAAGCCTGGCGAATGTAGTGAGTGAGTGAGTGGTTGGTGGTGGTCGGAGAGGCCGATGGCGCAGACTGGCTGCCTCGCTTCCGTCAGTCTACCCCAGGGCAGCTGTGGCTACAATAGTAGCTTACCACTACCGACTATGGAGTGAATGAATAATGCAATGTAAAGTGTCTTTGAGTGTCCAGAAAAGCGCTATTCAAACCTGATGTATTATTGTCATTATTTTTGTGTTGTTTTTTGTTTTTTGCACTTCCATCCCTGTTTTTGTCTAATTTATGTTGCTGTTTTGATGCATTTTTGACAAACTGGAGACAATGTGGTTGTTCAGGTGAGGGTTAGGAGGTTAAATAAGATAGATTGGCCAATGTCCTGATTATCGAAATTATCTAAAACAAAAGTATTGTTTATTGTTATTGTTTGCCCCAGTCTGGGGCGACGGTGGTGCAGATGGTAGAGCGGGTCGTCTCATGATCAGAAGGTCAGGGGTTCGAATCCCGCCTCCTGAAGGTGCACATTGTCGTTGTGTCCTTGGGCAAGACACTTCACCCACCTTGCCTCCAGTGTCTGCGTACACTGGTGTATGAATGGGTGAGAGGTTCCTAGCTGTAAAGCGCTTTGAGTGCCTAATGTAGGTGGAAAAGCGCTATATAAGTTGAGACCATTTACCATTTACCATTTGCAATTTGAGTCTACACATACGCATGTTATGACTGGTTTTGTAAGATCTTTAGTTTTTCTTTTTGTTTATTGGTAGCATGGCCAAAAAGATATACTAAGTTTATTATTTTGGGAATGTAGTTTAAAATAAATAGAATATTGTTTTTCATTTGGCTTTACCCCATTCTAAAAGTTTCTTGAAAAAAGCATTAAAAGAGCGACAAAAACGAGAATGAAAACGCAACAAAAAAGTGACAAAAATACCACAAAAAAGCAACGATAAAAGAGACGAAAATATGACAAAAACTGTTAAAAATTGTGGCATTTACACTGTTGATCTCCAGTCGAGAAGCTTCTAGGAGGTTAAAATGATGAGTAACATTCAAGTAAACCTTTGTTGCGAGTGGAGTAACCGACTAACAGTGTTGTTTTTCTTCTGCAGCTCACATATCTGGGCCCTCCATTCAATGAGAAAGACTTCTCTCCTCCACGGCCCAACAGCACCGCCCTGACCCTGCCGAGCGCCGCCACTCGCCTAGAGCTGTGGCACGGTCTGGAGAACCAGGCTCGACTGGCCCAAAACCAGAGGGCCTACTCCATCCTGTTGGCCGCAGTCAGGGAGCTCGCTCGATCCACCCTCTGCCCCTCTCTCAAAACATCCCTCTTACATTTCTGCACGGGCCTGGACGGGCTCCTTGGCTCTATCTCCGCACTCATGACCACACTGGGGTACGCGCTCCCGGCTTCATCCGCAAACATGAGGATGCTCAGTAGCGACATGCAGAGGGGCGTCGCCAGGGACCGACCAGCTCCCCTCATGAGCCCAGGTCTGTACCAGTCCACGGCGGGGGCGGAGTCGGGACAGCGCGGCAGCGTGAGGCGAACGCGTACTAGGGTTGTCCGGGGCGACGAGGGGGATGCTGCGGATTTGAGGAGAGCGGAGACGTCTGGGAAAAGGAGCGCTGGGGCAAAGGAGCGAGGAAGACGACGCGGTAAAAGGGAAGAGCCCGAGAGGTTGGAGTGGAACATGGAGAAAGACGTCCAAAGCATTAGAGGCGCAAAGAGGAAGCTGTTGGCTCTAACAGAGGAGCCCGAGTTCAGCATATCGCCGCCGGGCACCGAAATGGAAACTAATCTCAACACAAATAACAACAACGCATTTAGTTACAACCTCTATGCGCCATACGGTGACACAATAAGGAAGGAAGACGGCGTCATCGCAGAGAGAGGGCTTTCCGTCACGGTGACCAGAGACGCCAAACCAAGCCCGTCACTGAAATATTCCAAACATCACCGGTCTCCTCGCTCGCTCCTCCCTTCCACAATCCCACCTCCCCTTTCGACACTTTCCCTGCTGTACCAGTTCGGGACAGGAGAGGAGCACACCCTTTTACCCCAGCCGGTCCCGCTGTCTTTACGAAAAGGGCTTTACTCGCCTCCCCTGCGCTCATCCCCACCTTCCTCCTCTCTGTCGGTGCGGCCAACAATGAATGACTTTGCCAGGAAAGTGGAGGGGTTTTGGATACTGCGCGAGCTGCAGAGCTGGCTGTGGCGGTCAGCAAAGGACTTTAACCGCCTTAAAAAGAGACTCTGAGGATGTGAAGAGAAAGCAAAGACACATTGTATCAGACTGTATTTGCACAAAACCAAGACTGGAAAGAAACTGCAAGCACACGGAAAACATATTGATTCATATTATACTGGAAGGCATGAATGAAGGACTTAAAAAGAAAGCCCTAACATAAGATCCAATGTTGCTTATCCGATGACCCAAGCGCCTCATTCAACACATACTCGGTTACGGTTCAAAGATCAACAGAAATACAGCTGTAGGTGGTTGGGTGCATAGACACACGGGGGTCAAGAGAGAGACAGGCAGCCGCACGGACAGGGCAACCATTGAGAAAAGTCTGATTCAGTGACCTCACAAGTGTGAATCAGCAAACATTCGCATTGTCCTAACGAGGGATGAGAAAACTGTAAATGGGAGACGGACAAAGGGAAAGGAAATAGCCCAAGGATGAGGAGTGGAGGAAGCAGAAGACGACGACCGGGGGAGGCGTGAGTCAAGTGGGTACGAGGACAGTGCTGAGTAATCCCTTGTCCGCCGCTTGGTTACAGTAACTCTATAACAGGGCTACACAGAACTGTCCAGGCAAAAGGTGGTCATAATGGCGCGACAACGCAGCATTGTGGTAGACCGTAACTTACAAATATCACCAGTTTAATGGCTGCTTTTTATTTAGGACACTTGCTCTGATGTCATTTCACCTATTGCATCATGCCACGTTTCCACCACAACACATCAGCTGCATATTTTATATTTTAGTTTGCTGAAATTTTATTGGACTCTGGAGAAAATCAGTGCCATTTTAGGAAGGCTGCGGGGAACAAATGTTTCTTTTTCTACAAGCACAATGTAGTAAAAATAGTGATGTGCTGAAGTACTTGTAAATTGAGGATAAAATGTATCAAGTGGACAAGTTATTGAGTTAAAAGAATGTTATGTCTTCGACTGTTTTTCTAAACGTTTTTCTCATTGAATAATTTATTACACGTGGCATTGATTTTCTCCGTAATCTCGAGAAAGTGAATGGAAAAAGATTAGGCAATAGGCAGTACACATATTTTGACAATTACAGCCTTTCATTACTTCTGTAGCAACTTGGTTTGTTTATCAAGAAGCCCATTGTGTCTTTGCGATGTGCCTTGAATTTCACAGCTTATGTTGATGTTATCTCTTAAGTATTTATTGAGAAAGATGTTTATTTATTATTTTTTTTTCCTAGTGTGAAAATACTCAAAGAATAAATCCTAGCTTTTGTACACAATGCCTTGTTAGTGCTCATTTGGGACCGCGTTACGGGATGGGAAAGGAATGGGAAGTGAATGTTTGACTTTTATAGATGGGTTTTAGTGATTGGCACAAGGGGGAAACAAAGACCGGCTCTCATTCACGCATTAAAAGAAAAAGCCAGCAGAGGCGGGGTGCTAAAGTTTATTATTTGTCTGTCCTAGTGAAAATTTACGATCTCACATCTTTGCCTTTCATCTTTGTCTAACCCCCTTTGGTAGACCCCCACCCCCTTTCTTGCTCTCTATTTGGGACCACATTGTCTCACGGAGCTCTTCTTCCAAAAACATGGCTCAGTGCAGTGACATTGAGAGATTTACGTGTGCCAAAGTCATCCCAGGTACAAACACTGCCCTGGTAATCCTCGTGACAACCTCAAATCTCTTGTGTCTTGTGTTAATGCTCCCATCGCATCCTTTCTGCTTTGTGGTCCGCGCTGGTTCTTTCATGAAATCTTTTCCTATTCTCTTTTTTCTTCTTTGTTTGTCTTTATTGCTTTGGACTTTTTTTTTTTTTTACTATGTGCTACTGCCTCGGGCCACGTATTAAAGGATCAATGAGAATCTCCCTTTCCATCACCTCCGAGGTACACACCTGCACACAACCACACAGCGTCCTCCAACAAAAATAATCCTCAACACACACATCCAAAGAAGCATTATACTGGTTTGACAAGTGCACACAACTTTAAAACAGCAAACTACAGCAACAAGGCAAGTCCCTAATGACACAAAGTGAAAATGTCTATTGTGAACATGAAATCTGTTCTACGTTCATCTGGTTTGTTTGCTATTGTGCTAATCATTATCAAAAGCATTAGCAGCTAATGCTTTGGGCAAATAAGCTAAACTAATGACATTGAGTTAGTGCAGTTTTATGGGTGAAAAACATTTGCATGTAAAATGTATGGATGGTTTGAATGACTAAAAAACTAAGTGGGTGCAGCACATTAGTGTGTATTTTGTTTTGAATAATTTTTCCTCTTCAATTTGGCCAAATGGGAAAGTGTGAAATAGCGATTTTAAAGAAAATCCAACAGACCAAAGATGATTTCTACTCACCTCTTTACATATTCTTATGTAAATATAACATTTTTAGTAGGAATTAAATACAACTTTAAAATGTGTGTTTTTTTCACTACATAAAACAACTATCTTTGTTTATAAATTCATTTCTGTTTTTAGCTTTGAGAAATTGGGCTTTTCAAATGCTTAAATTAGCTGCACAGATAGTTTTATCAGGACTCCCCCTAGTGGTATAAAACTACTGAAATATTACTTGATGTGGATGGAATCTGTTAACACAGTTTCACATAATTATATATTACATAACAATTTTCTGCATTATCATGGTAATAAATATTTAGCGTATTCCCTTGAGTCACACAGGAAGTGACTTTTACGGAGGGGGTGGACTGTGTCAGCGATTACACATCATTACTTTTACTAAAAAGGGCTAAGGGTTAACTCCGATCACTTAAACATACACACTCAAGCCTGAGATGCAGAGTGTTTTTTACATTCAGTAAGCAGTCACTGAGAGACTGCCAGAAGCCGACAAAGACAGCTTTGTGTGCTGCATGTAGACGGCGGGTGTAACGTGTGCCCCTGTGTGGGCCTGCTGCAAACACAGCATGTGTGTGAATCATTATCTCGATTGTGTCAGAGCTTCATTGGGAAAAGACTTGTCGAGCGTAGCTATCTACCAGCAATCACTCAACACAAATCCGTCTGCTTCTCCTGCTCTACTCTGTGTCTGTCGACGAAGGAGAGACAGATTGCTGTAACTAATATGTTACAGGAGTGCCATGTTAGTGGCCTAATACTTAACTCTGGAGACGTTTGATGAGAAAAGATAATGTGATTGACAAGTCATTGACATTATTGGCTTGTTAGGTACATCAGGCAGCTGCTGAAAGAAGAACAGTGTGTCTCTGCTTTAAACCCGCTGCACATGTGCTGTCTGTCTGAGCCTGTGATCTCAGCCTCCAGATGAATCTGTGCAACTGTCATGCTACAAAACTTTTATTTGCTCTTTGCAGCGTTTCTTCTTTTTCCAGACTAACCCATCGTTTGGTTGTCCTTTAACCACTTGACTTTTGGAGTAAATCCTCTCGTCTTAAAGGTCAAGTATGGGTGGCCATAAAGTTAAATAATTGCAGGCCGTTTGCATCCATGCGAAACATTAATGTTTGTTTCAGTCTTGTAAAAAGGAAACAAATGCTAACTTTTTTAGTTAGAGGATATTCAGTTAATTCTATGTTTAGCGACAAAACGTATATCCCTATTCTCAAAACAGGTCTTTATGTCTAAAAGCTGCTACAGACATGGTATTGTCGGACACCCCTCCTAATCTGGCGCTCTCAATTTGTCTTTTCTGCCCTTCAGCTTTTGTGTTCCCCTATCCCCACGTCCATCCATCTTGTCCAACCAGCCGAGTAGCCATTTTAAACCACTTTGTGTCATTTTCACTCTCTTTACCCTGCGTGTCCCCTGTTGTTTTTCCGCTACAATCGAACCCTTTCACGCTTCCTTCCAATTCCCTGGGCCACCCCCGCGCTCCTCTTTTTCCATCTGTCTATCTCTGTCTCTGCTCCCTCCCTCCTCGGTTCTGCTCACCTGCAGCACATAAAAATTCCTATTTTCTTTCTCCAGAGGATTGTTCAGTCGCTTAGGGATTTACTGCATTCCTCCATGCGCTCTTCTTGTACTCTGTATCTGTCTGCCCCCCGTTTTAGCGTCTTGGCAGCGCTACATAGCATCAGATTCAGCGCATCTTCCCCTTCTTTTGTCCTTTTAACACGTTTGTATCCCTCCTTAACCCTTCTCTGTTTGCTTTTCTCATCCCTCCCTGTCATTTAAAAATAACACACGCTAATCCCGAGCTTGTTTTTTTCCACGGCCAAACCCTCATTACAATTTTTTTCCCGTGGCTGCCGTCGTACCTGCCCCACCTGACCTCTCCCTGCTGGGTTTCTGCCACAGAATGGGATGTCCCGCCTCTGCTCACATTGCTGCAAGGTTCCAGGGTTGGGCATCATCTCAGTTTAGTTTTTTTCATATTTTTGGGGGGGTGGAGGGGGCAAAACGACACCTCAGGCATGGGATGAGATTGATTTATGGGTTAATCAATGACTCGTCCGTGTGAGCAAAACCGCAGAGGAGAGTGAGCTCTTTCAAGTCAGGTTCGCTCCCGGCTTGTAGACTGCGCTCCCTGAAGGGAAACACCGTCAGCTGTCATCTTCTGTTGTTCGGCTTCTCAAAAACATTTTCTAAAGCAATTAGCGGAAAGAGAATACGGCGTTCGATCATCTCAGGCGATTAACTTGTACTTGTACGTTTTGTTATTCTCCTTTTGAAATGTGGCCAAGCATAAAAGGGATCCTTGCCTGTAAAGTTTCACAAATGTAAGGAAGAAAGGCGAGTCAGATGGCATCGCATCTTGAACCTATATATGATATAAACACACATCACATTGCACAAGATTTGAATCAGGTTTTGATAATGAAAACAGTTTCCAAATAGTTAAAAGTTACAATAGCTTGTGAATACTGCAAAAAGGGAACAAAAATGCATTTGTAGTTATTTATTTCGAGTATGACGGTATTTTTGTTAAAGATCAACAAATGCTGCAAAACAGTATAAAGGAATAGGCCACCGTTTTTCCATACCAGACAGGTACGCATCAACTCGTCTAAGCTCAGGTAAGAACATATCTCAGTATGGAAAAACGGTGGTCTGTTCCTTTAAAGAAGGAATGGTCATGTGTCACCATAATTTGCTTACATAATTAAATGTTTCTAATTCATTCATTATATGGATGATTGTTTCTTTTATAAAGTCAAATACTAACCCTCAATGACCATAACAGAACATAATAGCGATTGTCAGTCCATCTGTGGGCAGGGAGTGTTTTTGAGTCTCTGGAGTCAGAATGGAGTAAATGGACAAAGCAGAAGCGAACAGTAGTAGAGATTATTATTACTATTTTATGTGTCTCTCATCACCATTGTTCAATATCAGTGAGTCGCAGATTTTTTATCAAGCAAACACATGGTACCAAAGCAAAGCCAGACGACGGCAGGATGTTTAACAGTACCTAATATGTGAGATGAGTGACAGGTCCTGGCGCCGGCACAAACAAATGAAAAGCACAGGAGGGGTGTGTTATGCAGAAGCAGCGGGGGAACATATTCAAATATAAGGTGATACTCTGCACCTTTGTTTACTGAGCCAAATTTTTTGGCACCTCTCATTGAATGTAGTTACTGCTTATGACAAGCTTACTCCTCTGTGGCTTGTAAAATTTAATATTTGATTAATAGGCGCACTGGAGGGAAAACGAAATGGCATTTTTTCCCCTATTTCCCCTGGGGCCTTGGGTGAGATTCAATGAGGCATTTTACATGTTACTGTGTCCCGGCCTACTTTACGTGTTTGACAAGTCATGGTTGGTAAAGAGACTTAAATAACTGCTTTGAAGCACCTGTCTAAACCAGGAGGCCTAGCTGTGCTCTCTCCTTCACGTCAACCTCAAAACGGGGGAATGGTGTGAAAGGTAAATAGAAAGCTTTTAAACTGTCTGAGAGCCAAGAGACAAAGATTATAGAGGAACTGGACATCGAGGATGAGTCTTAACACATCTCTCAGTGTCAATTAGGAGCGAATGTGAGCATACGTGTATATTCACACTCTTCAACCCAACATAAACAGACTCTGGCTTCTGTCTCCAAAGTCCTTTTGTCATAAATCAAGACAAATCAGGAAGACAAATATTCATCTCCAAAAATCAACACTATTTTGTATTGATGTGTGATGTGAATGTGAATGGGCCCCTGTGACAAATTGTAAACTGTATTTGCAACAACATATTAGATGTTCAAAAACAACCTCTGCTATACTCAATTATAAAACAAACTTCTTCACAACAATAGTCCCACAGCCACTACTGCTACCTCCACTGTTTCAGCGACTACTGATAATGTGGCTTCCATTTGGCAATTAACCTCTTTTTTTCTTATTTTTGCTTTAAAAAGCTTTTCTGAGTGTCTTTATTAATAAAATTTTACAGTCTATCTCTTCCCCCCCCCCCCCATTTACACAAGAAATATTCAACTGTCTTTTGATTTCTTTTACTTCAAAGCCTATGCCCAGCCTGGTATCATTAAAGTTACAGCTAACAGGATCGTTTCAGGCCTGAAAACAGCGTTGAGTACAAAGGGCACATCGATACACAGTCTTCCTATGAACCATACAGTAATGTGATGCCTTCTCTTCATACCGTTACGCTGCCTGATTTGTCTTTTTAGTTTGAGCGCAATCAGACAAGACCGGACCGAAAAGCAGACATGCTCCTATTTGTCTGGCTGGACAAAGACGGTTGGTGAACAAAGAAGAATGCCTGTATAATGCGAGACAAGGACACTGGGTTTTCCGGACTTTGGGCCAGATTCGTGGAAGGCTCTGCATGAGCTGGAATCACATCCCATTTGTGGCAAAGAGTTTGATGCTTGACAGATTTGAACTCGTAACTTTTAAACTGATAGAACAAAGGCCAAACATGCAAACGTTTCAACTGGTTCAACTAGGTAAGTGAGCTTTAAACGTGGGGCATTATTCTCACATAATGATGAATATCGTGCATACTGTTAGCCTTAACCCCCACATGAAACAAGCACATTTTCTCCGGTTTGATTTTACCCAAATCTAAAAACGTCAGCATCAAAATAGCGACCAAAAAAGTGACAAAAAATTTGGCACAAAAATGTTACATAAAAGGCAACTAAATTTTTTTTACTTTTGAACATGTTTGTTATTCCCTCATGAACCATATAATTGAAGTTCTGCTTTGTTTCAGTCAAGCATGCTTCAGTGTGCCATTCAATGTGCTTCCATATCAAGAGCTAAAACACTTGCCCCCCACCTGATGATGTCATGAGGTGGTGCTTTAAAGTCCATACAGCCTCACTGGATCATATCAGTGATCGCTGACCGCTTTCAAAGCATGTCTTCTACTTAAAGTACATAAAGTCCCGCTGTGCTTCACTCCACTCTATGACAGCAGTTGTAGCAACTTACAAAAGCAAAAGTAATGGCTAAATTACATTAACCTCTTAACCCACACTTCAACCAAGCACATTTTCTCCAGTTTGGCTTTATCTAAATATAAAAGATTCTTGAAAAAAGCGTCCAATTAATAGCAACAACAATGAGACAAAAACGTGGATGAAAATGCAAAAAAGAGCGACAAAAACGTCACAAAAAGGTAATGAAAAAGTTACAGAAATGCAACAAAAAAGTGACAAAAACGAAACAAAAAAGCGATGGAAAAAATATATAACAAGTGACGACAACTAAGCAAAGACACGAGGAAAAAGATCAATTTTGATGACTTTTGTAGGTCTTAGCTTTCAAATGAGGCACTACAGTGGCCTAATAGGCTTGTCAGCGCCAGTCGGGAATCTTTTAGATTTGGGTCAAGCTGAACTGGAGAAAATGCACTCGGTCAAGGCATGTTTGCAATATGCTACATTGTAAAGCATAAAACACCAAGGTAAGGAGTACCACAATCACAATTTATCGCAAATCGCAAAGGCGGCAATGATTATGGTTGACGGAGGCTGAATTGTTTGCCGTTTTTGACTCACAACAAGAAGCTCCCAGGTTTGATTCCATATATGTTGTTTCTTTTCCAGTCAAACTACTTGACTGCTTCTTACTTGGCATTGAAAGATGGGGAACCAAAGGACAAATTTCCCTTCAGGGGCAATTAAGTACATTAAGTCTGAATCCATGGGGTCTTACTATGTGTAAACCTTGCAACAGTTTACTTTCAATCCCTAAAAACATGTTCTGAAATGCATGGGAATCTTCCATTATTGTTATTAATGCTCTTGGACAAGTTTGCAAATGCGCATTGTGAACTGGATTTCAAAACAAAAACTGCAAACCCTATAGCCTCAAACCTTGTAAGAAAAATCTCGATGTCTCGTGTTTTTCTGCCCTATAAGGATAAAGCTTAATACGGGACGTTAAAAAGTTCAAAAGGAGTTAGGATCATGAATGTTGAACAGAGATGTAGAGGCTCACAGCTGCCCTGCAAACCCTGCAAGAATGTTCTGCTGGGAGCAAAAAATATCAAAGCCAACCCCAACAAGTTGTTTTGAATAAGTTAGTGCTTTCATGTGTCGTTTGCCGCTGTAGACGGAACAAAGATCAGACGCGCTGGTCAGTTTCAGAGCGACTGCGCTGCTGTGGCCGTCAAAGCTAATCCCCCGGCACAGAGGGCTCAGTGGGAAGCGAAATAACGAGTGACTAGAATTCGATTTTCTTAAACGTGCTACAACTTGATTGACATGTTGTACAATCAAATCAAAGTGCCGACAGATGGTACTGATTTCTCACAAGTGTTGTGGTTGAGGGACACGCAGCGAATGAATGAGAAAGCAAAATAAAAGAGAAACGCAGCCAAACAGACTTGAGCTTGATATTCGACCAAAGAGCCCCTTTCTCTTGACGTCACAGTAGTGTATTTCTTGGCGATTTGCTTTTCATTAGAATGACTATTGTCGTTTGTGTCTGTGGGCTGATCTAAGGAAATTGAGGGGCCGCAAAGATGCTGAGAAACACTTGTTACAGTGGCTTTGGTTCTGTCTGGAGACGTGCTGCTGTCCGTTTCCTTATATACTGTATTGTTTTACATGTCACCCCCTGAAAATAAAGTCTTTTTTATCAGGCCTTTTTGGAAGCTACTATTACTCGGTATGTTCTTAACACGTAGTAAAACTGATACTGTTAAAGCTGGCTATAGTTAACCTCTCGCTCTTGAGCTTTAAACAATACGGCCCGGGTATATATTACTCTGGGGTCCATAGATAAATGAATTAGAAGTGAAAAAACGCATTGCACAGTCACAGGCAATATTTTCGTAACCGATGTGGTTCCCATCTGAGCCTCTGTAAAGCTCTTGTGGACTTTCATTAAAGTATGCTTTTAAGTTAATGCATGATCTTATCGTGCTCTGCGCTGCGCTCAGAGCCTCTCTCGTCCTGCAGACTGTGTGTACACCTCTGCCTGAGCCGTTATCGCTGCTGATCTTCTTCCTGCTGTGTCCCTCTGTCTGTGGACCCACACACCTTGCGGCATTTCAGTCAGATTTACTCTCCGCTTCCAGACACTCATTATCTACTTCAACGTATTTAGTGCTGTGGCCTTAAAAGGAAGAAATAGAAGAAGGCAGTAGAAGAGGTGCGCACAGGCCTCAGACTCAGGCCTCTTCTCATCTTTTGTTTTTCCCGGTGAGAGTTAGTGTTACAGCAGCTGCCCTGGCTCCTCTTCCTGTCTGTACTTCATGCTTTCTCTTCCCTGCTCATCCATCATGTGCTGTCGCCGGCGGTCACAACACTGTCATGTAATTATTGCACATTTATGTAAATATGCTGGTTCTACACAAGTGCAGAGTGGGTTCATGCGCACTCTGGGTTCCTTTGACTCTATACTTCTGGCTTTAGAGCTTTATGTCATAATTCAAGCCAGAGGCAGACGGCTGATTGGCCCACAGGCCCCGCAGCACATCAGGATCCCTTTGATTTTACACTGTTCTCAGTGGCGGCCGTCAGTTCTCAGACAGCAGGAGGCCCATGAAAGGAAAATGAAAATGTGCTAATTTCTTTTAGGCACCTACTCGGCTCAAAAGGAACAAATTCACCATTAGCAATTTGGAGGATTCTTTTTATTAATGGTTTTGCTGTACAGAGCCAACATCCAGTTTCAATTTTAGGAGCCACAGTGGGAGTCTAACCCCTAACCACAGCACAGCTGGTGCCATGGCCTGCCTGTCGAGCTACAAAGCGGGAGTGTGCTTAGAAACAGCATGAAAACTAGTGGCGGCCAGTGCTTTCTGTCCTGAAGAAGATCCATGTGCCCCTCGAAAGCAGGTCAAGTTGAACCTGAACTTCTGTGGGAACATCTTTCTTCACTTACAACTAACAGACTTATTTATTTGATTAATATGTGTCTTTGTAATAGTATTTCTCAAAAGCACTTTCCCCTTGCAACTTTTACAGCATCAAAAAAAGATAACTCAAGTAATACAGGCACAATTATCTCTTCCATGCCATGGACAGACCACAGTATTGTACAGTACAGTAAATGGTTTAGGACAACACAGGGCCAATGGATGTTCATATGGCCAGGAAAGCCTAGCGATAAACTGTATGTAACGTCTGCCTGCGTTTTTGTCTGTTCTGAGGAGGGTCCCACATGTTCCTTGTACCTTGACTGCTTTAGATCTCCATACATCATGTCCAGTGCGCGTTGTGTGAACACATTCCTGGAGTGCTTTTGGGTTATGATTTTGGGAGAGTCTATTTGTCTTGTTCAAAAACACCGCGCCCACAAGTTAGATGTATGATGCAGTGAGGAGACTGATGTGTTTCGGGGCAGATTTGGTGTAATTAAGAATAATGACAAAGGGAAAAAAAGTTCCACCTCGGACTAAACACTATAGAACCTGAGCAGGAAATGTTTTCACGTTAACTGCAAAGAGCACATAGTTGGATCCAGGGAGATGTGTCTCAAAGATGTATTCCTGCTTTGTTTTTAGTGCAAGAAGAGAAAGCTGGATTAGATTAGGGGTGAACGCGCCTGTTCTGAATCTGACCACAGGGCAAATAACGACACTGGAAACTGTTTTGTTTTAACACACCATACAGTTTCCTAAATGATTGGCCAGTAGTTAAAGAGGTTAAATAGAGCTTCCTTGTAAAGCAAAGCGCCTTGCTGTGTTTATGGGCCTCTGTTGCCCCCCTGTGGTCAGCCGTGAGAGTTACCTAACCCCGCCATGAGCTGCGAGCAAAGCTTCACCACCTGCGTGTCGTTTGGGAGCTGAGAAGAATGATGTGTTATGGCGCTGTGCTAATGGGATCATGGGATTAGATATGTTTTATGTTTCAGATATCGTGAGACGCGCCGCACCCCTGCCAAACGACCAACCTCACAATCCTCACAGTGATGCAAATTAGGACCATATTGACTCCCTGTGTGCACATTCATTGACTGCTTTCCGGGCCTGTGCTTTTCTTTTTTTAAGGAGTAGATTGAAGAATGATAATTAGGTCTAATAGGTGGAATTTCCAAAACTATGAAAAAATAGCAGGTGATACAAGGTAATGGGGGCTTTGGGACAAATTAAAACTGACACTGATGAGTGATGACATAGATTGTTGTAGTTTAGAATCACACAGTACCTCTCCAGCCTGGTCCAAGGAGGAGCTCCCCAAACTATAACTTTAAGTAACAATCTGCAAACATTTAGGTCAATATAGGATAGAATAATAGGTCATACTTTATTTTACACAACCTTGATACATTGTACCAAACTAAATTTAGTACATTGTACTCTGCTGTGTAACAATCTGTAATAACTTGTACCTATGTAGTATATACACAATGGAGTAATGTGTAGTATGTACATAGTGAAATAAGGCATAAGACCCTTAGGGTTAGTGCCTACGGTTAGGGTTAGAGTTAGGATCTTATGTCTTATTACATTATGTACCACCAAAGTACTAACACACATTATTCCATTGTGTATGTACTACATAGGTACAAGTCATTACAGATTGTTACACTTCACATTACTTTGTACTAAATTTAGCAGAGACAATGTATCAAGGGTAGTGTAAAATAAAATGTTTCCGTATAAGGTCATGAAAACTAATTGTGTGTATGTATGTCTTTTGATATATCATATTCACAACTAACTCTCCAGACTGTACTCCACATAAATACAGTAGCTCTCTCTAAAAGTAGCTCATGAGGGAAACGGTTGGAGAGCCCTCGTTTAGCATGTACTTGGAATAAATTGACAAATCTTGGTAAAATGCCTTCCACTCAAAAATAATCGAGTACAGCTGTGAACTTTTACTTTAATATTGTACTGTGAATAACAAAGTATCCTCTCCCCCTGTTATTATTTTGTAAGGCCTTGAAGAGCACAGAAAGTGCACTGGCTTGTGTTTCATTTTTAATTTCATTTTATATTAATACATTAAATACAAGGGGTATTTCCAAGTCTCCACATTCCGGCCTCCACAGTGAGAAAGAGTCACGTACATTTATAGTATACAATGTCATATGAGGATCAAATTCAAATTCCCAACGTCTCTCCAGCGAGATGATGTTGACGCCTGTCAGTCTGCACATATTTCAAAAGTCGTTCCAAAAACTCCAGGGCTCTGCTACATTCCGTGCCAAATATATGCAGTACAAAGTAGAAATAGTCTAGTATGATAGACACGCTTCCAAGGTGTAGTGGTCCGGCCAAAACGCATTCATGCACAAAAACTCTCATGCGTCAAGTCAAAACGAAAGAGGACCTTGGCTTTGGGTCAGTTTTGTTAAATCTGAAATGATTTAAGGACAGTGCCAAAAAGCAAACGTTGCCTTGTGTCGAGCCAACACGCATTAATACAAGCATTTAAACTTAAACCATACTGGCAACTCATACACCCAGCATTATGACCAGCTCCTGAATAATGTAAAGTGTTTTTAATTTAATAGTGAACAGAACAAGATTATTGTGGTTGCAAGAACATGAACTGGAGCCATTACAACTTTATTGGACCACAGAGCACGTTTTGGAGTCTCGATTATTTTACTGCTCTGTCCACTGTTTATGTGTTAATAGGCTCCCCGTTGGTGTAATTGTTCATGCCTACGCATTTAGTTTGAAAGAAAGATAATAATTTGAAAGTGCCCTGGGATCTACATGTGGCTTGGGAGGAGCATTCAATTTAAAGATCTGGCAAATTACAAAGTGATTTGTTATGCCAACCCCCCAACAGTTTAGTTGAAATGGTTATTTACCAACTAAAGATGCAGCCACGGCCTTAAGAACACTCGATCTCATCTAGTTTTGGAAGCAGGGTCCGGTCTGGTTAGTCCCTATGATAGACTGTGGAAATGTCAGGGGTGACAAATACTATAGAAGTCTAAAACACAAAAGCTTCAGTACTAAATTTGCTTAAAAGTCCCTATCCAGTCCAATATTATCAATAGTATTAGTAGTAGTTTTTACCCCCAGTAACATTATTTATATATTACGCTATAGTTAATATTTTACCAGTGTTATGGATATTTGAGCCAGTGTATTCCAAATGCTAGGCTGAATTAACGTCCAAAAGATGGTTTAGTTTCAATGTAATTGAAACCTAAGCAATTAGTTAATGGAAAAACACTTAAATGTATATGTAATTGTAACTAAAATAAAAAGGTTCATTTTTCCATACATTTACTTGAAGTATCTCTATGTGGCCAGAAGGTGGAGTGCTTGTGGGTTATGATTCAACGTCTAAAACAGGCGGAGACTAAAACGTGAGGAAAAAAACACTAGTGGTGCAAAAACGACATAAAAATCAAACGAATAAGCTTAGCTTCCGAGATCTGACGGGCGCAGACATTATTAATATAATAATTTTAAAAAACCTTGTAAGAATTGCATCATCATCATTATTATTCATTGTGTTATTACTATTAATATTATTATTATTATCTCATTCTTTAAAAGTATTTTTTATGTTACATGTATTCCATGACAAATATAAATAATCTTGTAATCACAACTTTCTAGAATGCTTTGTCATCCTTTGAGGGCAATTTATTGTTTTGGAAAGAAACATCTTAACAGAAATCCACATATGTTAAATCCGTTTAACCTTATTATTTATTGTGGATTAAACAGACTTGCTCTATTACCATAACCTTGTGTCTTAAAGTTATTTAAATTGGTAATTATTTTTTCCGTCATAGTCATATGGACTCTAAACCAATAACTTGTCCTTCTGTATGTAATGGAGGCAGGAGTTGTGAACACAATGCACTGTACCGGGAACAAATTCCACCAACTCTGTTGTGTGGCAACACTAATTAATCAGACTTTTACGCTCAGCAGTTAATTTATTATTCACACTTATTTTTCCTTTTACATTACTAATTAATTATTTTGGTCAGTACTTTTACTTCTACTTGACTATTTTAAAGTTAGGAGTGTGACAATATATACATTTTCCGATATATCACGATAATTTGCGGGACGATACGATACTGATACTTTTTATTCCGATATCGATACTTTTTTAATGATTAACGTCACGCATATTAATGAGGCAGCAGTGCGCCACTGTTTTCACAGTCAATAGAGGCCAACAATGATCAAGAATTCAGTCAGGACAGCAGGGGGCAGCACTACAGTTTTAAGCACTTGGACCAAAGACTGTCACACAAATAAATTACTTTTAATGATAGTTTTCATAATAATAATAAAGAGATTCATTTGAGGTTTATTTATTACTTTTTAAATAGGACTGTGGTTCCTTGTTTATTTTAAATGTAAATTAAATAACTGACAGATCTATAGACCCAATTTTCAGTGTGTAAGTCAGGGATCCTTTATACAAATGGTATAAAGCACATGGAAATAAATGTAAATGATGAATAATATGTAGTATGTTAAAATAAAAGTTAAAAGTAGCATGTTTTTTTTTTTTATCGTGAGGTATCGTAGAGTATTTTTGTGCAATATATCGATTATCGCAGTATCGACGTATCATGAGATAATCGTTATCGTAAGCCATGTATCGTGTATCAAATAGTGAGGTATCCAGAGGTTCCCACCCCTATTTAAAGTAATGTTAGTCTTAACGTGTAAACTTTTTGGGCTACTCTACCCACCTCCGTATTACACCTGCCAACCCCACAACCATAGTCTGTTTATCATGTTTGACCGCTATAAACATGTTCTGAAAAGCAAGAGATCATGAGTACTACAATTCATAGTTCATTATTCTATCAAATGTTAAAGCTCTTGGATGTGTTTAAAATGAGCTACATGAATGAAGTCTTTAATTTTCTAACATTAAATATATATGTATGTTACATTGCAAACCTAATTTTATGTTTTATTTTTTTATCACAATTAGACATTTCCCCAAATCCTGCAAGTCATTGCTGGGCTGTCTATGTGGCCTAATTCCCTCTCATTCACAGTCAAATGTTTGATCACTGTGTCAGTGCGGTGAGGCGAGTTGCAGCATTGGACATGGTTTAAAGTAACTGCTCTTGACTTTGGACAGCAGCAGTGAAAGGTGAAGTTTCCAGGTGTTCACAGCTGGAGGGAAGTTCCAACCGGATTATTCTATTGAATGAACGAAGGCTCAGTTGTGCCCCTGCTGCTGGACAAAATGTTCATGAGTAGCTATGATGCATTTTGGCTAGCCTTTATTTCAGATCAAGGATGAACTGGCAAATTGAGACGGAAAATTCAAGTGTTCCCTATAGGGCTTGGTGGGTTGCGGATTTACCTTTGTGGAGCAAACACAGTGGGGTTATGCCTAAGAAGGGTTAATCGGATGAGGATTAATTTGCGCTGAGCTGTCAGTCCTATACAACTTTTGAAAGTAGGAATTAAAGGTCTACGAGGGAATAAGTAAAATTCTCAATAGTATAGCTGTGCTTATACTGTATGCATTGTGCCTTATTATGTACTTATTAGCAAATATAAACTATGACATTGTAATGCAAGGTCTGGACAGTTACAAACAGCGCCGGCTCCAGAACAAACTGACTGAGGGTGCATTTGAGTTTCAAAAGGGTGCAAATAGAGTTTCTCGCCATTAAAATACATTGTGATGCCATTAAAACTGAGGGGGCAAACGTTTCAAAATGAGGTAACCAGGCCCGTGTTACAAACAATAGGTATGAAACACGAAAGTTTGGGACTTAAACACAAACTGTTTGGGTCTGCCAAATGCAAAGTTTTAATAATGATCAGGATTTTTGAGGGCCTGTACTGGTGAAATTCCCCTATCGACCCACTGCCCAGAGTAGTGAGGGGGATTAGGATCCCCTTACTGCCTTAGGATTCTTCATAGAGAAAAATCCTAAGGCTCTTGTTATGCACTTTTATTTACTGTAAAAGGGTGATAACAGTGTAAGATGAGCCATTCCCAGGCCCATTGTTTGTTATGGAACTGTGACCATCACGTGACCTGAATAGTAGCTGGACCTAGTAACAGAGATATCAGTGTGTTGACTCAGAAACATGGCCTACTATTGCTTTACCCACTGCTGTGTTGTTTGGGTGTTTGTAGTCATAGCTGTATGACTTACTACTAGAGGTCGATTGATATATCGGCCGGCTGATATATCAGGTCGATATATGGGTATTTTACAATAGCGGCTATTGACCGAACATGATAGAGACTTCCTGTTTTTATTTTTGGAAACAGCTAGGAGCCTTAAAATGAGCCCACAACTTCCTAGACCTCAGGGCAGCTGAGAAACATTGCGGTGAAAATTGGTGAGAGCTTCCTCTGAAGTGCAATGTGAATAAAGCAGCCATATGCCCCAAATAAAGCGCCCCCTGCTGTTACAGCTCAGCACTGACACATTTTACAGTTTTGAAGCATCATACTAGGGCTGCAACTAACGACTATTTTTGTAATTGATTAATCTACTGATTATTTTTATGATTTATCGATTTATCGCTTGCTGGCTGTTAATAATGTATGAAATTTGTATTTTTTTCAATCACATAAAGCTAAAGTGTGCCACTTGTTGATGGAGTAAACTTGAAGTACAGTGGGGCAAAAAGGTATTTGGCCAAAATCCAATAGGAAGTCTTTGGGGAACTGACCAAATACTTTTTTGCCCCACTGTAAATGTTTGTTGGAGGCTCTAAGTGCTAATTCTGCTTTCTGATTGGATGAGACAGACAGATATTTATGAAATGGAACAATGTACAAAACACTACATACCCTAACTACAAAAACAAGTAGGTTTTCATAAAAATGCACAACTTTCCCGTAATTTTTGCTCTATTTGAGTCTGTGTGAACCAGAAAATGATTAATTGATTACTAAAATAGTTATCAACTATTTCAATAATTGATTAGTTGTCGATTAATCAATCAGTTGTTTTTGCCCTACATCATACACAGGATTTTAGACTGATTTTTTTTTTTAAAATCTGCCAAAAATATTGCTGGTGCATAAATATCGGTCAACCTCTATTTAACACCCGAATGAGGACTCATTACACTTGTGGAGGTCGTTACGGTCCAGATCTCCGTACGGTACAAACACCAAACACTGAAAAAATAAACAAAATAAACACTTACTGAATGGGTTGTGCTGGAGTTGTGAGCATGTGAACCTCACGCATCACGCTGAATACATTACGAGAGTCATTTGCTTTGGCTTCCCCACAGTGTCATGTGCTTTTAATCTTTCATAGCCTTCAGATCCACGTTTGTGCTCTCAAATCTGTATAAACAAACACAACTAGTATATTCATTTAGGTCAATAGTGCGCTACAAACGGGCCTACATGATTTGTTGTATTTTCAAGACAACCTGCAAACTAGACAACTGTAGGCTTAGATACTGTAGATTAGAGGACATGACTCGCAAAGGGTAGGACAGCCTAGTACTCAGGGTTGAGTTGTGAGTGGCAGCGTGCTGGTGACTTATCTCTCCACCCCAAACAGGCTGAGGGAGGGCATAAGAAGTCAAATTAGGCAAAGAAGGGGGAGTTAGAAAAGTAAGCTGAGAGAAAACCAGCAGGATCAGCCCCAACTACAGGAAACAACTACTACAAGGAAGAAAGTACAGTCTCATCCCCCCCATCTCTTTCACAGCTAAATACCAATCAGCTGTGCAACAAAACCTTTCAATGTTTTACACAAATTAAGAAAAGAAAATAATCTTGTACCACATCAGTTTATCATTCTCTTTGTTAGAGGGGTCTGAAACTACAACCCAAGTAAGTCAACTTTACTTTGTTTAATTATTATTTTAGTGTGTCGTGTGACTGTTTTAATAAGTGTAGTATTACCTGAATGGCACTTTTGGCGGCTCAAACGATGGGGCGGGTGGAAAAACCGGCTCACGGTAACACACGTGGCACGTGGACATCGACAAAAGTTCAGTGTCTACGGGGGAAATAGTTAATGTTGGATGAAGAAGTGATCAATTCAATTTGTATACTTGTTTTAAACTGTATACCTGTGCGTTTCCGGGGAGAGATCACAGAGAGAGTGAAGATAACCTCAAATGAGCGCGGGCAGCTCTCGGAAATGACTACGTTACTACACTCAGTTTACACCCACACGTTGATGACAAACCGCCACGGTTTAGTTGGAATCTACACGCACACAAAACAACACACATCCTTTTACAATTCAAAATATAAAGTTATGTCTAAAAAGCCTGAACAAAGAAAAGAAGCTGTACTTTATCGAGTTTTTTTTTTTTTTACAACTACAACTGCTCTATTGAAGTGCTCACGTTTTGCGGTTAAGGGTGCGTTCACAGCCCGTGGGAACATTAAAGTAACAACGGGCTTAAATACTCGTGTAGTTAAACTAACAACTTTAAAGTAATGTGGTGTTCCTAGGTTGTATAGCTAATAACCATAATATGCCCACGACTATTTTAAGTGCAACATGTCTCAAGCGTGTATTATTAAGGGCGAGTAAAGATGGGGATGTTGTAGATATTTGGCAACGCACGTGAACAAGGCTCCAGCCTGTATCTAGTAATCGGACCCGAGACTGAGGTCATTCCCGGGGAGAGACAGCTGCTTGCGGGCGGGGCAGAAAGCATCATGGGGCTGCGTTGTGGGACTCTTTGGGGAACAGAGGCTCCTACGGCGTGTCGTTTATTTTTACAAAAAGTTGTTAGAGTAAAGATTTTGCTCTGGGTCTCTTTATGGCCTGCTGAGGTCGATAAACATAGTGGTCAGGGGTACAGGGACAAGTGCGTGACTTGAAAAATTGAGGCAGGGAAGTGTCAATTTTAATGGTATAGGCTACTTATGTATTAGAGTATATATATATATATATATATATATATATATATATATATATATATATATATATATATATATATATATATATATATATATATGTGCGTGTGTGTGTGTGTGTTACAATATCATATACATTAAGCATTATACACTGGGAACACTTAGTTTAGTGTAGTTTGTTTATTTGAGCACTTTAAAACCTAAATTGCATGATTATATCATTGCAATAAAATTAAACTCAGAATGAGTTACATTGTGTGGTTCAAGTGTTCCTACCATTGATTGCATACAGTTTTGGTTCTTGTGTTAGTGCAACTTACATACAAAAGGGGGGAACATTATATTTGGGCCTCTGGTTTAAGTTATTATCAAGTCCTTGGCTGGCTATGGTAACATTGCATCATTTAGCTGCAGGAAGCTTTCAGGAAGCCTTTTTATGGATCCTCAGTCCAGACGGTACAGAGTCAGACGCATCACCTGCTATTCTCTCACTCACGCATAACAGCTTTGTGACAGGGGGCCCACAACTGCCTGCCAGCCATAAAACGCACTAGCCCTTCATGTTTTAAGTTGTCTGTGTATGCATTTGTTGACTGTCTCACATCACAACAACAATGGTTTTGTGCTTAGTGGCAGCACTATATTTCTTCCTGGGGCAAACATGAGGAAATACCAAGTTAATAGAAATAGGTGAAGGCTGGTCCCTTGTCATTCATTAAAATAAAACAGTGTCTTTGGCTCGTCATGTCCTGGTCCTGTCTACTCATTCACATCTCATTTACCGATAGAAATAGTATTTTCTGAAACATTTTGGGAAAGACCAGTTCTTTGGAAACAATAAATTGCAGACCGTTGACTTAACATGTTTACAATATGGACTATTATGCCTTGATAGTGACCTCACATGATCTTGGAATTGATATGTTTCTGTTTTTGTGAGGACGAAAGCTAATGCCTTAATATGGGTACATACATATTCTTCTGACATTTGCATCACGGTGTTCATTGTGTTATTACGGTGATTGTATTGTCTACACTTGGCAAGTAATTAAATGTTTTTTACATTAAAATCCCAAAAATACACTTCAGCAAAACTATGCCCAACAATTATTACAATTAGCCTGTCACTTTACTGTTAGGTTAAAATAGGCCTAATTTGGAAAAGGCTACAATAAAACAGGATTTTAGCTGAAGCCGTTGTTCTTACTGTATTCGCTGTGGGATTCAAAATTAAATGAATAACATCTGAAGCTGTTGTATGTTGTCATTTAAATGCTAAGGAGGCTGTAACTTTCACCAGCACACCATTTAATGGTTTAATGGTCAATGGTTTAGTTTAGTTATTAACATTATAATACTTTTATTGGCAAGGAATGTGAGTCAATGGGTGCCTCTTCTTAGTAGGGGGCCACCTCCTGTTTGAGAGGGTCCCAAGTGGATTTTGCGAATGAGGTCTCAGTTACAGACAAATCCCTCTTTTGAAGCCCAGTTTCAGCTCAAAGGCTGCTCATTGAAGTATGTACAATTGCATTAGACACACGCCTCATGAGCACCTATACACTGGCACGAGCACACGCTGAGGAAATCAGTCCTAATAGGACTCCTCTGTTTTACTACCGGGACACACTTGTTAAACTAACTATTGGAGCTTATTTCAGGTGGAGGCATCAACTGTAAGCATGTTGACTCCTGTGTTTTGTCAGGGTCACACTGGTTAAGGGCATAGTGCCCTGTGCTCATCATTTCAAGTGATATTTAACCTACCCATTTGAATGACCCAATCAATAAAGTTTAATATAAATGGATAGTCTTTAAAAGCAACCTCTAGATCTATAACAAAAAAATCATTCAATAATTTGTTTTAACCTTTTTGCGAAATGTATTGTTTTGTGGAAATCATTTACAATTGTGCTCAAATATTTGCATACCCTACTCTTTGCAGAGTTTTAGACATTTTTTTTCCAAAGAATATGAAAGTCAAAAGGAAAAATTATAATGATAAAATAAAGTACCAGAAAGGACCCTGATCCAAAGTTTACATACCACCTACCAGCTTGGAGTCTTTTGTGGTAGTTGTGGAGAAGGTTCTGTATATAATCTAATGGTAAAGCTGCCCATTCTTCTTAATACGTTTGATCAGGGTCATTTTTGGTACTTTCTTTACTTTTCTTCAAAAGAGCAAACTTTGTGTTTTCAGCACAAATGTCTTCACACAACCAAAAACTATGAGTGAAAAGAAACGGTTATCTTTCATATTCTTTGAAAAATAGTAAAAAAATAAAAAATTCTGCCAGGGTATGTAAACCCTTTGAGCACAACTGTATTTCTCCGTGCACCCTTCGAAGGAAAACAAGGTACAGTCCCTAGGCATCACTCAATGTACTAAATGAGAAAAATGTTAGAGAACACATTTTATCCCCCGGGCTTTAAACTCTCCTAATTTGTTCTTACAGAGCAGCCATGGCCCCCTCTCTGGTCCAGGCTTACAAGAGGCGCTGGTGGATGGCAGTGACAGCGGTGCTGGAGAACCTGCTGTGCTCAGCTGTCCTTCTGGGCTGGGGCTCCCTGCTCATCATGTTAAAAAGGGAAGGTTTCTACTCTCACCTTTGCACAGGCAAGTGTTGTCAGACACTATTTTGCTTTATGCTATGTCCTTGAGTATCACATAGGATCCTTGTGTTTGTACAGAAAATGATTCAGTGGTTGTGCACTTGGGTAATGCCTCCACTGGAAAAGCAGAAGAGTGGCTCACGTGTGTGGACCAGGAGGAGATGCTTAACTTGGGCTTCACAATTGGCTCATTCCTACTGAGCGCCACCACCCTTCCCCTTGGCATTCTCATGGATAAGTTTGGGCCTCGCCCCGTTCGTCTCATGGGCAGGTAAAATCTTGCAACTTAAAGCTGTCGTCTTTTATTTGCAATATCGTGAGAATGTATTTTATGTTTAAATGTGTTGCTATTGAATGCTATTTCAAAGTAAGAGAATACCAGAGACAGCAAGTTGTATTTTTTCCCTGCAGTTTTGTTTACTTTATATTGGAGTCAATAGCATGTGCCTCACAGGCAACAAACCTCACTGCACGTCACTGCTCGGGGTCATGTTCATGAGTGAGGGACAGATGGAGCGTGAGATCGATAAACGGATCGGTGTGGCAACAGCAGTGATGCGGTCGCTGTATCGGACTGTTGTGGTGAAGAGGGAGCTGAGCCAAGCGGCAAAGCTTTCGATTTACCGTTCGATCTACGTTCCCACCCTCACTATGGTCATGAGATTTGGATATCGACCGAAAGGACAAGATCGCGTATACAAGCGACTGAAATGAGTTTCCTTCGCAGGGTGACTGGGCGCACCCTTCGAGATCGGGTGAGGAGCTCAGTTACCCGGGAGGAGCTCGGAGTCGAGTCGCTGCTCCTTCACGTCGAAAGGAGCCAGCTGAGGTGGCTAGGGCATCGGTTTCGGATGCCTCTTGGTCGCCTCCGTCGGGAGGGGCTCCAGGCATGTCCTATTGGGAGGAGGCCTCGTGGAAGGCCCAGGACACGCTGGTGGGACTATGTCTCCGAGCTGGCCTGGTGTCGCCTCGGGGTCCCCGCAGAACAGCTGTGGAGCAGGGTGTGCGTGGATCGGGAAGTCTGGGCATCTCTGCTTAGACTGCTGCCCCCGCGACTCGGCCCCGGATAAAGCGGAAGGAAATGGATGGATTTACAAATAGTTACTAAACCACGTCGTCCATAACAGTAATGTTACCAGATTACATTCCTGAGGGGGTGTAACTCTGGCTCTTGAATGAGTAGTCATTTGGGTATCTTGAAGGTGTGGTGTGGCAAAGCCCAAATACCATAGTAAGCGTAATAGTAAATTTCATGGCCTGTGTTCCAACGATGCTGGTAAGTTTGAATGAAACACAATTTAAAGGGGATATACAAATGTACTTGTTTACGCTTTTGTAGTGTTTAAAGAGTTGATTAAAAGTAAAGGTGTAGTACAGTATTTTGTTCAGGCAGCTCTGAGTGATCCTGCTGACTTTGGTTGTTTCTTCTTCTGCTGCATAAGCGCTAGGATCTTGCCTATTCTATTCATATTATAATTATTTTGAAAAATAAAAGTGTCTTTTAAATAATCTTGTTCCTCTTTTCCAGTTCTCTTTTTGGTCTGTCCTGTGGTATGATGGCTGTATCGGCCAATGACCCTAATAGTAAGTAAAAAAAAAAAGGCTGGGATATCCTCGAGCTGTAATACTGGTAATAATGTGTAAAAAGGATTTTCTTTTGTTTGTTTACAGCGCTATCAGCACTTATTTTTTTAGCTCTCTCTCTAAACGGCTTTGGAGGCATCTGCCTGACCTTCACTTCTATCACGGTGAGAAATTCAAACAACATATATCAATTGCAGTGACTTGTCATTTAGTGAACTTGTGACTTGTTATTGGTAGAGTGTGAAATGCCCTCTAATGTAGAAAGTGCGGGCTATAGAATTACATAATGCATACCAAGAACCAGTTCCTGGAAAAATAACTGGAGGCCTTTGGGAGCAGAAAAACAGTGGTCCTCAGCTGAGGTTTGTTCTCTTGTCAGTCCAGTATGTGCTGCAGCCCACGTTATCAGCTGAGTTTTATAGTCTCCACTCTGTCCTGCCAAGTATTTGGATTGTCCTTTTAGTTGGTACTGCGTGAGCATGTTTCCATATACACACATTACTTCGCCAGATGGAAAGTCCTATTTGAGTTTCCACCAATGAAATTTGATGGTTGGGCACACACCCTCGAGAATGTCCCGCCCACTGTTCTCAGACTAAAATATTGATGGTCACCTATCTCTGTGTTTACCCTACTACCCCTTTGTTGTTTTGTTTTCATCACTTGGCAAACACAGAATCCAGCTTAGTTGAACGTCTCTCTCCCACGCATAATAGAAATCATAATTTGAATAACCTTTCAAAACATTTGTACGATGTACTCTGTAAAAATGAACATGTAATTTGTCATTCAACGCTCAATTGAACTGGATACACAAACACTAATACTAAATGCTTTTTCTGCTTATACATGGGACATTATGCAGTATCTTTTCAAACCTTACTTGCTGTTGAGATGTTGAAAGATACAATTGTAGCATTTAAAGACAGTTGAGCCACCGTTGTAATGTATAATGTAAAAGGGAATCAGAAACGATCATTAGTGTAGAGACAGGCTTAGTGTTTCTGTTGTGAGTTTACCGAGTGCGTACAGTGGAGCGTCACATGCAAACTGATTCACATAAACAATTTTTAAGTTAAAACTCACTGTATCATTACAATTTTACCTTCACCATGTAATAAGTACAGTGATGTTGTGGATGGTTCACTCTTTTTTAGAGATTAGAGTACACAAATTTAATTTCTTCATGTTGAGTTGACATGTTCTATTTCTTTCTTTCTGCTTATTACATTACATGAATATCTGCTAAAAGTTTCTCTAGATTTTTGAACCGAGGTCATTGAGTTTCTTATGGCAAATCCAGCCCATAGTTATTAGTGTTAATTAAAGGCTTACATTAGTCAAGTGACTGAGCACAGCAGGAGTGAAATCTGGACTGATTCAAAGTGACCCAACATTATTATTCTCTCTTGTCTTTACCAACTCTCACCTGACCCGAGTGTGACTCCACACAGACGTACGTTACAGTCCTCATCTCTATGCGAGCATTTGCATAACATGTGCTGCCCACATATCCATCCATCCATCCATTTTCTCCCACTTGTCCGTTGCCGGGTCGTGGGGGCAGCTGTTGGAGCTGCCCAAGTCACATAGCACCAGCCCCTATGGCTCCTCCTGCAGGTGGTGCTGCCCACATATCTATGTGTGAAATATGTCTTTTATGAGCATGGCTGGAAACACAGTGATGGGAATGACACCTGCTGCTGGCACACGCACATTCCCTCCCAAACACAGGCTGTAACTCCATCTGAATGCAAACATTAGTCGACATAGTGCTGTCTTTAGCACCAGATAGAGGAGCGTGTCTTGTGCATGGCATTATTAAGAGTTCACTTGTGAAATATATGAATCTTTTCTTCTTTTTTTTCCCTCCACATTTTAGAGTGAGTCATTCTCAAAACACATCCTCAGGATTTGTTCTGTTAAACTCCTATTAGAACTCTGTTGTTTCAGTACAAAGTCAACTTGGGTTCTCTCTTAACTCTAAACACCTGTCAGCCACAAACTGTCACCACGCACTTATCAAAACAACCAGAGCACTTGCATGTCAATTTGTTAAGCGTTGTTGAGCATCTGGAAAAGCACTATATATTCAATGTGAAATCAAGGTTACCCTTGCCTTTTTGATCTAGAGATTAGTTGCCACTAGGGTTTGCTAAACATACTGCACTAGAATCCCACACATTGGATTTAATATTGACCTATTTAGGACCCTTATTAAATCACTATGTTTGCTGACTGCACAATTGGTAATTGTGTTATTTTTTCTAAGCTTCTTACTACTGTAAATATGTTGACCTAATATATGATGTGTTAGTGCCTGGTGCAATGCTCATGCTTCCAGTGATGTATGCAACCCCCCAGACCAGTCGTTTTTTTAATCTGAGAATTTGTTGACAGAAATAATAACCATGATTATGTTAAAGTCGAGCTTAGTTTGATGTGAACTGTGAGGCTGCGGTCAAAACTGGGTCACGACTTTGTTCCTTGTGTCCTCATGACACGGAAACTAATATTTGTTTAATGAGCCGACACATGGGTTAATGAGTACAGACTCTGTGGGAAGGAACAGCTCAGGTTTGACAGTCTGACCTTTTGTGATGGCAACTGGCTTCCCTCTGTCGGACCAAGACATTACTGCGCTATCAGCCATTGTTACTATTTTAACTTTCCTTTTTCTTTTTACAGCTTCCTAACATGTTTGGGGCACTCAGCTCCACAATCATGTCTCTGATGATTGGCTCTTATGCGTCCTCAGCGGTGACCTTCCCTGGCGTAAAGGTAGTGTACAGAAATATTAAACAATACTATAGAAACCATACTAGCTAATGTAGAATCAATAAATTAATACCTTTTTTCACTTTCTTTCAGTTGATATACGATGCAGATGTGTCCTTCCAGGTGATCATGTGGGTGTGGGTAGGACTTGCTGGTTTTGTCTTTTTCAATTGTTTCTTGAATTGGCCCAAAGGATTCCCCTCACCAGATGAAGTGGACTACAGGTGAGTGTTTTTCTCTATCTCTCAACACCTCTTGGCGTTTTAATAAAATGATCTGAACCTGTGTAATTGACAGCAAAATACTGCAAACAAAAGAGCTTCCGCAAATGGACAAGAAGGCAGATGAAGAGAAACTACAGGAGAAAAATGGAGACGTGCGCCATCATTCTACAGAGAAATTGCCCACAAAATCTGAATCTTCAACAAGTAAGTCCCGTAAAAAGCAACAGGAATTTTGATCATTGTTCTTACAAACCAACATCTTGTGTCAGAAAACGTGCCCTTTCGTCAATCGGTCTTCTCCCCCATTTTCCTATGGAGTCTTGTTACCATGGGGATGTCCCAGCTGCGCATTATCTTTTTCATGGGTGCAATGAACAAGATGCTTGAGTTTATGGTCACTCATGGAGAGGAACATCGTGAGTGTTAAAAATGTATTCAGCTACATATTGGCCACTTTGCTTTACATTTTTTGTTTAACTTGTTTCGTTTGTATTTGCAGCATCAGAAGATCTGGTAACTATGGCAGAAGAAAAAGGTGAGCCCCTTAGATGTTTGCCATCTCATTTACCACACATTTGGTGACCGTTTTCTCATAAGCCATACGCAACCCTCTATTAATTGATATGTTACCATGGTGAAACAGGTACTAAAAATTCACATCATTATTTTGATGATGATGATGATTAAAAAAATATTACATTGAGGCTGCTTCTCGTGAGCAGAGTTCGGGGAAATTTACTGTCACCATGGAGATCCGCCATTTTTCACTTCACTAAGATTAGTTAAAAACAGTATAAAAAGTGGAGAAAAAAGCCGTGGATCAACTCTGTAAGCTGCAGAGTCACTACTGGTAAATCCATCAAACACACAGCAGTGTCCAAGTGTTTTGATGTGAACAATGACTTCAGTATTTTACCTTTTAAAATCTCCATTTGTCTATTATTGCTGCGAATTCTATGATACTTAGCCATATGACATCACAATCCTGATCCCACATTTTTGACTAAAAAGACAACAATGACGGAGAGCAATTCAATGGGTCGGCAGTATTGTATAGTCTAAAACGTACGTCACTATAAGTGTGTAAACTCAAACGTTTTCAAAGTGTTCATCTGGATTATCAAACATTACAAAAAGATCTGAAAACTAACCAGCATTTCACTATGGGTATCTACTGTATCTTTATTTTGAGCACAACAAATTGTTTTTCTACTAATACATGTGTTTTAGTGGGTCTAAATAATCTGCTACACCCTTGAGGTAGGGGGTACCTGGGTATCGCTTTATAAGGGGTGCTCTTTAAGTATTAATAGGCATTAGTAATCTGTTTAGGGTTACGAGTTATGGTTAGGATTAGGGTAGGGTATTAGCATGGTAGTTGATAATAGTAAAGTAGTAGTAATAGTAGTTAATAATAAGCAGCTTATTATTCATGAATTATTAATTATTAAAGCTTATTAATACCTTATTAATACTTAACAAGTAAAGTCCACAGGGAAGGGGTCAAAAAGGGTTGGAAATCATTAATCAACAATGCATGAATGTTCAGATTGTGCATGTATAATCTGATGATATTGTCTTTCAGTGAGTTTCTACTCCTCCATTTTTGGCACGCTGCAGTTGCTTTGCCTTCTTACCTGCCCTTTAATCGGTTACATTATGGACTGGAAGATGAAAGAGTGTGTGGAGGAAAAGGGGGCTTCTGAAAATAGGTATAGACTACAGAGTTCCATTGATCAATATAAGAATGGATTTTTTTTCAATGTGATTTACATAATATCTTCAGTCAAAGCAGCGGACCTAAGAGAGACTGTAAGATCCAGAAAGTGACCAATGCCATGAGAGCGTTTATCATCACCAACATGCTCCTGATTGCTTTCGGATTCTGCTGCCTTATTGACAATCTACCTCTTCAAGTAATATACACAACACAGCAGACTTCAGCAAGAAGCCCTCACTGACACTCTCTGATCATTGGTCTATTGTCGTTTAGATCCTGACTTTTATTCTTCACACCATGGTTCGAGGATTTATTCACTCGTGCTGTGGAGGTCTGTACGCTGCTGTGTAAGTGAAACACCATGTAACAACATATCATTCTGCCATACAAAAAGAAAGATATTACTGAAAATATTTACTCTAATGTTGTGAAAGCAGTCTCAAAATGCCTTATAAAAAAACAACTTGTAAAGTCAAAGTGACATCACGTCAACAAACAGGAGTTTTCTTACTCTGTGGTTTAGGTGGTAGGCGACTTGGTCTGAAAAGTTTGTAGAACATCTGGACTAACATAATTTTAGACAAATAAGAGAGTAGATTTGATATTTAGATGATTGTGATTTTGTTACAACCTACAGATACCCATCCAACCATTTCGGGACCCTGACTGGTCTACAGTCCATGATTAGCGCAGTGATCGCTCTGCTGCAGCAACCACTCTTTATTGCGATGGTTGGTCCATTGAAGGGCAATCCATGCTGGGTATGTACCGAGTACTCTACCGTTCCAAGCAACCAGCAACATTCGCTTGGGACAGTAGATGAGCTACAACTGTACTGCAGTTATTTGGTGTTAAGTTTGACTATTTTATCAATGAAGGCACCAATTTGAATTTGAATTATGTTCAGTAAATATTTTCAATTGTTTTTTTCAGATTAATCTCGGCCTGTTGATCTTCTCTCTTGCTGGGTTCCTGTTGCCGGGATATTTGTTTTACCATAGACGACGTCTTTTAAAAGAGAAAGAAGCCAGAGACAAACGATTTGGCCAAGAGATGCAGGCTCTCAATCACACAGTGGCCAATGGTCACAAACCCCACACCAACGGCTTTGCTGCTGTGGATGCTTAATGCCTTCGACCAAAGCCAAGAGCTGAAAATTTAGGATTTTCTTGTATGTGCCTGTAATACTCCTCCAGCCGTCAGTCATTTTAAAGTCCAACTGCTTTTGCTAACCGTGCTTGGTTTCTCCTATTCATAAAAACTAACATTGCTCTTTTGTGTGTATCTCCTGCAGTGAAGGCAGTTCAGCTGCACGTTGTAACTTGTGAGCATCTGTGTATTTATATTTGAGTCCAGGAGCCAAATTATGAAGCCATACATTTTTTCTCATCCTGGTGTGACCTTTCCGTCAAACTGTGGATCGCACAGTACTTGAAAACCAAAGAACTATCAATATATTTAATTGTGTATCAGTAATGTTACTCTGTGCAAACTGATTATCAGTTACGTGTGTGTCACTGATAATGCACCATAACACTGCTAAAGATAAATAGGTTTTTATACCAAGTTATGTTTGGGGCACACATTGACAGGTTGTGCAGACACATCTACCTCCAATAATATATTCTTGTATTGTTTCTTTACCAACAAGTCTGTCAGTCTCAGTCTTGATGACTTAAATATACACTAATCATCATTCTATAACTAACATGTTTTAGTTATTTTACCAGGAGACACATAAGGAAACGTAGACTTGTCTTGACTGATTTAAAATCTTTGTAGTACAGGTTAACACTTATGGACAAAGTGTTCCAAGTGTGTATTTAAGAATATTATTTGTTTAGCATTAAAAGGGAGGCATTTGTTTTGGAAGAGCAAATGTGACTTTGTAGTTTAACAAAACGTTATCATTTCAGCCTGTTCTCCATGTGCTTTTTGTAAATAGCAGTGTTAATGCTTTTATATACGTAGTACCTACATGGTAGGATTATTATTATTTTTTCTTTTTATTATCCGTGAATCATTTTAGTAATGGAAACCTGTATTTTAGCATTTCACATTAAGATGACACCACTGTGCCTAAAAATGTAACTATTTTAAATACAAAAGCATCAAATGATAATCAAACTTGTTTAAGTTGCCCAAATATATTTTCTGCATTAAAATGAATGTGCTCTGAAAATGTTTTTAGTCTTGTTTGTTGAACGATATACACATTTAAAAATATTAATGTTAAAACAAACCATATAAACTGTAGTTTTTAATTTCAGTCAAAATTATAACAACAAAATACAAGATGACATGTATAGGACAGGTACATGGGACCTGCTCACTCATACCATGCTCATCAGTGGCATCATATTCTGCTGAATATTACCCTCCATATTAAGCCACATTAACGTCAGGCACACGCACACTTCATCCATCCTCTTGGACATGGCTTTAGAACAATGCATCGCTTGTATTTATAATACATTATCTATAAAACATACATACTTTCTCTTATAAAATACACACTCACACAACTCTTCATACACGTGTTTTTATGTCTATCTGAGACTGCTGCTGTTCGGCTGTGAGCCAGTGAGGCCGGGGTGGTCAGGACTGTGGCGATTCTGAAAACGGATATACAATATGGTCAAAAAACTTTGGGGAAAACCCTAACAGCTGAAATATAAACACAATCACTTACACAGAGCAAAAAATTTTAATCCGATTATTGAACTTACCTTTTTCTTTTTCTTATCTTTCTTCTTTTTCTTGCGGTCAGGATCATCATCTCTTTTCTTTTTCTTCTTTTTGGGATCAGAGTCTGATGGAGTTTCTAGGTCATAAAGTAAGGCATCAAACTTGTACATATGTGCAGCGCCAACAAAACGATTGCAAATGTCATACCTTGTGGTAATGGGTCCTGTAGTCTGTGATGTTTGTGCTTGTGCTTACTCTTCTTTTTTGGTGGCTGTATGTGCATGAGGCGGTATTGTTCTGGAAGCTGCAAAAAAAACAACACAACAATATCCACATGAAAAAACTTGCTTTCATGATCATGAGGAGGAGTTTTGGTTGTCTGGATCAGTACCGGGCCTGTGTGCAGCCTAAAGCCTGTGAGCAGTGCACCAGTTAAGGGGCTGAAGGAGTTTCCACACACTGGAGGTTTGTCAATCAGAGATCTCAAAGAGCTGCCGTCTTGTGTGCCAGGACAATCAATCATTCCTGCAGGACAACACAGAGGTTATGGATATTGCATAACAGGTATAAATCATTAAATTGAAAATAAATGATTATCAAAAATATGACAACGTAGTAGGTGTAGTAGTAACAGTTGTTGTTAAATGTCATAAAAACTTCAAATTTACGATAAACATCTTAACTTAATTCAACCAGTTCCATACGCAGACCAAATACACATTACACTTCACAGTTCAAAAAACAGTGGCAGCCTCTAGTGGATGTTACTTTGCAGTGTAACTCAGTCAGGAATGCATGCGCTCTATTTTGAGATTGACAGTGTTTTCAAAGGAAATTTTGATAATAATAGATATAATCGTTGACCTTTTTTTAAGTAAGTCTAGGCCTGTAATATATTTTAAATATTTCCCATGATGCAGAAAATGCAGCCAGTTCATATTGTGAGCATTTTTTGACTTTGTTTTCAATGAGGAAAAAAACAAAACAATTTGCAACCTTTTACTTTACGATTTTCAGAGAGTGACAGAGATAAACTGAGTGGAAGAACACTTCCTGAACCCACTTATTTTACAGATAATCGTTTCTCATAATCATCACTAATCAGCAAAAGCTATAAGAAATTCCTCAGGGGAAACCCTACAATAATAATAATAACGATAACTTGAACATTACTCTCAAGCGAAGCCAGTGAAGTGAAAGCAATAGCCACACTGGAGGCAACACAGACAATACTCAAATATCTCACCTGGCAACTCTGGAAGGAAGTTGCTGAGCTTCTCTTTCACCTTTTTTCCACAGAATTTATTGTACGCGTGCTCCAGGTTGTAGTGCGTAATGAGGTTCGAGTTTCCTGTCAATTCGTTTCCAACTAAACACAAACAAATAATTGTCTCATTAAACTTTAGGAGTTACTTTATGTCGAAAACATACAAGAACATAATATACGAGTATAGAAAACGTTCAAACAAATCTTTTAAATGCAAAGCACTAACTACTGACCTATTATGTATGTGCTTAAAAATAAAAAAAGAAACAGTACGAGTACCTGAGAATACATACACACTTGTAAGTTATTGATCAGACAGCTGTAGCATCTATTGCTAATGCTAGCTAGCATTTGTTTACAAACTGCTTGGCAGGTTTGGGTCGCGGAATTATCGGTTTCCAAACATTAATATATATAATATCAACATAAACAACTTTTTCAGAGATAAAGGGTCAAACATTACCGGGCAGATTTCGAAGTAAATAGAAGGGCTCGTTCGAGGCTCCGGACTTTCGTAAAACAGGCCCGTCATCCCCGAGCTGTGGTGGAATCTGCCCCGGCATAGACCCTTGGCTTTGCGGTGGAGGTTTCCCTGGTCCAAATCCCAAAGCTGCGGAGCCCGGTGGTCCCTGAGCTTCAAAAAGAGTTGAAAACATCTCTGTCATATTTACCTATAAATAATAATTTACCAAAAACGCACTCGCCACTTTGGGTAATCCACAATTAAAGACGCTGTAACTGATTCACTGTGGCCTCTTTGTGGCACTATTTCCCTTTACCGTAGTGCTGCGTGTAAAGACGCAAGGCACCAAAATGATGGCAGTAATACACTGTTGGGATTTTCCACGGTCTACGGACGGGATGTGCATGAATGGTAAATATATCTATGGGGATGGCATCAACAGGATCCAATCGTGGTACGGGCAATACATGATTTATTTGATTTATATGAAAAATTCAAAAAGCTCAACAGAAGGACATTTATTTAAAAAAAAAAAGAAAGAAAGAAAAAATTACAATTAAGATTTAATGCAGTTTGCATCAACGGCATCAGAGGGGCAGCAGAGGGTGGATGCCAGCTTTTCAAATTCTGTCACAGATGCCTATGGATAAGAAACATTAATGTGTGTTATATTGGAGCACAGAAATAATTGTTATGTTCCAAGTACTATAAAACGTTCAAGTACAGAACTGACAAGAGGAAAAAACGTTGCTAATGAAACTGAACTAGCTTACCTTCCAGTCCCCTACTGCTGCTGAAATAAGATGTTCAGTTTGAGATATGCGCTCTCTGCCTGCCATGACCTTCTGTGCCTTCTGTGCATTTTCAGCTTGAATTTTTTTAAGCTCCAATCGCATGTAGGTGTCCTGTTTTTGATAATACGGCACCAAAAAGCTGCAAAGATCCTGTTCAGGTATCCCAGAGGGCCGCCTGGGAGAAAGCAAAAGTGTAAAACAAGTAACATCTAAAAAAAGTACACTTTAGCCTAGTGGAAAATGAATTTATATAAAACACAAAAATAATAATTTACCACGCAGAATCTGCTTCTCTCTTGGTAGCATTCTGTAGTTTATCAAGTTCACCGAGCTTGGTCTCCAAACGTCCCTCTTCAATCAATCTGCTAATATCGTCCTTTAAAAACACATTCAAAAACAATTAATCAATAAGAAAAAATGTGTCGAGATGGGTGACAGATGTAGCAAATGCTCAGACAAAATAAAAGCCCTTACATCAGGGGTAGGCAACATCAGGCCCTCCAGCACAAAACATTTGGCCCCCAAAGATGATTTTGAAGAAATATTATTCAATAAATAGGAGACCAAATACGTGATATACTAGGGCTGGGCGATATGGCCTAAAATCTATATCATGATATGAAAAAATAAATATCACGATAACGATATATTTGACGATATAATTGACAATGGACGAATTACTTCAAAATCCCAGCCTTACGCCTATTGGGAAGATTCATTCAGATATTTTTTTTTAACGGCATAATTGTCTTCCAAATATGATCTACTCAAGCAGTTTACATCCTTCATTTCATTTTACTTTTTCAGCACGTGTCCCCGTGTTCTACAGTCACCGTTTATGCTGCTCTGATGGAGCGTAACATAAATTATATTGTGTCCACAACGATATAAAAAATTACAACGATATCAACACATTATATCACGATAACGATATGCGATACGATATGGCCCAACCCTATGGTATACTCTACATTTTAGAGTATTTTCCACTCTAAAATGTGTAAAATACTATCAATATTTTCTTATTTCCTGGCAAAGCACTCCTTTAGATCATAAATTATGTACAAAACTAATATTTGTGCTGAGCATTTGATGTATCCTGTACTTGATGGTGACCTTGGGTGTTAGAAAGGCACCAACACATAAAATGTAATATTATTATTTTACATCTTTTCATTACACCACACATACCTGAACTGCTCTTCTTAACTCTTCAATAAACTGCTTATAAATGTTTTCCATTCGCTGTGGGTTTTTCTCGTAGAGTGGCCGGAAAGTGCTGGTGAATTTGTTGAAACTGGAATAGGAAACACAGTCACACATTTACCTATGAAACAAACGAAAGTACACATATTTCCTGGTTTAACAATGTCCCATGTTACCTGACATTACCGACAAAACTCTCCAAACTTTTTTGCATCACTTTCTCGAAGAGTTTGAGTCGACTAAATCCAGCCACTGCGTTGTCCTCCGTCGTCGTCGTTTCGCTTTTAGATGTAGACTTTTCAGTGGACGTCCTCTTGGCTTCACTTGTTTCCTGCTCCACGGCGGCTTTATTCTCAGCTTCTTGGCTTATTACAACTTCGTCCTGTTGCTCCATTTCCACAGGTTTCTCTCTGCGCATAGACAGTAGTTTCACGCTGCGTTGTTTATGTTTTGCTTTGCCGCCAGAATTACGGGTAGCTGTTTGGCCCAATAAACCAACGCCGGCTTTTGTCGCACATGCGCAGTGTCTCTCCTCATCTCGTCTTCTTAAATGGCCAGTCCCCCCATGAGTCCCCCTCACTACATTTACTCCAGCTGTCATTTCTGTCTTTACCCACGTTGTGGCCGGCTGTCGAGTCTGCAAGCATGGGCCTAGTCACTGGACTGTTCACATTTTTCTATCATTTTCCACAGATTTACAAATGGCTTCTCAAACCCTATTATATCATTTCGTTACTTATGACGGTGTCATTTCTACTTGTGAGAAAAGCGCCAGGACTTTGCGAACACTTGGCTACACAACGCGAGGACGGCAACTCCTGCGACTTTGACTGGGTAAGAGTGGAGGGATAGGGTTCCCCGAGTTCAAGCTATATGTGGCAACGGGGTGCGCTTTTTGTACATATCACATTTTGTTCTATAACTTCATATCTGTGATCTTTTTTTTTTTTTATAGAGAGAATGGGAGATTCTAATGTTCCTCAGTGCAATTGTGATGATGAAAAACAGAAGAGCCAGTAAGTACTTAAATCTGTTGTTACACGTTTGTCTATATGTAAACTTAACTTGATGTATCTTGTTTTGTTTGTTTACACTCTAAACAATGAAGACTAGCTTGATAACACTGGGTTTGTTTGAGTTTAAGGGATAGGGTAATAACTGTGTTGTTCACTGTAACGAAGATCAAATAGAAGACAAAATTGGGTAATTTGACAAGCAGGTGGGTTGGGGTACATTGAGCCGCCTTAGTCCATAAGAAACAATTAATAACAAACTCCAGAAAAGTGTAATTTGCAATTGTCTTATTTTTGCAGTGTTTTTTGGTGGTTCTGGGTTTGATGGAGACAAGCAAATTCAAATTAAATATTACACTTAAATTATTTGTTTGTTTTTTAGATATAAAATTGCATAATCTGTAGATGGAAAACATTGTCAAAAATATTTTTTTATAATTTTAAGTGTAATTATCACCTTGTAATTCAACAAATAGAAAACATCCCGACCCAAAATGTATAGAAACATTATATTATATAGCTATATTAGCTCACCAAAGGAAAAAGTGTCTCAACCCCCACTCGCCTCTATTGTATTGTATTGTGTTGAAAGTGTAAATAATGGCAACGGTATTGGACTTTACAAGCCTGAATTGACAAGCTTCTCAAAGCGGAAGTCATTCATTTCACACTCTATGGCACTAAGTTAGTACTGAGGCCACAGCTGCCACTCCGACCACTCACTCACACACTACATTCATACACAGGCGGTAAGTAGAGTGCCATACCGCCTTTGCTATGCCGAATCCTGTCTCGGAGGGGTAGGGCCTTGTTGGTACTTGGACGGGAGACTGTCTGGTTGAAATGTATAGTGTGTGAGTGTTTGGTGGTGATTGGAGGGGCCGATGGCGCAGATTGGCAGCCTTGCTTCCGTCAGTTTACCCCAGGGGCAGCTGTGGAAAAAAAAAAGGAGCTTACCACCGCCACGTATGGAGTGAATGAATAAAGCACGACTTTGAGTAGGCATCATTATTATTATAGTGCCTTGATGATGTTCAATATGTGTGTAGGATTTCATGTCTGGAATTACAACCAATACTTGAGTTTTAGTAGACTGAAAAGCTAATGTGTAAATTATTACTTACATTTTTTAGATAATAATTTCTGATAAACCACCCCTCTTATTTTTGCAGTCACTCTGGAGCAGCACGTTGGCAACATGTTCCTCTTCGGTAAAGTGGCCAATGTCGTTCTCTTCTTCAGACTCGACATCAGACTCGGGATCCTTTACGTTGTGCTCTGCCTTGGTCAGTCACACATGCATCCCAGCTTCTGCCATTTCTACAAAAGCTTTTACAAGTATTTTTTACAATATACCTTATAACTATCCAGTTATTGTGCTGGAGATCAAGTATGTTTCAAAATAGTCATGAGGTTATCATCTTTAAGTTGATCAATTCATACAGATTGTAACATGTCCCACAGCATTTATCATGACCTGTAAGCCACCTCTTTACATGGGACCAGAGTACATTAGATACTTCAATGACCAGACCATAGATGTAAGAACAATCATAAATCGAAGAACTCAAATGCAATTTTCACTACTTTAATTTAACTTGTCATTTTCAGGAGGAGCTTCAGCAGGACAGTCGTATCACGTGGATTGTTGAATTCTATGCAAACTGGTCGTCTGATTGTCAGTCCTTTGCGCCAGTGTTCGCTGATCTTTCCCTCAAGTAGGATATTATTGTTCTTACAGTATCTCACATTCAAAGATTTCACAACTAATAAATGTCATTTCATCTTGCTTTCTAAATCACAGATACAACTGTGTTGGACTTCGATTCGGGAAAGTGGATGTTGGCCGCTACGAATTCGTTTCTCAAAAGTCAGTTATTTTATTTGCCGTTTTGTTGTTGAGCTCCATTTCTAGATATATTCAGTGAGTTTGTGTTTGAACAGGTACAGGGTGTGCACCTCACCTCTGACAAAGCAGCTTCCAACACTGGTGCTTTTTCAAGGTGGTCAAGAGATTATGAGACGCCCTATGGTTGACAACAAAGGAAGAGCAATATCTTGGGCTTTTAATGAGGTAGGAATAAAACTAAGGAATGTATTTGTAATGAATGCACTCACTAGTATAAAATGTTTATTTTCCAGGAAAATATTATCAGAGAATTTAATTTGAATGAGATCATTCAAAAATGCAAAAAGCTTAAGAGTCGTGGCCTCAATGAAGATGGACAAAACGATCAGCCAGAAGAGGACAGCAATGAGTTTGAAACGGAACACCAGACAGAGAGCAAGAAAGATCAGTGATATGGAGAAAGTGGACGTAAATTAAGGGAGTATTCTCCTCTATAAGAACCATTTAGAAAAAGGATTTTTTTGTGCCTTCTATTAGATAAGACCTTTATCATCTGGCCCAGTAGAGGCATAAATTAATCTCTGACAAAATTTAAGAGGCATTCAGTCATTACAAAAAAGTATCAAAACCATTGCTTTAGCAGATTTGCTGCTAGAATACAGCCTCAGTGTATGGATTGAACAAATATGTCACAGTAAAACTTTTTATGTTTTTCATTGCCTTTTTACGTTTCTTCCTGCTTTATTATCATTTTTTACATCACTTGTTAGTTTCTGCTCATGGACACATTGAACATATCATTTATTGTGCCATCACATGCAAGACCCATTCTTGTAATCAGTGTGACCTTTTTTATTTTTGGACATACTTCTTTAAAAAGTCATAAGGCCATTTTGGAAATGTACTTGTTACATGTATTTGTGAAACACAGTCATAACAGTGTACAATTGCAATATCAACGCTTTTCATACATTAAGAATTTAACACAGGTTATGTTTTATTTCCACACAATGGCCACTTATGCCACTAATGGTACGTCCTGTTCCACCCACAAGAACAAAAAGGGCATCGGATAGAATTCCTACCACTATGTATGCATTCAGAACAAAGAAAAGTTACATGCTCATAAAACCTACAGCCTGGATTGAAAACCTGAAAAACAGTAAATTGATTTAAATGATGTGCTTCTAGATTTTTTCCAAAAAAAGTTCTGCAAAAAGCTGGCTCTTACATTCTACGGCAGACACTAGTGGGCGTAAAAAATAATAATGCAACTCTGTAATGCCCAGCACTAGACCATCTCAATTTTAGAGTTTTTTTTTAGCATTACCAGTGTGGAACATTTAACTGTACCTATCAAAACTTAAAAACAAAGGCAATCCACCAAGTCTTTCAAAGGGAAATGATACAACAAATGCATTAGGAAATATAAAACAAGTACACATCTCTTAAATTATGCAAAAGCAACTTACAAAATGTTACTTCCCCACTTGCATTTAAAAGTGGTTTGCTTTTAGCAGTTAGATACAAAAAAAGGGAATACTTTAGTGACATGATAAGCAAAACAAAACAGAATAGGTCCAGTATTTTAATGTTGGATGTTTTCCGAAATAAATAAGCCCTTTCCCGACTACCAGTTTTTGGCTGGCCTTACAGAATCTGCAGCTAGTGTTTGTACCAACAAATCACAAAAACAACCCCCAATGACAATGATTTAAAGCTTCAAATTGATTTTGCATAATGTCTCTCGCATCAGCCTGGCAAACATACAATCCATTGGTTGCCTTGTGCTGAAATGTAAATTTCTTTGTGGCTTTAAAAACTAGACCATTATTCCCACCATAATAGCTGAAAAGACCAATACATGAACACCAGAAAAACCCCATTGGCTGATGCAGCCATCAATTTTATAGAGGCAATCGATTATTAATCGCTTTATCTCACACAAGATGTCCCTTCTCTAAAGTAATCTTGCATCATGCTTTTTGACCCAAGAAGCAGATCTCGTACAAGTATAAAACACTTAAAAAATAATTACAAAACTAAATGATGTGATAATTGGACTCTCCTTTGATCTTTTAAAGAACCTCTCTGTAGTCTGTTCATACAGGACAAAAAATATAACAGTTAAGTGACGAAACTGAGTCATTGTCCTCAAGATTTCAATTCAGTTTATAGAATCTCTTTTTCATCCATCTTCACCTTCACAGTTGGGTACATTGTGCTAATGTACACCAGAATTACTGCATAAACTCACGTCGACTTGACCACTGTAATGATCAGCTCCCAAACAAATCTCTGAGTCTCTTCGTTCAAATGAGAACAACTGGCATTTCATAAATACTGTATTATAGCGAGTATCCAACACACCAGTGGAAACAGTCTTTCTGAGGAGCTCACCAGATGAATAATATCCAGCTTGATAAAAGCTCATAAGCCTTTAGTAGTACAGTTTTGGAGGATTAAACGGAGATCTCATACGTAGTCCCTCCGACCCCCGTTACTTTCTTCACTCCTCCAGGCTTGGATGAGGTGTGATTGGTCATGACTGATCGAGAGCTGGATCAGATCGATGCCATCAGGGAGGTGGTGAGATTTTAAAACAGAGGGAAGGAGAGTATGCAGTCAGTCTTAGTTTTATAATGGTGAACTTGTAAAGGAATGAACATTAAAATCAAACAAAGAATAAGCAGAAAAGGGCGTTTATGTCATTGACCGAGCTAGACAACAAGGATGCAGCTACACGTCAAGATTCAAGAGGTACAAAGCAAAGGACTCACAAATCAAGGAGGAAGAGGAGGGCTGACTCATAGGAGGAAGAAGAGAGACATTAGCAAGACAAGAGCAGCGGCCTCACGCAAGTACCAACAGGTTAATACTCACTGTGGTTGCTGGGCTCCTGCAGTGGCCCCTCCAGCAGTGGGACGAGACTTGTGCTGGTGCCCTGCCCCCCCTGTGTGGAACTGGGACTTGGCAAGGGAGAGGCTGCGCGGAGGTGGAGACACCGGAGGATCTAATGAACGGACCCCCGGAGAAGAGGAAGAGGAGGAAAGTGTGCGGGGCGCTCGAGAGGAAGAGTTTGGGTGACGCTGGATGAGCGGATGAGCTTCTGGAGGCCCAGAGGAGGAGGGAGGAGTGGGGCTGATCGCGCGCAGGTAAGCCCTGTGGGGGGAGGAGAAAGTGGCAGAGCCCTGGAGCAGCTGGCCTTCCCTCTGCTGGGCAATCTGCGCTGAGAGAAAGGGTGACGTGTAGCCCTGCATGGGGCTCACAGGGGACACCATCTCAGATTGGCCTCTGAGTGCGACCCCTGTCATGTGAAGTAGAGCATGGGGTTTTTGTGGTGCCAGCTCATGAGCAGCAGACTCAAATTCTGGGCTCTCCGAGGGGGTCAACAGGCTGTCATAGGACAGGCTGCCGTTCCGAGGAGTCTGATTGGCCAGGCTTTTGTAGCTAGTGTCCGTGGTGCCTTCTGACTGAAGAGTGGACAGAGGATTATGCACAGTGTGAGTGGAACGAAGGCTGGAGTGAGAGCCAGTGGACAGGACCAGAGACGATGGGTAGGAGGTGTAGGAGCGCCCAGTAAGGGAGTAGCCAGACACCCCACCAGCAGTGACGCCAGAGGCCCCAGGATATTCACCTCTGTCTCCTCCCCCTCTGCGCACACTTGCGACTCCCCCCACCACTGTGGCCCCATCCAGGCTGCTTGGCTCAGAGCGGTAGCTGGGATGACGACTGGACTGGAGGATGGTAGGAGAAGGAGAGTCCAAACTTTCACCACGAATCATCTGAAAGGGATAAACCAATATGTAGAGGAAAAAAGGTCGGACAAAATAAAAATGTAGTAGTATGTTCTATCATCACACTAACATAAAGATGTGGTGGAAAGAAAGTGGATGTGTGATTTATCTTTCATTTTAAGATTACTGGACAGAGAACATTGACTGGTTTTGAACAAGTACCAGGACTGCATGCCAAAACACTGAGAGGAAGACATACAGGTGTACAACTCAACTACTGTACAAAAGTACATTAATTTCACATTCCTGTCAATGAAGTCTCAGGGTTGAAAGGACAGTCAACTTCAACACACAAAAACAATCAAAGGGGTCAACACAGGGATGACACTAGCTGCGACTTACTGATCAACGGATGGCCACTGAATGATTCATTTAAATAAAAGCAAAAACAAGGGGCACCGTGTTAAACATAAAATAAAAAAGGTAAAATCAAAGACCTTTATCATAGAGTCAGTAATTTTTTTTTCAATGTGGTGAATATTAAAAACAAGTTTTTGTTAATTTGCACGATTAAAGAAAGATCATCATTTACAGTGTGACATTTTTATGTATTGCAATTGCAGTTGAGTCATACCTTGTTTGGGTGAATATTGTGATTCCTCCCTGGGCTGTTGCTTGCAGGTCTATACTTGAACATTGACGGAGTGGGAGGCGCTTCTGTCAACAAACTGCTCTCTGCAAATAAAAGTGAATCAAGTGGGCAACTATGGAATGAAGTTACATAATAAAAGAAAAACGTTTGTGACGGCTGAATGTATCAATGTGGAAATCTCACCTTCCGTGTCTGCACGTGGAAGGCCAGGATAACGGAAATCTGGCTTGGGAGGTGGAGGAGGTTCTGCATCTGCAGATTGACTCTCGATAGGATCTACACTGCTTTTGGACTGAAAAGAGATATTTAGACGCATACAAATTTAAAAGTATAAAGTGCAAAGCAGTATCATTGACAACATTTACCCGAGAGCTATGCCTGTCATTATGTATGCCATTGTCCAGGACTTTAGCTTCCAATTGGGCCTCGGTAAGATGTGGCCTAAGAAAAGGAGGCTGTATTTCCAGTTCTTGAAGACCACGCCGCCGACCCAAGTATCTATGGTGGACAAAACAGAGACTATGAACCCAACAGCTTTCTTATTTTCCAATTAGATTCCATTACAGTGTGGCTACCCACCTTGGTGCTTGAGATCTACAGAGCACATTTGAAATGTTTCTGAAGCAGCCATTAGTAAAAGGATTAACACCACCTCGAAACTTCCCTGTCACCTAGAGGAAACACCAAAAAGTCATTAAGTATATGTCAAACTTACTTTCTTAAGAGTACGGAAAGCCAATTACCTGTTCATTTGTCGTTCTCCCACGAGCCACCAAGACAATGTGGAATCCCGTCAAGCCTGCAACTGGCACAAAAAACAATCCAGCTACACACATTACAGCCATACTGGAAACCACGTTTAGGAAATGCTTCACCACAAATATGTCATTATGCAACAGCAGGTTTATGTGATGATCCAAAAAGAAAAGAAAAGGATACGTAACAGCTGCATGTGGTGTATCCAGCTCATGGCGATGATGTAAAACGTAAACTAAACCAAAGGCAAAAACATCTATGATATGAGCGGTAAGTGACAGCAAAAATAGAAAGAAATATCTGTAGTTTCTTCGCCCTATGCAATTGTTCACCCAAGGGCAGTGGTGGTCAAAATCCTAGTAAAAAATAAATACATAAATAACGAGAAATGTTTCTCAAAGTCTACAATTTTTATAATACTCAGTGTTAGATAAATGGCTGTATGTACCTCCACGCAGTTGTCACAAACTGAACAGTGCGAGCATCTCGGGGGACGATAAAAGCGGCACGTTGAACACCATTTCATGCGAACTTGAATGCCCTTAATCTCTACCGTCTTGTAGAGTGGTGCGCGGAAGTCATCCTCCTTATCCTCATCTTCTTCCGCTACAGAGGCAGACACAGGAAACAATCACATACTGTATAGTATGTCTAGCATCACTTTCTACGTACTGAAATGTTTTGGTGAATTTATTACCTCTGGGGAAAATGCCAGGATCCATAAAAGTGGCCATGCAGAAGTTGGCGAGGGTGAAAAGAAACATTACGGCGACATAGATGGGAACAACAGAGGAGATGTATTCTGACAACCATGGACACCTGCACATTTTGAATCAAACATATAATACATTAAACAAACCAAAGAATAGAATATGAAAACTGTGCAAAAAAGACAACTTACGTAAAACAGAAAAAAAGAGTGGTGGACCCAACAAGGAACAAAGTGGCAGCCGAAACAGGGACATATCGACTGGGACGAAAAGGTCGGGGGGGAGCCGATGCAGGACCTCCAACCCCTCCCCCAATCGCCCCACCACTGAAGCCTGGCATCAGAGATGGAGGCAAAAGATAGAACAGGTAGAAGTCTAACGTCTACCTTAAGATGAACTTCAGTGGTTAAAGTGACAAATACAGTCAATGTGATAAGTCATTGTGGAAATATTATGCAAATCACATAAGTAAATAGAATAATGAATTTCATCTAACATAACATTATGGTTTTACAGAAAAATACATATTTTCAAATATAACTTTATAATAACATGATTCATTTAAGCTATTTTTTTTGGATTGTATATTCATGACTTTATAGTGATGATACAAAAATATGTGTATGTACTTTGTGTATGGCTTAACTATTTGGTGGATCAATCCAACTATACTAAAGGCTGTTGGCATCAAGTGCAACCATCATACTATTGCGCAGTAGCCTTGGCAAAAGCTGTACTCGACTTATTGATATACCAAAATAAAACCAATTAGGGAGGTAGTGAATAAATAGCCAGCAGTGGCAGAAGCACAACAACAGAATAGGTGAAATAGTCCAGCAGCTGCTGATGACTTCTGTGACTGTCCCGAGAATAACTACATAGGCACTGGATGAGTGGAAGAGACTACGGATGGTGGCAAGAGGACAGTTCCTAAATTCCAAGTTAAAGGTAGAACAACTAAAATGACAAAGTAAATTAAAAAAAAACATAAAAAGCAGCTGAAGCTTCAAATTGTAAAAAATAATACAAAAATTAAACAGAACAGAAATATCCAGAAGAAATTGAATCTACAGCAAAAAATATATAAAATTGTGAACTCATTTGTTCACCACAGTATTAGAGTTTGTGTTGAAAGAAGATCAACTCATTCCAAAGAAACAACTGACAGATGCCACAGGGATGACATTGGCCACATCGAGGCGAGTTGATGTTGTCCACCAACACATCCTGCGCAGACACATGTCCGCTCTCATTGTGCATTCTTCTTTAGATGCCATGAACAGCAGTAGATTATGTCATCTGTTGCATAGTAGGTCCTCATTTACTCTGTGCTTTCCTTCCACTTTCCGTTTAAAGTAACAGAAGAACCCCCTGTAGAAAAACAAAAGTGAGCAATAGCAAACCAGTTTCTACGCAAGATCACTCATGACCAAGACTCATGGAAATGTGGCAACCTATGGTCTCATGCAATGATGATTAAGTTACTGCTGCCCCATACACATTTTCAGAGTAAACAAACAATTCATTAGCAGAAAGGTGAAACCAATAAAATGGTCATAACCAAAAAAAAAATAGATATTTATATGTCAGACATCAAACATTTGACCTTCCAAGTACCACAAGGCCTACATCAAATCAGGACTAAAATGTGTCTAAACTGGGTGTAAACCATGTCAGCAATAACACCTAACTTATATTGATTACTAAAGCCTCACTAAAACTACCTCTGATTATAATGAATAAAGTCTAAAATATCAGATGACCCCTGGTCTAGTTACCTTCCCTAGGTGTCCTGCCAGTGCCAGCTGTTACATGAATAGCCCAGGTGGTCAAATGTAACACACCTTTGGGAACTGTGAATACTCTAGGGACATGGATCAGTGACAAGGATGGACTTAATGACTAATTTTACTGTCTTTTGGAAAGGCGTTGAGAAAGCGGATACTAACAGTGTAATACGAGAGCAACAACACACCCCACCTTATAACAATTAACGTTAGCTAGGTTACTAAAAAAAATACTGAGGCAGGCCGTGGCAAATGGTCACTGTTGGTAATCATCTCATGTGCCTCACAATCTGTCTCTGACAATAATGGATCTTAATCCTCAAATCTCCACGTCAAGTCTCCGTCTGTCTGCAAGTATGCAGATCACGTTGTTGATAAAAAAAAAACAAAAACTTGAATTCACCAAGTTTAATGCTACATTTGAGAAGCAAATACAGTTCAATGATTTAGCTTCACAACGTTAATGGTATCGCACATTTAGGCCAAAGCAACACTATGGTTCAAACTATTATTGACATCTGCCACCGAAAACTAAAAACCAGTGCATTTAACAGTTATTGTATACTCACAATATTATGTAATTGATTCTAAAACTGAACAACAAATACTTGCTTTTCTATGTTGGCGTTAAACTTAGCTTACTTGAAAAGTTTTCGCGACACTGATCAGTCCTCCATCACTGATAGTAGAGTTAGCTGACCTGGCTAGCATGGAAGATTGAACCTTCGCGGAGTGCCTTTTACTTGAAAATAACATTAGATGTGAACTTACAGTACGCCAAACGTACAGCACAGAGAACAGAGTATATGTATATGACGTACCTAATGTCGATCAGACGGGTTGTGCTGGCCCCAGGGTTTTTGTCGTTTCGGTCATCCTGGAGTTAGCAGCAAACAAACTCGTTAGCTTAGTTAGCTAGGCCAACGTCGGAATCCAGGAAGTACTGCGTCATTTCTCAGGTGGATGACCAGCTAATCAGAGAACAGGCGGGACCTCTTTATTTACATGGAAAGTTTGTCACCAGTTCAGGCTCAATTCAACCCTGTTCTCCATGGATCTATTATAATAACGCTATAATACCTGACTCTACTGTATGCAAGTTATCATTGGTGCGGCCCTCGGCCCCTTGTTAATTGTCCTATTGGAAAAAAAGAAAAAATCATTGTGCGCTTAACATCTAATTATAAATATTGTTAATGATGAACAAGCAGGGTATTTGTCAAGGTTACACTGTCAGTAAAGCTCCACTTTGCTACTTAAAATTTGAGAAATGTTATAAAGTTAGGATATGGAGAATGGGTTAGGGCCACAGATGTCTGTGTAAGCTCTCAGTCATACAGGAGTTGTCTTCAATGAAGGTTCTTGATGTTTACCTACAAATGAGATTAGTCTTTATCCTGTTTGCGGACTGAGCTGAAATTTTAGTGCGCTGACGAATCCTTTTGGATGGGAGGCGAAACGTTCGACACTTCAACTACAGAGTACAAAGATGACTGCGGAAGATGACTCAAGAACTTTCATTGAAGTTAGGGATAGATATATACAAGAGCAATGTTTTCTATCCAGTGATACAAGGACCCCTTGGTACTTGGAATGACCTCAGAGTAAAAATATGATGAAACTGAGTAGAATTTAAGGTATACATTTTGAACATAACATTCTCTAACTTTGCTAAAATTTCGAGTTAGGTAATACACGGGGTATAAATGAATGCCTCAAGGGGTAAGTGGGATTAAAAAAAAAGGTTAGCAACTACTGGTGTAGGGAATGGGTTTGGACAGCAACTGACAAATCAAAATGTACAAACAATAAAAGTGAGTACATAACGGTACTGTATGGGTCTTTAAGTCAGGCGTGACAGGGAGCATTTCAATTTATTTATTTATTGGTTTATTTGGTCAGGACAGTGCATGTTAATGGTCTCATGCATGTAAACAAGCCACACCGGATTGTAGCCTTGGGCTAATTTGCATCCGTCGTCCTCCATGCGCACTCTCAAACACACTCTCATTCATCCTGGCCTATTGTACATGTTTTTAGTGGTAGGGGAAACCGGAGTACCCGGAGGAAACCTACGCAAACACGGGGAGAACGTGCAAACTCCACACAGAAAGGCCCCGTCCAGGTGGGAATCGAACCCGGACCTTCTAGCTGTGAAGCACGAGTGCTAACCGCTGTGCTACCGTGCCGCCCTGTTGTCAAACTGAATTTGTGTTTGTTTTAATTACACTGAACACATTTTTGAGTGTGTCGTTAAAAAAGCTTTAATGTAAAAAACTGAGGTTACCTGCTTTACAATATTTCTAAAAGTCATCTGTCAAATTGTACTTATATAAAATTTAAATGACACACTCACTTTTTTTTATAAAAGCGACAACTAAAATAGAAATTACGGTTGCTCAAACAAAAATTGCAATATTAATTATTGCAATTAGCAAATTGCAAAGACCACCATAAAATTCATTATAAAATAAATGTATATTCTTGTTAGTTTAGAAGTTCACATTTATGTCTTCTGCATTTGTGCTCCTGAACATTTTGTGATAAGCACAGAGAACTGAATCTAAACTTTCAAACATCAATCACAAGTCTAATTACAGTTGAAATCTTTATAATTATGCAGGCCTAATAAAAAACAAAACGTTGGAAGAGCAAATTCCCACAAATGGCCTCATCCAGTTTTTATGTCCATGTTATTTCATGTCCATAAACCGAATATCCATTATGAGCAATGTGTGTCTTGGTAGTGGTCGCGGAGCTGGGGAAAGCACTTTCATCACCTGAGCTTGTGTGTCCACATTTGTTACAACAATAAAACCACAAACAGGGGTCTCAACAATACCCTTTCTTACTCCATCTTCTCCATCCTCTGCACTACTTACACTTAACACATGATATGTAAGATCTCTTCCTGGAGTTACTGGCACCAACTTCAACTGTGTATCATCTTGAGACATACCGAGAGGCAGGCATGAGTCTGGGATTGATGGCGCTCCAATTTTATAGATTCGAACATCAGAGAACCTCACTTCAAAAGAGAATGGGTAGAAGGTAATACCACGGAAACCATAAAAATATTCACGGATCTTGTCATCTCGAGCATCACGCCGGCACTCCTTAGATCGCTCCACAACTCCTCCAGATTTGGGTAGGAGCACAACTCTGACAAAGTGAGGAAGGTCTCTTTTCAGCTCATTGTAGAGCCTCTCATGGTCAAGTACCAACACCACGTCAACTTCAAAGGCAGATGCACAGTGAACCAGAGCTTGGTATCCAGATCCTTTAACCCACCCACAGGTGTTGATGATGCATCCTCCCACACTCGCCTTTCTGTTCACCTCACAGCGTTGTGAAAACACCTCAGCTAAACAAGATGTTAGCTGTAAAAAAATAAGATGAAAACCCTGTTAATAAAAACTAGTTTAAACATCTCATAGATTACCTCCCGATTCACTTGCCTTGTTGTAAAGTTTGATGTTTGTTCCTGGGGTGGTTGAGCCAAAGTGGTACACCAGTGGAGCCTGAACCGAAAAGCCCTCCTCTACATCGGCTGGTCGTTCAATGCATAGCGCTGACACGGTTCCAGGGACAGATACCTGCGCAAGATTGCATTTTAATAAATATTAAAATACTTTTATGTTTCAATACAGAAAATAGAAAAAAAATATTTACCCCACTTTGTCCAACATCTAGTTCCACAAATGTTGGCCTTCTTCCTACTCTCACGGCATAGCTTAGGAGAAGACGGCAGACTGTTGATTTGCCCACATCTGTGGGGCCGACAACCATTACCTGAAAAATAAAAACTTTTGAATCTGAAATCCCAACAATTTTATTGCTATAAAAAATAAAGTTACCCTTGGTCCTCTCTCATTGTCCTTTTCTGCCTGTTTTCTCATCTGTTCCAAAGCAGCATGAGTGTTCAGGTAGAGTAGCATCGGGGTGTCCTTAGATATATAAGCCACCTTTGACATGAAGACCAGGCTGGTTGAAATTGCTCTTAACATTTTTTAAGAACGGCATTTATTACTCTAGCGCTTACCTCTGGTTTCCCATACAAATTTACACTGCAGCCATGCCAGGTAAAAACAGCAATCTTAGCACCTGGACCAAATGTGTATTTCTTGTTTCGATTCAGCTCTGAGCCAAACACCTCAGCCATTCCCGTCAGGAGCTCAAGTTCAACTTGTTCTGCTCCATCGCCAGCTTCCACCTCGAATCTGAGTTCAGTCTCTTTCTCCAGGTCAAATCTCGTACCGACCTTTCCGGGTGGAACATCTTCATTTGGTTTTTCTAAAACCTCTGTCGCCATGACTGTCAAAGTTAAGAGTCGTCTGTCACCATAAAACATGCAACAACAAAAACATAATGTGGTAAAAGACAAAAGGCAGGGGAGCCGCTAGACCCCCGCAATACTTCAACAATACAGATGGAAAATCACGTTAACTTCCGTGTTAAAAAAACTTGATAAAAATTATAAATGTATAGACAATAAACATCCCCGATACGTAACTAGACGACGGAATATCATTCTTACACTTCAATTAGTCAATCTTTACAAAGATCGTGGCTTTTGGAATGTTTGGAATCGCCAGCACTGTTACGTCGCGCGATTATGACGCAATAAGCCATCGACCGAGTTTTTTTCTTCCTTTTTTTTAGGCAGATTTACGGATAGTGCGCCCTCTTCTGGATCCACAACGGTATTTTTTCTTAGGGTTTGGTTAGGGCATTGAAGTATATTGTTAGGGTCGTTAGGATTAGGAGTTGGGTAAAAGCCTTTTGTGAACAAAAATAAGCAGCAATTCGTATGCTGTTCGAAGTTATGTTATCTTAATAATCAACAGACGCATTACACTTTCCATTTGTTTTTCTTCTCATACAAGTGTTCTTGACTTGCTGACTCCTATCGTGCGTTATGTAGATCAATATCAATCTTCTTAAAAACTGGTCGGGCGAGGTCCGCTTTATCCAGCAGAGGGCGCACTATCACAGTGGATTCGCTTCACCGTAGATCTGCCTTGGCTCCGGTGTAACAGGCCATATTAACTCCCGCCTAGGGTCAATAATAAACACGGTGAAGCTGCGTTTCAGTTTCATGCAGCTAAAATCTGGAAGTCTTCATGAGGATGTGAGACAGGCCTCAACTCTGGTAATTTTCAAATCCAGTCTGAAAACAGCTCTTTTTACCCGTGCATATGAAAACTGGAAGTATTTTAGCTGCACTCTTGCTTTTTACTGTAATTGATTAATTTTTATGTTGATGTTTAAATGATTGATTTGATCTGTTTTCTTGTAATTGTATGCAACTGTGAAAGCCCTGCCTTGTTGAATTGCCTTGTGTATGAATTGTGCTCTACAAATAAACTTGCCTTGCCTATATGATGTACAACATTGGCATTTGTGATGCTTTACCTCAGCTTATAACTGGAGGATCAGGCCCTTGGTCTTTTGACAATTAAGAAAATGCCATGTATTGGAGGAGGGCCCGCCACTGAGCAAACTTTCCACCACATAAAGCTCAGCTCTACACATATCAGCATAGCATAAGGTTACATGAATTGAAGGCCAATAAATCAAAAAAGAATGATTAATAAAGTATTTTAATATTTTATGCAAAACACTAAAAACTGCAAGAAAAAAAAGCAGCAACAAAAAAAATATCCACTTTTGCAGAGGAACATAAATTGCGCGCTAGCTCAGTCAGTCCTCTAGGTGTCAGCCTTGTTCCTAGTAATCAGCAGCTGAAGCGTGGTTCATCAGAAGAAAGACTGAGAAGTTCTCCTTGGTCAGTCTTCATCATACTGCTCCAACAGCCGAATCCTTTATGAACTAAAATGTTTGAAAAGTCTATTATTGAAATGTAGCCGAGCAAGCTGAGGGTGTGACAACACATGTTTAAACGTGATAAAAACATAATTCAGTGCAGGGTTTTGGAACGATACAGCAAAGGCGTATCAGAGAGATCACAACACACGATTTACTGACACAGGCCTAATATTTGTTTCTTAACTTTGGAGGTACTAAAACCTGCATTAAATGAAATAAACATAGCACGTTGACAAACCTTTATACTGTCACTATTCAGACTTCAGCGCCTCCTCTAAAGCAGCTACCACAACACTTGCTTCGGGAAACTTCAGCTTCCGTGGTGGTCCCTTCTTTATTCCTGTCCACAATATTTTTTCTGTGAGACAAAACAAAATGTTACATTCCTTCCTTGTCTTTACAACAGCCAGTAACCATGTCCTCTCATCCCACACCGGCGTTCAGCACCGCGCGCTTCAACTCAGTGACTATGATGAGGTGGGCTCTGCAATGCAATGACACTAAGCTGGGAAAGAAAAATATTAGTCTTGCCTTGCTCTTATGTGCTTTTATTTAATACTAGACTATTCTAGCAAGGCCTAATGCTGCGTTTACACAAAAGCACGATGCGTTACGAATGGCATTTTTCCGTCATTCGTGACGTTCGTGACGTGACTTAACGCATCTCAATGGGATTCTTAACAGAACGCATCAGCTCGTGACATTCGTGACGTTCGTGGAGAAAGTTTTTGTCTGTCAAAAAATCTTCCACGAATGTCACGAATCACCCTCTGTTCGTGGAGTTCGCAACGGAGCGTGTCCTTTCGTGAGGAGGAGTGGCGCTTCGTAATTCAGCGCGAGAGCATTCGTAGAGCAGAATCACTGTTTTTACGCTCAAAATTGACAGAAACACACGCTACTCCCAAAGTAAATGTTGGTACCTGCAGTCGCTATGCCAAGGAAAAGTGTCACAAAGTCGGCCAATCCGCGCTCCAAGCCACGGACAGCACCTGAAGAAACACTTTCAGCACCCCGAGCCACTGCCGCTCCTCGGGGTGCTGAAAGTGTTTCTTCCTCCTGGGTCGTACCTGATGTTCGGGAGTTGGAGCCAGACGAGCCAAATGACTCAGGGGAGAGCACGGCCTGTGCTCCGCCTCCAACCCGGTGGAAGAAGATCACCCCACTTTCGCCCAATTCTTGACAGATTTCGGACAGAACGCGAATATTCCTAGTGACCCGTAACAGCGCGTGGCAGCGCGCAACACCACGCAGCAGCGCGCGACACCACGCAGCAGCGCGGGACGCATATTCGTGACCGTGCGTAATAATTCGTGCCATTAATCGTAACGCGTAGTAACAGGTCGCAACAGTTAGTGGCGGCGCGTGAAACCTCTACCCCAAATCATCAAATTCGTGATCCTTGGCCACGAATGTGCATTTGTGGCATTCGTAACGCATCGTGCTTATGTGTAAACGCAGCATTAGATGCAACTTTCTTGTCATAAATGACAGTTAAACATGAGGTGAGGCGAGTCCTGCCTCTGCTGAGAAGTGGATGGTGCAGAGTCAGAGCTCCGTCTCTCTCCTCGTTATAACCTCTGAAGTTTCTCATTCCTTATATTTATTGTAATTGACTGCAATCAGGCGAATACAGCAGAATTAATTATGCTAATTAGCCGCGCGCATTTGGAGACTCTCATTATAAATGCGCAGCTTTGGAGACGAGTCAACGTGGTTCTAGTGAAAAGGTGGAGGGCTCGTGCCATTTAGCCTATTCCAGGGTAACTTTTTAGAACAAGAATTTACTGACAATACACTTAAAAGGTAGGCTTCAAATATGTGTTTTTGTTCATGCCTGTGCCACAGAGGGAACACAGTATCATTATTTTTTGTAAAATAGCATTTTGATGGATATTTTAAAGTCTTAAATATGTTATTCCCAGCACAAATATCCTGTGTCCCTGGTGCAGCCTTCCTGTTTAATGCGGTATGTTAATTATCATTATGAATTTCAATTGGCCCAATGAAAGTAGAATATTCCACCACCAATTTAAATATCTATATCACTACAGAATTAAAGGTTATTCAATTTCTGTAACTGAAGCCAAATCAGAGGAAACTTCAAGTCAAACATTGAGTAAACAACAAACAACCATGAACTAAGTATCCAGGAATAATCTTTACTGGATATGATGTTTGTATATGAAGCATGTTTTAGGTCGACCTATTTTTTCACCTGGTCAGGCTGTATATAATAAGGTTATAATAGAAAACAAATAAACTGTACAGTCAAATCACTAAACCACTGTTATGTGGTTAAAGAACATCAAATATGGAGGGGGGGGGGTCCACCAATATAGTTTGTACCCAGGGTCCAGAATTTGGCGCTACGCCCCTGCACACGGTCATCATTTTAGCTCTGAGCAGACACCACAGACCAGTGGCTGTGACATAGCAAGTAGATGTACATCAGCTCATATAGAGAAGAGCGGGCACACAATAATGCAATAACCTCAAGAGTGTCATTTATAGTGCAGTGTGTAATGAGATATGGAGGAGAGTGTACCAACCTCAAATTAACCGCTTTAAAACATATGACCCAAGTCTTCATTTACAAATGTTTTTTGTGCAATAATGCATTAGATATTGGTATCAAAATCTGAGATACTGGCTCTTGTATTTACCATGCATTTTCTACTTGGCCCGTCTGTATTGTCCTAGTCTATACATTTTATTCTATGCCATTTCATTGACCAAACTTTCAGAAATCACACAGCTTTTTCTTTGCTTGGAGCGCTCTCCAACTCTAAAGTCCTGCATAACGCACCGCTGTACAGCCTTCTTACAGTTTTATCCAGATGCACAGTAGCCACTGCAGTAATCTCACCTTTGTCGCCATCCATCCAGGTGATCTCAAAACTATTCCTGCGAGGTTTTAGTGGATTGAGGACCACAGTGATATCAGGGCGAGAAGCCACCAGCGCCGACTTGACCTCCAGTGCATTTCGCCCATACACTCGTCAGCTTTTGCTGCAAGAAATAATATTTACAGGTGTAGAACCCATTGCAAATTACAAATAAAATGCAATTATTAACCATAAGCTTATGTGGATGTGCCTATTCACATAAGAGCTGCACAGACACGTGACGTAGCTTTTAACACGGTCTAGCATCATGGCCAAAATCTGAGCCGTTAGTGCTTTACTGCTTGTATATTGTGTATCGTCTTATTATTATTTTTCTTTTAATACTGTAGACCTTTTTGTCAAGCACTTTGGTCAACAATTGTTTTAAATGTGCTATATAAATACATTTGATTTCATTGGATTTTATTAAAATTTTTGGTTCAATTGAAGCGGGGCGAAACGAAAAAAGAAAAGAAAAAGGAGATTATGTAACAGAGGCCTTGATTTATAGAAATTATGAATTCATGTTTTTATCTGAGCTGAAAACTTTGAAAGGATATTCTTATAACCCCCAAAGGCTTACACATAAGAGATTTCAATTTAGGAACCAAAGGGAAAAAATTAACTTACTTCAATATTTGTAATTTATTCAATTCATCAACAGATAGCAGTATAGAGCAGGGCTTCAGATTTGTATTGTTGACAGAGAGGCCACATTGGTGAGAATTGTATTCTGAATACTCAGATAATATGTGCCTTTTGAACACAGAATTAGTGCCTTATTGAAGTTGTTAACTATGTTTGGCAGTGGTAGCCATCTGTAAAGAAAAAAATAAATAGGAAAAGAAAAAAATGTAAAAAAAATAAAAAATAAAAAATAAAAAAGTTAAACAAACAAATTTTACAGAAAATACTTTATCAACACCGAAGAGAAAGTACAAGCGGCCCTCAGTCTGCGGTGCACCTCCATCTCAAAGCCTCCAACCACTCCTTTGAGGACAGGGAGGTCAACATAGCTAAAGAAGAACGTTTGGTTTGAAAGAGAAGTAAAAGAAGCTATTTTTGTAAGGAAAGAAAATCACGTCATGAATCGAAATGGTGGGCTCAGATTTAATCTCCCGTCACTTTACTCCAATCTCCTTCGGGAGAAACCGAAAGGGCATGGCCAGTCCAAGGAGACGGCACCTCAGCCAACAAAAGAACAATAAGCAGGTAATTAGCAGTGATCACCCATGAATAGGACAGATACTGGGCAGTAATCATCTATGAATAGGACAGGACTGACCGATACTGGGGTGAGCTGATCGTTAGAGACGCTCTACTTCAAAGGGGTTTACCCACGGGTGAGAGTAGCTGTGATTAGAGAGGAGGAGCCGGGCCAACCCCAACTCCTCCCCGTTGGTCTATATATTCAGCTGCGTCCATAGTGGGACCTTTGTCGCTGACGAAGCCTTTTGGATGAGAGGTGAAACATTCGAGGACTTCAACTACTGAGTACAGAAGATGAATCAAGCACCTTCATTGAAGATGGACAACTCCTGTATGACTGAGAACTTACACAGACAAAAACAAATGGTATATATATATATATAAAAAGGAAAAAAAAAATAAAAAAAATAAGTGATGTGTGTGTACATATGTATGTGTATAAATAACTTAGTGATCGCCTTTGTCACTTGCTTTGTATTGGACATCGTAGATGAAATGAGACCGTTGTTGTAGTTGTGTTTCCTTTCAGTTGTGTTTCCGTTCCGTTAAATTCTGTTAATTTCTAGAGGAGCTTTGTGGGTGTGGTCCGTGTTGAAACGGCCGCTCTGGTGTGTTGTAGGTTCCCTTTTGCCGGTGGGGCAAATTCAAAAATCAATGTACGATGTTGCTTAATGTAGGATTGATAATGTAATGATAACAGGTAAAGTTGGGTCACGGAGGGGTACGCTGTGTGCGTGTGTGCCGTGTTCCCGGGCTCTTGTGTCTTGTACTTCGTAACATGTTCCCTGTACTATTGTGATTTGATTAATTGTTTTTATCTCCACGATGTCGGGGGTGGGCGCTTATAAGCTTTTGCTTCAGCCCACTCCTTTTGAGCAGAATTTTAACTGCTCAAATAAACTAAATACTGCATAAAAGCAGCGTATGATATAGATTACATTTACGCTTGTATTTACCACCAATTTGAAATCAACTAAACTGTTTTGATCTTTTTTATCCGTATTAATGTTATGATTACGAAACAGATATGCAATGATTATGTACAGTGATGTATTACTTTTTACTAACTGTATTCTAAACACCCTCAAATGAATGTAGCTGAACACGGTTACCCAAAATGAGGATCAAATACTCGTATTCAGTTTCTACCAAACACTACCCACCATAACGCCCCATAGTCAGTCTCAAGGCCTGTTGTTCTCACCAATGCTCAATAACCACTCTTCTTCCTCCTTCTGGCTGGACATCCTCTCCATCGGTGTTTCCCTTCACCTCCAGAGCAGTTTCCTCCCCCTGGACCTCTGCAGCTTTGCGTTTCACTCCTCGACGACCTAAATCACAAGGCAGTAAAATAGTATTGGCTCTTAGCGGACACTTGCTACCCTTTTATTTATTTAGCAATTGTTAGTAAAGGTGCAGAAAGATTATGCACATCCATAAGGAAAACTCATGACTGACCTGTCTTGGACGCCATTTTTTTTTTTACAAACTTTCGCGCGAATCTGGACTAAACCAACGCCATAAGGGGGGTGTCTAAATAGAAATGGACGATACCATTACGTGCCTTGAACGGTCTTTGAAGATAATAAAGTTATTTTGAAGATAAAAAGTTATTTTTTAGATAAAAAGTCACTCGGCTACATGTAAGTCTCTGCTTAAGATATTAAAATGCTTAGGTCCAGATTTACGGAGCCTATGAACGCGAGTAAGATTAAAAATATGTTGTAAAAGGAGGTAATTATGTCGGGGAGCCCAAAGTCTTTGCACCTTCCGTTGCCGTGGCAGCAGGGAACTATGTCGTAGACATAGGGAAGTTAGGTTACCTGGGCAGGACACTTAATGTTTTGCATTTCTTACTGTCGTTTTTTGGTTTCTCGTGCAGTTTTGTGCATATCTCTGTCTTGGTGTTGTCATTGTTCTGAAGTTTAGAAAGAGAGAGAACAATTTGCATTATTTCAAATATAGGCTCCTAACATATGTTGTTAGGAGCTGTATTCTATGTGTTGTGTCTGTACAAAATATATATTTACATCATCCGTTTGTTTTCCAGATTTACTGCTCCGGTGGCTCAGTTTTCTACTCGGACATGGGAGTGGAGTGAATGGAGTGATGTTAACTGATGAACATTAATTATACATGTGATGTGACTAATACATCGTCGGGGTGACGGTTGCGCAGATGGTAGAGTGGGTTGTCTCATGATCGGAAGGTCAGGGTGAGAGTAGCAGGGGTTCGAATCCCGCCACTGAAGGTGCACATTGTCATTGTGTCCTTGGGCAAGACACTTCACCCTCCTTGCCTCCAGTGTCTGCGTACACTGGTGTGTGAATGAGAGTGTGAATGGGTGAAGCCCCCTATGAAAGACCAACAGGCCCGGTTAGAACCATGAGGCCGTCCTTCTGTGGACCCACCACCTGCAGGAGGAGCCATAGGGGCTGGTGCTATGTGATTTGGGCAGCTCCAACAGCGGCTCCCATGACCCGGCAACGGACAAGTGGAAGAAAATGGATGGATGTGACTAATAGTGATTGATGTATTTATATATTAGTCAGCTGTCACGGTTTATCCCTTATGTATGAGCCATATGTGAGAAAAGACGTCATCAAACACATACGACCACTACGCGTATGCGAGCCAACCTCCAAAATGTGCCAAGACAAGCCTAAAAAGGTCTTAGTTTCAGAACAAAGACTGAGTGACGGCTCATGACACACACCCGAAAACTAACAAAGGAATTCAAAGCAAAGGCAAAGAATGGAAGACAGCATTGGGATTGAGTGGGTGCAGTGTGATGCCTCTTCCAAGTATGACGAGGAGAATTTCTCGATATAGGCCTGCGAGCAGCCGGAACTCCTATGACCGCCCAGTTATCAACAGACAGAGATGGGTTGAAATTAATTTAACTGTTTTCCCTTATATAACACAAAGAACTGCACCAATATTTCTTATATAAAATAATATCATTATAAAGTAAGCACACTGGATACCACCAATTATGATTGTTCTACTGCTGTCACAAATACATGAAATTAATGTTTTTTTCTCTTGTAGTACTGGGATCTTCTCCATCATCACACTGTGAATTGGTGAAAACTGTTCAGGAGGTTTCTGATTCAGGGCCAAATTGTCAGTTACCTCCAGGTTTCAGTCTCATTTTCCTCCATCTCTGAATCGTATCAGTTTGTCAGCTCTTGTCATTTATCGTAGCTAGGACATCTGCATGATAAGCTGCATTGTTGATGCTGGATGTTTATGTGTCCTATGTGTCTTTGAGGTAAAACTAAAGGAAAATTACCACCTCGGTGGACAATAAACTTTTCATATCCGTTTCCCAACAGACTGTCAGGAAGCTCAACTCTCTCCATTCCCTGCTCCCCCTTCCTCTAATTCCACCTACATTCATAAACGGCGGTTCACTCGTTTCCCTTCAAGGACACTGAACTCTGAAACCCACATTTTGTGCACATATTCAATAAACTGTTTGCACTAAGGGTTTGAGAGTAATTGAGTAATTTCAAATCTCTGTTTTCATGTGGATGAATTGGAATAAAGCTTACATTAATCTGATTTATCTAACCCAGTGGTTCCCAAAGTGGGGTGCGGGGCCCCCTGGGGGGCCTCAGAGGCAATATAGGGAGGGGGACCCCCAAAGCTTGTCTGTTGTTGTGCTTGAGCAGGAGTACCGGTCCCTTGTAAAGGACTTCACCACCTGGAGTCACCTGAACCACCTGCAGCTGAATACCTCCAAGACAAAGGAGATGGTCCTGGACTTTAGGAGGTGCCGCCCATCTCCTCAGCCTGTGACCATCGATGGCGAGGAGATCGAGGTGGTTACCTCCTATAAATATCGTGGGCTGCAGGTGGTTGGGAAGCTGGACTCGTCAGTGAACACTGACCAGCTGTACAAGAAAATGCAGTGCAGATTCTACTTTCTGAGGAGGCTTGCCTCTTTTAAGATCTGTAAGAAAGTGCTCCAACTGTTCTACCAGGCAGTAGTAGCAAGTGCTCTTTTTTATGGTGTTGTGTGTTGGGGAAACATTAGGCAGAGGGACACTCAGAGACTGGACAAACTAATTAGAAAGGCCTCCTTCGTGATTGGGGCTGATCAGGACTCTGTAGTGTCAATCTTGGAGAAGAGAACCCTGGAGAAGCTGCTCTCTGTAATAGACAACAGCGACCACCCCCTGCATGAGCTGGTGATGAGGCAGAAGAGCTCCTTCAGTGAGAGGCTGCTCTCGCTCTACTGCTCAAAGGACAGGCTCAGGAAATCTTTCTTGCCCAGAGCGATCAGGCTATATAACAAATCCTTGGGTGGGAGGGGCTAATGGGAATGATGGCTTTACAGTACTTTTATATTTATTCTCTGCACTGTCCTATTTATTGAATTTTTTCTAGTTTCTTTTTAATCCAATGTTTTTATGTGTGACTTGTTTGTGCAGCTGATGAACTAAATTTCCTTCGGGATTAATAAAGTATATCGTATTGTATCGTATCGTATCGTAATTGAAAACGTCTCAGGGAACTTTTAGGACACGCTGCTAGTGTATATATTATATACAGTGAGGAAAATCAGTATTTGAACACCCTGCTATTTTGCAAGTTCTCCCACTCAGAAATCATGGAGGGCTCTGAAATTGTCACCGTAGGTGCATGTCCACCGTGAGAGACATAATCTAAAAAAAAAATCCAGAAATCACAATGTATGATTTTTAACTATTTATTTGTATGATACAGCTGCAAATAAGTATTTGAACACCTGTCTATCAGCTAGAATTCTGACCCTCAAAGACCTGTTAGTCTGCCTTTAAAATGTCCACCTCCACTCCATTTATTATCCTAAATTTAGATGCACCTGTTTGAGGTCGTTAGCTGCATAAAGACACCTGTCCACCCCATACAATCAGTAAGAATCCAACTACTAACATGGCCAAGACCAAAGAGCTGTCCAAAGACACTAGAGACAAAATTGTACACCTCCACAAGGTTGGAAAGGGCTACGGGGAAATTGCCAAGCAGCTTGGTGAAAAAAGGTCCACTGTTGGAGCAATCATTAGAAAATGGAAGAAGCTAAACATGACTGTCAATCTCCCTCGGACTGGGGCTCCATGCAAGATCTCACCTCGTGGGGTCTCAATGATCCTAAGAAAGGTGAGAAATCAGCCCAGAACTACACGGGAGGAGCTGGTCAATGACCTGCAAAGAGCTGGGACCACCGTTTCCAAGGTTACTGTTGGTAATACACTAAGACGTCATGGTTTGAAATCATGCATGGCACGGAAGGTTCCCCTGCTTAAACCAGCACATGTCGAGGCCCGTCTTAAGTTTGCCAATGACCATTTGGATGATCCAGAGGAGTCATGGGAGAAAGTCATGTGGTCAGATGAGACCAAAATGGAAAGTTTTGGTCATAATTCCACTAAACGTGTTTGGAGGAAGAAGAATGATGAGTACCATCCCAAGAACATCATCCCTACTGTGAAGCATGGGGGTGGTAGCATCATGCTTTGGGGGTGTTTTTCTGCACATGGGACAGGGCGACTGCACTGTATTAAGGAGAGGATGACCGGGGCCATGTATTGCGAGATTTTGGGGAACAACCTCCTTCCCTCAGTTAGAGCATTGAAGATGGGTCGAGGCTGGGTCTTCCAACATGACAATGACCCGAAGCACACAGCCAGGATAACCAAGGAGTGGCTCTGTAAGAAGCATATCAAGGTTCTGGCGTGGCCTAGCCAGTCTCCAGACCTAAACCCAATAGAGAATCTTTGGAGGGAGCTCAAACTCTGTGTTTCTCAGCGACAGCCCAGAAACCTGACTGATCTAGAGAAGATCTGTGTGGAGGAGTGGGCCAAGATCCCTCCTGCAGTGTGTGCAAACCTGGTGAAAAACTACAGGAAACGTTTGACCTCTGTAATTGCAAACAAAGGCTACTGTACCAAATATTAACATTGTTTTTTTTAGGTGTTCAAATACGTATTTGCAGCTGTATCATACAAATAAATAGTTACAAAATCATATATTGTGATTTCTGGATTTTTCTTTTTTTAGATTATGTCTCTCACGGTGGACATGCACCTACGATGACAATTTCAGACCCCTCCATGATTTCTAAGTGGGAGAACTTGCAAAATAGCAGGGTGTTCAAATACTTATTTTCCTCACTGTAACCCTGTTACACTAGCAGGCAGTTACAGTAGTCCAGTCTTGATTAAATAAATGCATGAATAAGTTTTTCTGCATCACTCTTAGGTAAGATGTTTTGTATTTTAGCAATGTTGCACAGGTGAAAGAAAGCAATTTTACAAGCCTGGTTTATGTGTTTTAAAAGAGAGGTCTTGGTCAAACAGAACTCCAAGGTCTCTTACTGTAGAGCTCGTCGATACACTAACATTACTCTCTCTCACACAGATCTGACACAAATCTTGAACTAAACTAGTAGGTCTTGGCTTTCAAATGAGGCATCACACTGGCATAATAGGCTGTAAGCTCACCTGCCGATATGCTTTGAGATATGGATATGCATATTTGAAGAACCCTAACCCTAAGATGGCAAGTCAAAGAACAATAAGGAAAAAATATGATTTAATACATTATTTGACAGTCAACAACAAAAACTGTAACGAAGAGAAACATGTATTGTTTGTTCAATTTATTAATAAAGTGTAACACTTCAGTATCACAGTGATGATTCAGTTTTCTGACATATGGGACACACAAAGGACATGTGGCCTCTTACTGTACATAATCATTGGCAATAAATACAGGTTACATGAGGGTTTCATTGCATCCTCAATTTAAAATATGTGCTGCCTTAGCAGAGGCACATCACAAAAGCCTAACAGAAAATGTTAGAACTATTATTTTGTCATAGGCTCATTAAACACACAAGTAAATACACTCAGTCAGTGTATGCAGTCATTACGAACACAAAAAAGGCATTCAGACTGAAGTTTTTTTAGCTTTGGTATTGCTTTGGTGATGAAAGGCAACAATTTTAGAAAACAAAAAGATGCATCAGTGACAAAAATGTTAAATATCTTTAGCATACCTCTTCAAAAAACAAAACTCAGGCATCAGTAATGCATCCAAAAAGTGTGGATAAACAAACATTTGTATATTGTATTATACAATTACATTAATTGTGAGGACTTTCTGGTAAATGGGGTAAAATAAAAGGACAAAACAAGAGAGTAGAGAGGAAATACTTAATTAAATACACTGATCTGGGTCTAGCATATACTCACCCAGTTATAGTCACCCAACTGAAAAACAGAAATGTTTCTTGAGGGGTTTATTTATTATTTATAATGCTGTTATACTGCTGGTATACAGATCACGACTACAATGTTTTGTCCATCGGCCATCAGTTTCTCCTCTTGTACTTTCGGTCACTCTGGGCCACACTGCCCTTCCAGTGCAAGAGAGTAACTACTGCACTACACTCATTTATTTCTTCAATTACAATCCTGCCTCTTGTGAATAAGGCCATCCTCTTTCAGGGGTGTCAAGGACTTTCAATTAAACCCAAAGTCGTGACAAGTTGAAGCAGAGAAGAGAGTTAAGAGGACAAAAGGGGTTCAGCCAAATACCAAATGTAGTGAGACAGCTATCACAGACAGGGAGGCGAGATGGAGAAAGGATGGGACATTGGTTCGAGTGGAGGATGAATAGAAGGCAGAGTTATCAAAACCTGGGGGGCACTCTGATTCAAAACAGCGAATAGAGGCGTCTTCATTGCCATAATTTGCCCAGTATTCCTCTGGGTCAAGCTTCGGCAACGCTGCCTCGGCATCTGACATCTCATACTTAGCCGGGGCAGAATCGGAGGGGGTTTTGGGGAAGGTCTTCACTGTGTCATAGCTCTTCTGATACACAGATTTGGATGCGGGCTTGTTTTTGGAGAACCACCAGCGGGTCTTGGAGCTGAATGTGGTGGTGGTGGTTCCTACTGGAGAGCCAGGATCAGGCACTGGACATAGGGCGAAGTCCAGCTCGCGAAGGAACCGCAGGTCCTGGCCGCGGCGCTGGGAGGGAGAGGTGCACACAACGTCAGAGGAGGAAATTCGGGATGTACGAAACCACTCCCACAAGGGCTGGGCCTCACAGTCACAGGACCAGGGGTTACCGTTGAGGCGCAGGAACTGTAAGCCCTGGACATCCCTCATGGCCTGCCCGGGGAGCTCGGCCAGGGAGTTATTGAACAGATAAAGCATGGTCAGGCGGCCTAGGTCGCGGAAGGACTTGCGGTGTACCTGCCGAATGCGGTTGTCATGTATGAGGAGGCGATCCAAGTTAACCAAGCCTCTGAAGACATTTTCAGACAGAACACGAATGCGGTTTCCATGAAGAAAGAGATGACTGAGGTTAACCAGGTCGGAGAACAAGTCATCCTGCAGAAAATTCAGCTGATTTTCCTAGAGCAAAAACAAAGCATGTTAAACAACCTGAGTCACATATTCAAGATTTATGTAAGGTATTTTCCATCTGTCATGTTGTATAATTCAGTTTATAGTTCAGTTTAATTTTTTTCTTTCACTCTTTTAAGTGATTCTTTACAAACGACTGTACGGCCAGATCAATGTTTTTAGACAATTGTCTGGAGAACAAATGCAAATGTAACTTATTTATAACATGTGTACACACTGGTCCATTGTCCAGACCAGTGATTCTCAACCTTTTGCAGCCGCAACCCCCATTATAACAGTTAAAGGGGTTTGTGACCCCCCTTGGGGGTCCCGACCCCCAGGTGGAGAACCACTGGTCTAGACTGAAGTTTATTATGTGTACCTGTAGGTAGAGGAACTGGAGGCTATACAGCTTGTGGAAGAGGTCATGGGGGAGAGCTGCCAGCCTGCAGCGGTGCATGTGCAGGCTCTGCAGCTTCTCCAGCCCTCTGAAGGCGCCCCCTTCCAAATGCCGCAGAGAGGGGTTATCGCCCAGGTCCAGCTCTTCCAGAACCCGAAGGTTACTGAAGGCCCCAGCCTCAATCAACGTGATGTTGTTTCCATACAACCAAAGCACCTGCACACAGGGTGATTTATTCAACACAGTTAAAATGAAGTGAATCAGGAACATAATATCACATGTACAGGCTTTTACGGCACTCTCACCTGTGTCTCAAAGCCAAAGGAGTCTGTGCGGAGCTGAGTGATTCGGTTGTTCTGCAGAAATACGCGCTGAGAGTCAAAGGGGACATCCGATGGGACTATGGTGAGGTTCTGGGACTGGCAGCTGACCGTCATGGGCGAGGGGTAACAGACACAGAGCATGGGACATGCGGTCACCCCGCCCGGCTTCACCACCACCAGCCACAGTATCAGCCATAGGATCAGTCCACCTGAGAAGAGGCCATAGGTTTAAGTCAGGTCAGCAAAGCCACAGCAGGTGCGTAGTTTATCATTGTCAAAACTATTGTTGTTAAGAAAGGGATGCTTTAATAACCCCTGGATTGTTCTTGTGCCCTGAACTGTAAAGGCACTTTTATAATTAATAGCAAAATCATTCATCCATTTTTACCTGAAAGATCAGTTTACATTAGGGAGATATTATATAACCAACTACCTACAGAATATCAGTTTAGAAAAATACATAAATCAAAAACACAACTTAAAATAAAATAGGCTACTGTGTAAACGTTGGAGTCAGCTGTAGTGGATACAAATTTGGATTTCAATTTGCAACGCAATCTACACCAAAAGGATGTTGAGATGAAGATTGGCATTCAAGCGCCACGCTGAGGTAAATGGAGCCGGATCAATGTCAGGTTGTCATCAATTATGCTTGAGCTCCTTGGCACAGCTTGAATGACTTTACACAGAGGAGGTTACCGCGGGAAAAGTACATGCGTTAAAAAATAATGAGCTTCCAATTCATCTACTGTGCGCAAGATTTTCCAGCGGCCTCACCCCCTGACCCTGGAACAAGCCGAACTATTAGGAGAGCGGGGCAGCCAGACTGTGCAATGAGACACCTGAACTACGTCTTAGTTACTGCCAAGTCGAGGAGAGATAAGACAAGGGGTTTAATAAGTGTACCTATGCGTCTATTTGTGCGTAAACGCGCAAAAGAAAAGCCCGTTTCCGTCATTAGCAAATTTAACCAGCAGTCCACATATTATAAACACATTCAATATTGTAGAAAGCCTTTGTTCTTTCTTTCTTTCTTTCTTTGTACTCAAATCCACAATAACAAAATAGTTAGAAACAAAACGTTACAACAAAGTAAGCTAAAAAGACGCAACTGTTCATGCAATATATGACTTTTTAAATTCAACCGATCAATTAATTTTGGGAAGGAAGATAGTGAACTTACCTTTAAAGTTGGTGCATGAGCGCCTCTTGAACCAACGCGCGTCCATCTCGAACCAAAGTCAAAAGCGAGTTAGCTTGAGCAGTGAGAGGGTGCCTGCTTGCTGCTATCTCTGCTCTGCTCTGGTCTTCGAGGTACTGCGGCGGCTCGCAGTGACGTCCATGGGTCCCATCCGCGCTTTTATAGGTGCGAAGCGCCCACAGTCGTGGGCAGCGAGGATCCAAGACACGTCACTTTAGAAGAGGAGGAGAAATTGCCCCGGAAGAAGAGACCAGAAAGGCAGTGACAGGGTTGTCATACCCATATGTAACTCATCACAATCTGTCGTATTCAGGGAAAACGTGTTCTTTTTATTTTTAATCAAGCATGTTTTCACACTATAGGCTAAATAAGGACTGAAATCATGTTTTTAGATGCCCAGTATTCAGTGATTGTCCATCCATCCATCCGTCCACCCACTTGTCAGTTGCCGGGTCGACAGCTGCCCAAATCCCATTGCACCAGCCCCTTATGCCTCCTTCTGCAGGTGGTGGGTCCACAGGAGGATGGCATTATGATTAACCGGGCCTGTTGGTCTCTCATAAGGGGCTTCTGAACCGCACTTTGTCTGACCCGTCACCTAGGACCTGTTTGCCATGGGAGACCCTACCAGGGGCACGAAGGCCCCGAAAAACATAGCCCCCAGGATCATTCGGGCGCTCAAACCCCTCCACCACGGTAAGGTGGTGGTTCGAGGAGGGGTTCAGTGATTGTCACCATCATCATCACAGGAAGAAGCCAAATTAATGAATCGTGCGAGGTGGGTTGAGACATTCTCGAATATGGCCTAATACAAGGGATGCCCACTTCAAATAAGGCATGAAGCACTCTCTTGTATGTCACAGAGAGGCCTGACATATGTAAAAATCGAGGTGAACAAAGAAATGTGTGATTCTATTAAATCAAAACGGTGATTCTGTAAATGGTTCTGCCTCATAAAGGCGCTGTGCATAACAATCAGTGTCTCATTAATTGTAAGTTGCCTATCTAAACAAAATGTTATTCAGTATAATTCCAGCTGTTCTGTGAGGGCCTCAGAGCTATGGTCAGAGTGTATTGTTCACTAAACAACATGAAGGCCAAGGAGCACACCAGAGAGGTCAGGGATAAAGCTGTGGAAAGACCTGAAAACTGCTGTTCACAAACGCTCTCCTTCTAATTTGACAGAGCTCGAGTTGTTTTGTAAAGAGGAATGGGCTAAAATGTCAGTCTCTAGATGTGCAAACCTTGTAGAGTCAAACCCCAAAAGACTTGCTGCTGTTATTGCAGAAAAAGGGGGTTCCACAAAGTGTTAATTCATGCTGTATGAATACTAATGCACGCCCCACTTTTAAATGTTTTGAAAAATAATAGAATCATGTATCATGTTGCTTTCACTTCACAGTTGTCTGTTACTTGTGTGTGAACTTTCAGTAAAAAAAAAAAAAATCTTTATGTTTATGGTTGTAAACATGACAAAATCTGCAAAAGTTCACGGTTATTAGTACTTTCGAAAGTACATACTGGGTTTGAAGGGTTTTTCCATTAAACACGGGGTATGTGGGAAGAAAGGGAGGCAGTGCATCAGTGCACGCCTCTCAGGTCAGTGCCAGCTACAACATGATGCACTTCATCTGTCCCTCAGAGAAAATAGGACTCACGAGAAGCCGTCAAAGTGTCATCTGCGGCTTCAAGCTGTGAACAGAGGGCAGAGGATCCACGCCTTAGGCCACAATGTCTCGGGCTGAGAGCGTGAGTGAGGCATTACAAATCTCTATAGGGATCTGATGCGTACATAAGGTCGTCCGTGTGATTATTCACACTGTATTCGGCCTCAAAAAAGCTGGAGGAGGCACTGTTGACTACAACATGTTTCTTCAAAGATATCGATTGATGAGCTGGACTCAACTAGGCAATGGAATTAAAAAATCACTTCATTAAAAATAATGAGATCATAGGCAAGTTGTATTACAAAAAGAAACATGATCTCTATGATGTCAGAATGAATCACTGACATTTTATGTTAAAAAACTTTAAACTAGTTTAAAATATTAAAATATGATGTTTCCCACTCCACTCACACATGCAAAGGTCACTGTGAGGAGAGGATGCAGCAAATACTGAGATTTAGAGTTTTCAAAAGCAGTATAAACTTAGGTCATTGATTGAGAATCTAATTATTACTGACCATCACCATATCACTACTACAAAAATCTATTATATAATAATATAATAATGCTTTGGTTTTATATATTTATTTGGTTTCTGTATTTTAAATGAGTGACAAACTGTGATCGTCATGACACACAAGCAGAAACAAAACAAAATGCTGTCACTGGGCTGTCGTGGTGGAGTCTCCCGGTTATATTTAGATTAAGCCTTCACACTGTATGTGAAATAATGTGAAGTGTATGAGTGACATACAATCTGAAAATAACAATTTAAAGGCCCTTTACAAGATTTAATTCAAATAGTGGAAAAAATGTGTTTCTGAACAATTGTTTGCAGTACTTGTGCTTTAGAGCTAGAAGGTCCAAGGTTCAATAGCCAGAGCGGATGGGGCCATTCTGTCTGGAGTTTGCATGTCCTCTCTGTGTCTGCATAGGTTTCTTCCGGGTACTCTGGTTTCCTTTACCACTAAATCATGTAAAATAGGAGTGTGTGGGAGTGTGTCTGTGAGTGCGAGTGTGGGACAAAGAATGGATACAAGCCCATGGATACAGTACAGTGTGGCGTGTTGTTTAGATGCATTGGGCCCATGTGTGTTCATGAACATGCACGGTCCCATCCTGCGACCCTAGTCGTCTTTGCAATAAAGACTATTCTTTTTGGGGTTCAGTAGTTTGAAATTACCTTAAGCCTGAACTTTGTCATCTGTATTTTAAAAGCCCTTCTAGGAACAGATAAAGCCAATTTGCCTTGGCTATTATGATGAATGCCTACTTGTTCCTATCAAATAAACAAACAAATAAATAAACTTACACTTTTAAACTGGAGTTTTACATCTACACTCCAAATAACAAACTAACCAACTGACTCAATACATTATGTATGTATGCTGGGTCATAGCTGGAAGGGTGACCTTTCTTTTCTTTTCAAAGTGATTCAGAATGAGCCTGTCAATAAATATGTATACCCTCCTGCCATTGATGTATAATTCATTATTACATAAAAATGGGTCATGGCCCTTGTCCAAGTTACTCACATAGTGACTTAAGGAGCCTTCTTGAAAAAATAATTAAAATCTGTCAAAAATATGTGATTTACACCAAAATATGTAAAATATATTGACACATACACCACATCTTCTGGACCAGTTACATTACACCATAATCACATGAGAAGAGATGGATTTTATAATAAATGTTACTGCCACTTAATTTCACATTACTCAGAGGTCTACATCCACTGTGGGTCTGCAGAGACCTCTTGTGCCTGAGAAAGGGACTGCACCAGTAATATTTTATAAACATTATACTACAGAGCGAGTAAATACTGTGTGTATGATAACATTTTGTTTGCTATTATTCATTAATACAATAATTTCATGATCTCGAAGAAGTAAAATAGAAAATAAGGTAGTTCAGTGAGGCGTAAGTCACATATCTGTACAGCACATTTTACTTAACAGAGTTTAATCTTTGAATAAACAATGTAATTATCCTGAAAATAGAACAACATGCATTCATATTTTAATGTATGTGGTCCAAGTTCACTTCGGGCAACAAAGAATGATAAAGGCGACTTTGTAACTAATCCCATTGAGTGGGAGGGTCACACACAGGCCATTCTTCTATAAATTGGAGTTAAATATTTTGAACCAAGTAAACAGCAGGATATTTGTAGTTCAATCTGCAACTTTGACCAGAGACTCAGCAGTGCGAACAAGGTAAGGTATCCGAGAGTTTTATGTTATTGTAATTATTCCTAATAATTTCTAACAAAACAAAAAAGCCGGCAATATATTGTTTGCAAAATAGCTTCAGTATAAAAAGCTGCAAAAAACTGCTGAAGCAAAAAAATTTATAAATGCAGTGCAATCTTTCTACAAAAAGAAAGGTATAATGTAATAATTCAGAACTTGTGTTGTTTGTTTGTTTCTCTCTTTTAGCGCAAAACTTCAATCAAGCCATCCAAAATGTGGTCATACCGTGGGTTCAGGAAGGTTTCAATTTAAATCATATCTATTTCAGCAGTTTGATACGAACGCCATAAACATTTATTATATGGTAAAAATCTCTCACTTAATACCCTGCATTAAAGTGTTTTGGAAAAAATGTTGAAATATATAATAAACTATATTTTCCTAATGACTTAAGTATCTGTAAGACTATATACAAGGACTACAATGCATTGATTTCTATTATAGTTGTGGCAGTTTTGAACATTCATAAAAGTTTAGGTTTTCTATTATTATGACTCATACGTTTTAGCATGTGTATAGGCTTGAATGTGGATGTTTATAATAATAATAATAATAATAATAATAATAATAATAATAATAATAATAATAATAATATGAATGAATACAGGGGCATGAATACTTCATGAACTCCCTGTAACGCTAACATTCCTCTGGACATTTTTAAGCATGTATACGAGACACACGCAGCTCCATTGATGAAACCTTGATACAAACCAGCAGTAAGCTGTGCTGCTCAGGAGGATGCCAGGAGGGATTAGGTGGTCTGAAATCCCCCAGTGGCACATGAGAAGGTGAACACTATCTGTGGAGGAGAGCTCCGCTGCAGCGTGAGCCATGAAGGCTGCTTTGTTCTGGGAGTTTGGGTCTGGGCAGAAACACCCACAGGTCCCATAGTGACAGGGGCTGCAAGAGGAAAAAAAGAAAACATGTTATGAAATGCAGGGTTTAGCATAGATATACAGCTAATCTGCAAATACACAGTGACATTATGCATTTCAGTTTTTCCATTGTATTTTTATCACATAGCAGCCTAATACTACAATCATTGCTCATTGAGTAAACTGATAATGCCTTCGCACATTTTCTACACCTATTAGGCTCCAAGTATCCATTACTAATTGTAATTATAGATTAATAATGGTCATTTTAAAAGTTTAGAGAATTTGTTTATTTTATTTTATAGTTACATACGTATTCAGACCAGAACCAAACTGGTGCTGCTTTTAGGACATCTATAAAAGTTGTAAACTGTCTAATCACAAAAGAAAATAGAAGTTTGAACACTTTCAGTAACACAGAAACCCACTGTAGAATACATAGCCTTTTTATAGCCTATATTGGAAATGAATCTAATAATTAAACAACCAGGACATTTTTAGTTAGGTTTTAATATTTCCAATCTTTGACAAGAAGACAGTTACCAACAACTGGGAATGTACAATAATGATATGTATCTGTGCTATCATTGCACAAAAAGCTCTAATGTCTGATACAAGGCAAGACTAAAGTACAATCCCAGGAGAAGGGCGTTGTTGTGTTCTAGGCGTTGAAGGAGAATGTCCGGCCTCAGCATTAAGATAACAGGGCGCTGATAAAGAGGGGCTTGTATTTTAGATTAGTTTATTTTTTCAAAAGGGGACAGCGCAATTTCATAAAACACATGAATAAAACATGAGTAAAACAGCCAGAATTAGCCTAAGAGGCTATTTTTCATCTGTCCCCCGGCCATGATGTCAAAATGGCAATAAAACGGACAAAAACAGACATTGTTAATGTATAAATGTCTGGTCAAATTAAAACTTAATTGTCAGACGGAAACACTCAGAGAAGACAAAGGTAAGTCTAGATCTTCTACAGTCTGATTGAAAAGTAAAGCTCTTCCAGTAAATGTATCCATTGTAGGCATATGACAACAATATTTTAGTTGCATGCATAAATAAGTGAATGTGTCAGTAAACATGGTTCTTAGCTGTAGGCATTTAAAAGCAGAAAAAGAGTCATTAGTTCACAATGAATTTGACGTCATTCCCCCTCCTACTTCCTAAATTACACACCTGCCCTTTCTTGTGTCTTCTCATCTGCAACCTGGGTCAGCTACAGCAGCTACAGCAGCCACAGCAGCAGCACAGAAATGGGGTGCGGACGTTTGGTGAAGTCCTTTCTCTTCAGCATCTCCAGGAGGAAGCCCATCAAACCTGACGGGGAGCAGTCGACGTTTAACAGATGCTTGACCACCTTGGACCTGGTGGCTCTCGGAGTGGGCAGCACGCTGGGGGCCGGGGTGTACGTCCTGTCCGGAGAAGTGGCCCGGGACACCGCTGGACCCAGTATCATCATTTGTTTCTTTATCGCAGCCGTGGCATCTGTATTCGCTGGACTTTGCTATGCGGAGTTCGGGTCCAGGGTGCCCCTCACTGGGTCAGCCTACCTGTACAGCTACGTGACGGTGGGTGAGCTGCTGGCGTTCATCACAGGATGGAACCTTCTACTGTCCTACGTCATAGGCAAGTACAGGCTCTGTTATTATGACAAGAAAGTCTGAGAGTAAAAAAGTTCAAATATTTGGCTGTACTTTTCTGTATTGGGGCAATGCATGAAATTAACCACAGACCTAAACTTTACAGAAGGTTCAAACACTGCATTACTGAGACTGACAGCAATGGTGTGGGTTTATATCACTGTGAAATTAAATGTTTCCAAATCAATTTGAATGGCTCTTTTGAAAGTCATGTTGTTAGGTAATCAGTGTGAAACATTTATCAATGGAAAATAAATGTAGATTTTAGTATCAGATATAAATGTACGTAATTAGTCATAATATTATGGTCATCAAGGTTAATGTTTGAACGGATGCTTTACAGTTCAATGCTACCTGTGATTAACATGGGAAAGGAAGAAAACGCTGCTTGTACAAACATCTCTGTCCTGTTAAGTGACTTATCTTGCTGACAAAGAACTGACCATAAATGATCAACATGCAACGTTGTTCTTGTGTTCTTGAACTTTCACCTGCTGCTGGGGCATATTTGACTTTGAAAGGGGTAGAAGGTACTGTCTGTTTCTGTTCTTAATTAAGATCATATGTGTAAACAGATACATGCCAGAAACAATTTGTACTGGAGGCAATTTGAGCTCTGGGATGAGGTGAACAAGCTTAGCATCTCCAACAACTGGCGAGAGGCAAGGTTTTCTAACTCTTGAGAAGGACTGAATAGCTCTCCTGGTGGGTTATCGAAAAGTTGTTTCAACATAAAATAGGCCTTTACATTTTCACTCAACTTAACAATTGTGTTGTTTAATCTGTTAATGTTTATGGTTAATAATTACTTCAGTCAGTAATGATTAATTCCTGAACGATGATGTGTTCAGGGACGTCCAGTGTGGCGTTGGCGTGGAGCGGCACGTTTGATGACCTCATCGGGGGGCACATATCCAAATTCTTAGCAGCAAACGCAGCCATCGGCCTTCCTGGTTTAGCGCCCTACCCGGATGTCTTTGCTGCTTTCCTGATAATATTGCTCTCGGGTATGACTACAAAGAACCCTTTATGACAACACTAAAACAGCTATGAATCATGAACCAGCTCAGCGTGTACTTTCTCCTTCTAGGACTTCTTGCATTTGGGGTCAAAGAGTCAACGACCATCAATAAGATCTTCACAGCGATCAACATCCTGGTGCTGCTGTTTGTGGCGATATCAGGCTTCATCAAAGGAGACATTGGCAACTGGCAGATCACCAGTGAAACGCTGCTAAACTACACAACAGAAAAGTAAACGAGCAAATCACCGTAATATGAAACAGCTTATCTCTGGCACCACTATTATTTCCAATGGAATCAAAATTCGAGTGGTTTTGCGAAACCAGAAATCTTTACAAACAACAAACAATCCTGTCTCCATGGGTCCTATTATGTTTAAAAACCTGCTAACCTTCTAGTTTAGACCTCAGCGTTTGCATTTGTTTGGCAGTTCACATTTCATTTTTTTCTCAAATGGATCTTTTAAATTGTGCAGCCCTAGTCCTATTTTAAAACCTTACACAATATTGTCTATTGTATAAGGTTTTGGGGTTTTGTTTTGTTGTTTTATATAAAATAACACTCTTTGCTCTCTTCAGCTCCCTGCTCCCCAATACATTTGGGAATGGAGGGTTTTTTCCATATGGCTTCACCGGGACGCTGGCCGGAGCGGCTACATGCTTCTATGCCTTTGTTGGTTTTGACTGCATTGCTACAACGGGTGAGAGATTACAAGGTCCACAAGCAGTACACGTACCACAGTTTGAAAACCATTGTCTTGGATCATAAAAGAAAAGATTAAACTGTAGGCAACACTTTATTTTACACCACCCTTGGCCTTGACACATGGTCCCCTCCAAATTTTGTGCAATGTAATGAGCTATGTAACAATGTGTAATAACTTTAACCTTAGGGTTACATACATGATTGGAGCTACAGTTTGGAGCTACATAATGAGACATAAGACCGTAACTCTAACCCTCACCTTAAGCCCTAACCCTAAGGATCTTATGTCTTATTACATAATGCACCTCCAAAGAACTAATACACATTATTCCATTGTGTATGTGTAACATAGTTACAAGTATTACAAATAGTTACAAAGCAGATTACATTGTAATAAATGTAATAAGGTACAATGTATCAAGGTAGTGTACAATAAAATGAGTAATAAATACCTTGGTTTTGATCTCAGGTGAGGAAGTGAAAAACCCTCAGAAGTCGGTTCCTGTGGGCATCATCGCGTCTCTCCTCATCTGTTTCTTGGCTTATTTCGCCGTGTCTGCGGCTCTCACTCTGATGATGCCTTACTACATGCTCGACCAAAAGAGTCCGCTGCCTGTGGCCTTTGAGTACATCGGCTGGGGTCCGGCTAAATACGCTGTTGCGGTGGGATCTCTGTGTGCTTTATCTACTAGGTAATAGTCCCTCTAAATCTGGTTGAAGTAATCGTATAAAAAATCTAAACATTTTTGAACATCTGCTCCCCAGTCTGCTGGGCTCTATGTTTCCAATGCCGCGCGTCCTGTTCGCCATGGCCAGAGACGGCCTCCTCTTCCATCCACTCACCAAAGTCACCGCCAAGGGGAGTCCAGCCATTGCAACTATATCATCTGGAGTAGTAGCAGGTACATTACACCGGTCTGTGAAATAATGCATTTCTCTCTTGTTGAACTAATTTTTTTCTCACTAGCTATCATGGCGCTTCTGTTTGATCTGAAGGCTTTGGTTGAGATGATGTCCATTGGCACCCTGTTTGCATATACTCTTGTCGCTGTATGCATCTTAATACTGAGGTATTCATTAATGAGTTCAATAAATGATTCTTCATAAAAACGACTGCCATGTAATTGATTTAAACTCAGGTATCAAGAATCTCAAAGCAATGAGCCTGATCCAAGAGCTGTGGACCCTGAGTATTCATTTCTCAAACCTCCATCATCCCCTAACTCAAAATCTTCAAACGCAGTCACACTCTTGACCATCTGTGCTGGTAAGAGAAATCCATTCCTCTTAGCTATTTCTTCCTGATGTGTAAAATTATGATTTAATTTCTTTTGTTGCTGTCTCTCCAGTGGTTTTTATTACAGCTATCTGCCTCTTACTGACTCAGGCGCTTGACGCTATATCAGCATTGGAGCCGTGGAGTTTGGCGCTGGTCAGCATCTTTGCGTTCGCCGTACTACTAATAACCTTTTTCATTTGGAGGCATCCACAAAATCCTGATAAAGCAACTTTTATGGTACGCGGCATAAGCAAAGAGCCACATTTACCGGAAACCTTTCCAACTTTACGTATCTCGCTTTGTCCAACAGGTTCCGCTTCTTCCTGCTCTGCCTATTCTGAGTACTTTCATCAATGTTTACCTGATGGTGCAATTAGGCGCGGAGACATGGTTACGATATGCTATATGGATGTTAGTAGGTAAGACTCACGGCCATAACTGTCTGTCATAAAACTCCTCACAGATTGAGAGCTGTAATCTTGAGCGGAAATTCATTGTTGATTCGCTGTCATCCCACACTAGGATTGCTCATCTATTTTCTCTATGGGATCTGGTTCAGCGTCCAGAGAAGACGTCCCACCCCTGGACACAAACAAATACCGACTGTCAGTGGAATAACAGAGAAACACGTCATAAAAGAAGAGAGATTCTGAAATATTACTGCAGTATTTAACATCTTAATCGAGCACATTTTCTCCAGTACAGTTTTATCCAAATCTGAAAGCTTCTCGACTGGAGCTCACCACCTATAGGGCAGAGTAACGCCTCATTTGAAAGCTAACACCTACAAAAACTGAAACCTTTCATTGCCTTGTTGCCACGATTGTCACAGTTTTTGCGCTTTTTGACACTTTGTCGTTGCTTTTTTTTTACGAACTGGATTAAATGTGCTCGGTTGAGGCGTGGGTGAAGAGGTTAAATGAACTACGTCAAACGAACTGCTTTTGTATGTTCAGACGTGGAGCCAGTGATCACTCAAACAGATAAAGAAAAAGAAATGAGGCACTGGCTTATTCCAGTACATTTGCCTTTATTACATGGTGATATTGAGCCAAACAGGACTTAGTCATGTCTCTTGTCGGTCTAGGAATCACATCTAAAGAGTTATATTTGTTATATAGTACGGTAATTATTTATGTGCATTAGTGGTGCCTTTTTGTTTGCAGCAAATGCAGTTCCTGTTTATGATTAGCACTAATTATTTGTATATTAAACATGTACTGTATATTTTACATTTTATCATACACTGCAATTTTTAAAAAGCAAGATGTATATACAGTAGAGTAATGTATTTAATCATAATTTTAGCTGTAAATGGAATGTACATGTTTGCTAATGTGAAATGTAATTGTGTTTCTGTAAAATGGCGGTATACATTTCCCATTAAATAAAGTTATTGTAAAAGGAGTTTATTTTTATTTTTGTACAAGATAAAGCCCTCTGGAGGAATATAGAAAGCTTTCACAAAGCTTACCTGTGTTGTGTTTAATACTATGACTTAAGAAACTCTTACACAATGCACTTGCTTGTAATACAGTATGCTCCAAGAGTCGTCTCAGGCATTATTTAAGAGTTAAAAGAAAGAAAGGTAATGCACACCGACAATTAGCTGTGCGTTAGAGGTGCAGATATTGAAGAAAATCTAATACCTGATGCATTTTTTTTTCTTCTTTTCTGTTTTTTTTTTATACATTATTAATATGTTGTGCGTCCTCTGGGGTTATGGAGCCTAGACTATCCGTGCTCTTCCAGTCCAGCAGCTAAGCAAACAGGCTGAGTCCACACGGAGGGGCGCCGGACTCTGGGCCCTCATTGGTCAAGACAGGCTTGAAAGACCTTATTGAACCAGTCTGGAGGAATGTGAGCTCCTAATGCCACTCACAGGAGGGGGAACTTTGTGACTTTGGTCAACAGCTGACCCTCACTTTGCGAGCTCTGCCCTCCTCCTCTTGTTTTGTTCCCCTCTGCGTTTGCAGCGCAGAAAGCTACATAATTCCCAGATCAAACATGGCTACAGTAAAATGTTTCAGATCAAACGGCAGGATGGTGTTGGGCACACTTCTTATTTGTGCAATAATCATCAAAGTTGGTAAGTAGCTTTTTTTTAGACTTTTGAGTTCATAATAACAGGACGGGACGTTTTTACATCACTTTGTGTAAGTATATCCAGAACCAACTGTATCAATATTGTTTCTACCACAGAGAGATACATTATATTTTTAATGGCTAAACTTTTCTTAGTGTATTCAATTACTGTACTTACAGAGAGTTGTTGATTTTCAGCATATTGCCAAGATGCACAGAAGATCCCTACAGGAAAAAAGGCAAAAAACAAACTTGCAGCAACCACAACAAAACCCAAAGCCACAGCGACACGCGCTGCGCCGCCTGCACCCATCCTCACTCAGGTGCCACATTTTGAAAACAGTTACAAACTGTGGATTTACAAAGTATCTGCTTGCTTATGATAAAAATGGTTTGTCAAATTCAGGTGGTGAACAAAAGGAGGTTTCTGAGGGTTGGAGAGACTATCAGTGTGCAGTCCGGAGACACTCTGGAGCTGAGGTGCAGGGGTAATCCAGTGCAGTGGAGCGTCCCACTATATCTGGAGGACGATCATGAGGGGAGGCTCAAGTGAGTTGTTTAGTTGCCGACAAACTCAGTGCTGTATGATAACAGGCTGTATACCAAAAAAAAAAGCTCAAATTTAAGATGCAACATTTTGGTAGAGACATATTTTGATAAAATTTGGGAGCTTAAAATGATTCCAGAGCCAGAGTTACCAAATCTTTAAACACTTTCTCGGTAAATGAAGTTGTTTTTATTTTACAGAACAGTCCAACATGAGAAGTATGGAGTCCTGGCGCTTGTCAACACATCTGGCGCAGACACGGGGGAGTTCACATGTTTTCCAATGTTTTGTGAAGACACTGACTGTAGAAAGGAGTACAACAAGGCAGCGAAAGTCTTTGTCTTCTTTCCGGGTACAATTAGTCAACTTTATAACTGCTTACTCATGCACTTTCCAGAAGTTGCAGCCTTGTGCTTTACAACACAAACTATTACCTTATCAGAGTTTGACCTGCTTGTGCCATGTACCAACCAGACCCCCAGGACCTGTTTGTGCCATCTTCTGTCTACTATGAAGTGGTTCAGCTCAGGTCCAACTGGCCCACAGTGCTGCCCTGTCAGGTGACTTCCCCCCAGGCTAAGGTGACCCTCCATCGGGAGTACCCGCCGTCAGAGGTGCCAGTCGATGGGGCGGAGATCTCATTCGATGTCAAAAAGGGATTCACGATTCATAGACCCAGGCCTTATCACGCTGGAGAGGTTTACTGTGTGGCCAGTCTGGGCAACTTGAGGCAAAGCTCCATCAAATACATGCTCATCTACGTTAACTGTGAGTGCATATTAAAGCTGGTTTGTATAGAACTGATATTGTTATGTAGGAATATCATGGACATACGGTCTCATTGTCAAGCCTTACCACATTAGTCTATACAATTAATTAAGATTGATTATATAGGCCAAATGTATTAAAGCAAATATTCTGCAACATTTTACTCAGGTATCAATCTGGCAGAGGCCTCCAACCTGAAGACCATTTTAGCTTTTTAAACAAGATACAAACTCAAACACTGACTTCTTGTGCTGTTTTAAAATGTATGAATTGTCAAATGTTCTGCTTGTTGAATATTGTTTGTTAGACCCGAGGGCCCCACCAGCTCCTGTGATCCAGGCCTCATCCAGCTCCCTGACTGTAGGGGACAATCTCAGAGTTACCTGTACGGTGATGGGAGAGCAGGACGTGGCCATTGACATCACATGGGAGTACCCAGGACAGGAGGTCAGTTACTAAAATTGGCAGAATCCGTCCGGAGACAAAATGAGATTTGATACAGTAGCAGTGACTAATGGCGCAATATTTACCTTTTGTGACAAAGCTTTTGGAGGGATATATCAGCTATTTTTAAATAAACGGGTACATCAGCTTAAAGTTACATTTTTGCTCATTTCCGGGGCAACAAAGACAAAGCCCTCAGATCCACACATCCCCTGAGAACAACTTGCCGCTTAAAGTGGATAGGAAGAAAATCACCATCTTCCCACTAAGTCGCACTAAAATGTCAAAGGAGTCTTTTCAGTCATGCAGAATTTTGACTTGTCTTGAATTACAAATGCAGATTGCAAATATGTCCTTTAGCGAAAGGCTCCTTAAAGCACTGGGGGAGCTCTTTAAAGATTCATAAAGCCTTTTTTGAGCCTACCTCCCCATGTTTAAGCACTGAGAGTCCCCGAAGAATGTGTAGTATATTGTTCCAAATATCCTCCTAGCAAGCTTGTTAAGGAGTTAAGTCAATTCCTATTCCTATTCCTATTTTAATAGTTCACACATGACCTCATCTTAACATTTAAACTGTCATTTGCGCTTAACCACATTATAATGTTGTTTTACCCCCACCTGCAGATGCCATAAGTCATGAGTGCCTCTCTAAGCAAAGTTAAGTTACCTCCTTTGTGCTTGTTGTAGATTGGGAGGCCCCTGTACACCCAGGACAGTGTGACTCCGATGGCGGGAGCTAACACACATCAGTCTCAGTCTGTCCTCCTAGTGGATGAAGTGAGGGACGTGGACCAAGGAACTTACACCTGTACTGCACACAACCTGCAAGGATCCAAATCAGTGTCAACAACTGTCAAAGTCGCTTCCAAATCTCCCAAACCCAAACCCAAAGCAAAGAAACCTAAGTAACCTATTTATCACACCATGTGCTGTAAACGTGTATTTTTTTACGTTTACAAATAAAACTTTTTTACACACAGCCTTACTGTATGATTGTGTTTTATGTTATTTCACACAAATTAACAACTCGACAAAAAAAATCCCAAAGAAACTGAAAGCCCTCACCAGATTTTAAAGGCCCTGTACTTGATTTCTCTGTTCACAAACATTAAGGAGGGTGGCAGTAAAGTTTAACTGTTAGTAGTACTTCTAACATTCCAGTTCTCCATAGGGATCAGTTTTTACCTTGGCTTTGCCAAACTGCTCTCTGTCTATTTTGCACACAGGGTCAAGGTCCATCCATCCATCCATTTTCTTCCGCTTTATCCGGGGCCGGGTCGCGGGGGCAGCAGTCTCAGCAGAGATGCCCAGACTTCCCGATCCACGCACACCTCCTCCAGCTGTTCTGGGGGGACCCCGAGGCGACACCAGGCCAGCTCGGAGACATAGTCCCACCAGCGTGTCCTGGGCCTTCCACGAAGCCTCCTCCCAGTGGGACATGCCTGGAGCACCTCCCGAGGGAGGCGACCAGGAGGCATCCGGAACAGATGCCCTAGCCACCTCAGCTGGCTCCTTTCGACGTGGAGGAGTAGCGGCTCGAGTCCGAGCTCCTCCCGGGTAACTGAGCTCCTCACCCGATCTCGGAGGGTGCGCCCAGCCACCCTGCGAAGGAAACTCATTTCGGCTGCTTGTATTCGCGATCTTGTCCTTTCGGTCATTACCCAAATCTCATGACCGTAGGTGAGGGTGGGAACGTAGATCGATCGGTAAATCGAGAGCTTTGCCCCCTGACTCAGCTCCCTCTTCACCACAACAGTCCGATACAGCGACCGCATCACTGCTGACGCCGCACCGATCCGTCTATCGATCTCACGCTCCATCCGTCCCTCACTCGTGAACATGACCCCGAGATACTTGAACTCCTCCACTTGGGGCAAGGACTCCCCACCGACCTGAAGTGGGGAAGCCACCTTTTTCCGGTGGAGAACCATGGCCTTAGATTTGGAGGTGCTGATCCTCATCCCGGCCGCTTCACACTCGGCTGCAAACCGTCCCAGTGCGCGCTGGAGGTCCTGATTTGATGAAGCCAACAGAACAACATCATCTGCAAATATAAGAGATGAGATCCTGAGGTTGCCAAACCAGACACCCTCCGGCCCCTGGCTGCGCCTAGAAATTCTGTCCATATAGGTAATGAACAGAACCGGTGACAAAGGGCAGCCCTGGCGGAGACCAACACGCACCGGGAACAGGTCTGACTTACTGCCGGCAATGCGAACCAAGCTCCTGCTGTGGTCATACAGGGAACGGACACTTTCTCCAGATCCACAAAACACATGTGGACTGGTCGGGCGAACTCCCACGAACCCTCGAGCACCCGATGAAGGGTATAGAGCTGGTCCAGTGTTCCACGACCGGGACGAAAACCGCATTGTTCCTCCTGGATCCGAGGTTCGACTATTGGCCGGATCCTCCTCTCCAGCACCCTGGAATAGACCTTACCAGGGAGGCTGAGGAGTGTGATCCCTCTGTAATTGGAGCACACCCTCCGATCCCCCTTCTTGAAGAGAGGGACCACCACCCCGGTCTGCCAATCCAGAGGCACTGTCCCCGACCGCCACGCGATGTTGCAGAGACGTGTCAGCCAAGACAGCCCTACAACATCCAGAGACTTAAGGTACTCGGGACGAATCTCATCCACCCCTGGGGCCTTGCCACCGAGGAGCTTTCTAACCACCTCGGTGACTTCAGCCTGGGTGATGGACGAGCCCCCCTCCGAGTCCCCAGCCTCTGCTTCCTCATCGGAAGACGTAACGGTGGGATTGAGGAGATCCTCGAAGTACTCCTTCCACCGCCCGACCACATCCCCAGTCAAGGTCAGCAACCCCCACCCGCACTGTAAACAATGTTGGTGAAGCACTGCTTCCCCCTCCTGAGGCGCCGGATGGTTTGCCAAAATCTCTTCGAGGCCGACCGATAGTCCTCCTCCATGGCTTCTCCAAACTCCTCCCAGACCCGAGTTTTTGCCTCTGTGACTGCACGAGCTGCAGCACGCTTGGCCTGCCGGTACCTCTCAGCTGCCTCCGGAGTCCCACAAGCCAACAAGGCCAGATAGGACTCCTTCTTCAGCTTGACAGCATCCCTTACTTCCGGGCGCCACCACCGGGTTCGGGGATTGCCGCCGCGACAGGCACCACAGACCTTACGGCCACAACTACGAGCAGTCGCATCGACAATGGAGGAGGAGAACATGGTCCACTCGGACTCCATGTCCCCTACCTCCCTCGGAATCTGGGTGAAGCTCTTCCGGAGGTGGGAGTTGAAGACCCTACCGACAGAGGGATCCACCAGACGTTCCCAACAGACCCTCACAACACGTTTGGGCCTGCCAGGTCTGACCGGCTTCTTCCCCTGCCAGCGGATCCAGCTCACCACCAGGTGGTGATCGGTTGACAGCTCAGCCCCTCTCTTCACCCGAGTGTCCGAGACACGCGGCCGGAGATCAGATGACACAACTACAAAGTCGATCATCGACCTCCTGCCTAGGGTGTCCTGGTGCCACGTGTACTTATGGACATCCTTGTGCTTGAACATGGTGTTTGTTATGGACAAAACGTCAAGGTAAATTTAATTAATTAATTATTTTTTTTTACCTGAAAAGTCCCACTGAGATTAAGAACTGCTTTTTCAGAGGCCCCAGATGGGAGGAGCGTTTAGCGCTCGTGCTTCACAGCCAGACTTTCTGTGTGGAGTTTGCTTGTTCTCCCTGTGTACTCACCGCTAAAAGCATGTACAATAGTCCAGGATAAGTGTGATGTGGTGCGTTTTCATGTATGAGTCCCATGTGTGTTCATTAACATGAATGGTCGGACCAAATAAACAAATAAACTGCTGACCATCAAGTTCAACTTAAATTTTGAGAATTATCATTAAAAATATATGTTTATATACACTACCGGTCAAAAGTTTGGAGACGCTTTTTGGGGGATTTGTTTTTTCTTTTATTTAAAGACCATTTACACTGTAGATTCTGACTGAAGGCATTCATTTATGAATAAACACATATGTAAATATATTTTAAACAAAAAATACATAAAATTGATTCTTCAAAATAGACGCTTTTGTTTTGATTACTGCTTTGCCCTTTTGACTTTTTCTCAATGAGCTTCACGATGTCGTCACCAGAAATGGTTTTCACTTCACAGACTGTTAAACTATTTCAAGTGACGACCTTATTATATGAAGCTCATTGAGCAAATGCCAAGAAGGGTGGCAATTTTGAAGAATTTAAAATGTAAAACATATATTGAGTTATTTCATTTTTGTTTCTCACATAATCCCCTGAAGTTCAATAATAACTTTGTTAGTGAGAATCAAACAATGTTAATAGTGTTGAAAATAAAGAAAAGCTGATACATAATTTTTTTTTCCAAACTTTTGACCAGTAGCGTATAGGCCTATATTCCAATACATTTCTAAGGCTTGTGAATTATCAATTCCAAGTCTTGGAGCTTCACTGTCACAGTAATGCTGTGACAGTGAAGCTGTCAGTGAAGTCTAACAGCCTGCTAGTTCAATATTGATATTGAAATAAATAAGAAGAAATGCTTCATAATCTTGACCTTAGAGTCTTCAGAAATGATTGGGTTAAAAAGAAAATGGCTTCTACACTAAATGGGGACAAGACGAGTTTCATTCCACTACTAGGGGAAAATAAATCAACAGTGCTCTGATCACCAGGCTCTATTTAAATCATGCTAATAAGGAAACAAATGCCAATTTCAATCAATGTCAAAGACAATAACCAATCAAATCAAAATCTTTTTCCAATAAATTCTTGCTTAAGCTACGATGTGTGACTGTACCTCTGCGCATGTCGTTTAGTTGTCCACTAGATGTCCTTCTTTCCCCTTTCGGACGAGGCGCATGTCTCTCTCTTTCGCTCTCTCCCTCTCTCTCGTCTCTCTTCTGTTCAAACCTTCAGGAGGGAAAAGGAGCAGCCACATTTCTTTCACTCTGCTGCTCCGCCGCAGCCAGTCTGTCCGCACCAGGGGAGAAACTGCTGGAAAATATCTCGCAGAGCCACGTAAACCCTTATTTGTTTCCTTATATAACGCCTAAGGTAGAGACGCAAACTGCTGCAAAGTTGACCAAGAATCTTCCTGGACGCACAACATGGTAAGAGCCACGGTTGCGATCGATGTCCATGCTGCTAAAAGTTTTTGTGCCATATCATGCATTTTTGCACATTGCATTGTGTTTGTTTATTGTCAAAGACAGCATAATTTTAAAGTAGTGTTAAGTGTACTAAAAGTACAACAGACTATGTGTTTGGGCATTTTGCATGTGCTGTATTTGCAGAAATGTACCACATGGATCACACTGGCTGGCTACTTTTCAATACAAAGAATGCAAATTGTGTTGTTTTCTCGTAACATTAGACTATTTCACATGAATGTTTGCAGATTGGGATCATTCATTTAATAATTTGGTTCACAAAGAGAAATGTACCTATACATGTGACTTGTCCAAGTCCTTAATCAAACTTGACTCATCAAGCTATAGACTAAGATCCGAGGATCCACTGCTGGCCCCCAAGCTACAGGTCCTTGCATGGAGACGTGTTTGTCCTGTGTGTCGTTCATGTTTGGGTTGAAGCTCTCACCCCGGGCACTCTTTTTGATACACATTAGTCCTGGGACAAATGCTGTGTGACTGAGAGTGAGTCCAAAGTGTGTGGGATAGATAGTAGCCTATTATAGTTGGTGGAGGGGGACACTTCATGCACAGGCTCAAGTTTTGGGGGACTGCCAGGCAGTCGTCATGGAGACCAGAGGCCGCACAGGGTGACCTGTGACCTGGAGGGACTTTTGGGGTATCCTTTGAGTGCAGTGGTTATGGTGTAGTAGTGACGCAAGTAAAGGAGCGGCTTTGACAATAGACTGACCTCATGTATGTGAACAAGCGTTGGAAACTGCACGGTAACCAGTCCTGTAATCTTGAATGGGATTGTTGTCGACTAATTTAAAGAGGCTACACTGCCGTTTCTCTATTCTCTTTGAGTGACAGATCAGTGGCTATCTCTGGGACGGCTTAAGTGCTGTTTTGGGTTCAAGTCACTGCACAAAAATGTGGCTCCCATTCATCTCGTCACTCAATATAGTCCTCCTTTATTACCCTTTGAAGAAGCACAGCATCACAAGCAATATAGGCAGATCAGGGGAAGACACAATTTATATGTCCATTATTACACACAGTAAATGACCTCACTGTGGTGTCTGCTGGTGCATGCAGATTTTGCAAACGCAGTGTTTATATAATTACAAAGCAAGTGACCAAGGCATTATTAAAGGGTAATAACAGCCATCGAAAGAAGCATCAAGAAGAGGTACTTTTTGAGCGTAAGGGGATTGCTGCTGCAAATTCATCTGAACATGGAATAGTTTAAGAATGTTCGACAGGATTATGGGGTCATTGCTTTTCCACATATTGATATGACTATGTGTTGTCCAAAAGCATACTGCACAGTAACTTAAATTGTATGAATGGTTACAGAGCTTTGAAAAAATATCCATTTGACATTATTCTGATTGCAATTTGGATTTGGGTAGATTTGCTTTTACAGCTAAATTTAAATACATCCCACGGCATTAACATTTGACAGCAATATAAACTGCAACGTCCACATTTCAGAACATGTTTGTAAAGTTGTGTAGGGTTATCCTTTGTGCCCATTCAAACTGTGTTTTTGGTTACTGTACAGCGTCCCATCGGCTGCAGAATGGGACAGCTGATGTGCGGTCTTCATTCAGCTGTCTGTCAGGACTCCCATGGGCTCGCTCGCTCCTGTCAGCGTCTATATGCGCAAACTGCATATGTTTGTAGTGGGGGCAGCTGATGGCACTGTAATTGTGCTGACTATGACACAGCTGCTGGACAGGAATTTTGTACATAGTGTATCCTCCTCACTGCCTCATCTGTACTATACTACTCTGTAAACTGTCCCAGAGATTATATGTCGGGAGCCCAGTTGCAAATGACTGTTTTTGTTGAGTTGCTTTAAGCTGGCTGCTAATCAAAGTATAATCAGCCTTCCTCCCACTCACTAAACTCGGTCAGCCTCCAATGCCCCTCCCTCACATCAGATTATACCCCGGATTTTTCAACATTTGGCCCCTTAATCTTAATCTTATCCTGTTACACTTTACTGTCCCCTGTCCACATTCATCTCACTGGCGAAAGTGCTGCGGCTTGGTTTGATCCGTCTGGCCGTCTGTTTGCTGAGACTAAACCCTGTCACCCTTAATTTTCCTCAGAAGCCCATCTACAGCGTTTGGCATCAGATTTATGCAAAACTACCGTGACAAATCATTGATGTGGTTTGCTTCAACAGTCACTTTCAAGTAGTTCACTAAAGTTGTCGCTAATACCAAAAAGTGGCCAAAACGTAAGGCGCCAGAGTTCTTTTTAGCTTTGCGAGATCTGATAAGCCCCTCTGTGACATTGATTGATGTTGCAAACGCTGACCTCAGTGAAGCCATGGGGTCAAAACACTTTTAAAGTTGTAGTTTTACAAGACGGCACACACCCAAGTGAATGATCATCCTCCAGGTGTCTTCCTGGGATGGCACGTCTTGTAAGAATTTGAAGTTTTCTCGTTCCTTATCCGTGCAATGATTCACTGAAATAAGGCCAACCACAAGATTCAAATACGTTGTGTCAATGAAAATTGCAAATAAGGGCAAATAAATCCGGAAAATCAAACCAGGGAAGCAGCAAATGATCATAGAGTTCTGAGTTGATCTCTCAAACTAAAGGAAATCTAGAACAAATGTGCAATGTCAAAGCCCAAATTCTAATTCTTTGGACATTTTGGTATGTTTACTGTGAGGATTCAAACCGTAATTAATCATTTGCCCTAGTTTTGTTGCCTGTCCTCTGACCTTGGGAGGAGAACGGTCTCCGTTTTGCAGGCAGACCCCATGCAGTGGCCTTTGTGTTGTCAAAGCTCATAGACGGATGTAGACGCTCAGTGCAGCTAAAACCAGTTACATCTCACGCTGGGACCATTGTCTTGTTAACGAACATTGTGTTTTCTTCTCCCCATGCGGCTCTGCTCAGCCTTATCATTACCATGTTTTTATTGATCCGTCTTATCTGGGGAGCGGTTGCACTGGCTGGGTTCAAATACCAGCAGCAGTTTCTTGTCGTGTGGGGGATTGTGCCTGTGCAGCGTACTTCAGGCTTTTATATGGGCTGGAGAGTTGTTGCATCCCTGGACAAAGGGTAGAGTGAAGGGCCTTTTTCAGTGAGTGGGCCTTGTTGGTTTATTTATATCCTGGAGCTGCTCTCATCAATGTTCTTTGCTTTTTGCAACATCATTTGGGATTTCTGTACTGTACTAGCCTGGAGTGAATGTGGTGTGTGAGTGAGTGGTTTGTTGGTTGGTGGTGGTCAGAAGGGCCGATGGCTCACACTGGTTGCCTTGCTTCCGTCAGTCTACCCCAGGGCAGCTGTGGCTACAACGGTAGCTTACCACCACTGAGTCTGGAGTATATGAACAAGGACAACAGTGTATCGCTTTGAGAAACCTGGTAATACAGGCTTGTAAAGCGCAATAAGGTGTAAGGCATTATTATTATAATAACATTGACAGATTGAGACTACTTATTTAGTTTTAATACTTTTCTTTTTCTTTTAGTACATTCATTATGTCTTCTTGTTTACAACATATTTTTTTAAGGTTCTTTTAGAAAGACACTCGGCGTAACAAAATGTTTTGTTCAAATGACTTACCTTAAACCTTAAAAAGCTTTAAAAAACATTTAGTTTTAATACTTAATATTGTTTTGTTTAATAGGTTTGTTGTTTGTGTCTAAGGTGTCCCCTCTCAGGTGGCTGTCCTGACCTTGAATGGGGTCCTCTCTCTCCTGAACCCGACTGCCAGCATGCCTCCCATATCTGCTTCCTGTATTGTTTCTTGTCCCTAAGAGGCTCAGGCAGAGGAAATGAGTCTAGTCCTGTGTTCTGTCTTGTCTAGGTGGCATTTTCAGACAGGTACTATCTCTAAATGTTTAGAAATACAATGCAGACACTGTAGAGTTCAGCAGGTGTGACTTTCCATATGTTTTTGCACGTATACCTCTCTCCCTGTAGCCAATACAGAAGGATCATAATTTTACATTAATATCGACATAATATTAAAACATTTCGACATATGGCTTTTTGATTTTGGACATTTTTTAAACTCAAGAGTGACTTTGCACATTTCAAACACAGAAGAGAACACAGAGAGAAGATTGAATATGAACTGCTAATGTTTGTTCGAGCTCTAAACTAGTTGGAGAATGGAGAATGTATAGTTGCTGTTGGCAGGGAATATTGTTCAGCCTAAATAACCGCAGTCAGTGTGATTTGGTCATTCCAATTCAACTTGCGGTTTTGATTCAATTGCAATTAGTCGTGCGGCCCATTTGGATCATAAATGTGTTATTGTAGAGCAAAAGAAACATCACCCGCTGTAAGCTGTATTAAAATCTGTCTCTGCTTTCTTTGCTGTTTTGATCTTCTGTAGCCATTGCCTCTCACACATTCCTCACTGCCGGGGTTTGTCTTTGAGCTGGGAGTCTCTTACGGTGGAGAATCTAAGGAATCTTGTATGTAATGAAAGGCTGCACTGGCACCTGCCTCAGTGTTAAAATAGACCGCTTTCCTCCGGCATAAAAAATATCCTCCCTTTTAATCTTTTGACGCAAAAGTGCACTGTTACGTCACGTTCTCGCTGTGGAATGCCTTTTATAGTTGGCCAGTTTCAAGATTGTTCACCTCTGGTTGGCGAGGTGCTTTATTAGCAGATTCTTGAGCGCCCACCCGTCAGTACCAGCTTCCCAAAGTCAATGCACCACCAAGGACATGAAATCAGACCCAGCACCTCCATCACGTGGTGTCGAAAGAAGAAAGGCATCAGTCTCTTTTGGTGAAGGAGCTGGGAACAAAGTCTTCTCCTGTCTCCCACTGCTCATCTGAAGATCTCTTGTTATGCAACTTGATATGAAGCAGGACACATCTGAGACTTACACATACAGACTATGTTGTCCAGACAATCCGCCTGCATTTTTCTCCCCCTCTGTGCTCCCACTGTCGTTGAACACAGGTCTAATCCCTTGGTATTGACCAAATAAAACTCACTATATTGGTATTTGTGCAATGAAGCTATACATATTTCATTACTCTGGGGTCAGGAGTGATCGTCTTAAGGCTTTTACCAATGCAGGTCTTTTGTCCCTTTAGAACTCGGCAAACAAGTCTAACCACAGAGGGCTTAAGGCGCAACAAAGACCTGGCGAAAAAGAAAGTAGGGGGACCAAAAAAGGGTGTAGGGTGAACGGGGAAAGCACCTGTTGGCTGTGATGTTTCTGTCCTCTTTAGTAACACAAATACTGTTGTCGCTCAGTGTTCCCGGTTTGTTTAGGGCGACACAAGCAAATCACACTGTGGCCAGCGGGACAGTGGTTAGAAAAAGCCAAGCCAAGCACCTCCCTGAATGCCACCTCCAGCTTGAGAAACAGGAAACCATGTGGCATGATAATGAGAAGCAAAGAAGACAGAATCATAGAGCGAGCATGTGATAAGGAGCGCACAGTTGGAAGTGGGAACAGAAATCACAGGTAAATCATGCTATTGTTGTTATCAAAGTAGAGGCATGGCAAAAGACGAGGAGGAGACTGTTGCTCCATATACCTTGCAAGAAGGTGGTTTCAAGATTTTGTCAGGTCAGGTCAGAATAATTGAATATTATGTTCTTAATTTCTGGCACATTTAAAGCAAAAGTTCTTCGGTGTTACTTTTAAGTGCACAAACGTCTCTTCTTTAAAGACATTAAACGTTCCCTTGTGATACCCAAGCTGAACGTTTTTGTAAAGCGATACCTCCGATTCATAATAAGCCGCAGAACTCGTCTTCACTTCTGAGAAAATTGTCATGGGGAAGTGTTGTCCTGATTTCTCGTGAATGGAAACACAGTCAGGCAGTACTTTGGAGAGTTATAGCTGCTGAGAGCATGTTGTTAATTCTTGGCCCATGAGTGGAGCATGTTTGCTGTGGATACATTTGAATCAGTGTCTAACCTAATCATTCCTCCCGGGTGGTTTGCGTCACGCTGTGCTGCCTCCCTTTTCACTCCCAGCAGCGTTGCACAAATCTGCTAATTAACTTTAAATTATTGAATATCCCTAAATAGAGCAGCATGGGCTCACTCACGGCACAAAGATGAAACGCTTTGACAGTCTGCTTTTCAAAATAACGTTTCTTTTGTTGTTTTTTGCCGATGCTTGGTCTGATGGTCTATTTGCTGCATTGGAATTTCCCTCAGGGCTATTAATGGCTCACTGCTGGGTAACAAGATTTACTGCTTTCTTTGTTGTTTGACTTTTCCTAATTTCCTAATTGTGTTTTTAGGAGTTGTACTTTGTCCAACGCTTGCCTAGGGCTCGGGGAAAAGTTTTACAAGGAGAACTGCAGCGTTGTAGATGCTGGGCCCGTGTTTTCTGTTGCTGTGTTGTCAGTGTAAACTGAAAGCAAAGTCGTGATCCACCCAAATCAGCTGAACGGAGCGATTTTTGAGTTGTTCCCTCTGAGATACGGCAAGTGATTAAACACTGTGTATTTACAGAGAAACAGCAGAGGCAAAGTGCTGATTGATCGGACAGGGCTCCAGCCTGTATCAGCAACGTGGTTTCACTACTTTTGCTTTGCTGATAAGGACTGTTTATTCATCTGAGAACACGAGGATCAATACACTGAATATTTTGAGGGGGCGAAAAAACAAGACACTTTTTTACTACCAATACTGTGAAATGCAAGTAGGTTTGTTTTTGATTAATTATGATTCAGTTTTAGTGCATAATTTAAACACATCCATGGACTTTAAAAGCAAACTGAAAAATGGACTGCCAAACTAATTCAGTAAAATAAACAGAAAATACTTTGTAATTTCGGTATCTACTGTAGACAAACGTTTTCCGGACCACCTTTATATGCAGCCTCATTTACACGACCACGTCCACACACAGTGCTGTTATTCAGTGCTTTTTCATCAGTTTATGAAGATATGCTAATTCGGCCTATTATTCTACAAAATGCTCACAAACAAAGAACTGTGCATTCTGTAGATAATTTTAAAGTGGCCTAACAAAAGTGTTGTGGGCGGGTTGATGTGGGAACTGTTCACTTTCTATTGGGAAAATGGCAGAAGTCGACTCCTACGTGAACTGCAGCGGAAAACAAAGACTCCACAGAGGCAGGAGAGAAAGGGACTCGGGTAACCCCTCCGCCTCCTCAACCCTGGCTCTTCTGGTAATGAATTTAATAAGCGGCTCCCTCTCTTGGGCTTTTGTCCTTAGTTTTACATCATACAGCTCATTAGATGGTTCCATTGTCAGTCATTAGTCGTCTGATGTTACAGGTCTTCCCCCTGTTCTCATGGGTTACCACGACTGACTCTGGCAGGACCTTCTCGTGTTTCATCTCGTACAGGTGAAAGCGCATTAATAATTACCCACACAGCAATGTTAAGAATGGGAGTTTGTTTCCTCATCAGTTTGGACCACCGCTCTGGAATGACCCAGGTTTAGCTGATAGCCGCAGTCGGCAAACACAGCGAAATTGCGCTGGAATGACAAGGTGAACCGAAACCAAACAGAGACTCGGATCCTGGCCAGAAACAGGTGCAATGCAGGACATACTTTAGGTGTTTGCGTTCTCGTGTTTCGGCGAGAAAATATTTCAGTTTGTTTTGGAGGCGATGAAGGCGATAGACTATGCATACCTTAGTATGAGAGAGTATTTCCGACAGATACAATGTGAGACAAGAGGGTTATTCACTATTCAAGCTTTTAAAACATACTTATGATGAATGTTGGTTAGTTATGTAGAGCTTTCTTTAATTTAAGGCTTTGAGAGCGACAAAAATGTGCCGGAAAAGCAACAGTAACACAATGAAAAAGCGACAACACAAGTAAAGAAAAACATAAAAGCCACAAAAGAGTGACAAAAAACATGGCAAAAAAACAGCACAATAAAGTGATGATGCGATAAAAAAAAGCTACGAAAAGACAAAAAAAAAAAAACGGATAAAAAAAGAGACAAAAACATGACAAAAACGCTTAAAACATTGGATAAAAACGCTGCGTCAACTTGACAAAAATGTTACGGTCAGTTTTGTAGGTCTTAGCTTTCAAATGAGGCATTAGACTGGCCAAGCTCTCCAGTTGAGACACTTTTAGATTTGGGTAAGGCCAAGCTGGTGAAAACGCACTTAGTTTAAATGGGGGTAAGAGGTTAAGGAGTGCAAACAACAATAAACAACAAACAAAATATTGAGTCGTCTTCACCCTTAGTTTTAAGGCATAATTCAGTCTTCCCTCAAATATTAATGTTCCTGTTGTGCACACTGAGCTAAATCTTGACTAACAAACGACTTGTCAGAAAAGTAGATATTTCTTTCTAAAATCGTGCAGCCAGGTTAAGATACTGCATTTGTGTATTTCATCTTCATTGGCTTCAGTGTAAGTCAACATTGTATCTATTTGATTTTTCTTAGTTAACTATAGCAAAATGACTCTTTTCAGTATATTTTTCAGGCAGTGACAGAAAGAGATCTAGGCCTGTCGTGATAACAAAATTTGAAGTTTGCGAGTCCCAAATACCCGCTACAAATACTGAGGCAGGAAAACATTGCAATAAACGATATTATTGAGGATCACTTGATGCCACTGAAACCAACTTAAAAAGTGGAAATCTCAGTAATACCTTGTTCTAACAGTACGCATTGATTGTTAATATCACACAAGTTGCAATTAACATGAAACTCAGTGAAACACAATTACTTAAAAATATATATATATTGTTTTTTCTGTAATTTGTTGGACTATAAATTGACATATAGTTACTGTGACAGGCCGAAAAAAAATATCCCTAATGACCCTAATTATATTATCCAACCACACTGAATCAGACAACAATTATGACCTCCCTCTCTTTAACGCAGACCTACAAAATGCTCTTCCCAGCCACACACTGTTTTTTCAATCACGCTGAAGGTGGACGAGAGCCACTAGTGTTGTCATCTGAGGCCTTACATAACATCAGTCAGATCCAAATCAATGCACTTTCGCGAAACACCAGTACAACCACCAGTTACCCCAGATAACCCCACGGCCCTTTACTGTGTCCACCGCCAGTAATTGAATTCTGAGCAGAAATACAATAGCGTAGAATCAGCAGAGGTGGAAAATGCCAAGGCACGCTGAGAAAGAGGCTGTTAGTAACTACAGAGGCTTTTTATTTAACCAGGATAGTCCCACTGAGATTATGAATCTCTTTTTTCAGGCTTACTTGTAATTCAGAGGAATGAATCTTGTAATAAAACACAGGAAATAAAAAATAACTAACTAGACTACAAAAATAATCATTAGTTGCAGGCAGCTCTAGAGAGGTGGACTTATAATTTAGTTTAGTAATTTGTAGTTGCATGGATAATTAGAAGGCGAATCTTCTCAAGTTTAAAGTACTGGAGTTTGGCCCAATCCCAGCAAATGCTACAAGTTTTCATGTTGTCTACCTGTAGAGCATGTTGGTGGCAGAGGAGACTGCTGTGAACTCAATAGGGCCCTGTGTCTTCCTCCCTGATTACATGTAACCCCCTGACCTCTGTAAAGACTCAAGACCTTGTCATCAATGGAAAGAGTGTGCGGCTGAACAGTGGCCTTTTAGCTTTAGGTTTGACAGACACCAATTTATGTGTCTGCATTTCAGACTTAGACTGTCATTTATGTCACAGTACCATAAAATATATGAGACGGCCTCCTTTGGCGCATTCATAAAACCACAAAGGCAAATCTGAACACGTCCTCATGTTCTTGTGTGGCTGGTGTCATATTTCATGCATATGATCATGACGTACAAAAGGGCATTCACAGATTTAATTAAAAGTATGCACTGCTTTGACTGTCTGAATAACCCAGGGGTTTTATATGCAGCATATACTCTATACTGATACTGAACTGTAAATTATGGCAGCACACTAATAAATTTAAAAAAAAAGAAGGTTGATCACAAAACGTTGACAAAAAATGACTGCATGAATGTGCACGGTCCCATGTTAAAGGTTTTCAAAAACTCATCATCTAGTTGAATAGTTGAATATAAGGCTGAAATTACAAATCAATTAATGTACCACTAATCTATTATTAAAATAATGAAGTATTTAGTAAATCAATTCATCGTTTTCTGGTTTACATAGATTTAAAAAGAGCAAAAATTGCATGAAATTTACTATTTCTGATGAACAACAACTTTGTTTTTAAAGTTCGGGTATATAGAGTGTTTTGTACATTGTCATTTTCATGAATATTATTTGCCTGTTATCCATTCAGAAAGCAGAATGAGTCCAGACCCTACAGTAGTTTAAACCAGTTTGGAAATGGACATAAAAAGACTCTCTCTCACTTCTTCAATCCCAGCTCTTGCCCTCGATAAAGTCTCAATCAGTGCCAGTGCAGCCTCCAGTCGTTAAAGCTCAGTGGCTGTATTCTGGTAGCCTGGCAAGTCCAGAATGATAAAATTCATACACAGCGGATATCAGACAAACTCAAACGGATCCATGAAGATGAGATTTGTTTATATGCGGTGTTGTTCGTGAGCAGCGTCACTCCTGAGACGCAGAACTCCCCTCAATAATAATCCACTGTGGCGAACAAGGAGCCGAGATCAACGGTTAATGACCAAAAACATATCGACAGTCAGTGGGTTTTGTGATGCACAAGTCTGTTCCACTATTACACATAATTTTAGTTTTTTATTGGTATTTATTACTAGTTTTATATTCTTAGATTTGTTATTATTTGCATCACTAGGCCTTGGGACCAAATGTTTTTGAAATGTTGGAAAAACAAATCAAGTACCTTGAACCTTGAATTTGTCCAGGCAAGATCTCTGGAGGTTCTTAGCTTTCAAATGACGAATGTCCTCTTCACAGTGGTAATAGTGACTTTATTTTTAAAGCACTAAGGGCCTCCTAGTTTACTCCATCAACACGTCCTTAAAGAGGCATCATGTAGCTTTATGTGGGAAAAGGCATGGCAAAAAAATAATAGATGTCACACGCCTTTCCCAGCCAAGCAATTCATCATAAAAATACTTTGCAGGTTTATTGATTACCAAAATAATCATTAGTTGCAGCCCGTGAAAACTTTTCTGCCCTTCAATATTTCTTCTGGTTTGAAAACGTTTATGCCTCTGTGCACAGTGCGATGACTTAAAGCTGAGTATAGTAAGTACTATTGCCCCATAATTATAAAACAAAATATTAATGAATAAAACTACAAAGAGAATGTGTTACATACAGTGTAATATTATTATTACTCTATGCTTATACATCCTGAATTGAAGACACTGATGTTACATTTCCTTTATAAACCATCTACTTCAGTGCTTTGATTTTAGCCACACATGTAAAGATGTTTTGCCATTCTGAAGCGATATAACCAAATGAGTGAGGCACCAGGTGAGTTGGACTGTCAGTAGGAGGTAAAACCACTGAAGCTTTCCGTTCAAAAGATAAGGTCAGTGAGTGCTGCAGTGTTTTACAGCACCACAGCTGTGAGAAGAACTGGCAGGCTTTGGCAGGCCTTATGTAACGCATTAGAGAGTGCTGCTGAGTGGGAGTTTTGGATGTAACATACAAACTTAACCTGAAAACAAACCGCACACATGATGAAACGGGCGTAAACCTGTGGTGGTCGTGTTGGTTCCCCGATAAACACTGCCCAATCTTGACATATTTTGAAAAGTTGTGTGAATCTAAAAATTCTGAAACTTATGTTTTTCTTCAAAGATATATTTAAAAACAGTTTGATATGTTGTAAATATATCAAATCAAAAAGATTCTGTCACTTTTAACTTGAAAGGCAGCCGAGCTTTGATCCGTGTCTGTGATTTAAAGAGGTGCGTTGTGTTCAGGCCCCTTGCCTCGTCGAGCTGGCTGTAAATCACACCATAAACTACAAGACAATTATGGAAAACAACTACGTGCACCGTTTTTCAGACCAGTTAAGGTTTGAAGTTGGAGCCTAAAACGATTTTACCTAAAATAAATTATGTTGCCTCAATCTTCCTCTCCCTCGGCCTCAGCTTCCCGTCAAACATTGATTGCTTCTTGACACAAATGCAATAAAATGCTGTACCTAAAAATACTGTTCCAGACCTTGGCCGCTGGCCATTAGGTTTGACACACTCATGATTTATTCATATGTGTCAATTACATCCTCACACATACACCACAGAGTCGGACTCACGTCAGTCATGTTCCCCTGGACAATACCACCGACACATCGTCCAGATTCATTTGGATCAGATTTGATGATCTTGACAGTTATTCAGTCTATTACTATTGTCCAAAATGTCTTTATTTTGGATTATTAACAATTACCAGATGGTTTGACATAATGTATGTACACTGGACAGCAACATTTTGCACATTTGTAATGGCCGTTAATCCATCATGTTGTTACAGAGATGTACGTGAAAATGTATGTCACTGATCAAGCATCCCATTAAAGACGCTCAGATAATAGAGCTCTCTTTCCAGTGACCAGCTGAACTGTAGGTGCCACATCTCCTGGCCTGGCTTTAAAAGGGCTCGCCTCCCTCAGGTCCTGTTTATGGTCTGAAGGCTGCAACATTTTACGGTCTCACTGGTTTATTGCGTCTTTAGTGTTTATGCACCACAGGAAGAGAGAGGGTCACTCGGGTGAAATCAATAGTGAACCTTAATGAGGTTGTCTGAAAAAACGGCATCGGGGAGAAATGTCAGCCCTATAGAGGTGCATATGAGGTAGAGTTTATATTGGGCCTACACATATGAAGACATTTGTGTTGATCAAACATGACAAACTTTCAACAAACTGTCCCTTTTTTGGTACCATAAGTAAATGGAGTAAAAATATGAACTGTACAATGATCTTTATATGATTTTATTCTTAATTTATTTATTTGTAGACAGTGTTATTTGTTAAGATTGAAGACAGTTTAGTTGTGGTTGGTCGTAGTTAGCCCTGCGTTTGCTTTCTTCTGAAGTGTGATCTTGTGTTGCGTGAAGTGTAGTTTTTCCAGCTGTGTTCTCGTCAGCTGTCTGTACAGAGGGAACACAGCTGATGACACGTCTGTGGCTTCCCTCAGGGCACAGCCACATCCGCTCAGCACTGAGAGACACAGAGGCGTGGGACTTTGTTCAGCTGAAAAGACCTTAAATATTGAATGTTTCAATGCACAATTTGGCCTTATTATCCAAGAGTTATTTCCATATCATTGCTGGGTTAAGATTTTCCTTTATTAAAAAACTCAGAAATCCAGTGAGAGAAAAGAGAAACCTTAGGGAGAACCACGGAAATGAGAGATCCACTCCCATGGACTGACAGGCAGATAGACCCAGGGCTGATGGGAGTCCCTCTGCAGACAGAGCCAAAGACCTTGTTGGAGCTTCAGTTCTCATTGTCCTGTCCCTGTTGGATAGGGATTCCCATGTGGATAGGGCGGTCGGTCTATTATTACTGGAGCGTCGAGCAGCCAGTGACTTGGGAATGAATGAATGAATAAATAAGCCAATGCAAAGCACTTGAAAAGCACATTGGACATTACTGAAGTCACAACCTTTACGCTAATGTTCAAGAGAAGAGAGCTCATTTAATGTGTGATTGTTAAATGTATGAAATTGCAAAAATGTTCTCTTTTTTTACAGAGCGTCCCATCTCATCGCAGAGTTTTGTAACCAATGGCAGCCTCTGTACAGACTCTTCCTCTGTCCCGTGGGCCTGACAAAACCTTCCGTAAACCCTTCTCAGCCCGGCCCCTCTCATCCCGCTGCGGGATGGGGAGTGTGGGTAGTTTGGTGGAGAGGCCGGACGTGTCTCCTACTAAATCCAATCGTGCAGTGCCCCAGGTGAGACCCAAATCGAACAACGGGCTACTGAAGAAGGGCCTGGGCCAGAGAGAACTCCTCAACTACCTCAATATCACAAGGTATGTCACAGTACAAAGCAACATGGTAAAGTGACACAGACAAATGAATCTGGGGTCAGGCTGAATCAGAGTATGTAAGTGCAAGAGTGGGACATTTGAGGAAAATTAGCCCATGGTTACCATCTGCTCTCGCGTGTTTACAGAAGGTGGACCTGCTCTGACCACACTTCCTCTCATTACAAACATGGTGTTGGGTTTGAAACATTGTCAGCACCTGTGATGCTTCTATCCAGCAGCCTTTCAGTTTTACACCGTTTGGAATTTGAAAATGTAAAGAAAAAAAAAATAATAATATGGTCAAAAATCTCACTTATTGTCACAATTGTGCACACAATTTAAATCGATTTGTAGGTGTGCAATATTGATTCATTTGTTTCTTAGATAATCGAGACAGTTTTTGCTAACATCTGAAATGTGTGCAAACTTCTTTTCTTTCTGATTGAATTCACATTCAAATCTAGAATAATTCTTGACACAGGAAAGATCCCAAAGTAATTCAAAGTGGTGACAACAAAAGAGGCGTCATCACCAGCCTCACGTCTCTCAGTGGTTGTGATGAGGACACATATGCCAAGGTCTACAGCAAAGATGGCACTGAAGTGGACCTGACAAAGAACTCATTGCCAAGTGCAGGCAAATATGAAAAGGTATTTATGATAACATTATTCATAACACCTCTACAAAACAGACATTTGAATCCATACCAAATAGATTATGAAACACACATCTTTACTGTTGGGCTTAGACCCAAAATGCAAATTTACTTTGGAGTGGGACATCATCAGCACGTCTCCATGGACATGTTTACTTTGACCACAGGAATCCAAACATTAGGCTTAAAACATCGCCAGTGTCTAGCTGAGCATTAGGAGCACATTGTATATCGCTGGCATGTTTATTTATTAGTGTTTTATATATATATATATATATATGCGGCTGCTATTATATGGCGCATATAGCCCGGAATGATCCACACAGTGCCGTTAAAATTCTCACAATTAATAATTACATTTTAGTTAATATACTCATATTTTGAGTATATATCATAGTTTCTCGTTATGCTTGTTGAGAGTATAGTATATAGATCATTATTATGCAAGCAGTTTTGTGACTGTTAGATATTACCATAATTACAAATGAAATACACCAATAAGGTAATTCCAATCAGACCAAAGATTAGTAAATGTGTGAATTTGTACATATTTAGCTTTTTAAATATATTTATCATTTGTTTTACGAATGTTATGCCGTACGTCAGTGGGAGTGTTGTGAAAATTATTTCTATCACATTTATATATGCCGTTCTGTGAAACGCAGCCTTTCGATGCGATACAACAGCCCATGGAACATCAATCAGACTAATACGTCCTCCTCCACACCAGCCGAGCTCGAGGATAGCTTCTAAATTTATAGCAGCTATAAAATCTCAACTTATTATTTTTTTTACCTGAATTGATCAATGCTCAGAGCCCACTGCACACATACTGGAGCAGTATTGATTCAGAAGAAACAAAGTGATTGATGTCTCTAACCCTTCCGCCTACATTTTTCAGTCACGTTTTAGGCCTTCAGCCTTCAAGCCAGTCACCCCAAAGAACTTCATCTCAATGCAGAATCTGTACCCATCGTCTAAGTTGGAGGAAGCAGATCACAGCGTTTCAAATGGACTGCACAGGGCCTTTGCACACGTCCCAAAGGCTGTCTCTACATCCTCTTCCTCCTCATCGCCGTCTCGATATGGAGGCCCCACAACAGTCACCAACAAGGTATTCTACAAAAAAATCCCTAAAAGTGACACACTGTAAGGAAAAGTAGCTGCTGACACTGATGGAGTGAAGTTAAAAGTCCTTATTTGGTTGAGCTGCAGAAACAGATAAGAGAAAAAAAAATGCTGTGACTTGTGATTTTCGCTTTGCAGCATTATCAAAGCCAGTTTAATTTGATTGCAACACAATTACCTAGAAGGGCAGGGCACGTAAATATATAAGACTATTCTACTTCCTGATTATCGCTAGATACAACCAAAATTTAATTTTACACAAGGATTGAGGTTTATAGGTTTATATCACTACCCAAAGTTATCCATGTACTAGGTGAACGGGTGACGGAAATTTACCATTATGAATGAATGTAATCTGTGCCGATTCTGCGAGTGACCCAAAATGACGAATGATGCCCACTTGTGTCCAGGCTCTCTCCTCTGTGCGTGCGACCAGTCAGGAGGAAGATAACCTGTCAGACTCAGGCCATAACTCCATGAACAGCCTGCCTCCATACCGACCTCCGTTTAGACCACATCTGTCTCACATCAGGTCAGTGGTTAACATTACTCTTCCTGATTGTACTATGTGGTTTGTGGTTGCACTGACTTCGTTTGCTTATACTCAGTGCGTCTATGGGTCACATCAACACCATCGGCTCTTTGGATCGGGCCAGTCAGGTGCCAAAGGCGATAGGAGCCAGTGGTGTTCCCTTAGGGGAGATGGCATGTCGAAGTATGGCTACGCTCAGCCGACTGACCCCCCATGGAGAGGCTCCACCACCGTACGATTGGACTTTGTCTATGTCTATGGAGGAAGTGGTGAGTCCTTGTTTCTCATCTGTTTCTGTTTTGTTTAACTGTAGCACTTGTGATTTGAACATACATGCGGAAATGTTATGATTTTCTGTGCATGTTTGACATCAGGTGCGAGATCTTGAGGAACGTTTGGTGGAGAAAGAACAGGAAATAAAACAGATCAAAAGAAATCTGGACGAGAGTGAGGGCGCCATTGCTCAGGTAGTTTTAAATGCACTTTGGGTTTGGTCCATTTAGCCCCTCTTTTGAAGTCTCTTTTATTATGCTTGCTGCACGCAGGTATTTGAGGGAAAACAGCGTCTTTGGGAGAAGGAGGTGGAGGAGCTGAAGCGCCTCTACGCGACAAAGTTACGGCAAGTTTCTCAACAAGCTCAGCGGTCCCAGCGCAGCCTGCAGTTGCAGTTGTATAAAAGTCAACAGGAAAAGGCCAGGCTACAGGAAGAGCTGGACAGCCTAAGGACAGAGAGAAGCCAGGACTCAGGGGCCAGCGCCAAGAGAACCAGCCCCACTTTGGAAGAGACACAGTGGGAGGTGAGTTTGAAAAATAAACAGATCTGTAAGTAACATAAATATCCAGTGTTGTATTATTCTGTATGATTCTGCTCAATTAGGTTTGCCAGAAGTCCGGGGAGATTTCTTTGTTGAAACAGCAGCTGAGGGACTCCCAGGCCGAGGTAACCCAAAAGCTCAGTGATATCTTCCACCTGAAGACAGAGCTGAGAGAGGCTCGGACTGTCCTCAGTAACAGGGAGAGCCAGATCGAAACTCTCAAAACGGCAGCACATGACACACCCCGACGAAGATGCTTTTCACAAACTGGACGGGAGGATAGCAACAGGCTTGACCCGTCAGGTAAACATTGTTTTCCTTTGGCATTCATGCATGAAATTGTTGTCCTGTTCCGTAAACACTATGTTGTTGCAAGTCCACATACTACATTGTTTGAATGCAGACCAGAAGCAGCATTAAAAGTTAGCAGCCAGTGTCTGTTAAATATTCCCTAAGGACTGAGTGTTGTTTAAACCATGTGTACGTCTTGTTACAGGAGGGTCTGGGGGGCCCACAGAAGAGCGTCTGCGTGCGGAGCTGCTGCTGGAGAGACGCCAAAGCGAGGCCCAGGCCTTAGCTTTTGAAGAAGAGAGAAGAACGTGGCAAGCAGAAAAGGACAAGGTCATCCGCTATCAAAAGGAGCTGCAGGCCAGCTACTTAGACATGTACCAAAGGAATGAAGAGCTGGAGAGGGAGCTACAGCAGCTGAGGGCGAGTAGTGAACGGGACAGAGTTCACCATGAGGGCTGCAGTCGGACATTAGAGCGAGATACCCCCCTGCAGAGGAGTGAGACAGCTGGAGAAAATCAGACCGACAGACCTGCTTCTGGCTTACCGTGGATAGAAAGAATTGAATCCTCTGAAATTTGAATGTGACTTTTTTGCATTGTAAATTCCCTCTGGCAGGGTTCACACGGGACGCACAAGCTGCAAGGAAGTAACGCAGCTTATTTACTATAAATGCAACAAATCACCTTAGTAAGCTCTGAAACATGGTACTTAGTTTTGGGATGGAGGGATGAGACAAAATTATGGATTCCACTACCAATTTTTTGGCCCGATAGTGCCATTTAAACGGCAACATCTAATTTAAAGCTTTGCCACTAGATGTCGCTCTTTCTGAAACGGTGCATCTTTAACTGACTCAAACTTTCAGTAAAACAGTAAAAGTTCAGTTTTATAAGTTTTGAGTCCCAACTTCATTTTCTTTTTCACAGGACAGACTACTACATTATACTAATTTAAATAACACATACCCGTTTATACGAAAGTCCTATTCCAACTGTAAAAGCCAAAGGGGTTGACCAGAACTATCTCGAGACTCATTCTGACATAAATGAACTCAGGTTTATTTTGAGCCAATAAAATACTGACTAGCACTACTCCATTATGACTGCTGTAATTGACTGAAGTTAATCCTGTAAATTGAACTTTGTCTTGATGTCTTGATAATTTGTACGTGATGTGGCCTAATGCCTTTGTTTTCCACGCACATTGTTGACTAAAATACATTTCTCAATGGTTACTATAACAACTGCATGGGACAAAAACTCCTTCCTGTAAATACAGTCTCTCTTGTATTAAACCTTGTCCAGCATAAACACACATGTATTTGTTTTGGATTCCTGTTAAACATTAAACCTAAGATGAAAGCATGCTATACACATTTCTGTTGATTTTAACTGCTGGCTCTATTCTCCATCCCTAAAACCTCTACAGTGAGAGCCAATGAAGCAAATGACTGAAGCGAGGCCTGCCTGATGGCACAAACAGCAGAGAGCACAGGCTTTTGGGACTAATGTGGCTTACAAGGGTTTATCCCGGCTCGAGTACCATGCCCTTCAATACAAATGCACAAGTGCCCAATGTTTGTTTTGCATCTATCGAATAAACAACAAGCAAAAGATTGTGAAAATGGTGAATGCATCACAGGAGCTGTGGGCTGGGGCTGACTCATAAGGCTTTGATGCTAGCATTTAATATTATGGAAATCAGTTCTCAGTTCTGACACAGTTCAAAGATGTACTGAGGTGCTTTTCACACATTTTAAATAGGACTAGCATTTTTTGCTGGTGCACTACATATAAAAATACTAAAATGAAGATTTTTTTTTTGCATAGACGTGCGATAAAATCAGTAGAACCTCAAATCAACACTGGGGCGCCACCAAGAGGAGATAGAGCTAAACCCAGGTACAGATTTTACATGGTATAAATTTTATTTTCAGCTGCGGGTTTATGAAACATGGTTGCGCGCAGTATTTACAGTAAAGTCTTCATTACACACAAAAGCAGAAACACAAAAGTCAATCACAGGGCACTAGCAGTTTGTCTCAGGACCCCCAAGAAGAAAGCCATTAGTGATTGTCAACCGGAGAAGCCAAGAGACACAGAGAGCTCCAAACTGAGCATGCTGTAACCCATTCAAAGGATGCTGATCTTTAAATGTACGTATACAGAGTGTTATGGACTCATTGTGAAAACTGCCATTTATGCTGGTGCAAAGGGGTAATTTAGCCTCAGCAAATTGAGGTGACATCACAATTTTTAAACAGAAACTTTACTGTTTTGATAAATATTGAACATCCATGTTCCTTGTGTTTGCGGAGACACCACCATTAATATATTTACAAGTTTCCAGTAGTCCTGACAGTCAAAAATGCTTTATATATTCAAATATATGCTATATACCTTGATGTACATCTTAAATACTAACTGTAAAGTGTGGTATGCAGTGACAATGAACCCTGAGGAAATATATGGACTAAGATGTTCAATGTTTAACCAAACTGTGTAGACGGGGCCGTCTCAGCTGTTGTTTAGTGAGAAGAATAGCCAAAGACCAGGGACTTTCTCACCCACGACACATAAAGCTGAATCACAAGCCTATTGTGACTGCAAGTAGTAACTTAACTGCTACCATCACACAACTTCACATCTCCAAATTGCACAAAGCACAGTAGAGATATTCCAGGACGTGACGTAGAGCAGGGATGTTGGTTCTGAAACCCATGCAGTAACAATGTCAGTATGCGCATTATTGTAAACTAAGAGATGTACAGAAATCAGAAACATAACACATTTCACTGTATTATTTGTTTCCTTTTGTTTGTTAAATACATACATCGAATAGAACAAGACAATTGTTTCTCTAAAGGGAGACCTGCTGGTGCAGACAGTCACTGAGGCAGTCTACAATGCATGAGTTAAATGTGGATACATGAGCCAGCAGTGACAAGATACGCAAGGACTTTCTACATTATGGAGGAGTGGTGGGCAAGATCTCAGTTTAAGAAAGTCCTCCGGAAATCTCAACAGTAAATAACAATGTTTGTGAAAAACATTCTCAAAATCTTTTTCGATTTATTGACAACACAGAGTCTGAAGCCTTGCTGTTCAAACTGTACATCTACCCATCCTTCCATTTTTATTAAACTGCCTCAGTCAAGAAAAAAAAGATACAAATCAATGAGATCCTCCAAAAACCCTTTTCAAACTATAAAAAGCCCAAACACCACGGAGTGTGGTATAAAAAAAAAAGAAAATGAGTTTCAATTGTCCTCTCCAGAGATACTTCAGAGGCATTCAACTACAAGTTGTAGTTAGGCCTTTCCAGGCGGGCTCTATATATTGGTTTGCAGTGGGGTGCTTCAAATGACTAAAGTCCTCCAGAAGAGGATAAATCCTTGATGCCTTCAAAAAAGGCCAAAAACCATATATAGAAGGGGGCCAGGTAAAAATGGTCCAGAAATGCCTTGCGCTCCAGAGGACTCCATCAAAAGCCATGACAAAACTGAATGTATCAAAAGTAGATCTGCTTGGCGTGCGATGGATTCTGCTCCATGGGGCAATATGGGCATTTCAACCTGAACAAGTAACAAATCAGATTAATGTATATTTTATGCAATAGACACTGATCGCCATATGCACGACATGAAAGTTACACTCACTTTCCGGCGTTAGTAAGTTTGTTAAGAGCGTCTCTGGAAATGACATGTCCACAAATGAGCTTCATTGGAGGGTTACTTTCTGACGTTTGCTGACGAAGAATTGGGCAGGCAAACACTGAGTGATACCAACACTTCTTCCCCAGATCAATTTCAATCTGGTCAAAAGAAAAAATGTGATTAAATCTTTGTGAGTACAAGACAACTAGACATGCTATTTTTCTGTGTAGAGAGACTTACCGGCAACTCATCTTTGTGTGTCCAAACTCCACTACATTGTCTTTGCTCTATCACCTGCTTGATGTTCATCAACACAGGCAATGCCATACAACCAGATGCAAAACTAGACACAAATATCACATTGGTTTAATTTGCCATGTTCCTCCTTTGTTGAGCAAATTATAATCTACATTAATACCTGACACTTAGTGGAGACTCGACTGAAAGACCCAGTAAGGCACATGCATCCCTGGTGAAGATGTTGCAGATCTCAGCCCATTGATTTGGCTCAAGCAAACTGCGATATGGAGAGTTTTCAATGCCGTGACGGAGGTATACCAGGCTCCCCATCAGAATTTGGATATCTGCAAAAAGATTAACATTAAGACATTGTACAATAGATCAATTTACCTCCTGCAATGTTTTTTTTTTCTTTTAGGAATAATGGGTTTTAATGTTACCTCTCTGGTGCTGTGAAGCAAATGGTTGAAAATGTCTTGCATATTGCAAAGCCTCCATTTGATTGGTGATGCCTCCATTGAGCAAGCTAATGAAGTACAACCGGTGCAACTTGAACTCCAGACTACTGTTAAGGTCGAGAAGCCGCTGCCGATTTGTCACAGCCCATCTAAGAAACAAAAGTATATTAATTTCTAGCTAGTTTAATTATATTTCAAGTCACATCATGGGGATGTCCTCTCCTCCAACCTCCCTGCAGGACATTTTTCAGCAGTCCACATTGAACAGGCTCATAAAATCATATTCGATCCTTCTCATGTGCTCAACCGTCAGTACGAGCTGCTGCAGTCTGGGAGGAGGTTTAGGATCCCCCTCTGTACACACAACTGCTATAAAAAAACTTTTGTACCACACGCAATCACATTAATGAACAAGAACACCTAATGTGACAGTGTTTTAATGGTTTATATCTGTAATGTCCTTTTTTTGTAATGTGTTCATGTTTTTTTATTTATGTTTGTAACCGACTCTCCCCCAAGTCAATATATGAAATATTAGAAAAGGTATAAAAGCATACTCTAGTGCTGGCCTGAGGTCCTGCATCCGTAGAGCTTCAAGGATCCTGTTTAACTCAAGGAAAGGCTGCTTCATACTCATATCAATAACAACGCCAGACTCCTGTGAATCCAACAGGACAAAAACTTTTTAGTATGCAGTTTTCATGTTTATGGACATTGGATGGTTTGCCTCTTTTACCTGACACAAATCTTCTGCAACACTAAGCATGCCTTGTCTGTACAGATGCTCCACTATTGTCTCACTAAGATACTTCTGCCTTTCAGGGGTGTCCCATACGGTTTCTGCGACCACAGCACTAATCTCTGCGTCAAAATTCTGGAGAAGAACAAATGCGATCAGTACACACAAAACAGCACATGTAAATACACAGTGTACTGTACTCACCCTATCAATGGCTTTCCCAACTTTGGATACACTGCCATGTATATCTTTGTGTCGTGAGGCTAACATTTGCACTGTTTCTTTAATGTTCTTACAGCACTGTGTCATTGTCTGAGAAAGTACAGACAAATCTGCATCTTGTACACCTGAAAAGAGCAAGATAGCTTTGAATGTACTGTAGTAATACTCACTCCGCAGTACTAGTATCAGATCGGGACAGAGAATCTTCTTACCAAATGCTACTAGTTGTGCTCGTATCTCACAGACACTTCGCAGGAGCTCGTCTAGTCTCTCCTCAGACTGGTGTCCGTACATGACAAAGCGATGGAGAACTTTTTCCAATTCCCGCTCCACACACGCACATTGCTCCATGTTTCTGACTGTACACCGTCTCACACAGACACAACTGACAAACAGAACCACATTTCACAAGTCAGTAAATGTTGTCTTTTGGAATAGTCAAGAAATGCCTTAAACTCTTACATGACTTAGAGATGTCTTAATAAAATATATAAATTAGGTATGTATGGTGCCTTAATTAGAAATATTCATTTGAAATAGTAAGGCAGAGAATGAAGAAACCAACCTATTATCAAATCTTACAGTTGCTTTGAACAGAAATGTTTACAGGTCTCATGATAACCACTTTGTTGAGAGCTGTTTTAAGTATTATTATAAACCACCAAAGTAATTAGATTCATTGCATTTAAAGACGCAACGTAGAAGTGCAGAAACTGGTATTTGGCAAATTGATAGATTTAATATTAAATGAGGACTGATAACAGAACATCCTTGCCCTTTCAAAAAAAAAGTATAACATGTAACCAAGTTAGTACAAAATGTTCTCCATGTTTTGGAGTGCCTTTTGTTTAAATGGCCCTGTATGAAGCAAGAGGGGGCAAAAACATTTCTCTATAACTGTACACAACTGTTAAAAGCACAACAGCTACAAGCTGACAAATGTATGCCCACAAGTCTAGGTAGCTTATTAGCAGTATAAGAAGTGTCCATAGAAAATGTCTACCAAACCTATCAAAAATAGTTGGCGTTTGGACACAGTACACTTTACGGACCTGCAAGTGCTTTCCGAAACATAAACTAAAAACAGCGACACTGTCAATTCATCGTGTGTGTTTTAATGGCATTGAGATTACATCAAGGTACGCGATCGGATAATAATTTGGAGGATTAAAGAGGACTGTCGAGCTATCAGACGGCTAACATAAACAGACGGCCCTGTAGTTGCTGATCTGTCACGGCTAAAAACTCGCCATTGCTAACAGCTAACAACGAGCTAGCTCTAGTTGAAGGTATCTCCCTACAGTCATTTACGATCAGGAAATGTTAATGTATGCACTGGCAAGAATTTAAGTTTTACTACATTAATCGTGACACAGCATATTATTTAACTAAACAAAAACAAATTGCGTCTTAAGCCTACCTTGCCAATGTTGTGGCTAGTTAGCCGACATTAGCGTTAGCAAGTTGTTGTGATAACACCTCACTGGCAGACTGCGGCTCTTCCTCCTGGGTAGGACGCAGTGTTTGGTCTACATTTCAAAGTAAGACAGTGAGGAGAGGAGACACTTTATATCTATGGGAGACATCTATTTTTCTTTCCTTTTTCCTCGATTTATTTTTTTCATTTGTTGACATAAATCTGCGGTACTGTGTATTCGACTCTATAGCTGAAATCGAGCATTTTAAAGGTTCGTAAACAAATTCCATTAAAATACAACTTTTTTTTATTTATTTCCTTTTTATTTAAGACATGCAAACATGCATTAATGCCTGAGTTGTTTTGGTTTACAAACAATGGTCCAAACCCATTCGTAACTTTCAATAGGCATTTCTACCATCCCATTTCTTAAATTTTGAGCGCGTTTCACAACTTGCAAACAAGTTGCCTGCAGGTTCATGAATCGATTCAACAGCTTTAGATGCATCGTAATTGTTCCAAAACAAGTGTCTGAGTGTACAATATTCTTAAGGACAAAAAACTAAATTCGTTCCACTACTTGGAAAATAAATGTTCACCGCCACTTCTTTAATGTAGTAGTTCTTTTAGGAATACATTACAATTGAAACGGGATGAAAAGTAGATCGGTCAAAGGGGGGCAGAGGCCTTTGTAATGGGACAATAGGCCTATGACTAATCTATCTGTAATGCAGTCATGCACAGTGCAGACCTAAGCCAGGTATTGCTATGGGATGATCATTCTTTCCCTTTGAGTTCTATTTTGTCTGTGACTTTAGACATTACTATTTTTGTACTAATACATAGTACACTTTTGAAATGCGGACTTCCCTAAATCCTTAAGTATGTGCTTTTGTAAATATTTATGATATGAACTATATGACTTGAAGAGTGATGATGATCCCTGTTTGGCATGTCAAAGGGTCTTGGTGGTTACTGGCTACATGGACAAACGTGAAAACGACCCCTACACCCTCTGACTAGCTACACTGGAACTGTCAGAGCGTCGTTTATGTATGCACTGAAGACAATCAAATACTGAACCAAAAAGTTATACAAATATATATATATTCCTCCTTTAATAAGAAAGTATCACTGCGTTTGTGACTCAATTTAAGTCAATAGAATAGGTCACAAGGCTGTAATGTTGCTGGAGAATAATATTTTTATTTTTTTTACCACTGAGATTTCAGGATTTTAGCTAACCTGCAGCTTACATGATAGTTCAGTAGATTTGTTTGCTTACACTATCTTGGCCCATTGTTTCACACATTGCATTTGAAAAATTTCAATAGCCTCAAGTAAGTTATGTTCAATAATACTGATACATTAACCTGTTTAGCCACAGAATCACAATGCATTATTTTCCGTTTCAAATATGACTGTACAAAAAGACTCTCCTGCTATAAATAGCGGAGCCCTATGACTGAGCTGGCTCATAGTGTCAGATTCCAGACGCACTGATTTGTCCAGGCAGAAGCAGCACCTGCTGCTAACTATAAACCCACCCCACCAACCCACCCAGCCCTTCACTCATGGAGGTAATGCCCAACCAGGACTCATGCTGGAAAAGAAGGATCTAGGTTAAACGGCTGCTTTACTGTGGTTGGACGGGAGGGGGGAAGGTGATGGGAAGTCAGAGAAGAGGTGTCAGAACAAGCATGTTGCATGGCGATGCTTTTTCTGTTCTTACACTGTCTTGTCAGCGTGGCACCTCTGCAAGTTTTGGAGTTGTGTGGATCCAGGATTTCTGCAGAGAAGTGCGCTCTTGAAAACAGTCTGCTGAATGAGGAGCAGACAGTATAGAGCAGAGGAACTAAACCCCCATGGATAGTGCCATCCTTGGCCAAAGGTACAGTAAATTACTTTTGTCTTAGGGAGAAAAAAAATATGCATGTGGAATTAAAAGGTACATATAATGTGCATATTTTTTAATAAGATAGTGCAAGATATGTGCAATGTTATAATTTCACTGCTTTTACTGTTCTAGGCAATTTTGAGTGGCATTGATCAGTCATTGGTGGACTGTACACCGTTTGTTGTGTTCATTCATATACAATACAGTATATATATATTAATTTCTTTAATCTCTTTGTTTCTAACAAATATACAAGTTCCTTTTTTCTGCCTTACTACTGACAAATACTAATATAAGATAATTATGTACATCCTCCAGGTAACTCTATCTCTTTTCCAGACCACGACCTGTTCCCGGAGCAGCCCAGAGGAGCAGACTGGACTGGCCACAGAAATTGGAGCTTGTGGTTTAGCGATGGACAGCTGGACTCTTCAAGGGGACAGTTACTCCTTTCTGCGCAGTGCACCGCGCAACTTTTCTCTGTGCCACCGTGACGGTACACCTAACCACATAGAGATCTTTGACATTATCAACACGCCTAGCCAGCGCAGTGCCATTTCTGAGACGACCTGCCTGTGTGACATTTTTGGAGACGACGCTGAAGCAGCTTCCCTGTCAAGCAGCCCCTCTTCAGCCGCTTTCACTCCACTGCCGACAGTGGTGGAGGGACGGGCAGTGGCGTCGCCTTTAGTGGATGACCTCAACGACTCCTCTGGTTCTTATCATACAGCTCATAGCTCCAGTGAGGGAGAGGAGGGGCTTGAGGACCCAAGTGAGAAGCAGAACTGCACTCAAAGTTTAACACAAGAACCAGACCTCCCTGGAATTGGCAACACAACTCATTGTCATAATTCTCCGGACCTCAAAACTGTTTCTGACGGCATTTTGCTTGATAACATTACCCCTGAAACTCTCTCCCAGGGGGAAGCCTGTCAATCTTTATCTTTATCTTTAGCTGATATCAAGTGCTCACCTTCACCCTCAAATTCAGGAAAGATTTGCTCTAAAACTGGGAGCAGGAACACTACTCCTGCCTCTGAGGACAGACATAGCAGTTTGTCTCATTACACCCCCTCCCCAGAGCCAAGAAACTGTGTCAGCTCCTCTTACTCTCCATCTCTTCCTACACAACCTGATTTAGGGGAAATTGCTCCAGAGCCAGAGAATATCTGTGATAAGACCACAAGCGAGTCCCCTGAACTGCAATCTATCTATCCAATCACTCCCTCAACATTTTTACCTAGAGTTATTGTCTCAGCTGCCAATAGTCTGTCATCTCCTCAGCCAGAACTGAGAGGTAGAATCTCTGTGCCTGATCTATTGAGCAGAAGCTCCACTCCCGATTTAGATAACCATCCTCAAACTCTTGAGCCTATTTCAAGTCTCATCACTGACCAAGAAAACATAAAAATCTCTGCCTTCAAAGACATTGATTTGCCGCTGGAAACAGCTGACCTACAGTATTCTCCCTCACCTGTGTCCTCATCAACACCATCACCGGAGCCTGGGAGACAGAGCAATTCTTCTGAAATAAGACTAAACAGTCCTTCACCAAACCGACTCAGCCCCTCCTCACCTGACAGAACTGCAGCCAAGTCTCCTACTCCTGCATTTTCAAGTGCACCAGAAAGTAGAACTTCATTGCACTCACCTGAAGTGAGTCATAGTCTGTCCCCATCTCCAGGAAGTTCATCGGCAATTTGCATAGATGAGGTTGCATCTCCTGCAATCAGAATAATAGCTTCTTCTCCTGAAATAGAAACCATTTTGGAAAGCCCTGTCCTAGAGCCTCATTCAGATTTCCCTGTGGAGCTTCCTTCATCTCCTCAAATCACAAAGATATCCTATTCCATTGTTCAACCAGAGGTCCAGCTCGCTCCTGCTTTTTCAGAAGAGCGCTGTGTTTCTGGATCACCCAAATTAAGGAATTGTTGTCCAATCATAGACTCCCCTCACAATTCACTTGTGTCTGGACTGGCGTCAGAACAACAGTCTGAAGATAGACATAAAACACCATCCCCAGACTCAAGAAACCATACCCGTTTTTTTGAGCATTGTCAAAGTCTCTCACCTCATTTATCTTCAAAAAATCTATCAGCAGTTTCCCTAGCTCTTGAGGAACTTTCTGAAACATCATCTGCAGATAATACAATTAATTCTTATAAAGATCCATCTGTGGGAATAGAGGGCTTATCTTCCATTGATACTGCAAAGATCATAGACACAGAAACCCCAATCTCCCCATATAAATTACTAAGTGAAGACAGAGAAGTGGTTGTAACTAAAATTGGAAGTGTTTCACCTGTGGCCCCAAGTTATATACCTTTTTCTGCAGGAGTGGAAACAACAGAGACCACAAATACAAATAGGGAATCACAGTCATCAGATGCATTAGGTTTAGATTCATACCCTGAAAAACAAGAGGCTGATCAAAGTTATACTGAGGGGAAAGCTGATTCAAAAAATCTCTCTACTGTTGTGAATTATCCTTTAACTGATCCTATATTACCCATCAACAACGAAAACAAAAACCTTTTACCTACATACAAGGAAAGTACTGATTCCTCTGTTAAAAGTTTAGAAAATCCACATCCTCTACTCACTAACTTCTCTCAGTCACCTAAAAGCAACCGCACAATCAATCAAAATCTGACCCCAAAGCCTTTCAGAAGGCAACTGTCCGGCACTCTTGGACCTGAAAACAAAAGTAATCTGAAAGAGAGTATGGCCAGTCATGTAAAGAGGAGGCGGACACCTTCACCACCACTAACCAGATTTACACCTGTCCACATCATCGCCCCCGAAAAGCCCTACAGACAGTGGCAAAACAGAGGCCGCAGCCCTTCTCAAGTCACAACATCTTTAACCAGTGCTAATTTAAAGAAAGTGGTGACAAATTCGGAAATCCCCCAGCATGACCCTGTTAATAATAACCAAGAAGACTGGTTTAGGCAGGGCCAGCAACAAGAGATGGAAAGGGGACTGCAGCTGCAGGAGAGAGCAATAGATCAGGAGCTACAGGATTGTGGGGTGCACAGAGACAGAAAGAGGGAGGAGCATATCCCAGAAAAGGGGGAGCGTTGGTGTGGAGATGCCAGTTACAGAGGGGAACAGGTTGAGCTGTCATTCAATGCCAAGAATAGAAAAGCCCCTTCGAGTCGCAGCACCACTCTGCTGTCTACAAGTAGAGATAACCGCCCTGGTCTGCCAACAGTACATTCCAACTCCGAGAGCCTGCTCGCCAGACAGTCAAAGCAACAACAGACTCTGCACAGGCATTCGTCCCAACCGGACAGTAAGAGTGGAAGCCTGGGCAGGCGACTTCAGCCCCCCATAACTCAGCACAAGGGCACTACTTCTGGACGCGTTGCCACAAATAGGCCTGGGAGGAGTTCGAGCTCCAGCATGGGAAGTGAGCTCGATGAGGCAGACCACGAAGTTAAGTGGTTTACGGACGTGGCATTCAGCAGCCTCTCTAGCCCTGAGGTAGACTACCTGGACATGTACAACTCAAGCCATCGCTCCTCTACCAATGTTTCTCAGCCTTCTACTCAGGAAAGTCCAGCTGGGGTCAATACCCCTTGGCTGTCATATGCTGACTTTAGTGGCTCAACTCAAATGTTGGACAATGACGAACTTGCACTCAATCAGCAAACATCTGCTTGCTTCTCAGATGCACTAGATTCTGCCAAGTGCTATGAGTTAGGAAGCTTTGAGTGTGTGGATGTAGCTGTGGATAAAGAAGATACAAGAAGAGTCAGAAGAGGAGTACCTAAAAGGCAGATCCAGCTAAAAAGGAGAGACACTACTGAATCAAAACAGGATGAGAGCAGTGACAACAGTAGTCCCGGTGTTCCAGTGATGGATAACTTTTGTCAAGACACTCACCTCGGGCAGCACTGTACCCCAGCATCCTTGCAGGATTCGGAGCCTTATGGGGAAACTCCAGAGCTTGACAAACACCAAAATGTAACTAAACCTCAGAAATCATCTTCATTTGATGAATCATGCTCCAAGACTAAAATCGCCACGTGTCTCATTAAGAGTATCTTGACTAAAAAGATGCAGAGTGATGAACTGTCAGGAGAAGATCCTTGTGGTTTAGATGAAAAAATGTCAACAACAAAAACAGAACACTCAAAGTCTCCCAGATTTGATGTGCAAATGTTGAGTTCTAGTCTTCAGTCGGACTGCAGCATCTTATCTGATACATTTGGAGGGAGATGTGATGTAAACATAAAGGAAGAACAGGGGAGAAAGAAAAACATTGGTGGGAAATTTGGTCAAAGACCAAGTTCAACCAACAGCAACAGAAGTGTAACATTTTCAATTGCTGACAGTGACGAAGCTGAAGTGGAGACCAGATCAGCAGCACCACACAAAGAGACGTTCACTGAAGAGGTTCATGATAACAGCCAGATGTGGAAGGAAACAGAGCCCGATGACTCAGCAAACAGCACTGCTGTGGACACACGCCCTGTCACTGGAGCCTCAAGCACTGGACATGTTATGATGACAAATAGAGAGCAGGAATGTGGAAACACACAGTGCCATATTCAAGCACCGCAGGATGTCCCATGCACCTACACATCAAAAAGCCCGAATAGTCTTTCCCTCTCATCAATAGAAAAGAAGAAGGCCTCTCTCAATGTATGTCTGACACCTGAAGCTGACAACAAACCATTTATTTCAGATGAGAAAATGGAAGCATGTGTTGATGGTAAAACAGAAGAAGGGGAAGTGGATGACAAAGTGAAGGGCCCTATTCACAAGGTGCGAGATGTGAGACGACTAGTTAAAAACACCTACAATCTTTCTTTCAAAGCAACCAGTGCTATTCATTCAGATGAGATGGATAATATTTCAAACAAGGAAGAAATACCAAAGCAACACAGTTTTGAGCTCACACAAGAGACTGAGAGGTCACAACAGGTCGGGCACAAAGAAACACAAGAGTTAAATGAGGAAGCAAATGACAATGGGATTCACATTAAGGATGAACAATTACTACAGCAAAAAGAACTGTCCTCATATTCACACCCAATGCAAATTGAATACAAGGCTGTTTGTTGGAAAGAAGATAAAAGTAAAATTGCAACAGATTTGAAGAATACAATTGAATTAAAGCAGCCTATGGCTGAAACAACAACACAAAATGTAAACGAGACCACAGATGATACGGGCATTGATTTTCAGAGTAAAGGTAAAGTCAGTAGATTTCCTGAAAAAAAACATACTTCAACACACCAGCATACAGACAGACCAATGCTTGGTAGTCTCCCCAAAATGCCAAGTAAAGAAAGAGAAGTGTCTACTGCCATCGTGTTAATACGGGACAACAGCAGGGCTAAGAGGTCTGCATCTCCATCTCATGAAGATTTTCTAAGCACTGTTTCAGCTTCTTCGCCTGGACTTACAGGCACTCCTGGCAGCAGTGGACACTCTGTTTCAATGCTACTGAAAGAGAAAGGATACCAAGCTGACATTGGAGCAGTTGTGGGGGAGGCTCAAAATGTAGGTGTCAGTAAATGTGTTCCCTCTAAACATGTGAACTGCTTAGAGATTCCTCTTCAGACAACAACAGAGTCACACAGAGAAAGAACTTTATCCTCTTCATCAACTACATCTGGACCTATAGTACTGCCAGCAAACATTGACACCAAGATGCTTCCTGAATCCAAGATGGTAGAAGAGAGTGCTGCTAGCAAATCTGATTCAACCAATAAAATACACCACATGCCAACAAAATCTACAGTAGAGCCTCCCCCTGCCAATAAACAAGTTGCACCAGGAGACTTTGAAGCTGTTAAAAGATTAGATCCGACATTTCCTCCAAGATCTCCTGCCGTACGGAGACTCAAAGCCCAGCCAATAGAAGTAAAGTCAACGTCTAAAGAAATTAACAAAGAAGATACAACCACAAGTGTTTTAGGAAACAGTAGGCCTCAAGCTATTGAAGTTAAATCAGTGGCCAAAAAATCTCAAAAGCCAATTGTCCCACCAAAACCAAGCTGTAAGTTTAAACCTCTAGATTTAGGAGCAATGCCAAGTGAAACACAGACTCTGCCCTCTACATCTTCAAAATCACACAATGAAGACAGAATGCAGACAATAGTTGTGTCTTCACCTACAATTTATAGAAAGATTCCGAATGACTCCACTTCGAATTATACAAGAAAAGTGGCTGTCTCTTCAGTCTCTAGCCTTAAACCTCCACCAAGCAAACCACCTCCCTCTAGTAATGTCTCAACCCAGGCTTCAACAGCAGAGACCAACGTAGTGACAGACAGGCAGCAGCGGCAGCACTCAGGTCCTCCCTCCCAGAACTCAAGATACACACAACGGCATCCCACACTACCTTCAGCAACCACAACAACCAGTAGTCCCACCATTTCCTCATCTGCACTTTGCGATGCAACGGGACACCATCCCCAAGCACCTGCTCCCACTGGAGCCTCCCAGATCAGCCAAACAGCTGTTCTGGATTCAAACCCATTGCCACAGATGCAGATGCCATATCTCCATGAACCTGAAACAATGGGCCTTTCAGATGCACAACATGTTCCTGTTACCACAGTACAAGGCCCTGGATTTACCCGCCAGCCTTATCACAGATCACTTTCCAATGAATGTTCCCAAAGAAGGGATGGTCTGCACTTTTATGCCTCTGATGACCCACCAAGCTATGATGAGAGAGAGAGCTTTAGTCCTCTCAGGTTACCAGATTTACCTCCAAGATCAAACCGCTCTCAGCCCCCCTCCCATCCTCCTCCGTGTCCCTGCACATCTGGCTGCCTGTCACACCCAGGACTGCCCAATCCTAACAACAGCCCCCACAATTTAACACCCCCTGCCCCCACACACTCTCCAGGCCACGCAGTTCATTACCCTGTTTCTCAGCCTCCCTTGCGGCCTCACCACTGTCGAGCTGACCCTCAGCCAGTGACCTACCAGCCCAGCTCTCCCAAGGCCAGCCCCCTTGGACCAGGCCCACCGCAAGGACTATACCAGTCTCTGCACCAGCCTCCTGTATGTCCTCCACACCCATCACTTATGCATGCTTACTCTGCTGAGCGCCCTCTGCAGCCAGCCCAACATATGGACCCCCGCAGACCACCAGTGCATCGCTCCCCTCAGCAGCCTCCAACCGTTATGGCTGGGGCTCCTTACACAGAACCAGGCCACAACCATTCTCCAGGGCTTCCTCACATGGATCCACACTATTTGTGTGGGCCTCAGAGTTTGGGTCCCTCCTATGGCTCGGAGTATGGAGGTGACAGCTCCAGCATATATTCAGAGAGCAGCTATGGGCAAACGCCTCGACGCGTGCTAATGGATCCAGAGACGGGAAAGTATTTTTATATTGAGGTCCCTGTACAACCCTTGAGGAAAATGCTGTTTGACCCAGAGACTGGACAGTATGTTGAAGTACTTATCCCTCAGCAGGCCATGTCTCACTCAGGCTTATATCCCTCTTCGGCACCCAATTACCCCCCTATCCACAGCACCAACATGTATGCTCCAGCTCCTCAGTACATGCCCTATGCAGCCCCTCCTGCCCATGCTCAGCCACCCCGTTACCCGGAGCCTTCAGCTGCTGCCCCCATGCACCCACATGGACCTGGGGTGTCCTATAGAAATCCCTCTGGCCAGGGATCCAAAGCTGAGAGCCAGAGCCATCCACCAGTGGACCCCAACTATCTGGAGAGCATGTACTACGTGCCCACGGGAATGAATACGACCCCCAATACCACCCCACCAGACTATTACCACAAACACCTTCCTAACCTTCCCCCCAGTGGGGGCAAGCGCTCTTGAAATAGAGGCCGCCCCTCTGGAGCCTCCAGAGTTTTAAATACACAGGGTATAGAGGGGGGGCTGTCTACCGTTAGCATGTTATTTTGAGTTTTCTTACTGCTAATAATGAATGAAGACACCAAACTTTGAATGTGTATGTGCTGCTGCTGGTTTGTTATGCTGCTTGTAGAAAATCCTATTTTTGAATTAAAACACAGAAAATCTTTAAATAATTTTTATGGAAGTATATACAAATACAATGCAATACTTTTTCCACAGTCAAAGTAATATCTCGTACTGCATGGGCACTGTTAATGTTTGTTCATAAAAAAATATATAAAATCTATCTCCAAAAACTTGAAAACACTATTGATTATGATATTTATTTTATTACTGTATCAAACTGTAAGATGAGTGGCACCTGATGTTTGCAACGAAATTATAATAAATGTATTATTATATGCAAATTGCCAGTTTCAATTTCTTTGCTTTGAATTATTGTTTATCTTCAACTTCAATAATTAGTTGAAGCAACAACAAAAAAAGGTTTATAGATATAACCATATTTTGTAGGCTATTTATTGAGGTGTTGGTAAAGGATGCTAAACCCGGCACACAACACTGAATAGGTCAATTTGAAAGCAATGCTGAATGAAATACGGTGAATTGGCTACAACACGTACAAGTAGGCTATGTGCCAAGTTACAAAAACCACTAGGTGGCACCAGAGAACTGGAGAAAGTAGAGCTTTTATACCGATCGAGTCCGTTCCCTGTGTATAGTTCTTTCAACCAGTGACAGCCATGCCCATGTCTGTTTGTCCACAGCACAAATGTTCTCTGGTTCTACTTCGGCCTTTGATGTGCGGGATCGAACCAGTGCATGTGCTGTGTCTTAACAGGTAGACTGCTGCTTTCGAAGACAGAGCTATTTTAGGAAAAGTGACATCTGGTTAAAATTCATCAAAACACAGCCAGGGACGACTATGGCATGAGACCATGATGTCAACTAATCAGGACACGGTTCATACCGACTTTGGGTGCATTTTTGCTTGTCCTTCATTGTCAATAAAAGGTTGTTTATTTATTTAATTTTATTTATTGGTTTATTTGGTCGGGATAGTGCATGTTAATGAACATACATGGGTTTCATGCATGTAAACGCGCCACAACAGATTGTAGCCTTGGGATAATTTCCATCCGTGGTTCCCCATGCACACTCCCAAACACTCTCTCATTCATCCTGGCCTATTGTACATGTTTTTGGTGGTAGGGGAAACCGGAGTACCAGAGGAAACCTACCTCCGATATACTGTTACATCGTTAACACAATACAACTATATAAGACTATTTTGCTACCTAGTTTTACCATTTATTGTAATGTTTACTATTGTGTATCCTTTTTGAAAACATAATAATGATAATGACAATAAGTATAATATAATAATAATAAAACAAAGCTCAAAACACTCAAATATGGGCCATGAGCGAGGCCCAGTTCTATCCTTGACATTGTGAACTCTCCCACTTTCTCCCACTTCATTGGTGTAAAACTGATCAATATGTACATCTTTAGAAACATATGACTCACTGTGTGTTTTAATAACCTGTTAACAAGCAATTTATTACTGTAAAGCCTTCATATTTCATTAGCAGGTTTCATTTAATCATTGCTCAGACAATGATACAAGAGGAATACAAATCTCTGATTGCTAAATAAAGGACTGTTTAGTTGGCATTGTCATCCCTGCAATTGGATTTCAATTAAAGAAAATTGGCCTTTATTGCCATTGTGCCATAACTGACAGTGATTAGGACACACCTTATGAACACAATGATACCGACTAAATACCCATTCTTTTTTTATCATTTGCACACATTTTAGTCCCTTGGTCACAATTCACAACTTCTGTCTTTTTATTTTTTTGTATTGGTTTATTTGGACAGTGCATGTTAATGAACATACATGGGTCTCATGCATGTAAACAAGCCACACCGGATTGTAGCCTTGGGCTAATTTGCGTCCGTCGTCCCCCATGCACACTCTCAAACACACTCATTCATCCTGGCCTATTGTACATGTTTTTAGTGGTAGGGGAAACCTACGCAGACACGGGGAGAACATGCAAACTCCACACAGAAAGGCCCCGTCCAGGTGGGACCCCAGACCTTCTAGCTGTGAAGCACGAGCGCTAACCGCTGTACTAGTCTGTGCCTACTGATTTTATTCAAAATCAAATTGATTTGTGCTTGCATTTCATTACAATTGTAAAAAGGTAAATTTTCCACTCTTCTTGCTTATTTTAGCTCCAAAGAAGAATCACACTTAGCTGGAGACCACACGTTGGAGGCTCTGACGGAAGTGCACCCACATGGACCCTGATGGGTGAGTGGAAAATCTCTTTCTTCCAATTGTTTCTGTTTATCAGTAAAGTGGGCGGCATGGGCTGGGTACAAGACAATGACATTTTCCAGCATTTGTTTTCTATATTTAGCATCAGAGTATCAGAAAGTCTAAGAATTGGATTTAACAGATTAACCAAGCATTTTTGAAATGATCAAGATCAGTTGTCCCGGAGGTCATCTTGACTTCATTCATTTTAGTAAGATGTGCTTTCATTTATGCATTCGTAATGCATTTAAGTTTTTTTGTTGTTGTCATTTTAAAACATGGTTTACACCCAAATGAGACATCATTTAGTCCAATGTAGGTCTATTATTGATCATTTCAGACACGATTTAGTTCTTATTTGATTTTTATCCAGGCCTGGTGGTACTTGAAAGATTAATTATTTTATGGCATGGTTCTTTTGTGTTAAAAGTTTGAGAAACATTTCATAGCCACTGACACAGCGATATAGCACACATTTATGATGATTAAAAATGTTCTCAAGTTTGAACTATTTGTATTGGTAACAGACAAAAATTCCAGTTTCCACGGCTAAGTGGTCATAAAAGTCATATAATATGGGCATGTTGTCAGTTAATGGACCAGTATAGTAAAGCCTTTGAGGATTACAGAGTTCACAGTGTCGAGAACGTGGATACCTGCCTTTACATGCCCATATTAGGCATGTATCCGGGAGGATGTGGGTGGGGCTGCTGCTAAGATAAGAGAGGCACCAGACACCCATTGCTTCCACATTTCACCTGTAACCTAGTAACAATAATAGTGCTGACGCTTGTGTGTCCACCAGGTGGTGTCTACCTAACTAATAACGCTGAGTCACCTCCTGTTGCCTCAGAACTCTTTTTACTACTCCTCAGAGTGATTCATTTGAACAGGTAATTGACATCTGTATTGCTGTCATTTTAGTCTAAAGCAGATGTGCCCAATTGCCCCAGTACTCAATATCAGACCTTATATTCTCACATTGGGCAATTTAAAATGTTAATTATTATCTGTTTGCCATAAGTTGCAATAGGTTCAACTGCTTTATCTTCAAGTAACACAAGTGACAGAAAACCTATGAAATGTTTATAATGTTTGTCAGCATTTGGTTACTGTCAAGACAACATACAAGCATATTACGACAAATTCGTTCTACTTACAATGTCACAAATGGGAAAAGTCATAAAAGAAAAGTTACTGTTGTGGATGGGTATTACCGGTCTTAGGCGTGTGTCACCTGGTACGTTTAGTTTAAGCTACATTGCAATAGGCTTTTATCAATATTTTATGTATCTGATTGGACATACATTTTGAACAGACAGGCATTACATGCCCTTGTTTCCAAAATGTCTGGAAACTATTGTTCACTGGGGATTTGACATTCCTTTCCTCTGTGAAATATGTAAACACCCCAACTATTCCTTAAAATGTGATTTTATTTATAGTGGAAACCATCAGTCTAGACAAGTCTGCTTTAAGTGTCCGGGGACCTGAACGTCTGAGAAGGAAACTGTTGCTTAGAAAAAGAGGCTATCCCCATCCGTAGACATGAGGGACGCGCTCACTCACACACACATAAACAGTCTGCACTGGCCCGTCGTGGGGATGAGGTAGCTACCAATGAGGTCATTGCCTGATCACTTTACCCGGTGTCCCGGACCAGTGCTGCCGATCAATGAGGAATGGAAGGAAGGAGAGAGAGAGTGTGCATGCCAGCTTTTACTACCACCATCCTGAATCACCATGAGCTGATGACAAGCCCAAATTCTTGTTGATATCATGTCAGCTATTCTCTGCGTTATATGTTCCACATATTGGGTTTGACAGCATAGTTAAGTGAAGTGGCTTCGGACAGGTCTGTTTGATATTAGCTGATGGGAACCTCCTTTTGTGTGTAGCGGTTGGCGATGTTATGGTGTGCAGGGGTCAGTGGATTTTTGAAGGGTGAGGTCAAAATAATGAGTCACACAGAGGTGGCCTCACATGCAGTCATCATCGCAAGTTTAGTAATACCACCATTAGACACTGAACCACAAGCTATTAGCAGTGACCAATTACATTATATTGGAAACGTTGAGGAAACGTCTGAGACAGATATCTAGTTACTTAAGCAAAGTGTTATTCCGAAATATAGAAACTCTCATCATCAAACAGTACTTTGGACTGTTTATCAGGCCTAAAATTAACTGTGCTAAATGGGCCAAAGTTTATAAGTTGTCAGCTCAAGCTGCAATTTATCACAGTCACGGTTGTATAAATGTAAAGATATACTTGTAATGTGATACTTTAAAGAAACTAGATGGAAATGTAAAAATTATGTATTTTCCACCCCCTTCATGCTACAGCAATGTCTTAGTGTGTAGAATGAGCCAAGACCTATTCACCACAATTGCCGCTAAAAACCTGCACTGTCACTCAAAAGGTTGGTATTTTGGGCCGAAATACCAACTATCTCCATCGTCATGCACGAGCTTAACATAGAGACTGCAGTTACGCGTGACACCTGAAATTGACAACTTCCATCTAGTCCCTTTAAGTGAAGGGGAAAAAAACACAGGCGAATCTCTCTAGCACAAAGTGACCTTGGGTTTGCACAGGCTCATTATGGCCATGCCTATTCCGTTTTGTTTTAGGTTAGTGAAGGCAGCTATAAGTGGTGGGCAAACTTAACCTTAAGAATAGACAATAGTCTGTTGCCAACTAGCAACAGACTATTGTAACAAACAAACAATTATCAAGAATAATAATTAAATAACAATTATAGTTCATATCAAAAGAATGTGTGGCAGGTAACCACAATAGTACAATAATTTGCAACATTTTAATGGAAAGACAGTGTAATGTTTTGCAAGACAGATGACAAAACATGACTTGCTTTAATAGTTTTGTTGATTGGAAATATAAAGTGTGCATGGTGTCGATGTGCGAGATACTTCACTGTCTCATCGTTTGTCATCACTTCTTCATGGGTTGGTGCTTCCAGGTAACACCCTTCAGAGGGTCTGTCACTGACAAAATGGTTTGTGAAACGTGACCTGTCTGGGCTGAGTTCTGTTTCATCAAAAATTATGTGTGGAGGGACTTCGTGATAATAGATGAGTGAGCCTGACTCAGTTGTAAACACAGACACGCTAGATAATCTGAATTTAAAGGGATAATTCAAAGACGTGTTAGCTGACTGGAGTAGTGCCGTGCTACAAGGATGGAGGAGGCTTTGAAGGTGGTCTTTTGTGTGGATGGCCACAGAAGAAGCACTGAGATAAGCATCATCTCAATCTCAAAGGATTAGTTGTCCTCATCTGAATTGGTTGTGTATTTTTAGACAGAGCTCATAGAGATGCTTCAGATGTGTGAATGTGCTCTCTGATAATGCCTTTCTATTGACAGGGCACCTGTGGGACAGGTCATTATTCCTCTGTGTGTCTTACGCACAAAACAGAGGTGGTTTAAGGGTTTTAGTGACTTTTCACCTGAATGTGCTCCTAAATGGCACTAACTCCATAAACTTGCGTCACTTGCTATGTGCGGTGAGTGCTGGCCCTCTCTCCGCCCACAGGTCCATTCCACTGTATCAGTAGCTTTAAACAAAACACAGTTTGGATGGAAACCATGGCAATGAGTTGTTACGACCACAGTGACTGGGCGCCGCACTCACCACAGCATTGGGCAAAGCTTCTATACGCGAGCACAGCCAGTTTCCCTCCTCTCACGTTATTATTATATACTGCTTGTTGATTTGGTCGATAAATTACTTTAGAGAAACTAAAAAGGTTTATTAACTCTTGTCAGATGTATGTTTAAGATTGTATAAACAACAGATGAGATTGAATCGGGAAGCATTTATTTTGGATATATATTTAGATTGTGACCACCAGCCTGGACCATGCCAGCCATGCTAACTAGCTGGGGTAAGGCTATATTTACAGAGGGCTGGGCATCCATCATCACAGTGCAGCGGCATAGACAGCCATGGAGTGAGGAAGGGAAAGTGTGGTCCATCACTCACCACAGTTCAATCCTGGGCTCGCCTATTTAAAACACCTCACAATCTGACCTCAATGCTGCTGCAGGTCAGAGCTGCTGGACCTATAGCGCTGCATTAACAATAGCATGTACAGTGTAGTGTTTGTGCACCTCTTGCATATGTGCAATGCAAATGCCCCTTCATCAGACATGTGTATATGTTATGGGTGATAGAAATAGGGTAAGAAGTAGCAGATGATCATGTTCAAACCTTGGCTTTTGCTCCTGGCACGGTGTACCTATGACATCAGTCCATCCCAGACTGAATAACTCATCAACTGTCATACACAAACTGGATCGACTGTCTGCTGCTGCAAATAAACAAACTGATACGCATACAAATACAGACACAATGCAGACAAAGACTCATGCTTTATCATTGCTGGCAGTTCTCCATCCTTATCTTTTGATCACCAATGCATTGACAAATATGCCAAGAGTCACAGTCAAATGTACGCACGGTTTCTGGTTGGTTTGCATGTGTTTGCACAGAGGGCTGCTGTCGATGGCTCTATTGACCTGGTGTCTTCTCTTGTAAGGCCAAGTCGTTAGCACATCAAAAACAGAGCAAGAAATGTGCCATGTAGGGACATTAGAAAACACTGAAACCCAAGAGGCAGTTCAAATCCCCCTAACAGACTGCACCCTGGAGTATTAATAACCTCTGCGCAAATTTCAGCTCCAACAATGGTTGGAGCTGAGCAATAGTTTTTTGTGTCTGTTCTCTTGTGTTGACCCATTTTTTTTCATGCTGACAGTGACTTATCAGCTGGACCTAACGTTATAGATGCAGCCTCTCAGCCCAATGAAGACGCAGCAAACATCAGACAATTAACCAGCAATTGCCACGTGCTAAGAGTGTCAATGTAGACCCAATCCCTAACAAAAGAAGAAGATTCAACTTTGAGGCTTTTCTTTTTGGATACTTCTTTCCAAACATCCATTTGTATACAGTGATATAGGCCCCTGTCTTCTGTCAAGCAAGATAATAGGATAATAACTTTATTGTGATATACTGTTCTTGGGCATCTTCGGTAAATAGACTGTCCATATTAAAATGGCCTGTGTTTAGGAGTGCATTGCGTTCAGTGACATCATACAAACTTCAAAAATTGACACTGCCAACTATACCCAGTGTCTGAGGCCCTGTGAATGCACGGGCCTCCACGATGGTGAGGTCATGAGTGTCTGTCCAGGTCCTGGCAGGGGGCGCGCCCTAAATACGGTGACAGTCGGGGGAATGCTGGCCATGCCCCCAGTAGTGTGTGCATGGTCCCATCTTCACATTTGGGTACTGAGCATTTTATCCATGTGGTCATGAAGCTGCGTTGAATGTGGTTTTTAAATGGAACACAATGTTGTTTGTTGCCTCTTCAAAAAACTTTGAGCGCAGCTGCCCTTGTTATTATGAATTTGTTGTGTGAAATAAACCTGGAGATACTGTCGCTCAAAGGATAGGTGCTATAAATTGTGCATGTGCTGATAGCTGAAGTCTATAACCAGCCACGAGTCATAGTGAGATCTTAAAACATAAATATCCAATTACAGTATCTTATATTCATTTATCCAACCAGAGCAAGTTACAAGCCATTTTCTCCCTCCTGGGAATATGTAGGTGTGTCATGAGGAGCATCAAGTGTAAATCCAATTTCAAATCGGTTTCTGTGTAAAGATTATTGAATATATTAGATCGGACAGAAAAAATGAAACGAGCTGCATCGAATGAATCAATGAATGAATATTTTATTTAAGTGTCATGCACGTATGTGCCCAGCCCACATGGGCTAATAAGACACTATAAACATAATTTAGAAGACGACCGTTTAAACAATATGTTCAATAAACAATATACATTTCACAGAAAAATCAAGAATCTCAGCTTTCAATCTCATTGTCCATGCGTTCTCCACATATCTTTCCAAGCAAAAAAATATAATAATAACCAACTCAACATCACCTTCTGCCAACCAAAATAGATCAGGATTATTGCAGTCAACTCTTTCAAACAAAGCTGTTCTTAAATCATTATACAATGGACAATAGAACATAAAGTGGAATTCATCCTCCACCAAACATAAATCACAAAGTCTATTCTCTTCAGGGACGCCTCTGTAACGACCCACCTCCACCTCTAGAGGCAACAGTCCTGCTCTGAGCAGAGCACACAGAGACCTCTGTCCTCTTTTCAAATTACATTTCACATAAATCTCTGTTGAAAAAACATTCTTTAATCTGAATGTAAATTCTTAATTTCGGTTTGCTTAGCAATTCAATTTTCCACTGCTTTTTGTAATGATCAAATAGTATCTGCCTGTGGTTTGTTATTTTACACTGTAAATTATTCCAAAACAATGATTGTGAATTTATTTTTGTGAATATTTGAAGGACCTCCTGAGACGAAGGACATTTATGAGTTTTGTCCCAATTAAATACTTTCCTAGTGAGTCTATCCTCCGGTAATTGAACAAGACGGTTCCAAAGTCTTAACATTTCAGCCCACTGATACAGTATAGCATATATCTTACTGAGTCTGTCTTATCGTGTTCAGTGTATATGCATGTTTCATGTTTTGCCTGTTTTGGAAATCTACTGGGAGTGATTTGGAAAAGTACCTCTTGGCTCGAGGATTCTACTAAAGGACATTCCTGTGTTGTGAAAAGCGTAATCTGTCAGTGTGATGTCACAGACATGCCTAGACGCAGCCCCCATGTCAACACCTCCACACGCCCACTGTGCAAGGTAGGACTCTGATAACAGAGGAAGAGGCTGTTACATTGATCAGCCAATCTGTGCAGAATCCCATTTATTAATTGTTTGGCTGGGACAGTGCATGTTAGTGAACATGAGACTAATGCATGTAAATGCACCATGTGGGATTGTCAGGGGCTAATTTGCATCTATTGTCCTGCACTCTTATTCATCCTGACTCCAGATAGGGCGGATTTGTAGTGGTAGGAGGAACCTTCACAAGAAGAACATGCAAACTCCACACAGAAAGGTCCCACCAGTCTGGGAACGAACCCAGGACCTTCTTGCTGTGAGGCAAAGTGATGACCGCTATGCCCATGTGTCGCCTTTTATACAGAGCATGCAGCCAAAGTGAGCCCGAGAGCCAAACCTGACCTTTCAGTCGGTTTGTTTCGAGCGAGGGAGGTCAGACGTTTGAGATGTAGGCCTTTATTATGCCTTTATTCAGTTATACACAGAGTTGATCACTATCGCAATTTTTCCTCCTAAAATAAGATGCCAGAATAAAGGGAGCGGGAGCGGCATTGGCTCAAAGAGCATTTGTGCTCTACGCTATATTTTAAAATGTTCTGTACAACATGACAAATATGTTTATTAAGCCACGCATAAGTCAGTAGCCTAAGGTTGAAAAGCGTGCTCAGATCAGTTCATCGTGACATGACCCTGCTGCAGTTGACCCATGCTATCATTAGCTTTAGTGAGAGCTGTTAATGTGGCTGTCGTGTTTTATAAAGTTGTGTTATGGGGTTCCTGGTCTATATACAGTGTTGCAGGTGTTAGAAATTATGAATTGTGTAAAAGTGATATCGGACTCATGTGGACTTTTAAAACCCTCGGGTACTATTACCCTGGCTGTAGTTAACTTGTTATCCCAATAAACTGAAATGTCACCCTCATAAACTTTACACTGGGAACACGGCATTTATGTATTTGAAGCAGCATCGATGTGTCAGCAAAGTGGCACCAAGGATCCAGATTGGTTTGTATTTCAAGCAAATCCACGTCACATGTCTCCCACTCATTGGCTACATTGTTCACATAATCCACGAGGCGCTGCTCAGACTGGTGGTGTATTCCCGGTTCCTGCAGTGTGGCCGACGCAACAGAAAAATAAACTTTGGAGGCTTCACTCGCTCTTTCTTGGGAATCCAACTCATTTCTTTTCCATAAGTTTCCGCACTACTCTTATGAAAGGAACCACATTTTCCCTTTGATGTCAACCAGATTAGGGCTACACAGGGAATCCTACTGTACTGTATGTCGAACCGAAATCACAAATGGAATAATTGTAAGTACCAAAGTCTTTAGGTTACTGTTTTCCTAAGTGGGGGTAGCACTGCGCTGGGGGTCCCAAGATTATTCCAAGATGTAAAAAATACAAATCTTCACAGTGTTTTTAATATAATTCTTAATTTAAAACATCTATGCTTTTAACCTCTTAACCCCTGTCTTAACTGAGCACAGTTTCTCCAGTTCGACTTTAACTAAATCTAAAAGCTTCTTGAAAAAAAAAAAGTCAAAATGGATTAAAAAACGAGACGTGAATGAGGATGAAAACGCAGCAAAAAAAGGATCAACGCGACAAAAATGTGACACAAAAGTGACTGAAATGTGGAAAAAGGGATTAAAAAGCTAAAAAAAAAAAGCACCAAAAATGTGGCGACGACGTGTGGAAAAATCTTAGCCCAGTTTTTTTAGTCTTAGCTTTTAAATGAGGCATATGGGGGAAAACTGAACTGGAGAAAATGTTCTTGGTTAAGGCGGGGGTTAAGAGTTTAAAAAGATGTACAGAGTAAATACATATTACTAGACCAGATTTCAAATGTTTCTTGCTTAATCTATATAATCAATTGTTTTATACAGTGGGGAACGCACATTTTTCAAATTTTTGGTCATCACAGTGTGAAACGTTGGGAAACCCCTGCTTTATATATAACACAACAAAATCATAGTTTTTCATTGGGATTTATATGTAAAAAAACAGCTTTTTTTAATTTTTATTACACCTACTCTTATGAAAGGAACCACATTTTCACCACTACAAACACGTTCAGAACTTAGCATTTATTATACTAATATTATACCAATCTTGACTCAAAATGCAAATAACATGTGAAAATGAATTAATAAATGTAATTGAAAATCACCTTTTCCCCTCATAATTGTGTGGGATAGATAGCAATTAGTCGGCTTGTGTGGGGATTCCCCTTTCATATTACACATGCACATATACACAAACAGTAGAGTGGCCTAGTTCAGCAGCCGTGGAGACATTTAGGCCTTTGAAAAGCAGCATTGTGTGAAGGTCAGGGCTGTAGTCTCGGGAATGGGAGATCTACAGTTGTGACATTGGCCATTCAGTGAAAGGGTTGAACAGTCGGCTCCTGTTACATAGGGCAGAGGAGGATGAGGAGAGTGTTTCCTGGAGCCATGTCAGTGAGCAGAGAGGAAAAGAAGCTACTGCAACTGCATATAAAGCGTATCCCAGAGGAGTGAGTAATGTGCAGTATCGCGGAGTCATCCCCCAAAAAATCCAACACAATATGCTTGACCTCTTGTCTCCAGGATTTTATGCTTGAACAGACAAAAGGACATTTATGAAGTATGATTTATGAAATGTTCCTTCCTTTTCCTGGCTTGCATTTGAGAGTCAACCAATGAAAGTTTCTAGAGTTAGAGCATCCATTTGGGGTAGCCCTACAGTTTCCCCCCCTTTTCTAGCTGTTTTCTGTCTCTATTGACAAGGATGGAGTAAAACCTTCAACTTCAAGTAAACGTCCTTTATCCAGACGAGTATCGAAACATTACGATTTTTCCATAGTAATGTTTCCGTAAACTTCAATATCTTAACTGAAAAATGGCAACACCTCTTTACCGGCAAACTTAAAAGCATGCCATGAATTTATACAGCTGCAGATAACCCGGTTTAACCCTGACCCACATTCTGTATACGGTATAAGTTGGCCGTGTTTGTTTTCTAGGAATTGGACCTTGAGCTTTTACTTTAAACCTTCAACAGACATCCTTCTTTTAAGAGAATACTTGTTTTTTGTTTTGTTTTTTCAACATTATAAAAAACATTTAAAAAAAAGATTGAAACAAAGAGAATACTTTTAACAAGTATCGCGTGTTGTAGAATTTAGTCACTGAAGTCCACTTTTCTGCTTTAATTTTCAGCTAAATTGTTACACAAAATGAAAATGCAAGTAATCCTATCCATGAGCAAGCAATTGAAACCGCTTTGCAAAGACAAAATTACAAGCTGCTGTTGGTTAATAAAAGCGCAAACAAAAGCCCATATCTGTTTTTGGAAATGAACTGACATGGGTCAGTATCAAAGCGATGATGACACAGTGTGGGCAATTCTACAAAGTAGCATCACAACTATTGTTAGAAAGATATGCAAAATTACAATTAGATGAAATAAAAATGCTCAAGCAACTTTCTAGAGCAGCTCCTGTTCAGGTCCTATATATCAAGGAAATACTTTCCTCACCTCTCGATCTCTTGCTAAGAAACACTTAAGTAACACGTAATTTCAAGTAAAAACACTTGCCATCGCTTCACTACAGCCACATGAGCCGAGTGGACTGTTTTTTTCCCTTTTTCTTCTTTTTTTTCTCTTTATTGAAACAGCTGTGCGGCAAAGGGGAGCAAGAGGAGGGTGGGTGGGGGGAGGGGGCTTATGGGTAGATCATCCGGAAGGGAAATACAGGACATTTTGTTTCAGATGTTTTAGATCAATATTGTATTTTCTACAAAGTGTAAGACGGTGATTAAGATGTCTTTGAAATTATGTTTTGAAGGCTCTCATTCGTCCGGGAACTATTCATTGTGGTGCCGTTTAAATCGTCGACTTGACTGGGTTTGGTTGTCCATTGGATGATTTAAGCTTCTTTGAGATTATTACCAAACACCTGGAAAAAGCCTGCTTTTTGACACAGAGAGTGTGTGAGCTTTTAACACACAAAAGTGACTGGGAGCAATTATTTAATGGGTCAGCGCCCACTTTCCAACCTGGGGGGAGTCCTGTCCCAAAACGTGGGCTCTGAAGAAAGGATTTGGATGAATCCTGAAATGTCAGCCATTTGAGTGCACTTAACTCTCATTTAAGGCTTTACCGTTGCTGGCTCCTCAGGCACGGCCACTGCTTGTACCTGTGGGTGTGTCTGTTTCCGGTCTCTGATGAATCACTGGGTCATCCACCTCCCAACATGAAACCATAAAAGGTGAAAGGCTCAGGATGTTTCTGAAGTACAAGATCCAAATGATAGCACCGCTCTCTCAATATTTACTTACCTTTTAACTGCATATCTGACACACCCAACTGAAGATTGACTGGAGTTGGAGCTAACCCCGTCCCCACTGTACAGGTTTTACTCAGGTATCAGTGCATTTCATCATTGTGTTAATCCAGAGAGGAAGTCCTCTTTACTCAGCCCAGTTGTTACATGGGCTGGGGAAATATGTTTGGTTTGCTTAGTTGCAATCCTGCCATTTCTGCTTTTGATGATATAACCAGGAGTCTGTACGAAACATGACCAATTTTACTACAGCTGGTAGTAAACACAGCAATGCACACAGACGGTAGTGGCAGTTGCACAGTGTCTGCCACCTCGAAACCCACTCTGGCTGCATACATTTCACATTCATCTTTCCAATAATAATACTGTATTCGGTTTAAAAGTCAGTTTAAAAGAATGATGGCAATTAATCATCTCAGCTCAGAAACATGGCAGAATTTAATGGTACTTTAAATTTAGCGCATTCTGTTGCAAACTCTACAGGTGGTACTAAGACAACCCTCAAATCAAGTCTCCACTACAACGCTGCCTTTACTAATATTTCATTTCTTCTGTGTATGATCTGCTCTGTCATGCTTTCATGTTGCAATGTAATGCCTTAGGGGAACACTCGATATGGAAAATATTCAGAACATGAATGGATTGTTCAGTATTTGGAGTATTCATTCCAAACTTGACAAGCATTTTATCCACTTTAAGGACGCTCCTGAGGCTGTGTTATCTCAGGCTGCCCATTGTCATTGCCACATACATTCACCAGCTGTTGGTCGGGCTTCATCTGTGTCTTCGTTGGTCTATGGCAGTTACAGTGAAGGTGTGTCAGCAGCGATCAAAGCATTCGGCTCGATTGTCTTTCATGTTAAACAAAGGAGTTTAAAGATGGCCTCCGACTGAAAGAGTCTGTGTGGCAGTGGAACATTCCGCAGGGGAAATGTGATCTGTTTGTTGAAAAAGGAGCCTTTGAAGTTACCTGAGTGGAGCCTGGTCATCCGTGAGGTTAGGTTTCCACAATAGACCCTCAGCAGCACAACGTCCCTGTGTAAATCATGATGTCTCCACCAGTAGGGCTACATTATGAGAAATAAGCTACATTTTCGATAACTGTCTTGAATATTGCAATATTTTTGAGTAAAATATTTTTGTTTTAGGTTGAATTACCCAAAAATATGTACATTTCAGTCAGATGGAAGCCCTTAGTCATTTTGTGATACATTTTGGCTTCATGTGATATTGATTTGCTTCACTTAATATTTCCATAACAATAGTTTGGTGAAATATTGTGTTGCCCTAGTGGTCAGGAAACTGGTGGGTTGTAACTGGTGAAATGTTTGGTGTTTACTGTGGCCGGTAGCTTGGTGACAGATCTGAATTGTTACTTATTAATGTCCACTCCTCTGTATAACACTGCTGTCCAATGTCTTTATGGCTTTTGTTCATTTCATTATCATTTACCTGTAAAAGCACTTTGTCGGAGGCGGCACTTAACACGCATAGGCCTCTCTCTCACCCACACCTCATTAATCACATTCCTCTATTTTCCTGCTGCTACATGTGCAATAGACAAACGTGCCCTTGGAGCTTTGTATTCACAACTGCGTTGTACTTCCACCAAAGCTAAATCCAATTCAGGATACGATCTCATGGCGGAAAATGAGTAACATTCACTCTGTCATTATAATCTTGATATGTACTTATCAGTCAAAAACAAAGACTGTATTTTGTCTTATACCTTCCATCCTAAACATTGATGGTCATTATGAAGTCATCAGACGTGTTTACCCACTAAAGTGCCTCGGGGCCGACATAAGAAATGTTAACATTGTTTCTCCAGACTTATCTTGATATGTTCAGCTTAGAGCCCTTTAGACTAAAGGTTATAGTTTTCATTGTTTTGTGTTTAGTACAGGGTCATGGGCAAGCATAGGTCAAGAAGATGATGGTTCGGTCCGCCTCAGCAATAGTGAGTGACTAAAATGTGTTCAAGTGCTACAACTAGTAGCATGTGATCATGTTTTTGTAGAATTTAGCAGCAGTAGATGTTTGAGATATTTGACTGTGATGCTCATTTATTCCCCATAACAAAGCTGACTCATCTTTAAAACCATTACTATAAGATACATCTATTGTTCTGACATAGTTAAATTATAACTCAGGCTGTAGTGCTTTTTCCTCTTAAAATAATTGTTGCCCAACTTCATATTGACATTAAAAGTGTCATTACTCCTGTTCTGGACCCATCACAAAATCCATTTGGCTTTTACAACAAAGTAATGAGGAGCATTATAGTGCATAATATATGTACATTTAAAAGCATTGGTGCCTGCTTGTCTCCTATCATAACAATACCACATAGTGATGATGCTGAGTAATGCTTGACAGTGGTGGGTTGGCTTAAGCAGGAAAATGCCTGAGACTAAGGTCTTTGCTGGAGGGCCCATGCATTCCATAGAAACAAAGCAAACTCATAAAAAGTCAGAAACAGGATGCTTTCTGCACCACACTTTCCAAAAGCTGACCAGGAAGTGCGCTTTAGCTGCCAGTTTGAGTAAAAACACAAATAGCTGTGGCCGTGCCAACAGCATCATGGGAAAGTGTCTTAAATGCGCCTCACCACTCTCACCACACTTTGCCACTCTGCATTGTGGCATTGTGGCCTCTGTGCCCACTGCCTAATATTTCAACAAAGGTCAACAGTTCTGCTGTATGAGGTCTTTTCAAACCCCCTCCCACTGCTCTTTTGTCACAATCACAATCACGTTTCCTCACTTCAAAGTTTGTTATTTCAGCTTCTACATGTTTGTACGGGACAAACTGTTGTATTTTTAGAGATGGTCACTTCTTGTGCATCGCATTATCAATGTCTATTTTCTGTTTTTTTACATACAACCCTGTGCTTGCACTTCCAGGTTCATCCTTACGCTCTGACGTGTCTCGTTGGTTTCCTCCTGGCTGCCCTGAGTCGGCAGCAGAACTGGCCGAGAGGAATGCACCGTGACACACTGCATTGTGCACCCACTCGGCTGAAAAAGACAAAGGTGATGCGAGGGAGCCATGCCAAATGTGTCAACGAGGTGCTGGCACTCACTGACTCAGCCAATGACAGGCCATATAAAAACCCACGGCGTAATGGGTATCGTCGGTGTATGGAGGAAGTAAAGACGTGAGCATAACCGCGCTGGTTCAAAGCGAGGATGTGGTTTGTGAATAAAAAGATTCAACTTCTGTTACCTTATGACACACTGGACCACATTTTAAACAGCAAATTTTATGCTAGAGTTGCTTTTAACCATATTTTAGAAATATTCTTCATGAAAACATACTGTATTTGAAGCTGTATTTTGTTTCATTCAGTCTGAAAATGTCTGCATATTGAGCACATGTTTTCTACAAGAGCACACAATTCTTACCCCACCTACTCCATGAAGCGTCTTTCCTCAATGCGGTTTGCGTCGTTCCGCAAACCGCACACTCTCGCGGTTTGCGAGAGTTCTTATGATTTCAGTATTAAAATATCCTCTACAAATCATATATAGATTCGAGACACTGGCTATGTTTACATGGAGACCAAAACTCTGATCATAATCTGATTTCTGGAGTTCTCAGATTATGGAAGAGACATGTAAACAGTATAATCTGATCTACATTATCTGATATTCATATAATCTGATTTCTTCCTGCTCTTTATACACGTGTTCCTAAACTAAACAAGAAAATACAGCAAAAAGGCCAAAATCATGTCAAAAAGATAAAAATGTAAAGATCCATCCATCCATTTTCTTCCGCTTTATCCAGGGCCGGGTCGCGGGGGCAGCAGTCTCAGCAGAGATGCCCAGACTTCCCGATCCACGCACACCTCCTCCAGCTGTTCTGGGGGGACCCTGAGGCGACACCAGGCCAGCTTGGAGACATAGTCCCACCAGCGTGTCCTGGGCCTTCCACAAGGCCTCCTCCCAGTGGGACATGCCTGGAGCACCTCCTGAGGGAGGCGACCAGGAGGCATCCGGAACAGATGCCCTAGCCACCTCAGCTGGCTCCTTTCGACGTGGAGGCGTAGCGACTCGAGTCCGAGCTCCTCCCGGGTAACTGAGCTCCTCACCCGATCCCGGAGGGTGCGCCCAGCCACCCTGCGAAGGAAACTAATTTCGGCCGCTTGTATTCGCGATCTTGTCTTTTTGGTCATTACCCAAATCTCATGACCATAGGTGAGGGTGGGAACGTAGATCGATCGGTAAATCGAGAGCTTTGCCCCCTGACTCAGCTCCCTCTTCACCACAACAGTCCGATACAGCAACCCCATCACTGCTGACGCCGCACCGATCCGTCTATTGATCTCACGCTCCATCCGTCCCTCACTCGTGAACATGACCCCGAGATACTTGAACTCCTCCACTTGAGGCAAGGACTCCCCACCGACCTGAAGCAGGGAAACCACCTTTTTCCGGTGGAGAACCATGGCCTCAGATTTGGAGGTGCTGATCCTCATCCCGGCCGCTTCACACTCGGCTGCAAACCGCCCCAGCGCACGCTGGAGGTCCTGATTTGATGAAGTCAACAGAACAACATCGTCTGCAAACAGCAGAGATGAGATCCTGAGGTTCTCAAACCGGACACCGTCCGGCCCCTGGCTGTGCCTAGAAATTCTGTCCATATAGGTAATGAACAGAACCGGTGACAAAGGGCAGAGGGTCGAGTGGTTTAGGCTGTTGCACACCTCCTTAGTGTTGTGAGTCCCTGCTCTGATTATTTACTGAATTGTCTCTCCATTCTCCTCAGCCTTACATTTTAATAGAATTTAAAGTATAGTTTGTGCTATTTGTGTTTTAATTTCTTTAATTACATAAGAACACAATATACAAAGAACCGGATTTGAACCCCTTTCCTCTGAGTTAACCTGTGTTGTATCCACTCTGATACCAAGCACAAGAAACTGCCGCCACATAGACAGCACTTTGACTCCAAGTCCAAATATGGAGGCGCAATCATTTTCCACCTGGTTCTGCAGGTGGGCTTGACTGAAGAGAGGGGTGGAGACAATTCAGTTGCTCTAAAAATCTAGGGCTGCTTCTGAATTCCTCAAATAATACCTCCTATGTCCTGATCCTAGCTCCTGATTAATGGGGTCAACTGTTAGATCTCTATGCAGTTAGAGCTTCAGCAGCATTTGCCCAATCCGACCGTCCTCACCCAGGTCGGAAAACAACAGCTCTGTCATAAAAGACTACTGTACATCACCCATATAGTATTTGACTACAAAAAACATTCCTCCTACTGGCCACTGACTTTAATTACTCAAACATGAACCACGATAACGACATGAAGCTAGTGGCTTATGGGATGGCACGTAGTTCCTAATCACCGGTAAGGGACCACCAGAGGTCCCTATGCTAAAGGAGGTATGATAGTTAGATTGAGGCTCCTTTCCCTACCTCCTTTCCTAACTGACAGCACTATTCGGACGCTTCTTATCATGGCGGACGCTGATGCACATCCGGTTTGGCGTTAGACCTCATTCCAATTTACTGGTTTCAGCTTCAGTCCAAATCTGCACTGGCAGTACACAGTAGAACCCAGAGTTTTGGATTTTCAGATTTCTGAAGAGAATGTAAACACATCAGATCAGATTTTTGGGTTATCTGATTATTCCAGTTATCTGATTTTTCGGACCATGTAAACGTTGCCAATGTAAACATCATCAAATAGACTAGGGTCCGGTTGAGGAACTAAATGAGGAGCTTAACTCATAAAAATCTAAGTGTGTTGTGACGAGTACATAGATACGATAACAATTAAGTATTGTATCTATTATCTATCTATGTCTTGAGTAAGTTTCATCACAGTGACAGCCCTTCTAAGAGGAATTTACCAGTTTGTTCCTTGCGGTCTAGTCCTTCTTACAGTCTGCATCTCCTATGTCATACAGGGTTCACTCCAAACTGTTAACTAGACTGTACCCAACCCAAAAGCCCAATAAGTTTTGTAGAAAATGCAAGCAGATGAATTAAATGTTTAAAAATCACACTTAACTGGAGTATCCACAACACAAAAATAAGGAAGTACCAAATTAAAATTGGATGATTGTTCAAATAATAATCTTTCATAGGAATTCTTGACACAATGAAGCCTTTTCTCTACTTGGCTCTAAGTGTCCCAGAGCAGCTATGTCCCAGGTACGTGTAAGACGGGGAGTGATCGTGTGTCATGTGGTCACAGTGAAGTGACCACTGCTTGTCTTCAACTATACCAGCTTATAACACCTCAACATTATGTGGATCTCTTGACCCCAGTGACGGACAGTAATGTGGCCACTAGTATAGGCCCAATATGCAGTTTAAGAACTAATAATAATCATAATAATATTGATGTATTAGTCTTTTCCAAACACTCAAAGTCACGTCATCAGCCTCTTTGACCGTCACTAACCAAATCAAGTAGGACACTGGTGTATAAGATCTGCAGGGGCTTGTAGCCAACGTCAAAACAAAACACGAGAGAATGGGGAAAAGGAAAGATTTGCACCCCTGCTTGGTGGCATCACTAACATTTAAGTTAATATCTTGCCAAAGGTGTTAAGCAACTGAAAGTAGTGCAACTCAGGTACATTTCCGAAACAGTATGTAATACAAAACACAATGTATTTTAAGGCTGTAGCTACTACTATAGAACATACCTCAAAGTAACAACACTGATCAGGAAAAACAATCGTGTTCTATTGGGGAAAAAATTGACTCCCGAAACGCAACAGCTTATAAATAGGGGTCCATCATTTTTGCTTATAGTATAAAGTAAGTCAGAAGTAATTTGCCTGTCACTGTACCTGCACATCCGCAAAATATGTAAAAATGAATTTGAATTCACCCAAACAAACTGGATTCCATTTCTTGCAGCTGACAAAACGCAAACAGAACTCTTTTCAGACATGGTATCATCCCTCTGCTTACTCATACTTCCATATTTGCTTATTTTTAGTCCTGTTTGACATGTATATTTTTAGTGTTTCACTGTTCCCTCGGACTTGCTTGACAGGCTTGAAAGCTAACCTTTAAGTTGTGACAGACACAGGGAAGACATCCTATAAGAGCAGTGGACAGACGCCAAAACAAAAAAACTGAACTCACTAGTGTTTATACCAGACGGGCAATTTTTTGGGTGTGTATATGGTTGGTGTCTGTTTCCATTGTGGTGCTTTGGAGTAATTAGCCATGAGGAAGAGACTCCAAATGCAGACAGCATATCTCCTGTAGTCCAGAGATCCACCCCGCCCGTCCTACACACTGACAGACTGTGAGCAATATTGCGCTTATGTTACCAAAAGTCCCAGGAAGAATGGAAACAAAATAGACAATAGTGATATTGTTTCATTTTCAATGGTTTTGAAAGACGGGTGTTTTTTACCGGACAAAAAGCTGTATCAAGATAAGTGTAACGGAAAACAGAAACAGTGTGGGCGTTGTGCGATAAAATAAATGTAAATAAAGTTTTTGTTTGTGCTACTGTGTCATCACCAGTGTCTGTAGCTAAAAATAAATTCAGGAATGCAACCAAAACAACACGAGACTTTGACGGATACAATTTAAAAATAGGTATGTGTATTTTTATGGAAAACAAATAGAGGTAAAAGTCAGCAATGCAAGTCTGGTCATGGATGTAAATTGTTTTTACACTGTATACTTTATTCCAGTGATCATCAACTGCTGTAGCGTTTGGATGCACTATTACTGTTACTCATTATTTATTATTTTGGATTTACCCTCCAATGGTAAATACTGTATAATATTCCCCCCGCAGATTCATGATCAAAACCACTCACATCATGTTTATTTTTTCAGTAGTCCAATACTGAAAGAGATATTCCCTGGCTTGTGACCCTGAGCTGACCCACCATTTGGGAGCCACTGCTTTATAGTTCAATTAATGAGTTTCTTTGGATAGTTTGGTTAAAAATGCAAGAAATGCAAACATAATGTAGAAACAATTGTTTCGTTTTTTCACAATAAATACATTTTAATACGTGATCATATGCACATTTTCCAAATGTACATATGTATCATTCTGACAGTATTCTTTACCTCTTTGGTCGATAGCTGTCTCCCAATATGTTTTCTTTAACGAGAGATCCCGATTGAATATTGTTAAAGTTAAGGTGCTTTATTTACAACAACTCTACAACTAAATTTGTCCTTTGCATTTGACCCATCCTTCGACACCGCTGGGAGTAAGCAGTGGCAGTACCGCGCCCAGGACCCATCTCCAGATGTGAAGCCAGGCTGATGGTCAGAATCACCTGGCTGGAGGATTCACCTATTGTACATGTTTTAGTGTTTTAGTGGAAGAGGAAACCGGAGTACCCAGAGGAAACCTACGCAGACGGGGAGAACATGCAAACTCCACACAGAAAGGCCCCAACCAGGTGGGAATCGAACCATGAAACTTCTAGCTGTGAAGCTGTCATGATTCGTCTTTTTTTTTGTATGTTCTCTTTGGCCTAGTCCTATGTTTTAGTTTGACATGTCTGTTCTGTCCTTGTGATTTTGCTTTACTTCCCTTGTGCTTTACGTCCCTTTTTTTTGTTTGTTTGCTTTACGTCCCTTTTTTTTTGTATGTTCTGTTTGGCCTAGTCCTATGTTTTAGTTTGACATGTCTGTTCTGTCCTTGTGATTTTGCTTTACTTCCCTTGTGTTGATTTCCTGCTCCGCCCTGATGTTTCACCTGTGCCCTGTTTCCTCATGTATTTATACCCCTGTGTTTCCCTTGTCCTTCGTCGTGGCATTGTCTACGTCAGCCCCGGTTTGTTTGAGGTTTTTGTCTTCTCTGGATTTTGTTTTTTGTCATTCATTAAACATCACCAGTTTTGTTGCAGTCCTGCATTTTGGGTTTCTTTTCTTTGTTCCACCATCAACCATGACAGATGGTTGAGCAAGTCACTTCACACTCACCTTGCCTATGTAAGTGCAATAATGTAGCGTGTGAATGGCTGGGTTCTGTATAATACTAGTGTATAATACTGTAAATATCGAACCTTACTCTATAAATATAAAGGTGCCTCTTCTTTCTGAAAAGTTAGTGTTGTCAAAACAAAGATCATTCTATATGTGTTTTTATGCAATCTCAGCCATGAACTATATTTACCTATTTTGTGTTTCTTTGCCATTTGAAAAATTTCAATAAGATATTTCACAAACAACAACTAACAGAAAGTATCCATACAAACAGTATTTGTATGAGAGGCAGTATTTTTTTTACTCACCATTGCAAAAAAAAAAAGAATTGGGCCTGCACTTCGTAAAACGTGACTGACTAACCTTGACTGGGAAACATCTAACCTCATCCCATACTCCTCGCACAGGCCGGTGGTGACACAGAGCTCACAAAACGGCTCTTTCAGCTTCACAAGGAGCAAAACATCTGCAATCTATTACACCCGCCCTCTAACACAATCCAAAAACGAGTAATTTTCTTTTATAATGCTGTTTTCACTGCTTGCCAAAACTCTGAGTAACCATGGCAGATGCATGGCAAATAAAGGGGCACTTGATTGTTCTTATGTTAAGGAAGCGGCTGTATATGCACAAACCATCATTACAGACCTTCCACGGGTTTCAAAGACAGACAGCCGCCAAAACAAACCTCTATGATGTCACTTCCCATCTGCTCGCGGGGCGTTTTGATGTGGACCGTTTGATGGTGGACAGTGGGGCAAGGAAATACCCCGCTGGGACAAGGCTGTAGGTCGGGACAGGGACCGAGCTGTTAATGAGGAGAAAAGCAGGAGGATGTTGTGGTCGCCATGGTTTACCACAGACATGGCCCATAAGCGCGATTCGAAGACGAGCAACAGCAGGATTTCTCATGGTCCTTAACATCCATGATGGATTAACTCTTGTATTCTGCTGTAAAGGAGATTTACAATGTTTGTTTGGCTATAGACCTACCTTTAGGGCTTGACTCATTACATGCAAAGTGAGATATGTATAGCCTTTATTTGTTATAATTTTGATTATTATGGCTCAGCTTCTAAAAACCCAAATAAAAAAATAAAAAATCAAATTGGTGGCGGGTCAGACGAAGAGCAGTTTGAAAACTTCTATGGACAGTTTAAGAACAAGAACCGTGACGTCGCCCAGTATGGCGCAACCGGGGCCCCACCCTGGAGCCAGGCCTGGGGTTGGGGCTCGAATGCGAGTGTCTGGTGGTCGGGCCTCTGCCCACGGGGTCCTGTGTAGAGCCCTGCACGGGCCTGATTTCTGGGCCCGAGCCCGGCCCGGGCCCGTGAGGTTCGGGCCCGAGCCCGGCCCGGCCCGACAGACTTTCAGAATTATCAGGCCCGAGCCCGGCCCGCGGCCCGGCTCTTCCCTCTCACGCTCTCTCTCTTTCCAATATTTTCCAAATGCGTTATTAAACAGCGCTGCAACAGTTGACCTGTATTGTATGAATGAATAAACACTTCTATCTAAACGTAACAAAGCACAGTGTTTATTTTTTATTGTTGGGAGGAACACGCATGCATTTGTTTCCCGCGAACACATACCGTCGATAGAAGCACTCCGCACGCGAACCGCTCCGTCCTCTCTCTCCATACCGCTTTGCAGAGGTTTGCCCACGCGGGGAAACCCCCCCACGCCACAGCCCACATGGACGGCAGGTACATGTTTGTGTTGAGTTGGCGGGTCAAGACCATGGATGCATAGGCGCCGATCCCGTGGGTGCTCCGGTGCTCGAGCACCCAGCCAAATCTTTGAGCACCCAGGCGAATTTACCTTGAATTCACAAAATGTCCCATTGAATAAAACAAGCGAATAATTAAAACTGTACTTCTCTCTCGTAACAGTCAGGCGCGGGTCCTACCATCATATACAAATGTGAATGTGACACTAAGCACTAAGTATCTGTAGCGTGGTCGAACGGTAACCTCGCCTGACTTTCATGCCAAAGGTCCCTGGATCGAGATACCCCTGTGACGATTTTACTTTCTTACAACTTATTTTGCCAATACTTTATAGAAATAGAATTCAATCGGGCATATTGTTTTTCTATAATTCCCATTCATACGTCTAGGGAAAATATAATTTGGGCACGCGGGCAGTGTGTTGCTAGGTAAAAATCCTCACTGTCAATCAAATCCTTGATCTCATTATCAACATGATGCTCCGACGCCGTGTACGTAACTTCGGCCAAAAACAAAGCTCGTTTGCCGCCAATGGGCTAATGACCAAGACGCTAATAAAACGCACTAAGATAACAATGGACAGATTTGTAATTAGAAAGAAATTGCATTTATCAGAAGATTCCACCAGCGAGGAGACTGTCTCCATTCATTATGAGACGGCCTCTACAACTACTTCTAGTGCCAACAATGGTGAGTTACGCGCAGCGCACCAATGCATGTTTATTGCTTTCTCAAAAAATAGCCTCAGTGTATAAGATGATAGTAGACATTGCCAAGTAGCTTGCATTTCTGTTTAGGTAAATGTGAGGCGGTGTGCGTCACATGACAGTACCGGCTGACTGAGCACCCACGGGGGAAAACATAAATCGGCGCCTATGCATGGATGTATTATAATTAACGACGGGGCGAGAGGACATCGATAGAAGCACATCCGCACGCTAACCGCCCGGTCCTCTCTCTCAATACGACCGCTTTGCAGAGCTGTACGCACGGCGAGGAAAACTCCCACGGTCCACGGGGAAGGCAGGTACATGTTTGTGTTGAGTTGGCGGGTCAAGAGAGCAGGTGGGCAGGGAGAGAGGAGAGCGGGTGCTGCATTTAATGTCGCCATTTAAGTTGGTTAAAAAATAGCAGCACAACGCATTGGCAGGGGGGAAAAAACCAAGCCCGAGCCCGGCCCGTGTCCGACGCAATGATGCGGTAATGGGCCCGAAGCCCGGCCCGCGGGCCTTCGGGCCGTCGGGCCCCTCGGGCCTCGGGCTCAAATGCAGGGCTCTAGTCCTGTGGACCCACCACCCGCAGAGGGATCCATAGGGGTCGGGTGCAGAGAGGACTGGGTGGCAGTCAAAGGCAGGTGACTCGACGACCTGGTCCGCGTGCGCAGCTTCTGGCGTTCGGGACATGGAACGTCACCTCGCTGGGGGGGAAGGAGCCTGAGCTCGTGCGGGAGGTTGAGAGGTACCGGCTAGATATAGTCGGGCTCACCTCCACGCACAGCCTGGGTTCCGGATCCCAACTCCTGGAGAGGGCCTGGACGCTCCATTTTTCTGGAGTTGCCCGCGGGGAGAGGCGGTGGGCTGGGGTGGGTTTGCTTATAGCCCCCAGCTCAGCCGTCATGTGTTGGAGTTCACCCCGGTGAACGAGAGGGTCGCGTCCCTACGCCTTCGGGTCGGGGACAGGTCTCTCACCGTTGTCTCGGCCTACGGGCCCAACATCGGTGCAGAGTACCCGGCCTTCTTGGAGTCCCTGGGAGGGGTACTAGATGGTGCTCCGGCTGGGGACTCCATTGTTCTACTGGGAGACTTCAACGCCTACGTGGGTAACGACAGTGAGACCTGGGTGGGGGTGATGGGGAAGGACGGCCTCCCCGATCGGAACCCGAGTGGTGTTCTGTTATTGGACTTCTGTGCTTGTCACAGTTTGTGCATAACGAACACCATGTTCGAGCACAAGGATGTCCATAAGTGCACGTGGCACCAGGACACCCTAGGCAGGAGGTCGATGATCGACTTTGTAGTTGTGTCATCTGACCTCCGGCCGCGTGTCTCGGACACTCGGGTGAAGAGAGGGGCTGAGCTGTCAATCGATCACCACCTGGTGGTGAGCTGGATCCGCTGGCAGGGGAAGAAGCCGGTCAGACCTGGCAGGCCCAAACGTGTTGTGAGGGTCTGTTGGGAACGTCTGGTGGATCCCTCTGTTAGTAGGGTCTTCAACTCCCACCTCCGGAAGAGCTTCACCCAGATTCCGAGGGAGGTTGGAGACATGGAGTCCGAGTGGACCATGTTCTCCTCCTGCATTGTCGATGCGACTGCTCGTAGTTGTGGCCGTAAGGTCTCTGGTGCCTGTCGCGGCACTGGGGGTCTGGGAGGAGTTTGGCCTCGAAGAGATTCTGGCAAACCATCCGGCGCCTCAGGAGGGGGAAGCTGTTTACAGTGCGGGTGGGGGGCCGCTGACCTCGACTGGGGATGTGGTCGGGCGGTGGAATTAGTACTTCGAGGATCTCCTCAATCCCAACGTTACGTCTTCCGATGAGGAAGCAGAGGCTGGGGACGTCCATCACCCAAGCTGAAGTCACCGAGGTGGTTAGAAAGCTCCTCGGTGGCAAGGCCCCAGGGGTGGATGAGATTCGTCCTGAGTACCTTAAGTCTCTGGATGTTGTAGGACTGTCTTGGCTGACACGCCTCTGCAACATTGCGTGGCGGTTGGGGACAGGGCCTCTGGATTGGCAGACCGGGGTGGTGGTCCCTCTCTTCAAGAAGGGGGATCGGAGGGTGTGCTCCAATTACTGAGGGATCACACTCCTCAGCCTCCCTGGTAGGGATGGGCACCGTTAAACGCCCCGACCGAAAAGCTCCGGTCGGGGGTGGTATCGAAAAACAAAAATTCTTTCGGTGCCAACTTTCGGTTCTTTTTCTCTCTAGACGTCAATATATGACCCACAGCGAGTCTAAAAAAAGCAACATGCAACATGAACGTGTAATGAGCCGCTTCAGCGCAAATGGAGCTAAGCAAAACTGTAACTTAAAGCCAAGCAAAGCTATAATGTACTATACTTTTGTAATAGAGATGGCTCAGCCGCGGTCTGCGGCAGGACTGAGCAAGGACTAAACCAGACTTACACCGTTGTAAAACCCAGAGCTAAACTAAACCAGTTATTATAAACCAGGACTAAATAAGAAACTTGAGTTTTTAGGCAAATTGAAAAGCAAAACAGAGCAGTGACAACAAGAAAGACGTCTTTACCTTTAGTGACAGATCCACGGAAGCTGAGTTTACGTGCTGCTGTTTACAACTTTACAAGCAGCTGCAGCGAGGGGAATATCAAAGATTGTTTGTGGAAAAGTGTGAGCGCTCACTCTGTATTAGACATTTTTGCTACAGTTGTAGATTATTAGTGGCAGAGTGAGCGCTCACACCATTTACCGATCGATCTACGTTCCCACCCTCACCTATGGTCATGAGATTTGGGCAATGACCGAAAGGACAAGATCGCGAATACAAGCGGCCGAAATGAGTTTCCTTCGCAGGGTGGCTGGGCGCACCCTCCGAGATCGGGTGAGGAGCTCAGTTACCCGGGAGGAGCTCGGAGTCGAGTCGCTGCTCCTTCACGTCGAAAGGAGCCAGCTGAGGTGGCTAGGGGATCGGTTTCGGATGCCTCCTGGTCGCCTCCCTCGGGAGGTGCTCCAGGCATGTCCCACTGGGAGGAGGCCTCGTGGAAGGCCCAGGACACGCTGGTGGGACTATGTCTCCGAGCTGGCCTGGTGTCGCCTCGGGGTCCCCCCAGAACAGCTGGAGGAGGTGTGCGTGGATCGGGAAGTCTGGGCATCTCTGCTGAGACTGCTGCCCCCGCGACCCGGCCCCGGATAAAGCGGAAGAAAATGGATGGATGGATGGAAAAATCAAATATTTTGAAAATGGACTGTAAGCCATAATCATCAAAATGATAACAAATAATATATTATTCATATATTAGTTTCACATTTTAAGTTGAATTACAGAAATAAATGAACTTTTTCATGATACTCTAATTATAGGACGAGCACCTGTATTAAGAATTATTACTGTACATCATATAATGTTATGTTTGAACAAACCTTAACCAACATTATATTAGTCTTTTAACCTATTAACTAAATACTGTATTTCATTTCATTTTTTATTTATTTCAATCGTTCTGAATATTCTTTCATGTTTACATAAAATAATGCTAGTGGTCAGACAATTGAAAAGGAGCACAAAGAAGACAAACTTATATTATGTGCCCCTTTCTCCAAAAACAAACAAACAACATTTTTCAAGATGGTCTGATGTAACAACACATCAGTCACAAAGAAATAACAAATACACAACTAGCAACAAGTGGTCGCAAGTGTACAAAACATGCCACAAGCAGGGTTTGCTCATCAAAACAAATAATCCTCTTTCATTTAATTTCTAGTAAGCAAGAACTTTACAAACAATTCATTTGTGGGTGTTGCAAAATCCTTTAGAGGCTTGTGCCATTTGACAAAGACTAACAAAAGTAGCCAGTAAGCACAAAGGTTTACGCCAAGTTACTATTTATTGAATGTTCTTTGTGACGCTTAAAACCATACTGTGTTTCGAACCCAAAAGTGACGGATACGATTCTGAATACCCGTATAGCTAATAACAATAGCTAATGCTTTACCCTGATCTGCTATCATATTGTGTGGCTGGTTAGGAAGGGTAAGTAATAATACCCTGGGGTAGACTGACGGAGGCGACACAACCAGTCTCCGCCGTCGGCCTCTCCGACAGCCAATCCCCCACTACATTCACCCAGGCTTCCTGATGTTCCCCAACGGTCTCCCATCAAAGTACCAGCCAGGCCCTTCCCTGCTTGGCTTCTGAGATCTGATGGGATCGGGCAGAGCAAAGGAGGTATGGCCAACAGGGGAATGAACATCTGCCCACACTGTTTTTGACGATAGACAAAGTTTAGAAAAGAGCCCTGCACGAGATTCCATTAAGATTCACTTTGGTTCTCTAAAACCGACATAATCTTTTTAGCCCTTTTTAAATTTGTCTGTCCAATTCAAAACGTTTCATACACCCCTTTTTTCCCTTTCAGTCTTCCCATCATTGAACAGTAACCACTCGCGGCCCATGTCCTTATTCCTTGTAAAAAGCTGCACAATCAATATTCAAGGAGTGTTGGAGAGCTTAAGGGCCGAAGGAATTCAGTGACAATAACGATGATTACCGCGAAAAGGGAACTCCCTGCACACGCACCTGCCATAATGAACAATCACTGCACTGTCTCACACACACAGGCCATGAGAAAGATGGGGCCGGCTAAATGAAAACAGGTGGAGTAAAACTTGGAAGAACGCCACAGGTGAAGGTTTAGCTTAAAACAATAAATGCTTTCACAGACATCTGGGAACATCCTACTTCATAAACTTCCCTTTGTTTTAGTATTTCATGAGTTAACGTCTGTGTGAATTGTGCCTATATGGGAGTGTGTCTGTGACCTTAATATTGGAACCTATGAAGAAAACAATTCCCGCATGGATGTGTCACATTCGGACGGTGGCCCTGTCACATTCCCGAAACCCGTGCTTGGAGAGGAGCTGTGAGTGGGAGAGATTTTACACCCAAAGCACAAAGGCCCGGTGGAGAGGCCCATAGACCAAACCAAAAGCACAAAACCACAGTGCGCCGTTTGACTCACTCTCAGCAGGAAATAGCTGAGTAATCAAAAAAAAAAGTCTCGGCAGTCGCTTCAGCCAAAGTACAGTTACAGTAACACTCTTAGATCACTGCACATAATACAGTAAATCCTCAATCAGCTGCGGAGCGCACTAAATGTGGCTTGATCATATCTATCTCTCATCTTGTAATTGGCCAGAGTTTAGCCTGGCTTTTCACATAGCTGAGCCTCTAATTGCCCTTTGGGGGTTAGCTGTCAGTCTGTCGTGTGCCCTCTCCCTATAACAGGGATTCAGAGATTAGCCCTACTGTGTGATCCTTGAAGAGCAATGAGTATGGCCTAAATATCAAATTAATGGAAAAGTAGAACCACAAGTATGGCCTAAAACAGGGGTAGGAAATGTCAGGCAAAATTCAGCTTTCAAATATATATCTTCTGGTCCCAGATGATTTTGAGGAAATTTTGTACAGTTGAGATCAAATACCTGTTAATATACTCCAAAGATTCTATAATATCGTCAGTTCCTATGAGAGGATTCCCAGACCTCCCTTTTATAAAGTACAATATTAGCATTAGTCAAAAAAAAAAAATGTGTCTGTTGATTTTAGTCACCAAGGGGAGGCCCGACCCTCCATCTAAAGAAGAAAATCATGAGACATAATGAAAGAAAGCCAGCCCAACTTGCCTACCACTGGCGTAAAATATCGAAGTAAAGATAACCATGGAAAACACTTGCACCATCGATGTTTTATGATGACACTTACCACACATTTGCCAAACCTCTTACAGAAGTTTAAAGCACAAATTGGTTTCATGTGTGTAATTAGGCTCTATGATAGGATATAACTTTACAATAATTCTAACTTAAAAAACAAATTCTAAGGTCCTTTATGCTTTATTCAGCTTTGTAAAATTACACCTGGTATTTGATGTATACTGTAACTCAAAATAACGTAGCCTGTCTTGGAAAACGGGTGGAATCAATTCAGCCCAATTTTGAGAATAGAAAATGCCTGGGCCCAGCTTTTCAAACTCTACCAAGCCAACTACTAGCAATAAATGATTTGTAGTGGAGGCAATTAGAGGGCTGAAATGACATGGATGTTTCTGCACTTGCACTGTGCGGTGTGTCCACACATAGACCCGCTGCTATCACTTTATCACTTTAAACACTTAATACCACTTTATATGCCAACACATCTGTATATACAACCGCTGTTGTTCATTGTCAAATTGTTGTTGTCTTAACATATGTCACTTTATTTTATCTTATTTATTTAATATTTTTTATTTTATGCATGCCCTTATAGCCTTATAGTTTAACGTTCTTAGCTTATTTTTTATCTTAATTCTGTGTTATATGTTTTATGTCGCACGTTTGCACCAAGTAAAATTCCTAGTTTGTAAACCTTGTTCACAAACCTTGGCAATAAAACGAATTCTGATTCTGATTCTGATAAACACCATCTCATGACATTAGCTGGTAGGGAGTAAGTGTTTTTTTGAGGAGGCCGAAAACAAAACATAGCTATTTTATATGAAACAACTTTATGTATCTATTTTAAATAAATAGATAAATAAATAAATAATATTTTAGCTCGTATCCTTCAAACTGCACTACATGCGATACCCTATCCATCAGCTGTACGGGCCTCATCCCGGTCTGTGCATGGTGTGTGTTCCATGGCTCAGGGTGGCCAGAGGCGTGTCCCAGTCGTCGATGAGCTCATCCAAAGGAAAAATCCCCCTGTCGTCTCCGGGCCTGTCCTGCCTCCTGCCTCTCTGTGTGCATTCCTCTGAACAGCTCCCACAGTGTCTCCGGCTGCAGCGCTGGAGGTTGTAAGGAGCGCCTGTCTGAGGTCACCAACCCCACCAACAGGCCTGGGATGGCGCGGAGGCCTTACGGGAAATGTTTCTTTCAAGAGCACTCTCTGAGATTATAGAAAAGTGAGAAGGAAATATTTGGCTTACAAACATTACATTGCTTCATGTAATGTTTGTAAGCCAAATATTTCCATCATGCTTTGGGCACAAGGCGGATACACCCTGGAAATCAAGCCGGCTGCCCGGTAAAATCGCACTCTGTTTTTCAGCAGAAGTCCTCCTTAATAAGTGGCCTGTTTTTTATTTACATTTTGTCATAGCTGAGGGGGTCATTGATGGGTAAAACCATTACTATTCAACAACTGAAAAACAACATGCTGCAATAAATGGCTACCAATGCCACAATGCAATTTACGCTCAACAAGATTTTTAAAGTGATAGTATGTATAATTGCAATATGGGGAGGGAGGGAGACTTACATTTCCTGGTTGGATCTAACAGGCTGCTTGACAGTGAAGCACATCTCATTGGTCAAACTTATGGCACCAGAAATGTTGATTAGTTGCTATTGTTACGTTACATAAAACAGCAGGCCCAGGCAGTCAATTATGCACAATGTATTAAATCTGTAAACATTTAAAATGACAGACTATCACTTTAAATTACATCTTAGCTCTGCCATTATGGAAATACACATTGCTGACCCAACTCTCAATTTATTGTCGGACAGGAGTTCCTCTGCGAATGGGGCTGAACAATCAACCATCTGAGAACAGAGGGGGACAGGGGGATACCATGTGAATAGTGATGAACAGACTACAGTTAAAGGAAACATTGCATCATAATGAAAAAAAACAAAGTATATGCAGTAAAAAGAGCTAGAGGATAGGGCTCAGTGTACCGTACTTCCCACAGCAGTGTTCCTCCTAAGACAGCTTTGCTTTAGGCTGTGAGTTAGAGTTTTTCCTATATCTGACCTGACCATAAGCTGCTTCGAAGAGGTAAGTTTTGAGCCTACAGTCTGAAATGTAGAGACTCAGTCAGCTTCTTTAACTACACTGGTAAAATTCCTGTTTTGCTGGCATTTCACCATACAGGAAGTCTGGCTTGAATCTTGCCTAACAATGCCATCGCGATTTCTTCACAACTTTGCCTGAGGGGTCTTAGTGCGGGCTACACTTTGAACAGCACATAACCACAGGGGAAACACAGCCACAGTAGCCCACTCCTTGCGGTCACAGGAGCTCGCTGCCGCCTGCCCTCACATCCGCCCGGCCTGCTTTTGTCATCAGCCACACGTGCTGCCCTGATCCACTCAAACCACTATTAGGGGATTCTTTCTGCCTTCAGTTGCACACACCGGGGCTGAAGGGGAGGAGTTTTTTGTTTCAGAGAAGCATGGGGCAGAGAAAACAGATGACTCAGGCCTGCAGTCATCACCTCTTCCTGTCTGTTGTTGAGAGATTGCGTTGCTGCTTGTGTCATAGATGCGATAGTTGTTGTTTTTTTGTCGTCTTATTTTAACTCTCTTAACCCGATCCTATTTCTCCTTTCTCTGTTAAAGCGTTGCCTCTCAGTTCCCTAATCAGATAACGTGATACCCTGGTCAGCCTCCTCTGGGCCTAAATAGACCTTAGTTAGAATTTAATAGTGCGGCTCTGATACATAACAAGTGTGCGTCCAACAGAGTGACATCAGCAGTGGAGAATCTGTCTCTGGGATCCCTGCCCTGCTCCGTGGCACTGCCTGCTCAAAGTTCAACATGCTGGATTGAGGAGAAACATGCATCGACCATGAACCACTCATAAAATAGGATTGCCATGATATTCATAAATCTGAATGAAAACAGCAATGTTAGCAATCTATTGATATTTGACATGTTGTTCCCCAACTTTTTTCATCATTAAGTTACTTTTCCAAATCACTGTGAGTTACTATATTTTTGGTCATTTTCATACATTTCTTTTTGCATCTCTGACAGTGACGTAACATAATGTGTCATGTTTTCAGCCTATAAACACTAACATTGGTCGGGGAGAGAGATGGAAATGCATCACTTTTCTGAGTCTGCGTCAGCTTTGTTGATGTTACCGTTAAAATGCACTTACAATAAATTGAGTGGGGGTAAAAGGGTTTGTCATTAGTGTGTTGTGACGGTGGAGATGTTGTCGGCTGCAGCTGAATGTAGCTAATAAAGTAACTTGTAATCTAACTTAGTTACTTTTAAATCAAGTAATTAAGTAAAGTAACTAACCAAGTTACTTTTCAAAGGAGTAATCAGTAATATATTACTTTAAGTAATCTGAGGCAACACTGTTTACTAATATATAGCTATGGAGTTGCAACAGAAACCTCAAAATACATGGTTGCTTTTTTACGCCCCGTGGCCATGTCATGACTTCACAAATCAAGTGCTCCACTGGGAGTTGATTCAATTGAAAAATATTTGCTCCCCTTTCTTAATCACTTCTGGGCTCTTTGGGAAACACATCCGATTCATTTTGTCTGGAGGACACGGGTGAGATGTAAAAGGAAGAGTAGGAAAGGGGGCAGGAAGAGGAAATTTAGGCGCGGATGTGGAGTAAGTGGACAGGAATAACCAATAGAGGCTCGGAGAAACTGAAGGGTGATTTCAAACACAGTCATCATACAAGTGTTAGTGGCTATAGTTATTTCTCTCATGTTCAGTAGTGAGTAATAGAAACACACAATAGAATAAGTGCTAGGAAAATAAAACCTTCACCTTCAAACATCTATCAACCAGCTGCAGATTGACTCCAGTTGCTGCTTTGTTACAATAGAGATCAATCATGTATCTCATGTATTTTTGGACTTGAATAAAACAGCTTTCACACCTGATAACATTTTTAGAACCTATTAGACGCCTGATCTTCACCAGTTACGCATTATAATAATTTATTAGGGTTTGATTCATGTGAGAATGATTGTCTCATTCTCACATGAATAATAATGATAAAGGGAGATAGATTAATAGCCAGTCATCATTTATTCCGGTTGATGAAATATCCGGTTGATTTGTGATTATTTTCCCAACTGTGACCATACGCACATCCATATCAGAGTGGAAACTACCCATTGTTACTCCTCAGCGGGACAGGAAACACCTTTCACAACAACCCTAGGCTCCTCAAAGTCATTCAGACGTCTATGCCTCGGCTTAGACAGCGTTACCAAATAACCGGTGTTTAGAGACCGATATTAATTCAATATCCTTGCTAAGGGAGAGATACTGGAGGTGATCAAGAAGCACTTATATTGGATAATTAAAGAGATAATTAAAAATAATGGACACTTTTAATGGATGCCAATAACAATAATGACTTACACTTGCACTACACTTTTTAAGGCTGAGTTATTTATTTTCTTCATACATGGTGCTGGTAATGTCGGCACAGCTGCCCAGGGGAAGGCTGATGGAAGTGTGGCTGTCTGCATCATAGGCACCTTCAACTACAAACAACCACTCACCATAGGAGCCAGGATTCGAACCACCAGCCTTTCAATTATAAGATTTCATTTAATGGTGCAATAGTGGCCGTTGAATTAAAATGGCTCCGAACAAATTTGCAAAGTGCCCTCCAACTCCATTAGCAGACAATGACACGAGAAAAAGGTCATTTTGAAGTTTGGTGTAAAGCTAAACAGGCACACTGTTGTGTAGGTTAAAGCCATGACCACCATGAAGTATGCAATCACATGCATAAAAAGTGGGTGAAGTTCATGGTCGATCTGATACCACCAAGTAATTAAGAGTCCAGGGCCAATGTAAAGTTGTTTGCCCAGGACAAATGTTACAGCCAGCCAAACAGCCTAACCCTATCCCTAACCCTAACCCTAACATTGGTCCAAGGAAAACAACTTTGACATTGGTCCTGGACTCTTAGTTACTTGGTGATATCAGATCCACCTCTTGTACATTTTGTATATAGGGATAACAACTTCATGATAATATAACAAAAGCTGTAACAGATGTAACATTATTCCATGAGGCCTTGTTATTGTCATACAATTGCAACTGAAACACAAGGTACATTGTGGATGTCTCTTCCTCCAAAAGGTAAACAAGAAGCACCAACGTAAGATCATTATTGCCCGTGGCTCCTCTGCAGCGGGACACTGAGGACGCTGAGGAGGAGTCTTTCTCTCAGTGAACTTTCTCTTTGGTGGCCTGCGCAGCACCGGGAATAGCAGCTATGTGAGCATGACTGCACAGCCCTATTTCTGTGAGCGCAGAGACTTGACATTGAGAGGCATGGATTATGTGGCTCGGCTACTGTAAACGACCGGCCTCACATATACATACACATACTGTACGCGTGCCAGCCAAAACAGACGGAGGATTAAAAGCATTTTTTGACCAATTTAGACTGACACATTTTTAATCACGGTTTCACAAGCGATGTAGCCGACACAATCTTGTTTTAGGTGCAAAATACATAAAAGTATGTCTTCACAAACTATTGGTGAAGAAATAGTAAAGCAACTTATACTACATATTCTTTTTACAGACAAATAAAGACACATTTAAATTGTGGTTAATTGTGGTTCCTTTCCTGATGCATTTCTAGCACAGGGAGGGGTTTCTTCTGCCACAGTAACTATTTCGTTTTCTGTGTTACATGAGATTTACGGCAATGAAAGTAAATGATGTCCAAAGCAACTTCTGCTTTTTGGTTTCTCAATGAATGTCACAAAGAGAATAAGGTGCTCCACCCTTGGGGCTACATTGAACATCTGCTGTCTACCAGTAACTCATGTAAACATTTGTGAACCCATGAGAAACTTGGAAACACTATCCAAAATGACCTCATAGCAAACAAGTAAACATCGGTCGGTTTGCTGTTACGGCTCGGTTAACCATCGAAACTTAAGTAATAAGACGTTCCCACCGTTCCCATAAACATGTACGGTGTAATAACATCTGCACAGGAGGTGACTTCAAGGGGTGACTAACTTCTGACTGCCTTTGAATCCAGCTGGCTGTTCAGACGTGTGCGGTGAGCATTGCAGTAGGCACACATTCATCAGTGATGAAAGAAGTACTCCATAAATACAGATAAAAACTTGAATAAAAGTATCGGTCGAACATTGTACTTATGTGAAAAATATGTACTTTCAGCTGGAAAAAAGTAAAAGCATTTCACTGTGATTTTGAAAACTACTGAAAGTGTTGATTATTGTGATGTTTCTGAGCTTTTACATTCACATTCTTTGAGGTCATTGCAAAAATAAATGCATGAGCCAAAATTGATTATCCTTTTTTGTGTGTGTCAAATTCACCTCTTAAACCCAGCCTGAACCAAGTGCATTTTCTCCAGTTCAGCTTTCCCCAAATCTCAAAGGATACAGCCATAACGCCTCATTTGCAGACCTACAAAACTCGTCTAAACTAATCTTTTTCCTCGCCTTGTTGCCGTATTGTCACTTTTTAGGCCTTAGCACTTTTTTGTTGAAGAAGATCTTTATTTATATAGCGCCTTTCACAGACATGGTCACAAGCACTTTACATGAGAGCATTTTTATATTCACTCTATACTCGGTGGTGATAAACTACGTTAGCAGCTTCAGTTTCCCCTGGGGGAGACTGACAGAAGCGCTGCACACATCTGCTCTGATCACCACCATGCATTCACACACACATCATTCATCCTGGCCTATTGTACATGTTTTTGGTGGTAGGGGAAACCGGAGTACCCGGAGGAAACCTACGCAGACACGGGGAGAACATGCAAACTCCACACAGAAAGGCCCCGTCCTGGTGGGAATCGGACCCGGGACCTTTTAGCTGTGAAGCGAGAGCACTAACCGCTGCTCTAAAGTGCATTTTCGTCACTTTTTCATCACTTTTTTGTCATATTTTCATTAGTTCTTCATCACCTTTTTGTTAATTTATCATCAGTTTTTCATCAGTTTTTTTGTCACTTTATCATGAGTTTTTCATCACTTTTTTGTCACATTTTTGTTGCATTTTCATAACTTTTTCATTAGTTTTTCATCACTTTTTGTTGATTTATTATAACTTTTTAATCACTTTGTCACTTTTTTATCGCTTTTTGTCGTTTTATCGTAATTTTTTCATCACTTTGTCACTTTTTCATCACTTTTTTTGCCACTTTTTGTCGCTTTTTCTTCACTTATTCAACACTTTTTTGACAGTTTGTCACTTTTTCATCACCTTTTTGTCGCTTTTTTAATCACTTTTTTGTTGCTTTTTCGTCACTTTTTTGTCGCATTTTCGTCACTTTTTCATTACTTATTCATCACTTTTTCGACAGTTTGTCACTTTTTCTCTGTTTGGTTGCTCTTTTGTGTTTTGTTGCATTTTCAACGCTTATTTGTTGCTTTTTTGTTACGTTTTCGTTACACATTTTTGGTCATTTTTTCATCGATGTTTTTTTTCTCCCAGAAGCTTTCAGATTTGGGCAATACCGAACTGGAGAAAATGCTCTTGGTGAAGGCAGGGGTTAAGAGGTTACAAATAACTAAGTAAATAAGTCCTTATACCTTTTAGTTTCATCCTGCGAGCATCTGCCCCGTGCGGTCTGTCTGAACTCTGCGGTCTCCTGTGATGGCTGAAGGTTTCGAATGTTAGTCCCATTTAGAGTGTCTTTGAACATGGCATCTGTGGGGCCCCGTGACTCACAGCTTATGGCGTGAGGTGCTGGTGCACGTTGTCAGGTGCAGCAAAGCTACAGCGCTACACATCTGTTTGCTTGGATGGAGCAGGGCTAACCACAGTTATTCGGATTGGTCCTAATTTCCTGGGGCTGTGTGTGGGAGACTTAAAACACGGCAGCTCTAATGGGCTTCAGGACACAGGTGCCGCAGCTAAAACGGGACACTCCAAAGTCAGCCACAAAAAGGAAATCAAAACATTGTCTGAACTATAATTACACCTCCTGAACATGTTTTAGGAACGCAGCACACTATCATGGGATATGTATGAAAGTCGAATGTAGTACTTGCTTGTGAGTGGAGAAAACTAAGTGGAAAGCTTACGTCACATTTTTATTACCACTACAACATAGTAATACACAACAATAGTTGTCATCTGTGGTATTGGGCTTCTTCAGGTGGTTTGTCTGCAATTTTTAGACTTTGCTCATTTTAATTAGAGGTCACTTTATTTATGCTTTAGTGATGCATTTAAGTTAGGTGTTTTTCTAGTTTATTCATGATTTCCACCCAGTTTAGACATAATCAAGTCCAGTTTAGGTCTATTTTGACTTTGAAATATGGAGTAGTCTTGATTTGTTCTCGAGGCCTGTTAGTAGTACTGGGAATGCCACATTTTTATGTTGTACTTGGGAAAGCTCTGAATCTAGACATTACACTAACATAGATATAATCCAGCCTCAGGTACCTCTGCCTCATAGCATATTCTTTTTCAGCCCCAAACTTGCATAAAAAAGCTACACCCAGGAAGGAGTTTACCAACAAATTTGCCAGACACATTAAACAGTGCACTATAGGAATCTTCTGTTATGACCGCAGAAAGACAATGCTAAGTCTTAGTGACAGGTTGATTGTGGAGCTAATAAAAGCCGAATCTGAAAGTGACATTTTGAAACAGAAAGATGTTTTGTGCTAATTTTGAACTGTTTATTTTGATCTGGAAAAAAAATAAAGACAAAAAAAATACATAAATAGAAATCACATCAAAACTCATGTACAGGTTTTGAATGGGTGGTACAGAATTCACATTATACGCTTGTCAGCTTAACAAAGATCTCAGTGTGGGAGAACCAGCACTGAGGGTGTTTCTGCTTTAACAACAGTAAGACAATGAAAACAGTACGATATCGTTCATTGACCGTTTTCTACAGTGGTTTGGCTTCAACTTTCTCTCTTCTCTTCTAAACAGTTAGCGATACAGACAGTGAATGTAAGTATATTGGACATAATAGTCTTAACAACGAGGCCAGTGCACTGTACAGTATGTTAGTTAACAATGATCAGTCGATCAAATCTGCTGAATGTGTGTTGACCCAATGGTGGAGGCGCTCACTGACATTTTTTACATTGAAGTGCCTTATTCAGTGAGCTGCTCCACTGCCTTCCATTTTTGCACAATTAGTAAATGCTTAAAAACATTCAGATCGATCACAAAAAGTATTATTACAAAACGGTTGAATTGGTAGTGCTCCCGATCATCTATAATTTTAATCATATAGTATATAAAAAAAAAAGATTATTTTTGCATTAGAGCTCTCCACAAACGGGAGCGTATTGCCATTTAGTATCAATAAATAAAATATCTTTTGTATACGAAACACAAAAACTGTAACATTTGTTTTAAAAAACTGCTGACGATGGTTAAAAACCTACATAAATACATTTAAATAAATAAATTAAACTTATAAATATACTGTTTTGTTTTTTTACTGTACACAAAAATTTTGGATTTGTGCAGGAAAAAAAATATATAAAACACTGTCATTAGAGACAAAATGTACTGTTTACATTTCACACTGTTCGGTTCAGTCTTCTGTTTGTTCACTGAGAAGCAGCACAGCACAGTCCATAGACATCCTCTTCCTCTCATTTCTCCTCTCCGTCACTTATGTCCATTCGCTTGTCACATCTCCAGTCCATCCTCACGGTCAGTCCATATTCCAGGCCATTCCAGTTTTTAGGAAAGACACTTTTGGGAATGACTGATCTGAAAGGGATCGGCCCGGCGGTCCACCCGTGACTCGTTTTAGGCGACTCCTTTCTAGCACAGTATATTCCCTTTTTAGTAGGACTCCTTCTTGTGGTTCGCTTTTTCTAAATTGAGGTAGAATTTCTGCTTCTTTTGCCTGCAGAATCAAACAGAATCTCCGTTAAATACATGAAATTGGTTTTGCCTCAGTGGATTAACCTCCCTGTAACTTTTTCCTCACCTGTGTCCAGCTCTTCAGTGGTTGGATGGTAACCCTAGTTTGACCTTCTCCTCGCTCTCCACGTCGTACGCTCCCCGCTTATGAAATCTGTAGCCATGACAAAACGCGTTGATCAGACAAACTGGCTCCCTGGGTTTGACCGAACAGTAATCGTGAATGTGCGTGCTCACCTTAGCATTAGTAAAAGTCCAATAATGGTGAGGCACACAGACGACAACACCACCGCGATAACCGCCAGTGCCGTTGTCCGGTTGTAGCCCTCTTGGGGTTTCTCGACAGGCAGTGTGAAAAACTGGCACCGTTCGCCAGAGTACCATTGGTGGCACCTACGAAAACACACACACACATTGTCAGACCAATAATTGACAATGACCCCGCATGTATAGGTCAGTAAGTAGATAATAAGTAAGTACTTACACACATGATGGGGCGCGGATGTCCCTCAGATACTGGCAGGTGCCGTGAATGCAGAAATCCTTGTACTTCTTCAAACATGGATTTCTCTTTCTACCTTTGCCCTTCCCCTTCTTTCTGCCCTTCCCTTGCTTTCTGGTGCCTTCTGTCCTGTCGACGTCCACGCTCGCCGACGGGTCCTTGGGTTTGGTTGACATCGCGACTACAAAGAAAGATGCATCACATTAGATCCGTCCTTGTATGCATTGAACGCAGTAAATGGGTGTGTGACAGGACTTACCTCGTGGCATTTCATAATCTCCCGACAGCCCGTCTTCATACTCTTCGTCGTAGTATTCCTCCTCATCTTCGTAGTCTTCCTCCCCATGATTATAGTCCACAGTCGTCGTGCCCACGGACATGCTCTCCTCCAGGTTTTTGTCTTGAGTTGTTGCTAATAAGTTGATCACTGCTGTGTTCCTTCGGTCACCCTCATACCTGTCCACTGCAGCCCCGCTCACAGATGTTGATATCACTGTAAGATTCAAAAGACAGAAAAATACAAAGTTAGAAGTGAAACAATATGGGCCCAGGTGAAGGGGTCCATTCCAAGTTCAGGTGGGCGGGACATCTCGGAGGCAAGTTGAAACATGTTGGAAACTTGGAGCACATTTTCTTCACTTGCTTTCAGAGTGAAGCAAAGAATCTCATTCAAAACTGACTGTGTTGCAACTTGACAATGACAAAGTTTAAGGATTTCAACTTCGGAACGATATAAAATCCAAATAACATTTTGTACTGCCACACAAAACGCATGTATAGACACTTAGGTAATGTCACATAAGAATATGAGTTAAAAATAAATGTATCTAGTTACATAAAGCATGCTTTAAAATAGAGAGATGACCCCGTTAAGTCCAGCATTGACTGGCAACATAAAAGGACTGTAAATGTAATCAAAGGTTTATGATAGGTCATGCTTTACAGGAAGGCAAAAGTCAGCGAAAAAACGTCAAAAACTTACCAAGTGCCTGAAGCAGCAGAGTTACGACACTGAAAATCCTCATTGTGCCCAAACTCATAGAACAGTTTAGAATAAAATATTGTAATCCCGTGGCTTGTCCAAAGTTTTCCTTGTTGTTATAGTTTGGTTTGGAGTATAAAGAGCGTATTCCGGCTGTGCGCAAACCTGCGCTGTGTGATGAGAGCGCGGTCTTTGCGTCAGAGAAGCGCACTGAAAGAGCGTCCTGACAGAGGCGCGGTGGTATTTATGGCTCAAAGTTCACCACGCCTACTCCTTGTGACTCGTGAAACACTACTGCAACTGCAAAGGGTACAGACATAATTCAGGCAGCCATGAAATCTATTATATGTTCTGCACTTTGATGCCAGGGTTTGATGTCAGACAGAGCCTGTATCTCCGGAGAAGCCAGCTACTCTTCAGCCCTTTCCAATAGTTATCCAAATGTTTTCCTACATTTTAAGCGAAAGTAGAGTAAACAACTGCATCAGTGTTAGTTATGAAAACTTTGAACCAGCAGTCTTATATATTGGTTAAAGTCTGGAAATTCAGAAGCCGTTTATGAGAGACCAACAGGCCCGGTTAGAACCATGAGGCCGTCCTTCTGTGGTCCCACCACCTGCAGGAGGAGCCATAGGGGCTGGTGCAACGACCCGGCAATGGAAAAGTGGAAGAACACTGATAGATGGATGGAAGTCTGGAAATTCCATTATGGCTGTTTACTCCACAATTAGGCTATACTAAAGTAGCCTATCGCCGGGAAGAAAGTTTGGAGATCCCTGGCCTAATAGGCCTACTAAATTAGTTTCTAATGCGATCTTTTTCCAGTTTTACCAATGAGTTTATCAATTTGACCCACGCGCAGGTGCTCCTTCAACACTCTTACTCTTCTTGGCTGCTCTGCGTCACATTTCAAAACACAACACACCTGAGAAACTGTCAATAGATTAAGTGCGCCACCAGCTGGTAAACATGGGCAATCTAACCTTTTAAAGGTTTTGTTTGTGAACTTTTACATCACCGCGGTCTTTCAACCGATGGGGTCTGTGACACAACTGGAGCCAGCACCTCACTCTATAAATGTAGACTAAAGGCAAAAATGCAAACGTCCAGTGGGGGACGGAGTAATACTTAAGAAAATGTAACAAGCTATTTTCCCGTTCTGTAATTGTGCCTGAAAACATGCACAATTAGGCAAACATCCTCATGCAAGGACTATTGATCTCACCGTGAAGAAACTCACTCGTTACAGCAGCACTCAACAACAAAAAAGTGCAAACTAAAAAAAAGTGCAATCAACAAAACAATGATAAATATTAGTTTAGTTTAGTTTATTTGTTTATTTGAGCAATACACATTGTGCTCAAAAGGAGTGGGCTGAAGCAAGAAGCTTATGAGCCCCCACCCCCAAGTGCAATAATAATATGCAATCAACACAGGTTGAAACAAAACCCCAACAGAATAATGGGACTCCCAGGGGGCCCTGACAGCTTGTCTATAAAACAAGTGCATTGAAAAATAGAGATTTTGAAAGGAAATTATGTATTTACGGAAATGTAGTACTTCTTTAAAACTAAAACTTAAACTAACGGTAATTCCCTTCGAATAGAATAAATAATTATTATTAGGGGGCCGTGATGTCCTGGTCTTTTGGTATGGCTGTGCAAATGAATGGCCTATGGGATGCAACAAGTATACAGTGTATCAAATTAGAGTAAATAAAATTGTATAAAATAGATTTTTCCGGCGCACAGTTCCAGCAGGTGGCAGTAAGCGCCTGGAAGCCTCATAAAGGAACTGCGGAGAAATAAATGCACATGCATGGCGCTGCAATAAAGCAGCTCGGGCGGCCATATTGTGATTGTCATTCAACTCCACTCAAGGACTCATAAACTAATAGGATACCCTACTTATATTTGTGATTTGTATTGTTTAGTTTAATATAGCCTAGTTGTGTTATTTTTAAAGGAGCATTATGTAACTTTTTAAGGGAGGAAAGTTGATATTAGTGCGTATTTGACATTTTAGTGATCCAGGTATGGCTGGTTAGCATGACGCCTTTTTCATCCTGGACCTCGCTCCAGGGCCAATTACGCTATTTATAGGGTTACTGGTAGGTTTTCACTGCTGATGGAACTATCTCCATAATTATGCATATCCAACCAGAAAACCTACCACTGTAGATGCTGGATCATTGTGGACTAATGCCATTAGTATTATTTTGCATGAAAAAAATGCACCTTTTCCCTTAGTTAAAAACAAGTACAGAGAGTCCATTGAACTTTGTACCAATTATTGTAAATCTGCATTTTGACTTATCATAGTTACCACCATATTAGTTTTAGCTTCCCAACACAACCATTTTAAACGGCGCTGTGTTGTATGCGTCCGTGAGCCAAATATAAAATCTACCTTGGTATTCTATTCTATTCTATTCTATTCTATTCTATTGTATTCTATTCTATTCTATTCTATTCTATCCTTTTCGGTTTTATTCTTATTTGGCCAATCAGACAATCACAAGATGGCCGCCACATTTACCATGGCAACGGTTGTTTCTAGAGCTTTACCATAGCACTGTGTGGACATGATCACATGACCGCTCGGTGACAGGAGAAGTAGAAACATGGCCGACGACACGGCGGAGGTAAACACAGCTGTTGAGCATAACGAGTCAAAACAAGAGGCAAATCATCATGAAGTTTCCCAAGACTCGGCCGACGGGGAGGGAGTGGACGGAAGCAGCCACGAAGCCGAGCCCGAGGACTCGGCTTCAATCCCTGCGGCGGAGAGTAGCTGGTCCGCGCCTTTGCTGTCGCTGGCACGGAAGGCCACGGAGAGCATAAGCAGTGGGATTGTCCCGAAGAGCGATGGTCAAGGGTGTGGGTCCGGGTCCGGGTCCACCGCGTTCTCCCCGGGCGAAAAACAGCCCCCAAACGATGTCATCAGCACCGCCAGAAAGTTACCAGGTGCAGTGGTTTTGGCTTTTGCACATGAGTGAATGACAGGGAAACTTAACTTCCTTTAGACTCGGGAGTGAACTGCCAGAACACAGGATGGTGCATAATTTCAATTTTATGCTTTGAAAGATAAAACTCTGCCTTGCACGTTACTGTTTGCATTGATAACTGCATAAAAATATGGATTTAAAGACACAACACTTCTGTAATGCCTGTGGTTTGTGTTAATCTTAGTTTTACATCCCTGAAGTGGCAATTTTATGATAAAAAAGGAGCAATGTTTATGGTAATATTCATGTTAAAACATTTATATGGCAAACCCAATAGATGTTCTACCTGTTCTTAAGTCACAGCATGCATCACAATAAGAAAGTGCTATAATAAACATCAAAACCTGGGGATATATCTTGAATATAAATGTGTTAACTAATACATTTAGCATCACATAAAAATGACATCATATACACTTTAACAGTTCTGCCCCCCAAGGATCACATGGCAATTGAAAGATCCAACCTCCTCAGTATGATGAAGCTGAGCATCAAGGTGTTAATCCAGTCCTCGCTCAGCCTTGGTAGGACACTGGACTCCGAGTATCCTCCACTGCAACAGTTTTTCGTTGTCCTGGAACATTGCCTCAAACATGGATTAAAAGGTGAATAAAACTTTCATATTGTTGAAGGTAGAAACGTTCGGCAGTACGTTCACAACTCAACCTGGATCGGTGTTACTTTGACATATTTTAATTTAGCTTTGACGAAATTGTCATAATTTTAGGCGAGAATTAGTCAAAAAATTATCTTCGGCTAAAATTGCATGTAAATTTAGTCGACTAAATTTAAGACAACTAGTCGACTTTTATAATATTTATTCTAATCATATTTAATGGAGGTTCTCTGCTTCATGGAGCTTCTTCCACATGAACAAAGCTCAGACCTGTTCCTTTGGCAGAGGATTTAAATAATCTGGGTCTCTTTCTAACTGTCAGTGGAAGTTTGGATGATTTTAGTCTCTTTCCATTTTCATTTATCATCATCATTATCATTTGTCATATTGTAGTCGACAAAAATATCTGGACATTTTAGTCATAGTTTTAGTCTAATGAAAAAACGTTTAATTTAGTTTTAGTCCAATTTTAGTCTGCAAAAATATTACTTTGACTAAAATTATGATTATAAATATTTTTGTCAACGAAATTAACACTGACTTGGATTGACTTTATCTGTGTATATGTGGACTTATAACATATCTCACCTGAAAGCCCCGAGAATCCTGTCTCTTTATCTAATGGAGACTTCTCTGCATTTGCTCCGGTTAAGGCCCGGTGTAGGGATTTAGTCGCAATAATTTATCAGATCGAGACCTAATGTTTGCCATTGGATCTGACGACAAATGTGAAGAACCTTCTAACTGGATAATTGGCTTGAGAAAGCAAAATATGTTTTTGTGGAAGAATAAAAATCACAGTTCATGACACACTTTTGACGAATTCCGACACTACATAAGCCGCTGTTTTTGCACTTGCAGCCAAGAAGTCTTTTATAGGGCAGAACAAGTCCATCTGGGGCCCTTTGGAGCTGGTGGAGAAACTGTGCCCAGAGTCTGTAAATATTACCACAAGTGCCAGAGACATGCCCGGCATCAAGTAAGTCTCCACAGACCACAGAGCGTATCTTACCTGCCTGTATCTAGTCTAACCTGATCAATGTTTGGTTAGGACCGGGTTGGGAAGAGCAAGGGCTTGGCTGCATTTAGCCTTGATGCAGAAGAAAACAGCCGACTATATGAAAGCTCTGTTGGACCGCAAGGATCTCCTGAGGTCCATCACATTTAACCTCTCATTAGGTGCAAGTGTAAAAGTTTGTTTTTTTATTTAATTTAAATGGTGTTTGTCTCCAGTGAGTTTTATGACCCGGGAGCACTGATGATTGAAGAGGAAGGCTCTGTGTTGGTGGGACTTCTGGTGGGGATCAATGTAATCGACGCTAATCTGTGTATTAAAGGAGAAGACCTCGATTCTCTAGTAAATATATCACATTTTAATTATGGAAGTATTTACACGGTGGAGTAGACTAACATATGGCATCTGTGTAGGTTGGAGTAATTGACTTTTCACTTTACTTAAAAGACCCCGCTAACAGTGAAACTTCAAAAGAGTAAGGAGTCTGTTGAGTGACATTTGTTATATTGTGTAATGATGCGTCAGACAAATGCCTACTTTGTCTGTTTTAGTGAATCTAAGATGACAGCAATTCTAGATCAAAAGCACTATGTGGAGGAGCTGAATCGGCATCTCAGTGGAACGGTCACTGACCTTCAGGCAAAGATGGACTCTCTCGAGAAGACCAACAGTAAACTCGTTGAGGAGGTAATTCCTGAAATAATGATGTGATTGTTTGACCCATGTGAGACTGAATTTGTGCCTCTTTAGTTGACGGCAGCCACCGACCGGATTAACTCTCTAAGAGAAGAACAGGAACAGCTACAAAAGGAGAATGAGTCCATCCTGCAGTCCAGCCAAAAGAAGGAAGAGGTCAGGTCTTGAACACTGACTAAAACCCCAAAACATAAAAATCCCATAAATTTGCAGTGCATTTTCTATACCAGGCAGCACTGCAGGACAGCCAGGTGGAGCTAGAGACCTACAAACAGACTCGTCAAGGCCTGGATGAAATGTACAATGTGGTGTGGACTCAGTATAAAGAAGAAAAGCGTATTCGCCAGGTCCGTTTCAAAAGTTTGAATTTGTAGCAAATCTGAGACTTTATTTTTATTTTTGTTGTGATTTTAAGGAGTTGGAGCGTGAGTTGGAGTTACAAGTTGGGTTAAAGCAGGAGATGGAGGTGGCCATGAAGCTGTTGGAGAAAGATACGCATGAAAAGCAAGACACACTTGCGGCTCTGCGGCTGCAACTTGACCAGGTCAAGACTCTAAACCTGCAAATGTTTCAAAAAGCACAGGTATAAAAATAAACTGATTATATTATCCTGACTGAAAAGCAAATTAATTTTACAGTTTCTGTTACATTTTTATGAAGGCTTCAAAACAGGAATCAGAGAAAAAGCAGGCAGAAGCAGCACAGCTTGAGCAGAGGATGCATGAAATGGAAAAGACGATGGAGGACCTAGAATTGAGGTTTGTACACGCAAATGAGCTGGTAAATTCTGCACATTCTGTATTTTTATTAAGAACTTTTTTATATCAGATTAAAAAACTCCGAACATGAACGCAAACACAGTGACCAGACTGACAAAAACATGCGGGATGAGGTTGAGGGGAAAGTGACTGCACTACAGAAACAACTGTCTGACCTTGATGCACTCAGGTGAGCTTATCTACAAGCAATACTCGTATTGTGTTTATACGTAGATTTGTTTTTGAAGTTAAACATTAAATCGTATCATTAGTTTGTATAATCTTCAGGTGTGTAAACCACACCTCACATCAGTAATGTTTTGTTTTTGATTTGAAGGCTGGGTTTGGAAAACGAGCTGCACACTGAGAGGGAAAAGAGACAGAGTTTACAGAAAGCTCTTCAGAGGGAGCAAGACAACAGCACAGAACTACGAACACAGTTACAACAACTGCAGGGGCTCCATGCTGTCAGTTTAGCTTTTTTATATTATAACGACAATGAAATATGCACTTGTACTCAGTCTGAATCCCTTTATTTTTTTGCAGGAGTTGGAGGGCCTTAAACAGGAAAAGCAGAAACTACAGCAGAAGTGTGAGCAGCAAGAACAGGCTCTACAGGAGATGGGACTACACCTCAGCCAGTCAGTATCTGGAGCCAATATAACATTACAGTACATCAATTTCTGTTTGGAATTAAAAAAAAGTATTTTAATCTTAGGTCAAAATTAAAAATGGAAGATTTTAGGGAGGTTAATAAAGCACTAAAGGTAAAGATGCATCAGTACGTTCACAAACGGTATGCTCGATCCATTTGCCTCAAGTGTTTATTTTCTCTTCAGGGCCAGGCCTGGTTGAAAGACGATGAAGCTACTCAATGCAAGCAATGCCAGAAGGATTTCTCCATATCACGCAGAAAGGTATTCTTACAGCATTTAAACGCTTGTGTAGCCTTAATACTGACTGTTGCTTTGTGCAGCATCACTGTAGAAACTGCGGAGACATTTACTGCAACAGCTGCTCCGGTAACGAGCTGTCCTTACCCTCATACCCCCGTCCCGTTCGTGTGTGCGACATCTGCCACTCCCTTCTTCTGCAGAGAAGCAACTCCTCAAGTTCTTGACACAATGACAGTATTTCCATAAGAGCAATGTAACTGCACTTACCATTTTGAATGAACTAGAATTGAACAATATCATGAAATTTAAATCAATGATGTCTGTAGCCAACAGATAATGTCCTTACGGGCCATTAAATAGCCTTGGTGTTTAATTTCAGTTTAGTTTGAAGAGAAATTAACTCTCTCAATGCTGGATAACGAAAAATGTATTTTAATTTTCAAATATATATTTTAGAATGTATTGTAAAATCTTGTAAATTGTTACCCAAACTTTCTGAAGTCATTTGGAAAAGAACCATTTTTATCTAAACATTTGATAAAAGTCTCTTGCAACTGTTTTTCCAGACCATTTTATTCACTTTTTGCACATGAATTACAAATACCATGTAAAGCAGTAGAAACCTTCAAATCAGCAGATTTAAAATGTACCTGCCTGGAGTAACCCACATTTTAACTGCCTCAACAACTTTATAAAAGAAAACATGCTCAGTGTAAGCCTGTAAGAATTTGAACTGGAAACAAAATGAACATGTAAAATATAGAAGGATTAGAAAACGTTTTAGCACATGCTTTCACACATTACACATGTCAAAGCCACCAGCACGGAGTGAAAATCTGGAGGGATAGACAAGTGACAAAAACGGCACGTCTCCGGGTAATAAAACAAAGCACAGATTCTGCAATTTAAATCAATCTGTAACTAAGAATACAAACAGCACTTCCAACAGTCTGGACAGAAGATGAACATATCTGGGAGTTCATCCGCTTGAAACAAAACCCCGCTTTCAACAATCAAACCTACTGTTTGCTTCCTACACAAGACATACGTTTCCAGTACGTTCAGCAAATTGCCGAGTTAAAAAAACAAAGTTTAGTGAACAAATTTACATTCCCCATCCCCCTCCGATTCCATTCATGGATCCTCTGTTCCCGCCTCCACCTCCGCCACCATAGTAACTGCTTCCCATGCCACCCTGGTTACCTAACAAGAGACAAAATACATACTATAGGACCGCAGAGTTCTACAATACAAAGTCATTCATCATCTTAAGGAATACTGTATTTCTCAAACTGTAGACTACACTACATTACAGTAACATTTGGGTATTTAAAACCATGAGTGAAACCAAATTGTTCTGAGTTCTTTCCCAAAAAAAAAAAAAGAGACGATAATTTATTTTAGATCTGTGAATCTTAACATTTTATCTTTAGATGGCTCAGGGACTCGGTCTTGCTCTGCAAATGTAAGAGATGACACTCACTGTAGTCATTGTAGCCACCCATACTTCCTTGATTGTTATATCCACCAGAATATCCCGAATTCATCTGGCCTCCACTGTACGATGATTGACTGCCTAAAAATACAACATATATTAAGATAAAATAAAGTGCAACATTTAACTGTGAAGCTGGCACATTTGTGTCTCACCCATGCCACCCATCATCTGGCCACCATACGTGCCATTGCTGCCACCTGCTGTTGAGTTTAAGAACAGCTCCACATAGCGATGCTCTGATGACAGAAAGAGACAGGGAACATCAATCCTCTACTTCAGGGCTTCAGAGAACATCGTGGATTCGTTGCATCAGTCCACGCTCATCATTTTGGTGCACCAGAACATAATTAAATGTGACCACAGGGTTCATTGCCAAGTTCAATTCATCTTACCTCACATTTACGTAATATATGATCAATAAAAAATAAGGACGTACTGCCGACTTTCATTATTAGTAGGCCAGTATGGATCCAAAACTATAATTAAAATGGCAACTATGGCCCTATGCTATAATATATGAAGATCCAACAGATCACACCTGTCTAGCCAAGGAAATTGACTTAAACCAAACATGTCAAACTCAGACCAGTGATGGTTTTTGTTGGCCCGCGACATGGTTTCCATCTTCTATTATAACTGGTCTGCCGATAAATTGTATTAAAAGACGTTAAAACTACATTTCCCATAAGCCCCGGCCCCTTTGCCAGGGCTGAAGCGATGCCAACAGGGAGGAGAAGACACGGCTTTTACAGAGACTTTCCGCTCTTTAAACTTTTTTCCAACAAAGAAATGAGCAGAGGGAAAGAGGACGGAGAGCGCGGATGCTGCTGAAATAGGAGAGAGAGACTGACTGAAGACGAGGAGGGAAACTTTTTTTAGCGAATCAGGTACCGGTGTAGTTTACAGCCGCATAACATTAAAGCGAACGTCGCAACTTGCAAGTTCAAACACTGTCGCTTAAGAATATCCAAATCCGTGTGTAAAAGCATCAGGTGGTAACTGTGAGATGTGGCATGTATCTTGTGTGCTGCATCTGACACGCCTCCTTCTCTCCCAGAGCGTCATAAAGCGCTCTTTTGCTAAGTTAGACAGGATACGGTTCAGTACGTTTCTGCACTGATGAGTCTGTGGAGGAGGAAATATTTAAATGCTGGACCGAACCACTGTTACATCAACATAAAATGGGACTGATGAAAGGTCCAAACTGATTGAGGTCATTGTGTCATGAATTAATAATACACAAATTATTAGCCAACATGAGCTTATAACAAAAACACAAATGGAGTTTCTGGCCTTTAAGTTGGTATTTCTAAGTTTAAAATAAACAATAGAAGCCTTATGAAAAGCTTTTAAAAAATGTTTCTGGGTAGTGTGCAGTATATTTAAAGGCATATCAAATAATCAAAGCAATATTTAATCTATCTAAAGAAGTTTTGTGTGTTTTGGCCCCTGCTCCAAATGAGTTTGACACCCCGGACTTCAACAGTTCGAACGGAAGATACTGAAATTGACACGCACGCATGTTTGCCTTGTCTTTGGACATGGCCGCCACAGCATCTTCGTGAGTGGCAAACTCCACATCTGCCTCTCCAGTGACCCTCCCATCTGGACCGATCTCAATGTGGACCCTCACAGGATTTAATGGCGAGAAGAACTAAAAAAATAAAAAAAAATAAAAATAAAGAGTTAAAATGATGCACAAATGCACATGTCAGAACATCGAGACTGGTCCTTACATTGTATATATCATTCTCTGATGCTCTGTATGGTAGTCCCCTCATGTGAACGCAGTGACCAGTTGTGCTCTGAAAGGAAGAGCCACTATCGCCGTACCGACCATCCGATACACCTAAAAGGCACAATGGGGGATTTACATTACGAGTTCAATGATTCATATTGTGGATTGTTGAGATTATAAAGAGACCTGACCTGTAGACATGCCTCCTCCATATCCTCCACGGCGCATTCTGTCATAGGCCCCACCCCCACGGCCCATCATGTTGTACCCACGACCCCCCGTGGGCCGGTCGTAGGGTCCCGGTCGCTGCATGCCCATGGGCTTCCTCTGGGGCTCGTAATGCGTCCGCACCTCAGCGCGGCTGCTCTTGAAGATCTCAATGTACCTGAGACAATACATTATCACAGTAAGGACACGCACCAGACGGGAGCACACCAGGAAAGACTGCAACAATATTAAACTGGTCTATGTTTCTATATGCTGTCATTGTATAATCCATGGATAGTAAAACACCATGTGATCTTAAAAAAGGTAGCATAAAAGAAATGTATTTTTGCATTTTATTGTGACCACTTTTCTTATGGTTAACTTAAGGATTTTATCAGTATCAATGTTGCAACAAAAGCCCCCGCCATGACGGCCATATTGTAGACTCAAGGGCTCCAACCCATCTGCAGCCCACCCCAAGCAGTACCTGTGTAAGTGGGCTCCAGATCCTTGGGTACACTATCCTACTGATTGAGATATTTGGGAAACGTTCTTACCATCGTCAGCCTGGGCATACATTTAGTGCCAAGACACCATTTATTAACTCGTGTTCAATCGTATCATTGTTGGTGACAAAGCACTAATGTCCCAAAATGTAAGGTCAATAATATTTTAGTCTATGTGTACTGAGCAATTACTGATGGTTTTGTGAGATTTAAATGTTTACGGTGCACACCATAAGAAAAGCAACTTATCCAGCCAACCAACCAACCATCCCCACCTGTGCCCTATTCTTTCCTTGTGTTTCTTTAGAGCCTTTTCAGCTATATCCTGTGAAGCAAACTGCACGAAGGCCTCCCCCGTACTCCTCCCCTGGATGTCCACCGGCAATGTTATCCCATTTGGCACGATTTCCAACCCTTCAACCCAAGGACAGATAACCCCAGCAGGGGACATATTAAATCACAAGCCCAATCACAGACACTTTCTCTAAAACAAAGAGATAGACAACTTGTATATAAAAAATAAAAACCTCTATTACACACACAGGTTTAGTTTATACCAGTGATGGCGTATTTGATTACTACAAAAATTATTTACAAAAATAGCATGACAGTGACAGAGAAGGACTAAGAAGAGGGGCACTGGGCAGGACAATATGATGCCGCTAGTGTGTGGATGAATAAAGGGATAGATACCTAAGGGGTAGGGCTGGGCAATAAATTATTTGGATTAATTGCATATTTATGAACCAAACTCTGCCAAAACGCACACAAAAACCCCAAACCTTTTTTCTCCCACTTGTCGGCTCTTTAGACAATGTTGGAACAAAAAAAAAAAAAGCTTCTTTCTTTTTACCATATTGCCCAGCCCTACTAGGGCATGATAGGAGTTAGTGGTGGGTTATCAGGAATTTTCTGTGTATAACAAATACAATATTTAACTTTTGGGGCCAAGAGGGAAAAACGTGTAAATGATGAATAACCATTTTAATGAGAAAGAAATACAAAAAAGTATAAGAACATAAGGTTAAACTTTCAAATTTACAGTGAAAAACATCTACATTCATATTTAGAGAGAAGATTTTACCTGCGAAAAACTGTACAATTTCCTCTTTGCTACAACCAAATGGAAGGCCTCGAAGTCGGACAAGTCCATCTCCTATTGTGTCGGGACAGTTTGGACCAGTGTGTTTCAGAACCCAGTCCATTTCAACGTTGTTGGACTTGAAAACTACCCCCCCCAAAAAAAGGCACTTATGATCAAGAAATAATATTATGTATAAGAATAAATATATCTATGCCATGGTGTGGCAGCATACCTTCCACATATCTATGGCCCATTGTTTCTCTGTCTTTCTTCATAGAAACTTTCATGTCATCTTCTGTTTCCAACTCGATGAATGCCTCACCACTGGGTCGGCCCTCTCTTGTGTATGTAAAGTGGATTCCACCTGAACCATTAAGAACTTTGCAATCTGCAAAATATTACATTATTTAAAACATAAGAACCATTTGTTTTGTCATTATAATAATTATTTTTGTTTACCAGAGAAAAAACGCATAACTTCATCAGCGGAGCAGGACCATGGGAGACCCCTGATGCGTACTACATATCCCTCTTCAGCCATGACTGGTGATATTCCCTGAAACAAAGAGGCAGGTTCAGTCAACAATAATTTATATACAAGGTATGTTTTGAAACATTTGTAGTTTATATTAACTTTTTTAAACCGAAAACATGTTAATCTAACTGCTTAAAGATGATTGCTGGAATAGACACTTAAAAATATAAATTTACACCACCGCTGGTTTTCCATACGTCTCATGTGTTGGGAGCAGGTTTAGTTAAATAAGTACACGGTTATACATGAATAACATTTAATAGACTGTAGTAGGCAGGGCTACGTCATAAAATGCAAGAGAACACAGTAGTAGTTCTGATCATATATAAAGTAGAAGCTATTTCTTTGTTTTGTTTGGTTTGTGTTTTACAAAACAACATCTAAATAGAAGATGTTCTGGATTGATGCATTTAGCAAGAACACAAGCATTACTTAGCACGTAGACTACGAGGTTAGAGCGCGGACACCGTAAGCTAGCGGAAAAAGCTAACAACACGGCAACGGAGAGCATGCAAGAAAAATGTGTTTTCATTTATCAAAATGAGATATCTATTAGCAAAGATCGTTTTAATAAGTGAATGATTCAGCATCCAGTTGGGATTTGATAACATGCATCAAGCAGTGGCTTTTCTAAGCAGTATACCGCACACAGACAAGAACAAAAGCGGCCTGCTCAACCTGCGCCATGTTATTAGCGTTATTGTGGAACAAAGGCAAACTTTTGCCCAACCAACATTGAAGATGACTACGCTGGATTAGGTCAAAACTAATATTCAAAGTATACGGCTTCTTAAAATGTTTGAGTTGTAGAATAAGTTTTAATCAAAGAAACCAAATTACCTGATATGATCCTCGATCCAACACGCCGGGAAAATGTATGAACAGCCCTGCGTGATGCTGCAGTTGAAGGCTCGAGGTGGGTTGCCAGATCTTCTTTTAACCCCCGTTCACTGCAAGGTCAATGAAATACAATGTATTATAAAACTCCAGCGGGGGTTTTGGCAACAACAAATAGATATAAAAATGAATATGTCCTAAGACAACAACAATATAAGTAAAAAAAAAAACTATGTTATTGGATAAACAATGATAAACAATCCCTGGATGGTAACCACACAGTATCTGGCAACTCCGTCCTCTGAGAAGCGGGCGCCACCGTCTGGTCAGCGGCCACGCCCAACAAACATGACGTTGTAGGAGTGTATTAGCTGCTGCGCACTGGCCACGGACCCTGACTGGCCTTAAGTCATTTACCTGTGGTTGGGGTAACCACCTGAAATATGTATCTCGTGTGGTTGTCCTGCGCGCTCATACAACTTATTTTAGACATTTGTTCACGTTTTTAAATGTTGCCAGAACTTAACATAAGTTAAATTTACATTACAACATTTTAATTCCTTGCAAGAATTGCTCAATGATATGGATATTCAGGCTTTCTGTGAATAAGTAGTGACCACATATGGGGATGGCAATCCCCAAACACAAATGACATTGTTCTATCGCAGTCTTTATTATTGAAGAGAGAAGTTAATCTCAAATGTGTCATTACGTCCCACTTCTACTACTACGTCTTGGTGCGTTCCTTTACTGCCTCATCAGCTGGTCGTTATATTATATATTATATAACAATACATGATGAAAATGATTCCCATAAACTTCTATTGTGTTATTATGTCACTGCAATTATTTTATTGTATAATTGTATTATATTGAATAAATGATAGAATATGAGGGAAACACTGCTTATAGAAGCTCAACATGGCATAGCCAATAAATGAACATACATGTATTGTAAAGTGTGATAATAGATGGTGTTGGTTCATATTCACTTTTTGCTCACTACAGCATATATAATCATAGCATTTCTCATCAGAGATAGATACTGTACTGCCATGCGTGGATCTGTGCCTAGTTAAAAACAAAACAAAACAAACATGTGACTTATGTGACATAACTGCTACAAGTCTAAAAGTACAAACACCATTGGAAATCTAAAAATATCCACAATCCTAAGTTTAACTATAGATATTTATTTATGAAATGAAGCCCAACTAAGTTGGGATAAACTAATACGGCTAACTCCAGTTACTGGCCTTCCATGTCAAGTCTTGACGTTCGTTCACAGCCTCGTGATATCGGTAAACCTAACATGACGTTGCGGTCGCGTATTTGAGGGGCATCTAACATGACCAATAGGAAGCCCACTCGGTTTCCAAAGACCCAATGGGATCCTGAGACTTTCCCATAGAGGCGGTCTTTCTGAGAAACAGTGCGTATCGGGTTAGGTTGTTAGAAAGTTAATGGCTGGGGGAAAGAGATCCTCCTCAACCCTCGCTTCGGGAGAGTTTCTGGATTCCCTGAAGTAAAATCACGCAAATCACCTTAAACAAAGGGCCTGGACGGACGTTTGAGTCAACAACTAACGCGTTAACACAGTATCGTGAACATAAGTATGCAGGATGCAGTAGCCGGGACGGCAATGCTGACGGACGGCTTCGAGGACGAGATTGACTCGGTGACTCCTCGCTCCCCAGTGGCAGGGATGGGGGTAGGAGCGACACCAGGAGGAGTCGGACTGGGGGGCATTGGGATTGGTGTAGGCGGAAAGAAAGTACGCTTGTACGGGGAGCCAAGCGGGCCTGCAGCAGAGAGACTGGATTTCAAACTAGCGGCCGCGGCCGTCCTCTCCTCTGGTCCTGGATCCGGCAGCGACGAAGACGAGGTTTCAGAGGTAGCTACGCTATGCTAAGCTAAGTTAGCTAAGCCTTACCAGAGCTAACTAGGGGCTAGGCAGCATTCCGCTTTAGCGAGCTGTTCGTTAGCTAATACTTAGCTCACAGTTGGCAGCCACCCCCTCAGGCCGCCAAAATTACGTAAATTATCCCCACACCTTACTCAAATAGCACTTCTTGCCAGCTCGGGCTCTAAGACAGTGTTTGATGTATACAATGTTTGTTGGGGCAATTGCAGTTGCTCATGCTAGCCGGGGTAAATGTATTATTTATGCGGCCCAGGCTGCAACCACGGCCTTGTTCGGGTGGACGAGACGGCGGCCTCGCTTGGTGCTGTCCTCTCGCAACACCGTCACAAGTTTGTAACCCTTCCCCAGGCTTTAGCCACAACACGCACAAAATGTGTCCGCTATCCCGTGGACGGACTCGACTTGATGTGGTGCAATTACGTCACATTTCTTGAACATGTAAACAGTCTGAGTATCATATCAAAGGTAACTTTTCAGTCCACGTTGATTAGCTACTTCACGGGGTAACAACTTGGATGTTCAAAAGTCGCCGTTTTCATCAATTTCACATCTCAATCAGCGATATCTGTATTCAGTGTCTACTTTATTTGCGTTGTCACGGTTGTGAGCAATTTTTGCTGTCTGAAATAGGATAAGTGTGGTGACAGCTCATCTGAACATGCTGCAATTTTCAATTAGAATAATACATTTTGCACATAACAAGCAGGAGTATGCATAGGACTAAATCACTTCTTGTGTTAATAACACAAATTCTAATGTTTTAAGCTGTTTTTGTTGGCGCCATTGATAATGTAGGCCAGTAAAATGATTACACAGCATTCAGTAATTAGTCCTGTCCTGCTAATTTTTTCAGCTGTTTGTTTATTGAAGGCAAAGTACAGAAACTAGCAGTGGAGCTACCTCTTCATGTATCCCTCATCACTTGAGACACCTGCCTCCATCCATACAGCTAATGTACTGTCCGCTGGGTGGAACTTCATGAAAGCAGCAAAAGAAATATGACATTTTATTTGTCAAAATTGAAGCAAGGAAATTGTGAGCATACAAATATATGACTTCTATGTCATGCTTATAGATTCTGCTAGCTGGCATAATACTACTTTAAGAGTTGTTTGCTCTGCGGTTTCAACCCGGTGGTGAACTTGCTGCTCTGGGCTGTAGCTAAAATCTGAGCCCCAGGATTAAGCAGATGCCATTCTAGGCCTTTCCAGCTCTGTGGATACCATCACTCTGGGAACTGTAGTTCATTAATAGTGAACACTGATGTCCATTGTTGATTACAAAAGCCCTCATAGAACTACATTCCCCATGGGTTGTTGTGCTTTGCATTCCTATCCTATAGCTGAATTGCATTGCAGAATACTGACTTTCTCTAAATGTTCACCCACTTGGCCTCTCTGCGCCTCAAAATGCTACATTGTGGCTGTACATGGCTTGTGAAATGGAATGAAGGACTTGCTGAATTCTGGCACACTTTTCTAATGTTTGTTTACATGTGAAACTTTTTTGTCTGCAACCTCTGCATTATAATTTAAATTGCAGCTGCTCATTTGTTTGTTAGGACATAGTACAGCACTACTGTATTAGTTGAATACAATTGTCTTTAAATTCTAATATATGTTTTGAAGAGCTAGTTCACTTGAAGTCTGTAAAATTGTGTTAGTAAAACAGATCGTGACATGGCCAGGCCCAGATTCGATGTTGTGTGCCTGTGCTGCAGCAGCTGACTCTCAGCTGAATCTGTCCATGTGTGCAGGGTTGTAATTCCCACTGCTTCCTATGCTGTCAGTCTGTTATCCCAATGCTCTCTTTGCTCCCTTTGAGCTGGAGAAATGGTAAACAAACAGGGGTTGTATGACTGACTTTTTATAGGTTATGAATGTGTTCTGATTTTGGAAACACTTCTTGTGTTTGTCTTAGGTGGAGTCCTTCATTCTCGACCAGGAGGACTTGGACAACCCCATCATGAAGACCGCCTCGGAGTTGCTTTTGTCCAGTGCCACAGATGGGGTCGATTTGAGAACTGTTGATCCAGAAACACAGGCACGGCTTGAAGCTCTACTGGAAGCTGCAGGTATGAACCTATTTAAAATGTAACCTTGACACATGGCAACAATAAATGATTAGTTTTATTTATTGACTCTTGGACATTGTCTTAAATTAATATTTGACCTCTGGAGGGTGTTTTTACCAGTATGAAACAGCACTTTTAAACAATGTTGTAGTTGGGAAGTCCTTTGGTCCATCCATTTTTACCCAAACGCTTATTGTAGGTGTATATTAGTTATTGAACCTGTATTGTAGGTGTGTAGATTAATCCAATAGTGCTGGCTGGCCTGGTTTGGGCTTATGAACATTACCAGGTAGCTTAACACTGCAATGCGCTTGAGCTTTTTCAGCATGCAGAGAGCCCACGTTGAACTGCTAATGGCTAATCTCGTTCTACTGTATTCCCCCTCCTGCCACAGCACGAGAGTTCACATCAGTCGGCTCGATCATAAAAGAATGTGTCTTCAGATATATTTTTTCCGTGATTTATTTTCGTATTTCCTGCTGTAACTCTTAAGATTGAATTGTTGACGAGTAACGTAAACCAACTAGCGAGAGCCTTCTGTGTGGGAGCTTATGATTGACAAAGGGTAGATGGTACATGCTGCTAGAGTTTGACCTAAATCATCCGTTTAGAGAAACATCTTGGCTTAAATGCTTTTGTAGTGATGTCTAATTGAGAGCAAGGATAAGCGACGTGGTCTTGTAGAGCTGCTGCTAGGCGTTAAAAGTATACTGTACAACTGAGGAGAAAGTTTGACATGTTGAATTAGAAAGATGATACCTGTTAGTAAAAAAAAAAAAAAAACAATCCTGACAAGTGTACATTGTGGTTTGATTTGTCAATTGTGTCGGGAGCATTAACTGAAATATGAAAGTGTTAAACTAATACATGACGTATCGTTCAGAACATGTTAGTAGTGAATTTCTCCACCATCACATTGTAGAAGTTTACACTATGGAATTAGTAGGTCAGGTTTGTTTGATAGTTAAGACCCTCTGCGGACCACAGCAGTTGAACCATTGCAACCTCTGAGATTTGTTGATTGTGACCATTCTAGGGTTGAAATAACTAATCAATGAATCGACAACGAATCGATTATTGAAATAATCAACAACTATTTTAGTAATCGATTAATCGTTTTCTAGTAAACACAGACTCAAATAGAGTACACTGAAAATTGTGTATTTTTTAGGAAAACCTACTTTGTTTTTAAAGTTGGGGTCTGTAGTGTTTTGTACATTGAACATTTCATAAATATCCGTCTGTGTCTCATCCAATCAGAAGCAGAATTGGCGCCAAGAGCCTCCAACGAACATTCAGTTTAATTTTAACTCCATCGACATGTCCTCAAGTGATGCCACTTTAGCTTTATGTGATTTATGTATATATATATTTTTTTAAATACAATTTTCATGCACCATTCACAGCCAGTCAATTAATCGTGAAAATAATCTGTAGATTAATCGATTACCAAATAATTGTTAGTTGCAGCCCTAGTTACCATTCAAACCGCAAAATGTATTTGATTGTGGTTAATGTTTTGGCCTTGTAACATTTCTACCATAATGATAAAGTGATCCAGCTTAATAACTAAACATCTGCTGCCATCTATACTCCTTGATTCATGTCTTGTGTCATCAATAATGGATAATAGTATTTCATTTTTTAATTCAGGGGACTGTCATTTTGTAGCAAATCCGTCCACTTAGTTATCTACCCCAGGGCAGCTGTGGCTACAACAGTAGCTTACCACCACCGAGGATGGAGTGAATGAATAACGACGACAGTGTAGCGTTTTGAGAAACTTGGTAATACAGGCTTGTAAAGCGCAATGCAAGTGTAAGGCATTATTATTATTATTATTATTTTGCTTCAAAAACGATAAGTGAACATCTAAAGTTCTAAAGTTAATTGTTATGAAATATTAAACACGTTGTACAAGCGGTCTGTTTCAACTTTATAAAGCATAGCGTTTTATAAGAGTCTTTTATAAGCTCTACTACATCATATTACAAATTGTATTTACGTCTAGGTGCGAATGTTGTCAGTGTAAACATGGGGGTGGTCGGACAGCAGTATTGAGTTGCTGGTCATTAACGGCATGGGAAACGCTGCAAAATCGTATCTAAAGTAGCAGTGAAACGTTTATTTGGCAGGAGCTGTACAAGAAAACATTGCCACCGACTTGGTGACCGAGGTTGTGTACATTAGGCGTCTTCTAGCCACAGGAATAATGTGACGCCCCGTCCCTGGAAATAGCTGTGATAATGAAATCAATCGAGCCAAAATTGCAATTTCAATGGTTGCATTTAGCAAATCTCAAACTGCAATTATTTAGGTCAGTGGTTTTCAAAAGGTGGGACGTTTGTATTTGCCCAAACTTTATTATGATGAATTGATTTGATGGTTATCCTCATGATCAACGCTTGAATGAACAAAACTCTTAAGATATCTCATCATCACACAGTCGAACTGCAAAATGTGTTTTTTAATTACTCTTGTTTTAATAAAGCTTCACCAGCTGATAACCGTTGATCGAGGTAATAGAATGGCCTCTGTAAACAACATAATATCCCGTCTCTGAAGGGTCTCATTATATATATTAAACTTGCCTTGTAGTTTACACCTCCACAAACATGTTCTGTGACGCATGCGATTGTGATACTAGTTCAGCAGTTTGAATGTCAGTCTTTTCTAAATGCTCAAGATATTCAAAATGTGCACAGTGATCTGAGTCGTTATTACTTTTGTAAACGTGAATTGACAAATCCAATTGCAATAATATTTGTCTGAAAAAATTGACATATTGCCTTTAGGTTTTTAAGTAAGGCCGGTTTCCAGAAGAAAATTGTGCCGAGTCAAGAACATCTTAAAGCTGGGGTACCTGATTTTTATTGCTCAAACAGTGACATTTTTTCTTTAGACCCAAACTTGTTTCTAGCTCTCACAGTCCCTCCTGTGTATTCCTACTGTTCAAAGAATGTAATTATATGCACATTTCGAACCCATATACAGCATTGAGTGGGACAAGATAAATTCCACTGATTTAGATTAGACTTCTATCATCCATTGCTCAATAAAACTTTAGGTGAAGACAACACAACACGGGCTGTGTTTACGTCATACTCTGAGGTGGCAAAAATAAATGTATTCTACAACACCCAGCTTTAATGTTATTAATAAGACGCACATTTGTCAAATTAGGCTTCAAATAGTATTTGTTTAAAACAACTAAGGCCACGTGTTTATGGATGTTTGGTAAATCTTCAGATTAAATTGAGAGTGAGCCATTAACTGTTGACGTGCTTCTTAGCTTTGTTTTCAACTTTGCCATGAGAAACATTGCGAAATCTTTGAGAACCATATTGGTATAGTTTGACATCTGTACCAACATTAAAATGTAATAGTTTTTAAGCCGTGTGTGGTTTTCAAACATTTCCAAACACACGGCAGCTGCCCGTCCTGAAGCTTTTGTTAGCACCTGATTATACAAACCTATTTTGTCCACTGTCCTAATGAGCTACAGTTTTTCCTTTCTTGTTTACTGCCTCTTACCATCTATAATTCAAAAAGGATGAGCCCTTTTCTCTTAAACCACATAATCTACAGGACTGACTGCAATTGCTAAGCTCTCTTTGCTGCAGCCCTGTTTATTTGTGTAAATTATAAGACATAGATGTGTAATGAGGACAGTCTGATGATGTTACACTGTATTATTAACAATTGCTTGGTTGGGTTTTTTTTTTCTGTGTGTTTTGCATTCATGCCACTACTAACCTTGGATTGGATTGGCCTGACTGGACGCACTTCTTCCTCTCCCCTGGTGTGGTTGTGCTTCCCTGTGGTTTGCCTTGCCCTATGCACCTATGCCCTCTTGGTGTTTGGCAGGCATCGGTAAACTGTCCACTGCCGATGGTAAAGCTTTTGCAGACCCTGAAGTGCTGCGGCGGCTGACGTCGTCTGTGAGTTGTGCACTGGATGAGGCGGCAGCAGCTCTGACGCGGATGAGGGCGGAAAACACACTCAACGCCGGCCAAGCAGACAAGTATGTATCTGATCTACGCTTATACACAATTAGACTTCAAAACAATGCTACTATGGCTTTAAGGAAGGACTGTTGTGTTGCTGAGCGGCGTTTGTATGTTCACCTGTCACAGTGGCAGTAATTGTAGCAGTCTGGTTATTTTCAGCCGTAGTTTAGCCGAGGCGTGCTCGGATGGGGATGTCAACGCAGTCCGCAAGCTGCTCGACGAGGGACGGAGCGTCAATGAACACACAGAGGAAGGAGAGAGCTTGTTGTGTCTTGCTTGCTCAGCTGGATATTATGAACTTGCACAGGTAAACTTTCCTCTGGTCAAAATTCTTATTGAGGAACCAGGCTCTTTCTTATCTTCATGATTAACCTATTTTTAATTGCAGGTATTATTGGCCATGCATGCCAATGTAGAAGACAGAGGCATCAAAGGGGACATCACACCACTCATGGCTGCAGCCAGTGGAGGTTATGTTGACATTGTCAAACTCCTTTTGGTCCACGGAGCTGATGTAAACGCACAGTCTTCTACAGGTAAAAAATAATTGTTACTTAAAGACGTTCTGTTGGTGTGAATTTTATTAATCGTACTTGTTTTTGGTTACAGGTAACACAGCTCTAACGTACGCATGTGCAGGTGGCTTTGTAGATGTGGTCAAAGTGCTTCTCAAAGAGGGCGCGAACATCGAAGACCATAATGAGAACGGGCACACGCCCCTCATGGAGGCAGCGAGTGCTGGTCATGTGGAGGTCGCCAGAATGCTCTTGGAGTATGGCGCTGGCATCAACACACACTCCAATGAATTCAAAGAAAGTGCTCTCACCCTCGCTTGCTACAAAGGTCTGCTCTCTGGTCTTTCCTTGAGGTTCTTTGCGCAAGCCATTTTTAAGAGCTTAATTTCTAATCCTGAAAAATCTCACTACGCACAGGTCACTTAGACATGGTTCGTTTTCTGCTGGAGGCGGGAGCGGATCAGGAACACAAGACTGATGAGATGCACACTGCGCTGATGGAAGCCTGCATGGTGAGCATTGGCTCTAGCATTTTGGCATTTAACATTCTCACGATAATGTTTTTAAGGACGATGCATTGTCTCTTTAAATATATTGAGTAGACCATTTTATATTCTTGACAAAAAAACGAAATTCTGTTTTAAAAAAAGCTAGTTGGACTTAAATGTAATGATAAAAGGGAACCTAAGTGGGGTTAGTATGTGTCTGGAGGTTGGCTTGTAATCTGAGTGGGTTTGTGCAAATGGGAGCCATTTTTGATGTCTGAGAAATCGCAAAAATGGCTATTTTGAATAATTAATTTAAACTTTTATTGTTTAAAACCTAATTCCATATGTGTTCATTCATAAATGAATACCTTCAGTTACAATCTACCATGTAAATGATCTTGAAATAAAAGAAAAAACATTAAAAAAGATTGTAAAAGTATATGGGCAAGTTCAAATACTTGTATGTATTTGCCATTAGAAGGAAACCCATATCCCCAAAAATTGTTGACCCAAAGGCCTTGACATCTGAGTGACCCGGGATCATACATTGATGCAAAATTAAAGTAGATATAAAAAGATCCTTTTTCCCCCCGAAATATCCCCCCCTCGAATCGATGTAAAAAAATAAAAGAATCGATGTTAAAGCCACCCTCAGCTACTCCATTTTGCGCGACCGAAATAGACCGTAACATAGCTCGCTGTTTCTAACAACGTTAACCTTTTCTCAAGACAAGCTCCACACCTTCCCCGCCTCACCCCCAACACACTACACGCCACACCATGTAAACACAAACACGTGCAGGCATCGAAGCAGCAGACGCAGCTAAAGTTAGCATCTACGAGATTAGCGTTAGCGGCTAACGCAGAGTTTAGCATTTTGACAGAAGTTTACCAAAGATCGTAAACTGACAAACATCTGACCAACCTGCTCAGATTCTGCTGAAATCCTCATCAAATGTCTGTTCGTCAAATAATCCAATACCTACCGGAGCTGTCGTGTCTTTTTCCTCATGTTTACAAAGGCTGCACCGGAGGCAGTGAGGCGTTCGAGTGTGGAAAAAAATGCACTGCAAATTTGTTCTAAATGGTAGTATAATGTTCAAACTGCAAAAAATTGTTAATAAAAAATAAAGATTTGGTAAAATAAATACAATCTCAAAATGTTTGCTTTGCTACATAGTTTATTTATGCTGAAAACATGTAAATTTACAAGCACTCTGTCAAAATTATTATAGTTCATTTTCATGTCATAGTTCTTTTACTGAGAGAGTTGCAGTTTGTTACAAGGACAAAAATACAGATAAAACAAAAGAAACATTGGTATAAAGAAGTCATTCTTTTCCAAAAAAAAAAAAAAAAGGTTTAAAAAAAATTAGGAAAGATCGAAATCGGGAACTTCAAATCGGAAATCGAATCGAATCGGGGCTTGAGTGAATCGTTACATCCCTAATCCTTACACGTGTGGCTGTCGGAGAGATGCAACTTTTTTGTTTGTGAAACCGCTCTCGCATTTTTCTAAACGCTGGCTTTTGAGCAACGTAGGACGGTAACGTGTCTATAGTGAGTAATGTTATCAGTAAGGGAGTAGCATGCTTGTATTTTGATAGCTGGCTGAAATGATTCGGGGACTGATTGCGATGAGAGGACTCTTTGGCGCAGATATACTGGAGTTTTTTTTGTATTTCATAGCTTCCAGGTTTTCCTGCACATTGGACATACCTGCTCCATAATGCATTTGTTTGGTGATATCCAAAAGTTCTTACTGTGGAGTTGGGCGTTTACTTGTTGTACTTCAATATTTTAAGAAAATTCTAGCACGCATCAACATCATGATGATGATGCGGACACGTCACCTCTCGCCAGAGCAGTTGAGTTCTGATCTACAAATGATGTGGATACATGCACTGTTATGGTTGTTGCGTTCATTGTTACTTGAAGGAGGAGGAATTGTGTGTAGTCTCATCCTCGCGTTTTTCCGATTGAGCAATAAGCCGTCATAGTATTTATTGTACATATTGATAAAATATATATCCTCTGGTTTTCAACCAAAAAACTCAAAATATTTGTAGAACTTGTATAATTAAAATAACAAAATGCCCAAATCACTATATAGTTATTGTAGCAGTCCTCAAGACAAAAACACTCTGGGTCCACTGTACACGTTTGTTGTGCTTATCTCCACATGTTCTGTGTGTCTCTCTGTCCCAGGACGGCCATGTGGAGGTAGCCCGGCTCCTACTGGACAGTGGGGCGCAGGTGAACATGCCTGCGGATTCTTTTGAGTCGCCCCTGACCCTGGCAGCCTGTGGGGGACATGTTGAGCTGGCAGCCTTGCTCATAGAGAGGGGAGCCAACCTGGAGGAGGTATTGCCAACAGCTTTACTCCACATTGATAATGTACATGTAATCAGTGGTTCACTAGTCTTACCAAGTCACATTCTGTTTTGTGCACAGGTTAATGACGAGGGATACACACCTCTTATGGAGGCAGCTCGAGAAGGTCACGAGGAGATGGTAGCACTGCTACTAGCTCAAGGTAAACTGTTAAAACACTAACATTGTATCTAAACACTGGTAGAAAGGGATTTCTGCTAAAAAGTAATGTTGTTCTCACTTCAGGTGCAAACATAAATGCACAGACTGAAGAAACCCAGGAAACGGCTCTGACTCTCGCATGCTGTGGAGGTTTCTTAGAAGTGGCAGACTTTCTCATTAAAGCGGGTGCTGATATTGAGTTGGGTTGCTCTACTCCTCTCATGGAAGCCGCTCAAGAGGGCCATCTAGAGTTGGTGAAGTACCTTCTAAATTCAGGTCAGCATTAAAGAGTTGGTTGAAAGTCGAAAAGGTTGGATCTAATTCACATAATAAGTTATACCTTTTTGTAATTTAGGAGCGAATGTTCACGCGACAACAGCCACTGGTGACACCGCATTAACGTATGCTTGTGAGAATGGCCACACAGATGTTGCAGATGTGCTACTGCAGGCTGGAGCTAACTTGGTATGTTTCAAAACCATTACATCGGTTCCACTTAATGATGAAAACTTGTATTGAAAAAGCATTTTTTCCCTTCAGGAGCATGAGTCAGAGGGGGGGCGAACTCCTTTGATGAAGGCGGCAAGGGCGGGCCATCTCTGCACAGTGCAGTTCCTGATCAGTAAAGGTAATATTTACCTGATGTACTTTGGTTTTGAAAGTTGATTGAGCCTTTACTGTAATGTGCACTATATAATGTCATGAATGAAATGCCTCTACATGTGTTTCTTTTCAAGGAGCTAACGTGAACAGATCGACGGCTAATAATGACCACACAGTGGTGTCGCTGGCCTGTGCTGGAGGACATCTCGCTGTGGTGGAGCTGCTGCTGGCTCATGGAGCTGACCCAACACACCGGCTCAAAGTAATGACATGACTAACTGAGATTACTCTGCAGTCCTTGTGATTAATCAGATTTTCTTTTGCTTTTTAGGATGGCTCAACCATGTTGATAGAAGCTGCTAAGGGTGGCCACACTAATGTGGTGTCCTACTTGTTGGATTATCCCAACAACATCCTCTCTGTCCCAGCCCCTGACCTGTCACAACTCACGCCACCTTCTCAAGATGCCTCTCAGGTAAAGCTTGAGCTCGTAATATAAACAATATTACGACACCCACTACATGTTTTTATATTAAAACATATTTTCTTCTTTAGGTTCCCCGTGTTCCATTCCAAGCCCTTGCCAATTTGGTACCCCCCCAGGAGCCCGACCAAGCCCCATCAAACATCACCCCTCCGCCTCCGGTCTCAAGCAAGGGTAAGGGTGAAAGATCACACTAGAGATCAAACTGAAATGTGTTGTACATCTTATGTTTTTACAGATTATGTGTGTGTTTGAACTATACTGCACATTAAATTTGTAAGAAAAATAAAGTACCGGTAGAGGCGCTGAATATGTATGACTATGAGCTTTACTAATGCATATAACGCTGATCTGTGTTTGATTATTGTTATAGTCATGTCAAAGCAGAGGCAAGAAGCCCTCGGGCCCAGTGTCCCTGGTTCCACTGGCCGAACGGAGGCAGATCATCTGCCGACCTTCCACATGTGCCAGCCTCTGGAGTGCATTGTGGAGGAGACAGAAGGAAAGCTCAATGAGCTTGGACAGAGGATCAGCGCTATTGAAAAAGCCCAGATGGAGTCGTTAGAACTCATTCAGGGGGAGCCACTCACCAAAGACAAGATAGAAGAGTTGAAGAAGAGCAGAGAGGAACAGGTGTGTTAAGTGCCACTGTGTTTGTCAAGGCTCCTTTCTATAGTAGAAATGTGAGCATGACAGTTAGAGAAGTATTTTGATATTGTCTGAAATAAAAAATGAACGTTTTAGGTTCAGAAGAAAAAGAAAATTCTGAAGGAACTGCAGAAGGTGGAGCGACAGCTGCAATTAAAAACACAGCAACAGTTCACCAAAGAGTACATGGAGGCCAAGGGCTTGAAGGAAGAACAGGAGCCTGGACAAAGCCAGGGCCCTGGTCCTGGGCCGGGAAGTCCAACTGCCCCGATGCTCCTTCCCTCACTTCCAGGGGCCCACGTGCACACAGGCTCAGACACGGATGAGGAGGCCAACCGGGACGAGGAGCAAGAGCTGCCTCCAGACCTAGAACAGGTAAGATAAAAACGGAGCGGTTGTCACTGTGACGGGGTTTGATGTTTGCTTTATGTAATGTTTGTATCTATTCAGGATGAGGATGACTATGATGATGGGGATGTTTCAGACGAGGATCCAGACGGAGAGGAAGATTTTGCCAAACTTCCTCAGGTGGGCACAATTCTGTACCGGGACAGTCCTCAGCCTCATCAGCAACCTCCGCTTCCTCCTTCACCTCAGACCCAGCCACAGCCCCCACCACCTCCTCTCCAGGCGGCCTTTGTTCCTATCCCACCCCTACCAGACTACAACCCTGCAGACTATCCAGGGAGCACCAGCCCGGAGCTCCAGAGGGTACTGGTGGGCCAGCAGCAAGGTCAACACTTGGCTGGGATGGGTCCAGGAATGCTACCACCTCAGCCTTCGGACGGTCTCATGGTAGCCACACCTGCACAGACACTCACAGACACGCTGGACGACATCATGGCTTGTACGTCTTTCTCAGGTTGAAAGTTTCTATTTGAACTTGTATTTTGGGATAAACCGTATTAATATGTATTTTTGTCTGTGCAGCAGTGAGCAGTCGTGTACCTATGTTGAATACAACTTCGCCAACGCCATTGTCCCAGCCACCCACACAGACACCTGCAAACCTCTCCACACCTCCCTCCGTTTTGCCTCTCTATCCTTCAGTTGACATTGATGCACATGTAAGGAACTTTTCCAGATAAACAAAGTACTAAACTGAATATATCTCTGTACTTGTTCTGTTACTGAAAGCTGTTTTTGTTTTTCTCAGACTGAGAGTAACCATGACACTGCACTGACGCTGGCCTGTGCAGGAGGACACGAAGAGTTGGTGTCTGTTCTGATTGCCCGTGGAGCCAACATTGAGCATCGGGACAAAAAAGGTAGACTTTATTAATATCCATCTTAGGTTAAAAAAAAATAACAGTGAAGGTAGAGTACTGATTTGTCATTGCTCTGCAGGATTCACCCCTCTCATCCTGGCTGCCACCGCAGGCCATGTGGGAGTGGTCGAAGTGCTCCTGGACAAAGGTGGAGACATTGAGGCCCAGTCAGAGAGAACCAAAGACACTCCCCTCTCCCTGGCCTGCTCTGGAGGGCGGCAAGAGGTAGTTGAGCTGCTGTTGCTTCGAGGAGCAAATAAGGAGCATCGCAATGTGTCTGACTACACGCCTCTCAGTTTGGCTGCTTCTGGGGGTTACGTCAACATCATTAAGATACTGCTTAATGCTGGTGCTGAAATTAACTCCAGGTTGGAAACTATCCATATGCTAGAGTGGTTGATCATTTCATATCGCCTTCCTCTCACATACCTTTTCCGTCTTTAAGAACTGGCAGTAAGCTCGGAATCTCTCCTCTGATGCTGGCAGCAATGAATGGGCATGTACCAGCTGTGAAACTGCTGTTAGACATGGGTTCTGACATCAATGCCCAGATTGAGACCAACAGAAACACTGCTTTGACCCTAGCCTGCTTTCAGGGGCGGGCTGAGGTCGTCAGCCTGCTGCTAGATCGCAAGGCTAACGTGGAGCATCGTGCTAAGGTGAATGCTTTTGTCCTATAATCATCTTTAATAGTAATTTCTGAGTACTTTTCTAATGACTCTTCTCTTCCTGCAGACTGGTCTCACTCCTCTGATGGAGGCAGCCTCAGGAGGCTATGCTGAAGTTGGACGTGTGCTTCTGGATAAAGGTGCTGATGTCAATGCCCCTCCTGTGCCCTCATCTCGAGACACTGCCCTCACCATCGCTGCAGACAAAGGCCACTATAAATTCTGTGAGCTGCTTATCAACAGGTGAGTTTGCATTCCTTTGGACCTTAGATGTTTCAACCAGTCTGCCTTAAGGGGAGATAAATCCATTTTTGATTAACATAATTTTATTGTGTGATTTCCCACTGTGGTCTTGCTCAAACCAGAAAACAAACAAACATCACGGCCTAATCCAATGAGCCAGACATGGCTTTAGAGAAATTGGTCAATATATTTTTTTTGAGTAATGTTTTAGATGGTGTTCCGAGAAATCTTCCCCCCAAAAAGTGTACTGCGACTCCAAAAAGGTTAAAAAAAAAGACTGCTTTAGATTTTAGATCCTCTGCTCTTTATATAGCAATACTGTGCTAGAAATGTGTAAAAGAGAAAAAGTACCAGGAAGTGTAACATTCAATGAGAATATGTACAGCATGTAATTTCACTTCTTGGTATTCCTTTACTGAGTATACCTACTGTGTCCACAGGGGTGCTCATATTGATGTACGGAACAAAAAAGGGAACACACCTCTCTGGCTGGCAGCGAATGGCGGACATTTTGACGTGGTTCAGCTTTTGGTCCATGCCAACGCTGATGTGGATGCCGCTGACAACCGCAAGATCACGCCACTCATGGCTGCTTTTCGAAAGGTGTGATGTTTTTCGGATTTTGTCATGTTTTATGTAACCATGCGTGTATAACATTTTTGCACATCATCTTACAGGGTCATGTGAAAGTGGTGCAGTACCTCGTGAAGGAAGTCAACCAGTTCCCGTCAGACATTGAGTGCATGAGATATATTGCCACAATTACTGATAAGGTAAGTCTTTTTTTATTTTTTTGTTAAAGACTTGGATACGAACACTATGTATCCATTACACTCAATTATTAGATATTAAAGCTTGTAGCGTATGAGTTCAATAATCAAGGTTGTGTTGCCTTCGGGACTCAATCAAAAGAACCACCAACTTTATTGAAGGGCAGGCGTGTCTTGTTGCCGCTGTGTTATTAGCATTTCCTTGTTAACCTTTTGAACAGGGTTATAAATCACAAAACTCGCTGTCGTTTTGTTTTTGGTAATTTACCGCTAACTGGAACCGACGCTCGGCTCTCGTGCACCATCCGTGGATTGGGACTTCACTGCTCGCGAAGAACAAATAACTACAAATAAACAAATCGGATTGCACGGTTCTGTTTGAGTTTCACTCGAGCACCAAACGAGGGCGGGCTGACAAACTATCAATGTGTGTAAATAATAGAGGGTTATCATTCTGGACTTGCCAGGGTAGCCTAATAGAAAATCTCCCAGACGTGTGGAATCACAACAATCCACAATCGCCACACTCAATTGGTCTCTTTTGAAGCTCAATGCACATAGAAGATACAGCGCCACAAACTGCTTGGAGGAAAACAAAAAATTGCTTCCAAAAGTAATTGTATCACTTTTCTGTTGATATAGGAGCTGTTAAAGAAGTGCCATCAGTGCATGGAGACCATCGTCAAAGCCAAAGACCAACAGGCAGCAGAAGCAAACAAAAATGCAAGCATCCTCCTGAAAGAGCTAGACCTGGAGAAGGTAATGCTTATCCTTTGCTTTCTGATTTAGAAATCAGTATAATGTCAAAATGTTTTTTAATAGTCACGAGAGGAGAGCAAGAAGCAGGCCCTAGCAGCCAAGCGGGAAAAGCGCAAGGAGAAACGCAAGAAGAAAAAGGAGGAGCAGAAAAGGAAGCAAGAGGAGGAGGACGAGCAAAAGACCAAGGATTCCTCTGAGATGCTGGAGCAGAAAGAAGATTCTGCAGATGGTACACTTGAAACCAACAAATATTTAGTAAATGTTAGATTGTCTTTATGATGAGTTATCTTGAATGTGTTCTTACTTATTATTCTCAGAAGATGATGTTCCCATTGAGCCTCCTAGTGCGACCACCACCACTACAATCGGCATATCGGCCACATCCACGACATTCACTACAGCTTTTGGTAAAAAGAGGGCAAGTGTGGCCACAACCCCAAGCACCAATCGTAAGAACAAAAAGAACAAGACCAAGGACTCTTCTCCGAGTGAACCAATCATATTACAAGATCCACAGGTTGGCAACAAACCATGAACATGACGCACATTGTAGGAACAAAGTAGTATAACTTCTGTCTTTGTCTTAGGTTGCATTTGCACAGCACAAGGCTGACAAGAACAAGATCCACGGAGAGCCCCGGGGTGGGGGCGGGGGAGTGACGGGTGGCAACAGCGACTCTGACCCCTTGGACAGCACTGACTGTGCCAGCGAGAGCAGCAGCAGCGGGGGCAAAAGTCAGGAGCTCAACTATCTCCCCGACCTCACCTCCTCAGCTTCCTCGTCGTCGTCGTCCTCGTCTTCTTCTGCCCTCTCTTCAGGAGCAATCCTACCCCAAAGCCTCCCGCTAGGTCCAGAGAAAAGGCACTTTCTGCAGTCACATGTTGACAATAGATTGGACAAGGTCACGGTCTCCATCTCAAAACCAACACAGAAGTGAGTAAACTTTTCCACCTTACACACACATTTTTATATATATATATATATATATGTGTATTTTTGTGTTTCTGTCAGTTTTGTTCTTTTGTGAGGTCCTGTGAGATGCAAGTGTAAATTTTTGTGTTTCTGTCAGTTTTGTTCTTTTGTGAGGTCCTGTGAGATGCAAGTGTAAATTTGGCAAACATTGCAATTTCCTCTCAAACTAGGAAGGGCCCTCTGCATCTTAGTTATTAATCAAGGAAATACCGATGTACAGCATGTGAAAAAAAGTCTGAACAAAGCATAATATTCAAACACTGGTTCTGTATTTGCAGAGTTCCAGACACAAGTGACTCAATTATAAACTCCCTGCCCTCACCATTCAAAACCATGGCTCTACCTGTTGCCCCAACAAGCACTAAGCTAAGCCTTACGAGCCCTAAACGGGGGCAGAAGAGAGAAGAAGGCTGGAAGGAAGTTGTCAGGAGGTTGGTGAAAGAAACCTCAACATTGTGTCCATTTGTATACACAATCTGCTACTGATAATTACCAGTTTTTGTAATATCATAATTTTCTATTAAAATATTTGACCTGTCAAATACAAATCAACATGTAAAGTCTGCAGTTTAATGATTTACCCAAATTTTATAGATCAAAGAAGCTCTCTGTTCCGGCCTCTGTGGTCTCACGAATTATGGGCCGAGGAGGCTGCAACATAACAGCAATTCAAGATGTGACGGGAGCTCACATTGACGTGGACAAACAGAAGGACAAGAACGGAGAGAGGATGATTACTATAAGGTAAGGATTTTGACCTCTAGTGGACAGGTATGAATTAAGGGCTGACTATCGATCTCACAGTGAAACACACATCAAGTTGCAGATAGTTAGAACGTGCATCAAAGAAATACATGGTAAATGTGCAAGGAATAGATGATCTATATTATACACAAGGAATAATAACTTTAAGAAGAAGAATTTAGATCAATAAAAGCAAAATTGGCAGTGCAAGGAAATGACAAAACATGTTTACAGTTATAGTGGGAGGTCATCAGTGACAATGACCGCAGGTTTTGCATATACAGGGTTTCCCGCAGCGCTTTCCTGTTTGAACACTTTTTTGGTGGTGGTGGTGGTGTATTTATTTTGTTAATAAATAATTGTTCAATGTAGTAAACGAAGTCTGGATTACACCCCACCTTAACTCCCAAATTTCCTGGGGGAAACCCTGATACAGATTATTGCACATGGCCTGATATACAGTAGAATTGAACAGCGGTGAAGGTGACGGACCGCCTGAGCGGTTCAGCTCTTCTACAGTTTGGTGCAGTGAGAGAGAGGTGGTGTTTGATTTTGTAACCTTAAAAAGTCAGAAATTTGATACAAAATGGGATTTTAGATCTTAAGGTAAAGGTAAATTCAAACACAAGGCAAGTTTTTAAAGTGTTTTAAAGACCAGCTCTTCTTCTGATGCACAAGTTTTAAGTTTGGTTTCTAGCGATGCCGGGGTCAGTCAGACTGGCCTCGTGCACAGCGCGTGAAAACTTTTTCAATTGGCATCGCCTCGACACTTTTTACTTGATAGATGGATGGATGGATGCTTACTTACTGTATGCAGTGTGTGCCACCCATACCAGGCACTTTCAATAAAAGACATCAGTCAAAAAAATGTAATAGGCTATTATCAATAGTAATAAAAAGTGCACATTAACAATGTCCATTCTATAGCCTTATGGCAACCTCCTGAACCTCTCAGTATTGGAGTGCATGGAGAGGAATTGGTCCCTACAGTGGCTTCTTTGAGCGGCCACAGTGTCGTTGCAGGGGGTTCAATAGTAGAGATGCACCAATCCAGCTTTTTTGCTTCCGATACCGATACTGGGAGTTTGAGTATCCGCTGATATCAGATATTAACCAATACCAAGTGACTTTCTTAAAAGTAGTTTCTGTGAGTGAAGAAGTTGGTCTTCTTTTCTCCATTGTGAGATCAATTTAGTCATTTTCTTAAGAATAGAAACTTGTTTTAAAAGAGCAGAAATGTGTCTTGAAGAACACATCAAAAAGAACAACATAAAGTACAGTGCTACCGGGCGCTATTTAGGACAGCAACTGCAGATGGATTGAATTTTTTCTTGTACATGTTTTTATGGGCCAATGGCAGGGCTCGAAATTGCGACCATTTTAGTCGCATATGCTCCCAAATGTATGCCTTTGCAATCTAAAAATAGAATTGCGAGCATGTTTGCGACTGCGAGCATAAATGCGCTGGTCCACCTTCGCGTGCTACCTTAAAAAAAGCGTGCGTCATTGTTTTCACAAACGCTGCCTGTCAGCAACTGCAAACTTTTTTCTAAAACAGTTCGAGAGCAAATGTAAACTACGATATGTCCTCTTTTGACTCAGCTCCGCTGTCATTCCTGTCACACGCGCTGGGCCGACCTGCACCATCCCAGTGCGTGTTCTCTGCGTATAAATGTCTGTGCACCACAGATCTCTCTTGCTCTCTCTTTATATATATATATATATATATATATATATATATATATATATATATATATATATATATATATATATATATATATATCTATATCTAAACTCATTGGGACTCAAGGCAGCTCTGAAATGATGCTCGAAACTTCAATCCAACCCGCTCGCCACCTCGTGCAGCACTGAAAGCGGAGGGAATCCTCCCCGTGCTTGCAAAATAAAAAAGGAAAGTCACAAACGCAATGTCAACCACGTCTTCCGAGGTCCTGGCGAAGAAGTTTCCGCTTGTAGTGTGATCTATGGAGCTGTCCCCGCAGCACAGAGAGGAGACGGCAATGAGTGCGGTGAAGCAGCGACGGAGCAGAGAAAGTCGGGTGTTGTGAGGCACTAAATCTGGTGTCCCATTTACAGAGTTAAAATATGAGTTTTGTAGGTTGCTGAATCATTACAAACAGCTAAAATAATACATCTAAAATGCAACGGAATGCTGGAGGCGGCATGCGCTTCCCTGTTTATTTTTTTATTTTGTAGTTGTGCTCCGACCAAAAGGACAAGATCGCGGATACAAGCGGCCGAAATGAGCTTTCTTCACAGGGTGGCTGGGCGCACCCTTTGAGATCGGGCGAAGAGCTCATTTACCCGGGGGGAGCTCGGAGTAAAGCTCCTTTACATCGAAAGGAGCCAGCTGAGGTGCCTCCTACCAGGAGGCATCTGAAATTTGGAGGAGGCCTCGTGGAAGGCCCAGGACACGCTTGTGGGACTATGTCTCCGAGCTGGCCTGGTGTCGCCTCGGGGTCCCCCCAGAACAGCTGGAGGATGTGTGCGTGGATCGGGAAGTCTGGGCATCTCTGCTGAGACTGCTGCCCCCGCGACCCGGCCCCGGATAAAGCGGAAGAAAATGGATGAATGGAGTTGTGCTCCTACATTTTTTACTTGATTGGCGCAAGCGCTACCAAGAAAAATAGTTCACTTCGAGCCCTGAGTGGGGTTTTGGATCTTCTTCCTGATGGCGGCAGAGAGGAGGAGGGATGTAGAGTTTTTTTTGCAAACAAGATATAACAACTATAGACTAACTATTAATAAAATGGAAAAACATTTAACAAGAATAACTGGACTTTTCTACACTACAGCATATTATTAGGCTACTTTAGGTGATCCAATCATAGTTTCTGTCTCAGCCTTGATTAGTTGCCGTTAGCATTAGCATACTGTTGCTAGCTGCGGCATTTTGTGCGGTGATCAAAAGTACATATTCAAATGTTAAAACTAAACCATTTAATTCTCCAGGTTCTAAGCTTCAAAATGACATGCAGCCCATATTCACTTCGACTTAATTGGTGAAAGTTTTAAAGCGATCAGAGCCAAAACGGGTATCTTTTCAGTATCGGATAATTGTAGCCGATGCCTGATATTGTATTTTTTCTGTGTATCGGCTCCAATATCGGCTCGGTGCATCCCTATTCATTAGATCCTTTTTAACTTTCGGAGGCACTAGGCAGCTGTCAGTCAGAAGATCAGAAGAATGCACAATCGAGAGCATAACAATAAAATGTGCACAACGGCACGAGGGTGCATCATGTTGGCTACATCCTTAGCATTGCAGTGCGGCGAGCTTATAAAAGTTACTATAGCAATGTGTCGAAAGTTGCGTTCGTTTGTCTGTGCCCTCATTTTGCACGGGACAATCTTGAGTGCTTTAAGTTGGGGACGGGGGTGTGAGGGGCACAGAGGTGCGCACGTGAGTGAAGGGCAGGCTGCCGTGGTGTTTGGTAATGCTCTGCAGCAGCAAAGACTCCAGTAGCACCATTCTGACAACGATTGCTTTAACTTGAGAGACATGCATTTTCTCTTCTGCAAATCTTTCAAATTGACTGATAAAAATAAATGGGCTACATATTAAAGGAACTATTGCAGATGCACCATAATCCATTGTTGTTTTAAAATGCCTAAACCTGTTGCATTTGTTTTTAAATGAATGAAATAAATAATAAAATGAAATTAATTTAATTGAAACCTAATTGAGAATGTATCATGTTTTTGCAGGGGAGGCACAGAGTCCACCCGGTATGCAGTCCAGCTCATCAATGCGCTAATTCAAGATCCTGCCAAAGAGCTTGAGGATTTGATTCCCCGAAATCACATCAGAGCACCAGGCTCTAAAACAGCAGCTTCTTTTTCAAATACAACAGGGGCCTCCAGTTCTACCAATAAGCCACTGAGCTCACTGGTCTCGTCCTCCGGGGTCCCATTCCAACCCGTTTCATCTTTGTCATCCTCTCAGGCCAGTGGAAAGCTCGGGAAAGGTTTGCCATCAAATGTCAGACAGCCTTTCCCAGTGTCACTTGCGTACGCCCACCCTCAGCTCGCTATACTCGCTGCTCAGACCATGCACCAGATCAGACATCCACGTCTGCCCATGGCCCAGTTTGGCGGCACCTTTTCCCCTGCTGCGAGCACATGGGGTCCTTTTCCTGTGCGTCCTGTCAGTCCCGGAAGTGCTAACAGCTCCCCCAAACACAACGGGGTGAGTGCAAGTGTTGCTAGCCAGCCAAGACCCAGTTTGGCCCATGGCGATCACAGTAACACGTCAAGCACGGGAGCGCCGGTCACAACAACTACCACCACCACTACCAGCACTCCCAACACCTCCACGGCTGCGGCCTCGCCTAATACCCCTAATCCCACCCCTTACAACCCCCAACCCAGCGCACCTACCCCATCATCTGTACGGAAACAGCTCTTCGGCCCTGACCCTAAGCCCCAAATGGTCAACTCTGTGTCGGTTTCAGCTTCCCCTGCTACTAATGTTAGCAATACAGTAAGGGGAACAGGGTCTCCAGCACATCACAATTCAACCACACATGCTGCTAATTCAACACCCCAACCTCTCGGACCCATTTCACAGACCCCCATCCAGTCAGTTAAAACAGACCACAGTGCTGTTGCTACCCCTGGAAAGGACAAGCCTTCACTCCCAACAGAAAGTCAGCCCATTTCAGTCAGTGAGAATATCGCCTCAGCAGGTTTCACGGCCCCTTCCATGGCTCCATCATCGAAACCAGAGTCCCGACAGCAGTTGCCCACGGCACTCTCTTCTGTACCTTCTTCAGAGGCAACGCCGGCCCTCCTAAACCCCCAGCCCAGCTCCAATCTACCTTCCGCTGCCCCTCCTGTCCAGTCGCACAATATTGCACATCCCAACAACACTGTACCCCATTTCTCAGCCCCTGCGCCCCGAGTCTCTCATCGTATGCAGCCGCCAGGGCCTTACTATCCTCTTCCTGAACAACAGCAGCAGCAGCAGCAGTCTGTGTTTGTGCCGTTTAACACTCAAGAGCCCCCCAAACCGTCCCAAAACCAGACCTCTCAGCCTGCAAGTCTGCCTCCCCAAGCCCAAGGTCCAGGCTCACTCCAGGTGTCTGCTAACATGGGGATGATCAATGGTTCACAGATGCACGTTGCCAGTCCGGGCAAAGCTCAACAGATCACAAACTTTGGTCCGGCTGGTCTCTTCAATTTCAGCAGTATCTTTGATAACAACAGCCAGGTCAGTTACTGCACCGACTTTTTATGTGGTTTATTTAGGGCTGGGTGATTAATCAAATTCATTCGATTAATTTGTGCTTTTGAAAACAGACTATGTGGAAAATGGCTAAATCATAAAATCGTGTCAGTCACTCCATGTCCGGCGTGGGGCTAATTTAGCTTCTTCTCGGACCGCTCCATACCAACTGTTTTCAAGAATAACACAAGTGGAGAACCTAGCGACTCTCTGACTCTGCTGCTTTACAAAGGCTGCGTGTTGTATTTTCGGAGTGTTTTCATCCGCTAAAACAGGTTGGCTTTCCCCGGTCTGATCCTCGGCCGCTCTCCTCCTGCTCTGAGCAGAGGCAGCAACATGCTTATCTCCGCCCCCTTTTCCCTTTATTCGAGTCTATGGAGGTGGTCAGACAGAAGCGCTTGAGGTTTGAGGATAAAAATAAAATGCTTTTGAAAACTCCATGGCTTATTAAGTTTTACTTTTAAGAGCAGATACGACATATTTAAACAGAATTAACTATTTTAAATAATTATATAATTAACATAAATGTAAACAGTGCTGGACCATCTATGTAAGTGGGTTGTATAATGTCAGGTCTAAAGGGATTGATTCATTATTTCTGTAAAGTGCAGAAGTCTAATGTGTCAACCTGAAACGAGTGATGGTAAAAGCATATGAACTTTGAACTTATTTATTAACTGGAAAGATCAGCAGTCGCTTTTAAGTTGATCTCCATTAAAATCGTAATCGTTCATATTGGGTAAAAAAAAATCGCCCAGCCCTAAGTCTAATATAAATGTCCTATTGCAGTGTACTTTCATAATATTGCATGTTATTTTACACAGGTGAGCAACAATCCAGTGTGGAGCCATCTGCCTGCTCGGTCACCCCCAGAGCAGTCCTACTCTGCTCCACCAAACTACATAGCCATGAGTCAAATGGACAGTATGATTGCCCAACCTCCTCCAGACAACTCCAAAGCACCTGGCTTCCGCCCATCCGCACAGAGGATCGTCAATAGCCCCATCGGTAACTAGCATCATGGAGGAATCAATCATCATCACTGTTGTAAATCATGACCTCTATTCCTTTATGTATTCTAGCCTATACCACCAATCCCGTGTATCTGCATGGACATAATGCGCCTTCCTTCAGCAGACAGCACTTTTCCCCTCATCCATGGAGTGCGTCAACGTCAGGTAGCCTTCTTCAACACGGCCCTACAAGGTTTCTTTACTTGTTATTTAGATTAATTACCTTTCTCTTCTTCAGGTGATGTCCCTGTACCACCTCCCGCAACAGTGTCGACATCTGCATTGTCCACATCAGTAGTGGCCCCCCCTCCTCCTCAGCCCAAACCGGGAAGCAACTCACAGCAGGATCGGAAGGTGCCACCACCAATTGGGACAGAGAGGTTGGCACGGATTCGGCAAACTGGTTCAGTGAACGCACCCCTCCTCACCACCAGTTACACTGCATCTGTCGGACAGGGAGGCATTTGGTCATTTGGTGTTGGCAGTGCTTCAGGTGAGTCAAGTAATGTGCATTCACACTGTAAAAACATAGATCATATTTTTTCCACACAGTTCCTAACCTATCTACATTTTGGATGCAGAGGCAATGTCCGGTTGGTCGCAGCCGCTGATGAATAGTCACATGATGCATCCACAGCTGCAAGCTGAACAATCGGCTTTTTCTCAACACCAGCCGATGGAGCAAGATGATACTGGCATCGCTAACCCTGCAAACAACTTCCACCAGCCGCAGCATATGCCCAACAGCTACATCCCGGACTTCCCTAAGGTATCTATAGTCTTTGGACTCATCTGTGAACATTTAAAGTCTAATCTAATACTGAGCTTTTTTTTGATAGGGAATACCAATATCAATGTATGGAGGAACCATGCTGCCCCCTCATCCACCAATGGCAGAGGGGCCAGGAGGGGCAATGTACAACGGTTTGCACTCTGGCGACCCAGCATGGAGCCCCATAATCAAAGTGGTCCCAAATAACGCAGACAACTCAGACCCACAGCAGCAGGTAATGTGGGCCTATTTGAAGTAAATATTTAAGAGTTCAGAAGAAACTGTAGAAATGTCTTTATTTATTGATTTTTCTTTTTTTCTTTTCTTCAGGTGTGGCCCGGTACCTGGGCACCTCATCTGGGCAATGTGCATCTGAATCACGTGAATTAGGCAGCGTCCACAGCAATCAATCACAGCATGACTCACAACAAGAGTGAAAAAGAAACTTGACGACGTATGACAGATTAAGACTAAGCTAAAAAAAAAAGAAGAAAAAAAGAGTACTACAGCGATAACTTAACTAGTGACTTATGAGTGCAGAGCAGGGGTAAAAGAATTGGAAGGTCTCATGACGCCATTCTTTGATGTGCCTATCTCTCCTATCCACAAGGAAGAATAGAGTTGGGCAGGAGCTGTTTTCAGTGTCCCAATGATACAAGCAAACTTGTGCGATCAACTGTTAAACAGGATCCATTTTCTGCGTAGTTTAGAGATTTTGACTTAAACCCACCAACACCTTTCTTGGGCTTAAGGGGGCTCAACATGAAGTAGCTATTAAATGGCCCAAAACTAGATGATTACCAGAGGAGAACGAGAAATCAAAACCTTTTAGAGTGGTAAATACATGTATAATTGTTTACATACTAAAAAGGGTTAAAATGAGAGTAAATTTCATGTCGTATAGTGGCTCTACTTTATGTAGCCTGTATTAATGTGAAATATTTACCTTAATATTCAAATAAAAGATTGAAAAGTGTGTCAAGTCTTTATTTGGGGACATATTTACAGTTTTTTTTGTACGGCCAACAGTCTATCTTGTGGGACTGTGTATTGGATGTTTTAAACTTGGATTTCGTTATGCTTAACATACTTCATAGCCATGGACTGTAAATCCAGAATAATTAAATAAATTTACAGTCAGTGTGCACAACACAGGGGGCAGCATTTTTCTAACGTTGCAGTGACTAAATTATAATTAAGTTAACGGCATGAATAATTGTGAATTAAATTGCATCTTGGTCATTTTAAAGACAATATGAGAAGTTTGTGTCAACTTTTGTAACGCATAGCCATCAATACATGACTCTTAGACTGAAAGTCGAGAGAAACCGGAAGTTATGAAGGCTGGTTTCCGGCCTCTACCTGCTTTAGTTCCTGCAAACGATGGCGGCCACAACAACACCAGTCGGGTCTGACCAGGCCACCAGAACATCTGCACCGCCGATACCTTTTGACTTCTCGCAACCACCGAATATTGAAGGATTCACGCCCCTACCGAGGATAAAGGAGGAAGGTTTCCAAGAAAAATTCATCAGAAAAACTAAGGAAAACCCGTTTGTCCCTCTAGGTGAGTGGGAACAGTTACACAACCTTAACAAACTTGAGAGCTCTAAATGTAACACTTACTGCATTTCCCCTCTTCCTCTTGTAACCTCATTGTTATACTTTATTTCGAATGTCTACGTTGCGACCAGTAAGTTGTAATAGTACATACTATTAAAGTAATTATATATTATACCTGAAATTCTAGTAAAAATTAATATTTCAATGACAAACATGCATAATATGCATGTTTGTCATTGGAATAGTGTTTAAGGCACACATGAAACAGACGTGTCAAAGCATGTGCAGTAGAGCTGCATTATCACACAATCTATACACTTACCAAAGCTATTTCATTGTACTATATTCTCCATATTGTCCCATTACACCGTTTTTATTTGACCCCTGCGCTGTTTCCTACAGGATGCTTGGGGACCGCTGGAGCACTAATCTATGGTCTTCGTGCCTTCCATCATGGAAAAACCAGGCAGTCCCAGCTGCTGATGAGGGGTCGAATCTTTGCTCAAGGCTTCACTGTAATTGCAATTGTTGTTGGTGTGTTTACCACAGCAATGAATCCCAAACAGTGAAATGCCATAATTCACGGAGTGATTAGGACACTCTGACGATACGACCCACATACTATCATACAGATTATTTATTATTCTACATATACTCATAATACAAGTGTTGGTTGAAACTTTGACAATACTTTTTCAAAGTATTGCATACGGACGAAGAGATTAAGATTTTCACCAAGTACAGAATGTCTTCATGGTAATGTAGTAAACAATCAAATGAAAATGTATTGGTTTCTGTTTAACAAAACATCACACATGTAGCTGCACAATTATTCAAGTTTATTGAAGAGACTAGATGAAATGTCTAACAAAAATTATGGTCATGGTGATTTGATGTAGTGTAACAAGTTACAAGTTTTACAACAATGTAAATAAGTACATTAAATGAAACCTTAAAATTACCATTAGTTACAGACCATTTATTTCCAGCTTTAACATTCTTTTTTATAGAATTAATGTCCAAACAGGCAACATGTGATACAAGAAATTTAAATTGACAAAAAAAGTTAAGAGCATAACTCAAGAGTAAATTTTTGTGTATGATTGTTCATGAATTCAATATACTTGAATATCTTTGGTCTGTAAATATGCCTCCAGAATTATTTACTTATTGTGGAACGAATTTGTAGAAAAAAAAACTTCAAGGCCACAAGCTTGTATGTTTAAAGGAAAATAGTATGCTACAGTATTTTACATGGCAATGGACTGAAAACAAAACACAATCTGCACAATGCAATTAGGCAAATAATTACAATCTGATCTGCATTGGTGCGAAATAAATAAGTACCCAAAAGGACCAAATTGGTTAATATACAAAATAAATTATTAGTACAGCATGCGTTTAAGTTTAACTATAAGGTAACAGTACATAAAACTTTATTAAAACTCGTAGTACAAGTTTTTTTTAAAGTAAGTAATTTAAGAATAAAGTAAATCAACGTAAAAGTACGGGGTTCAGATTGTTTGTTAAAAAGGCATTGGATGAAGGAAAATGACTAATGGAAAAACAAACCAAGGTCAACTGTTGAAACTGGAAAGGCATCACTTCTTAAATGCATTGACGTATTCCTGTCATGTTTTACTAGCGAACCAAAGGAGTCTGTTTGAGAGAGATTAAAACAGAGCGCATTCGGGAAACATCTTTGGCCTGTTTGTTGGTTTTGGGATTGAAGTCACAAAGACGAGCTACTCTTTCCCATTCAGTGCCACTGCCAGGGCTGTCACCGTCAGTCTCTGCCAGAAAAGCCTCCTCAGATGCTCTGCAGATTGAAAGGGGAGAAAAAATGAGTGAGTAAAAATGTGACGGATAATCTACTGCTAACACACCAGCTCTAAACATGCTGGAACGACACTGACGTATAGTGTATGAAACACTGAAAATACAACAATCACATGCAATACTTCCACATAAAACTATTATTTCATTGACATGCATTCACAAAACTCCAGAATTGGAATGTTGGTGTGTATATACTTATATTATCACATTAGTACTAAACCTACACAAATCCTATAACATCAGAGTTAGGCTGTTTGTAGAAGGCCTTGTCAGCAATCCTAACAAACAGCAAGCCCAGGAAAGCAGTAAAAGAAAAGAGAGGATATTCAATATTAGACATTAAGGCAGAAAATGTAACATGTAAAAGAGGCTAGTTCTAATGGAAGTAGCTCTGACGATGACATTTATGTCCACAGAATGCATTCCAGCAAGCCAGTTTCCTGTTTGTGTTTTGACTGGATACACAGCCTAGTACATGAATAGTCCCTCTGGTTTCACAACAATTTTAGAAAGCAGTTTTTGCTACAACTAAAGTCAGTGATGCAAAGAAATACCGTGCCAGACTTGGGCCGAGTCTGTTGGAAGATGTGAAAGAACAGAGGTGTTGGCAAGTCATGAAAAGGCAGCAACACATTTTTTCCCCAGAATAAAAAGACTTTAACAATGAGCACAATAATAAACACCTGAAATGTTTCGGGATTCAAAATAATCGCTAGAAAAATTTACCCGAAACTCACCTGTTATTGACCTTGTTCTTCTCCATTTGCTCGTTCTGGTGTACATGCCAATCTTCGAGTTCCTTTTTAGCTTTTGCCTTCCACTCTTCCTCTGCTGTTTTCGACGCAGAGTCTAGGAAATCACAAAAGTTGATCATTTAATGTTTTCCCTTCTTACAGGATATTTACTGTACATGGAGCTATGAATGTTTTCTCACCTAAAGCTTCAAGGCGTGTCTGCTGTTCTTCCCTCCACTTGCGTAAACTTTCTGGTTCTTGCCTCTGATGATCCACCTGAGCAATGGCCGCGTAGGAGTCTGTTGGTCCATTGGATTCCTTTGTAAAATAAAATACACCGTCACTTGACTCGTTACAAAACAACGTGATGTGAAAACAGCAATGATACTGTTCACATCGCTTTAAAATGCACAATATACCCTATGTTGCTGAAATATCAAATAACAGTACACTTACCTCATACATGTCACCGTTCAATGTAGCAGGTTCCTCTCCAAACGGGTCTAACATTGTGTTAAAAAGGGAAATGTAAAGAAGTGAGAAGTATTGTTGGTCCTTCCCCTTAAACTGACTGCTATGCTGTGCTTTCTACTACTCAGCTTTAGCAGAAAAAGAAATGCAGTGGCACCTGTTCTGCCACTACAAGTCTGTTCATCATTGGCTCTCAACAGGACTGGCTCATTGGGCTGGGCTCAAAACGTTTAGTTACCTTTTAACCAACTAAAAAAAAAATGAACTAGGACTCTCTGTGTGTAAAGATGCGGTGGTAGTTGCTGACAGCGTCATTAGCGTTAGGACTTGTACGTAGCTAGTTAGCACATTGAAACCAACCGAGACCAGAAAAAAAGTTATCTGCATTTTAACAAGAAAGAGTGATTTGGTAATAGGTGTGTTGGATTGTTTGCCTCAAGCAGACGCGCTTTATTATCCTGTAATTACACATGGGAACGTTAGCTCAGGGTATGGCTAGCCGATGCGTGTCGCCGGGTCATAAACTTGCCGTAGTTTGTAGCCGGCTGAGGAGCGTCCGCCACCTCCAACGCCCCGAAGCCATCGCTGTCATTCTCTATCCCCGCTATCTCGCTCTCCTGCTGGGCGAGAAAGGCCGCGGCTGGGTCCTCCTCGACCTGGGGGGCTCCGTTGTCAGCCATATTTTACAGAGACTTCTCTCCAGTGAACTCGGCTCAGTGGGGTTAGCTTGTTTGCTAACGTTGAGCGCTAACTAGCCCGAGTTACACGACAGTAGAGGCCTGTGGATTTAAACGTAAAACAAAATAAAATATTGAAGTAGAAAATGAGGGCACATATTTAGAATTTCACCTATTTTGTACAGAAAGCGGAGTATTTTACGGATCTACCTCCACAGATGATGATGACGATGATGGAGCACAGGAGCAGGACACGACCCTCTTTTCTTTTAGTTTATCTCCATCTGCTGGACATTATGCGCACAGACAACAGTCGGAGAAAAGACAGCGCAACATGATTTTTATGCCAATTTTGAACACATTATTTTGTGAAATGCCTGCACAAACTACTTGATAAATATAAAAATATCAGTATCCCATGTCTAGCGTTATATTCCATATAAAACATGTAGGCCTATAATTAGGGTGACCAGATTTTCTGACTAAAAAACTGGGACACCATTTGGGATTTAGTTGCATGGTCAACCAGGGAGCCATCCCACGCTAAATATGCTTGTTAATGTCTTACACCATGCACCAATCAGCATTAACATGATAGACTAGATATTTTTTTATTGGTTTCTACTTCTAATGGACATTTGCACGGCCCAAAGACAGGAATTTTCAAGCGAAGTCTGTACTTTGTGGATCATATTGGCCAAAAACTGGGACACTTGGGACAGATACGGTGTAAAACTGGGACAAACTAATGGTTTTGGAGGAATGTGTGCGGACATGGGACAGAGGACTGAAAACTGGGACTGTCCCGGGTAAACTGGGCCATCTGGTCACCCTACCTATAATGAACATCATCTTTTTATATCATATTCTATCAGTGTTCAAGTAGCCTAATTGCGTGCTGATTGAGATTTGAGGGAAACACAAACATCAAGGACATCCCATTAGGCACCTGAAAGTTACTCTGCTGTGAACTGCCCAGTAATGTCTTTGTTTTCAGCCCGCAAGCCGACACGCTCCAATAAAACCCCGTTGTTCATGCCTGGCCAGTGCCGCTCCTGTTTTATGGCCCAAATTCCGAGGAAAGAGGCAAAGAGCGCCCCATGTGACGGGTGACGTTTTAGGAGGGTCCTGACTCCTACTCCTGAGTTTGTGGAAGAATCTGCCGCTCAGCCCAAGGAGATCCGCGGAGGTTCCTTCACGTCCGCTTTGAGGAAGTTCCGAAGTTACTTTTCCCCTCGGCTTTTATCGGTAGACTGACTCGTGATGTCTGGCGACCAGCAGGCAGCACAGGAGGTAGGCTTTCACGCGGACCATTGGACGCAGACAAACATTTGATTGTGTGTCCGCAAACTTTTGATGCATTTGTGCTCCTGTGTTGTGTGTCGTGAGCTCTGGGCTTCGTGGCAGAGCAACACTTAGCTCGCGCAGCGCTTTCCTGCAGTTTTTTTTCCCTGTCCTGTGACACCACCTTTGGTTCTTGTGTAAACTTTTGCCATATTAAAATATTGAGACGTTTGTAACCACGTGAGTAATGTCAATTGAGATGATTTATGTTGGAGTTTCATTGAGATCTATTGTAAGATGAGCCCATAATTGGCTTCATTATCGTTATAAAGGAAATGGTAGGCCTAATGTACAACATGAACGACTGATGTGTGAACTTGTAAGATCTGAAAAAGCGGCACGGTGAATCTTACAATAAGTAGCTAAAATATAGACTATTTTGTACCGAATAAAGTGTTCTGTTTTGTTACACTAATGTAACAATACAACAACACGATACTTGGACTTACACTGTGTTTGTGATAGACTTGATGCAAGTTCATTGAAATGCATGACCTCATAGACCAGTGGATGTGTTATTAAGTCCCTGGCAAAGTAACCGGTGAATTATCAGCTTTACAGTTATTGCTGAAGCTTCTACTGTGATCAGTAGCAGTGTTGCCAATGAAATGAAGATGATTGCTGGAATAATTGATGCTACTTTAGACATTTAATATTGATACAAGAACAATTTCAAGTCATATATAGGCTTAACAAAACCTTACTTTTAGAAGCCAAATTGTAATGTTGCTGTCTGGTTGTACATTTTGCCATGCCCTCCTGAAGTTATGCAGGCTTGTTTTCTTACTTAATATTAAATATGTATAAAATTTGTTGATGTCTTGGGTCTGCCAGACGTCAGGGGCAGTTGATGTTACCTCCGTGTCCTCCTCTTCCCACCCCCTCTGAGTGACTCATGTGGGTGTTGGGCTGAAATAGTTTGGTGTAGTTTTACATTCCTTATATAGCCTCTGAGAAGCGAGGAGAGGCAAGGGCCTGCCTGTGTCACAGACGCTGTCGGGTGGTAGGGTTTGCCAACACGCTGAGAATCTGCTTGCCCCAGCACACTTACTCCACCATACTGCCCGGTTTGGGTGACCAGCTGGACAAGGTAGGCTTTGAGGTGGAGGTTTCGACTGAGTAGATGCGCACTACGTGGAAACGTGCCTATAGTTGGCACAATGGCACCTTGAGAGTTTAACGAGGAGGTGCCGGTTCAGATGTCATGACTACAGTTGTGTTTCATTTAGTGAGAGGATTGATGTAGTCCAGTGCCTTTTTAAATTGCCTATTTGATATACATGTTATTTGATAAATCATTGTGACAGCTTTCAAAAGATAATTACATTCTTAATATATTTTAATCACTTACATGAAGATTAAATTAGAGATGAACTCATTCTGGTGTTCCTTAATTCTGTCCAATAGATTTATGATGCTGCTGTTTTGGTGGTGCTTAGGAGTTTAAGTTTGAAATCTCTCAAATGGAATTTGATCCGGTTGAGTCATGCAAAACCATCAGCACTTCATTTTCATATGTGTTTCTTCTAGATATCTTGACAACATTGTTGTTGAGTCAAAACATTTTTTATTGCACTTTACAGTGTTGCTCTGTTGTAAGTGTGCAGTAGATGTCGTGTTATCCTCTCTTTAATAAATATATGTTTGTCTTTTTGTTTTTGAAGGGTATGAACGTATACTCTGTAACCCTCAGTGGCCCAGCGCCCTGGGGCTTCAGGCTGCAGGGTGGGAAGGACTTCAGCATGCCCCTCACCGTATCAAGGGTAAGCCCAACCAAACTCACATATTTCACTCTTATTCTGCTTTACCCTCAAATCTCTATACACCTTTCTTTAGTCTTTATTCCAAGCACAAGTAACTTTACCTTTGAAAGTACATGCCACTTTTTGAAGGTCTTTTGCCACTTTTTTTTTTTAAACAGCACTTGAGTTTCTATTTACTGCCAGGTCCTAACCCGACATGCAGACAGCGACTGAATGTGGGTTAACATGGAGACCATTTGCATTGATAATGTTTACTTATCACAGGAACATGTTGCCGTTTGTTCTGGAGAGTCCCTTCGTGTCAGTTCAGTGCGACGTTGTCAAGCAGTGTAGCTATTGAAAAGAGCCGTGACTTCTTTCCAGGCCATATAAGTGCATTTCCCTTTGAAACGCATACACACACTACACAATTATTCTCTTATTGCTGCCAGGTATATTGCACTCACAGATATGGCACTCCACCAAGCTCCCATTTATTATTGGCGTTATTATGTTTTGCCTCAGAGGCTTAGATGATCTATAAATGTTAAGCTGATTTGCTTTAGCAAATTTGTCAAATTTACACAGTGGCTGCCATTTCCAACTTAATTAGGTTTTAAATTAGTAATTATGTTTCTGTGAATGTTAGTCATTTTTCTTTCCTTGTTATAGCTGCCATAACATTACTTGGCGATGACAAATAGTATTGCACACCTATACATTTATAGAACGATGCCTCACTTGTTTTGAAAGAAGCTATAGATTTGTGTAAAGCTGATGTAATCCTTCATTGAAGGCAGTAGTTATCATTGGCCTTGTCAGTACATGTCGTTTCTGCTCTCCCTCGCATCCCAGACAAAAACTCTGTGTTCCCTTCAGATTCTTGTCCAGATCCAGCCCTCCTACCCATAAAAACGCTATGTCAACAAGATCCCAAGCCATACAAGGAATTGTATTGGATGATTGGGTAGGGGTTGAGCTTTCAGAAATTACTTGCTTCATTTTCTATTTGTATGGAAAATATCTTCATTGTACAATGTTGCTGGTTTCTTGTCTTTAAAGTTACAGAAGGTTATCCCACTAATGATAAACAAACTACATCTCAGTGTGTAGATAGTTTGTCTATCGATTCGAAGTTGGGTGAATTGATCCCACCAATGCTTACTGTCGTTGTATCTTTAGGGAAGACATTTTTCCTTGCGTGCTCATTTACACTGGTGTATGAATGAATAAGTGTTCCTTGATGCAAGGATGTGCTGTGACTATACAAATTTATCATTTACAACAAGCAATTGAGGAATTATCATTGCAACATCTTGAAAGATAGATAAAGATAATTAAACATGTTTTTTCCAGTAGGCGACATGATTTTTTCTTTTACAAGGCTCAACACGGTTATCACACAACTACACATAAAAAGGCACATTTAACAACAACATTGAAAAGAAACAACAGTTTAGCGGGCTGAGCTTATCTGTGATTATTCAGGGTGGTAATTGCATTTGTAATGGATGATTTATTTATGGGTCTCTGGAACTTATATTGCCTGCCTGATAAAAGATGAGAGCAGATATTAGAACTAGGCACAATTTTGCCTGTTCCTATTGTAGTATTTGCAAAACATTCCTCTCCCTGATGACATATATCATAAAGAGCGTAATCTGTGACATAACCCACGGTAACTGCGTACTGCATGTGCTTCGCTTGCTGGGCCTACATTAAATAATTGCAGTGGGTGGTCTTTGGCTCTTGACTGGTTTGTGGCTGATGAGATAAGTATCTGAGCCCAGTCGTTCAGCTGAAGGAGATTACACAATGAAGAGCGTGTGAGTGACGGGACACAAAGTGCTCTTTAAAAAAAAAAAGCATCGTCTGGAGATGAGCACTGAATCATCAATGTGTCCAAACTGTTTTTTTGTGGGCAATTAGTTTTCTACTTTGTTTTATGGGTAACTTGCTATTCAGCAATTGATTTCCAGGTTGTGTTCTTAACATGCTTTTGTATTTACCCATGTGTCCTTTAGCTTGCCGCTCCTTTGGTCTGTTTCTCAGTTATCTAGTTACTTTACTATTGCTTATAGTTGGTCTGTATATGTTTGAAGCTGGGGAGTTCTTCACTGCTTGGTGCTTTGTTTCCTTCCTCCCCTGTCTGGAGTCTATGCTTTCTCAGCATTCCTCACATTTTTGCCACATCCACCCTGTTACTTCCAACGATCGCTGTCTACTTACTCTGTTTAATACGTTTTCTTTTGCCTGAAATTGAAAATCCTAGCTCCGTGAGTTCAGTCCAAAGATAAGCTAACATTGCAGGCTAGGGTTTCTCTGTAATACTGAAATAGCATTAAGCAAACATTTCACTAATCTTCAGAAAGAACACAGGGCCCAAAACTTATCTCCAGTGTGGAAACATTTCTTTTTGAAGTTTGTATTTTAATTGAAAATGTATGTTCATGTCGCCCAAACAATTGCTTGCAAAATCAAGCTCTTCTTTGATCTTTGGTTGAGCATTTATATTGGGACTTAAGACCCAGCCATCCCGAGATATATGGAGAACGTCACATTGTTTTAGCTGTTGCCTGGTGATGTCTGTTTCAATCCCCGGAAGAAAATGTTTTGTGGTGCAGAAAGCCTTCTTTAAACACAGATGTTGTGCCGAGTCCCTGGAGATATAAAAGCATTAGTACCAACACAGTTTCAACACGAGCAATCGGAAAATAAGTTAAAGATGTCCCTCAAGTACATCCCTGCTGTCTCATTGCACTTCTCAAATCATGCCTCTCCAGCAAAATGAGTTTGACTTTGATTTGACTTTAATTACGTGTCACCATTGGGGCTGTGCAAATAATTGAAATTGAATCAAAAATCAAACTTTGGTCAGGGCTTGTGACTCACATTTTGTGTTGGTTACGCCAGAATATGACAGTCTTTAGTCTGGTCTTCCATAGAATCAGGACATTTTCAACCACAAATGTACATCAAAATCTGTCAATGTGATAGTCAAATGTACCCTCTTAGTCACAGCATTTTTCTCACGTTGCTAGTTTATGCACAGAACTGTACACTACACTCCGCTAAAACATAAATTACAGCAACTTTGTCTTGCATCTCGCTCCAGATCTGGCGCCGATGCAATTTCGTAAACATTGCAACACCTGAACCATTCGAACATCTGGTTTCCATCATAAAAACACATGCCTCACGACCGCAATCAAACTTGTGTTGGAAGTGAGACACGGCGTCGTCATGTTGTGGGAATGAGTTTTGTCACAGCGTCTCCTTTGTCGTCATTGCAGATCCTACCTGTTTATCACTTTGTTTGTCTGGTCAGCTGCGGTGATGGGATTTGTGGCGTTTTTAATGGGAGCCACATCTTTGGAAATCCTTTCAAAGAGCTGTTCGAAAGACTGGATTAATTTTTTTTACAGTGAAGCTAGCCTAATAAATCACATTATCTGGAAAGTAATCGCTGAGAGGCACATGCATTGATTAAAAGTACTGTCCAAGCCCACAGTGAGACAGTTTTTTGTGGGTAAATAATACTTTGTGCCATAATTAAGAAACCAGCGACAACTGCAATGCCAAATTTAGTGCATGAGAGGTTTTCACTGCTTTAGCCTGCTTTGCTGTTCATTGTATTTGCTGGTAGCACTATAAAAAATACTATTATGATGGAAATGCCAGGCACTTGTATTAACATTGAAATTATGGTACATTATGGAGATGGCTGCGTTACCTCCGGATAGGTACATGAATAGAGCCCCAAAAGCCGTCAAAAAAATAAAGATACGCCTCTTTTCCCTAATGGAGTAAAAAAAAAAAAAATCTGATTCTAGTTACTCTTGCGCTTGCTCGATATAACCGCGAGCACGTACTTTAATTAATAATTCACTAAATCGATTTTCTTGCAAGGGGCATTTGTTGTTGGTGTCAGGTGGTCTTTGAGGTGAGTTAGTGCAAGGTGGTGCAACTCTGCGTTCATTACTGGGCGACCATTTGCATCTGCAGGTTTTGGTTTTCTATTTCTCAGAAAGATATTTATGGCTTTGCATCAGCTGTGCGGTGTGAGTGATGTAAGGACAGAGTGTTTCTCGGAGCCCAAATAGCCACAGAGAGAATAAAAGGGAGTTGCAATGTTTCTGCAGAGGACTGTTAGTTTAACCAAAACCAGAGTGTACCCACTAGAGTGAGTGTGGGCCCCACTTATCCTCAGGGTCAGTCTAGGAAAGCATCTCGAGAAAAGCTGCGGTTTGAATGGCTGGCGAGTGCTTTGAAATTTGATAGTGTGCCAAAACAGCTCTGCGGTCGAACTTTGCCAAAAAAGCTCTAAAACTGGCTCTTGTTGGCAACATGTTCATCCCCAAACAACAACATGTCTCTGTAATTGCGTCAGTCAACAAATATAAGTCGCGCTTTATTTTTATTTTTTTTGTACAAGGGGTCAAGCAGTGGCCCGATTAAGGCTCGTTGTCTTTTGTCTTCAGTACAACCCTGATTGTCGCATTTAGGAACATGTTTTTCCACTGTAGTATTGACAAACTACTGTGGCGGTGTAGGGTTTCCCTCTGCCCCCCGCGATACCAAAGGTCTGTGGACAGCAACTTTAAGGGCTGCCTTCTCAAGTGAGCAGTGGCATTCTGAACCCGAGCCAGGCGCACAGGTGTCTGCGTCCATCACCAGCCCCACACACACCAAACCTGCTGTCTTTATGGCTTCATAAACCCCACTTCTGAGCTTTACGGTGCAGTCATTAAGGTAGAGCGCTCTTACAGTGGGGAAAATTATGTGTTGTGCACAAATTCAAGCCAGGCTGCAGAAAACAAGCACAAGGTAGAAGACCAAACTTTGAAGTTAGAACTGTTGAAAGCTCTTTGGTATTTGGCCACCGGTAAAATATCACACTTTCATGAAATGTTTCCCATTCATGCTTTGATGATACAGAAGAGTGCAACATCTGGTTTGGACTGACTTCATTTGTCTGTTACAGCCACAGCTAATTACGCATTACGCCTTCAAGCAAAGATTTGTGGTTACCAATAATTACCACCAACCTAAAAAAAAATTGGTTTTATGATCCAGTAGTGCCTAGTTAAAGGTTAGGTCGGCACTTTGCACATTGCAGTGGATGTTCAGGATTAATGACAGGCTGCATCTCTATTCGCAGTATATCAGATACTCCTCTGTACTTTTTCAACTGGAGAAAAAATGTCTCCCTCAATCTCATAATTGCTTCCAGTAAGTGCATATTTAATACTATAATGAGACATTTTACTTTGGTGACAAAAGCTTGAACTTATCCACTTTTTGTAGATTTTTGTCTTTTTTCTCCTTTATTGGGTATTTCAGATGAACATGTCCTCAGTTTACTTCGTGCATTACCTCACTGCACACCCAAGAGTTTGTGGTGCATGGAAAAAGCCAAACTAATGATTGAAGCATTTGAGTCCTCTTAGCCTTTGACAAGCGAACATTTGCCGAGATCCGTGAGATCTGAGAGTAATCCTAATAGGTTTTTGCACAAAATCCTGGCACCGGCTGCCTTTATCTGATACTCGACACTTTGTAGTCCAGTTATCAGCGAATTTGACACAAGTCTTGAGTTTCATTAAAGCACAGGGGCAAGCTGACTAAGCCCTTACTAAACGTGCTCTGGCAGTAGCTCTGTATATCGCGGTGGCTTCAGAGGACGGGGCTGACAGCTGATACGTAGAAGCGTCACTACCTCTTGCAAATGCTCTCATTCCTTCCTATTAGTAACTGAGCACTCATTGGTGTCTGCTGCTGTCTACATGATGTCATCTTTATGTCGGTGACTAAATTACTTACCTGGCCTTTTTCCCTGTGACTGTATTGGCAACATATGTTTTCATTTATATCTATCCGAGAGGCCCCGGTCACATCTGCAATAAATCATGTTGCGATGACTGATGACATCATCTTTCTCAGCATCAGTGACCGATAATGCCTGTTCCCGACAGTGCTGAGTGAAAAATCTACACTGGCCCCGCCGACCCAGACGCACCGACTCCCAGAGATGATTAAGTGCTGTTAAAAGACAGCAGTGCAAAGTCAACCTGTGTTTTTTTAGATACTTCTGTTTATCGATCCATTTCAGAGTCACCTCACTGGAGCAGCAAAATTATTTTGTTGCGCTTTGTAAGAGCCATTTTAGAGGCCTTTTATGCATTTGTTCCACCAGCCACTATGCGGCGCTACACTTCCTGTTCGTGTGACCAGGTGAGCCTAAGGGCTCAAGGGAGTGGCCTCAGGGTGGCAGAGTGAAGGCATACAGTTTTTGACCGTGATTGTTAAGATGTCGAAATATATGGAAATAAAAGGATTCTTAATTTTACACAAGAGTACTGGGCTCTTTTCACGCGTGCTAAACACCTTTTTACTTTGCCAACCATGGTAGCCAGTGGTACAGGGCCACTGGCCGCTTTATATGTAATGGCACCAAAGGTTTTCTATGCTATTCTTACCTTGGTTTTTCTTTTTTAAAGAAAATCCATTGTTGATTTCTTTGCCTTAATTCTTAATGCATGTGAAAAGTGCAAAACGTGGTATTAAAAGCTACTGTGAAATTGCTCATTGTGAGGTACAATTATTCACAACTATTTGGTGACGTGGAAAAATATAATAATGGATCAATATGATTTTATAATAATAATGCATCGGTTTTATATAGCGCTTTTTTGGACACTCAAAGACGCTTTACATTGCACTATTCATTCACTCCATACTTTGTGGTAGTAAGCTACTATTGTAGCCACAGCTGCCCTGGGGTAGACTGATGGAAGCGAGGCAACCAGTCTGCGCCATCGGCCTCTCCAACCACTCACTCACTCACTCACTCACTACAATCGCTAGGCTTCATGGTGTTACCAAACAGTCTCCCATCCAAGTACTAACCAGGCCCTTCCCTGCTTAGCGTCCAAGATCTGACGGGATTGGGCACAGCAAAGGCGATATGGCCGCAATCTACAGAACTACTGTACTAACTAAATTACCCTTTCCCTCCAAAAAAAACGCTTTTGTGCATTCAGTCCCAAGAATAGTCAAACAGTTATCAATAGCATAGCTGAGACATTTATGTTTTTCTACATTCTGGGTAACTTTATCATTTGTAGAAATTCAACTCAAACAATGTAATAGCAAACGTCTTACACATAAAGTCAAACTTGGATTGCATTATGTTGTTTAAACTCCTGTCTGACGGTGTTTTCTCCTCCAGCTGACCCCGGGTGGAAAGGCAGCCCAGGCCGGTGTGGGCGTCGGCGACTGGGTGGTGTCCATCGGTGAGATCAACGCAGAGGACATGACCCACGTGGAGGCACAGAACCAGATCAGAGCAGCGACAGACTCCCTCACCCTCACCCTCAGCAAGTAAGAGACCATCATCCCTACCCCATGATCAGTCAGGCCTTATCTCCGACCATAAATCACAGCAACACCAGTTCTTAGCCGCTGCCACTGGAGATAACCAAACGCCCTTGAAGTATTTCCAATGTGACATATACTGTAGGAATGTTTGGACATGATTAGAATCTACATTGCGTTAGTAAAAGCCTTGGGTTTCCGTTTTTGGAAATATATTGAAAAAGTTGGGTCACTCCATTCGTCTAACATTGGGACAGATCATTTATAGAGATGACTTTGAAGACATGGCTTTGAAGTGATGTAGGATGTGCTGTACCTAGATGATACACATTAAATGTGTATCATTATTGTACATTTTACAATAATGATAGCCTAAGGTGTGGCATAAAGCAAGGCATGGTGTTGAGCAAACCAATTTTGAGTTAAACAAATTAGGTTGCAAAATGAATTACAATGGAGTCAAACTCAATTAGTTAAACAACAAAAACTGCTCTCTTCTTGAGTTTTGTAGTGGATTAAACCTGCTAACTGCAGTTTAGTTTAGCAGTTCATATTTCAGTCTTCTCTCAAACATTATGTGCATATTGTCAGCTGAATTTGATTTACGAACAAATCTTATCGCAAATTTGCAATTCGACATATTCCCAAATTGATACTTTAAAGTGCTGTTACTGTTGTATGTTAGACATTTCTTTTTTACATATACATTGATTTACATTTGAAATTGAGAGATTTCAATGAGCAAGTTCGGTTAAACCTTTCATCATCAAATTAGATTAAAGCACATGTTATAATCAAATTAAATGAAAGCCTTTTGTGTATGAGAGATCCTTCCCAGCAGCTTTCATGCCTACCTTGATCATCTGTCTAAGAATTTACTTACTGATAAAGCGGCCCTGATTAAGTGAAGCGATTAAAATGGTCAGGATGCACCCATTCAAAGCTAATAGTATGAAACATATGGCTGCGTCGACTTGTTACGAGGAGGAGGCTCGATGCTGTCGTGGGACGCATTTTGATTTTTGTGCTGCTTTTAAAGTGCACGGATCGTGATCACAGCAGCACCAGAGCTACTTCTCACATCTAGTTCCCTTTGTTGTCATTTGCCAACAGACTCCACTGACTTCCAACAAATTTGCTCGGCTCACTTAATTTGTCTCCAGTCAGGACCGGTCTTTTAAAAAACTTTACAGATGAAAGTCCAAATTAAACTGGTAGACACACATTAACACATCCTCGAGGATTTTCTTTTTCATTGCTGAACATTTGCTTGGCTTCTCCCACATTTAGATGGCCTTGAAACCTCCCTAAAGCATTTCACTGAATGGTCCTTGTTTTTTTTTTATCAAATGTAAGGCAAAGCTTACTGAGACACGCAGAAAACATTAAAGTAATAGTGTCAAGTTGACGATGTTAAGAGCATATTTTACCGGTGTAGTAAAGCAGCTCTGATTATGTATGTTGTTGTTCATGTGCTGTGCATACAACATGCTGTGCCTTGGGTGACAGACGGCACAGCAGTGAAGAAGGCAGCAGGAGAATGCACGAGTCTTGCTGATGCTGCGTATCTTAAGGCTTATAAAAAGGTTTACATGCTTTCGACATGCAAGTTATTACCAGTCATGCTTTTACTCAGTGTAGAGCTCAGGATCGGGTCATCACTATGGCATCCAATTCTCTGTTTATTTTAAATACAAAAAGTGTTTACAATAATGTAAGGTTTTCTGATGCTATAGTGTGTTATAGTTGACCTGGCAGTCAAGCCGTTCCTTTGCTTTTTGGTTCATGACAATGCTACCTGTTTGTAACGGTTGAATGTTAACATTTGATCTCCATTGAACTCCTTAGCTCATCCATAGCTAAAACAAAAATGTAAAAAAGTCTGGAGTTTCATAATGCAGTCCCATTTCTTCATTTAGTATGTGCTGGAACGTACTGTGTTGAAGTGGTTTAGTAAAACATGTCAATGATATTGTTGCAATATTCAAGATAGATGTGAAATATAATATGATATTATAAATATATAAAAAAAAGGTTCTCCTCATTTTGGGCAGCCTTACATTTTGTGTATGCTCTTTCTTATTTAAAGGGACTATAGGGAGTTTAAAAATGTAAAGATTAAGTATGTTCCTCCACCTACATGTTCCAACCATGCCCTAATACGTAGAATGAGCCCAGACCTATTCACCACAACTGCCGAAGTGCCGTCATGCACGTGCGTAATATAGAAACTACAGTTGCGCGTAAGACCTGAGGTGGCAGTAGCGAGTATAAAAATGATCAACTTGTATCTAATCCCTTTTTAAAGTTGTCTCACCAAATAAAAAGGAAGTTGACTAAACGAGATTAGAACGTTACTCTTTGGCAAAATATCTTGATTTGTCAGCATGTAACTTCAGTGTTTCTTTAGTAAATGAACCTTTCAGATCTTTATTTCCTTGCACAGGGCCTGTAACAACACTTTGTGCTTAGTGTCTGTGGTTGGTGACTTTGAGAGAAGAGGAAACTTACCACTTGAAAGATGTAATAATTGAATCCTGTGACATTTTCTTTCTGTTGAGGCCAGGGGTCTGATAGTTTAGCCATGCAGCACGACTAATGTGCTGCTGTCTCTTTAAGGCGTTGAGGGACACCTGTCTGAGGAGTAGCTCCCAGACACAGCTATCGAGTCACAAGGTTATTTAGGTTGTCGTCAAACTGCTGGTCAGGTATGCCTTAACTTCCTTATGTTTGGACTGAAACTTAAAGTGTGGTGGAAAATTGTAATGTTGTAATTTTCTTCAAGATAATGGTTTAATTCATTGTGCTATTTCTTTCCGTATTCCTGCATATTGTAAATAAATCACTCTCTCCTTTTATGTTTTGAAAGTTCCTACGTCTCCTGTTGACCTTTTTACTTTTCTACATGTTCTCATTGCATTGTTTTCATTGTCAAGCTAATATTATTTTCTTGAAAGACCTGTCAGGTTTTCGTATTGACGTCTTGGCTGCAATACACCATTTGTTTTATGTCAACAACGTGAGACAGCTGCTCTGACTTGGGGCTGTTTTGTGCAAGTGCCTCTTTTATAATAACTAATCACCAGCTCCTGTCTTATTCGTAGGGAAATGTTTAGACTTTATCCATAGCAGGAAGAGAACATAGCCGATAGATTGTCAGCTTGAGGAAACGATGCTCGACAGGCGATCATGTAACAAAGATTGTAACAATAGTGTTTCAATACTGGCCTTGAGGCTTGCGGTCGGAGATTATGCTCTCAGTATCATGGGAGTTTTTGTAGCGAAAGTCCTGATTTTTATCTAACATCAGCATGTAAGCCAAGCACGCATCAGCTAAAATAAGTGACCCTTGAAATTAGCCAGGAAATGATCTCATTGTGAGCATATTCAGTTTCAGTGCAAACCAAAAAATCTCTTCCCGTGACAGGGACTTTCTTTCTTTTCTCTCGCGTTCAACAAAAACCAGTTGGTGAACACCCGTCAAGCCTGTTCCTCCCCGTGTCTTGATGAAGTGCGGCTCATTAAACCGCGGGTTAACAGCGAGACAGAAGGCAGAGCTCTATACGGATGACATTGTGATCGGCTTTGACAGAGGTGTGACAGGCAGCGGCACGTCTGTCCGCCCTGCAGTCATCCCATCTATATCAGCAGACTGTCGGCGTCTGAGCATGCAACGCCTGCCCGTTTTCTCACAGCCACAGGATGTGTCTGTAGACCAATGAAAACAATGTCAAATAGTGATAAATGGTGTTTTAATAGAAGCCGCTCTGCATTTGCTTTACCTGTCCTTGTTAGGTTGCACTACACACTGGTGACAGCATTTGAAATTCTTGTGCATTTGAGGACACGTTTTACTATACTGTAAAATTCAAAATTTTCTCTAGGCTCTCGGAAAACCAAGATATACCTGTTTTTGGCATATTGCCCATACCATATGTGAATAATACATGAGCGTGGATAGTCAATTTTGATGAGTTTTTCTTTTCCTTAGCATTCCTGCTTTTCCTGTACATAAACACTAACATTGAAAGATACAAAATGAGGACACACAAACACAGTAAATACCCAACTTTAAAGCAGAATTTGTTATAACGTTCTTTTTTTTTCGTGTTTCTTTTTTCACAGAGCGTTCAAAGCTGCAGGAGACCAGAAGGTAAGCCCTTTGTTGTCTAAAGCATTGATGTAAAATCAGTTTGAATTCCTGGCATGGACCGCTCTGGACTACACTGTGGCACAGAAGCAACTGGGAGACACTTTTCCCTCGTAATTGGCTTCACCAGTGTTTCATGTGACTCTGTGTTGAGAGTCACCACTCATGCCTCCACGCTGGGTCCGTGCACTGTGTGAATTAGCAAAGCATCACTGAGTCACTAAATTAGTTGTTCGCCGCATGGATTGGCAAAAATGTGCCGTCAGAATTTACCGTAGCTTTCTTTTGGGCGGCACGGTAGTACAGCGGTTAGCGCTTGTGCTTCACAGCTAGAAGGTCCCGGGTTCGATTCCCACCTGGACGGGGCCTTTCTGTGTGGAGTTTGCATGTTCTCCCCGTGTCTGCGTAGGTTTCCTCCGGGTACTCCGGTTTCCCCTACCACCAAAAACATGTACAATAGGCCGGGATGAATGATGTGAGTGAGTGGTTGGTGGTGGTCGGAGGGGCCGATGGCGCAGATTGGCTGCCTCGCTTCCGTCAGTCTACCCCAGGGCAGCTGTGGTTACAATAGTAGCTTACCACCACCAAGTATGGAGTGAATGAATAGTGCAATGTAAAGCGTCTTTGAGTGTCCAGAAAAGCGCTATATAAAACTGATGCATTATTATTATTATTATTTTGTTATGCCTTGCACAATCCTTGGTAAACGCACTGAAATGGAAAAACAACAAACATGCTCGAGCTCATTTGAGTTTGAGGTGTAAACAAGCATTACCATAACTCAAATTAATACTTTCAATGGAAAAAATACAGATGAAGCATTTGCAGACATTTATAGGTTTCAAATGTTACTAATTTGCCACAAACACCTCCTAACATTTGCAAGCGCCTATAGTTCAAGGGCAGGAGAGTTTGTTTGGTTGTGAGCAAAATTTCCTCCTGGTCAGAAGATGCGGTACAGAGCGTGCTCACAGAGGCCCAAGCTTTGCCATGTTTTGTAGTATTTGGTTTCTCATATTTACTATATTCCTCCACAGGAAGTAATGAACGGATTTGACAATAGCTTAGGTCTCTGTCGTGTGCAGTATAATATTCGTTTTCAAAAATCAGGGCCCACTTTAGTTGCATTTTCACTCTAAACAGAACCCTCAACTTTTTAGTGTCATAACCTTTAACAAATTTCACAACTCAACATGGACACTCATTTGGTTTCTGTTTCCACTGTCCTTTTTTCCTCTATACTGAACAGTAATATTAAAAGGTGTTGGCATTTTTCAGTTACAAAGGCACAATTGTTGTCAGATCAGATTTGAGCAAACAGACAATTCATTGTTACATACACAGTACTATTAAGTTAAAGAAGCATTTTCAAAAACCGTAAGGAATTGTCTTAACGCTTTTATGCGGAACTGTCAATAATGGTGAAGGTAAAATTATATTCCCAAAACTTCACGTCAGTCAACTTTCTCATTTTGCAGCTCGAGTATTTCTCTCAGTGCCTGTTGCAGATAACTTTTTAGTCTCCAGTCTTTGGACAGCTGCCAAAGTAAATAAAACCGCTGTGCTCTGACTTCTTAAGCACTTCTTTTTGTCTCGAGGATTTAGCCTAGCGTCGTGGCATGTAGTAATAGCCATGTACACACCGACTGGCCACATTTTTAGGTATGCCTGTTTTTAAGGGTTCAGAATTCATCTAGGTTGTTGCAAGTGATTTATATGAGAACGTTTTTACTTCTGTGAATCTATTTAGTCGGGAAATACTCCGATATCCCTTTTCCATGTGTCAATCAACAATTTGGCCCACAGGACTGGAGCTCGCTTCACATTTAAATTTTGGGGATTATTCCCTGTTTATCACGATGCCGTTTGAGTTTTGTTCCAGTAGCTCAGGAGCACTTTGCAAAATATTGGGATTAGTACATACCACGTTCAGGATACCGTACTGAATCTTCTGCTCTTTAGCCGGTTTGTCAAAAGAACCAAATGCATTGATGGGTTGCGTGGACATTTTAATGAGTCTTTAGTTATACCCACTAAGAATACTATAGTTCGTCTTTCAGCGGTAAAATTGAAGTTGTTTTGACCAGGTTTATGGTTAATATCGATGTAGTTTCTGGATCTATCAAATTAGCCTCAAGTTAAATGTCTTCTCTGTTGCCAAAGAGGAACTAAAGTGATTTTCCCCCACTACAGTAAAAAAAATAGTGCCACTCCTCAATTACATAGGCGTGTTAATCTCAGATGAAACGACTTTTAGGTAAACCCATCACTTACAAAGTCCGGGTCCTGAGCCATGTTCAAGTGGTCCCCAGAAATCATCATGTGTATTGGGTTGTTTAAGGACGTTTTGCTTCTTATCTCAAGCGGCTTCGTCTTTTGCTGCAGCCTGGAATTAAAATAATCTAGAAGCACGGGGTTCCCCTTAATGGTTATGTTAATGGTTGTTTAGAGGGAGACAGACCATGGTGATTCGCCACCATCTAAACCCATCCTTGAGAACCTTTTTCTACGTTGACCTTTCTCCTGTACGACCTGAGAGTTTGCACAAATGGAAGACAACAAATACTTAAGCTATCGAAGAACAGATGCACCTAATAATGTGGCCAGTGATCGTAAAACCCCGCAGCAGAATTGCATAGGCAGGAGCTAGCTCTAAAAATAACCGGGGATTGTGCAACAGCATATGCAATGTTTACCACGTGTGAATCCTAACTGCATGTCGTGTGTTGTGTGCCGCATTGTTCCTCTCTCTCACCCCACAATAGGACGCGCTCACACCAGCCTCTGTCCAGCCAAAGTACTCGTTTGCCCCCAGCACCAGCATTAACAAGATGGCACGGCCGTTTGCAGCAGGCGGCGCAAGTGCCAGCTCAGGACCTGCCATTAAACCCGTGGCATACTCGCCCAAACTAAGTGCCCCGCGTCCTCAACAAGGCATTGGCAACTTACAGGACTCGCAGAACGGGTAGGTCCAAAGCGCGCAACCTCCAGCTGCCAGGGTAGGATAAAAGGCACTTCGAATTGACACATTATTTGAGCTGACATCGCCTTTTGATCAAACAGGTTAGATCAGTAATGTTTTGCATAAGCATAACACAAATCTCTTACAAAATGTGCAGATGTTTGAGTTATCTTTTTTTGGAAGTACAAACTATTTTTCTGGAGTTCTCTTGTCTCTTCTAATGACTTAAAATACTTCTGGTTTGGAAATTTCCGTTGTAATAACAGGTAGCGAATAATCTGTATAGAGTTTTGGATTAAATGCTAAAAGAATTAACTCAATTTCAAATGCGCAAACATTGTCCATTATCTAAATACAATGTATAAAAATGTAGAGGAAAGAGCTGCAGAACCGCTCCTGCCGGGTCAATACAGGTAAATACTGCATATCTTAACCCTCTGTGTCCAAATGACTTTAAGTGAAAGATAATTTTAGTATTTTACCTTTTAACATTTTTGCTAACTGGAAATGATGAGTCCATATCTCTGGTATTCAAACCTGTGTGTATTTATGTTTTAGTCCAGCACTAGAAAAAGATTCACAATGTCCTAACAATAAACCTTCATTGTTTATATCAAATGAGAAACGCAATGTGACTATTGTGTCAAAAGGCTAATCAGTCTGCACAGTGATTTCAAGCTTTCCAATGCAGCATAGCTCTACAAACTAGAAAAGAAACACATTATGATTTATCTTTGTTTTTTACGACCCACCTTTCTTTATTAGAAACAATTCCAGTTGTGGTCAGTCCTCCATAAACAAACCAGTGTAGATGAAAATGACATCCCCCTTGTGTGATGTGAAATTGTTTACTGCCGGTTTTCAGAAAGAGCACAAAGCCCATCAGTTGAATGAAGGGCTTTGTCTAAAGGGGCTGTCCTCTGAGCTTTCGTCTGGTCTGGTTCATAATTTGGGTCATGGCAGTGGTGTTCGCAGCCGCTGGTAATGTTGCTGTATTTAGCCCCGCTCATAAATTCTGCTGAGTTCCCACACAGCTTTTACGGGTCCAGCGCTGGATTATTTAAGGCCCTTGTCTTTACGGAGGTCTCACTCTGTCAAGAATATCTCCGGCAGATGCCCGGGGCGCAACAATTTCCACCACTTCAGTAAAAAAGGTAATTACTACTGTCAGCCCCAGTTTTGTTGCTGCTCAGTGTCCTTGCCATAAAGAGTTTAATTAAAGGAAGGGAATGTAGGGTAACAATGTACAAACATCTATTTACATTGCTAAATATGAACAGGGCTGGGCGATTAAACGCACAAAAATCAAATTGACCTCAAACCAGGCGCTGTTACTGCTGCAGAACTGATTAAATACACAGCCCTACAATCAATCTTTACTGATAACAATTGTAATATTGTTTTATTCACAATTACAAACACCTCTTAAGGTTAAGGTATAGATGTAGAAGATATAGAAGCACATTTATTTCCAATGGTACACTCAGAAAGTCCATATCAATATCTAAAACCAGTTGGCGATAAACCTATAAAGTCTGCGACCAGTAAATTCAATCCAGCTAACTATTATTTTAGGACTTCCATTTAAAACCATGAGTGCACTTGCAACATACTTAAGTGTATGATCCAAAATAACACAAGGATATGTCACAACCGTTGTAGAAGATGATGAATACTTAAGGCTCAAATGTCACGAGTCCTTGAGGAGGGTGAGAAACAATACAGCCTTTCTCTCATTGTATCCGCTGTGAGCAGCATGTTTGTTTGCTCTCTGCTCAGTTTGCTGCATGGTTTTTAAGCGGTTTTGTTGTCTGGTCTTGTGTGCAACACTTAATGTGTTTTGACTTTTTGTTCTTTCATTTTCTTCATCCTTGTCTTTTCACTTTTACAGATGGAAGCAATTGACAAGTTAGTATTATCGTATTATCTTCTTTTTTAAATCTAAAAGCCATGGTATGTATATGGTATATTTTCAGTATTATTTGCAATATCTGTGTATCTTACAAAAAAATATTCAACAATCCTTGAACCTAAGACACTGGTGTGTGTTTGGAATGGCTCTTTGGAGATATTCATTTTCACCAAACACTGCCATCTGCTGTTGATAAATAATACATGACTTGCTATAAAAGATGTGGATTTTTTACAATCCCCAATCAGTCATAGGACCTAGATTTTCAATTTTATTGTCTTTTATGCATCCCCCCCCCCATATCTTCAACATATTTCTATTTTTCGTTTTGAACTATTGGACTTTATTGGACTTTCTTTTCCCCTTCAGGGTTGAACCAGCTTACTATGACGATATTTACCAAGTATCCAAGTAAGATACTGTTGCATGTGGCCTGTTGAAGTCAGTTTTATTTAATTCTACTTTCATCCTGGTTGAGTGTGCGTTCCCTTTGTTTGAGTGTCCATATTGTCTTTTGTATTTAACATTAGTGCTTGCTGTGGATTTTGTTCGTATGAAGCATCAGTGGGATTTTAGGCAAAATTCTCCGACCGGCTGTATCCTGTCAATGCTCTACCTGCCAAATATATGATCTTTAATGAGCTATTGTCCATTTACGACGGTCTATAGTGTGCCCATGAGGAATCCTCTTAATGGCTATCCATTACCCGGCTCGATGCGTGACCGTGATACTAAGCACTTTGCTGCCTGATATCTCAGGATTGTCCTCTGTCTTCAAGGTTGTCCGTGTTGGATTTTTTTTTCTGGTTGCCTTGAGTGGATTTGTCCCAGCATGAGGCTTTTCTTTAGCTTTAACACCAGCCCCGCCGTGTGGTGTGCAGGCACGGGCTCAGAGTGGAGAACATGGCTTGCTTCATCCCCAACGACCGCAGCAAGAAGAGGCTGATTGAGGACACTGAGGACTGGCAGCCCCGCACCGGAACCACCCAGTCCCGCTCCTTCCGAATCCTGGCCCAGCTAACGGGCACCGACTACAGTAAGTCAGCGAGAAGCAGGGCTTGACGATGAAACTTGGGTTAAGTTTATTCTTAACCCCTTAACCCCCATCTTAATCAAGGGCATTTTCAGTTTTACCCAAATCTAAAAGCTTCTTGACTGGAGCTTACAGCCTATGGGCCAGTGTAATGGCTCATTTGAAAGCTAAGACCTACAGAACTCTAAGTTTCTTCCTTGTTTTTGTTGCAGTTTTTTTAAACACATTTTCACGCTTTTTTGTCACATTTTTTGGTCACATTTTCATTCCTTTATATGTCACATTTTAGCCACGTTTTTGTCACATTTTCAATAATTTTTTTGTAGCATTTTGGTCACATTTTTCTTTAAGTGTAATGTAACTGTGATCAAGCAACAAAAATGTGATGAACACAACCAAAAAGGACAAAAAGTGGAAGATGCTTAGAGTTTTGTAGGTCTTAGCTTTCAAATACACTGGCCTATAGGCTGTAAGCTCCAGTCAAACGGCTTTTAGATGGGAGGGTAAGAACGATATAAAGCTTATGAGTGCACATGAATTCCGATAAAACAGAATATCGGGATGGCATTTTTCTGCCATTTCACCCATCCCACAACAAGTATTTGGCGAAGCTAATGTCAAGCCCTGTTGAGAGAGGATGCACAGAGTCAGAGGGAGGCAGGCGGGACGAGCTGTAGTTCTGTCAGGTATGATGTGATCGAGCGGAGTCTGAGTGACAGCAGAGTGACGGGCGCAGCAAAGACAGATAACAGGCGTGTCAGAGCAGAGATGAACTCGGATGTCAACGGGGGCCTCCTGCCTGCTCCACTTGCTTACATTCACGACCAGAGGCAGGCTGACAAATTGACCCGTCGCGTTGGAATGAGCTGTGCATAAAAGTGAAGCGCTCTCATGTTTTGTGTTTTCTGACGCTCTTAGTGCAGGACCCCGACGATGAGGTCATGAAGCGGTCCAGGTAAAAAAAAAAAATTGAGTTGACGGAGACTTGCATGTTGGAGTTGTTTCGCTGACACAGTGGTTTTCCAGGAAGTTTCCATGTCCCTCTTTTGATCCTTAGGTTATTGTGTTGCTGAAAAAGTTCTGATCCTCAAAAGTATTCTGTACCTTTTTTGCATCATCGTTAATGAACCTTAACTTTTATGCAAGTTCAGAAAACAGCACAAATATGAAATAAAAACAATGAGTTTGCAATCAGCGGCTAATCGGTGTTTATTTTTCCCAATAGAAAAACAAATGTCATTTTACAATCTGATGGCTACATTATAAAATAAATACATAGAAAAGGACTAAAAAACTGTTCTGAACCCACTGTGCCGTCTCATCATTTAGTCTAATTTAAGTTGCTGAGCTGTTTGTGCATCTTTGCATGCAGTTGTTGACAATTTTTTTTATAAACCCGATTTGAAGTCATTCTCAAGTAGTCACTTTGTTGGCAATGAATGCTATTTGAAGTGTCATTACCTTGTGGATTGAATTTGACTTGTTCTAGCCCTTTTTTATTTGCAAGAGTGTCAATAATATGCTTGTTTTATTGAAACTTTAGTGCCCTTTTTTGTGCCCCATGTACATAAACAAGAGCTGACCACACATTTAATAAAATCACAACTTAAAGCAGTACTTAGTAACTTGTTTACCTTAATAAATCCGTTTTGTAGTCCCTCTGGGGGTAATACAAGTGTTAATGGGATGATTGGGGGGTCTTTCATCTCCCCCTGGTGTCTGTGGCCAGAAAACCACAATTGCAACTTGACTGCCACCGGGTTGGAGCACCAATACACACTAATGGAATCACGAAGAAGCAGCTAACAGGCTAACGGGCAAAGCTAACTGCGGGCTAGCGCCACTTAAACAGTATTTACAGCTACACGTTTGAGTGAACAAAATTATTTACATCGTGCACTTGGGTGTACAATATCTCTCTCCCTGTGTCTTTTCTTTCAGCGTAGTATTTACTCTCACGGACAATTAATAAGTAGCAAAACGCAACATGCAACAGGGCAAGAGTTACTTGGCACTGCTTCAATGTATTTTCAAATAAGGAAGTGTTCGCTTGCTGCTGTTTTTAATCATACTCGTTCACATATTTGGTGATGATATCCATACGTAATCTATCTGCATTGTGATCCTTGTTTCCCTGCACATTCTTGTGACTCAAACCTTATTGTGCATGTTGTCACTGCTGATATTCCATATCCATGTTCATACTATTCTCTTCTTTTCCTATCTTTCCCTTATTCTTCATATCTATCTGCCTCACACTCAGGGAAAAGTTCCTTTCTGAGATCCAGAGTCCCCGCTATGCCCGTTTGAGGGATTGGCACCACGACAGGTCCGCCCGCGCCCTCAATATCAAATCCTGAGCGCCACAGGCCGGACGTCCCGGGATGCCGACCCCAGTCTCGACCCGCCACCAACAGCGACAACCAAAACCTCTGTGACTTAAAGACGACTAAGATAGATGAGCGTCCAATGGCAGTTAATGCATTCACCTCTTCAGATTTGGGTGAAATAATAAGAAAAGTAGACAGCCTAGAGTGGACCCTTGCATACTGAGCCTAAAATGTAAGATCTCCCTGATTTTGGCCGACACTGTGGGCAGCAGACTTGTGGAGTTAATGATGAGGCAGATGGGAGGGGGGTCTGTTTGTTATTCCTCTAAAGTTGTTCTCTCTCCTTTGATCTCCGTCTCTCGCCCTGTCTCCACCGTTTCCTTTGATTGAGTCCTTTAGACATTTCGTTTGTGATCCTCTCATCTCGTAGGCTTCTCCAAATCATTGCCAAAGTCAAGGAAGACAAACCTGTACTTGAGTTTTTCTGCTGTCAACAAAACTACATATAAAAACATCTAAAAAAAAGGATTTTCTGCTTTTCTGGTCTTTTTTCTGCCTTTCACTTTCTCTACTATAACTGAAATATGTCTATATTCACTCCTGTTTCTGACTGTCTGACTTCTGATTTGTAAAGTAAGTGACTTAATCCAAGTATAAGAGGTCTGTGTTGTAGACTTCAACCGCTCTTTGTAGTTTACATGTTAAGAAGTATCCTTTAGTTGCCCTTTTTCATAAATTTGAAACAATGGGGATTTAATATGTGCTGAAGTTATTGTTTACAGAAAAGCATTTAGACGGGGCATAGTGTGCGATGCGGAGTATTTGGCAGTAGTGACACAGCTGTTTCTCTTCAACTCTTATAGTTTTGGCTAATGTACATTTATGGAGGCATTTCCTGTTGCATGAAACAATCCAGATCTCTTCATTATAATGCAACTATATTTATATTGCACTTAAAGCAACACTGTTGACCAAGGTGCAGAACACAGCAGGACAAACGGCAACCACAACAAAAGTAAAAACACACAGTGGACATAAAAGCCGATACAAAAGCAATGGACGTAAAGATCATTATAAAGTCCACAGCTCAATAAGAATCAAAAGCCAGGGAGAAAAAGTGTGTCTTGAGCGCTGACTTAAAGTCCAAGGTGCCAACGCCTGGGTCTGCCAACCATTCTCTTCCAAGTAACTCCTCAAAGGCCTGTGATGTGTCAAATTTACAAATGCATTTTCTCTTTGTGCACCAGTTTAGTTTAAGAACACATCGGACAGGATCCGACACAAGCTGCAAACATTTAGGTCAATATAGTGAAGACTGAAGAGGAAAGTTATTAATTTCCTATTTATGTAATGTATTGACATGGTAACTGCCCAGGCTGTTTGTCGCTGTAGGCCCATAGTTACTGAAGTATCCTCAAGCAAGACGGATGGGTGGTAAATCGCATTGTATTTCAATTAAACCAACCAAACCAAGGTGCTGGCCAAAAAAACAAAAAACTATCACTGTTAAACCTGGTAAAATGAAGTGATTAAAAGTTTTACGGGCAAGTAGCAAGTCTTGTTGTTATAGGGTTATATATATATATATATATATATATATAACCCTTATTAACAAACCAGAGCAGGTAACAATAACAGTGAGGTATTTGCCAAAAGTAGCCCAAATCCTGTGACATTTTGTCAGGTGCCACTGTCACATATTTGCAGGTTTACCCTCTCGCTGTTGAAGGTGACACGTGTCAGCAGCTTCTAGCACCAGCTCAAATCAAAATTCGCCTCCTTCCCCACCGCCTCCGCACCTCCACACTGCTCCGGTTGAGGCATCCCACAGGAGACGAAGAGCCAAAAAAAGGATACAATCACAGGTGTAAAGACTGAACGGGAAATGTCAAGCTAACGTTCCATGAGGCGCAGCGTGTCCAAGAATCAGACAATGGAAGCGCTCGGGGATTTGGGGAAGGTCTGCAGCACAATGAGAGAAAGTATTTTGTTTTGCATGCAAGTGTGTGGGAGAAATGGGCCTGTTGTAGGACATTGGGACAATTGGAGGGGGAAGAAAAGGATTATTTTAGTAACCCCCTCTTATGTATCAATATCAATTCTTTAATTTACTTGATTAAACAGTACAAACTAAAATTGTCTTTTTTTCTTGATGTAACAGGGCAGATGATGGCTCACCTAAGGTTGTTTTGTGACTGGATCTTATCAAAAGCTGTGAGTAGGGTGCTCAGGAAATTGCACACCAAAAAAAAAAAATCACCCGTCAAAAGCGGAGCTGATTCTGGTGTGATGTTGGGGACGTAAAGAACAGGTCTCTACCAGATTATTGTACAGGTTTGTAGGCAAATTCCCAAAAGCTATCGAAATGTCAGCATTTCTAAATTTGGTCTATCGTAATCTGGTGACCTGTAATTGCCTCGGCTATTTTTCATGTAAGTTTAGTTTTGAGTTCACTTCAAACGTTTCTAGGCCTTAATTGAGATGTTTTTCACTCCTCTTCGCCACTAGCTCTTGCAGTGGGATTTTTGGCACTACATTGCTTCTCTTGCTCTAAATAGGTCCCAGTTGTAAACACTTTTGTAATGTCTCAATTCAAGTGCTTGCCAGCTTTAGCAGATAAAATACTGTACTACAAGAACAAGGCTGCGGGGGATAATAATTACCCAGTGCCATTTCTTGAAATTGAGAAGTAATTTCATCATCTTACTGTTGCTCTTGGAACTGGTGTAAACACACGGGTGACTAAATAACTGTTCGCATGTAGCAGTGCAGGGGGTAGGATAGGGGGTACATGAAATGAAAAAAGGCACTGCTAAATACAGGTGAAACTCGGAAAATTAGAATATCATGAAAAAGTTCATTTATTTCTGTAATTCAACTTAATGTGAAACTGAAATATGATCTAGACTTATGGCATGCAAAGTGACATGTCGAGCCTTTATTTGTTTTAATGTTGATGATTTTGGCTAGGGCATCTGTTCCGGATGCCTCCTGGTCGCCTCCCTTGGGAGGTGCTCCAGGCATGTCCTATTGGGAGGAGGCCTCGTGGAAGGCCCAGGACATGCTGGTGGGACTATGTCTCCGAGCTGGCCTGGTGTCGCCTCGGGGTCCCCCCAGAACAGCTGGAGGAGGTGTGCGTGGATCGGGAAGTCTGGGCATCTCTGCTGAGACTGCTGCCCCCGCGACCCGGCCCCGGATAAAGCGGAAGAAAATGGATGGATGGATTTTGGCTCACAGCTTGTAAAAACCCCAAAATCAAAATGTCTGAAAATTAGAATATTGTGAAATGGGACTATATTGTAGCTCAAAGTGCCACCTTGTCGTTAGCTAATGAATCCAAAACACCTGCAAAGGGTCCCTGAGACTTTAAATGCTCTTAGTGGTTCAGTAGAATTCACCATCATGGGGAAGACTGCTGACCTGACAGTTGTGCAGAAAACCATCATTGACATTAGGGCTGGGCGATATGGGATAATTTTTCCCATATTGATCGATCTCGATTTTTGATACGATTATTTTTATTTTTTTAATTCTTTTTTTTGTTTAAAAGAAGAAAAAAAAAATACATGTGGTCCTTTCTGGACGAGCATGTAAACCGATGCTGCAGCCAAACTGAGAACTGCAGCTAACTCCTCAGCAAAAACAAACTCCACACTTCTAGCGTCATAGTACAGCCTCCCCATGTCACCCTTTCACCTGGCTAAGCAACGCACAAACCTCTGCAAAGGAGACGCAAAAAATGTTTGAATGTTTGAAGAATGTCAACGAGTGCATGTTTGTGTGCGGAGCCTCAAAAGGCCACTTAGATAAAGAAATTAGTAAACCGCGCATTTATTAGTAAAAAAGACGATCAGACTTACAATTCACGGTTAGAAGTCCAGCTAATCCACAGCTGCAGCTTCAAAACAAATCCACATGGTCCAAATAGCGATCGATAATTTTCCTCTTCTCCTCATCCCCGTGCACATGTCCTGGTCCTCTGTCAGCTCCCCGAGTGTTTCTGTTTTGCCCATTGATGAGTTAGCGCAATTTTGTAGCTGATTTTACACGTAAAATCACCAGGTCTTCTCTTTGGGCCATCCTGTGCTTCCAGTTTGTTTGGGCCGACTGTTCCCTGGGATTGACCTGACAGCCGCCGCAGCATTGCGCCGTCCATATTTTTTTCCAGACTGCGACAGGACTGGCCAATTCTCCTCGATTAAAACGCACCACGCGATCATGGTGATCGAACTTTATTAAAATCACGATTAGATTAGAATTCGATTCATTGCCCAGCCCTAATTGACACCCTCCATAGGATAGAGGGACAGGCTCAAAAGGTAATGGCGAAAGAAAATTGCGGAAGAAAAAGGTGCACAAGCCGCAGGGATGAGCGCAGTCTGGAGAGGATTGTCAGGAAAAGGCCATTCAAAAGTGTGGGGGCCTTCACAAGGAGTGGACTGAGGCTGGAGTCAGTGCATAAAGAGCCACCACACGCAGACGGATCCTGGACACGGGCTTCAAATGTCATATTCCTCATGTTAAGCCGCTCCTGAACTACAAACGACGTCAGAAGCGTCTTGTTTGGGCTAAAGAACGAAAGACCTGGTCTGTTGCTCAGTGCCCAAAGTTTTCTTTTCTGATAAGAGCAAAGTTTGCATCTCCATTTAGAAACCAAGGTGCCAGAGTCTGGAGGATGAAAGGAGAAGCACACAATCCAAGATGCTTGAAGGCCAGTGTGACGTTTCCACAGTCTGTGATGATTTGGGGAGCCATGTCTTCTGCTGGTGTTGGTCCACTGTGCTTTATTAAGTACAGAGTCAACGCAACCGTCTACCAGGAGATTTTAGAGCACTTCATGCTTCATTCAACATTCAAGCTTTATGAAGACGCTGACTTCATTTTCCAGCAGGACTTGGCACCTGCCCACACTGCAAAAAGTACCAAAACCTGGTTAAATGACCATCAGATTACGGTGCTTGATTGGCCAGAAAACTCACCTGACCTGAACATATTCTAACCTATTAGAGCTGCACAATATATCGCCAAATAATTGTTTTTGCTATTGGTGTAATATCCATATCCTGGCATTTACACTGCACATCCTAAAACGAACAGCCATAAACACAATACATTTCTTAAAATTGTTCTGTGTTGAAGTAGTTTGGTTTAATATCACAATAATATCGACATGGCAATATTCAAGACAGTTTACAAATGTAGATTTTTTTCCCTCATATTGTGGAGCCCATCTATAATTCATAGTAAAATATATAATAAATAAAATGCAGGGGAACAACAGCATTTTGCATCACCGCTTTAGTAATGATCTGCGGTGCACATAGGTTGGGGTACTGCGAGTATGAAAGAATGTAGAAGACTAAACTTTTCCACAGCGACACGTCTGTATTTTAAAGTGCTTTTTCCGTGACAGCTATGGTTTTAAGATTTTTTTTTTTGTTTTATGCGGCGCACGCACCTTGAAATGGGTGAACAACACTTCGTTTCAATCACAGGGCCTTTTTTCCTCAAAAGGCACACGCTTCTGTTTCTGACTGTCACGGCAAAGTGTTCAACAAGTTTCCTTTACCTTAAGTTTCAGAGCGACGTCGATCAAATTGGCGTGAATGAGAACCCCTGTTGTTACCATCACTGGAACAGCTCTTACTAGACTTTTATTTCCTTTTTTTTCAAACCAGACTTTATTCATTGAACCTTAGCGGTGATTGGGCCTATATGATCGAATTACATTGACTCTGTTGTCGCCATGGTTACTGAGTGCTTTCTACATGCGCACTTGTTTCTAATTAGCCATTTTCTCCCCACAGCCTCGAGCCAGTTCCCTCACCTGCCAAGGCCCAGGCTGCGAATAAACCAGATGGTGAGTTTGTGCTCCTGCTGCCGCGTAAAAAGTCCCCCAACAGTATCCAGCTCTGAAGCCGTAGAGGTTGTGCTAATACGTTCTGATCAAGTGTCAATACATGGGCCGCACAACACTGTCACCGTGAACATCTGGATATTACATAAAAATCTGTCTCTTCTGTCAAATTATTCAAAGTCAGAGACGGGTTTATCAAGATAACACTTGTTTTTTTGTTTCTGTTTCCAAGGCTCCAAGACAGCAGCCGCAGCGGCTGGCAGCAGCGGCGCCCCGTCCTGTCGACCACCGTGGGTCACTGATCCCAATTTTGCCGACCGTTTCCACCCGGAAAAAACCAGTACAGTGGTGACACAGCACCAGCAGCCCGTTCTGCCCACGCCGATGCAGAACCGTAGCTCCATTGTACAGGCGGCACAGCAGCCCCCCGAGGACAGCGGCAGGACCCCTGTGTGCGGGGCTTGCAATAAAATTATCAGGTAAATCAGGATAATAATTCGGTTGAAAATAATTTGTTCGTCCCCTTAGGTACTTTAGTTTAGTTTGTAGCATTTCCCTCACAACAGTATTCACACGCAACTGCGGTTTCAAAGTTAGACTCTGAGAAATCCCTGTAAGTGCAGCGGGAAGTAGCAAAGCTGATAGTGATGAGTATAAATATGATTAGAAATGACAACATGCTGGAATGTATGGTCTCTCATGGTCACTCTAAGTGCTATCTGCTTCATACACCAACCTCTATACAATATATGCAGACACTGGAAGCAATGTGGTTATATTGTCTTGCCCAAGGACGCCACAACAGTATGCACTGGCGCCTCATGGAAAGAGTAGTTATAGTGAATAATGAATATATGGATTGACGAGACTGCACAATTGATATATAGGCAAGAAAGTACAGAGTAAATGATATTTTGCCATGGATACCTTTGTTTTCGCTTTCAACAGATATGTAACGTAACTGTAGATGGGGCGTCGTCATGGTAAAATACTCAACAAAAATATAAACACAACACCTTTGTTTCTGCTCCCATTTTTCATGAGATGGACTTAAAGATCTAAAATTCATTCCAGATACACAATATTACCATTTCTCTCAAACATTGTTCACAAATCAGTCTAAATGTGTGATAGTGAGCACTTCTGCTTTGCTGAGATAATCCATCCCACCTCACAGGTGCGCCACATCAAGATGCTGATCTGACATCATGATTAGTGCACAGGTGTACCTTATACTGTCCACAATAAAAGGCCACCCTGAAATGTGCAGTTTTGTCTCACAGCAAAATGCCACAGATGCCACAAGCATTGAGGGAGCGTGCACTTGGCATGCTGACAGCAGGAATGTCAACCAGATCTGTTGCTCGTGCATTGAATGTTCATTTCTCCACCATAAGCCATCTCCAAAGGCGTTTCAGAGAATATGGCAGTACATCCAACCGGCCTCACAACCGCAGACCACGTGTAACCACACCAGCCCAGGACCTCCACATCCAGCAGGTTCACCTCCAAGATCGTCTGAGACCAGCCACTCAGACAGCTGCTGAAACCATTGGTTTGCATAACCAAACAATTTCTGCACAAACTGTCAGAAACCGTCTCAGGGAAGCTCAACTGCTCAAGAACACAGGTGCATTTTATTGATGGCATTTTGAATGCACAGAGATACCGTGATGAGATCCTGAGGCCCATTGTTGTGCCATACATCCATGAACATCACCTCATGTTTCAGCAAGATAATGCATGGCCCCATGTTGCAAGGATCTGTACACAATTCTTGGAAGCTGAAAATGTTCCAGTTCTTGCATGGCCAGCATACTCACCGGACATGTCACCCATTGAGCATGTTTGGGATGTGCTTGACCGGCGAATACGACAGCGTGTACCAGTTCCCACTAATGTACAGCAACTTCGCACAGCCATTGAAGAGGAGTGGACCAACATTCCACAGGCCACAATTGACAATCTGATCAACTCTATGCGAAGAAGATGTGTTGCACTGCATGAGGCATGGAATGAATGTTAGATCTTTAAGTCCATCTCATGAAAAATGGGAGCAGAAACAAAGGTGTTGCGTTTATATTTTATTGTTGAGTGTAGTTAAACTAAACCTCCATCCCTGGTGGCCATAGATGCAGACGGCATCTTTGGGACTACCCACGCTTGAAGCTGCCATATGGGGGAGACAAAGCAGGGGAAGAACTGCTCTTCTGTCTACTGCCCCACAACTCAGCTATTTTACCTTTTTAAACATTTTTTTTTTATAGATTCATATAACATTAAATAAAGGTACAGATTTAGAGGAACTAAGTGGTCCAACAGCCCAAATATGTACATAAATGGCAGAGAGAATGCTTGCTTTGATGCTAACCACTGATGTATAACACTGTTTTCCATAACATGTTGACGTATGTATGACGCGTTGCCTTCTGTATCTACATTGTGATTGTGTATTTTATTTAGGAATTCATGGAAACTAACTTATTATGGTAATCTCCTTTGATTGACTGTGTTCAGTATACTTTTATATGTATGTATTATGGATTGGATAGCAAAATCAAAATGTGTGCAGTCTTTCAGTGGCCCTGCATCTGTCCCCATTGGAACTTGTTTTGAGCTTCTGGTGTGTGTCTGTTTTTTTTTTTTAGAGGTCGTTACCTTGTAGCTCTGGGCCGTTCGTGGCACCCTGAGGAGTTCACCTGCATGCAGTGCAAAGCCCTGCTGGACGAAGGGGGTTTCTTTGAAGAGCGGGGGGCTGTTTACTGCACCAAGTGTCATGACAACAGATACGCTCCCAACTGCGCTAAGTGCAAAAAGATGATCACAGGGGTAGGCATTCAGTCAGTCGTCCTTTGAAGCTAAAAATATGTTTGAGGAAATGATAAATTGCTTGCTCTGTGTTTTCAGGAAATTATGCATGCCCTGAAGATGACCTACCATGTCCAGTGTTTTAAATGTGCAGCGTGTAAGAATCCTATAAGAAACCAGGCCTTTTACATGGAGGAGGGAGAGCCATACTGCGAGAGAGGTGCGAAAACTCTATATTGCATGTTATATTCCTTGGCTGGCTGGCCCATACAACTAAACAAATCATACAGTTATTTTCTTTTGGGCCAACGCAGTGAACACAGTGCCTTGGTAACTCTAACTTCTAATCTTATTGCAAACCAAAAAAAATCCAATGCTTCAGCAAAATAATAAAATGCATAAATAAAAACTAACAGCTTGACCTAAATATGCATAGAGCTGAATGAATGTAATTTCCAGCTGAGAGTATTCGAACGCAGAGGAGCTTCCCGCTAAGTTTGATCACAGATGAGCATTATGCTTCGCATCGAGGAGTTTGGAAGCAGAGCTGTTTTTACTCAAATATGGATATCAATTAAACTAATGACTTCTGCACGGGAACAAGCATGTTGCTCTACATTTTGCCGTCTGATTAGTCGTATAGTAATGTACATTTTTAGCCTGGCTACATATAATTAGCAATATTCTCCATATATTTTCGCCAGACATAAATATATGATGATTTATTTATATATATATATATATATATATATATATATATATATATATATATATATATATATATATATATATATATATATATATATATAAAATATTGCAATATTTGACTAAACACTCTCAAATCCGCATCTTGTATACGAGTGTGCGATGCTGTTTTTTAATTTATGAAGATTTTCCTCAACATCTGCATAGGGATGGGTACCGTTCGTTTTTTTTCGATACCACTACTTTAACGGTACCTGCTTTTCGGTGCCGGTTCCTTAACGGTACTTTTTTCGGTACCTATGTCATTTTAATTCAATTAAAATAACGTGTATAAAAGGAAAAAGTCCTAAAACCGCAAAACAGAAGCTCCACAGGTCGCAGCAGCGTCACCTGTAACTTCATGTTTTGAGCACAATTTCCACTTAAGCAGTGATAAAAAGAAATAAAGGACGTTATTACCTCCTGAGCTGCAGAGACAGATCCACATCAGGACACGGGTTTCTTTCGGATAAACTTTTCTAAACACACTGCGCTTTGACGAAGCACTTTCCCGCCAAAGATCCTTACATGGTGTGAGCGCTCACTCTGCCACTAATAATGTACAACAACTGTACAAAAAATGTCTAATACAGAGTGAGCGCTCACTTTTCCACAAACAATCTTTGATATTCCTCTCGCTGCAGCTGCTTGTAAAGTTGTAAACAACAGCTCGTAAACTCAGCCTCCGGGTCTGTCGCTAAAGGTAAACACGTCTTTCTTGTTGTCACTGCTCTGTTTTGTTTTTCAATTTGCCTAAAAACTCAAATTTCTTATTCAGTCCTGGTTTATAATAACTGGTTTAGTTTGACTCTGGGTTTTACAACCGGTGTAAGTCCTGGACCTGGTTTAGTCCTGGCGCAGACCGCGGCTGAGCCGTCTCTATTACAAATGTTTAGTACGTTATAGCTTTGCTTCTCTTTAAGTTATAGTTTTAAGTTATAGTTTTGCTTCGCTCCATTTGCGCTGAAGCGGCTCATTATCTGCGCACACGTTCATGTTTTTTTTAGACTCGCTGCGGGTCATATATTGACTTCTGGAGAGAAAAAGAACCGAAAGTTGGCACCGAAAGAATTTTAGTTTTTCGATACCACCCCGACCGGAGCTTTTCGGTCGGTTCCAAGTAGGCACCGTTTAACGGTACCCATCCCTACATCTGCACCTCGGGGACTAGTTCTGGTGTGCGTTGCTTCTCTTTTCCCATTAATATAAGATAATTGTGTCAAAGCAAAATGTAAAACATTATGGGCCTGCTCTTGTGTTTCTAAATGCAGACTATAACTTAAGCTTAGTAGGAGCTTCCAGTTCTTGCAGCTCCTAGACTTAGCCCCTTTAAGTGGGAAGTACGCCTGAAGCGGGACCGGACATTGTTTTGCTAAATGGGGTTAATCAAGTTTTTAGTTTGACCTGTGAGAGCTGATGATGCTAAAGGAAGACCACAAGGCAGCATGATGTAAATGGAGAATGAATGTGAAGCTGCCATCAGAGCATCCCCCTCAGTGCTGCTTCTAATAAACCACGCCTCAGTCCTCCTCTCTTTTTTATAAGCGAAGCCCTCTCGCAAGTGGCGCAGGCACGTAGCGCAACAGCTGCGCCACATAGAAGATAATCATAGCACTTGAAGCTTGTGCCCTTGGTCTAAAATCGTAGATCAGGACCCAAACCAGGCCAAAAGGGCAGAGAGTTTGGAAACTCGTGACTAAAACTGAACTTTTACAAATTTTTTAGTCAACAGGCATTTTGTTTGTGGCTGTGTCAGCAAAAAATGTATAAATGTCAGTCAGTTCAAGGCCCCATTTTTGTGATTCTATATTGTTGCTACTTGTGATATTTATAATGTTAAAGTCAACTAAAACGTGACGCTACATTTTGCAGCCCTCGCTCTGTTTCACTCATTCATTAATTTCCCCCCTTGTTGTTACAAGAGCTGCCTCTGACCTAAATTATGAGTGTTTCCCTTTGATGCAGTCAATCACCAAGTGTCATGTTCTCATCTAGGTAATCTATTTAACCGCGGTTTACCCCACACACCCCTCTATTGGCTTTTATGAATGGTGTGCGTGGATGGCATTATGCAGTAAATGATTTAGCCGTAGCTCCGTTCCTCTCCCTCACGTCGCGGCTTTATCACTGGCCCCAACCACAACCTGCGCGCTCTCTTCTGAGTAATGCCGTTAGAGCCGATAAACATTCTGCCGCCTCAGCATCTTTGGGGGGGATTGAGGCTGCGCTTGTACTCGGGAGAAGCGGCGGCATTAGCACGTGACACTTTACCCCCAGTCTCTGCGCTGAAAGAGAGCAGCAAATCCAGTTAAGTATCTAGAGCAATTTCCCCCTCGTGCTAATCCCTGACGCCGCCGCTGCCGAGGAGGAGCGGCTGATGTGTAGTGCGTGGGTTTTACACGAGCAACGCAGGAATATCAAGTGTCCTTTTAAAGAGAGCGAGAAAACTTTTGGAAGAATGGTGCAAATAATTGATTTTACTCTTAGAAGTAAAAAGTACTACTACTATTTGAGCTTGAACTGTTTGAGCTTGGAAGTCAGTTTATGTTTAACCTCTCATCCCCCACCAGGAGCAAGTACTTCTTCTCCAGTTTGGCATTACCCAAATCTAAAAGCTTCTTGACTGGAGAGTTTACAGCCTATAGGCTACAGTAACGCCTCATTTGAAAGCTAAGACCTACAAAACTGATTGTAACGTTTTTGCCACATTTATGTCACATTTTCCAAGCGTTTTGTCATGTTATTGTTGTGTTTTCATAGTATTTTTTGCCGTGTGTTTGTAGTTTTTGTTGCTATTTCATCGCTTTTTTCCTTTGCTTTTTTTATGCTTTTTCGTGATGTTTTCGTCACTTTTTTGTTGCAAAATACAATAAAAGTCAGGAGATGCTTGAATAAACATAACTTAGCATTCCCTAGTACATAGACTTCTAAGAGTAATACTTGTACTGTCACTCTTACTTGAATAAAACATTTAGTTACTCTTTCTACTTTGAGTAAAAGTGTAGATAACTCTAAGCTTGATACTCACAAATGAAAAAAACGTGTGTGTATATATATATATATGTTTCTTATCTATTTTTATGACGTAGCAATCAGAAATATCACACATTATTTTATATTTGTGTCTGTTGGATCCCGGAAATACTGAAACATAAATTAAACTTTCACGCTCAAAATATTACTGTACTTCTATATCTGTAAATTGCCAAGTATACCCAGCTTAGCCTGCCCGACCGTGCAATATGTAGGTGGATCACAAAAGTTAGTCTGCTCCCCTATGGTCATTTCTATAGTGGTTTTGACAAAGGCTTCTATAAGAACTCCTTAGTTACATAATCCAACACCAAGCGCCTCTTTTACCTTATGACCTCCGCTGATTTAGTGTCACTACAACTTTAAGTGGGATTTATAAGCTCCCAAATATATAATTACAACCACCAACTGTTTATCCGGGTGCAAGCTATCGCTCACCTCTAAAGAGATGGCACTTTATGAGTAATAGATGACATATTAAAGGCCAACAGTTGTGCTGCTGCCACACATGCCCACACTCAACGACTAACCAAAAAAAACTATATTACCAAATCGTTTTGTTTTTTCTCTCTTTATTTTAATTGAGCCCAAATCTGTGATGTGCAGACACTATTTATAGGCTTTTTACTCCGATCCAAAACCTGCCACTTACCTTTATCACATGACAGTCTATCTGATACTTATTAGGCCTAACGTGAACTAGAATCGACCTTATTATGGCCGTGGTTTATGTTTAGCCTCAGAGCCTCGCGTCACTTTCATCTCCATCTTTCTTGCAGACTATGAGAAGATGTTTGGCACCAAATGCCACGGCTGTGACTTTAAGATTGATGCGGGAGATCGCTTCCTGGAGGCCTTGGGCTACAGCTGGCACGATACCTGCTTTGTGTGTGCAGTAAGTCATTTTGATTGATATGTCTTCTTTTTTTTTTTTTTACCCCACTCAATAGCTGCACCTCAACCCTCTCTTCGCCTGTTGATATGTTTGAAAGGCAAAAAAAGCATAAATGTTATAGGTCTGTGGTTATGGATGTGCATTCACAGAATCAGAATCAGAATTCGTTTTATTGCCAAGGTTTGGCAATAAAACGGAGGCAGTGCAATGGCCTGTCAGGAACTCTTAGCCCATTTCCTCATCATTCACTCTCTCCGTCTCTCTCCTTTCATCTCCAAAGCTCTGCCAAATCAACCTGGAGGGGAAGACGTTCTACTCAAAGAAGGATAAGCCGCTGTGCAAAGGCCACGCTTTCGCTCCCGTGTGAGGAGACCCCCATCTGCAGAGCCAGACGCACACTCCCTCTGCATCCACCCTGCTACTTATCTCAGTAAACTGCATCGTTTTATGGCTTTTGTGAACCGATCAGCCGCAACATTATGCCCACTGGCAGGTGCCGTGGATACACCGATTAGGTTAACCATGGCGTCTGTTTTTGGGTGAAAGGTTTACGCTTTCCGAAGGAGTAAAAGTTGGTAAATCTAAGCTAGGAGTCTCCAACCAGCTTCCAGTAACACTCTCTGTCCAAGTTGCTCCCCAAACTTCGTTCATTTCTACACAAACTTGATGAGCTAGAATTCATGACCGTCTTGCTGAAACAACTCGCATTCATGGATGCATTTTCTGTTTGTGACCCAAATAATTAAGCCACAAATCTATTGAACGTGATCTTCAGACATTTAGGTAAATATTGTATTAACCTCGTACCTCTCGGCCCTAACAGAGTGCATGTTCTCCAGTTTGGTGTTACCCACATCTAAAAGCTTCTTGACTGGAGAGCAACAGTGTAACGCCTCATATGAAAGCAAAGACCTACAAAACTGATTGTAACTTTTCGTCGCCCCTTTGTTGTCACCTTTTGTGTGTGTGTGATTTCATCTCTTTTTTTGGTGCTTTTCTGTTGCTTTTTGTGACTTTTTTTTATTGTGTTATTGTTGCTTTTCCTGCACGTTTTTATCGCTCTTTTGTTGGGTTTTCATCCTTGTTTATGAAGAAGCTTTTAGATCTGGGTAATGCCAAACTTTGTTCAGGTGGGAGTTAAGAGTTTAATCATCTTGGCTACAGTATTCCACCTCCGCTCCAAAAGCCCCATAGTAACTGGTGCATCTTCAAAGATTAAGTCGGTCTCTGCCATTTTTCTTGAGCAAAATTGTCTCCTAGTGGAATATAGGTTGGAGATTCCTAGTCTAAGGATTGAAGGTCAAATTATGATGGCTGTACGTAATTTTTTACTCAGATCCAAAAACCTGGGGTGGTCTCCGTCTGCCATGGTGAATTTGAGAAAAAAAAAGTTGGTGGTCACAATTTTACAGCTGCCTGGCTTATAGAAAACACCGCTTTCGTGCACTGACCGGTAACTGTTTGTTACAAATCCAGCACAGTATGAATTTGATTGTCCACCACTTGACATTTAAGATGCTTTGCGATTGGACATTGTAAAGGACATCGCGGCCCGCACGGGCTTCACTCCAGTCCCCCGACCTCCTCTGATCTGATCCTTGTAAGTTACTGTCTCTTCAGTCAGACGAAGCGAGTTGGTTGGACCACCGAGTCTGTAATAATGTCACTTGCTGTTCTAATGATGTGCCATTCGGCCCTCGCTAAGTGCACAGAAATGGTGTGCCCCTTTCTCAGTCCTCGCCTACTACCTATTAAAGTAATCGGGGTCCAGCCAGGCAGAAAGGGGTGTCCTACCTCGACTCTGCTGGACCTCATCGCCCTTTCACAAAACTGCCTCCCTTTTTAGCACATGGCAAAGTTAATGATCAATTATCCCGTGTTATTTCAAATTGATCGTTTTTTAATAGACGCACCAGTGACAGCAAAGTGGGCTTATTGGCTTTCTAAATGTTACTGTGCCTTAAAGAGAGACTTAGGCTTTAAATTGGGAACTAGTGAATAAAAACCCCCAGAAAGTTTATTGTTACCTTGTTTATGGCGTAGATTTGTATTTATATGCTTCAGATTGTGTACGTTTTTATAGCTGCATAAAAATAAAGTTTGGTATGGCAAAGTTAACACACGTCTTGATGTACCTTTTGTAAGTATATTTTTCAGAAGCTTTATTGTGCTGTCAAGTCTGAAATTCCAAATGTAATTAAGCTTGGGGAACAATGTCCTATTAAAAAAAAAAATCTATATTTAATATTTTTGTAAAAAGTTACAGAAGGCAAAAATATCCATCTGGTCCAGTTGTTTTGATTTTCAATATTGAATTAGCTCCCTGGACGACTGAGAATTGACATTGTTTTATACCATTTATTACATTATAATTGTGCACGCAGATATTTTCCTATGAAAGCTAAAACCTCACCTTTAGCTACATAAATATTCAGGTATGAAGTTTATTCATAAATTGGATTCTAAGTCCTCTGTTAAACAATTTTAATGCTAAAAAATAGCACTTGCTCAATAATAATTCTCCATGCAGTGTAGTTTTAGAAACTGTTTCTACACGTAAGTGTTCAAAGAGATAAAACCAGCACATTAGAAATAATTGTTAATCCAGTTGTTAATGTAACAATATATAATTTATTTACAACAATTTCAGGTTGAATTACTATACATACCTTTCTGAAATGTCATAGATAGATATATACATAAGGCCAAGTAAATACTTGAAAGCACTTAGAAACGAATTTTCAAAATTCTACCCACAAATCCATATCATTTTTCAAAAAGTACAGAAAAATCTCCTTCAGTAGAGTTTTTTTTTCCATCGCCACAAAAAGTTTTGACAATTTACATCAACAACAATAAGGAACACAAAAGATAATTTAAAATAAAAACAACAGAAAAAGGATTATACAATTGCATAAGCGCTGTGGCATGTAATAAATACAGCATTTTTGACTTGCAGAAAGGCAAGAAACATGAATCCTGGAACAGAAGAAAAACATCCACAGGTACAGAAGTTATACTGATTTGACTTCAAAACTAAAAGTTTAGTTTAGTCAGTGACCAGAGCTTGGCACAAACCCAAACTCCCTCCAACACACTTCATTGACACTGAATATTAATGACCCACAGCAGACAATAGAGTGAGATGGATTATTCCCCACATACGAGTGAGAAGACGAACCCTTAAACAAAGGCAAAGTGACGTGTTTCTGGCCCAGATTTCCTCAGCAGTCTGAGCAGAGCGTTGGAGACGTGAGGAGAGGCTGAACATCCTGCCGCTGGTGAATTACATTACTTAAATGTGCTTAGACAACACATCCCAGACAATGACAGGGGTGATAACATTTCACACACAGTCTGACTGTACATCTGCCACGGCTCCAAACTGCTGCGTCGACGCTGTCAGCATCCAACTATGTCCTTTAGCTCACACGGTCCCAGCAGCACAATAAGCGGTGGGTTCATCTTTAAATGCTCACAGTTTACGAATAATCAGACATATGCAGAGAAAGGACATAATGAAATGTATAAACTTTGTGTAAAACAGTCTCTAAACCCTTAACACTGCTGAAAGTCTTCACTGCGGGATCGCCAAAGAACAGGATATAGGCAAACACGTCACGATTTGACTTGACAAATGCTGCGCCACTTTAGTGTATTTTTTTTGGCTTCATATTAAAATATAATTTACATTTCTTTACAAAGTCATAAAATAAACAGATTCCTGCACACACGCACACACACAGGGTTAAACTGTCTTGAGACAAACAGAAGGAATGAAAAAGCCACTTGTTCTTCACTGTGCCACGTGAACGGAGAAAGGGACGATGTGGTGGACTTTGGTTACCAATTTGTTCATATACAATATGTGACGTGACAGCACACGGCCGCTATAGAAAAAGTATTTACATTTTAAATGACATTTCCACATAAAAAGATTTAGTTTGGACGGTATTAGCACTTTCTGAAATGGGGCTTCATTAAGAGTTTAAATGGCATCTCCACATCAATTACATAGAAATGCTCAAGGTAGTTTAAATCATTTAAAAAAAAAGTGAGCCTGCAGACAATGCAACAGTGACATGTACATTCTCCGTTATAAGACAATCTTCGAGGTGCGCTCTCTGATGAAAGTGAACTAAAGCTGGGACTGGGCTGTGGGCTCTTTCTTCTGAACAGACACTTCACATGCAACCCTGAGGCAGACACAAAGAGCTATGGCTAGTTTAGGATTGCTCAGACCTTCTCAAAGCAGTGACTCGACAAGTGAGCGGACGTCTGATCTGACAGAAGAATCAAAACTGAATATAAAGATGTGCAGTAGCTGTGGAGACTGTGAGGCTCTCGGATTATTTTTCCCTCTAAATCACTCTTGAAAAGGACAAAGCATCTTTGAGAGGACCGGCGTGACGTTATGAATAAGCCACTCTTAAAATTTCTTTGAGAGATAGGCATTTTCTCTGATGTGGAAATATGCTTTTGCCACAAATATTGAATGCTGAAAACCTCCCCGACCACCAACATGGCTTTAGGACTTAAAGCCACATTATCTCTCCTCAGAATAAGTCATTTGAAAAAAGGAAAAAAAAAACCCACAGTTGGCACTTGAGTGGAGGCGCTTTATTATTCATGGAAGGAAAGATCCCCTTCAGACATAGTTTCTGCAATGTTCGCTATGACGAAATTAATTTAATTTACAAATGTGAGGCGTTTTTGGGAACATTTAGTGTCCGTATCCACACCAATCACCCACAACATTATGACCACTGAGGAGATGATATTTTGGGAGGTAAAATCAACAGTGTATTGTGTTGGTGGTCTACTTAAATTATCACACTGTTTACCCCCATTAATTTCAGAGATGCACTAAAAGCACAAGCATCCTTTGAGAACATTTTCAGTGAAAGGGAAGGCAATCTCATTTGTATAGCGCTTTTAACACGACACAAGTCACACCAAGCGTTTCACAAGGGTCAATTGTTCTTTCTCTCCGTTCTCGATGGGAGTGAGCTACGTGCCCTTGGGCTGAACCGACAAAGCTGAAGGTTGAGATTTTGCTACAAGCCATGTTGGTGAGAGGTGGGGGAGTTCACAGACCCTGATGACCTCTGTAAAAAACAGGGATGCCAGGACAAACTGCCAGTTGCATAAATCACCAAAGTGAACCTGAACGCCACATCAACTTTTACTGTAGGTTTGATTTAATTTGCACTATTGGCCATGGGTAAAAACGCGACTTGCATATTGCTGATTATAGCGCCATAGACCATTTTAAAAAGGCAAGTTCTCTTTAGGAGGCTCTTCTGTGTGTGTTTGAATGGTGTTTGGAGGGTGGAGGTCTCTTTTCACTGAACCAATTTTATGAAAACAATTCTCATACAACAGACTTGACTTCATCATTTGGTTGTTTTCAAATGCTTATTCCGTTTTGGCAAGGAATCCTAAAAAGAAAAACCCTTCACCGTGTTAAAAAGTCGGGACATTTGGGCATCACGCTGTCATTTTTGAGTTGTACATTTCCCCCTCTTTAAACCAATAGTCCATTAGTTTCCAATAGTTTTTCTCTGGGTTAGCACTCTCCGTCCGACACCAGGAATATCATGGCTTCCTGTTTGCCGATGTCAGACATGACGGTGGCCAGCTGGTTGATGTTGCCGCTGTGGAAATGCTGCGCCTCCCAAAGGTCCAGGATCACTGAGGTGGGGCTCGCTTTGGACGAGAAATAACTCATGTGCCTGTGCAAAAAAAAAAAAGAAAGCAACATGAGTGAGAGGCGAATCCCCTTTTTATTAAATGTGCCACATATTGAAGCAACTCGCAGCTCGTTGATACGTGGAGAAAACCTTTTCAGGCGCACTTTATTGTTCCACGGCCTCCGGTAAGTCTGTCAATGTCAACGTTTATTGCACTTTTTTATTGCCATCATCTGATAAAACATGTTTGAGTAAGAAAAATAAGAGGAGCCATTGAAAGGATCTTCAAACACCAACATCGCCTGCAATCTTTATTTAACGCCATAAGCCCCATTCTGTTTTTATTTGATGACGAAATTGCCTCGAAATCCCTCTAAACAAATCCTATACGCACTTTTGCAGCCATGTCGGAAGTGACCTTTTTTTTTTTCATTTTGGCCGGAAGAACCTTTGCAATCAAACACAATCGATGCCAACAAAGCAGGGGCCCAGTGCTGCTGTATGTTTGATGTTGTGCCGGAGCTTATCCCCACGGAGCCAGGAGATGCCTATTTGATTTAATGGCCTTTTTCTGTTCCTTCAAATGTCTGGGGATTTACCAGTAATGTAGTGTGCGCACGACATTGCAGTTCAGAGTGGTGGAAAGCATTCGCCACAAAGCAGGGGCCATGTAAGTGTGTAGTGTGGAAAGGAAGTCCTCCCCCCCACCCCACCCAAAAAAAAGCACTTTTCACCTTTTGGAAGGTCAGACCGAGTCCATTTTAACTTCCTAGTTTGTTTGCTTGGTGAAGTGTTGAAGCTTGGAGGCAATGGCGTGACAGGCTTAAAGAAGTCACTGGGCTATTTTTGCCTTGATTGGATTCTAAAAAGCGAGGAAGTGACGGTCAGAGAAGAAAAAAGGCCAAGAAAGCAGTCTTTGTGACATTATTCAGATAAAAAAGTTGAAGCTTAGTGTCCGACGTGTCAGCCCCGCTTATTCACCTCGCTGTGTGAAACATGAGCTTATCTTGTACGGCTCAGCCACAGCCGTTTGCACCGTCTGGGGAGAAAAAGATCAAATGAAAGGTTCTTGGCATTTTAAGTTTTATTGATTGGGCCCAGTCTGAACACGGCGCACAAACAAAAGGCAGAAATACACTCTGACTCGTCGCCAGACGGCTGCAGCTCTTGTGCTGTTGTTCTTAGGGACAAACCAAACAGGGGAGCCTCTGTTCCTGTGCTCTATAGTCCAAATGAGAATTGATTATGTCGAGCAAAACATTGCTAATTAAGGCTGTAGTGCATCAATTCAATTTGTGATTAATTGGCTTGAATAAAGTTGATAAGACAAATTAAGTGTACCTATTTGATTTCATTACCAGGGCACAATTTAATTGGAGGATGGGGATCAATGCAAGGCTTTTCTATTGCAGGTAGCACTGTAACTGTGAAGAAATGACTTGCTCTTGGGCACTCGTCCAAACCCATTCTGTCTTTTTTGGCCACTGATGGACACCGTGCCTCCTTGATTTCCAATTACTGCCTAAAAGTGCTGAACAAAATTGAGCTGCTACAAATTTAAATCCGCGCACTAAGCCGCTTACCTGGTTTCATGTCAAAATATCATACAAGAACCGTGTCGCCGTCGAGTACTTATTAATCCTATGACGTGCGTTACTCTGTTGACCTCACGTGGTAAACGCTTTTCACATTGATTAAATACAATGTATTTACCTTTTCACCTTTGATTGCTTCTTCATTATTTTCAACGAGTTGCCTTTAAGTGCTGCACATGTGACAAACGGCCTTGTGACCTCTATTCTCGAGAGCTTTGACTAAGCGCTGGACTTGATGAGGTTTCCATGGTAACCCTCACACTACTGTACGCGTTAATAGTCATGTAATTGATTTGCTATTATTTCCATGTACATAATCTCCAGAAACTGTTCAATGCTATACATTTCAACATTATGAAAATGTATGTACCAAGTTTCCAATGAATGAACATAAGAGTATATACTTATTTTGTGTGTTTCGTTTACGTGAACTGGTTTTGTCAGTACTTTAGACCTAATTTAGTCCTGGTGTTGCATAAGTTAAGTCTTCACATTCACTGTTAACATACTAATTTAAGTTGGTCATCAATCTCATATCGCCTAGCCATATGAAAAAGCTGTAGTGTTTTCCCTGAAGTTTACCTCTCTAGTTTGAGTCTCTGTGCTAGCATTCTCCAGTCAGCTCCGTTGGGACAGGGGGCGTCCAGGCTGCTGCAGATCTTCTGTCTGATGAGGTACGGGATCTGAAAGGCGCTGGGACCGGCCAGGGCTGTGCTGCTACTGTCCATGAGCATAAACTCCGAGTCCAACGCTCTTGTGTCCTGTACACAGATACATGGACTAAATTATAGGCCGCTAGTCTATTAGAAAACCCTTTGTAACAGTGAAGGCTACAGGCTCATTCATATTATTTCACAAGACGCAAGAACTTCGTGTTCTTGCACCCTGAGCTGCAGAACAAAATGAAGTCACTTTTGCCTTGTTGCCATGGAAATGTTTCGTAACTGAAAAGTGACTTCATCTAGTTCTGCAGCTCAGGACGCAAGAACACGAAGTTCTTGCGTCTTGTGACGTATGAATGAGCCTTAAAGCAAATATGAAATTGAACAAACAACTAAGAAGGAAAGGCAGGAGCTATTATGCACAAACATATCATTAGCCTCGTAGCATAATTGCCTTTGCATCATATCTTAATGCTTTGGAAAAAAATAAAACACTCTTCTGAACCCTCATAAAAATTACTTAAAGGTGTTTGTTTATGCAGAAGTGAAGGAGAGTAGAATAAATCCAAATATGATGTAATCAGGCTGGTGATGTCCTGAGTTTGCTTTTGTTTGTGCAATACTGTTTGTAAATGTAAATAAGAAAAGTCTACATCATTCTTCTCCGGTAGCATCAGAGCAAATCCCCTCGCCTCCAAGTGTTCAGTAATTTGCATATTGATTTTGCACGGGTGTTACAACAGATTCCCTCTTAATGCAATGAGTCTATTTCCATTGGCTTTGAACCGCTATGTCCAGATTGTTTATAAAACCTTAAAATAAACATTAAGAATACAGCCTTAGGAACTGCTGGGATGCAGACCATGAAGCGCACGACACCGAGGGATTTGTAATTAGCGTAGCATGCTGCTAACAAAAAGCCGTGCGTGTTACCTTGGCGATGTTGAAGTCAAGGCTGAACGTCTGGCCCTCCCCCTCCACCTGCCACACGCACAGCTGGCAGGTGAGCTCACAGGTGCTCAGGCTCAGGCGCTCCAGAGTGAATGTGCAGTGCAGGTACCGCTGGGACCCATTCCAGATGTGGTAAAAGGGGATCTCCTGCAACACACACAGCAATGCGGGAGTGAGCAACTAATGTCTAAAGTACAGCACCTTCTTCTCCAAAACATCTGGACACGCATTAATTACAGGCAGTGTTCCTGTCACTGTGAAGAAAAGAGTGTTGAAATAAATCGGAGGCAACAGACTGGTGGTGCAGGTCCAGGGGAATAATTTTGTCTTTAAAAGGGGTATGTGAGCTGCCCAAGTACAGTTGGGGATGTTACCTTGAAGGGACTGGACAGAGTTTAAAAATATTAAAATGATGTATTTTTTGAAATGTCTGAATGTGTAAGATGAGCCCAGTCTTATTCACCACAATCCTGCACTGTCACTCCAAAAGTTGTTACTTTAGGTCCGAAGTGCCGTCGTCATGCACAAGCTTAATATAGAAACTGCAGTTACGCACAAGACCTGAGGTGGCAGTAGTGAGTATAAACACGGCTAGAGCCCTGCATTTGAGCCCGAGGCCCAAAGGCCCACGGGCCGGGCTTCGGGCCCATTACCGCATCATTGCGTCGGACACGGGCCGAGCTTTGTTTTTCCCTGCCAATGTGTTGTGCTGCTATTTTTTTTTAGATGATTGAGTCGAGGGTGTTTCACCTCTTTCTTAGAGACATCTGATAAGACAAATGACGTGACTTTGTAAACGCATGAACTGGAGGCCAGTTTAACCACTAGGTTGTCCGAACAGAAATGCCAAAGCCCAACAGTCCTGCCCACCGGAAGTACACATTCCATTCAAAACATCCATTGATGTTTCAAAAAGTTAAAACATGACGTTTAAATGCATGACGGAGGATAATCATCTATGTGGTTGCTACTGACCATAGCAGGGATACATTTGCATTTTAAAATAGTGTGTTTTATGTCCATGAGTTACCACGTGGCCGATTAGCCCTCAACATTCATCATCATTGGTGGTGTCTTGCTCAGAATTAGCAGGAGATTTGGAAATACTTTATCAATTTATCAGTATGGTGAAGTAGCAACATGTAACTAGGAATGTTCTGCAGTGACGCTTTAAATATGAAGTTCAACAGGTCACGACTGAGAGCCTGATTTGGCTAAAACCTAGTAATGAATTAAATGTACCATAATGTTGTCATGTCACGATTACACCTGCATAATATATGATCAAATCACCATTTATATCAAACTCACCTTAATTATTATTTCATGCTGACTCACAAGACATTTACATTTGTGCCAAGTCAATAATAACTGATGAGAAAATAAACCCAAAGACCTGAGCATTGTCTTTGGCAGATTGTAATCCATCCCAGTCTCACACTACAGGCATGGAGGACTGTTGTAATCACCTGAACCAATTTACAGTTGCCATGGTGTCAATAATCCTTCTGTGTGGATAAAGGAAAGCAGCACTTACTAAAACTCACTGTGTATAGGTCTCACTGATATTCGCACTGCGCCTCTCTCTGCCTTCCAGGTAAAGGAGAATTTATTCAAGCTTGACAATATCTACATCTCTCTCCCTCTTGCTGCATATTCATTGCTCGTTTACATATCCCCAGGGAAGCACTGAGGGGTAACTCCAAATGCACTGGGGCACACCTACTTCTCACTCCAGCCCACTCGTCAGCTCATCACTCAAACTGGGAGTGCGAAGCCTGCAGTGCACCGCAGGCGCCAAAGGGGGGCACTGTTACAAAGGCAGACAAAGTGCAAGAGTGGGAGTGGGAGGGGGGTCAGGAGTTTGAAAGCACACTAGTCTTCCAGCGGCCCCAGAGAGACCAAAGGCCTTTTTTGACCGCACTGCTGAGAGGGGAATAACACTTCCAAATGAACAGGCGCAGTCCAGAGGAATCAGCTTCTGTTGTGGGGGACATTGTGGCTGGCCTGTGTGTTCTCTTTAGGGACGCTGAGCTTACAGAGTTACAGAGTTCTTCCGCGTCCTCTATGAAGCGGCCCGGGACAACAGGTTAGTGGTGGGTGCGGGGGGGTGTTTAGGTCCCAAGAATATATACATAGTGTTCTACTTCTTTGTTACAACTTTGAGAAAACCGCTATAATCAGTCAGTTGTGAGTTTGTGGACGCTGCTGCTGATGCTAGAGAAGTGGTGCCACCTCATGAAATTCTTCTCCTTCCTTGAACCACCAGGACAATATCCAACCAGGACTAAACCTTGTCTAAAACGGCTCTAAAACAGATCAAAAGTTGACTAATATCTTTAAACTGGGTGTAAACCAGAAAAAAAAAAAACACCAAATGCATAACTCAAGCATGTATTAAACCATTTAAATCTACCTTATTATAAAAGGACAGATGAACCCGAGTTCCAGCCGAAGAAGCCCAAGTGCCACTAGTGTTAAACATACCACAGTTTGATAACGCCTTTTCTAATTATGCTGTGCAAGGGGACAAACTTATTAGACATACTTTGATAGCTAATGTTACCTTTAGCTATTGCAGGCAATATCAAAAGACAAAAAAAAAAGCAGAATACTCTGTGGGAATCTTTAGCAGCAAAGCCCAAGCATATTTAATTTAATCTTAAAGTTTGCTACACTACAACAACTCTCAGGTGAGACAACTGCTCCATAAATCCTTATTATGAAAAATTCTAAGGAAGAACTCGTTCACTTCACACACGTATGCATCCTGTGTTTAATTTCTTGGGACAGCCAATTAAAAATAACTCGGCACCCCAGGCTTTATGTACATATTCAATACGAACAAATGAGCTCGCAGGTTTAATGTTAGTTTTGATTCCCTTATTGGACAGAGCAGTTCTATTATGTGTCTGCAGTGATTCTCTGATGTGCTGTGACTGCCCGGTTCTTTGCGACCTGGCCCCTGGCACACACCTGGTAGCCACCGAGCAGTTTGCTCCTCCAGTGCGCCTGGGGCATGTCATGGAGGGAGAGGCGCAGGTTGTGGTAGCTGTCTTTGAAAAGCAAGACGTGAGGTTCGTCAATCAGACGGCCACCAAGCTGTCGCTCCATCTGCATCACCTCCTGAAAAACACAAAAGAGGCAGGAAACACACAGTGCCATTGGTTAATGCCAAGAGACAACAGATATGTTTCCTGTTTTAGTAATTCATTCAAGTGGAACACAATGTGCCACTGTCTCCACAGAGAGTGCAAAAATATGTTTAGTTATGATTCCAAATCTCTATTGTGCATGCTATTTATACTTGACATCAATCAGCTGCAAAATCAAAACACTCTGCACAACTTTTAACAGCTTTACGAAAGTTATTGCCAGAATGTATTATTGTTTCTAAAAAATAAAAATAAAGTATTGCTAGCTTTAAAGGTCATGCTTTTTTTCTTCAAACAAAAAAAAAAAAAATTGAAAGGAAAAAGATTCGAACACTGTTGCCTGATTTGCAAAGTTTTAAATTCTGCTCTAATGTGTGTGTGTGTAAGTTAAATTTCTCCCCTGAGAGACAAAATAACAAATTAATGTGAAATGAATCTGAATAACACTGTAGCCAGCTGAGGATGGATGGTTAATTAAGTAAGGCTGTGAGCCATTTGAAAGACATGGTTAGAAGTGAAGGCTATTTGAGCACTGAAACAAATACAAGTATTAAGCTCTTACCACCAGCCTTAACCAAGTGTATTTTCTCCAGTTTGGCTTTACTCAAATGTAAAAACTTCTTGACTGTAGCTCACAGCCTATAGGCCTGTGTAACAACTCATTTGAAAGCTAAGACCTAAAAAATTGATCATTTTCATCGCGTTGCTGTTTTGCCGTCACTTTTTTCACGTTTGTTTTCCATCAAATTTTTGCCACTATTTTGTTGTTTTTTCATTACAACTTCGTCCCTTTTTTTTGGGTCATATTTTAGTTACTTTCTTTGTCGATTTTTTTGTGGCTTTTATATTGTGTTATATTGTGTGTGTTTATATTTTTGTCACATGTTGCCACTTTTCTTGTTGAGTTTGTCACATTTTTGTGGCTTTTTGGGGGACTTTTTCGTAGCATTTTTTATTTTTTGGCTTTTTTAATTGTGTTTTTGACACGTTTTTGTTGCGTTTTCATCCTCGTTTGTTTTCTTGTTGTCACTATTTTGACGCCATTTTTTAAGAAGCTTTTAGATTTGGGTAAAGCCACCTGGAGAAAATGTGCCCGGTTCAGGTGGGGGATAAGCTTTGTTTTTTTGATATTTTGGCCCATGGGCCAGCACAAGGTGGAAGGGGGTGAAGTGCAGGGAGAGACATTCAGCAGATTGTCGCCGACAACACTCAAACCCATGACACTGACATTGGAACAGTAACCCATGTACATAGCAGCCACCTTAATCACTCGACAATCAGCTGCTAACTAAATAATTTTTATTCCACATTGCAACAAGAGCCATCCAACCTTAAATCTCCCTTTTTTCTTTGTTTTCCAAGAAATAACTGGAAAACTGTGAGCCAAAGCCAAACATGCTTCATTTTATTACCGTGTGGGTATGTTTGTTCATGTATAATCATCGAGACTAGTATTGTGTCTTATGATCACAAACACATACAGTAGAATAACAAACATTTTATAAAACTTATATTTCAGGACAAACAAGAAAATAAGGGGAAAACAGTACAGGACATATTTGGTCTGGAGCATAGAGCTGCAGCAAGCTGGTTCATCAGGTTGGTCCTTTCCTCCCTGTGTGGTTTTCACCAAGAGCTGCTGTTTACCTGGGCTGAGATGAGGTGAGTTATTATTAGCCTAGTGCCCATTGTTCTCACAGGGTAAATCTCCTTAATTTATTATTTGTTTTGTAGAGTAAATTTGTGGATCCATGTTTATTATTTAAATTGTTTCGTTTAGAGAATAAGACGACAGACACTGCATTTTCCTCTGTTATGCAAATCTATTTCATTCTTCTGTACTGCCTGGCCCGTAACATTTTTGAGTAAAACCCCATCAGAGATACTTGTCTTACTTCAACAAGAGAAGCATTTTACAGCAGTGAAAAATAGACCTCACAAATTAGCTGTGGAAAAGACCTCAGACAGTCATTATGTAAAGCTGTCTATAGAGAGATGCAAGACGGCAGCAGAAACAGGCTTTGAAGCAAATCTAAGACACTGCATCGCCGAGAAGAGAGGTACATGTTTATTATGGTGGCCATATGCTGAATGGAACTTGCCAGCACGGTTTCCCGTGGTATGATTTTTGCAAAGACATCCAAGTGAAGAAGAGAATTACAATTTCTGTTTGTACAACAGTGATTCAATTTTCTGCCTTCATTTCCAAGGATGGGCAGGACTGATTTCAATTAGGAACGAATGGAAGCTGTTAATTATCCGTTTGTTTTTTTACCTGCTTGTGCTTTGTGTAATGCTTTCTTCTTCGCTGAAGGAGCACTCTGGAGATGAACGAGCCTGAGAAATGCATTTCTGTTTGCACAGAGCATTGTTAATTTGGATGTTTGCTCGGAGCTTATCGACTTGTTAACATGAATATTATGCCCTTCATGATTATCGCACCTGATTTCTGTAGGCCTTTTGGTCAAATGCCACAGTACATTGAACATTTACAAAGCTGTGCTGCTGTATTGTAGCCACCGCTCTGTCGTGGTGCGGTATGGTGCTGAGTGGGGAGGTCAGACAGAGCTGTGAATCAAAGCACGGAGGTCTAATGAGTTAATAACAGGGGGCAGAGCATTCTCCACAGAATTAAAACCCCACTGCTATTATGTCTCTTAGCCAGACAAAGGCACATTAAGAGACCATCCAAAGTGCTAGTTAACACAGTTCTTGAGCACATTTATTTGTTGGGACTCATTAGCAATGCAAATCAAGGCTACTGGACTTTGATCAGGTCCTTGACCTGCACCAGTGATCTCTATAGCAGCAAGCAAGGCCAGGACGGCAGAAAGCCAATTATTCTATTATCAACATCACGTTACTAGAGTGAATACTAACTGGCCTGTCTTGTAGTTTGTCAGGTTCAAGGCTGACACAGCAGGATTACAATCTAACAGGTCTAGGACATGCTCCTGTGTTACCTGACTGAGACAGGGAGCTGAGACACAGTTTAGGCTACAGGCTGAGGCTGAGCGTGTCCTCTCTAAATGACAGTGTGCTCATAACTGTGTGAGACTGCAGCATTTCAGCATATGCTCTGGACTGGGAGAAAAATGGCCCTCTTTACGGCCCATTATCCTGTTAACAAATGACTGCCAACTAATAGATGAGACGCTCAATCTGACCAGATTATTTACTCTTCTGCACAAAAACAATGAGGTGAGGTTCTAATAATAACAGAAAATTGCACACTCATCATAAATGTGTATTGGCTGATGCCAAGAAACGTCATTTAAACATCCTGACCCCATGCAACCGGTGCAACATTAAGATGCGTGGGGTGGGTGAGGAGTTCAAGTGCTTGAGGAGAAAAAGCCTTTTTGTTCTGAAGGAATCCGAGATGGCCTGTGGTGTGTGTGAGGACTGTGAATTTGGAGTCCGGACCACCCCCTGACATTCAATGAGACCAAACGAAGAAAGCGAGGAAGAGCGAGTAGAGTGGAAAAGGAGCCGGAGCAGGAGAGCAGAGACAGAAGCAGCTTAACATTTGTGTCTGCAGGTCACTCGAGTGGCCAGCTTTAGCAGCCCAGATAACAGGATTACTGCAATCACGGACACACTTTTCTATGACTTCAAACCCCTTCTCCACCCCACACAAACCCCCACCCCCCTTCTCGGGTCTAGCATCCCCTCGGCTTGGACCAGAGCAGGGACAGAGATGGACCGAGGCCAGGCTCCATCGGGAAACTAGAGACACTCACACAGCTAATCTCTGCGGGCTCCTGCTGACAGAAGGAGGTTAGCGGCAGCACCACACACTCCCCTGCCTCAAAAACAGCCCCAATAGAACCTCTGAACAATCCATCCATCCATCCATCCATTTTCTTCCGCTTTATCCGGGGCCGGGTCGCGGGGGCAGCAGTCTCAGCAGAGATGCCCAGACTTCCCGATCCACGCACACCTCTTCCAGCTGTTCTGGGGGGACCCCGAGGCGACACCAGGCCAGCTCGGAGACATAGTCCCACCAGCGTGTCCTGGGCCTTCCACGAGGCCTCCTCCCAATAGGACATGCCTGGAACACCTCCCGAGGGAGGCGACCAGGAGGCATCCGGTGCAGATGCCCTAGCCACCTCAGCTGGCTCCTTTCGACGTAGAGGAGTAGCGGCTCGAGTCCGAGCTCCTCCCGGGTAACTGAGCTCCTCACCCGATCTCGGAGGGTGCGCCCAGCCACCCTGCGAAGGAAACTCATTTCGGCCGCTTGTATTCGCGATCTTGTCCTTTCGGTCATTACCCAAATCTCATGACCATAGGTGAGGGTGGGAACGTAGATCGATCGGTAAATTGAGAGCTTTGCCCCCTGACTCAGCTCCCTCTTCACCACAACGGTCCGATACAGCGACCGCATCACTGCTGACGCCGCACCGATCCGTCTACCGATCTCACGCTCCACCCGTCCCTCACTCGTGAACAGGACCCCGAGATACTTGAACTCCTCCACTTGAGGCAAGGACACCCCACCGACCTGAAGCGGGGAAGCCACCTTTTTCCGGTGGAGAACCATGGCCTCAGATTTGGAGGTGCTGATCCTCATCCCGGCCGCTTCACACTCGGCTGCAAACCGCCCCAGTGCGCGCTGGAGGTCCTGATTTGAGGAACCCAACAGAACAACATCGTCTGCAAACAGCAGAGATGAGATTCTGAGGTTCCCAAACCGGACACCCTCCGGCCCCTGGCTGCGCCTAGAAATTCTGTCCATAAAAGTAATGAACAGAACCGGTGACAAAGGGCAGCCCTGGCGGAGCCCAACACGCACCGGGAACAGGTCTGACTTACTGCCGGCAATGCGAACCAAGCTCCTGCTACGGTCATACAGGGAACGGACAGCCCTTAGTAGAGGGCCCCGTACCCCATACTCCCGGAGCACCCCCCACAGGGCACCACGAGGGACACGGTCGAACGCTTTCTCCAGGTCCACAAAGCACATGTGGACTGGTTGGGCGAACTCCCAAAAACCCTCGAGCACCCGATGAAGGGTATAGAGCTGGTCCAGTGTTCCACGACCAGGACGAAAACCGCATTGTTCCTCCTGAATCCGAGGTTCGACTATTGGCCGGATCCTCCTCTCCAGTACCCTGGAATAGACCTTACCAGGGAGGCTGAGAAGTGTGATCCCCCTGTAATTGGAGCACACTCTCCAATCCCCCTTCTTGAAGAGGGGGACCACCACCCCGGTCTGCCAATCCAGAGGCACTGTCCCCAACCGCCACGCGATGTTGCAGAGACGTGTCAGCCAAGACAGCCCTACAACATCCAGAGACTTAAGGTACTCGGGACGAATCTCATCCACCGAGGAGCTTTCTAACCACCTCGGTGACTTCAGCCTGGGTGATGGACAAGCCCCCCTCCGAGTCCCCAGCCTCTGCCTCCTCATCGGAAGACGTGACAGTGGGATTGAGGAGATCCTCGAAGTACTCCTTTCACCGCCCGACCACATCCCCAGTCGAGGTCAGCAGCCCCCCGCCCGCACTGTAAACAGTGTTGGTGAAGCACTGCTTCCCCCTCCTGAGGCGCCGGATGGTGTGCCAGAATCTCTTCGAGGCCGACCGATAGTCCTCCTCCATGGCTTCTCCAAACTCCTCCCAGACCCGAGTTTTTGCCTCTTTGACCACACGAGCTGCAGTGCGCTTGGCCTGCCGGTACCTCTCAGCTGCCTCCGGAGTCCCACAAGCCAACAAGGCCAGATAGGACTCCTTCTTCAGCTTGACGGCATCCCTTACTTCCGGGCGCCACCACCGGGTTCGGGGGTTGCCGCCGCGACAGGCACCAGAGACCTTACGGCCACAACTACGAGCAGCCGCATCGACAATGGAGGAGGAGAACATGGTCCACTCGGACTCCATGTCCCCTACCTCCCTCGGAATCTGGGTGAAGCTCTTTCGGAGGTGGGAGTTAAAGACCCTACTGACAGAGGGATCCACCAGACGTTCCCAACAGACCCTCACAACACGTTTGGGCCTGCCAGGTCTGACCGGCTTCTTCCCCTGCCAGCGGATCCAGCTCACCACCAGGTGGTGATCGGTTGACAGCTCAGCCCCTCTCTTCACCCGAGTGTCCGAGACACGCGGCCGGAGATCAGATGACACAACTACAAAGTCGATCATCGACCTCCTGCCTAGGGTGTCCTGGTGCCACGTGCACTTATGGACATCCTTGTGCTCGAACATGGTGTTCGTTATGGACAAACCGTAACTAGCACAGAAGTCCAATAACAGAACACCACTCGGGTTCCGATCGGGGAGGCCGTTCTTCCCCATCACCCCCACCCAGGTCTCACTGTCGTTACCCACGTGGGCGTTGAAGTCCCCCAGTAGAACAATGGAGTCCCCAGCCGGAGCACTATCTAGTACCCCCCCCAGGGACTCCAAGAAGGCCGGGTACTCTGCACCGATGTTGGGCCCGTAGGCCGAGACAACGGTGAGAGACCTGTCCCCGACCCGAAGGCGTAGGGACGCGACCCTCTCGTTCACCGGGGTGAACTCCAACACGTGACGGCTGAGCTGGGGGGCTATGAGCAAACCCACCCCAGCCCACCGCCTCTCCCCGCGGGCAACTCCAGAAAAATGGAGCGTCCAGCCCCTCTCCAGGAGTTGGGATCCGGAACCCAGGCTGTGCGTGGAGGTGAGCCCGACTATATCTAGCCGGTATCTCTCTACCTCCCGCACGAGCTCAGGCTCCTTCCCCCCCAGCGAAGTGACGTTCCATGTCCCGAACGCCAGAAGCTGCGCACGCGGACCAGGTCGTCGAGGCACCTGCCTTCGACTGCCACCCAGTCCTTTCTGCACCCGACCCCTACGGATCCCTCTGCGGGTGGTGGGTCCACAGGAAGGCGGGCCCACGTCGTCCGTTCGGGCTGTGCCCGGCCGAGCCCCGTGGGCAGAGGCCCGACCACCAGACGCTCGCATTCGAGCCCCAACCCCAGGCCTGGCTCCAGGGTGGGGCCCCGGCTGCGCCATACCGGGCGACGTCACGGTCCTTGTTTTAATACTATCCATAGAAGTCTTTGAACTGCTCTTCGTCTGACCCGTCACCTAAGACCTGTTTGCCATGGGAGACCCTACCAGGGGCATGAAGCCCCAGACAACATAGCTCCTCGGATCATTCGGGCACTCAAACAACCCCACCACGTTAAGGTAGCAGTTCACGGGGTTGCCCCCCCTCTGAACAAAAACATCCAAAACAAAAGTTAGTACTGAGGAAAAGTGACGGTGAGGACAGACAACGCAAATGTGCTTCAATACATATTCATCTCCTGAAATGTTCAGAAAGGGGCAGTTGGCCAAAGACAAAAGGGTTTTGTGAGCCGCATCCCCACAATACTCGCTACTAGGCTTTATCTGTTGAAATGCTCAAATCTGTAGTGAAAGGATGTGGTATAAATATGAAGAATGGAAGTTTAGTCCTAGAACGTTTTTATGTGACAAGGCGTCTTTCCTATATTATGGCCCTCGCCCCTGGAACGACCTGCTGGAGGTGCTCAGGACGTCCATGTTTTTAAGAGCAGGCTCAAGACCCACCTTTTTAGCTTAGCTTTTAACTGACATCTATTTATTTAGTCCTAATGATATATTTTGTGTGTGTATGTGTGCGCATGCACCTGTTTGTCTGTTTGTTATCTGTAAAGCACTTTGTGATACCTTTCGGTATGAAAAGCGCTTTATAAATAAAGTTTGATTTGATGATTGATGTCACGTTCCGATCTGGACATGGTGTATTTGCATTTTTGTTTATTTACAACCCGTGTTTGCTTTAAAAGTTGTTACTGTTCTGTAAATAAAGACGTTTACAGTTGGCTTCTGATTACACTCGCTTTATAGCAAGGTCAATGCTCCTACATGTGGTCTTGATTGAACACATTTGTTGCCGACCAACCTGATTAGCTTAGCGAGCAATGTATAACGGGGATTATAACTAGTGTTTGATCACTTAATTAGTCAAGTATTTAACTGTGGGGAAGCAGAGACGGCAGCTCTAATGTCCTCGCAAACCCAGCCTCACTCCACTGCTCCTAATATCCATCCACCGTGTGTTTTTAAATATGTGCATTCATTGAGATGATGCATTTTCAGAGCAGCTCTTTTCAGCCAAATGCATTTGTTTAGAGCGAGTGTCCCGGCTATGTGGACTCTATAGATCTGTATTTGTCAGCGCGACATGACAGGCTTTTCCCTCTCTGAGTGAGAGTCTATCAGTCTGAGCTGCAGTAGTCCTGCCCGCTACAGTCAACGCTGATTAATAACTACAAATAGAAGGGACTTGTCTAAGCTAGTTATAAATAGAGAGCATGTTTGCTAGGGAAAAGGTGCACGATTTGCCTGATAAATCACTGCACAGGAGGGAGAAAAACAACGCTCGGGAAGAGAAAAATATAATATGGAAACGGTTTCTCAGCGGCGCACAGTGATAAAGCGGAACGCTGGCAATTACTTTGGTGTTACACAGCAAGTTTTTGTAGTCTTAGTCACGAAGGTAGTGTCAGTACAAGAGAGCATCACTAAAGGACTAGGTGCAAAACGCCAGGCTGTCAATGAATAAAGATGTCAGTGTGGCTCAACATAAGCAGCATTTACCCCTGTACTACGTGCCTCTACGCTTGAAAATCACCACTGTTTAACTTGAGATGGACACGAGTAGTTTTAATTCATAAGACAAAATGCAGAAGCAAGAGCAATCTTTCTCTAGCTAACCAGGTCTAAACTGAGACTAAAGCAAGACTTATCCAGGTCTTAACCAGGGCAAATAAAAAAAGGACTAAACATGTGTTTTTGTGAGTATCAATACACATGGTGAAAACTAAATATTTGAATGACCTTCCCCAACACACACACACAAAAAATACTGTTCGCAGACATTATTATATTACACCAGGTACAGATACAAAAAAATATAATAATTAAAGCAAAAACGACCTTCTGTCAACCCGTTTAAGGACATTTAAAACAACACAACACTCATTTGTACAAGCGTAGCAGCTTAATGTCTTGGACTCAATACATAAATATTGATGAAAGCATAAATTTAGCACTTTGTAACACAACACTTAACTATAAAGTGCATTAACTCCAAAACTGAGCTTTGGTGAATTCTACAGGCTCTTTTACCTGTGACAGGAACAATAGTGACATTTGTTACAACCAGCTCTGCATTAAAAAAACAATGCTCAGCACACAAACTCCCGACTGCGATCGGAGTTTGAGTTTATCTTCCATAAAAATTAATCTGACACAAAGTGGGCGGTTTAGAAATCACACTGGGTGTTATTGAAAGAGACAACACTTGTCCTGTAAAACACGTTTGCGTGGGTTTCCAGGAAGGACATTCAGGCATCTGTAAGCACTCGGGAAGTTTTTACTTTTCAAACAGGGATTATCTCGTACTATAATTTATTGCCATGTCCACTTAAGACATGAGACATACTGAAACGTAACATTTTAAGATTAATGCTCTTGTGTACACAAGAGGTATAATGACACTAATTCGAAATATGTTAGTTTATAAAACTCCAGTGCTTCTCAAACCACTGATGGTCCTTGGGCTTTTTAGGTGATATTTACGACCAAATCCAAATATCACAAAGATGCACGAGTGGCTCAAAACTTACAGAGAGAACAACATTGTAACATGGTAAATACACTTCTGAAAGGTGAGAGAAAAGCATATTGAAAAAGTCTTTAAATTCATATATAGGTTTCTATCTAATTAAGTTCACTAAATGCAATGTCATGGGTAGTTTTATTTATTTATTGGTTTATTTGGTCGGGACAGTGCATGTTAAACATGGGTCTCATGCATGTAAACAAGCCACTCCGGATTGTAGCCTTGGGCTAGTTTCCATCCGTCGTCTCCCATGCGCACTCTCAAACACACTCCCTTTCATCCTGGCCTATTGTACATGTTTTAGTTTTTATGTGTAGACTGGACATTATCTTAATTTCTGTATCATAGCTTTCATGTTAATGGAGTTCAAATCTTAAAAGCGCGGGGTGTGTTTACCTTAAAGCTGAAAAAGCTACCATCTTGATGTGTGCTGTTCCAGTTCAAAAAGTATTAGGTGCAGGTGTGTGTTCGTTAGTTGTGGTATGGCACCACATCAGCATAACTCTCTCACTGTTGCCGCTGGAAACAAGTGCCTGCACAGTGAGGGCAGATCATGTCTTGTCAGCAGCTGTGCTAGCCTTGGACCAACCCATCTAGACCGGGAAGCACATTAAATATTAACTTAATTGGTCCCGGCAGAACCCCGCTAACATACGGCGGGCATCAGACAGAAATGTCACTGCCTCCCCAGAGCCCCCGCACACTCAGGATCAAAGACAATAACACTGGTTCTAATCTGCTGTAATTGGGAGATAAGAGATGGGACAGCCCAGCATACATAAGTGTGGATGTGTCTTTGCTGCTGATGAGGCTGGCAGTGCAAGACTGACAGCCAAATCTCTGCATCAGTCATCATTCAGATTTTTCTCATTTGACAGCAAAGCCACAGCACAGGGAGGTATTTTTGCCTCTAATCCAACATGTGTCGAATATAATGAGCTATTTGTTCATTTTTAGGCAGAAGATATAGAAGTCCTTGTTTGCTGGAGTAAGCATGACATCAGCACAATCATAACGCTGAGTCTTGAGCCACTTGACTGAGCCACCAACCGCTGCCCTTCACATCACAATTAAGCCTAATGCTTAGCAAAGTGAAAGTCTAATCATAAATGGGTAATTTTAAAGATAGTGATTAGTGATTAGGCCAAACCTCTCCAGGGAAGTTTAATCGCCTCTCAAAGTAGTTAATGTACTTGCTAAATGAACTGCTCCTTCCATAATCACATCGAGAGCAGTGTGAAGTCAGGACTACTAAACAGTGTGGGCCATGTTTTAAATCACTCACTAAAAAGTACAAAGCCCTGGAGATGCCGTGGCTTACCACAGGCCCAGGTTGTGTGAGAGACGCAGGCTAATGCACTCAAGGGCGCAGGGGGAGACCAGGGTATGGCAGCACAAATGCTGGAGTCAACAAGCTCAGATGTCCTTTTCTTGGCTGAGAGCGCGAGAGAAGAGTTTTGTGCAGCAGCAGCTTATGCATTCAAACACGACACACAAGGTCACTCAGCAGTCACACTGCGGCAAAACACACACTATATGATGCGAGTCCAAAAAACATTGGGGGTACATTAATCACAACTAAATAGGTCTCTTATGTGACAAAAATCTATCCTTCTAATTTCAGCATGTTTCAATGAGCAGCAATTTACAGCTGTTTTCTTCAAGTAGTAGCTACAAACACATTATGCACTAATCAGGTCCATGTGGACATTAGAAAACCGTGTAAAACTGTCATCACATGAGTAATTAGTCTAGCCACTCTCTGCCATGTTCTGCTTCATTTACATGCACCTGTGAATTTAAAGCATAGACAGTTGTAGATGAACAAAAAGGCTTTTGCTAATCCTCCATTAGCAGCTTGTAGTGCACAGTTGTCATGCTTCTTAAACAAAAGTGCACTAATTTCAACTCGAGCACCCTCTATTGTCTGTGGCATCCTTAAATTGTAGAGGTGGTGCTCCCGGGTGCAAGAAGGTCAGCCATTACAGGCACCAAAGTGGACTCGAGAGGGAGGGGGCACTTGTAGTCGCGTAGGTGTAGGACAAGAGTTTAAGAGCGAGAGAAAGGGAGCAGAGGGGATGCTGGGAAAAGATGGGGACAGGCTCTCCTTTTAATTTAGTAATTAAGCATGCAAATGAAATCTTAACAGGCTACTCACAGGCAGTCCTCGGGGGAGCTAGGCAGGCATTAGTGCTAGATTATACTCTGTCCATGTGGAGCGCAAAAATGAAAAGAGGGGTATGGCGGTGTACTCAGTGATGGGAAACTTAGTGGCCCGCAGCAGCCGAGCAGAACGGCTCACAGCATGAAGCAGTTGAAACATCTCAATAGACGGGATCCAAACACAACACTGCAGCATTATCAAGGCTACAGGATGTTGCAGAGGAAATACAGCAATGTTTGTGGATTTTATGAGTCAAACAGGGGTGAGTAACTAATGCTGACTGGCACATGTATTAGAAGATATAACATTCACAAATGTGAATGCTGCTGAATGTGCTTCTGAGTTCTGAAATTGCTGAGTTTTAACCTCTTAACCCCCACCCGTAGTCGACTATATTTTCTCCTGTCTGGCATTACCCATGTCTAAAAACTTCTTGAAAAAAAGTCAAAGCGATGATAAAAAGCGATGAAAACGTGACAATAAACTTACCCCAAAAAAAGCAAGGAAAAAGTAAAGTAAAGTAAAAAGGAAATGCTGTCAGAAGAGTGATGATTAAAAAACGGTCAAGAAAGTGACAGCAACATGGTAACAAGAAATCAATTTTGTAAGACTTTAAAGTGATTCTTCTGTGGATATAAAATACCCGAAGCATTGGGCCTCACCTTGAACACATCCTGCGTGTCGTCCATGCAGTAGACGCGGATGTTGTACTCCAGTGTGGAGCAGTAGGCGTCGGAGAAGAGCACCAGTCTGAGGCGCTTGGCAGCCCCCATGTGGAGGGACTCTCCCACCAGGGCGAAGGTGCCCAGCTGCTCCGCGAACAGCCGGCATGTCTCCGCCTCCAGCTGGCAGTAATAGGGCTCTGCCACCGGCTCCTCTCCCATCAGCAGGACATCCTAACCGGGGATAGGAGGAGAAGGTTAAGCTCCCTATTTGCGCTGAAAGCAAGGGTGATTTGTTCATTTGCGCTCGCATCTTTGTTAAAGGCCTCGCACGATCAGCTCTGCCGGATGAGTCAGGACAGGGTCAGAGCTTAAAGACTTTACGGTGAGGTTAAGATCAGGGAAACGGGGAATACTTTGTTCCCGCCTCAAATTCCATCTACACCGCAGAGGGCTTACGACACACTGAGTCAAAGGCTGAGATTCTCCGCAAAGACACACATCCTATGCAACAACATCAATTTAGTTAATAATGCATGAACGAGGTACTCGATCGACATGAAAGGGGAGGCGAATGGATTCCTGGCAAGAATAGATGGATAAAGAAGAAGAAGAGATCGTGTAGTAAAGGGAGGTGTGGCAAAAGGGCGGGGCATAGTAAAGATTGGATTATTAGACATAGATGGTTAAATTAGAGTATGAGTAGTGTAAAAGTACTAATAAAAAAATCTTAAAAATCTACACCCAGGCTTCCAAAGAGGCTGTATCTTTCTGTATTATTGGCAATGAGTGAAATTTTACCAAATGTTTATTGAATTTTTTGTGTGGAAAGTGGGCTGAAAACCTTCTGAAAGAACATGATGACATGACTGCTGTTGTAATTTTATGATAAAGTGCCTGTGTTTCTCTTTAGACTAATATGATGTGTACAAATTGGATCCAAGGTGACAATGTGTACTCTAAAGCCTCATCATAGCCATTGACTGACTCTGCTTATTAACCAATCAAGCTGAAATGAAAGGGGCACTGTTGCTGCCAAATGCCCAGCGAGCCCCGTTATAATCGATCCGCCCAGACACCGGCTCCATCAATAAAATTAGTATCGACACAATTCATTTTCTTTGTAATCACATTGCACGCAGACTTTTTCAACTTATAATTTATTTCCTCGTGGCCTAAGAGGAAGTGAGACGGCGTCGTTAAGTCCCTAACCAGCCACTCAATAAGCAATTTCTTCATTTTCACCTGCTTCCCTCAATGTAAGAAATATTTCGGCTCCTCGCTTCTAATCAGTGCCCCAGATCTACATTATGTACTTGTCTATTTGCCTTTGTCCCTGACTCCTATTTCACCCGTTTCCCCTGAACATCTCGTCCACCTGGCACTTCTTCCTGGAGTGGCCGCGCAGGGAGGCCGATGGCGCTATATTTGGTCGTGCTGATGATTAAAAGAGCTGGTCTAACCTCAGCCTCAGACAGGCCAATTCATCCCGCAGACACCAACCACCGCCACACACGGGGAGGCTGAATAATTTATGCACAATATCGAACATGAAAGAAGACCTACTAACACTCCAAAGCCCAGTAGCAGCATTTCCAATCTCTCTGGATGGTTGAGGTGGGTATTCTGCCCACAAACGTATTTGTTTACGAGTGGGTGTGTTCATCAGCGCTAAAGATGCTTCCCAACTCAGTCTTATTGGAGTTTCAGAGCAATGGCTACTTTTGAATTTCATGGCTAGAAAAATGAGGAGGAAACTGTAATTGGAAGCAGCGGTCAAAAATGGTCAAGGAGCACTCAGAGAGTATTTGAGGATCAGTAATTTGCTTAGAATTCTCTGTTTTCAGAAACAGGTTGCCTAGCAACACTGGAGCTGTCAGATCCACTGCTCCCAGGCTTTTGTTCCAGTCCATTGAGGAACACCTGATGGCCAATATAATTTAAACATTATAAAGTGGACATGAATTGGCCAGAACCTGCTCCATCAAAATCAAGTGCTTTCAAGTGCACTGCAGGGAAACTATTACCTTTTCAGAGAAAAGCCAGTTCAGACTGACTTTCTGAATTCACTGGATGGAAACAATAAAAAGGATTTGTACTAAACTCTGTCTCGGTCTCACCTCCCAAGCACCGTTGTAGTTCTGCTTCTTGAGCCGCACGGCCCAGTTGTCCAGGCACGCGTCAGAGCAGTGGTCCATGCTGAGGATCACAGGACGACTCAAGACCACCCCCGGAGGACCACAGCTCACCACGGGACTGAGCAGGGTCTGGCAGCCGGCCAGGGGCAACCTACAGACACATAATATCATGTTATTCATGGTATCGATGTGCGGCGGTTGATACAGTCACCTGCGACATAATTACAGACTGGACTATCACTGTACAATAGGTGTGCTTACAGAGGCTGACTGCAGTTCTCCAGGCAATTCATTTAACTTAACCAGTGCACAGCCTGGTAAATGGCTGCTTATTTATTTACATCTCTCCTTCAAAGTGCCGCCGCAGCCTCTAAAGCCTCCCCTAATGGAACAGTAGTGCATCAAAACAAACGGCCCTAGTAGCATCCAGGGGAGATTGCCAGTTAGACAGTGTTAAACAGACCCACCTTAAATCTTCCCATCTCTGCACAGTGAGATAAATCTCATAGATCTTGCCTCTGGGGATGGCCTCGGGAGGGATGAGCAGGCTGATTCCTAATGCAAATATCAACAAAGGCAGAGAAAGTGGGTGAGAGGGAGGGAACAACTCATTGGTTTTCCAGGAACAATGCTTTTGTCATTACACAAAGAATACCGGCTCTCTCAACAAAAACTGTACGCATCGAAAAACAAAACACACACACAAATATATTCTGAAGGTCAGTGGAAGCTCTCCGTCAGGTGTGGTAAAGATGCAAATCTCGGTGCTGCCGACTGAGACGAGGCACGCGTCCCCATGGCCAATAATTAGCTCAGACAAAAGCACACGTTGCGTCGCAGTCTAAATGTCCTCCGTCTGCCTCCGAGTAGATAATTGAGACCATTGAACAGACGACTTTGGAAAAAATTGCGTTTTCCTGGGAGAGCGTCGGAATGCACCTTGGAGAATAGAAGAGCTATTGAGGTGCTTTGAGTGGTGTGATGTTTTCGTAATTTTCATGCCCAAAATCATCCACTTAGAATCCCATTTAGGGGCTAGTACAAACAGTTACAAACCTTAGCAGTTCAGGTATTGTCAACTCGGGCTGCAGGCTGCCAACATCTGTCTGAGTACTCACACAAAAACTAAACCAGACAATGTAGCTTCTTTAAGTGGACACATTCAATATGTCGATTTATTTTCCAAGCCTATAAAATGAAAGACAGCTGTGTGCAGTGAAAAACATGGCAATGAGTTAATCCATGCGTAACATATTTGTAAAGAGCAAGTGAAAAAACTGAATTTTTCACACTGCAACTGTCATGTACTAATCTGGGAAGACGATTCAAGCGAAAGCACCATCTTCAGCTAATGTGGAGTGGAGGAGCAGTCAGGGGATTAATAATGATGGGCTTAAATCTTTTATCAAACTAATCTTTAATTGACCATCTCTGTTCGCCGCTCTGGCTGCACCACTGACGGAGGACATCAGCTACACATTCAACCAGTCCTAAGTGGACTTAGTGGACTAATTGCAACAATTTGCCCACAGTTCATTTCCAAGAATTTGTCGGAACCAAATGCATTAAGTGGCACACATTACGGTGGGTCATATCCCTAACTATTCCCATTGTAGGGGATTGTAATGATGGCCAGTTGGATAGCCCAATGTGATAGTGTCACAGCTTTGAGGTCTATTGTAAAGTTTGGGAGTGAATGAGTGGCTGAGTGACTAATAAAATAAAACAAGAGCTAGGAACGGTGTAACCAATATACCAGGAGATGAGAAACATGAGTAGCATTTATTACAATAAAATAGCCTATGTTAGAACAATGGGCCAATAAAAAGGAAAACTATAAAAAACAAAGAAGCCGAGTTCGTACAAATGTCCCCGTCTATGTCCGGGGCCTGAGTCTTCTTCCTTGAGTCGACCCTCATCTCCAACGCGGCTCTTCCCATTGCCGTCTCTAACGCGCGCATCTCACCTCCTCCCCCACGAGTTGGGTCGCAGAACATCTCACTGCCGTCTCCTTATAGTGGAGAGTCTCACTGCCGTCTCTCACGTGCGCCGAGCCACTCGTCTCACGTGTCGCCAGAATCGTTCCATCTCTTACTACAGCCTCATCGGTGCGTGCCCTCGACTGCCCTCGTCTGATCTCATTCTCCGGGCACATAATGCTGCTGAACCAACGGCACCAACCCCAGATCAAAGGTTGTTAGTCAAATCTAGGGTGGGGGGGCGACTTATTTTTGGGTCAGGCTGTGCAATGTTACAATATTTACAAATAGGCCTTTGAGGACCACTCCGCCACATAGAAAATATACGACACAAAAGAGCTTGTTTACACTTGAACTAATGTGTCATGTAATCCTCTCATTCTTAGATGCCAGATAATGTAGCCGGGATATTTATTGATTTGACAAAAGCTTTTGATACTATAGATCATCATATTCTAGTAAATAAATTGGAGAGATATGGTATCAGAGGAGTTGTTTTAAATTGGATCAAAACTTATGTATGTAATCGTCAACAGTAACAAATAAAATTTACAATAGATGGTTCAGGTATTGAAATTGTGAAAAAAAAAGAAAAAAGTCTTGGAGTAATAATTGATGATGAAATTCGATGGAAAAGTCATATAGAACATATTGGGAATAAAATATCAAGAAACATTTCTATAATGCAGAAGTCAAAGTACTTTTTAGATCATAAATCACTTCATATTTTTGTCTTGTTCACTGGTATTACCTTATCTAAGCTATTGTGCTGAAATTTGGGGAAATAATTACGAAAGTTCACTGATTTCATTACTCGTCTTCAAAAAAAGGGCCATGATAATTATCAACAAATCCGATTATCTAGATCATACCAACATACTGTTCTTGGAATCAAAAGTCATTAAATTTGCTGACTTTGTAGATTATCAAACAGCCCAAATAATGTTTAGAGTATAGCAGAATACCTTACCAAACAATATACAAAAACATTTTCTCACACAACAAAATGTGTACAGCCTCAGGAGTGCTGATGACCATAAATTTACAAGTCAACTATGAAACGTTTTTGTGTTTCCATTACCGGTGCCAAATTATGGAATGATTTAAATTCAGATTTAAAACACTGCTCAAGTATGAATCGGTTCAAGAAGATTTTTTTTTTTTTTAAATATGAGACAACAGAATTTAAAGATTCTGAGTGATTCGTCTCTGGTGTGTGCCTTCTTTTTCATTTTTCAAAAAATTGTTTATCTTGTTATTGTTACTATTTATTTATTCTGTTTTGAGTTTTGAGAAACTCTATATAGGAACAGGAACTGTATGTTATTAACTGTGTTTGGAATAGGGGGTGGGGTTAAATAAGTTTAACTTCTCACTCCTTTTTGGACATGTGCACTTGTATATTTGGCTTTTTCAAGAGAACCGACAAGTTGCTTTTGTCTTTTTGATTTGTAACAGCCTTTATGTCTAAAATCTTAAAGGTGCGTTGTCTTGCTCACGTGTTGAAAAAAAGATAATGACTTGCACTCACCTGTGTTTGGAATGGTCAGCCGTCCTCCCAGAAAGTTAAACGTCCCATACGAGGTGTTGGCGACGTCCCGAGGCAGCGTTTTAAAGTAGGACTGTGTGGTCAGGCGACTAACAAACTCGGCGTTGTCCTGGTTGAGCTTCCCGTTGTGCAGCGTGTGCGATCCGTTCGGGAGCGGGTCCAGGAGGGGCCCGTTGGACATGGAAAACTTCCCCGTCGCTTCGTGCCGTGCCCGCAGAGTGCCTTGATAACTGGTCGTAGTCGTGGTTAGGTCGGGCTGGATAGTGAGCAAGTGGGAATTTTCTGCATTGTAAAAACACAGAAGACAGCAAGTGTGTGAATGTTTTGAGTGGCAGTTGAGGAAGTGTTGATCACAGAGACAGACCTCGCACACAGTAAAAGCTGTCGAACATGGAAAAACTAAGTGGAAGAGACACATGCAGAAATAAAAAAACTTGACACACAAATGCAACCCACAGCTACTCGTTTTCTCGCATTCATTTCTTTAGCAACAAGCTGCATAAGCAACTGAATGTAAAGAGCTTTGTCCTTTGCATTGAAACAAAGTAACCGCAACCCACTCCCCAGCTCGATTCCGACTAAGGCAGCGGTGGGTCTGTATTTCCATTACTGAGGTATAGAGAGTCACAGGCAGCACACACATACACTGCACAGTAAACAGTGTGGGCACATTTCCTGACAATAAGGTGCTGGGGGAGAAACTCAATGTGTCAGGCAGTCACAAAAAACATCCATCTACAAGAGGGCATTATAAACACATTTAAACACAACACAAGGGGAATGGGGACATAGAAGCCTGCCTTTCCACCAAGGATACAGTATTGTGCAGCTTATACAATTGAAAAGAAACATCAGGAGTTAAAGTAACACAGGATACAAAGGGACAGTGTTCGTATTTCATATGCAGCCTTGTGTAAAACTTCTGTGCGATTCAACACTGTCCACACTGTAACATGTTGAGATGCAGACGGTAGAAATAGAAGACTCCTTTGTTATATTTGGTGAAGAAGTTAGTGTTATGCCTTACCAGCTGATTATGTTTTACTTACATGGTTGAAGGTACTGTTGTGAGTGGGTTCATTACCATACTGTATTTCTAGTATGGTACCATCACCAATCGTGAGCTTATTGTTTTTCATCTGAAATGCAAACTTGAGCAAAACTATCCAACTGAATACCAGTGTTGCTTGGTACAAATAAGGCCTTGCTCCTGACATGTATATATGACGATAAATTCAGTGGTACATTTAGATGGTGCTCTACGGTGGTCAGACAGACGTGGGTTAAAACAAAGAACAGTGTCCTACTGCATTGGGGGGGTCTGCGGGGCCGCGGGGCCCACACACCTGGCTTGCTGGGCTTGATGCCCATCGGCTGGAAGCCAGTGGTGAGGATGGACGAGTCGGCCACATCCGCGTCCAGGCCCTCCTTCTTTCGCCGATACACCAGCACCACCACGATCAGCAGCAGAGTCAGGCAGAGAGCTACAGCGACCATCCCCACGTACAGAGCCACGTCCTCTGCTCCGCTCACAGCTGCAAGGACAGAGACAACCAAATACAGTAAGCACCATATTCGTCAGTAAATCATGTGTTGAGTGCCACTCAGAACATCACTTAACTTGTGTAATCTGAAAGAGTATTAGTAGATAATCTGCAAACTGCTCTTAGTAAATATGTTTTTTTTTATACATTTTCCCCATACATATCACCTTTGCTCTGCCCAATCCTGTCAGAGGAAGCTAAACAGGGTAAGGACTAAGGTTGGTACTTGGATGGGAGACCGCCGTGTGTCAGTGAGTGGTTGGTGGGGGTGGCGCAGATTGACAGCCTCACTTCCGTCAGTCTACCCCAGGGCAGCTGTGGCTACAATAGTTGCTTACCAAGTATGGGGTGAATGAATAATGCACAACATTATAATACGTCTTTGAGCATCTGGAAAAGTGCCATATACTGTAAGTCTAATGCATTATTAAGTCAAACATGCTCAATATGTAAAATGTACCATCTTTCATATTGTATAAACAAAGCTCTGCTTTTTATCACCCGTCTTACCACATCTGTTCACAATGCAAGTCGCACAAATTAAAAAGTACAATGAACAAAAGGTATTATCATCCAGAAATAGTAAGAAGTAGCACTTTTCGGAAGTACGGTATACATGTAACTTAGGCCAGCATGTTCTTTCTTGCCTGTGTATATGTGCCTCTGTCACTTTTCATACAACACCCTTCAAAAAAATCAGACAGAAAAACTGACGGATCTGCTTATGAAAATGTAACACCTCTTATTCAATATCTCCCTCACTTTTCAGCAGAGAAGACTTTTCTCCCCCAAAAGTACAGTATGAGGATGACAGCTAAATCTCAATAAATACCAATGGTTGGGTTTAGTGAGCATTTGTGTGTGTTTGGCAGAAGAATGGGATTTTCTACGGCTGTCTCTCGGGAGCTGGGGTGAATTTGGTCGGCGTAGGTGGAGGATGCTCCTGAGGGCCTTTGTGTAGGGCCATTGTCCCAGGGAGGCATGGGGGCGGTGTGCTGTCAGAGCGGCAGAGTCAAAAGAAGCAGAAGAAGAAGAAGTGGAAGGGGGCTGTGCGGGGCAGGAGGCCTTTGAGGGACACAAGACGACGTCAAAGGTTAAAGTCCCAGAGGCGGCTGCACGGAGACTTGACAACAAAAGCAAGGATAGAAAGTGGGAGGACGGCTACACTGAAAGGGAATTTAAAAAGACTAAAAATGACTGTGCGCTAAAGCAGCCATGTGTTTCTTTGTGATTAGGGAAACATTACACATCAGCTTGATTAAATAAAATACAATACTGCAAAAAATGAATTGAAGATTAGCACTTGCTTTGATAACACCGCATTTCCTTTATGTTTGAGAAATGTTAGTTCTGGGCCAAGGTCAAGTTTTTGTTCACACTTTAAAGGATACGCTTCAAAATTATAACAAAGCATGGTCGGTATATGAAAATGGTTTAGTTTGTGTGCCGTCTTTAAATAGTAACACTGGGTAAGTGCAATTTCTTGCAACTCCTCTCCATTGTGAAAAAGGACCAGTTCCTTTGCAGAACTCCAAAGCCCCAAAAGCTTCAAGCTTTTTCTTTTTTGTGCATTCATTCACTTTTGTTAGCATTGGGGCAGAAAGCCAATGTCAAAGGTCAAAGTCCCAGAAACTGCTTTGTGGACACTTGCCAACAAAAGAGAGGACATTAAGGGAGAGGGAGTCGGCCATAAAAAAATGATTTTAAACGACTAAAAAGTAGGGATGGACAATTTATCGCCAAATTATCATGATGGAAACTTTAGGTAACGCCATATTCATTCTGCAAGATATAGATCTTCATTCACATTTTCTGCTAACACAATGTAAAACAAAAATGCATGGAACATTTCACTTGTGTAATGATTTTTCTCTTTTAGTTCAATTTCAGTGTTATTTTGGTCCTTAGTTAGCATTTTTTATTCTTCTTTTGACACAATTTGATGATAAAACAAGTTGCTTGCAATTATTGTTTTTATTTGATTGCCTGTACTGTGTTGAAATGGTTTTAGTAACTTAATATTGGTATCGAAATGTCTCATTTTGTGCAGCTTGACTAAAAAGACGCTTTAAAACTAGTGGTGTGTGTCGTCTAAACCGAACAGAATAAGCCGCAGTAAAACCTGATTAACTTGAGATGTTTTCGACAAATATCTTGCGAAATGTCCTGGCAGCCTCCCACAGCTGCCGCACAGGAGCATGTTCAGCTTTAGAAACACAGATTTGACAAGTTTTAATTGGTGTGAGTCAATCTGAGACATGAGAATGGCACAATTAAATTAAGTGCGCTAAAAAGGAACGTCGGGAAATATGGCCATGAGGCGTAAAGTATTACACAAGGCATTAATAGAGTACAAAACGGAATTATTTAGTTTGGACAAGAACGTTTAGTAAAGACCAAGTTCAATATAGAGCTGTTTCTGATCAATAGCTGCATTATGCAACTTTCACCTTGTAGTGACCCAGTGGCTGTATGACTGGTCAGCATGGCGCCTTTACTTTCCATCACAGTGGTCTCTAGGACGCTCCAGGTTAATTTGTATGGGCGGTTTTCACTGCTGACGGACCCTTTCTCCAGAAAACCTACAAAACAATTGACCCTGGAGCATTGTAGAGACCACCATGATTGAAAGTAAAGGCGCTACACTGACCACTAGTACAGCTGCTGAGTCACTACAATATAAATATAAATATAAATATTATTTATGCACACATGACTATAGGCCTTTTAAATGTTATTATTTTATCTGTAATTTACGTGGTAAAAGATGTCAAATTTTTTCAAAAGTAATTAATTTTAGGGGCCCTCTTGGGATCTTCCGGGTCGACGATGAGGCCGTGATGCTCCAGAATTTAGAAATGGCTGCAAGCTACTACTAAATAAGGGCTGTACCTATTTTTATACTAGCACTGAAATCTATTTTTCCAGCCTTGCAGTATATTGTGGTAAACAGAAAAAAAAAAAAAAAATGACCGCTGCATGGCTGACTATAACTATGAACTGAATTACAGTTAACAAATACACTTAGAATCATATTATCTCTTTTGTTTTATGTGGGGCTACATTTTCTCTCCCATACTTCATCTAATCCAGCCACATGTCCCTCCCATCTCCTCACGTATGGGGAAAACATAAAAAAGGGAAAATCAATTTCTCTGCACAAATCCACCCGTCATCATATTATTGCGTAGTATTTAAGCAAAATGCCAGATGCAGTTTTATGAGTGATTATCTCTGTACAATCTGATACCTTAAGTAGTCGGATTACGTGCAGACAAACGGACAAAGCGCTGGCCATCGTAATACCCGATATCTCTTGACATTTAATCAATGGTGAATGACGGGCTGAGGAGAAATACAAGCCTGCCCATGTTTTCTTAACTTACATGTCTATCAGTGCATAACATATGTCATGAATAAGTCTTCTGGGATACATTTACTTCGATCCTATCCATTTATCCGCCTGTGGTTGACGTCGCACCTTAGGGAAGCGGTCTCAGGCGCGCCCGTGCTGAAGAGACAGTGGCTGCTGAATCCTCTCATTAAAGTTGCCAAACCCAATTGCCTCGGCGAGTCCAAAAGGCCAGACAGAGCTGTGATATTTGAAGATCAAGCCGAACAGCCCATGGAGGGATGTGCAGACAGACAAAGGGGAGCAGGGAGATAGTGCTGATAGGGCAAATGCACCGGGAATGGTCACTGTGTTTACCCACTGAGGACAAAGCAAAGGCACCTAGCTCATGTCCGATGGAGAGATCAATTCCTTTGCTTTAAATACAGTGTTGTGCAAAGGTTTGAGTGAGGTGAGGAAAAATATGTGCTGCTTTAATACTGTAGAGTTGTTTATTTGCTGTGTTGTCTGGGTCGTTTCTCTTTATAGCAATAATGTATGCAACAAACCCCTAATTCAAGATAGATCTCCCCTCATAGATCCGTTATTCATTATATACATGTGAATAAAGGTGTGAATACACAATACTACAACCCTATTTATCATTAAAACAGTACAACATAAGGATGGGGTTTATAAAAGGAGTGTTCACTCGAGATTGTTTTACCACATCCAAAGCAATATTTACATTCACACACATTTCTATGATCATTTTCAATTTACTAAACTGAATAATACAGGTGAAGATACCCTCCCCCATCTATCACCATTAGGGTCCAAGTCACTAGTGGCTTATCACGGCATCATCGAGTGAGGTTTTATCTGACCAACCAGGTGTTCTCTATAACACAGACCAGCAGCCGCCATCAGCTCCTCTGGCCCCATTCATCGATTTTCAAGATCCAAGCCAATAACCAAAAGGGCAGCCATCACACCGTAATTGACATGGCTAATCACCTTTTATAATTGGATGGCTTTCCCTTTAGCCCCTTTTAAAGCAGCACTGCTCCTTTCTAGTCAGTTATACTCTAGCATGTACTGTTGGCATCCGGTTACACTTTTAGGTTATAGTGACAAAAAGAATGATTGGTCATTTTTCCAAATAGCAGAGCCAATTGCTGTTCATAATGTTGATACTAGAGCAATTGACATTCTATTACAAACAGAAGAAGAACTAGTCTGAACATACTAGTCTTTGCTACTTTCCAGTCTGACTTGACAACTAGCCAAAAGCCTTTTTTGTTTTGTGGCCTATAGCACTTTTACACTGACCTTCAGGGCAGTGAGGGCTAATCGCTGCACAGCCTTGTCGACCAAATATGAACAATATACAGTATGCACAAAGGTCTGGGGATTAACAACTCTGCGGCAACTTCTAGTGCTATGTTAAGAGTAATTTGTGCCTCTACCACGATTCATCATCAATAAATAATACAAGTTTAATTTTATTGATGCATGTATTATGCTCATTGTGCTCAGTGAGCAAAAGTGTTAATGTCAAACCTGCTTGCAAGCATTATAAGAAGTGACCCACACAGTTTCAAAGAGATACAAGAGTAAAACCTGGTGCCAAGAGAGGACGCTAATCCATTGTGCCGTTACTTGAACACATTATTTTGTCAACCAAGAAAGACTAAAGTCAACAGAAAGACTCACGGCGAGGTGTCTTTCCAATATTATGGCCCTCGCCTCTGGAACGACCTGCCGGAGGAGCTCAGGACCGCAGAGAACATTCATGTATTTAAGAGCAGGCTCAAGACCCACCTTTTTAAGCTTAGCTTTTAACTGACATCTATTTATTTAGTCCTAATTATATATAATGATGCCGGGTATATTGTTTTAAATGTTGTAGTCTGTAAAGCACTTTGTGATACCAGTATGAAAAGTGCTTTATAAATAAAGTTTGATTGATTGATTGAACCAGACACCACTACTTAGTGCTACTTCAAACATTCCCTCTCTTTGGTGCAGACTCTTTTGCACTCCCTCTTGGCCCCAGGTTTGATTGTCACTCTATTTTTCATTTCCACCTGCCATCACTCCAGGACTTTTGATTCTCCTTGTGTGATTGACACCCGCCAGCAGATAATCTGGAGATGTGATGTGCCGTTTCCACAGCTAACCCTGGGCCAATTCTCTGTTTGTTCTCTCCTCACAGGCTTACAGTGTGGCATCCCAGACTGACTCTGGGGCCAACTGCTGAAGGATCACTTTCAGACGTGACACTGGCCTGGCCTGACTCGAAAGAATGGGCAAAAGTTATAGCGAAAATAACGTCAAGTACTAATAATTGTTTTGTTGTGAGCGTTTTTTTAACTTTTGAGAAAGAAAAAAAAGAGACCCACAACACTGTCTAAGCAGATGTGCGCAATCTAGTACAGTTTCATAATTCTTCAATAATAATTCACAAGGTTAAATAGGAAAAGCATGTACCGTATTTATCAGACTATAAGTCGCTCCGGGGTATAAGTTGCACCAGCCTTGGCAACTACCTGGGCATGGAGGCGTAACTGCATTGGCCATTATTATTTTATATTTTATTTATTTATTTATTTGAACAGGGACAATGTACAATATACATTAGCCTCAGAAAGGAGAGATGCATTGTACCAGGTTATAGCACTTGTGCTAATTTCCACATGCAGTCCCTGGGCCAATTGTACATGTTTTTAGTGGTAGGGGAAACCGGAGTACCCGGAGGAAACCTACGCAGACACGGGGAGAACATGCAAACTCCACACAGAAAGTCCAGGTGGGAATCGAACCCGGACCTTCTAGCTGTGAAGAACAAACGCTAACCGCTGTGCTACCGTGCGGCCTTTTAGCCCGCAATTAGCTTTTTTTGTTTTCTTCATTGCAGTAAGAGTAACCTCCACTTTTCGCCAGTCCCTCACAAGTGTCTCGCTCACTCCAAACCTTTTTTTCTGCTTCTTGACTACCGTTTTTTAAATGATCAGTGGTACAGGAGTAGCAGATACTGATACTTAAGCATAAAGCGCCCTCTAGCGGTTGTCAGTGTGAATATAACAAACATGTGAAATTACATATTTTGATATATAAGTCGCACCTGAGTATAAGTCGCACCCCCAGCCAAACTATGAAAGAAAGTGTGACTTATTGTCTGGAAAATACGATTGCCAATAACAATAGAACTGTGGGGACCAATAATTTTTACTCGAGTAGATTTAATCTTGAATTCAAAAATGGTCTCTGCAAAGCCTATATCAGCTACTTGCTTATCATGCTTATACTATTCTCTAGTAACAATACATTTTAGGCAGAATTAGCAAATATTGTGGTCCATCTGGCAAAACTGTTTATAAACGTAATACTTAACACTAGTAGTAGTTCACTACATGTAACGTCATCATAAATTATTCCTAAGAAATAATCCAATAATGACAAGTCTTGGGCCGATTCAAGAGGCGGAGCCATGCTTGCACACTCAGCCCAGTGATCATTAGCAAAAAACACATGACTTTTAAATTTTTCTATCCCTATCTATTAATTCTGTATATTTCTGTGCATTTTGTCCCAAGACTTGCAACCGAAGTTGGTATCACCCTGCGTAGACTAACAATTTATCTTCTCTGAGGCCTTGTCGCGGGTGCAGCATCAAGTTTGTACTGCAGCAGCATTGGCAGTCAGGATAATACCTGGTCCTGATAGGCCTCCGCTCACTCTACCTGCTTTTTCTCTCTTCTCTTTTGCTGATAAATAAAAGCGCTGCCGCCTCCCGCGCCCCCTCGTCTGCGCATTTATCAGGAGAGCTGAGCATATATCTCGTCCCATGGCCAATCCCAGTCACTCCGCCCGAGATGAATAACACTGGAGTTCTTAAGGTCAGGGAAATATGGCTACTAAAACTCTCAAAGTGAACGTGACCATTACTATCTCCACAATACAGTCGTCCCATCCCTCAGCCGCTGTCCCTCTAAAATATGGCCCCAAAGAAATACTCAGACATTTTTCATGCAGCGGTGACCCTGCTTCAGCACAGTGTGGCTACTCCCATAATACATTTGTTCTAAATAAATTATACTAAAATATCACAAATGGGACAGTATGAGGACCAGGACAACACCAGAATTTCAGGAGTATACACTTTCCCCCCACACACACTTTCTTTCAAGAAAAGCACAACAAAATCATGACCCAAACTAGACCACATTCAAACAGACTGAATAAATTCTGAACCAAAGCTACAAAGACACAGCTAAAACACTAGAGACTTAAGTTTTATAAAATTATGGCCAAAAATAAATATTGAATTCGCAGAGTTGACCCCTGCAGCAACAAATGGTGGCCGCGTCCTTATGAGAGCAGTCTCAAAAAATAATGATGCATCCTGTTTTTTAGCAAAACCTTTTCACAACACAAATGGGTAAGCTGTCGCCAATTACCTTCATTACCGTCATTATGCGCATTAAGCTAAATGATTGTTTTTATGCGGTGCTAATTTAATGACTGATAAAAAAAAAAGCACCATTTGTTTTTCTCATCCTTTGGTGCCCTCTAACACCTGTCGGGGAAAAAAAAAAATGTTGGCGCGACTACATTTCTGGGTGGACTTTGCATAGGTTAATCCTGGGTTTCACAAGCTCATGCAAATGACGCTGCCGTGGGTACACCTGCTCATTTAGGGACATTACACTAAACAAATCTGCCTGCTTCTTATTGTTTTTTTAAAGGCAAATCTTAAATGGTCACCTAAGCAAACATCTATTTGACTTGATCTTTTTCTTGTAATATTATTGTGTATAAATGTGATCCTGGCCACATTGGTGCACTGCATGTATGTATATGTACACAGCTCACCTGACTTTGCAAGGCATCTACTAGAAAAGGATGCCCTGCTAAGATTCTGCAGCAAATGTTTTTAGGCTTAACTTCACCCTCTCATGCACCAACAGATGAGTCCCGGGTGTTTTGTAACCTCATAATATGTCGGCTGACTTTTGTTTTGTGGACATATTGTGCATACTTTTAGGCTTAAAAAACCTTCTTTTGGTTAACCCACAGCATTAATCTTTTACATTTTATAATTTAAAATAATGTCTATGTCTATGTGAATAAAGTCGTATGTAACAAAACGGCTAATGCTACAACAGTTATACGATGCTAACATTTTATGAGAGTTTCCCCAAACCAGATATAAATAAAAATATGCGACATAGTTATGTTGAAAGCTGTGACAAAAAGTAACGTTCACATCACTGATGCTGTGGTTTTAACATTAGCAGCTCCTGCACTGGGGGCCGCCATTACTGTCTTCATCTCATATAAGAACTCGTAGCAGTCTTGAGGTTTCCCAGTTTACAAGTTGTAATTACCAGTTCGAGTGGCGTTCCAAGGCATTTTTCCAAGTGTTAAGTGGGAAATTTACCAGTTACCAGTTGCCTGGAACGCACCATTAGTTTGCAAAATGAGGAACAGAATTTTCAAAAGTAAACGATCAAGCTCCCTCCTGGAAAAACTCATCTCATTGGTCGACGCAGGAGGATACTAGACTCTGATTAGTTGCTGAGATTCGGGACTTTACAAAAAACAACATGTATATATTATCACGTACTTTACATCAAAATACAAGAGCAGGTGCTCAATTTTGCACAATTTATAACGTTTGTAATACATTTAGACCTACAGACTATCACTTTAAAAATGTGGAGGACAGTTTGTGTTGACCTAATAACGCAGGAGGTACAGAAAAGAACGCCTCAGCAGTAGAATAAAAAAGATGAAAGTGAACAGGATTACTCAGAACTGGTGAATGAAGTAAAACACCACAGGTATTTTTTAGTCGAGGGAACATTACAACATGGTATGAAGTAAAATAAATAAATAAAAAAACACGATATTGCATGATTCCTTCTGTGGACCCACCACCTGCAGGAGGAGCCATAAGAGGCTGGTGCAATGTGATTTGGGCAGCTCCAACAGCTGCCCCCACGACCCGGCAACGGACAAGTGGAAGAAAATTGATGGATGGATGGATGGATGGATATTGCATGATATGTTTCCTTTAAGCTATAGAACGTGAAAGACTTGTGCGATGGCATCAGAAAGTAATTTAAAAAGCTTGAGTAAAGAATATTATTGGACCTTTGACTCTCACATTAAATCACCAAGGGCAGCTTTCAGTCATCTATTCACTTAAAGGATAATGGTTGCATTCAAACTCAAGTTACGAGCAAAAGTAATACACAGTAACAGGAAAGAAGAATCCAACTCACAACATACAACTGACAAATCATTCAACTAAACCATTTACCACTCTTCCACTGACACACAAATGTAGTCTTTTTTCTTACCCAGGCGCCACAGTGTTTCAAAACCGATGCCCTTTCTTTATATCCAGGAGTAGCACAGCAAGTACACTGGTTCCATAGGGCCAACATTTGCCATCAAAATCCTGTTTACTCTAAAGCTCCTTAAAGAAATGATTGCAAGGAATTCCACTCAGCAGTTTCATCAGTATAATGTCAGTGAAGGGTGCCTGTAGTATTACAAGTTTTCCATCTAAGCTAATAGGCAGCCGTTATGGTTGAAGTATACCCACTGCTGACAAACCGCGCTGCTGTTTTCTTGCTTATTCTCATCTTTCACGCATCGCCATTGTCTCTGCAAATACATCTGCAGGGGACAGATTGGGGCATGTATCCTTTAGAGTGCCTGCCTCTCACTCAGTGCAAACAGTGTGTGTATGTATGAGAACAATGACTGGCATCTAGGCGGATATATCTTGCTTCTCTGGAGACGAGCCGCTGACCTTTGATGATGGGAGCGACTGTGATTCCTGGTTCGGAGCGCTGGGCCTACAGAGACTGTAGCTGGGAACAAGGCCTCTACACATATGCACAATGCTACATTCACATTTGTACCGTACATCTGGGTGAATATGTGTCCGCCCCCCACGCACTGGCCTATCTTATCACATCAATCAGCGCTGAATTAACTTTAATTCGCTGGCTGCAATTTACAGAGAAAAAGCCACTGTTTACCAAATACATTAGCCAACTGAATAGTACTCTTTTTATAGCATGTTCTCAGGAAATATTTACCTCCACGTGGAATTACTATAGTGGGCTACAAAAACTATATAACAGAAGATTTGCAAAAAAAGGGTACGCGTCAATGAAAAAGAAGTGTGGTTTTTGGATAAAAAGGGTAGATTCTCCTCAAGATTTTTCCCTTTTATTGCTGTGCAGCACTGGTTGTTGTAAAAACAAGGTGGTTTGAATTGTGGTTGGGTCAAAGCCTTACGTTCAGCTAGCTGGACCCAGCCCACAGTTTGAAACCGCTGCATTCGACGCCACCCAGAGACTCATGATTTCTGCGTGAACTAAGCTGCAATAGCCCTCGCTCTTTGATATCTGCGGGGAGTGACAGATCTGTCCTTTAATGTCCATCTGGTCGGCAGTGGACTCCGCAGTGCCGCCTCAGCCTGCCGCGGCTTTGCCATTTCAGATCTCCACAGAACCCACGTGCCTATTTAAATGGCATCGCGCAGTGCTCCTGCCTTGTGCCCCAGCTGCCACACAGCACTGATTATACATGTACACAAACACAGATGTGTGCTAGAACAACATAGCAGGGTTGTATGTTTGCCTAATTCGATGTGACTAGTTACAAAGGAGGACGTGCTATGGTCCAATTCTCCTCGGTAACAATAGGTCGGCTGGGAACGCGGTGCCGACACAGGTGAGAAGATGAGATATCGCTGAGGAGCGAAAGGTCAGGCCAATAATAATTAATTGAGTACCGTTTCCAAAGGAGCAATGCATTTCTCCAATTTCTTCCATAACAAACATTTAAAAATTGAGCTGTCACACTACCATGTGTTCATTTTCTATTCTTCACTTTCTTGCTGGATGAGCTGCGTGAGCAAAATAAGTTCAAAAATATCGAAATATTAATAAATAAAAACTAGGAAAAAGTCACAAGTGGGCCACAAATCTGTTTATTTGGAACACTAAATGTACTAGAAGCAGTCAGAAAAACCAAAGCTCTTGATGCATGATGACACATTTTGTCTTTTGTCAAACATATTTTCAACACAAGTGCCGCAAGTTTTTTGACTTCGATACGCACGCACACACAAATGCACTGATAACATATTGGGCTTATCGACGCCACCTGTTATGAGTCAGAATACATTCTGCTGCCCAGTTATTATTAGCCAAACTAAACTAAACCGCTCCCTAATTATCTCTTTCAGGAAAACCAGCAGAGACATTAGGAGGCATGAGTCAAGTGGTGAGTGTTTGGCGGTGTGGGTGGTGGGTGCACTCACTCTGAGGGCACTGCTCGCTGGTACAGTTGAGAGATTGGATGTCGAGCCCCTGACACTCTTTGCCCCCGGTGCCAGGTGTCGGTTGGGAGCACTCTCTGGTCCTCCACATGGAGCAGTCTGCGCCGCACGCTGACCACTTGCTCCACTCGCTCCAGCCCCCGTCCACTGCAACGTGCCAAAACACAGAAAGTCAATTAGTACAAACGTGTTTTATACAGGATGACAAGTGAACTTAAAGTGAACTTACGGAAAAAGTATGCTCTAAGCCTGCGTTAAAGAGGGTGTATTATGATTTTTGCAGGTATTTGGTAATAATCTCAAACACATCTTTATTACTATCTTACACTTTGCTGCTTAGAACATGCAATATTGATTTTAAACTGCTGAAACAAAATGTCACAAAATCTCCCCGCACACTAGGTCAAATCCTCCAGCTTGGTAGTCCTGAACAAACCTATAGCTCAAGGTCACAGGTCGCCAAACAGTGACTTTGAAGAATGGGTCAAATGAAGAGGACAATAAAGAACACAAAGCCAATACAGCTTTGCAGCATGTTTCTACCCTTCTAAGATGAAGAGTTGTACCATTTCATGATAATACCTGTCACGTAACTGAATTATTAAACTATTTTGGACTAGAATAAAAGCAACTCTCGGCCATAGTCAAATTTCTCACATGAAACGAGAAACGGCAAATGACTTTGTTTCTATTGTGAGCAGATAAATCACCTTCTGAAACTCGATAGGGAAAGCATCATAAAGCCATGCAAATGTTAGGTGCACACACTAGAGCCACATGTAACCACACCACATTTCAAATTGCGCAGGGAAGTCCGACTGCCGCCGTTTCACGTGCTTTTGTTCATTTAGGACATGGAAATCAGATGAAGCTATACCTCACTAACACAACAAGCAGGATGTCAAGTAATCCAGCGGTCTGCCGAAAAGTCAGGTAGATTACAGCACATTATTTTGTTGCAATACAATGTACCCGCGCGTGCTCAATGCATACTACCCGCTGTGTATTTCAATATGAGCCACAATGCTACTGATATTGCTCGGCAAAGAAACAAATAGTCATTATTGCAGGTCTATAGTTCAAGCATTGCTCCATATCAGCATGAGGAAAATGGAAATTGGCCGGTAATAGTTTTGGTTCCCCGCTGTACGACAAACTAGAGCCGGAGAGGCCATTTTGAGAAGGTGGGGGTAATTTGGCGCTGTGGCCTGGGAGGAGGCAGTGGCTCGGAGTGATATTGAGAGTGACACAGCGCCAAGCCTGGGGAAGGTTACCATAGGGCTAATGGGAAAAAGAGCTGTAATGAGCTCTCATGGGGGAAAAATGCCACTGTCTCGCACTTTCTCCGTCCCAAATGTAAAGGTGGTGGCTGGGGTGGAGATGTGGAAAAGACCATCTCAAAGTGCATATATGGCTCGGTGACAGTTACTGACCCCAGGCGGCATAAAGCTTTGTGCTCATTAATCCGGGCAATAAAGAGGCCAAAGGGTGTGACCTCTGGGTCAGACCCATCACCGGTGTAAAAAACATTCAATAGAGTCAATATCCTCAGGTGGCATCCCTGTACTATTTAGGTCGCAAGCTCCAACAAAGAAGTTAGGATTTCCCTCATGTAAGGATGTTTGGTTGGTTGAATGGACAAGAAAAATTAAAAAGTAATGGTCAGGGAAGGTCATTCATGGGCCAAAGAAGGAACGTGAGCATTTGGTGTATGTCGGATTTCTTTGCTAATAGGTCGTGCTTGGTTTGAAGACATTTAAGGGTGGGTCAAATGCAGATGACTGATTTCTTTACAGACACAAAATACAAATACAAATCACTGCACCTGTGAAAGATGATAATTTTCTGCGGTCACCAAAGAAGAGAAACGGCAAAAGGGGAGAGAACTGAATTGTGGTCAAATCTTTTCTGTTGTTGTGAAGAATGGCCCAGGTGTGCAGACTCCTCCAGTGCGGGAGAATGCATTTAGTGCGTGCAGGGATGCTGACACAGTGCGGGGCTCTCTGCAGTCGGATCCATTTGGCAGAGAGAGCAGAACCAATCAGATAATTGTCCTTGTTTGGCATTGAGTGGACCCATCCGTGGGCCAGTGGGCTGATTATCCAGGCTGGGAATGAGAATGATTGAATAGTAAATTACGTCGTAATGAATATATTATGTCGGCCCTCGGTTTAGCCACACTAAATGTGAAACAAAGAGCTGAGAACAACGCCTGCCCTGATGAGGTGATGAAATTCTTCCTTTGAATCTCACCACAAGGCAAGACTAATACCCATGCAAATAACGTTTTCAAACAGGGAGAGAGGAGAGGGCCATGCCAGCCCTCTTTGGTTTCACACTCCCTCTGGTACTGACTTGTTTGTCTGTATTTTTGTTGTTGATGTGTCTTGTCTGGTTGTATGTGAGGGCGAAGATTTTTTTAAGCATCTGTAATGTTGTATGTGGTTTGTCTTTCTTGGTCAACCCCTTGTCTTGTGAATCTTGTCTTGTTTTCTGTTATGGGCTAACTCTGGTACAATGCATCAAATGGCAACATTTATGTTATAATTGTACATGGTCCCTTTTAAATAAATAAACTAAACTAAAACAGAAACCACACGGCTCATGTGGATTCGAAAAACACGATTTTTGACGAGATTTTTTATAATTTCAAACCGCAAAAAAGAAATGTATGTGGAATCAGACTGCTTCATAAAAATAATGATGACAATGAATATGAAAAGGTCTTTCTGAACCCACTGTGGCTCATACAATTCATCATTGTTAAGCCAACCAGAATTACCATGGACACATCAACATTAATAGATAATATATTTACTAATCAATTAGTAAGTCAAATTACCGCTGGAGTATTTATCAATGACATCACTGACCATCTTCCTATTTTGTAGTATTTTCAAACAATTACAAAATAATCCAACCAAAATAAATGATTTCAAATTTGTAAGACATCGAACACCTGAAGCTATTGCTGCTCTCAAGGGTGACTTGTGTTCCCAAACTTGGGAAGAAGTGTATGCAACTCCTGACTCTGATAAGGCATACAATGCCTTCCTACTCACCATAATCCAACTGTATGACCGGCACTGTCCGCGTAAGAAATATTATATTAAAAACAAAAACAGCCAGGATAAGCCATGGCTTACCAAGGGCATAGCTAAGGCTTGTAAAAGAAAACAACTCTATAGTCTTTTCTAATGGGTATCTTTCCGAGTAAAATGAAAACTGCGAAAGTAATACCTATTTTTAAAAGTGGAGAAAAGCAACAGTTTACCAATTACAAACCGATCAAAATACTCTCGCAGTTTTCAAAAATACTGGAAAAGCTATTTGTGAAACGACTTGATAGCTTTGTAGACAAGCATAACCTGTTAAGTGAACATCAATACGGTTTCAGATCGGTTTTAATAGGTCCACTTCAATGGTAGTCACAGAACTAGTAGAAAAGATATCAACATCTATTAAGAACAGTGAGTATGCTGTTGGAGTCTTTATTGACCTTAGCAAGGCCTTTGATACAATAGACCATTCATTGCTTTTAAATAAATTAGAAAGGTATGGTGTCAGGGGCTTAGAACACACTTGGCTAAAAAGTTATCTAAGTGACCGAAATCAGTATGTACATATTAATAATATCAACTCAATGGAGGCAAAAATAATCTACGGTGTTCCTCAGGGCTCTGTTTTGGGACCTAAACTATTTATTATGTACATTAATGAAATCAGTGAAGTCCTCAACAAATTACAATGTATCCTATTTGCTGATGATACCAGTTTGTACTGTTCGGGAAAAGATCTTGAACTGCTTTTGAATACAGTAGGAACTAAACTTAAGATACTAAAAAAAATGGTTTGATGTAAATAAACTTTCCATAAATCTCCATAAAACTAAATATATTGTATTTGGAAACAAGGAAGTAAACAAACCATGTCGAATCAAAATTGGGGAGGTAGAAATTGAAAATTTGGGAATCAATATTGATAAGTTAAATTGGAAAGTGCACATAAATACACCAAAGACTAAAATGTCTAAATTGTTTGCCATACTGTGTAAAATAAAAACCTCTGTGAATCAAATTGCATTATATATACTGTACAATTCCATGATCCTTCCATACCTTAGCTATTGTGTGGAAATATGGGGGAATACCTATAAAACTAATATACAACCCATCTTCTTATTACAAAAGAAAGCAATTAGAGTGATCAGCCATGCAGAATACCTCGCTCCAACAAATCCACTTTTTATTAGACTAAATATCTTAACATTTCATGATCATGTTGATGTCTACACAGCAGTTGTGATGTACAAGGCTCACAATCTCATGCTTCCTCATTGTTTACAAGAGATGTTTCAAACTAGTGGATCCAGATACAACCTCAGAGGAATTGACAAAAACCCATGGCGAAGAGTAATACTAAGAGGAGGTGTTTATCAGTCAAAGGAGTTGATCTATGGAACGGTCTACCTATTCAACTTAAGGGCTCCAAAACTATTAAAGCATTTAAGAAAATGTATAAGTTAAACATTATGGAGAAGTATAGAACACTTGAATGAAGATCATTAGAAAAGAAGTTGATCGAGGATACATAATATAATTTTGATAGTTGTTAAGTTTTGTGCTTACATGTTACCATCGTTGGTATAAGAGAAACTGTATAATGTTTCATATTTGGACACAGTGTCTCAGTTGTAAAAGGGGTTAGGCAGAATAAGTCTTGACTTCAGCCTTAACCCCTTTCAGTCAGGCATCATTTAGCACTTAAATTCTTAATGTACATGTTTTTTTCTTATTGTATAATGTATAAGATCTTTGAAAAACATGTGACCTAAGATCTAAATGTTCATAATGACCCAACAACAACAACAACTACTAGTACTACTACTACTACAACAAACAAAATAATAGGCCTGTTATTTTCTTCTTAAGTTTACTTTTGAAGACTTTGAATCCCTACCTGAGCCATTTTATTTACCCAAAAAAAAACATTTATGTACACCGTGGTGCTTATTAAATCCCCAGAAAGAAGTTATTAACGTCACAGCAAAAATCTCTGCAGTCCATTTTCAATCAGGCGTCTCAACGGGTTTCAGGTCAGCCAGGTCTGTTATAAGAACAGCCGGACAAAGGCCCTGTGGCAGGTCTCCATTTGGACAAGGCAGCTAAAAGGTGCACGGCTATAGGCAGCAGGAGGGAGGCCAGTGTTTGAGGCCGGAGACTTCAAAATCACAATGGCCACTGACTGCCTTTGCCTGAGATCATTGGACGCCCATGGTTTCTGTGTCCTTGAGGGGAGAAATGATGGAGACAAGCACCACCGAGATCAGCAGGAAGCCTCTGCTCCTTGTTCCTTTCCACACGTGTGTGCACAGTCAGTGACCGGCAGGGCAGAACAAAATTGGAAAAAAAGTCTTTTGCAAAAACTTAAAAATATTTCAGACCTTTATTATAGACTATGTTTTTCAATATAACATGCAGATTACAGGGCATAGCATGTGAGCAAAAACATTTCAGAGAAGGCGGAAATATGAGCTGCTAAACTAATACATACATACAAACACATGCATTCCCTTGCAGCCGTAAATACTGGCCCCTAAAGATGCTGGAAAAAAGTATTTCAGTTTTGAACTTATCATGAAATATTAGCTTGGACTTGGAATACGTCAAGTAACAAGTTTCTGTCGTGACCCAGACATGTTGGGTGCGATGTTAAAGGAGGCGAGAAGGTGTCAGATGCCACACCAAAGAAAAGGACAGTTATGTGTTCTAGCGCCTTGCAGACACAAAAGCCAAAATAGGAACGTATGTGATATGCACAATTTTGGGGGGTATTTAGAAAAACTGGTTTAAGCACAGAGCATCAGACTATTGTTTTGGATCTCTCAATTTTCTGCAATGAAAATTAATTACGTAAACCGTATGTGCACAGGTAGCAAGCTAGCTACTCGGGGGCAATTATTAGATTCAGAATTTTGTGGCCTGTTCTATGTAGAGCTACTTTTCTTAAATCAGCCATCAAACCTTCTGAATGACCAGGATGTTGTCGGCTATGTCATCCCATTGACCACGTGTGTCTGATGTCAAAGCCTGGTTTAAAACTGCACAGGCTTTTTGAGATTTTACTTTAGAAAATAATTAGCGTGTTAGCTAAATGCAAAATAAGGCAAGGTTAAGTTTTATGATTTTTGTTGGGTCGGATATGCATCTAGTGGCCACAAAACCTACACACAGTCTTTTGACATGTTACTGATGTGTTACTGATGGAGAAAGCGCATCAATTATGGAGTCAACATACAGCCAAACATTTGCATTTGCAGCATCAGGCTCAAACAGAAATTCAGTTTATATGCCTTCTGGTGTATTTCATTCTCTACACACATTGGATCAATTTTGATGTTTTAATTCTTTTTGCATTATTCGGCAGAGGGAAATGGACATGGTCTAATATCGGCACGGGGGGAGCTTTCACGAAGATCAATAAATGGACTGATTGCTTGTGTTGACTAAGCAACAAGAATGAACTCAAATGAAAGACCGAACATATTAAGAGTGCCCAGACAAATGGTAAGTACATGTTGTGAAGCCAGACTCTCACCAGATGGACAGTATTTTTCTCTGTCATTTTCAAGCAGTTATTTATATCTCCAAGCTCAGAAAAGTGTCTCTATAATAATCACACATTTCTCGAAGATACACAAATGCTCCTTCAGAGAGCGGAGCCTACAGCGCAGACAGTAAACATAAGGAGGCTATTTGGATGAGGACATGATGTACAAGCTCACACACAGACTGTTTGCACAAATAGAGCAGCCCCGAGTCTGTTTAATCTCCATTCTCGAGAGTGCTTTGGCAAGCCCCAGGGATCAATACATTAGTTAAATTATTAAGGTTAAAGTTAGAGATTACCCCAACACATATCTGCAAGTTATTGGTGTTTGCCATATTTGTCAGTGTTGTGTTAACACCAGTTGTTTCCTAACCAGGTTGTGGTTTGCTGAAAATGTTGGCATTAGCTTCGGGCGTTTCTTTTTATTGGCAGCGAAATGTCTGCTATCACAATCAATGGGAAGATGAGGACAGCAGTCTGCTTTTCGGCGGGTGCTTGAGTGGTCTTTCAATGCAGGAGAGTGAGGAGAAACTGAGATAAGCCGGTGGATAGTTGGACTGTTGACTGTCTCTGCTTTGAGCCCCAGACCTTAGCTGCCGCCTCCTCCACAGCTCCCTGTGTCTGTCTCAGCATGGAGCCCATCTGATCCACCACACAGGACCCGCCAACTCTCATTAAACACGCTGAGAGTTACAGAGGAACCTCGTGCTTCACACTTTTCTGACAAGGGGTGCCTACTTTAGGTACAGAAGAACTTTGTATTGTGAACATTCTGCATGGTCTTGGAAAGTTTTTTCAGCTCATTCACAATAGGAAACAGATGGTAACTTGGTGAGATAATCTATTGATGCCATTGTTCACTGTATAGAACACGTAACTATATACTATTCTGTGTAATGAATCTAGGCCAGGAATCAACAAAGATTATTTAGCATGGGGAGCCACTTCTGGAGTATCATGCGTCTGATTTGCCACCACTAGATACAACCGATACTAATTTAATATTTATTACAGATAAAAACGACTCCTTATTCTGTTCAGTGCATCTCCAGAATTTAGTAAATCAAATGAAACCACTTTATGAAGCCACACAAAACTGTGTTTCAGCATCGTAATTCAAATCAGTTCAATCTCTTATTTATCTGAGGTGTTCATTCAGCTGACAGCGTAACTTTAAAAGGACAGACCAAGTAACTCTAAAGGCAATAAATGCACAAAACCCATCTGCAGCACATTATTCTGAATCCAAAGTAGCAAAACAAAGTGTATTTCATGAAATCCTTTTCAAGTTCATTAGCTCAATGCACAAGAGAGCAAATAGTCAACAAAGAATCCTGCTCTAGATAATTAATGAACTCTTGAAACAAGACCAGCATTAAATCATGCAATTTTCAAAAGTGCTTCAGAAACAAAGGCTCAGAGGAAACAAAAACGCTCTCAAGGCCAATATAAAAAGAACACCATGGCCTCTGAATCTAAATGTCCAACACTTGTGTAACCCCTGTTACAAAAAAGGCATTGATAACACAGGACAACACCTGATGATAAATAAGCCAATAAGTTAAGTTATGCTTTATTGATCCCCGTAGGAAATTTGTTCTCTGCATTTGACCCATTCTCAAAGTCACTGGGGCCTGTAGGAGCAGTTTGCAGACCCAGTAGGCAGGCGCCCGGGGACCCATCTGCAGGTGTGGAGCCAGGCTGACGGTCTAAATCACCTGGTGGATGAACCCATTGTACTTGTTTTTAGTGGTAGGGGAAACTGTAGTACCCGGAGGTAACCTCTGCTGACATGGGAAGAATGTGCAAACTCCACACAGAAAGGCCGCATCCAGCCAGGAATCGAACAAGAGACCTAACCGCTGACCGCTGTGCCACCGTGCTGCCCAATATATCTAGAGTTAACTATCCATAAATAAGTTGAATATGGACTAAAATCAAAATCCACGTGATAATAAATACATAAATAATAGTTGCAAAAAATATATTGTAAACAATTAAAAAGGGGTTTCTTCGTACATCTCTTGATTGGAACAAGTGCATAAGAGAAGGCACATCAAGGAAAAAATCACTTGCACACAAAATCCATCAGGAAGCATATATATCCTGTTAGGATATTTGACAAACAGAAAGTTTGTCTTTTGACTCGGACAAAGCCTTTACATTTCCAAGATAAGGATAAACAGAGCATTCGTAAACGCATTTGGCAATTGGAGAAAGAGACATATGAGAATGAAGCAGCAGACAAAGCACAGATTTGCTCCTTTTCTTCACGTGTGCCAGGTAAACAAACACATGCAAGGACCAGAGCAGCATCCCGCGGGAGAAAAAGACCCAGGAGAGCCTGGTTAACAACCAAAGCCAGCATAAAGATACACAGGAGAGAAGGCCGGCTCACAGCCAAAGGAGTCCACTCGCATCACTGTCTGACGTCACTGCGCATGCAGGAAGGTGGGGGATAAAGGGCAGATTTGACCTGGCCTGTCATTTCAGTGACTTCAATACGTTTGAGGCCTAGCTCTAATATTTTAAGAGGACTACTTTTTGTGCGTAAGGTGAGAGAGATCCTCTTCTTACTAGGGCCCGACCGATATGGATTTTTCGGGTCCGATACTGATACTGATATGAAGGGGGTTGGAGGAGCCTATAGCCAATATACAGTATAGGTCTGGGGCATAGGGCTGATTTATTCAGGACATTCATGTTTAGTACTTCAGAGGGCGCTTGTTTCAAAGACAAAAAATAGCAGATTCCAAAACAAAATGGGTGAGTCTCTATCTCTTATGGTTCCGAAATTATAAAAAGTCTTATAACATAAAATATATAAAATGAGTGTACAAACTTTGAAACTGATTTTCACTACAATGTTTCTCCGCTCCCTTGAGGCCGAGGGGATTGTGGGAGAGCTCATTTTAAAGCTCTGACTGAGCTTTCAGTTCCAGAGGTATCAGTCAATTGTATTGTAAAGTGTAAAATACCCAAATATGGGTCCAGTATATCGGCCGGCTGATATATCGGTCGGGTCCTACTTCTTACCACCTTCAAATCTTTTTGCAGTAACGAACAGTACTGGCTTACTTTCACCTCTGTTTAGAACCCTTATCACTATAGTGCCGAGTCATTTGAGGGATTTAGAGTGATTCAACGTGGTTTCTTCAGGACCACAATAGTGTCTCAGTGCTTTTTGGGACTGGAAACACATCATTTCAGAGAACACAGCAGTGAACTTTGCTCTCGGCTTGGGCCTGTGGCAGGAGTCAGTAGCTGGGGCTCGGGATATTCTCTGGGGTGTAACAGGCCAGTGCAGCCGAACAACAGCACTGATCGAGGTGCGGAGGGGTCACATGGCTGTGAAGATTCATCAAGGGGGAAAAGGAGGGGTTTCTATGCCTTTCCAAAATGTATTTACAGGACGCATGTGATTTCTGTCACAACACAAAGGCTGAAATTACACACATTCTCCTTGTGGGGCAGAGGTAGAGAGTGGAGGGAGGAGTCTGCTCTAACAATAGCAGCTCAGAGTGACATTAATCTCTGTAAGCTCCAGGAGGTCACTATTAGGTTTTACAGTAGGGGAATGTCAAGCATCCCAGGACACCCCTCTCATTCTATCAGTGTGATTTCAAGTGCTAATAATTTCTTATTCATTTCAATAGTGTCTTAATGAAGAGTGCATTTGCCTTGCCCTCAAACTCGCCTGTTTCCCAGTGGACCATGTTAATTACATTCATGCTTGACATCCAGAGATGTTTTTACATGGGAGATGTGCAACACAACACTCTTGATTTACGGAGGAAGATAGCCTCTGTTTTAGGCTGCAGAGGCTGTCACGGCTTGGGTTGGGTTTCCCTTTGAGAGAGGGAGCTTTCCTGCGGTCAGCGGGAGGCAGGCCACATATGAGCAGAGAAAGCTTTGCTAATTCAGCTACAACACTCTTTGTTTGCTTTGTCCCTCCGATTCTAGTTCCTTCTCTCTGATTCTTTGCTGCTCGTCTCTCCACCTGTTCTCCGTCCTATCTATGCCTCTATCAGGGGCTAATGCGTGACTGCAAATGAAGCAGCTTGACTTCCGTCTCGGGCTACCAGAGATCAATAAGTGTTGCTCACTATCAGGCAGGACACTCTGCCTGGTGCAGGAGGGAGACTGGGGACGGCAAATGAAACACACTTAAAGCCTAACACATAACACAGCGCTCAGGCAGTCATATCTCAGCTTTTATGGCCTGTATTTACAGCAGAGCTAGGGCTACAACTGCAGCAGTTTTTCCAACACAGTGCTATGGCAGGAACATGTCTCTTAAAGTGGACAGGTCTCTGAATTCAATGGTTCTGACTACATTAGAAAAAAATGTGAACAAAGCTGGATGACCATAAATCACATTAAGCATGAGGCTGGTTGCGAAGAATAATAGGCTCTAGTGATGCAGTGAAAGTGGCTAAAAGAGGCAAACCACACAAGCATTAGACTATGAGAGAATCAAAAGGTGTAGCACAGAAGCGCAATAAAACAAAGATGAGGATGACTTCTGAATGCAACAAATGCAGAAGGGAAGCCACACAAAGCCACGCTCTATGAGACAGATGGGCACCTGCAGTTACCTGGACAAGTAGCCACACAGGCACTTTTCTGGACGTTCTGCCCCTCACAGGACGTGCCTCCGTTCAGGGGTGTGGGGTTGGTACAGCTGCGGCTCCTCTTCTGCCAGCCCCGCCCACACACCGCACTGCAGGACGACCAGGTAGTCCACGTGGACCAGCCGCCGTTTACTGTGAGAGGAGCACCCGACATAGAGGAGTGAGGGGTGAGGAGGGAGGGACAAAGTAGCAAGTATTACCTGACATGCATCAAAGACAGCAAAAATCAGCAATGCTGTTGCACTCTTTGATTCCGCACTGAACAACATGAAAGCAAAGTAAGCCATTTCTCATTATCCACATTAAGTGACATCCAACTGCACAGAAAACCAAAGCCTTTAAAGCTATTGGAAGAAAAAAGAAACAAATCTTCCAGAGCCAAACTCATTTCTGTAGTGAACTTGAACCAACGCAGCACATCCACCAATTCTTTCAGAGCTCAAATCGATCAAATACAAGACAAATCTATTTTTAAAGGTCAGACACTGGCCTAGTTTTTATGGTAAGAGAAATCACATTACTGGAGTAACTTGATCTGTTGTGTTTACATTCACATCAGAAATTTAACTTGAAATCTGAGTTCCTGTTTTTGAACTATTGACATAAATCAGTTCCCTCTGCAGCACTAGGTGGAGCGGATTGATGATTATTGCACTCTCCATAATATGGAGAGTGCAATAATATCTTGATTTGGAGACCCATGTGTGGAGGTCCATGTGATGCCACACCTCCTGTATAACTCAGTGGATATGGCACAGCACAAAGACAAATGCTAGTCTGGTTTGTTGATCTTTCTGAAACTATTCGTGATCTTGGCACACTGGATTTAAAACAGAAAAGAACACAACAAATGTGGCTTTATTTAAAAACATCCTTGACATAAAAACATGTTTTTGATATTTTCATTCTGTCTTTAATCTTTGTTTTTGCTACTTTAGGTTACCTTCTTTCAGCATTTTCTATAATCTAAATCAGATACAATTTACATGCTACTTCAAAAACTCCAGAAATCCGATTATGATCAGAAATATGGTCAGCATGAAATCATAGCAACTGACAAGTCAGTGCTACAATGTAAGGATAGCAGAAAAAAGACTTTCACCTATGGTCTATATCAAAACTACAAGTTTTCTCTCACTCTATAAACACATGACAATGAACTCATGCTTATTTTCAGAACATTGTTACTTCATGCTCCATCATGTGCCCTTATGTACAAAACACTATGGTTTCTTATTGAAGTCGGTTCAGTCCTTTCCTTTACATGCTTCCTTTCTAATTTCCACTTCACTTTTTCAGGACTTGTCGTGGCTGAATCATTTCCTTGGCCCCTCTATGCGATGGATTGGCCGCCACTGTGAGGTAAATTGCTAGGCTGCTCGGCCCCTGATTACCACTTAGAAGCGAGCGCGGAGCACACCAGCCAACCGTTAAAATGCATCCCTGGCCCCCTGTTGAACCTCTTTAAAAATGAGGTTATTATGGTTCAACACGGCACAGATCAATCCGTTTGGAGGATTTGAATGCTTTCTGATAAGAAAAGTTCTACAACTTGTAACAACATGGCCATAACAGTTGTATTGACCAGGGACTTTAACTGGAACAAAAGTCCACTAGAGAAGAGGTTTTCAAACTTTCACTCCAAGTACTGCCTTATAAAACATTTGACCTTCTAAGGATCGTCGAGGCAAGATCAAGATCAAATCAGGACTGAAACAGAAATAAGCATCAATGTAAATGCACTACTTAAAGAGACTATATCATTTGATGCTCACTACTGCCACTGCAGGTCTAATGTCTAATTGCAGTCTCTATATTAAGCTCGTGCATGACAGCACTTTGGACCCGAACAGAGCCCTTCTGGGGCCCTAAGCAAAAATCCACCCGAGGGCCCTACAGTCCCTACACATCCCATAGCTATTCGACAAAGAGCATTTAAGGTCAAAAACAGTTCAACTGTGCTGTAGTGCAGGGCAGAAGTGGAACATAATGACCTCACTGTCAGATTGGGATTAAGGACTACTACTAGTCTATTCTCATTCTCATTCTCTCACCTCTGGTTCCTGACCCACAGTTTGGGAACCGCTTTAAAACTAACTGAAACCTGCACCTGACGGTTATTTCTGTCCTACCGCTGAGAATTAGCCTATGAGTAAACCGTGTGGATTCAACTCCTCTTTGAGACAAAAAGGCCACGTAGAACGGCTTTTTACTCTCGTCTATTCGCCAAACTACTGTCCTGATACTCCGCTAGAGACAATAAGTTGAGAGTTTAAATGAGTGTGTGGCGATGCAGCCCCGAGTCCGTGCAGAGAAAACATGAGAGCAGCGCCTGGGACATGGGTGACATGCAGGCGCACAGGAGGCGAAGCGAGAACCAGCAGACAGACAGCCGAGCGGGGACGCGAATGGGAGAAGCACTCGCGCCTTGGGAGTGACGGGGTGAAGGCGGTAGGTCTCTCCTGCTCATCCACTTCAGCAGACGGCTGCCTTTTGGTGTTATATGTAACAAAGTAGGCGGAGAGTGAGTGAGCGCTGTCAGAGAGCCTGTCCCCGTAACAACACGTTGATTAATCAATGAAACAACACCGTAGTAGTTTGACTGAGATGCGGGACACTTGCGGCTGCGAGGGGCCCTACGCACCAGTTTGCGTATAGGAAAAACCGGCTCTGGACCTGAAGTAACAACATTTTGAGTGACAGTGCAGGATTTTAGAGGCAGTTGTGGTGGATAGGTCCGGGCTCATTCTACACATTAGGACATGGCTGGAACATGTAGGGCGATGACAATACTTGGTTTTAACTTTTTTAAACTCCGTATAGTCCCTTTAACAAACTAAACTATCACAAAAATCAATAGTCTATAATTGCAGATGCCCAAATCCCTCAGATTGAGAACCACTGCATTAGATCTTACTCATTGGATTGTTGTAAATTAAAGACAGAAAGTTATTTGCAGTACCCAAGAAGCTGTTAATTGGTTGTCATGAATAGAAAATAGAGTCCTTAAGGTGTAGGCGCATAATGTGCCACATTAGATCAACACATTTTGTTTGTGAGCACTCACCGTGAAAAGCGCTCAAGCCCGACTTGCCAATGATATATCGACAGCTTAAATGTTGCAGCTCTTTTGTATATTTACATCATAGCTCCATTAATATAACAATCAGTAATATTTATGAAGACGACGCAATGATTATCTCCTCGCCTATAGACACTTGCTGTGTAGTCTATGTGTGAATTCTTTGTGTGCCATCTTACACTGTCCCTTTATCAAGCGTTCCCTGGTGGTTTCATCTTTCTGTTTGGAGACTTAGCCGCATGCTAATATATGCAAAAATGTAGTGGCCGTGCGCACAAAGCCCTTCGTGATTTAAAAAATAATGCTGTTTCCCTGCATTTTAATAAAGGTCAGTCTATTTATCAAGCCAAGAAATCACTTTCTTTACTGATATTGAAGTGATTTGTAAAAGGGCAGACAGGGACTGAGCAGAGATTACAGGCTGATTTGTAAGTTTTTTTTAAAGTTTACTCAGTGATGCTTTAAGTTGAGAAAATAATAAAGTAGCTCTTCCTAAACTCAATAATGATAAAGTGAGCAGTATACTTCATGTAGCTGACTTTGGCTTCTCGTGCCGCATAATTACTGCTTAAAACCCGGGGTATGAACCTGCAAGTTCTATTTAAAGTGGACAAATACATTTCAGAATAAAATCTTCACTTAGATTTTTTTTTAGGAAAGTAGACTGTACTTTACTTTAGAGCAGTCCTGTTCAATTGGCGGCCTGGACTAGGGCTAAGCGCTAGGACTAATTATTATAATTACCATGTTATTACACCATTTCAGTTCTATTACCACACTATAATTCTGCTGTAAAGTAACGCAGGATTAAAATGTGCAAGTAGCAGATGGCGGTTTGTCTTTCAATATACAGTTACTTAGGGGTGGGCGATATTGACAAATATCTTGATTTCTTTTTTCAATATCTCGATATCGATATTCAGACGTTTTTTTTTTGCGCTCGTTCAAAGACATGTGTGCAATCATGCTGTCCTTTACATTTTTTTCTATAATTGTATCTTCTATGAAACAGCGTGTGTCCCTCTCCTCTGCTCAGCTGTAGTGATGATAGTGGGCGGAGCAAACAGGCACCTGTGGCTGTGAGGCTTCTGAGTCCACACAACTCTGATAAAATACAGAACTAAATGAGGCTCAGAGGGAAAAAACAAATGACGCTTGGATTATTTCATTTATTGAGCTTCTGCCCCGTTTCAACTCTCCTCGAAGTTTGTGCAGCCACAAAAGCTTTTCACAGCTTTACACACAGACCGTTTATCTATCAGATAAAAGCATATCATTGTCAAATAAGGATCCTGTAGTGGAGGAATGAGATTCGGACACAGGCTGGAACGAGCGCAGATCGACGGCACTCGCTAAAGTCAAAGCCAAGGAGGTGAGTGAGACGAGGCAGCAGTCACTGCTGAACCGCTGCTTCATCCAGGAGTTATTTCCTCAGTTACATTACACCGGCTTTCTCTTTATGTTTTTGTATTATTGCTTCATCCTGAACAGGCCCGGTTAGAACCATGAGGCCGTCCTTCTGTGGACCCACCACCTGCAGGAGGAGCCATAGGGGCTGGTGCAATGTGATTTGGGCAGCTCCAACAACTGCCCCCACGACCCGGCAACGGACAAGTGGAAGAAGATGGATGGATGGATGCTTCAACCTGAGATGTGAACACTGACAGTAAAAGGAGCAACATAGCAAAGGTAAGACTTCGTGGCTGTAATGCAGTCGGTAGCGCTGCGTAGCCTATTATCCTGTAGCTGCAGCAGAAACGTTGTGTTTGTGTAAAGAAAGATAAAAATACAGTCAAACAAACACCTACAGTATTAAACTCACTAAATAGAATTATTTAAAAGGTAACAGCGTGCGTTATTTATTTTGTTTTATACTTGGCTCTTCTCTTTATATATTTGAAGGGTCAAATTCTACAATTTATGAAATACAGTGGTCCCTCGCTATAACCTTTTGCTCTTTCGCAGATTTATTTTTAGCGCAATTTTTTATGCTTTTTTACAGCGTGTAAACGCCATAAGCGCATTGTGTTCTGTGTGGCGCCCGCCTGAGCTAAACACACGCCTTCTGAAGCCTGAAACTGCTATGATAAAAAACTTTGGTCGTAGCTACGATTGTCTCTTAGTTTGAACAAGCGTACTGCGGAGACGAGAGCAGCTCACGATGTTACCATCCCCACGTCTGTTGTGTGATCTAAAAATCTTATAAGACAAAAATAAATCACACAGTGACACCAGGCATAAGGGAGAACCCGTGTGAACTAGTGACAAAAATGTATAAAGTGTGTGGTGAGGGGTTTTATAGCCTTAAAACATATATAACATAAAATAATTGTAAAAAATAAAGCTGTCTACTTTGCGGATTTCGTCTATTGCGGGTTATTTTTAGAACGTAAACCCCGCGATAAACAAGGGACCACTGTACTCGATATTCCAATTTTGCATATCGTCCAAACAACAATTTGGATGTTGACGTGTAAACGATATATCACCCTAGCCTGAGAACCAGACTCACCGCTGTACCAGCGACTGAGTCTGGTCACCGCAGCGTCAATTGAATTTCCCAAAGTGTTAAACAGGAAGCGGAGTAAACCAATCAGCGAAGGGCCGGCGTCTGCCCTTGATGTGGTGTTATTAGCGGTTTTGCGTTAATATTCGCACAGGATTAGGAATCACGAAACTCACCTACTGTCGATGTGTTTTTGGTCCTTTACCGCCGATTGGAGACACACTCTTTCTCTCTCTCTCACGTGCCATTCGTAGATTGGTATTGAGGGACCCCCGCGTCCCGTGAGTGACGCTGCTCGTGAACAACACATGACACAAATAAACGAATCTGATTGCATGGGCTCGTTTTGATTTTTCTGATGCCGCCAACGGGGGCAGGGGTTCCAGACTGATATAAAAAATATAGAGGGGAATCATTCTGGCCTGATCAGGCTAATATCGCCCACCCCTACTGTTACTCAGATCTTTAACATTGATGACCTTCCTGTCGCACCCAGCCACATTAGAGACATGCAAGCTTCGAGCAAGGTTCAAACCGCCAACGCACTGTCATTTATCCTGCTTAGAGTAAAAACACCTCCTACCCTGACAGTGATAATGTGGCTAAACAGTGAAACAGCATGTACCCGCAACATGGATTAATTATTTACTGGCGTGTCTTTTCAAATCAAGAAAAGGCCCCTCATTAGCCCTCGGGCACGTCACCACATCACCAGATTGTCAGGACCCGGGAGAGAAGCGGTTGTCTCTTACCATAGATGAGGACGGTGGCTGACGTGCTCTTGCGGCGAGCCACAATGTTTTTGGCCACACATGTGTAGTTGCCCGTGTCCGCCAGCCGGGCCTTTTTGATGACGAGATTATGGTCAGCCGTGATGAAAAAATTGGTGTCGCTGACTGGGTCAATCAAATCCTCGTTTCTCTGCCACTCCACCTGAAAAGGTTTTCCAAAGGTCAACATTCACGGAAAAGGAATGAAAATAGACACTCAATTTAGCTCTAGTTAGTGTTCGTGTTTGTAATCATTAGCTAAAGCAGAATAGAAAAACTACAGGAATAAGCCTTAAGCACCACCTGCTTATTTATGGGTGTTATGAGTCACAACTCAGCCACTTTGCCCAGAGCTGGAAACCCCAAAGAGACAATTTATGCTGCCAGTGGGAATACTGTATATCTCAACAACATAAAGTTTCAAACATAATTTAAACACTTTGAGTTATCACCTTTTGGTACAGATATTGGGACAGACACTATTCAATTTAAATAACTGTTTTGAGGGAAAAATAGTAAAGTAAACACTGATTATCAAAGACTGGGACACTACATTAACTGTCCAAAGTATTTTAAGGCGAAAACGCTATTCCAAAGACCCCAATTTACACAAGGCTGGACCAACCCATTAAAACTGTACAAAGTTTCTTTTCTACGTTTTTTGTTTTGTTTTAACAGTTGGATAATTGGATAGCATATTAAATACTTAACTCTAGCTGTTAAAAAAGGCTTTGTCAGGTTTGATTGAAAAAAGTTGTGACTTATTAAAACAAAAGGAAGGAACATTTCTTTGCTTGTTACAGTTTTGGGATTGGAGTCGAGAGTTGAGTTGTTGGCTGTTATAAGGTTACTTAGACCCCACGGATTCTATAACATCTCCATGTCCCAAACAGAGCTGTAGTCTACAAAGGCTCCATGTGCGAGCTGTTGAAACAGTAACTTTGCAGAATGACTATGACCTCTACAGAAGCCATAACTGATGTTTTGGTGTACTTTGAGATTGGTTTGCTTGTTTTCCTGCTCTGGCTCGACCTAGTGCCGTCAGGAGAGTAGCTAGAGTGCTACAGAATTGTTGTTGCTTTCGCTGCCTATTGCAATTCCTTATATAATTGGGCTCTCCTCCTCTTGTGCGCCATTTTTACAATTGTTTGACTTTTGATCTTGGGTTGCCCCCACCCCATGCCTATTTTTTCCTGACCAGACAATGGGAGAAGAGTGATTGGCTGGTATGCTGCTAACCAGACATAGGTACAGTAGAGCAACTCAAATATTTAATATAAGTGAGAGAAAAAAACATACTTGAATACTGAGTAACTGGGTGAAAATTCGGAAAATCCCATAAAAATGTTATTAAGTCATTTCTTCAAACAAAAAAAGTTTGTCACAGTTTGAATGAATTAAACATTGAAAGCGTCATAGCAATGTGAAAACAGGCAGCAACCTCCCTCTGCATTTTTCTGCGAACTGCATTTGTGGTTTCTGCGTTCCACATTGTTTTACTGGATGCTTTTGTACGTCTTTGCCGTGTTTTTGTAGGGTTCGGTGGATTTTTTTTTACTGCCATAATGGTCCTGAAGAAAGCAGCTTTTTAAAAGTAAACAGCTAGCTTATCAGCTAAACCCATTTGAGACCTACACATTTCTTCTTCTGAGACACTGAAGAGGCACCAAGAGCCCCCCACACCAGCAGAACTGTGAAGGAGTCACAAGAGGCACTACAGGAAACAAAAAAGGGACAAACAAGGAGGTACCTGGTCGAGACTCACAGCTAGGCCACACATGCCTTCTGTTCTGGCTAATGTTCGTTTACTGGAGAATAAAACAGATTAACGGCTAAGCTCCTCCCACAAGATGATGAAAGACTGTTGTTGGGTGGAGGGAGCTGCGAAGGAGGAAGAGGAAGGAGGGGGAGATGACCAGTGCAGGACACCACGCTCTGAAACAGGGACAAACCCAGGAGGCGCTACACCGTTTCAGAGGATCAGAGGAGACTGAAGGCAGCCAGCCAGGTTTCCTCCGGGTGCTACAGTTTCCCCGACCTCCGGGTCAGGTTGACCCACAATGGCAGCGCGGCTCAGGACTAACACCTGAACACTATTTTGTTGTACGCTTGTACAATGACAAATAAAGCACTTACTTGCTTACATACTTACTTAAAACTATGAGAACAAATTTTCACATAAAGCTTTCGTCACAGATTTACTCATGGTGGAAATAGTCATCAAGAATTTCACCCAAGTAAGAGCACTGTTACTTCAAAATAATATTCCTTAAGTAGAAGTTAAAAGTACTGTGTGATACTCTGCCACAGCTTCCAACTGGTGTCAGGGTGGTTGCTTTTGTTTCCTCTTGTGTGGTTATCAGACACGTTGGCGTCTAGCTGCGACAATGGGATAGAGACCAAACATGCCCAGCATAAGTTCAGTCACCCGGACACTAAAACACCCCCGACTTGGATATACTCAGACAGACGTGACGGCACAAAGATAGACGATGGGAAGAAAGCGGCACAAATAGAGACATTAATTATGAATAGGCCTTTAGAGATGCCAAATGTGGAGTGAAGCGCTTCCTAGGCTTTTGTGACTGACGCGACGAGCCAATGTGATACGCCGCTTCACGGAGACGTAGCAGAGATAATAAATCAATAAAGGGAAATAATTAGAGCTGTAATTCATCCTGGTGGTGCGCAGAGCTCCTGAAAGTGGCTTTGCGCGTTGTCCCCCGGAAGAGAAAGAGTAAGTGGATGCTGGATTTAAAGGGCTATAAATATGGGGTGTATGCGGGCGTCACCTCGGCCTGTGGCACTCCCTCGGGGGGATGGCAGCGCAGCAACACCTCCTGGTCCAATGCCACCTCTTTACCCTGCGGCTCATCCTCAAAGTTCTTCCTCAGATCTGACGGGAAAGGTGAAAAAAACAATTACAGCCAAAAAATATGAAACGTGAAATGTGTCATGTTAACATACGTTTTCTAAAGACACACTAATACTGATAAATAAACACATACTGAAAATGGCTGTGTGTCAAAAAAGTGCACATTATGTATACTTAATGCAATACCCAGCTGTGACAAAATTTCAAGAAGAACAGGACAGAAAAGGCAGCTTACATTGTCACCAGCTTGAACAACACAAATGTTTTGCTCTTATACTGTATCAAACCATGCAGAGAGTTTTAAAAGCAAGACTCCTAAATCCTGGCTTGTTGATCTTTCTAAATTTCCCCACTGCCGATATGTGGCAGGAGCCCGCTCTGGCTCTGCATGTTGCACTCCAGTTGGTCCCCTAAGCCACGCAGGGATCAGTGGCACCAACCACGCTTATTACTGCCTTCCTGCTTGGTTCAGAGATGCTTGTCTGCAGCCAGAGGGGCTCGGTATCAAGTAAAAGCAATTGCATTAGCCCGCATCCCTCTTTTCCCCCTCATCCTTCCCTCCCACCTACGCCCACGCTCTCTCATCCAGCATCCTCCAGCCTTCCATCTGTATAAGAGCTTGGAGCGGCCACACCAAAACAAAGCCCTGAGGCGGCTGGACAAGAGCTGCCGCAAAGCCTGGCTGCCTGCGCTGGGCCTCGCATTTCGTCTCATTGAACACTCTTACTGCATCAAGCACTGCCATATATATTCGCTGGTAATCCAAGCTATGAATTACGCCGCTAAAAAGTGCCACAGCCCATTTCCTTCGAGGGCAAATCCATGGCGCCCCATGCCTGATGAGTTAGCTGAGGTTAGTGCAAACGATACATTATAGCCTTGTGAGGGACAGAGGGCAAGTGAAATATTTTTTAACCAGATGCCTGTCCTGTCCAATAATAACGACGTAACATTACGACAAACGGAGCGTTTCATGGCATTCAATTTAATTACACCCGATACAAGCGCGACTGCAGGAAAGTAAAGATCCAGTTGTCCTCGGAGGCAACAGCAGAACATTCTGGGAAAGTACATACTGTATACATCATTATGAAAAAGCTTGTGCATGTCCGTTTACATCAAACTGACATCGCCACACTCTCAAACAAGTTGGGTAATGAGTGTGTGTTTTTGCTTGCCAGACACTGCTTCGTTCAGCCATGTCTCAAGTTATGCATATTTATATAAGAATTAATAGGCACAATGCGCTAAAATACTCCAATGTAAAATGTTCTTTTTTTTTTTCAAATAAAGCTTCTGAAGCTGCGGCCGGGGGATGCGTCTGTGTTCCCAAGACAGATTTATGAGCTGTGTGGTAATACATTTCAGATCAGTTTTTATTCCACTGACTTTCATCGGGATCATTGCTGATACAGTGCATCCAGTGAATAATATGCTCATGAATACTCAAATTTAGAGTTCTACTTTTTTTCTCCAACTGCTGCCTTGAGGAGATGCATTACTCTTGTACCCTGCGCCGGGCCTGACATTTGCTCTTGTAAGTAGAACTGTAATCATGGTAATAGACTGCGGTGCATCCAATCAAAAGAGCCCAGGGGCTAATTGGTAAATCAGAGTTGGACTGACGCTAAAACAACATGTGTGTGAAAGATCTTACACGGTGGTCGTGCTTCATTATAATAAAAGACTACTGTTGTCAGGCATAGGTTATGTTTCATTTCCCTCGTGCATGTGAAAAAGTCTCATTATTATTATTTTTATTATGACAAAGTGTGGTGGGATAAATATGTCGCTTACAACCAACAATATGGAGTTAATGAAAATGTTTTCCTTTAAAAAGTGAAAAGCGCTATACAATCAAGATTCCCCCTCTGGTTGTCATAAGTGCAGTCCAGCTTTACCCAAATCTAAAAAGGCCACTGACCGCTGTCTGCTCTGCTTGGTGACGCCGACACTGGCCGACTGTTGGAATACCTCCATATAGCCGCCAGTGCCCCATTGGAATACATTGCACTTTAGACACGTTAAAAACAACTTTAGAGCCTGGTGCCTTTTTCCTCACGCTGTTGCCGCGTTGTCGTCACTTGTCATCACTTTTTGTGGCTTTTATGCGTTTTCGTGACACATTTTTGTCACTTTTTCATCCTTGTTATTTTGACACTTTTCTCAAGAAGCTTTTAAATTTGGGTGAAGCCAAACTGGAGAAAATGTGCTCGGTTCAGGTGCCTCAACCAAGTGCATTTTCTCCAGTTCAGCTTTAAATGTTTACAGCTTATAGGCCAATGTAACATCTCATTTGGAAGCCGAGACCTACAAAACGGATCTAAAACGGATCTTTTCCCTTGCGCTGTTGCAACCTTTTTTGACATTTCTTTTCATTGATTTTCGTTGCTTTTTCGTCACACATTTTTGCCTCTTTTCCATTACTCTCTTGTGGCTTTTTTGTGCATATTTTGTTCACTTTTCTGTCGCTTTTTTGTTGCGTTTTTAACACGTTGTCATCACATTTTTGTCACTCTTTTGTTGCGTTTTCATCCTCTCATTTTTGTTGCTATTTTGGAACTTTTTTGTCAAGAAGCTTTTAGATTTGGCTAAAGCCAAAGTGCTCGGTTCAGGTGGGGGTTTAGAGGTTAACAGTGGCCTACGTACAAAATCAAAGTATATGAAATTGCATTGTACTTACAAGCAATCCGGATGTAGGCTTTTTGACTCTTCTGGGTTCCTGTGGTGCTCCAGGCCACACACTGACACCAGTACTCATCCAGCCCAAACACCTTCTCCACCTGCTGTCTGGTGAGCTCTATTGTCACCTGCATCACCGGCAGCACTGCAAAGACCATACAAGGACACTCGTTAAGAAGGGGGCGTATACATTGTGAAAAAAAATATCCTCGAGTCGAGCTGAATTGTGGCATTTATTTTGTATCTCAAACTAATGTGGCAGGATAAACAAGCAGAGGGCCATGATCATCCATAAACAGAGGATTCTTGTTAAGTGGGGAAAATGAGAAGATCGTCTCGCGGCTATCCTCGCTGTAATTTGGTAGGCGGTAAAAAAAAAAAAAACAGCAGCAGCAGCAATTGAAGAGTAACAAGGCGAATACTGGAGAAAAATACCCATTTTGACCTGCTTTCTTATTCCCCAGTGGAGGAGTTCACAATTGGCGATGTGTTGATAAAAGTAGCACCAAAACCGCAAAACAGTATCGCTTGTCAAGATAAAGACAATGCGAAATTGTAACACTGTTCATTTCTCAGCCGTCAAACAAAAATAGAGAAGCATTCTTTTATTCCATCTTCTTTTTTTCCCACACCTGTTTTTAATATATTGAAGTGTACCATTCAATTGTATTTAGATTTAGCCCCAACGTGAACCGAGCACATTTTTTCCAGTTCAGCTTTCCCCAAATCTAAAAGCTTCTTGAAAAAAAGCGTCATAATAGCCACAAAAATTAGGATGAAAACCACAACGAAAAAGTAACCTAAAAAAGCGACAAAACATGCAACAAAAAAGCCATATAAAAGCCACAAGGAAAGTGACGAAAATGCAACAAAAAGCCAGAAAAAAGTGACGTAAACGTGACAAAAATACAACAGAAAAGCCACAAAAAAAGTGACAATATGTGACCAAAAAATGCTTCAAAAATTTGAAAAAAAAATGTGCAATCAGTTTGGCTGGTCTTAGCTTTCAACTGGCCGAACTCTCTGATCGAGAAGCTTTTAGATTTAGCCAAAATAGAGAAAATGTGCTCGGTTCAGGCGGGGGTTAAGAGGTTAACTGAATAAAGTTTGCAGTCCTTATGTCTCATTTGTCTTTCTTTAGGAACCAGATAAACGTTAGTGAACCTTTTACAGTCACGGAGAACACATGTCTAGTAGCTACTGTATATTTTAGTCGCGATGGAGTGCCGCTTCTCAACAACCATTTACATAAAAGCACTTTGTGACACTCTCACACTCCCCTCCAACACTTGATACGTCTGTAGTGATCATTTCAGTGACTGGGTGAAGCCAACTCAAGCCTGACTAAGTGCCACCTATCAGACCATCAAACCTATGCAGCAATTACCTACAGAACTGTCAAGGTATTCATCAAGCCGGAATAGGAATTCTTCTGCATTTCAAACAATTGAGGGGGCAAACCACTGAACGCGTTTGTCGGAAACGAGAAGAGAGCTGAGTGGCCTGACCACCAGCAGGCACGAGGCGGTAAGTGACGGAGAGGAGGGTCACTGGCTGACTTTTTGGTGCATTAGGGTCTAAATGTGGAGGATTTGGCTGTATGTGAAGAGCATGTGCAGAGAATCCGGCCCCGGAGCAACACCGCGAGCGTCAACAACACCCCGCCTTGTGATGGAAACATGTGCTCTGACATTATAAACAAACTGAGAAACAGAGGAGAAAACTGGATGTAAATATTTGTGTGGCCTGTGCACCGCTAAAAATGTAATTCAATTCCCGACTAACTTTAAGGGATTTTTTAAGTAGTTCTTTATTTACTTAACATCACAAGAATAAAGGCTTCTGTCTGCCACATGGGTATGCAGGCTAGTATTTATTAATCCATGAATCAGTAAATAAGGAGCAATAAATAAGAGAAATGCAGAGGGATTATTGGTGATTATTAAAAAATTACCATGCATGTTTTGTAATAATACTCATGTCCAGGTTTTATTACAAAAAGTGAGAACATGTATTTGTATTTGTGTGAGTCTCAGAGCATTACAGTACAGTGACAGAGCAGCCGCATGGTGCCCCTGTACAGCTGCAGGGCGTGTGGTGGGGTGAGGGGGGTAAAGAGCGGGACAGCCTGTATCTGCACTACACGGTAAAGTTAATGGGAGTGTGGATCTTGAGGAACCTCACAAACAAGAACAATGTGAACATTTGATGGCCCCAATTTATGGTGAGCCCTCAGCAGTTTAGCCATGCGCAATCACTTTGAGGAGAGATTTGAATGCAAAGCCGAGAATAAGCAGTGTTCAGCGCTTCACTCTGCGCCTTCTTACAGTAGAAGTGCATTTGATTAATGCAAACCATCTGACTCTGCGCGAGAGACTGTGAGAAATAAAGATCAGGATGAAGATGCAAGGCATGAACAATAGCAACTCGGAGGTGAGAAATCCAAAGAAGAGCAATTTAAAGCTCTGCTTGGCCACATAATTGCATTCCGTTTCCTTATCTATTCCTGTCTCCATAATTACCTGCTTTCTGTGTCTGACACCTTCCAGTTACACCGCTGTGAGTCACTGTCCAATTTCACTCCAATTAATAAGTAGGACACAGCTTATCACTTTAGAAACAAAATGGGACCATTCTTATGCAGTCAATAATTACTGGACAAGCCTCTGTTTACTGTTGTTTTCCCAGTACCCAAGCTGCAGGTTGTAAAATAAACATAACTTCGAGGACGTTATTCAGTAACACATAAAAGACACACCACTCTCATTAAAACTGGAGCTTGAGGGACTGACTGCAATGCCGAATCTTAAAAGTGAACATGTACATGTCAAAAAATAAAACCCATAACTCCACACAGAGAGAAATGTGAACGTTTTATTGAGTGGTAATGTGGCAGACACCACACAAGTTTAGGCTTTTGCTGGAACCCTGTGGAGTTTATTTATATGTGATTACTCTCTGGAACTTCACCATGCCTCGCTCACTGTTTGACCAAACTATATTATTAGGCTGGACTAGAGCGTTGTGGGGGATAATGATGGGCTAACAACAAAACATGAACGACTGAAGACAGAAACCGAGTGAAATTCTGCCAAAAACTGCTTTTTATCTGTGGGCAATAGGGAGCAACTTTAAATATAATAGACTGCAGAATTTGAGGATCAAACATGCTACCAACTTTCAGCCAGTCATTAAAATTCAAGTAAGTTCAAGTAAGCAAATTATCTTATTTTTTTATCAAACACACTAGAAGTTTGTGAGATAAACTGGATTCTCTATAAATCAAAGGACAAGCAACGAATAAATTACATAAACATTTCTCTCCACATCTACAGCTTAGCATCTTGTTTAGGGAATGAATGTAATAATACATTTCTCTGACAGTTATTTAGGGTCTTGGTGTCATAGCTGGACAGTGAGTTTGTGCGTGGGTACATCGGCTCCCCTCTTGACCCGACCGGGGCTCAACAAGCGCAGGGCAAACATCATTGGACTCTATCCCGGCACCAGTCGATATTGGGCTCGTCTTGGGAGCTGGACTTTATTTTTCTTTTGCAGCGCTCTTGTTTTCGTCTGCGCTGACCTCAATTCCATAGGGGTCATTTGCTTATCAAAGGCACAAACTGGGGCTTGTGGGCCCTGGCTGTGTGTGCATTGTGACCAAAGAAATTCAATTAGGGGCATCCCTGCTGTGTGTGGTCCGGACTCATCAGTGGATACAGCAGGATTAAGGCCCGGCCACTCCACACAACGGGGCAAATTCACCGATTCAAGGGAGAGGGTTCACAATGGCTGAGAAGAGACATCATAGATAAAAGCTTTCACCAATGTGCGGCCCGATCGTTCCGGCAGCAGATCCAAAGCAAACTCTTGAGTGTTTTATTTTCTCCGTCCTTTGTTCCAGATAGCATCAGCAGCGACACAAGTTCCCATCTTTGCTTTCAGGGAACCTAAAAGCATGCTTTCTCTTACCACATATTTCAGCCTTTTACAGAGGTTTCCAGGTCAGAACTGCTTAAAAGAAATATCAATACAAAAACATATGTTTTGGATAGATTTCATGAATTAAAAAGCTTTAACTTAGTAAAGGGAATTTCCCCATTCATTTTCCCAGGGTCGATTTTTATATATTTTAATCAAGTGCATACCTGAAAATACGGCAACATGCTTTTTAAAACATTTCTGTTACTAAAGATAGGTGGGTTTTTAAAATTCATACATTGTTTTTACTTTAATCAAGAATCTCCACCCACTCTTTTTCACTCAGATTTTGAAGTAAAGTGTCCTGCACATCATGACAATACCACTATTCTGGCTTGTACATTACCTTCGTCTACTGTATCTGTGGTTTAATCTGCAACCTCCTTAGCAGATAGCAAATATTTGTAGTATATTTGTTGTTTATTTGCCCAGATTAGAAGTAGTTGAAGCAAAGGCTCAGTCCTGTGGTTTCTGAAACCCTGTAGTGACATTTCATGAATTAAAAAATGCAAAGTTAACCCCATGGGAGGAATAAAGGGCACGACTGCTTTATCATAGACTCCAGCGCAGACTTCAATTACCATGTAAAGCAGTTCGATGATGGGTGGCCCGTGCACGCTGACACGGAGGGCCGTTGGTGCCATAAGAGCCTGTCCCTAACAAGGATAGCGCGGCCTTCTGAGTGACGCATGGCTCTATTAAACAGCGAGGGGAGGAGAAAGCGGCAGTACAGTGCATTCAGGGCACTCCGTAAGGTTGGGGCTTAAGTCAGTGGGACAGCGTTCTGGGTCAAGGCTCTGCCCGCGGACACCAGCAGCTTTTCAAGAGCTTCTTTTGATTGAGCTGTCCATTTTCCACTATGAATGTACGCAGCTGAAGGCCCCCGCCGATGCTCTGAATGTCGCTACAGATTATTCATGGCTGACAAACAGTGGTGCACTACCTGCTCCAATCAATCCGGCCTAGTTCAGCCCAATGCCACTCCAAGGAGACTGAGGTGGGGCTGCGTTTCAGAGGGTGAAGCGTCACACTGCAGAAGACTGTGAATGCTCTAAAACTGTAGGTACTGTAGGTACTGTAGGTACACTTGACAGCGTTTGAATGTGGCATTTGTCATTGAAATTAGTCTCTGCAAAGAAAGTTTCAAACTATGCAGCAATAGAAGGGTCAATACAATCTAAAATGTATTTAAAAGGCCCAGTAAGCTTGTGTCACCCATTTTCAAAACCGTGACATAGAGGGCTATTGATATTAATTCTTTGTGGGAATACATTTATGAGCACGAGCCAGCGAATACAATGAACTGGTGTGTGGTTCAACCACTTTTAGCTTTTTTGTTTTGTTTCCGAGGACAGAATAAATGTCTGTGTTACAACATACGGTATTACATGGGAACAAAAGCACTTCGATACTGCTTCTAAACTTAGTCCTGTAAAGTCCCGCTGAGATTTCAGAGTCCTGTCCCCACAAGGGTATCTATTGTACATGTTTATGGTGGTAGGACAAAGAGGAAACCTACGCAGACGTGGGGAGCACATGCAAACTCCACACAGAGAGGCCCCAGCCTGGGATCTTTTTGTTAAGTAATTCTTTTCCATTTTACAATACAGTTTTTAAACAAATACAAATTAAACGTAAGCATAATGTATTAAAACTACTGTCAACAAAAGTAATTAAACATTTGATCAAGTAACAAAGAACATACAACTCATTATTAGAACCCACTTCTAAACAGAAGAGGAAAATGTTTGGGGTAAAAATAATTTGAGCTGCGTGGTAATAATGAGTAATGAGCACGCGCCTCTGAATGCCCCAGGGGAGTGCAATCTTCACTCAACAAGAAATTTCCCTCCTGCATTTGTTAGTGCTACAACACCCAGGTAGGTAGGAGGCATGTGGGATGTCACAACACCATCCATACGTCTTTCAAAATTGCGTTTTTTAGTCACAAGGGTGTTCTCACAGGTTTGTGGTGTGATAAGGAATTGTTGGTTGAAATCTCGGTTTAAAGTGTGTGTGTGTGTGTGTGTGTGGGGGGGGGGGGGGGTTGCCGATTACAGGTATTTGGTAATATTTCAAACACATCTTGATCACCATCTTACATTTTGTTGGTGATAGAATGTTAAAATTACCTCAAACGGTTTATTATAGGTTTTTCCAATTTCCTGGTTTGACATGGATGGCAAATTGTGTGTGTCCCTAAGCCCCTCCTCCCCGTCAAAACAAACCCCCGTCTCTCCGCCTTTGTGGATGAAGCATGCCATCAGATGTTGGTCCAGTATCAGAATGGACTGACTATGTGCCATGTTTGTAATAGCCTCGCTTTGGTGGATGTTTTGCATGTCTCTGCTCTGTGAAAGAAATAAGAAAGGAAGGAGTGAGGAGTGTGCTTCCTGGTAATGTATAAGGCTGCAGGAGACGCTTGGGGTAAAATGGAGGGGCTAGAAACAGGCGCGGCAACTACTGATGGCATTTATGGATCTTTATCCATACATTTCCGATCCACACACACTTCCACTAGCTGTTCTGGGAGGATCCCAAGGCGGCACCAGACCAGCTCAGAGACATCGTCCCTCCAGTGTGTCCTGGGTCTTCCACGAGGCCTCCTCCCAATGGAAGATGACCAGAAGGGAAGCAACCAGGAGGCATCAAAAACAGATGCCCGAGCCACCTCAGGTGGCCCTTCTGGACATGAAGAAGCAGCGGCTCTACTCCGAGCTGCTCTCGGGTGACTGAGCTCTTCACCCTTTTTGTCTTTAACATCTTTCAGATCAGTTCATTTCAAAAGGCTGACTTGTTTTGTTGTTGAAGCCATCCTAAAACTCTGTCTCAGACCTAATTTGCTGAGAGGTTCGCCATTTGATTCAAATCATTAATTAGTGAGTTTTACCCTCTGAATTATGTCAAAACCTTTGGCTGCAATGAATACAAATGGCTAAAACAAAAGTTACAACTGCTTTGCCAAGTAATTTTAGTACAGAAATGTTTCACTTGTGGTCCCTGCTCTGCTGTTTTTCTGTTTTTATGTTCTTTCAGTAACATCTGTGACCCGCTGTGGTTTCCAGCGACACAAGTCGGTGCGGACTCACTTTCTCACAAATGGAGAAACAAGCAAATTTTTTGAAAATGTGTGATTTTCGCTTTTTTGCAGAATCGTTCAGTTGAAGCCACGAAGAAGCCTCTCAATGTTTAAGCGTGGAGTAGGGGCATGACTTTGTCTGTGTCTATTTACATACTAGGTAAACACTGCAGAGGAGGCACCGCTGCTTTGGTTTGCATTGTTGACAAATACGTTAGCAAACAAATGCAAAATAAAATGCCTTTTTTTGCGTGGCACTTTTTCAGGTTGAAAAAGTCTTGTTTTGTCGGAGAAATAGCGCTCACCGTGGGGGCGTGTCATTATGCGTGTGTGGCTCATGATTATGCAACGCTTCCTCACGGAGGCCGCTGCTGCTAACGCTGGGACACTACTGCAGAGGTTCGTTTTTCTGCGTGAAACCAGTGAACCTTTCCAGGCTGACTTTTCCGTGCAACTGATGATGCCCTGGCTGTCAGCCTGCACAGCGCCCTGCTGACCATTACGTTTCCCGAGCCAATTACTTGCCTTCAGAGCGTGTTTTAAGACAGAAGGGTGTAGCCTGGATTTGCCAAACTCTACAATGAAAATAACTGAGCGACGAAAATGGATTTACCACAATAGTGAACGAGTTTGCTGAGCAGAAGGCACGCAGAGGTTACTTTAGACGGGTGAGTGAAAGTTAGTTTTTTTTTCCGTTTGTGGCCATCGTGTCTGTTTGCTTTTTGATTAGGCCATTGTTTTGCTGTAAGCTAACGTGGTGTGTTCAGTGGGTTGCATTTGTTTGCGTTTTGTTTTTGGTCATAAGCTGTGAGTGCAGGTTAAGGATAAGATAACGTGGTCATTGTCCATGGCACTAATGATCGTGTGTCCATTCTTCTTCCGGTCAAATGTGTGTTGGGATAATGTTGCTTGTGTTGCTAGTTGCCGTAGAGGTAGGCGCTATGGGAAGTGGATTTATGCAAGCGATATTTATTTATATATTATCTGTTTGCAAACCTTTTTTTTTATGGCAAATTTTTCTTGCTTTTTGCCTTTTCTACCCCCCTGTGGTTTACAGCTTTATGGCTTATCTAAATGAGATGTAAATGAGCACTATTGTCACTCGAGCAGCAGAGAGGTGAGAACAGCCCGAAACTTCAGATGCCTTTTTGTGCCCTTTGGAGTTGTTAACTTCAATTTGCCACAACTTCTCCAAATATGATCAGATTTCCATGTGTTACACGTCATTGGAAAGCTTGGAGACTACACTTTCTCAAGCTAGGTCTCTCTCAAAATGCCCCAAAACCGAGTTGTGTCCCTGGATTCCACGGTTGGACACATTTGTGTAAAACTGCAAACTGTAAACGTCAGACGTCTCTTTAAACAAACTGTTCACGTCAAAGACCCACCAAAAAGCTGATTCTGTCATCAAAGAAGACTCAAACCTGCAGGATCTCATCATGTTTTTGATTAAATCACATGCTAAAAAGCTCTAAAAAAGTAACTTTTGCATATCATCCCCCAATTAGGGTTCCATTGCACGTTTTGTATCTGGTCATCACGATGTGGAGCGATCACTTGTGATTAGATCAAATGGACATTAATTCAAAACAATGGATTTCTATTTGTCCCCTTCTGTAATTAGCTTGTGAAACCTTTCCTTTAATGGCATTCATGCATTAACACTAACAGGGGAAGGCAGCAGCGTGATTTAGCCTATTGCCCTCAACTGAAATGCCCCGAGCGTAATTACTCTGCATCCAATATCCTCCTCAACCTGTGATGGGCAAGAGCGGGATGTTCCCAGTCTTTGGGATAGGGACAGACGGCACTCCTTTATCTCCCGTGCACACCTTGTCCCGGTTCAATTTGAGGAGACATGAAGAGGTGCAAGGCCTTAAGCACTTCTAGCTTCCATTACACCATAGGCAGAGAGGGAAGATCTGATATAGCACATGAAAGCTGTGATCCATGTGCACTGGCATATTTCTCACTCCCCTGTTTGACATGGCCTTGGGCGCCGGGGTAAATAAGGAAAAGTTGCTCCAGGTTGTGGCTCTCATATGTGGATGCAAAGTGAGGTGTGCCCCGACAGAAAACAGGACACCCCCATCACTTTTTTGATGATTGGTCAGTCCCCATTTAACAATCCTGATCAAACATAGAAGACTAAAAAGAAATTGCGGAAACTCAACAAAAGGTGTACAGGTGCATTCTAATAATAAAAAACAAAAACAATATTCGGTAAACAGCCAGAGGAAGCATAGAGGCAACAAAACTCTATTTACAAACTAGTCTTATTTCAAAAACCTCAAAAGTCTTGCACGAGAATTTCAGGAAATCACAGTCTACACATTTGTAAAACAAAATAGTTTGAGCTTTTAGCCATGTTATAATGCTATATCAAGTAATCCTGCACATTTAGCCAGTCTCCCTCTAGCCCACAACCCGCTACACGTCAGAGTAATCCATTTCCCCAAACTAGTTCTGATCCTGTCCCGTCGTCTCTGCACAGATTTAAAGTTTTACCAGTGGTTTCCCTTTTCAAGGCAGCAACCACGGGAAGGTTTGTGCCCTCTGCTCCTACAGGGTCATTTTATACACACTTCATTTTATGTTGCATCACAAAAAAATAAAAATACTGAGGCTACGGTGTCCAAAATCCTGAATAAAGCCTGATGTACATGCCACTCTACCTAAAGCCTGCATAAATGAAGAAGACTATGTTAGGGAAGTGCATCTGGCGTAAAAACCTATCCAAATGACTGCTCACAAAGAAGCAGGTGGTTTGCAGCGACAACCTCAAAAAAGAAAAATTATTCATGAAAGAGAATAAATTATAGGTCTGCAAATGATGTCTGGCATAGTGAAAAGTCACTCCTGGTTAAAGAATGTTGGAAAAAAGACTGCTGCTGCTGTTCCGAATCTGTATCTCTTTTTACACCAAAAGCAGACAGGAATGACACAGCAGCTGATACTGAGCTGTTGCCAAAGAGCGTAGAGAAGGCAAAGCCACTGAGAGAAAGTTTTAAAAGTAGAAACTATACGTTAGAACAATAATACCTGCAGAAAGTGTCTAAATCCCTATTCTAATCTGTTTTAATCCATGGATTACCTGAGCCGTCACATGTGGCTGACTCGACATGGTTCTCCTCCTGCTCGCAGCGTGCATAGTCCACAATTTGCACGTAATGTGAGACACAGGGGGATGAGGCGCTACACAGCAAACATGGATTGAAGACTTAAATATTAATTTCTTTGTTCAAAAGAAATGCTGCATTCATAATTACTGCAGTTCTGCAACATAGATGGGGGATTTCATAAATAACCTGGAGCTGAGAGCTAAGAGAACGGCGCGTAGTTTAACAAGTAGAAAATTACTTCAGTTTGTGAAACAATCCGTGTTCACTTCAACCCTCTCTTTTCATCTTTCAATCTGGCTGTCCACGAAAAAGATGAATAAAATAGTCTGATGTGCACACTGATGTATGGGATACAACTAGGTTCCTCCACCTCGCCCGATCATTCATCTAGTGCCATTTAAGTCCCGTCTGATCTGTGCATCATCCGGGTTAGGCACGGTAGTGCAGCGATTAGTGCTTGTGCTTCACAGCTAGAAGGTCTCGTGTTTGATTCCCACCTGGACAGGCCTTTCTATAAGTTAATATTAAACTTATTTATAGGTAGTTAATTCTAGATATATTGGGCGGCACGGTGGCACAGTGGTTAGCGTTAGGTCTCTTGTTCGATTCCCGGCCGGACGGGGCCTTTCTGTGTGGAGTTTGCATGTTCTCCCAGTTTCCTCCGTTTCCCCTACCACTAAAAACATGTGCAATAGGTTAATCCTCCAGCCAGGTGTTTCTGACCTTTAGTCTGGCTCCACATCTGGAGATGGGTCCCCGACCTGACCACGCTGGCTGCCCACTCCTCCTACATGTTGCAGAAAACGAATTTCCCCACGGGGATTAATAACGTATAATTTACTTACATGAGCATGTCATGTAATAGCCCCCTACCCTTGGCTCAGCTTTACTCTGCATTGGCACACCCTGTCAATTCAGGCGTCTAACTAGATCTTATAACTCTCTTCTATTAACTAATTGATATGGGGCTATTACAGCATGTGGGAGTCTGAACAAAGCTAAACTACAACTAGTACTAGTCTACTAATATACAGAAAGTAAAGCTTGGTACAGCATAAGTAAAGCAAGATTACCTGACACTGAAGCCCATGCTGAGTTACACAGCAGTGACGTCACCAGTGTGTCCTGGTTGTGCAGTGACATTCACTCTTTAAAAAAAGTATACGTAAACATACATTATTATACATTGTGCATAGACATGTGTAGCCTGATTCAGACAGTCATTCCAAGAAAAACTATGACATTCAATAAACTGTGGGAGCCATTTTGGACTTCATCTTTGTTTATAGCATGCTCAATGAAATATTAAACACAAATCCTTTCACCTTTGCTTGTTGACTCTACCTTAAGTATGTAAAGTCAAAGCAAATGCATAAAAAATGATCAGAGACACATGAAAACGATGATAACAACTGAAAAAATAAATAAATGAATTTACATTTTGAGTGGACACCCAGTCATTTTCAAATATTGGCTTATGGAGCAGATATATGCCAAATGTCATGCTTGTTTCACCAACTAAAGTATTGTAGTGAAAAATGACCATCTGCTGCACTAGTAGTGGACATCAGTGGACAGTAGGTCAGTAACAATCAATCTAAATGTTTTGAGATGTGCAAGTCCTCTTAAGTATTAGTCTTAGTATTTACGGCAGAGCAGCACATCATCTCCAACTTTCACACACTGCCTAGATTTCAGATGGGTGGTGATATCGTCCCGAAGCGAATGAACGGGGATGTATGACTGTCCGTTGATGTGTGCAAATGGCCGATGTCTAGCTCGCCCTAAAGCCCTTAGTTGATGTGATGGTCTCAAACCACCCATGACTTCAAGACAGAATAAGAATGGTCGAAAAAGAAACTGGAGGAACTACGTTTAGCTGATAAATATTGATACACACACACAGCCCCCGGTTATTTTTCTGGCCACTTTGAAAGTTATACAATTTAAACAGACCATGACAGTAATTGAACTCAAATCTTTGTTCAGTTTGGAAGTAGAATTCAAATGAAATATTGAAAGGATACCTTTTTACTGTTTCTCCAAAGACACAACAACAGAAAGCAATGGATGTCCCAGGAACATTCTTAAACAAGGTGAGCGTTTCAATTATTAATATGGATTTCAGAAATTCCTTGCGGCTGCTCCGTGATGGCTGCGAGAGCTGCTTTAGCTATTGTCCACACGGCTCATTACACACCAGGAAAAAGCTTTCGAAAACATCATTCTCTTTGGCCCTGTGCAGGACAATAGCGACTGCATATTTCTAAAGGCGTGGAGTGGCGATTGACTTTTGTTTTATTTTATGAAATGCGTGCCAGCCACTGCACAACAGCCTCTGACCTCAAAATGAAACTATGCAAGCAAAATATGGTCACTAGCGCACATTCACAGTGTACAATATCCAGCTCTAAGTGCCTAGTTATAAAAGGCAGTATCCCACCTGCCGCTCTATGCTCCTAAAACATCAATTCATATGAAGATTGAAGGTATTTTCTGGCTCCTATGGCACAAAGTAGTCTTTTCAACTGAGAAATGTGACTGTACGGGACGCCCCGCAGCTGCCACTTTAAGCAGCGCTTCCCAATTTTGTTGTTATACCAAATCTGTTGTCTGTTTTCAAAGTGTGCTACCTCATACACAGCAGTAATATAGCCACTTCTATCTGGACATGAAGTAAAACGCTGTATAAATTTGTAGCTTAGCCCAAAGTTCTCTCTGTGAAGTAAATATTCTCTCTGCATCATCCCTTTTTAAGGTAAATATTTCCACATTTCCCCACACTTCTCCAACTTGTTTCTTTCTGTGTCTAATGACAAGACTAGAATTATACCATTGTCCTTGAAAGTGTAATGTATTAACACTGTATATAAGCTGTCCCTAAAAAGTGAATGAATGAATAAATGAATGAATAAGTGTAAATAAAGCAAAGTGGCTGAGTGGGACCTTTCTGTGTGGAGTTTGCAGGTTCTGTCTGGGTGGGTTTCCTCTAGGTCAGGGGTGGCAAACATGCGGCTCTCGAGCCGAATGCAAGGTCATTGACTTTTCTTTCACATGTGCTGCAACTGTAACAAATGCAACATAAAACAGAATCTCAGACGTCCTCCAGAGGCTCCTGATTAAAGTTTATGAACTTTGTGCAGCCTAGAGTGCGTTCTCTGCACAGTCCAGTCAGGACCAAACTGCAGACACTGAGCGCACAGGCCAGGGGGGAATCAGAGGAGGGGGCTCAGTGGGCAGGGCCCCTCACACTAACACATCTAATTCTGTCCCAGTCAGAGCAGAACAGCACAAAATGTCAGTTTGTTTAATATAAATGTATTTCAATCTTGGTGAGAAATAAAACTATTATAGAATTATAAAAGAAAAAAGAAAAAGGCCAGGCATAAAGTTATAGTTTATTGTGATTAAATATAACGGTCACATTATATTTAATCACAATAAACTACCGCCCCCGGATCTCGTGAATGATCAGTGCCTTTGTGGCTCTTCACAGGATCAAGGTTGAACATTTCGGCTCTTGGTCTCTGACTAGTTGGACAGCCCTGCTTTAGGTGCTCTGGGTTTTCCCCTTTCAACCCAAAGCATGCACGACAGGCTAATACTCCAGCCAGGCGCTCCTGACAATTAACATCAGGAGCGCCTGAACCGAGCACATTTTCTCCAGTTTGGCATTACCCAAATCTAAAAGCTTCTTGAAAAAAAAACATCAAAATAGTGACAAAAACATTGACAAAAAAGTGTTAAAATAGCAAAAACGTGTCAAGAAATCCACAAAAAAGTGACAAAAAGCAACAAAACAGTGACAAAAATGAGACAAAAACGAGGATGAAAACGCAACAAAAGAGCGTCAAAAAACGCAAAATAAACGCCACAAAACAGTGACAAAAAAGCACAAAAAAAGTGAAAAACAAAAATGCCAAAAATACCATGGAGAAAAAAAAACACATCAAAAGTGACGACAACACGGCAACAAAGTGATCCGTTTAGATCAGTTTGGTAGGTCTTAGCTTTCAAATGTGGCGTTACACTGGCCTATAGGCTCTAAAGCTTTTAGATTTGGGTAATGCCGAACTGGAGAAAATGCGCCCGGTTAAGGTGGGGGTTTGAGGTTAACCAAAAGCTCCAGATCTGGCTATGGGTCCCCGAGCGCTCCCGACAGGTTCCCCCAGGACAATGAAGGACTTTACCCTTAAAAATCTGGTGGTTTCTGTAGAAGCAAATGAAGGGTTTTGTGTTTGTTCCTGGACTGTGTTAAATACCTATACACACTGTCCCCTAGAGGGGCCAGGAACACAAAGCATTAACTGTCAGCCATCAAGAGTGTGTGCCGATCAAAACTCTCCACAGGCTATTTAGCTGTCAACTCCCGCTCCGGTGTTTTTTAAACCTATGTGAGCGAAGCAGGTGCTGATTGACACCACAAACTCACACTCTGTCTCCCTGTCAGCATAATGTGCACATCTTTCATTTCTGCCTGATGCACTTAAGGCATAAAATGACAGTACTGTAAATGAAAAAAAAGAAGAAGAAGGATTTACGTAGATGACGAGCGGTGGTAAAGTATGTAATTATGCAGGACAATGGGTTGTGAAGGTAAAGTGGATTTCGAAAGTAAAAGCACAAGTAGACCATAGTTGGTGGTGGCAGAGGTAGTACTCACAGCCACAAAATGTGTTTTCTATCTTTGCTTCAAAAACAAAGTATACAAACACATTTTATCTCTGCCTTTTTTTTATGTGTGTGAAAAATTTACTTATCTAAGATGCTGTAAACTGTATATTTCATGAAGATTGACAGCTGTATAAATGAATTAATAGTCAAAAGGTAATTAAAACCGTAAGAAAGTAAAGAAGATTGCAGGTCCTGTCCATAGACATAATAAACAATAGACTCCGTCTGCTCACTCCTCCCGGTTTATCATAATGACCACGTTTGAAAAGAAAATCATGGCGGATTTACAGACTCCTCCCCTACCTCCTATCTGACGGAGCACGTTCCTAAAAAGGGGAAAAGGGCTGGATCTTCACTGTAGACTTGCGTAGTTCGATCGTAACCTTGCCCGTGCCATTAACCACTGGTTTCTTTAATTGTAACTAACCCAGCGTTATCACAGGAGCTATATCTAGATGTAGAAAGTTTAAAACAATTAGAAACTAGGATTTAAATTGCTTAAAAAAAAGTGCAATGCTATCTAATAGATAATAATACGGAGGTACTGCAGCAATGTCGGCCCCTAGCGTCTCGGTCATAAAGCAGTGCAACCAGCGGCCACTGGTCCTGTCTCTGTCCTATTTGAAATTTCTCTGTGTAAATTGTGAAGTCCGAGCATATACCTGGCGTGTTTTTGCTCAGCACAGGAGCGGCACGAGGTGGAGATGATGCCGAGTTTCATGGAGGCGCGCAGACCTGATTTCATTCACAGACCTGATTTTATTCACATGGTTTGGGGAAGAATGCAGAGGCTCGCAGCCGCTCTCCATCAACACAAAATGTGAGCGGAGAGGACAGAGCTCTTTCTCGCTAAACGGCACGGGCCGATCTCTGGATTCGGGAATGAAGAGGAATTTCAACTCACTACTTCATACTGCTACAAGAGATAAAAAAACGCTTCTTGAGGCAAATGAAATACACAGTTAGGGAGTGAAGTGCAATTTTGATTTGAGGATCTACGGTTTGTTGAGCCTTGCCACGCATATGACAAAACTAGCAATAACTGCAACACAGTTTCTGCAGGAATCAGTCATGAAAGAAATAGAGAACCCTTCACCTGGGCACAAAACGACTTGGACAGCACGTTAGATATTGCATGAATGCATTAAAGTAGTGACATGTCCTTTACAAGGCAGAAAAATAACATCTACGCTGTATAATAACGAAAGAACATCATTACATGTGATGGCATGTCGCACGCAAAGAGAAAAAACTGCAGTTCATAGTATTGCGGAATATAGCAAAATCAATATCCAATTCAATATTTACGCCCAAAAACAAACACAAAAGCACGTAATGAAAGCACACCCCGACCTTCTGGTCATTTTAACCGGAGTGAATAAATAAGAATCGCAGAGACTGATACTTGGAAACTGCTGAATACTCTGAGCTTGGAGCAAGGTCGCAGCTATTGTGTGTCTGACAAACACAGAGACTTGGGAGGTGAGAGAGGCCTGCCGCAGGGGGTAGACAGGCGAGGTGCGTGGGAGACCAGTGATGACAAATGGCAATTATCATTTTTTAGACCCCCTTTGTTCCACTAATTGCTGTTAATTCTGAAATTCATTATTTTCAAAATGTCAAAACCAGACACAGAGGAAGCGGTCGATGTGGAAGTCGGATGACAATAAAACAACTTGGACGGAGTAAAAAGGAGGGGGACCAACACAAGTACACAATATAATGTCTTCACAATAGTTATTTTAATTAAAGTAAAAAATTACAAACCCCTTCTCACTGTGAGGCTAGACGGTACAGCAACTTACTTACTTACTACACAACTCCATTGGCTTCCCAAATTATGACCTAAAATAATCTACTATATTTTCACCACTGTGTAACTGGCAGTTGGCGCCTGTAAGTCAGTGTGTGATCAATCATTACAGTCGATTCACTTTTACTTCATCGTGCCTCTGTTCTTCCCCACGGCCCCCGAAGGCACCGCTGTTGTCTCAAGGCCAGACAAACAGCAGCTGCAATTAAACACGGCCCGACTCCGGACATACCCAGGTGTCTGCTCTGCTTTTAGACGGGGTTACGGGGGCTGTGGGCGCCACACCTCGGAACAGGCCTAATAGAATGCATTGGCAGATGTGCCCCGGGAACAATTCACCTTGCCATCTGTTTTTCGGTGCTTGATCGCCAAATCCTCCCCCCCCCCCCAACCCCCTCCACCCTGTTCCGCAATCAAGGGCAGAATGAAATACAAGTCCTATTATGGATATGCAGCTAATAATGCATTATCAATTAGTCCCCTTGGCCGCTGATCGATGCTGAGCAGGTGGTACAAGGCCATAGCTAGGACTATATTGTCCCCTCATCTCCATTCTCCCCTTTCCTTCTGCTCATTATATCTTCCCTCTAGGGCCTATCAGGTTTGGGCTAAATTGCAGCCTCACAACTCCTCAATATTCCATTAATGATCACGTTTAATTACATTTGTGGGCCTCAGAGCGACCCAACTCTGAAATTACATGAATGTTGGACACAATAAAGTGCCTATAGGCTCAATTGCACATTTTGCTTAGTATTCCATGTGCACCCACACTATAGCAATGGCTTAATTATCCCTGACTTTATCCAAGTTAACACAAGAAAAATTAAACATCGCTGCACACTAAAAGAGCGTGAAATCAAGTGGTCTGGATATTTATTTAAAACTGCGACATTACGTTTATAATTGCTGGGTAAAATAACACCAATCAAAAAGCTTTTTCAATTACTTTTTTTCTTTACAGTTTTGAAACTGTCTTTGGTGAATGCAGGCATCAGTAGTCTCACAAAGCAATAGAGCAATTATTTACCCGCTTGTAAACAACATCGTGAAAAAATGCTATTATACACAATCAATTGTATTATTCCCAATCACGTCCTCTTTCAGGATCAAGTCACTATTTGCATTATTGATGAATTAATTCGATGCTATTCATTCACTAAATACACATAAATAAGGCGATGCCTAGAATGGAGATTCTGCTTGTAATAAAGCCATAGGAGCCTGAGGTATTAGAGGCAAAGGTTAGAGAGTATTTTGGATAAGCCCAGTAAATCCAAAGAGGGATGAGAAATTAATAATGTCATTATTATGAGCCGGGAGCTGGTCAATCACACGTGACATATTTTCTACAAACCCGTTGAGCCTGGAGGGAGCGCCCGGGTTAGGCCCCAGAATCACAGCACATTATTAGATCTGTTCAGAAGGTGAGAGAGATTTACAAGCAACACATGTGTGTTACATAGAAGCTGCATTTGATCATGTTTTTCCCTTTGGTTAAATAGAGAACTACAAAAAAATAAATACATTTAAATGTATTTATTTATTTTTTTAATAAAGAGGCAACAGTTGCTGTGCCATATAACACTCTGCTTGCTTTTTGTGTGTTGCCTTAATGGTCGTCAACTATGGTGGGTCACAGAACATATTATCATGGGACTCACTGTTGAGAATTGTTTAGTAATGGTTGAATAGTTTTTGATGATGCTGTCAAGGATTCAATGATTTTTTAAGCACTTACTTCATTTTGAGATTGTAACAGGATCAACCTGCTAAAATTTACAAGTTAATTTAAATATTTGTTTTTGGGTGGTGGCTAGTCATGACACATCGGGGAGCGCACTGCAGTTTATCAGTTGAGAACCACTGCTATTGCTTTTAATTATGTATGGTGTATGGAGTGAATAAATAATGCACGAAATTGTAAAGCGACTTTGAGCGTCTGGAAAAGCGCTATATAAGACTAATGTATTAGTATTAATATTATTAATTAACTGTAATGTGCGTTGTGTCTCTTCCACCATTGCGTAGAGAAAAAAGGGAAAAAATAAGGGACATTTTCGGATGATTCTGTAAGAGCAAAATAGTGCTGAAAAAATACGCCTTACTCTCATTTGAAAACAATTTTAAGATGTAAAAACACAAGTAACCTCTTCCCTTTCAAATAAAATACACCATGATAAATATAAAAGATTCCTGCCATGTCAAACATCAAATGATGCCAATCTATTGACAGAATTACCTGTTTGACACCATATGTAGATTCACAAATGATATATATGTATGAACAGATTACACATTCACATCATTTCACTGTGAATTACCAAACAACCCGCTGAAGGATTGAGGTGTGGTGCCCGCTTCTCTCCCTTCACCCCGTGTTTTCATTACTGTTGACAATGGTTTCAATCAACAGGGAAAATATCATCTCTGGCAGCCTTTATAAGGCGCTTGCTGACAGTTTATTGAAAGAAGAATGTGAAATGCATGTATTTTCCACCTGAGAGGGTCCACTGCAGGGGTGACAACGAAGCGGGCGGATCAAAATCGCTTCCATCAATGCTGCCAGATGCAATGCAAACACAAATCAAATCAGCCCGGTCCGTATAACAATCCTCTGCTCCAACGCCAATCTCCCTTCCCTTCATCATGGAAAAATCATAGAGGGACAGAATCAGCTAATCTATGCAAACTGACTGTCAGTATTGATTCTTTGGAAGAGGATATGTCTTTATTAGGGGCTTGCCAGACGTTGCCCTCATCTCCCTGTATATAAGGGACGACCTGGGAGAGTGGTACAGGGCGGCATGGGGATTGGGAGGCAGTCAGGGCCATAACAAATGAGATAAGTTACTGAGGACAGGTAATGGGAACCGATAGACTCTGGAGCATGGATCGATGGGGGACATTGATACTGAGAGAGGAAGGACAAATCGTGACATCTCGACCCTATTTCATGTTTTCAGAGCAGCTTCTGAAGTGAGTGTGTCCCAGGCAGTGTCCCCCGACAGTTCCCCATGAAAACTTTATTGCATGATATGACCTACAAGGGGCTGTGTAAAGCCGACTTACTATGCTCTTACTGAGATGTGCTGCAGCCACCCACCTCTCTCCAAAAAAAGCTGACAATAATGAGCAGTCACATTGTCTCTTTGCACTATTGAGAAACCTTGGAGTCGTGATTTGTTTTATGAACCATGTAGTCTAATCAAAGAACAAACTATTGTAATTTCCCTATTCAATTCAATCAAGAAAACCAAGTGCCAAACCCAAGTGCACGACCTGCACCTAAAAGAGGCAGCGAAATTAGTCATTTGAGTAGAGACAGTGTATTAAGTTTAAACCATTCCAAAATTATTTAGGACAGGAGTCTGGTCTTTTGCCCTCACATCCTCTCGTGGTCTCCTGCGCAGCACAACGTGTTTGAGAGGTGCGCTCTGCTGGGTTAAGGAGCAGACATCAGGAAAAGAAGACATAGGTAAAAACACGCTGATAGGGGCCAGTGTTAACTGCACAAAAGTGTTCTCAAGCTGCAATACTACAAATGTGATTTGATTTTTCTCAAAAGGTTTTTGGCCCATTGCCTTTATTAGAGACTTCATCCAGCTGGTGGCGTGTGATTGCGTGGTGGTGGTCCTAGGGGCCGTTTGCAAAGCAAACTTTTATGGAGTGTCCATAAAAGTGCTACATAAATCCAACTCATGCATATTGTGAGTTGAAAAATACAAAACTCTATATGTCAGTGACAGTAGCTCGTGCCAACTAAGTGAGCAGTGCGGACTTGAGCTCTTGTCTTCACGGCACTGAATCCTTTCTCCTCTCACACCTGTCTGCTGGGGGTCAGAGGTTGTGTCCACTGCACCCCGTTATCCACATGTCATGTTTTTACCGAGCGGGCCCTGAATACTGAGCAGTCAGGCTCAAACATGTCCACCTTCACTTATTAATTCAAAGCCTTTCACTTATTTTATTTTAGACGAGCTGGAGCCTGCAGCGAGGGGCAGGAGCAGAGCTGGCTGGATATTACCTCTGCTCTGCTGGGTCATCTATTGGGCTCATATATTGCCCCATCTTTGATTCAAGAATGTGATTAGCCAGAGAAGCACACGTTTTATTGTTTCAGTCTCATCAGACCATTTCCTATACATTTTCATATTAAGTATTTATTAACAGTATAGTAGTATATAGAAAGGGGGCTATAAAATGTTAAACAATAATTGTAAATGATATGTTTTGAATTTAAAGATATTAAATTGAATAACTAAAATCATGAAATTAGGCCTGAATTGGACCGTGATTGTCTCTTTTTCAGACCACTTCTAAATCTTTAACAAAAATAAAGTTCAAACATAAATCACTGTGCTGCAGAGAATACTTTATCCTGCAACTTGCCCTGGTATATGGTATCAAGTATTACGCTGACTTTAGTCCAACACAACACATCATAGTGTTCCTTTTCATTACATAGTCAAGCTCCTTCACTTACAATACAATTGCAGAGCCTTGAATCAAATGACCGCAAGCCAATGAATACTATTAATGTTGATGATGTGTTCATTATAAATGGACCTTTCATCTGTTGAAGGACAAATCAATTGGAAATTATTCAGAGCACAGTTTGGGGCTGAGGTCACTGGAAGTTTGGAGGGATATTTCTCAAAGTTCCTTTAACAGAAAAGTACTATTTTGAGAAGGTGATATTTCACTGTGGCGCCGGGTATAAATTGTCAATCAATTCCTGTCAAGTCGGATAAGTCTCCAAACTCCCATTTCTCCAGCGGGAGGTGTGATGTTGATATCAGTGCGGTGACAGAAGTCGCGGTTGCTTGGCAACAGGTCCAGTGTGGCGCGGGTGAAAGCACGGACACACGTCTCACACAACAACTCAGATTTAGCTCAAGTGGCTCACATGTTTGTCCCCGGGTGGGATTAGAAGAAACCTCAGTTCAGTCCTCAGGGCAGTGCTGACATTAAACTGAGTGTTTGAAGGATCGATGGAAAGAGTAGAGACTCTGGATTGACCCTTCTGACAAACTAAAGTTCATTCAACACATCTGTCATCTGCATCTGGACCAACAGGGCTGGGACCAGACCTACAAACTTCACAAGACCCTCGCTAAGAAGGTGGACTAAAAATATGTATATGCGAGTATTCCAAGGAAACCCACCCACATTCATGAGAAATGAACCAATGGCCCATTTCTTTTTTCACATTTTGTGGATGAGTGGAAAGAGTGCTTTCCACTGTAACCACTTATGAAGTGCTCTCTGGTCTCTTTTGTTGCTTCATACATTTGTATGTCCCATAATCTAGTATCACTCACTCATCAACTCCACACTCTCATGTCAGAGCATAAAACCAACAGCTACAGAAAATTAATTAAATAAGAACTAATACTACTGATGTACTAACTTGATGTGTATGATTAGTGTTGTCAACATCCATTAAACAGATTTGTTTATGATAAAGTGATTTGTTTGTTGACACTGCCAAAACATACGTCATATTAAACTATTAAGATTGCACAAGGCTGTCAAGACTAAAACTGCCATCAATAGCTACATGGTGGAAACATTATAAAGTATCTTTTTAAATGATTAACTTTGCAATATTGGTTTTCACTTCTTTATTTTCCATGACAGTGGTCACTCTGACTCCAGGATCAATTGTTTTTAGAGTTTCTGAGTTGGTTTTCACTGCTGATGGACCCTCTCACCAGAAGACCTACAAAATAATGACTAAAAGGTCAACTACACACAAATATCCATTTTTTTTTCACACAAAAGAACAGTTGTAGCATAATAGAGTTCTATTCTAATCCTATATGTTTGTGGGAAACCATAAGAATACAGCAGCTCAGACTTCACAATAAGCTAGTGTGATCACGTCTGTTTACTCAGATTGACTTAAACCTTTAACTTTAGCTGTTAAATGTAAAAGGTTACATCAGAATATAAAATGTTAGTTAATTCAGTGTAAAATGCTATAACTTTGTGTGTGTGTGTGTGCGTGTGTGTGTGTGTGTGTGTGTGTGTGTGTGTGTGTGTGTGTGTGTGTGTGTGTGTGTTTGTGTAATTACGACATTGTGAGGACCAGTTTGAGTTTTTAACCAACAGAGTGAGGACCTTTTTTGGAAAGTGAGGACATTTTGGGTGGTCCTCACTTATTTGAAGGACTCTTTGAGGGTCAAGATGTGGTTTTAGGGTTAGGGTTAGAATTGGGTTTAGATTAGGGTTAGGGGTTTAGGGTTCAGGATTAGGGTCTGGGTAATACAGTATGTCTATGAGTGTCCTCACTAAAATAGAATTACAAGGATGTGTGTGTGTGTGTGTGTGTGTGTGTGTGTGTGTGTGTGTGCACGTGCTCATTTCTCATTCATAATCAGTCACTGAGCAGCAAAGGGGTGGTTTAAATTTACAGATCAGGCCACCAGAATCACAGCACATCAGTGTCAAACGCGTTTATGACAGTGATGGCAGAGGCGGGGGATCGCAGGCAACAACAGAGAGAAAAACAAACAGGTCTCCAAGGTGACGGCGACAATTTCTGCAAGTGAAACCAATGTGCTTATTATGAGACTGGCAGGCTAAACAGGCTGAAGGATGAGCCAAGAGCCTGATGGAGCACGGTAATCACTGGCAAATTATAAAGCCCCGGTTTCAGCGCAGAAACACTTAACATAAATGCATCTATGGAAGTCACACGTGTCACACATTTACAGGAAACAATCTCCTAAAACGGGTGACGCACTGTATGGTCCAATAAAGGTCATCTACAGAAACTGATAAGAGGTCCTTATGGCTGCACATTACTAGAATAGAGCACTCAAATACAGGGTATACAAAAGTGAAAAGATAAGGGAATGATTTGAGAAATTGACCATGAATCAATCACTGATGCAAGAATGTGTGAGAGAAATCATATCACAGGTATTAGACTACTTTCACATAGGTGACTCATAGTGGGAAGCATTTGTCCACAATTTCCCCTGAAATGGGAGGAAAACGGCTGATGCTTCCAGATGCTTCTGTTTGTTTTAACCAGAGTTATGTGGAAGGGAAGCATTCATCTGTTTGTGCACATTTATTTAATACTTTCATATTTCCAAACAAACACAGCATGAGACCCGGACGTGACAACATCATGATCTCTCGCATTGAAATCAAGTCTTTGAGCCCAGGCTCCTTTTGTGAGCCAAAATTACAACAAAATACAGTCAATTATTAACAATATATTCAATTAGCCACAATCACAGTCTTCTCATTTCATTTTACACAACATAGAGTAATCCAGAAAGTACTAGAAAGAAAGAATCTAGAAAGATCAAACCCATTGTTCAGTAAAATCGCCACAAAGTGTTATTGATAACATTATCGCTGCATCAAAAGGCCCAACATTGACCCGTCATACAGCTTTGAAGCGTCTCACCTGTGTTTGGGTCGATCGATCTCTCGATGAGGTGGTCGTCCTGGTGCACCCACTCCCCGTTGCACTTGAAGTAAATCTGTGTGGCAGGAGTCGAGCGGCACGTCAGCGTCACCGGCTTGTTCTTCACAATGAACTCATCCTCAGGCTCGACCAGGAAGTGAGGCAACAGGTCTGTGAAGGAGCCGGGCAGTGTGGATGTAGCCGCGTGCTCCGAACCTACGGGGAAATAACAAGGGGAAAAAGGCTTCAGAAACACGCTTCTAGGTTTACACGTATACTGGACAAAAACAAGGCAAAAAAAACAAAAAACAGATTGCAAATGTAATTATTCCACACAAATAAAAAGAATGGAAAACCCTTGAAAAGATTAGTCTAGAAACCTGCTCAAATTCAAGATACATTCTCCTAATTCAAGCACTTTTGGGTCATTTATTTAATTACGATGATCATTTTTCCCTATTGTAAGTGCGTATAGTGGTAGTAACCCTGTTTATATATTTTTTCCTACCACTCACATACTATAATATTGCTACTATGATAATTATAATAATTCATTTTATTTTTATAAGTGCCTTTCTGGACACTCAAGGACACAACACAAGATATAAACAATTTATAAAAAACTATAAAAAATAATATCAACAGATCACTGCTTCTGCATCCACTATAACCACCATGACTATTACTGTACATCACCTTCAACAGTCGATGACGCTTTTGGGATTTACGTTTCTCGTTGTGTAGAGGAGGAATGGACAGAATAAAGACCTGTTCGAGAGATAGCTAAAGGTGACAGAAGCTCTTGGTCAGGTCAGAAGGGGAGCCAAGTATACGTCTTCTTCTATGCTTTTAATCATAGCCCTTTACCATCATCGCAGAAAGTCCGGCGGCCATAAATTCTGCATCAGTGCCCTATATGGCTCCCCTAACCCCGACTTGAGACACATTAAGGAAGACAGGGTCAGACGCGGAGAGGTTACACACAACTGACTGCAAATCCTTGGTACAGTATGGGGTTTTATTCAGGGAAATGTCGGGATGATGAAGAAAGAGAAAGCTACATGGTGTGGGGGAGGCGACGCGACTGTCCTTCAGGGGGACAATACATTTTACAGTCAATTTCTGTATGCGGTGAAAAATAGACAAACCAAATGCCAACTGACAACAGAGCTAGGAGCAAAGGCGTCTTTCACTATTGTTGCTTATCTTAACATTCAGCACGATGCAGATTTGTTAGGCAGGTTTTAACCAAGCTTTTTTAACCAAGCTAATGAGCAATGGGCAGTTTACATGGGCTGAACCGTCTTTCTACTAAGTTACACGGGCTCTGTATTTTCTAAATATTTACTGTTACTAAAGTCAAAAGCAGTGGGACAATGAGGATTTTTAAAGTGGACATACAATACCGCTCAAAAGTTTGGGGTCACTTTTTTCAATGAGGATAACATTAATCCGAAATACAGTCAGACATTGGTAATGTTGTGAATGCCTATTAAAGCTAATCGTGTTAAAGGGTAATCGATGATTAGAAAACCCTTGTGCAATTATGCTAGCCCTGCTGAAAACTGTTCAACTGCTCATTAGAGAAGCTGTAAAACTTTGGGATGGTAGTGTATGTTGTATAATTGAGAATCAAAAACATTGTTTGGGTACTACTTCGGCGTTGGTATTCAGTTATGGTTTTAAATTATGTTTATATTTGACCGCCCTCTGCAGGGAGCATTGGGAATCACAGTAAACACAAACTTTCACTTTCAGCTAATGACATGCTAGCAAATCGATGACGCCCTGATGAACACACTTTGAGCTCGGAGCGGGTCTAGTGATGGATTAAGGGTTTTATGACACAACTAAACCCATGAAATACAGATCGGAATGCTGTAGTAGTGGTAGTAGTAGTTAGTAGTTGTTATGTATTTTCCTGGCCCTGTATTATATTTCTATTTTAGTTTAATACAGATGAGCGCTTCTCACCACATAACAGCAATTCACAAAACACTACAACACTTGCTTGCACTATATTTTATGTGTTAAGTGCAAAAGACAGAATTGGAGTAGACAAAAGGAAATCACATTTTTATCCCACAAACGCTCAGGGGAGGAGGGTAGTGCCCAAAATAAACCCCATTTAAAGAAGTGTAATATTAATACACTGCCCTAAATCCAATATGGCTGTCAGAGCGGGCATTAGCAGCCGTTTCCATCACTCCTCTTGCCTTCTGATGAAACAGCTGCTCTGATGCCTCTCTCTCCTCTGCTCCGTCCATCCTCTCTTGCTCTCGTGCCCCGGTCACGGATAAAATTACCTTGCGTCATAAACACCAACAGTGGATGAAGACATTATCTCTTGTGGTGCATCCCCCACTACACATTATACCAGCGCATCTTCTCTCTCCTCCTCTTCTTCTTCTGTGCGGCGCGGAGTTGCTAATTTATCAGAATGAGATACAGCCCGGGCACGCCACTGCTGCCGCCGCTCAACCCCATTAATGTTTCGTGTACATGTTTAACTCTTAATGAAAACTAAATGTTCTGTGTCCAATGAACGGCATACATCACCCGCTGACACTTTGGCTGTTTCCACCCATTTTCCAAACACATTTTCTCAAACGCAGAGATGAAACCGTCATTAATATGGCGCCGTGCTTTCACAACAACCCTGACATGATTTAGTGCCTTCATTGGAGCGGTTTCTCATCCCTGTAGCTGAATACATTTGGCTACCAAGAGTAATTACATAGCAACATGCAGTACTTTACGCTTATACGTGAGTAAACATGTTTTTGGCAACTCCACTCAATATGTGACATTACCGTTTCCCCCGAAATGTACATAGAGTAGAATTTGAGATACCATTTTGACTGGTGTTTTCCATGTGGATGACTTGTATTTAACCTACATGTTTGAAAGTAGCTTATAATGTTAAGATTCTCCACCTGCATTGAGGAAGTGGCCCATAGTTCGTCTAAAGTCGCCGGTATAATTGCGCTGCATAAACTTTGCTAATAAACGGTGTGGCTCCGGCAGGTCGAGGCGTTGGAGGAGTGCAGTGGTCTAATGACAGAGATTCCTGCTAATAGAGCGGTTTCCAAGTTTGCTGGCGCAGTCATTAGCCCCGCCGTGCTGACCCTCTGTACTCCCTCTGTACTCGGTGTACTTTGTGACACAGGGGGCGGGGCTCACCTCGCACCTGCGGGTTAATCATCTCCGAGAGGACAGACGGACAGACGCAAGAGGAGCCGGCATGCACCAACCTCCCAACAGTTGGACGGTGGAAAGAGTTAGAGATGTGCATGAAGTTAACGCAGGATAAAGCAACGTAAACATCACGTAACAGGCAAATGGATGAACATGACTTTATGAGAGGACTCACGCCAAACACAAGTTGTTTTTTGAAGAATGGAATTACAATGAACAGAGTTAGGGGGGGGGGGGGGGGAGGAATGACTTGTTTCAATACTTTTATTTTATCTATTCATCTATTTGACAGGGAAATTGCATAACAAATGTGTTGCACAGACCAGAGATAGCTACACGCCAATTTTCATCTCTAGTCCCTGGGCAGAGGTAAAGTGACAGCAGGTTTATACAGTGGACAATGAGCATTCTCACTAAAGAGGCCATTCACAATATGAAAACAGATGAAGCACTGGCAAAAGGATCACCTCAGCAAACATTAAAACCAACATTTATGGTATTTACAATGGCAATTACAATTATTTACAGTTTTGCAAAAATGTACCTTCTAATATTTTTAAAAATACCCCGATTAAACAGTTTTGTGCTAACAATCACAAATATGACCGTGCACACACATATATGCAGCGTATCAATCAACATTGTATTCACAAGCTAGCCTAGCTAACTGTTGTCGTGCAGTCACTCAATCTCATCGTTTTATGTTGAAAAACTCAAGCCAGAATCTTTTTCTTTTCTTTCAAGCTGTAAGCCCAAGTCACTTAAAGGCACACTGCGTAACATTTTGGACTACGCTGTTGCCGTCAACACAAAACATGCTCTCAATGTCCAGCTCAACACAGGATATACTATTATTGCAGTGGGTAATCAAAGAATGGATTTGGAAATTCTCAAATTCTGCTGACTGTAGTCGACATCTCCATGGTGGCGAGCTGGAGATGTACCCACTCCCAGTTAAGTTACAGTAATGTCTAAGTAGAGGTGAGACGCTCACAGCAAAAGCACATTCATGAGGTATTCTTTAATGATGAAAATATTTGCCATAAAATAAATGCTTGTATTTCAGTTTTATTTATTGGGTAACATTTTACGCGGTGTGGCTTTAACTATGTGGCAATGCTTGCAGTTGCTATGGTTCCTAAAAGCAATAAAATATACTGTGGATACATGTTACAGCGATACTTTTTTATTTTAAAAGTACTTAATTACATGAATTTGAGTATTTGCAATTGAGTATTTACACCTCTGCTGCCTTCTCATTGGCAACGGTCACATTGAACGACTTCTGACGAGCTTTCCAATTTGTGTTGTGTGCTCACCGTCACACGGGGCGAGGTTAGTCTCCCGTTTTAGCACCGTCTCTGTAGGTTAATGAGGTTAAACGCGTAATTTCTTTAGAGAAGTAAATTGTCATTTTACGGGAGGGCATTCCAGTCACGCACAGCCTTATATCACAGCCATAATGGAGGGCTGATGTGCTGTAAATTGGCTCAGATTATTGTCACAATGGTGTACTTCAAAGTCAATGTGAACACGCGCGCAGCATCGGGCCCTAACAAGCTCCTCGTGGGTCACTGCACAAATCAAATAGACAGAACACTGCACTACGGATCTGCTTGGGCGGTGCTGCTGAATGTGATTGGCTGCAATTAATTGTCAAATGCATTGGAGCCCATTGCCAGATCATTGTGTACACACGGGCAGCCAGAATGTGTCCCCTGTTGATCGTAGGCCAGTGAGGACGCTAATTGAAAATGTATGCGTGCTGTGGTTAATGCGTTTTGCAGCATCCCAAGACAATCAAAATCGCATGGATCCTGTTTTTATTCCGTTTGATTTTGTTAAATTACCCTTCTCTGCAGCTGATGTTCTCTCAGAAGGGTGTCAGACTGCCCTCAAACACACACACACACACACACACACACACACATGCAGACACGGGAATAACAAGGGCCCAGCAGCTGTCAGTGTGCTGAACCATGAGCCCATGAGGTCCATCTGTCCTGATGACCGTGTCACACCAGAGCCACGGCTGACCACCTCCACATGAGCGCAACATGTTGACAAAGAGGCACTTACTGTACGAGCAAAAAGTTATTTAAAATATATTTTCCAGTAAAGCGTGAAATCAAATATGTGCTGGCTTTTTAAAAACCTGCCGGGATTTAAGTGCAGCATCTTTGAAAACATCTTTTATTACCCTCCATCTTCAATATTTCATAATGATTTTCGCTTTGAAGCCTCTAACTGTATCACGTCGCTCGGCTTTAACACAGAATGTGACGGAATACCAAGCATCAATGTACAAAAATACAAAAATGTCCATAGAAATAAAGTGAGAGGAGAGACTGTATAAACCATGACACTGGTAAAGGAATGGAAACTCTTATTTCACGAGTAAATGCTTTTTCATTGAGAAACACCACCTTCCGACAATCTCCCAACTGTAAAGAAAAAAAAAACATTCTTTTGTGAGGGAGGTTATCTATATTTTGGATTTCAAAATGGCACAGAAACCTTCAAAACTGTTCCTTTGATCCATCCGTCAAGATGTTTGCTTTGATACCGCTGACAGGATGGCATCACTCTGCTTCAACACGCACACACACACAGACACACACAAAAGGAATGCAACATATTTTTTGACAATCCCTCGCTTGCCACATGCTTTTAATTTAACATAATGTGCTAATGTTATCATAGTTTTAGGGCAAAACAGCAGAGAGCCCCATGGTGTGAGGTTGTCAGTAGGGAGCAGACTTTAGCCAGAGAGAAAATGAACGCTTTGTGTTCCTTCCATGGAGCCAACACATCAAGTGCCCTTTGGAGCCAATTAATTTTTTTTTTAACAACGTCATGTCCCCACAGCAAAGCATCATTGAGCAATCACTGGGCGTAATTTACATCACAGTGATGAGCAGCAGCCATAACAAGTGCTTTATGACACCATCAGCGTCTTACAATGCCCTCAGAAATTAATTCAATTTAAAACCATTGTCCGGAATATTAGGCCATTACATGTTTAGCTGCCACTTATGACACAAGCTCCAACAGCCCCATGTGATGTTTTTAAGTCATACCATACTGTTGGGTGAATAAAATATACTTTTATGTAAATATTTTTAAATTATATACTTTGTTGGTACAATTTCCTGTTGATTATTTTTTTTTACCGAAATAAAAATTGTGCGACTGCTCGCTGCAATGGTTACTCTGTCCTTTTTTTTGCAATAATGGCACCAGCGGTAAGAATGGTAATTGCAGTAATGGTAGTACAGTTCCGCACATTTGCACTTCTGACAAAGTGGATACGTAATGAGTGAAACAGTCTCTTAAAAATAGCACATCCCTCAGAGATGGTGGTAACTGCAGCAGCCATGGTCACAGTTTTGTCTACATACTGTAGCTCTACACTTTGCGTCAGGTAAACTGTCGTGAATCTAAAAACATAAGTATGCCAGCGATACTAAATGTGCACCTGATCAACTAGACACAGAAGAAGCTATTTTGCAGAGGGTTATCGAAATAAAGCATTTGGAAAAGGACCTAATGAATAAACCTGGTGGGCTACATCTAATCATTGAGCAAAATAGCTCGCTGAGAACCTGTATATTTTCATTTGTACCCAAAACGCTCTCTCTTTTTGTAAACAGGAATTACACATAAAAACATCTTGTTCTGACATTTTCAATCGGAACATTTCCAGGAATGTTATTTGTCCTAAATTTCTTGACTTTGCTTGTTAACATTTTTCTTCACATTCCCTCTGCTTCTCTCCCACACGTCGACACGCACTACAGCCCGAGAGACAAGAGACACGAGACTGACCTTGGGCCATGATTGGACTATTCCATGTTTGTTTAATTAAAGTCTTGATTAGAGCAGCTCCTGAAGCAACAATACAAACATCATGCATCCTCCTCCTTTTTAAGGATGCTGCTCATCACAGCACAGTGCAAATACTGAAAATATACTATACAATTAATAAACACTACTTAAAATGAGATCAATGAAAACCGAATAGTAACTAGAATAAATAAACAAACACACAAATCAATACTATTATCATAATAGGCCCAACTCACCAGAGAAGTACAACTAAAGCAACATATTTTCTACAATTTTTTAACTCTGTTGAGCTGCCTCTGGACTGTACACCTCAATTATTCTGCAGCATACCAAGTGATAATAACGATATTAATGTAGTTTTATATAGTGCTTTGTGACGCTCAAAGTCGCGTCACAATTGTGTGCATTATTCAATCACTCCATAGGCACTGGTAATCTAAGTTTGTATTCACACAGCAGCCTTGGGGTAGACTGACCGAAGCAAGGTGGCCAGGCTACCTGTGATTCCCTCGCGGACTACTAACCGGGCCTTCACAGCTTAAGTGTGTGAGAACAATGTTCCCTTCACAATAATGATTCCCTTCCCCGTTCATATGTGATTTCAAAATGGTGTATAAGTCATTAGGAGCTAAACCTCTTAACCCCCACCTGAACTGAGCACATTTTCTCCAGTTTGGCATTATCAAAATCTAAAAGCTTCTGGAAAAAAAGCCTAAAATGGCAACTAAAAAGAGAAGAAAACACAACCAAAAAACACAAAAAAACAACAACGCTTAAAAAGTGACGGCAACAACACAAGGAAAAGGATCAGTTTGGATTAGTTCAGACCAATTTTGAGGCATAACTTAAACCTCTGCTAGTCAAAGGTTTCGCGGCACTAACCACCGATATATGGCCCTGTACGCTTCGCAGCCCCCCCCCATGAACAAAGTTTGGACACCCCTGGTTTAGTTGGTCTTAGCTTTCAAATGAGGTGTAACACTGACCTATAAGCTCCAGTCGAGAAGCTTTACATTTGGGTAAAGCTGAACTGGAGAAAATGCACTCAGTTTAGGCGGGGGGCAAGAGGTTAATAATAATAATAATAATAATAATGAAATACACATTTTAATGCTACGATGGACTTGTTTTTAGACATTCATTCCATATCTCGTTGTACTTCAGGATGAGACATGGATGATTGGGAGGAAACGAATGAAACCATTCTTACGGTCATGGTCTCAAACGTGCAGTGATTTGTCAAAATACACCCTTGAAGCAAACAGTATAATTTCAAAGTCTGTCAACATCAGCATTTTACAGTGCAAGGTTGCTTTGTCATTTACCTCTACCAAGACTGAGCATATATTCTGCCCTGCCCCTAAATGGGTGCAGTGTTTTGGTGTGCGCTGCTCGAAAGGGGCCTGCTGAAATGGAACAATGTTTTATCTAATTCCCTCACAGTTACAGAGGATGTAATATGATCAACGGGTTATGGGGCAAGTTTCATTTCAGCTGCGGAGTGCAATTTGTTGTGCTTGCCAGTGTTTTTCCACCATCATAAACAATATAGATTATGGCTGATACCGGTATTCCATTATTTTCAGGTGTGCAGCTTTAAATCATTACGGCAGCCCGACTCAGTATCTGCGCACTTGTAAAAAAAAAAAAAAATTCACTGTGCGAAACCTCATTTTAGCTCGAGGCACATCCCATAATTAAAGGATTAACTTTGTAATCTAAATTGTCTCTTCCGCCTTTCCAACCATTATCCATTTCCAAGATTAAAAAACACCTCTCTTCACTCTTTTTTTTTTTTTTTTGCACCCACACTTTCTAATCAGCCCGATTTGCAGGTAACCTTATTTTTTATTCCACCGAAAGACTCCCAGGGACAACAAACCAGTGCGCACGTATTTGCGTCAGTCTATAAGTGCGGCTGACCCCTCTGACAGCTCGTATGCCTCTCGCTCCTTTGAGGATTCAGCGCAGTTATTAAGTTAAAACGTGTCTCAGTCTCTGTGGCTTTTCTTGAAAACAAAGTATGCATAAGTGACACTCAGGTGAAGCTTTGAAGTCTGGTAAAGTGGACGTATACATTTACATTTAAGACATTTCCTTGATGTATGCACTGGTGGTTGTCATGAAATCTATTTTTCTCAAGGCTTGATGTTTCTGAAGTATGCAGCTTCTTGCTATTTTGTTAACCTTGTGGTCACATATTTTACATATCCAACAGAGGCCAAATTCAGTAAAAACAGAAATGTAAATACAAAATTGTGGCTAACATGTAAATGTTTTCCAAGTCTAAATTGTTGAGGCAGAGGTCATAGATATAATCAGTTCCCTTTAGAAGTGTCGATGTAAGCTCTCAGTCATGAAGCGTGTTCCTACAATTGCAAAGGACGGTTTAGAAGAACATTTCTGATGGGTTTAAAACTATGCTAACTAACTAACTAAACTAAAACTATGCAGCTACCACTATTTCTGCAAAATGACTATCACCATACCATTAGCACTGTCCAATATATTAGTTCTTAATAGCCTTAATACAAGCATGCAACTGCAATAACCATGACAGGTGTCAATCGTCTACTCTCACCACTTAATATACTTCTAAAAAATACTGTCTATGTAAAGAAAAGACAATAAGGAGTGAGAGACTGGGTTGATCCGGATTTCAAATAGTCACGGAGCGCCCTCTGCAGGCAGTGGTCATAGAACAACAAAACAAGCCGTCACTATCACCTAACAGAATGCCTGCAAATCGTTGCTGACACAGTGAAAAAAGACACTATTAGCACAAGACAGGTCCGGTGATGGACTACTGGCTTTAAAAATGCAGAGAACAGTTTTGTTTTCCATCTAGACAAGAAAAACAAAACAAGAAATACATCACTTCAGCTGCGAAGACAAAGAAGTCAACCGAGTGTACAAGATTAATCAAAACTGCAAGGATGAGGAAAGATACTACTTTAGGTATGTTTTTGGCGAGAGACTCTCCTTTGATTATTGCCATCATGCTAATGACATAAATACATGTTGACTTTTTGATCTTTACTAACACAGAACTCACCATAATACAGTATGTAACGCCTCATTTCAGTTATTCTTAATAAAGTGGACTGCGTTCGACCCGGTGAACACCTCTAATCGGATTTCTTTGCATTTCTGAAAGAGCAGCCCATTTGTAAAGCGAGTAAAACAGTGGTGGTGTCACTAAATTATACACTGCAGTGTAAGCACTGATTAAATCACTGACAGAGATTGTCTAAAAGCCTTTCTCAGCTTAAATTGCACTGTGCTTTGTCCAAGTATTGGCTCAAAATGTGTTTTCCTTAATCTGCAGTTTGACACCCCAGCTTCAAATTCGGCTTGTATTCAATCTTGTTAGTGCTTCCTGTTATCAGCTTTGCAGTTGTTGAAGTTGTTAAAAATCGTTTATTCACACAAACATTCCCATTTCTGCAGAACGTACCCACGGAGTCTACCGCTTTTGGGTTGACAGAAAGTTAAAATTGCAGCTTTCATCGCAGCGAGGTGTCACCAAATGTCAGATCTAGTGGCAAAGGTAAGGGTTCTATGTAGACCCCCTCCCTCCTTTCGAGGCGTTTCTCCAAATAGATGACAGCCAGAATTAAATAAATAAATAGCCCAAACAAACTGGAATAGGCAGATGTGTGCGCTCCTGTTCTGGAGGTGTGATTAATAGTGTTACAGTGTGCCATATTTACCAGGCAGCAAACAGCCAAAAGTTCTATCACCTCCATTCTGTCGACAAACTGCTCCGTGGCATTGCTCAAAATACAGTATTTAATCAAACGTTGTGTCGCACATCCCTGGATGATTTAGAAGTACAGCTTCTGATTGGCAACTGTCCATCAGCCCTGTAGTACTTCTGTGTCCATTCAAAATGTCTTCATCAGAAAACAGTCAGAGCAGAAACTAACGCACATCATATAATAATCAGCCATGACATTATTATTTAGAGCTTAAAAGTGCATAATGCAACTTTTATGTGTATTTGACCTTGTAGGGACTCAGCGGCTGTATGAGTGTTTTGTAGGTTTTCTGGTGAGAGGGTCCGTCAGCAGAGAAAACCTTCCAAACAATTGATCCTCGAGCGTCCGAGAGACTCAATGAGGGAAAGTAACGGCGCCATGCAAACTACTCACACAGCCGCTGAGTCACTACAAGGTCAAATACACACAAATATCACCTTTTTTTTTTTTTACATAAAAAGTTGCATAATGCACCTTTAATAGTTTCTATAATTTGAGGTCATCATTTTAGATAAAAGGCAGGGGCCAAGACAGAGAACCAATACTCACTCCTCTCCATGACTTGCCAGCCTGTGCCATTTAAGTGTCACTGTAACCACCACCTCCTGTTCCCTGGTTTATTCCGTGCAAGTGACCATCACCGTTATATGTTTGCATCAGTCGCGTCATGCTAATCCAACTTCACCTCATATGACAAACTTTTTCGAGGAGAAACTTGGAAGCCGAGCTCCTCATATTCAAAGAACAATATAGAGCCTTGGTTGCCTCTCTGGCTCCTTGGTCTTTTGTGTGCCTGAATGTGTTGCGCTGTTTACTGAGCGCGGGCGTGTGTATTGACGGAGTGTGTGGTGGAGGCACGGTTGTTGTCTCGCTGAAAAATGTATTCAGAATCCCAGACATGTGCTGGAGTAAATATTTGTCATCTGGGGACAAACATACATCAGTCTGCCGTGCTGCACATTATATATGATGGTGAACGCCGCACTTTATTTTTCCGCCCACATCCCATCCCGCCCGTCGCCGTTTTCTGAACTTATGTCGACACAGGTTTATTGATGTAATTGCATTGTGCCTTGATAAATGCTGACATCATTGATTTGATTAAATACGGGACCAGGGTGGGAAAGTATTTTTATGTAGTACTTATATAAACTACAAACAGGTAATTTACATTTTCTACTTTATGTTTAAGACTCATGCCGGATAGCGGATACATAGTAAGAATTAGGCAAAGCAACAGGTGGATTATATACGCAGCTTTAGGAAATAGCAGATTAGCAGGTTAATATTGGCTTTGCACTTGAGCTAAGTCACTATTTGGGATAATAATAGGCTTATTAATTAGAGACTAATTATGCTCAGCTTTATCCAGGGACAGTGACATTCCACACGCCGCCAAAGAGTCATACTGTGTAGAGGCATGGCTAATTTTGCATTTTAGTCTTGAACATTGCACTTATATTATTGTGAAACGTCACTACAGCTGTGCGTTCCGTTACAGTGAAACAAAAGCTGTATTTTGTTTTGTCGGCAAAGCATGACGAACTAAATCTGGAAAATCAAAAAAATGTCAGATTGGATGACCTTAGTGACTTTGCGACATATTGGGGCTTCCTGCGATAATTTGACGGTGTTATGCAGCCCTATCACAAACAAAGTCATGCAAGAGCTTCCTTCAATGTTGGTGTAAACGCGTCTAAAATGATTTCCTCCGTGTGACCGCTACACGAGTTTATTCATATACACAGCTATTGTACGCCTGTCTAAAATTACAAGACTGACTCCATCTGATATGACATCCCACTAAAGCACTGAACATCTGAACTCCTGTGCATTCTGGGGCGCTGGCTGATGGCAGAGGCAGCGTGTGCGGAGGGAAACTCATTTCAACTCGAACAGCTTTTCGATTATTCTCTTCCTTTTCATACCACCATTTTATTTTTTTTACCCTCCAGTGCTTCCGACATCACAACTAAGAGACACGCCGGCGACTGTGATTTCGCAGAGCATGAATACAAATGACTTGTGGGGGAAAGAATCGACATCTATAAATGAATTATTTTGGAGACGCTGTGAGTAACTTTGTGACTGAGTGATTGGTCAATTTAGCCGTCAATCATCTGTCTCGCTCCCCCCCCTCCCTCTCTCTCTTTGTTTTAGCTTATTCAGGACAGGGAAAAGGCAGATATTTATCCGGACTAGACTTTAAAGAACAACAAACTTTTGCGGCGCTTCCTACTTCTGTAACGACTTGTCCGGCGAGAATAACAAACCAAATCCTTCAACTCATTATTTAGCCCATAGAGGCCAAACAACACAATGCAATTTTCCCCACACAGACGAATAGCTAAATGTCAGTATGCTTGTTTATATTTTTTTCTGACTTGGACACATCGACACATTGTTGACCGTTTGTCAGCTCTCCAAAACCTGCACAGTTAGGAATGCGCAACATGTAAACTTGTAGCTTTTAAATAAATGGTGCCAAATGCCAGTCTGAACACAAATACATCTACCTAAAACATCCAAACAGCCTTTTTATGCTAGTCAATAACATCAACAGCCTGATTCCTAATATGAACATGACTTGCACCTGCTCATGTACATTAGGGATGATGAGGATTAAACAAGGCGAAGAGAACACCCAACATGGTTAACTAATCGGCAAATCTACGGATAATGATGCCACTGTACGTAAGGTCATTGCTGATAAACGGAGCTTACGAGCATTAAAGAAAGAAGCCAGCATAGGCATAAGGTAGTTGCTCCTGAATGTAATTTGCACCGTTTTCACAGCCGTAAAAGTGCTCTGAGCAGAAAAGATAGGGCCGCACTTCCACACAGAGGCTGTTATGCCTTAACCCCACAGATCCACCGTAATGTTACAGGCTTTAAGCCACTTTATGGAGTGACTGCTGAATTCATCTGTCCCTACGATGACTCAGATGACCACATGGAGCGGCACTAAAAGAGAAAGAGAGCACTCATAACATAATCGCAGAACAGGAAGTGCAATTAAAAATCATATATAATCTGTGTGATAAGATTAGATGGACAGGGGTTTGTTGGTCATTGAATTAGCAGGAAAGAGTAAAATAGTAGAACAAAGCACGAGCTGCCCCCCTTATTACGAATGTCTAGAAATAACAATAATACAAGAATCTTTCAAGCTTGCCTGGCTCTACCGTACTATTCCCGGTCCATTCCACGCAGGGAAGTTAGTCTGGTAACGGGGCAATGGGAGCAGTCCGAACGGGCGGGCCTAACGCGCACAGATTATCAGTGAAATAAACCAATTAGCAATTATCGGACGTGACGACTGCTGTTGTCCAGTTCACAAAATATGAACTGAATATAAACTCACGAGAAAGCGGAGGCAAAATCCTCGACTACTTCATCCGTGATTAGTTTTGGCTAATAGCTTCTGCGCGCGTCACTGTTGATTGAACTGCAACACAGCGGCGCGGCGAGTGACGTAACCCTGTCAGTTCTCTGTGACGGTTGTAATTGGTTCGGCCTCAGTCGCCAGTCAGTCCCTTGTGTACCGTGTATGTCCAGAACCAGCTTGTTTCGCGCAGAAAAGAAGTGGGTGTGGTTTACCCGGTTACTTTCGAGCATCCAAAGATTCAATTCAATTCCGATTAATTGCGCTGCATATGTGGCATAGCATTTTCATGAAGATAAATTAGAATCAATTAAATTACACATTTTAAGATGCCCTGAAGTATGGCTGCATTTTAGAAGATTCTTATTCTCTTTTAAGTAGATTTACAACAAGTAAAAACTTACAACGGGTCCCCAGATGTAGTTTTGACTGGCGTTGGTGGACAGGAGGCTGTGTGTGTGAGAGCCTGATAAGCAGCACAGAGAGTCCACACACTGATGTTCCTCTGATGTTGGGTGACAGATGATGTGATGAGGCCGCAGCCTGGTGCTAATAACACCTCGTCACAAATAAGAGCCCGTCTGATAACAGGAGCACATCTCACAGCACAGATGCACCTCCAGCTCGTGCAGAGCCAAGCTGGACACTGGATATATTTTACTTTTAATGCTGGGCTGCATTTGACTGTATTCAACTTTTACGTGTACTCGCAAATACTACCAGGCTCTACTTTCTTTCTTTGGATGAGCTCAATAATACAATAGTTTAAGTCAGTGCTGCTCATAGATTAACCTTAACCGAGCACATTTTCTCCGTTCGGCTTTACCCAAATCTGAAAGCTTTTTGAAAACAGTGTCGAAATAGCAAAGATGTACGATACGTAAATGAAGATGCAACAACAACAAAAACATCAAAAAGCACCAAAAACATATTAAAAAAGTGACAGAAATGCACGAAAAAAGTGCCAAAAAAACCTAACAAAAATGTGACAAAAAAGTGGTGAAAATCATACAAATATGACAAAAGAGTGACGACAACGCGACAACAACGCAACAAAAAAGTTAATATCAGTTTTGTAGGTCTTAGCTTTCAAATGAAGCTTTTAAATTTGGGTAAAGCTAAACTGGAAAAAATGAGCTCAGTACACGTGGGGGTTTAGAGGTTTTAAACCGGTAGCGATAGACTATAAACAAACTTCATAAATGCTAAATAACTTTGATAGAATGTTTCTGGTTTTCTCACTTGTAAATAAGGGAATAAGCAACAAATCTAAAAAAGGTGCAATTACATTTAAAATAGACACTCTTGACAGAAGGTGGGACGCTGCCCACGTGAGCTCAGCTAACAATTACCTTCAATCCAACTCACATTTCTCCATAACACGCTCCCCAGTCTCCAAGCTGCTTAAACATGCCTTTTAGTTCGACTGAGGCATAGAAGCCAAAGCCAAGCGGGCTCTGAGGAGAATTTAATTTTTCTGCACAATGGCGAGCCTCCCTCCCCTCCCGTTCAGCTGCACAGGGTTAAGTCCTCACGCACAATACCCAAATTCTTTCACGCGTCCTCGAAATGTTCCCAAAGAGAGCCCTCGCCTTTCAATCTGTCATCCTTTACCTCACGAGAGCCCGGCGCGAGTTCCCACCTTTGTTTGAACACAGATTTTTCTTTTTACGATAGCCGCCCAAATTCCCCCTCTGCCTTTTCCCAAACCTTTAACTGCCCTGATGGCCCGGCGGGATACAGGGCAATGGACGCCTTTCCACAACCCAGTAAAGTGCCTCGGCGACAATTGGGAACAGGCATCGGAAAAGCTTTTTTTGCAACAGGAAGAAAAAAAAAGTCTGAATGGAGTCGTGCAGAAACATTTTATAAAGGCTATCACCTGACAGAGGGAGCACTATTAAGGACAATTTGAAGTGAAAAGATCTTTTCCAGTGGCTGCTAGAAGAGTCCTTATGACTAAGTCCAATTAGGGCTATTCTTTCGCGCTAAAACTAGCACAAAAAAAGGTTCTCCACATCATAAGGCTTTGAGAATATTTGAAAGTCATTTGGATAATAGTACTTCTGCATTTCTTTCCTGCACCTACTTTGAAATGCAAGTCGGGCCACTCGCCTGGACGACACACGGACAGAATTTGGCTTAAATACTCATTTGAAAGAAGAGGGAAAGGAAATTGTCACACTAAATTTAGCCGGACAGACTTGATTTCAATTTAAAATCAATCTCGGATTCTCAGTCGAAATAATGACCCACTTTCGGTCAGAGAACAGGATACGATTTTGCCCACAGGTGCTGGCCCTCCATAAATTAGAGACACTAGGCCAGTGTGGCTCCATTCTTCAATGAAACCAGGTTTACAAAAGATTCTGCATAATTTTACCTGATGAGTGTATTTCTAAGCAAGAATGAGATTTGACAGAGGGAAAAAAAAAAACCCTGCTCAAGCAAAAGTTTCAAGGTCAAAGGTAGAAAGAAAGTCTCCCATTTATAAACTATTTATGATTTTATTTTTCAACCTTGGAGATAATAACTTTGTTATAGATGAGCAGTTTCACACTCCGTTCCCCACAGTAAAGCACAATAAGATATGCCTTTGTCTGGAATAACATGAACACATTTCTGCCTAAAGGACAGAGACGTGTCTTTAAAAGTGGATTCAAACACAGTGCAGTATGGCGCATAACAAAGAAAAAAAGCTTTGAATGGCAAAACAACAAAGTGCAAAAACAGATATTTCACACAGAATGATGTTTCGCTGTCACATTTGTTTTTTCACTGTAGTCTCACAGATCCTCAGATGCTCTGGACAAATGAGTGAGCTGCTAAATTGCCTGTCACTAAGTGTCAGCAGATAAAAGCCCATCACTTGTACCGTTCTCAAATTTAGTATGAGAGCCTTTTTATAAACTCTACATAAGAAAACAAGTGTGATGAAATAAAGTTGTGTTATCTTTTTGATAGACTGCAGCTTTAGCTCTAATTACATCCACATTTGTAGTATTAGGCTGTCTGAGCTGGAGGCAAGAAATGTAGAGCAGATCCAAAGTACATTTTGGATGCGGTACAGATCCAATTATGTAATTTCTGAGAAGCACAGATTTGCTTGTACACACAGTTAACGTGTATCTAATGTATGGAACAAAACTGTAGAGCCCTGGAGCACACACAGTCAATTCACTACAGAGTAACTAACAAAGGCCTTATATCTTATAAGTAGCATTTGTCTCCATCTTGTAATAATACAGCAATAGTCTAGTCAAATGTAGGTCAGGACAACTGAACCCAGGCTTAAAAAAAAAGAAGATATAGTGCATTAGTCTGATATGTTCTTTTAATACGCTTAACTTAATCTCTAGACATTAACAACTCACGTGAAGGAAAAAAAGAGCCTAAAACAACAAAAAACATGAAAACTAAGAGCGCATATCCAGCATGTCCCAAATAAATAATTCGTGGTCTGAAATGCCTTTGATTCTTGTATTTTGCAAGTCATACTTGCTGCTTCTGTGTGCACTATGAACTGAATCTTGGTTTAAAATTGTGCATCCCGACTGTCAGAAGAACAAACCAAATTGCCACATTTGGTCCTTCTGCTGCTGCAGTAGTAGTAGACAGTGTATGAGTCCAGTCTCCAGACACAGAACCAGATTGCTGTCCTGGCTGTTATTTGTCCCGCGTGAGACAGGTTGAGGTTATGAGTGTTTGTCATTGAGCAAATCCGCCCTTTTGTTCCAGTTGGTGAGGGATCAGAGTTCTGATGTCCCGTGGCACCGCGACACTGCCCCCTCCCTCCTCTCCGACGGAGAGACAGATTGCCTATTTTCCCGTCACCTGTGCAAAGGCCAGCCCACGACACCTGGAGGAGGGGGGCAGTTTAGCGCTCTGCCTGTCAGCTAACGTATGGGAGTATTGATGTGCAGTGACTGGGCTGGGACAGTCCTACCCAACACGCATTAGGGCCAGCTGTTGGGCCTCATCAGTCTCTGTGTGGAGCAGCAAACACCACGCAACATGCCTCTTACACCAGTGCTGCAGCAAATACCATCATCTCCTCATGGCTTGAAATGACCGCATCAAAAAGCTTTAGGAGAAAAGTTGAATATTCCCTGTATTGCACTACTCTTTAAATGATAAGAGATAAAGCTCCATGAAATGCTTCGCTGCAGAGTAAGAAATATGTGTGCAGGGCTGTCCCTGAGTGGGAAAAGGCACAAACCAATTCCAAATACAACATGTCATTTGTCATCCACGTTTTAATAAAAAATACTAAATCCAGCCTCGGAATCTTTATTCTCCACATTTACACATGACATTGTGTTTGACTATTCCTCATTGATTATTGTGCATGTGTGAAAACAAACAAAAGACCTTGATAAATATGTGCAATACAGTTAACAAACCTGTAAATACCAAACGCAGTGGCACAGTTCCCAGTCTAACGTTGGCTGTTGCTATCCTTCCTAACAAGCCAAAGTGAATCAGAGACACAGTCAAGCAGCGCCGCCCCTGTTGAGAAAGATGAGGGAGACGCCCTTTTCAAAGTTTGAGCCTGTGAACCCCTGAAAGGTCTGCCCGTGCCCCTACTGCCATGAATAATCACCCCCCGGCTCCGCTGTAATGTGCTGCAGATGATGTATTGGGCCACATTTATTACCGCTCCGCTTCCACCTGGCTAGGAGCAGAGTCTCCTCTATTAAGAAAAAAAATGGGCCGCAATGAGAATTCTGCAGCGGCTAAGACTGATAAAAATCCCCTGACCTAATTGGTGAGAATAAGAGCCAATGGATGCTCCACTTTAGGCTCTAACCTGGACTTTCAAGTTCATAATTATTCTCAATCTGCACTGTGGGGAGATCTGATTAAAGTGGACATAAATGGAACTTTCAGGTTTCTAGTTATTATGCTGACAGAAAGATTTGGACATTTACTTGGAAAGTTGCTATTGCCAAATGGGTCAATCCCTTTACACTGTTGTGATTATCAAGTGAAAAGCCAAAACAAAATATTGTATTTATGTGTAAATTCAGCCAAAAGAGGTAATAACCTAGTGTACAAGAGGCGGGTCCCTATGGCCAAGATAAGTGGAAAAGTATTGCTTCAGGAAGGGTATGCACCATAAAACTTCAAATCTAAATGCAAATCACTGCTCACTCAAAGGCAGAGCTTTTGCTGTGGTTAGCTCAGCAGGGTAAGGTAAGGTATGCTTTTATTATCGCCATTGTGAAATTTGTCGTGCGCATTTGGCCCAACCTTCAACGGAGTTGGAGCCGCCCGTTGCTCTTTGCCCAACAAAGAGCAACAGTTAGCGGATTAGTCCATTGTTTATACCGTTAAAAATGAGGACAGAAGACAAAGTATTTTTGTGCATGACCCAAGCCTCCATAAATGTACAACTTTGCATGTAGAAAAAAAAAGAAGCACTGAGCCGCAGTACAGTATTGACAGCGTCTCAAAAGTCAGGACCACAGGTTTAACTTTGGACACTGTTGGACCACTACAGAGTCATCATTGAGAATATATAGCATGCTGCTGCCTCTCCCTGATGCTGTAAACTGCATACAAACAAAAGCAGGGAATAGAGAAAGGTCAAGATTGTTAAGTGGCTCTGTGTGAGAGAGAATAGCCTTTAGTATTCCGTGACCTTAACCTTGCGAGTCGGAGTCTGGAAATCTTAAAAACAAGATTCTAAGCTAATGTAAGCAAAAATGTCCACTTCAATTCTACCGACTCAGCCTGTCCATGAAAACTATACAATACGTGAGGCATTTGTCTGATTCTAAAACTTCACATTGTTTTGTTTGTGCACGAGCTGCATTAGACGAGAAGCGGCTTCATGATTTGCATGCGCTCCTGACTGTCCTTAGCCGCCTGTGTGTGTCCCCTGTCCATCCCCTGATAAAGTATTGATCATCCTACCCAGTTAGCCAGACGGGCATTTTGTTACTGCGTACATGACTGCAACTTGAACGGCAGATACAACAGTGGCGTGTGACTCCTTGGGTTGCAATACAAACACCTACATGAAGTATTGTTCTGAAAAAATAAATAATAACAATACATTGCATTGCATTACAGAACATAGTGCACAGCAAGTCCCCCATCAGGGAAGGTCACATATGTCACCACTTCAATCAATTTAAATCCATTGTCCGCACAGAAACCACACATTTGTCCGATCTATTAATGTTTCATTCTTTTTACGTAGAACCAGAGAATTCACACGCCTCTTGATTGAAATCGTTGCCACAGGGGGAAAGGAGAGCCAAAAGCCTCAGAGGAGCCGCTATTCGGAAAGTGAGTGAGGCATTGATTTTCTGCAGGAAATCATCAAGGCGAATCTATGGCAAATGAAAGAGTGGAGATGGCGAATGGCGTGTAGTTCAGCGGGATATTCAGTTATCACTCTATTCTTTTACAGACGGAGCAGGAGAGTCCAGCTGTTTTCATGCTCGCAGCTAAGTAAAAACCAGCGACTCTCTGAGGGCGCCTGTTCCTCCGCCTCACTAAAGTGCAAATGGAAAGTGCCCCTGAGATAGCAAAATCGAGAGAGGGGGATTAGTTGGAAAAAGCAAAATTGTCATCTTTCCAAAAAATTAAAATGAGACAAGAAAGCAATAACATCCTGAACGAACAGTTGAAATCCTGTTGTGGGTTCGGCGCCAAAGGGTTGCACAGAGAAAATGAGCTCTTTGATGTTTGATTAAAAAATATTGGCCTCCTTTTGAATTCCGTTAAGAATTGTATAACAAATTAATAATGCTTGTATTAGCAAATGTACCATGTAGCTAACCCGCTCAAAGTTAGCCTTCGAGGAAAAAGCACTCTTGTGACAAAAATGACATCTTTATTGAAATATGGTTATGATGGCAATACCACTTTGCAGCGTGAGCCAATGACACTTTAATTTGCCAAATATGACCGCTTGTGAAAAATATATGCCTTGGACGGCGATGCAGAAATCATAATGTGTCAAGACAGTCCAATTATTCAAAACATTTCTCTGTCAGCCGTTAAATTATAAATGTTTGGGAAGAAACAAATGATGGAAGGACTGCGCTTACACAAGTTACAGCTGCTGCCAAACGGTAAAGAAAGATGCAAAAAGGTATTCACTTTGATATGAAAAGGCTTGTGAGGCAATCAAAAGCATCGGTCATTAATCGTTTTAGTAAGAACTTTATTGTAACGTCTAAAAAGTAACTGTTTTAAAATATCAATTTTGCCTGAAACACAATTACAGACAAGACTAAAGTCAAAAAGTTACGGTCATACTATTTCCTTTCAAAACATTTTATATAAGTTCACTTGATAGACACAGTTCAAAACAGAAATAAATGGGGGGGAGTTTTCTGCCAGGATGGGCATCGGGGCTAAAATTTGCACCAGTAGAACCCCGGTAGAATCAGTCACTGTTATATTACCTAAAGCTTACTGTTAAGCTAGTATTGCCAGCTTTTGAAGGATCATTTTTGTAAGCATAAAGTAGGACAGAGTTTTGAGAGTTTGAAACTGCTGCAGCTTAGACAGAATCCGTCCACCACTGAATCAACCCCAACACGTTGCTGCTGTGTCACTGGTAACATTTGGAAATTATACAAATTATTGACTTGACTGGCCCAGGGCAGCTCATTACAGAGCTGTGGAGACCCGTGTGTCTCTCAGACCACAGCAAAAAAAAAACATTAGTATCAAATATTGAAATTCACTGTGGTTTCAGACTTAATGAAAGACTACATTTGTCGAAGTAGTGGAGGCCAGTAGTTCATTGAGCAAAATTTAAAGAAAACGTGGCTTTTGTGTTCCACAAATGTTTACATAGAACAGACTTTTGGGGAGCCCACTCTGAATTTTTCAGATGATGACTCGTTTGTAGTCATTGAAAGAGGAAAAAGGCCATCATTAACTATGTTTGAGGGGAAGTGGTAACCTCAAGGCTATCGCCGAATGGCTATGGGAGCAACACACTTTACTTTCTTTGTGCAGTGTTGAGACAGAGCTATTTTCTTAGTTACTACTGCACAATTACATTCACTTCATGTCTGCTTGTTCTACTCAATTTTGTCACTTGGCTAATGCCTTAACTACATATCACTCAGTGGGGACAATTGAGTAACCCAATCCCTCCAGGACTTAGAGAAAAATGCAGACTCAAGATCTTAGTTCAAAAGAAATCCTGGCTGAAGCAGTTATGTTAGATCTTCATATGCAATTCACGATTTACAAACACTGCTCTGAATGCATTGGTCTATTAAAAAGGAAGATAAAACATCCTCATTCATTAATGCCGTTCCTTACAGCTACAGCTGGAGCGGTGAGGAGCAACACCTAATTGCCATTATAGATCTCTGGACCACAGTCAAGATGGATCCCTTTTCCGCCACTGCGATTGAGCATGAGTGAATCCTGTAACTTGGCAATGGGAGATTATTCAACATGGGCCCGAGTAATGTTCAGGAGCATTAGGTTGGGGAGGTTCTTAAAGCACTTGTCACACCCCAAAGGCATCCATCTGTCCAGCCAATCAATAGGCGAGTAATCGGCAGCAATGAGAGCCACTGTGGCGCATTACTCAGGCCCGTCGCACGGTCGCATCACCTCCCAGTGTGTCCCGGTGCTCACAGCAGGCCGCTCCATCACTGAGGGAAGTTATCTGGAAGCCAAGCATGACACTATCGACAGCCCAGAGCGGAGAGCACCTTTGTATCGGGGATATCACTCAGAGGAATTGGCCCTTCGTGCGCACATAGGCCAGCGTCCAAAATGTACAGTAATAGGAAGGCGTTCAGGCTGATGTACTTCACAAAGAGAGCGCTGGTCTTAAGTGGAGGTGCATTATCAAAGCATCAAGGGAAGTGAATTACATGTGCATTTCAAACTATGAGATATAAGCTTGTCTGTATTTCTGGGCACAAAGATACTTCAGACCGAACGCTCTAGACACTATATCCATAGTAATTCTAGACTTTGAAGATGGTCCTGCATATTGATATTGCCCCTGCAAATTAATTGATTTATAGAGGCTTATTTATAGGGGCAATAGTTCTGTCCTGATGCAGCCTTGGTATCAGTCTTCAATCTATTAGGACAGGCCACAACCTGAAAAATATATATTTCTACTTCAACAGAACTGATTTTGCAGTTAGGCACTATAACTAAATAGTTATGCTACTTTGCATATTTAAGCATTGGTCCTAACACCGAGCAACAAATACTATCCAAACAATTCAACAATCATTCTTGACAAAGGCCTGTGACCCACTGAACATTTTTTAAAGTTCCCAGAAATAAATTAAGGTCAACTTTATTTATATTTATAAAGCACATTTAACACAGCATTGCTACCAAAAGCGCTGTGAACAAAGACACATAAAAAATGCAATATAAATCTAAAATAGACAAACATAGATGCAAATACAAGTAGAAAACCAACAAAAACCAACGACAATGTCCTGCTCAGTTTGGATTAAAAGCCTTCGCAAACACGTGGGTCTTTAATAAAGCCTTAAAAATGTCAAAAGACTGGGCTGCCCTAATATTTAAACATAGATGGAAAAAGCCCGGTCTTCTCTGGTTGACAGCCATGACCTCAATATATCTAACAAAACTGTTAACCAACCTCATTGCTCTGCTCGGCATATGAGCACACAGAAGAAAGATACGTAGGAGCCGTCTCATTTAAACATTAAAATCCAAAAATATCAACATCAACAGGGAGCCATGTAAGGAGGTCAACACAGGGCTTTATAAGCAGAAACTAAATTATTAGCAGATTATTTTGTGAAAAAGTGAGAACAGTCAATATAACAGATAAATTAGCTTTTACATCTCCCTTTTATAAATCTTAGATAACGGATAATAAAACAATAACTATTGAATTTCTCAGAGAGCTTGTCTTGAATGGACCTTATTAAGGCCAGTGTATCGTCGGAGAGATGCGTAATTAGGTCTTAAAAGCTAAAAGGCATGCCATCTCTGGAACCCTCAGCGTGTGCATTTTCAGTGTGTCTCATTAAAAAGACACAAGACCCGAAGTCGGATTTTGGACTTTTATGGCAAATTATTTAACCACAAGATCACAAACGCCCCGCCAACGAACAATCTCACACTGTCGGCACATACAGTCGGGGGTGATTGGCGTAACAGATGAACGCGGCACAAATGTATGATGACACCGTTGCCTCCCAGGTTTGAACGCAAAAAGACACCATAACAAGGCCTTGGGAAAATGAAAAAAAAAGTAGCACAAAAAAAATGAATTCAACAATCAAAATGAAGCTATGAACGTTCTCCGAGGCAGAGACAAAGGTTGGCTGACTGTAGCAGCTTTCCCATGCTCCGAATGCTAGTCCGGTTCTCCCCCTAGACGTCCATGACCGCAGGCAAGAACCATCATACCTGAAACTGGTAATGCAGGAAAGCGAGGCCTTCAAATAAAATGCTTATCGGATTTTTTTTTGTTTTTTTTTGTTTTTATGCGGTTAAAATGTATTCTCAGGGCGTTTTGTCTTGTGTCAAGAAACGAAGCCCCTTTCGTACCTGGCATTAGCAAACAGCGTGCCATAAATCAAATTACTAACCATGCTGCTGATACGGGGCTCTCCTGTTGTGATTTCTCCGAACACGCGTGGACAGCAGCACAGCCGGGAGCGACTTAATATGCACACCAATTTGCTTTTCGTTCAACAAATGTATGCAGGACTCTCAAAAGAAAATGGAATATTTAATTCTTATTTGAGAGAACTACTAAAGCCCCTAGTTTCAAAAAGTTCCCCTGATTATTAAAGATGAGGAAGGAGAGGATGTGTTGGCGGGGACAGTTCAATCACTGTTGGCCTGAGTGTTTATCTTGTAATGAAGATGAAAATATGCTCTGTTTTTCGTTGTTGATTTAAATGGCAAAAAAGTAATTAACTTTGAGAGAATGCTTCACAACATACAAACAAGTATTATTGACTGATTCGACTTACGTTTTTTGCGGGCAGAGAGCACACACATAATGCCCGGCCTACTTCTATTTAAGGATATGCTTTGCCCATTGAGTATTAATGGCAAAGAATGCACTAAGGATAATAAGAATTTGCTAGGGAGTCGTTGAGATCGACCCCATCAAAGGAAAGCAGAGAGTAGTAATTAAACTAACCAAAAATAAGGACAATCAGGCAATTAACCACATTTTTATGAAAATCTCACCTTAAGTCCACCTCAGATATCAACATGGGGCTTTTAATACAGCCGATCTGCAGTCGGCTGTATGGCAATAACAGCGTCTGGATTCGAGTTTTGGAGAAGAAAACTTGAATTAACTTGTTTGTTGTTCTCTCGTCTATGTTGTCATGTTCGTATTAGTAAAAGTTATATCTATTAATTTTTAATATGTGAGGAACTTTGCAATATCGCCCACACCTACTGAAATAGCACTCCCAATACAGATAATTTTCAGGAGTTACAAAAGGTAAAAGATACTACCAATTCAGAGTATGTAAACAACACCATTCTTTTCATACATGCAGAGGGTAAGCTTGACCACGAACACTTACACTGATCACATTGATCCCTGGGCTCGTCTTTGAAAGAGCTCTCTGGCTCTGCTCTAGTTGGCATATTCACTAAAGACATGTCATTCCGGCTGGTGGCAGTGGATATTGATTTTTTTTTCTTTTTTTTTTTATGGCCTGCTCTAAATATCACCTTCATACAATAGAGTAGGCACAAAAGCCATTCTGTGGATAAGAGGCCCTGCATCCAATACTGGCTCAGTGCACTGCTGGAGAAACTTAAAGGCATCTCGGGCTGATTGCGAAAGCTATTAACGGCCTATTGTTGCTTGTCCAGTGGTACGCACACCTAATGGAACTGCGTCTGTTGTGTCCAGACAATACGGTGCTGGATTACTCTGCGCTAATGTGAGGTCATGATTAACACATGAGACCAACCCTTTGAAAAGACTGTTAGTAAAATTTCTGCGATAACATTCGGATACTTAAGTGTTTACTTGTTTATTATTGCAGTTACGGTACAATTTGCATTTACAGTTGAGCATTATTCCGATGAAGCAAAACTCTCATCTAGGAGTTATTAATGCCGTCTTTCATCTCTAGCTGGTGCTGCTTTTACAGGATTCAGAAGATTCACTTTCCATATGTTGTTGAAATCTGATTACTGGCCATTTTCCAGCTCATTAATGAAGACTTACAGTACGCTGCATTTGTAATGAATGTGCCCTGGTTGAGACATGATCAAGTTTCTGGCCCGGCACTGAGTGCTTTCTAGGTGATTACTTTCACCTTTGTGGTCGGGTTCTTCCGCATGGCAGGAGGAAGCCACTGCAGAATATGACTAAATGTGAAGAGCGCAGCATGAGCAAAATTAGGCTCAGATTTTAAGAAGAAAAAGCACATACTAAATATAATATATAATGTAATATTATATTATATTATAAGAATAATATATTTTCCCTTTACAGTTGTATGAATTGAGGTAAAAAAAATTAAATAAAAGATACAACAGATGTATTACATTGGAAGGTATCATGAAATTATACTGTTGTAGAAAAGAGTTACTTATAAAGTTTGGTAAATTTGACCAAGATGCAACTGTTTTTTAAAACCTCAGAATAAATGCTCGTAGGTGCAGAACTTCGAGGTCGACCGTTCTATCGGCCGGTTTATCAGTGTAACTCTCAACAGTTTGGACCCGGAAGTATCTTATTGTGTGTGTGATGTCACACTTAACAAACGTATACATAGGGTTATAGACCAGACATTTGGACAAATGGGCCAAAAATATTGGCATCGGTCAATACAAATCCCCCAAAATTGGCATCGGCCTTAGAAAACCCCATATCGGTTAACCTCTAGTAGAACCTATGCTACTGCAAATAACTGCATTACTTTATAAACAATGCATCTCTTCAATAAAAAGACAAAAGAAAAAACAAGATTCCTACGGAAACTTCCCTTACATGAAACAGTTACACTATGTTAAATAGTCCTGGAGTTCACGTCATATCTCCAAGAGCCAAAACAGCTGAGACAACAAACATGCAGCTCTACTTTTCAAACAAAATGGAGCCACATTCATGCTCCACAGATGTCACATCAGCACCATTCAGAGGAGGAAGGAGATCATGGATGACACCCATTACACCGCCGTTCACTTGGGTCCATCATTCTGGGCCCATTGTCTGCTGCATCAGCGAAAATTAAAGCTTATAGCACTTGAGCAACTAATCACTTTGGCTTTACAAGTCTTATTTTATTTTTAGCCCACATGGAGGCAGGATGCTTGAGGGATTTGTTTGCCAAATCCCATCCAGCAGTAATTTTTACCTCACTCAAAAGCTTCAATGCAGAAGTTCTCAAACTGTGGGTTGAGTGCACTTTTGTTGAGTGAGATTACAGTTACGTTTCTTATCACTAGATATCAGTTGTGTTCGAACTATGTCCTAGTTTGAGGACAAATGAATCCTGTAGGCATTAGATGCTAGAAGTAATTAATACTGAATGTTACGTTTGTGGTTCACCCTATTTCTAATATTTTAAGTTCATGTGAGAGTTACACCACACTATTAAATCTAAAATGCTCACTCACACATGAAACAAAAAAAGGTAGTGCAGAGCTGGCTTTGTTCTTATTGTTTTTCCTCTTTTTCTCTTCATCTTAGAACTAGATTAATTAGTAAGTACAGCAATTGGAAACACTTTACTATACTGCACATTAGTAGTGTGGTAATAACACAGAAATATAGTAAATAACATGGTGCCTAACGTTTCCATCCTATTACCATGTTATAAGTATGCACTTTATACTCTACATTCCAGATATGATATTAAACCTTGTTGATGCCTCGCTGCAGTAGCCTGGAAAAATCCAGACTCACCGCTGTACCAGCCGGTGAGTCTGGTCACCGTTGCGTCGAATCCATTTTCCACAGCGGTAGATACGCAAGCAAACAGGAAGCGGAGTAAACCAATCAGCGAAGGGCGGGCCTCTGCTGTTGATGTGGTGTTTTTAGCGGTTTTGCGTTAATATTTGCGCAGGATTATGAATAACGAAACTCACCTACTGTCGATGTGTTTTTGGTCATTTACCGCCGACTGGAGACACGCTTTCTCTCTTTCGTGCATCGTTCGTAGATTGTTATTGAGGAGACTTCCGCGTCCCGTGAGTGACGTTGCTCGCTAACAACACGTCACGGCAAATAAACGATTCAGATTGGACGTGAACGGATTAATTTTGCGGAAGGCGCGAGCGTTGACTGGGTGACCAGACTGATCCCCCGCTGGATAAAAAAATACAGAGGGGAATCATGCTGGTCTCACCAGGCTATCGCTGCAGAGTATTAGCACGGCCGAAAACATATTCTCACATAATTTTCTGTCTGTTCTTGAAATGCAAAATTCTGACCTCTAAATCTGTGTTTACAAGACACATGAAGGCCTCCTCCTGACAGCGCGATGAAGTTTCAAAGTCAAGTCGTCTAATACGGCATAATCTAGTGACATGTACACTCAAGTCTGACACTCCTTAGAAGTCTCGGCTACTGTAAAACACATTAATACTTAATGTTATGCAAACACCACATGCTGATTAAGAAATAGCACAGGGACTTCTAAACCAATGTTCCTTAACAAGTGGGGAAGGGCTCAAAAATGGGTAATGGAACAATTTTCAGCAGTTTGCGAGCAAGACACATTTTTTAGGTTTAGCCCTACTTCAGTCCAGTTTTTGTATTTATTTATTATGTATTTGTTTAACTGGAAAAAGATCTTGGCATGGCTCCGTACAAAACAGTTTTGCAGCAGGCTCCTGTTTTGTGACATGACAACAACCAAGCAAACACACATTCACACGAGGACATTTCAACAAAATCAATCAGCCACACAGAAAGAGGACTGCACTGGTGTGTGACCGCGACTCCCATTAGCAAGAGTCGCAGTGATAGCCGTCAGCAAAATGTCTGTTTACAGTTCTAGTTTTTGCTTTGTTTTAGACATTGGTTAGTCTGGCATGTTTACATTGAATGTTCAAAGCCACAATCAGATCTGAGGGTTGACTCCAGATTAAACCAGAACCAAACCACTTTACCAGAGCACCGCTAGATAGGTTCTACAAACAGCCAAAACGCCATAGAAGCAGGTCCAAATCATGCCTGACAAGTCACAGTCAAAACCTGTGGTCAGAACAAGTTTTGCACTTCAGGTGAATCCAACTTTGTGTAGACATGTCAACAGATAAGATAAATTGTCGGGTTTGTCGAGTCTGTAAATACCCGCTGAGTTTACCGCAGTACAAAGTGCACTATATGTGCTGCCAATGGAGGGCTGGTGCCTATCGGAGCTATAGACTTTGAAAAGCTGCTGGCATCCTTTTCCAGAAAGTATGAGTGTCCCTGCTGGGCCAAACAGATGGGTGTATAAGGAGGAGAAGAGAGAAAGAGCCATGGAGACAGTGGCGTGATGACCTCTGTGAGTGAGAGAGGGGGGAGCAGTGGAGGAGGTGTGGTTGCAGAGGAGGGGTAGGTCCTTTGGGAGACTGGCCGACAGGGAGCCAGAGCCAGGTCACCTTTCTCTAGAGAGCGCAGCTGTGAACACTCTATCCATGGGAGGAGGGTCGCCAGTGCGCCACAAAGCTGGGTGTCTTCTCTACCAAATCCCCCGAATCTTTTTCCTCTCGCTGCCACTTTCACCCTGCACCGGTCTGCAATAACAAAGCCAATTAAGAAGCCCAGGAGAGCGGCTCGCACAGTCTCCCCGTCGCCTCGCGCTGACTTGGCAACCGGAATTATAGCTCAGGAGAGTACCTTTCAACATCGAATATAGAGAATACAAGCAATTACCATTGAATAGCTCCAGTTCTCCGGTTCCATTTCGCCGACTGATGCACTGACTCATAAAACCACTTTTAATTTATCCCAAATGGGCAACTCAGGAAATAGGAGCAACAAAATAACATCTTGGGTTTTAAATAAGTGCCTCTATGGACTGTGGCTGCGTAATGACCGGGGCCGCAATGGGCTTGTCCTTATTTACTGTACATGACATTTCTGCTGGCATTTGTCTCATCTGGATGTCGCGCTGCATGACATTAATTCACACTCGGCTGTGACAATCGATATGCATGTATTGTTCTGGGAGACGCATAGACAACTGACAAGCTGATCTTTGCCTCTTGTCCACCAGGGAGGGAATATGTAGGGTTCACGTGGCATGACATTCTCAAGACCCTAAAAGAGTTTAATACTGAAGTGGAGCACAGGACAGTTCTACGGTAGAATTTGCTTTATGATGTTGATATCCCCATAATTACTGGTCCTGCCCAAATAAAACAAAAACTGGCGGAAAGTTCAATGATTTGTATTGTACAAATTGTGTCCGTCACATGTCTTTTGTTAGTTGAACCTGCCGTGTGTCTGTTACTCTGACTCCCACTCATTTCTAGTCAAGCAACAGATAGTCATTATTCAGTATTGTAGCGAGAGGCGCCTTCATGGGTGGCCAGGCCTTTTGCTTTGCTCTCCTTTTGTAACTGTCATCTGGCAGATTCAAAATCCTCCCCGATCGATCGTACTAAAAGCTCCTAATCTGATTGTTAAAAGAGCTGATTTGACAAAGCTGTTATCAAACTGATTTAAGCACCAATCAATACTGCATTATGCGGGGTGTCTCTTTTCTGTCAGACGTGTGGCAACGTTTCCAAGGGCAGGACTGGCGGATGTTTGATTGCACTGAAGCCATTTGTAAACAGAAAAAAAGAAAAGAAATAATGGGTCAGTCGCGTAACAGTGCACCAAAGCTTTTGCAAAGACAGAGAAATACAGTCAAGTAAGCGTGTCCCGAGAAGCAATCCATAGGTCAAGGGCATCAATAATCGTGAACATTGGGGTGAAATGTGAATGTCATTTCCTGGATTCCAAGCCCTTTAAGAACAGGCGCCAAACACAAACTAAATTCATTAAGAAGTCAAGCACGATAATCCAAATGATGTTGCTCAGTGGACATTACAATCATGGCGGCACGGTGGCTAACGCTCTTACAGCGACAATGTTCCGGGTTAAATTCCCAGGGCACATGCGCTCTTTCAGAATGGACTCTGCACGTCCTCTCCAAGCCTGGGGGGTTACCTCCATCAACCAAACAAATCCTGGCCCTGCAACACTATATCATGACTGAACGCGAGCCACTGCCTTTAGCATTTTGCACATCAGTAGGCTCTTCACAATGTTATTTAAACTGTTTTCCTTCACTACTGCAGACAACAGCGGATCCTCGAGGGGACCATTGCAACTTAACCAGATTTAATCAAGTAAATATGCTGAATTGACCAGCTGTGAAATTAAAAACGACACCATCCATCCTGCATGTTCACTGTCAAAAATAACTAAAGAGAGGTTGTATATTTATGTATATTTATGTAATCCTATTTTTCAGGAAAGTGTAATGATGCATGCCCTGTTTGAATGAAAGGATCATTTCTCACCAAAATGAAATACAGACACCAATTTCATCTTCCCATCCGTCTTCCCAATATCCATTCTGCACACGTTTTCGACATTAGAGGGCAAATAAATTGATTGCCGGCAGCTGAAGACACTTATCTCCAGGCAAGTCCGCTTTTGGCTCTGCAGACCTCAATACCAAAACCGGGAAGCACTTCATTACATTGATGCTTAACAGTGAGAAAAGAGCGCAAACACTGGAGCTGCACCAAGTAAAGCGAGGTTACCAACGCACCAAGCGCATTCAGACCGGGATACGTGGCGCAATGATCAAGACCTCCGGGCCGACCGCGGTTCATTAGTGGCAGCAGTGCAGAATGAATGGAGGCTGCTTACTTATTCTGCGTGCATGCTGCGTTCGAAAGCGAGTGGGCAGGAACAGGGCTAGCTGTATAGCCTCATGCTTGCCTGCATAGTGATGGCCAATTAAGCCCCTCTCTGATGAGCCATGGCGAGCTATTAGAAAGGCCAGGAGCGGCGGCTGCTTGTTACTATATGGCGCCATTGTCCGGCAGCACGCACATGAGCAGCCCATGTCACACATTAAAGATTGGACCACGTCAGTATTATACCGTTCATATATAACACAGTTGACTTAAAGTTTCTTAAAAGTTGTTTTTTTTACAAGAGATATGTTGGATGATTACTTAAGCGTAAACATACAGTATGTGTTCTGAAACATTGCCCAAATCAATAACTTTTGTGTCCACATTTTAGTTTGGTTGTGGTTATCTGTTGACTGACAAAGGATAACGGGACCATCTGCACCAGTTAGAGACATGAATTGAACCAGTGGCCTTTCTTGCCTTTTCTGCAACATGGAATGACTTTTCATTTCTTAATTAAACGGGGGAAGGGGAAGTACAGTACTTAGGGCACACAGAAAAACAAGGCTTTTCTAAGGTATAATTGTATTGTAATTGTTTCCTTTTGCAGGGTGCTAGGGGCCCTGATGAAATGAACAGGAGCTGAACACTAAACAAATCTAATGCCCCTATAAAACTCTGCGAGAGCTGGATTCAAAGCCTTTGCGTGTCACTGCTCAAACTGCCAACCAGTGGTTCCATTAAGTCTGTTTGGGGAGACTGAGGTTTCCGGATATAATGGCAGCGCCGAACCTGCCAATCCCCTCTCGCTCTCTCCCAGCATCTTATTCCCCTTGACTACCCACTCAACACCAGAGGCAGGTGGCAGTAAGTGCTAAGCATATGGCAACTGCCTTACAGGAAAAGTGGCAGGGGATAGGCTCCTGTGGGCACCGGGCCTCACCATTACTGAGGTCAGTGATGGACGATTGGCACCGCAGTGCGGAAGTAGTAAGTGATCTTTTGATAACCATGAAAAAAGTGCTGCTTTGATTAATTTGGGGAAGCCATAAGAACAAAAGAAAATAAAAGATATTTCCCCTACTAGAAATAGACTGTTGCCCAGAGAGCCATTACTGCAGTCAACCTGTGGCAGCCTTTGTACAACTTCAGGTACACACACCCACATCTCCAAACAAGAGAAGGAAAACATATTATATTCACCTCACACAAGTGTAATAATAATAAGTAGTGTTGTTCATAATAGAGTAGAAGGGTGTCACAAAAACAAAATACTTTGTTCCTCTGGTGGATAAAGCTTTCTGTTTTTTTTTTTTTTTTTGACCAAGTGGGTCATGTTTCTAGCGGTCAGGTGGAGATATTTTCTTTAGGGTGCCCTCAATTTAAATGGACCTGTTTGCAAATTATTATAATGTGTTTACATATATACTGTATATAGTTCAATTGCAAAAATAGGGCACAGCATTTATTATGATGACTCACTTTGATACATGAATGCACATTCCCATTTGCAACAAAAGCTCAAAAGGTCCTGGATTCGATTCCCGGACCACATGGAGGATTTCTGAAAAAACTATTTAAAAAAAATAAAAAAATAAAAAAATACTCGTTCTGTTGTGTTGCAAACAAAAAGTGAATGGCGGCCTTCATTTTAACTAGTCATGATTGATTTTGTACTAAATAACCAACCAATTACAGTTCCCATCGAAACTCATCATTCTGTGATTGTTCGGGATTATTATTTGTGCACTTCTGAAATTAACTTTTGTAACATTAGACTCAGGAGCGGGGAGTTGGACTGAGTGGTTGATTTACTGAATAGAATAAAACTGAGTAAAAAAAACTATTTTGGCAACAACAAAAAAAGAGTTAATTATTACTTAGCTTGAATGTGTGACAAATTTAAAACACTAATTTACTGCAAAAAGTAAAGTTGAGTTGAGTTTATCTTTATGGCATGTCGAGCACTGAACATATGGATATTAGCATAGCTGTTGTCATCACCTGCTGGCTCTGTGACGGCGCACTGGGACAGGTCTATCTCACCCTCAGCCGGTGTGTGGTCAGATAACACTGTGGGTGTTATCCTGCTCTGACTGGATAGTTTAGGAGCTGGGTCCGAGCCAAGGTCATTTGTGCTAAGTGCTTTAAATTGGAGGAGCAAAGAGTGATAAAGCACTAAAACTGGTAAAAACATGCCTTAAAAACAATCAAGCGGTAGTAGTTTCTTTAGCTAAATTAAAACTTAGTGCAATAATGAACTAAACTCATATAATGAAAGATATGATTGTCAAAAAAAAATCAAAAAATCATTGTGATTAATAAATCGCAATTCATCGCATTTAATCACACTTTGGTGAAGTTGTTAAATTGATTTGTTAGATATATATATTTGAGGGGCTTACAGTATCTGTATTTTCCTGCAATTATTTGCTTATTATGCACGTACAGATGTGATGCCAGTGTCATTTCCAAAAATGTTCGACCTACAGCATTTACTTATTCTATCATGCCCCAAGACATTGGAGAATACTCTTTTAAAATGAGTTATTGCAAGAAAATTATTAATGCAGGCGTTACTGTGTTAAGGAAGAGGTTTGACAGTAAACATAGCAAAATTATTGGTTAATTATTGGCGTATAAACCTGTGATCTAACACATAACTTGAGACTACTGAAAGACCGTGGCCAATCCCAATGATTTCCCGGTGAAGTCAGGTTAGATTGTGTCCGAGACGGAAATAAAATTTGAGCAAAAATCCAGCGGCATTAATGTTTTTACCGGTATGGATGTCTCTGTGCTGTGTTTCACAGCAACAGGAAAATTGGAAAAGGTTCTGTGCCGCTAAACTAAAGTGCAATAAAGAGTGTTAATTTTTTTAACAGCATTCATTTCCTACAATTAATTAACCAAAATCAACTCGTTAAAGTCCCACCATAATATGTAATATGTTTGAAGAAGCTGGATGTAGATTGGGGTTTTTGAACTATTAGCACATTTTGCAGACATTTTCCTTCTAGCCTCTCTGGAGTGTTAACGCTCCTGTTGCTTTCGCGGTGCAGCTGCGTAATGTCTCCCCATCAGTTTGGCACAGCTTTGATGTTGTCAGGAGTAAAAGATCTCATCTCTGCAAATGTTCCTCTCTTAGAAACAGGACGGTTCATGTCAGAGAGAGACTCATAACGACCTCGGCATTCCTCCCGACAGAAACGCCACTACCGAAACACGCCGCACCGCCTACACCTCACAAATGCAGAGCTCTTGTCAAGAATGCAATATTTATCTTGTAAATGTCTCACGGGCTCAGCTTCTGCCTCTAAACCCATGAGAAATGTGTGCTTAGCAATTCAAGCTAAGCACTCCGTCCACATCATACTAGTTGCTGCACAGATACACAGCGTACTTAACTGGAGACATTTTAGAGACAGCACTTCACCACCACCACCCACCATGGCTAGTACTATCGGCAAACATGAACAGATACAACCCCGCAGTAGTGAAGTGGGCAGAAATATCTGAACATGGACAGGATCAAGAAAGAGACCTCCTTGGGCTGGTCCAATTCTAAATGGTCCATTTCCAATTGTTAACTTGAAGCTTTTACGCTGACAGTGTTGATAATTGCATTTCAAACACAATAGCCACCAGCCACAACCTAAGTTTACTGGAAGTTTGAGCACAACATGTATTTCTTCTTCTTCTTTGTGCATAATGGATTATTCACTCATAGACTATTACCCTTACAGTATGCAACAGAAAGGCCAAGGACTTCATGCGAACAACAAACTCCAAATGTCCAATATATTTTCATTTCTCTGATCTATCAATACCAGGATGAACTTCTTCAATGTGATTTTGGTAACAAGTGCTGTTTGACAAATACAAGCCAACATCCTTTGCATGAATTCCGCAAACAAAATCGCCATAGCCAGGACCAAGGCCAAAAATAAAATGGGAACTTCTGTTGCAATTTATATCACAGTATCGACGCCTTCCAAGCACGTCAAAACAAAAGAGGGGCAAAGAAACAACATTTGAAGAAAATCTGTCTTAGGATTTTGCGCACTTTCCTTTTCACAAATATGTTTTTCCTGCTGCCATCTAAACCGCAATCGGCCCGAACATCTGCTTTGTGATCTGAAAACGCCGTTGTCTTTTCTGACTGCTCTACTGTGAAATTTGCACACAAAAAAAGCCAAGCCAGTGTTATCCATTTAGCCAGTCCTATTCATCTGAAATGTTCGGTTTTGTGGTTGTCGTATATTTCGCCCTTATCTCTGTAGACTAAGGCATTGTTAGTTTAGATTTTAGAACGATTTTACAAATTAACATTTCTTCAAGGTAGAGCTGCACAATGTATTGATGATGTAATATCCAAAAATAAATCGCAAAATCACTGAGATCTTCCATCTGATTGAGATTTACACAGTTTTTGTTCAGTCTTTGGCATGATTTTTTTAATTTAGTTTCATATCGGTCTCGTTTTGGGCCAGATTTCTTTGAAAATCTTTAACAACAAACAACAACATATTGCTCATTGGTTTAGTAAAAAACATAAAAAAAAAAAAGCAATAATAAAGCCTATTACCGGTTTCATGCCATAAACATCAACCATGACATTTATTACAGATACTGAAAGTCATCACATTATGGAGGATCCAGTAATGACCACAATGAAGGTTTGACATTTTGAAATGAAACATTACTGTACGCAATAATCTGATCAAACTTTATCTCAAGGGGACATTTTACTCTCACCTTGTCTGAGCAGTTTAATGTCATTAAAACAGTCTCCAAAAGCACCAGCCACTACTATGTACGCAAATGCTATTTCTCTTTTGCCAGGGAGGACGATCCTTATCACTTGGTGTAAATCCCAAAATGAAACCAACAAATGGGGCGCGGCGGCTTCAGAAGGCAACATCCTTCAGGCGAAAGTGCAGCTCTGAGAAGATTATGATTCAAGGCATTACCCCAGGACCTATGGACGAGATATATGGGAACACCACACATTGATTTATGATATTTTTTACACGCTTGACCTATGTGCTGCAGGAGACATTAAGAAAGTGTTGCAAAAGAAAGCCCATGCCTTGTAGGTTCTTTCACTCTCAGGCTGATGTAAATTAATCATTTGTGCGGCTCTTTGACGCTCGCTCGATGCCCAGAATAAATAGCAGCATTACACAGCAGAGGCCCAATGGTATAAATAACAACAGAAGTGCTGCTATCAAGTCCTTCTCACTTTGGTTTCAAATGCTAGATACAAAGCGGTTTAAACGTAGGCTACAGTACTGCAATTCATTGTGTTTTTGGTGTCTTTTATCACAATCTCCCTTGGTGGATACTGCACGGCACTACTGGGTTTTCATTGGCGTTAAGTGGATTGGCTTAGTAGTTCTGTTGAAGTTGGTACCAGCTGATGTGGGACAGGGGGGCGACTAGGACATGGTAGCATTCTTCCCAATAAAAGTTGCCACGGTTAAGACTAGGGCCAGGTACCGTTAAACAATTGGTATTGAAAAAAAAGTTTATGTACTACCAGTATCGAAAGCAGGCACAGAAAAAGAATCGTATATCTTTAGATCCAACTTTTGATGCTGTTGGTCTAGGGACCAAAGGAAGTGACTTGGTTGTTACAGCTCAAATCATTTATTTCCCCCCCTTTTTTATGAATTTTTTTCCAGCTACTGTTTTTTTGCCCAATTTTTCCCATAATATTTTTCTTTTTCTTTTGTCCCATTCTTTTTTTGTTTTCCCAATTTTGTGCAAATTTTCGCTATTCTTGCCCAATCCGTCCGTCTACCCCCCCCCCCCCGATATTGTAAATTTGCAGATCTCCTATACAATATTGTCCTGTTTTCTGGTCTAGCCGACACATATTTTAGTAAAAAGTATTCTTCAGGTATCGGTATCGAAAAACCAAGTATCGTTAAAGTACTGGTATCGGGAAAAACGTAACGGTACCCAGCCTTAGTTAAGACACAACAGAGTGCAAAGTCAGTATACCGAAAACCTTACAGTTTGTGGGCCCCATCTATACCAAGCTGCTCCGGTCATTGGAGCACTATAGGCTCAGTCTCCACATGAGTAATGCATTTGTTCCAGCATGTTTGGCAATGCACATTATGAACTACGACTGGTCAAACGAGTTCATGAGCAGTGTTAATTCATACAGAATAAATGATTAGCACTATTAATAAACATTAGGTCAAAGTCCAGCTCCAGTCGGACCAGTGGGGGCATCCCCGCTGAGAGGCCTGGTCTCTGCGTGCCTCTTTGGGAAGGGGGGGCACGCTGCTCCGGACAACCAGGGTAAATATTTGCGCTCAAAGGCTCTGCTCCATCACATTCATAACTCTGGCAGAGTACTGATTTATAATGCTGCTACTCTGCGTGGTGAGAATGCCAGCACACATAGTACACTACACCAGCTATTTTAAACTTTATTTAGCTATTTATGGCCAGGGAGTGCTCTCTGCGAATCTATCAGTGCTATACGCATATTTCAGAAACGATGACGTCTGCCTGTGGCTTAATACTACACAGACTCATCAAACATCAAGCAGCACAGGCATGAATGAAATAATGTTTCGAATTTCACTGATTACATTAAAGTGGGTTGGTAAGTTCAAAATGAGAGATGTTTGAAATCATTACTTATACAGTCAGTGGAAGAATGAATCACAACATCGAACAAAAACATGAGATTTCACAGTGCGTCTGGTGCCTTTACAACGCAACAAAGCGGTAGTTGGACGGCTGCTTAAAACCATTGGCCGTGATGATTTCTTTCATCAACAAAACACCACAGAAGCCGGAGATTTCCCTCCCAAATTTCCTTAAACACGCTAATCACAACGTTCTTCTCATTAGAGTCCATTCACTGAATTCATAAATCACAGCGAGACAGCTGACAGTTTTCTTACCTGTACTAAAGTCTCCCCTAAAAACAGCCCGATAGCCCAAGTATTGTGCCCGTGGAAAATGGCTCAATTTATTACTGCCTTCATATCAATGCAAATGAGACAACCAATAGCCTGACGTGTCATTATGAATAGACAGCTAAGCAAGCACATTCTCCGTGATATTACTACATTTACAACGAATGTGAAACGAAAAGAAAAGGAACGCCAAGAAAAATAAAGAGCAACTCAACTGATTATCAGGAGATGATCCATAACCGAGTCAACATTTGGTTTCATTCTAAAGTAACATTGCGAGCATGCACAGCCACTAATCAGTATATATGGATATATATGGATTTATTTATATGAACAGGGACAGTGTACAATATACATTAGCCTCAGAAAGGAGAGATGCATTATACCAGGTTATAGCACTTGTGCTAATTTCCACCTGCAGTCCCTGGGCCTATTGTACATGTTTTTAGTGGTAGGGGAAACCGGAGTACCCCTACACAGACACGGGGAGAACATGCAAACTCCACACAGAAAGGCCCCGTCCAGGTGGGAATCGAACCCGGACCTTCTAGCTGTGAAGCACGAGCGCTAACCGCTGTGCTACCGTGCCGCCATGGATTTCAAGATACATTAGGGTCGTCGACATAGCGATAAATAATTCAAAACATTGCAGCTCGATCTTTTGACTGGTCAAAACAAAAGAGAATTCATCCCATTAAACTCGTGAATATGCTTTAAACTGAATGTAGTAATAGTAATAGTAAGGGATCTGAGTGCACTACAAAAGCAATGCTGGGAAAATCAAGGTAGGCACAGAACAAGGGGGGGGAAGTGGGAGATTTATGCTAAACGTGTTCTGACTGACAAAGCGGCGTCTTCTCAAGGCTCTGCAGGAGATCGGCCCTAATCCCGCTCATAAATTTTATATTAATGCCAGAGGTAACCAAGGTTGTTTTTCCCCACCATTTCCGCAGGTCCATTAAACACACCTAATGCATTCTTATGTTCGCTTGTTTCTCGTCTCTCTAAGTGGCTTGGCTGAACGGCAAAAGCTCGTCCGCGGGAGATCGCCGTTTGTTCCTGGAGGAGAGTGATGGGACTTCAGTGGCAGTGCCTTCTGTTCGGGGTTGACTGGCTTAAAGATAAAAGTTCACCTTCCTCTGCACCTGTAGCTACTGTAACCTTGCTTTGGCTGCAGCTAATAAGACAGGCTGTCGGAGAGAGAGAGGCAGAGGGGGGAATCGCACCCTCCTCAGGTATAAAAACGAAATAACTAGTTGCAATTTTCCGCCGTACAAGTGACAGCTGTCTGTCTCCGCAGCTTTGAGTAAGAGGAGTCAAATGATGCCTGTGAGCAATTTGTAGCTTCTGAGCCACAGTCTGCGCCGTTAATGCCAAGTTTCGACGTTCACACCTCCACAGCTCCTTCTTCTCTGCTCTATTTTAAGACCTAGCCTTAGCATCCGCCCGCTCTCCGAAATGTATAACAAAACAACTTGTGTCTCATTGCAGCATGTTGCAGCGAGTCCGTTTTCATAAACAGTGCGTTTAGTGCCATTAGAAGCATCATAATTACACTGCCTTTTTTTTTTTTACATGTAATTTAAATGTATTCTTTTTTTATGATATCAATAAACAGTTAAATTAATTGGATAAAAACATCTTAATGAGAGTAGGAATTATACCGTACCATATTCAATTTCTAACACATTACAGTAACTGAGCTCCACACAAAGAATCCACTTGCTCTATGGCTATTGAGCTTTAACAACATACTACTGATTAATTGCACATAAGATCGAAATAATACTAGCAGTTCTACACAGAAACATACAGTAGTAAAAAACAAGAGCAGGGAACAGCATCCCTGACTTTCCCCTGTTCATTGGCATAACACAAGATACGGAAACATACCGAGCTGTATAATGCTGATAACGCAAACTTAAAGAGCAAATTATTTGGATGCTTTGCCTCTCGACAGACCACATACATGTTCAACATAGTGGAGAAAAGTGTATGCTACACTCTACGAAACATGGATTAGAGAGTGCTCGGTCAAAATGGTGGCTTCACTTCTCTTCACGCTTCCAAGAAAAGGCAGAAAACATGTCTCTCAGTCCGACAGGAGCCACGGAGCCGGTTTGATCTCTGCTTGAGCTCCACTTTTCAATTGCTAGTCACCGAGATGTGAGAGCACATGTCTGCCATTTAGCTGGACGGAAATATGGAAAAGGCTGCAGAGGCAGACGGGTCTATCTCCTTCGAAGCATCTCGGAAGCCAAAAATGTATATCGTAAGAAAAAGGTTGTTGAAAACTAGTATTAGAAAAATGTGCCGACGGGAAAATAAGCTTTTAAATAATCTGCTATAGTGGTAAACAGTGTTGAGTAAGTTACTAAACAATTTTAATATATTCAATATTAGTGATTACAGCTTTAATAATGTAATATGTTTGTATTACATATTACTGTTTCAAAAATGTAGCTGAGATTCACTACTTTGAGTTACTTTTGGCAAAATCTGAACTGAAAATAGTAATAAAGTCACCGAGCAAAAGTGCTGTCAGAGATTTCCTTTTCTTCACCTTCCCCCATTCTCTCATGTCTTGTTTTGACGACATTAACTACAGACTCCGGATCTTATTCACCAACCTCCAACTTGGTTTGGCATGCTGCATTTTATTTTGGGGGCGGTTTGGAATTTTTTCATTCATACATTTAAATGCACTTGCAATGACTAATATATATTCACGTATTTAGTTTTATATTCCTTAGTTACTAAAAGTTAACACTGGTGGTATATAAAATCAAAAGCTTTTCAGTGCATTCAACTAAACCAGGTCTAGAATTAATAAGCATAAATTTGAAGTTCCATTGGATAACATTGTAAATGGCACCAGGCACTAAATAAGGCCACAGATTTATGTTTTCTGAAATAACACCAGTGTAATACATGCAAATAAATTGTAAGTTTTCTGATATCAGCTCCTTATATATCGCATTGCCCGTCTGCTTCAATACTAACAATTAAAGCCACTCGAGAGACAGGAGGCTGATTGTTTATCTGTATTGTAGCACCGGCGAACCAAAATCCAGCGCGTCGCAGATAAGACATCAATCTTCCTCAGTGGGCCACGCAAATAAATCTGATTATGGACGCAATCATTTTCCCATTCCAATTGTTTTGTCTGCTCATTCCATGCCTCAGCGGCAGATAACACCCTCACCGGCATTTGGCACAAGGTGGGAGCTCCCCTCGCGCTCCTCACACATCAGTGCTGCAGGCCAACTGCCAAAGCAATGATGTCAGATTTCATTCAACAAAAACAGCAGAAGGTATGAATGATAAAATAATCACAATCACTGTCCACTTTAGATCACACAGGCTGGAGATTGTGTGGACCGTAACCATTTGTTTCTTTGTATTTCGCAACAATTTCATAAGAAGTAGTGACACTGGTGTGAATATTGGAATTGAGAAAATATGAAGACGTGGAAACTCGAACCATTTCACGGCAATTTGGTGTTAGAGTAACGTTTTATGAAGGTGGTGGATGTAAATTTGGATGCTCTTAATGTTGGATTTAGAGCAGAAATGATCTTTTATCCTATCCTGGAACCGCCACCTTAACGTGGTGGAGGGGTTTGAGCGCTCAAATTATCCTGGAGCTCTGTTGTCGGGGCTCCGTGCCCCTGGTAGGGTCTCCCATGGCAAACAGGTCCTAGGTGACAGGTCAGACAAAGAGCGCTTCAGAAGCCCCTTATGAGAGACCAACAGGCCCGGTTAGAACCATGAGGCCGTCCTTCTGTGGACCCACCACCTGCAGGAGGAGCAATAAGGGGGAAGACCCAGCAACGGACAAGTGGAAGACAATGGATGGATGGATGATCGTTTAAAAGCTATACATACGTTCCTGAAAGATATCCACAACTGTTTTAGTACCAAATTTACATAACTTGGCTTGCCCTAAATGTTGTCTAACGTTCAAGATTCAAGTGTGAAACATTAGAAAAGACGTGCAAGTAGCTCAAGGTGCACTGTCAAACATTTACACATAAAACATGAAAGATCGTCTTAAAAAGCCAAATAGTTGAATAAGTTGAAATAAGTTACAATAGAATTTAATGTATAAGCTCATACGCCCTTTGTTGGTATTCCATAAATAATAATTTTTCTTTACTGGCAAGGAGCGGGGTAATGTAATAAATTATGCATGTTCTGGGGGTCCAATGACACCATTAAAAATTATGAATCCAAGGGTTACGGAGAGAAAAGGATATAGCGCAATGTGAGCAGCATATAAAGAAAAATAAAAAACAAGCAAGAATGGGAAAAGTGCCAAAGGTCTAAAAATTGACTTGATGAAGTAATTACAGCTATTAACTGCATTGCCGCTGATAATAGTACAAAGCCTTAATAATAAGCCCCAAGAGCTAATTCAATGTGAAATAAAGTGATCACAATCCTGATAATAAGATGCAGCGCTGTCAAAATATTTTCTGATTATGTGCATAATTGTACTGAAATTCCCCATTCGCTCTTCTAAAGGAATTCATAAGCCTTGCAAGTTTATGACACAAAGTATCCACTCATACTTGAATATGGAATGCAGCTGAAAACTAAACCGTTAAGACAAAATGCAACAGAGATTTTATCAGAGGTTTTATCATTAAATGCATTGAAATGTCCAAAGCCGTCATCATACTGAAAAACAAACTTAAAAGTGAATTAAATAAATACGTTTGACGCTATATTGAAATAGTGATGTTTTGGTATTCACCCACCCATCACTACTTTATAAACTTGCCCCAGAATTTTCCTCCTGAAACCAAACTTGTTCCTTATTGTTTTCCCCTGAACTGCATTTTTCACAATCCACTAACACATTTTCACATTACTGTACATTGGAGCATGCTCTCAAGCGGAACAGATTTATTGGTGTTCCCGTGTTGGATCTGATAATGCATTAAAAGCATCCACAGTGAGCAAACTAAGGTCATTCCTCTGCTGTGACCCGAATACGCAACGACAGCAACTAAAACAAATTTGGCCTCAGCGTTGCACCCGCCAGCCTCTAAGCACATTTACAGAGCGGGGGCTTACATTCAACAAGGTGACAAAGCATTCTCTTAAAAAAACACACACACACACACACGCACGCACACACACACACTAGATAAAAGACTAATTTGTTCCAATTTTGCTGGAGGGATTGCTTATCGGAGAATTCAAAAGTAAGGTCAAAAAAGAAAGCAGTCACCGAGCTCGTGATAAGATAGTGGTGGAAAAACAAAAATCAACCCAGTAACCTTTCACAGACTGAGTTTTGCTCCTGATCTTTAAGAGGTTGGTCCCGTTTATCAGAGGATATGACAAAATAGATTTAAATAGACAGGCATGAGAATTAGTCTGTGCATGGCAGTGGTGTGGAACTTATAAGCTTCTTCAGGTTATACATTATTGCTTTTAACTCGATACAGTTTGATGTATGCATTAGTAATTAGAGATGCACCAATTTTTTTTGCTTCCGATACCGATACTGGGGTTTGGGTATCTGCCGATATCTGATATTAACCGATACCAAGAGACTTTCTTAAAAGTGGCTTTCTCTGAGTGAGAAAGTGAATGGTCCTCTTATTTTCATTGTGACATCAATGAAGTATTTTCTTGTCATGATGTTGCAGATCAATTATCAATCATATTAATAAACCAATGGAAAAAACAAGGATCACTATTTTTTTGACACTATCCTCGGGACAGGTTATTTTACACAACAGCTCAAATGAAGTGATCTGATCGTTACAACTTGTGCATTACAAATATGTCCGTCCGTCCGTTTTCTTCCACTTGTCCGTTGCCGGGTCGTGGGGGCAGCCGTTGGTAGCTGCCCAAATCACATTGCACCAGCCCCTATGGCTCCTCCTGCAGGTGGTGGGTCCACAGAAGGACGGCCTCATGGTTCTAGCCGGGCCTGTTGGTCTCTCATAAGGGGCTTCTGAAGCGCTCTTTGTCTGACCCGTCACCTAGGACCTGTTTGCCATGGGAGACCCTACCAGGGGCACGAAGCCCCCGACAACAGAGCTCCAGGATCATTTGCGCGCTCAAACCCCTCCACCATGTTAAGGTGGCGGTTCCAGGAGGGGACAAATATGTTAGATCAGTTATTCTTTAACAGCATTTCATAAACTAAGATAAACAAACACTTGGCCGCTCCAGCAGTGCCCGATATTATTTGATTAGGCTACTGTAGATATTTCTTTAGTTTCGGAGCCAGCCTTGATCAGTTCTCGTTAGCATTGGCATGCAGCAATTGAATTCTCCAGGTTCTTCCCTTCAAAATCATATTCAGCATGCCCATCATATTCACTTAGTTGGTGAAAGATGTGTTTTTAAAGCGCTGAGAGCTGAAACTGCTATCGGTTCAGTATCGGATATTTGTAGCCAATACACGATATCGTATTTTTTCCAGCATTGGCTCCGATATGCCATACCAGTATCAGATCGTTGCATCCCTATTAGTAATGCATTGTTTTTCTGGTTTAGACATTATTAACATGGAATTTTTAAATCATTTAATCCAATTCATGTCTATTTTAGGCCCTTTTTAGCCACAGCTCAGTGGCTTGAGGCCTGGTGGTACTTGGAAGGTCAAATATTTCATGAAGTGGAACTTGATGTGAAATTCTCGTCTATAGCATCGAAGTCACTGCTCCATCTATAACTGTACAAATAAATCGAGGCACCTGTTCAACAAGATGGACAGAATTGTATAACTTCACTGATCACAAAATTACCTAAATATTGTTGGACACAAAAGGACACAAAAAAACATTGAAAAGTTATCCAGAAAAAGCAACATTGGTTTTATGCAGAAACCTGATGAGAAAAATGCACAAACACGTGTTATATGAGTCACATTTCACCCATACACAAACATACTTGCAAACATGCAGTACATAATCTCTTGAAACGCAGGCAATTCTGGCTTTCAGTCCTTATCAGGGAACACTGTTTATCTTCAAGAAAAATACATAAATCGGGATATTTTCTGCAGTATGGAGAGTTAAACGTTTTACATAGAAATGAAAAAGAAAAAAAAAGCACAAATTAGACAAATGGTTAAACCTGCCAATAGTAAACTGCACATCCTTGAAAAATAAAAGCAGAAGCGAGGGTTATAACACTATTTGCCAAACAATGTGAAGAATAGGACAAAAACGCAGTTGTGAGGTTAAACAACCGGGACTTTATAGGGGTCACGTTGCGGCCGACACTTCAGAGACGCTGCCATTTTCACTGTAATGAAAGAAGCTACATCTATCAACTTTGTACTCCACCTGTTCCAGAGATGAAGCCGGAGTGAGGGATGGCCCCAACTCAAGTGTCTCTCTTTTATGAACCACCCATCATCTGAGGATCCATTCGGAGGCTGATGGTAGTTCACAAATGATTTCCACTGCACACTTCCTGTACTCTTGGTCGGCCTCAAAGAGAAGATCCTATGAGTTATTGACAAGAAGAAGAATGTGAAGAAGCGCAAGAATAATGCGGGGCCAAAAAGTTCTTTGCTGGAGAGAACACACACAAAAAAAAGCTATTACAGGGGAAATGCTTGCAGTCGTTTACTACAAACGCAGAGGTCTAAGAAAAGAAGCGAGTTTAGACGGATGACCATTTCTGTACTAAAAAAAAAGGTTTGAAAGTTTAGAGCGAATGCCAGAACTGAATGATGTGTCAATAATAAGAAATGAAGGCTATTCCAAACCAAAAAATGAAAACGTTGCCATTTTATATTTGAGCAGTAAATTGTTGCAAAATCATTTAGTACAAAATACACAGTGTTTCAACCTTGGTGAAAAAGAAACAGCAGCAGTAATAACAGCAGTAATTCTAATGAACAGAATTTTACAAATACTTCACAAAGCCCTATTACTTATAAAATTCCACATTTTTTTCTTTCTATACTTTCTGCAAAAAAAATAAAATAAAAAAAGAGGTAATTGCGCAAGATACTGCTTTAAACATTATTTTCCAAAGACTAACTAAAAAGACAGCGACCCGATCTACTCAATGAACATGCGGGCTTCTGTATACAGGCCTGCAGTCATTTATGATGGCGGACTTAGGCTCTTGCTCATTATGGCCTGGGCAGAGTGGGGGCATGGGGGCCTGTGTTTTGGCCTTTGTGTCGCATTACCAGGTCTGCCCTGTCACTGCGGTATCACACGCAGGTTTATTGTATTTGGAGAGCGGGCGGCCGCGCTTCACACCTACACCCTTAGCTGTCATGGCCGCCGCTCAGCATTTCCTGTGTCTGCGCGGTGACAGGCACAGAGCGGGGTAATGGCTGTGATGTGGCAATCTTCAGAAAATGAATGCAAGTAATGAGTGGGAGCTGTTACAATTGTCCGTCTGCCAGTCGCTCAATATGGAAAATAATAGGGAAGCACACAAAAGATGTCGATGTCACAAGGGCCAGAATCAAAGATGTTAGCTATAAAGTTTCAGTAAAAGATGCCGTTTTAGAGTGAAGTTGTGCTTGCTGTACTGAAAATAGTGGTGATGCTCGCCATATCTGTATTTCTTTAAACCTAATAATTTCCTTTTCTACACAGGTTTCTACTTTAATATGCTGATGTTAACGACAGTATACCAATGCACGCATGCTGCGCATACAGAATGTCTAATCAGGAAACAATTGTGTTTCACAATGGAGCTTAATTGTAATGGCCTTTAATAAGAGACTTAAAGACAAGTTGAACACTAACATTACAGACAAAAGCTCGGTTTGAAATAAGTGTTTCTTCACCCTTCTTCCACATTTCATGGCACTGAACACAAAGTCACTCAGAAAAAGCAATAGAAAGAAAAAAAACCTAACTAAACATTTGAGTCTCTCTTAACGCTTACGCTTTTGATCAAGGTTAAAGTCTGTGTGAAATAGTTTGAAACGTACTCCGATTAACAATTGGAACCAAATCAGCCACGTTTTTTTTTTTTAATTGCCGTACCTCTAACAAGCACAAGGTCAAAGAAACTTTACAGTCAAAATAATCTTACACATTGGGGAATTCAACAATATTTTTGAGGAGAATAGATTTCTCATCAACCTTTAGGGCCGCGTATCTACTGAAACGTGGGTTAACTCGCTCCTCAAAGTGGACACAGAGAGAGAAGATGATTCAGTAACACGGCCCGCTCGCAAAGATCACGCCTGTGGTATTTGCCCCCTGCAAAACCCACGACATTGCCTGTAATCTACAATGACAAAACGGGCAGCTGCTGTTGACTGGGGGGACGTGGCTCTTGATCACCCACATCGCCGTGACAGGCCGGAGGGGGGGAGAGAGAGAGAGAGAGAGAGAGAGAGGGGACAGGACCGTTAATGTATCATTCCTTGGGCCTCGGCACCCCGTCTCAACGGCAGTATGAAAACATAACTGTAATGAAAAACCTATTGATCCGAGGCGCTTCCTTTTAGACAAATTGCACCATTTTCTGTCTTTTCAAAGAGGGGCCAAAAAAGGAAAACCGCCGGGGACATCATCATAATCAGCCGTCGCGGGGGGAGGGATAAATTAAAACTCTTTGCTTGTCTATGTGTGACTCATGGGCATTTGTTTTCGTCACTGAAATAAGAGTGGAAGTCGTTATATTGTGGGGCTTGCAGTGAATGTACACTAGGGATGGGACGATACACTTAAACTCACGATACGATGCACCTCGATATGTCAAAGTCACGATACGATACGTCACGATACGATATCAAAAAAGAAAAAAATATTACTGTATAATAACAACTTGTTTATTTTTGTTTCAGTTGAACACAGGGAAACACGAGGCCTAACAGGCCAAACACAAAAAGAACACTCCCTTAGTGCTGCTCTAACCCGAGGTTAATGTATCTCAGGACTGGTTCTTCTTAAAAAAAAATAACATATCATTCCTGTGACTTGACATGACGACGCACTGCACCATTCCCCGGATATATATATATTTTTTTCATTTAATAATAATAATAATAATACATCGAACTTGTATAGCGCTTTTTGGACACTCAAAGACGCTTTACATCAGGGGTGGCCAACTAGTCGGAGACCAAGAACCGAAATGTTCAACCTTGATCCTGTGAAGAGCCACAAAGGCACCGATCATTCGCGAGATCCAGGGGCGGTAGTTTATTGTGATTAAATATAATATGACCGTTATATTTAATCACAATAAAGTATAACTTTATGCCTGGCCTTTTTCTTTTGTTTTAATAATTGTATTAGATGTAATAGTTTTACTCCTCACCAAGATTGAAATAAATGTATATTAAATAAACTGACATTTTGTGCTGTTCTGCTCTGACTGGGATAGAATTATATTTTTTTATTTTTAATGCTGGAGTGTGTTAGTGTGAGGGGCCCTGCCCACTGAGCCCCCTCCTCTGGTTCGCCCCTGGCCTGTGCGCTCAGTGTCTGCAGCTTGGTCCTGACTGGACTGTGCAGAGAACGAACTTTAGGCTGCACAAAGTTCATAAGCTTTAATCAGGAGCCTCTGGAGGACGTCTGCGGTTATGTTTTATGTTGCATTTGTTACAGTTACAGCATGTGACAGAAAAGTCAATGACTTTGCGTATTTCCGCGTTACGATGTCGCGCTTCGCATCATATGCTTCATTAGAGCTCCGCTTTTTTCCATTTCCTAATTTTGATCTTTTTCTGTGAATATGAGGCCAACTTTCGTCAAATAAAGAGTAGGCTAATCAGAAACTTGAAAAGCACAGAAGCTGATCCCAGTACCACAATCTGCCTGACTGTTGTTTAACCTACATCCCGCTTTGAGTGAGGCTGCTGCACGCGCACCTTTTACACGCCGCCTCGAAAAGGAGGGAGATACGGACATTCATGCGTGTAGAGATGGGAACACATGAACTATGGTTGGATTTGTGGTCAAGATTCTTAAAGACTATTACAGTTTATGGGGAATGTGTAGGCTACCATGCGGCTCGAGAGCCGCGTGTTGGCCACCCCTGCTTTACATAAAAGAAAAAAATATATATATATCTTTTTTTTTTATTTTTTTTATTTCGCGATCCATTTTTTTTTAACTCGATGCATTTCGTCACGTTTTGTATCGCGATATTTCGTCAAACGATATTTCGTCCCATCCCTAATGTACACCAGCGGAAGAAGGAGATGTCAGGAATGAGGCAGCCCCCAGTTTATCGGCGTAATTATTCTGAAGGCCATCTCTTCTTTGATTTAGCCAGACCTAGGCTCATGTGTCCTTGATCGAGTCGTCATGTTGTTGCTGCTCTCTGGACGCCACTGCATCTGCTCTTTACCCGCCTCAAAGGTATAAAGTATTTTAAAAAAAAGTGACTCAAGGCAAAAAATACTTTCGCCTTATTTAGACATGGCTGCTAAAGTGAGCTTCAGACATTGTGGGAGACGTAAAAGGGCATTCATGTGCTCCCCAAAGGAAACGCTTGTCAAGCTAACATGCACAAAGTGACGAGACGGACAGCTCGGGTTGATAACCATCTTGCCCGTGTGCAGTCGTCCTGCAGTTCTAAATTAAAGATCGAGCGATAGGCAGCCACCAATCTAACAGAGCGATCTCCATTCTTTTGGTCAAGGGAAGGGACCTGGAGGAAATAGATCAACCCAGTGTCCCCGGGGTCAAGGGTTTGTTTAATGAAGTTTTATCGCTGTTCCCTGCCCCTTTCTCTTATCATTAGGCCGGTCATAGACATGTACGTGTGCACTTCAAATAGACTAGAGGATCTCAAACATGGCCCTATGGCACTGGGTGTGTTGCACATAACTGGAAATTATCCCGCTACACTTTACATTTTTACACCTCGAAACACCTTCGAAAACAAGACAATAACCCACAGTACCATAGGGAAAACCCTCAACCTCCTAACTCACAACCTCTGGAGGACAGTAGTTTGTTACCACTTTGAATTTTTTAAAAAGCCTTTACGCTCTCAATAAAAACACATTTTCCTCTGTTCACAATACAACAACAGCCAGTAATCCATAAGGGAATTAGCAAACAACGTTTTTTTTTTAATGGCTTATTTTAACACTTTAAATTGTCACAGTTTCCACGGAGACTAAAACACATTTTCTGACAATGATGAGTTTTACAGGCCACTGTTTTGACCCTGCGTGCGACGGAGACAGAGATGTGCTGTGACAACACGGATGCCAAGCGATTTTTTTTCCCCGTGCGATGCTCTGCAGAATGTGGCACATCAGACATTTGGATAAGTGCTATAGGTGTAATATTCAGATACAATAGGGCATTACATTGTTGTGTTAGAACTTTTCACTGGGATGCAATGTGAGGATCGGTTCTTACGCAAGAATTTAAAACAAACTATTCTTCCAACTTCTGAATGGGAAAAAGGCTTCAAAATGGCACCCATAATAGGGAAAAAGTCACTGAATCACATGGATAAGAATATGTGATTTTTAAATAGCTAACACAGGGGTGTTGATTAAAAGAACAATAGATCCTTTGACAGCTCATTTAAATATGACTCTTGAGACTGATATAAGAAATTAGAAGTGCATTCCTCCTAATAAAAACACTGTGGCAGTCTAATATGGAGGATTGAAAGTGCCACAATTAAATAAATAAATGCACCATTAAATAATTATATAAATGTGTCATTAATTAAATAAATGTGTCATTAATTAATTAAATTACCAATGATTCTGTGTAAAAAAATATATATAATTATTTATCTATTTAATTATTTATTTCATGGTCCTGTGTTGCAGTGTTTCATGAATTAATTTTATCTGTCAAACTCGCCCATCAAAAGTTGTGGGCGGGCTAAAGCCTGGTTAACTCAAATCTTGTCTAATCCATTGCTTTGGCCTGAAGTGTTTTTTGGAAACATGGCGGCTACGCTGATGGAGGACCTTCATGAGGTTTCAAGGGAGTTGGTGCGAGATATTTTCGACCTTGCTGAGTATGTGGAAGCAGGACCTGCAGACCCCGAGCATATACAGAATAAAGCGGAGGAATTTATTGAAGTTCTTGGAGTTATTTCCGCACTTTCTGACCAAGGCATTGACCGTAGAGTGACCGAAATTTTAGAAGAAGTACTCTACAGGGGTGCTAGTCGGAATGTGCCGTTGCCTCAATGCCCCGGTCGCAATGTACCGCATCCATTGGTTTTACCGCCACCTACCGGGCGGATGAGTGCTCTTTACGATTATTGAGAAACAGCAGATATTAATTTAAAAAAAGTTATTTCTTGACATCCCTTGATGGAGTGATCGAGGCTTGTGTTTAGTTGTTTTTGCTTGAGTATTCAAACATACGTAAGGGAGAATAGCGCCACCCAGCGTATCGGAGTATGTTCACTAGTCTGCGTAAATCCATTATTCTGGAATTGATTTGCCTTGACTCGATGAGCAGGATGACCAATCAGGTGTTAGGACCTACCCCTCAAACTTTGATGGGCGAGTTTGACAGATAAAATTAATTCATGAAACACTGCAACACAGGACCATGAAATCATTAATTAAATAGATAAATAATTATATATATTTTTTACACAGAATCATTGGTAATTTAATTAATTAATGACACATTTATTTAATTATTTAATGGTGCATTTATTTATTTAATTCCATATTTAATTAATTAATGACACATTTAATTAATTAATGACACATTTATTTAATTATTTAATGGTGTATTTATTTATTTAATTGTGGCACTTTCAATCCTCCATAGTCTAATGGATCAAATGGAATTGATTTCTGCACTCCCTGTTTTATATGAAAATAAGTTACCACTACAACAATGGTCATTTACCCATAAACAACCTTTTTTCACCAATCTTTCAAACAACTCTTACTCACAGCATTTTCTTCACACCTCGCTAAACTTGGCGCAATAAGGTATACACGTCATATTGTATAAAAGAAGGTCTTGACTGGTTTTTAATAAAGAACGCGCCAGTTTTGCTCGGAGCGCTCGACTGTATAACTGCTCCCGCTTCATATGTGTCATGACACTGACACAAACCACAGCCCACAGCCTTAATGGGGTCGCCCTATTTTCTCCATACCATCTCTCATCTGTACAGCCAGTCTTTGTTCCTCATCGCACAATCTGGAGATGTTATTAGTGCGCAGCCGACAGTGATGTTGGGTGACAATGCTCTGGCCAGGACAGTGCCCTCTGTGTCGTCAGAGTGTCACTCAGCCCCTTCACATGCCGTCAGCTCCCAGCCTCCATCTTTGTTCTGGTCCGATCAAACACTCTGCTAACCGGCAGCTTCAGAGGTGGGTATATAAAGTAACCACATTTACTGTGGCATTTGGAATTGTACTTTAACGACAAAACACTTCAGCACCTCCTTGTAAACTGTATTGTACGGCTGCTCGATTATAGAAAAAATATTATCATAATTATCTTGAAATCACAAATATTCAAACAATTATTTGACAATTAAAAACATCTTTATTTGATTTATTTAGTAAAAAAAAATTATGTAAAATATGCTCACCTGTCCAAACCAATGCTCTATTAACAGCTCTATGTCACACCTGCACCTTCTGGCCAGCCCTCACACCTGCTCAAGCAAACCAAGCGTGTGGCCTGATGACATCATCACACTGCGCTGTTTGTTTATGTCGGACCATAGCATTCACCATTAGCCCATGAAATGTGAAGGAAACAGAAACAAAAATCCCAGTGGCATGAAATGATGTGTTTGTTTTGAGCTCCGTTTGTGACATTGGCTCCTCTGAAGAGTTTCAGACTCTGCTGCACAAAACTAGTGCCTGGGCAAAGGACATAGGGGCTTCTAAACAACTGTTCTCCTTTCAGCAGAAGGTGAGCACTTATCAGTAGCGTTATCTCAAGAGCTAGGTATAAAAAATATTCAAATTATCTACGACAAATACAACCATTCTATCACGCTGCGCTGGTAGTTCAGCTGATCAGACGCTCTCAAACAAACCGCGCAGCAGGGACTTCACACGCTTTGGATGGACAAGCGGAAGGGCATCCTTAATAATCGTTTTTTTCTCGATTATGCTATTTTTGTAATCGTTTAGTGTAATAATCGAAATCGTAACTGAATTTACTGTATTATGGGTTTCTCTTTTTACTTCAACTTTGATGCAGTCAAATTTAAGGTTAGAGTCTTGCCAAAGGGTACAACTGCAGTATGTTGATATCGCAGGATCAATCTTGCATTCTGATTGGTGAGCAGCAACACTACAGAGCTGCGGCTGCCTCAAGGTGCAACAGCTTACATAAGATATAGTACTAGAGTATTTTCAAGATGTTTTATTCATATTTGTATTAGTTTCAGCAAACTGGGTGGTTACATCTTGAAGTAGATGCCACGAGGCTTCTTCTTTCAATATAAATCTGCCATTGCTGCATGTCAAAACACAAAAATTAGGCACCAACGTGCAGGCGGGGGCTTTCCCACTCAAACATTTTGCTGGAAGTGGCATATTTTTGTCTTTGTGTTGCATTTAGGACTATTGTCATCACATTTGAGCTCAAAAACATGCAGAGTTTTGGCACAGCGGCTGTGTAGGATGATAAGAGACGAGCTACATGGCCTGTTTGCGGCTGATAACTGGCACTCGGCACAAATCAAAAAACACCTTGGGGTGACTCGCTTCATTTGTGAAGTCCATCGTCATACAGCAGCGGAAGAAAGTATCATGCCTCGGTGCCGCCGCGGAATGAAAATGCCTGCCGAGTTGTCAAATCTTCAAGTTAAATGCTTATGCCATGATTTAGAGGCATTACTGGCCAATCAGCAATAACTCTACACAGCATATCTCAGCAACAGAAATGAATACTAATCTTTATTCTTTTGTTTATCACCCGAAATGTGGTGGGGTGACTTAATGTGGCCAAACAAGCAGTGAATCAGTCAGTGGTTCGTTTGTGCTGAACGCCACACAGAGACAATGGCACAGGCCTCTCCATAGACTGTTAATGGCTTTGCTTGGCAGCCTCTGACTTGCGGGAGCTTGGGCCCCACTGTTTGCTTTAGGCACTAGTAATTCACCAGCTGAGCAGGGTCTATGCATCTGTGCGGGCTTAGCGTAAAATCTCCGACTATAGAGAAGATAACGAAGATTTTAAAAAATTGCCAAAACGGATACAGATATATATATATATTTTATCTAATTTCCATGGTAGTTTTGTGTATACCAGGTTGTTGGAGAGCTGCTGTGTTCTGTTGGTTAATGCAGTCGAGTCAGGAAAAAATTAGACAAAAACAATGATACTGATAAACAAAGCTCTCCAAGTTGAAAAGCACACACATTGTGCTTCAACATACAGTGAGTGGGATAAACCCTGGATCAATCTGGATAGGTAAATTGAGATTTGCGAAGAAACAGGAAAGCACAGAACAAAGCATATTTAACAGTGACATTTCGTACAACCGCCCGGCTCAGCGAGGAAAGTCGATTATTTAATCAGTACGTCAGTGAAAATGGCAATGCACAGCCATATGCAGGGCAGGTAGCAGAACAAGAAATTAGGGAAAAAGCTAAATTGCAGTCGACTACAACAATGAATCAGCCTCATTCCACTGCTCCCAATGCCCGTGCAGTAATTCGAAAGTAGTAAATGTAATTTTCAACCGGCGAGTCATAATTCTGCTAAGCATTAAAATGATTGGATTTATTTTTAATAACTTTGAGCACTTGGAAACCACCAACCAATCACACAACGGTGAAAGACTTCAGACTCAAAACCACAAATGTCCTAGTTCAGGGGTAAATGCGCCGTGCACTGAGCCAGTGGTTCCCAACCTTTCTTGTCTCGCATAACCCTTATCTCACAGGGGCCAGTTATTTAGCAAACGGTCAGAATATCACTAAAATTAACTTTAAAAAAAAATCATATTGCAATACATTACAATTTCATATTCTTTTTGATCTGATATAATTCCAAGGACCTCCTGGGGTCCCCACACCCCTGGTTGGGAGACACTGCACAAAAACACACCTTGTGAATGGAGTTATTTTATTATAAATTTTTTATTTATCATAATTACAATGACTGCATTGAATCAAGGAAAAAATAAAACATTACATTTCGTTCTATGATATATTGCAATATTATTTTTACTGCAATATTAGGTGACACCATATCCATATCGCAAGAAGACACAATACTGTATATCGCAAAATCTGGTCTTCAATTGTACATGTTGTACTAATAGAGTGACATGTATTGCCGCCCTTGTTCTCACTCCCTATGTCTTTGCATAGCACGGCATAATTAGATGCATACCGTGGATCTATCAGGGAGCTTAGTACCACATACTGTGCGGATATTGTGAACCAGGAGGATCATTTTCCACCAGTCTTTTTTGTACCTGGATTTTACACTCAGGTTCTCAATTCCAATTAGACTGTCATAACGGAAATAATGGAGATGAATCATCTTTCAAGGCCTTTACCTAATGCGTGATAAGGTATTCCATAAAAAAAATAAAAAATCCGATGCCTCAAATGAAGTCATTAAAAAAAGCTGTAAGAGCGAGATGTGCTAAAACATCTCCGGAGCTGGCCCACATTCAGACTCTTTTAAATTGGACACCAAGTTGGTCATTAGCAGACGCATGGCATAAATACCTCCTTTTATCCACAATACCGGTCAGCACATGTCAGCCCGCCCTTAAGATAACACTAATTAATTAGTTAACGATGTGCGGGTATATGTGAAAGCAGTAATTACAATGTGCGGCTGCATGAATTTAAAAAACTAAAACTAAAATGACACTCCTATTGCAATTAGATTTGAAATGTATGCTTGGTTCAATCCTGGAACAGTTTACACTGCACGTTTAAAAAATGTCCAGGAGCCTTGACATTTGAGAAAAGAATGACATGTGAAATCTAAAGTAATAAAGAAACTAGGGCCAGAGCGATATGGATTTTTGGGGTCCGATACCGATATACAGTATCGGCCGATATATTGAGACATTTAATTTGAGGTAATTTTTGTATTGCTCAAATAGCCTACAGATAAACATTATTATCATTGTAAAGGTTTAATCAGAAATATACTGTATCTAATAGAGGTCGACCGATATATTTTTTTCGAAGGCCGATGTTGATGATTGGGAATTTTGATTGGCCGATGCCGATAGTCCCTTATGAGAGACCAACAGGCCCGGTTAGAACCATGAGGCCGTCCTTCTGTGGACCCACCACCTGCATGAAGAGCCATAGGGGCTGGTGCAATGTGATTTGGGCAGCTCCAACAACTGCCCCACAACCCGGCAATGGACAAGTGGCATAAAATGGATGGATGGACGATGCCGATATGCAGCGCTGATATTTTTGGCCAAATTTTAAAAAAAAAAGTATTGGAATGTATGAAGCTTCTAAACGTGTCAGTGTTGAACTGTGACAGCAGGGGGTGCTGTATAAGGGGCATAGGGCTGATTTATTCAGGACATTCATCTCTAGTCGGTACAGTACAGAGGGAGCGTGTTTTAAATACAAAAATCAGCAGATTCTTCCAAGAAGTCTCCATCTCTTATGGTTCCGAAATTACCATAATTTCTAGATTATAAGGCGCTACTTTCTTCACACGCTCTGAACCATGTGGCCTATACAACGAAGCGGCTAATTTACTAATTTTTAGGCGCCAACAGCGTCGAGTTTAGACCTTATGCCCGAGCCCGACTGGAAATTCCGGCTGAGATATCATATAGAGGATATAGTCAGCCCTTTTTCCTACTTCGACCACTACTGCGGTGCGGGGAGCGGGGTGCTGCGAGGGGAGTACACATCCAGAGTGTATTGGTCATGTTTCTAAAGCACGGCGAGTCCATCGCTTTATACTCTTATCTCAGAACAGTTTTAACTCACAGTGAGCTAAAAAGAAAAAAAAGTAGTTTGGTGTTCATTTAGTACTTTTATCAGCTGTTATTGTAAAATAACTAAATATCGGCCGGCCGATAGGCTATATTTTATCGGGCTCTAGGAAAAACTCCACGCATTTCAAAATAACTTCGTGGAGAATTGGCAGGTTTTATACAACCCATGGAAAGCCAAGATATTTAGTGTTTTTGTGAAGGATAGTGTTCAACCTAAATAAATGCAGCCTTTTACAATTACAACCATTTTAATCATGCTTAAAAGGGACTTGACACAGTTGGATTTCTTTTAAGTTAACTTGAAAAATGAAATCCAATGCTAATAAATGTAAAAGCTATCAAGGTTGCATTGCCTTTAGCATGCAGTACGTTGAGTGATTGTTTTGCTAGTTGCTTATTTTTGCATATAGCCTGTAGCGTAACCGTGGCCTGGGATTACACCTGTTAAGCCTATGTTTAATATTTATATTTTGTCTACATGGACATAACGCACAAATACACTTTTCTTACCTCAGTTAAAGTCATCCCGGCAAATCTGTGCAAAACGGGATGCAAATGCTGTTGTTTCTCTTTATCCATGCGTGTACTAATAGCGTGTGCACATCATGCACGGGCTTAACACAGAGATTGCAGTTACGCGAAAGACCTGAGGTGGCAGTCGCGAGTAAAAACATGAAAACTTCTATCTAGTCCCTTTTAATTGCACAACCCTAAGTGATTTACTTGAACTGTTAAGATTTCAAAATCAGTAATAACAAGCCTTTGTAAACTTTGCTTGAGTTTAGAAGACTTCAGTAACCCACTTTTTGATCATGAGCTGAAGAACCTTCCACTGACAGATACAAAAAGATCCATCCATCCATCCATCCATTTTCTCCCACTTGTCCGTTGCCGGGTCGTGGGGGCAGCTGTTGGAGCTGCCCAAGTCACATAGCACCAGTCCCAGATACAAAAAGATGCAAAAGGATAACAATAAATTAATAAATCACTCATAGTTACTTACTTGTACTTAATTTTGTAGTATGAAAATAAGAGGGACTTGGGAATCAAACATATTTGGAGCTTTAATAAAAACGAGGCTTGACACAAAACAATCTGCAGCACATCTTCCACCGCCCACACACGATCACTGCGAATGTCAGTTTATACGCACTAAGTACAGCCCCAACGTCTTAACCTGATGTACAATAATAGTAATAGTGAGAACATTAACAAACATTCTGAAAGCTCTATAATAAAAACATTGTACTGTGAGCACTGCAGATTATTTACTAATGAAGTGAATGCCTCTTGCTACATACCCATTATTATCTAGAATACAAGTCGGATGCAAATTGGACACGTTTATGTCCAACCTCAAGAGCTTGGCTTGATCCCAGTTGTGTTTTGCGGGATTAGAGTAAAATGCCCTGTGCATGCTGGAGTAAAGCTGCCTGCCAAATTTTACCAAACAGTCCAATATCTAGTATAACTGAGCCAAATGACTCACTCCACAGTTGTGAGTATTAAAATAAGAGGAGTCAAGTCGTCTCACACTAACTGCCAAAAATAAATGTTCATGTTACTTTGATGGCTGACACTAAAATATGAAATATCTTTTTACTTCCCAGATCTTTAACCACAAGAAAGAGATTTTAAATATTATGTTAGAAATGTTAAGCCTTTAGCGAATCATTAGCACGCAGTAGTAGCGAGCTAATGTTGCCTAGGGATATATGTAGGACGACATCTGGAGCGCAGCTTCTGATCTAAAGATGTTATTGTATAAAAATGTCAATCCATACCCATATTAGTTTGTGGAGTAAATAACAGCAGCAGATCACATTGTAATCTGTTGAGAAATATAAAAGTCTGATTTTGGAGACACAAACTGCGCTGCTGCATAAGAACTGAATTATTAACTGCATGTCTGCGATGAGCCCTCCGTAAATGTAACCTCCATCACAACACAGTCTGGTCATCCCTCGCTGCGCTCCTGGTGCTGTGTTGACTCAGAGTATTTGCTCGCCTAAGGCATCAGCTCTGGACACATTCACATAATTAGGAAAGGTCACAGTGCCTTCTGTCTTGTCAACAAATTCACTTCAAGATGACAAATATCCCAGCCCGGACTGCACCGTGCCGCCCTTCGCTATACTGTCGCCTATCGGGTGCCAGCAGGGCCTGTCTAGGTAGCCTTGGGTCATTTCTAATTATGACTGTTGCATGCCATACTAAAACGGACAAATAATAAGATGTGTTTTTATCATTTTTACTAACATTAAAAGGTTAAACTGTACGAAAAACATAAATAATAACAACAATTAGCATATTGTGGCATTTGAACAGAAACGGACAAGTCAAATAACCTTCGAAGTTACTTCCTCTGCCCCATCTTCATGCATGATGAAGTGCAAGTGGCTTTCACACCGCTCCCTGGTGGCCTTACTAAGGAACTATTAATCTATGGCGCTCTATACTGCATTCAGATGGGCCCTCCCATGCCACCGCCGCTTCCTCCCCGCCTGAAGTAAAGGCCAGGAGTGCACCCCAAGGACCGGACACTCTTATTATGAGCTGCTCCAAGACACCTCCGGGTATCTAAGCACTTCCACAGACACTGACTGATGGCCAATTAGCCATTAGGGGAGGTATTGATCACTGGAGGAGAGGAGGACCTCGGAAACGTCTCTGACCCAGTGACTGTGGGTTTACATTGTGTGTAAATATGAACATTTCACTTTTCAAATTCACTCATTTATCAACAAACTAGGGTTGCAAAAACTTCGGAAACTCACACCTTAACATATAAATAATAATAGGACGACACTCATTAGCGGCGTCTTTGTTGCCGGCGCTATGTACATACCCCAAGGCCAACATAATATTTACCACCCGTTTACAAAAACAACCACTGCTGCACAGAAGTAAGTTCCAGGGGGCCTGACTCTGAGCCTGCTAACGTCACCTTCACATGACCAGGGTTATGTGCTCAAAGTAATCTTCTCCCATCGAGGGAACACAGCTGCATTAAAGGTTCAAGGTCAGCCCTCGTATGTGCTCTCACACCTTCCCACAGTGTGGAGGGAGAGAAACGGAGAGTGCATGTGGAAAATAACTTTTGATTAGAGCCTCTCCAAAAAGACCAAGAACTCGGCTCTACGAGTGCGGCGTGACTTCTCCGCGGCGGCCCTTCAAAACAGTGCTGCGGTCAGTTATAGCTACTGGATACATTTCTTACATCATGAAAGGTGCTGTGAAGGCAATCCAATAATATAAAGTCCCGGGTTCAATTCCTGGGCCATGTGCGGGCATTCTGTGGGTTTGCATGTTCTCCCGTGTCGAGGCAAGTTCCTTTCCCTCAACCTAACCTCACCTCATCTTGAAACATGTACAATCAGCCAATCCTCCAGCTCGGGAACCCTGATCGAGGGTTGCCAGGTCTACGGATATCCTGCAGAATTTGGCGGCTTGTAAAGCTCCTCTGTGGGTGAAAGAAGCTTTACAGGTTTTGGCTGTGCCGTAATTTTTCTTTTAGCTTCATTCTTACTAAAATTCACTTCCAGAGAAAAGCCTCAAATACAAGGCCATCACAGATTCTCTTTCTTTGAGAGGGAGAGAGAGCGAGTGAAGGGGGCGGGTCCGGAACACTAGAGAATCGCTGAGGCTCTGAAAGTGAGTAAATATATGCAGCCGCACTGTTTTTCTGTGGGGTCGGGCTGTTTTTGTAGAGGTTACTGGGCGGGTTTGGCTGCTGACATCTGGCAACCCTGAACGGACCAAACCGAGCTCAAGATCTGGGGAAGGGTTGCCAGGTGGTGCACTGCATCACCCACTCGCTCCTGACAAGTGGCCCCAGTAGTTTTCAAGAATGGGTCGACAATTCATTCTAGTGGTTTTTAAGAACTATTGTGGTAAAATGAAATAATAAAGATTGGTAAAGGTATCGAATACATTTTTGTAGAAGTGGGACCAAAAGGCACAACAGCAGGGGGCACAACATATCGGCATCATCTTCTATCGAGTAATCTTGAGTAAAGTAAAAAGGGTGTCTAAACTAGGGGTGAAGGATATGGACAAAATTTCATATCTCGATATTTATGCCAGATATCTCGATATCGACACGATATAACTACGTTATACAAAAAGTGCAGTTTTAATGATGAAAATCTATATCGTTTATATCTTGCTTTTTCGAAACCCTTGTATGGCTTTCAGGTCATTTTGACACTGGAGCCGCAGCCCGTCAAAATGACTTAAAAGCCACTGAAGATTTTTGTAATGTTTGGTCATTTTAAGGCTATTTTTTGGAGAGTCATTTTTTTACATTAGGGTCTTGAAAGAGTGCAAAATTGACACACGAATGTTCGATATCGATACTATAAATATAGCCTTTGAAAATAAAGTGCGGCGTGTTAGTGGTCAGCAGCAATAGAAACACAACAGTAGATTGAGGGCAATTTGCAAAGTGCTGATTCTCGCCGAGATACCCCTGTGAGTTACGGTCTGCTTTCCCATTGGCGTATCTTATCCCATATTAGAGGTCAGGGGTCAATTTTATGCTCCCTAGATGGAAAAGCACAGATACCGGCTGTACTATGCAGCCCATTTCGAGGGGGGAAACAGCCCAACTTCAGCTGCTAAGCACTCTCGCATAGGCCTGAAACATAGAAATGGGGTAATTGAAACAAAAGGGCAGAGTTTGACAGAGATATAGTGCCTTTTGCAGGGTCTGTGCACCGACTGCAGAAAATAACACAATAACGCCTCCCCCCTCTCGAGGCTCGCCCCACGTCCTCACCCCAGTGTCCTTCTCTCCTCTTTACCAAGCTGCCATTTGCAAATGATAGGCGCGGGGACATAGCCCACTGGAAGATAAAGCGTCTGGACATTTGTAATCAAACCGAGCGTGTGGCATAGTTGTTTAACACTGACCTGTGGAGGCGTGTAGTTTTTACCTTTCACGCATTTGGGTTGAACCATTAGCTTTGCGCTCATTAATCAAAGAAACAGAAAACATTTATTCTCCCTTTGTTGTTTGAATTAAATAACTACATTTGAGTTAACTTTACAAATGTTATATAAAAGGTGCAAGATCATAAAAAGTGCTCATGTAAACAGAAACATTATGCAGTTTTGTAATGCCAGGCAATATACAACATTTAAAATACTTAATTTCTGCTTTTGAAAGGGATATTTATTCCACCTAAATCATCTCCTCATTACTTGTGTTTTTAAAACATTTTGAGTTCATTACTGATACATTTAGCTGCACCAAATCCTTACGCCTGGCCGTTTTACTGTTGTGTGGGCGTTGAATTCATTGCTATAGTAAGTAAGTATTTAGACCGCACCTTTTAAACCTTACACTGCTTGACAACTATAATCAGCAGAGGGAATTAAATTAGACCATTTAAAACTTAATTTTTGTTACGTTAACTTCAATCAATCTTTTTCAGTCCACAAAAGAGGCAATGTTTTGAAGAGAGACATCTGGCAAGGCAGCCATTTGTTCGGACTGTACCGATAAACTCCAGAAACGAGCATTACGCAACAGAATCCAGCTTGTTGTCACTTAATGGTTATCTACTTGCATCATCACGGGCTTTACACCCCGTGGAAATTGCTCTAAGGTTGACAGCGCACATAAGTAGGAAAAATGCCTGATACCAAATCCCCAGCTCCCCTCTATGAAGACAAGACAACAATTGCTTGGCAACGCTCTCACTGGGCACCAAGGAAAACAAACTAAACATCCAGGATTTTTCTCTCCATCTACTTGCTTTGCTGTGTGCTTTGGATGGTCTTTTAGAGGGAATTAACGGGGGACAGGCGACACATGACGGGAAGTTTAGAGGAAAGGGATAAAACACGAGCGACGGGGGAAAAGATGTGTCCGTACTTTAAATAAGGCTCACAGAAGAAATAATACATAATGTAGAAATGCCATTCTGTGCATAAGGACGGCCCGATATTAAGAAAACAAGCAAATTGTCATAACCAAATTACTTCATTATATCATGAATAGGAAATTAGAAAAAATAAAAAAGCAATGTTATAATAGAAAATTTAAGTGGAGTTGGGTGATACGACAATAAAAATGATATCTTGATCCTTGGGACTTTGCTATTTTGTCTTGATTTAGTGATTGTTTAACACAGAACTTTGCTCAAACACACTCTTCTCCTCTCACTCCTCCATTGGACGAGTCTCATCTTTACCCAATCACAGAACAGTGTGAACTTTCAGAAGAAGCGGATAGTTTCTTAAATGTTTAGTTTAGTGTATTAGTTTACTTTGAGCAGTGAACATTCTGCTCAAAAGGAGCGGGCTGAAGCAAGAAGCTTATAAGCGCACACCCCCAAAATCAATACATGTGTGCACATGGTCATGATCAAATCAAGCCAAGGAAAATCCAATCACAGTTTTCTTAGTGTTAAAGAAAGTGGGGATATGACATTTTAGGCACATTGCCGACTCATACCTTTACTATCAATCATAATTTTTTTTTTAAAAGAAGAAAAAGATTATGTAGCTTGGAATAGATTCTGGGCCGTTTTCCTGGCTAATAATGTAAAGAGTAAGGATTTGAAAACATGGTACATAAGCACATCTGACAAAGACACAGTGAAAAGATCACATTTCTGTCATTACGAGCTTCCGTGACGTACAGTGCCGCCATACGTGGCATGTTAAAGCTTCACGCTAAAGAACTTTTCCCTGTCTCTTGTCAGATATTTCAAATCGCTATAAAGGAAAGCACCTTGCAAGCTCAAATCAAGAGTGACACGTCCTCCTCGCTCACAGACTGACTTATGTTCTTCTGTAAAAAGAAAAAAGAAAAAAAAAGACGACAAGTGGGCTTTTGGTGGAGACAAACGTGGAGTCAGCGTTTTGTCCCGTTGCTAAGTGGAGATCGACTGATCCCATCTGAGCCTGTCCGAGCCCAGATGTACAAAGGAGCAGCCACCAAATTACCTCCCAATCCATTTCTGTGGCTGTCCTATAAAAGTAGCCCGTGTGCAGTGTTGTGAGCGCGAGATCATGATTGTACTGACCTATAACACTTGAGTATGTACCAGACAGGGAAAGAGTCTGCCTAAAAGTGACCTTCTGTATCCACCTATATGGACCACAAAACTCCGCAAAATGGGAAAAAACCCAAACAAAATGCCAAAAACTGTGATAAACTCAAAAACAAAAGTTCGAAGTGGTTAAAATGTTCAACACGTTTTCATTTAACATGAAAAAATAAAATAAAATAAAATATAGATATGGTAAGGAGGTTAATGCTGGTTTGCTCCAACTGGCTCTTATTGTATTTAACACTATTAACAGTGAACTGAACTAAATCTTGATTTAAAACATAAATCTAATTGCAATATTTGTCAGATAAAACCCAATTAGACGTCCTTACCAAAATCGTGCAGCCCTCAGACACTTGTATGACTGCTTTAAACAAATGTTACAGCCTGCCTTAATTTTGTACAAATAAAAGCATACATGGGATTTTACAAATTAACTTTGGGATCTTAGTAACACCAATTGAAAGTTTCAAAAATGCTGTTGAAATTATACGTCTCTACCTATTCTTTCTTTTCTTTGCTACATTGAGGATCAGCTTGGGAGCCACTCGGCTCCATCCACCAGTCTATCCATGGAAGAACAAATAGAATGTACAAACACTATCACACCTGTGGGAATTAGGGGGGTCTAAAATTGACCTAAAGCTGTATTTCATACAACTGTGGGAGGAAACCAAAGCACCCAGGGGAGAACAACTGAACAAAAGATGAACATACAAGCCCCCAAACATGAAGTAACTGCTTGTTTTTTGGACAACATCGCCAAATACAAACCCTAGTCAAACATCTAAACCATTTTGAACAAACAGGGACCTGAAAATACAACTGCTTCTTAAAGTTGATTTACGGCTACCCCAGAGCATGTCTGTTTATTTAATCCTAATATATTCATAATTATCCACTAATTGATGCAAGAGTAAAGCCTTTTAATTCATCATCTCACTGTCCCGAAGCAAGAGACGCTCATAACCGTGTTTTCCTTCTTGTCCAAGAAAGGTTAACAGTTTGGCACCTCCTTTTAATGGCACGAAACAAAGACAACTGTGTGGCATTACAAGGAAGTGTTCAGGTTATTTAACATAATAATAATAACAACAACAACAAGATGTATTTGTGTTATGAAACACAAATTTGCACTAAGGCTAGAAGAATCTACTACTACTAACAATAATAATAATAATAATAATAATTATTATGTATTATTATTATTATTATTATTATTATTTTTAATATAAAGTTTGATCAACAATAAATTGTGTATGGCTGTTACAGCAATACCGCACGTTGCAGTTTGGCATCTCCTTTTCACTTAAAGGAGGTCTTTGTCTCACTGTGAAATATCTGTGCGTATTTGCATGAAGTCGACACTGTCTGACCAAGAGCTCCATCATAAAATGCAACTCATCAGCGTGAGTAGGTCGTCTCCTGACTTCGTAAAGCTGTCAGCACAGTGCAAATGCAGCAAGAACGAATGGCCAGGAGCAGAGAAACGTGGAACTGTATAGTGGTTAAAAGGTTTACAAGCAAAGGAAAAGAAATCAAGTCATTACGCACCATTACGCAGATGGTAAGAACTGAAAACATAAGCTGTTCCTCACTGTAAAACAGTGATGCAAGTAGCTAAAATGTTTACGCGGTGCCGGGATTAGCCCCGGACCGGGTTCAGGTGTAGCCCAACTTCCACTCCGACATGACACGGGCGTGCAAATACACTTAATTGCTATTGCTTCTGTGGATCACATAATAGTTGCAGCACAAAACCTCATTATTGTTCTCTCGCGTAGATGTTAAGGTAAGTTGTATCCTTGGCGTTATTACCATTGTAACCTTGAAGGTACGTGCTCATTACTGAGTCCTGGCAAATTAATGAAAAACACAAACACAGTTCGTTTCTACAGAATCCCGGCTGTTAGCATGAGTCGCTTTTGTGGGTTCTTGGGTCACAAGGACTTCGGTATCACGGTGGAGCATAATTGAGCAGAAATGTGTATGATGTACTCACCATAGCAGGTGAAACCAGTGAGAAGGAGCCAGACCACGAGGAGCGTTGCGCCGAATCTAGCGCGGACAAAGGAGCCCACAAGTAAGGGCATCTTGGAGCGGTTTAAATCAGCCAACTTCCAAAAGATACGGAGAGGAGAAAGAGTAGCGCGCACTGGGCTGGTGCAGGTCCGGAGAGTGTCCTCTGTGGCACTTTTCGCCTTTTCTTTACAACGCCCAAGTCTTCTCCTCAACACATATCCTCACGCCGTTCCATCTGTATCCCGTGCATGCGTCCTCGTTGCTCAGAACAACGCATCACAGGTGTAGGGAAATAAACTGCTGCTTCGCGCTCGTCGTCGCTTTCGCTGTGGGAGAATCACTACCCTTACACAAAACTGTCTTTGTCTACTTCAGACCGCAGAAAGAGGCAGTTTCTTCTCTTTGCAGTCACTTTGTAGGCTTAGTGTGAAAGAAAAGCTTGTTCAAATGCGCCAGGAATTGGCTTCAGAGGCAAAACATCTGCTTGCACAGCAATGCTGGACTGTTGAGAGTCAGGGAAGGAAGGTAGAGCAGCGTGTAGCGGCGGAGCAACAAAACCCGGACTGGAGTTGACGGAGGAAGTGGAGTGGTACTACAGCGCCCCTTGTCACAGTGGTATTTCTTGGGTATACATTTACATACTTAAAAAAAAGAAAGAAAAAAAACCTAACCATCAGAATGTAAATGTGTACGTTTCCTACCTCCCGCCTCACATGAAAATGATCGATATCTACGCACTGCTTTGCATACACATCACATCTGCATACATTGGTTTTTCAGTTAAATATGCGCGCGCACTTTGTCTTGGGGCTCTAATGCGTGCAGCGTTGCAGTCGGCGACGGACAAACAGACGAAGAAGAATGAGGATTAGCGCTCCCGTGAGAGAGTCACCTGTCAACAAACTCCGACCCGGAGGTGACTTATGTTGCACATAGCTGTTCCTCATTTTCACTGTGTCAGAGGAGTGATTATAAAGCTTCTCAGCCTGTTTTTTTTTTTTTTTTACAAGGCCTGCTGGAACGGACAGCGCATTATTAATACACTTCACTGGAGGTTTTTGTCTCTTTGTTTGTCCAATTCTCCACTCCCACGTACCAGTCAGCAGAAGAATAATAAGAAGCGCAGGACTGGACCACTGTCTTACCAGCTAATTATGGGCCTCATGTAGATGGATGATTCCTTAGATAGAGAGCTGCTATTACACAAACTCATTAAGACTCCTCGCTCCGTTCCCTGCATCCCCTTTCTAAAGGTCAAAGTCACCGCCAGAGCGGCAGTACAAAGGAGACACGTGCATCCACATCCTTGCATGCCCAAACAGATGACTCCAAAGCCTCGGTTCTCTGATCAAACCCTGACAGCCGACGAAAAGCTAGAGTTAGCAAATACATGCACAGCAGCAACTACTTATATTCTAAAAGCCAATGACTCAGGCCCGGTCACTTGTGTGGTTGCCTGTAATGATCTCTCTCGTTTTTGCTAATCTGCGGCGTGTCCTATCAGCGGCTGCAAGCTGGAGGCATCACAGCGTGTCGCCTTTTTGCTGCAATAGTCATTTAAAGGGAGGTTTTGTGATGTATATAAATGTTTGGTTTAATACATTAGCATTTTGCAGACATGGAATTAGTCTTGGCTTTTTTAAGGAGATATTTGCATGACCTTGCTCTGTTCTTTCTATACCAACACATAGCCTACAAGATTCTTCCCCTCTGGGGCAGAAATCTCCCCCTTTGCTCTTCCCATCAGACTTCAATGGCCAATCAAAGTTCTTGAGGGAGATGGCACATTCGGCTGTCCATCGATTTGTGGCATTGTAATTAATTTTCTCCTCCGTCAATGGCTTGAGTTACAATATATCCGCAGACTGGAGCAGCTTGTTCAGTTGCAATCAATCATGGAGGCCAAGACAGATTTCTCTTGTATCACGCTGAATTATTTAAAACATGTGATCCAAAGAGACCCAGGGCCAGTTTCATCAAAGTGCTGTGTACAGGTCTATAGTGTTACACGTCTCAATTCGGCTGTCTGTCATCAGGAATACAAAGTAGTTTGTGGATGATAATTTTGCACCACAACTCGGCACTCGGCATACAGGGGGGTTTGGCACTATACACTCTCTCTCGACAAGGAGGTTGTGGGTTGAATTCCCTAGGCTACGATCATCCTTTGGTCAAAGACTGAATGTGATCGTGCTACCTTTGTGCAAAGAAATTGGCCCAAATAAATGTCCCACTAGTCTTTGAATGCAAAAGTGTATGTGTACTTTTCTACACCACTTCAGGCCCATAGTTGAGGGATAAGTTCCAGTCACTCAAAACCCCTAAAGCAAATAAGGACACAAAAAAAAGGGACAGTCTAATCACCTTATTCCGGAGGTTCGCCTGGAAGTTTACATGGGACAGGAGAAGTCAAGAGAAAATCACTTCTACGGGAACACAAAGACGTTTTTAGGCCGTGCAGAGAAAAACGATGCAGTGTTGACTTGTTGCTGCAAAATTTCGGCCATTTTACACAAATCAATCTACTAAACATCAGATTTTAGAGGTGAACATTTTCCCTCATTCTCCGCATAATGAACGGACTCTGCGCCCTACCGGAAGTGTCAATACAATGCCGATCCGGGGAAAAAAGAGGTAAAAGTGGACGGGGCGGAATAAGGTGAATAGGATGCCTGCATACTATGGACAGTATAGTATATAGATGCATACTATAGACATGGAGTTTGTTCCACGACCTGTTACACCCTGATTTCATTATAAAACAAGACAACAACAAACATGTATATAATGATAATATCTTTTGAACCACTGTACAAATGTGGGCTATTTCATTTATATACTGTAGCTTCCTAATACGTAGGTGTATTAATAGGATGGCATATAATGAAACCCATCTCCATAGATTAATATTAGCACGAGGCTCATTTGTATGACACAGATGCTTGCGCCGCGGCATCGTTCTGTAAACCGCACAATTACACTCAGAAGATATGCATGCCGTAAAGACAAGCGATTCGCCTGGTCGATGCGCATTGATTGGATGAAGGTGTCTGGCATGAAATTAATATTATTTATTGTTTACAAACAACACAGCGGTCCCTGGAGGAGGATAGCGCTCGGTCGGCCACTGCCGGAGTTCCTGCCCCGGGCTTGTGGAGAGACAGACTGCAGGAGGGTGTATCAGCTTCCATCATGACCACAGCTTCACAGCCTATTGTTTTGTTTATATCAAATTAAACTGCAATGCTCCTCTGGAGAGATATAATTGACCACAGCCTCAGATTAAATGACTGTAAAGATCTTAATAAGCCATCAGCGCATTGCATATTACATAGCAAGCACTTATGAGAATGCAGTCCGTTGAGAATGAGGGTCGGTGTTTGGATGGTGCAGCGTTTTAGACTTTAATTACAAGAAAAGTGACAGAGTGATCATTAATAATGTATAAATTTAATTACATGTTATTGATAGGAGGTTCTAAGACATTAATTATGAACTTAAATTAAATCAGAACTCCCGCAGTGCACAATGCTATTAACATTTAGCTTGTCTTTTGAAAATGAAAAAAAATTTAAGTCACATCAATAGCACATATACAAATAAATACATACATTAGTTTGTCTTTGTATCTCCATGCAGAATTGTTTTCCAAATGCATAGACGTTAGTACCACAATAATAGTGGTCAAATCAGCAGCACGCCGCAAAAGAGCTTCAAGAGGTTAAGAATTACTGATCCAAAGGTTAGGACGCAAAATGGAATAACAGTGAAAATTGTTATACTCGTTCAGTTTTGTGCCGTCTACATTTCAGACTTGTAACAATATCGATTCAAAATTCAAAATGAGCATTTATTTATATTGCATGGTTCAACCTTTTTAATTGGGACTGTGTTTCTTCCAGTTTTGTTTATTTTTTCATGGGAGTTCAATTTACTGTTGTTGCTTCCATTTGTATTCTTCCTTCAGATCTCACGCCTCTTTTTGTAAACAAGCACAACACTTGGGTATATAAGACTATTGCATTCAAATCATTTCTTATTTGCTACCCCTTTAAAGTCAGATGTGGAACATTGCTAAACTTTAATCCAAAGATTGGCCACAAGTGGAGATGAAACAGTGTGTGAGATCAGTGTGAGAGGGAAGAGTCAAATGCGAGGCACAGATATGGGACTTTAAGAAAGCGAGCCGCAGTAAAGTGGTGAGGATGAGGAGGGGTGATGAAGGAGCCCACTGAAGGTCCTCATTTCTGCAGCACAGACTGCTGATGAAGCTGAACTTCCAATATCCCACTACCTCAGCTCTGATGATTTCTCAATTTTACAGATATGGCCCCCAGAATGTGATTTGATGAAAATGTAAAACTGGATAACCACCAAATCATATGAAATGGGCTGCATTTCATCCCATGACTATAAATCAAAAGAGACACTTATACTTCAAGAAAAAAAATATAAAACGTAGGTTTTTTATTTTTCATTCAAAGTTTAATGACTTGGGGTAAAAGAAGGAAACAGTTAAAATAAAGTCCTCATTCTCACAATATCTTATAAGCCCTATATACTCTACCGCTCCAAGTTATTCATAGAATGTGTTTCCATAACAAATAGAGTCACCTAATTTAAAATACACTGCTTCTCCAAATATATTATAACTTCATTTTCATGTCAGTCTCGAGGTCACCTGCTTTTGTCAGCAAGTATCGAACTAACTGACTTATAATTCATCAGTGCCATTTCTTTGAGCTTGAACATATGTTTTCACACTGCAAAGCTGCGGGATCTGTTAGCGGAAGATCGCTTTGGTTACGTGTATCAAGTGAATACATTTCCTGTCAATTGTGTCAACAGGCGCCATTCACGTTCACAAAGCCCTTTTGACAACCGTGTAATAATAAATATTCCCCCTCGCTAGTTGTGAACAAGGCACATGGCTCCTCATTTTTATTACTGTGGACGTCCAGGAAGCGCTTTTCCCTTCTTCTTTTTGCACATGGCTCCTCTGTTGGTCGGTGAAAAGTTGAATGATCTGTCACTATGGATCGGGATATAAATACTGTTGGGATTTCTGTTTTGCCTTGTAAACGTGTGTCCAACATCAGCAGGGGCGGTGGAAGAAGCAATATTCTGTGTTTTGTGTTCATTAGCTTTAGTTCATAAGCTTTCTAATTTTGGGTTTTGTACGGAGTCACAAAAGAATGACCCAATATATATATTCACTTATTTCGTCTGGATCAAAATTCAACAGCGCCTATCTAAAAACTCAAGCAGAAGGAGAGTTGTCAATACCATGAATATTTCCTACTATTGTTGAATATTCAGATTCATCTTTTATTTGAAATTATTGCAAATTATACTAAACTACTACTGTATGTTCCTTTTGTTAGTGCACATAAAAAGGATTGGCATATCCAATATTTCTAACACTCCAAAACTTAAACAAAATGTTAATCTACCATTAACAGTTCTTGTTTCCCAGGACTCAGGTTGACAAAACACACAAAAGGAAAGAAAAAATAATTGTCCCACCAGTTGCTATCCTTTATTACCATCCTTGAAATAAAAATGTATTTCCTGAGCTGCCCTTCCTGGACCACCATCCTCCCCATGTTGTTTTGAATGTCACATTGTCTAAGAGTGTGCGATACATCCGAATGATGATGAATGTTTTATGACTCTGTGCTTTTGTGTCAGTCTTCCCAGAATCCGAGCGTGTGCGATCCTGGATTCTCACACAAAGGCGGATTTGACGGCACAGGATACAGCTCCATTTTTGAACTGGAGAGTCCATTCAAAATACAGCAGAACAGCCTCACTACTGTGTCATTAAATAAATCACAACTGCGAGATATTTCTGTTTTATCAAGGTCAGTTTACTACTACTACAAAGAGTGGCTTTCCGTTTGCTGCTGGTTAGCTCATGGGATTTAAATGATGGTAAAGTGGCTTGAGGCAACGCGGGGTAAGCAATATTGTACAGTCATTTAGGGTGTGTTTGTTTTACTGAAACAAGTGCATTTCCATGTCTCTTGCCTGAAGTGGTTTAAAGTTTACAGAGGTAGGTATAGGTGTGGAACTTTCTCCTATTATGATGATCAATAAAATACAAATCTATATATTTATAACAAATGTGGAGTTGATTCTATTTTTCTGTGGGGGGTTTTCTCATGAATGCACTATATATTATGGCTATTGCTCTTTGGTCACTGTTTGTTAAAAAAAGAAAGTTTCTAAGGTGCTTTCAAATGAGGCGTGACACTGGCCCTAAGCTCCAGTCAAGAAGCGTTTAGATTTGAGTAAAACTTAACTAGAGAAAATGTGCTCGGTTAAGGCAGGGGTTAAGAGGTTTATAACACATGTTTGTATTCAGTATAGGCAAAGGGTTTTTTTTCTTTTAAAGTGATGACCTTCCTACACCCCTGTCATGCTTGGTGAGGTGTTATATATCGATATTAAATCGGACATGTGTCTGGCAATTCACAGCTCAATACTGCCATTGACATTTGACATGCAAATAGATACAGTTATCACATTAATAGAACAATAGATTTTTCTGTCAAGACCCAACCAGAACGTTCATTTTAATTAACCGAGGTTTTTCTCCGTGCTGGGTGTGAGGAGACTTTCAGTTAGATTCATGAAGCAATTATGACCAGTCTCAAGCCAAAAGCTTCAGGTTGCACTTCACCGTACAGCGCATTGTCTTAAGGTGGAAATAGCACAGAACCTAAAAATAACAACATGAGAATTACATGAAAAGAACACATAGTAACCCACTATAAAGACTCAATTATCATAAAACAGTTTTAGTGTTATCTTGCAAATGGAAACAGGGCTTTCAAATGCATCATCCCCATTATAAAGCCTTCCTATCCCCATGTTATTACGGTGGCGTGAACTAAACAGCAACCAAATTCAACCCACTGGCCACTTTTTTAGACACACACACTATACCTAATAAAATGGCCTTCTGCGGCTGCCATTTGCTTCAAGGTTGTTCAGAGATTATGTTACACTGGGTTGAAGGGTTGCCTTTCCATCATCTCTGTCCATTCTCCTTTGACCTCAGGAACACATTTTCACCACTCACTGAACATTTATATTTTTAGAGACAATTTATTGCATTCAGAAGCTATAAAAAAGTAATGTAATTGTAGCCATTGGCATATTCACTAAACATACAACCAATAACAATGACATGCAATTGACAATTTAGTTAATTCAATATCACTTGTACGCAGAGGCACTTGCAAGAAAGAATCAAAATCGCAATTTAAATGTTTGAGTTATCAAAGCATAAAAACGGCTATCGATACAATATAATATAATAAAATTAAAAGTCTATTATGTATAAAACCCTTTTGTATAAAAACTCAGAAGTTCACACTTCTACAATATATTCAGTGCCTAATAGTCATTATATGAATATTGACAATGATTACATACATTATTATTGAATACAAAGATTTTGGGGCCAGTGTACCTAATAAAGTGGCCAGTCATAGTAGTTTAGTTGAGGTATTTGTTATTTACTTTAAACAAACATAGGTAAAAAAGAAAAACCTGTGGGAAAGCATTTTGTCAATGTGATCCCTTTCAATGAAATTCCAGCTGCAAAGCTCTTACACCAAGGAAGCACCACTAAATAACATGGGCCGTTTGAATCTATTTTTTTCATACTATTTATCTCAAGACCTTCTGGAGAAACGTCAGGATGGTATTGGCACAGACCAATCAGGACGCGAGCGCACATATTGTTCACTCTGTACACATCCTCCTCATGCAATTCTGGGAAATTGCTCTGCCTCAAAAAAGGTTGTCATTATTTTGTCACTCAGCGTCCCAGGTGACATTTACAGCAAATAACCTCAACGACGCAAAAGGAGCGGCACACAAAACCGTGAAGTTGCCAGCGCGCGCGTGTGTGTGTGTTTGTTTGTGTAAACATGTCTAGCACAGATGGGACAAATATGGGCTGTAATAAGATAAATATAATATAATAGATACACGTCTGCTCAAATTGAATCGAATTCGAATAAAATCGAATCACGGAAAAAAAAATAGTATCACTTTGCAACACGTCGCAAGTGAAAACATTTCATCTCAACCAAATGCTGGGCTAGTAAAATTAGATCATAAAATAAATGTTTGGATAAATCTTTGGTCATTTGAAACATATCCAGATCACTATCTTACTTTTTTATTTGGGAAGATCGCAGTACTGATCTAAGAAAACCTAATAAAAGTTTCACTTATTTCACTTCTGCTCTGGTGTCTGTCCCTAACATGCAGGTAACAGCGTATACAAAACTAGGAAGGCAACTTCAAATAGTTGCTGTGGTAGATTAAAATATTACTCAATCATTGCAAGTTGGTGGTTAATGCAAAGTTCAGAAACAAAAACATATTATTATTACACTTAACTTAAATAGATTCAGACATTATGAAGGCAATACCTTGCCTGCCCTATACAACTTATCAAAGATGTTCAGGAAATATTCATAACATTTCAACTGTTTTGTTTTGCACTGGTTTAGTGCAGGATGCTATTTTTCCCCAAGTGCCATTAAGCGCATATGGATACGGTCGTTGTTAAAAGCAGCTCTTCTTTCTGAGCGTTCCACTCAATGAGTCTTGTACTGTACCTGCCAGCATGACAGATGGCTGCAATACTGATGAAGCCAATTCAAAATACAGCCTTGAATTTGACAGAGGATAGCAGTGATCGCAGTAGAGGAGCGAGTGCAATGGACTTCTCCAAACAGCACTTTACAAAGGAATATATCCTTAAAGAAAAGGTTTCACTTTTCTGCCTTTGAAAACCTTTGCAATTTTATTGCGATATTACACAACGCGATTTTGAAATTGCAGAGGCACGCGATTTTGGCCAATGCAGTTGATGGCCACATGCTTTTGTTTACTTCTCAGTCCAGCGGTAAATCGTGGATGTACAGTGAAAATATCAGCATTTATGATGCAGCCACCGCGAAGGACTATTGTTTTTTCCTCCATTAGCATTGCGTTAGCCGCAGCGCTAATCACTCTATTCCCTCGCTGCTACACGCTCTGATGCACTGACCACAGAAACTCCTTCACCTCCGGATTTACACGTCTCTGCCTCTGCAGAGATGAAGGTGAGCAGTGCTGCTTGTAAAGAGTAAAGAGTCGTTTGCGGCTCACTATTGGAGGCTTATGTTTGGGAATGTTTTGGACAGAGCTTAATTTGATTCCCCATTTGGAGAAACGCATTCCCCCAATTTACAGTTTTTCAGGGTAAAGGATCCGGGAAATATTTAGGAGGATCCAGCAAAGATTTGATCTGATATAATGGTGTTTAATGAGAGTGTTCCGGCAAATGTTTTGGCCTGTTCCCCGAATCCATCACATCAGACCAAAAGTGTTCCTGAAACTACTAATTTACAAATTAAGCACTGGTTTTGGATAAAGATAAAACTTATCTCACAACCACTGACTAAAACACAAGGGCAAATAGCAAGAAATTATTTAGGCTAATTATGAAAAAATAATTCAGTATAGTAAGCCATTGACAGTATTAATATACTGTCTGTTGTAAATATTTCATTGTTTCAGTCTAGGCTATAGCTAAGTTACATGAAACTAAAGGTTATTAACAGTAAATGGGGAAATAAAATCTAAATCGCAATATTGATTTAAGGAAAATCACAATATTGATTTTTGGGAAAATCGTTCAGCCCTAGTGGATTCAGCCCTACTATTAGCAGAAGTTAGATGTTACTTAACATTCTGTTACCAAAGTAGAAGTCAAATTTAGGTACTCAAATAAAAGTAAAAAGGTATTTGGGGAAAATCCTACTTTAGTATTGAGTAACTGTTTGAGTGTGAGAATGATTTATGTTTTAGTTCTGATGTGATAATAGACAAAACATTAAAATAAAGTATAGACAAAATTATATATTTAAAGAATATATCATAAAACGAGGTTAAATAAATCCTAGCATAAAAGAAAAGAAAGGTTATTACTGTTTAAATTGTTTACACTTTTAATTATAATTTGTTGTTTCGTGTTGGTGTGTGGGGGGTTGGAATTCTATAAGCATTGCTTCTTCCTTCCCCTTTTCAGACTGTATGCATGTAAATTGTTTATTACATTATATGTATATATATTTTTTATTTTATTTTATTTTCTCTGTTGCTGAGAGAGCTCAGTGCAGTCAGTTGGTTGCAGGTCTGATACAAACAAACAAACAAACAATTTTCATGTCAACTCGAAGCTTAGATTGACTCAAAGTGCCTTCTGTAATCAGGGACACGGATGGAAAATAGCTGTCTATAATCTGCTTAATGTCTGTGTACATTGTCCCTTAAATAAAGTTTTTTAGCAAAAACATGTAAAGGGAGAAAACATCTCTAACGTCTAATATTACAAATATCTGTCTACAAAATGAACATTGGTGAGTGTCAGATTACGGTTACTTGAAAATAATAATATTCAAGTAGAACTAATAAGTACTCATAAATCCACTCCGAGAAGTTTTAGTTTCTTCATTAAGTTACTCAGGTCTCTCTAGCAAATGAGACACTAAGGAGACAAACCTGTATAAATAAAGGATAAATACATTCAATTAAGTACATATTCTTAAGTACATAATAGAGTACTACCCGCATCTGTATTTCAGTACAAATTCTGAGTGTAAAATCTCATCAGAATGGGAGAAAACTTGCATTCTCTACACTGTGATAGTAAAGCAGCAGTAGACTGGACTGAGGTGGACAGACGTGAATGTTCAGAGCTTCATTCATTAGAGGGAACAGAGGAACCTCCTTCAGGGCCACATCTGAAGCCGCGTGCCCCGCACAGGTCAGTGTAATGGATGACAGCTGTAACGATTAAGCCATTTAAAAAGGGCCTTCTCTTGTAAGATGAGGGATAATATTTCTGCTCTATTACTCGGCCTCATATATTACACCATTAAAGAGAGGCCCGAGTTGCAAATTCAATTTGGACTCCCACCAAATGAAGTGAATCAAGAGGCTTTTAACATTCACAACTGCCGCAGTGCTTAACAAACAGTAAATAAGCAGCTTTGTTTTAAATACAGGAAAGGTCAATATTATTATGTGTGTGTTTGGTCAAATTTTTCTCTTTTATTAGTTGTCAATAAACTTGGCTAAACAATATTAAGCACAGTATAGGACGCAGTGCAGTATGTAGGAATACATTACTTAACTGTACAACAACAACACAGCAAAGTTAACAAGCCCATGGTTTCTGCAAGCTTGCGCATGGAGGTTGTCAGGAGAGGAGTCGGACCTCCCAGCCATCACTGTAAAATGAGGCAGTAAAAATAGTTCAAAGAGCCATAACAACTCTGCTCAGAAAATCCCTTTCATCATTTATCTGCAGAAGCTCTCCATCAGCACAAGCGCTTTGCCTGTGCTGTCCCATCACTGCAAACAAAGACTGATTTAGCCACAAAAGAAGAGAGCAACTTAAGCGCAGGTAAGACACTAAGCTACACGGGCCGTGATGACAGTCCGGCGGCGCTCACCTGATTAAGCGCTGTCATGGTAACAGTAGTGCACAATTAGTTTCTGTGGTCGCCTGAAGCACTTCCTGTTGTTGACACCTAGAGCATGGATTAGCCAGGCCTTATGTGAGTGGCGGGCAGACACTGTGTAGAGGTTGCAAATGACTGTTTGTTTTTAGTATACGTCGATAAACCAAGCAATTACAGAGACATTAAGCACTGAAAAGGACAAACGCGTTGAAAGGTAAAAATACAACATCAAACTCAGGCTGGACTTTTGACCACTCAAAACATACTTTGTCCACAAAAAGCCACAAGAAAGAAACCCATCCATTAGGTGCTGTCATGGTAACAGTTTGTGATTAGTTGCCACCTGAAGCACTTCCTGTTGTTGACACCTATGGCGCTGATTGGCGAGGCCTTCAGTGCAGTGTGTGAGAGTGGCGGGCTGACACAGTGTATTGTTAAACGCCTGGCAGCGATCGAACCGCCGGCCGCTCGTATCATCTGCAGCCCACAATGCGGCTTCAGAATTGATGAATGATGCAGCTTGAAAGGACTTGTTTAGAGTTCAGCGAGACAAGCTGTCCCAAATAGATTCACAAGATCACATGTCAGCAGCAGGATACAGAGATATTCTTACTGGACCAAGGTTGTGTGTGTCAGAGAAATTTTATCCAGCTTCCTGATGGAGTTCATTTTTCTCCCCGCGCGCCTCATGCTCCGCGCCCCTTTATAGGGACGGGGGATTTATGAGACGGGATGATATATCAGCGCCCACGTCCTGCAACTGCTGCTTTGGACGCAATACAAGAAGCATGGAACAAAGTCTTCTGCTCAATTTAAACGTCTAGACTGGTCAGTGACTCATTTCCAATCACTGAATGTAATTGGAAAAATTAAGTCAGGGACATTTTATGCATTATTGCAGAGGCCGGAAGAAAAAGGAGTTCCTGTTTTTTTTCAAATAAACTTTATAGGCAATGAAAAGTCCATAATGTTACAGAATATGGGTGTCAAAGCAAAGAATAGCATAAAAGCTTGTAATATTGCAGCATCGACAAATATAACCTTACATAGGAGTTTTCATGATTAATATATTACTGTCACTGAGTACCAAAGGCATACCACCTTGTGAATGCTTTGATCTCAAAAGTGTGTGCGGGTGGGGGTGGTGGGGTTGTAGTTATTTATGTATATTTACTGGTGGGGACGATTTTAACGATTTTTAAGCACTGTAAAGCACTTTGTGTTACATTTTGTATGAAAAGCGCTTTATAAATAAAGTTTGATTTGATTTGAAAAGCTAGGCAGGATTGGGCCACTGTGGGGAGACCTTGAGGGAATACCAGGGAGCTGACCCAGGGCAGCTTTGGCTACGTAAGCAGTTTACCACTACTGGAATCAAGGCCGTGGGAACCCAGGGCGCTGAGGGCTCTGCAGCACCCCCTGTTGGATAGTTTGCGGACTGCAGACAATATTAATAAATAGGAAATATGCACAGAAAAAGTGTTTTTGGGGTGCATTTTTTCCCTCAGCACCCCCTAACTAAAAGGTCTTCCCACGGCTCTGACTGGAATCAATGAATACTGCGCAAAATTGTACTGGAAAGGCTACAGCCCGCATACCCCAGTTTTATAAACACTTGTGCAAATGTATTTAAGTGGACATTTCTTAACAGTGAATATTTTTTTAATAAGCTAAGTGGGCGCACAAATTACCAATCAGCTGTTGCGACTTTATACATAATCATTAAGTTGATGAAGTCAATCTTGCAATCTTTTCAAGTGACTTCGAAATGTGTAAATACAGCTGGTCCTTTCATTCCCTACTGCTCTTAAGATCACTGTAGACATAACAAGTCGTACTAAAAGATACGGTGGAAACGCAGGCCACTCTCTGACAGTTGATGCTGGGTGTCACAGCGGAGGAGAAATACCGATCTAATTCACGGTGGGTAATGCTGAGTGCGAACAAAGCCGCACCTGAGTCCTGCCGCACTTAGCCCCTCTATCTCCGTGGATTTAACCATACGGGACAGGCTTCAGTCTATTATAGCCAATATATGCCACTTAGCGCGGATGCTATGGCCCATCTGCGTGACGTTCCTGATGTCTGCATTAACTGGGCGACTCATAAATCACGTCAATACAGCTCAGACTTTAATGTAACTGACAAACTTTCGAGCTGATCCGAGCTTTATTGCGCACATCACCATTCTTCATGCGGATGAGACAAAAAGCCATTCCACAATAGTTTCCCAGGGTATTATGAGTAAATAATTTCCAGGGGGCTATCAGAGGAGAATTAAATGTGTTATTTAATAGGCGACATGCAATTGCAAACTGTGACCTATCGCTTTACTGTGGCAGGCTCGGGTTCAGTCTAAGTTCAGGGCACGTTTGATTGAGGGCGTTTATCATAGAGAAGATTTGAGTGTGTCGTCACTTTGGGCTCACCGAGTTATTGTTTCATGAACATATTGTATGCACTTTGTTTTGGTAATCAAATGCTGGATTCTACAAATGAAAACAAATGGAATCATTCGGAGAGATGTCGCTTTTAAGTCACCAAAGGTTAATTAAAATATGTATGAATGAATTGCCCATTTGATAAAATGCTATCATTAGAAAATAGTGCTGCTAATCAATAACTGTTTCATTTCAGATTAATCACTATCTGGTTTAAGATTCAAGTTTTAAGGTGCTTTTTTTTGTCATTTCAATGTGTAAATACACGACAGAGCAAAATGTGTTCTCAAGGTCCAATGATGCTTAAACATAATATTAATAATAAACAACAAATCGATCAGAATATTAAAAGTGATTAATTGTAGTTAATTACTGCAGTTAATCATAATGTAATGATTATATCAATTAGCAATAACGGCCAAGATAAACGTTCCAATTTTGTACAAATTTGGCCAAATATTTAATAAAATAATAACAAAAACACATTTTAAGTCCAGGCGTTATATTTCATTAAACATGCTTCAGGATAATTTACGTGACTAAAAAACACTTGGGACAAGGCCCCTGATTTGTTGCTTGCTGCTGTAACTTGTTCTTTGGTTGCACATGCAAGCTGCTAGACTAATTAGATACAGACTAACTTCTTCCTACTTTCAATAGTGTTAGTAGTCTGGTTAAATATTTTTGAAAGATTTCTAATATCAGGGGACACATGTGATAATTACTGAACCTGCTGCTGCTCTGTGTTCACCTCGACAGGTGTACGTGGAACACACAGATCTCCTCTTAGCTGAGCTCAGCCATCATCTGTTCTCATTCATGAGAGAGAGAATTGAAGGATTTTTGAACAGAATATGTACATATCAAATTTGAGGAAATGTTGATAAGCTGGAAAATTAATGAACTCAGTACTTAAAGTGTATGTTTCCAGGCAACATAACTATAACGTATTTGAAATAAAGTTGTGAAAAAGACACAGTCCCATCAGCATCTTCCTCAGATTTTAATGGGTCATGCTCAGTAGAGTCGTCACTTTATCTGCCAATATTACCACTATGATGAGCAATACCATCGTTGTTGTCGCTGTATAGGCTTTGGTGCAAATGTGGTCTTGAGATAAGGTCTAGAGAGTTTTTATATACAAAAAATCAAACATGTCCCTCGACAATTATGGCAGCTGTTGTATTCAAATTACTCACATAATCACATTGAGTCCGCATTAGGGTCAAAACACTTGCCAGGTCATCAATTGGCACTGCAATAGTTGATGTTCAAGAGGTGTGAAGAACACTGTGTATTGCCTGCAGCAATAACTGCCACAATTGGTGCATTTTTTATTCAGATCACGTTGTCTTTATGTTAAACATGGCTGTGTGATCATCATGTGCTCAAACTGTGCGGTAAACCCCTCGATGCAAAAAAATAGGAACAAACAAGTACAACAAAAGCAAACAATATTCAATGACATTACAGTCACAGCCATAATGTTCCAATTCCTCACTTCCCAAATATGTGCTAGGTCAATGTTGAGTCAAGAGAGAAACCGGAGGCTGGGACATCAATAAATCAGTGTAAATGTGCCAGAACTGTAGAAATATTTGCGGGACAGGGGAAACACAGTGTAAAAGAATCACAAAGTAGAAATGAAAAACCTAATCAAAGCAGCAGAAAAAAGAAACGTTGAACTCGAGTTTGAGGAACCCTCCTGCAAAGAGAAGAAAAAGCCAAGATCGGCCTGTTTGTTGGTTAGCAGGTAGCATTAAGTCTCTATGGTACAGCCATGACCATGGTCCCTTAATAAATAAATACACTAATCACAACACAGTCACTAATGCTAGACCGGCTAGTGCTAACGTCCATAGCAGCTTCTACATACACTCACTGAGGATGCTCTGTACCTGCTAAAACATAATAATTGCAAGGAAATAATTATATTTGCAATACTTCCATATCGCCTGTAGAGAAGAGTCAAAACTATGGTAGAATCAAGCCCAACAGCTGTAAATAGATGCACAAAAGTACATCCTTTTGCTTATGCATATCAAGTAGCCATGTGCTCAGAGTGCGACCCAGGCTTTCAAAGTAATGCAATAGAATTGGGAAGGCCTTTAGACACCAATAGGACTTAAAGGATGCGTCTGTCACTGTGAGAGTTATAATACTGCATGGTTATAATTCTGCTGCTGCTGCTGGTGTTTAAATGGGCTGTTGAGATACTTAGATAAGTATAAAAAAACATTGGTCCTCATTCATGAATATTTAAAATCCGTACTTACGAAGGCAGTGTTAGGGAACTTTGCCAGATTCATGACACGTTCTCAAGTAGGAAATTCTTTGCTCCTGAGTTCTGAAGTTTGGTGAATGCCTACTTGTAAGTGTGTGCGAGAGAGGACTAATTAGCAACATAAGTAAAAAATAATACTTCCTGCACACCGCCAAACTTGCATAAATAGTTTATTGGGATTAGGTTTGGTCCTGAGACCTTCATCAGGCAAAAAAAGAAAGAAAAAAAAGGTCTTATGAAGGTCTCAGGACTGAAACCTTGACCTAATCCGAATAAACTATTTATACAAGGTTGGCAGTGAGCGGGAAGTATTATTTTTTACTTATGTACGCTGGGATTTCCCCTCATCTCCTATGCACCTGCCGCTAGTAATTGATGTGCGAAGTTTCTCTTCTACCATGTAAGGAAAAAAAGTGGCAAAAGCAACTATCAGCCAGAGGAGGACACGAATGCATAACTTATCACCAAGAAAACCTCAAAAGAAAAAAATCTCTGCGCTCAGGGACCCTCCTAAATCTGTGGGCGACTTTGCTCTCATTACAAATAGATATAACCTGTACATAGCGAAAGGGTTTTCCTTGCCTGGCTCTACCATAGTATTCCCTGTCCATTCCACGCAGGGAAGTTAGTCTGGTCACGGAGCAATGGGAGCAGTCCGAACGGGCGGGCCTAACACGCACAGATTATCAGTGAAATAAACCAATCAGCAATTAACGGACGTGACGACTGCTGTTGTCCAATTCACAAAATATGAACTGATAAATATAAACTGACGAGAACGCGGAGGCAAAATCCTCGACCACTTCATCCATGATTAGTTTTGGCTAATGTTAATGATAATTGAACTAACAACATAGCGGTGCAGCGAGTGACGTAACCCTGTCAATTCTCTGTGACGGTCGTGATTGGTTCGGCTAGGCCTTAGCCACCAATCAGCACCTTGTTTACTGTGTATGTTTATCAGGCTAGGGTTTTCGTCTTTCGTCTCGTCTTTATCAAAAAATTTAGCAGTACTTTGCTTGTCATTAATAAAAGTACAAGTTATCTTATTTCTGAACGAACAGAGCATGTGTAATATATTATATTATATTTACATTCTGGAACAATTACTACATGATTTAATATGTACAAATATAGATGACTCAGAATGTTGGGTTCCATCAGGAGCATGATCGTAAACAGAACTGGAGACTTTTTTGTTTGTCAGAATTGTCCTGACTGTTCTCAGCGTTTGTCCTTCCAGAGGAACGTTTTCGGCTAAGAAAGAGGTTTGTGAATTGCCAAAAACCTTCCTAAGACGGCATTAAGAACAAATGTGTGTGTAAGAACGTGTCGTGAATGAGGCCCGATGTTATGCTAGTGACTACAATAGCAACAACAACACAGAATGGCAGCACAGATATTGTCCTTGTGCTGAGGATGTTCCTGTGCCCGTGCCCAGCTGAGTGACAGTGGACAGTACCTCTCTGCTCTGACGCATCCAAGACCATTTAACATAATGGAAATGTGTTCTCACTACCCTGCAGAGGACAAACAACTGCTTTCCACATAAACCAAGAGGTTGGAATTACAGTAATCCATGTACAAATCTATATTTCCAACATTGACGTGAAAAGTCCATAGTATATTCAGATCATAGTCAATTCAACAAATGAGAGTTAAAAGAAATACAAATGCTGTATTACTGTGAGTCATTACTGAACCAATTTGTACTAAACTTGTATGAAAGTTCGGTTTGACCTACTTGATACGCAGCAGGCACTGATGTTTGCTTTCTTCATATTTGCTGAACCAGCCAAAGAAGAAAGTAAAATTATGCACAGAAAAAATAATATTTGAAAAACAATCAAGTAGATCACACCATACAGTAACCCCAACACTGTACAGAGACAAAAAGACTAACATTTGGTATCAGTAGTATTTTATGACTGCATGTTGCTTCTACTGTGGCAAATATCCAAACAGTTTCCAAAGTTCTACAACTCACTCTGTCTAAAGCTAGAGGAATCATTAGGCCCTTTATGCAATGTCTACACATAAAACTCAGCCCTGGCCGGTCATACTGTTTACTTTCTCTTAGCTCTTCAACCTCTCTTTGAAGCCACATACCTGCTTGCTACACTTGCACCATATACTATTGAATGCTTCTTATTGGTTTCTTATTGGTTCATTGGTTAAAACATAACCAATAATTGAATTATTCCTTATTTCCTAAAGCATTCTTAAAGGTATGCAATCTCCATATGCAAGAAAGGACACAATTCCCTTCTTGTCTTATGAATTGTTGTTTTTGCGCATAGGTTCTTTGTAAATCAACAAACTCAATGAACCTGATTTTGTTTCCGATTTGGATATCCCTCATTAAGTCCCAGGACTTAATGAGGATACATTTAATCATAACAGTAATGCTCTGCAATAGCCAAAGCAGCAGTGCTATGGCCGCAGATTTGACTAACGTAATACTTATAAATTGGGTAGTAGTTGAAATAATATATTGGAGTCGTTGCAAACACTTACTGGGGAAAAAATAGGCACATACCTTTTCTGTGACTGTTGGCCAAAACAATTTTCAGTGAGATGGAAATCAACTGAGATTTAATGTTTATCATTGCCTCAGGTTTTAGCAAATGATCTCTTAAAAATTGATTTAAACACAAATGTACACACATCCACAGCCAGTGCAGAGTAAACAATGCTCAGGGAAAATCAACAGCGCCTGAATATATAGAGGAAATTGGGGTTTAGAAATGAATTTGTGGATGCACTGGCACTTCTGCTCACGGCGGTCCAATCTGCTGCAGCCCATCCCGGTGGAGGATCTCACTAGAGCTGAGAATCTCACACAACTGTCCTATTACCACATATATATTCATCAGTCTCCAGTGCTATTAGGTCGTGTTTTTCAAAGCGTCAGTGAAAGCAGCAATCCATCAGCCGCTCGCTCAGCACACCTGACTCTACCACTTTTTAGATTAAACAAAGCGCCGTCTGACACCAAAGGATTTGTTTTACATGTGAGCACAACAAGCGTGCTCAAAGGGTGGAAAACTGTGCAACAGATTGGTTTTCAAAGCTGGACCGATGATATAGAATTTCACTAAGAAAAAACTCATTCTGCCTTGAGGCGACGGGCCACCACGTCCTGCACTAACCCCGTTAGTGCCCATGCCGCTGGAATAGAAGCCACAAACTCATCCCCCTCGCCCACAACAGTCCACTGCAGCTCCTGCCAAGGCCTGGCCGGGACGAAGCTAAAAGATTTTCCATGAAGACTGAATGACATCTGTCACTTAGCAACCAGAGACGACATGGGTTATTTTAATGGTTACAGATAATTGTGACACATATGTGATCTCTTTTCAGATTTGTTTTGGTCTGCTTTCAAACTGAAACAAAAGTTTGTTAATTTTAAATTCTGTTTTATGGTACAAACTTATTTCAGCCGAGATAGACTAAAAGGAGTGATTAGAAATATTTACTTATTGACATATATTTTGGTGATCAGGCACCGCTAGTAGACATTGATATACGGATTATAGTTAGTGGATGGGTAGGTTAGAGTTAGGGATGTCTTCCCCCGGAGCCTGGACACTGGTGGTGGTATGGGAGAACGGCGAAGGATGAAGCAGGGTGAAGCCACTCACAGAAGAGGCGGTGAAGGGGTGGGTCACAGCACAGCTGGGAAGCTGACGAGTCATGAACGCTGGAGCTTAAACACAGGACCGCAGGTGATGATTGGCTGCGATGAAGGTGTGGCTCTGCGCTGATAGGCTGAGGTGGAGGTATGACCATTACAGACGCAATCATTAGCTGGAGTTTGGTGATGCTGAAATTGTTCCAGGATGAATTTATCCCTAGGCTTCATTACTATAACTTTCAGGAACTTCTGGGTTTACGATTGCTCATAGCATTGCTGCAGACACTACGAAGCTATAATTTATTCACAATATACTGCAAGGGGACCAAATGCATTTCACTCTACATTGTGTAAAACTGATTGTACCATCTACATTTGTCAAAAAAAATAAAATAAATAACAGACCACAGACTCTATAATAAAACAATGTAAAACAATATCCAAACTAGGCATTGAAAAATAGATCCAGAATAATAGATGATTTGGATGGAAGGATTGAGAACATGATCTAAAAAACAGACACCCTTTTTTCAGTATTACATTAGATATAAAATTTGCCAATTTACCAAAAGTAACTTCAACAGCAGAATCCTATCCACCATAGAACTAGATGCATTTTTGGAACACAATCTGGTGTTAATTTCAGTGTGAGTAATTGTAAACAGCACCTCAACTTGCACAAGTTACAAAATGACAGCTGTCAAGGTACCAGCATTTTGTAAATAACATCAACTCTCTGATTTCCAAACACCTGTTCGTCAATGCCAAAAGAGGATGCTTGAAATGGCTCTGCCTGTCTTGTTGCTGCTGATCCCAAGTGTTAAAAATAAAATAAGCTGTTATAGAAACCATACAGTATGTTTAATAGCTTTGAATTTGGATCCTAAATTACATTCCCAGCCCTAATCTTTGGACTTTTTACTTTACCGGACGTGAATGGCCATAACCTTATGACCTTTACAGATCAGTCTTCTAAACGCAACCCCTGTAAGATCAAAGCCACACCGCGTAGAATATGAACCAATACATAAAATCGAAATACAAGCATCTCTTTTATGACAGATATTTTTTTAATTGAAAAATGCCTCATAAATGTACAAACAAACATGTGCTTTTGCTGTGAGTGGCTCACCTCTTCTAAGGCACGACTGTGACTTTACTGGGAGTGGGTGTGTCTCCAGCTCGTCTCCATGGAAATGTCGACTAAAGTCAGCAGAATTTGAGATTTAAACAGGTTAGGTCCTCATCCAAATCCATTCTTTGATTACCCATCGCAGAAATTGCATTTTCTGTGTTGAGCTGGTCATTAGGAGCATGTTTTGTACTGATGGGAACCGTATAGTCCAAAATGTTACACAATGTGCCTTTAAGTCCACGGGTGAACTGTTTATCCTCAAAGTGTTGGTAAAAGAAGAAAGAATGAAGGATTAAAAGGGCTATAAAGAGTTTTTCTCCTCCCCCTAAATGTTCCAGCAATGTCCTAATATGTAAAATGAGCCCAGACCTATTCACCTGCCTCTAAGATCCTGCACTGTCACTCAAAAAGTTGTTAATTCAGGTCTGCATTGCCGTCATGCACGAGCATAATATAGAGACTGCAGTTATGCGTAAGACCTGAGGTGGCAGTAGTGAGTATAACATTACCAACTTTCATCTAGTCTCTTTAAGTGAGTGTGGGAAGTTTTTTCATAGCATCTGAAAAACAACAACAGTGTTTATGGGATCATTTTCTGTTGATCAGTGGGTATGAAAGGTTCTCTAAAATGTGAACAATGACTCGAGCAAAACTTATATAAATATCTCAGAAGGTAAAGTAAAGGTACAAACAGTATCATTTATTGTGTCTGTACCAAAGTAAGCCTTCTTTATTGAGCTGACTTGTGACCTTTTCAGGCGTAATGAAACCCTGGCTTCAGAGGTTCAGCATCCTCTGTTAAATCAGGGTTAATCGCATCAGAGCTCCATTAGCACTTGTTGAGATTTTGTTTAACCACCCTTTTCATGTCCACCCTTTTCGTTTGTCGATGAACAGCCGCTGGATTTATTGTTTGAACAGGACTGCGTTCAAGAATGCTGCCCACAGTCTCTCTCTTTCACATCAAACATTTGCTTATATAAAATTGCTCCTCATTTGGAGTGTGCACTGGGAGTCGTTTTGCAATGGAAATTAAAAGTGTCCGCAGCAGACATATTTCGGCCAGATATCATGTCCAGAGATCCACAAGCCATCTGGACATTGTGAAAAATACCAGAATGTTGTGAGATATGAGCCAGCGTTCAGCCCGGCTAATCAGGCAGACACTCAAAGCAGGGCAAACACAGAGAGCCATTGGGCAGTGGAAGTGAAGGATAGTCCAGGTGAACACCATTCCAACATATAATGCAGAAACAGAACAAAAATCCACTGATAACGGCTGGTCGCTTCTGATTTACAAATGATCAAGGATGGCCCAACAACTTTTTAAGTTTCTTGACATTGCTCTTGTACCACAGTATTTATTTTTTATTTTTTGGTGTAGATGTATTTTTTGTTCATTTGGCAAAGACATGTATATGCTTGCCATGCTTGTTTGTCCCAGGGATCGAACCTTCTTGCAATGAGGCGAGAGCACTGACCCATGTGCTCCTGAAGATGTTTCACCTCTCATCCAAAAAGCTTCCTCATTTCATCTGTTCCTCTGGTCTTTAGATCAAGGGCTATAAATCCACTTCAGTAGAGGAGAACGAGATTGGCCATTGGCTCCACCTTGTTTACCCAAAAATCTGTTTTTCCTTGCTGGTGGTGAGTATCGATTCCTCCCTTGTTTACTCTGAACTTGTGCCTGCTTTTTACCTGGATATTGTTGTAATGAGAAGGAGACGAAAACAACAACTGTTCTAACAAGGCATATGACATCATGAAAAGAAGAACAGGAGGGTCGAGTGTTATCCGTGCTATGGAAGGATACGTGACTTTCTGACAAGATTAGAACTTCATTTCTTAGACCAGACGCAACAACTCGTCTAAGCTGATGGTAAAAAGTTATCTCCGTATGGACAAGCGGTGGCCTGTTCCTTTAAGACTGCTTATTTCTGGAGCATTCAAAAAAGCTTTTTCTATTCTTAAAATAACATGAAGGCTTTATCCATGGTTACTTTATTTCACTATTTATTTCTTGACATGTTTTTTGCAGGTTTACATAAACAGGAGTTTTCTACCAAGCCTCGCATGCTTTTCAGTGGAGTTCTGACCTTGTTACATTCATAAATTGTTAGAAAACTTCCATCCTTGTTGTGTTTGTAGATTGCTCCTCTCTTGCCTTTTGACAGCGGCAGAATTCCTTGCTGAACTTGATGAATCTGAATTCTGGGGCAAGCGTGGCTCATTTGGGAATTCCGTTCTCACAAGACACTTTTTTTCCCCTCAAATTCAGAGTTCTTGTCCCGTTGGAAACCACAGCTCTGGGAGGTGTAATGTTTGCAGCGAAAGTAAAGGTTCAAGAGACGAAGTCATATCGTCGTGGGAATTTGCTGGGTGAAGGTAAAACTGATTGGGCTCAAAAATCTGTCCAGCCAGGCCTTGAGACGGGAAGTCATCACTAGGGGCCTCATTAAAAACAAGCAACTTTGGGGAATCAACAAGAGAAAACAGTGCACTATAGCTTGTGGACCATGGCATTTCACACCAAGTTTTATTATTGGAAACACGCCCGTGGGATTTGCTCTTGGATCTGAATACAGCGGATCTTGGGGAAAGGCGCTCTAATATTTGCTTTTTCACACCCATAGCTGGTCATTTTGAGTTGACTCCCGGTGCCAAGAAATGTCTTCTCTAATGCAGCTTAAGCTAATCGGGCCTGCTATGCTTGCGATGAGCGGAGAAAGAACTTCAAGCGAAGTGTGTTGCCAGCAAACAAGATGAGTTTTGTCACTTAAGAGTTGGCTTATGTAAAAGGATGGTCAGAGCACTTGACCCGAGACGAGGACAACTCCATGGGTTTGATCTTGCTTACACGATTGCTTTGCGGCACAAGGATCTTTATTACAGAGGAGGCATCTACAGTAAGTGGATACTTGTTGTCCTGCTACCTATATACACCGAGGAAATAGATATGCAGCAATATAATTGAACTCCCAATTCATTGTTTGCCATTTATATCCAGCTGTCGTCACAACCGAACATAGCAACTCTAGGAGCAGGTATTGCAGCTGGGAACATGGACTGTGTTGCGTCTGTATGAGCGTCTGGGAAAAAGAAGCGTACATGCAAATAGCAGCACCCTAGCTATTAGGGAAATGAGTGTTGTCCTTGAGTTGTAAAGGGAGTTAAGGACTCTTTATGTAGGAAGAAGTATTTACCATCAGTACGGGAACCAGAGACTCGAATACTCAACACATTTTGGTAGTTCGACAATTCAAGTCTGGCTATGTTTCCATTGTAGGGATTAAGATGATGCAGTTCTTAGACACAGTTATCCACAAAGAAATGTCAGCAAGGAGAGGACTGCAGCTGACAGTGCAGGCATGGAATGGAGGTAAAACTGGTAAGCTTATTATTTTCTGTGGCCACTCCAGAAAGGGGAAGCTGCAGGGAAGAAAAAAAAAAGACAAAGACTAGCCATTCACAATATATAACAATAAGGCATTGTGAAAGGTAAGTGTGACATGGTGCCTGTTGTGCTCCCTCCCGCCTGTTGGCGGTGCCCTGTGTATAAATGGCCCATCAATCAGCTTCCTGTTCCCTGACCTCAAGCACATCCTGCTCTGGTGCACCACCACTCCCATCTCAGTGCCCCTGTAGAACGCATTAGATGCTGGCTCCTCTGTTACCTTCATGTCCTCAAAGCTATGTGTGAAGCTGTAGTGTTGCGTTGGCTGTCCAGTGATGCTGTGGAACTTGAGTGCCCAGTTTTCCTCAGCCGGACCCGCCCTTTAAGGCCTCCGTTCACTCAAAAGCGTTAAGCTTTTGGCAGGTCATTTGGTAGTCCCCGGCTACTTGGAGCCCAGAGTAACTGCGAACCGACTGTTGCTCTGATGGTTGGACTCTGTGTAACCCTGAGCAATGCTCTAGCTCTGTTTTATTATGTTTTACCCCTGTTTAATTTGGACCCGTTTGGTTACTGGATGATCCCGGACTGCTTTACTGTTTCTGAACTAAAAGGAAGCTGGTGAGTTAACACAAATAACTGTGCTTAACTTAGACTCAACTGGGGAAACCTGGACCCTACAACAAAATGAATTAGTAACTAAAACTGTTTACCAAACAAAAGTAAAATAAATTAACTTATTTTATTTTTTAAAATGGAACAAGTCTGTCCTCAATTTAAACGAACCTGTGTGACCTTACTGGTAGTTCTGTTTCATGGTCATTTTCCGGGCTGACAACGCGGTTGCGTTGTCAGGCACCTTGGTAATGTGAGGTTTTTAGTTTTACATGGCTAAAGCTACCTAGCTCTACACCACCCTGTCACATAAGGTAATAAATATTGCGTCTTCTTCAAGGCAGTGTTATTGTGGGTGTGTGTTTCTTGGGTGTGCGAAAAAGTTACAAAATTAAACAAGTTTGATAATGGCCAAATGACTTGCCAAAATCACATCTCTGTTTTGCACAATAGTCAGTATCAAAGGTTTTCTGTGGACGAAACATTTTGTATCAAAGTATCACACAAGCGATTTTTTGAAGAGGGCTTGTTGAAGTTTTGAATTATAGAAATGTTATGGATTCGATATTTTTGAAGTGAACGTTCAAATGTAGCACTGTAACCTCCCAATAAGCAAGTGGTCATAGGCTACTTAAAAAATTCAGTCAATGACCGGCGTTAACTTACAGCACAAAGTTTCTGATTGGCCTGAATGTGGCACGATGACTAAACACTGTCATTAGGCCTGTGCTCACAAAGCTCCGGAGCTCAGCACAACAAACACTGAACCATGCAGTGCCGACGTGCAGTAATTCCTCTGCCTCTTCCACAGCCAACCACCTGTTCCTTTGTTTACTTGCCAGACTCTTTATGGACGGAATAATCTTGGGAGACGAAGAGTGAGCTTGTTTCACAGCAGACATGATACTCTCAGCCTGAGCCGGCTGTAAAATCAAGTCCGCAGCAGCCAGATTATTGCACCAAAGCGTCAGGGAAAAGCAAACAAATACTTATTTCCATAATTAATCAAGTGCATTTGCAAGAGCCTCATTTTTCAGTGTAGACAAAGATAAGCCTCAAGTCGTTGCATGTGGATTTCAATTAGTACTTGTATTGTAAATTAAGTGCACTCTGTCGTTACCAGTGGAAATAGTGGGGCAAGGGCTGACAGCGTGAGCAATGCAGAGGCAGTGAGACCTCCCACTGACTCCAATTACTGAATAATAATAAAAAATGACTGTTGTTTTAACACCCTCTTCAGTCGTATTTTGAGTTTTTGCTTGACGAATGCCTTTTAATAAAGGTGGTCTATTTCTTACAATTTCCATTTTTTAATCATGCCAACCGCTGCCCCCACGACCCGGCAATGGAAAAGTGGAAGAAAATGGATGGATGGATGAATGGATGGGTAAAAAGGGACCCAGAAAGAGTAAGAGCTCCCCCTTAGCTCCTTGAGGAATGAATGTTTAATTTTTAAAACAAAGAAAACCCCAATTATCTCATTAAATATTCACACGCAATTGTTAAGTGCAAATACCATTTCCTGATCGTTTTCTCTTCTCTGAACTATAGGACTAAACCAGGACTAAACTGCAGGGCTCAGTGTGTAGTACTGAGCAAAGAGGAGGAACACAGCACTGCATTGGCATATAACATATAGGCATTCTACTATTTAGAGTTAAATATTAAATTAAACAAGACAATTAATTGCATTGTTTTCAAAGCACAGTAATTATCACTGGGTTTAATGAAGACTATCAAATTACTCCTATATTATCGTAAATTTAACCTCTTACCGAGTACATTTTCTCCGGTTCGACTTTCCCCAAATCCAAAAGCCTCTCGACTGGAGATCGACAGTGTGAAGCCTCATTGGAAAGAAAAGTGATTGTAACATTTTTGTCGCGTTGTTGCCGCGGTTTTGTCACATTTTTAAAGCGTTGTTGTGTTTTGACAGGTTTTTGTTATGTTTTCGTCACTTTGTTGTCGCTCTTTATTCTCTTTTTTTTTTTTTGGTTGTGTTTTCTTCTTCATTTTTGTTGCTATTTTGACACTTTGTTCATGAAGCTTTTAGATTCGGCTAAAGCCAAACTGGAGAAAATGTGCTCAGTTCAGGTGGGGGTTAAGAGGTGAACCCATATGCTCTCAGGTTGACTTTTTCTTTTTCCCCAAATTTGATTTCAGGACCTGAGGAGCCTCAATAAAACCTGAAGAACCACAGTGAGAGAACCACAGCAGGCAATGGTTGTCTGTATTTACATTTCTGTCAGCTCTCCATTGTTTAGGATATAACCCACTTCATGTGTTCATGTGAATAGACACGATTTGAATAGACAAGCAGAATGAACTGAAAGCCTGTTTTGTTTTCAGTCTAACATATCCAGCTCGCCGTTAATCACCACGACCGTTATCAATTCATAGTTCATTCTGATTGTGATATTTCTGTTGACGCTCATAAAGGTTTGTGACTGGGTGACACGCGCACATTCACTCCCCTTTGCCGTCTGCTTTGCTCATGTGGCTCTTGGCTCCGAGCAGTTGGGCTGTGATTATCTGGCAACCACGCATCAGCACATCTCCATCTTCAGCTTTGTGGCGGCGCGCTCTTTCGAAAGTCGGGTTTGGCGAGCGCCCCGCAGGAAAACACTGCGCCGCCTGAAAATCTGAAAAGGTCCCAGCACCAGAAGCTGATGTAGATGGCTCTTTGTGTCTCCCTGATCATAGTCAATTCACCGTGTGTGCAGCGCAATTCAGTCTGTGAGTCAGGAATCGTCTCATTATCGCGCTTTACACCTGCAGCAGCACTTTCACACCGCACGGAGGACATTTTGCCACTAGTGTTAATTATTGAATGCGGTTTTAAGCACCTCTGGCAAAATATGGCAAGATGTGATCATTAGATTTTTAAAGCTAGTTTGTTCACTATTTCCTCTTTCCTTTAATGCAATCTATTTGGACTTTATGCGCTCATTAACGCAATTAAATATGAGGCGAGGGCCCATTTTCTGTTTTGATTTGGTTAAACGGTTAAACATTTTCATAATATATTTTCAAACAGGGCCGTGCAGAGAGCGACAGAGGGGCAGGGGCTCAAAAATCAAAAGGGCACTACATCTGCTGCAGGGTCGGTGGGCGGGGCATTGAAAACACACGATGAACTAACCGGGGGCATGTTCATTTCTGATTTGATTTATCAATATAAGCTAATAAGGCTTATTGGGGCAAAACGGCAAAAATGATATGGACTGTGGCAAAGCTTTGGATAAACAAAATATAATACAAAATAAATAAAAGGTATGGAGGGAAAAGGGCACTTCAAGGGCATGGAGCAAAAGGGGCAGGTGCTCAAACCCCCTCCCCTCCACCCTGCATGGGCCAAAAGAATATTGAGTAAAAAAATGTGTCCTTAAAATAGAGAATATGATCTCGCCTAAACCGTAAGTTAAACCCGTTAATTGACAGCAAACGTGTGAATGTGGTGTGTGTGTGAGCTTGAGTTTGGCTCTAGGGATGTTCCATTATTTTGATATGGTTTTAATTTCTGATGGTCATATTAATGTGAATTTTAGTGCTTCTTTATGCCCCTGGAGCAGCAGAATACAAGACATCTGTCAGAATATGCCCTTGCCAGGTTGTTGTAGAGCGCACACAAGGAGATTTTTACATTTCTTAATTGAAAAGGAACAGTTTTTGTCATTACTACTTGTTGGAAATTGTTTCCCGTTGGTGTAGATTCCAAAATTGCACATCCCTAAATGGCCCAGGGCAGCTGTGACTACAGAGCTTACCAACACTGAGTATGGAATGAATGAATAATTATCTCCTGTAGAAGCACGTGTGATTGTGAAAAGCTTCTATAGATAAAACGTATTTTTCCAAATGCCCATAATAATAATACAATTCTCGCTGGCCCCCAATTCACACTAGGACTAGTGTAAAAGAGCTTAGGCATTCACTAAAGCTTGTTGCAGTATTGATCTCGAGCTTTGGGGAGCAATGGTCTCGATCCAATCATAACTATGTCTCAGAACTTAGCAATTCTTCCCTTTTATTATTTGCGATGTTGCTTAAAAAACAATCTAATTTTAAGAGCAATTTTGAAACCTGCTACCAGGCACTTTAAAATGGCCACTTCTAACAAAAGTTATTCATTACGTCTGTACCACACACAAAAAAAACTGTTAACAAAATTATAAAAACAAATCTTATATTAACAAAAATAATAATTAATAATAATAATACATTAATAATAATTTTTACCAGTTGTAACTGTAGTAACTGTAATGTAGCACTCTGCAGTGGTCTGATTCTGCTGTGAGGCACATTCTCTTGCTAAAACGTATTGTTAAAGCTAAACTGTGAAACATTTCATCCAATAACTAGAGGACATTTGAAGAACATTTTAATGTTATCAATGTCTTGATCTATGTAATGCTTATGTGTATGTTGCCTTAACTTTAAAATGTCTGTAAATGTTATAATTGGTGTTGGCACTGCGCCGCTTGCCCAGGGAGAACAGTTAAAAACTAGTTCTGCAGCTAATACTGACACCTTTGCAGAAACGTTCATTAATGTGTGCTGTCCCTGTTAAATAAACATATAAATAAATAAAAGTAAGTAAGCATTCATTAGAAGTGTTGTTACTGGTGAAAAATGACTTTGCTGGGAGACATCATAGAGATTCTGCTGCTTTGGCTACAGGCACCAAAACATGAAATTAAAATTTTTCCCAAATGCTTTATTTTGATCACCCACTGCAAAAGTAGCATTGTCTGTCTTGCTGATCAATGGCAGGTTTGTATGTGTACTTCTATGTGTTTATTTGCACTTGTGTCAAAGCAACACAAAACCCTTAATCCCCCGCTGTGTGGCTTAAAGTGCTAACTATTTGGCAAAAACAGAAGTGACAGCAGTTAAATTAATACTTAGCATTATTATTGGTGTAATTTCTTTTCATCATTTCCATTTAATTGCAGATTCTGAGCGCTATTGCTGCTGTTCCCTCTCATTTTTATTCTATTGATTACACAAAACACCACAAAAGCATTCATCAACACTGTGTTTCAGTCCTATTCAATGGAGTGACACAGAATACCGGATAACAGTGTGTGCCCTTTCTTTGGGGACTCCTGCCTGTAAATTCTGGTCTGTTTTGTGCGCACCTCTTTGTGATTTTCTTTTCATCTGACTCCTCTCTGCGCTGATACCAGGCTGTGGCTCTGTAGTTGGCTTGTATTGAATTTGCCGCCTGATGGGACAATTGGACCAAAAGACAGTGACACACAGCGTGGCTTATGTTGAAAACGGCCCTAAAGAAAACTAATACCCGGGGTCTTCAGTAATTTGGTGTACACTCATCCTGCATTGTCATAATGGATTAAGGCTGTAGATAAAAATATCATGTTGCCTTTCTGTTTCCTTCATGATTTAAGGCTCGTGTGCTAGCGCTGAACGATGCAGACAAAGGAATAATACGCCCACAGGTGTTATCCTCAGTGTTCTTCATAATCTGTAACTTTGGCAGAGATGTTCTGACCCGCTGTCACGACTATACACTGCTTTCAGGTTGGGCCCAATTATAACACCATGGTTACATAAAAAATAACCCATACAAATAGTTGTGTGGAAAAAACTGCAAGCTTTGACATTACACACGAAGAATTTAAAGGCTAGAAAGACATAGATTAATATGGCAAACTTCTGCATAGTTTTGTTTAGCTTTTTACCTTCCCAATGTCAACTATATTTTTTGAAAAGGCAATGGCTTTCATTTTTAGATACAACTGTTAAGGTCTTGGTGATGTCAAGGGAAGCTTCAACAGGGCTGAATAACAGTCGACTCAAGTGTGGCTGCCGCTGATACCATTTCATAAAAAAGGTCCCTCAAAATGTCCTGTACATCCTCGACTTAGTATATTTGGACTGGAGGCAATCAATAGGAACAGAATTATGAGGCAGTGAAGCGAGTGATTTTAATCTGGGACTAAATATCCAGTAGTGGATTAGTTTCAGACAATTTCATACCTCCAGAGCCCTTCATGAAATATGTATAAGGCGGAGGAGCGGGAGGAGGGATTATGAAAAATAAAGGCATTTTTCCCAAACCTCCCCTTTTCGATGGAGGCAGAGATGAAAAGTTTTACAGACGGGCAGCTGGAGGATTTTGGAGGCACTTTGTAAGGCAGATGCAGTGTGTGCCGAGCGTGCCTGGGCTGGATGTGGGCACCGGTTTAATTAGACAGACCCCCTGGAAGGATACCTTTCAGTGCTGACAGCCGAGTTCCCAAACACGCGCAGATTTAGCCTCCCTGCGGGACGTCCCGTGGTCATTGGCACTGATGAGTCCGGGGTGCATGAGGAAAAACAAAGAAGAGATGCGAGAGATTTAAGCGGCAACCGGGACATTTACATATGCGGATCATTAGCACAATCCATCCAGTCACGGAGTCGTTTGCTTTGAAATATTAGCCTTGCCTCGCGCACACAATCAAAGCACAAATGCCTCGATAACGCTATTTAAATGCAAGATTGTGTTATTATTGAGCACGAGCCAGAACTGGTGAATTTGTTAAGGCGCGACTCATGAGTCAACGTCTCTCCGGGTTACCTAACACAGATGGAGTTTTTAGATCATAAATATTACACGCAGGCACAGTGCACAGCTCCAAATGTCAATATGGGCCTGAAGTGGGGTTTTGCTGCTGTTGTTGATTATATATTTAAGATTATAACTGCAATATTACCAATGAGTATGTACAGTATATATTAATTTAGAGTCCAAACTAAATGGAATAATTCAGCATGTTTTGTATTGAGTTTGCAAACCCCACAAACAGCAGTGCATTGAGTTGCCTTGTGTATGAAATTTGCAGTATAAACAAACATGCCTTACCACTCTACATTTGATAATGACCAAAAACATAATTAGAATATGACTGAAGTTGTAAAATGTACTTCATTTCTTTCGGCACAATGTACACTAGTAGTATGTTTACAAACTAGGGTCCCCTTTTGTAATTTTTTCTCTGAAAAGAGGAAAGAGTGCAATCAAAAAAAGCGTTACTGTAATGTTCATGCCACTAAAGAGAATGGAAGATACTCACTGGAGTATTCTGAAGCAGAGAAAACATGCAGCGTGTGGATATTATATGTAGTGAGAGTTTGTGTTTCATATTTGCTTCCAAAGCCTTGAATAGACAAGAGTTTGCTGAACACAATGAAAGTCTCTGTTCATGGCATTATAGCGATTGCCTCTGTCAACGTTTGTTTCTTTATCTTGCTTATAAGCACAATGTAAAAAAGGTCACTGGCGAAGTAAATAAATAAAACTAAATAAATCATTATGTGTCATATCATTTCATTCTTGTTTTGCTAAAGCTATTCTTTAGTTTATTTGTCGCTGAAGACGTCATTCTAAGTAAAGCCGATGAGTTATTGCCATATTTTTTATTTAAAGCTGAAAATGTTGTGTTTTGTTATGACCTCAGCTCACCCCATTCATCTTGTCAGATTAAAGTTGTCCAGAACAAATATGCTCCTGGTGCTCAAAGTGACTGAATGCTGACTTGAAGAACTTTTTAGTGAGGGGCCTTTAAAGTGCTGTGGTAGCAGTGGAATATTTAATTCATGTGTTGACTTAGTTGGTTCTATTGGGTTGTGGCTGCTGCTTGTGGATGTAGTCCATCACCACACAGACTTGTTCTCATATTATCAGCTTTAGCTGGCTAAGCACTCATTGGGCCAGAGCAGCACAACAAACAAATGCACATAGCAAACCCCTTTTCCGCTCGGATCACTCTGAGCTTGTACCGTAGCATTAAAAATTACAAGTGAACGACATTCAGAGGCTTAGCTCAGACGGAGATCTTAATGGATGATTTGGAAACAGTCTGGAAGAGAAAATCTCTCCGCGCCGCAGCTAGCTTTGCATCTTAAAGCGTGAGATTAGACAGTAATGTGATCTGCTTGTGAACAAAAAATAACTTAGTCTGATACCAGTCTGATAAACAACACAATAACAGTAAATGATATCAGACATAATCACAGAATGGGACAGATAACTTTTAAAACAAATCCACAGAGATAATGCAACATATTTCACATTGTTTTATATTTGTCGTCCTCTCCAGTTCAAAGCCATAACAGCCAACCTTAACACAACTTGTAAGACTTTATAAATTTGATCTCTTTTGTTACTGTCCCATTCCTCATCCTTTGATTTGTTCAATGTCAGCTTTACATATTGATTGAATGCCCTGCATCAGATTTTTATAGAAGTGGAATCCTATTTGTTTTGTCGGTCAGTATATTGTAAAAGCAGAAATATGTGGGATGTGAACAGGCTTAGAAACTCATCCCTATGAAGAACTGGGGAGTTGGGAATGTGTTAGGAAAGTTAGGAAAGTGCTTTGACCACAACTAACAGTCTATATTGTCACTGTTTGTAGACTAAAAACTCAGGTACTGGGCCTTTAATGTGTGTATTTACGCATACTGTGTCTATTACACCGAAGAGGAAAAATAACTAAATCCATCGCGGTGTTACATAAAGTCAAATTCTCGCTAGTAACAAAAGGGGCAGATATTATAAGACTTTATCTTCTCCTCTCTGTTTCATTCATACTGTATTGACTTGGCGGTTTTGTTGTGATTGTAAGATGTCACTTTTGAATGAAAGAAAAATAAATAAAATGAAATGCAAAAAATTACACTGATCTAATCCTGAATATGTATATACTGCCTGCTATTGACATACTATTATTCCACCACTTTATCAAGATATCGGTTCATTTAAAAAAAAAAGATCAGCTGCATCACAGCTTTCTGCGATTCCGCTAATGGCAGCAAGACTTATGCAATTACGGTAGTTTGTCTACGCTATAAGTCTCATTAAGTGCAACAGCTTTTAGTGAATGGCCTTTTTCCTATGAAGAGGCATTCTTTATTACGACTAGTCTTTTGTGGAACATTAAGTACTGATAAACAGGCTTTTGCTTCATTCCTCATCAAAATGAACGCGCAAAAAAGAGAAGGAAAGGAAAAAAAAATAATACTTTGATTGGTGTTAACTTCACACCGGAATAAACAGAGGCTAGCAGCATTTGCGGGACGTGTTAATACTGCCGGTAGGAGATAATTATTGAGCGCATACAGGGGGGTGACACCCTCTTCTCCTCACGCTGATGAAGCCAGGCAGTGCTGCATAATAATCACCCTTGATAGAAACGTACACAACCCCAGGACCGGCCCGCAATGATGAGAAGTCCCCTGACCTTAATTAGCTGCGCGCATGGCATCGCACGAACCCATTACAGAGACGACTTTAAAGCAGATCCATTTTATTTCTCACCATTTGTCTGCAGCACGAGTTAACGACTGCCAACAGAGAAGCCGCGGTCGGAAGTCTGAACCGGAACACGAGATACGGAAAACCGGGATAACGGAGGATTTACACGCGCCCTGCGGTCACTATAGCTTTACAAGTCTGACATATTTCTACAGACTTCATTTACATACAAGTAACTATAGGTATTAGGTCCATGACCTTTTGTTTTTTTTGCTCCTGTACATACATGTGATCGTAATTAAGTGTAATGAGTCCACTAATATTCTAGACTTTCTGTAACTGTAAAAGAACCCAGTGGGATTAACAAAAGAATAGTGCGCACTTGCACGAAACGAAAGTATTTTCTTACAGCTGTGAGCAATGAATGGTGAGATGTGAATCAATGAACAAAAAGACACCAATTGTGGGGGGAAGAGTTAGGTAGGCTATTTAAATCAGCCAAATCCAAAGATATAGTGGCCTAAAGCAAGGTCAAAGGTCAAAGCTTACTACTAGCATGTGCTGGAGACACGCCGGACCTCCCCAGTCCAAAAACCTGGCCCGCACAAAAACATAAAACGAATTACCAATAACTATTCAAATATAGCAAATAATCAGAAATTGGGCAGTTTTCTGGTAACCTTGCCTGCATGTTAAATTCTTGCTGTATTTGTGAGTTCACAAACAAATTAGAATCCATCTTGTGCAGCTCCCGGGCAGAATTGCCGTGAAAAGGCGAGTGTAACATCAGCTAAAAATAGGAAACCCTTACTGGGCGACAGATGGTAGAGCGGGTCGTCTCATGATTGGAAGGTCAGAGGTTCGAATCCCGCCTCCTGAAGGTGCACACTGTCACCCATCTTGCCTACTGTGTCTGCATACATTGGTGTGTGAATGGTTCCTTGCTGTAAAGTGATTTGAGTGCCTAATGTAGGTGGAAAAGCGCTATAAAAGTTGAGACCATTTACCCTACTAAGTAACCTCGTGGTGATGTTGGACAAACACACATAACATTTTTTCAAAACAAAATATTTAATGGTTTTGAGACCTGGCTGTGATTGACTGAAATGAAATGCGCGAGATCCAATTACCAGCAAATGCTGCGGCAAAAGTTTCAGCCAGAGCGATCCCTGATTCAGACTCAGAATCAGAATTATTTTATTGCCCATTGTTAGTGAACAGGTTAAATAATAAACTATATAAACTGTAAGACTATATGGGCATGCATACAAAGATTAAATGTAAGATATGATAACGATATCACAATAATTTGACTTAGAACAACAGTGTGCTCTGGGCGGCACGGTGGCACGCTCGGGCTTCACAGCAAGAAGGTCCCAGGGCCTGTCTGTGTGGAGTTTGCATGTTTCCTCTGGGCACTCCGGTTTCCCCTACCACTAAAAACATGTACAATAGGCCTGTATGAATGATGTCTGTGTGTGAATAAATGATTCTTCTTCTTCCTTCCTGCAATAAATAAAATATTCTTTCTCTTATTCTATATATTTAAAAAACAATTAACCCTGTAGTTAGGCCTCTACAAACAGATTCTGAAATGCATTTGTTTCTGCATGATTCAGTTTGGAAGTTAGTAAATAGTTGTTTTTTGTATAGCCCAATACAGGAAAACAGGAAATAATGCTGCACAAAATATCCAAACTGTGAAATATAAAACAGATGTAATGTCTGAGCAGATGTAAAGTCCAAATGAGCGTTCAGCAGCAGATGGAAGGCTGTCATGAGTGTCCCCCGCCCTTAGACCCTCCGTTGTTTGCGTCAAGGAAAAGCTCTAAAATACTAATCCCCGGAACACAGTTGACGCCACAACCTAAATGTTCATCTTAAAAAATGAATTGCAAACCTAATCGCATGTGGGGTATCTTTGTGATACAAATGCCTTAGCAAGGGAAACGATTTTTCACACCTGTCTGAAACTTAAGCACAGCACTACTGCATCCATGAATGTGTGTCTGGCAGAATCAAAAAGATAAAGTTCTGCTGTTGTTGTGATATCAAAGCAGGTGGTCATGGAGCTGCAGATTTCTCCCGAGGGGCAGCGTGAGAGGGGAGCTGACCCTGGAGTGGCCATCCATTGCATTCCTTTGAGCACACTCCAGCCATAACAACACTCGAGTGCTTCTTTCATCTGTGTGTGCCAAGCTGCGAGGTGGCGGCTAACTCTGTTCCAACAAACACAGCCGTCGGTCTGAGTAATTGTTATTTCCGGAGTACTCCTTCCTAGATACGAGTAACGCTTTGCGCAGCAACCAATCGGGACTCTTGCTCCGCCCCCCCGCGAGACTTTGCAAAAGCGTATTGTAGGGCCGAGTCCAGGTGGCGCGATTCAGTGTGAGCTGGACATTTGTGTTCTTTTGAGTGTCATAGTTGAGCTCTGTCACAAAAGATACTCCCGATCTTTTGTGCTTGTTTGGTGTGGTGTGTGCCCAGATCGCGATACTTTTCCTCAGGTTCTTTAAGACGTTTTATTATCTACATATACAGATATCAAAGTCAATCCAAGCCTAAGCAAAAAGGGAAGCAAGCCCTGAACAGTTTGAAGCCGAAATTTCATTCACTGACAAATAACCTTCCAGTCTCACATTTATTCTCCAAAAAGGGTCATTTAGACGGGCCAGTGCAGTTCTGTGGATGGTGGGAGGAAAGCCTGTTGACTCTGGAAAAAAGCCACGGCACCCAGAGGGAAGTCACATGGGGAGCTCTTCGAGTCGATTGACCGGAGGACACGCCAACACACATAGTTGCAATAAAGCAACCAACTCAATATCTCAGTACAAGTATACAATTACATTAAACCTAAAACCAATTCATATTTATTTTAATCACATGGGTTAAAAATATCTGTCTATACTTGTTGCTTCCTTTAGGGGGGCTTAACATCTATTCAAGACACCATACATGTCATTGCATTTTTTTTGTGCGAATCACTCAATAAAAAGGAAATGAGCACGAGTGGTGAAAAGCCGCCGTCCTGCCACAGAAAAAATTGAGCCGCCCTGACTGTAATGGAATTTGAGTGACACCACATGATTTTCTGATTACATGCCTGACAGCTTTCACTTATTGGAAACGATGGTGACAGATGTTTGCTGTGGCTCACATGCAATTAGGTTTTGACTTTATGAAAACGCGAAATTAATTGAAATTGAAATGTGTAAGAAAAAAAAAAAGAGAAGATTGTTTTCATCTTATAAGCTCTGTGTGTACACTTGACAAAATGGTCGACAAGCGTGACTGACTCTTTTAAACGTTGCACACTTTAGATAAATGAGCCCAGTCTGGAACGGGTTTCTGGTTTGACAAAGCCAAACGCTGTAATTACAAAACATACTGTAAGCAGATGTTGCATAGGAACGGTTAACTTGGGTTTTTAATATTTAATAAGAATTCAAAGCAGATATTACCCAGAAATCCTTGGTGCACGCGCCATTAAAACAAACACCAAATATAATTGCCGTACTTACTTTTAATTGGCTGCTATAAACAATAGTTTCCATCATCTGATGTGACCAGCGGTTGTGCCTATAGCCTCAAGTGTGGTTAGCCGTCATATCTCACTGACTTTTTAGAAAGAATGACTAAAATTGTGAAACTATACGGTCAGAATGATGGCTTCCGTATATCAGTCCACGGGGATGGACAGATCAAGACCATAGTATTGATATATAACTGTTCTGTACAGAGGGGCAAATGCCTGGAACTCGCTTCCTTTCAATATTAGAAACACTAAAAATAAACTATATTTCAAGCTGGAAGTAAGCTTCCAGCTTGAAATTAGCTTCAATTAGCTCAGTACTTGTGAGTAATAGTAACCATGTCCTCTGCTTCCTATGGTTGTATGATTTATGAAATGTTTAACATTCATGTATTCCAAGGTGCATATTGACTGTTTCGTAATTTTATAGTATGTCAGGACCCCAGGAAGACTTTCAACCACTTTGTGGGAGCTAATGGGGATCAAAATAAAGAATAAATAAAGACTGCCAAATACGTTTATGAGTATTGATACCAGGCATCAAAGCTAATTAACATTATGTAAAATAAAAGTTGGGGCCACAATTATAGACACAAAAAGACGACTTACTTATTATTCTGTCCCAAAACACTGATAGGAGGAAATAATATTTGGTCTTTAAAAATGTATCTCTCATATTAAACGTTCTGAAGATGACCTCGCTCCACAGCTAAAACTGATAACCGGGTGCTGTGACCTGCATCATAACAATCTACGTATGTCCAACTCATTCCACATTGCGTAGGTAGGTTAAATCAGTGACCTCCCGTCACAGCTCACTATTAAACAGCAGATCACTACTGTATCTTTGAACATGTTTGCATATTGGCTTATAAACCAAGTAAAATAAATTGTCTACATTACGACGTCAGATGACGTCGTAATGTACCAGTGTTAAATCTAAGTTTTTTCAACACACTCATACAGCTGCAGTATTGGACTGACTCATCCACGCAGGATGTGGTATCACTCATCACTAATCAAAACTAGGGGTGTTCATAATCAATCTATCAATTGTCAGTATGAGGTATGAGCTTATGTGATTTTTAAGTTGAAGAGAAAAGAACCATCTGAAAATGTACTAAATTAATGGCGCATTACGACTACCTGAGTGAGTGTTTCTTAAAAGAATCAGTCAACAATTTGTCTAATTGATACAACTTTCTTGATTGTTACTGTGACGCTTTAAATACAAAGTACAATGACTTGAAGCCAGTGGTAAACAATTTATTGATAACCTTTGGTAAAGCGATAATTTAATCGATGCCACACTCAAATAGAGACCAAGGTACCACAAGAAGAGACCAGGCTTAATAAACACTGATTTGAACCCGTCATGTACAATGGTATTATAAAACTATGGCTAGCGTTAGACGGTTGAGAAACACTGAACGACATAGTATATAACAGGCAGAAAAGGCGGTTGAAGATTGGAGTAAGAGAACTTGGTAGACGGTAGACATTTCAGCACAGCATCATACATTCTTACACAACACAAAGAGACTGCAGTTCAACAATGTGCCCAGAGCTGACTATGGGCTTTTACTATTGATCTTCATGACGAAATCTATATTTGAATCCTATTATAAGCTGGGATTTCACCATTTGTCTTTCCAGTCAGTGAGAAGCAGAACCCCCCCCCTGCAGTAACGGAGAACGACACATCCCACCCCACTCACACACCTCAGGGTTTCTTTGAAAAGTCCAGGGGGGATCCAGAGGGTGCCATGGTCGAAATGGGAAGCTGCATGTGCTGTGAGAGTGTGCAAAAGGAAAAGAGGTCATATGTGCATGCGGTTTGTTTGCAGACAAATTAAATGATCAACATAGCTGCAGCATCAAGTGGATGAGTCAGTACTGAGCATTTTAAAAATAACACTGTGACTTGAGCTCAGTTTTATTGTTGCGCACAATATACCACAGGCGCATAAATAATAGAACATTTAATAACTCTGGCAAACTAGTTTCTTCGTTCTTTCTTGGATAGAACACAGTTAAGTCAGTCTGTGTTAAAGTTAGACGTCACAAAAACGGATTTCTGATTATGGCCAATTTTAACCAAACTATACTAAATTAAAAGGAATGTTTTTTAGCACTATGGTGTAGATCAAATGTGATTGTACATGAACACTCGGTAAAATTGTATTACTTTGCAACATGTTAACCTCCCCGCATAAACTGAGCGCATTTTCTCCAGTTCAGCTTTACCCAAATCTAAAAGTTGACATCCTATTGGCCAGAGTAACACCTCATTTGAAAGCTAAAACCTACTTCACTGATCGTACCTTTTGTGTCATATTTTTGTCGTGTTCTGGTCACTTTTTCATCACCAATTTGTCGCTCTTTCGTGTTGATTTTTTGTTGCTTTTTCGTCACTCTTAATCGTGTTTTTGTCACTTTCTTTATTGTGTTATTGTTGCTTTTTTCCGGCACGTTTTTGTTGCTCTTTTGTCGTGTTTTTGTAATTTTTTCATCTCATTTTTGTCACTATGTTGTAGCTTTTCTGATGCTTTTTCATCACTCTTTAGTCGTGTGTTTTTGTCACTTTTTTATTGTGTTATTGTTGCTTTCCGGTGCATTTTTTGCTTTTAGATTTGGGTAAAGCCAAACTGGAGAAAATGTGCTCGGTTCATGTGGGAGTTAAGAGGTTAAAGCAAGTTAAGTCAAGTCAAAATGTTCAAGAAGGAGTCCGTTCAAATCCAGATTGCCATCCTTTGACCGGATATAAAATGTTGTCAGGTTAGCAACCAGACTAAAGCTCCTGCGTGTACTGTTTTGCCTCATTGGGTCAATGTTCTAACAGTGTTTATTGGCTATATTCTTTTTTAATGCTCAATCAGTGTCTCGATATTCTGTCTGCTTTGTTGCATGAAATCTTGAGTGACTTTGAAATTATGTTGTTTTCAAATAACTAAAAACATATACAATTAGGCTATAAACCTCCGATGCCTCAATAACCAGTCAATTTCCTCCTTTCCGCTGAGAGCAGACGATCAATTACCGAGAGGAAATGAGGTGTCCGGTGTGGCCCAGGTAATTCTGTTTACCTTGAATCCGAGTGTGGGCGCTGTGATGATTACGCCTGTTATGACTGTTGTTACCCGCAGAGTCATTGTGCTCGACCCGCTGTCACTTTCAATTACCGCCGTCAGAGGCACCAAATCCTCCGCCCGGCCCCCTGACGCAACCGTCGCCGATAAAATAAAATCCATACACATCACGTCCCCCCGTCCCCCCCCCCCCCCACACACACACCTTCAACACCATTTTGTCTTCTCTCCACAAACAGGGCACGACAGCGATGGCGAGCTGAATTTGGACATTTGCCGGAAAAAATGTCCACAAACAATAGAAGTTTTGGAGCGGGGCTGTTTGGATTGCTTCGACATCGGTCAGAGGAGTGGCGGGTGAGGGGTAGGTGAGCTTACTGACCCTTGAGCACATACAAGAGCTGCCAGCTGTAATTGGTCTCTGTTCCATTTACTATTTGTCCGACTCCTGACAAGCAAAGACAAATGATCGATCCCGGCTTTAAGGATATGTGGGACGTGTGATTTAGCCACAGAAAGGCTGGCGCTATAACACGGGAATGCGCAGGGACTGTATGATTCTTGTTAAGTACCACAGACGTTTGACTGTGGACATGAAGGTAGTGGTTTGCATGTTAATCAGAAAAGGGAGAACTCACCTTGAAATATATGAAATATATTTAACAAGAAGAATCCTTCTTATTGCACTCTAAAAGCTGCATTCACACAGGAGAGGTGGTTGAGGTAGGATGCAAAGATAGTATATGAATCACTGACCTTACAGTCATGAAAGGATTTTTCTCACCCAACTCACAGAAAATAAAAATCTGCTAGATACAATATTTTTTTACATTGTATCATACCACCTTTATAAATAAATCAAAAAGTACTGAACCATTAGAGGTAATATCTACATTTCTTCATCAAGTTCTAATGCTGCTATTGCTTTTACAAGTGCATTATTATAATATATCCATCTCTGCTAGCATATTAATCACGTTCACAGCTTGATCTGTCAAACTTCTGTCTTACCTACCAACTTAGACAAACCCAATTAAAACCGTTCCCTCAAATAATTAACTCCACATTTGCACAGTAAATCAAGCCATGTTTTTTTATTTATTTTTTTCCGAAATAGTGTGACTATGCTAAACCAATTTTTTTTTCTCCACATGTCGAAATTCAATTAATTGAATTTGTGCATTTTACCCTGCAGTAAGGTTCATCCACAAAGGTTTAATCCTCACAGTGTGCGTGTGCGAATACATATATAATGCATGCTCTTTTGGATTGCACTTAGTGTGGAAATTAATTAAAATAACTGATTTGAATTCAATGCAGACTTGTCTTAGAGGTGTTGGATAACAGTTTAGACAAGGCGATGCAGGGGGAGAGGTATAACATGGAAATATATAAAATACAGACGCAGAGGTGGTAGACTATACAGTATTAAAAGTGCTAAAGTGCTCATAAAAATTAACTTTTAACTTACTGTGACTTTTGGCAATCATGGTCTGTCTGCCTGCCTGCCTGTAAGGCAAGGCAAGGCATTTGTAGAGCACAATTCATACACAAGGCAATTCAAAGTGCTTCACAGTTGCATAAAATTACAAGAAAACAGATAAAAATTAATCAATAAAACATCAACATAAAGTTAATCAATTACAGTAAAAGTCAAGAGTGCAGATAAAATAGTTTCAGTTCTCATATGCACGGGTAAAAAGAGCTGTTTTCAGCCTGGATTTGAACATTGTCAGAGTTGAGGCCTGTCTCACATCCTCATGAAGACTGTTCCAGATTTTAGCTGCATGAAACTGAAACGCAGCCTCACCGTGTTTATTATTGACTCTGGGAACCACCAGGAGACGCCTCGGCCCGAGATGGTTCATACGGCTCTAACATGTCAGAGATGTACTTTGGTGCTAAACCATGAAAAGACTTGTACACAAGCAGAGCTGTTTTAAATTATATTCTCTGAGTGACAGGAAGTCAGTGCAGAGACCGGAGCACTGGACTAATATGGTCGTATTTCCTGGTTCTTGTCAGGACTCGAGCAGCAGCGTTCTGGATGTACTGCAGCTCTAACAGCTCGTTTAGAAAGGACAGTGAGCAGCCGTTACAGTAGCCTAACCTGCTGGAGACAAATGCATGGATGAGTCTCTCTAAGTCTGGTTTTAACACAATTACTCTGATCTTAGCAATGTTTTTCAGATGGTAAAAAGCTGATGATGTTATTGCTTTGATGTGGCTGTTTAAGTTCAGTCCATGATTACTCCTAGATTTCTAACCTGATGTTTTAGTTTTAGAGAGAGAGAGAGACTCAAGGTGACTGATAACACTTTGTCTTTGTGTCTGTGGGCCAAAAACAATTATCTCAGTTTCGTCTGAGTTTAGTTCGAGAAAGTTGTTTTGCATCCACAAACTGATCTGTTCGATGCAATGACAGAGAGTATCTACAGGCCCATGTTCACCTGCTGTCAGTGACACGTAGATCTGAGTGTCATCTGCGTAGTTGTGGTACGACACATTGTTGCTGTTTATTAGCTGACCCAATGGAAGCATGTACACGTTGAATAAGAGGGGTCCCAAGATTGACCCCTGGGGGACTCCACAGGTCATGGAAATTTTGTTCGAGACACAGTTGACAATTTCGACAAAGTACGTCCTATCCTCAAGATAGGACTTGAACCAGTTTAGAGCAGTACCAGAGATTCCCACCCAGTTTTCTAACCTGTGAAGTAAGATCCCGTGGTCCACTGTGTCAAAGGCAGCGCTCAGGTCCAGCAGAACTAAAACTGAGACCTTACCTGCGTTAGTGTTCATATGGATATCATTTTTCACCTTGATCAGAGCTGTCTCAGTGCTGTGGCGGGGCCTAAATCCTGACTGGAAAGTATCAAACACATTGTTAGATAGGAGAACGTAAGTGAGCTGTTGATATATTACTTGCTCTAGGACTTTTCCTAAGAATGGTAGGTTTGATATGGGCCGGTACCTTCAGTACCTTGGGATCAAGGCTGCTCTTCTTTAGAAGAGGCTTAATGACGGCGGTTTTCAAGGCCTTTGGAAATGCTCCAGTCTCAAATGAGATGTTAACTAACTGAACAAGTTGTGGTAACAAGCTGGTCAGCACAGACTTCAGAAATCTAGTGGGTAATTCATCAAGGCAGCATGTATATGAACTCAGACCGGAAATAACCTCTTCAATTGTTTTGTCAGTAACAGGTGTGAAATGTGTCAGCTCAAGATGTTTATCTGGTGGCAGGGTTGCTATTTGTGTTGTGGAAATTATGGCATTTTTAATGCCTTGGACTTTGTCATAAAAAAAAAATATTGCAAACTCATTGCACTTAGATGTAGAGATTAGTTCTAAGGGCAGTGAAACTGGAGGGTTAGTTAATCTGTTTACTGTGGAAAAACAGAACACGAGAATTGTTTCTGCAGTTTGCTATGATTTTAGAGAAGTTCTTCTCCCTTTCTCCACGGAAAATCTGGTTGAACTCACAAAGCACTTCTTTGTATATCTCAAAATGAACCTGAAGCTTTGACTTGCGCCATTTCCGTTCGGCTTTTCTGCACTCCCTTTTCTGTGCCCCGACCGAATCTTCATTTCTCCAATGTGCCTTTTGTTTATTGTTAACCATTTTAACCTTGACAGGAGCAATAGTATCCAAAACATTTAAGACGCGTGATGTGTAAGAGTCCAACAGATTATCTGCATTAGAACATGAAGGATTTTTAAAACTGATCATTTCCATAAACTGTGTCCCTGTTGTATCATTTATGTGTCTTTGAATAACTCCAGGCCAACCACTGGTTTGGGTCTAACAGACAGGTCAAAGAGGACACAAAAATGATCAGATAAAGCAACATCAACAACATTCACATTTGATATATTAACACCTTTTGTAATAACTAGATCTAGAGTGTGACCTTTGTTGTGAGTCGCCTCACTCACGTGCTGAGTTAAACCAAACATTTCGAGAACAGCACTAAGTTCTTTTCCATGCCTGTCATTGGTCACATCCACATGCACATTAAAATCCCCTGAAATGACTAAACAATCAAAGTCAGTGCATATAAATGAAAGTAATTCAGCAAAATCTCCGATAAAACAATTCTGTGGTGGTTTCACCAACCAGTATATTAAGTATAGTCATATAAAGTATAGACAATTGTTTTATCTCCATTTTGAAAGACACATACTCAAATGATAGAAAAACCCCAAATGACAATTTGTGGATGACTATATTGTCCCTGAATATTGCATAGACACCCCTGCCTCTTTAGTTTTGGCGTGTTTCAGACACAACATTGAAATTAGATGGACTACACGCAATCAAAACTGCGTTACCAGTGTTTGTCAAGCCATGTTTCAGTTAAAAACATAAAATCTAGAGGAAATAAAACTATTTATTAAAAATGACTTGTGTTTTAATCATCTGTCATTGAGTACAGAATGTTTGAGATGTATCTGTGTTTGAATTGATGGAATCTTTTTGCAAGGGATATGGATTAGAGTTCTTTGATTGGACGGTCTGACTGTCCCTCTCTTATCTAATCTATGTTGTTTGACAGTACTAATTGTTTCAGAAGAACACACTCCCTCTATGGACCTCTGGTTGGTTTTGAGTTTGTTATGCATGGTAGCAACGGAGAGGCCCCTAATGTCCTAGACAGCATCAGTGAAGGTGCTGGAGATAACAGCTGTGGGCACCGGTGGTGGGCGCCGAGCTGGGGACACCTTGGTTGGTGAAAAAGGCGGAGGTGGTAGCCTTAGTCTTGACATGACTGGAGTGAGTGGAGTCATTTTAATCCCTTGTTTTATCAAGGGTTCAAAATGATTGGGGAATCCCATAGATGACATTGGAGATGGGAATGATTCTGAAAAATCTCTGGAGGGAGTAGATGTAGCAGGCGGGCTCAAGGCCTGTGGTGGAGTTGATGAAAGTGCTCCTTCGGCTGAATCATTTACTATATATGCAGGTGGTACTGAAGCTGAGCTTTTCCCCGGAGATGCAGATGCAGGTGGTGCTGCTGCTATGGTTGAAATGTTTTCCAGAGATAGTGCTGCTGTAGCTGGATCCTTAACTGTGGCTGAGTCCTTTACTGTAGGAGCAGATAATGCAGCTTCGACTGAATCTTTTACTGGGGATGCAGGCGAAACCTTTGCTGGCGAGCCAAGAGCTCTTCTTATGCTCCTTTCTGCTCTCTCTTGTTGCTCAGGCCTCCACTGATTTTGCAGAGCATGGAGGAGAATTTTTACGTCAGTCGTCTCACTCCATCTCTGCTCAAATGTGGGCCATTTCCTTTAAACAGATCGTTGCGTTTCCAGAAAAGATTAGTTCTCTATGAAATACAGTCCTCTTGACTCACAGACTTTGGATAGCCATGTAGTCAACTGAAACAGCCGGGAGAATGTGTTTATTCTCCCGCTGATGTTTGGGATAGGTCCACTGATGAAAATTTGTATTGCCTCTTTATCCAGACAATCAAGTCTCTCAAAAAGTTTATTAAACTTTTCTTTCAGGGCTTCAGACTCTCTGTTTTTAATGTCAACCGCACCAACATGTAGAACAAGTTTATTAATCCCAGGGTTATTTGTAATCTCCTTGTTTAGAACATCTATAATTCAGTCAGAAACCGTGCCGCTCAGATAGCTGCTTGTAGTCATTATCTCATTGTTTATATTAGATATGGCTCCGTCTCCAAGCACCAGGATATCTCTGGCCTTGACACTTGGCACAGTTTTTCTCTCCATCTTTGTTTTGACTTCTTGTTCTCTGTTTCTCTCTGACTTTCTCTGTTTGTTACACTCATCCTCTGAGAGAGGTGAAAATCTGTTTGTTAACTTTATTCCAGGTGCATTTGTACCAGCATGTTGTCTTTGCTTTGGCTTAGCACCAAGTTGTCTCTTAAGTTTTGGAAATGTTATGGTATCGTTTAGCTTTAGGTTGCAAGTATCAGTTTTTCCAGTCTTCTTACCGGGTTCCACAGGGAGCGTGTCATTAAGTCCTTTTTCCGTCTCCAAGGCAAAAATCTTGTCCCGTAGTAGGCACATTTCTTGTTGATACATCCGACAGCTTTCGCAAGGAGATGTTTGCGTTACTCCCTCAGCCATGTTGACAAGATTGTCGTCGTTGGTTCGTCAAATGAGTTGTAAAAAAGGCATTAAAAAAGCCTTGGTTCACTTAAAAGAAGAGAATAAAATCATATCCAAGACATGTGCCCAAAAATAGAATGATTAAAAAGCAAATAAAGAGGCAAGCAGCAGCAGCAAGCAGAGATACGTCTGCACTCTTGATAAGCAGGAAGCAGCCTGTCTGTCTGTCTGTCTGCCTGTTGCAAACCTTAACTCAAACCATTCATCTGAGTAATGCCGCAAATAAGAATTTTGATTAACAAACCTTAAGACGCCTTGCTCTATAGCTAAATCCTCAAACATATTCCCGCTGACTTTTATCTCGCTATACAAAAATTGTATTGAGAATTACACTCCCTCAGTTTGTTAAATATTTTCTGTGTCAACTGAAAGCTCATAAATACAAAAAAGATGACACAGGCTTTCACACAAATAAAAGCATTTGCACAGTCTGGCCCGAGCAGCTCATAGCCCTGACATTATTTCTTCACTCATTCACAGATGGCTGCCCTCCACTTCCCTCCGAGAATTGCAATTATCAAACGGGGTGCAGTTCACACTCTTTAGATGAATTAACACCAGGCGGTAACTGGGACACGTGTCAAATAGCAACAACGAAAAATGCTTTTTTCTCCAACATAAAACTAGCAAAATGGACATTTTAGCCTTTGGTCTGGAATTTTGAATGGATAACAACTTTCATTTCTGGCATATTGTTGGAATTATAATTACAATAAATTGGTGCTTGTTGAAAGGATCAGCCTTCAAATATTATTACTATTATCTTATCTCCCAAATCTTAAGACAATTAAAAGACAGGTAAAATTTAGAAAATTAGAATAACGTTCAAAACTTCATTTATTTCTGTAATTCAACTTCAAATGTGAAACCAATATATGATATAGACTCATTACATGCAAAGTATATACATTGGCTCAATTAGTTCAATTAGAATTTGAAAAATTATTTCTATTTGTCAAATTCCAAAAGAATGAGAGATAGAATTTTCTACACAATTTTGTATTACTTTTTCCAAAACCAAAAGTTTACATACATTTCATTAATATTTGGTAGCATTGCCTTTAATATCTATCTAGCTATCAATCTAAGCTTCTCACAATAGTTGGCAGGAGTTTTGGTATATTCCTCCGAACAGAACTGGTGTAACTGAGCCAAATTTGTAGACTGCCTTGTGTGCACATGCCTTATCAGTTCTGTCTCTACATTTTCAACTGGAGTGAGATCAGGACTTTGTGATGACCACTTCAAAACATTGACTTTGTTATCCTTAAGCCACTTTGTAACCAGTATTGGCAATATGCTTTGGGAATTGTCCATTTGGAAGACCCGTTTGCGCCCAAGCTTTAACTTTCTGGCTGATGTCTTGTTTGTTTGTATACTGAGATGTTGCTCCAATATTTCCACAAGTGCACCAGTCCCTCCCACAGCAAAACAACCCCACAGCATGATGCTGCCACCCCCGTATTTCAAAATTGGGATGGTGTTCTCAGGCTTGCAAGATTCCCCCTTTTCCCTCCAAATGTGATGATGGTCATTATGGCCAAATTTATTTATTTATTTTTCGTCAGACCACAGGATATGTCTCCAAAATTTAAAGTCTTTATCCTATTCTAACTTCAAACTGGCTTTTTTTTTTCAAGTAAGAGCTTCTTCCTGGCAGAGTACCCTCTCAGCCCATGTCAGTTCAGTATTTGTTTCACTCTGGATGATGACAAACTCTTACCAGTTTCAGCCAGCATCTTCACCAGGTCTTTTGCATTTGTTCTTGGGTTGATATTCACATTTCAGACCACAGTACGTTCATCTCTGGGACACAGACCCCGGCTTCTTTCTGATCTGTATGATGACTGGTAATTTCCATCATTGTTTTAACCAATGAACATGGCACCTTCAAGTGTCTTGAAATTGCACCAAAAGATGAACCAGACTTGTGCTTCCAAGGACATGAAATCATCATCTGGGCTTTCACAAAGGTATAGTAGGAATATTATAGTTTAAAGAGGGGGTATTATGCTTTTTTCAATCACATAGCACCAGTCTATAGCACACTACAATGATGACGTAACCTTCTGTTGGTCTGTATATGCAGTAAATTAAAATAACTGCCTTGAATAAAATTGCTCTCTCAAAATGACTGTACTGAACGTCTTGAAATAGGCCTCTGTCCCTTTAAGAAGATTTCCGACACGCCCCCTTCAGCACACTACTGTGGCATTTAAACAACAACACTGTGCGGGGAGGGGGCTCTGCTGAGCTGAGGAGCAGTGGTTGGTGGCTTGGCTGGTGACAAAAGGTCCAGAGGCATCTCCAGGAGGTGGGGGCGTTCCTAGGAGGACTGAGGCATAGCTACACCTAAAATGGCTGCCGTCTAAATTTTTACTGATTACTCAAAAATATGTGAATGAGCCAAGGCAACACTCCAGGCATGTGTTTAATGAGGGAATGACATAATAACATGATATAAACCTTGAAAAAGTCGATTTTACATAAACCCCCCCTTTAAAGGTATAGTAGTGTATGTACACTTTTGGTTTTGTAAAAAGTAATAAAAAAATAGTGTAGAAAATACTATCTCTCATTCTCCTTGCATTTGACAAATAGAAATATTTCTTTTTAATTCTAATTGACTAAAATAAAAGTTTAAATAAGTCTTTTTATGAAGTGTATTTAAACATATGTTTCCTGTTGTATATGTCAAGCCTTTATTTGTTATCATTTTGATGATTATGGATTTTACAAGCTGAGCCATAATAATCAAAATTATAACAAATAAAGGTTATACATAAATAAAGGTTATACATATCTCACTTTGTCCTCAATGAAGGTACTTGATTCATCTTCTGTACTAGTAGTTGAAGTCCTCGAAGACTTCAACTACTAGTACAGAAGATGAATCAAGTACCTTCATTGAGGATGGACAACCCCTGTACGACTGAGAACTTACACAGATATCTCACTTTGCATGTAATGAGTCTGTCATATATCAGTTTCACAGTTTAAGTTGAATAACAGAAATTCATACACTTTTTAACGCTATTCTAATTTTCCGAGTTTTACCTGTAAGCTCAATGGCAATACAATTTCATAAGGGTAATGTTTTAGCACATCTGCACATTTAGAAAACTAAAAGTGAGCCAATATGTTTCATAAAGGATTTTTTGTTTAGCTGTTAAATATCAGGGACAAAAAATGCAGGATTTACATTAGTATATTTTTTAAGGGATCCAGTGCCAAAGTTGATAAATGCAACTCAAAGGAGAGCTAGCACAGAAGAAATATCAGATGCTGCTCATGTAACAGCCATTGATCTAATTGTATCACGATCATGTCCTCAACTTCCTCTTGCAGTAGTTTTTCAGTGCAGTTGGTAATGTATATGTTTCTGTTTATTTTACTCTTCTTATCTAACAGCCTGGCTGCCACACGTCTGACTCCCGCTATAGCCATACTTTTGTAATTGTCTCTAGGTTCGCTTGTGGAATATTTGTGCAACAGCAAAAGGGAATTACCCGTTGAGATCCCCTGGCAGCTGACCCTGGTCCTGTTAGGCAGGAACATGCCTGGAACATCCACCGCCCATTTACTGCGCAGATAAAGGCAGCTCAGCTTTTACTGAATGTTTACTCCTCAGGGAATTGGCTCAATCCTGTTAAAGTTCAGGTCACTTCTCCCACCGCTCACTGGCCGCTGCTGCAGCTGCTCCTCCACCACTTTAAGTAACCTCACCTTTTCGTACAGGATAACATCACCGGCCTAAAACCCTGTCATGGTAGAGAGCAAAAAATGATCAAAGACTCTCACTTTTAAAAGTCTATATGGGCCACTTTGTGTTTGGGTGGCACTAAAAGTCCTTTATAAACAAAATCTAACCTGGGCTTTTGAAGAACAATTGTTGTCAACTTTGCAACTTATCTTTTCACAATGCAAAAACTTCATCATTTACGTGTAATAGGTGCACAGCTTTCTGGTTTACTACTGACATATGATGGAATGAGACATGCGAAAGGGATTCTTATGCCCAAGACAGAACCAATATTTCAATTCATATTTTATAGTATTTTTGCCGGCCATTTAATTATCCAGTTAACCACTAGAATTAAAGATCCACCAGGGTACTACAATAGTCTACCTGTCTTCACATGGTAAACACATACTGTAGCAGTTCAGGGGGAAATTTGACATAATAAATTTATATTCCAACCATTAAATTATCCAGTTTAACCATCTTTAAAGGCACACTGTGTAACATTTATTAACTATTACACTTTTCCTACAATACAAAGAATGCTGATGAACTATGAAATTGTGAAACTGTGAAATATTCAGCTCTAAACGCAGTACGTGGGTTGAAGGGGGGCTGTACATGGGCTGGACAGACACCCATGGCGAATGGCGATGGTATATGTGACCAGTCACAGAAACCAAAGACACAAGTCGTTTTGGGACATTATGAGATAATAACAGATTGTGAAAGTGTAGTCTCCAAGCTTTCCAATGATGTGTAACACATGGAAATCTGATAATATTTGGAGGTGCAGCGGTGATTTGAAGTTGGCAATTCCCAAAAAACCAAAGGGGTTTAAACGGCCTCTGAAGTTTTGGGCCATTCTCACCTCTCTGCTGTTGGGAGGGACAATAGGGCTCATTTACATCTCATTTGGATAAGCCATACCCCCTGTCAAACTCCCTCTCAAAGCAGTAAAGCACAGAGAGGGAGCACAAAGGTTATTGCTTCCACAACAAACCATTGTTTACCAGTTTCATTATGTGTATCTGTTTTATTTTTGGTTTTATTTATTGATCTCACCTCACAGCAGAAGGTTGTTATTGTTCTTTTACATTTTTTAATATCAACTGATAAACTGTCACTGGCTTGTGAATGTGTTGTTCAACATCTGTAACGTTTATATTCAAATAAAAAAGTGATATATTATATACAGTATTAGAATGGATCCAAGTATGAATCAGTATCGATTTTATTGCCATTGTCGTTTTTTGCTAATGATAAATAATCAATAAACTAGGGGAAATTAAAAGGATCTCAACCAATAAGGCAAATCCCTCAAACATTGCTTAGAGAGTGCTTTTCACACCAGAATGACAAGATAGGTTTACAATATATTTAAAAAACAGAGATCTGGTGTTTGGGTATTTTAATGTTATTGCAGTGCTCTGATTCTGTACACTGTTTCTACACATCATCCCCCCAAAAAATGCATAATTTACACATAATGTGAATACTTTGAGTTACAACTTTACTTTAAGCCATAGAAAAAAGCCAATTGAGTGAATATGATTCAATTTTTCTGTAATAAAGGATCAATACCTAACATTTACCCCATTTACTACATCACATTTGCTGCATGAGGTTTGTACTGTCGCCGAATGGAGGTTGATTTTTATTCAGTGCTTTAACCTTACTGCTTTTTTTACACTCAACACCATCTGTTCTTAAACAATATTTTCCTCCAAATAGTATGCACAGTGTCATTTGCACTTCATGAAAACATAAAAAAATCATGTCAAAATAATGCACAAGTTTATTTTGCTTCAATCTGTTTACACAAGTTACATTGCAGGTGTTTTAAACAGAGCTGAACTCTCCTCCTCCACAACGTCCTGACCACTTTTAGATGTGGTCTTTGTGACACAGTCCAATGAGATCACATTCGCATCCTCTTCTGGGTTGTGACTCTTGGTGCTGGGCATGTGACGTCTCCAGCCTCGTCAGCACAGAATGGCCTGATTTTTACATACAGATAGGTCTGTCTGTCGATGTTTAGTCCAGGTGGGGCCAGGACAGGAAGACCGTCCATAGGGGGAAGATCTGCTCCGTCGCGCAACAGTAGATTTTCGACAGGTTGCGCATCACAGTGAGTTTTTGCAATAACCAAACCTGGTCTCTTGGCGTCAAAGCTGTGACAGAATAAGCACATAAGACACTTAAAACATGGCAAAGTATTTTATCATATAAAACTGTCATAATGTATGTAGTTGCTATGCTTTAATAATGTACACAATGTGAAAGTCCCTCGCCCTTCTCCGTGTCCCTTCTCTCGCCAATGTTGAATTCACAGTGGAATAAGTTAAGTTGTAGTATGTCCTGTGAGAGCTTGAAAATGCTGAATGAGGCGCTATGTTAAAGTAAAGATGCGGAGAGAGAAGGGGAGGAAGCAACAAGCGCTCGTTGCAGTACTGCAGCACACCACGCCTCAGTCGATCCTGTCTTTCTAAGCCACACACCGGCGCACTGGCCACTCAAGCACTGGTGCACCGTTTGTTTGCACGCAAGATGTGACACTCATCACGCAAGATGTCACACTGTTATTGTGCCAGGCGGAATATAGGGCCCAGAAAATTATTGCAGTGGAGAATCAAATAATGGATTTAAATGAGGACCAAACTTATTTAAATCAAATTTTTGGCTGCCTTTAGTCAACGGAGACGTCCTTGAGATGTCCCTGCTCCCAGTAGGTCAGGTCTTAGGAGAGGTGAGCCACTCACAGCAACGGCATATGCTTGTTTTAGGTATTTTCCAACAATAACAATATCTAGGCAAGGCAAGGCAAGGCAAGGCAAGGCAACTTTATTTATACCGCGCATTTCGTACACAAGGCAACTCAATGCGCAGAATTCACCAAGCGTTGGATTGTTCACCCACTAATAGGGAACGTGAGCTGGGATTAGACCGTCGTGAGACAGGTTAGTTTTACCCTACTGATGATGTGTTGTTGCAATAGTAATTCTGCTATCTATAATAAAATACATGCTAATATTTTATTATATTTATTGGGTGAAATGTTGAAGCGAATGTGGCTTTAAAACAAATAATAAAATGCGAAGTCATGCAGAATGTCAAAATGCAGCTGTATGTTGTCTATCATTGAGGAAACCATTAAAGACAAAGGAAAGATTCAACGCTCTGTCATGCCCCAGCTCAGAGTGGGGTGTCTGTTGCGCTTTAGCAGGAGCCAGTAACATGTGTCTGTGGTTCTTTCTCATTACCGGCGCCGCTCCTCACATCTTCATCAGGCGCCACCGTAACTGGATCAGACATTGAACAGGAGTACATCCCGGGAGCACATGTGGAAGGTCCAGATCTGCCCCCCTTTCTGCCTCCCTGATCATTTGCCGCAACATGCACTCACCTCTCTCCCTTCTGCCGTCCTATAAAGAGCTCACGTCACAGAGTGGCTTTTCACACAGGCTGCAGGACAGGACGGTCAGGCACACGGCAAATCTGCTTACTTACTTTATCATGCCGTGAAGTGTTACTCGTGGGGACGCGGCCCTGTCAAAACAGATATAGTGAGGAGACGTTCCCACGCTGCGCTGCACCACTGTGGTTTAGTGACCTTTATACAATATGTACAATTTGATGGAGGTTGTTTTTAGAACCATACAACTAGATTAGAAAATATAGGTTTAAATATGTGGAGGGTTAAGGTTATAAGTAGTGCTGTCCAAAATATTGTGTTATTAACATGGGTTTGCAGAAGAAACAGCACTTGTTAGTCTGTTTTGCTTCTACAGCTAAGGACACCTTTGAAATCGCTTATGGACTTATCAGGAAACGAGGAGCGGAAACTTTCACCACGTCATGGACAACTCTTTTTGTCAAACAAAACAAAGTTTGGAACTATTGTGGAGCAGCCTTTACCTGACGCTACGAGAAGCTCAGGTTAGTAAGAAGTTATCGCCTTGTTATTTTAGCTCTGCCTTTCTTCTTGCTGCTGCATTATTTTCATCACAGGTGCTTGGGCACTGCTGTTGTTATACACGCATTTGAGCAGAAGAGCTATAGGCTCTTTTCTCTAAACAATTTTCTCTAAACTCGAGAAAACAAAACATGCACAAATCATTGCCGTCTTTGAGTGGCATTTATGTTGTAGGAAAAAAATTATAATAATAAGTGCGCTTTCTAACCCGACCCACCTGCACCCCAAGTTTGCCGTATATTTGAGGTGCTTGATAGGAGTATTAGAGTATTAAAATGATAATTCAAGGGACATTTAGAATAGAATGCAATTAATTTGCGATTAATCGCGAATTAACTATGGCATTCATGAGATTAATCGTAATTAAATATTTTAATCGATTGACAGCACTAGTTATAAGCGTTTAAAATATTTTCAATAACATCCCCTCCGCGCACCGACACCTTCGTGGTGGAGGGGTTTGAGCACCCTGTGATCCTGTGATCCAGATCTCTGTTGTCAGGGGCTTCGTGCCCCTGGTAGGGTCTCCCCAGGCAAACGGGTCCAAGTTGACGGGTCAGACAAAGAGAGGTTCAGAAGCCCCTTATGAGAGACCAACAGGCCCGGTTAGAATCGTGTGACCGTCCTTTTCGTGAACCCTCCACCTGCAGGAGGAGCCATACGGGCTGGTGCAATGTGATTTGGGCAGTTCGGAAGGCTGCCCCATGACCCAGCAACGGACAAGTGGAAGAAAATGGATGGATAGATGGAGATCTATAAATCTTATTATCAATAGGAGAGAGCATGAGAGCATTTCCACACTGACCTTGACCATGGATAGCACTATAGAAATGTTAACATTTACCGTACTTACACATATGGTGTTCATTGACGATGTGCAAGAACCCTGCCAATGTCTGCCCACCAACATATCAACACTTATTGGCAAGAGGGGGACATGTTTTGACCAACCAAAGACACAGCAAGTCGTGTGGGTATACTACCACACGTGTCATGTACTGTGTTGTCAGGGGGTGGCAACAATGTGTCCAAAGGTCGCTGAGTGATGACAAGTCAGTTAGGACAAGCTCGATCCTGGAAAGTTAAATGAAGTTTTCTGGTGTCTAAGTTCTACCAACAGAATAAAAAAATATATAAAACTCCCAGACTTTAAAGTTACCGTGCGTCTTTATCCGCACTTTTCTATTTGCAGGTAAATTGTGTGGCTCAGTCACTGGCTTTATCTGAATGCCTGCAGCTTTCCCCACATTTAAATGTACTGTTGTGTGTCTCTCTGTTGTGTGGGTTGCATGTCGGGGTTATGTTAATTGACTTCCAGTAGGTGTATTTTTTTTGGGGGTGGGGGACATTTTTTCAGATGGTAGAAAACAGACAAGCAGCGTATACCGGTGCGGTCTCTGTGTCTTGGATTCACAAGTTTCTCCGTGCCTTTAAGTGAATGTGTTAGAGATAGTTTTTGTCCAGCAGTAGCTTGAAAGTGTAGCACATCATTAAAGTGAAAAGGTTTGGCAATTTATTTTTGGTGTGGTGCGGTGGACTAATCTTCAAACACATGCCAAGTAAAATTATGCAGGGTAAAATGGGTTAACTCAATTTGAAACCCTCTTATTGAGTAACAAGGTCACACCGGGGCATTTCATTACGGTGATAAATGTAGGGATAAACACACCTGACCTCAAAATGAGGCCATAGATCATTTGAAAACACACACAACCACTAGAAGAAATAAACCAGTTTCAATAGAAGAGAATAGAAACAGTGACTCTGCTCTTTGGCTTCTCACAGAATACAACGTTGAGTTAAGACAAAGCCAATAGGACTTAACATCTCACTTCACTCTCTCTCTTGTTCTCGGAGGTTGAGAGCAAATTGTCAACAGCGCAGCTTTGAAAAAGTCCTGTACCAGGACTACTGTATATGTTTACCTTCATCTATTCTTTAATCACCAAAGCTCTGGCAGTTTAACAGGGTTTGGGAGTAGCATAAACTAGATGAAGAGGTTTTATGACTGGACATCTTATGAGACACTTAGTATTCCATTCTAATTTGATAACATGCAACATGCTGTAGAGTGTAGAAGTTGAAGTGTGTCCATTGATTAAAATGTTACTGAAATTGCATTCTTAGCATTGGTCAATCTTAATTATTGCCATCGGTGCCTCTTGGCCAGGTCTCCCTCGAAAAATGTATTTATCTCAAGGGACTTCCTGGTTAAATGAAGGTTAAATAAAAATAAAATAAATGTTTTAGTCACAGGGTCTGCTGCCCATTGTGTAGCAGTAACTGCACCTGATTTGGAGTTGGAAGGTAAGACTTTTGTGTTGAATGCAACTGCGGGGAAAGCATTAATGTTCTGTTTGATATTTATTTACATCCATGAATAAAAAATAATAAAAGATAAAGCCATAGTTGTTTAAAAATGAAGGATAGATAGTAATAACATTGAAAATAATTGTCAACCGCTAATTTTAGGACAAACTCTAAATACTCTACTGGCTCTGTTGTGGTTATGGTGGAGTGAAGAAGAGACCCAATTGCAGGCAGCCAAAATGCAGGGGAAAAATCAAATTTAATGGATAACTCCAAGAACAGACAAGACTGAACCAGCTTACAGGCCAAAAACAGGAAAGCAGGGCAAGCAGGACAAGACACACACAAACCGTAACAAGAACAACAACATACATACAATCAATGAACCGACAAGGACAGGGGAGAACACAGGGGTATAAATACACAAGGAAACGGGGCACAGGTGACACACATTAGGGCGGGGCAGGCAATCAACAAAGGGGAAGCAAAGCAAAAGCACAGGGACAGAACAGACATGTCAAAATAAAACACAGGACAAGACCGAAAACATCCAAAACAGGGGAACACAAGACGAACCGTGACAGTACCCCCCCCCCTAAGGGACGGCTCCCAGACGTCCCAAAGTCACGAAGCCGGGAGGGCGGAGGGGGCCAGGAGGAGGGAACAGGTCCGGGTGCTCGGGCGGAGGCAGGAGTGGGTCCGGGCGGAGGCGGGTCCGGGGGCTCCGGAGGAGTCGGAGTCGGGTCCGGGGGCTCGGGCGGAGGCGGGTCCGGGGGCTCCGGAGGAGTCGGAGTCGGGTCCGGGGGCTCGGGCGGAGGCCGGTCCGGGGGCTCCGGAGGAGTCTCAGGCGGGTCCGGGGGCTCGGGCGGAGGCCGGTCCGGGGGCTCCGGAGGAGTCTCAGGCGGGTCCGGGGGCTCGGGCGGAGGCCGGTCCGGGGGCTCCGGAGGAGTCTGAGGCTGGTCCGCGAAGCCTGGCGGCGGCGGGAGCAGAGGCGGGTCCGCGAAGCCCGGCGGCGGCGGGAGCAGAGGCGGGTCCGCGAAGCCCGGCGGCGGCGGGAGCAGAGGCGGGTCCGCGAAGCCCGGCGGCGGCGGGAGCAGAGGCGGGTCCTCCGGCGGAGTCGGATCCGGGGTCTCCGGCGGAGGCCGGTCAGGGGTCTCCCGCGGAGGCAGGTCAGGGGTCTCCGGCGGAGGCAGGTCAGGGGTCTCCGGCGGGGGCAGGTCCGGATCCTCCGCAGCGGGCCAAGGCGGCGGAGGCAGGTCCGGGTACTCCGCAGCGGGCCAAGGCGGCGGAGGCAGGTCCGGGTACTCCGCAGCGGGCCAAGGCGGCGGAGGCAGGTCCGGGTACTCCGCAGCGGGCATCGGCGGCGGCCCAGCGGGGCCCGGACGAGGAGCAGGGAGAGGCGGCGGGTGGCCAAGGCTCCGGCGAGGAGCAGGGACCGGCGGAGTGCACTCCGGACGGGGGTCTGGGCTTAGTGGTGGCCCCAGGACAGGAGGAGCCCACCCTGGACGGAGCAAGATGTCCAGCGGTGGCTCCGGGACAGAAGGGGCCCACCCCAAGCCCAGGTCAGTGTCCAGCAGTGGCTTCACCGGGGACAACCCACCTTGCCACAGCTCCAGAACAAATAGACTGTCTGCTGGGTCTTTGATTGGTCGGTTCATTCTGTTGTGGTTATGGTGGAGTGAAGAAGAGACCCAATTGCAGGCAGCCAAAATGCAGGGGAAAAATCAAATTTAATGGATAACTCCAAGAACAGACAAGACTGAACCAGCTTACAGGCCAAAAACAGGAAAGCAGGGCAAGCAGGACAAGACACACACAAACCGTAACAAGAACAACAACATACATACAATCAATGAACCGACAAGGACAGGGGAGAACACAGGGGTATAAATACACAAGGAAACGGGGCACAGGTGACACACATTAGGGCGGGGCAGGCAATCAACAAAGGGGAAGCAAAGCAAAAGCACAGGGACAGAACAGACATGTCAAAATAAAACACAGGACAAGACCGAAAACATCCAAAACAGGGGAACACAAGACGAACCGTGACAGGCTCATCCCTTCTTAAATAAGAGTCTAGATATATATCTTTTTTTTTAGTAAGAAACTACACATCATAATAGTGAAAGGCATAAAAATAAAATTATCTTAAAATTATCTTAGGGCGACGGTGGCGCAGATGGTAGAGCGGGTCGTCTCATGATCGGAAGGTCGGGGGTTCGAATCCCGCCTCCTGAAGGTGCATGCTGTCGTTGTGTCCTTGGGCAAGACACTTCACCCACCTTGCCTCCAGTGTCTGCGTACATTGGTGTATGAATGGGTGAGAGGTTCCTTGCTGTAAAGCGCTTTGAGTGCCTAATGTAGGTGGAAAAGCGCTATATAAGTTGAGACCATTTACCATTTACCATATCTTTAAGTTCCTTTATTTGCACATTTCAAGAAGAGTTTTATGCTAAATATTTAAATATCTACTAAACTTAAACTGGATCTCTCAAAAAAACCTATTACTTATCTTTCTTTCTGCGGCTCTTGATTCTGAGAAAAAGCAGTGGGAAGTGTCTTGTCCTCAGTGCTGCTGCCACGTCCGGTGCATTAGTGACTCAGAGAATGAGATGAAAGGGCGAGAGGCTGCAATGTGTTATAGAGACAGACGGTGTGCTGCACATCATTGGAAGCGGCGCTGGGACGGGCCCGTGTGGGGATGACAGCGAGGTGAGGGCACCGAAGCAAAAGGTCAGAGAATAAAGTGTAGCTCTCAGTCTTGCAGTGTAGCACCAATCAGCTCAGAAGAAGAAGAAGAAGAAGAAGAAGAAGAACTTTATATAGCGCCTTTATATAGCGCCTTTCACAGACATGGTCACAAAGCGCTTTACATGAGAGCATTTTACATTTCCTCCATACTCGGTGGTGGTAAGCTATGTTAGCAGCTTCAGTTTCCCCTGGGGGAAACTGACAGAAGCTCTGTCGCGACTGCACACATCTGCGCCAACGGTCCCTCTGACCACCTCCATACATTCACACACATCATTCATCCTGGCCTATTGTACATGTTTTTGGTGGTAGTGGAAACCGGAGTACCCAGAGGAAACCTACGCTCGGCTGCCCTTTCCTGCCTGTCAGCGGTACACGCCTGTCTGAAATGAAACCATTCAGCACATCTATATACTTTAGCCTGATGCCAGTAATTACAATCATAACTGACAAGGACTTGGTAGCAGAAATCGGACCAAAAAAACGTTGAGTAATATGCTAAATTAAGATATATCTGCTAGAGCAACCCATCAGGAGCAATAGGGGACTGCCGCATATTCCTTCAGTACAGAAAGTCCTATACCGTCCACTGAGACATTCCTTAAGCCAAATTGTTCCAATCAGCCTTACTTCTAACCCCGTGTGTCACTATGCTTTTATACCGTACAGTGCAGCTACATTTTAAGTGATATTTCGATACAAACCACACACTCGGATGGATTACATCAGTAGAAATGACAATTACAGTGCGGCGCGGATGACATTCAGCGAGATGTTGTGAGCCAGTTCTCCAGCGGTATTATCCCTGAATTGAATTTACATGCAGGGTTTCCAGTAATTACCCCTGCCGAATGAGCGAGCTAGGCAGAGACAGTGCTGCAGAGAGAGAGAGGGAGCGTTTTAATTGGATATTTGGCCCCTCTGGATGTGGACTGAACCATGGCGCAGCATCATTAGAATCTCTTATTGAGCGCTAATTTGAACCCTGAATGCCCACTCCCCACTGCGCAACATACACTTAAAAGCCGTCGCTGTCTGCTTAAATCTTTTTCAAATTTATTTCCAAAGATAACGCTACATGCATGATTTGCGAAGAATATTTAAACGGTTTTGTGACGACTTTGTTCTTCAAAGCTAAAAGGGCTTACCTAATGTTACCCCGTCATTTAAAATCATCGGCGGACTGTTCTAACCTGATGCAAATTCTCCACCTTGCCGGGAACAAAGACAGCCTCATACACCCACTTTACTTTCTTGGCTTGTGTGCATGAAACAATTGAATTTTGCCTAGCAGTCATTCTACTTATCACTGAAGCGGCGAGCGGTAAGAATGTTTTTCCTTTTTATTTTTGGTATTATTTCAGAGCTGCAGATGATGCCTGGTCGCTCCGGGGCCCTGAGGCTGTAAGCACATAACTCAGATGAACCCTGTCAAATCCATTACCTGCCGATGTGAAACCACCCCTGACCTTTGGAGGAGCAGACAGGTTTAAATCCAACCAATCACATTAAGGCCTGTCAGGAATGGCACGACTTCATCTAGACTTCAACAGAGGCAGTAAAATATTAGAAAGGCTTTGACTATGTGTTAACTGTATCATGTCACTTAGTCCTTATAGTTGAACCAAACAGAGGAAGGGGACAATGCTTTTACTGGAGAACCTCGAGAATGATTACAAACAAGTTATGTCTTCACTACAGCATTTTCACTTGGACTGAATAAAGACAAAGTTAAATCTGGGTTACATTCATTTCTTAGAATACAGTTTAGAAGAATCTGTCTTTAGAAATAGTATGGCAAAAATATTAAAGTTACATAACCTCCTTGGCTGCAGACAAGCAGAAGCACCAACCGCTACAACCTTGCTGTGTCAAGAGTTTCATACAAAAGGTCCATCAGACCAATTACCTTTAGGTCATTGCCATTTTCAGAACAATGATTCTGACAGCTCGAACCTTTTCTAGATAAAGCAAAACAATGTAATAATTATCATATTTTTGTTATTTATTGATGACATGTTTCTTACATGTTATTAAACTTGACCTGTACAAGTCACTAAATCAAACTCTATTTATAAATCTTTCAAAAAGCACTTTTTGTTCAGAATGTCAAATACAAAAGGTTTAAACTTATCAATGTATGTCTCTCCTCCCATTATCCCAATACAGGTGCTTGTCATATATTTAGAATATGAAAAAGTTCATTTATTTCTGTAATTCAACTTAAAATGTGAACTAATATATGATATAGACTCATTACGTGCAAAGTGACATATGTCAAGCCTTTATTTGGTATAATTTGGATGATTATGGCTTACAGTGCATTTTTAAAATATTCTAATTTTATGACATTTGTTATTTGGGGTTTTCACAAGCTGAGCCATAATCATCAACATTATAACAAATAAAGGTTATACATATCTCACTTTGCATGTAATGAGTCTGTCATTAGTTTCACAATTTAAGTTGAATAACAGAAGTGAATGCACTTGAGAAATATAATTGTGCAACAAACGTTTATTTTGGTAATCAATTAATCTACCGATTATGTTTTATGATGAATCACTTAATCGCTTGGCTGTGAATGGTGTATGAAAATTGTGTTTAAAAATTAAATAAATAAAGTTTTATCCCTTAAAAGAACAGGCCACCGTTTTTCCATACTGAGATATGTTCTTACCTGAGCTTAGACAAGTTGATATGCACCTGTCTGGTCTTTGTGCTCGTGAAAGAGCGTGGTAGCTTATAACTTCACCCCGTTTGGAGCCATAGGAATATACTGGGAGAGGTTAAATGCTAACAACATCTTTGGTCTTTTTGTGTGACTGAGCGCACGCACAAAGACCTGACAGGTACGTATCAACTCGTCTAAGCTCAGGTAAGAACATATCTCAGTGTGGAAAAACGGTAAAGTGGCACCACTTGAGTACAGGTTGATGGAGTACTTAAACTGAGTGTTTTTCTTGGAAGCTCTTAGTGCTAATTCTGCTTCTGATGATGAGATAGACAGATATTTATGACATTTTCAATGTACAACACACTACAGACCCTAACTTTAAAAACAACGTTTTTTATTAGTTTTTTCATATAAAATACAACATGTTCATGCCATTTTTACTCTATTTGAGTCTGTGTTTACTAGAAAACGGATAATTGATTACTAAAATAGTAACTATTTCAATAATCGAATAGTTGTTTCAGCCCTATTGTGCTTAAGAATGTCATTAAAAAGGTTTATATTGTCTGTATCCTTAACCCTTTAATAGTTTCCTCAACTGTTTGGTCGTTCCCACCTTTCCTAGAATCATGCCTTTCATGATGAATACACAATTAACACTATTTCTTTCTTTCAGCTTGCAGCAAAATAAGTTTTATCAAGTCGGATGCAGCCCATTCAGACTGCCTTCTCTGAATCGATATGCTATAGGTCAGCTTAGACTCTTGTATCAGCCCAATCAATAGTTGCACATCAAAGGAGTATGCCAATGTACACACTTAACAAGTTCAGAAAGGCCAAACCCTGGAGGATCAACCCTATAAGTAGGTCAGGAAAACACACAAATTTGGTCAAATGATAGATGTGCTTGGCCTGTCTGTAATCCGAGGCTTGTGGCCCTCAATTTGCATATTAATTTGCGTTATTTAAAGTACTTTGTTTGTTTAACCAGATGTTTTAATAGCTCTTTTATGTTGCTATTGACTGAATGAAAGTAGCAGCTTCAGTCCTGTGAATACGGAGCACTTACAACCCTGTGCTGGTGTAGAAAAACTACATATTTTTCACCACTCAGCATTTCTTAGCAGGGATCTGTGTGTAAATTAATCTATACACTGCTGAATAAGAGAAGAATTAAAGATCTGAGATCTGAGCCAACAAAGCACCATAAACGATGCTGCAGCATTAATGTCACAGCACAACACAGTCTGGAGTTGTTTGGATACGACTACTAGTATACAGTGACTTAGAGGAGGGAAAGATCATATAGCTTGTATTAACAAAATGAAAGGACAACATTTAAAAGTAGCCTTGCACAGTATGCTCCAGTAGGCAAGGTATTCAAGATTCTGTGTCCTTGGAGGTTTTGGATCAATTGATGGAGCCATTTGGGTCCTGGTCATGCCAGCAGGATTAGACCAAACTTAATAACTTGAGTCAGCTAATTAAATATTTTTGTTGTAATTGTAAATCCATATCACCCCAAAAGAGGAGCAGTGGCTCAGCGGAGGTCTCCCAGTGCTCTTTGTTAATGTGTGTGTTCTTGCTGCTTGGAGGGTGGGAACAGCTGATGGTCAGTGACTGATAGAAAACAATCTCTGCCAAATCTTATCAAAGCGATGTGGACAAAAGGCACTCGGGGCTTTTCTGCTATCTGCTCAGCATTGGAGCACGAACAGCGTGAACCCCCAGCGCCTGCACCAGTGGCTCGAGATAATTTCACATACAGTAGCCCGGTACATGTGCTAACAGAGGGGACGCAGACTTGGGCAGAGGGATTGGAGCCTCGGAGGCACAGTTGAATGATAAGGGCGCACTCGAACCCACTCGGATATCTGTGAGCGAGAGGAAGGCTCAATTGATCTGCTCATTTCTGAAAGGAAAAAGGAGAAGTCAAAAGATTAAGACAAGCTCGCGCAGCCACTGCTTCAAAGACTGAGATGAGGAGCTCCAATTCGTCAATGGGAAAAAGCACTTCAGGACAATTGTTTTGTTTTTTTACCCCTTGGGGCAGGATTATTTTATTATTGTCTTAAATGATGCTTTACTTAGCGTTAAATGTTAAGCATTGCCAGTGTATGATCAGATATCCCTCGACTAGTGACCGCAGAACTTTACAGATGGTTGTTACTGAGAGTCTGTGTAAAACCATCTGCCAGTACAATAAACTGTCAATGTAAGGTTAGTTAGTTAGTCTCACTTGGTCTCTCTGCCGAAAAAATAAGAAACAACACTTTCACACTAACCAACAACATCATGTGCGCCTAATGCTTTAGTTCTGGGGTTAATGCTCAGTGAAGTAATAGTAAAGAAAGATAAATAATGAAGCAGTTATGAACAGTGATACATTGTGCTCCTTTGGGAATGTTTTAGTTTACCTGCAATATAATTACTTAAATATAGAAAGAATAAAACAATGTTGTTTCTCAGTCATCCAGGTATAGTGTATAGTGACTAAAAAACAAATGTGAATCAAGACAACTGGACTTTTTGTCTATAGAAAGAATAGAATAGCATTTTAATTTTCACTGCCTTTGAATCACTGGACTTGCATATCTACACAAGCGTGTGGTAAAGAACATTTCAATGTGAATCAAGGCCACTGACTTATTTTTGGAGGAAGACAGAAATCTATAGAACAATACAATGGTGACGCATCGTTCGGATTTCTTCCCCTGCGTTTCTTGGCGATTGTGAAGTCCACCGTCCTTGGATCGTTCCTTCTCACATGTATCCTTGTGGCCATGCCTGCAACAAGGCTGCTTTTAGCACACACTCCATCAAGCACGATCAATCACACTTCTTAAACATACATAGCGAAGGGGGGGATGGAGTTTCAAAAATCACAGGGTATAGTGTCTGATCCACGGGCTGATATGAAATTCAACAGGCTGGGATTTGGGGATTTCAATGGCTCTGTGTCCGAGCGTATTCTCTTTATTAGACCGTTGTACCCATTGTGACTTTGCTATATGGCTTGGCACACCACAGAGAAATGTCAATTATATATAGGGGCTAAGCATTACATTGAGGGTATGTTCCTGCAGAGGCCTCGCCCTGGCAAAGGAAAGCGAGTCTGGAATCAGAACAGGGACCAAACCAAGTATAAGTATTAAATTAAGCCTTAATAACAAAGGTAAGCCATATCTAGACCAGGAATAAACCAAAGCTAACACAGACTGAAACTATCCAGAGCTGAGCGTTTGAACCAGGTTAATTTGGTTCAGCCAGGACTAAATATAAATCAGAACTAACTGAGGAATAAGACAGTAGAATAGAGGGTATAATATAGTGTCAGAATAGTGCAAAGATTAGGGTTAGATAGAGTTCGGGATTGTGCCATCAAAAGCACGTGCAGTAGATTTCTGGGCTTCTTGATCCAACAAACTAAAGCAGATTGTAAAATGTGGAATATTGGAGTTTTTGGCCCCATAAAAGCATTTGGACACAGCAGTGCGTTAATATGTATTAACCAGTCATGACCAGACACAACTTCTTTCTGTAGTTGGTTAATAGGTTTGTCAGTACGCCCTTACATGGTGGGTTTTCCATGAAAACAATTAATACCATTCCATCCCAAACTCCATCGAACATTATGGGCAAATATTGCATGCTTGCTGATAACAGGGAGCAAAATGGTGGATTTTCATTGGTCAAAAATGGTGAGCAAGTAAACAAAAGTGAATATTAAACCTTGTGCAACAACATCTGTTATGTCATCGCTGGCCAATAAGTCTAACACGTGAACAAGCTTCTTTTTTTAAAATAATTTTCTATTTGTTTATTATGTGGAACGTACACATAATACCACAGTGCACAATGGTTTTGACAACACAATCCCGAGTTCTATAGACCAAGTCCAATCAAATAAATTAAAATTTGAAAAGCAAATAGCTTCCACCAAACAACACCTGCACACCACAGTGTGAAAACTCCAGTAGCCCACTATGTACCTACAGTAAAATGTCGCGTGGTGGGCAGTGTTGGTGCTGCGTTGCTATGGTTGCAGCTCTATGGTGATGGAGTGCAGGCCTTACGCCAAAAGAAATTTCATAATTAGACCAGTAGGACAACAACGTGGCTTCGGTAGCGCCTGACATATGGCTGGCAGTGTTACCTGTTAGCGCTGTGCTGAGGCTCTATAATGGACTCCCATTGCTCCTAAAGTTGCCCTGCAGGCTGTCTCCGAGTTTTATTAACCTTTCCAACGATTTCAACAGCTTCATTCTTCAGCCGGAGAAAAATACTAAAAATCACATTTCGACAAACCACACACTTGATTGCACTCATTTGCAATCAGGATTATTTGTGGATATTGCGTGGCCTTAATGTTGCAGGTTTTAGTATAGGACTATAGCAGAGTGATGTATGTGAAATGCTGCTTGTCAACCGTAGTAGATCATTATCCCCATGTTGTTTGATTAGTTCCTTAAAATGTTATAGCAGGAGGGAAAAATATGGGTACAGCGGAGTTTTAGAAGCACCTTAATAATCTAGCCTATGAGCCCCTGAGGATAGCCCTTCCTCCATAATGGTGTTGTTAGCACTAGCTTGAAATCTCCCAGCCTATACCTGCCGTAAACATACGTCTCAGTGCTTCTCAGGCCCGGATCTAAGCAAAAGAGGCTGCATTGCAACCTCATTTTGAAATGTTTGCCCCCTCAGTTTTAATGGCCTCACAATGTATTTTAATGGCAAGAAACTCCATTTGCACCCTTTTGCCCCACTGTTTGCCCCCTCAGTCAGTTTGTTTTGGAGCCGGCGCTGGTGCTTCTGTGTAAATCGTGTAATTTCATGTGCTACAGTGTGTGCCTGTGTTGTGTGGGATTGGCCTCGGTCTCAGGACGGGAGATTGGCAGTCACTCATAGCCCTGCGGCGCTGCTTAGGGAACCATTGATTTCTTTAAACCAACGCATAGATAAGTCCGAATTAACATATCGACTTAATTGCTGTAATGACTTGCTACTCATTTATCAAGCTAACGTCTAAATTACTTTTTGTGGAGGTAAATTAATTTCAATTGCACTCTGACCTTTAATAGGGATGTCTATGCCTTCCCTTTTTTTTTTATTTGCCCTATAACATTTTAGTTGTGGTTTATATTCGAGGATAATTACATTGTAGCTTTGCCTGCATTCCCACATGCCCAGCGGAGCTTTGCCTGCAGATTCTGGCAGACTTTTTGCATCGCTCCAATGCGGCAAAACCACCAAAGATGTCTTGGAAGGAAACTAATTAGTCTTTTATTCGTATTCCATAAGAAATTATGTATTTCAGGAAAAATCCTATTCACACTGGGTCTACAGAGGTGTGAAAGTAATAACCAAAGAGGCAGCAGTCCTACATGACACTCATGATAAGGGAGGGAAGAGCGAAGGGTATTAACTCATGGTATGATACTGCAATACTCAATTTACAGTATTAGATCAATAATGCTATTTTCAATCAAATCAGATTAAATGTGTCTGTGTAAACAAACTTACATCATGTGAATATATTATAAGAAACGCACACATTTGTAATGTAGTGTAAATGATTAACAATCGCACCAATACTGATGTCAGGTTTAGGGTGAGTCATGTTCTTTTCCATAATATCCGTTATCCATTCAATTCATTCATTCTACGTTGAAACTTCCCAAGTCGCCTTGTGCATATCGATAGCACTGGCATTTTTCTATATGCTGGTATAATTAGCAGAACATTTCGTGAACAACCTATGCAGAGCCGAATTGCTAATGCAGCTTAGCCATGAGAGCACAAGCCAGATATTCAAATAATTATCTGAATTATTCTTTGTAAAACAAAAGCATCTGACAGAATATATCATTTGAATCCCCTTTTCCGGATCAATTATTTTTTATCACTGAGTTGCTTGCAACAAAGAAATGACTGAAGATCAATGTTACATGAAATACTCGGTTAGGTTTTTATAATGAAGAGATACACGTCAGCTCTGAAATGCATATTGCGTGACCTGGGGTACATCTAATCACGAGCTGATCCGGACCAGCCATGAAATAAAGGCCTTATCTCACAATGAGGAGTGGTTTCACACGCATTAGCACTCGTGACACTTTGCTTTCTACATTATGCACATTCAAATGAATATCGGCGGAGATAGAGCACAAGAAGGTTCTATTTACTTTTCATGTGAGGATATGTGGGTTCGTCTGAAGAAGAAATCTTTCCTTTGAGCCCAGAGCCATATCTAATTCAACCACTCCATTGCTCGCAAATGCTCCTTTAGCAAAAACTTGAGATCGCCCAAGTGTAAAAATGTCTTTTTGTAGATGTGTTCTGCTGATCCTAAATGGAAAATGTCTAATGGAAAAAGATCTAGTTAAGGATATTTTTGCCCAAAATAGTTTGACCTTAAATAACACAAGGTCCTATGGGGATTATTAACATTATATTGACATTAAAAATAACCTTAAATAACAATAGTATGAAAATTGGTAAGAACACATTTCTAATGATCAACCGCACACTGCTATGTCACACACATAATAATAAAGAATATTCACATTTTGTTCATGTAATTAAAGAGGTCCAGTGTGGGTTTAGAATAAAGCTGCATAGAGTAGGGCTGTCACAGTATGAAAATGTAACCTCACGGTTATTGGGACTAAAATGATCATGGTTTTCGGTATTATCGTGGTATTGTTTTTAAAGTATGTTGAATATGTTCAGAAAGCATTGATAGTCATATAGTCATACACAAACTGGTGTTGTTGGTCGTTTCGAGGGTATTATATGTACTATAGCGCCAGACACGTGTTATAATATAAGTAAATAAACCCTCTATATCAGGAATATATTGTCCTCAGTTTGTTCCAGTGTGCTTTGTAGATTTGAGAAAATGTCATCAGACAGTAATTATTGTTAAATTCATACTAATGCGGCGGGAGTAAATCTATTCCCTATTCATTTGTATGGGGATCAAACGTTTAATTTAAAATGGGTTCGGGATACAACATTAGGAACAGACTCTGATAGCAAAAGGCATTCCTGTGATTTCTATGGTCCTCATGCTGAAAACGTGACTTGTCGTATATGTTACGTCACTCCTTGTGACTCAGTGACTTGGATAAGTAGTCAGGTTTGAGTAGCGCATTACCGGCATCACTGACTACGATGTATGAGTGAAACGATATACACCACAGTGCAGCAGGCACTGACCGTCACTTACTGGAAGCTAATCCAGAAAAATGTTTCTCTGAAGTAACTTAACTAATGGACACCAAGTGCAGCAGTATGAACTGCCAAACAGAGTCATGTTAGATTAGTTATGTCATTAAACTTTATAAATAATTCAGTGAGTCTATACAATGATTTAATTGTGAAGTGCCAAAACACAACAACAGATTTTAAGAGGCTATTTGTCTGTAAACAATATTTGTTTTTGTTCACATTAAGTTTGCCTCTCAGCCCATGCCTGCTTTAAATAATAAATGTGCTTCACTTAGATGATGACAGCCTCATCAATGAAATGATAAAATCTAATTCTATGTTTGCCCTTGGCAGATCAGCCACTGTTAGCGTACAGTTTTAAGGTCGGAGAGCGGCATCGGCGCCGGGACAGAATAGAGCAGAAGCTCAGCTATTGACAAGGATTATTTCTGTCAAGAGCAGCACTTACGAGCCTATCTGAGAGCTGGCTAATACAAGTCCGTCAGCGCAGCGATCCATCATCAGTCACAGTAACAAAGTGCTTACTGCAACGTTGTCGAATTAAAAAACAAGCTCTTCTGGATGCATGCTGCATGGCAATGAGAGTTATACATAATGTGTGCATGGAATAATCAGAAAAAGTGATTGGGAACTTTGAGAGTTTCACTTATGTTGAAATGCAGGCACACAACTGTTCGTTAGCACGTGCACAATCATGTAAAACTGCCGAACTCACACAGTTATCATTAAAGCCATTTTCTGTGAGCACTTTGATTGCGTTAATTACAGTTAATTGGCTGCCTCACTCAGTCAATCCATCATTACCAGTTATTTGTTTGTAACTGGATTTACAGAGCTCTCAGAAGCTTGTGCTCTCTCCGCGGGTTGCCTCCAAAGGCTTTCACTCCCTCACAAACTTGGGGCATTGTTCAGACTGAACAGTGGCTCCATGTAATCACAAACGGCTGGGTTATTGTTTTACTGATAGAAATACTCAGATTTCCAGATTTGTGCATTAAACATGCAGCCTAATAAAATATTAAGGTGTGCTGCAGATGGCATATCGTCTGAACCTACAAAAACAAATACCGACTTTTATTTCTCAGACCTCAAATCCTACAGGAGCTGTAGAAGGACTGCACTTTACATCTGCCTTTATGTGGCTCTTTGACCCAATTGGTGTAACAGTTCATTGCTGTGAGCCTGTGGCTGGGAGTGTGAAACCTCTAAGTCAGTCCCATCTCTTTCAGGGATACACAGGAGATAGACCAGCTGGGTACATTAGCACAGTGTTCCCTCAAGTGGCTTGTGAGACGGAGTACCTTGGCCTATTTCACTCAGTCAGCAGCATGTATGTTCTCTTGGCAGATCAACATCCTCTATTAACTTTGCACGCGACACATCCACACCTTTGAAAATGTTGTGAGTGATCTACTGAATCGTGCTCCATTATTGCACAGGGCATGGGTCACCTCAGTGAAGCTTCAGTCTCACTGTCTTCACACTTCATACCAAATCCACCTCATCACCCTCTTTCACAATATCCATCCAATATACTTAACTTGTTCAATATACTTATTTATTTAACTTCTTAACCCCGCCTTAAAGGAATAGGCCCCCGTTTATACATTCAGAGAAATGTTCTCACCTTAGCTTAGACGAGTTGATGTGTCTGGTTAGGTGTAATGACAGATGGAGTACTTCGACGTCTGCGCAGGAATATGTCGAAGTACTCTAGGTGTTATTACGCCTCACAATATAGTTCCCCTTTTTATCCGCTTAGAAAATCGTAATGTTTAATTTTGTGTAACAAGACTTCGATCGTGTAACGTTTCACGTAATTGTATTTAAATAGGGAAAACTTCACATTTTTGTTGTGTTTTCATCACTTTGTGTCACATTTTTGTCACTTTCTTATTGTGTTTTGTGGCTGTTTCATCCTAATTTTCGCCTCCTTTTTGTTTGTTTATTTTGACACATTTCTTAAGAAGACGTTAGATGTGTTTAAAGCCAAACTGGAGAAAATGTGCTCTGTTCAGGCGGGGTTTAAAGCAGAACTAAGTAACGCATGCCCCTAGAGGCCATAAGCGCCACTGCAGGTGTCGTAGCATGTTGCGGTTCTTTACTTATTAATTGTCCGTGAGAGTAAATACTACGCTGACAGAAAAGACAAAGGGAGAGAGGGATATTGTACATCCAATTATACAAGATATATTTGTGTAATTGGATGTACACAATATTTTTGTGTATATCCAATTATAGATACATTATAGAGATATTTTTTTCCCCTCAAACTTGGCTGTAAATATTGTTTAAGTGGCGCTAGCCCGCAGTTAGCTCTGTCCGTTAGCCTGTTAGCTTCTTCTTTGTGACTCCATTAGTGTGTATTGGGTCTCCGACCCGGAGGCAGGGGAGTTACAATGTGGTTTTCTGGCCAGAGACACCAGGGGGAGATGAAAGACCCTCCAATCATCCCATTAACACTTGTATTACCGCCATAAGGACTACGAAAAGGATTTATTAAGGTAAACAAGTTACTTAGTACTGCTTTAAGAGGTTAACTAGATTATGAGCTCTCGGACTATCCACTGCAATCTTCTTTTCCAGAGCTCTAATATACACAAATGCCGTGTAGATCATACCACAAATGTAACCCACACAACGCGGAACATGTTACTTTTGTTCTGCTTTTGAAAGTCCTTTGGCGTAAAGAGGCAGTCGTCGCCAAGTGCCGCCGAAGCCCCTCATTCTGGATGAATGATCTACGCTCCCAAATGCCTGGCTCCCTCCATCAAACCTGGCCAGCGCTCATAATAAATGATAGCAGGGGACAATGCCCTATTTTCACCGCACAGTCATCCGTCATGCCAGGCCAGACAAAGCCCCTGGAGTTTCATCATTTTCAACTATTGCTCAAAACCAACGGAACACAAAAGAAAGCTTCATCTGCTCCACTAAAGGCTGTGGGAAGACCTCGCAAACGGAAAATTATTTAGTAAGCGTTTAAGTGTCTCAACTGGAGATGTATGACCTTGCCTGTCATAACCCAGTGGTGTTTCCAGTCAGCATACTTTTACACAAGGTCAAATTTGTGTTTTATGTGTTAAGTGGTTAATTAATCCCTGCCTCGTACTCACTGGCACAGCCTCTTGATGCTTGATGTGAGTTTCCAGGTTAATCAGGGCACCTTCTATCATCTGCCAAAGCTGCAGAAGCCCGACGGTCTTGACGTAATTGTACATCAGAGACTTGAACAGACTGCCGTCAACCCTCATGTTTTACATACAGAATCTAATGTAACCCATGTACAGATATAAAGGCCCTGGTCTTCTTGGGATAGCAGCCATATACATATCTCTGTGAGTAGTATGAGTATATCCAACAGAACATACAGTATCTGACTGAATTTTCGTTTATAGCACAAACTCAGTCTGAAAAAAAGAATTACTGCAGCTGCTTTGCCTCCAGAGCCACTGTACGCTGGTGTTTGAATAAGAGAAAAACAACTTCCAGTTGATGTAAATAGTATTACAATTAGTGACAGCCAAAAAGAGTTTTTGTCATTGCCAGGGTTCACAAGTATAGCTGGAAGACATACAGTATGGGCCGATTGTTGCAGGGTAACATTTTTTATAATGATGACTTTTTTTCAATACCTTAGTGAGCCTGGAAGTCTTCTGTGTTCTGTATCATGCCTGCCACAGCTGAAAAGGCTGTGAGTTGCTATGCCTGCCACTGCATGCATTAGTAACCTCAGATCAGATCAGAGGTGCGAAAATGCTAAGATGCCGCCTTATAGCCACATGGACATGAAAGTGGTGAGAAGATCACACGAAATAACAGGACAAAATGTGTCTCAGACATTCTGTACTGGGTGAACTATGTACAAATGTTCAGATGTCATATTGAAGCATTCTCCAATACAGAAACTGCTTTTCATTTAGCTTCAAATCCATTTTTGATTTAGGGCCGATATAATTGCATAATAGCAACACATATTAAAAGTGTCTCACGGCAGAAAAAAATTAACCAGTGTTTTGATAGAACACAATAGTTGTAGGCTATTCTTTCTTTAATCCTTTAATCTTTTAAAAAGCATGCTGTTTAGATATCATTTGGACAACCAAAGCGCACAGTGGTAATTGTTATGAACAAATGTTTTGTCTTGACAATGTTTTAGATCTTTGCTTTATTTTGTCACTGCAACATTTTTAGAAGGAAATAACCTAGATTATAATTGGTCTATGGACAAAATAATAATAAAAAAACCTGAATGAGATCTCACACTTGAGAAGGAAATGTGCAGTGGAGCCTCCCTGCATTATGCAAGTGACATTTAATAAAACATGTCTAATCCAAATCTGTGCCATCTGACAAAAGTCTGGTGCTCCCCCTGCTCCAGGTGAGGGAGAGACACTATTTACATGCCAGAGGAGAGGGGGGCCCAGTGAAAGCTATGAGTAGGTACCTGGCAGGCAAAGACAGAGTGTCGCCAGATAGAAATGTAGCAGCCCTATCTATCTGGGTTATTAGAGTCCCCCCTCAGGATCCGTTTCAACAGAGCACTGGCCATTATGTAGGCCACAGCGAAACAATGCATGAAAAAAGCTGTCGAGGAATTAACAGCCCAGCCCTCCCTCACAAGTCGCCTTGGTTAGATAGGATAATGAGAAAACGTGCAAAGAGTCATAGCCACTGTTTAAGTCCAAAGTGGGAAGTGACAAATCAATAAAATATATGTGCTGACAAACATTAGTCACAGAGAAAGTCAAGCGTAAATGATTTATTTTAAGAGAAGGTACATCTGTAACAACTTGTTTTCCTTTCTGACATAATGCAAGCTAAACAAGTGAATGTTATCATCCAAAGCTCTGCACCGCCACCGAATTTCAAAAAGGTTGTGGCAAATTGAATAAAGATATCTGGAAAAATGAGCAAAAAGGTGTCAACAAAATGAATGTGTGGTTGTGGTGCGGTTTGCATGATGTCGGAGTGTGAGACAGGAGCCCAAAGTCTGTAATTGATCACAGTGAGGACGACTCGCAGACTCTAGCTTTGAATGTTCAAACGGATTAATAATAATAATAATGCATCGGTTTTATATAGCGCTTTTCTGGACACTCAAAGACGCTTTACATTGCACTATTCATTCATTCCATACTTGGTGGTGGTAAGCTACTATTGTAGCCACAGCTGCCCTGGGGTAGACTGACGGAAGCGAGGCAGCCAATCTGCGCCATCGGCCCCTCCGACCACCACCAACCACTCACATCATTCATCCCGGCCTATTGTACATGTTTTTGGTGGTAGGGGAAACCGGAGTACCCGGAGGAAACCTACGCAGACACGGGGAGAACATGCAAACTCCACACAGAAAGGCCCTGTCCAGGTGGGAATCGAACCCGGGACCTTCTAGCTGTGAAGCGAGAGCACTAACCGCTGTGCTACCGTGCCGCCAGTCTTAGGATTAGTCTTCAGCTGATGGATTAAAGCGAGGTGGGAGGCAGAGGAGGGGTTGGAGAAGAAACAGTGTCTTTCCCAGTGTTTTCCTTTTCATTAGCATGTCGAGTCATATGCAACTGTCAGGCTTTCACTAAACTCAAAAGTAACTTTGATTGTTTGTTTAATTCATTCTAATAGTTATAAACCAAAAATTGTGTGGAAAGAGCGATTCTGATGAGTCGCCACAGATTCTTTAATAGTGCACAATCGGGGTGTGGCAAGTCAGCAGTGGTCAGCATCCATCCAAGGAAGGAGCCCCAGAGACAGGTTCGTCTTTGAGGAGTTTTATACATAACTTATTCTAGTGCAAACAACTTCATTTAGTTTGCCTGTAGTTGTGCTCATGTCCCCATGTCAGTCACTCTCCAAGGATGGGCCCTGCCTTATTGTGATAGACTAGTTAAGAAGTCAAACCATGATTTCGTATAAGCCTAAAATACTGAAAAATATAAACAGATACTGATGAATCAACATGTTTAGTCAACTAATTTTTTTGATATGTTTTTGCATGAAGAGTATGTTGGCACTGTGATCTGTAGCTCCACTTTTAACAGGAGAAGATTAACAGCGCAGAGCAACGTAAAAGTGATTGTTTGCATGTTCTTTCTGTTTCGCCGAGCCCCTGGCATCCTCCGCTCTCCCCAGCCCCTTATTGTTTACTTTTGACTATTGAATTAGAGCGCTAAAATCCCATTAAGTATCCTCCTCGTACCCCCACACCGCTCGCTCTGCACACCCGCTTTTAATCACATGTGTTTGGATGTTCATAAAAAGAGGAGTCTCCACTGTGACTTTAGCCATCTTAACTCATCTAAAATACAATTACAGGCGCGCAGGCTAATGGAATAAGGGCCCGGAACAAGCTCTCGCGGTGGGCTAACACACACACGAGCCGAGGAAAGACTCTGAGGGCGCGAGCAAAGACCAAAATACCACCGCGATGTCAGTTCACATGGGGCATTACCTTCAAACGCCTCCCACAAGTATACTCCCGATATAGGGTCTAGCAGGTCCAGACTTGGATCCGGGGCTATAAAGCTTGATGCGTGCGTGCGGCCTGTCACTAAAGCTAAAGACAGAAGAGCCATTAGAGGAGCATTTAATTAAGGCCGGGAATAAGGTCAGCGTTCGAAGGACAAACATATTCTAATAAAGTGATGTTAGAGTGAGATCCCAGAGCTCCCTCATACATTAAACTGGGCAGAGAAGACCGCAGCTCAATTTTGTAACCTGGCTATTTCTATGCAGATTAAAAGCTCATTCATCAATTCCCATGCAGCGCTCCAGTTTTGATTACAACTGTGCGCGTGTGTGTGTGTGTGTGTGTGTCTTCGTCAGCTCCCTTTGAGTTTCTTTGTGAATAAAATCTCTGAGCATTTGCTTAATTAAATCGATGCACGGGCGGCGGGCAGGTGTGTCCGCTCACCTTTGCGGTCGGGAACTCGGGTCAGCGGGCTAGCGGCGCTTTCATCGTGCTTTTTCGCCCGGCTGCACGTGGATGGACAAAGCAGTGTTAGGTGGCGACGTGCGTGACCCCCCCACCTTGAGTGAGAAGTGCTGACACAATGACAAAATAGATACGTTTTATCAGAGCGCCGATGTAGAATTCAAAATGAGCCCTGAGTTCTTTTTTAATATTGAGGAGGAATACTACAGTATGGTAGAAATGTGATTGTCCGGATGCAAATGTTTTGACCCGGTTTGTGGTTATTACTTCAGGATGAAATGTTTTAAATTTTAGGGGTATTCGCTCACAAACATTGCCCAAAGACTAACATTAGCTGAAAACAAAACATACAGTAACGTGCTGGCAGGTCACTACTAGTAAATACAATACATTTATCACTCATTAAATCATCATTTAACCCACAAAACAAATCTTCTGTACTATTTTACATTTTCAATTATACATTAGTTTATTAATCTGGAGGTTTTGACAACACAATCAAGAGCTCGACTAGACCTTTCAACAAGACAAAAACAATGACATGAAGTTTAATTTCTTCACTGGAGGCAAACATGAACTAAGCAGAAATATAGACCCCTTTAAGATTGTTGGGTCACACTTTATTTATACACTACCTTGATACATTGTATCTATGCTAAATCTGGTACAGTGTAATCTGCAGTATAATAACATGTACCTATGTAGTACATACACATTGGAATAATGCGAATTTGTAGTTTGAAGGTACATAATGTACCATAATAAGACCCTTAGGGTTAGGACTTAAGGTTAGGGTTAGAGTTAGTCTTATTACATTATGTACCTACAAACTACAAACACATATTATTCCATTGTGTATACAAGTTATTACACATTGTTGCGTCGCACATACAGGTACAATGTATCAAGGGTATTGTAAAATAAAGTGTTACCGATTGTTGTCATTTGAGTGGACTTTTAAAAAGATTATTATGTCAATGTCGCAGACCCAATCTCTAACAAAATTCAAATCCAGCAAACACAGAAAATACAATTTAGAAGCTCTTAACTAAGACTGGCCCATACTTGAAAGCACAAAACAGAATACATCATTTTATTTCGTATTCTTACGTAATCCCCTCCTGGAGCCGCCACCTTAACATGGTGGAGGGGTTTGAGCGCCCGAATGATCCTGGGAGCTCTGTTGTCGGGGGCTTCGTACCCCTGGTAGGGTCTCCCATGGCGAACAGGTCCTAGGTGGCGGGTCAGACAAAGAGCGGTTCAGAAGCCCCTTATGAGAGACCAACAGGCCCGGTTAGAACCATGAGGCCGTACTTCTGTGGACCCACCACCTGCAGGAGGAGCCATAGGGGCTGGTGCAATGAGATTTGGGCAGCTCCAACAACTGCCCCCCCGGCAACGGACAAGTGGAAGAAGATGGATGGAAGGATGGATGGATTCTTACGTAATCTGCACCAACAATAATTATATAAATAAAATAATAAAAGAAAAAAGGTTTTATCCAAGTACATGTTCATATAGGGCACTTAATAAATAAGTGAAATAAGTTAAGTTAAAAAGTTAAAAAATGAGACCAAGACGAAGATGAAAATGCAACAAAAGAGCGACAGAAAAGTGAGGAAAACGTGACAAACATTTGACAATAATGTAGCTATAGGCTGTAAGCGTTTAGATTTGGGTAAAGCTGAACTGGAGAAAATGCACTCGGCTATGGTGGGCCGGGGTTAAGAGGTAAATAAGTGAAAATACTTTACTGGCAGCGTTATCCAAATCCAAATATATAAACATTTTAATTTGATTTCATAATTCTTTTACTTATCGGATATCGAACATTTGCGTTGCCTTAACACAATAAAATACAACATTTTACAGACGTCTCAGGCCAGATGACGTTGATTTATTCCAATAACATCTAGTCATGGCCTTGAGTGTTCTTCCGAGTTTTTATTAGCTCTGCTTTTAATCAAAATGCAGGACAAACTCAATTTTAGAGGCAGCTTTTTCATTTCATTTCCTTATAGTTCCACCCTCTAAGACCTTTTGTATCTTCGTGAGGTAGGACACTTCTCATTGGATTAAAACTTGCCATCATTTGGGAAATCATAGGATAATCAATAAAATATAATTTATTGTGAAGAAAAAAACAGTTGAACATCTGTAGGTCAGTTATAGTCAATAAAATAAATATATATAATGCATAATTTTGGCTTAAAGACGTTCTTGTGCACCTAAGCATTGATATTTTACATGTTAAAACTAAAAATAATGTCAATGTATGGAACAGACAATGAGTGGGGAACACATTTCTCCCTCATAAATTGTCAGGATTTGGAATCGGCCTGGAACGCCCTCTGCAGGCAGCAGTGAGAATGAAAAGGTTTCATTTTTAGCTAATGTTATGCCTGCAAATCAATGGCATGTAACGTACTTGAGCGCCGAACAGCTTAGAGTGAGTTCAGTGATGATTTATAAACTTTAAAAATATGGAGGAAAGTTCTGGGTTCTATCTGTCATGCAATAAAATGCAGGAAATCCAAAAACAGGATACTTTATGCTTCAAGTAGAAGTAAAAACCTCAGTGAACAGGATTATTTAAACTGATGTGAATGAAGGGGAAATGCTACTCCAGGCAGAGACGTCTGAAGAAGTGAATGCAGTTCAAAGCACATTTTCAGGTGTTATTTTCACATTTTCAGGTGTTATGAAGGGAAAGACCATATAAGGATGTAGTACAGTATATTACAGCGACATGACATATGTAGACTTTACGTGATTTCCGGATGCTATTCTGTTTGCCAACGTACAGTGAGAAGACACTGAAGGTTAGCTCGCTACAATTTCACATCAAAGCAAAGGGGAGGCCTAAATGTCTAAGCCAGTGTTAACATCACAAAAGCACAGTTTCGGATGTGCTATCTCTGAAATGGCTTGACATACATTGCATTTGTTTAGCAGTGACACAGGGTTGTAGTGCGGGCTGCCGGAGGGGAGCAGCATGAGCACACGCTAATGAGGATCTTGACACCTCAAAACCTTGTGCAAAACATTTCTCCGACAATCGGAAAAAACAGCCTATTTATGTCTCAGGCTTCAGACTTTGACTTCTCAAATTGAATAAAGAACCTTTCACGTTTAACAAGCTAAAGAAGGGAAAAGCCCTGTCAAATCATTATAAATGCATCTTTGCAAGTGGGTGGCATTTATTTGATCAGACTACAGTAATGTGTTAGGGAAAAGAGCTGTTGTGATGAAGTTGATACACAAGATGGAGCAGTGAGCCATGGCACCCAAAATAAGAGACAGGCTCAGCAGGACATGTCAAAGAATAATTATGGAGTTTCTCACTGACAAGACACTGTCAATAACTGTACCAATTGATTGAACTAAAATGAACTCATTCATCAAAACCTTGAACATAATTGATAGCTTGCACACAGTTCTTTGTAAAGCACAGGGCACATTCTTTTGAACATAAATGCCATTCATAGCACACAGACATAAATGCACGTTAACACATCTTTCTTTGCAGTTGGTATTCCATGAGAAAACCCTCTGCACAGTCAAAGAATGCACAGGGCACAGGGCCAGTGGGCAGGTTTCGACAAAACAGTTCAAATCATTTTAGCTAAGTGTGCTTTTGAATCAAATGCAGTGATTTGTGAATTTGTGCTACGGCATTAGTCTTGCAGGGGCAAAGATCTAGCTTTCTCGATATAGCTTGAAGCTGGATTTCATAATCAAAAATGTTCCTCAAACACATGTTGTTTTTTAACTCATATCCTCTGTAACAGTCAAGTATAACTCGGCCTCCTCTGCAAGTTTCTGACGATGAAGCAAAAGGAGTGTTGGTGGACATTTTAGGGAACTGTCATGTGCTATAAGAATGCATATCTACTGGTAACAAATGGTTTCCCATCCAACCTTCGGACTCGCAAGGGACACGATACCTTTTGTTTTGACCAAATGAATCACAGCGGCGCATGATGGACAGATCTGAAACATTAAAAGACAACATGTTTAATTAGCGGAAGGAATAATAAATCATTCCTTATTGTGCGTGCGCCAAACTCCACACAATAGAAACAACAGCGTTTTTTACATCTGAGAGGCCCTAATAATACAACTCATTATCCCAAATTTTGACGAGGACAATGTTAATTTTATTTTAGGAACAAGGTATCGGCACCTAAATGAAAACTGCCTATTGTTTTGGAGCGCAATGAAAGACTGCTTATGTAGACCATTCACGGTGCTTAAATAAAACACACACACATTTCCAGGCATAAATCATAATTTTCAACTAAACTAAATTGCTCGGGCCATTGCAGGCAAACAGGAAGTAAAGCAAACCAATCAATGAAGCACGGACCTGTGTTTTTGCAGTGTGGTTCTGCACTGATATTCGAACAGTGTTGTAAATCACAAAAACAAGGAAGTGATGACCAGAATGATATCCATATGTATAAGAAACACAGGCGGATATGATTCGAATGCAAAAGGTACAAGGTCTTTTATGATTTTTACATGATTGCTCATAGCTAGGAAGGAGTTATTTGACCATTAATTTTAATGTAGATTTCAAATCTGTATTTTCTTAAAACTCCCTTCTACAAGGGACATATACAATTTTATTGATTGTCTTTTTCTGTAAAACACTGAATTATTTTCTTCAAATAAACTTGCCTTGCCAATAGTTGCTGACAAAGCCTTACGAGGAGAAAGGTAGTACACATGACTGCTTAAGAACTATGTTTGACTGACAGCTAACGCACCTAACACATCATTCAAAATATGGACTGGAAATACTAATTGATAACTAAAGGGGCAGATTTGATTGACTTTTTAGTGTTTTACTGATGTACAGACAGAGGCTTTTGAAAGCCTGCATGAGAAAGCGCTGTACAGCATATCTTTGAACACTTCCCCTTGAGCATACATTAGGCCAACAGTCAGTTTGTCTCGTGGCACGTTATAGAATCACTTATATCTTATTTCGATGGAATTTCACCTTCTGTATCTGGCACTGCTTATCAGATGCAGAGGTTTTTTTTTCATATTTCTTGTATGCAGCACATTTCTACACTGCTGCATGGTGAGATTAAGCTCTCAGCAAGTTGAATTTCAAGGTTATCATTGCATAAGAAGCTCCAGACAAGCCACTTAATGTAGACCAGGGATGCTCCATCATGGATGTTTTTATCCAGACTGTTTGCACAGATCGTAAGATGAGATGGAGCCTGCACCCGCTCTTGTGAATTAATAAATCATTCCAGAGCAATGTGTGATGAAGTATTAAAATCAACTTTGCTTTTAGTCTTAAAAAACAACTCGCACAACACTCTGCTATTGTATAGTACATGAAGTCTGCCTGTAGATAGAGCTTCTCTATCACAAGTTTTATGTTTCATGTTGCACATATTCTGACACCTTTTGTAAATAACTCAAATGTTTCCAACAATGACGCTACTTAACTACGCTACTTTTTTTTATATAATTTGAATTTAGATACTCTGTGGTCAGCATTGCATTGTTTTATATATCATATCATGCACTATTTTCAGAGCTCAAAGTCACCTCATATTTGCTGCAATATTCGATCATGCAAAGTCAAACGCTGTAGTGACAAGATACCTTTGTGGTGGCTGCCATTCTCTGACCACAATCAATCAAGCAAAAACAATCCATAGTTTGATGAGGGGTATTAACCAAGGACAAAAGAGTTCGACCCGGCCTGGGGGACTTGAACTCAGTCATGAGATGACTGCTTTGAGAATTAAGTACTCCAACACTACGACTAATAAAACAACCACTCAACGGTGCATGCTGCTCTAATGTAATTGTAAATACTTAGATTAATATTCTCACTCCAGCTTCTACAAGCAAAAAATGTAACCCCACCCCCTAAAAACTAAAGGTCTTGGTTGAATGGACACAGGAGTGCAAGCTGTGAATGGCCCAGCAAGAGCCTGGACAAAGACACACCATTATATCTAATATGCACCTTCGGCTGCCGTTTGAAGAGACATTTGGGAAACTGCAGCCTGCTGTGATAAGGCTTGATACTCTATTTTTTTCTTTCCACTGTCTGCTCCTTCAGCCCCGCCCACCCTGTTGTCCTTCTATCTATGCCTTTCTCCGCCACTGCCTTCCTCCCTGCTCTCTAGGTGATAGCTGTCCGCGACACCTCTGTTCAGTCAGCCAAATGTCACATAACACAAACTGAAATATCAAGTTGGCAGTCGATATGGCCCAGAAATGATGGGGTTGTGGGCTGCTGGTGCATGTTCTCCTCAAGGTAACTGTGAGTGTTGCCCAGTGCACTCCCAGTGCACGAGTGAAAAGGCCACTAGCTCTTCTGTCATCTCTAAAAGCCTTCACTTTATATGGACCAGAAAAAGGCTAAATATACATGTTTACTACAACTTAAAATAATGAACTGCATGGACTGTATTCAAATAAGTATTTGGATACAGTGCATGCAGTATTTCTATTTTTGAGAAATATTGAAATTAGGTAACACTATGTGACGCAAGTGTAAATTTCATTGGTAAATTGCATCGGTAGATCCTTAATTAATAATTTATACAATATTTACTAAGCCGTATAAGCTCCTAAATAGACGTTTCATGTGTTTCCATAGTAACATATGTCTGCTATAGTTGGGCACACGTCAGGAATGGTTTAGTGTTTGTTGATGGGGTTGAGGGGATAGATGAAGTCTCTTTTCATTACATACAGTGCCTTGCGAAAGTACTAATACACCTTGAACTTTTGCACAGTTTGTCATTTTTAGAACCCTAAATGTACAGATTTTATTTAGAATGTTTTACTGAAAGTTCACACACAAAACAGCCCCATAACATGATGCTCCCCCCACCATATCTGACACTGGGGATGGTGCACTCAGGCCGATGAGCAGTGTTAGGATTGTGCCATACATAACATTTTGCATTTGGGCCAAAAAGTTCAATTTTTGTCTCATCTGACCAAAGCACCTTCTTCCACATTTGTGTAGAGCACGGCTTATAGTTGTCCCATGTACAGATTCCCCCAGCTCAGCAGCAGTACATCGCAGCTCCTCCAGTAGTTATCTTGGGGAACTTGGTTACATTTCTGACCAGTGCTCTCCTTGTTCGGTCTGTTAGTTTAGGTGAACGGCCGTGTCTTGGTAAGTTTGCAGTGGTGCTATACTCCTTCCATTTCTGAATGATGGATTGAACAGTGCTCCGTGAGATGTTCAAATCTTGGGAAATCTTTGTATAACTTAACACTGCTTTAAACTTCTCTACAGCTTTATCCCTGACCTCTCTGGTGAGCTCCTTGGCCTTCATGATGTTGTTTAGTGACCAATTCACTCTGAGGCCCTCACAGAACAGCTGGAATTATACTGAGAGTAGATTACGTACAGGTGGCCTCTATTTAATGGTTAGGGCAAGGTGTGAACTTTCTGCAGTCATTAGGAATGTTATAAAGGCAATTTAATGCACTCAGAAAATGCTGTAGGAATATTTGTGCACGCCCCACTTTTCTATTTTTTGAAAAAATAACAGAATCATGTATCATTTTGCTTTCACTTCACAGTTGTTTGTTACTTGTGTGTGAACTTTCAATAAAACATTCAAAATAAAATCTTTATGTTTATGGTTGTAAACATGACAAAATGTGCAAAAGTTCAAAGTGTATTAGTACTTTTGCAAAGGCACTGTACATCAGAGCCACATTCATAATTCATACCATTAATATTAATTTGAAAGTGTATCACATACGATCTACTGCATATTAAGTAGTAGACAATAATGACTGTCCACAAGGAATTGAGGGGTGTACCACTGCCATGCAAAAGTGTGACACATCCATATTTTTTAAGGGATAAGGTATACGGTAGACTTCATTGTCCTCAAGAGGAAATTAATCTTAGTGTCTCATTACAACCTTACAAAGCAACACACACACTCAATCAGTCATCCATTTATAAGGTATAAAGGCTACAGTATGCCTGCTTCTGGTAAAAGAAAGTCTTTGCCTAATGTGGAGTGCAAGTCAGTGCTTAATTTGTAAATCCAGCCCGAGTCTGCAGTCCCAAACTGTAAACTGCATTTTCAATGAATTCATATCTACTGTCAAAAACATTTCAAATACCATCTGACATGTACAAAGAGTTTTGCAGATGTAAATGTCAGAGGGGCAGGGAGTTTGTTGATCCAAAGTTAGGGCTGGTTTATGGTCGTCCTTCGATCTGCATTGTCCAATTTATTTTCGAGTGATACTTTGCTCCTCTGTTTTTGTGCTGTTGTGATTGTCAAATTGAAAAAGAACATTGACTCCCCGTCAGGTGTATGGCATCACGGTGGGCTGGGGCGGCCGCAACAACTATAAACCGGGCTTTATCCCTGAATGGGACACACAAAAAGCATTGGTTTAGTAACCTGTCCAACAGGTGTACTATTAAAACAGCAGTCACAATAAAACATAACACCAGTGTTTTCCATTAGTTCTAGGTTGCCCCGCTGCAAAAATTTATTTAAGTTTGTCAGGTATGACTTTTCCATTAGTGTCTTTGTATGTCTGATAGGCACGGATGACATTACGTGAGTCATGTAAATTAAAGCTCTCACACAGTGATTCAACTTCAGTCTGTCCATATAGCACGTTTGTGTCTTCAGGCCAGTGTTGTGCGTCAAGCACCTTTAGCTCATCAATGAAGTTATTGTAACTGGTTTTATCAGGCACACGCCCTCCTTGAGACAGCAAGCGATCTCCCAAGTTCTTTGCTACACATAAGAAAACATCTGTTATGTCCAGTGCCCTGTCACTAACTTTTCCTTGATTCAGAGCAACCCCTTGAAAAGAGTTATTCTCAATTGCTTGTTAACTTTTTTCAGTGTATTGTCCTGGGCGTGCCGACGTAACCTCATACACTTAGAGCTTGAACGCATTCCCCCGTAGGTTTGTCTTGCTTTTGCGTACCGAGATGGGTCGAGTGAGGCTGATGTGAAATTTCGGTAAAGCTTCATAATTTTTCCACACAGCTTCCATAGTTCGAAAACTTGATGCTACCCACCTAGTGTCCAAAATGCGTCCAATTCTGCACAACTGGACATCTAATTGTGATGCACACTCTTTCAACTCTAGTCGGTTTTTGTTAGATGTACTGTAAATGTCATAGATTTTATCAAGGAGTATTTTGAAATGCTTTAAGGCTCCCATCTCTTTTATCTCCAACAGCTAATTCAAGCCTATGTGCTGAACAGTGCCAGGTTTGGGATCATATCTTGCAGTCTTCTGACAACGCCACTGTTGCGTCCCAACATCACTGATGCACCATCACATGTTACTCCGAGAGTCTTTCAGAGGAATTCTTCAGTGAGATTTAACTGTGCCAGGGCAGATAACAAGTGATAAACAATTCCTTCAGCAGTCAAATCATCCAACTCCACAAGATCAGTGAAAATATTTGTAGGTTTAGTCATGTCCGGTAATTGAGCCCTAAGATATATGATCAGAGCACTCTTTTTGTTCAAACTCGTAGACTCGTCCAAAATTAGACTAAGTTTAGGTGAACATTTGCTCAAATAGCTTTCGTCTCACTTCTACAGGAATATGCTCCTGTATTTTTGCACATGAAACATGAATGTAGTATTCGGCCCATATCAAGTTTAGTTTTTGACAATCTATCTTGTGTTCAAAGCCATGAGCTGGACGATGTCGTTTAGCTTCTTTATAGGCCTTTCTAAAGACATGGCTGGTTGTGACTATTTTGCTCAGAATGAATAGCTGTTACAGAGTTTTTAAGTTTTTAATTGTGTCCCCTTTTGCCTTTTCAAGAATGGTCACGGCTGCTATGGCTCTTAGTTTGAGCGTGTTCAAATATTTTTTTCCTCAGCGCACGTTGCCTTTTTGTATTATCTGACGCAGAGGAATTTAGAGCAAGTGAATCCATTCCTTCACAAGTTTCATACCACGTGTTGGGTCTGGACCTAAGTTACGGGCAGATTTACATACGTTACATCCCAAACCTGTATTTGACACTTGAAGCCACGGATAATTGACCAGCTTGTTTTTCAGCTGAGATTGAGTCCAGGGAGTTGAGAAGTTGTCAGGTAATGGACCCGCCTCATCGCTAATGTTTACCAGTTCATCCGCATCCATATGCGACCTCGTTGGTCCCTCCGAGTCGAACTCCTGCCCCCGGTTTGGGCCAGCGGTCACCGTGTGCCTCTCCTGCCCTTGTTGTTGCATAGATTCGAGTGAAGTAATCCCCGTAGCCACCGCTGCTCTCGTGCTGTTCTGCTGCCGCTGAGGTGTCGCTGCTCCAGCCTCATCTCTTCGGTCTTCTCGTTGAGAAGGCCTCCCGCTCTCGCCGCTGAAAAGAGCCCACCTCTGGGCTAGCGTTACCTCGTTGAGCTGCCTCCGCTGGGGCCGCTTGTACTGGGTCTGCTGAAGCTCTCTCATTGACTTCGGCATCTACATTTGTAGAAATAATTCTGAGTTGCTTTAAAGCTGGTGAAGACTCATCATTTTTGTTGAAAAAAAGACAGCAAACTTGATTGTCGGTTTTGACATCTTAGCATTGTGTATTATTATTGTAGATATTTCTTTTCCCCGGATCCAAGTATTTTATTTCCCGGATCCAATAAAGTGAAAAATTCAGATTTCCCGGAATGCGTTCAGGCCAACGCCGGATCAAATTACGCACTGGTGCAAGTATCTAGGGGTCTTTCTCATGAGTGAGGGATGGATGGAGCGTGAGATCGACAGACGGATTGGTACAGCGTCTGCAGTGATGCGGTTGCTGTATCGTACTGTTGTGGTGAAGAAGGAGCTGAGTTGAAAGACAAAGCTTTTGATTTTCTGGTTATATATTTTTTTCACTCAAACTTGGCTGTAAATACTGTTTAAAGTGGCGGAAAAATTATTTCTTAAGGTAAACAAGTTACTTAGTACTACTTTAAACTATAAGGTATGTATACAACATACGTAGGGTACTTACAGTGAGGGAGGACGTGCAAAGTGCGGGTACATCAAAGCAGAGAGTTCAGAAGTTTGATGGTAGGAATGATTTCCTGTGCCTCTCAGTGGAACACAGTGGCGGCCAGGACACCGTGGAGCAGATGTGCAGAGTAGAAATGCATGTAACAATTTATCAATTAGATTAAGTTACAAAATTACAGCAATACCAATTATTCATTATATACACATAAACTACAAATCATTGTTATTTGGATCCAAGGCCATTTACATGAAATTGCATCAAAAGACAGCGATGATGAATGAAAAGTACACGGTCAGGCAAACCGATAAATGTTCTTCTTTTGTTTTCAATTAAAAGAACAGGAAATAAAATGTGGAGTAATCCATTTGAGGAAATGGACTATCATAATGATAATTGTCTACTGACGCATAATCTCCTGGAAATTAAAATTGCACTTTTTATTATTCAGCTGTTAAACCTGAAAGAAAATTTGATGTACATGTATATACATGTTTGTATGTATCTAATTGGAAAAAAAAAATCACACCAATATGTATGCCCCATAATAACTAGAGTTCAGGATTGAATGTTCAATGTTAGATCTCTTATGTCCAACCAACAATGTCCATAACCTCACATTAGCCCTAGCAACAAAGAAATAAGTCTAATAATTTATAATAAGCAATAATACCTCAAACTTGTATGGCGCTTTTTTGGAGACTCAAAGACTAACACAAATAAAGACAACATAATTAAGGAAAAGCCAGACAAACATGTTTACTGCTGGATCACTACAGATAACGCACTATCTCTTCAAGGTTTTCCCTTTATTTATATACACAAATGTTGTTTACGGACTGTTTTCAATAGTATGAAGCGCCTTTTGAGCTGTGCAAAGGCGCTCAACAAACAAACAACTTTCTTACTTACTATTGTGTCCGAATACTTTAGCCAACTTAAGCCAATGTCAACTTGAGCACTAAGACTTCCATGTACTATCAGACTATCTAAGAGTTTTGCGGCGACAATACAATTAAGATTTCTACACCACAAATTGTCCTCGGGTTTCCTAGGTAACCATGTCCTTGGTGTGATAGAGGCTTTTATCATTTCTAAGCACATAACGAACATGTTTGTGTACATGAATAACGTGCATATCCCCATGACCATACGACCATTACTGAATCATATTGTACCCAAAACAAGCCATTTGACACCGTAACGTCCGGAAAGTTACTGAAAAGTTCCTATTCATGCCTTTCAGCCTTGTAGCCATATAATTTCCAAAGTGCAGGCGTGTCATTGACAGTTTTTTCCTGCTCGACTTTTAAATGAAAACCAATCACAACGGACATCTTCAAACAAGCACATTCACTGTTGCATTTTTAATTTCCCTATCAGCAATTACTTCTGGGAGAGGGGTGATAAGCAATTCAGCCGTTTACAACCTGCAATCAAGCAGCACCTTTTAAATAGTTTGGCTGTTAGAGTTCACCCGAGAAAAGACTGGTCCAGATCAATAGCAAGAAAAATCATTAATAATAATCAGAGCATTTATTGGCGTCCTATTAAGGAGCCTGGACTTCTTTTTTTTTTTTTTCACACCGTCTTCATTTAAGGATCCAATTTGCAGTGACCTTTAATGACACAACATGTAACTGGCTGGTTCTGGCGAGAGACATTAATAGACATGAAGAAAAAAAAGAAAAGAAAAGATGCCGAGCAGCTCCAGCTAACGTTTCGTGGCACAGAATGGGAGCCCTCGCTGGCACCATGTCAGATGGCCCCACTGCGGCGATTGCTACCGCTCATTATCCCCACATTTGAGCTTTCTTTATCTATATTGCTTTTAGTGTTATTTCATGAAGCTTTATGAAGAAGAGTGCAGCCATCTAAGATCTCCCAGTGCCGGAAATTAGAGCCAGTTTAGTCATAGAGATATTAGAGAATGAATGATTATTGCGACCATTGGGTGATTTTGAATATCTTCGAAAACATCAAACATGCATGTATTGTAGGCCTCTTTTTATGTTTTTCTTTTTTTTTATCTTGTGTGTACAGTCACGTTTATGCATACACACATATTCATATTTTAAAAACCTGATCTTGTGTTTACTAAGATTTTATTGATGCACTATTGAGTTACAGTGACCAAGGAATCTCTCGCACAGATAGCCAAAGTATCCCCTCCATTTTTTGTTGTGACAGATGTCGAAGTGCATAATATCTTTTCGTAGTTTGACTCAAATGCTTTGTTTTCAAACCACACCACGCCGAAGGTTTGTTTGTCCTGACCCTTATCAGAGACGCTGTCCACCACCAGATCCCCTACATGCTAATTACGCTAAGTTGTTTGTTGTGGTGCGGCTCTTTGCCTTGTTTACTAATGAATAGCATGTGTGTCTTGATTAGAATGGATTGGGTGACCTCTCTTCTGTTTGGCCTGAATCTACAAAGAGTGCAAATCCTCACCTAGTCGAGCCGCCTACACGATCACGACTTCAATTGGATCTTGCACTTTCATGTTGCTGCTTATGCACGGCGGCTTTATACCCGCGGCGTGACATCTGTGACAACCGCGAGGCGTCTGCAGGTGAGGAGCGTTCAGAACTGGATCAGGCCGCTTTTAAGTGCTCGTTGGAGGGATACCTGATGGGAATGTGGGTGACCTCTGGGGTCCTTGTGATCCATGCACTATTGTTTGGTTGTGCTAATTAAGAAGCAGTGTTCAGGTTGATTGGTTTCGAGTGTGTAATTACTAAACCGTCTGCTAAAAGTGTTTTCCGTCTCAGTGCCAGCCTCTACCCAATAACGCACGGCCGCAAAGAAATGAAGAGAGAGCTTGGCCATGCAGAAAGCCAGGGTCACAGATCTCATTTAGCTGTAAAAAAACACAAACAACAAAATAGTCCATGGTCAAATGTTGAGTTTATACAGGAAGAGATGGTCAAAAGGCAAGAGCAAGTGTCTTACTCTGTGCACGCCGAGTGCAGAGGATAGAAAGAACGCTCTTACAACTGAGACTCACACTCAAAGTCAACAGTGAAGAAGCCTGGATATTATTTCAAACTGGAAAATACAGAAATAGAATGACTCAGGTGTCAGGCCAAGAACACTGTACTTGAAGATGTCAACAAGCAGTAGTTTTAATAGCAGTACATTAATGTCATGACAAATGGCATAAAGAAGTTTCCAAACAGAAATGTGGGCAGACGTATTAGAGACTGTAAATATATCATAACACATTTACCATTAATTCACAGTAATAGTAACACAATAGCACATGTCATGTATCAAGCGCGCCTCGCACGATCATGCTCACAGAAACACATCATTTTCCATGTTTGATCTGCACAATGGGGTTCAGTATTCATGAACCTGCTAAGCAGAGCAGAATATCTTTTCAGTGGACGCTTGCCATGAGCCGCTTCCACAATATCTCCTCTAAGAGGGACAAAGTCTGCTTTCCAAATGAACAGTGAACAAAGGAATGTTTGATTTGAAGCTTTGAGTCTTAAACCCACAGATGAGAGAGGAGAGTGAAAAGGAAAAACTGCTCTTATCAATCCTGTTGAATAATAAATGTAATGGAGGATAAAACAGAAGTAACGTCTGCAATGAAAATTTACAAACGAAAGTCCTCCAATACATACATTTGACACACACACACACACACACACACACACACACACACACAAACACACACACACACACACACACACACACACACATATATCAGGAGGAGCCTAACAAAAAGTGTCAAATATTCATTCTAAACTAAATATCTGTGGCAAGTGTTCGAGGGGAGTTTACAGAAAATAGTTTCATTGGATGGTGGTTCAAACTCACAATAGACTAACAGGCCATAATCATTTAGATGATATGCAGCTTTAATGAGATGCCTGTGCACCACATTGATGTCAGCGTTAGTTTGTAACATTTACAAATACACTCTGTTGTATGTACATTAATATGTATCTACCCCCAACATCTAAAATAAGAAAAGTGGAACCTTTTATCTTGACTCATTTTACGCATAAACAAAACAAATTAAATCCAAGTTCAGTTTAAGTAAAATTTTAAAATAGTCATGTATATTGAGCAAAATCAAAATATTACTTTGGGAGAAGGCAAAACAAATGTGTGTACAGCCTCCAGACTGCAAAATACAGACTACACTAAAAAATCAAGTACAAAATGACACATCGAGGTCTAATGTTTATCTTCAGCACTGTTTATGATTGTCCCTGCAGCTGAAATGATAAGGGCCTGACCAACGGAAATCTTAGCTTCCCACAAAATGACATTGCCAAATATACTTTTCAAAATTGCCTTCAGTAAATGGAAGTTTCTGCTCTTGAGGCAAGCCCTAGAGTTGAGTACTCACCAGATGTGTCCACTGCTTACATGGTGACGCCATCTGGGGCCATCCAATCCTAAAAATAAGTGAAGAAAAACAAGGATAAAAAAAAAAATCAAAGAATGTAAAATATGTATGCGTTGGTGTAGGTCTATAAAACAGTAAACAGGCATTTTGATGGATTCTCTAGCTGTGTAAAATAGACTACGTATAATTTGTACCGACCACCCAGATCTGTTGGTATATTGCCAAAAGTGAGGGGTGAGAATTCAGACAGCTGCAGCCACAAAGAAACTAATAACTCAAGTATACTCTTCTTTTCATACAATAGACTAGGTTAAGCAAGAGAAGCAAACTACAGAACTAGATTGAGACCTGGGTGTTCCCAAGAGTTCTCCAGCCCTTCTCCGGGCTTTCTACATCTACAGAAGCAAACTTGATTCATGTCCGCTCATAAGCATCAAGTCCTATTTACAAATACATGTTCACTTTGTGCAATCAGTGGTTCCCAACCTTTTTTCCTTTAAACCCCTGTCCCACACACATGATGTCATCAAGCTGTCCCGCCCAGTCCAAAACCGTGGCCCCCACAAATGTATCAAGACTTAAAACAATTGCCAATAAGCATTCATTTTTAAACCCAGCCTTAGCCAAGTGTGTTTTCTCCAGTTCAGATTTAACCAAATCTAAATAGCTAGTGTATTGCCTCATTTGAAAGCTAATACCTACAAAACTCATCTAAACGGATCTTTTTCCTCACGCTGTGAGAGAAAAACATTTTCCCCATTGCTTCTTTGTGCATTTTCATCCTTGTTTTTGCCTCATTCTCGTTGCTATATTGATACTTTGTTCAAGGAGCTTTTAGGTTTGGGTAATGCCGAACTGGGCAAAATATTCAGGAGGTTAATGCAATTGACAAAAAACTGATACATATTCAATGAGAACGATGTGGAAGAGGAGTAAAAACGCATGTCTAGGTATGTTTTCATGAGGGAACAACATTATAACATGGTAGACAGATTTCGCATGCTGCTCCCTATCGGTTGACGGTCTGTGCTGTAGTATACTGTATGTATCTACGTTGTATTGTATATATTGTTGTCTAATTCAGCAAGCAGCAGTGAGCCCAAGACAAATTTCCCGCAAGGGACAATAAAGATTAATCTAATCTTAATCTAATCTATTGGTCAAACTTCTAGAAAGCAAATCTACAGAAAATACACATCGAAACCAGGTTTATTACTGCTGGGCACTGCTTTTGTGGGGACAATTTTGTGCTGCTTGCTTGAGTGTGCATCTTGTGTTTAGCCGCTGTCTCGGGGTGGTTAAATGAGTCAACACCCAGCTGCCACAGATATCTCACAAAGCCATATCGCAGCGCTGTTTGACTGATGGCGAGGCTTAGTGGAGGGATTGCGATCCTCACGCAGTCAGGACAGTTTGGGCAAACATGCATCTTCAATTTTACATCACTGACAGCCCTAGCTAGAATATATACCACTATTTGAGCCGGGCATTTCGTAATTTCCTGTTAGCGAAACTTCAAAGTGTGTGTGTGTGTGGCGATGATTGAGGGGAAGTTTTCAAGGAGGACAGAGTAACATAAGAGCTGGCGTGACCTATAATTCCCGCGGCATGTTCGGCACCAGATGGCTACTTTACAGCGCATAGTGTCACTCCGCAGAATAGATGATGGCAATAATTGAGCGAAACCTTGGCGATATGACAAGTCTTGCTAATGATAAATGCAAGAGAAGAGACAGCAGGTGGACTGAATGGTCTGATACCTAGTGTTCTGTCTTTTATCACAGCATGGCTCCCCGGTACAATGTCTCAAGAGACTGAAAAGACTTGAGCTTCTCTACTTTCTCAACACAACAGTCTCATTTGATCAAGCTTAAGTGAAGTAAAAAAAACGAACAAAAAATCCAAACAGGATCCCGGCTCCTATTGTCCGACAGAAACACAGAGATGACAGCAGGCATTATCACAATATGCCCAGCTCGAACGAGAGCAGCAGAGCCGACTCGAATAAGCAAGCGCTTAAGTTGTTTCAACCACTAATATATGCACACCTCTGAGTTGCCAACATGCCACAGTTGTCTTAACACACTGCAATCAATGCAGTGTCTGTAATTCAAATGAAAGACTGACAGACACATTATCATCCAAAAGAAGGAAATTACAGTTTTCATACTAAAGCTTAAATCAGTTTATTACACCAAGTTTAGTGGCAGACGAGGAGTGAAATAACTGAACTAGCTAAAGAGAACTGTTTTAGATGAAGATGATTCTGATCCTGACAGATAGAAAGCTTTCATTTTATACTGTACAACTCAGATGTATCATTGTCAGGATTTAGGTCTGATTCCCTACCATTGCTTAAGCCTTTAGCTTGAAGAATTAACAGTTTGAGTACGCTATTATGTAGAGCTGATATATTGAATATCTATATCGTAGATTTGCGATTTATTCAGATTCGGTTAAACCCTTAACCCCCACCTGAACCGAGCACATTATCTCACAGTTTAGAATTACCCAAATCTAAAAGCTTCTTGAAAAAAGCGATAAGAAAACAAGGATGAAAACCCAAAAAAAAGTATCAAGAAGTGACCAAAAAAGCCTCAAAAGAGAAACGAAAATGTGACCAAAACGTGATAAAAAAGCAACAAAAAGCCACAAAACCGCAAGGAAAAAGGTCAGTTTAGATCAGTTTTGCAGGTCTAAGCTTTCAAACGCTGGCCTACCTGTAGAGACTGTAAGCTCCAGTCGAGAAGCCTTTAGATTTGGGTAAAGCTTAACTGGAGAAAATGCACTCGGTTAAAGGAACATCCATCCATCCATTTTCTTCCACTTGTCCGTTGCCGGGTCGTGGGGGCAGCTGTTGGAGCTGCCCAAATCACACTGCACCAGCCCCTATGGCTCCTCCTGGAGGTGGTGGGTCCACAGAAGGACGGCCTCATGGTTCTAACCGGGCCTGTTGGTCTCTCATAAGGGGCTTCTGAACCGCTCTTTGTCTGACCCGTCACCTAGGACCTGTTTGCCCTGGGAGACCCTACCAGGGCACCAAGCCCCCGACAACAGAGCTCCCAGGATCACTTACCTGTGCTTAGACGAGTTGATACGTGCTTGCTTTGATGGCAAGTTTTTTACATATTAAGTTTCCCGGCCTAGAGATACTTTATTTGCGGATCACTATATTATATTATATTGGTGGAGACCTGCACTCAACCAAGCGTTCTGCATCTGGTTCATTCACACCGGGCTAAAGAATTTCAAAAGCATTTTCCGCACAGTGAGAATGTAATTACTCCAATGAAAAGGTTGAGTGTCTTATTAAACTCAAATTAGCAGTGTGTACAAATAGAGCTTATGGTGCAACAACAGCCCGCGGGGCGAGCAGATAGAAACACGAGAGATAAGGACGACTGGACTTTGTGGCTGCAGTGGCTGTCATTTTTCCGTCAGGGGGAAGGGAGTCACCTTGGCCTGTATGCATGAGAGAGAGGCCAGGTGACAGGGGAGCTAGGCGGTCGCGGAGAGCCCGGTCCTGCTGACGAGGGCCGCCGTTAGTGGAGGTGACAGGAGCGAGGAGGAGCACACCGGGGGCCTGTGACACCGCACTGCACCTGCCCCCACAGCTGCATAGTCAGCACTTGTGCACAGGAAGTTCGAGCATCAAGAACAGGGAGGGGAACTAGTCCTGCCTTCCTCTCCCCTCTGCTCTCGTACTTTAGTTTATCTTTCCCTCTACAGGCTCTCATGTGAGGCACAATGAAATATTGATATAATCTGCTGAGGCTTCTTTGGGCTGTGAGAATGTATCTTTTATCAATATGCTGGACGGGGATCAATGGGCTGCTTTTGAAAGAGCAAGTCTTTTTTTGTTGTTTTCTTTGGTGTGGTATGTTTTGTGCTCAGTTATAATTCATAAGACGTTTAATTAATTCTTCAAAATTTTGTTTATTGAAACTTCTAGCCTCTGAAAATCAGCATTCAGTACACAGTAAATTTCCCAGAGTATATTTTACTCAAATTGAGGAAAATTTTACTCTGAAAAAGACAGTATTTGGTCCTAGTCTAAAAAGAGTAAAATTTACTCATGGAAGAGAGTAAAATACATTGAGTAATTTTTACTCAATTTGGTGGTTTTATTTTACCCTCAATTATTAAAATCTACTCTGACCTGATGAGAAATATTGTTACTCTATCCACATTTTACACCGATTAGAATAGAGTTTACCTTGTGAAGAGGAACTACGAAGTTACTCTACATATTCTTTTTCCTCTTAATAGAGAAGATTACTCATTTAAGAATACAATTTTACTCTAAGAAAATCCATTGACTCAAATTAGATTAAAATAATACTCAACTAAGAATAACATTTTACTCTCACAAGATTACAGCTGTACAAGATTTGACTCCCTTTACCACTTACTAAACCACTCCAAATTACCCTTAAAAAAGAAAAAAAGATACAAAACAATGTGCTCTTTATTGAATAAACATTCAATACAAACAAATATTTTTGTACCAATGCGTCAACTGTGTGGCATTAATAACAGCAACCATTGCAAGTTATAACAAACAGTATGGGATGATGTACAAATCGGTATCATCACGACTGTATGACATCTGTATATCATATGCTTTGAAAGTGAAAAGATCTTTGACATCCACTACATGAGGCCCATCTGATGTACATGCAACTTTAAATGCATGTAAATGTTCATTGAGACAAATGCATTCTAAGGCAAAAGTGACAAACAGCAACCTTTCATCTGCAACTAAAATCTTATGGATTTTGTGAAAAACTGGCATTTCACAGTAAACAGCAGAACAGACCACTAAGCCAGGGCGATACATATTGCCATGGTGTTTGGCCCATTTAACAGTTAACACATTCGTACAACTGGGTATCTGAAGTATTTCAGCTGCCTCAAAGCCAAAATCCATCATACTCAAAGATAACATTTCACCTGGGCCTAGTACAACTCTGCTGGGGTCAAATGTTCGCCAAGTCCATGCCATTTGACTTTGGTGTTTCTTTGCCAATGTTTTAGTGACATTTTTAAAACTTTTGAGCTGTCGTTTAAAAAAATTGTGCTTTGCTTCGTAGCGCATGCACCAACAGTGCAGGACAGGGCCAATTTTGAGAATACATGTAGGGTAGTGCACCATAAAATGGTGCTTAGGTAGCAGTCTCTTAGTGGGATACAAATGCTTAAACAATTGATGGTGTTCTGCAATCAGGTGTTTTAAATACACTGTACTACCTCTGGTCAACTTAGGAGAGAATACAATATTTACAATTTGAAGTAAGAGCAAGAGCAAATACCAATGTTGGTCAGTTGAAGCGATTACATCTCCAAAAATGAGGGGCATATTTCGAAGTAAACACCATGACTGGATTGCATTTAGCCCCAGGTCATTTGAGTCATCTCCCAGTTTAAGAGCAGGTGGCTTGTTGTTTTGTTCCATAAAACCATAGTTGAAGCTTTTGATTCTCCTGGCTAGTTCTTTTGTTGATATGTAGGACCGTTCAATCATGTAGTGGAGGAGTAGTTTCATTTCGTACTGTGCCACGCCCTCTAAGATATCATGCATGATGTCAACACAAAAATTCTCAGTAGTTTTGAAATACTGTAGTGAATTTAGAATGCAATTGCGTTTAACACCCATCACATACGGAAGACTTGGGTTTAGCTCCATTTTACGGCAATGTTCTATATGAAGAGCTTGACTGCGCATCACTAACTTAGAGGAATCTTCAGTAAATTCAGTCTGAAAATCTTCCTTCTCCGCTAGGCAAAAGCGACAACAATACCTGGCGCTGAATGATTCAACAAAGCCAAACAAACTGTGCATACCAAGATTGTCTCCAGTTACTTGAACAATAGTTCCACAGACTGGATGATCATACAAGGGAACCCGGATTCCATCCCTCTCCAGTGTTTTGATATCCTGCACAAGTGGATCAAGTATTTTTGAAAAACCATATGTTTTAACATCTTGGGCATGAAATAAAGATACCAAGTGAATATTTTGCAGATTAGAGTTATACTTTGGAGAAAGGTTCCTAAGAGTGAAATATAAAGCACCCAGTTTATGTATCCCCCGTTTTGAACCTAAAGGATTAGCGGTTTCAAATTCATCAAAGAATAGTTGAATCTGAATGGCATGACTCTGTTTAACAAATAAAGGATGACTTTGGTAAAGCTCTCCATCACAAAAATCTCCAAGATATTCTTTTGAATGAGTATCACTGAGCATCATGTCTTTAATTCTCGGGTGCTTGTATATCAACTCAAGGGTTTTTAAAATGGGAATGTACATAAATCTATCTGTGACAACCACTTGGTCATATGCTCCTGTGGTTCGATTGCGCAAGGTATCAAATCTGGTGCCAAGTACGTGTTCTACTGGAGCTACACCGCCCCACTTCTCTGTAAAATACTTTCTTCTCTTATGTTCAGAGTTGAGAACACTAAAAGGGTTTTCAACCTTGTCAAAATACTGGTCAAGTTTTGTGTCAATATCACTTTTGAGAGGATCTTGTAGGCCATCATGTAGTGAATTTTTCAAAGCTTGTTTTGTATGACAATGGATGTCTGTAACAATTTCTTGTAAGGAATTAACCAAAGAATTGATAGTCGTTTCACCTACACCTGCAACTTTTAGTTCAGCTACGGTAGCAGCACAGTTTTCAACAAGATTCTTGACAACTGATTCACAGGGTAAACCTCTAGACTCACTTTCATCAAAATCACTTAATGCCACATCCTCGGTAGAGGGGCCTTCAACATGAACATCAGAAGGACTTTCATGTGCTTTGTTGAGATGCTTTCTAAACCCTGAAAATGTTCCATAAACTTTTAAACAACCATCTTGCCCACATTTTATCTTGAGCGTTTTTCCTGAACAAAGTCCATGGACCACTTTTAAGTGCCTTGTAAGAGAACCAACACTTGCTTGTGAGCACTTACAAATCGAACAAATCATTGTTGATTACATTAACGAAGAAGACGTGCCCTTAACTCTGCCACCCTCGGATTCACTTTAGTGTTTTCAACATCTATGTCATAAATGGTGGTCTGCAGGAAGTTGTACACATTTATCAGGTCTTCGTTGTAGGAGGTGCCGAACACAAAATGAGCTTTAAAAAGCTCATCAAAAGCAGCTAGAGTGTCCATTGACTTACAAGGTATTGCGTGTTTGTCTATCACGATGTAGTACTTGTGAATCAAGCTCTTCTTGTTGCCGCAGGCGAGCAGGTAGGGTTGACGCCTTTCTGTGATTTTGTCGAGATGATCTTGAATGCTGGTCCCAGTCTAGCAAATTTAACAAGTATACATTAATAATGAAGCCCTTCCATAAAACTAGTTGCTTAAAATCCCCCAGGTGACCTTACCTTGAGGAACTTTACGAGATGGTCACAGGCATGTCTTGCTGAGAGCTTTCCTGGCCTCTTGCGACCTTGAGGTGGTGGTGGCAGAAGGTGAGGTAGAATCAAAATGCATGACATGTCACCGTCCCATCCTGAAAAAAGTACAATGAAAGTCATTTACTTTGTTTATGACCCTATCCATTTCCACCGATATAAAAACACACCTTCTTCCACTTCTGAGGTGGACTCCGCATTCATTAACAGATCTTGAAGCTCACTGGTTTGTGTAAGACCACGACTTTGTTTCAGAACTTTTTGTTTGAAGACAGTTGGCCATTTCTCAAGGAATTTGGTTGAAGTGGCATCATCAAACATAAGTCTGAAGTCCTGCTCGATCTGTTTTTTAACAAAGACATAATAAAATATAAAATATATTTATTTAACAATATTTTAGATCCAAGTTGGCTTACCAGTCCTGATATGTCCAGAAATCTTGGAAACGTTGTGAAGACATCTGAAGACTTTTCAGGGTCATGGACCATATTTTGACGATAGTGAAACGTCTGCTTCATCTTCTCTTTGACTATGGCTTCATCAGTTGTGTGTTTCATGAGAGCAATGGCTTCACAACATTGACTTTCTGTCAGCACAGAGTAATCTTCTTCTTGAAGGGGATCTCGATTGGCTTCCGGACCACCTATAGACAAATGAACATTATAATAATTCACCTTTACCAACATAGAGAATAACTCAAACAGTCTTTGACATAAACCTTTTGGTGAAGGTGTCAGACTTTTCCTTTTTTGACCATAGGATGCGTCCTTCTGAACAGCTTTAAGTCTCCATGCCAGAAAACCTGTCCCTCCTCCTTCAGCACTGTAATAGTGCTCCTGAAAAAAAAAACATAGTTTGACCATGTCCGTGTACATGACTCGCATAAATACAAATCTTAAGATGAGTAAAGTACCATACATACATAGCCAAGTTTGCTCTTTGGATCTGCCAAATAGGGAAACAAGGCAATAATTCCTTTGGCATATTCTTCTTTAACACGCCTTGAAGGACTTGTTCTAAATGATAAAAGAATAGGTTATATTTTAGTTCTGAAACAGTGCAACTTTATAAATTAGCATCGTGTTTACCCATGTTCATTTGTCATATGCGCAACCAAAATTTTGACCATATCACGTCTCCTGCTGTCTGTAAGGCTTTTAGTTCGAGCATATTCGCTTAAGATTCGATCTCCTCCTGGTTTGTTCTTTAGGATGCTCTCAATCATCTGCAGACATAAAACACAATGTTTACAATGGTCAGATAAAATTACTGGATTAGATACATAGTGTGGTGCAAAATGTTTGAATAACAATCAAGCTTACATGTGAGAGACGAGCATCCTCATTTCTCTTGACTGAAGAAGGACTACGCTCTAGTATGACCGTATCATCAGATTCAGCCTCGTTATCGCCACTGTAGCTTGCAAAGGAGCTATTAGTTGGGGAGCTCAACCCATCTGTAACATAAGTCATGAAATAGTTACTGTCAGAATAAAAACATTCATATTGAATTTGTAACATCAAAATTATGCATTTCAAAAAGCACACACCCTCCTGATTTGGTGAACAAATCTCTAGCACACCCAAACTGTCCTTCTTGAGTAGAAATTCAAATACTTCTTCATCAACCTCAGTCTTCGAATCATCATAGACTTTTAAATCCAAAGTTGGAATATCGAACTTTTTTGCAACTGCAAAAACAAGCGTTTGTTATTATAGTAGCAAGGTATTTCAGAATGTAGTGTCATGTAATCTAATCAATGTTATTTACTTTATAATGCCCCTGAAGCCAATGACAATTTTGTTTTACTTACTACATTCTAAAAATGATGCAAAACAAAGCTGCCCTTCATAGCAGATGTACTTCTGCCGATCTTTGTACTTCACTCTTACAGCATTCATCTAGAGACACATACAACAATTTCAGTACACACATGTGGTCATGGTGGTAGTAGTAGTAGTAGTAGTAGTAGTAGTAGTGTTTGTGTGGCAAACATACATAAAACCACATCCATAGTCAAATGCAATAACAATGCTAAAGCGCCAAAACAACTCGTGTCCCGAGTCAACCACATGTGCTCCGCCGCCTGCAACAAGGCTAAAGCACCAAAACAACGTAATACCTGCGCGTCGTCTGTCTCCGTCGTTGTAGTACAATAAAGGCATTTCACTTACTCGTATTAATATCTTTTGTGTAGTATTAAAATGCAGCTTGATTTATATAAATTAACATGCCATTTCTAAAATAGCTCATAAAACTTCAACTGCAATGACGCTAACATTAAATTAGGCCAATAAACATTTTTCATTTCACAAATTGAGGATTTCGATTTAATTTTAACACATTACTAATCAACTCTGTCGAACTCTAACCATCATTATTATTGCCAACAAATGTATAAAACCATCTGTAACTCGTAACAGTACTTAGCTAGCGGCTCTCTCAAGACACTACCGTCTTCCAAATGTACACCCCAATGCGACTAAATGCAACTGAAAAAAGTCACAGACCAACTTTAAATACGCTTTTAGACTCACCTCGCATCCTTTTGACAATCCATGAAGTAGAGAAAAAAATTAGCCTTTCGTTTCCAGACTCCGGTGGTGTTCAGCGAGAGACTGTCATGGCAGCGGTTCAGAAGCTCAAGGCCCGATTTTAGGGGGCGGGGCATAGGGCGGGGCCTCAATTACTCGAAGTGAAGAGATTCTGATCCTTTCTGAAGAATCACTCGCACTCTAGTGGCCGCTAGAGGTTATTGCACTCCGTAATGTTTAAATGGAACTCATATAGAGGAAAAAAATTATGACTCTGGAAAATTTACTCTGCCATTTTTACTGTGTATCCTCAATAAAATCTGATAAAAACACCTTCTTCTGCACTAACACAGGAAAAAGATAAACCTGAAAAACGTAAATTGTAGCAACTATAATATATAGTTCTAAATATGTATAAGCAGTATCATGAATAATAGTGGAAACCCCATACACATTTCTGAGTTGCTTTGTTCTCTTATTTTTGTTCTCTTCTTCCCAGGTCGGCATCCATCACTGCGCGGGAGGCCTCCTCTCCTCTGACAGCTTTGTCAATGTAAATTACTGCAGAGTGTCTGGAGTGGTCTGAGTCCAGGGAGAGCCGCACCTGCAGGGCTGCCCACAGCCTGTGCCCTGCTCTTCAGAATAACCCAGTGGCTCTCTGTTGATTGGATTTCCCAATCTTCTCAAAATCTCCTGATATTTGCCTTTTTCTATTTCCACTAACCTTCCTACCTTCTCTGATCACATTTAAAGACTTTGGTGTTCTTCTATTGATTCTAATCTGCTCTTTGAGGTTGGCAAACAAGTGAGCGAGCATGTGTTTTGAAGACAGGCGCCGGAGATGTGAGCTGGTTATCTCGCTCTCTGTCGAAACCCAAAACGGCTGCATGCCATCCTTTGAGTAAACAGAGAGGGGCTTTGATTTCTTCCATTTGGTTACACGTTCTCCCTATGGAACATAGTGCACACAGAGGTTTCTCCGCTTAGAAATATGGCCTATTTCTTGCATCAAATGAGCACCCTGGAGATTTATTTACTAAATTGTAAAGGACGAACAATAATTCATATCTCAGTAATTAGGCTGGCATGGAAGAAATGCATCACACAGCCCAATACGCCTTGTTATTAAAAAAGAAAAGCTTGATATTATGTAGATTTAAAAGCTCTCCCTGAGGGGCTTCAATCATTAATTTTGCCGCTTTTTTTCCTCTGTTTTGTCTATAAACAGGAAACAGGTTTACACCCACAATGCCAAGCAAATTAAGAACAAACGTGGCAGAGGAAAACGATGTGAATCCATTGTTCTTCTGAAGCCTTTGAAGAAACAGACTGCTCAAGGACTCATTTGTACAATATTAGCACACAAGAGGAAGAGAGCGCTCATATCCATGTTAACAGCCTCAGATGACCCGCCCAAGGAAATGGCGCGGATGAAACCGTTTGCCCGCAGTGCATTTTCTTCTTCTGACAGTCATCAAATGACGACAAAAGACAAAGTAGGAAAAAAATAACTGAGACATATATTATAAATTGATGTTGTGCAACCCACATACTAAGGATTTAAGTTCAAAACTTGGCTTCTCGCTGAGGCTTGGTGATCTGATGGAAATTCTGTGGGGCAGAGTTTATACAAATACTCTGTCTAGTGTCTATACATTTAAATTGCACACATTTATATGTGTTTTGGGCTCTCGTATCTGTGGACTGTATTTTATGTTTTTACTTGCCCAAACAGGGACCAAAATTATAGATGATATACAGTACCAGGCAGGTCTTGCACACAAGAGTGAGCCCAACTTCATGGTAAATATTTGATGCTAAATCTTTAGTAAAGACTGGGTGGAGAGTGGAGACACTGTAAATGTGCCAAACTTTCTGACAAGTAAAGACAGATACAGAGGAATACTGAAGAACTTATACAGTGCCTTGTGAAAGTACTAATACACCTTGAACCTTTGCACATTTTGTCATGTTTACAACACTAAACATAAAGATTTTTATTTTTATTTTTTAAGTGAAAGCTAAATTATACATGATTCTGTTATTTTTCAAAAAATAGAAAAGTGAAAAGTGGGGCGTGCACAAGTATTCTGCAATAACAGCAGCAGGTCTTCTGAGGTTTGACTCTACAAGATTTGCACATCTAGAGACATTTTAGCCCATTCCTCTTTACAAAAAAACTCAAACTCTGTCAAATTAGAAGGAGAGCGTTTGTGAACAGCAGTTTTCAGGACGTTCCACAGATTTTCAACAGGATTTAGGTCAGGACTTTGACTGGGCCATTCTAACACATTAATATGTTTGTTTTTAAACCATTCCATTGTAGATTTAGCTTTGTGTTTAAGGTCATTGTCCTGCTGGAAGGTGAATCTCCGCCCCAGCCTCAATTCTCTTGCTGACTCCAGCAGATTCACCACCACATTGTCTCTGTATTTGGCTCCATCCATCTTCCCAACTATTCTTACAATCTTTCCAGTACCCACTGAGGAAAAGCAGCCCCATAACATGATGCTCCCCCACCATATCTGACACTGGGGATGGTGCACTCAGGACGATGAGCAGTGTTAGGTTTGTGCCATACATAACATTTTGCATTTGGGCCAAAAAGTTCAATTTTTGTCTCATCTGACCAAAGCACCTTCTTCCACATGGTAGCTGTGTCCTCCATATGACCTCTAGCAAACTTCAAACAGGATTTCTTATGGCCTCCTTTCAATAATGGCTTTCTTCTTGCCACTCGTCCATGAAGGCCAGATTTGTGTAGAGTACGACTTGTGTACAGATTCCCCCAGCTCAGCGGCAGGACGTCGCAGCTCCTCCAGAGTTATCTTGGGGCACTTGGTTGCATTTCTGACCAGTGCTCTCCTTGTTCGGTCTGTTAGTTTAGGTGAACGCCCGTGTCTTGGTCAGTTCGCAGTGGTGCTATACTTTTTCCATTTCCGAATGATGGATTGAACAGTGCTCCGTGAGATGTTCAAATCTTGGGAAATCTTTGTATTACTTAACGCTGCTTTAAACTTCTCTACAGCTTTATCCCTGACCTCTCTGATGTGCTCCTTGGCCTTCATGCTGTTGTTTAGTGACCAATACACTCTGACCATATCTCTGAGGCCCTCACAGAACAGCTGTAATTATACTGAGAGTAGATTACACACATGTGGCCTCTATTTAATGGTTAGGGCAGATAACCCTAACCCTAACTGTCTGCAGTCATTATGAATGTTATAAAGGCAATTTAATGCACTCAGAAAATGCTGTGTGAATACTTATGCACGCCCCACTTTTCACTTTTCTATTTTTTGAAAAATAACAGAATCATGTATCATTTTGCTTTCACTTCACAGTTGTCTGTTACTTGTGTGTGAACGTTCAGTAAAAAAATCAAAATTAAATCTTTACGTTTAGGGTTGTAAACATGACAAAACAGGTAGGCATCAACTCGTCTACGCTCGGGTAAGAACATATCTCAGTTTGGAAAACAGTGGCCTGTTCCTTTAAGGACTTCCATCTGATTCCATCTTTATGTTTATGGTTGTAAACATGACAAAATGTGCAAAAGTTCAAGGTGTATTACTTTCGCAAGGCACTGTATTTCTCCTGGGAGAAATGAGCAGATTCAGATTCACAGATGACTGGCTTTGCCTTGTATACATTTTTTTGTTTCACTTTTCTATAGACTAGACTATCATGGAACTAAAACATAACTATACAATAGAAATCAGCAATCACATTATAATAGGCTCTTACTATAGGACTACTTGAACTACTTTGCAGAACCTCCAACAAGTTAGAGTAGAAAGCCACCTGCTTAACCTCTGCCACGGTCACCAGTACGGAAGTGCGTTACAAAGATTAATCAGCAAACTGTAAAGAAGCCATCCTACCCAGCAAATAAACACCTGTCCTTAAATGCTACACAGCCTCAGAGTCTCACGTTTTTCACTTTGTCGTGTATTATCATGGCCACATTTCAAGCACATCTCCAAAGCACACAACAACAGCAAACACAATCTCTCTGTTCCTCGACGCATTTATGTGCGAACTTGTTCGGCACACTATTTCTCATGCACATGCCAAAGCACACTTGCCGAAAGTGCGTCTCCACAGTGACAAATACCAAATGATGAAAAACGTGGCTTCAAGAGGTTCTGCAAAATTATCCGTCTGGCAAAGAAGCATGTTTGTTTCTTTCTCTGAACCTTATAGTGGTGTCTAAAATAAAACATGCTTGGATGGGAAACTTTGAGCGAATATTGTCCGACTTTACAAAGCCAGTGTTTATTCATGAGCAATGGAGCGGCTCTAGGCTGTATATCAGCGTGTCATCACCGATTAGACATGGCTCCTCCAGCTCCTTACTGTATATAACTATGTGCGTCCCTCAATTTTAAAGCCTAATGACTTTAAGATGAAATAAAATCAAGTGAAACTGATCAAATTATGAAAGGCTCCGAGGAGAGGCAAGCCATGTAATTACCAAAAGCAAATAAACATATAAATAAACATTATGCCTGGAAGTCAAGCATCTGTGTCGCTTGGATTTTGAATAAAAAACTGCAGAGGGTCCATGTGGCTTATGATTGAATTTTTATCAAATAAAGCTTGCAAATTACCGTGCCGAGATTGAAACATGCATAGTGTCCGGCGAGATGGAAATATAGCTCCTCATATGCGGGAATAAATAAATGATGATGTTGTGAGATGTTTCCCCTCAGCGTTAAAAGATGGAGAAGTGGTGGCAGTGAGCGAGTTCAAGGCCAGTGGTCTCCTTCAGGCTTGGGAGCACCACCACCTGTCACTCCTCCTCAGCCCCGGCAAGAAATCATCCAATTTCATCCAGCGCCGCAGAAGGTCAGCGCGATGGTGGGCCATATTCTGAGAACGCACATGGAATCACTCTTACTTAGAGCTACATCTCCCGGGAGCCTTGTTCCTCTCAATCACCTCTAAGAGTCCGGACACGCCACACGGCCCTCTCACGCAGCGCCTTAGCCTCTTTAGATCATCCACAGTGGAAACACCCAGCAAAGAACGGCCTTTTGCAGAAGTTTTCTATAAAATTTGAGGTCATTGCTTGGCTACACTTGTACAATGTATCCACTATACAACCTTCAGAACTGCATTTAAACAAGACAGATATGGACAACTCAACACTAGATGCTGGTTATTTGTGTTTGATGCAAAAGTCGAGGATTAAAAAACTTGGTTGTCTTATTAAAAGTTAAAAAACACGCCTTGCTTCTCCACATCAGTAGACCAATTATTCTCACTGAAGCTTGACAACTTGATGGGAGTTGTTGGAGTCTGTGGGTGCGGCGAAGTGTTTGAATACTTTGTATTATGCGTACATTCCCAAGCAAGGATCACGCCACAACAGGTGCGATTAAGAATTTATGTCAAATGATGATCGCTCGGTGAGACTATGGGCGGCGGCTCTGTCGGCAGGAGTGCACCCAGCTCTTCAGGAGCCCCCTCGGAGCAGAAGAATCAGCGTTGCAAGATAAAACGGACATAATAAGGAAGGAGGGTGGGGTCGAAACTTTCAGACAAACATTGTTGAATGGGCTTGGTTGGTACAGACAGGGCATCTAGGTAATTAGATGCGTGGTCAGGCAAACATTGATTGGTTGAAGCATGGTCCTGTTCCTGAATCTGAACCTAGTCAATTAAATATTAACTCAATTTGTATTAATTCATATGTGTAGATTTTCTGTTTTTAAACGTGTAAAGGAGACTCACTTGAATTTAAGGCATAGCTCACGAGATACATTTTTGAACAGTAGTAGCAGCAGCATCAGTATTCTTCAGTAAAGACGGCAAGGAATGACTTTTGCGCTTTACTGTGCTTTGGAAGAGATTTGGAAAAATGAATAAAATATCTGTGTACTGGGAAAAACCCACTGTAAATGTGCCAAACGTATTGCAGACAGACAGAGAAGACAGAAGAAAATCATAATATTTCTACCGGGGGAAATGAGACCTGCAGTGGAATTTGTTATAAAAAATATAGTCTTCATGCAGTGGTGCGCAATGGCCTCTTGCTCCTCTCTCCGCCCCTTTGCACTAAAGTGTCCGGTTTAAAAAAAAGTAAAAAGCAAGAGATATTCTTAGAGTCAGATGAAATGAAAGACAAAATGAACAAATCAATCAACAATGTGCAGCTCCGTTAAAAGCAACATTGATTCCCGACGCACGTCCAAATCAGGATATTTCATTTTTACCACTGCAATAACACTCCTTCTCCAACATTTGTTTTGTTTAGCCAAACCAAAGCTACATTGTGCTCTTTTCTATGTGGTTATGAATCCTCCGTTTTCTCTCCCTGAAAACATAAAAGAAGTGGAATAAGGCCTGCTTTTCAGTCACATTGAGCGCTGTAGACAAACTGAAATTAAACCCTGTGTTTACCTCCACGCTCTTCACATGATCACATCAATTTACCGCTGAACCGTTCTGCCCTTATCTCTGCCTGCAGCCATATTGCCTTCATCTGCTTTCATGTTATCCTCACGAGGACCGCATAGGTGTAGACGTCTGAAAAAGAGGCAGTTTGTCTCCCCCTGTCTGTCTCCCATTCAGTCATTCAGCATTTTGTTAAGTGTATTAGTCACTGTGGCTTTGTCTGGCAGGCGAAAGAGCCGCGATAAATAAAACACGCGTGTGCCAGTGCAAGATACAACTGCACTCTCGCTTGCCACTTTCAAACAGAGTGGAAAGCACACAGTAACTCCGGATGACATCTACAGTCACAATGTATGATCCGGAAACATGAGGTTGGCTGGCGATGGCATGTTTTATTTGTGCGCCGCAGCTGTTTGAAAGATTGAAAGCAAAGGTGGGATGACTTTGATCGTGGAACAGCCTTGCTTGTCTCTCTCCGTCGGGCCAGATGAAAGCCACAGCAACACTGTTTGAGGTCACAACACTGAACTGCCTTGTTCTGCTTCCCTACAAGTGGATGAGTGTGGCGCTTAAAATACAACGTGAAGTCTGAGAACGGGAGGAGGGATTCTATCATTAAATATAGGAATGTTACCATTTTCAGGATCGAATTGGATATTCATCATGAGCTGCAGTATTCAGAGACATTGCTTCTGAAGTGCACGGATCCATGCAATTGAAACAACTTAAGACAAAATTAAGAAACAAAAAGGGAGGAAAAGTGATTATTATTATTAAGTGATAACATTTTTTTAAAAGGAAACCTGAACCGAGCATATTTCCTCCAGTTTGGCTTTACCAAAATCGGGTATGAAAACGCAACAAAAAATCTGATGATAAAGCAACAAAAGAGTGTACAAAATGGGACAAAAACGTGATAAAAACACAATGAAAAAGCAAAGAAAAGAAAACCACAAAAAAGCGACAAAAAGGCAATGAAAGAGCGACAAAAATGAGTCATTACACTGTTGCTCTCGAGTCGAGGAGCTTGTAGATTTGGGTAAAGTCAAACTGGAGAAAATGCACTCGTTTAAGGCGTGGAGTAAGAGGTTAAGCAATTTGAGGAAAAAATTAAGCCCATTTCTGAATGAAATGCAAAATGAGACAGCTCTTTGGTGTGTTCGTGATCTAACGACAGAATTTCCCTCACTTGTTTTCACATGACAAACGTCTGTTCAAATGGACAAATATTTGAAAGCTTCAAAAATATATGCTTTGTACCTTAGATGTTTTAATTTGAAGTCATGTCAATGTAAAGGAAGGACAGTAAGGAGTAAGAGACTGGTCAGGATTTCAAAGAAACAAAGTAACAAATTGACACATTACTCGGTGTGTTTTTGATGATGGAACAATATTACAAGGTTAAAAGCTAAAAAGAAAAAGTCGATTTCGCATATGTACCCTCTCGTGTGTTGACATCACGCTGGTTGGTGACACTGGTTGTAGCTGGACAAAGCGCAGATAGAGAAAGCTCCCATTCAGACAAATGAAGTGGTGCACTATAAGGCGAGCTGTCTTCCCAGGGCTGTTTTTGTCACAAAGACGAGCACAGGCAGGAGGATTTAAATGACACCGGAGCTGAGAAAATAAATCTTTGAACGCACAATAGCTCACCTTCTTTATTTGTGAGGACTTCAAATAGGCTTTAGAAATGTGTCTGAGTCATAAAATTGTGTTGCGTTCAAAAGGACACTTGGATTATGCAGTATTTAATAGAACATATACATAGTTGGAGTGACTGATATTCACTTTGAGGCTTTTTAATGTAAAAGTGTATGTTTTATAAACACTAGATGAAATGTGCCCCAAAGTTATTATGAAATCTAGGGGCCAATTGTTTTCATTCATTATAAGATCTCTCTTTACAAAATACATCTAATGAGTTTAACAAAAAGGCATCACATTGTCTAGCATCAGACCCAAAACAACTGTTTATTTTAGGAATAGCTAGGGCGCACCATATGAGAGATAATTGCAATATTTGATAAATCATGACTAAAATTAAAGTTTTACGCATTTATAAATAGCATGCACTGAAGTGTTAGGCTGTTAGCAAGAAAGAAAAAAAGTCCTTAAAGGAAATGGCCACCGTTTTTCCATACTAAGATATGTTCTTACCTGTGCTTAGACGAGTTGATGCATACCTGTCTGGTCTTTGTGCGTGCGCTCAGTCACACAAAAAGACCAAGGATGTTGTTAGCATTTAGCCTCTCCTCCTCTCCTCTATGGGGTCAAACGTGGTGAAGTTAAAAGCGACCAAGCTCTTCCACGTTTCCCCTATTTAAATATGGTTACGTGAGTAGTTACACGATCCAAGTATAGTTACACAAAATTATGTCGATTTTCTAAACGGATAAAAAGTAAAAAGAGGTACTACATTGTAAGGTGTAATAGCACCTTAAGAGCACTTCAACGTCCGTGCAGTAATATCTTCACTTTACTGCGGATATGGCAGTATATATTGCAGCCCTCAGTGGTAGTTACTCTGACCACAAGTGTCAGCGGAAAGAAACTAATTTGATACATTTCATGAGAAAATCAGTTAGTGACTGGAACTGGCAACCTTGGCCCTTGGTGGAAATCTGTGCTTCTATAGTCATGGAATGTGAAGTCATTTACTTACATTACAGGAACATTAAAGGAACAGGCCACCGTTTTTCCATACTGAGATAGGTTCTTACCTGAGCTTAGACGAGTTGATATGTACCTGTCTGGTCTTTGTGCGTGCTCGTGAAAGAGCGTGGTCACTTCTAACTAACCCCGTTTGGAGCCATAGGATTATACAGGGAGAGGCCAAAGGCTAACAACATCTTTGGTCGTTTTGTGTGACTGAGCACACGCACAAAGACCAGACAGGTACGCATCAACTCGTCTAAGCTCAGGTAAGAACATATCTCAGTATGGAAAAACGGTGGCCTGTTCCTTTAAGGTTCTTTCTTAAAGATACCTGATGTTTGTTCTAGTTATGGAAAAAAATGTGTTTTGTCCTTTATTATATTGTAGATTCAGACATGTGTGGGAAAACACTGTGTATCTAATTAGAAAGCATGTGTATACATTTCAGGCGAGTTTGAGGCGAGTTTTCTTGCATTTCTGTGAAAGTGACCCTGTAAAGTGTGAAAAGCAAGTTGTGAAACGTGCCTATAAACTGGTCCCTGTTAGAAATTGGCATGCTACAAATATGTTTGGACACAACTGACATTTTAATTTTGTAATTTCCACTTTCGTTGTTTGAAATGAACATGTATAGGGCCTTTAAGGTTCTAACAGGTGAAAATCAAAACCTATGGAAGTTTCCCAACATTACTTTAAACATCAATTTCTGCATATAATACCTAGAGGCTTTGCTGCTTCCTGTTTGACCTCTGAATCTGAAGGCATAGATGTAAACAGCAAAACAACTAATTAGTTTGGGTTTCTCGACGCATGAGCACATCCTCCCTTTTATTTAATAGCGTCTTGCTTAAGCGCTCTCTAAATAGTGTGCGTCTACAGAAAAATGTATGCTTCATTAATCTCTATATAATATAGATTTTCTTCCGGCAAAACAATGTGATAACTTTAGTGAAGAGCTACTGAGCTTGCATGAGAATGAGTTCAGCAGGTTTATGTTTACAGATACAGAGAAATGAACGTGGAATAAGTGGAAGTGAACTTGTTTCAGAGGGAGTGCACCACAGAGCATTGCTTGTCAGAGTTTTTCTAATTAACACCTAAACAAAAAGGTCAGACATTTCCTTCAGCGGTGGAATGTGTTTAACAGTTGATTTATATTCATACCACCATTTTCTCTGATGTCCTCTATTCCAACAATCAGAGACTACTTTTTTGAACCTGCCAAAGTTGCGGCCGTATCTAAGCAGGCAGCAGCGGTGACTGTTTTAAATAGGAAGGATAATTTGATTACATTCATTTGTTGTGTTCACTCATTTCTTCACCATTTATGTATCAGTTTATGTTTATCGTGTTACAATAATAATGTCATTATTCCTGCGGTCACGTGGTCTGACACATCAAGTTCTCCCAGTAGGGGCTTGTTTATTTGTAGATAATATAGACAAAGTATAAAATGTAATTTATTTATGTGAAGCGGTGCTGCAACAACAGCACAGTCAGACTTGAAAATGTAAGATATTGTACCTAGAGGTGGGAGATATATCGTTTTGACGATAATATCGAAATTGTTGTCTGGACGATATGCAAAAATGGATATCGAGATAATATTTAATAATTTGTACAATACGACCCCCAAACATGAAAAGAGCAGAAGGAAGTTAAAGAGAAAACAAATGACGCACACTATAACCTTCTAAACAATTATATGTAGCGACTTCAATACTGTCGGGTTTGGTTTGACTGTATTTTATGTTTTTTTTGTACAAAATCACAATCGTTCCTCAATTGCACGCGCGTACGCTGCTACTAATTTGCAAAAGAACGACGGAGTTCTTACCTGTGTGTTATGGCGTTTCTTAGGTTGAAGCAACAATCCAAAAACATAAAGAGTAAAGCTGGTGTACGATTAATAAAATAGCTGCTAAAAAAGGCCAAATCTGCATTGTTTGCGAAAAACTGAAGTCTAAAGTTAAACATTTTTCTTAACCGTCTGTGGCGTCCTCAAGTGGCGAGCTTCGTGATTGTATCATTAGAAAATTGGGTTGTATAATATAATGAGTCCAAAAGATGGAATACATTTCCCCAAGAGATCCACCGGAATAGCCTCTGAACAGGGCTTCTTTTAACTTCAAAACATTTGTATTTATTATTACGGGGAACTGCCCATAATGCCTCAGTGCCCCTGACGCTTACGTCATTACAGCGTGCGTGCGTTTATGTACGTAAGGAGGACGCTTCTGAACGCGGTTGTGTCTATGATTACGCCACGGTGGCCACGGTTAGCAGGACATAAACGACTCCTTTATGCTCTCGTATCATTTGGGTGAATGCATTGTTATGCTGTTTCATAGTCTGCTGTTTAAATTCTGTTTTGGAGCTGTTTGACTGCCGTCTATAGTAAACTTTTGCCTTAATGTTGGTCTGATGCTCTGGGAATAAGCGTTGTTTGCGATGCTTGTTCCGTGAGTATTTGCTGATACGTGGTTACATGCTTCTTTTTAGTCTGACAAGTGGTGGCAAATGCGTTTAGTAGATCTGATAGTAAAAATAAAAAAAGCACGAACACTTTGTGCAACAGCCCCACCTAGAGTTTACATCACCAGCCGCCACTGTTTACAATAATAGATGCAAAAGACCAACCGGACCTTCTTTGCCAGTTTGCACACATTTCTTTGAAGGATTGCAAAAATATCGTCTGAATATCGATATCGAGATATTGAAAAAAAAAATCGAGATATTCATTTTTGTCAATATCGCCCACCCCTAATTGTACCACACCAGACGACTATACATTAAAATAATTTCTAGAACAATGTTTACATCTGAATTAAAACGTCCCAAAAAAATGGATTGCGACTTCCCACTTCATCAATTTAAATAAAGGCTGCACATTAACAAAGCACTCATTTCTCATTGTGTCTTGTGTTCAGGCCTTTCTCTTCACAACACAACACATCGCTGACAGTCGTAGTGTGTCTCTTTAGGCAGCCCCTTTTTGAACCTTGCCGGTGTCTCCTGTATTGTCGTTAGATCTTAGGCCAGAGCCGTCGGGCGTGGGAGGTGGGTGCTGCAGGGGGAAGCGCACGTGCTGAGTGTGTTGGTCACGTTTTCAGAGCATGGCATGGCCAGCGCTTTACTGGTGCTACACCGAGACCACTGACTCAGGACAGTGTTTAACTCACAGTGGCTTAATAAGCTGTTTGGTTCCCATTAGAGCGTAAAAAGTATTGTAAATGCAGCGCAAAGTTGAGGAGTAACGAGAGAGGAGGAGAAGAGAGACTGCAAAGAGGAGGGACACTGACAGCCTGTGATGCTGCTGCACCTCTCGGCCTGCCCAGGTGTGTGCGTGTGACCTCTGCCACACAGCGGGCACCTCTCTGTCTCCTGCTGCTGCTAAATGCACTGCGCTTGGACTGGACTTCATACCTTAAATAAAATAATCATTTACGTTGGGTTTGTTTCGGGCTCGGGGCTACAATTGTGAGCCTGTCTCATCGAGTCTTGGTTTGGGCTTTTCTGCTGCATGTTCTGGTTCTTGTTGGCGTATGCAACATGTGCTCGCTGCTGCTGCTGCTGCTGCGGGCCCCTGGAGCTCCACCTCCTATTGTCAGAGGCCATTTCAAGGCTCCTTTGCATCTGGCTGATTCTGGCGCAAGTGCACAAGTATAGCAGACCCCACGATTTTCTTTCATATTAAAAAGTCTAAATGATGAGAATTACCGCTGTGGCAGGCAACGGTTGCAATCTTTCTAACGGAAATTTCCGTCAGAGGAAGTCAAAGAGTTCAAATAAAACACACAGAACCTTTTTCACCTTGAACTTTTCTGTCAAATAAAGCAAAAAAAATAAAAATAAATAACACACCAAGAAACTAATTTTCTCCATTACCTCATTATTGACCTTCCCGAAATGTCTCATCAAATCCGAAAGCAAAACGCTGTTAAACGCCACAAAGAAGATTAGGAGTCCGCCGCTACGCATTTATGGTCCCCGTTTAATGATCTCTAAGTACTGTTTGCTCATTGCAGAAATAAACAAAGCAGCTATTTACCTCGCGACCAATCCCAACAACAACACCATAATCACCATAATAACCATTTACAGCACGCCGTCGTTACTCTCTGTCCTATCTGATGGTCCCCGGTCACGGCGAGCCTCAGCAAAGGTCAGCGCGGGAACACGAGCGCCTGTATTGGCACTTTGTCAGCTGCAAGCTTTTTAATCTGCCCATTGTCTTAATAGCGCTGCTGGCGGCCCTAATGACCTGACGCGCACGCCGCCCGCTGCACTGTGTTCATTTGCTCCGGCCCCTCGCTGCGAAGGTTATTTGTTATTGTGTCTGTCAGCCCGTGATAAACCCACGTGATCCAGCCAGCCGCGCGACAGAGGGGAGAGAAATGGCGGGAGTTTGGGCGGCAGTGGATTGATTCGTTTTCTGCAATTATTCACACTGTTTTCTAATTTCTCATCTCCCCCCGTGGCATATTTTTTGCCAACTTCAGTGCTTTCATGATTTTGATTTAGTTTTAGTTGTATTCAGTTAGGAGTAAAAAAAAAAATACAAATAAAAAAATCAGAAAAAAACCCATTATGAGATGTGTTTCAGGATGTTTCAGCACACAAAGAGGATTAGAACATTTCCATTTGCCCCACACTTGGTATAATACGTAAAATAACAAAAGTAGGGCTGTGCAATTAATGGAAATGTTATTGAAATTGCGATCTCAACCTGGGCCATTCTCAATTTTTTCATGGGGCTTTTTAGTCAGATCTACAGTCAATGCTGTGGCAGAACAAGCACCCGGTTTGAAGTTTAGAGCAGTACAATGGAATATGTTCATATACTGGAGTGGAAAAGTATTCCTTTTTTGATTGACCTATTAACGCCAGAACCAAGCTTATTTGTGTCCAGGTCGGCATTACCCAAATCTAAAAGCGCCTTGAAAAACGCGTAAAAATAGCGATGAAAACGAGGATGAAAACAACCTACACACAAAAAAAAGCAACAAAAACACAACAAAAAAAGTGACGAAAACACGACAAAAACGCTTCAAAATTGTGACATAATTGCGGCGACAGTATGACTAAAAAGTTACTATCCGTTTTGTAAGCCTTAGCTTTCAAATGAGGCGCTACACACTGGCCTATAGGCTGTAAACTCTCCAGTCGAGAAGCTTTTAGATTTGGGTAATGTTGTGTGGAGAAAATGCACATTTTATTGGAGTTATCTTTAGTTATTTACTAATGAATCCGATTATCATGGAGTTTATTGGCACTGTGTCATCAGTATTGCACGTAGACCCGGTCCCTACAGCGCTTTCGTCTTTTGTGTACTTTTGTGTATTTTTGCACATGGCCACACATTTCTCTGTACATACCCGACTCCTGCACTGTTCACCTCGCCGTCTCCCACCTTGCTCGAGCACCCATCCCATTTTCTCTCGGCCCGCTCCGCACGGAGGGGCCCCCGCCTTGTCCCGCGGGGGGCGCCCACTTCTCTCAAACGGTGATGAATGACTTCGGCTCCCGTATTGATTTCCAAACTGAAACAATTTAGGGACAAAACAAGTAGCAGTTTATCATATTGATTTTTCTTCTGAATCCAGTTTCTCGCTTTAAGGTGACACCATGCATCTTGATGAATACATGAGTGAAAGTTGAGATGAATGCTTAACGCTTCCTCGCTGAGCTGTGACTGCGATTTAAAAGGCTGGCTTTTGCTCATGCTCACACACACACACACACCCACACCTGCCCTGACTGACTGATCTGTGTGCCTTTTAAGAAGAGAGGAGTGAGGAAGGCGCAGGGAATATGTAGAGAGACAGGTTGCCAAATCAGGAGCAAAGCATCCCTTGAAGACATGCATTGTTGACTGACGCCTTCGGATCTCTAGATGAGTTAGTGAGAGAGGTGCTGCTGTAAGTATTTTATTTAAGTGCCGCTGCCAAGGGAAAACAGGCATCAGCGATTCCCACTGCACATGCTATATCTGCCATGGCATCAAAGAGCCATAACCGGGTCTCTTCTCATTATTATTTTGCTCTCTAGCCAGCGTAGTAAAGCCCCTTTAAAAAAGTCAAGAAGGATTTTTACTAGCCATGATTTAGTTGAATATAGACAGTGTTTATGTTCACTTTGAACGTTAACGTTACAGTATGTACACAAGTAGAGGTCGCCTGGTGGTATAAATTTGATCAAGTCTAAGCTAATTTATAGTTTCGCAAACTTGAACGCACAGTGCCCATATATTTCCTTCAAAATTGCAAAGAGTTACAAGTTAAAGAGATTTTGCAGTTATGTAGAATAAAAAAAACATGTGAAATAATACACACACTCATTTGGCAGGTTGTCTTGTGTCAACTCAATGAGAATCCTTCAATTTAATTGCATGGACTGCATTAACTTTTATAAGGTTCCTGGAAGATCATCGTGGCCTCGTCAGAATCGCATTATACACACTTCTTTTACAGCTTTCCTTTGATGGAGTCAAGTGTCAAGATGGTCTTTTAAAACCAGATTGAATTTGATTACGATCTGCTGACGCGGCAGGCTGCGACACACCTGAAGACCCATGTAGCTGTGGCCTGAATGCATTACTGCTGACAGGCGAGACACAGGCGAGCGGACATGCCCTTGGCCGTGGTGATCTTCCGCCTCCGACCGAACGGAGAGCAACACAGACAGCAGAGCAGTGCGCGCAGATAGGCCTATTAGGAAACGCAACGCAAACAAACAAAAAACAAGAGTAAAGAAGTGGCCCATGACAGTCTGCTATTGCAAGCATATTACCTGTTTAACCTAGTGTCCTTTCCTCACGCCGGTGCCTCCTCTCCAGCTGCTTAAATTAGATCGACTCCAAGGACGCCTCAGAAAGTGTTTTTGCGCAAAATTATGCAAAATGGCAACAGCAGCGGGGAGCATGTGATTTCACATAGGCACTGAGATTAGGGACGAAAAAAATGTTCCCTTTAAATATGTCTGATAGAAAAAGCCATTATTATCCTGATGGGAGAAATTACTGCAATCAGTTCAGTGGAAATTACAAAGCATGAAGAAATTAAACGACTGAGATTTTTACATTCAGTGTTCTGTGATTAATATAGAGCACATTAGGGGGGAAAAAATATAAGATCACAAGCATTACAAGTAAAGAGCAAGTTTGACTTATAATCAAAGTATGGATATGTACAATTAAATGGCTAAATATGTTACATTCAAATCAAGAGGGTTTTATTTTATTTTGAGAAATGCACATTGTGACTATTACACTGCAACTATTACACTATCATGGTGGCAACTATAATATAGGTTTTTCAGTAGCAATTCATCTTTTTCATTTAAATTGTTCATATTAAACACATTAAGCTATAGTTGCAAGCCATCCATCCATCTAGCCAGCAACATGTTGAAGTATGAAGTCAAACACTCCATTATGTGTATGTGACAGTGGGTCGGGAAACAAAAGTAGGTCACAAGCCTTTCCCAGGGATAATTTCTTTGTCGACTGAAAAGTGTTTTATTGGCTGAAAAAAATATGTTTATTGTACGTGTTTGAGAGTGTGATGAGCTGAGGACCACTGCACTAAACCAGTGATTCTCAAACTGTGGCACATGTACCACGTGGTGCTTTGGCTTCTTCAGATAGTTCTCAGTGTCACCTGTAATTTTAGACTTCATTAGTTTGAATTAGAGAGCATTGAATCTATGCTTTAGTGATGCATTTAAGTGGGTTGGTTTAGACATGGTTTACGTCCAGGCTAGACATAAACTATTCAAATCTAGGCCATTCTTAGCACCGGGGAAGTCAGGATTTGATTTTGATCTTGGCCTGGTCGTACTTGCAAGGTCAAATATTTTTTTGAGGTAGTACTTGGTGTAAAAGTAAAAGAACCACTGCACTAGACTATAAACTGCGCCACAATGCCTGCCTCGTCCAGTTCTCTTTGGTCCCAGTCCGGACTGTCTGCTGTAGTTATAGTTGAGGTAATTTATGAGTATTTGCTTTATTGTGCGCCTCTACACTAAATCTACCATATAGTGGGTCTCGTGAAGCATCATTTCCTCTGCGGCTCTGCATAGCTTATGGTCCATTTCAAGTGTCACCTCTGCCTTATATCACTGTACGTCATAGTTAGGGCAGTGCAAACAGTAAACAAGGTGAAGACGGCAACAGCACAGCCTCTGGCCTTGTTACAACCCTGGACATTAGGTCTTGTATTCTCAGTCGAGCTGTTACTTTAATGCTATAATTACTTTTGTGTTCACCTTCACATGCTGTCAACATAATGTACAGCCACTGAGTGGTTTTCCCAGAGTGCAATCTGACAGCCATCAGTGGATAATATTGTTTTAGCTTCGTGCAACACTACATCTTCAAAAAGAGGAATGAAAATTGAACATAACATGCTTTTTGAACAACTATGATATGAGTCTGCTGGTATGCAAAAAGCAATCAAAGACAGAGAGCGGTCTGGATGTACCGCAGCCTTGATAAGTATCTCTTCTTTTTCCTTCTGTTGTGGATTTCTCTGTGTGATTGCTGCAAAACAGTGATTGGAGACAAAAGCAGTTTCTTTCGAGTGCCATAAACACTTGATGTGCTTTGTCGGAGTACAAGAAAGTCAGCTGTCAACATACTTTACTAAAATGACAGCCCTTTCACATTTTATTGGTTGGAAATAACATAATTAGAGAAGGAAAGAAGGAGCTATTTTGTTGAAAACACATTTGCCACTCAAACATTGTGTTGAAGTTCTATAGTTGCTCAACAAAGTGGAAGTGACTATAGTTTTGTGTATGAAAACAGTACATGGCCAATTTGAGATTGTGACTCCGTTGACAGCCATCACTCACCCACATTCTAACTTTGGCAAGTTGGGTGAATTGCCCAAGGACACAAAGACACGATGCACTAGTGGTCACTGATGGGATCAAACCACTGACTTTCCAGTTTGTGGATGAATGCTTTACCACTGAGCCACTGAGGTAGATTGTGAGTTGGACTTATGTTAAATTTGGACCTCATCTGCAGTGAAGTAAGATAATTACTTCACTGAGATGAGGTCCAAATTTAAAGTAATTTAATCTGAAGTAATGTAAAGAGGAGAGACACAGCTGACCACACAGACGTTAGCCTTTTCCATGCACATTATCACAATTTTTAATTGACAAGGATTGCCCTCTGCATTCAGCAGTGGGAATTGCACATAATAAAATAGTAAACCCAAGTTTTCACTTTCATCTAACAACATGATAGCAAACCAATGGCACTGTGATGAACACCCCCCCGCTCAGACCAAGTCCAGTGATGGATTATAGGCTTTCAAAATGTGGAAAACAGTTTCATGTCCCTTCTGGAGGAAACAAAATCCAGGAAATACAGATTGGAGCGCTTCAGTAATAAAAGATGAATGTAGCAAAAAATTACACCTGGTACAATTTTGATGAGGGAACATTATAACATGGTTCAAACAAGGCTCAAAAAAAGATTTTACACGATATTGTGCAGTGTGTCTCCTTTAAAACAGACCAATAATCTTCACAGTCACATGATATTGTGCTTTTAGATTTTCCGTTCATTGATCCACTTCACACTGTTCCATTATTCTCTACACTAGCACAGTACATTGTTACAGAACAGGAGACTGCCGTGTTGTCTCACGGCCTGGAAGTTGATGGCTCTGATTGTGTGTGTGTGTAGGAGTTGGCGCGACCTTTAGCGCGGTGCCTACAGCTGTGCCCACGGGCTGTTGTCAGACTCCTGATGGCCCGCTCTGACCTCTCATCACACTGTCAGACACGTCCAGACACCCCCCTCCCAAACCCCCCACAAGCCATCCACAGCCATTGCCATTGTCCTGGCTCTGAACAGCGCAGCATGGGCGAGCGAGGGCACAGGCGGGGATTTTGAGAAAAGCAAATCTATAATGAGTTTATTCCAGCTTTATGCTATGCTGAGTTATAACTATAGGGTTTATGCTTTTTTATAAATTGGACTGTTTTTACCTCAAAATTCAGAGGTGCACGAGATTGATGAACACATCAATAAAGTAATGTCACTAAATTCAGCAAGTGTAGCACACATTCATGCAACACACGGTTTCATAGAGGCAATATGGTTTGCTATCGACAGTGCTCAGACTTAGAGCCACACATGTAATGATGTTGGGGCTAAGCTTTGATGTCTAACTAGCTGCTTCACTGGTCTACTTAATGTCAGTCCGACCCAGCGCCGATCGATGTGCAGTCTGAGTGAAAGCCGGCTGTAAACAGTCCAGAAAGCACTTGTGTTTTTCTCCCCTTGTTTTTTTCCCAATGTGTACACCTCACCGTCAAAGCGAGTAACATGGTAGATGTACTCTAATTCCATCTGAACTCTCTCTGAGGCTAATTATAGACTTGACATTAAACCAGCTTTGACTGAATTAGGTATACGGCGCAAACCAAAACCCTCAGGAACATCTTTATAAACCCCTCTGCAACAAACAAAACAATCGAATTGCGGCTAGTTTACTTACAAGACTCAGAAAGGTTGTAAAGTCAGTACTAACTAAAAAAAAATTTATCCAAGTGAACACTGTTGGCTACAATCGTGCAAAGTAACCTTTCCGTGTTGTCAACTTTTCAATTCCCATTTGCATTTCAACAGCTCCAAAAAGGATGTAGGGAAAAATTACTTTTCATTTTACACTTAATGCTTTTATGAATTTCTGCCCCTTTGCTGCACGCCGTAATCCATTTTGACATTTAAAACAAGGCACCTGAAGTACTTTGGGTTCTTATATTTAGGAGCGGCATGCTGTGTATGTACAGAGCAAGCCTCGCAGAGACAGAGATGGATTCCCAGCGCTCCACAGTGCGACCCTCATGTGTCAGTATCCCGGACGCTCCCTGCAGGCAGCGCATACATCCTGCTGAACTCTGTGTCCACGGGTCTGAGGAGCAGCACACGGCGCTAAACTGAAACAATAGATTATTGTCACCTTGGCCATGTTCGGGCCAGCAGTGAAGAGAGCCTTCTGAAGAGGACAATAGGCTATGAATTGATTTATGAGGGTTCAGAGGGCCATAATGTGCAGTGGTAACAAGGAATCAATGGGCTAGAAAAATGCTAACAGCAGCCTTTTATGTGCTCAGCCTTTGTTTGAGCCAGCATTTAATTAATTTGGCGGTTTTAGAGCAGGTGGAGATGGAGGTGCATTAGTCAAGACTGCACACACTTTGTAAAACAGCACGAAGCTGGTCTGTAAGAAGTGATTATTATAACACCAGTGACAGCACAAGGACCAGGAGGTGTTTCAGGGAGATAAAGGTGAATCCGTTTTGAACTCAACTTTTTCCAACTCATGTTGCTATTCATTCGCACATTGGAAGGAAAAAAAAGATGAAATACCTACAAGGAGAATAAAGTTTAATCCTGCAACTAAAAAACTGTAGCAACAAAATGGAGCAATCTCTGAAAACTAACTTGACATTAAGCAACAAAGTTCTGCTAAGGATCATAGTATTAGTACAGGTACCCGGCCTTTAATGGCACAGATAAAGAAGAGCACTTTTTTTTTCAAAGTATAAATTCTGGTTTCCCTTCACAGCGTACAAGTACACTGTAAAATGTAAAATTGTTTCAACTCAAAAAACTAAGTCCAAGGGCTGCCAAGAAATTGTATGTGTAACCAATAACCAATTTACAATGTAATCGATTTGAAATTTCAGATTCACCTCTTTAGTTGAATTGTATTCTCAGGTTGAAACAACTGATTTAATTTGTAACTGACGTTTTTCATTTCAGACAACTGTTTCTAGTTGTCTGAAATGAAAAATGTCAGTTACAAATTAAATCAGTTTTACTCAGCTTTTTACCATCTGAAAAACATTGCTAAGATCAGAGGAATAGTGTCAAAACCAGACTTAGAGAGACTCATCCATGCATTTGTCTCCAGCAGGTTAGACTACTGTAACGGCTGCTCACTGGCCTTTCTAAACGAGCTGTTAGAGCTGCAGTACATCCAGAACGCTGCTGCTCGAGTGCTGACAAGAACCAGGAAATACCATATTAGTCCAGTGCTCCGGTCCCTGCACTGGCTTCCTGTCACTTAGAGAATAGAATTTAAAACAGCTCTGCTTGTGTACAAGTCGTTTCTGACATGTTAGAGCCGTATGAACCATCTCGGGCCCTGAGAACTTCAGGGAAGGGTCTCCTGGTGGTTCCCAGAGTTGAAAAAAAGAAAACCGATATCTGTTAGTTCAGGGGTAAATGCTGTATCTTTGGACAACTGAACAGAATCAATGTTCAGCATATCTTTGAATGATTACTCCGCGTGTGAGATTACGTCCTTTTCTTGTGGGGGAAAGGTTTGCTGGCTGGACATCTAATAACTCATCTAAATATATTCTTTGATCTATAAAGATTTCATCAAAATATGACTTTAATGTTTTTACTGCAAACAAACAAGCCAACTGAACAAATCAATGCCAGTTTAGAGTTACGTTTTGAGGTGCCATCTTTATGGAGAGGGAATGAAACAAATGTCTAACAATTGTACTAAGAGCTTTTCTTGATAGAACAAAAGCAGAGTGACTGCACCACTGAGTGAACTGTCACTTTACTACTCACCCCAACCCAATATGATGTGCTGATACTAAAACCAGTCATGCATCCACAATTTCCCATTACCACAGGCGCTGTTTCCATGGAAATAGTTGGCCAAATGTGTGTATTTGATTAATACAGAGTCATCTCAGGAATCCAATCAGATAGAAAATTAACAATTTTACATTTGGAATACATGCTAATGTGTTCAATGTCAGCTCTGGGTTTAAATCAACAAGAAGTGCTGAATTGGAGTGACTGTTCCGGCACTGAGCATTAAAGCTAATATATTTTTGTCAACTCTTATTCATGCATTTCTCAGCCGTTAACAGCATAAACATGTCTGGTATTTGACTCACTGGACTATTTATATCCGTATTTTGGATGCAAAATTCGTGTGATTACCACCTGCCAATGATGTAAGCAAACAGCTGAGCAGAGACGAGCAAGTCTTTTAAATATTTACATTTACTCACCAATCTGAAAGTCATCTCTCGACCAAAACTATTCAACGTAAGGCCCGGTGACCCAATCTGGACCAGCTCCCAGCTCATCTTTCTATAATTGACAAATTGCCAATCTCGTAGCATAATTGGATAAGGCATTTTCAATGTTTTTGTAAGGAAATGGCAAAAAACTATTGAGGTAAATATAGTATTTTTGTACACCAAAAGCAGATCGTGTTTTTTGCTCTTTTTTAAACATTATAAGTCAAAACATGCACAGTGTAGGCTAAAACCTCCAGAATTCCCGATCAAGCGCCTGGCTCAAGATCTGGAGTCAAAAGCAGATACATTTCCCTAAAGAGACATCAAAGTCTACAAATAGAAAACATTATCTGTGGTGGTGAAAAAAAGTGTTACAGTAATGAGTGTTGGTGATTTATGAAATGAACAACAAGACATAGCCTTTTGAGAAATCTTATGAAATCAATTGCTGAATAGCCCTGCGTTAGAGTTATTAGAAAATACTTGAAGAATAATTTGGCCAGCCTATTAAGAACAGTCAAACTTTACCCAGCAAAATCTGTGAAACAGAAGTAACATATTTTGTAGATTGACCTCTGGATGAAATTACCTCACACTATGTATGTATTGCAAAAAAGCATATCATTTTTTTGGAGAAGACATTGTGGATGATTTCAAGCTGCTAACCCTTATTTCATGGTTCACACTGCCATTCGGTTCAGGTAAACTATTAAAGCTGCACTATCCATTCCCTGACTCGTCGAAGTTGGAGATATAGTCTGAGGTTCTGTTATTGAGCATAACCCGTTAGCTGCTGCCCCAACTCGTTTCTGGCTCTCGCAATACCACACACACACATCCCATTTCATCACGAGGATTCACATTTTCACATTTCAAAGTGAATCAGGCCAGACAATAGACATATATCACACTACTCCCATGGCCATGTTAGCAATAGGTTGCGTTCACGATTTAGAATGTTAGGTGAAGGGCAGGGGCCAAAACAACTCTATGGGAGAAATACAGTTTTTGTAAGAAATCTCCAAAAAGAAAATTGTCAAATGTTTTTCTATATCAGTATTTGAAAGTGGTTGGATTCAGAAACCCGATGTTTTATTTTTATGGCCGAAAGTCCTTTCTACTGGACAACATCATGCTCATGTTTTGGAATAGTGTCACGACTTTTGGACACCTTTTGGAGAAAATAATTAAAGGAAGAGGAGACAATGAACTTTGAGACCGTTTTTGTTTCATGTGGATTCTTCCAGTAATGACTAAGATATTAACCAAAAACAAAGTCAAAACAAATCTGCAGTTCACCAGTTACCATAGTTACCACTATGGAATTTTCAGTCGCCCTCCAACTCAGTTCTAAACTTTACAGACGGCATCGCGTCATAGAAGAGGGCGTGGCCTCGCTGAGGGGGAAAACAGAATGTTTTCACTCTTTTTAACAGTTTTCTTGGGGAAATATAAACTTATTTATCACACACAAATAAAGTTGAGTCTAAATCGGGTCCAACTGGATGTTTATTCACAGCAGATTGTTTAGTAGAAGCGAAAAACTGGCAGTCGTAGTTAGCGCTAGCTAGTAATAGCATTAGCATGATGCTAACATGAAGCATGTTAGCATTCTCCGTTATTTATGTCTTTATGGGCTGTTGAACCACTTTGCTCCTCCCCATGTTTTCGTATCTGTATTTAGTGGAAAACTATTTTCATAATTCAGCATTTGTTAAAGTAGTTTTTGAATAATTAGAGAAAGCTTAGATTTTTCTCCAAAATGTTTTCCCCCTTAACTGTTTTCAAACATGACCGTATGTGGGCGATTTCAGAGATGCCGTCTGTATCAATGGGCTCTTTAGACTGTGGTGATGTCATGTGAACGCAACCTATTGATAAAATGTGCTACATTTAGAAACAAGCAGCAAGTGTGATTGTGTGTTGTTTCTAAACTGCTGTGTTTACAATACAGGTGTCTAAAGAAATGTGCTGTACAACAAAATATAATTTGGTAATCCCAGTTTTTAACAAAAGGAATGCCTTTAGGTTTTGAATCATCTGATAAGCAGCAACATAAAGACACAGATCAAGAACTTCTTCCACCAATGCCAACTAAGCAGAAATATGCACAGACAGGCATTCAGGAAAGTACATTCGGTTAACAAGGATTGGATAATAAAAATAACTCAGTACAATTGTATTCAAAGCGTCCAAGGGGAGTTTGAAAATGGAAATGTAATGAAAATAGTGATCCGAATTGAAAATGTAATGACTTCTCTCAGAGAGTTGGTATATGAACATTGAATGGCTTGATGTTTGCTTAGTCACGGCACCTGCTCTTCGAGGTGCCAAGTGTATCACCGTCCGGAAGGGGTCTAAACATTTGCGGAAGCCTGGAGTACTGTAAAGTCATAATTGCCACATTGGGAAACCATTACAGCGTTAGCCAACATAATCATGAGCTGTTGTCTAATGAACTGTTGAAATGTACCCACAATACAATTAGAGCAACCAACTGATTTGGATTTAGTAATTAATATGAGTAAACAATAGAGGTATGTACTGCTATAAAACCTGAGAGGGTAAAGGCGTAGTGAAATAAGGGTTAGCCGATGGAAATCACCAATGTCTTAAGAAGCTTTGTAAAAACTAACAGTATGAGGACATTTCATACAAATGTATAATATATCTATAAAAAAAAGACAAAGTTAGCTCAGTATAGACCTAAGCAAATCATGAAAGCTTACTAGACTGGAGACAAATCTGTTGCACATGTTATGTAGCATATATAACAATTTGCATAAATAAATATAGTAAACATAATATATTATGTGTAGCATGTTTGCTCAAATATGTGACATTAAAGATTCCCAAGAGTGATTGTGAACACACCATGTATAATTCACCAAATATGTCAGTACAGTATTCTTCTAGACAGAACCCTGGTCCCTGTATGTATGTACTTTTATTTAACTGGGTAAAATAAAACTCTCTTTTATTGGACTCAACTTATATACAATCTCTTTTACAAGAGTGACCTGGCCAAGAGGCAGCAACACATCCATACAACAATGCACAACAATATAAGTCAAAATATATATAAAGTATTATTTGCGTAGGAGAGGAAGAAAATTCACTTTTAATGTACTTGGAAAAACAATCATAAAATCCTAATTTTCCACAATGAGGCACTACAGAAAAGTGTAACTTGTCTGTGTTGTCTGCCACCAAGAACAGCATTGTTCACGTTGGGACAAACATTGTTAAAAAATGTTTCAAAGGCCCAAAGACAGGTGGAGCACTGGAGGTAGGATCAGCCTGGATTTGTTATGCCAGAGATAGTCTCCACATAAAGCTCTCCTTTAGCTCACCATGACCTTGGGTCTTAAGGGAGATCCCAGTTTGCTCTCTAACATGTGGAGGTAAACAACACATCCTGCTTTGTTTTAGACAAACCTAAACCTCGCCCCAATTCAGCCTAACAAACACCCAGTGAAGCGCACGCAAACAGCAGCCCTGTGCTCTGTGTAGCAGGTAACCCAGCCAGCCGGCGAAACCACCCAGGCGTGTGGAGGGGAGGCGGTGCAGCGAGACTGGAGATATTTCTGCTCTATTTTAGGCAGCTTCCTAACAAGCATCCTCAGACAGGGCTGTAGGGGAACGGGCTAACTGCTGAGCCTGGCACCAGTCACAGCCCAGAACAGTGAAGCCAGCGGGGCTAACAACCATCAACGGTCCAACCAGCTGCTGCAAAGTGCCTAAGTCCAGGCACCAGCACCCGCGGGACGGCCATGATCCATAAAACCCACAGTCCTGGAAGATATGCACCAAGAAATGTGCTGGGGCAAAACAGGCTCATTTAAAGGTAAAGTGTTTGATCAGTGGTGCTAAGGGGCTGGCTAGAAACCTCTCCAGAGTGTGGTGGACAGCAGATGATGGGCTGACTGAAGGGCTCTCGGATGGGGCCTGCTGTTTGCAAGGTCAGAGTAACTGCCTAAATAAGTGTCTGGGAACTAAACCAGTGCGCCATCAGCTGCATGTGAATGAAAAGGTACGAGGAGTTCAGCACTCAAATGTGGAAGAATTCCTGCTGCCAACACGTATTAGTTTGAGTTTGAAAAGTTCGGCTGCATTTGATGTAATGGGCAGATAATCATTTCCGTCTTTTGCTTTTTTTTCAGCTCACACTAGCTTTTCTTCCGTATGAAATCTAATGCGGTCCAACAAAAGAGTGGATGTGAAATGGCCCTTATTAAATCTTGAAAAGATCATCTGAATTAGAGAGGAAGAGCCCCGTCAGTTTTATTTAGTTCATAAATCCAGAAATAATGTTAGACTTTTATCATCGCCGCTGTACTTTCCTACAAAAAGGCCAGAGCGCTCTCCACAATCAGCACTGAACTTTGCTGCTGAACCTGAGTAAATCATACAGGTGCACAGATCTCGACGTCATTCGGGGGACACTGGCCTGAAAAAGCATAATTAAATTTGACTAGGTTCCGTGGAGCTGAGGTGGAGGTGCAGGTCCCTCTGACTGTACAAACAAAAACAAGTAAAACTCTGCCAGGAGGAGAACTGCAGTCTTTCTTTAATTTAGGGGACTTCTTGCTTTGTTTGGACACATGCTGTAGTGCCTTTGAAAGAGTCTGCTGGAGAAAAGCCGAAGGAGCTGAGCATCCCCTGTGCTGAGGGTATAATAGGAGGGTACATATGGTGTGCTTTGGGCGGATTGGTATTTTGCGAGTGAGAGGTGCGCGTGCCGAGAATGCGTGTCAGATGTGGTGCACTCGCGGCACGTCTCGTCGGCTGCAGACTTTCTCCTGTCAGCGTCTGTTGAGGAGGAACGACGGAGGTGACATTCACGTCCCCAGTAATTATCAGCACTATGATGTGGGAACATTAATGATGTATGAGAGCCCAGTGAGGGGTGAGAGCCCAGGGCCTCATTACAGACACCACCGAAGCACCAACCCGCCCCACTCCAACCTCCATCACAATACCCGGCTCATGTATATCAGCTTAAACATATAAGTGGTAATGTCTATGAGAAAAGCCTGGATTACAATGTTGTCAAATTAAGGAATTGAAGTCAAAATATCAAATTAAGAACTTCGGCCAGAGCAAGTCTTGCTTCTGCCCTCTTCTAACTAGAATAGACAAGATGTCTGATTATCTCTAATTAAAAATGATTAAGCACCTACTCGCCACAGTCAATGGCCATTGATTAAGTGGAATGCTGATGTGGTGAGTGTGGCCCCGGTTTGGGCTAATTCCAACAGGACTTCAAATTTCTCATTTCAAATCAAAGAAGGTGCTTATTGACACGATTTAAATCATTAAAGCCATCCAGTTCTCTCCTGTAGGGGGATTATGGATCTGTGGGCTCCACTGCTGTCTGCTTCATGCATGCTGAGCAGAGGGAATAGGGAACAGAGCCAGTGAATGGGAAAAGACTGGGATTTAAATAAAGAATAAAGGGGTAAAGTCAATTACATCTCTGGTTTGTCAAACATGTGATCACGAGCCGTAGCAGGAGATCAACAGGAAAGAAAGTCAACATCTCGTAGTATCACTGAGTGGTGAGCGAATTAGCACGGATAAGCTGATTAGATGTTTGCAGGCCGATAAACAGTAGCACCCACTTCTGTTGTTGTACTGTGTGCGTTAAAGGTTCTTGGAGGCATGTCATTCGGCTCATCTCTCCGTCACAATCCACCAAGAGCGTGCATGACTTCCTACCTAATCAGGTGTGGTCTCCATGGAAACTGAGGTAACAAAATGCCACGTCGTACAGCATCACATCTCAAGACACTCTTGGCACACTGTGAAGCTTCAGGACGCAGGCACCGCATAGACCATGATCGATATGTTAAGCACAATTCATATTTTTGCAAAGTCTGCAAAGCAACAAGTGAACCGAACAATTCTATATTTATATTCTAAAAGATGACAAACTGTGACTTATAATAATAATAATAATAATGCATCAGTTTTATATAGCGCTTTTCTGGACACTCAAAGACGCTTTACATTGCACTATTCATTCACTCCATACTTGGTGGTGATATATATCCTAGCATGACGTACAAGTTTCAGCATACAACATATTCTGATCAAGTGTACAGCTAAAGAAGATTGCATATGCGAATAGGGGTTTGAAAAAAAAAAAACAGTCTTTCCATAGCGTTAATAGCTCTGTGGGCTAGTTCGATCTGTTTACACAGTCACCATGGAAACTCACAGTTAAGCTCAAATCTATGGGACGGACTTCTGCACATGTCGCCCGCATTATAGCTTTGAAATGGTGCGAAATGATATAGAAGTCAGCAGTAAAACCTTGTGGAAACTTGAAGAGCTTCTAAAAATGCAAGAAAATGTTATCATTTTACCATTGGTTCATTACTTCTAAATATATGAAGACTATTAGTAATGATTTATATTTATCCAGAAACACATTCTGTGCGGACAGTGTGTAAAGCCTAACGTTACTTTGGCAGACAACCGTAATAACAATTAGCGTGCAATATCAATTAGCCCCCAATCTCACAGCACATTAGTAAGGATAATAGGTTGACCCCTACTAAGACCTCTCCATTTTATTCATTGGGTGCTCCCACAGTCCTCCACGTGTTGGAAAAGCTTCAACCGGAAAACAACATTGTGAAATGCATTAATTATTGACCACATCTCTGCATGTAGTAAAAGGTTGAAGGTACCACACTCCACAATGGGGCATATTAATGTTATTCCCCTTATAGAGCTGCTGAAGGGTCTATAAATGTTCTATGCTGTGCGTCATGTGATTTAAAACGCTCAGAGCAGGTAATAACTCACACCATTAAACATAATCAAAGCTTAGACAGGGCTTCGGCATCAGCAACAACCGAAAATAAAGCATTATCTTAAAATGTCACAGAATCAGCACAAATAGTTTTGTAACCAATTTAAAACGATGTGAGGGAGCTGTGTGAAATTTAGTTCAATGTTATGTTGAGCTGTGAAAAATGTTGTACACTAAAACCTTGAATAAATACAATTTAGTTATTTTATTTTATCATGACCTGGCTCATCCAAAACTGCACAACAACACAATTGCGCTTCCGCGTTTGCATCAAGGAGTGTTTTAGGACAGCGCTTCCACATCTTGTTCTTCTAATGAATCCAGTGAGCCCAATACCCTACTCCATCTGACAAACTACTGCTATACTTACAGACAAACAAAAGCAGTTTAAATTAGAGACAAAAATCTGTCAATTCCAAAACAAAAAATGGTAAGTCTCTATTTCTTATGGTTCCAAAATTCTGCAAAAAGCTACAACATGAAATACATAAAATAGGTGTACAGCTTTTTTATGACCGATGTTTCTCCGCTCCCCTGAGGCCGAGGAGGTTGGGAGGGGGCTCATTTTAAAACCCAGACTGAGCCCTTTCCAGTGCAAAGTCACTTTTCGTTCCAGAGATATCGGCCGATAGAAAATGGAGGCGATGGTGGCGCAGTTGGGTTGTCTCATGATCGAAAGGTCGGGGGTTTGAATCCCAGCTCCTTCGTGTCGTGTCATTCACCCTCCTTGCCTCCAGGGTCTGGATACACTGGTGTATGAGTAAGAGCATGAATGGGTGAGTGTACCTTGCTGTAAAGCACTTTGCTAGGACAAATTAATGAAGGTAGAAAATTGCTATATAAGTTGAGACCATTTACCCAAATATCGATTCGATATATTGGCCAGCCGATATATCGGGCAGGCCCTAGTTTAAATTAATGAACTGCTTTTGTTTATTAATATAAACAAATGCATGTAATATAGATTGAAAATATAATATAGCTTAAAAACAAACCATCTGATACATTTTATATCGTTATTGTATGTTGTGTGCACCTGCCCAGGGACTGCACATGGAAATTAGCACGAGCTAAATCTGGTACAAAGCATCTTCGTAAGATTAATGCATTTTATACATTGTCCCTGTCAAATAAATTAATAAACTAAACTAAACTAGAAACATAAAACAATAAGAAGGATACAACAATATGCTTGGCCTCTCATTCAACTACCCCGGGAAGACGAGTTTTAATATATTTTAATAACAAATTTTATTAGACTTCAAGGGGAATGCAACAAACTCCAGCAAACTAATGTCAGCGCTAGATATCAATGAACTACAACATCACATAGATTTCTTCCATATTTGCCACGGTTCAAAAATCCAGAAGGTCAAATTCTTTGATGCACATCCTTCACTGAGTCACATTTTAGAGTGGGCGTTTTCAAAACCTGCTTCCTCTCAAATACTGGATCATGTTTAAATTTAACATGAGAGGCAGAGACAAAGATGCTGCTGCTCACTGACACGCAATACAACACAGCTTTTTGTTTGTCTCTGAGCGCTCTATTATTGACCTCAGCAATGATACAGCTTTATGTCATACTTCTGTCATTACCATGTTCTGCATTATGCTCACCCCGCTGTGAGTAATGGATGGCAATCTGCTGTCAATCTGCTAATGCTGTTCTCATGGCAATCAGAAAATGGCAATTAACCTGCAGTCACACAGAGAGCATGGCTGCTGGACTGGCTGAGCACATCATCTTTGTAAGAGGGACACAGGAGCCAACGGGGAACCTGCAAATAGAGAAGGCACGCTGCGCCAAACCCAAATAGAGATAGACAGCACAGCAAATATTGGGAAATAAAATCAATGTGCTTTAAAAAAATACAAATAATAATAAAAATACTTCAAATTGACAATGTAAAGACAAGGAAACACCTCCTACACGTATATGACTTTGAATTGCCTTGTGTATGACTTGTGCTCTACAAATAAACTTGCCTTGCCTATAGGCATGACATGAGACACTTTATACAGTATTATATATATATATATATATATATATATATATTACATGCAAGCCTAAGGAGCAGTGAAGCGGTTTGAGGGAACGGTGTTCTTCTTAGAGTTAAAATTACACATAAAAATAAAACAAATCTATCGTATACATTGTGATTTTGGTCGCAATTCGAGCAGTGTTCAATATTCAACTTTGCATACTAAATCAATAACTGTACTGTTAATGAATTTTTAAAAAGTTTTGAAATGAAACAGATCTTTTATCTCTAGTCATGTGACTGAGCTCTCTGTCCTGTAACTGTGAGCCCCGAGTCGGTCCCAGTGTCCCAGGCCCTTCATGAGCTGCCTGGTGCAGCGCAGTCAAGGAGCAACTTGAGACTGTAGCCCGCTCTCCAAGCACCACTTGAATTACATAATGTGGGTGAAATCCAATTGTCTCCAATCATCTGGGCCTCGCATGTTATCCATCATTTTTATTAGTGCACCAGTGAGATAAGACTTTGTTATGTTTCGGGAGAATCCATTTTCACATGACAAAGAACAACGATTAAATATGTTTTAGCCAGAGGTTATTCCAATCACACTGCTATACCAGATCTCTTTGTGTAGCTGCTGCAGAGCAATAACAAATAGAAAAGAAGATTGTGCTGATTGTACAAAGTTTGGGTTTCACAGTAAGTAATCTTGCCACACAGGAATTGGGTTGACATAGAAGGTATAGTACAACTCTGCAGCTTGGCTGTCATACACAGGATTCATGAAATTGAATTTCAATGGCACATTGAGCAGTTCATTGAGAGCGTGCCAAAAGTGAAAATCCTATGACGGATTGAGACAAATCACTGCCCAAATGAGCTGACAACAAGAAGCCTGAGGCATTGCGTTACTATTCAATTAGCATTAAGAGGGCTTAGGGAGAACTGTTTTGTTCTACTTTGCAGATAAAATATGAGCATCTCCTACAGATTTCTCATTAAGGCCCACTTTGAGAGGAACTCTTTCTCCATTTATCTTGTGAGTTTGGAGCAATAGTGAATAAGGCTTCAGATTGAGAGGCAAAATATTGAGTTATATCATTGAATGTAGCATAAACTACTTCCCCTTCATTTTTCTACTTAACTTTCAAGACATGTTGTGGCCTGAGTTAAATGTGTTCAAACAGATGACACAAAGCCTCCATATTTAATTTGTCTGGATTTTGAATTAATCACATCTCCAAATTTCCACGGAATATTTCCAGACCATATTAGACCATCATTTTTTATTTGAAATGCTGTGTGTGTTTTTACATTTCTGAGACAGTGCTGCTGAAAAACAACCACAACTAATCTTGTTCCTTGTGTCAGCGCCTCATCATTTGCTTTTTCATAAATAAGATTGATGTGCAGCACAACCTTTCCTTGGGTTTCAAGCAGCATTAATCTCGTTGACTATAATGTGCCTTTGTGCCTATGATGACAGTGGCTACCCCAGAGCTGATAAATATAAGACTGGAGCTCTCGCTAACACAGCCCAAAAGAACAAACAGTAAAGGCCATTTACTCACAAGATCATTCTGCTCTCTCAGTATCCACCTGCATGCACCTTTTTTACTCACAATCAATTTGATTTTCTCTTTTAATTATGGCTGCATGGTGATGTACGCTGCACTAATAAGACATGAATGGAAAATGAAAGGTCGCTGAGAGCGAGATAAATGACTCTCATTATTTCCCCAATCGGATAGAAGACCCTCTATATGTTCTAATTTGAATGATAATAAAATTCTGAATTGCTTTGTCCTAGCAGGCCACTTTCCTCATGATAAGCAGCCCGGCAAGGTAACCTTGTCCTGTAACCCAGACTCCCGTTGCTCACAGACCTGTAATTACTTTAAAAGCAGGGACAGAAACACACGGTGAGGGGCTCTGTAGTTGTGTGGACTCAAGTATCGACCATTAGGCTACATGAGCAGAAGCCTTAAAGATTCACATCGTGATCTTTGAATAAAAAATGGTATTAAATGATGCACTGTACTTCCTAAGATTATAAGATGTCTCACCGCATCAAACTCAAACCGTCCATTATCTGTGCTTAGAAGTCCTAAATGAATTGTTTATTTTTAGCCTGCCCCAATGCCACTGCGAGGGATAAGATGGCTTTGACAGTATAAATAATAAATCACATTGTCCTTGTCTTGGAATACGTTTGAAAAGCAATGAAACGTGATAAAGTGTCTCATCCGGGTTGTCTGATATTTGTGGCAGTCACTTGTGAGTTGACATGCAGCGCTGTATAGGTTACTGATGGCACAGCGGAGCAGGTCTCAGCGGGTCTATAGCACAGGAAAGACAGAGGCAAAACAAGTCGATGGGAGTCTGTATCCGTGGAGCAAGGCTGATGAAGCTACAAGCAAAGACTTTAAAATAATAATAATAATGGCACAAGAGATATTTACGGAATACACTTGAAGGTCATAAAACGGGAGCGTGAAGGGAAAATACATATCTTGTGTCTAATGTAAATAACATAATCCACAAGCTGCATGCGCTACCTGCAGGGGACCAAAACGTTATGTGGCTACAGAGTTCAGGATTCATCAAGGGTGAAAAAGATGTATTGCTAAAACATATATAAACGTATATATTTAGTATCAGCTAGAGGGAGTTTTTCCCGCAGCTGTTCTTTTTTTAATATATTTTTTTATATTGTTTTTATCAAAGTATGGCAGAGTTCCATGGTAACGTTCAAGTCATTATATCCTGCACTCTAATGTAAAAGATATTCAAATAAGAACCCCAAAATAAATAATAATAACACTTTTTTGTTTCTTCGCTTTATTATTATTTTTTATTCTGATACTTTTTGATTTATTTTCCCTGGGACACCGCAGTATGGAGGCCAAGAACATTTTGGACGCACATTTTTTACAATCATGCTTTTGGCTCAGTTTACCGCCGCATCAAAAATAAACAAGGACGTTCTGGAGACTTTGGGCGCGCGGCGGACGCCAGGGAGCATCTGTTGGCTATCTCTAATTCAGCGCAGAGGACAGAGCCATTCCCAGGAGCGAAGACGCAGGCAGTGGGGGCACGCGTGAAATGAACTGACTGACATAACGGAGAATCACAGAGGCAGCAGCAGGACAATTAAATGCTGGTGTTTATTTGGCAGTGTGTAACTTCTGCCATTTGTTTCCTCTGCCGGAGGAAAAAAATAAATAAAAAATCGGCTCAAAAGTTGAGTTTGATCAGCATTGTAAACTGTTATTATTAACCATGAGCTTTGAAGAAGCATTTGCTCATTAGCTTCCGCATACAGGATGTCTCATATAATTTATACATAAATGAAACAAAACACTGTTCATGTCATTTGGCAGCCGCCTGTTTCAAAAGTGGTTGATACAACAATACGCGGGGCAAATGATTGTGCTGGATGCCCTTCCGATGGCAACCGGTCGAACTGCGGTCCGCATTGCAATTCCCAGAAAAAATAGTGTACGTTTTTTTCCCCCTACAACACAACAAACAAAAAGTATAATACATTGTTGGACTCTTAAAGGTGTATTATGGTGCATTTTTGCCGAAAAAAATATATTTGTCTGTATTTAACCATGTGAGCCAGTGGCTGCATGAGGGGTCAGCATGGCACATTTACTTTTGATTATGGCGGCCTCTGCAACGCTCCAGGACCAATTGTGTGTTTTTTAGTGACAGGTTCCGTCAGCAGTGAAAACCTTCCAAACAATGAATTCTGGAGTGTCCTCGAAACCACTGTGATGGAAAGTAAAGGCGCCACGCTGACCACTCATACAAGGTCAAATACTCCCAAATATCAACCTTTTTTTTTCTCCACATAAAAAAGTTGCATAATGCACCTTTAAAGTGCACTGTATTAAAAACACACAATTAGATTGTATTGATCTCAGTGTGGAGAAATTCCCTTGTCACGGTAGCTCTCCATATATAGCAGTAATGTGCATACTGAGAACATGTGCAATCAAAGAAGAGAAGCATACGACTCAGCAAGTGTTTAATAGCAGACAAATTACATGCTTTTGCTTTAGATAGCTACCTATATCTGGGAGCACTTTCCGCTGCAGCTCATTGAACTATTAATAATGCTAAGATGCTATTGTGGAGCCCTCATTTGATAGCTTACTACATGTCTCTGAGTCTATTGAGCGGTTGAGCAGAGCAGAACTGGTCAACAGTCTTTTCATTAGGTAGAAAAACAGCTCAGCACATGTGAATTAGAAAAGATCACTGCGAATTGGCAAAATGTTGTATTTGTAATAAATAGCAATGATTTGCTTTTGTGAATTCATTCATTTTGATTATGGCTTGGTATTGTCCCGCTTTACGAAATTAATTGAATTTCTCATGCATTGGAGCAAACGGACAAACAAATTCATCAGGACCTGGCAAATGCGTTTCCACTCAGCTGTGCCGGAGCTGTCTGCTGTGTGAGCAAATGCAGCCGGTATACTGAGTGTTTTGGTCATGGCAACGGGCTGTGTTATTGTCATGCACTCGGGACCATGACCCGTCTGAGGAGCTGAAGGGAAGCACTGACAGTTACATCACGGAGATTACAGCACCCAGATCGTCTTCATTTCACACGATTTGTTTTTTTATAAGTGACGGGTGTTTATCCAGTTCACATTTAATGATGTTCAAGGGAGTAAAAAAAACACATTTATGATGTCAATAAATGTTTAGCATGCCCTTTGAAAAAATGTTAAACTTGAAATCTATAAAAAAGTCTTCTCTGCCAAGTTCTCTCAAGGTTTTCAAAACAGTCAACAGTATCGAGCATCATTCCCAATTCACTCCTTTTTTGCAACTTTGAGTGCAAGTTAGAAAAACGTTAGAATCGATCTAAAGGTTTTTTGGGGGAAATTCTACCACAACGGGAACATGCATTTACTGAATACAATGTCAGTGGATGAACCAGTGTGCATAGTTTGACAGGTTATAGCATAAAAAAACTGGGGCAGACTAACAGAAGCCTGGCACGGTGGCAAAGGCCCCTCTGAAAAGCACCAATCCCTCTTGCCCAAGGACAATGGTGGAGGGGAACAAAGTAAAAGTACGTGCAAAGAAGTACACATTTTAGGGACTTTTATTATACTTAAGTAATTTTTTACGATGAACCATGGACTGTAAAAAACAATAGACCTGCTCCCTCCTCCCCTAAACTATACTACAAACACAAAAAGATGTACTTTTTCAAGTCACAACTGAAGCCGCACATGTTCACGGCACAGGGAATATTATTTAATTTACATGAAATTAGCCCATAATCACAGGAGATTCCAGGTTCAGTCCAAGCCATAATTGCCCCCCTTCAGAAGTGAACCAGCTGCAGTTTAGCATTCAGCTCGCGCCCTGTCCCGTCATTACCGACAGGAGCAGGAGGGGGGGGGGGGGGGGGGGGGGGCAGGGGACTGCTGTCAGAAACATCAATGGATTTTTTTCGGAGATATCAAAGCGCTGTTGCTCTGAGGACATGATAGGGCGGTATACCTGGGTTTTTATCTGCCAATAGCCTGATGTTTCCAGAAGCGTGCCTACCACTGACACAGCCTTCAAAATATTATCTCCACCACCACCCTCCCTCCCTCCTTTCCGCAAAAAAAAAAAAAAACTCATACCAAACATAAAAAAACCACACCCAGAGTCCCTGTCTCAGCAGAAAATACAGCGAGAAATAATAATGATGCGACACACGGAGAAAAAAGCGGTTGTAGGAAATGCTTTGAACTCCGTATGTCATTTATATAAAAGCCATTACAAAACAAAAGTGATTATTCTCGACTGGATGCAAATATACATACGACATGGCAGGGCAGGGGATGTGACAGCGTAGAAGCAAAGAATGTGTTGTTTAGTCACACAAACTGTAATATCAATGCGCTGTTATCTTCCAATTAGATCATAAATAAAAGTGCAATAATCATAAAGCTCCTATCTTAAATGGAACTTAAAGCAACAACAACTGACTGTTTTTATTCTGTTATTACACAGTTCGTTTTCCTATGTAAGCCTATATCAGTAAATCATACTTACAAGTTGTACCTCTGTCCCATTACATATTCTGAGTCCGCATTCATTCCATTGAAGACTGGCCCCATCTGTGCTCCTGACCTGACCTATGACCTCTGGCCCCCCTCATTTTTCTTAAACTTTGTGGACTTTTTAAAATATTTATCCGTAACATTCACCCATTGGGAGGAGGCCTCGTGGAAGGCCCAGGACACGCTGGTGGGACTATGTCTCCGAGCTGGCCTGGTGTCGCCTCGGGGTCCCCCCGGAACAGCTGGAGGTGTGCGTGGATCAGTCTGGGCATCTCTGCTGAGACTGCTGCCCCCGCGACCCGCCCCGGATAAAGCGGAAGAGAATGGATGGATGGATGGACATTCACCCATCCAAATACGCAATTGAACACAATATCTGCAAGGCTTTCCTCAAGCAGAGCGGACTGGCTTATCTCTCTTCAGTCCTGCCATCAGAGAGAAGACTGCAGTCTCGATCGGGGCCAGGTCCAACTGACTGAACCTTCATCCACCCGGCTGTTTTGGTATTGCTCTGCTAACTATTTGTTTTTGTTTTTTTTGTGGTTTTTTTTGGCGCATATCACCATTTCAATTCGCTGTGTGTAGTTTACATGTGTTCCAGTATACAACATTAGCCCTCAAATAGCGTGAATAGCCTGATGGGAAGAAGACACTGAATGTATCAATGATTATGAAGGCTAAAAAGTGCACTATATTATAACTAATGGATAAAGTGCAGTGTAATATTTTGCACAAGATGCCCGTGTTCTCGACTCAGTTCTAACAGCAGATAATCTCCTTCCTACAGTCCTGCTTTCCCTGCATCATATATTTATTTTTTGTCAGTGTCATAACGGATATTTTTCACAGGGGTATTCGGAAGCATCTTGACGGAAGGGATAAGAGAGACATGAGAGTTGTGCGCTGTTGCTGCCAGTGCCATCTTGCTTCTGACCGCCGTCTGACAGCTGCATGTACAAATAGGCACTGAGGAAAGCGGAGTACAGAGTGGATGTGAACTTCCTTTTTGCTTTTGAGTGGCAGAATTCCCCCCACCCCCATGAATACCAAGGGCAGCCTGTTTCCATTATTCATGAGCCAGCTGTTCGAAGGTGCCCATATTTACACTTAAATTGCAGAACCATGAGTGGCTTTGCCTTTTTAATATTGTGGTGACCACCCTCTCAGATTATCCAGCAAAAGGCCTGCCAAAGTCGCTGTAAGGGAGTAAGCGTGCACAACTGATGACAGGCTTCCCAACTAGGTCTAGCTGGATCATACAGTATTTACAATTTGAATAATTGAACAGAATTTTATGAAGCTTTCTGAGATAAGATGTGATTGTAATTTGAGCGTACTTCCCGGGGATGTTGACTCGATTATTACTATAGTCATATACTTTAAATCGCTGAGCTGAAAATGCCTGAAGAATGATGAGCAGCGGAAAATTACCAAAGCAAAAATCTCAATCCGGCATACAACTGTAGTGATCAAAAGTCATTACATGGTCACTAGCCAGCAGCAGCAAATGAATAACACATGAATCGCAGTTGATGAAACATTGGAGAGTAGTTACCAGCACCCAGCTGCTTCGTTGAAGTAGAGTCCATGGCCAACTTAAGCAATTCTGGTCAAAATGCAAGCCAAACAGGTGGTTTGAGTGCCTCATGGTACCACAGGCGACAGCTAACAGGTTTGAAATTATCTGCTCGAACAAGCTCATGCAGATTTGTCTCGGTGTCTCCATTCCTCTAATAAAGCCTCATAAGGACGCAGAAGCTCACTTACACAGTCGGCTCCCGTCACATGAGTCAGATAGGCTCTGCAGATATGGTTGCAGAGCTGTCCCCAATGACTGAAAAATCTATGGTCAGTGTGAGTATATACCCTGGACCAGCTGTCCTAGCAGAGACTCAGACTACAATGTCCAATTCGGTGTTTCCCTTCGGGATTCAAAATGAGAGCCTGAGCCCGAGCAGTGACAGGATCTCGTTACCGGACAACATACACGTCTTGTTTATTGCATGTCCACGCAGGAGGTTTGGGCCTGACTTACACTCGTCATTTGTTGCTCTTGTTTTTCATCATTTTTCACCAGGGACAACTTCAACTCTGAGCCAGAGAAGGAAAGTGCTGTAAACACATTTTCTTTTGAGTTTCTTAAATCTAAAGAATGTTCGAGTGCCCTTTGCTCTATTAAACTTTTCTTTTGCATTATAAGCAGTGAATGAGCAGCACAATCGCTAACATGAATGTCTCTCGTCTCTATCATTTTGTGGAGGAAAGTACCGCAGTGTTAATGGTGCTACAGCGTGAGCCCCAGCATGAGTAGATGACTGCATCAAGATGTCTGCTCAGGTAAAACCCAGATGCTGATGCATGTGTGATAAATGGGTCGTGCAGCTGAAGTGGAGGTGGCAGACGATGCTGAGGAGAGTGGGGTAGGTGCTTATTTGCATGGCTCTCTGGCTGAAGTTTTGTTGTGGTAAAGCTGATGTCACTGCTGTTGAGTCACAGAGCAGCGGTGAAGGTGCTGATGTCACAGACACTGTCTGCCATGTAGGGCAGCAGCTGCCTCATTTCGAGCCGTTCCACATATTTACGTGTCGTTGTGAAGGAGATGTCTTCTGAGCAGAAACCTATCTGACAGCTGAGAGTGAAATGAGGTGAGAAATCAAAGTCACTTTCTATTTGGGAAAGTCTCTGCGGTGCCTATCTGCAGGCAGAGATCACCAACAGCACCCTTCCTGCGCCTCCCAATGCTGCGCTCCCTGTGGTGGTGCACAGGGTGGGTGCCATTCCCCGCATTTCCAAATAACACCTTGTGTGTGACTGCAAAGCGTAATGTCTGAGTCTAAGTAAAATGCAGAGAGAACTGCAACGTAACTTTGGCTTAAACAAAATCAGACAATACACTCGTAGGGAGTGTTTTTCAGGACAGTAAACTAAAAATGCAGTTATAATATTAATAGCATTTCTCTGTCAATGTTTTCTAACATTTTGGTGAAAGAAAAAGAAAAGCAAAAATTGTAGTTTGTATTTAAGCTGAGGTATAATTAAAATTAAGTAAAGCTTGTTTACATTTTGTCCAACTTTCCCCAAGAGAAAGTTCCATGTAAAGTCTTTATTGGTCTGGCTCTCCACAAAAGGAACCTGTTGGGCAAGGGAACGAGCAGGATGGATGACTCCTTTCACAGACTGTCTATTAGTTTTCATTAGGTGGCCCAGGGAAACCTGGAGATTTATAGGGCACATTTGCTTTAAATTCAGCCTGGCAGGGCTTTGCCTGATTGCTGCTTGGTACAGACAATGATCAGTTTCTATTCTTTTGAGCTCAATGTCTCCATTTTTTATATTTTTACCGTTTGGAAGAAGAGAAGGCTGTCATAATTCATAATGTCAGCGGAGGCATTCACACCAGCTGGACTACTCCAATTGTCTGCTTACTCTGCCACTCTGACTATGGATCACTTGTCACATCTATACCTCGAGGTGTCCACATTTGAAGACATGTCAGTCACAAGACACAACAAAACAAAAATGTCTAAAGAAGTAGCAATGAAAGCCTGAAGATAGTACTTGCTAGGTCAATCAATGATGTTTGTTACAGCAAAAATGTCCTTTAAAAAGAATTTAAAAAATCAAGGCATTTTTGGCAGCCTCTGTGCAGACAGACTGTCCATTATATACATATATATTATGGGCAAATCATTTCGTGAAATAAAGACAACGATGATTAAAAATTATTTGATTGAACTTCCTTAAAGTAACTTGTTAACACCTCATTTATATTTCTCCTTCATACTTCCTCACTTTGAGTAATCGCTGCAGCGACGCCATTTCCATCTTCTCCTAGACCCATCACTGCCATTATGCAAAGCAATGTCATACAGCGTTTCCAATGATTAATCTGAACTGGCACGGTGATATAGGATTTCCTCCCCACAGTGGGATCGATAGTTTCTTCCTTCAGCTGAGCAAAGTCTGAGATTTCATTAACCCATTTAGAAGGACTTGACCATCTTTTGTGAGTTATTATGGTGGGCTAAAAGGGCCAAACACATTTGTTAGCTCAGATGACATCTCACAGGTTGATATTTTTTCATGTTATTGGCTGGTTATGCTGCAGAATAAAAATGATGATGATTTGTGTGCATTTTAATCAATGATAGATAAATCCTAGTGTTTAGCCAATCGATAACACTGTGATCCATCAATTGTATTTCTTCAGTTCTGTCAAAGCTGCTCTCTTCTTTTCTTTAAACAATATTTGGTATTCACTGCGCCAGTCATGAATAAATGCTTTGCTTAGATATTCCAAACCTCCCATTTGGTCGGTGGCCATGTTACTTTGGACTAAATCCTCCATGTTTTATTCATTTATCCTCTGTCCAGGCAGCCAATGTTAAAAGGAATGGGTTTGATATATTTGTTGCCAGTGATGTTTTGATGAGAGACACTTTTCAAAGTGTCTTTTCCACCTCTATGTTCACGTTTCCTTAAAGACTTTGTACACTGTGATTCTGCCGTTTCCACAACATTAGGCGAAAAACATCGGCATCACAAGTGCTCCTCGGTATGGCCGCGCTGAGACACTGCTGCTGTGTGTCTTTTGATTGTTTTTCCTGTGGAGAGAGCGTCCCGCTGTTCCCAGGCCTGAGGGACAGCCTGCCTCATTCATGGGCGGGTAGAGGGGGGGTAAAAAAGAAAAAAAGGAGGGAAAGAGCGAAAATCAATTCCTCATTAAACAAATTTGTAAAGGATGTATCTAAAGGTGTTCAACATTTGCCCTGGCGGAGTTGGCAGCTTGACGTGACCTTGAAAAAAAGCCGGATCCCGTCGCCTGACAGATAGCGACGGTGTCTGTGGACGGAAAAAGATGTCGCTTTTGTCTTAGTCCTGATTGATAGTTGGCTCTTCGCTCTTGTCTCTTTTCTAACGTGTGTCACGGGCGACTAGCAAAATCTGCATGCTGAATCAATAAGACGTGTCCGTGGGTGCACATCTGTCTGACCGTCTGGTGTGCTAGTGTGAGGGGGGGATGCTTATTTGCAAATGAAAGTCTTGGCAAAAGGAAATATGTTCTAGCTGGCTTAAGAATGGAATTACCCATCTTACATCTTTTTGTAATAAAAGACCGGCTTAAAAAGAGCACCTCCAATTTATTCTCAACCCCCCCAAAAGACAGCATGGCGGCTTCTCACTGTGGCTTACCGTTAGAGTGAGCAGTCATGGGCAGGCTAATGCAGCCCGTAAAGGCAATCCTTGCAAGGTGCCCCGCTGCCACAGAGAAATGTCAGAGCGCTGCTGTGGGGATCAGTCCACCCTTGTACAGTGAGACAGCGATATGTCTTATTTAAGCCTGATTTAATTTAGCCAGCTTGGCACTAGTTGTGTGTAAACAGAAAACTGGGGCTGGGGATGCAAAAAGTCTATCTTTATTTAGAGAAGCTGGCTTGGTTACAAGACGAGCCAGATGCACAGAGAGCCGAGCTAACAGATGTAGTGGTCACACATAGTTCTCTGCTCAGATTACCACCTGTACAGCCATATGAATATTTATTGGATACTGAAGTGTCAGCTGTAATGCTGTTCTCACAATCAGCTTTATTCTGCCACAGCCTATATGGGGATTGCTGGCAGTGTTGGAAGGCATAGCATTGATAATTCATTACACTCAGTGGGAGGCCAGCTCAAAACTTATGAATAAAACTAGCGATTCAGCTACTTTTTTTCAACCTGTTGTGAATTTAATGCTGCAAAGCAAAACCTTAAGATATTCATCCAGTACAAATTATTACTTTCTTTTTTAAATTCTCTAAAACATGTAAAGAGCAGGTCACTAAATTATAACAATATTCACACTTAGGTGCAAAAACATACAGTACATAAATGTGGTAGACGTTTTCGCACGTCCTTCATAAATATTCAGACAAGCAGACCTACTGGTAAACAGATAATATAAAAGTTTTTGCTCAGCTGCACATTCTGTCCTTAGGACAATGTTGTACAGAACAGATAAGTGCACTCAAAGTTAAAATAGTTGCAAAAGTATTACATTAGACCGATTAAGGAGAAATTACAGCAAATACCTGTTTATAATTATTGTTCCAGCAGCTGCAGTATTTTAAGTGGAAAGTTTGCAGAAACTGACCTAAAGTGCTGTGCATCAGAAAAATAAGGAAATTAGCCTATCCGGACAGAGTTGCACTTACATAGTTCATTGCCAATAGCTTCCCCTATACTTTAAAGCTGGGGTACCTGACTTTTTGTTGTTGAAGAGTAAATTTGTTTTTAACTCCCCAGAGTATGTTGTAAACACAGCAAATAACAGACCTTGTTGTATTGTCTTCGCCTAAATGTTTATTGAGCAATAAAAGACAGAAGTAGAATCTAAATTAGTGCAGTTTATTTTGGGGGTGGTCCCCTCCGCTTCACTTTGCCTCTGCTCCAAGCTGTACACGGACGGGAAACACAATTTATTTGAACACTTCGGATGTGCAGGAGGGATCGTGAGAGCTAGAAACGAGTTTGGGCCAAATAAAGAAAATGTCATTTTGTGCAGGAAAAATCAGGTACCCCTCAGGTAGCTACAGCAACGGATATGTTTATAACACCCCCACTCCCTCCCTCTCATAACTGGCTTTTTTGACCAGAATCTTTTATGAAAAGTTGATTTGGCAAGATGTCCCCTTTCATTTATCAGTTAATTACAAGCAGATCTTTACAATGCTTTTGGTATGTTCCACATAAACAGTACGTAGGCAAACTTGGATTCACTTGTTTGATCAACTATTTGGAGACTTCAAGGTGAATGAATCTGAAACTCAAGTATCTCCAACACTAACAATTCTTCACAGCTCTCTGCACACCGTAGCATTAAATATGTACCAATAATACTGAAAAGTACCCGTTATCTGTTTGAGAGCTGACGTTTCATGAGTTTGGCGCTGCACTGGGGGGTGTAGCTCGGTTTCTAAGCTTTTCCAGTGCAGTTCTCCTGACAGAGGAGAAAGACAAGATTTAACTGGAAGGGTGCAGCTCTTCTTCTTAACATGACTTATGATAATATCTCAATGAAGGAGCGCTTGTTTGGTTAAGCACTGAAATCAAACTGGAGGCCCATGACAAAGAAAACCTTTTCATCTTTGTCCTTGGGTGAGAATTGATTTGCCATTCATTACAAACGCCAAGGAAGATAAATATTGCTTTAGCCTGTTAGCGATACAAAGATTGGATTTATGAAATAGTCGACCAAGATTTAACGTTCTATTTTATAATTACGTTGTTTTGTTGGGTTTTTTTTTTTTAGAGAGAGAGAGAGAGAGAGAGGGAGAGAGAGAGAGAAAGAGAGAGAGAGAGATCACACATGCATATTTGTATGTTTTTTTGATGGGGGGCAGCTCATTTTATTGGACATAAACTTGAGAAACATGCATAGCCAGATTGCCGGCATTAGCTAATTTGTATCCAGTGTCCTGCATTCGCTCTCACAGATACACTTTCATTCATACAAATCACCGAACCTTTGATCAGCGGGTGAACATTCTGCCCCTGAGTCACTAACGTCCAACCCCCCCGTTACTTAATAATACTTCAAAAACACATAAATGATTGTCTAACTGATGAGTAGACTACTTTATAAAAAATAATAAAAGACATTATACTTAATTTGTTTGCATACATTTTGTGCACCATTTACCATAGTAAAATGGCTAAAAGGCCAGATCTGATATTTCCCATCCTCCCTGAAGACACTTAAGTATTCACCCTCTGTTCTGATCTCTGTATGGCAAAAAGTCTCTCAAACACGCCTTCAGAGAGGAGCGATGATGCCTCAATGCAAACAACCATCACATCACTGCCTTAATAGCTTTTTCCCACTGAGTCAGCCATAGTAACAAACCCTTGTAATAACTTGTGCTACCACAGGCTGAGCGGGCGCGGATGGAGAAATACTCGCTGCGCCTGTACAAACGACATAACAGCCATCCATGGGAATGAGTATGGGGTCAATAACAGACACACAGCCATGAATTGCATGCCCGGTTTGCCATCAGTGGATACAACATGGATCCTAGATGACAATAAGAGTTCCCAGGAAGCGGACAATATTCCACCCTGCTCCTGTTGAGAAAAGCTAGAATTGTTAAAAGGGGAAAAAAAAAAAGGTGTCGCTTGCGCAACACTATGTCCACATATGTGTAATAAAGCATATGATGGAAAATGTGTATCAAATCCAGGGGCTTTGTACTACGGCCCAACTGTGAAAGCACCTTTTAATATTTAAAATCAGATGTCACACAAATATCTACCCATGCATAAGGGTATTGTTTTATGGTCTTAATAATACATGTTTGTTGTTTGAATTAAAGCCACTCTGCAGAGCATTCCAGGTCATGTCGGCCCGTCTCAAGAGCAATTCATCTGTTGCAAAAGGCTGACACTTAAAGGAGACATATCTCGTCCAATCTACTTTTTAAGCTTTAGCACGTGTTATAATGTTCCTCCCTCATCAAAGACATACCTGGAGTTGAATTTTGCAACTTTCTGTTTTGAATATTAAGTAAGTAAGTGCTTTATTTGTCATTGTACAAGCCTACAATGAAATAGTGTTCAGGTGTTAGTCCTGAGCCGTGTTAGTGCAACTGAATGCGCCGCCTGTGGGTCAGAGCATGGTGTCCTGCACTGGTCAGCTCCACCTCCTCCTTCCTCTTCCTCCTGTGCAGCTCCCTCCGCTCCAAAACAGTCTTTCACCATCTTCTGGGAAAATCTTAGCAGATAATCAGTTTTATTTTCCAGTGAACGTTCATTAGCCAGAACAATAGAAGGCATGTGTGGCTTAGCTGTGGGTCTCGCCCGGATACCTCCTCGTGTGTCCCTTCCTTTTTTCCTGTAGCGCCTCTTGTGATGCCAGCACTGTGCTGCAGGTGTGGGGGGCTCTTGGTGCCTCTTCAGTGTCTCAGAAGTAGAAATGTGTAGGTCTCAAATGGGTTTAGCTGATAAGCTAGCGGTTTACTTTTTAAAAGCTGCTTTCTTCAGGACCATTACAGACTTTGCAGTAAAAAACAAATCCACCGATCCCCACAAAAACACAGCAAAGACGTCCAAAAGTATCCAGTAAAACAATGTGGAACACAGAAACCACAAATGCAGTCTGCAGAAAAAGGCAACAATTGCAAGCTGTACCGAGAAAGAGGGAGGTTGCCTCCTGTTTACATGTCGCCATCACAAAATGCATAATCCTAGTGTAATCCTGTCTAATTTAGCTGTTTAGTGTCAGCATTTCGGTACTTCCTGGATACAATTACATCAATGTTTAAATCCGAAACTAGAGGTCGAGCGATATGGGTTTTTCAAAGGCCGATGCCGATTTTGGGGGATTTTGATTGGTCGATGCCGATATGCACGGCTGATATTATTGGCAGATTCTTTTATGATCAAAGAAAGATTTTGAAGAGGACCCAATGTAATCAAACTTCATACCTGCAGTCAAGATAAAGAAGCAACATCTGCATGGAGATGAGCTGGTGATGTCCCACTCCCAATTCTGGGACTGGTCTGAGGAGAGGCGAGCCCGCTCACAGGAAAGACATTTTAACATTGGAATGCTCTTTATCCAGGCATCTCCCTAAACACACTCTCACACTTGCAGAACTCAGCTGCACGACTTCAAACTGGAACCAAAAAACATGATCACATTTCTCCAATTCTTGTCTCTTTGCACTGGCAGTTAATTTTAGAATTTATTTTAAGATTGTATTATTTGTTTTTGAAGCTTCCAATGGACTGGCCCCTCAGTACGTCACTGACCTCATTCAGATCTACCACCCATGTGAACTGAGGACAGAGGGCCAGCTCCAGCTTGAGGTTCCAAAGACAAACCGTGAAACCAGGGGACCTGGCCTAAAGATGTGGCGCGATCTGCCCCCCACATCCAAACAGCTCCCACAGTGGAGTGTTTCAAGTATCATCTTAGGATCTTTTATTCTCGGACTTTTAACACCAAGTGAATTGTGTTGTTTCTTTTATTCCATTTTTATTCTATTTATATACTACTTTTAGTTTTACTAATTTTATTGTTTGTATGTATTTTATTTTTTGCATGTATTTTATTGGTTTGAAATAGACTCTTTATTAATTGTTATTGTTTCTAATTATTTATTCTTTTAGTGTTTGCTTTTATTTTATTGACTGCCGGGGCTGCATTTTGCGTTTTTTGTGTTGATATTTTGTGCAGCACTTTGGAACTGTCGTGTTGTTTAAATGTGCTATAGAAATTAAATGGATTGGGCCAATATAAACAGCCAAAAGGAAATAAATGCTTGTATTTTATTCTGTTTATAGGGTGACTTTGTATAAAGGCTTGCAATATTCAACAATTTTCCTTTTGTCTAGAGTTCTAAATCACAAATTGCTGCATCATTAGGAATAGAAAATGAACAATTTTTTGTTTGGCCAAGGAAATGTGTTGGTCGATTAGCAAGTAGAAATAGTCTAAAAAACCAATTAAGGAGAAAATTACTTTTTGGTGTGAATACCTAATCTGCCCACATAAACAATCTAACCAGAATTGGAAATGGAATATAATTCTGAGAAGTAATGATGTTATGACTAAATGGAAAGAACATTATACTTGAAAGAGTCTAACTATTGCGAGAATCCCAATGGTTGCGGGTGTTGACTTTGCTTTGTCTCTAAAAGTCTTAGAAAAAATAAATAAATACATTGTCAAAATCAAAAGCTCCATGGAGATACTTATCCTGCCAATTGTTAACCACAAGTCTGTCTTTTGACCAAAAAATACCAACCGTCTATGATTTACATGCAATCAAATAGCACAAATATTGCAATCAGAGTATACAGTAGATCCTTGGCCAATAAGTCCCCGAAATAAGCACGAAGGGTTACAATCTCCCCCTCCTTCAATCTCACCTCTTCTCTCTCACACCAAGATATTTGCTGTACTTTCAAACCTGTTGTCAAGGAGACCAGTCCTTGTTTAGAGGAGTTGTCAAGGAAACAAATAATGGGCTGTAAAAGCTGTTCAATGAAATTTGTCAGACCAGTAGCCATGTGACAGCAACCTTTACATATGTGCCTCGAGTAAGACACACAAAGATTTAATAATGTTCTATAGGACTAGGACAATATGCATTAGTAAAGATAGTATACAATATGATACGTAGGAGCGATACGATATGTCTTGTGATACAGTAAGTAATTTGAAACTTTGGAAAAAGAAAACAGAGTAATATGTCCAAAAGTTATAAACCAAATTTTACTTGACAAGTGCTCAGACTGTGAAGTGCATTACCTAATTATACAAATAATAAATAAAATGCTGAGTTCAACTGAAGATGCCATCTCCACTGCACTTCATTCATCCCTCACTCACCTTGAAACAAAGGACTCTTACGTTAGAATGCTGTTTTTAGACTTTAGCTCAGCATTCAACACTATAATCCCACAGCAGCTAATACGCAAACTGCTCCACCTGGGGATCAACACATCACTGTGCAACTGGCTGCTGGACTTTTTGACGGGGAGACCACAGGCTGTACGTGTCGGCGGAAAGTCCTCCAGAACCATCACACTGAACACGGGAGCTCCCCAAGGCTGTGTGCTGAGCCCCCTCCTGTTCACTCTGCTGACCCATGACTGTGCTTCAAAGTACGACTCAAACCTCTTCATGGTGGGTCTCATCAACAACAGAGACGAGTCAAACTACAGGAGTGAGGTGAGCAGTCTGGCCATGTGGTGCACACAGAACAATCTCTCTCTAAATGTGTAGAAGACAAAAGAGATTGTTGTGGACTTTCGAAGAGCGCGGGTCCAGCATGTTCCTCTAACAATCAACAGTGCTGCAGTGGAGAGGGTGACCAGCACTAAGTTCCTGGGTGTGCACATCACAGACAACCTTTCCTGGACCAGGCACACTACATCTCTGGTCAAGAAAAGTAATTAGCATCTCTACTTTCCCCGCAAGTTAAGAAGAGCTAGAGTCCCAGCCTCTGTTATGTGCAACTTCTACAGAGGGACTATAGAGAGCATCCTGACCAGCTCCATCACTGTGTGGCACGGCGCCAGCACTGCCTCCTGCCGAAGGAGCATTAGGCACATCGTGAGAGCAGCGGAGAAGATCTGTGGAGCTCCTCTCCCCACCATTAAGGACATTTACTCCACCCGTCTCACCCGCAAAGCCGTCAGAATCACCAGGGACCCTACGCACCCATCACACAGTCTCTTCAAGGTAATGTCTTCAGGGAGGAGACTGCGGAATCTACAGGCCAGGTCCAGTCGACTGAAAAACAGTTTCATACACAAGGCCATCGGGAAGCTGAACTCCCTGAGAGAATGGGACGGACTCTGGCTATGTTCTTTAGATGGTAAAAACCTATCTTTGTGATATTCTTAATGTGAGGAATAAAAGTCAGCTTAGAGTCAAAAATCACACCCAGGTTCTTCACCTGTGAGGAAGGATTAAAAGACAGTGACTATAGTTTGGGTAAACGTTTTTCTCTCTGGGCCTCAGGACCGATGACTAACACTTCAGTTTTGTCCTGGTTAAGCTGGAGAAAGTTTTCTGCCATCCAGGATTTGATATCTAAAATGCAGGTTAAAAAGTGCATCCATTGGCCTGGTGTCATCAGGAGACATGGAGATGTACAACTGTGTATCATCAGCGTAACTATAAGTTGACTCCATGTCTCCTGGTGACATCACCAACAGGGAACATATACAGGTTAAAAAGTACTGTCTAAGATGATGAAATTGAGTCGCACCAGTGTGACCAGTTGGATCAATGCCACACCCCTCACAGCCCACTCAAGTCACTCAAAGATCTGATCAAGAGGATCACTGCCGCAGCATGATCGAAAATCTGCGGACATTTGTTTTTTAACCACTTAAAGTTGAACTGGAAGCTTCTTGAAAAAGCGACAAAAACAAGACATAAATGAGGATGAAACCGCAACAAAAAAGCAACAAAAACGTGACAAAAAAGTGAAAAAATACAAAATTGCAACAAAAAGAGGTAAAAAAGCATAAAAAATATGACAAAAATGTGACGACAACGCAGCAACAATGTGACAAAAAATCTTAGATGAGTTTTGGAAGGTCTTAGCTTTCAAATTAGGTGTTAGACTGGCTTATAGGCTGTAAGCTCCAGTCGAGAAGATTTTAGATTTGCAAACCGGAGAAAATGCGCTCAGTTAAGGCGGGGGTTAATAGGTTAAGATTACTAGCCTATTAACCAATGCATTAACCAATCGCTGCATTAACCAATGCATTAACTACTACAAGTGTCCTTTCTTTGAGCTCTGTAATGTTAAAACGCTGTCACTTAATATCTATTATGTAAAATGTGTGGTTATAGAAGATTAATTTAATGAGCAAATATCTGTATATTAAACTGTTTAATACTTTAAAAAAGTATTAAAAAGCCATGTCAATCAAACAGAAATGAACAAATGTTCACACACATTAATGTGGTAAATTTGTGAACCCGGTCTCCTGTCCTCCATCAGAAATTGTGTTGTGAAAGTGACCTTTTGATTTGGGGATATTACTTTAAAACTAGAACGTTGTAAATAAATCCAGTGGATTCTTTTTATTGCTGGACCTTTTGCCTTGAGCAGAGACTGTGAGTCAGGAAACTCTCTGAAGAGTAATTACTACTTCAATCGCCACCCCTGACTGTAGCTCGGAACAATTGGGAAAATGAATGCATATAATCACTGATGATTACAGGTCAGAGGTTAAGCCAAACCAATCTCTGCACCATTATAAGAAAGCAATGAAAATTATTAGAAGATTAAGTGTGCAAGTTCAAAATTACAGAAATGTAGCTAGGGGTTGATTCAGTTTGTAGAAATCTAAGAAATAAAGTAGATATTCATCAGACGTCATATTCTCCTTCTTGGATGCACATGCTATGCTGACGGATGCATTTCTCCACCGCCCGCTTGGCCAATCGTCGTCCAGTCAACTGGGTTAAAACAGGCAGCTTCTGTCCATCGATAACCTCCCCGGCTCCACCTCTTCAAGATCTCCCTCTTCTTCACGTCGATAGTTTCACTTTTCACCCTGGCCCTTCACCTTTAACCACTACCATTATCTAGGCACCAAAGGGAAGAGCATCTCCTACTCCTCTCCACGCTTTCAGCGCAACCCCATAGTTCCCTGCTGGGGTCTAAGCGCAAAAAAACAAGCCATTAAAATGACTACATCATGACCAAATACAGGGAAATACATTAGAAAAACAAAGACAGCAATTTGACTTTTGCACATTTTATTTACTAACCATATTTGTTTAAGACTTTGTTTGTAGCAAATGTGCAAATCTCAGTCAGATGAAAACCTTTTATGACAGTACATTGTCACAGTATATTTATTGTTATCGCGCCCAGTAGTGTGATAACAATAAACTGGCGATGTATTTTTCAGTCCTATGTTTTATTTCAGCGAGACCACATTTGGACAACAGACAATTATCTTAAAATCAGTCATTGTGAACGAGGCCCAGTGGAACGTATTTATTCCCGGGCCTTTTCTGATTGAGAACAGTATGACCGCGTGAGTCAAGTAACATCCGGGATTACTGGGTATATGTCGGTTTGAATACTTATAATGGCACGTGATTACCTGCCAAAGGTTGAGCCAATTCGGTGTGCGCCGTTTAAATCCTGCACATTACACAACATAATTCATCAAGGGCTTTCTTGGCTGGTTTGTTAGTGCCCACAAATGATCAGATTGCCGCGTTGCTAACATAACAACGGTCTCTGTGGTTAAATTACTACATAATGTCACTGCAGTGGAGTCACCCAGGAGAGCGGGAGCAGCTGGACATCCGCAGAACTAGACAAGTCACATATTGCGCGAGTGATTAAAAAAACCCAGCGTGGCCTAAATATCTCTCCTCACAGCCTGGTTTCCTCCGTTTCCCCACATCCTCTGCTCATGTCACATCAACACTACACCCCCACCTCGCCACCTAACACACGCATCATCACCCTTCACTCTCTTCCTCTAATCTATATCTCCCCTTTCACATTGACGGCTCCGATGTGTTCATTGCAGTATAAGCACTGGCAGTATTGACAAAAAATTATATCTATATTTTGTGGGGACTTTCTTGAACTATATTCAAACAAATACAGAATGTGCAAAATATATGGATGTAAACATCTTAGTTTAGATTAAGATGTTGTTCTAAGAGAAAATACTTATTTGGGCCAGGCAGTGTTATGGCATTCTTTCATTTATACCCCGAATCCACCCCAACCATGAAGGTGTTGCCCATTATTAAGAAGGTGATCAACTAAACTTAGATTTATTCATTTTTAGTAGTGTGTTGTGTTCAAAATGAAGCTAAAACAATCTCCAATTCAAAGATAAAACTGACTTTACTTTATTCAGCTTTTACTATAATACTGAAACAGTGTATTGCCAAACACTGATACTGCTTTCCACAAATATAGTCTGTAGTTTTGATGTCTGGTGGGTGATGAGACAGTACTACAGAAAGTTACCAGTACTCAAAAAAAAAAAAAAATACAGGTTTTACAATATAATTTTCTCTCAAAGGAATAGGCCACCGTTTTTACATACTGAGATATGTTCTTACCCGAGCTTAGACGAGTTGATGCGTAACTGTCTGGTCTTTGTGCGTGCGCTCAGTCACGCAAAAACACCAGAGATGTCTGGTCTCCTCTCCTCTATGGGGTCAAACCGAGCTGAAGTTAGAAGCGACCAAGCTCTTCCACGTCTTCCTTATTTAAATACGGTTACGTGAGTAGTTACACGATCCAAGTATAATTACACAAAATTAAACATGTCGATTTTTTTATGGAAAAAAAGGGGTACTATATTGTAAGGCGTAATAACACCTTAGGAGCGCTTCGATGTCTGCGCAGTAAAGTGAAGATATGTTTGTGTTGAAGTGCTCCCAAGGTATTATTACGCCTTACAATATACCACCCCTTTCTCTCTTTTTGTGAACATAATCATTCCGCTTCTAGATAATGAATAATACAGCATAGGCACCAGAAAATAGTGCTACAGTAAATAAAGTATCATTGTAGTACCAGAATAAACATATAGGCAGCTTTAGACTAACCTAACCCTACACTACAGGGTGTTTTGTGTCTTTTCTGTAGGTTTCATGAAATTGACGATATACCTGATATTGTAATTTAGCACATCTTCCCAATAACATTTTCTATATCATCTTATGGACAATATATAGCCCATCTCCAGTTCATTCAATAGTCATACCTTCCTGTTACTCTGACAATCTTCACAAATGCAATTTCCCATTTCAGTCAAGTCTTTACCCAAGATGATTTATTCAACACGAGGGCTGGTAGTGCTTGGGGCTTTCCGTGCTTCACCTGCTTAAGGCTTGGTCTCGCTAGTGTCATCTGCCACTGATCTGCAGCAATCGAGAGTGACAGTCGCAATCACAAGCCAGACAGACTTTACATTGAGGTTAAGCTCACCGTAAGGAAAAATAAATACACAGTGGTAATAGCGGCAGCAGTGGCAAGGAGCCTCCCCTGTTTTTATTGTCTTTCCACATCAAGGACTCCTGTGGATCGTGATGAGAGCAGGGACTTGAGGTTTTGTGCGTGGCCCGGGACACATCAACCTCCCCCTGGTTGCACTGGAGTGCGAAAGACCCTGTCAACACGGCCAACGCTGGGGGCTCATCTTAAGAAGAAAAAGAAAGAGAGGGAGAAAAGAGAGATAGAGGAAGGGCAGGAAGCAGGAAAAGTCCAGGTCATTGTGGGATCTGACAGCGGAGGGCAATGCCAAGCCTCATTTAGAATTCACTCCCAGAGAAGCAGCTCTTACATCTTTTATTGGCGGGGAACAAAAGAATGTCGTGGCTATTTTCACACAAGCGCAATTTCCTTAAGAGCGGCGTCTAAAAGGCACAATCAGGAAACAGGAGGTGTGCGACAGAGAAACACAACATTTCTTTAAGGGACAAAAAGACAACTCCTGGTGCTCATTACTGGCGTTTCGGTGCTGGCTGCAGTGCAGGTTCTCACCCTGCCATTGTTTAGGTCAAGAGCCGCCTCAGATGGATAGCCAGAGGAGATGTCTGCAACACTTCCAGACAAATCAATATCTACAGTATATCCTAGTCTATTTCAGCTACAGCACTTATTTTTAAAAGCAGGGGTTCTTTTTCTTGCTTTGTGAGTTTTGTATAATTACAGTGTGCATCCACTGGAGTGTTGAGTCTAATTACAGAAAAACAATATCTAAGATGCTCCCGAAAAGACCTGCCACATGAAGGAGCGGAGGAAGCATTCCAATATCTAAAATGAAAATGGAAATTGGAATTGCTGCCTCCGACTTTTGGTCAGCAAGTATGATTTAAAAACTCATTATGATTCAGTAGCTTAGTATTATATTACACTGCGAGGGTAAATAACGAGACGGTGTGCAACTGTTCAAAAGGCTACCGGCCAAACTCATGTTGTTCACGTTGCAGGAGAATGAGGCTTTCGGGCGAGCACAGGAAACCAAATGAGAGCCTTGTCTGCTTCTATAACTAGCAGCAACGACTGAAATAAATTTCTGTTTATGTCAGTCATAAAGCAGCAGTTTCCGAATACTAAAAAGTCAACATTCAAAATGAAGTGCAGCCTGTTTACTCTGATATTGTTTGGGTAATGCATCCTGCAAGCAATATCCCGCACATCCGCTCGATTTACTTATTGCTAAAACAGTTTGTGTGTGACATAAATGCAACAGGGGAAACAAATGACAACGCTCTAGGTTTTAAGAGCAAATGATAGAAGATTCCGTCTAAACATTTTGAAGCTTGTTTTTGTAAAATATCACTTCTATGTGGGACTAATTGGTTTAGTGGCAGCACCCACTGTGGCAAAGCAGTTAGTATAACAAGATCTTGATAAAGACACATGTTCACATTGCAAACAAGCATGATAAAGTCTGATAGACGTCAGAAGTCTGCTGGAGCTTCATTCATTTAGTTGCACATAGAGATCAGTATATTCACAAGGGTGCATACCACATAGTCTGTGAGCACAGCTGTGAAATGTTGCATTCTGCCCTTAAGGAGAATTATGGTAAAGTCAACACTATAAACAAAGCTTGTGAGCACTGGGGTGCATGATTCCTATCCTACTGAGCATCCAATGTAAATGATATCAATTAGAAACCAAGTCAGGATCTGTCAGCATCTGCTCTGCTAATGCCTCGTTTTAATTGTAGCAGCTCCTTGATATGTAACTGCAATACTAAATCTCTCCAAAAATAGTCTTGGGAACCAATTTAGAGAATAAAGGCAAGAAAAAGTATTGAAATGAGCACCAAGTTAGGAATAACAGTGAGCATGTGTGCCTGTAAAGACGGCCTAATTAAATGGTCTCTTATCAGCGCGTCTCTGAATGGCAGCACTAAATGCCCACAGGTTCAAAGGCATTGCGGGTTAGCCTTTAGCGTCTATCGTTCACAGTGGGATGAGCGAGATCAATCAGACTTCGCCAGTGAAATGTCAACCGTCTGTTTTGTTTTTCCACCAACAAAGGCTAAACCGAGGAAAGGAACAACTCATCACCGTTAATTATAAAGTCCATCAAGTTTTGATCTGTGCGAAAGCCCTGTCAATATGAGGGTGCCATTAACACCCAGCCATGGCATGTTTTCTTTGGTTTTAATCTCTTGAAATCTGTTTGTCAAATATTCTGATGCTGCGTGAAAAACAATTCAGCAAGGATTTCCCGAGTCTGTAACAATCCATATGGAAGAGGAACAAACAATGCACTAAAGGACACTCGGCAGACGCTTTGGACACTGGCATTGATTGGTGTGGATGACAATAACAGAATAGAGTAAGCTGCTTGTCAAGATGTGTGACTGTCGTCTATCGAAGCCCGAGAGATGTTTCATTCGGACACTAAATCATCTATTTGCAGTGAACAGCGTCACTGGTGTAATGTGGTTTTCCTGCACTTGATGAAATATGTGCAGGAGAATGAAACAGAAAGAGATTATTCATGGGAAATGAAATCAAGTGTTAATGCGATAATATTTCTCTGCTTTCACAACTCAAAGACATAGTACTACATCATTCTCTTCTGCAACTTGGATTCTTCACTAGATCACAAAGCCGCAAAGATACACGTTTAGAAAAAGAACAAGAATACAGTATATTCATAAGCACGCAGTTAATAAAGGGCCATGTTGGTGTAGATTCTACCGTTTGTGTGTGTAAGGTGTGTGATGTGTTACCATTACCTGCAATTACTGGATTATTTTTGAGCTATTCACAGCTCAGTTCATAAAGCCTTTACCCCTGGATTAAAAGATTCTAAATGTGTGACAGATGACATTTCAAATGAGTATAAATTAGTTTGACCTCTTAACCATCACCTGAAACGAGCACATTTTCTCTATTGACATTGCCCAAGTCTAAAACTTTCTTGAAAAAAATCTCAAAATAGCCACAGAAATGAGACAAAAACGAGGATGAAAATGCAACAAAAGAGAGACGAAAACGTGACAAAAAAACGATGATAGTGAGGCAAAAATGTGTGACGAAAAATGCAAAAAGGCCACAAAAGAGCAACAGAAAAGCAACAAACGAGTAACAGAAAAGTGACAAAAAAGTGATGAAAAAGTGACAAAATGTGTGGCAAAAACGCAACCAAAAATCCACAAAAGAGCAACAAAAAAAGTGATGACAACGCGGAAAAGGATCCATTTAGATTAGTTTTGTAGGTCTTAGCTTTCAAATGAGGCTCATAGGCTGTACACTTTTAGATTTGGGTAAAGCAGAACTAGAGAAAATGCACTCGGTTAAAGCAGAACTAAATAACTCATGCCCCTAGAGGCCATACGCACCACTGCAGGTGTCGTAGCATGTTTTTTACTCATTAATCACCGTCTTCTTTGTGATTCTAGTTTGTAGTGCACCTCCGACCCGGAAGCAGTGAAGTTGCAAAGGTGGTTTTCTGGAAAGAGACACCAGGGGGAGATGACAGACCCCCCAATCATCCCCTTAACACTTGTATTACCCCCTAAGAAAAATATTTATTAAGGTAAACAAGTGAATTAGTTCCTCTTTAAGGCGCAGGTTAAGAGGTTCAACCTGTTTGATCTGACAAGTATCTATTAAAGTCTGCGCTACATGATATTTTTGCAGGTTAGGCTTGTTGTTTGCCAATAATTGAACAATATTTCCCAAGGTAAGTTTAAGCCTCTTACTGCCACCGCGGAGCAACACAGTGAAACAAAGCCTTGTCACTACTTTGCCGATAATTGTCGTCTCCTGTAAAAACGCGGAGAGCCCCATATGCGCCTGGCGACACATGGCAAAGCCCCTTTGCCTGTCCCCGTCCCGACTGTGGAGGTCTCACTCACGGCTGACTGCTCAGACTCGTCCCAAATGAGCAGGAGAAAGCATCTGGAGTCGGGCGGTAAGAACAGCTCAGAGGACAAAGGCGGAACAAACCCTAGCGCTTCAGGTGGTGCACGTCAGCCTCACCGCGCACGAGCACAACATGCCGGGGGTCATTAAAAGGTAAAGGCCTCGCTGTCTGAAGCAAGGTGCACGTCACAACACATTTTTATCTCTGTCCAAATGGTGGCTACAATATTAAACCAATGAAGAGTGCTTTCAGCAAATCGCCCTCTAACCACCGCTCAGTGACAGGCAGAAGCTATATACATCAAGGGCAAAAAGGTGGAAATAACACTTTTTATTTGTATTTGGGCAAACTGTCACAAAACGGCTCTGCAGCTAACAGCACAGTCTAACGGAGAAGGTCTTTGTAGAGGGGGCTTCATGGCGGCTCACTGTCCACTTATTATTGGTTGGCCAGTTGTCTTGACATTTCCTTTACCTTTCCATTCTTCAAAGTATCCCTCCAATTATTTTTGATCTGACCTCGCAGAAACAGCTGCTTTTGATACACCAAAGAAGAAAATCTATGTCGATTTTGGAAGGGGAAAAGGCAAAGACCTCCCTCAAATGGGTAGATTTACCACTGCTGTAATTCCCATTATATCACCTTAGCGTCTTGCATTTTCTGTGTATATAAACAGAAATATAACAGAATAGATCTCCTCTGACTAAATTCTTGTTAAAAATGTATGATAATGAGCAATTTCCAAGAGGCTGTGCAGGCTAACGGTTTCCCACTGCCTCCAGTATTTATGCTCGGCTAAGCTAATCGCCTCCAGACTCCTCCACACTTAACACTCACTTTTTCCTCATCTAACTTCTGGTAAGATTAACAGTTTCTCCAGTTTGTTTACAGTAACTGTGACCTGCTGCCTGCTGTCATTTAACCGTCTAATATTCAGGCAATGTAAGGGAAGAGAGTTTTAAGAGGAAGTTTTTAGAATAAGATGGTCACTAAAGAAAAAAGGAGAGGAGACCATTCATGGGGGCCTGCCACGTTGACCGAGTTTATTTATATCTTGATTATTTTATGCTTGTGTGTGTGTGTGTGTGAGAGAGTGAGAGCTAACATGATGACAGCCAATTAATTCAGCTCGGGGACTGGATGAGGAGAACCAGGCAGGCTGCATTAGTCATGCGCTATGGCAGCAGTGGCAACAGGGAGCGCTTATTCACTTTAAAGGTGACTCTGCAGGTTGGTGTGTATGTGCGCCTACATTTGTGGCCTGTCTGCCTTTGCTGCTGTCCTGTCATCCCCGCCTCACCCACGGGGCCCCCGCATAAAACGGCCTCATGACTTAAGGATGCCGTAGACTGTGTGAGTGTGCAGTCAGAGTGTCAAACTTCCAACAAAGCTTTTAACAAGAACAACAGAGCAGGGTGCTAACAAGTCGTTCAAAGACTATCAGACCCAACAACGCACAAACACACACTTAGAGCGATAAAGACCAGGGCCAAGGGACACAGAGGAACTTTTCAAGAGGAAGAATATAATGAAAACAACATACTGATGAAATAATGAGTCAAAAACTTCATGTTCAACTAATTAAAAGTCAACTTCCGAACATCTAAAAGCAGATGAAGATGCAACACCCTGTTACTTTAGAAAATGTGAAGGCACATTTGTAAAGGCAGTTTCCTCTCATTATCCATCAACACAGTTCATGAACAGCCTGCGTAACAGCTTGAAATGTTCAGTTTTATTAGCACTACCAATCACAAGGTGAGGCTATTTACTTTATGAGCTGCACATGTCATTTTGAAAGCTTTTTAGTGACATTCACACTATGTTGGTGCATTTGTCAATTGTCTAAAGAGACAACCTTTTTATTAATAAATTCATACTGCGTGGGCTTACACAAAGCGATAGTTTAAATCGATGCATGTGCTTTAGGTTTAAAGTGGTTTCTGCTACTTGTGGTTTCATGACCTGTGATTTTGCTGGAGACGACTCCAGAAACAAATGATGAGCAACTCTGTGTGCGGTGCAGTTTCAGCCAGTGCACTTCTTACAGAAAGCCATTAGCAAAGCTCTGCAGCTGACAGATGAAGGCCCCTAATGGAGCCAGATCACGCTGTGATTTACAATCTTTATATTTAACCAGGGAGAGATTCATTATTGCCAGTCAATTGACAGGTTCATGAGGTGAGGGGGTTCCTGACTGACATTGCCATTCCTCACAGTGCTGCTGCCAGAGGGCACTGCTCTGACCTTGGGATGCCAGGCATGTGCAGCGCCCAGCCTCTTTTCTGCTACACCTCCCTGCCCCTCTCCTTTAATAACTCCCCTTTATACTTGGCAGGGATGCCACTCAAGTGCAAAGCCCAACAATGGTTGTCAAAAGGGAAGCAGAATTTCGCTGTCAAACAGAATTCTTCACTGTTTTTGATCGTGGTTACTTTATTGTAGGCCAGTGTGTGCTAGAATGAGTGAGTGTGAGGGAAAACAAGAGTCGCCCAAAGCTAAAACCACAAAAGCTATGATTCGAGCCTGTGCTTTAGCGATGCCCTGCAGATGTCCTCGGCCACTGTTTATATCTAAAGAATTGTATCTAAGCTTTTTTGTCACAGTGGTCGTTGTATTGGGGCTTTTTGGGTGTCATACCTCATGAGGGTGACAGTCCACAGCTCAATCCCCGGGTCACGCTCTGTGGTGTATATTTAACAGCACAAAGAGAAATCCATTTTGCACTGTGGGAACAACAACCTGAAACAAAAAGTCATAACATAACTTTGTTAGGTTCAGAAACAGCAAACATTTAAAGTCAGTACATTGATTTGCTTTTTTCAGTCTATAATGCACAGGCCTTGACAGAGGTCTGTGCTCTGTACAACATACAGTAAGTGTTTTCATCTGTAATGTTAGTTTAAAAATAATATTCATAGTGTCAGGGTTGATTTGGAATTAATGTTGTACATTTTTGGTGGGTATAACTAATTTGTAAAGTATATGTTGATGTAGTATTATAGGTATTTTAAGAAACTAAGCGGTTTGAGGTACAAAGGCTAGCATTTATTGACTGGGGTTTTCAGTTTTATTTTGTCCCTCAATAAATTGTAAAAAAATAAAAATAAAAAGTATTACAATATACAATTTAGTGGGTTTAGTGTTCATTTTTGGGTGGAAAATAAGCTTGTGAGTCAAGAGAAAAAGCACAATTCTCCACAATTCCAGAGCTTTTCTTAAACTGCAATTGAAAGTGAAAATAAAGAGCCGTTCACATCCATCACTGGAATAACATATTCTTTGTAGCTGTGATTCCTAAACAACAGCTGCAACTCACCAACACACTTCAGCTGCCAGTGCCCTAATATATCTCCATTGAATGATCCTATAGCCACGAGGGTCTCTCCTATGGCACAGCAGGCCACATGTCACTTGTGGATTACAACGAAGAACATGGCCCTGACCAATGTTTTATGTTTAATTGAAAGGATCCCATTAGCGCTGCCAAACTGTAACTATTTTTTCTGGGGTCCAACATTTAATCAAAACATTATAAACGTATTAAAACGTTTTATAACTGTGTACTGATGATTGATGCCAAATGCAGAGGGTTTTTCACAATTTGGATATTTTATCCAGATTCTAGACCAACACAGTGTCTCAGCTACCATCTCAAATGGGACGGGTCAATGAACCTGTGTAAAAGGTCTATAAAGGCATAGGCTGGTTTGTTCAAATACTGTAGGGGGACAATTTTTGTCCTCATCCAAAGATGGGGCAAAACATTCTCACAGTGGCCCAAATCAAAGCAATGCTATGAACATATACTGTAGTGATCCCCATGTAGACTTAGGAGGGAGGCCTTAGGCGGGAGGACTTGTTATGTCTTATTATTGTAATATTGCATATGGTGCATAGTGTTCATATTCAATATGGAGCTGGGCAATATTTTCCCTTCATATTGATCAACCTCAATTTTCCCAACTTAATATTATTTTTCATATTAAAAGTTAAAGACATTTCAAAACAAACTTCAGCAACAAATGAATACTTCCCACTCCCTACCATTCAAACAAAAATGCTTGAGTTTTATAGGTGAATCCTCCAGCCAGGTGATTCTGACCACTAACCTGGCTCAACATCTGGAGATGGGTCCCCGGGCGTGGCACTGCGCTCCTGACGAATTACCCCTGCGGCATCGAAGGGGTCAAATGCAGAGGACAAATTTCCCTGTGGGAACAATAAAGTAAACCTTACACCTTATTCCTCCCAAGTCTAAACTCCGGTCCAAACAAATATCTGTTCCTGCTACAGGATTAGCTGTAGCCTATAACTGAGATGGGCCATAGATGTAATGTACAATTTAATTAAAAATTTTATTAATTGCACAGCCCTATCAGTTTATCTACATTAAAACGATATAAAGAAAATTGTGAATGCTGGCAGAGTGGATCTCCTCAAGTTGTTGGATCTCAAGGCACACTGACTTACACTTGCAAATCCTCTCTGCGCAAGAGTAGGCCGTCTTCTGGCTTGAGAAAGAGAATAGTCTTTGTCAATGGTGTTCCCCAACCAAAAGAAGCGTGAACAAACTTTTGCCCACTGTGAGGCTATCAGCCCTGAAAAAAATCAATGAAATTATAATTCATTGTTTTCTCCTTCAAACATATTGTTGTTTCAGCAAATACTCTGCCTTCTGGTAGATCATTCTTATATTAATTTGGCATTTATTTTGGTGAATGCCCTCCGTGATGCCAAATCCTCCATTTGTCCTGGCAGGAAACCAGTTCTGTGCTTGGTTTCCCGGTACTAACAATCAATTGCATGTTTCCCCCTCTTCCATGAACAAATCAATCATAGTTTAGTCTTGATAATACTTTATCAGAAAAGTTCAAGCGGTAACTGAATTTCCCGCCCCGTAATCAAAGATGGACAATAGTGATGGACTGGGCCAGGCTCGTGGTACCTTTTTTTTTTTAATTGGATTCAATGTGAGCTCCACCAACTGGCATTACAGATGGGAGCCAGTGAAGGATTATAACAGCTAAATCAGCGCTGAACAGTCAAAGATGCTGCTCTCCATAAGCACTCTCCCACTCCTACTCCTCTCACTCCCCCTTTCCTTTCATTCCTCTTCTCTCTCCAGCCGTACATCACACCCCCTCGCTCTGAAGTTGGTGCCTTAAGAGGAGAGATCACACCAATCCAAAGTGTCAGCGCGGGAACAATTAGAAAAGCAGGTGCAGAAAATTGCTCTTTTCATATTCTCATGTTATTTATACCGGCCCCCACATAAACATCGTGGCCATGCTTTGCTTTCTCAGTCATAAGCTGCACTTTTATTTTTTTATTTATTTTCTTCACACACACACAATCTATCTTTAAAATGGAATACAAACACACAGCGTGTTACTGCTCCAGCCATCAGCCTGCTTTGGCATTTCTGACTGAGACATCACTGCTCCTCAATCCAATTACACTAACCAACCACAGAGAATCCATACGGAAAAGATGAGGAACTATCCTTACAGAGGAATTACAGGCCTCGCACTATTATAATTGTGGCTGGTTGTGGCTGTCATCACTCATCTAGGAAATAATCTCAGAAAAGTAAACATCTGACAGTCAAATCAAACAACTTTTCAATATTGATCTGCAATTATGACAATATTACTTGTATTACATATAGCATGTTCGGCTCACAGCTAATTGTGAATATGGTGCATTTCCATTAAAGACATTACACACATGGCTCACAGTTTTATGTGTGTCCTTCACTCCATTTACACAACTGGCCCCACTTTTTCTACAATTTGTGTTGGTCGCCCCATCAATGACATGGACTTTGCCTGTTTAAAACTGCTCTTCCTTCACTCAAGGTCATGTTTGGCTCACCACGAATAAAGTTGCAAAGAATAGCAAGAGAAAGTAAGCTAACCAAAAAGTGGGAGGCAAAGAGTTTGAAGGTCATGCGATGTCCAAGGATCACTTAATGAAAACATCCTTGCATAATTTCAACAACGTCCACATGACTTCGCAGCAGCTTCGTCTTCATGTAGCAGGGTCTAATGTAACGACTCCGCAAGGTCGAAGAGGTCAGTGGACAAAGTGTTGCTCATTCTGAACGAGCTCATAACTACTGCGCCTCTGCATCACTCCCAGTGTCTCTTGTGGTACACAGCACACTACTGCACTCTAGTGGCGAGAAATATGTTAAACTATTATACTATGTTACGAGGGGGGGGGTCCACTCACGATGTCAGTGGGGCCTAATTTAAAAACAGACTTAATCAAATATTGCTCATATTAGAAAACTTTATTGGCTTTTTTTCTTTTCTTTTTTTTTTAGTATTTAACCTCTGTAAACTGGTGTGCTCACAGTTTAGACTCTATCGCGTAAAATGTAATCCCCAATGAACACAAACCTGGCTTTTATAAGATAAGATTCCCATCTTCATCCTGACGGTAAATGGCTTTCTGCTTGTTGACCAGCGCAGACGCCCCTGAGATTTACTGCAGCCCAGACACGACGGCCAGACAATCTCCTGTGGGATTTGTCTGCCAGACGCAAAGTAAATAAACTTGCCAGCTCTCACATAATCACTTGTTACTATGGTAGTACATATATCTGCCGATAGTTTCTTAAACTGAATGAGTGAATGTTTACTTCTAACTTTACAAATTCCAAATGTCCTTCATCTGTGACAAGATACTGCTCAGCTGCGTTTTGTCCCCATCTAGGGAGTTAAACATAAAACAACATCCATTCAATAACTACTGCCATCAATTGTTGGAAACTGTCTTGAATATTGCAATAAGGATATCAATGAGATTTAGTGTCAAAACAAGACTTAAAAGTGCAAGCCTAGATCAGTATAAAAAAAGAACTAAACAAGCACTCAACTTTTGCACATTTATAAGTAATGCCTTTTAAAACCTCTTAACCTCCAACTTAACCCAGCACGTTTGCTCCAATTTGGTATCACCCAAATCTAAAAGCTTCTTGAAAAAAACAAACAAATCCAAAATGAAAACGAGGATGTAAAAGCAACAAAAAAGTGTCAAAATCAACCGATGAAAAAGTCAAGCCACAAATTAGCAACAAATCTGTGACAAAAAAGCTGAAAACATTTGACAAAAACGTAACAAAGATGTGACAAGAATGTTACAAAAAAGTGAGAACAGCGAAGAGAGTGCGACAAAAAAGTGCCATAAATGAGATGGAAAAAGAACGAGAAAAAATCCATTTCGATTAGTTCTGTAGGCCTTAGCTTTCAAATGAGGTGTTACACTGGCCTGTAGGCTGTAAGCTCCAGTGGAGGAGCTTTTAGATTTGGGTAAAGCTGAACTGGAGAAAAAGCACTGGGTTAAGGTGGGTGGTAAGAGGTTAAGATGTGTTAGCAAAAAATGTGTACAGTACATCTGGGCCTGATTGAAGACCTCAGTGATTTTGCATTATATTGTGGCTTTTTGCGATCTGAAGATGAATTAATTTGGTGATATACTATGCACATAATAAAGACCTAAAGTTTGTACGGTCAAAGTATTTTATTCTCATCCATTGTTTTTATTACTTATAAAGGTAAAAAAGATAGATATGATGTCTTTTAGGAAAGGCACTGTGGATAGGATTTTTTTAATGCAGTCTATCTCTCACAAAATCTTTCTGAGTGAGAACTGGGTTACTGCGATTTTACGATTCTACATAGCCTTTGTTTATTTTTGTGAATGTGCTTCTTTATCTGGGGGGCGACGGTGGCGCAGATGGTAGAGCGGGTCGTCTCATGATCGGAAGGTCAGGGGTTCGAATCCCGCCTCCTGAAGGTGCACATTGTCGTTGTGTCCTTGGGCAAGACACTTCACCCTCCTTGCCTCCAGTGTCTGCGTACACTGGCGTATGAATGAGAGAGTGAATGGGCCCCCTATGAGAGACCAACAGGCCCGTTTGGAACTATGAGGCCGTCCTTCCGTGGACCCACCACCTGCAGAAGGAGCCATAGGGGACTGGTGCAATGTGGGGGCAGCTCCAATAGCTGCCCCCACGACCCGGCAACGGGGGCAGCTCCAATAGCTGCCCCCACGACCCGGCAACGGACAAGTGGGAGAAAATGGATGGATGGCTTCTTTATCTGGGTCTCATTATTGTCAGCCTTGACTAGAACATTACCTGCTCAAGTTCCGTAGCTGCAGTTGTGATAGCCCATAATGCAGCGTTCCTGCAAAAAACAGGAGATTTGAAGTTGTAAATTGTAATAGTTTGTATGAAGACAGACTCCCCCTCCCCCCCCCCCCCCCCCCCTCAATTTCAGTCTAGATTTGTTAATTGCTGCTAATTAAAATTGAGGGTTTGATTCGATTGAGATTAATTGTCCTGTAATGCATTTACACCTCTTCTTGGCTAGATGTCAGAGTGGCATAATAATGTTGACCTACAGCCAGCACATTAGCCTAAACATCTATAATAACATCTGAGAGCTTGTCCTGTGCTGGCAACTCCCTCTCAATGCTTGATGCTGGAGTGTCGGGCTATGTCCCCCCTCCCTTGATGGACCCAGTGTTTGCGGCCTACTCCACATTCGCCTATCTGCCATATGCTGTGCTGGTGCAGAAAGGGGGGGACCAGTAGAAAGTGCATTTTCAGGCTGTCATGGTTGAAGGGAAATCCAGCTCATTAAAACTGAGCTCTTTTCTTTCAACATCAATTAATCATTCTTTTAACGCTGATGAGAATGACATCAAAAGTGACCGAAATAGGCAAACATATGCTCACGTTGATATAATATTCACAGACGGGCAAACGGTACAGTGAAAAAGAGATTACACTGTTTTACACAATGCTGTTTGGCCTAATTTTATTTTTAAAAGCTGATCAATAAAATCTTGAATTATCTTTGTTGCCTTTTGTTTTATTTTATGAAAACATTACTTTGATTCGTAAACAAACAGCTGCAGAGGGATAAGAAATGCAAAACATTTTAAAAAGACATCAAAGATGTTTAATCTATAAACGTTGACCCACACAGTCCCACATTCACTTCTTGTATGTCCAAAATATATACAATGGTCATCCTCCACATTATGAAGTATTAATAACATACAACTTGGTGGGGGACGGACTAAACAATAGGGAAGGCTACTGAATGCATTTTTAAATCTGTTTCTCAATCTGAGTGGGGAGTAAATAATAACTCTAAAGTAGCAGTCTAAACTTCATAACTAATGCATAAGTGCAGGGCATGATGCAGCTAAGCTAATGCCCCCATTCTTTACTTTTCTGGCCCAATTCCACTTTGCATTCTTGATTATTGATGGATTTGTTTTATTATGTATTTATTGTGCTTTAATTGTGTTTATAGTGTTGCTGTGAGGCACATTGAGTTGCCTTGTGCAAGCATGAAATGTGCTGTATAAATAAATGTGCCTTGCCTATAAATGTATTTTATAGCATTAAAGTGTGCCATGACTGCCTAGTTGAACATCAGTAAAATTGTTAATTAAAGAGTAAAACTGCATTGTGGTCCTTGCCCCTTAAAATGTAGGTTTTGACACTAAGATCAAAACTGTAGGTCAATTAGAAGTTAAAACATTAAGAAAAATAAGTTTTACAGTGGCCATTTTGAAAAATCCAAGATGGCTGCCCTCAGAGGTCAAATCCAGCTTACCTCCACATCTGAAATTAATGCCTAGAATATGTAATAACACTGGTAGAAATTGAATGCTTTCTTCACAATGTGCACAATGTTTATGCGTAACCGCTCTACTATAGTATTTCAGGCCGCCATTAGTTTGGCTATAGGCTACAGCTGGATTCTGGAGGTTCTGGCAGCTTCCAAGCAATGCATGTCCATGGGCTGCAGGCCCACATACAGGTTATATTGTGTTTGTGTGCTCAACATGCAGCTTAAGGCAAGACTATGTTTATTGCACTGCCTTTACATTGTGAATTATGCTAAATTAACTGTTAGTCAGAACCAAGGTTGCCATATGTTCATTTTATTGCGCTTGCACCTCATGTGCATATCAATTAACTTAAAGACAGGACCTCCATAATAAACCTGCACTTTAACAAGAATATTACTTCCATTTCCTAAATTAATGAGGCTAGTAATTGGGCTAATTTCAGTGTGAACCCCCAACATTTCTCTATGCCCCTACTGTGACCTCCAGTTTATTAGGGTGTGGGGTATAATTACAGACTCCAGCAGAGACATCGAGAGCTTCATGTTCAGTGTCTATTGTAAGGTACTTAAATTTTAATAATAATTATAATACTACATTTTATTTGTTTGGCCCTTTCTAAGCACTCAAGGTCGCCTTACATCAAGGAAACACATTAAAAATACAAAGCACAAACTTAAACGCAATGAAACAAAATAAATAAACAAGACAGTGTAAAGTTCAGGCATATTAAGCATCCAGGCAAACATAATGTCCAAATAAACGTCGGCAGCAGGTGGTGACGAGCCGCGTGGGTGTCCCCCTTAGACTCTCCGACACGGCGAGGAAAAACTCAAAAACCCAGTGGGAGAAAAAAGAAACCTCGGGGAGAACCACAGAAGAAGAGATCCACTCCCATGGACGGACAGCTCAGGGCGAATGGGTCCGTCAGAAGATGTGCCAAGACCATAGAACATCCAGTCCTTGTTGGAGCTTCAGTTCTTCTTGTCCAATCCCTGTAGGCAGGGTTGCTTCGTGGACGGGGCTGAAGACCGACACCAATGACTCACCGTCTGAAATGGGGGGCAAGGGAAATGTTCTATTGAAAAATAATTAAAATCTCTTTGATTAAAACATCTGGACAACACAAACATGACTATCACTTTGCACGAGTTGACTTTGGACCCAAAAGCAGAACACAACTATAACTGCACAAAAGGTTATTTATTGTAATTTGGTGGCTGGAACGTTGGCAAGCAGCAGGGCAAACAGGTAAGTATGAGGTCCTGGACAAAAAGGTGATCTGGAGTCACACACAACAGCTAGCATGGGGTGGATGAAGAGCCAGGCTTCTTATACTGCAGGTTGATGATGGATTGGACCTAAGTGTGTGATTAGCTGCAGGTTGGTGTCTGATGGCTCCTCCCAGGTGAAGAAACAGGCAAACAGACACAAGGGGCCACTTGAGGACCATGACATAAATAGTGGTTGATGGAGCAAATAAGGCAGCCTTAAGATATTGTAGGAAAGCCATTTAAAGGGATAGATCATCAGCATTTCTTTTTTTTTTTATGCGGCTACTATTAGGCCTAAATAAGCTACTGTTTTCTTTTTACTTTTTTGTACCCCACTTAGGCTTCAGAAGCCCCTTATGAGAGACCAACAGGCCCGGGTAGAACCATGAGGCCGTCCTTCTGTGGACCCACCACCTGCAGGAGGAGCCATAGGGGCTGGTGCTATGTGATTTGGGCAGCTCCAACGGCTGCCCCCACGACTCGGCAACGGACAAGTGGAAGAAAATGGATGGATGGATGGATGGATGTACCCCACTTACGGAATAAGTGCTACCAAACCAGTTTTATATAGGATAATACTTTTAACTTGAATTATTAAGAATGTTATTTATTATGTGTAATACTGCATTACTTTGATTTGTTACAATGTTTATTTCCCATCACTCAAAATAGGTCTAAAGGCACTGTTCTCAGCATTGCAGATTATTATTATTGTTTGAACCATTTAAGGATGCATAGTGGTCATTGTCATGTGCGCAGTGCGGAAACCGGTTTTGCTCAACAGTTATGGGGTTGTGTAATCGAGACGTTTTTTTATTTTATTTGTTGCCTGTCATTTATTGAAACGTTTGCTTGGAGCCACATGATCTCCTTGGTGACCCCTGGTGCAAGGACAACAGGGTCAATTGCACTTTTAGGCTTGCTTCAGGAATATAAATCAGTCATATAAATTGTAAAATGTGAATGAATTGGCGTATAAGTAAAGGTGTGTGTATGTTAAACAATCAACAAGTAAACTGTGGCCAAACTGCAATTAAAATGTACGTTTATTACTTCATCATTGAATCGATGGATCATTTACATTTATAAAGGTAATACACTATTCCATTATTTCCTATTGCATATTTGAGATTTAATTCATGTATTACGTAACTTTTTACAAACAAATCTACTAGGGGAGACTGTGGCTGAATCTCACAACAGAACACGAGTCACTCTTATTTTCATGAATATAAAGCTATTTGTGTGTGTGTAAGTAATAGCCAAATAAAACAACACAAACAACAGACCCACACACAAAACAATTAAACAGTAAAAAGATAAAGGATAATAAGTAGGCTAAGGATAAAAGTATGTGATCATAAAAACAAGAGAACAAATTATCCACCATTATTACACCATATGACTATTACTATTACACCCATGCCACACCTGGGACAACCAGCCTCAACTGACCACCTGAAAAAACTGAGCTGTTCTCACACAGCTTTAGCATTCAAGCTCGATAATTGTTCAACTCAAAGCTTTTATATCACTTTTACTCATTCCATTTTTGTTTTAGACTCACTTACAGGCTTTTCAAACAAAAGCATTAGACTTCTTTAGCACACAGCCCACACCAGACACTTAAAAAAAAAATTTTTACGAATCCCCCAAAAGTCAAATCATCTTCTTTTTATTTTATGTTTTGTTGTTGTTGTTGTTGTTGTTGTTGTTTTGAGTGAATAAAAACATACTACAGCAGAATAATGTTAAACTTGATATCCATAACAAGCAATGTACAACCAACCCTTGTGACAAACAGCCCCGGTCTAGCCCAGCAGTGGTGTTGGTTTCAAGAATAATATGGGACACACTGCTACACCCCTAATTAGAATAAGCAAGAGACGACAGAGACGGAAGAGAAACTGTGACTATTGTCAGACTCATAAAATAATAAGCTATGCGACCTTGCTTTAATGTGGTTAAAATAATACATCTAAATCAGTTTTCTATAGGGAATTTACGTAATACAAAAAACACACACACAAAAAACACTGCTTGTCAGGATTCAATTGAAAAATTGAACATATTGTTGGACATTTTCAAAACCAATTTTCATAACCAATGCGTGCAATTGTTATTTAGCCTCCATCAATACTTTCAGAAGGGATTAACCCGATAATGAAGTCCATTAGCTCCCATAGCGCTTATGTGGCCTGTACAAGCCTTGACACGAGCGCATCCCGTTGGCCGCTCGTGTTGGCCACATACCCCCTGCCTGTTGCCACTATAGGTCCCATCAGTCTCTTTCTCGGGGAAGGTCACGGAGGTTGACCTCAGAAATGTTCCTCACACCTCCGCGCACTTCCCAAGCGCACGCCCCACACCAGATGGGAAGTGGAGACGCATTTCTAAAAAAAACGCACGCAGGGCTACAGGCTGTTGCCCGGGCACTATAAGGAATGAAATATTCATGTCGGCTTGCAAAAATGAATGGACACCCCGGGATCAAGAGCGTGCCGACTTATTCAATACGCGCAGAGGTTATAAAGTGCTGGCCGGGGAGGGCGCGTTACGGTGATTTTCTTAACCACTGCTTTCAATTGTTACACTTTCACAGTGACACAGACCAAGCGCGCGCGAGTTGGGGCATGTCGCCTCACCACAATCTGGGAAAGGTCCCCTCACTCTTTGTAATAGACTGTTTAATGACTGATTAGCTTCAGCATGTATGGTCCAAGCTGAGATGGGACAACATATGGGAGACGTGGTGGCTGTGCGTCCTGACAGAGGTGCGAGGCTGTTGTTGGTGCCCAGGGACACCAGCTGAGAGGCACGAGGGCCACGAGCGTATACTCTATATCTTTACTGGACAACGCAGCATTTAAAGCAACAAGCAGCATGTATTATTCATTTTATGGATGTCAGTGATATCCTGGTCTCATGCGTAATGGTGCAGAAATTAGACAACATATCTCTTCTTTATTGGATAGGTGTGTCTGTCTTGTTCTGCACCTGTCTCTTTTATGACCCTTCTTTAAATACTTCCAGAGAGATTGTTTGATAAAAAAGATAAGTTTGGTGCCAGATAACACATATCATCAGTGGTTAGGAGACAGCTGAATCAGGATGTTTTGTGTGCGTGTTTTTTTTTTAAGTTGCGTTAACAAGTTCGTCAAGTTCCTAATAGCCTTTTAAAGTTATAAGTGACGCTCTTAAATGATTAATTGTTATGGGGAGCAACTGTTAGGGAATATAACAAGGTCGTGATTGAATTACAAAGCACAATGCGAAAAAGGCGAGGCCCTGTCTAATTGTTATGTGACAACCCAGGGTCAAATTGGCTGCGATTGGCTGCTGCCTCGTGAAGCTGTCAGGGAGCGGAGGGGAGTGACATCAAGGTGACACTGGAGGGGAGGCAAGGGATATAAATTGCCGATGCAGTGCCAGCACTTCGGCAAACGAGGACAGTCTTCTCTTTGACCTTTTCTGTAAACTCTGTCCACTTCAGTGATGGCTTCTAAAGCTGAAGTCCTCAGCTGGACTGACTACCCTGAGGAGTTCAGTCTACTGCAGCAGGCGCATACTCTCCAAGCTCAGATTAACTCCAAAGCATGGGTTGCTTCAAATTCCCTGCACGCGTTTTCAAGAAGAGACGGTTCCAGTGAGACGCCGGGCCTTTCACTTGTGCCAAAACTTCCGGATCCCTCCTCCGGAATCCCACACCAGAACAAAGCAGATACTGGGGCCAAGCCCGGCCCTCAGAGACACAGACGCGTCGCAGCCAATGCGCGTGAGCGCAGGAGGATGCATGGTCTGAATAAAGCCTTTGACGAGCTTCGGAGTGTCATCCCGTCGCTGGAGAACGAGAAAAAGCTGTCCAAGTATGACACGCTCCAAATGGCACAGATTTACATCACAGAGCTGTCGGAACTGCTGACTGGAGTGGTTCATCAGGACTCCGGAAGCACGGCAGATAAAGTGCCCATAAGAAATATACTTCACTCTCTCCGCCCTGTTGCCTCTGTCCAGCCGACCAGCCCGCTGACTCCGGAGGAGAGAGAAGCAACTTCCTCTGTGGGACACTTTATTATCCTCGGACCGCAGGCTGAGGCGGACCTGAGCTCCGCTCAGAGCAGTGATGGAGAGTCCTCTCTCCTCAGCGACTTAGAGGAGAGTCTAAGCGGGAGACCGTAACAAACCCAAAATCACAAACTGCTTCTCGCGTATGAACCGCAGTGTCATTAGTGCGTGTCAGGGAAAAATAGACATTTCAGCATAATCTCGTGTCAAAGTTTAGACGTTGCTCTGCTATGTTGTTAATGGACATCTTAAGGCCATGTAAGGCCTTCTCTTGCACTTTAATTGGGCTAAAAATGTCACTATGCCATTATGACAAGGCTCAAAAATTATTATGATATTTATAATGTTAATTTTATTATCCATTTTTCTACAATAAAGATATGACAAAGTAGCGCTCATGTATATACATTTGTCTAATACTATTTATTTAACGTATGAACAGTGTTGGAATAACTAAATACATGTATTTAGAATACTAATTTTAAGTAATTGCATTCTGTGTAAGTTACACTTATATTAGTATTCAGAATAGGCCTACAGTTACTTTTCAAATATCAAGGGAATACATCCCAGTACTCAATCATTAGGTTTAAGCTCCATATAGCACAACATTATTAAGAAATAACTTTTAATATTGACCCCACATACAATAAAATACAAATTTAAAACGCCTTATGCCACAGTTTATAAACACTGCACATGTGTCACATGATGCTGTATCTGCTGTTTCATTTGCCAAGAGTTAAAGAGTTCCTAATTAATAGTAAGTGAGTTTATAACAGGTGTTTATAATCGTAGTCTTCATTTTTGTAATTATACGCCATGTTTATACATCTATATATATATAATGACAATCAATGTGAAAGTATTCTAAAAGTATTCAAAGTATTAAGAATACAGTACTCTAATTAGACAAAGTAACAAACTACGTAACAAAATACATTTTAAGGCGAGTATTCAGTATTCAGTAACTAAATACAATTTCAAAGTATTCTCTTCAACACTGCGTATGGATGCCTTTATGTAACAGATCCCTTCTTCAGAGTGTTTATTTCATCCCACAGTAAACACATTTGCAAACTAACTTTGTGTCTAACTGCAGAGGTGGGAATTTCAAAAGCAACACTGCAGCTAATTATGCATTATGACAATCTATCACTGCTTAAATAGCTCCCCCCCCCCTTCATATGTTTACATAATAGCCTAGTGGGGATATCTGGGACTGGCTCCTTCTGGGGGGACTGGTGCCTGGAACTTTGCCAGGTCTTTAGAAATGATTTCAGCCAGACGAAGTTTAAAACTAGCAGGGGCCTCTGAGGGAGTAATTTTGCCAATGGAGACTATGCCCTCCCCCTCTGCCTTATTCATCATTTGAGCCCCACAGTAGGGTTGCACAGAGTCAGGGCATGCTTGCTGTTGAGGGCATCGTGGCTTTGGAACAGGGCAGGAAGCAGGCTGCACTGTGTTCTCCAGAGAGAGATGTAAAGGTATTCTTTCTTCGTCCGCATAAGAATACACACTCTCTGAATCATCTGCAAATCGGTCTTTCGTTCGGACTGGTACTGGTCTTGGCAGGTTGTAATAAATAATCTCCTCCGTAGTATAATCCAAACAGTCTGCCTCAAAGGAGGAGCAAGGGTCATTCTCACTCTCGCTTCCCTCTCCCGTTGTTTCCTCACAGTGACCGGAATGAGCTTGGCCCACAGATAACTGCCTAAAACTGTCAGGTAGATTGCAATAGTGTTGGAAGGTTTCGTCATCAGGGTGGGGAGAAAGCAAATCTTGGAAGCCTGATGGGTCTGTTGTGATGGGTGAATGGCCTGTAGATTGGTCAAACAGCGGTTGGGTATTGGGCTGCTGTGCCGTTGATGTCTTTTCAGAGCACTGTTGTGATATTATTTGAAAGATGTGCTGGGCTTGCTTGGATAAGAAGACAAACTTTCCTGCTCCCGATTCACAGCGGCGACCTGCTTCAATGTTGAATCCACCCTGGAATCACATTGACAACAGAAAATGAATGTGCCATTGTCGCTCCAGATACAACAAGTTTAAGACCCTATATTGGCCCCCTTATGTATAAGCTATAAGGTATTACATGCTCTGTAGTGGAGGCAATTTCAGTACTGAAATGATCAAATGAGTATGGTGAAGCTGTCTGAAGTTTAAAAACAAAAGAGCACCACTTCACTATACAGTTATCAACTCTATCAACAAAATATGGGTCCTTTAAAGTAATGTAACTCTGACACCTTCCCATCTGAACCAGCAATCACCGGCTGCTGGTTTATCACGGTTTCTGTGAGCTATTAGATGCTCTAATAGCTCACAGTGTCAACGTGAGTATGTGTGTGACAATATCTTTGCTTATGTGGGAGTGGGAGGGTGGCATTTATGAGGAAATGTTTTTAAATCTGTAAAGCGCTTTGTGTTGAAAGAAATGTATGAAAAGTGCTTTATAAATGAAGTTTCATTGATTGATTGATTGTTTGAACGACTGAATGATAAAAAAAAAAACACATTTACTTGTTGCCAAATAAATTCCAACAACAACTACCTCGAATTGACCATATTTACGTAGCATCTTGTAGGGCCAACAGTAGATGGTGTCACAGGTGTTAGAGTCCAGTAGCAGCAGAGCATCACTCTCAGTTGAAATCAGATAGTCCCCAGTTAAGTTACACCTCTGAGACGCTTCTGTAGCACACACAGTCACTTGGTGGGCTTTTGGTGGTAGGGTTGTATCTGAAAAAAAGTTTTTTTTTTTTTAAATGGGCTCGAATATCTTTTCTTTCATACTCATAGTGCGGTCTATCTCAGGGCTGGGCAGTTACCTTTTACAAGGGGCCACATGAGAAATCTGAATTGTGTCAGAGCGATGAATGCAATATCACAAAACAGAAGCTCAAGGACCACATGTGATCCTTAATCTTCTGTTTTGTGTCATTCCATCCAACGATAACCCTATCTATATAGAAGTATATATATTTTTGCCATAATTCCCTTCTTCCAGTATTGGACAAAATATAATTCTTCTTTTAGATTTTTTTCTTCACACAAATATTGCAATAATATAATAAGAATATATAATGTACAATATTACAAACATGAACATTAAAATTAATAATAATTTAAACAATAACATTCCAAAAAGAAGATATTTAATTCAGTTGCACCCCATTTTCCCTCTGAAATCATTTCAATATTTCAACCCAGCACAAACAGGAGTTCCTGTACCCCTGGTTGGGAAACACTGCACTAAATAATGAGCTTAAAGGTGCTAAAAATATAGCATTGCTATTTTTACAGCTTTGTGACAGTTACAGCCTTGTTCTTGTTTTTACATTACTTGCCACTTTCCCATGATGAATACAGGTCGTTGTCCTCCAAGATCAGACAGTTTCCTCTATCGAAAGCCCCTTGTTCTGCATCTTCAGGATCTTTCTGTAAACATAGTGGCATTGTCAACATAACCTGGACTGTACACCACCCTCTTATCACTCTTTTATGACCCTGAGAAGTTTAAGACACAAGAAAGTACATAGCTTGTGCAAGCATAACATTTGGAGAAGTAGCAGACATGAAATCTAACTGCATATCACTTCCTCATTGCCCTATCTCGTTTGTATACAGATTGATATTCCTTTTTGTAAATAACAAAAGGTAAGAGTGAGAAGTCGTTACCTGGAAAGCAAGAAGACAGAGCGCACTTATCCAGTCCTGGGTTGCTGGTGAGGCCAGGGTGTAAGTTGCTGATGTGGTGTTCAAGTAAAATGCTTCACAATCAGTTGGACAGGACTCTTTAGGGGCAGGGGTAACACTGAGACAGTCACTCAGGCGCACCACTTTTTTGGCCTGTGATTTGAGTTGTCCAGTTTTCTTATGGTCAAACATTGTATAGTTGAGGCTATACATCTCCAAACGGCCGACGCCATTAGAGCTGGGCTTGAAGCAGTACATCCATATTTTCCGCCATATTTTCTGTTGAACAGAAAGATTTGACAGTGGATTAGGAACATATTTCACAAAACACACTTATCCTTAGTGTTGGGGTGCAATACATGTATTTAGAATACGTATTTAGAATATGTATTCTAAAAGAAATGTAACTGTATTCTGATAAAGTTACACTGGGAAATACATCCCAGTAAGAACTTTTAATGACCTGTTTTTCCTCCTGAAATAAAATTTAAAAAAAGCCTTATGCCACAGTTCATACAAACGCAGTTTTTGAGTTCCTAATTAATGGTAATAGAGTTTATAACAGGTGTTCCAACAATCGCAGTCTTCATTTTTGTAATTATACGCCCTATTTATACATAAATATAATGACACTCAGTGTGAAAGTATTCTGAAAGTATTCAGAATACAGTACTCTGATTAGACAAAGTACGGAATACATTACCAAATACATTTTAAAGGATTCAGTAACTAAATACAATTTCAAAGTATTTCACTGCTTATCTTCAAATAAACATGTTTGGGATCCCATAGGTTTACAAAGAAAACATTATACTGTATTTTTTAGTACAAGAAATAAATAACCTAGGACAAATAAAAGGAGTTCATCCACTGTACTGTGTGTACATCTACTCACTCCTTTTTCAATATAATAGGGGTCAATTGTATTTCGGTCATTGGTTAGCATATATTAAAAAAAAAAAAAGAAGAAAAATACATAAAATATATAAAAATATATATAAATATATATGTTGTTGGAATAAATGTAAACTTCATCGAGTTTGAATGAAAACACAAAAACAGTTCAATATAGTAAGTTAGGGAATTAAAAATATATCATATACTGATTTGAGCTCATTGTAATGAACACTGGTTATGAACTTACGGTGATTTTGTAGCAGACATGAGACGTATATATTTGTGAGAAAAGGGTGACACCCACCTGCATAAAAGAGGTTCTTTTTTTGCACAAACTCATATCAAGCTTTAACAGTCACAATACCACAGAATGACATACAATAGAAACTTACTTTGCCAAACTTGACAGCTTGCAGGTAGAGAAGCCCCTCTTTGAAGACTACGTCCATGTCTGTACAACTGAGAAGTTGTACTGTGGTCAAAATGTCACCAAGGCTAAACAGAGTACCTAACACCAACAGTTTCCTTTACGTCAGTGAGTTTCATATTGTTGACAGCCAACTTTGAGCCAGTGAACCAGTGACAGTCTGATATTATGCACAATGTTTAAGCAACTTCCTGAAATTGCAATGTACCAGAGACAAAGCACCACACCTTTTTAAGTGGAAGCAAAGTGGTTTATTTAAAACAGGAAGAAACCCCCCTCCCTCCTGGTAAAACTTAATTTTTCACCTTTTTCTGCGACCTGCATTTGTGGTTTATAGTGTTCCACATTGTTTTTCTGGATACTTTTGTAGGTCTTTGCCGTCTTTTTGTGGAGGTTTGAGTGGATTTGTTTACTTTGAGAGTTCAAAATGGTCTTGAAGAAATCAGCTTTTTAAAGGTAAACAAAATGCTAGCTTTTCAGCTGAACCCATTTGAGACCTACACATTTCTTCTTCCGAGACACTGAAGAGGCACCAACAGCCCCCACAGCTGCAGCACAGTCGAGGCGTCACAAGAGGAGCTACAGGAAACAAGTAAGGGACAAACGAGGAGATGGTGAAAGTGGAGGGAGCTGCAGGAGGAAGAGGAAGGAGCAGGACTTGACCAGTGCAGGAAACCACGCTCTGAGACAGGGACAAACCCAGGAGACGGTGCACCGTTTCAGAGGATCAGAGGAGACAGCGAGAGAGGGCAGCCCTCCAGGTTTCCTCCGAGTGCTACAGTTTCCCCGACCTCCAAGGTCATGCGGGTCAGGTTGACACACAGTGGCAGCGCGGCTCAGCCATAGCAGCTCAGGACTAACACCTGAACACTTGAACACTATTTCGTTGTACGCTTGTACAATGACAATAAAGCACTTACTTACTTGCGACATATGGTTCAACAGAAATGTTTAATTTACAACACATGCAGACTGCAGATTAGTAAAAACTGAATGGTATAAAATAGTACAGTAACTGAAGAAAATAACATTCCCAGTTTCTTTCAAAAAATAAAACATTATTTCTAAAGTTAGTTATTTAAAAGTCCATTGAGCTGTGAGCCAGGTAGTCCTTGCGGCCGATGTTGGTGACCTGCTTAGTCTGCATGGCCTCAAGTTTGGGACAATCTGTGATACGATGGCCCAAACCACCACAGAATGTGCAGCCCCTCTCGCCTGAAAACACAAATATAATAAGATAAGATAAGATTTGAAATGCTTTCTTCTGAGAGAGACAGAGAGAAAAACAGACCCTCACCTCCAATGTCCAGCATGGTCTCGTCGCCCATCTGCAGCACCTGGAGGACTGGAGGCACCTTCTGTTTGGCTTCAACCAGCAGAGCTTTCAGGTCCATCAGCACTGACTCATCTGTGAGACATATACAATCATTCAGTGAAGCTTAGATTGGAAATAATAAAATATACAATATAAACACACATATAAAAGAAATGCACTGCTCAGAGAGAACATCCCAAGCATTTGTCAAGGTTTTCAATCTTTTTGTACAAGCAAAAAAGCAAGCAGTGCTACCAGCGATTGGGCAATCGCCTTACGAATCAAAACAAAACGTAAAAAACCTTCGGGGACATAAATAGGTCAAATAAAGCAACAAAAACGAGGATAAAAACGCAACCAAAAAAAGTGTCAAAAAGCAAGGAAAAACAAAACAAAGAAAGAAAGCAACAAAACTGCACTGCATGTGGTTGTACGTTTTAAAACCTGGATAAGCAAGCATCTTGGCCAGGACTGTCTTTAAAAAAAGGATCTCAATAAGACTTTTCCTGGTTAAATAAATGTATAGATGGATATTTACAGGTTTTACTTACCACAGCCTTTATTGATGAATGTTGTAGCAATACCAGTTTTCCCGGATCGACCTGTTCTTCCAATTCTATGGACTGGTGAACACACATGGATTAATATCACGAAGGAAACCATTACATTTATGGATCAAACTGAAAGGATATTGGCTCACCATAGTTTTCGATCTCCTCGGGCATGTCGTAGTTCACCACATGTTGTATCGCAGGGAAATCCAAACCTTTGGAGGCAACGTCTGTAGCTACCAGCACATCTTTTTTACCCCCTTTAAATGCTTCTATGGCTTTGGTTCTTTCCTCTTGGTCTGTAACAAAACAAAACATTAAAGTGTGTTCTGACAACAAAAAGAACCAGACCGCTAAAACTACTTATATTATTACTATTATATTATTACCTTTTCCTCCATGAATGGCAACCGCCTCTACACCTTTGAGCAGAAGATACTCATGAATGGCATCAACATCAGCCTTCTTCTCTGCAAATAGCAGAACCTGTGCACAAACGGAGAGCCTGCTCATGGAAAACAATCTACAAATAAATGTGATTGATTATGTCTATATCATACAGGAGGTGATGTTTTCTGAAGACACTCCAGCAAGTACACCATCTTTGCCTCCTCTTTGACATACTCCACTTCCTGGTAACGCATAAAGACATTTTATTAGTGTCACAAACTGAGCTCAGCCAATTTGCAGATAGATTTGCAGTACCTGAATGACATCCAAGCTTGCCGCACCTGCCCGGCCCACATTGATGGTTATAGGCTTGACGAGTGCACTCTTGGCAAAGTTTTGGATTTTTTTTGGCATTGTAGCACTGTAAAGGAGGGTTTGCCTTTGTCCCTGTGTAAAAAACACAAAACAACAACTCTTGTGTCATTAAATAAATATAACTATAAAAGTTACACCAAAAGGCTTTATTGTTTATTTGTTTACTTATTTATTATATTAATAGCATATTCATACACTCACCTTGAAATATGAGAAAATTGTTCGAATGTCTTCCTCGAAGCCCATGTCTATCATCCTGTCAGCCTCATCCAGAGCCAAGTAGCGGCAGATATCCAGACTGACCATCTTTTTCTGCAACAAGTCCATGAGTCTGCCAGGAGTTGCCACCATCATGTGGACGCCACTGGAATTACAAAAAAACAGTCAGCTTAAAGTAAAAAATATTCAACTATTAGTAAGTTGTAGTAACACTGCTGGTGCCATTCTGATTACTTACTGTTTTATTACTTCCATCTGTTCCTTTACGGACATGCCGCCAATGCAGAGGGCAGTGCGCAGCGGGGGTGCTCCTTCCTCCTCCAACAGCTTGCAGTAATAGTCTATAATGCCATGTGTTTGCCTCGCCAACTCTCTCTGGAATAAGGGGGAGACACACAATTTGATAGGCAGAGTTGTCACAACGCTTCAGCAAAAAGGGTAAACTAGACATGTGAGGAAAAGCGCTTACTGAAGGACAAATGATGAGGCCATAAGGTCCCTCACGCTTAAAGAAAGGTAGCCGTTTCTCCTGCTCGAGGGCAAACATAATAATAGGCAGCGTGAACACCAGCGTCTTTCCAGAACCAGTGAAAGCAATGCCAATCATGTCCCGACCCGAAAGACTACAGCAAACACAAAGGCGAGAGATTAGAACCGACTCCTATGAAGTCATAATGTCGCATATCATCCTGAACTTACACTGTGGGTATTCCTTGTATTTGGATGGGTGTGGGATGTATAATACCCTTCTTCTTTAAGCCTTTTAGTATCGCTGCATACAAAAACAATGGAAATAATGACAGACTAATCTAGTATTTTTTTTTATTTTTCTAACAAAGAGAACACAAAGTCAACAGTACCTGGTGGCAACTTCATTTCTCTGAAGCTTTTAATTGGGGCAGGAATGCCGTCCCCATCGACCAGAATGTGAAACTTTTTCCTAACACGCTCATGTCTCGATTCTGGCATGTTTAGGATGTAACGAGGTGCAGTCCAACTGTAAAGATCATTGTGAATAGTTAAGAGAGCACGATAATAATGAGGGGTCGTGATTGTTGTGTCACATTTAAGCGCACCTGGTTTTAATAGGGTCGTCATATATTATACCTTTGGCCATTTCTTTCACAGACATTAGAGCTAGAAAAGAGCAAAGGCATTAAATCAGAACAGATTTAATATCTCTTTTAAAGTTTGCTCCATCGTTGTAGAGATTTTCCAAATATTGTCAACTGGACGACATTAACCCAATCCAAAAATCTGCTTACCTCTGCCCTCGGCAACACTTTCAAGAATCTTTTCCTCCTCTTTGAGTTGTTTCTCTTTCGCCGACTCCTTGCGAGCTGCAGATACAAAACACACAACAATAGCTATAATTCTATAGAGAATGTAGTTATAGAGATACTAATACTAATGCTGCCTTCACGTGGTCTCGTAATTATGGTAAATACCACTTGTCAAGTGGAATATTGCACATGAACACCACCTCATGTCGCATTTTCCAAAGGGAAATTGAGAGATAATTTTGATGCCCATGTCCCGAGATGAGATAACCTTTGACCTTTCAACACAACAGACAGCAGCGATAATATGGCCCCATCCGAAATGAGCAGATTGGTAAGAGGTCTTACGCCAAACCGGATGTGCGTCAGTGTCCGTCATGATAAGAAGTGTCCGAATTGGGCTGTCAGTTAGGAAGGAGTTAAGGAAAGAAGCCTCAATGCAAACTATCATAGCCACTTTAGCATAGGGACCTCTGGTGCTAATTAACCCGTGATTAGGAGCTATGTGCCATCCCATAAGCCACTACGCCAATCCCCCACCCCCGAGTGATTCATGTGCAACCTGTTGATTGACAGGCGCACACTAAATAAAACAAGTATATAGGATAAGATTCTGCACAAGCCAAACTTTATAAAACAAAATACATGTAGTTGTGTTTTAAAAAGCTGCCTCAGTAAATGGCTTTAAAAGGCAGTTTGTACTTTTGTTTTCATTTAGTAGAAACTAAAGCCACATGGCTAATTTGCATATTGCAGCTTTATGAAACTAAAATAAGGATTTGTGTGTTTCTCCTTAAATGTCTTTGGACACTATGTTGTTGCATATGCAATACAGTAGGTGGCGGCATGCGCTTTTGTTTGCTTGAAGAAGACAACAGCTGTTGGTGATGTCACATCCCCTTCCCCTGAAGCAAAAGTTCACTAACTGCATAGAGATCTAACAGTTGACCCCATGAAAGGTTAAGGATTAGTTGCTAGTGTAAGTACTTAGAGGCTATAATTTAACGAATCAGCCTATAATTTGATGGTTTCAGACGCAGCCTAAGTCTTTTCACTGATTGCTATGAATCCGACACAATACATTTAGCTCCTCATTCTTAAAATCTTATCGTTTAGTAAAATTAAAATTAAAAAAGCCAATATATGTTTTTGTAGACGACGACTTTCTCACGTGAATGTTTTTGTTTTAAAGCACTAGTAATTTCCACTTCACAACTGGACAGGATGATCTTTACCAGAGCACATAAAGGCAGCATTAATCTTGTATCTAAAAGGAAATGCACAATGGAGCGGTTACTGATACAATTAAAATGTCAATGATTCGGACTTGAAAATTGCATTATTGCACTTCATAAAATTAGGAAAATATGATGAAGATGGTTGTAGAAATAACAAGTTTTGTCCGTAGTATCAAAATTAAGTTTGAAATGTTTGTAATGTGACAAAACTCTTTGTTGTGGATACAGTCCTCACGTATTACTGTGAAAATTACTGTGAAATGTAAATGTTTATTATGTTGAATATGGGGTAGGCGCTCATAAGCTGCTTCTTCTTCAGCCTACTCCTTTTGAGCATCTGTGACTGTGTATTTTGTAAATGTGTTAAATGTAAGCCGCTCAATTAAACTAAAAAATAATAATAACTATAACAGAGTAAGGCTGTGGGAGAATGCATTGTTGATAATGGGCACCTTCGGCCTTTTCCTTGAGGACTTGGTGCTGGTCCAGAAGACTGACATTTGAACGTGGACCGAGACCCTCTTCTTCATCCTTTTGTTCCTCTCCACTTTCTTTCTGTTCCTCGTCCACTGCCTTTCCTCTGATACGCTGCAGTTTCTGGAGCTGACGACACAGATTGCGCGGATAAGCAAAATACACGTGTGAAATGTTGCGTTACTTTTGTATATGACTAGACTTACCACTTGTTGTTTACGGATTTTAACCGGGACATACGGAACGTAGTCTTCGTCCTCTGAGCCTTCGGAGTCCATTTTCTCATCTTCTCCCTGGAGCCGCTACCGTCAACAAGTTATCACATTATTTCATGGTTCTCTATTGACAGGCAGCTAAGTTTGCTAATTTAGCTAACACAAAACATAGGCCTACTAGCGAATCTAAATCTTAATAAAATCCAAAAGAAATGTTTTATTTTCCCTACCTTTTGGGGGCGATGTTCTGTCTCCATTATGCGTAAATATTTCGTATTGGTTGGAATGTGAAGAAAATAGGCTTTTAGTATTTAACGTAGATAATATATCGTGCGCATGTTTACATCAGGATTGGAGGAGCTCTACGTAAAGTCAACTGGGTCAAACTTTAGCAAATCTACAAACGTAGCGCCCCCTACTGTTTAGCACGTGTAACTACAACTTCTGAAAAATAAAACTGATGATTTCGGCCGACTGGTGTTTCAGATTCTACATTCGACCCAATTTACAACATATGAACTACTAACCGATATATGTGTATAAATGCATAATGGCCAAGCATTTTAATTATGCACCCCATGTGGTTTCATTACTTTGATATTAAAAAAAACGTTTGTTAAATAAAATAAATAAAAAAGACTAAATCACTTGAGTCTTTTCAACGCTGGCCAATGCTCAGAGCACTTAGAATAAAAAACAAAAAACATTTTATTGTCTACTCGGACAAATCAAACGGGCAGAAAGTACCAATGCACAATATATTGAATAATGAACAGTATAATTAAAGCACCAAACCTTGCTGATTGGAATTTCTAAGTTAAACAATTCTAAAATGTTGTGATAAAAAAACATTTTATTTCATGTAAGTTATTTGTTTACATACTACATACGTAAGCACATGGATGCAGAGGAGTTGACAGACGTTCCTTTTTGCATCTGTCAGTGAAGATTGCGAGTAATATCAAAGGTACAGTAGGCCATGATCTCTCTGGCTTGTCTCAGTTTCTGAATAGTTTATGATTTTGAACCAAGGGGTCGTGGCTTAGTTAGAAACAGGGAATGAGAGAAGGCCTCAGGCCAAACCGCACTCTTCAGAGAGTTTGTGGCGTCATACAGAGTTCGTCTGGCACTCGTACAAATTATTGAGCTGCATTTGACTTCTTCAGGCTGAAGTTGGACCAATTCACTGCTACCTTCTGCCGAGTTTGTTTAGCAGAATCAAGGCAAAACCTGTCATGAACACAAACAAAAGAAAAAGTAAGTAAACAATTGAGGTAATACAAAGCAAAAAGAATACGGCTAAGCTTAACAAGCCATTCAAAGTCCTACAGTGGATCATTATTGATTCATTACCAATACCCTGGGGTTGTAGCCAGAGCTGTCCTGGGACTGACAGACAATGCTGTGCTCTTTTTTTTTTTCAATTTTACTGAAGTTGGGATTTAACCACCAACCCATAAGGCAACCACTCTACTACGGTTTCTCCATTATCAGAACAGAACCCGCAAGAACTAGGAATGCCATGTCATAAAACAACCACTTTGGTACATATTGTATGTCACCTACCTTTTGAAGTACTCCACTTCACGGTCAATTTCATCCATTTCAGTTGGATCCACATCTTTAGGCAGGAAAACATCATCTACAAGAATGAAAAGATGACACGTAATTTGCTATTTCAATCACCATGAGTATTTTCTTAATAAGTAAAACATTTCATACCAATTGCAGTGCTGGACTTTTCCCCTTTGTTTTTATTCTTCTTATTTTTACCCTTAACTTGCGGTTGCTGTTGTCCATTTGCCTGATTATTGGGCTGGGCGTTGCTCTGGGTGATCTGTTCAGGCCGTCCTGTTTCTGTGTCTCCTTTTCCCTTTTGAACATTAGTTCCATTTGTTGCGTTTCTCGATGGTTTGCCCTCCTCTATTTTCTTGAGCCCGTTTCTCTGGTTGTCTGTGGAGTGCTGGATATGTTTGTTTGCATGTTTTGAGCCACTGGACACAACTTCTGCGCCTTTTGATTCATTGGTTTTATGAGTTTCATTTGCGAAGATGGCTTTGGCCATTTTGTTAGAATTCTGTTCTGACAAGTGTTGATCCACCTTTTGTTGTAGCTTTTTATTTTTCTTTGACTTGGGGCCACCATTACTAGGTGTAGTATTTTTAAGGTCAAGTGCAACTTCTTTAGTCTTGGCGGCTGCTTGGGCTGGTAACTGATGGGAGTTTTCAGATCCAGTTGAAGTGCATTTCTCAGGGGAACGAACCCTTATGAGCTTGGAGAGAGTGGGGGCAGTGTGCAGCCTCTGGACATCCTTGCTACCAGCACTAGCAGTGACACTAGCACTTGTGGTGGTAGTGTTGGACGAGGATACAGCAGTGCCACTGTCCTCCCATCCGTTTACCAGATCCAAGTGGCTTTTAAAAGATCCCAGAGACAGAGGCGCAAGGTCCAGATCTATCTGCTGCAGGTCTGAGGAGCCATTCAAATGGGAAAGTAAATGGTTGCTCTCAAGTGTTGCTGCTTTTTTGGGGAAGTCGTTGACATCCAAGTTGAGATCATACATGCTGAAAGAGGCTCGGATCGAGTCTTTGATAGTATTCTTAATCTCTTCAAGTCGACTGGTGAGAAAACTATTAACACGCTCAAGTTCCAGCTGTGGCCAGTCGAGCAGCCGGCCACCATCAGAACCCTCAGCGACACCGTCCTCCGCGGGCTCGGGGGGAGTGGAGTGAGGGTCACTGCCAGCCGTACCAGGGTTACCCTGCTGGGCTTTTTCCTGTAAAAAAGATTAGCTTGTAAGCGTAACTCCAAAAAGATTAAATTGAGAGCTACTCAACTAATTCTTAGCTACCTTTTTCTTCTGTTTGTGTCGTGCCCGTTTGGCTGCCTTGGCACTGTTGACTGGTTTGGGCTCGGAACTGTTTATAAAGTCAAGTAGCTCATCTACGTCCCGGTTATCAATAGCACCAGCAGCTGTTAGTTCAGAGTCTTGACGTTGAGGAAGCTCCTCTTTACGCCGCGTCAGACGTGAACGGAGTTTCTCTCGGATTTCTGCATAGTTCCGACTTGTTGGTGCAGCTGGAGGCTGTAAATTTAACAGATACATTGAACATTTGAAATCATGCAACACTGTATTAATATGCGGCACAGTATTTACAAACATGAGGCAATAAAAATAGAACTTCGTACCGCATTGTGACCGAAGAACTCGCAGTAGCAGCAGTCACAGTATTTTCCATCTTTCTGGTTGGTAGAAGAAGAAGCACAAGAGCTCCTCTCAGAGCTGCTGTCCTCATCCTCCCCTTCCTCTAGTTCAGATGATGGATAGCACAATGTCCCATTTGTCAGTTTATGCCCCTTACACGCCTGGTCCCTAAGAAAAGGCACAGAACATTTATTGATTAGCAACACATTTGTATTTGTATTGTATTGTATTGTGTTTCTTTGAAAACGCATTCACATTGTTAATTGTACCAACCTGCATGTTCCAGCTGTTAGATGGCCCACATTTGATGCTGCTACTGTTCCTCCACTATGCCCATTACAAGCATGGGTACAACCTAGCATTGTGGACCCCAGTTTGCCATGCTGTGTATTCATGGCAGGAATGTGGGAGTTCTTACATGGGCTTGGTTTATGAACAGCGGTCGGGCTATCTGGACTAGGTGAATGAAGTTTTGCTGTGGGCCCATGGAGATTTGGTACTAGCGGTGAGAACGGAGCATGTGTCGCAACACCAGTGCCAGAGGTGGAGGTTACATGGCCATGCTGCCCAGAACTTGACTTTGAAGCCAGAAGTGACGAATGTTGTGACGACAAGCCAGTAGGACTATTGGGAGGAACAGACAAGTCTGTATGTTGATGGTGGTCAGTGGAGTGAAAGGCTTCACCTGCAGAAAAGACAGCAACAATGTGGGCCAGTAATGCACAACACATGGGACATATGGCACAATAACACATGTTAACACTCCAATAAATACAGAAAACTTAATACCTGGCGGGGTTGGTCGTCGGCACATTGTTTTGAAGTGCTTGGGAGTGGTTTTGCAATGGTCTGCTGAGGTAGACAAAGAGTTCCCAGCAGAGGATCCACTGGAGTTCTGGGACGAAGGATGGCTGTAGGGGCAAACTTTGGTCCCTGACACTTTAGCAGATTTCCCAGGGGCTTCGTGTACACCTCTTTTTTCATGACATGAAGTTCCCGTTGTAACACCCGGCCCTGACAAGAACACAAGTTGTAATTCAGAACGACAATAAACTCACATTTTTACAGTAATTGTCTCTTATACTTTAGAAACATATAATAAAATCGAACATACAAATCCAAATTGTGTAAAAAGGATCATAATACGCAAAATAAAAATTCAATTGTCCATAATCAAGACAAAGGTCATTCACACAACTACTCACACAATTTCAAAACCTCTTATTTACATGTAGCTATATCACATCCAGCCGTATTTATAGCTATATAAATAAATGAGCCAGCTTTCATCCATCATGCAAACAGTTTGGTCAGACACCTTGCTGGGAGTGCTGTGAACTGTTGTGATTACAGAGATCTCCTCCATTGCTGTGAGTAGAGTTCCAAAGTCCGGACAGTTTGTGGGCAGACAGAAATGAGCTGGGGTCCCAATCCACCGTACTCTGCTCTGTGTAACCGTTCCCACAGCTCTGGGACTTACATGAAGATGAGTGAGACAATGGCACCTACATAAACAAATACCAGTATTAGATCAAGGTTTGGTAAATTATGAGCAAAGACAAGTATTTCTATATTTTTTACAGATGCAGGTTGCTCTTGGGTGCTCCGCCTCTCTTCTTCTTCCACACTCTTGCAGCAACTCTGACAGATCCACAGAGGTACCTCTCCCAACAGGGACTGCGAGAGCGAGGGTACTGCATCAGCAAGCTTTCGTCCCGACGCTTCGCGTAATAATGCCTGGGACAAGGCAGGCACAGCATCGGCCAACTTGGTTCCATGGCCACCAGGAAGTCCGTTAACGGAGTTTGCACCCCAGTCTTTAAACTCTCGGTGACACAGGAGGCAACAAGTATGCATTGGCTGGTTAAAACAAAAAACACATGTTATTAGACATGAGTTTGGGAAATAGATTACTTAACATAAAATGGTTAATGCGCCCTTTGCCTGTTTGATATCAGGACCGTGTGACTGTTTCTATGTAGAGATTGCATGTCTGGGTGGGTTTCTGGTCGAATTGCTCCCCCCCGCCCCCCAAAACCTTCACAATAGGTTAACGTAATAGTACAGCTAGGTACTCCTGACCATGAACTTGACTCAAGCTGTTCTTCCTTCCTGTTCTTAAAATAATGAACAGTACAAATATCTTATCCATTTATCTTTTTATCTGTCTATTTTCATGCACTTGCCCCGCTGGAAATGTTGTCTCTAATTCTGTGTTTCTCACCCATAGTTCATTATAAAAAAATCTATTTTGTGCCAATATAGTGATCCTGTGCTAACACTAAAATAGAGACAGTTGGATACAGTTGGGTGACAACAGTTCAGACTGTTGGCCTCTGACTTCGGACCCGAGTTTCATTGCATTGTTCAATATGGAGTATATTTGCTTAATAGTCTACGACAATTACAATTTGGCCACCCAGAGGAAACATTCGAGACAATAAAGTGATAGTTACTATGTAATGTCAACATCGCCGTTCGTTGTAACGTTAACTATTGGTAGCCTAAACTTAAAAAAACAACAAAACCTTAAAGTTGCTACTGACTGGACTTGCTTTACTAATTAATGTGAAGTGAATATCTAAGTGAAGTACAAGAATCACGTTCACAACACGCTAGTACTAGTAGGTAACCCAGTTAGCGCAATGGCTAACCACAAGCATAAAAATGTAGCTAATGCTAGGAGTAAAAGCTATAAATATAATTTATAAAGGGTGCACGGTGTTGTGCTTTGGTACCGTGGAGCCGATTGAGGTCATTAATTGATTAATATGGCATCCAAAAACTAGCCATATATGTTAATACACGCTGTAACACAGCTTTCAGGCAACCTCGAGAGGTGTGTTACACCGCGACTGAATTTCGTATTGGCGTAATATCAAAATATAGCCAGTGATGTTCAGTTAGCAGAAATATGCTAGTGATAAGCTAGCTAGTCTATGGGTGCGATTTGCTTGCTGCTAGCTACCTGGTTCGCCCTGGTAGTAGCCAGCCTATCCAGCCCTGCATCTCCGCCGCCGCCACCGCCAGCTGCATCGCCGGGAGAGACTGTGCTCTTCGATACGGTCTGCTTTCCTGGGACGATCTCCTTCTGGGTAACCCCCTGCTGCTTGCTTTTCTTCCTTGCCATTACCGATGGTGTTCAGAAAATGCTTTAGCGAAGTTTGCACCAGTTTAAATTATTTTAAAAACACACTTTCGTTTCTTCTTGGACCTCAAAATGTTCTCTATCTCCTCCAGTCAACTAGACAACAGTCAATATGGCGGAGGACTGGCACACTCGGGGGTTCATAGGTTAAAGATAGTACTGGCGAAACGGCTTCAGTCGACTACGTACAGCAACACTACTGCATAATGAGGGAAGTGAGGCGCCACAGCGCCATATTTACTAAGGGCACATGTTCATCGCGTTCGTCATTACTTAAAATGTAACATAAATATGACTGTAGCATTTTATTCGAAAAATGAACATCTCACGATAGAACAATTGGGTGTGCAAAAAAATAAATACGCAAAATGTTCTTCTGAAAATATAGTGAAATCCAATTTAATTTAATTGACTGATATAAAGAGCAATTACGCTGTAAAGTTTGTAAACTAGCACAACAAAAACGTTTAATGAGGAAAACTTGCAATGTGTTTCATTACGTTCATGGGCACGTTCGAGCGACACAGTACAAACTTTGAGAACAGTGGGAGGGGCGCTGAGAGGGCGAGGCGATGACGTACTCTGATGCTTTTACAGACGATGCGATTTGTGATCACCAGAGGAGAGAGTAGCCAAAATATTTAGCCTACTTAAGTAACAGTAACGTTGCTTTCAAATAGTTTTACTCAAGTAGAAGTAAAATGTAGTGACCCAAACAATTACTCAAGTTAAAGTAAAAAAGAGGAAATGTTAGTTACGTTAGTTCTGAATAAATGAGAGAAAAAGTCTGATTCATTTTTAATGATGCCATAAATTGTGTGAGTAAATCGTGATATTTCCAAAGCAAATTATTTAAAATTATTTAGTTATTCATGAAAACATGAATAACTAAATAATTCTTTAGGACAACACTTATTTTAAATGTCAAAATGACGCATTTGCCGCATAATTATTTACTCACAATGGGAAAAGTAACTTTATTTTTACTCAAGTAAGAGTACAGATTCAAGTAGAAGTCAAAAGTACCGTATGATAAAACTATTCTAAGAAGTAGCCTACGATTTCGTAAAAAAAACATACTCGAGTACTTGTACTTGAGTACCGGTAAATGTACATGCACAAGCATAAGAGTTGTGTTGATATTACAGCATTTTAAAAGGGGCACTATTTGTCCTATTGCTGGGTTTCAGGTGACATCACAGCATTCTAAAGGCCTTTAATATTTATACTGGTGGTGGGGCAGGTAAAATTATTTTATTTTTTAGGAGATTTTTGGTGTTATACAGACATATCATGGACCCAGTCAATGATATCAACGATAATTTTTGTAATTCATACAATTTCTTTTTAAATACTACTTGCGAAAGTGTAATGCTGTAAACGGGCTCCTGCCCCCCACATGGTAGTGTGACATCATCACATTCTAGAACCTGAAAACAACCAATAATTGTATTTTATGTTTTTATTCTTCTTATTTATTATATTTTTTTGTTCGACTAGAGCAGAGATGGGTTAACTGCAGCCTTCGACTCTCTTTCCATATAAGGCGTTATATTGAAGTAACTTGCGATATGTGATATGGCTGGGCAATATCGCAATAACGATATTATTGGAATATTTCACATAACCATTTCAACATGATATGTTCCATTCTAATTAAACACACACAAAATATATTCAGAAAATTGTGTCAAAAGAACATCAGGACCAAAACAAAAATTGGTAAACTTAAACTGAACTTCCACACATGTATAAGTTCAATGCATTGTTTGTTTATGTTGTGGCTCCTTGCCACAAGATAAACAATATATATATATATATATATATATATATATATATGATATATATTTACTGAAAGTTCACACAGAAGTAACAGACAACTGTGAAGTGAAAGCAAAATGATACATGATTCTGTTATTTTTCAAAAAATAGAAAAGTGAAAAGTGGGGCGTGCATAAGTATTCATACAGCATTTTTCTGAGTGCATTCAATTGCCTTTATAACATTCCTAATGACAGAAAGTTCACACCTTGCCCTAACCATTAAACAGAGGCTACCTTTGCATAATCTACTTTTAGTATAATTCCAGCTGTTCTGTGAGGGCCTCAGAGCTATGGTCAGAGTGTATTGGTCACTAAACAATATCATGAAGGCCAAGGAGGACACCAGAGAGGTCAGGGATAAAGCTGTGGAGAAGTTTAAAGCAGCGTTAAGTTATACAAAGATTCCCCAAGATTTGAACATCTCACGGAGCACTGTTCAATCCATCATTCAGAAATGGAAAGAGTATAGCACCACTGCAAACTTACCAAGACACGGGCGTCCACCTAAACTAACAGACCGGACAAGGAGAGCACTGGTCAGAAATGTAACAAAGTGCCCCAAGATAACTCTGGAGGAGCTGTGACGTACTGCCACTGAGCTGGGGCAATCTGTACATGGGACAACTATAAGTCATACTCTACACAAATCTGGCCTTCATGGACGAGTGGCAAGAAGAAAGCCATTATTGAAAGGAGACCATAAGAAGTCCTGTTTGAAGTTTGCTAGAAGTCATATGGAGGACACAGCTCCCATGTGGAAGAAGGTGCTTTGGTCAGATGAGACAAAAATGGCGCAAACCTAACACTGCTCATCGTCCTGAGTGCACCATCCCCAGTGTCAAATATGGTGGGGGGAGCATCATGCTATGGGGCTGCTTTTCCTCAGCGGGGACTGGGAAGATGGTAAGAATAGTTGGGAAGATGGATGGAGCCAAATACAGGGACAATTTGGAGGAAAACCTGCTGGAGTCAGCAAGAGAATTAAGGCTTGGGCGGAGATTCACCTTCCAGCAGGACAGTGACCCTAAACACAAAGCTAAATCTACAATGGAATGGTTTAAAAACAAACATATTAATGTGTTAGAATGGCTCAGTCAAAGTCCTGACCTAAATCCTGCTGTTCACAAATGCTCTCCTTCTAATTTGACAGAGCTTGAGTTGTTTTGTAAAGAGGAATGGGCTAAAATGTCAGTCTCTACGCAAGGCAAGGCAAGGCAAGTTTATTTGTAGAGCACAATTCATACACAAGGCAATTCAAAGTGCTTCACAGTTGCATAAAATTACTAGATGTGCAAACCTTGTAGAGTCAAACCCCAGAAGACTTGCTGCTGTTATTGCAGCAAAAGGGGGTTCAACAAAGTATTATTGCATGCTGTATGAATACTTGTGCACGCCCCACTTTTCACTTTTCTATCCTTTGAAAAATAACAGAATCACGTATCATTTTGCTTCCACTTCACAGTTGTCTGTTACTTGTGTGTGAACTTTCAGTAAAAACTTCAAAATAAAATCTTCATGTTTATGATTGTAAACATGACAAAATGTGCAAAAGTTCAAGGTGTATTAGTACTTTCGAGAGGCACTGTATGTATGTATGTGTATATATATATATATATATATATATATATATATATATATATATATATATATATATATACACACACACTAGATATATATATATTTTACATGAACTGTAAGTTGTTAAATGAACCCCAAAAAGTATTATAATAATACATTAAATATTATGTTTGTATACAAATATGGCCCTGTCCTATATACATTTCTAGCTCTTGGTAGAATTTGAACTCTTCTTCATACCCTCTGTAAATTTACAGTTTCCTAATTGCTTGTATACATTATTGACGGTAAACAAAGTATTCATAGTGGACGTATACTAAAAAGAATGAATTGTCACAAAACAAAGACTTTGTAAAGTTTAGGAAACTCCATGGTGTTTGTGGAGCACTTGAACGCGTCACCGGTGTTGGGGTTCTGAGGACCGAAGACGTAGCTCAGAGAGGGCTGGATCTACTACAGATTATTGACACAACGGAGGTTAACCTCACATCTTCTTGCTTTGGTTGTATCCAATAAACATGGAAGGGAACGTTTGCAACATCCAGGTGCTCCTCCGGGCTGCAGAGTTTTTGGAGAGGAGAGAGAGGGGTGAGTATTTTATGTAAACAGTCAGCATAGGAAGTTGGTTATTGTTCAGCAACAAAATGCACAATGAAAGACGTCCGAGAGACTTTAATATCCACAGTATAAACGCATGATATAATGATATGCTCATTTGGGTACCTAAATATTACATTTGAAGTATTTTATTTGCAATTGTGCCGATTTGACTCAGTGACCTACATATCGGGCGCATCATTGTACGCAAAGGCGCCAATCTGACTCAATTTGAAAACAGCGAGCGGCACTGAAGAATCCTGCAGTTGCAACATTGTGTCGTCAGGCTGCGTTTTTAATCTCTTTACGACACATTACTCGTTTAATAGTGCGGCAGCTGGACCAGGACCACATTTATTCTCAAAATTGCCAGTTTTGTGATGGCGCCAAAAGCAAAACATCCAACTGATTGCAATGGCCACAGTTTGGAGTGACTAACTTTACATAGCCTCTATCATTTAGAAAAAGATTTTCGTGCATTACAACATTTGCGTTTTTCTTTCTCTGCTTGTTATTCCATACGACTACAATCTTGCCATTATTACAGTGTAAGTAACTTTGCACCACGCCTGTCTTTTGCAGAGGCAGAACATGGATATGCTTCAATCTTGCCAATCAGCCCAGGTTTCTCTGATAAGGGAAGCAAACAGAAGAGCAAAAAGATAGCTCCTGGTGGTAATAGGTAAATTTCGAACATATAGCACATTGCAGTGGCCAGGAGGATGTAGATTTTATTTAAAATCAGTATTATCTTCCCTTTATTAACAATGCCTTACTACCTGCAGGTCTGTACACAATGAACTGGAAAAGAACCGGTAATGATTATTTAAACATTTTAAAGCTTTTAGTACATATTTTATAGCTAAGCAGAAACATACACACACGCGCGCATCCGTGTAATTCCGTGTAACTCAAAGACATAATGTATTACCCAGACCCTAACCCTGAACCCTAAAACCCTAATCTTAATCCTAACCCTAACCTAAACCCGATTCTAACCCTAACCCTAAAAGCACATCTTGACCCTCAAACAGTCCTTCAAATGTCCTCACTTTCCAAAAATGTCCTCACTCTGTTGGTTACAAACTCAAACTGGTCCTCACAATGTCAGAATTACAAGAACACACACATACATACATACACACATACGTACGTACATACATACATACATATATATATATATATATATATATATATATAATTCTTGTCTTGTAGACGAGCTCAGCTAAGGCTCTGCTTAGAGCAGCTCAAAAAACAAGTTCCCTTGTCGACCGACGTGATGAGGAACACCACCCTAAACCTGCTGAGACGGGCCCAGCTCCATATAAAAGTAAGTGGATCCTTCAGTATTGTCCAAAAACAAAACAGTGGAAAGGAAGTGTTCTTTATTTCTTTAATATGTGTGATTACAGAAGCTGCAGGAGCAGGATGAGCGGGCAGAGCATCTGAAAGGCCGCCTACGGTGGGAGCAAAGAGAGCTGAGGATTCGTCTGGAGCAACTTCAGAGAGGGACCGAGAGGATGAGGAATGACAGTCAGGGTTCAACCATGTCCTCCGAGAGATCTGACTCAGATAGAGGTACGTCTTCCTGCACACATTCTGTCATTTTTGAGTGGTATTTTTCATTATGCAGCTACAATTTGTTTTTGGTACGATGGCCTGAAAAAGTATCTGAAGCTTTTGGAATTTCCGACATTTCTGCATAAAATCACCATCAAACAAAAATGTATCCTGATCGATGTGCCAGACTGATCTGCAACTACAGACAGTGACAGACCCTTCTGTCATTGTTTGCATGTTATCCCCCCAAAAAATATGACGTTTTTAATTAAAGCAGACACTGTTTTTTCATCCGTGTGATTTTGAGAATGATCAGATCACATTTGATGGTGATTTTATGCAGAAATGTGAGAAATTCCAAAAGCTTCAGATACTTTTTCAGGCCACTGTATTCATACAAGTTTCATGATTTTCCATTGCAGAGGATGTGGAGGTTGATGTGGAAAGTATTGTTTTTGATTGTGTGGACACTGAAGGACTGCACATACCACACACAGATGCAGACCACTGTTACTCAAGCTTGGATAAGGTTTGGTTATGACAGAAGTAAACGTGTTCCCACTGGGGACCTCTTTTTCGTTTGGAGGCAAAGAGAAAAACATTCCAAAAACAAGTACAAGTTACTGTACAATCGCTTGCTAATTTTAACAGGATTACATTGGACACGCCTGTCTTTTCCATTTTTGTTTTTTCCAGTGACTACAAGCTAATTATTGTTGATTATGAATGGACTATGTCAAAATGCACTGAAAAGCAGTTAGGATTCATTGGGTGAGTGTGGGCGTGACTTTACAAACAGTGTATTACTTTGCATTAACCTGCCGCAGTGTTTCAAGCTCGAATCAAAAGGCTTTTTTTAATACAGTAAGACCGTAACTTATTCTATGGTGTATTCTGCCTAAATTCAATTTGGTATAGAATTTCATATAGACGTAGCACTAAATTCGTACTTCAGTCTTGTGTAGCATGCACTTAAACTCTATTTTTGTATTATTGTTTTATTATGTAAGTTCTGACAACTTTTCTGTCTTCTGTTGCACAAACTGTACTCATTATGCACTTGGGGTATATCAACTAAAAAAAACAGTAAATTAAAGGGTTACATTTGCACATTTCTGCAGACAAATACTGAAGTACCAAATACTGTTATTTTGCAGCAAATTTAAAGATCAGGTATTCATGAAACAGTTTCCTCTCAGCAGTACTTACTCATGTAGTATTCAGTGCTATGTATTTAATTTCTGAAGGTTTGCAGTTTGCCTTCAGTGTTTATGCAAGATGCCTTATTTACCATGTCTATGCCTTTATGTGTCTCTTCACCCAGTAATATTATGTAGCAACTTTTTGTACTGGTGTAAGCTTTTTGTTTTTTTACGAATAAATATTTTCTATATTTATGCATTGCGACCTCTTTTTTGCTTTTGTGTTCATTTCTACTCCATTTATATAAAACATAAATCAAATTTTAAGACTATTGATTTTATACAGAAAAATACTTTATTCATGACCCTTATTTGTGCATCAACAAATTCAAGTTCAACATAAATAAGGGAGCAATTTTACCTTTTAAAATTTCAGAATCAGAAATGCTTGTGGACCCTTTGTTCCATGAACTAATTAAAGCATAAGACTTACATTTATTACAAATGTCTTTGCATGTATATATTCTGCATAACAGTTTTGTTAATTCATGTCTAAGAATCAAAAGGAAATTACATTTTAGAGTCACAATGTAGAGGGAAAGGTTTGAGGAAAAGTTAATGTTGCCACGTTTTAATTATTTGATGGAAGAACCACCTTCAACTGTTCCACACCAAGATACTTATCACTGGTAAATACCAAGATAGTTTAGTATTAATATGAAATCGGCATTTACAGCTTATAGAGCGGACAACTTATGCCCAGGATCAAAGCATATAAAACAAATAAAATAAAATAAATTCAGATCAGTGTCGGCACCACCAACACCATTCAGTCATTTGCAGAGCTCAAACATATTGTTTCTTCTGTGCATGTGAGGCAAGTCCTTTAGCTTTCTCTTTAGCTGCCAGCGCCGTCTCCCTTGCTCTCTCGGTTGCAGTTTCTGCTAAGGTTCTTGTAGGCGTTTCACCTGCAGAAGAAACAAAAAGAAACTATAGTTATAATAGCATGTTGTGCCAAACCAATTATAGCAGCTAATCTTGACATACCCTGCATTTTGGCCAGCACAAATTCAAAACCTTTCATTGTCTTTGTAACGCTGGTCTTAAATCTTGCAAGTCCAAATTCCTGAAAAGTGAGGCAGACACTAACTATAAACATGTATTTGATAAGAAAATGTAAAGCTTATATGTTACAGTCAATACGAGCAATCACAACGTTGTCACGTCCGGGAGCTGTGTTAATTTAATTCTTTAAATAAATAATAAGTACTAATCTAAGGCAAGGCAAATTTATATAGTACATTTCATACATGACTGCAATTCAATGTGCTTAACAATAGAGAAAGAACGATTAAAACACAAAGTAATGCTGACTGACTGACAGGCAGCTCTGGTCAACTTATGGATACCCAGACTAGAATAAACAATTCTACATTTAGTAGAATTGTTTATTGCCCTTTTACTTTGCTGACCTGAATTGCTCTTGAGAGACCATAAACATTGGAAGTGATCCAAGCTTGTCTTTTAATCTGAGTCCAGCTGCCATTCTCAGGATTTATGCCATACTCGCACTGCTCTTCCACAGACTAGAAGAACAAACAAATGAGGAAGGTAATACAATGCAGGTTAAATAATAAAACAGAAGCAAAACGGCAGTACCATCAGGCGAGCATGAGTGATGTTCCATGTAAGTGTTGTCATGGTCCGCTTCTGAGGGTCTACAACAGAGTCCTCAATAATGTATGCTAAACTGGACATTTTCTTTGGAAGATACCTCTCCATCCATCGAGGTGCTCGGCTAGTTTTGGTCAAAAGACGTCTGGAAATAAGGCAGTTGGAGGGCGTGACCTCTCGAAAAATTATGTCCTCAGTCAAAACATGGTTACTGTGGACAAGGATACAATTAAAATCTCTTACACTTGCCTAGAATTTTTTATTTTTCAACAAAACAGTATATGTAAAGCATCCGTTAACCACATAGCACAATTGCCCAAGTCATTTTGTATTGTTACAATGGCAATAAGAGAAAAACAATGTGTTTCCTAGGGTTAGGTTTCCAAAAACAGTGGAAAAATGAATTAGGCTAACGATACGCTGCAGCAGGTTCTAACAGTGTAAATTAACAAACACCTCTAATTATTTAAGTGCACCGTCTATTTGAAACCTCCTCCTTTACCCTATAACGCATGCACCTGTTATTTGAGACACCATAGTTAACAATGTTTTATGTTCAGATCCTTACCTATAAGGGTTGGGATATCGCTGCCAAAATGCAATACAAACTTGGTCCCAGGTACTTTTAAGTAGACCTGCACAGCAGAAATACTTCACCATTGTTCCCTATATTTGTTTGGGTAGAGCCTGTGGAAATGGAAACACATTTTGTTGCTGCTGCTTTTCACTTTACAACTTCAGGATTACAGTCTGTTACTATATGTTAGCAATACATGATGAGGATAGACATATTCTGAAGTAATGGTACAAAAGACGTTTACAACCTGTCATGCGAAAATCAATAACGAACTAACGTTAGTCGGTGCGGCAGTAGTAGATTCTGAACCCATTATGATTCATATCAGTAAAGATTACGGCCATGTTTGTCACGTCCGCACTCCCTGCTACAGTTCCCTGTTTAGCATTAGCTAGGCTAGCATTGAGCAAGCACAGCTCAAGTGTTTATTCTGAAAAACATAATGTCCAATAATAATCATTTCCAAAAATACCTGCTCATATACGATAGTCAGGAGAAGACTACAGTCTGCATTTTCAGGTGTTCAAGAATAACTTCTCCATTCATCGCACCACCGCTTCACGGCATGTGTCATCCGTGAGCTCAGCTCTGAGAGAAGGTCAAACACCAACGACATATCCGGGTGGTACGTGCAACGCTGGCCTTGGGCAGCAGGGGGCGGCAAAGCACTGTCTGAAGACTGCAGCTCGATTCAGCCTTCCCTGGGGTGGCCCCTGTCCAACCATGTATGCACCATATCTTAATGTTTTTATCCCATAAAAGGTAACATGCCTAATGTCTAGAGCAAGGGTGTCCAAACGTTTTTCATCGAGGGCCATATATTGAAGTTTATATGAGGTTGAGGGCCACAGACCAGTGTTCAATGCAGTGAAACATTCAACTGGATGCATTTAAGACAAATTTTAACTGTGTCCCACATAATTTTTTAGACTTGGACGCTTATGCAGCTCTGTCTCACAGAAAAAAAAATCGTGTTTTTTTTAGGCTATAATTAAGCGGTTTGATTACATTTGTTGTAAAAAAAAAAAAAAAAAGTACCATCTTTAGCGATGTGTGCCAATTCAACAAGAAGCTTGAGGGCCACCACAAATTGGTCTGAAGGCTGTATTTGGCCCCGTGCCGCACTTTGGGAACCACTGTAGAGACATTATTATCGGATCTTCGCTACTACACTCATTCTAGATACGACTTTGGTTTCTTTCAGATTTAATTTTATTTTGGCAATGGTTTGTGCAACATTTTCCTCACACAAGATAAAGTATATCACAAGCACTACAGTTTTTCAAACATTGTCTTATTCATTTACACAAGAGGCACTGAATGTTTTGCTGTTTTTTATACTCTATACTCTAACTCTGTTGTGCAATGGTGTTCTGGTTAACATTAAATTATCTATAGTAGAAAATATCATTATGTAAAAACATATATATATATATTTTTACAGAGCTTTTTGCCTGAAAATGTAAAACTGCTCTCCATCTTCTGCAATGAAGCGATGGAGATTCTCATAAAGTTTACTCTGGTTCCTTGAGCAGAACAATTGTATATAGAACATATCCTATTATCAATCCTCAGTCACTTACAGTAGGTTTGCTTGTGACCAGACAGTGTAAAACAACAACAAAACAAAGTATAATAAAATATAAATAAAAATATTATTGATACGCTGGCTGTTGGTTGTTCTAATGTCTTTAAAAATGGAGGTAAATGTGACAATAAATTACAGATATTATTTGAGCACATGAATAATGTACACTATATACAGAGTCAAAAACATATACACATTAAACATATTTTTTTCACAATGGAAGGAGCTTTATATAAAGCAAACTTGCATGCAAAGCCTTAAGAAGTTTACCAGTAATGTAAAATACAGTGCCTCTCGAAAGTATTAATACACCTTAAACTTTTGCACCTTTTGTCATGTTTACAACCCTAAACATAAAGATTTTATTTTGAATTTTTTACTGAAAGTTCACACACAAGTAACAGACAAATGTGAAGTGAAAGCAAAATGATACATGAATCTGTTATTTTTCAAAAAATAGAAAAGTGAAAAGTGGGGTGTGCATAAGTATAAACAACTCAAGCTCTGTCAAATTAGGAGAGCGTTTGTGAACAGCAGTTTTCAGGTCTTTCCACAAATTTTCAATAGGATTTAGGCGCATTGAGTTGCCTTGTGTACGAAATGCGCCGTATAAATAAAGTTGCCTTGCCTTGCCTGGGTCAGGACTTTGACTGGGCCATTCTAACACATTAATATGTTCCAATGCAGATTTAGCTTTGTGTTTAGGGCCATTGTCCTGCTGGAAGGTGAATCTCCGCCCCAGCTTCAATTCTCTTGCTGACTCCAAGGCAAGGCAAGGCAAGTTTATTTGTAGAGCACAATTCATACACAGGGAAATTCAAAGTGCTTTCACAGTTGCATAAAATTACAAGAAAACAGATAAAATCAATCATTAAAACATCAACATAAAAAAATATCAATTACAGTAAAAGGCAAGAGTGCTGATAAAATACTTTCAGTTTTCATATGCACGGGTAAAAAGAGCTGTTTTCAGCCTGGATTTGAACATTGTCAGAGTTGAGGCCTGTCTCACATCCTCATGAAGACTGTTCCAGATTTTAGCTGCATGAAACTGAAACGCAGCTTCACCAGCTCCAGCAGGTTTTCCTCCAAAATGTCTCTGTATTTGGCTCCATCCATCTTCCAAACTATTCTTACAATCTTCCCAGTCCCCGCTGAGGAAAAGCAGCCCCATAGCATGATGCTCCCCCCACCATATTTGACACTGGGGATGGTGCACTCAGGACGATGAGCAGTGTTAGGTTTGCTCCATACATAACGTTTTGCATTTGGGCCAAAAAGTTCAATTTTTGTCTCATCTGACCAAAGCACCTTCTTCCACATGGTAGCTGTGTCCTCCATATGACTTCTAGCAAACTTCAAACAGGATTTCTTATGGCCTCCTTTCAATAATGGCTTTCTTCTTGCCACTTGTACATGAAGGCCAGATTTGTGTAGAGTACGACTTATAGTTGTCCCATGTACAGATTCCTCCAGCTCAGTGGCAGTACGTCGCAGCTCCTCCAGAGTTATCTTGGGGCACTTGGTTGCATTTCTGACCAGTGCTCTCCTTGTTCGGTCTGTTATTTTAGGTGGACGCCCATGTCGTGGTAAGTTCGCAGTGGTGCTATAATCTTTCCATTTTCGAATGATGAATTGAACACTGCTCCGTGAGATGTTCAAATCTTGGGAAATCTTAGTATAACGTAACGCTGTTTTAAACTTCTCCACAACTTTATCCCTGACCTCTCTGGTGAGCTCCTTGGCCTTCATGATGTTGTTTAGTGACCAATACACTCTGACCATAGCTCTGAGGCCCTCACAGAACAGCTGTAATTATACTGAGAGTAGATTACACACATGTGGCCTCTATTTAATGGTTAGGGAAAGGTGTGAACATTCTGCAGTCATTAGGAATGTTATAAAGGCAATTTAACGCACTCAGAAAATGCTGTATGAATACTTATGCAAGCCCCACTTTTCACTTTTCTATTTTTTGGATAATAACAGAATCATGTATCATTTTGCTTTCACTTCACAGTTGTCTGTTACTTGTGTGTGAACCTTCAGTAAAAAAATCAAATTCAAATCTTTACATTTAGGGTTGTAAACATGACTTTCGCAAGGCACTGTATATGACCATTTAAGTTTAAAGGCTCCATTTGAACAACTCTATACCACAAGCTAGAGCAGAGTGGTGTGTGTCCAGTATTACTTTATTTTACACTGCAGTTGGTGGGTGACCGCCATTTCGACCATTCAGAGTCAGTCTTCGAATAGAGCGGGTCCTAAAAGAGCCTTCTGGATGAAAAGAGTCTTGCTTGTCCTCACAGCGGAAGACCATGAGGAAGCCATTTCTGTAGTTTTTATTCATCCACCCGTACAGCAGAGGGTTGGTGAAAGTTGAGCACATTGCCACAATATGAAACACTGTGTAAATCAGTTTGTACTCTTTGAACCTCAGGACTAGGTCCATATCACTGGCCAGCTGAAAGGCATGGAATGGCAGCCAGCAGATAGCAAACACCACTACCACCAACGCTAACATCTTGGTGGTCTTTTTGCGCCGATTGATACTGTCGTTACGAGTGGATGGGCTGATGTGGTTCTTTAGCTTTACCCAGATACAAATGTAAGCATAACTTATGATTGCTAAGGGAATTATGTATTGTAGAAGAAGCATTGAAAGACTATAGATGATACTACTGGTCCTGTGCGGCCACATTTCAGAGCAGACAGATATGCGGAGGTTTATGGTGAGAATTTCCTCATATCGGTACTCTCTGAATATGGCCAAAGGTGCAGCAAGAACAGCAGACATGGTCCAGGTTAGTGCCATAATCAGAAAGCTGGAATGCCAAGTTAGGCGCCTTCCCAGGTGAAACACTATGCACCGGTACCTCTCCAAAGCTATTACAGTCAAAGTCAGGATAGATACATGCACACTCAGGGCCTGGGCAAAGGGAACTGTATGACACAACAGGGCTCCAAATTTCCACTCATCCATCAACGTGTATACCAGGGTGAATGGCAAGCAGAAGGTATCCACTAGGAGGTCTGCCAGTGCCAGGTTTGCAATAAAGAAGTTAGTCACAGTTCTCATATTTCTGTAGCGTACAATCATGTATATGACAAGAGCATTCCCCAGCAGTCCGAATAGGATGATGAGAGAATAAGCAGTGATCAGCGTAATCTGAACCCATGGGTGTTTAGTGATGTCCGTGTGGAAACCATGAGGGAGTAAACCCGTGGAGCCATTTTGGAGCATCATATCTTCAGTGTCATAAGCATCGCCTTCTCCTGTGCTGTTGGATACATCCGGTGGACTCATCTTGATTGTAGCCTCTTGACGGCAGCGATGACACCTAAAAGATGCAAATAAAAAGGTGATCTGAGGAGAGCAGACGGGCAGCCGTATGCACAACAGTTACAGTTAAATATTATTCAAGTGCGTGGTTAAGCGTGTGGCATTATGGAAAGCACACACATTGAAGGCTCATTTGAATGAGTTAATTAGATAATTAAATTGATTTGTTGTGTTTGTTTGCTTGGACATTACATTCTTTTGTTTTTTGTTGTGTTTCATTGTTTTAATGTTTGGTGCAGCCCTGTGAGGCAACTCCTGTTGTGATATTGGGCTATGCAAAAATGACTGATTGATTGATTATATGGTCTGGAGAGTGCATGCCAATGAACATGGAACACATGCATGCCAACACGCCACACCGGATTGTAGCCGTGGGCTAATTTCCATCCGCATAGGGCGGAAATGTAAACTTCATACAGAAAGGCTCTGTCCTGCTGGGGATCTTTTAGCTGTGAAGCACAAGCACTAACCACTGCTCCACCGTGCTCACGCATTTCCTATAAATACATTTACATTTTTTGGGGGCGACGGTGGCGCAGATGGTAGAACGGGTCGTCTCATGATCGGAAGGTCGGGGGTTCGAATCCCGCCTCCTGAAGGTGCACATTGTCGTTGTGTCCTTGGGCAAGACACTTCACCCTCCTTGCCTCCAGTGTCTGCGTACACTGGTGTATGAATGAGAGTGTGAATGGGCCCCCTATGAGAGACCAACAGGCCCGTTTGGAACCGTTTGGAACCATGAGGCCGTCCTCCCGTGGACCCACCACCTGCAGGAGGAGCCATAGGGGACAGGTGCCATGTGACTTGGGCAGCTCCAACAGCTGCCCCCACGACCCGGCAACGGACAAGTGGGAGAAAATGGATGGATGGATGGACATTTACATTTCTTTGTGTGTTTTTCTAACTGTTATTTCTAATTTGAATACATGTACCTGGGTAAAATCAAAATGTTGAACAAGCCAAGTCAAAGCTACGTCATTAGAACTACATGAAGATATGGTAGTCATTCACAGTAATATGACATATCACATCTTAAATAATTCATTAATGTCATTAGATGTAACATGCTGATGATTTATGTTGGATGCAAAGAGCTTTTTGTTCAGTGTGTTAATCTGACATTTCCTATTTGCAGTGTTACGTACTTTTACATCCTTGTGAGTCATCAAATGCTTTAAATGAAATCTAGCCTATTGTTTTGATGTAGGAACAAAGCTGTTTTTTGAGAGATCAGCTAATTGGTGATGCTGCCCCATTGATTATAAAATGTTAAGGATTAACTTGATAAATAGAATCATAATTATAGTCAGTAATTACTGACTACCAAATGACAAAATAATAATACTTTTGCTGCAGGAGTATACTGTGATGATATGTGCCCAAGTCTACTGAGAGAATATCTATATGCATCTTTTGAGCTTAAAATGAAAAAGATGTAGTTAATAGAAAAGAAGACCAACATACCCAGAGGCTCAAATTACAATTAAGGAATAAACACTGTCGCAGCCTCCCAGAAAACCAAACCATACGGACTGTGACAAATGCACGCGGTGGGGATTTGTCAGGCAGACCAGAGGCGACAGCTGCACTTTACAACGGATCACTCCGATCAGGTAATCCGTGACTTGAAGCCCCATCAATATTCAAAACAATAGCCCCGACCCATACATTCGCATTTGAATGAGCGTAATAAGTAGCCTATTAAATCAAATAATGGTGCGGTGCGTAGGCTACTTATTGGCTCGATTTTAAGTTTTTTTTATTGTGCCATTGCTATTCATTTACGAAAAGTTTGAAATGACGTAGAATTTTGAGCACTCGGCCAAGATGTGGACAAATGAACGTAAAATATTTGATTTCATTTGCACCATCACCTCCAATAATATCTGACAAATTAGATAAAAATAGGTAGCCTACCCCAGAGCAAACGTGAGTCTGCTTTCACCGCACAAAAAAGTATTAGGCTATATGTAGAGATTTAGACTCACCTTTTATCACTATGTGTCCTTTAGCATGCGGGTCTTTATTCCAAAGTAAAACACTGGAAAAAATCTCGAAGCTCCTCCCAAACTGAAGCGCCGGGTGCGCATCTTGAGAGTAGACCATGCGCTCCAGAGCAGCAGCACCGACTGTCCACGCCAGCACCAGCGCTGCAATTACAATACATCTCAAACACACGTGTCCCACCTTTTGGACTGGACCATGGTTAGAACGCATATGACTATGCTAAAGAAAGGGGCTAGCCCTTTTGTATTTAAAACAAATAAATCCAAAACACTAGGTCATTTCATTGTCTCTGCTTTTATTTTCACTTGAAGTTTATTTTTTTATTAATAGGTAAACTACTGCACTCATAGCCCGTTGGCTACAGCTGTGAGCCATGAGGCATTATGTAGAAACCATATGATCCGATTTACTTAATTTCCTGCTGCAACAATGAAGATGTGAAATGTCTATTGCCTCCGATTTGTTGACGTCTCTTAAAATAGATTAAAGTCTACAGATGGTGCATTGTTATTTTTAGATTTAACTAATTTGTGTTCTTTGGGATTAGGAAAAAGATTCAATACACAACAATATAGTATTTCTATCAAATTTAACATTTAAAATTGCTATTCTGAAAGGGAAATGTGTGAACTACATTTCCATCGCCGCTGAGGCTTGCCTGGGGTAATCTGCCAAGAACATTGGGCAACTGTGCAGAACCTGAGGACTCAAGATCTTGAATTGTCTGGATTCAGGAGCACTGGAGGTTTACCCTATGGCCATGGACTGGGGGGAACTGGAGTGTTGAAACCCACACAGACAGAGGGAAAGAATGCAAACTTCACACAGAAAAGTTAGTAAGTGCTTTATTTGTCAATGTACAACCGTACAACAAAATTGTGTTCAGGTGTTAGTCCTGAGCCGCTGCGACTGAGCATGCCGCCACTGTGGGTCAACATGTTTTTGGAGGTAAGGGAAACCGGAGCACCCAGAGGAAACCTGGCTGACTGCCTTCAGTACTTCTCTGAAATGGTGTAGCGCCTCCCGGATTTTTCCCGGTTTCAGGGCGTGGTGTCCTGCACTGGTCAGTTCCTCCACCTCCTCCTTCCGGTTCCTCCTGCGCAGCTCCCTCCGCTCCAACCGTCTTTCTCCACCATCTTCTCCTTTGCCCCTTTTTTGTTTCCTGTAGCGCCTCTTGTCACGCCTCTACTGTACTGCAGGTGTGGGGGGCTCTTGGTGCCTCTTCAGTGTTTCAGAAGAAATTTGTAGGTCTCAAATGTCTTTAGCATAAGCTAAATGTTTTGTTTACTTTAAAAAAACAGCTTTCAGTAAAATTTGCAGTAAAACATAAATAAATAAATCAAATCCACTGAATCCCCCCAAAACACGACAAAGATGTACAAAAGCATCCAGCAAACCAAGGTCAAACACAGAAACCAAATGCAGTTCAACACAGCTGAACCAAGACAGAGGGAGGTTGCTTCTTGTTTACGCATTGCCATCAAACTGTGGACAGACAGAACAGCTAACTACCTAGCCCTGCTCAACAAACAAAAGTAACAGAGAAGATATAGTTTCCCTCAAGATGAGTCTAATTTGCTGCATCAGACATGTCTTCTGCTGTCTGGGGTCAGACTCAGATCAATAACTTCGTTTAAATGGTGTTTAATTTGATTATGCTGTCATAGATGATTGACTCAGTTATTGATTCGTGCATATTGCTTTTTAGTCATTTCGTTCTTCAATGTGGGCATGCCACAGTCAAATAAAATGTTCTGGCTATATTCTACTGAATTTTTTTTGTGCTTGTTCGTATGTATTTCTGAATTTCTTTAACAATACATTCACATAGGGCTACGGATTATGATTAATTACCTGCAATGCAATGGTCATCCATCTGATCTTGCTGACCAGCGTCTGTGAACACATTTGCAAGGTACAGAGCCATTAGCCAGTGATTTGATAATTATTTATGTTTACTAATGTTTTGCTTATATTATGTCTATTGGAGCCTCTGCAGTGTTCAGTCACTTTATCTGTCACAGCACAACATTGTCCTCAGTGGGCAGATGGAAAAAAAAAACGCAAAACTTGAAAGAAAAGGGAAAAAAAGGTAATTCGAGGTTTGAAAATGAAATAGCAGTGCTTCTGTATAGGCGAATAAAAACATAGATAGACATAATGATAAAAACACGCCTAGTTAATGTTTATGTTTACAGTAAAACGGGGAGACCAATCAAATAACTGAATTTCACGCATGCGCAGTACAAGTAATCGTTGTTCCTGTTTCACCGAGTAACAGAACAACAGCACAATCCAGATGAAGGCAACATTTTAAGTCTTTCCTTGAGATTTTACTCCGCATAACAGTTGCTGTAAGTTTACTAAAGTGTAATATTAACCTTTATTGTCACGCTTGTTCCTTACACGGTGATCTCAACGCCTGTTACTAGTTTGCTTGCGTGCGGTGTCAAAGCAAAACATTATCACGCCTGACTAAACTTAAACGCTGTTGTATTTTTACACCACTATAGGTTTACTTATGATTTCGGTGATTGAACACATTATTTCAAACATGTGGAAAATATATTGCATTCGCATTTTTTATTTTTTATTTTACATTTAATACGGATCTAAAATAGAGAGTACACTTTGTTCCCAGTCAGCTGACTACACGTGCCAAGTATGTCAGAGGGCGCGCCTTAACTTTCTGTTTCTTTTGCTTTGCACAGACTTATTAAAGAACCAAGTTTCGTCGCCATGGCTGAGAGGAACTTGCGAGAAGAGCTGACATGTGTGATTTGCTGTGACATGTTCAGGGAGCCCGTAATGTTGGGTTGCATGCACCGCTTCTGCAGACCGTGCATCACCAGGTACTGGAGGGGGACACTAGGCCCAGTCACATGCCCACAGTGCCGCAAAGAATTCAACCATAAGCAGCTTCAGACCGACTACCTTGTGACTGCCATGGTGGAAAAGGTCAGAGGCTCCTGTTCGTCTATCAAGGACCAGGAGGTGAGTTTTAAAAGGGAGTTATTTCATACTCAAAGCACATTTAATCATGTTCTTTCTCTGCTTCATTTGCTTCTTGGAAATGATAATATGGCTTGTCCAATTATCCACAACAAACTGCCTTTGTGACCCTGCGCTAATGTGCATCGAGTGCATTTATAATCCAATTTCCACCTTACATTTGTTTATTTTACTGGAAGACCATTATTTAACACAATTTGCCTGCTCTGCTCAGAGCAAAGTTCACTCAACACTTCTATGCAATATTTTTTGTTCCCATTTGACATGATTTAGGCCTTAATTCACATACAGAAAATACACTTTACAGCCCCTGAAAAATAAACCTCTCATGAATTTTAATGTTGTTCAACATTGACAGTCTTGACTGGTGGTATTTCATTGTATGCTGCACCTCTGACCCAAAAGTATTATGGAGTTTAGTCCGGTACTATATACATCAATTTAAGAAACTTTGTTAATTGCATCATTAATTTAGATTCCCTTTCACACCACATACTTCCTTGAAAGCTAAATGGTTGTCTAATTAGCAGCCTAATTAAATACACAATTAACTATTGACAACATTATTGGACTCAGTCAGACCTGCAGAGAACAAACTCTTTGCTTTCAAAAACTAATTTGATTCACTCTTGGTTATAGAAGCAAGTAAAAGAGGCTTTGGACCATCACCGGCTGAATAAAGAGGACATCATTAACATAATTCACAAAGACCAAGACAAAATGGATACCATAAAGGTACTCTCTCCTGGTGGATCCCACGAGATAGCAGCACTTAACAGATAAGGCGTCCAAGCCTCTCACTAATGGCTGTTTGCACTATGTAATTACAGGTGTTTTAACTTCATAACTAATTATGCATCCCAGTGGTTTTGTGACATACTATTTACTTGCGTACAATCGCAGAACAAAACCTTCCATTATCTGTCACATAATAGTATTAGCCATATTGGACCACACAGCTGCCTTCAGTTGGTGTTGATAGAAATAAAAACATCTGATATGAGCGGCAGATGGTAGATAAAGGCAGCACATGCTATGGTGCTGAACAGGAAATCCGTCTTTACATATAATTGATGTTCAGATCTGTGAATGATAAGCCTGACACTATTACTTGCATGTATAATTTTTTTTTAAAGTGTTTAATTTAAGGTGTCAGTCTACACAAATAAAATCAATCACAATGGTAACAGATTGTCAGTGGTCAAGAAAAGTGGTCTTATTGGACTGGACTGGATCTAGCATTGAATTCAGTAGTTACTTCATTTTCTATAAGCATAAACTCTCTTGCCACCAAACTTATATTATTTGATCAATACACGAGTTTCGAGCGCCACGCAATTATTTTTAGTAACCCCCTGATTTTATGTGTCACTACATGGCTTAAAGTTTTCCGGCACCGTGCCGGAAATCCGGCGTGAGGGGAAAAAATTAAAATAAATAAAATCACTTTTATTTTATTTTAAATATATAAATAAATAATGATTGCTGTCATTTGAAAAAGGTTCAAGTGTGTTCTACCAATTGTATGAAAGGATTGCGTGTGAATAGCGCAACAAAACACAGCAAATCAGGAGTAGACTGGCGCGGGTCTTTTGGCCAAGGTTGTGTTGTGAGCGCGCTCGTGATTGCTGTGTTCGAGTCAGCCAGCGCAACAGCTAGCACGAAAACTACACGAAACAAGTTTTCCAGCGGAATGGAGCGCAACTTTTTGAAAACTGGGGAAAATATCGCCGTAGTAGACGAGAGAGTTAAAAATAAATGGCGCTGGTCGTGGATGGAGGAAAAGGGCCGAGATAATAGACTTTTTGGCAGCTGGTGCAGAAAATTGAGAGAAGCTGGTGCTAGCTTCTGCGTACTGTGCTCCAGGAAGCTAATCTATGCTACAAGTGGCAAGAAAGTTTTTCGTCGCCACGAACTAGACAGTCGTCACATTGCAGCTGTCCGTTCTCTACCTCACACAACTACGCCACCAGGAGCGACCACTACCAGTGAGACCCCTACTTCAATGACTGACCACGTCTGTCATTCAGAAGTCCGTCTGTGTACCTTCATTGCAGAACATGATTTATCGTTTACCATTGCTCAACCACTGGTACGACTTTGTAAAGAGGTTCTATGAATCATAGAATGATCACTAATAAGCGTTTTTTATAATCGCCTTTATACGCTCATACATATAATTTATATCTTTTTTTTTTACATTATCACACAAATCCAAACTAGGGGTACTTGCAGAAAGGTCTTGGCAAGGTGAGGCTTTACATTTAAGTGACAATTCAATAGTCAGATGATGTATTTATTGCCAACAACTGATGTTTCTAATAAACATCAGTTGTTGGCATTAAATAGATATAAATTATATGTATGAGCGTATAAAGGCGCTTATAAAAAACGCTTATTAGTGATACATAGAAGTTCAGGCTCAGGAATTTTTTCAACTTTAACCCATGGTCACTATCTATAGACCGCCCAAAAGATGTCTCCTTTTTATTAATGAATTCTCAGACTTTCTATCAATTTTACATGGCTCCTAATATGATAATTTCTGCCGAGTTTTTAAATGTTCTTAATTATATGGATTTCACCCAAAACGTCACGCAGCCAACTCACGAGAAGGGACACAGTCTGGACCTAGTCATCACGTATGGCCTGTCCACTACTGTGTCTTCTATCGACCTGGCCGTCTCGGACCATTACTGTGTGTTTTTTAATCCTCGGCAAAAACTGTGAGGAAACGTAATTTTACCCCTGAAGTGGCTGCAACATTTATTGATGCTTTACAACAAATTGCTCCTGCGATTTTATTGTTGACAATTTTAACAGTAAACTACTCATCGCCCTCGATGCAGTTGCACCATTCAAATATTCCGTGCTCAACAAAAGACCTACAATACAGCAAGGCAAGGCAACTTTATTTATACCGCACATTTCGTACACAAGGCAACTCGATGCAATAAGAAATGCAAGAAATACATTATTTTCCACAATAATCACCAACCACAAAAATAACCCAAAAGTCCTATTCTCAGCAATAGAAAATGTTTTAAACCCTGATTTTAACAGACCTCCTTTAAACCCCACAGACGCTCCCTGTGAGGCGTTTGCAGACCACTTCAGGGGAAAGATGGACACTATCAGATGTAATGTTTTATCTACCCAAAGTAACACGATTTTAAATGCATCTGGTGGTCTGTTTGTTCCAGAGGAAACACTGCACAGGTCCAGGTTAATGCCGAGATGCTTGATAAAGTTTTATCTTCAGTGAGGCCCACCACATGTCTTTTAGAACCGGTCCCAACCCCGTTTTTTAAAACATTCTATGGATCCTTTAAAGACGAGCTTTTACACATGATGAATTGCTCTCTTCAGACAGGGGTCTTTCCTGCTGCCTTTAAGGGGGCGGTATCTCGGACCTGCCTGGTGTGTTCCTTGTTCTTCATGATGCTCTCTGCGCTTTAAACTGACCCCTGAGACTAATATAGTCTCCACTTTTGGACACCTTTGTGAAGAAATAATTAGACATACGTTCATATCTGCTGAAAGATATGACTTTGAACTTTGTGTCAGTTTTTGTTTCATGTGAATTGGCCCAGGAATTACAGAGATATTAGCAATGATTTAAGACTATAAATCTGCATTTTGAGTGTTACTATGGTTACGGCCGTGGAATTTTCAGTTGCCCTCCACCTCAATGTTAAACTATAGGCTCTTTAGAATGTTGTGATGTCACGTGAACGCTACCTATTGTTAGCGATCCCTCTAATCCCATTACTATTTAGTTTCTTTAAGAGTATTTCATGATCGGTAGTGTAAAAAGCTTTCTGGAGGTCTATGAATATACCCAAACAGTACAAATTATTGTCAATATTGTTGGTGACTTCTTCGCTTAGATTGATTAGAGCATGTGCAGTTGACCTATTGTTTCTGAATCCATACTGACAGTCACTAAGTACATTATGTTTATTCACAAAGCTGTCCAGGCGGGCAGCAAAAAGTAAAAAAAAATAAAATAAAATATGAAGAGATTATTTTACACTGTGACGAGAAATCTCGTGGTAATTTGATCAATTTAATGTATGTATGTGTGTGTGTGTGTGTGTGTGTATATATATATATATATATATATATATATATATAATGTGATGCCGGGCATATTGTTTTAAATGTTGTAATCTGTAAAGCACTTGGTGATACCCTTCTGTATGAAAAGCGCTTTATAAATAAAGTTTGATTGATTTTCCTATTATAAAAGTGTTACTTTTGATTTTGAAAACTAAAACCTTTACAGATTGTTTCATATTTAACTAGAAATAGCAAATGAGGCATAACGGCTTATGAAGCTTACTGTTACACTTTGTGCCCTAGAGAGTATGTGCAGATGTTGAAGTCCGTGTGCGGGGGGAGTTTAGAGCTCTTCATCAGATTCTGCAGGATGAGGAAGACTATGCACTGGAGCAACTAAAAAAAGAACAGGATGAGGAGCTGGAGAAGGTCCGCCATCACCTGGAGCTCATAGAGAGAGCCCTGAGGGATCTTGAGGAGAACATAAGGATGCTTGAGAAAGCCAGCAGCACCATTGAGCAAAACACCCTGACCCAGGTAAAGGCAAGGAACAACTTCAATTAGCAATTGCCAATACATGTAAAATGCAGTACTTCAAGGGAGCTGTCAGACTGCAAATTACACTCATTTTATTGTGTTCGATTGTTGCATGATTTAATTGAGATGTTTTTTGTTGTTTTTCAATCAAAAGCTAACATAATTTCATTTCCTTCCCTTCAGCTCCCCCAGCTCAGGTAAGCTTCATTTTACTGATTGATTTTGTGCCCATTGCCTTTATGCACCTGTCAAATACTTATCTGATTGCATCCCTTATTTATTTCCGCTACCATTTTGTCCAGAGAAAAAATGACCCTTTGCGGGTACAAAATGAATGTTTTGTTTTTGTTCTTGACAGACCATGCATCCAAGTGCAATTGGCTCCAGACTTTGATGCAAATGCTTTCAGCCACAAATATATAGCCCCATTACAGTACATCACATGGAGGAAGATGTACAAATCTCTGAAGCCAGGTAATTTCCGATCTGTGCGCCTCATTAGTGGCCAGTATTCAGTGCAAAATGAGCCCCCTTATAACAATAGCAGTGTTTAATCAAACAATCAAAACAGTATTTATTAAAGGGGCTAAGGACTGTTTAATGAAGGCCGTCTTTTAGTCAAAACGTCTATTGTGTATTATAATCAATCTATTTAATTGTTTCACCCGTAGGTCTTTCTCCATTAACGTTTGATATCAACACTGCACATCCCAGCATTATCATCTCCCCGGACAAAACATTGGCGGTGGAGAGTGATACACCCATACCGTACAAAGCACACCACAAACGCTTTCTCCAAAGTGTCAATGTACTGGCCACGCAAGGGTTCCACACAGGCCGGCACTACTGGGAGGTGGCGCTGGGATCCAAATCCAAGTGGGACCTGGGAGTGGCTTCTGAAGCGGTGGATAGACATGCTCGTGTCAAGTTGAGTCCAGAGAATGGTTACTGGACACTCAGGCTAAGAAAGAAGAATGAATACTATGCAGGAACACAGCCGTGGATGCGACTGCACCTCGGCTCCCCTTTGCAGAGAGTAGGGGTCTTTCTAGATTGTGAGGAAAAAAGGGTGTCTTTCTACAATGCTGATGATATGAGTCTGATTTACACTTTCACCGATGGGCCACGAGGCAAAATGTTCCCCTTCTTCAGCCCGTGCATTAGCAACAGTCCAAAGCCACAGCCTATCCAGCTGCTGCACTATCCTCCTGTCGCCTTGTCTGGCTAAGATGGCCACAATCAATTAAAGCATTCTGGGTGTTAGAGCTGCCTATTGACCAAAGACTATTGTGACTTGATTTACTGCATGACATCATGCCGTAAAGGCACTTTGTACAGTACATAACAGCAGGGTGTGATTTCTGCAGAATCAAAATATCTTATTTGTATTAACCCTGAAAATGAAATGGATTTTTTTCTTTCAAAATACTTAAAAGAACTTCACGCTAAATCTTGTCCACTCAGTGAATCAAATTATGTTTCAAAAATAAGTTAATCTTTACAATTATAAGAGGAAATAGGTTATTGGCTATTGATTATTATTCATATCTCATAAATGTGCATGTATGAACTTGAAAAGTTGCTTCCAATTTCTTTCTCATTTATTGCTTGTTCATGTGACTTAAAAAATGGTAACAAATCAACTACACTAGCATATTTAGTGACATGTATTCAGTTTAATGTAAATGTGCTGATGCCAATAATAAAGAAAATCATCACAAAGTGTCTGATTCTTTTTGCAGATGTAACACAACAGCACTTTGATGACCCCACTTCATATAATCAAGGATGTTATTAAGAATCATCAAAGCGACTCGTCCAGCCCTGTGGTTGATGACTGTCCAAAGTCATTTAAAACCTGTGACAGTGGGAAGGGGTTGTTGACTCTCTGCACCTGGACTGGAATTACTGAATACACACGAGCATCTTCTGACATTAAAATGGCACAAATAGGCGGGCTTTTGGTTATCTGCGCAAACACACCGAAGCACCAGCGTCCTGTTTCCTCCCGCCAGGTGAAAGGTCAGATAAACAGCCTGGCAGTGGGGGCCTGAGCAGCCCTTGGGGGCAGACTACAGCAGGATGCTGCTGCCTCCTTTGCTGACTGGAAAGTGTCACAGTCAACTGCACCCAAGTGAGAGCTAGGAGCTTCCTGCTTGCAGTCACTGAGGGTGAAAATGTAGATAAAACTCGGGGAAAAATACATAATTTTCCAAATGTTATGTTATATGTTAAGATGATTTGGCACAAGTGAACTAAACTGGAACGCATGAATTTGGGAGCCAGAAGTCTGCTGAAAATTAAATTCTTAAATCTCAGAGGGACTTTAACTGTTTAAATGAAGGACATAAGACACGTTTATGTTGAGGTGTAATAACCAATTCACTCACTGTTCAGTCAAATGAAAAACTAACTGATAAAAAAAAAAAAACTCATTGATATGGTATCTCAATTTCTTGTTTGAATTCATATTCATACATACATATTCCATAACATATAAACATATTCCACGTCAATAACATTTAATACAAAACTCTTTCACTGTACCTCAAACTCCCCCAAAATTGTAGACTGGACGAATAAAAATCTCCATTACAATTACTGGAGTTGACCAAAGATAAGCATGTAATTTAAATAAAATTTGTATTAAATACCACACTCTAAACAGTAATAAGACTAAATCTGACCATTTTATTCAGGTGGTCTCCACCTAACAAACGGAATAATATTTCCTGTGACTGGTGAGAATGTTTTGCAGCAAAGATTCACAACAAAAACCAAAAGAGCATGAACTTGACCGGGCATAAAGTAAGCTCAATTTGTCCACATCCGCCTGTGGACAGCGGCTGAGAGCCATAATGTGCTTCCTGAGCTGAGGATGGGCCGGACGCAGCACTGACACTTCAAGGACAGGGCCTTGAGTCCACGCTGATCTCTGCAGCAGCAGCAGCACTCAAACCCAAACCTTTCATCTGACACAGCAGAGACGAGCATATTAGTCTATTGTTTATTATAGCTACAGTCGAAATGCTGATGTTTGCAATTAAGTATGTTTTTATATCGCAATCTATTTGTTTTCATGACCGTGGGGAGACTTGTTTATAACAATGAGTCACTGCATTTATTTGGCACTGAGTCAGAGGGCACTGCGGACCAACAACCAGGGAACAGCTTTAATTACAACATTGTATCACTGCAGTGGGCTACCAAATGGGATGCACAAGGGATGATTTCTTGTCACTGAATGAATTCAATCTCGCTGTTGAATTCATACAATATTGCACATAATATTCTGGACTCTATAAAACTGCTTTACGTGGCATTGCTCATTACTGCCTTGGGGTGGTATGGAAGGTGCTAACATTGACTCCTTCGATAACCACTAACCACTCACTCACCACAGTCATAGGATCATTGGAGTTGGGATTCGAACCACCAAGCCTCCGGTTATAAGACAACCCACTGTATAATTTGAGCCACTATCGCTATAATTGCACAATAAGTGTTACTATGCAAATCATGGATACCTGCTTTCTACTATCAGGTACTTGCTTTCAAGGCACTTCTGGTGAGATGCTAAACTGCAATGACAATAAAGAAGAAGATCTTTATTTATATAGCGCCTTTCACAGACATGGTCACAAAGCGCTTTACATGAGAGCATTGTAGCTTCAGTTTCCCCTGGGGGAGACTGACAGAAGCACTGTCGCGACCGCACACATCTGCCCCAACAGTCCCTCTGACCACCTCCATACATTCACACACATCATTCATCCTGGCCTATTGTATATGTTTTTTAGTGGTAGGGGAAACTGGAGTATCCGGAGAAAACCTACACGGGGAGAACATGCAAACTCCACACAGAAAGGCCCCGTCCAGGTGGGAATTGAACCCAGGACCGTCTAGCTGTGAAGCAAGAGCACTAACCGCTGTGCTACCGTGCCGCCAAAATTGAATCTAATAATAATAAAAAACATTCTTGCCCGGATACTGTATATAAAGCTCCACACCCAATAAACAATCCACATATATCTTTGAATGTGCCCAACCAAATTTAGGGCTGGAACCGGGCCAATCAATGAATGGGGAGGAATAAAGCAACTGCTCACTGGCCTTTCTAAACGAGCTGTTAGAGCTGCAGTACATCCAGAACGCTGCTGCTCGAGTCCTGACAAGAACCAGGAAATACGACCACATTAGTCCAGTGCTCCGGTCTCTGCACTGGCTTCCTGTCACTCAGAGAATAGAATTTAAAACAGCTCTGCTTGTGTACAAGTCTTTTCATGGTTTAGCACCAAAGTACATCTCTGACATGTTAGAGCCGTATGAACCATCTCGGGCCCTGAGAACTTCAGGGAGGGGTCTCCTGGTGGTTCCCAGAGTCAATAATAAACACGGTGAAGCTGCGTTTCAGTTTCATGCAGCTAAAATCTGGAACAGTCTTCATGAGGATGTGAGACAGGCCTCAACTCTGACAATGTTCAAATCCAGGCTGAAAACAGCTCTTTTTACCCGTGCATATGAAAAGTATTTTATCTGCACTCTTGCCTTTTACTGTAATTGATACATTTTTATCATTTTAATGATTGATCTTATCTGTTTTCTTGTAATTTTTGTGCAACCGTGAAAGCACTTTGAATTGCCTTGTGTATGAATTGTGCTCTACAAATAAACTTGCCTTGCCTTGCATTCATTTTACTTAATAGGCATTCCTTCTATTTTGTTGAGTATAGGTAAGTGTACAAAATGGGAGTTAAAGAACTCCCATTTTTTACACTTTTTGTAATCTATGATGAAACAATACTCAAAAACGTTTACTTTTTTCTTGAAGATAACACTGAGTCCTTGACTACATCCACAGCTTTTCAAATTCAAGATCCAGCTGTCTGGAGGAATAAAAGTCACCTGTCAAAAATGATAGTTCACTTACAATAAGCTGCTCCTTCACTCCTCCCAGTAGATGAGATGGCTGACTGAGTAGGCTGCAAGCATCAGGTTAGCTCCTCTTGAACAACAGCCATGAGAGAAGATATCCATGCACTGCTGATTTACCAGTCATCATTATGACTACACGGCCCTGTGGATAAAATAAAAGCACAGCCTGTTGTGAACAACTCCCCAGTCACCAGCTCAGACCGAAGTGATAAAATTGTCCCTTTTGTGCTTTGAATCAACAGGTTTTAGCTGATAAACGGCTTTCGTAAATTAAAAATGCATCTTATCTTAACGCATAGGCAAATCACTTATGGCCATGGAGTTTATTATGCAGAAGTTATCTCTCCATATACACATACTAATCCAAGTTCCAATTAATAAACGTTTTCTAACAAAAGCAGGAGTAAACAAATAGACTATAAAAAAAAAAACTTAACATGAGCATGTATCGGGCTAGGGTCACTGTTGTTGCAATAGACTATATAGGCCCATATCTGTTGATTATCGGTTAATTGTGCAAGAAAGGGTTCTCTAATTACACTCTACAGAAACAACTTCCTAACACTCAATGTATGATTTCTTGAATGACCTGTTACACTTTTAAGGCCAAATGCAGTAGTCTATCTGGACACAGTCTCCTCTGTTTGGAAAAAAAAAAAATCCCTGGCCTCAGTTACACGGGACCTATCAAAGTTTATCCCATTGATAGCCTAAGTAAAATTTGCCCAAAGCGTGCGCAAGAGCTCCATCACTCACTAGACTTCTCAATTGTGTGTGTTTTATGGTCTGTCCGGTTGGTGTGCAGCAGGCGTGTGCATGCGAGCTCTCCAGTTACCAGCAAAGGAAAGGGAAATCATTGTAAATCCCATTCAGAGCCCCATGCATCCTTTAGACTGACAAAACGGAAAAAAGACGTGTGTGGGGTAGAGCCTTTCCCTCTGCGTTTGGAGCCGTTTCTCTTGTCACGCTTTTGCGCAAGTCGAGCGCCACCTGAGTTTGAAGAATTAACACTTTTTCATCCAGCCAAAATAACAGGAGACATTTATGTAAAATTGAAACAATTCCCACTTGTGAAAACCACTGGAAGGGAGATCTGGAGATGAAGACAGTATTCACGCTTTTCTTTCGGACTTGGGTAGGAATTGCATGCGCATCAGGTAGGTTTGGCTTAAACGACAACTTTTTCTTAGGCTAATATTGGATGGATGAATCTTTGATCATCCACTCCTAAATAGTTGATGTTTCCCTTTTTGGTTTATGCATGTTTAACAAGTCTGACATTTTAATTATCCTAGACTAAATTATTTGCCAACGTTCATGTTTAATTGGGCTAAGCTTTAGGTGCTTGCTAATTGATTTGACCCCGCGTGTTGAACTTGGTGCATTTTATTTGCGCATTTTCTTCGGATAATTTTTTACCTTTTTCACAAGTTTCCTTGATCTCTCAAGGGCGAAGAAAGGTAATTTTCGTCGAAGCAGGCTAGAGCTCGAGCTGATGCTGATGGTGTCACGGTATGCAGGCTACATCATGGTGGGAGTAGCTACAAGTGCAAGTCTCAGAAAGGGAGTCTCTTCCACTTATCTTCCAATGTAAATCACTGGCAGAAAAATAAATCCTTGATACGAAAAACTAGAGTGTGCTCATCAGTCTTTTGGATTGGCTGTGTAGCCTGGACTACGCTGCAGTTTTACCCAGTGACATAGGGAAAATCTGTACTTGTCAGTGATTGCTGCAGAACAGCTGTTTATAGGAAACAGGACATACTTTTGTGAGGGCCTTTGCCATATGGCTGATCAAATCATAAACCCAGACAGACAACGTACAATGTTCATAAATATGTCAGCTTCCATTAGGCCTCCAAGAGACAGATACACAAATGATATCTCCATTCTGCTTATTATTCAGTGAACAGCCCATGCTGCTATTCCAAAGCAAAGCATAATCTTAGCTGTTTGATTTGCATTTTTTGTGATTGTGAACTATGCTGTTGCTCGACTTCTGCTTCACTATGCAATTTCATGTCCTTATCAGGGGCCGAGATACAGGTACCATAATATTATTGGAGTGTGGGGCTGTGGACTTTGGAGTGTGGGGCTGTGGACTTTTGGGCGGAAGGCACTCTTGACTTTTGAGGACACAATGAGGTTTTGTGTCTGTGAAAGTTGTATTCCTTTGGTGCAGGTAGAGGTTTTGGAAGTGTAGATCACCGCTTACTATTGGCTTTTGCATAGGTTTGATTTAGTTCTATTTACTATTTTTGCATGGTGGTTTTTAGAGCTGGTTCATTCGAATACGCTGGAAATTAAATTCATTTCATCTTTATTGATCAGTATTTTGACTCATTTTGATCATGGCAATTGTGTGTTCTTGAAGCACCACATATTTGCTATTTCTAGTTTAATTAAAATATCGCTGTTATTACTGTGCTAAATTGCCCTGTCTATTCAACATGTTTTCAAACCAGATGGGAGGTAAATACAGTTTAATGCAGTGGTTCTCAACTGGTGTGTCGGGACCAATGAGTGTTGAACATTGTTTTAATTAAGATCGATGCTTGAATCACCAGAAGGCTGTTGTTATTATAACCTAGTGTACCATTTTCTATTATAATTTGAAATTGATGTTTTCATATTTGGGTCGCTGTGTGTTATTATTCAGCAGCAGTCGTCCAAACCAAGTACACATTATTACAAATAAGTGACTTTTTATTAGGGCTGTGCAATTAAAAACATGAAACATAATCGAAATAGCAATCTCAACTATGGTCTATCTCATATCATCACAGGATCTGGTTTGGAGATTTGTTTGTATTAAATGTCACTTAAGGCATTCACTTTCATAAGCAGTAAGCTGTTTAAAAGGTCTAACTTATCTTTGCCTTTGCCGGGCCAGACGAGGTCTTTCTGTGAGGAGTTTGCATGTTCTTCCAATGACTGCTTAGGTTTCCCCCAGGTGCTCTGAATTTCCCCTATCACTTAAAACATGTACAATAGCCAGGATGAGTGAGAGTGTGTCTGTAAGTGCGAGTGTGGGACCACGTATGGAAATAAACTACAGTCTGGTGTGGTGTGTTTACATGCACCGTCCCAACCAAAAAAACAAATAATTCAACAAAAATATCGACCCACTCCCAAGTTATTTTTATATTAAATACTGTGTGACAGACAATACATGAATCTACAAGAGCTGGAGATGTGCAGGAGCTTCATTTGCATGGATGATATGTTAATTGCCATCATATCTTTTCATCTTCCTGTCGTACGTGTGCTTCGAGTGCTTCGAAATATTCAGCATTCAGCTTGGAAGCCCACCCTCATTAGTAAGCCATCTCTAAGTCTCCATATGAATGAGAGGGCATGATTGAAAGCTATTGATGATGTTGTCTTGCAGTGAACTCTTGATTATTGCAATCAAATGTACCGCACATGAAAGCTGCGCTGTTTCCCTAAAGCGAAGCAAAACTATTGCTGGCTCAGGCTATGTGTTGGTTCGGGTGCTGTTTTTGCTTTGATAGGCGCAATACTTGATCAGATCATCCCTGAAATCTCGGGCTATTTTTCTAGTGGTGCTTTGGAAGTTGTTTTAGCCCATAACTGCTCATGGTTGGACCTCACAGGAGAAGACCGAAGCAACCCCCTTAAATATCTTGGAGAAAAGTGGTATGCCGCTATTTAATGTGGGAAGGCCTCTGCAGTGAGTCCAAATAAATATAGCTTTTTCACCTCACTCATTACAAGTGCTTCTCACTCTCTCTCACCCGAAGCCAACCCTAAAAAATCACTACCTCTGACTGATAAGCTCTTTCAATGCCAGGAATCTGTGCCGAGTGCCAAGTATGTGTCCGAGTTGGTGTTCGATGCAGATGAAAACCATCTGTGTGTTTTTTTTTTCTTTCATATTTCTAACAATTCAATGTTTCCTGTGCCCATACTTTGCCTTGGCAGGAGTATTAACAGGCCAACCACTGCTATGAAACAGTTTATATAGCTGTAATCTCCTTAATACAGCACGTAATAGTATCCGTATATCACTGTAAGGAGGAGCGATTAAGGTAGCATAAGCCGCACCAGCAGTCTGTGTCCTGTGTGAATGGTCCCAAGGGTGTAAAGAGTCCCTGCTGTGGAAAATTAAATGTTAGGCCCAGCAGGCGCACTGGTTGAGCACAGTGCAGTTTTTCCCATTTGGGTCATTCTTAGCGGGAAGAGGATGTGACATTATCTGGTCTTTGCACCTTGGCCCAAGAATTAAAGCACTTATAGGGGCACACTTACAAATCATTTAATGTTAAAATCATGAGTTTTTGTTTTGTTTTTAAGTCTGGTTTTACATATCTTTGATGAAAAACAATTTGCTTCATATTTTTATTTCAGAAGTAACAATAATCTTCTTCTTATTATTCGTATTATTGTCATTATTTTCATTATATCCCACTGGTTTCACAGGGTTTTATGATGCTATGAACAATAAAAAGAGCACCATTAAAACCCGAACATTTGTATTAAAGGTTGTATTGTTATAATTTTTGTTTGCTGTATCTCAATGTGCGGTAGGTTTATTCGTTTTTTTCAGTCGACATCCTTTGAGTTCTCATCAAAAAATGAGAAATACCAATTATAATATTTGACCTTAAAGTACCACTAGTCCCAGATCAAGATCAAATCAGGATTAAACTGTGAGAGAACTACTGCCTTAGAGGATCTGATCATGAACTGCATCAAATATATGATTTTGCTCTTTTCTGGAAACATTCAGGAGTCTGTGCTTAAATCCCCTTCTATCCTTGTTCCTATGCTGAAAACGTTTGTGCTCTTTCAAGCGACAGCCTACAAATGGTGGTGGTGCAATTTCAGAGCCGTTGCCCTAAAGCACTTGTTTTTCAAATGTCTTGTTCACATCTGTTGCCTTTTTGTTGATATCTCACCACCAGATGTGAAGTCTCATCAAACAGCAGAAAGATAAATTTTGTTTTAGAGAGGCGTGGACTTACTCACTCTGCATTGCATTAAGAATGAACATCACTCACCTATTAGTTTGTCTAAAACAACTAGTCAGACTAATTATGAGCAGCCGACTATTATGATTGAATACTAGTTTACGAATCCATAATGGTAATCTGGTCTGTAACAGGTTTTATTACAAAGGCAGTGCTGCAAGTAAATTCAATTAATTTTTTAATCCATCCATCCCATGGATGGAGATTCTTTGCAAAGGATATTGCACTGTATAATAGTGATTTGCCAACCATTCAAATTGGACTTTTGATTTGATTGTGCAGTTCTATATTTGACTACTAAATTGTCATTATTTGTGACTTTCGTACGCAAGCTCATACCTTTTTATTCTCAGGACACAGCTGCCACCAGGTCACATCCATTTGAGTTTATGTGAAAAAAATCCTTCATCGAAGCTTGAGGAAGTTGCAGCTTCCTCGGCTCCAGGCACCAAATATTTGACCTGTCACTCCCTGCTTCGTCCCTTTTTCATGGAAACTTATGCTGCCACATTGATTTAGCTGAGTGCACCAACTGTCTTATTTATGACCTAAATCATTGGGCATTAGATAACAGGCATAGTAATGTGGCTCGGAACTGGCCCTCAAAGCCCTAACAGCGTGTGTTTTTTATTAGCATAGTAAAGATCACAGCGGGGCCTGGCTTTCCCTAATCCCTGACACTTTTGCTTACTCCCCACAGAATTGTCATCGTCATCAGCACTCCACGGTTTATAGGGTCCAAACTTGGCGAAGGATAAACTTGCTGCTCCACTACTTCTCTCTCCAGTATAAAACGATGACCTATAAATTGTCAAAAGGATAGTGCCATGCTGTCCCGTAGGCTGGTCAGGCAGGTACAGGAAAGGATTGAGTGGGGCTTACACATCGGAAGCTTGGCGCAGATGGCTTATAGCAGCATCCTCAACTTGTACACCCCTTCTCAGGCAGGATGTTGGATTGGGATACCCCCCAACACACTTTTGTACAACAATAAAGAGGACAGGGACATTCACAATGTCAACCTCTTCATAGTAACAATGAAATCAAAGCGCTGCGCTGCCCGTCTGCCTGTCGCCTGCCTGGGTTTGGCCTTGTGTGCGGATGACACAGGAAGTTTACTTTTTTTTTTCTTTTTTTATTCAATGTGAGTGGGTCTGCTGCATGCCCTTGTGCCCTCCCTGTCTCTCACTGGACACATGTATTAAAATGCTCTGGCAATTTGCCCCTTTCCATATACTGCCAGTCAAATAACAGTAGTAAGTCTGTCACCTATGAGTGCTCCCTGGAAACGTCTTGCTGTGTGTACAAAGATTACTACAGTGCACTTAGGAAGTCATACCCCTCTGTTACTTTATTTGCTACTATGTCAATGTCTGATATGATGAGAAGGACAAATATTGCTATAAATTTAGACAAATCTACAGTAAGGCTTTATAGAAGCTGTACCTTTATAATGTATGGTTGAAATACTTCCATCACTACGACATTTTGGTTTGTCCCTTTTCACATACTTCATATGAAAACATTTTAAATGACGATTTTATGTACTGTTGGATAATCCGTGTACCGTGTCTTCCGGACTATGGGCCAGATCTTGTGCCTGGCGCACTCTGTGCGCAACTCTAAACGCAACGTGGCACACGCGTGTTCTTGCATGTGGCGCAGGTTTTGCGCTAAAGGCTGCGCCACATGGGAGAAAAAGAGGCCGACTGAGGCGTGGTTCATTACAAGTAGCACTCGGGGCGCTGTGGCAACCTTCACATTATTTTCGTCTTTACATCGCGCTGCCTTGTAATCTTCCTTTACAATCGATGTGTCATGTCAAATTGAAACAAAAGCTAAATTACCTTGAGCGTGCGCCCGGGCTTACTTGGGTACAGTAGATCAACGCGCACACCCCTAACATCAAAACAACAACAGTTTCCCATAAATAAACCACACACTCAAGTGCCACAACACCACGTCCAATCTGCGTTTTGAGGTGATGTTTACATCGTGTGTCAGTGTTTACCTCCGGATGAATGAAGAGCATCAGGGGTGGTCGGTGTAATAAGCCTCATGTTTCCTTTTTACGTTGTTGCTCCATGTCGGCTACAGCTTAGTCCAAAAGAAAGAAGCGCATTTCACAAGCATAGCAAACGTTTTCCTTTTTTTCTTTTTCAATTCAGCCGAAGAATCCTGCAGCTGTAGCTCAATGTTCCAATACGTTTTCTTGCAACTACTGCATAACTCTGCAACTCCTCCGCAGCCGATATAACAGTTTCTGATCAATTAAATCCTTACATTTGGTAACTTTGTGCATTCTAACGGTGTCCAACGCCGAGGCCGCTGCCTTTCATTCCCCGCCCGCGCATCTTAGCACGCAGCGGAGGGACCGTTTTATTTCTTTCATCTTTATTAAACATTGCGCTCTGCATGTGCATGTTATTAAGCGTTTACAGGACAAACTACTGTGTAGCAGTATCTGCTACTCCTGAACCACTAAGGATAAAAAAAAAAAAAACGGAAATCGAGCAGCATAAACTAAGTGTGGAGTGAGTGAGAAACTTGTGAGGGACTGGCGAAAAGCGGAGGTTACACAAAAAAAGCTAATCGCGGGCTAAAAGGTAGTCGGCCACAGCTAGAGGAACGAGTTTGCAAATGAGAGCTTGAACAACGTGATGCCGGGAGTGGTTTGTAAATGGTGCAGTTACGCCTCCATGCCCAGGTAGTTGCCAAGGCTGTTGCGACTTATAGACCGGAGCAACTTATGTTATTTCCTTCTTCATTATGCATTGTTTGGCTAGTGTGACTTATAGTCTGGAAAATACGGTTGAAATTTAGAAAAGAAGGCTGATAACAATTTGAAATAATCAAAATAAGGCTTTACTTAGTGCTTCATGGATAAGAAGATAGCAATCTTAGTCTGAACCCCTGCTATCCGACGTAATGTTCCACACAGCATCTTCTATCATAGGTTTCATAGAAAAGACATTCTGAAAAGGATTTTTGACTCCTGGGTCGCATCCTTTCAGCCTGTCAAAGTCTCCAAGAAAAGCTCTATTTGTTTACACAGGGCTCCTCTTTTCCTGTTCCTGTCATGTGGCCCATCTGAGACAAAAGTGCACAAGTGCAAGGAAGCTCTAGCGGCAACATCTTCGTCGCCCTCGATGAAAAAGGGAAGTGGCACAAGCGTGAACATGATAAAGAAAACAGGATATTTGCCTGAAATGAAACAACACGGTACAGCGTCTTCTTCCACAGCTTAAATGTGGACTTTGTGGCAGGTGCACGGAGAGAAACGCGTTGTCCCCTGCACCTTGAATGAGCTTGACTGAAACTCTTTGCTTGTCAAAGAAGCTATACATTTTTAACTGACTTATGGGTGCTGAATGTAGCCGGCTCTTTTGCTGCCTGTATAATGACACAGTGGAGATCATGGTCTAGAGACGCATATCCATTCAGGCTGCCATAGCCGACCTGTGTGTCCCAAGAAAGATAGCACTTGCCGCTTTTCCATGAATTTGGTTTCTTCAGATTCAGCTTGGCCGATTCAGCTTGGCCGTTGTAGGCACTTAGTAAAATATCAGCCGAAAGTTTGCCAATATGGGTTTATCAATGGTACAAGTGTTTTTTTCATACATAAGGAGAACCGTAACATATTACTAGTCATCCTGCAGGTTGATTATATCTTGTTGGCATCTTTCTAAATGTATGCCCAAGCTTTAAAATACATATTGTTTTTGCTACTCTTGCACATTTTTCAGTTCAAGTACAATCACTAATCATATTGGTTATTATGTTGTTCATCGATATTTCCAAGCCCCGTAATATTGGCATTGCAGAGCCTCAGATTTCTTTATAGGTTAGACCGTAGTCTAAATGTATGCTGCAATGTGCATGTGGGGTCCAGCTGGCGGGAGGTCTAAGTGTGCTCATTCTGCTGTCTGATTGGATAATCGTCTTTACATTTATATAATATATTATATACAGGAGCTCGTCATGCACTGTGTGGTGTGTCCACACTTAGACCCGCCACTTATCACTTAATCACTTTATATCACTTAATATCACTTTATATGCCTACACATCTGTAAATACAATCCCGCTGTTGTTTAAAGTCAAATTGTTGTTGTCTTACCATATGTCACTTTTATTTTATCTTATGCTAGCTAGCTTATTTTTATCTTAACTCTGTGTTATATGTTTTATGTCGCACGTTTGCACCGAGAAAAATTCCTAGTTTGTGAACCTGTTCTCAAACCATGGCAATAAAACCTATTCTGATTCTGATTTTGATTCTGATAATTAGAATATCATGAAAAAGTTTATTTATTTCTGTAATTTAACTTAAGATGTGAAACTAATATGATATGGACTCATTACATGCAAAATGTTGATGATTATGGCTTACAGTCCATTTTCAAAATATTCTAATGTTATGGGATTTTGAATTTGGGGTTTTTACAAGCTGAGCCATAATCATCAAAATTATAACAAATAAAGACTTGACATATCTCCCTTTGCATGTAACGAGTCTATCATATATTAGTTTCACAGTTTAAGTTGAATAACAGAAGTGAATGCACATTTTCATGATATTCTAATTCACACAAAAATTCTCACAACGATAAAATCATGGCGCCTCTACAGCAGGTTGGCCGCTGGTCCGCTGCTTTGTCCCTCGTACCATCTATCTATCTAATTATATGACGAGTACCTGTAGAGTTTCTGCGGGGAATTAAAAAGCATTAAAAGTCATTAAATGAACTGTGCCAAAATGAAGACCTTAAAAGGTAAATAATGTTACATCCTGATTCCTGTTACACTTGGTTGTTGGTTAGAAAATGCTATATTGATTTAAAATAGCTAAAACAAAATATCCAGTCGTTTCTGATCCTCCAAGTGAGCTACTATCATAAGAAATGTGCTCTATTTGATTATTGTTATCGAACTATTGTTAATCTTGAGCCTCTACTCTTGCCTGAACTGTTGGGACTGACACACGGTGACTGTGATGACGTGTTTGTGAAATGTTCTGAGGTTTGCTACAAATGAATTGCCCTTTGAGATCAATAAAGTTTTCTGAATCTGAATCACTCCTGAAGATCCAAAGATTACTCAAGGATGCGCGAGTGGCACAGAGCATAACTCCAGGTATGTTTTTGAACATTGCAACTTGGTGAAAAGATCTAAAAAGTGTATTTTGCATATTTGTGGCATTGCTACCCTGAATATACTATATGTTGTATATTACTATGCCCCTATACACTTTCCATTTTGAAGTATCGAACTCTGAAATGTCAACCTCCGGGAGTGTGTGCTATTTGTTTGACACTGCATGGTGGATGTGGGAGGTAGACAGAGCAGCTGTGAGAGAGCGTATTACACATATCACTCTCACTGTTGTATTTAAACAAACACAAAGTGGCTCCGGCCCTCTTGTTTCCCTGGCACAAGCAGCTGGTCCACATTACTCTCATGCACCGAGGAATGAGCAACAGACAAATGGCATCTCTCCTAAGCTCAGAATTTCCCAAGGACTTGCCCAGTGGACAATTTCTTCTGCCACAGTACCAGCCCTTAAGGCAAAATACCAGGCCAATGCACAGTCCGACAGTCTCATCTTTTGTAATTATCCAAGCCAAAGTTTAGTTACTTTCCAATAGCCTCCAGAGATTCTTGTTATGTCTGTGAGCGATTTGCATAACCATAGTTTATAAATCCGTGCCATTTAATTGTGGTACTTAAAAGTGCATTTGTCAATCTGATGGTGCAAAAACGTACTGTCAATTTGATTAGACTATAGCAGAAGGAGGGGAGTCAACTCGTATATCTTTACACGATTTAACTGCAAAGATATTCTCATTTATCTGTGCAGCTTAAATGGTGCGGTCGCTTTGTGTTGGTTGTAGCTAAAGCCGCTTTCTTATCTGTGCTGAACCAGGCGGAATGCATGGGAAACTGAAATATTTGACTTTGCCTCTGCTCATATTCATTAAGTGTGTGCAGGGTAGGCAATCAGCAGTCATTGTGTAGGACTGAAGAACGTTGTATGTATAAAGAACTGGCAATGTCTCTGTTCAGAGGTATTGCATCCATCCAAGTTCACAAAACGTTTCATCCTTGCTTCGCTGACCTTTTTCTCAGGAAAACACTTTACCCTGCAACCAATACTGACAAAAGCGTGATGTCCTTGTGATGTGAGTGCTACAATAAGGGAGGTCTGGTGTGCCGTACATTCTACAAACTGTAAGAAAACAGACATGTCGACACTAGACCTTGAACACTTTCTGCAGAACTTTATAATGACAACGCTGTCTTAATTGTCTTGCTCTTTGTGTCTGAAAAGGTCACCTCTTGTTCATACCCCATAGTTTAATGAAGAGTGGGGCCATGGCGCTCACTCACTGCCCACCTCTATTATTGAAACGCTGACTGCCCTCTAAGTAAAAGGGCTGGCCTGGAGCACTTTTACGAGATCTGCTGCAAGCGATCGTTGTTCAGTGGTTATTAAGATGAATGTTCTCACAGACAGACACGGACAACGCACACATCAGTCACGGTGCACACAGCCCGAAAGGTCACCACAGAGAAGTATGTTTATTATGGGACCAGATATGCTATCAGTCGTGAGCCGCAAAAAAATTGAGTTGTTTGCTTTTCCTTGCCTGTCACTTTACATGGCCTGACATCAGGGCTGTGTGCTTTTAATTATGTTTGACAGCACGACATACATCTATTAATGAGATTATATATTTTCTCAGCCTATTTACACAGCAAACCCCACAGTCTGCTGTCTCACAGTTTAGAAACATACTTGGGCTTGATATATTACATCCATATGGGCCATATTGACACACACTTTTTAACCAAGTTTGCCCCCGGTGCAGTGTGGTGCGGATGGAGAAGGGCCTCCTGCAAATCTCATCAATCAATCTGAACCAATGAAGCGCTGGGGTGTTTTCGCTGATAGCCATGAGTAGACAGGTCGGTATTAAAATATATTTTGGCAGGTGTGAATAACCAATGATACAAAAGGTGCTTTTATCATCATTACAGCAAAGTCAGCGATGGGTCGTATCTTTTACAGTGGATTCAGGTTACCGATTAGATCCAGTGTGTCCTCCTCACCTGTGTTTATCTAACTAGAATAGACCAATTCACCGTGGGTACATGGGCGAAGGGAGAGTCGGATCTCTCACCTAGTCTGACAACACATCATAAAAAAGCATTGTGTTAGCTACTTGTAATGGACTACTTCCCTTCTTCAGCCAGTGTTGTTTCTGGCAGCCCTTTTAGTAGGGCTTGGTTTGATTAATCGATTAATTGGAATCTAATCGATTTTCCTTTGAACAGGCCACTATCGATTTAAATAACACTTGAATCGATTGTAAGGTAGTGTATTTCAATCGGCAGTAACTTCGAAACTAAATGAGATAGAGACATACTTTTTGCACCGTTTGCTGTGGTCCGTTCTTCATTTTGAGTGCTCGCTCATCCCTGTTGTCCTCCGGGAAGCAAAGTTACAGCGTGAAAAAAAACTAGTAAAAAAACAAAGATTTTGTGGTTTATTTCCATAAATCTTGCCAGACTGAAGTCTGATGTTGTTTACTGTCAAAGGCCAACCTGATTGGCTGTGCCAGTGCGTCATTACACACATGGCCACATGGGGTGGTGTTCAATTCTTAATGTAATGTAATGTAATGTTGGTAAATCACAAATTTACCAACTTAGAGTTAGTTTGTACTATTTGCAGCATTAGTTTTTCTGAGAATGTCATTCATATAAGATAAGATAAGATTGTCTTGATCTCACAATGGAGAAATTCATTTGTTACATCGGTTCCAATATACAAGTAAAATTGGTACCGTGTGATATTCTTAACTTAATAAAAAAAAATCCAACTAAATCGTGAATTGAGGTTTGAATCGGGCCCTTGTGAAGAGAATTTAATCTAATCGATTCGGGAAATCGATACCCAGCCCTACCTTTTAGTTTTAGTCTTAGATGTGATAGTTTTAGTTTTAGTTAGACGAAAACTCCAAAGTTGTTAGTCAAGTTTTTTAGTTCCATTATAAAACGTAATCATTAATTTCGATAAGTATTAGTAAGTAGTACTAGTAGTAGTAAATTGGGATAAATAATAATAAGCTCTTGGCTTTATATAGCTTTTGACACACAGATTACACCACAATAGGCACTGGCAGAAGTGCCTATTGCTCCCCTCATAGTCTGATCATCGCTTTCTTTTTTTTTACCAACAGCGGCTCATAAACGTCTCGTCATGTTTTAGTCCCCAAAGAGCTATTTTAGCTCGTCATCGTTACGTTATCAGTAAAGAAAGGTGCGTCAATTAAATGATATCGTTATCGTCTCATTGACAAAAATAACACTGTGTTCAGCAAAGCCGCCATAAAGGTCCAATGCTGATGACAGGAGATTTGTAATGGCTGGATCAGCGCCAAGAATGTGTGTTGGGCCCAGACTGAGGACTCCCATCGGAGCTACGGCTAAAGTTAGCTCCGATGGATCAGATGAAAACAAGAAATAAGCAGTAATAAAGTTACTAAAACCATCAGCTACATATTATAAAGCGTCTTTTAAAGTTGTGCTGTTCTTGTTGAATGTGTTTATTGCCAATTCTCATCGACAAAGAGCTGTAGCACATCGTAGCATCATATCATCGTATCATTTAATATTAGCCGCTAGCCACTTGCGTCAAACGGCCGCTGTTCAATAGTCTTTGGTGGATTTGAGCTTAAACATATAGTTAAAGATTCGTAGGACATCACAGTTAACCACAAAACAGCAGTTCGGTCTGAAAACACGTTGGGTTAATTGGGGCTGACTGGGCTGACTGTTTGCTAACAACAACAATAACAGCCAAATGTGAACAAGAAATGGTGCGCACAGCCATCAACCCTGATATTCAGATCTGTGGCTTTCATGTAACAGGTTTGACTGATTATTTCGGAAAAACGGATCACAGTCGAATTTTTAGCCTTTTAGTGGCAGGGGAAACTGGAGCACCTCCACACAGAAAGTACCCACTTGGGACCTGCTAACTGCAGCACCACAATGCCGTGTATGTGGTGTGGGAAGGAGGCTGTTGTGGTACATTGGCAGTGATAGCACATTACTTTACATATATCTGAAGCTTTTCCAATTTGAAAATGGCTGTCAAGTGCAGCAGTTTGTATTTGATTGCAAGTCATTTGTTGGCTGTCTTCAGTATGTTTTCTATATGTCCCCATTTACGTCCTTAATAGAGAGTGACAACTAAGGTACATGCGTGATGGTGTTCACTTCAGCCTATATTGAGAATTACAAACATCAGTAAACAGCACACACAACTGTCTGAAAACAAATCACAAAGAATAATCTTGACAATGTTCTCTGCTCCTAATCTATGCTCTCTCCGCTATACCTCAAAGTATGTATCAGTCAATCTAAGCCATGTCAAATCAACCAAATCTCCACCTTCTTATTCGTACAGGTGCCTCCTCAGCCAGTACGTCATCTTGATTGGTCGTGGCATTTCGCATAGATTCCCAATTTGCATGCTGTCTGTCAATGGGAGATTACTGAAGCGAAAGGCGTCCGTCCAGTGCTCATCACTCAGCATGGACATCCTTCAGACAGGGAGAGCATATTACACAATATCCGTCTGCCTGACACTTTCTGGTCCAATTTTCAAAACGGGCTTACGAAGACATGCCTGGCTTGCAGATATGTATTTAGAAATTATCTTACAAAAAGTTTCCTCATCTCAGCTACACGTCCCACCTTTCAAAGACATAAGATCTGAATTGCCTTCGGTGAATGTGAGAGAGAAAGCTACAGAAATCATTATCAGTCCAAGCCAGGTGCCAGGTAACAAACTGGCCCATGTTCAGCTTGAACCTCGCCAATGCCCCACAGCTGCTTAGGTAGACTGTGTAAAATAAACAAACAATCAACCAACAATAAAGAGATAAAATATTCAGCTAAAAACTGACCCAGCCTTTGAATAAGCTACACATGGTTTGTTGCGAAACGTTGCCTTTAAGTCAAAAAATTCCATACATTAATCTTGAAAACCATCCAACCATTTCCTTCCACTTGTCCGTTACCGGGGGGGGGGGGGGGGGGGGGGAGCTGCCCAAATCACATTGCACCAGCCCCCTATGGCTCCTCCTGCAGGTAGTGGGTCCACAGAAGGACGGCCTCATGGTTCTAACCAGGTCTGATGGTCTCTCATAAGGGGCTTCTGAACCGCTCTTTGTCTGACCCGTCACCTAGGACTTGTTTGCCATGGGAGACCCTACCAGGGGCACGAAGCCCCCGACAACAGAGCTCCAGGATCATTCGGGCGCTCAAACCCCTCCACCACGTTAAGGTGGCGGTTCCAGGAGGGGTAATCTTGAAACCCAATAATGTGAACCCCTGGAATATCCCCTTTTTTTACGATTAGTAATACCAGACAACATACATGAGAAATTAAGTAATTATAAAAAGGAAATAAGAAAGAAATGCAAATAGTCCGCAATGATAAAACGAGAGGCTCAGCTCAGCAGCAGTTCTTAAATGACAGCGTTATCAAAATGACTGTTCGCAGTAATGGTTGGTTACGGTTTAATCCACAGTAAATGCAGCATGATTGACACATTTTGTTGTGACCACAGAATCCTTTATAATACAATGTAAGTATAATAATAGTATGCAAAATATAGTCCTGCCTAAAGTGAAAGACCTTAAGGCGTTGGGTTCATTAATGCACATAATTTCTTCCAAAATGTAAAAGAATAAAATGAAATGAAAGACACAACTGGACTCACTATAAGGTCATAAAGGAGAAGAAGTAAACTTTTCTATCATAAATGTTCTTCAAAGTCAAAGTTCAACCACATTTTATTGCCGACAAAACTCCAGCGCGAGCTTTACTTTATATTCTCATAAAAAACAGCAGTGTCTGCAGACTGGAAAGTACTGAATGGTTGAGTCGTAACTGAATGCCTGAAGGAATGAAAGTGATGATGTGATTTCTTTCATACATTGCCTTTTTGAAATATAAATGAATAAGGAAAAGTGTGGATCTAAAAGTTGTTCATATCGCAAAATATATTTTTTTTGTTATTGAAGTACTAAATGCAACGAAAAAAACTTCTGTCCTGGAGCCAAATCTCATTTGTGTTACTTTGTTTTGGTGCTATCTTGTTTGGGGCCTTGTTTTGTCTTTCTGTTTTACTGCCGGCGTGAGAAAAGCTGATGGGACTGAAGCTGTGGACCAGTTCACAATGTGGAGAAACGATGTGGTGTTCAATATGTGATGTAAGTCTTCGTCTCCTTTGGGACACCGATAAAGATTGTAGAAAAGAACGGAAGGAATGCCCTGCTGAGAGTCGTGCAATGAGTGATTCAAGGACCTTTAATCTAAACATGTTTGTTTTGTGTCAGTTTGATGAGAGAAGCACTCCATCACCGTTTCACTAAAAATAAGCAGCAGTCGCTCTCAAAGTTATTATTGAACTATCAAAGTTTCTGGTTCCCTGCTGAGCTGGATCTAGTGAAGTGATTTCTGACCAAAAGAGGAAATAATATACTCTAAAATTTAGTTTATGTTAAACCCAAACAATTAACATTAATAGCTTGGAAAAACACTATACAGTTAATATAGAAATGTAGTGTTACTGATGAGGCAGTTTATTCCCTTGTTTATTTGGAAGTATAATCATAATTTTATTCATCCTATAATCTCAAACCTGGTTGGATCTACACAGTCATTAAATGATGAAATTAGGTAAGATTTAACTTTTTCAATAGCAGCCTTGGATTTGCCATCAAGTTGCTTTAGAAAATGTGCATGCACACACAAAACCCAGCCAGCAAAGCAATGTGGGCCCCACATGGGCCACAAGTGGGCAAGATGGGTACTGACTGGGCATGGGCTTGTCCAGGGCAAATTTTGAGGGGCCCAGAAAGGTTTGCTAATGTGGGCCCCATATGTGATGCCCACATGGGCTGTGATCTGGGCCCCATATGGGTCTGTTGTTGGTTAAATGGGCATGGGATAAAACTGGGCAAAAATTAATGGGCCCCATATAGTTTAACATACATGGGGCCCAGGTGTAAAGCCCATGTGGGTTGGCTAAATGGGACCTTTATGGGTTCTAAGTGGGCAAACTGGGCATGGGCTAAGGCTGGGATGCCCTATGTAGGGCCCATATAGTTTAACCTGAATAGGCCCCACATGGGCAACCCACATGGGCTAACTATATGGGGCCCATTTAAGGTTCAAGTGGGCTAAACTGACATGGGCTAAGGCTGGGATGCCCTATGTAGGGCCCATATAGTTTAACCTGAATTGGCCCCACATGGGCAACCCACGTGGGCTAACTATATGGGGCCCATTTAAAATTCAAGTGGGCTAAACTGACATGGGCTAAGGCTGGGATGCCCTATGTAGGGCCCCATATAGTTTAACCTGAATTGGCCCCACATGGGCAACCCACGTGGGCTAACTATATGGGGCCCATTTAAAATTCAAGTGGGCTAAACTGACATGGGCTAAGGCTGGGATGCCCTATGTAGGGCCCATATAGTTTAACCTGAATTGGCCCCACATGGGCAACCCACGTGGGCTAACTATATGGGGCCCATTTAAAGTTCAAGTGGGCTAAACTGACATGGGCTAAGGCTGGGATGCCCTATGTAGGGCCCATATAGTTTAACCTGAATTGGCCCCACATGGGCAACCCACGTGGGCTAGCTATATGGGGCCCATTTAAAGTTCGAGTGGGCTAAACTGACATGGGCTAAGGCTGGGATGCTCTATGTAGGGCCCATATAGTTTAACCCGAATAGGCCCCACATGGGCAACCCACATGGGCTAACTATATGGGGCCCATTTAAAGTTCAAGTGAGCTAAACTGACATGGGCTAAGGCTGGGATGCCCTATGTAGGGCCCATATAGTTTAACCTGAATAGGCCCCACATGGGCAACCCACATGGGCTAACTATATGGGGCCCATTTAAAGTTCAAGTGAGCTAAACTGACATGGGCTAAGGCTGGGATGCCCTATGTAGGGCCCATATAGTTTAACCTGAATAGGCCCCACATGGGCAACCCACATGGGCTAACTATATGGGGCCCATTTAAAGTTCAAGTGGGCTAAATAGGTATGGGCTAGACCTGGTATGCCCTATGTAGTGCCCACATAGTTTGACTCGTCTAGGTCCCAGATAAACAACCCAAATCAATCAATCAATCAATCAATCAATCAATCAATCTTTATTTATAGAGCGCTTTTCATACACAGGTGCATCGCAAAGTGCTTGACATTTAAGAATACATTAAAAACATTCTCGCCCATCAAACCCTCCCCATACAGTTATCACAATACACACACACACCTAGTCCCCCTACCCTTTGCTCTACACTCAAACTCACACTCATAATTAAAATCAAGTACATAAGGCTGGGTACAGATGACCAAGGTGAGGAAACCCCATCAGAGGAGCCGTCCTCTCCCGGAGCAGCAGACCAACTGTGGCCGCCCAGGCACCGACACAAGGATCCCCATAGGAGGCGCTGCAGAGACACCGCACCTCCACTTGGGCACCCACAGGACAGCACCCATACAGCCACAGCCTCAGTTTGGTGAGTAGAATTTACTCACCAGTTTGGTGAGTAGAATTTACTCACCAAACTGAGGCCTGCAGTTGTATTAATGGCCGGACTGGGGATTTTTTATAGTGAAAAAGTATACTGGCATCATTTAGATTTCATATTGGATAATAGACTGAAGAAGAGAAATTGAATAGTTATCAGTTAAACAAAAGCACAACTTTCTAACGGTTAACTTTGTCGACAATAGCGGCATCGAAGGATGGGTTAAATGCAGACAAATCAGTGTAAACGAAAATCAAAACCTAAACCTCTGTTTAGGAGTTTTAATGTGCTGCACACACATCATCATTGGCACAACAAAATCACACAATGCCAGTCTAGTGATGTGTACATGTGCCTCTGCCAGTATGCTGTTCTCTCATACACTGCACAGGGCTTAGTCTCCTTCATGATGAGACTGTAGGCACACTATAGAGCAGGGGTCACCAACCTTTTTTCAGCTGTGGGCTACTTCAAGAAAAAAAAAGCTACCTAAAGACTTAAACATACACTGTTTATTTATAGGATATTGACCACATATTATATCGAAATAGCTTCATTTGAAAGTCGTACTGAGTCCCAAGAACAGAAATAACTGTATTTTTAAGAATCAGATTGAAGAAAATTAATTGTTTTACACCTTAGAAAGAAGAGTCTCAAGGGTTACTGGGCATGCACCAAAGGGCACAACGTTGGTGACCCCTGCTATAGAGAGTAGTTTAACACACATGTTTGGTTGGTAACAGAGAAAAATGCCTCATCAACACACTGAGGTAACTATTGCTCCTTGTGCCAGATTTTCTCCATGGATTGATATGTAAGATTGTTGTTACTTTATTAATCCCCGTTAGGGGTAATTCGTTTTCTGCATTTGACCCATCTTCAATGCCACTCTGCATAGGGCAACCTATGGGGTGGTTAGAAACATTTGGCTGGAGGATTAACCTGTTGTACATATGTTAGTGGTAGAGGGAACCAGGGTACTAGGAGGAAACCTATATCCAGGGATTGAACTCCGGACATTGTAACTGAAGTATGAGCGCTAAGCCACCATGTCTCCCCATTTCATAAAGTGCATTGTTCTCCCATTTTGGCGATGACATCTCCGCAGCACTACCTGAGTTACTCCATTATCAAACCCTGAAAGTAATGAATAGTTGAGAAAAGATATTTCCTAAATGTGCTTACAAACCCTCATGCACAACCATGGACCATTGTTATTTAATCTCAGTGTCCATATATTGTATATTTATATATATTTTTTACCTTTATTTAACAGGAAAGTCCCGCTGATGAGGAAATAGAGAGCTATTGAACACATTTGTAGTGGTAGGGAAAAACCAGAGAACCTGCAGGAAACTTACGCAGACATGTGTAGAACATGCATAGTTCACACAGAAAGGCCCCAGCCCATCAGTGTTTGTTATTTCATTCACAGATATGTTTACAACGTATGACAAATGGTGTTTACACTACTAAAATAAAATAATACGATTATCAAAGCTAGTAGCCTACCTATACAATTGACACCAATTTCCCAGTATTTCTCCGAAAGATTGGTTTAGTTTCCATTACTTAGTGGGCCAAATAATATACTCAATAAATAGCATTATAGCCAAAAGTAATTTTGGCATGGCTTTTTAAATGTGTTTTTGTAGGCCTAAGAAAACATAAAAAGAAAATTAGCAATGCAATTCTTCTCATATTTGTGTTAGTAATCTACAGGAAATGTTTCTAATTGATATAGATACATTTATTATTATAAATATTATTCTTATTCTTATTAGTATTATTCTTATTATTATTATTTTTTTTTTGTCGTCGTTTTCATCTCGCCAAAGTGTATGCGGATTACACATTAGAACATGAAAGTGCACTGCGCATTCAGTACTGCCACATTTCAGCCCACTGCTCCCCTTCCACCTACGCCTTCAAAAGTAGAACACCGCTGATGAACCAACATTGTGACGTTCATTACGATGATATCTTACTTTTTTTAAAACTGAATGAATAAATGTCTACACTGTAAACCCGAATGCTATTTGAGGTAATCATTTAAGATGTGAAAAAACTCAAAACTAGCCAAAATCTTCATTCATCTCAAAATGTTTAAGTCCAAAGGGGTGTTTTTTAAGTTTAGTAAGGTTTTATTGCCATTCAGATTAAAATTGTCAGGTTTAGAAAGTTCAAATTATAAGTTTTGAGGCGGGTCTTTTGCGTCATGACATCATGACGCCTGCGTGCCTTGGCTGGAGTGAGGTGTTTGGTTCTGCACAGCCGCAGTGCGCTGCTGTGGGAGTGTCCGTCATTTAACGAAGAGGAGCTTCTACGGCCTGAATAAGGTAATATACTTTATTAATATCCAGTGAAATGATATGTATGATTTCAGTGTGCAGGTAGTTAGAGCCAGGAGAATTGTTTACGCTTCAGATTGTACTGTTTAATCGATAATGCGTAGCGTGAGATCTTTCCCGCTTCTTTTTAAAACTGCAACAGCGACGCACTTCCGCCCGAGTCCGGAGCCAAGTCCGAGTCATGTTGTCTTTAAAACTCTTACAACTAACCGTGAGGACCTAATTAAATAATATGCTCGAAGGCTGTTAGCGACCGTGAAGTGCAAGTAACGTTAATATCGCAGTTTTCAGCGCTGCCTCCGCACTTCCGTCTGTGCATCAGCAGCAGCAGCAGCAGCAGCGGGGCGGACAGAGGACAGAGAGCTTTGAGAACTCCGTAACAAGTGTGTTCTTAACTTTAAGAGCATGTTATATTTCTTTGGGCTAATAGAAGAAATTACAATCGTTGTAATTTAAGTAAAAGGGCTAAGCCAAAATAAACTTAGCTTATGGGCCTAAAAAGATTGAGTACAAATGAGCTACAATGGTCCCTGTTTAAGAGAATGTTGAATAAAATTGATTAGGTCATTGTCCAAAGTAGTAAAAAAAAAAAAATGTTTTTATTTATTGGCCAAATTGCCCAACCCTAATTTGTTTTTTGTAATGCAGGTTAACAAGTACCAGACAAGAAAGGAAATTGTAGCAGAAAATAAAGGTGAGACCATACACTTGCTGATTATATGATCCTATTTTACACAATTGGTTTATTGCATTTTTGTTGTGTGTTTTTTTTTTATCCTGGATTTTGTGCCAACCAGACAACACACTTTTCCAATTCTTTGCAAAAATGTCTTGTACAGCTCTCTGGATCATAGAAACACTTAAACCACAGAAAATGCTGATCCGCCCCACTACAAAAAAACTAAACATAACAAATATTGCACTCTTTCAGATCAACCGGCAAATCACTTAACTATTTTAATTACAGGTAACAGAAATGATAACGTTTGTTCTGAATGAGATGTGCTCTGAGACTCTTCTTCATTTACAAATATGCATCTCTGATTGGAACGATGTGGAATGTGATGAATGATTGGCTGTGAGAAAAGTCCCCGACGTTCCTGTCTTTGGGCAGAAAGTAGGCGTAGCTGTTTAGTTGCATTTGCAACATTTTGTGAGACATTTATGTTGGACATTTTTTAATGTCCAGCATAATTAATTAAACACAAAGTTAAATTAAACAGAAAGTACAGTTTCTTTAGGTGTTTGATTTGTCACTGTCACACCTGGGAATTGGGGCAATTCTTTACTTTGTCCTTTTCACCTAGATGATCCCAGCTCCCACAGGTGCATGCTGCTGTTGTGCCCTTGAGCAAGACACATTCCCCACCTTGTCTCCAGTGTCGTCTGCACACGCTGGAGTATGAATCAGAGTAAATAAGTGCCTCATGTAGGTTGAACAGCGCAATCAAGACCATTTACCGTGGTTTATGATAAATGTTCTAATTCTGTCATGGACACCTAGAGTAATAACAAATGTTTCTTTTTATCTAGAGAATCAACTCTACAAATTCCGTCTTACTAATTCTTGGAATTCTTGGATATGCACAACGAAGAAGGTAAAGTGAGTAACTATTGCCATAGTTGTGTTAAGGTGAAGTGTCCTGACTTCAGTATCCTGTTTGTCCATTTTACAAATACAGGAGGAGGTGCTGTGACCTAGAGGCCTGTGTGAGGATGAAGACGAGGCTTTCCAGTGTCCACCAGTATGTCGGACAGTATGTGGAAATGGAGAATGCAGAGAAAAGAAGCACGCACTGTGAAAATGACTTGGCTAATCAGCCAGAATGTAAGTAGATTTGAGTCAGGTTTCACTCTGTACCTCTCATCTCTTACTGAAGTATTTACAAATGTTTATGTTCTTAAATGTTTTTGTTTCAGTAGACCTGAGGCCGATGGGATCTCGTGCTCTAACATTAGAAGCTCCGCGCGAATTAGGATGAGAAGCACTCCCTGACAGACTTTCAGCTTTTCGCTTTAAAAGTGAGTAAATCTAATGCACTGGCGAAAGTAAATTTGTCAACTTTACTGAAGCATTTACAGGTGAAACTCAGGGAAATTAGAATATCGTTCAAATTTATTTATGTAATTCAACTTAAACTGTGAAACTTAATATATGATATAGACTCATGTCTGTGTTTGTTATAATTTTGATGATTATGACTTACAGTCCATTTTCAAAATATTCTAATTTTCTGATATTTTTAAATAAGGGTTTTTATATACTGAGTAATAATAATCAAAATTATAACAAACAAAGGCTATACATAACTCACTTTGCATTATGAGTCTATATCGTATATTGGTTTCAGTTTAAGTTGAATTGCAGAAATAAATGCACATTGAACAATATCCTGATTCACTTGTAAAATTGTAATTGTTTAGGGTTAGGTTGTGGTTGCATTTCCATGCAAATTTGTTTCAGATAATTTTTGAGTGTGCAACTAGACAAGCTTAATTAAATGTAGGAAGCACAAACTGTCGCCTAAAGTAGTGGTTCCCAACCTGGAGTGGGGGTGCCTGGGATTGCAAGGGGGGGCCCAGGGTCAGATCATAAATTATATTATTTGAGCAAATGATGGTAAAAATAAACGTACTTACTTATTAGCAACTATTTGGATGTTTTCATAACATTTGTGGACAAAATGCTACCATTAAAAAACTTTGCTGTTACTCTGTTAATGTAAAAGAGTTTTGTGTTCATTGTTCATCTGTTTGCTCAGATCATTTTACAGAATAAGAAGCCTAAGAGTGTATTGGGTGCAGGCTGACTTAAAGCTCGTTTAAACTTGGTAAGTGCTAAATGCCATCCTTTCCACTTTTACTTTTAATGCTACGTATTTCTTTATTTGGGGGGTTGATGTAAATTGTAGTTTTTTTGGTTTATTGTTTTATTACAAAGTAACTGACTGCATTTTCCTGATTTGAGGTGCTAGCTGAGTGACTCTTCATTTGACAATCTACCAGTGATGAACTGTCCACCATGTTGTATGTTTTTGGAAGAAAAAAAAACAAGGTAAGGGTACATGTATCGCTTAGCTCTCCATCTCCTGTAAGCCTGACATCTGTATACTCTACTAAATCGGGTCCTAGGAGGTCTGGTCCTTGTCCTTGATGAAATCAACATTTTACTCTAAGTATTGACTGTCTGCAGCTCAATAAAATATGTGCATGCATTTCATTATTTTAGAGCACGAAGCGCAGTTTAGTAAAAAAGTTAATTTATTTTTTGTAATTCAACTTAAAATGTGAAACTAGATATATAGACTCATTGCATGCAAAATGACATGTTAAGCCTGTATTGGTTATGATATTGATGATGGTTTACAGCTTAGGTCCAAATTCAAAATCTCAGAAGATTAGAATATTACATGAAATCAATGAACAATGTATTTTAAACAGAAATGTGTGCCCTCTGAAAACTATAATCATGACTGCCTTAATGCAGCGTGGCATGGATGCTCTCGGCCTGTGGCACTGCTGAGGTGTTATGGAAGACCAGGATGCTTCAATAGCTCCTTCAGCTCTTCTGCATTGTTCGGTCTCATGTCTCTCATCTTTCTTTTGGGCGGCACAGTAGTACAGCGGTTAGCACTCGTTCTTCACAGTTAGAAGGTCCGGGTTCGATTCGCACCAGGGATGGGGCCTTTCTGTGTGAAGTTCACATTTTAAGTTGAATTACAGAAGTAAATGAACTTTTTTTCTCACTGTCTGACATGAAACCAGAATTAACTTCTATTTTTTATTTTTTTGTATATATATATTTTAAGGTCAACTAGAATTTTAATTTTTAGAATTAGAATTTGGTGTAGATGTAATTGATGCAGCAATCCAGTTACAATGAAGAATTTAGTTCTTGATGCTTTGAGGAAGACATTTTTGAAAAAAATAAATAAAAAATATGACCCTACAGATAATACTGTCAGGAGTGACTGACATTAGTGAAAGATGAATTAAGATGTCTTTTCCATTAGTAATATAAACTTTTAAAAATGTGCTTGACATGAACATTGTTTTTGCAGCAGGATACGAAGAATCTTGAGCTGACCAGTCACCTCTGGGTCATCAGTGATGCAGCCGCCAATCCTGCCTACAAAGTATGAACACTTCACACAAGCATAGGAGGACTTCTCTCACAAGGCTTATAATTTTTTACACATCAACTCTTCTAAAGCACTGAACAACCAACTTCAGAAAATCCTTGGTCTGATGATTAAAAGGTATGAAATTGACTTGTTATATTTAAGCAGGTTTTATTGTAAATATGATTGGCAATTGTTTGTTTGCTGGCCTTTTGTTAGTCCCTCCAGGATTTTACGATTTTGTCATCACAACTCTCTTTCAGTTGGCCTGGGACGATACACTTTTGTCATGATTCGATGCGTATCATGATACTCGGGGGCGATCCGAAATGACATTTGACATTCATTGAAGTGCTAAGACTGAAAAGTGCATTGTCACAATATGTAACAAGGTGCTGTGTAACTGTTACTAGAAGACAAACACAAGTATTGCAATACTTGAAAGTATTGGTATTGCAGCAAAAAGTACGCGATCCAAATCCGATCATATATTTCGTCCCAGCCCAAATAAAAGTTATTTTCTTATTACCCTTGGCCTCTTTGGTATAATTTCAGTAGAATTCAAAGAAATGTGTCTTCATGTACAATTATGTTTAAGCTGAACCTTTCATCTTTTGGAAAAGTGTTTTTAGCCCCCAACAATCACAAACGATACCTGCAAAATCCTGGAGGAATTGAAACTATTTTTAAAGGTTGTTACAATGTTCTCATCAAAAACACATCAGGACCTGTGTTTTGAACCACTAGCGTCTGGTCTGAGAGGGCCCACATTGTATATCGTTCATCATAGATTCAGGAAATTAAACTACTGGATAACTGTAGGCATGTACCCATGTAGGCATATGGGGCCCATGTGGGCCTTAAGGTTTTTACCCACTTTGGACCCACATGGAACCCATTCAAAACCCACTTTTAGCCCACATGGGCCAACCTAGATGGGGCCCTCATGGAAACTGCGGACAAACCCACTTGTTACCCATGTGGGCATATGTGGCCCAAGTGGGCCTTATGGTTTTAACACACTTTGGGCCCACATGGAACCCATTCAAAACCCACTTTTAGCCCACATGGGCCAACCTAGATGGGGCCCTCATGGAAACTGCGGACAAACCCACTTGTTACCCATGTGGGCATATGGGGCCCAAGTGGGCCTTATGGTTTTAACCCACTTTGGGCCCACATGGAACCCATTCAAAACCCACTTTTAGCCCACATGGGCCAACCTTGATGGGGCCCTCATGGACACTGCGGACAAACCCACTTGTTACCCATGTGGGCATATGGGGCCCAAGTGGGCCTTATGGTTTTAACCCACTTTGGGCCCACATGGAACCCATTCAAAACCCACTTTTAGCCCACATGGGCCAACCTAGATGGGGCCCTCATGGACACTGCGGACAAACCCACTTGTTACCCATGTGGGCATATGGGGCCCAAGTGGGCCTTATGGTTTTAACCCACTTTGGGCCCACATGAAACCCATTCAAAACCCACTTTTAGCCCACATGGGCCAACCTAGATGGGGCCCTCATGGAAACTGCGGACAAACCCACTTGTTACCCATGTGGGCATATGGGGCCCAAGTGGGCCTTATGGTTTTAACCCACTTTGGGCCCACATGGAACCCATTCAAAACCCACTTTTAGCCCACATGGGCCAACCTAGATGGGGCCCTCATGGACACTGCGGACAAACCCACTTGTTACCCATGTGGGCATATGGGGCCCAAGTGGGCCTTATGGTTTTAACCCACTTTGGGCCCACATGGAACCCATTCAAAACCCACTTTTAGCCCACATGGGCCAACCTAGATGGGGCCCTCATGGAAAATGCGGACAAACCCACTTGTTATACCCATGTGGGCATATGGGGCCCAAGTGGGCCTTATGGTTTTAACCCACTTTGGGCCCACATGGAACCCATTCAAAACCCACTTTTAGCCCACATGGGCAAAACCATATAGGGCCCTCATGGAAACCGCGGACAAACCCACTTATTGCCCATGTGGGCAAACCCATGTGGGGCCCTCATTGCTTTGCTGGCTGGGAATATGTTTTATGCAACAAATGTCAAGGTGTCCTTTGTTGGTCTTGTTTATAAAAAGCGTCAGCGAGCAAACTCTCAGTTGACTGTGTGGGATGGGCCTTCACTCTTTACATGATTAGAATATTTACCCAGACTCACCTCTGTTGTTGTTCTTTGCAGAAAGGTGGACAACTACTGTATCACCGCCGTCCAAAGCTCGTCAGACAAAAACAAAATCATACAGGTCTGGAGAGAGAAGAGAATTCCTGTTATCTATTTCACACAAGTAACTAATGACGTGTGGTTGCTTCCTAATGTACCATGACAAACACATTATGTTTGTCACAAATATTTATGAGTTATAATGGGCTGTGATGACCGTTTTCGGTCATCACAGCATCACAAGTATACTCTTGGAGAAAAACAAAATAAGTGGGACCTAGAAAGCTGGTTGGATACTGGAATCGTATCAGTGTTTACTGCTGAACTACTTGCTATTCCCAAAGCCTCATTGGGACTCTATATGAAATGTATATAAAGATAAACATGTCCAATTTGTAATTGGTTTTCCCATGAATAGAAAGACTATCCACTATCTCCCTCGCTCAGACCTGAACAACACTCCTGACAGTCTATTCTGATCCATAATGGCGCCCAGGTGGGGCATACGTCATCCTGACACTATATATCATACACTGGAAGCGTGGAGTCTGACTATGAGCACTAATAACATCCTGCAGGGAGGTTTGTAATCATATATGAGACTGGATATTAAGCCAGGCTATGTCTTCAAATGGCTGCACCACCAACAGAGGGTCAAATAGTTTTATATAAGAGGGCAGGCTCTAGGTCGTAGTGGCTCATGGTTTAAGCATGATTACTTGTCAGTGTATTTTTCAGCTCCATCCCCGCAAGGCTCATTTTTTGGATCTAGAGCTTAAGATTTCAATATGACTGATATTTTGTGTATTACTTTGTTCCCAACTGGTGGGTCGGGAGGAGCCAAACGTGGGTCGCAGAACGGTTTTCAGTGGGTCGCGAGCCTTTCCCAGAAAACATTTTCTTTAAATATTGATGTACAGAAAAGGTCAATCACTGAGTCTTTATGAGGTTGTGTTTAGCTTTTCTGGCTTATTTAATGCATATTCAATAATAATCTATGAGGAAAATAAAGTATATTACATTATATTATTTGGGTCTCGGCTTGTTATCCCATAGTAATGGTAGATCTCGACGCTATTCGAGTAGGGAACCACTGATTTAAAGGTGCTAATAATACACATCAGTCAGGTTGTCAATTCCAGTACATTGGTTTATTCATGATTTATAGTTTAATATATAAAGAGGGAAATCCTATTAAAGTATTCAGCAGTCATTTCTGAGCATATGAAAAGCCTGGACTCATTCATGTCTGGCATGTGTGGAGGGAAGCAGTATAAATAAAATAATAAAACGCGTGTAGTCTGAAGGTATTTGTGAGTGTTTGAGATAAAGCCGGGAGATTTCTTAAACATACACGAATGGAGGAAAAAGAAGAGGCACTGGACCATGTGTTTTATTATAACATGGTTAAAAGAACCCCAATAGAAAAGAGCAGAATATGGTCTGTTTCAAAAACTTTGAAGCTGAATAAAAGAGCCAGGCTGCTACGTTTGACAAGGCATTCGTCCACTTCTTGAAACAACCCATAACCCAGTACAGATGACGAATTAAACAACCCTTTTTTTGTGATGGAAACCTCTTGACTGAGAGGCTACGCAAACACATATAGCAAATACCTTTTCTGTGTGTTCAGGTTTGGTGAATGGATTTTCTGTGGCCCCACCCATTCTCGACATCCCCAAAGACGACCTCGTGATCCCAGTTCATCAAACACTCCGAATCACATGCAGGTACGTAATGGTCTTCTTGTTGTACCATTTAAACCCAACAACACCCACTCATTATTGTTCGAAACCAAGATGGCTCCTTACAAAACAACGAAAACTTAAAACTTACGAAAACAAACCCAGCATTGTTGTATTCTAGCCAATGTCAAAAACTATTAGAATGAAATAAGCATGTTTTATCCTTGTGAATTATGGTTGGCCCTGTTAAGCCCGTCACTCATTCTCTGCTATTTCTTTTCTGCTACTTAAGTTGCTATCTTTGGAAAGATCCTCATCGTTTGAACCCTTTATCACAGTGTAACTAATCTCATGTGATTTTCCGTCATCACCATTTGGCATGTCCATAATGTCGACATTATAGCGGTAAAAGCCCAGCTCTCTGTTGCAGACTGATATTATGATTTCACTCAATCTCAAACTGCCGTGGGGTTCACATGGCAACCTGTGATGTAGCTCATATGACGGGTGCGTGGTGTGTTACAGAAACACATCTTTCTTTTGACAATCTTCAGAGCCATCCTTTTACAAACAAAAAGTGGGTGGAAGTAGCCAAAAATATTTTGTAATGTTTACCAAGAGAGTACTGTGACTTTGAAAATATACAGAAGAACAAGTCTAAAGTCGTGATGAGTCAAGCCAAAATAAAAAAAATCACTTTGCTCTGTTCGAAATGAAGAAGCAGTAAAGTAAATGCACGTTGTAGGAGCATGTTCCTCTCATTGAATCCTAATTCTGTCAATCCTCATCGTTAACAAACTGTGCATGAAGATCTTCAGTTTATCTCTGCTGCCTCTGCCTTCTTTCTTTTCCCCATGCAACAGCTTTTGATAAATTCTTGCCGTGGAAAACATTTTAACCAGTTGCTTCTTGATTCTGATTTTTTTTTTTCCAAACAGTGATTTTAAAAAACACAATAAACAAATGACCTCATATTGAACAAAACAAACAAACAAACTGTCAGCCAGTCGGCAAACGGGTCCTAAAGTTGGTGAAATATGAGGGCTGAGACTATTTTCTGGCTAGTATTGCAATAGTGATTTACTTTGCAATTTATATTTACATTGCAATAAGATTATTTTCACATTTTCACCTCCCCACGTCTGGTCTGTTAGTATCTTTTTAGCCAACTATTTGCTCAAATCTACGAATGTTCAATGCAGTGTTAATTTCGTGGACTAAAATATTTCGTCATTTTAGTGCAAGTAATATTTTGGCCGACTAAAACTGGACTAAAACTGAATTAAACGTTTTTAATCAGACTAAATCTTTGGCTAAAATGTCCAGATATTTTTGTCTAAATGAAAATGAAAAGAAGAGACTAAAATCATCCAAACTTCAGTGACAGAGCCTCATATAATTTAAATCCTCTGCCAAAGGAACAGCTCTGAGCTTTGTTCATGTGGGAGAAGCTCCATAAATTGATTAAATATGATTATAATACATATTATTAATGTAAAGTCGACATTTACATGCAATTTTAGTCAACTAAAATTCAACTAAAATTGAACAAAATGTTTTGAATCTTGACTAAAATTAAATAGCATTTTCATCAAAAGACTAAAACTAAATCAAAATTAAAACTGATTCAATGCTCTTTTTCTTCCTTTTCTTCTTCTTGAATGTATAAGATTATAAGCACAGAAGAAATAGGTCAATACAGTTTTGAGACTTTTGACAAAAACATTGTACTTCCAGGGGACAGCATACCCTGGCGTGGACATGGCCCGATCAGAAAGAGCTGGGTGCGCGGCAGGCCCAGCCGCTGTCCTCTAGCGTCGTCCACAGACAGCGAGCGGCGGTGGTCAGTGAGTGTGAGGGTCAGCCGGCACACCCCTACTGCAAGAGGCTGGTCCTGAGGGGCGCCCAGGCCAAAGACACGGGATACTACCGCTGCTACTACAAGGACGTCAAAGTCATGATAGACGGGACCACCGCGGTCAGTGTTTATGCTTTCATCAGAGGTGAGTCCGCCGCCACAGGCTCAGTCATCAGCCCTCTGGGATAATGAGTGAGAGAATGGAGTTAAAATGGACACACACATGGATATTAGTGATTCTGATCTCATGTCTTATTTTAGTGTGTCTCAAACCATAGATTGGCAAAGTGGCTCAAACTCTTCCTTTTCTTCTTTAATTGCGTCTCTAGTCCAATAAAGGTTGAACTCTAGTGCAAGAAAGGTTTGCTCTTAGCTAAGTTAGAACATTGATTATACAGCTGCAGAGATGTTTTTGTGCAGACGGATACTAACGATCTACTTATTAATGTCTAGTTTGGCAGTGTAGCAGGTCATTACTCCACTAAACTTTGCTCATGTCTTTTGTGCAAATGTTACGGCTGAGAAGTCATTTTCAGTCTAAATGCAACTCGAGAAACCATAAAGCCATTGATCTCTTCTCTTTGTGGGACCAACCCTTAATTTATTTCTTGGCTTTTTTTGGAAGCTTTACAAGACAGCCACAAAGCCACAATGGAAATTGTCTTGTCTGGCCATTACTGCGGTATCAAGACTTTTTCAGAAAGTTATCTGTGCGCTCGCCTGGGTGACATCCTGGCAAGATTAATGCTTCAATAACTCCTTTGATATTCACATTTGTGATACTGTGAAAACCTCCATTCTATTTTTCCTACTGCTCACTTTGTATACGTTTTTCCACGCCAAACTTCTCTGTTTGCATTTCTATATCAGATTATTCAAAATCGCATAAAAGCGTTATAAGAGTGAGGTCGCTGTTTGTCTGATAAACAGTTTTGTCAAATGGATCGACTGTTTATCCCTCTGACAAAATGCCAAAACATCACATCGGGGAGTTGATCGCTGGCAGGCCAAATAAAGAACGATTAGAGCCAGCGTGTGGTGAGACCGGAGGGGACATGTGGATGGCGTTGGACAGTTTCACACTGGACTCTCCCCTTTGGCGCTGAAGTACAAACCATGCTGGGCGCCGCACAAACAGCTCAAGTCCCCGATGCAAACACGCCCCAGGCCTGACATCTCCAGTCCAGAGTAAACTGTAATAGTTCAGCTTCGGGGATTTATTGTGAGAAACTAAACTATGATTGAAAAAGACTGTCTATTATCTCTTCCACCTGTGTGTTTTCAGAATACCTCCAGATGGAAATATGAGCTATTGTTTGGCTTATAGAAGGCTGAAGTGGTAGCTGGGAGTGGTGCTGTAAGGAAAATAACAGAGGGCTTATCAATAGGGAAAAAATAAATAAGAAAAGAAGCACGCTGCTTGTGTGTGAACATTCGTTATTGACTGCCTTACAAAAGTTGATAGTATTGACAGTGAGGCTGAAGATAAGTCGTTTTGTAATAGACTGAGGGAATATAAGATAACAGCTGCAATGTAAATAGATGGCACATTAGCTGTGATGCTTCCTGGAGCCCAGCCGAGAGCTGCATGTGATTGTGCAAAGGATAAAACACAGGTGGTAGTATGTGTTCAGTGGCTGATAGTATAGAGCTAAACACCCCTGAAGAGGATTAAACCTGGTCTGGCTCATTGGCTGACGTCCAACTGCAGTTGAAAATGCTCTGCTGATGGAGTTGAATTACAGAGTGTCATCATTATGTGCACAGATATGGTTATGATCTGACACACATTGTAAGAGGCATCTGGCTGTTGGGTTCATGTCTGCTGGCCTGGTAATGCACAGTTTGAAACGTGTGCTGGTTTCTAACCAAACTCTGTTTTGTTTTAGACCCGGAGGAGCCCTTCCTTTTGAGAGCTGGTCCACACTCCAATCTGGAGACTTTATTAATCACGCGCCTCTCCACTCACGTCACAGTGCCTTGTCTGGTCACAGTCCCCGATCTCAATGTCACTCTGCATGCGGTTTGTGCCCTTAATCCCTTAGTCTCACTGCACCTTCTGAACTCCGACAGCTGACTGACAGAACGATTATTACCTTGTCTCTGCAGTATCCCACTCCTCTGGACAACACTGACATGACGTGGAACAACAAACATGGCTGGACTGTTCCTAGACAGGCAGTAGACAACCCAATGGTGATAGGGTTAACGTGTGTGGCCACACTGAATGGTAAAGAGTACCAATCAGTCAACTACCTCATTCACCCAACTGGTGAGTATTTAATCCTGCATTTTGAAAATTCACCTATTAATCCAGATTAAGAGACAAACATTCAGACAAAGCAATTAGCTGTATAAACTGCACAAAAAGAAGTGATTTGGATTATTTGTCTTTCTTTGGGGAAAGACAACAACACAAAGTACACAGTCTTAGCTTCAATATCTTGGTAATGACATATCAAATCAAATCAATGGTGGCACAAATCTGCAGTTTACAATTTGTAAACCTTGTAAGTCGGTCTTCAACTCCACGTAAATTAGTATTGAGGTCCATTTAGTCGTGCCCTCCAAAAAACAACACTCTTTTTAATGAGACCGTCTGAGTTGTTATCGCAGTAAAAATAAAAGAATTGAAAAGCAGGAAAGCCATTTGGGGCATAATTAAGACCTATATAAATGGGTGATATTGCGCCCTAAGGCTAAGACTCATTGCTACTGAACCCTAAATGACCCTGCGTTTGCTCCCATGTGTGTGCGCGTGCATTTACCTCTCATATTTTGAAGGGAAATATCATTCTGGAAAGAAAGAACTAATGGGCCATTTAAAGTATCACACAATCGCAGCCCACCGCCGAGGCATCACCGAGCTACGTGTTTTTGAAGAGAACATGGTCCACAAGCCAAAGCTTTTATATTATTATCTAAAATGGCTGCTCCACCGTAACCCCCCCTCCCCTTTAATTTCCTCCTCTAATATACAGCCACAGAAGGAAGGGGAAACGCTGCGCGACAGACAGCTCATAGTGGGTTCCCATGTCCACTTCCTCCAGTGCAGAGGAAGGAAAAAGTGCTGACCAGGTCACCGTGACCCCTCTTCACTGTCCCCCTCACTCCTGTTTTGTCCCTCCCTTTTCCACTTGGGACAGGAAGTCAGATTTACGATGTCAAGCTATTTCCTGAGGATCCCGTGGAGCTGATGGTGGGGGAGACACTCACCCTGAACTGCACTGCGCTGGTCGAGTTCAACACCGGCGTGGACATCAAGTGGGAGTACCCGGGTGCAGAGGTATAATAAAACAACACAACATACCTACAGTAGAGGCAGGGTTCTGTTTTGAATGAAGACTATGCGCGCATACCCTCTGTATCGTACACTCCCAAAAAAGGTGTAGGCTCGAGGGCTGGGGGCGAAATAGCAACTAAATGAATCAGATTTTTTCCCCTTATTGATTGATACAGATTTTCCCCTAAATGTTTTAAATGTGGCTTTTTAGAGTTTGGGGATCAAATGTTGTAAATTTCTTTCTCTCTTCTTTTGGCTATATACCATTTTTTGCATCTACAACTAATAAGATTAACATAAAACATAATGTTAAAAATGTAGATAAATGCAGTGATGCCTCTCCTTTCGCTGCTGGGTTACAGCTTGTTATTGCATCGTACACATCGTACCCTCAGAAGAAAAACATTGTGTATATATTACATTTCAGCACCTATGACAACACACTCCCGATGCCTTTGTAGTTCATGACCTCAGATGTCACAGCAAATTCATGCTTTTCACTTTAGCCCCATTTAAGACAAAATTGTTTCCATTTTATTCCTCGAAAGTTCAAATTCCGCTGTGAATACCGTGATCTGCCCAGTAACCTCGATCTGACACAGATGTAATCACTGTTTAATAAACAGTGAACTAATTCTTCAGCCTTAGATTAGACATTATCGACACTATGACCTGAAACCTGAATATAAGCTGTGATTTTTACTAGGTTTATGTTCGTCTACATTAAGATTAACTTCATTGTCCCCAAGGGAAGGTTTGTCTTGGGGTACAGTGCCGCACAAATGCAAACACATGGACATTAAATCCCACAACATCCCATTAACACTGCCATAGAAGCACACAGGTTAAGATGATCACAATCACACACGATTTCCAGAATATATTTTTATATTCAAGCAAAGTTATCAGCCAGTGGAATGAGAATACTTTCCAATTGCAAGTACAATTTTTTTCTACTCCTCTGGCTGGTCCATTTGCTACAGAGATAAGTGGAATTTAAATATTCATCCCACTCCTTTATTTGGGGAACTCATTTTATCCCTGTCTTTTATTTGAGTTACTAATGTTTTTTTCCCCACATTTTTTCTATTGTGATAATCTGGTCTAAACTAAACAATAGTGACTTCTGCTCTCCAGCTAAACAGAGTAGTGAACATCCAGCCATACAGGGAAGCCCTGTCCCATGCTACTGAAGCCGCGAGCATTCTCACCATCCCCGCTGTGAATGTGACGGACACAGGAGCCTACGCCTGTAATGTCACCAGCATGGACTCCTCTCAACTGCAGCAGATGCACGTCATAGTCCATGGTGAGGATTCTTGTACATATTTCGTGAGACGTTTTTGCTGCTGGGCAATAGGGCACACAGTAACAGCTGTTACCATGGGTCTTATATGTGACTTGGTGAATCTAAATTGCCCAGGACAGAATGAATACTTTTGAGACACATTTGTCTTATAATACATGACAAACTGTCTACGTGGTCAATGTCCTGCATATTAGATATCTTTCAGTAATATTTCATGTTCATATGTTTCAAACAATCATTTCAAACCGCTACTTACAGTATTACCTGTGAATAAAGTGTGCCCCCTAAGGCCCACAAGCCCCGCCCCCATGGCTCCTATGGGCACACTAGATATGAACATGTCATTCCTCATTTGAAAGCTAAGAACTTCCAGAGTTCAGTCACTGAGCTTTAACTATTGGAGGCTACAATAACTGATTAGGACTTGGCTGGGGACACGGGCTGGGATATTGGAAGTAGGAAAGAGTCCAAACTGGTTTGAGCCATAGGATCTGGCGGCTTTTCCCACTTTCTGATTGAGTAAATGCTTTGAGAACCAAAAAACTGGAAACCTAAACAACTTTTACATCATGAAAAGGTTTTTGTAATTGTAAATAAATCAACATTCCTTTTATCATCAGTAAAAACAGTATTGGATTTGAGCATTTTTACCTGCTCAGAATTATGTCAAGTTTATAAAATACAGAGAAAATGTCACATACCCTACCTTCAAGTCATTTTAGTCACATTGTTATAATTAATGTATCGCTTGTTGGTTTTATCGTCCTGCAACCTGCTGTCAAATCCGTGTAATACAAGCTAAAACAGAACCACAGTAATAATACACCACTGCCTTTGAACTGACAAAAAAACACCTGTTTTTTCATTCCCTTTTCATATTAAAGTTCCAACAATCCTTTTGAAAGCAATTGTCTCGTCCATTCTAATGTGTTTGTTTTGCAGAAAAAACATTTATCAACCTAGACTACAGAAATGGCCCTGTCGTGGAGGCAACTGCTGGTCAAAAGTCTTTTAAACTGAATGTCAATGTATCTGCATTCCCCACTCCAGACACAAAGTGGTAAGGACTAGTGTCACTTTCACTACCATATCCATATCCTTGGTGTTACATCTGCTGTTTGTATTTTGAATATCCAGGTATAAAGATAGCCAACCTTTAAATATGCGGCCTGAGTTCAAGATGAAAAGGATGAGGATGCATCCAAAGCATGCATTGGAGATCAAGGATGTCTGTCGGGAGGATGCAGGGGTGTACACTGTGGTGCTGAAGAACAGTGCTGCCCGGCTGGAGCAAAGACTCAATATTACTCTAGTTGTCAATGGTAAGTGCTTCATAAATCCATGTCTTGTCTCTACAGAAACATTAAGTGTGGAGGTATGAGATTACGTTTTCTCTACAGTGATACCGAATGTTATCCAGGTCTGTTTTCACCTATTGAGCCACATACACCAAACACGTATTTATTTCTGCAGGGACTTCAGGTGTAAATTGGCTTCATAACCTGACGCAAAGCATCTGTGCTTAGACTTTGTCATGTAAATGCAGTCATACAATAGTAAAGTAGTATTAAAGTGAATGAATGCAATCACAAATATCTGTTGCTTTCTATGCAGATGTTGTTGTCTGATTGTGGCCTGTCACTATTATCAATGACAAGGCTCAACAATTCTCTGGCATATATGTATATTTTTAAGATTTACCAGGACAGTACAGGGTGTGAAGGGGTGAAGACCAGGGAGCGAATTTCAGCAAACTGTCTGGGACTTGAGCACTGTGGTCAGAATAGTGTTCTATTTGCAGAAGCCGTACACACTAGGCCATTGGTCAAACATCCTTCAGATCTTTCTTATGAAAATATTACCTGCAATTCACATTGAAATCTGTATACAGGTGCTCGTCATATAATTAGAATATCATGAAAAAATTCATTTATTTCTGTAAGTCAATTTAAAATGGGAAACTAATATATGACATAGACTCATTACGTGCAAAGTGACATGTCAAGCCTTTGTTTGTTATAATTTTGATGATTATAGCTTACAGTCAATTTTCAAAATATTCAAATTTTATGAGATTTTTAATTTGGGTTTTTTACAAGCTGAGCCATAATAATCAAAATGATAACAAATAAAGACTACACATATCTCACTTTGCATGTAATGAGTCTGTCATATATTAGTTTCACAGTTTAAGTTGAATAGTAGTGACTGCACTTTTTCATGATATTATAATTATATGACGAGCACCTGTATTGTGGTCCCTATTTTCCTTTATTGCTATTCAGTTATTTTATTGCAATTCTATCAATTGTTTTACGGTAGGGCTGCACAATATTGAAGTAACTTGTGATATGCGATAACAATATTATTTGCGATATTTTACCAAACTATTTGAACACGACATGTTCCATTCACACAAATCGCAAGTTTTCTGCCAGCAAAAGTCATCAAACAACACCAAATCAGGATCCAAACAAGAGTAAAATTCTACTAAATTATAATATACATCTAAAACTGAACTTTTACACATTTTTAAGTTGTGTTTATTGTTTGTTTTTGGCTGAGCCTTGTGCTTCATTTGAAAGGGGACGTTGTCACATGTTGTTAATCTGAAAACAAACAAATATGTTTTTTCTTCAGTTGTCCCTCAGATCCATGAGAAAGAGGTGGCAGAGCCGTCCAGCCCGTATCCCAGCGGCAGCAGCCAGATCCTCACCTGCACTGCCTTTGGCCTCCCTGCTCCTTCTGTGAGCTGGCACTGGAGGGACTGGGGCCCCTGTGTCGTCAGCAACAGTAGCAGCATGTAAGCATGTCTCACTAATATACACTGATGCTCCTCTTGTGTCTTTCTTTTTGCCGAACCAGCACATATGCTGCACATGCTTCCTAAAATGTATGTTATGTTATGATTTTATACCTGTGTAATCCAGACACACTATGTCCCAAGAGCAACAAAACTCTCATAATGCATGGCAGAACACAAATATGCGATTAGAGTCAACAATCATGACTAGGCCAGGCATTTCAATCAACATCATAATGCCAATGACTCTTTGCTGCGTATTGAAGGTATTGAACATGTTAAACCACTGGCATGGGGTGGCCATAGGTTATTAAAACGTAATCAAAGAGAAGCTTTCTGGATTCACAAATTGAAAGCATGCAAACGGGTCTGAATGAGGACTTTGATTTATCCTGCTTTTTGTAATATATTTTTGTAATAAGTTTTGCATTGGTATTTCCTTTTTTTATTGTGGTTCTGGTCTTTGTAGTTCTGTTTTGTAGTTGTTAGCTGCTGTGTTGCTCCTCACACACCTACATTGTGTGGCGCACAGATTGGGGCGTGGCTGCTGGAACATTTATGGACCACACCCAAACCTATACTAAGCCCCGATGAAGACCGAGTGGTCGAAACATGTTGGCTTGGCCATATAAATAAAGGCCTTTTAAGTTACTTCCTCGTGCTGTGCATATTGGTTTAGAGTGACTGGGTTTGTTGTTTGTTACAATTTGGATCCCTTTCCCAAGAGCACCTATACACACTTTTGGAACACTTTGGGACTCCTAGAGCAACCAGTCATATTACTGTTTCTCATAATGCATGTTTTAAGGTATTTTTCACCAGTGTAACCCCTGTAGTAAAAATATGCTTGTGTGTACTGTGCAGTGACGTGAACCACAGTAATAGTGCAGTTTGTTGCTGGTGAGCCACATGCTATTGACTCCAATATAAAGTCAACAAAACTGCAGGAAATAAATGCAACTTGCTGTCTCTGGTATTCTCTTACTTTGAAATAGCACGCAATAGCAACACATCCATCCATCCATTTTCTTCCACTTGTCCGTTGCCGGGTCGTGGGGGCAGCTGTTGGAGCTGCCCAAATCACATAGCACCAGCCCTCTATGGCTCCTCCTGCAGGTGGTGCGTCCACAGAAGGATAGCAACACATTTAAACATAAAATACATTCTCACAATATTGCAAATAAAAATTAAATAGTAGTGAACGTGACCGGGACTCGTACCCCGCCCGTCCAAGTGATAAGTTATTAACAATCCTGATGCTCCACGTGAGCAGTGCGTGAGAGCAGCAATATTTTCAGTATAAAGACTCGTCTACAAATGTCATCCATAAAATGTCAGTCTAATCAGTTTTCCCTTTTACTTACTCCTTTACGTTTAAAGTGCCTCTCCTAAACTGTGCAGAATAATAAAACAGACTGGTTTTCACTTGTAGTCCACATGTTTTGTAGAAATGTGTAGCGCTGACACAGCACCCCCTTCGTATCGTCAGGAAAGTGCATTGGAGGCAAGCCTCACCTATCAAAACGCGATTTAAAGTCAAATGAACAGGTTAAACAAGTCGTTCTTATGTCTAATTCTTTATCCAGGTGATAGAATACCAACGCGCCCAACAAAAACCCATTTACAAATGTATTTTACTTTTAGGGGGCGAAAAAATGAGTGAATGAGCCGAGCTCAAGTAAATGCGGGACGCTGGAGGCTCGCCGCAGCTCCGCCCTCATTACATGATATGGACAACTGATAAACATTTGGGCATTTGTTAACCACGAGATTGATTAAAATCATAGGAAATCCCTATTATTTTAAGATAAGGGACTTGTTTTTATAAAGATTATTGTATTTTATAATTCTTGTTTTTTTTCCATGATGACTAATGACCTGCCTCCCCTGACCGCACGTCACTGGTACTGCATGTACTGGATGGAACGTTACGCTGCATGGCTTTAAGCATCAAAAACACTTTTTATTTAAGTAAAAGCTTAATGGAAGAGGCTCTTACAGTTCTCAGTGATTGCCTAGTGATGACATTTGATGCCACTCTCCAAGCACAGAACAGTTTAGTCCAGGCAACCCCAAAGTGCACCCTGCTTGTGCAAAACAGCAGACTTCAGAGGTTATTCTGTACCTGTCTGTAGATCAGATCAGCTTTGAGGCAGCATAAGCAGATAGAGACAGGGCACAGGAATGGCTGTACGCTGAAGCGTGAAGTGGGAACAAGATAATGAGTAGGACAGTGTGTGATATTACCCACTGGCTCGAGACCTGCGAAGAGACAGCACTGTGAACAGCCTGGAGATTAGCAGGTCCAAGATATCAAAGTGAAAGACATTGGAAAAAGAAGCAGAGCTAAATGCCTGGGGTGGGCAAATGTCCCATCTGGGCTACTGTCCATGAGTTCTCAGACACACCTGTTGTGTCAGTGGATATTCTTCACGGTCCACTTCTCACACACTGGGGACTTTCTCTCAGCAGTAGGCATTACTGCTCTATGGACACAACAACACACATATATACCTTCTCTGTGTTTACGAGATTGAAACACATCAGAGATCACCCCCCGGAGGTCAACCTCTCCATTGTTTTGCGCTTATAGTGGACCCCCAGGACAGCTATATACAATGGAATAATTGCGTTCTTTCCAATATCGTTTTCATTTAGAATGCAGCGCCTCCAGTATATTTCCTCCAAGGCTTAATTTCTGAAGCAGGTGCTGTTGACCTTTGAAGGCAGCAGAGGAAAAGTAATATGAGGCAGACTCTTTTACAACACGCCAAATAGTCATGTAAGACCCTGAACTGACTCGGTGCAGATTGAAAACATGTTGCCCTGAAAAATAGTTGATTAATTATAGGTGCAAGCATTTTTAGATAAATATTTTGTGGATTGTGTCCGTGTAAGCTCTCAGTCGTACAGGAGTTGCATTCTAGATGAGGGTTCGTGAGTCATCGTCTGTACTCTGACATTTCGCCTCTCATCCAAAAGGCTTCATTAGCGACATTACGGCTTTCAGCTCACACGCTGGACTCGATAAAGATCACTGGGAGGGTTTAATTTGGCTTAGTCCCTCCCCTCTTTATTCAAAGGCTACTCTCAAGCTGATGGTAAATGAATTTTTTAATTATTTACTTACATTTCCGGACTATAAGCCGCTACTTTTTTTCCCACGCTTTCAATCTTGTGGCCAATACAACGATACGGCTAGATCTTTATTGTCATGCTGAATATTGTGTCATGTTATCAATAACTATGCACGGTCATTTAATACGAGTGAGTCTTAAAATACCTGGTTATTTCTGATGAAATAACTCAATAACAGCTCCAAATCCAAACATAAAGTTGTGTGCGTGTAGACACTGGAGAGCTCAGGCAGTTCCTTTCGGACGTACCCTACTCATTTGCACAATAACTCAGGACAGGTGGCAAACCGCATCGCTGGCTACCTCTACCTCTGTGTTTACTGCACAGCGGGGCGGGCACTGCAGGATGCACTCTCGCACTGTAACGTGACTTCAGGTGCAAAATACATGCGTTTAAGTCTCTCACTGCTGAAATATTATTAAGCGAAGCGTGGGGTAAATTGATCAAAAACCAGCCTCGAGCCATACACCATCGACCCAGCTCAGAGCAGTTTCGAACACTGGGAAACCGGGACAGACAGGCCGAGGAGGAGTTGCTGTGCGGGCAGCGCTTTGCTTTGACTGAACACGCGGGTTTAAAAGGACTAGATGGAAGTCTTTTACTTGCTACTGCCACCTCAGGTCTTACATGTAGCTGCAGTCTCTATGATAAGCTCGTGCATGACGATGGAGATACAAAATTTGGTGTTCGGGGCCAAAATACCAACCTTTTGAGTAAAAGTGCAGGCTTTTAGTTGTGATGAAAGTCTGGGCTCATTCTACACACTAGGAAATTGCTGGAACATGACTTTGAAAAAGCATGTAGTTTGGCAGGCCAGACAATGTAGGTACATTTACTGTTCTCTTGAAATATTTGACCGCGCACAAAGAGAAAAGTCCAGTATTTCCAGGGCGCCACTGGCGCTTCAAATACGCTTGTAACAATATGGACAGCTGCGGCTTTTAGGGTACTTACTGTATGCAGCTCTTCACACAAACATTATGCTCGACCCATCATGTGTGAATGATGAGTGATGGATACAGACTTTATATACAGTAACATCGACCTCTCTTTCTGGAGGTAGTATTAGACGCCGGTGTGTGCTGCTACCCTTGTGTGCTTGTTTTTTACTGTCTGAAATCGTACACCTGTAATACTGTTTGACAGGAGGCTGCTAAAGTGAATTTTATGTTTGGCTAAACAGTATTTAGTATGCCTCTATGTTTCTGAAATTTAAGTGGAAGTCAAAGCCATTTAGTATCTGTATTAGTTGTAAAATGTACATGGCATTTTCTTTATAACTTTCACACATCTTAAATGTTTTAGTTTGTTTACGGTTGTCAAAGAATATTTATTTCAGAACAACTTTTTCAGCTGCCGACTCATGGCTCAAAAGTTAGGTCTAATTTTAATATTTCACTATTGTGTACATATATTGTTGATGTTGCTCTATACTTAGTGTTAACTTTTAGGCCCCACGGGGTTATATTTTCAGTCAGAGGTGGGTAGAGAAGCCAATAGATTTAAGTACAGGTAAAAAGTAGTGACCAAAATAATGAGTAAAAGTAAAAAGGTATTTAAGTACCGAGTAACTGTTTGAGAAAAATAGTCTGATTTATTTTCAATGATGCCATAAATTGTGTGAAACAAAACTTAAAATCATTTGGAATTTGTGATATATTCCAAGAAAATTCCAAGAAAATTCCATGAAAAAAACAGAAAAACAAAATAATTCTGAAGAATAAGGTGCGTGAGACGATCTACATCTACTTTATAGATCAAAATGAAGCATATGTCACTTAAATGTTTACTATATTTTTACTAAAGTAAGAGTACAGATACGTGTTTAAAATATTACTCAAGTAGAAGTATGATAAAACTACTCTAAGAAGTATAATTTCTCCAACTGTTCTAAGTATGTGCTTTTTATGTGGTAGAGTATCTAGTAGCTAAAACACACATTATACACTTTTTATAAAAGGATTATATCAATAACTAATGGCACCAGGCTGGTTTCTTTGGCTAAACGGTATTTCGTCATTCAGACGTTTGAACTCCATCTTCTGAGGAGCGAGAGATGACTGTGACTCCACCTGCTGCTAATGTCGAGTCCAGGCTTCAAAACCAAACTCAAAAGAAAATCCAATTTCATGTTTCATTAATTCAGCTGTGACGGTCGTCATAATAAAAATGGTCTCTGTAGTCATTTGTAATTGTTGCTCACACTCTTAGAATATAGTTGTTTGGTTGGGGGCTTGCGCTGCCTGGTTCAATATGAAATACAAGAAGAATCCAGTTTGCTAATTTATTTAAAAGAAGATAATAAAACCGCTGGATGTCTAATTTGCTTCTGAAGTTCTTTCTATTGCTGTCTCTTGTGCTGTGCATGTCAATGAGGGTACCACATGTCAGTGCTGTGTCTCTCCAGGGGCGGAGCAGACGGGTTGGGCCCTGGTGTCGGGACGACTGACTGTCAGAACTGGCAGGACATTACCGGCGAAAGCCCAGGGAACCAGATCGACTCCATTGACACAACTCCTGAAATAGTCGATGGCAGACAAAAGGTTCATCAAACATTCTTTTTGACTCTTGTTACTTAACATCACAAAAATGTATAGACTAATGGATCCATCTTCTTTTTTCCCATTAACCTTTCATATACTTCTCAGTCTCTTTACAGGTCAGAGTCAGTCATAGAGTAATGACTTCCATACCAAAAATAGACAAAGACGTTAAATTGATTCAAATCAAAAAAGTAAAAGTCGCATCAGTTTAGAACCTTTAGTGATTGCTGTTTGTTGGTACAATAATGTACATTTAATTTTATCAGCTTCAAACAGCAACTGTTAACCATGATTTCTGTTTTAATGACCAGAACAGTCAGTGTAATACTAACACTTAAAGGTAGGTTATTATGTAATTGTCCTTGTGTACACCATCACATTGTGTGGTCACGAAGCATTCATTCAGCAGAAATATTTAGATCAGCTTTCCTCTGCAGACTTCCTGCGCAGCCTGTTTATAAACAGCTATTGTACAATTATCAAACTCAAGACTAAAAGGAAACACAACTGACCTCATCCCTGTTTTTTTCCTTTTCACCTGAGCGGCTTTACTTCATGATGGTCTGTCAAAGAAAAATCTGGGCCAAGTCACTCACTTTATGAAATAGAAATCTTCAAAGCATTCTTTGAAAAATATAATTATTTTCTTATGCATCCGTCACTTTTGTAATTTCTTTCACCTCACAGATTGTCAGCAGGCTGCATATTCACAACGCCACAGTTTCCTTCATGTACAAGTGCACGGCCGAGAACAAAGTGGGCAGAGACGAGCGCCTCATCTACTTCTATGTGACCAGTGAGTTCAGCTTCAAGCACTGTATCCATTCAGTCAAGTGAAGTAAAACTTTTTGAACTGTTAACATCAGTGATCATTAAGTGTATTTTACATTAGTGAAACTACTTTCTGCAGTAAATTAGTAATGAGTTTCAAAGTGGCTGTGTGTGACCTTGGCTGAGCCGGGCACATTTTTGCGAGTAACAGAGCAATTAAAACTTGTCTCGAAGCTTTATAAAAGGTAAGATGGAATGCATGTTATGGCTGAACAACCTCTACAGCGTTCCCAAAGGAAAGTAGTTTGTAATAATTAATCGAGCCTGAAAAAGTCCCGAACAGAAGAAGAATCTACAGAATCTTTACTGACCCCTTGTGGCTGGAGTTAGTACGTGTAGTCATATCTTGCAATGGGACAGATATCTCAAAATACTGAAAATATACTGTATTTCTGTACGCAAAAGCAAAGACAAGTCTTTTTCTTAGCCTTGTAATTTTTTTATTAATCAAAGCCAAATGTGAAGTTGTCTTCCAAGCAAACAGACCAATGCTGGTTGTCATACAGTATATTGACAATGAACGCAGACACTGTCTGACAAAAAAAAAAAAAAGTTGCCGCCTGGTTTTAACTAACTTATGATGGGGCCGCTGCAGTTGGTCAGGGTTAGGTTCAGCAAAACTATGTGTCCAAAGAATGAGGTCAGCTGACGACCTGAACATCCTGAATGACCAGGTCATTCCATCAATGGGTTCTTTCTTCCCTGATTGCACGGGCGTATTCCAAGATGACAATGCCAGGATTCATCAGGCTCACATTGTGAAAGAGTGGCTCAGGGAGCATGAGACATCGTTTTTCACACATGGAGTGGCCACCACAGAGTCCAGATGTTAACCCCAATGAGAATATCTGGGATGTGCTGGAGAAGGCTTTGCACAGTAGTCACACGCTCCCATCATCAGTACAAGATGATGGCGAAAAATGAATGGATCTGGATCTTTTGTCATTGCAGAATCTTTTTGCACGTGAGGCCACAGCAGATGCGTGCTGTAATCAAAGCTAAAGGCGGTCCAGCAAAAGCTTAGAGCGTGTGACCTTTTTTTTGTGGCAACTTTTTTGAGGGTCAGGAAGTGGCAGATATAAAGGTTCTCCTCCATTTCTCATGTTCTTTTCAATGGTTGCTACAATGAGACATCAGCCCCATTACAGCCCTGTCCTTTGCATCATGTGAACATGGCATTAATGTGACAGGTAGCTGATAAATGGCTCCAACTGTGTCCTTTGTAGCTTTAGTGTGTTGTTTCCCATGTTATTATCATATACAAGTTTAACCTATGTAAATAACGGTGGCTCTTTGCATTGATTAATACAACCACTTTGAAGTATGCTCCGTAATTAACAACCTATAACGCTTTTTTCTGTTCCCCACCGCTCTCTTGTAATCCACAGCTGTCCCAGAAGGTTTCAGCCTGAACGTGCTGCCCTCTGAGAGCCCTCAAGAGCAGGAGCCCGTGTCTCTGAGCTGCAGGGCTGACAACTACACCTACGATCAGCTCCAGTGGTATCGCCTCCACCCCAAGGTCCTCCCCCAAGAGCTGGACTGCCGGAGCGCGCACCTGTATGCGGACACGCTCCACGGACAGCTCTCCTTTCAGGCACTGTCCAACAGCTGGGCCCTGGACTACAACATCGCCTCCGTCCAGCTACGGGACGAGGGTCATTACGCCTGTGAGGCTCAGAGCAGGCGCACCGGAGACAAGCAGTGCCTGTTCCGATATGTCTCTGTCAAAGGTGAAAGACAAAAGATCAGCAAAGCCCGACCCCTCACAGTGCATTCTAGTGTGTCTTCTGCATGAAAAATAAGAGGAGTCAAAATATACACGGACTCAACGCCGTGGAATCACATGTACCACTGCACCTTGGGTCGAGTTGAATCACTTGGAGTAACAGAAAACCGGGCTATAGGTTGCTGGAGGGCTGAAATCCACAAACACTTTGGATCCTTTCATGTTACGAGCCGCTGCACTGTATTTTTGCCTTGAGGGACGATGTAAACTTAATAGGATTTCTTGACTTTTAGCCTTTCTTCAATCACTCTCCCTCCATAGGCACATACTGTACATTACAAGGCATACCACTGAGTCGCTCACATTATTGTCAGCATTAAACCATGATTAGCTTTTTTTCTTGTCTTCATTTACTTTTCTCTTGTTTGCAGCTCTGGAGGGACCACAGTACAGGCGCAGTCTCACCAACCAAACGGTGAATGTGACAGAGTCTCTGAGAATGGAGTGCGATGCGGAGGGCAGACCTTTGCCACGCCTCTCTTGGTTCAAAGACAACCAGCCTCTTCATCAAATGTCAGGTGCATATACGCCTAAAGAGGTGCCACGCATTCATGCAGCTGCCACCCACCAGCAGCCACTGCAGAAAGCGGCACATTGGGGAGCCTTCAGAAAAGCTCACTTTGATCGATAGATATAGATCTGATCCTGCACTCAGATCAGTCAGAAGGAAACTGTACAGACAATTGCACAATAAAGAGTGGGTGGCGGATGCAGTGTCCCATACATACAAAACAGTTTTTATTAATACCCTATGGTTATTTTGAACAGCATGTGGTCTTGCACTGATGAGCATAGCTTGATTTACCGTTTTTGTTGGAGACATTTATGGATGTTTAAACTTTCAAAGCACATTACAGATCCAAGTTCTGATTACTCTTTCATTCTGTTCCTCAGTTTTGCCTACAAATCAGTAAGGCAGGTTTTGAGTGAATTAAAAAGATTTATAGCAATGGCTGTCATTGTTCCCTAAATATAAATCAAAGATGCAGAAGAAAATGGATGACTTATCTAAATTGATTTCTGAGCCTATACATTTACAGGACGTTAATCTTGATCAAGTCCCACTGTTCAATCAGCCGCCACTGCTGTGTCGCGCACCCTTCCCCAGTATTTAATGTGCATGATACACAACCACATTCAGCTGTAAATTGAAATGTGTTTATTTCAGTCTGTACTCTAACCTAGACTTATATCGCTGAGAATAATGAATACGGGTATTGTTGATTGAAAGTGACTTTGAGTGGCCCCTATTTACAGCACCTGCATTTTATCAGCAGCTTGTTTCATTCAGGGGAATTTGCTCCAGAGATGTTCAGCATAACAATAATGTTTTGTTTATACCTGTTGCTTGAAGACGTACAACTCTTTGGAAGATGGGGCGACTTCATAATATTTTTAGCAAATGAAAGAGCCTCTACCTGGGCACACAGCTTTCAGTGCGCCCACACTGGGTCGCCAAATGTGTCAGATAGCACCAGTGACAGGGGATAAATCATTATACTTATGCACTGCGAACCCACAGGCCACGAGACATGGCTCATTAGCTTCCCCGGTCTCTGTACATCTCTGTCGCAGCATCTGTGTGCATGAGAGGGTGACGGATGACTGACAGCTGATGCTCCTGCACGCTAAGATATAATATTGTAACAAATAAGCACCCTGATGGTATTGAGGGCGTTTAATAAAACTAATTGATATGTATTTCCATTGACTTTTCCATTGAAGGCATCCAGCTGCAAGATTCAAACCGCACGTTGAGCATACAGCGCGTGAGAGAAGAGGATGCTGGTGTTTACACGTGCATCGCTTGTAACCAGAGAGGCTGTGTGCACTCCTCAGCTGCTGTTCGGGTTATTGGTAAGGCGCTGCCTACTACAGTCTCACTTTGACCTGAGATTCACGAGCAAACAGAATCTTTCGAATTAATTGTTCGAAAGGATCTCATATGTGAGGAGAGACAGATCTTTTTCTTTCTGTCACACAGAAGTACTCTCAATGAACACAACAACACAAACACAATCGTTTTACTCAAAGATATTTGGCATAGTAATTATAGCCTGTTTTCTTTGATTGTGGCACAAGATTTAATTTTCATACACAGAGTTTTGTAAGCGCTTTGTGGTACGGTAGTTTTCCATTGTCCAGTTTGTCCACGTATTTATCTGAAGTGGGTTGTTTTTGTAATTAAAGACATTTCACCTCTTATCCAAAAATCAATCAATCAATCAATGGTTTTGTATAGTCCAATATCACAATAGGAGTGGCCTCATAGGGCTGCACCGAACATTAAGGCAATAAAACAGAGCAGTAAATAAGACAATGTAAAGTTCAAGCGAATCAAGTATCCAGGCAAACATTATGTCCAAATAAGCGTCAGCAGTGGGTGGCGACGAGCGCACTTTAGAACACGGTGAAGACTGTTGGTTTACATGAACAAATTGGTGCCTATCAGATAAGTAAGATTTAAACCAAGAGAGGGCTGTTCCCTTGATGCCTGTGTCAGTTTCTAACCTCCGCAAGGGAATATTGTGGTCAAAAAGCTTCCTTCTTGTGAGTGTGGATATAACTAAATACAACAGTGCAAAGGGCAGGTAACAGGTTATTAGTTTTCTTGGGTCTGGTGGCAGAGGGGGAAAAGCTTTTCATGTGGCTGGAGGTTCTGGCCTGGATGGACCGTAGCTCCATGCCTGAGGGGAGCAGGGAAAAAAGTTTGTGTTCTGAGTGAGAAGGGTCAGCTCTAATCTCACCTGCACTCCCCCGAGTCCTGGAGGTCATGGAGAGCTAAAAGCCTATCACCTTCTCAGCAGCCCTCACAATGCGCTGCACGGGCGGAGATTTTTGGGGAAACAATGTGGAGTCATTGGCAAATCTAACTCCTCCCTAGTGGTGGACAATTTAAGACCAGTTTGCAACAAGAAGATGGAGAGTTGAATTGAGAAAGCTTCTTGGATGAGAAGTCTTAAATTAAAAACATCCCAACGCCGATGACAATTTGAAACGTTTTGCTACAATGAGATGCATACACATATTTTAAAGGATAAAAAACAGCCCCATGGCAGGTTTGATTTTAACAAAAATCTCAGTCATTAAGAAATTAGTATTAAAACTGGCCAATCTTTTGAATGAATACGACTCCCTGTCAACAGTCACAAATCCCATCCCTCCCTGACTTACTGTAGCTTCGTGGGCAAGCTCACTCATCCCCCAATCACTTCAATTTCTTCTGTAGCCATTTACTGTACAATCAAGGCCATTAACTGCTGGCACATTGCACAAGGATGAATCATTGAAATGCTTGCTCTGAGTGGTTTGTTGTCGGTGAATGAGGCTCTTATGGTTCCACTGTCATGTAAAGACTTGATGAAAAAAATAACCCCACTTGTACTGCTGCTTCATGTCAAAAATTACAAAAAAAATTATTACTTATGACAGAGTCCATCGAAATACAGACTTGAAATACAACACAGACACCGACTGCAAAGTTCTCTACAGAAAAACAGCCACATACATATTTGACACAAACCTGCTAACCCTGTAGTTAAGACTTCTGTAAACATGTTCTCAAATGTATGTGATTATTGTTTACGTTTAGCAGATAGATAGCTCTATCCGAGAGTGTACTTGCTAAGTCATTTTCAAAAAGATAAGGGCTTAAGGATAGCACAGGGTGTAGGGGAGTGAAGAGTGGGGAGGGACATTCAGCAGATTGTCAGGACTCAAACGCATAAAGCTGAGGACAAAACAGTTCTGCTACGTTTCTGCGCTGCAGCCTTAATCACTAGACTATCCGCTGCACATCTACTTACCAAGTTTTGTTGCAAAAGAAAATCTCACATTTTCATCAGACTGTCCCACGGACCCTTCACTGTTCCTCCTTTGAAGTGGCTTTCACTGTCCACTGAGCAGACATTTTAAAAAAGCCATCAACATTGTTTTGTTACACAGTGGCGCATGTTTTTCTCCATGGGGTGTTTTGGTTTTGGGGTATTTTGCTGGAACGAGACATTTATTGAAATAACATCCGCTTCTTGAGTTTGAGTTGTTATTTGCGTAGGTATTTTTTATGCACAAAAATATTGACTGTTTTTGTTTTCCATCTGAAGGGTCAACTGACAAGGCCAACGTGGAGATTGTGATACTAATCGGCACAGGGGTCATTGCAGTTTTCTTCTGGGTGCTGCTGATTCTCATCTTCTGCAACATGAAGCGGGTGAGGGGCTTTTACTTTCACCTACGTTTCTCGCGGTGTGAGATATCTAATCTAGGATTTCAAGTCGCTGCTAGCAACACCAGTGTGAGAGCAAAGAGAAATCATTTGATCCCGTCTAATCTACCACAAAGAGAGTGAACCTATTTAGCGACGTCACTCTAATGTATAATTCCTTCAGGACAGACAATCAGTTGCAGCCAAGACCAACAAAACAAAGATAGGATTTACTCACCAAATGAATGTTGGTTCAAAGAGACCCATACAGCGAGGCCTTCCAAGTTTTTCTTAGTAAACAATGCATTTTTAAAGATACTGTATTTATGTTTTTTGTGTGTGTAAATGTTTCATAAACGTTACCTATCTGTGTCCTGACTTATGAACTAAACATGTCTAAGTCTAGTATAGAGTTCACTATGGTATATCTGCCATGTGGCGGGAAACTAGCAGCTAAAACAATATAAAAAGTAGAGAAAAAACGGTGTAACAAGTCTGTTAGCTAATAATTAATTATATAGTGTCCAAATACCTTTTTGTTGAACGATAAATACAAAAAAAAAGTCTGATTTATTTTATTGGTGGTGCCATAATGAGATCTCACAAAATCTTTTCTGCCATTTTCCTGAGCTCTATTGATTTTACTGAAAACAATTGCAGTGCTGATTGATTCACTATGACAATAATACACACACACATTACATAACAGAGACACTTTTAAGTTTACACCTGTCCCCAATAAGGTCCTAAAAGAGCAAACGCAATCCTCCATTAATTAAAGAATTCTGGAGGTTCTTAGCAGGATGACATGTTCCCACGCTATTCTATTTATGTCAAGACTCTTTATATTGTACATATTTTGTAGTATTTCTCTTGTCTGTCTGTCTGTATTTAAACACACCCGTGAAAGTAAATTTTCTCTGCCCTGACGAAGATCTATTCAGGATTGAAACGCGTAGGCGTCCCTCTCAAATAAAGGACTTTAACCTTACCGTCAGAGTGAACTCTTTATGTAAGGGCTTTTACTGTAGTTAGTCTGATTGTGGTATGAATCATACTGCCTTTAAATACAGCCATATTCAATTTGTTACGTGTTGCATATCCTTATTGTCTCCCATATGTGACGCAGGTGAACCCGGTGGACATAAAGACTGGCTATCTGTCAATCATTATGGACCCAGGGGAGGTGCCCCTGAACGAGCAGTGTGAACACCTGCCCTATGATTCCTCACAGTGGGAGGTGTCCCGGGAACGGCTCCGACTTGGTGAGAGCACAAACAAGCACAACAAATGCAAAAAGGGGAAGGGGCCTTTTCATCTCTATGAGCATTTTTTTATTTTTTTAAGATGAATCCAAACAGAAAAGCCACAAATGCAGAACAACATAGTTTAGAGGGGGTGTCAGATTTGTTTTTTTGCCAACAGACAACAATCACATGGTTTCATTGTATAATGCGACCACTTTTTTATGCTTACGTGAGAACTTTTTCACCTAAATTTGTTTGTGCTGACAGAGAAGACGTGACTTTCAGTTCAAGTGGATACAGCACACAGTAGTTATAGAGTTATTAACCATAAACCCACTCAAAGCATCTGCATTTCGAACAAAACCTACCCTAAAATTCTGACATGGCCTCTATCCCATTCTCAAAGTAATGGGTTCTTTGGAAAGTGGTGTCACATTAACGCAGCGTACTCAGTCACATGACTTTTCCCCTTTGGATGCCATTAACAGAGCTTTTAGCCATTCGCAAAATAATATGATAATAAGTGCACTATTCAATCACGGCTTTCCCACTGTTCCAAGTGCATCTGTTCCAATGACTGCAACCCATGAGAAAAGCTGCTATTGATATTCAGATTTCTTTGCTTGCGCTTGGATGCCAGACTCGTTGCCATATTGCCACCGTTAGTGAGATTAAAACCACAAACTCTCTAAGTGTATAAATATTCTATGTTTGGCGCCACAGGGAAGGTCCTGGGCCACGGTGCGTTTGGGAAAGTAATGGAAGCATCAATCTACAGCATCAGCAAGAGTAACAGCCTGAACACAGTGGCCGTGAAAATGCTGAAGGGTAAGAAAGGCTTAAACTGTATGTATCTGCACCTCGAGGCGGCGCGGCTAATAATCCAGGATTACGCCCCAAAAAAAGATTTTCCTTGAAGCCCCGCTTGCATCCTCCATACTCCAAAACGGTCACACGCTACGGAAGTTGCATACGTGTGTTTGTTTTATCCTCAGACGGAGCCACAGCCAGTGAGCACAAAGCATTGATGTCCGAGTTAAAGATCCTAATTCACATTGGGAACCATCTCAATGTTGTGAACCTGATTGGAGCCTGCACAAAACCTAATGGTAAGGCATGGTATGACTGTGTTGTAGGAAGAGTATAATCAGCACTTTCAACCATATGTTATTATGACAATGAGAACGTCTAATGAAAATTGCAAGTTTGAGTGCGTGTTTTTTTTCTTGTAATACTCTTGTTCTTGTTTTTCCTGTATCTCCTAAAAACAGGCATGTAACTGAAGGGTCTTTGTAGTGCCATCCTTTGATTATTCAATTTTGGTACACAACATTTTTCCTTCAAATCAAGACCATTTCATACTACTAATTAGTAATTACTACTGCCTTTCACTTTTCTCAAGAAACAGCACCATGTTTTTTCGCAGCATGCAGCCGACTCCTCAGAAATCGCCCACGTTATCTTTATGCAACTCCAAATGTATGTAAGCGGTCCCATGTAAACCATTTTCCTGGTACTCAAATCTGCATCATTATGAGCACTTGGGGATGGTAATGTCTATAGCAATTGCTGTCCAAGACCAAACATGGCTGTAATGGGGCAAGAGATTTCTAAAAGGTACTGAAATCAAAACCTGGGTTGCTTTTAAGACTGTATACATCAAGCTCAGAAACCTTACCTAGTAGATGACTGCACTAGCACAAATTAGGACTTGGCTGGGGATAGGTGCTGGGATTATCGACGTGAGAGAGCTCTTCTATCAGTCTAGACCAGGGGAATTTGTCTGTAGCTTACCACCGCCTATGATTCCCCATCACCGCCAGCTACAGAGTGAAATAAAAATCCCCCTCCCTTGGGTGAAGCGCTTGGGGTGACTTGCGTCATGTGAAAAAGCGCTATACAAATAAGATTCCCTCGCCCCTTGCAATCCTCAGTTGAACTAAATGTGTTTAAACTCCACCTGGATGTAATAACGATTAAGAATAAATCGGTTGCGTTTAGTTTGTAATTGACTAGTCCCCTGATCGCCAAGCACACAATTGCAAACTAATTCAGGTTCGGACAAAGCGGACTCTCGTCGTTGGCTCAATTCAACCGTAGAAACATCGGTACATAATTATTTTTTCCCATTTTTTACTCAGGTCCACTAATGGTCATTGTAGAATTCTGCAAATATGGGAATCTGTCCAACTTCCTCCGGGCCAAGCGAGAGTTCTTCCTCCCTTACCGGGTATCTTTGCTTTATATCAAACTTTCACAACCATTGAGAGTACAACACTATATTCTTGGCAGTGTTTTCTTTGTGCTATCTGGTGACACGCTAAACTGTTTTCCATCTCAGGACCGCTCTCCCAAAACACAGAGCCAGGTCCGAAGAATGATTGAGGCTGGGAAAATGGAGGCGAGAGTTCCACATAAGTCTTCTACCCCTCTCAGCACTTCTCAGAATACAACGATTCCTCAATGTTCGGTCAAGGAAAAGAGTAAGGCTTATCTGAAAATGTTTTAATATTGATTATATATATATTTTTACCTCTCCATTTTCTTTTCTACAGTAGATGATTTGTGGAAGACTCCTCTCACTATTGAAGATCTTATATGTTATAGCTTCCAAGTGGCCCGGGGAATGGAGTTTCTTGCCTCCAGAAAGGTTCGTTCATAAATTCTTGAGCTAAAAAAGTTTTAAATATTCATGACAGATCGGTGTTAATTTTTTTATGGCTCTCGTTTCACTTGAACGTTGCTCAGCGGTTCAATGAATGAATGAATGAAATCAGTGTTTCGCCGACTTTTCACACCAAAGATCATCTCATGAAATCTCTAAACCGGGGCTTAATCAAACTTAAACTTAATTATGTCTAAACTTAGGTGAAACATTTTCTCATTGTTGTCATTGTCTGCTGAATGAGATAAAGATTATTATTAATTTGTTTATTTGGTGACGGTGCATATTAATGAACACACATGGGTGTGTGCAGGTGAACGATTTGAGGACGGATTGGTTTTCTACTCTATTTGGTGTGAAACAAGAAGATATTCTCTCTCCCACTCTATTTGCAATTTACGTTAATGATTTGGCCCAAGAAATGGGAATAGACATTGAGTATTAGAATCTCAGTATTTTGTTGTACGCTGATGATATTGTTTTGGTTGCAGAGAATGAAATTAATTTGCAAAAAATGTTAGATATCTTGAATGATTGGTGTACTAAATGGAGACTTGATATTAATTGTGATAAGACTCAAATAGTTAATTTTAAAAGGCCTTATGTTTGTCAAAGTGAGTATGAATTTTTTTTTGGTCAAACATTGTTGATGTATTCTGCAACTTATAAGTATCTTGGTTTTGTTTTTCATGAGAATATGATTTTTTCTGATGGTAGAAGAGTACTAGCAGATTCCGCTGGGTGCAGGTATCAGTAAAATGAAATGATGTCCTGATTTGAGTTTCACTACTTTCACTCAGCCGTATGACTCAATGGTAGCTCCTGCGTTGCTCTATGCTGCAGGAGTATGGGGTTTTCAGGACGCTGCAGAGAGCAACTCTGTCCAAAGCAGAGCTATGAGGTATTTCCTTGAAGTCCATAAATTCACCCCTAAGGCAGCCATAGAGGGAGACATGGGCTGGGAACCCTGTGTGGTGAAACAGTGGGCTGAAATGTTAAGACTCTGGAACCATCTTGTTCAATTACCGGAGGATAGACTCACTAGGAATTTCTTGGGACAAAACTCATAAATGTCCTTGGTCTCAGGAGGTCCTTCAACTATTCACAAAAATAAATTTACAATCATTGTTTTGGAATAATTTACAGTGTAAAATAACAAACCACAGGTAGATACTATTTGATCATTACAAAGAGCAGTGGAAAATTGAATTGCTAAGAAAACCGAAATTAAGAATTTACATTCAGATTAAAGAATGTTTTTTCAACAGAGATTTATGTGAAATGTAATTTTTTTTAAAAGGACAGAGGTCTTTGTGTGCTCAGCTCAGAGCAGGAGTGCTGCCTCTAGAGGTGGAGGTGGGTCATTACAGAGGGGTCCCTGAAGAGAATAGACTTTGTGATTTATGTTTGGTGGAGGATGAATTCCACTTTATGTTCTATTGTCCATTGTATAATGATTTACGAACAGCTTTGTTTGAAAGAGTTGACTGCAATAATCCTGATCTATTTGGGTTGGCAGAAGGTGATGATGAGTTGGTTATTTAGAAATAAAAAATTTTGTTTGGAAAGATATGTGGAGAAAGTATGGACAGTGAGATTGAAAGCTTTGTATCCAGATTCTTGATTTTTCTGTGAAATGTATTTTGTATATTGAACATATTGTTTAAACGGTCGTCTTATAAATTATGTTTAGGCAAGGCAAGGCAAGTTTATTTGTAGAGCACAATTCATACACAAGGCAATTCAAAGTGCTTCACAGTTGCATAAAATTACAAGAAAACAGATCAAATCAATCATTAAAACATAAAAATTAATCAATTACAGTAAAAGGCAAGAGTGCAGATAAAATACTTTCAGTTTTCATATGCTCGGGTAAAAAGAGCTGTTTTCAGCCTAGATTTGAACATTGTCAGAGTTGAGGCCTGTCTCACATCCTCATGAAGACTGTTCCAGATTTTAGCTGCATGAAACTGAAACGCAGCTTCACCGTGTTTATTATTGACTCTGGGAACCACCAGGAGACCCCTCCCTGAAGTTCTGAGGGCCCGAGATGGTTCATACGGCTCTAACATGTCAGAGATGTACTTTGGTGCTAAACCATGAAACGACTTGTACACAAGCAGAGCTGTTTTAAAATCTATTCTCTGAGTGACAGGAAGCCAGTGCAAAGACCGGAGCACTGGACTAATATGGTCATATTTCCTGGTTCTTGTCAGGACTCGAGCAGCAGCGTTCTGGATGTACTGCAGCTCTAACAGCTCGTTTAGAAAGGCCAGTGAGCAGCCGTTACAGTAGTCTAACCTGCTGGAGGCAAATGCATGGATGAGTCTCTCCAAGTCTGGTTTATAGTGTCTTATAAGCCCATGTGGACTGGGCACATATGTGCATGACACTTAAATACAAATATTCATTCATTCATTCATGGGTCTCATGCATGTAAACGCGCCACGCCAGATTGCAGCCATTTCCATCCATGCACTGTCCAGGTGGGAATCGAACCTGGGACCTTCCAGCTGTGAAGCACGAGCTCTAATTGCTGGGCTAGCGTGCCGCTGAATTGGCCATTGATAAAATATGTATTGTGACCCTGATGGGTTTCAGTCACATGCCTTTTTCCTATAATGGACACCATTTTGACGACCTTTCGCCATTTGTAGAAAATTCTTTCTTAATTGCTATGGCACTCATCGCTTTGGACCAACTGTATGTGATACATAATGTATATTTCTATCTTGCAAACACAACATTTTGTGCATAATTACTTTACTAATGAATCCGCTTAATGAAACGGTTTAAATCACTGAAAATATTCTGTAAAGTTGTAATGGACCTTGTTAGTACATCACATACAAGGGCCAGCACAAAGAATGACGGACGGCTTAACAGGCAATTATGTCGCGCGAATCAGCTTTGTGCTAATCAACCGTCTTGTTCCTCTGCTCACATAGGCGCTGCTATTGTGTGTATGAATGATGAAGCTATAATGGGAAAGAGCCCAGGCAGAGGGCAGATCATGAATAATCAGCGGAGACTCTAAACAGAACACTGTGCCGTAAACTAGTTGTGAGGCTAAAGGCGCGTTAACCTGTCAGCGCTGTGAAGGATATCAGATCTGGCCGAGACACTCTCCAGTTAGACTGCTAAGTATCTCGAGAAAGAACCCCTAGAGCAGGGGTGGGCAACGTCAGGCCCAGGGTCCAAAAACCCGACCTCCAGTTCATATCCTCTGGCTTACAATAAATGAATGATTGTACACAACGGAGATCTAAGTACCTGTTTTGGCAGTGGTTCTCAAACTATGGTACACGTAATGCTGATTTTACTTTTTCATGTGCTCCTCACTGGGTCATCTGCAATTTTAGACTATATTTATTCTAACTGGAGACAATTTCATTTGTGCTTTAGCGATGCATTCAAGTTTTGTGTTTTTATGTATTTGTATTTGATCTTAATCTAGCCCTGGTGGTACTATAAAGGTCAAACACTTTATGAGGTACTGACATGTTTAGAACCACTTCGTAAAGTAATCCCCCCCCCCCCCCCCAAAATAGGACCCAGGGATAACACAGTCTGACACCAGCAGTCAAACTTGGCTTCCCCTTTCATGGGATTTGACAGAAGGCAGAAGCAGTCAAATATTTATTAACCTATCTTACAAATCTAATTAATTTCATGCTTCAGGGAGAATAGATTAAACCACAAATATGTACAAACTCTTTCCTGAGCTGTTCGTGTGTCCTGTGCACCTGCAGTGTATCCACCGGGACTTGGCAGCACGCAACATTCTCCTGTCAGAGAGCAACATTGTGAAGATCTGTGACTTCGGTCTGGCCAGAGACATATACAAAGACCCGGACTATGTCAGGAAAGGCAATGTATGCAGCCCCCACCTCCTCTGGCTTCTATCCTAGCATCACACAACATTTTAAAATAGCTGTAATGCTTAAATGTTAACCAACATCGTAACTGTTTTTGCCAGGCTCGTCTGCCTCTAAAGTGGATGGCCCCAGAGAGTATCTTTGACAAAGTGTACACCAGCCAGAGTGATGTGTGGTCGTTTGGAGTCCTCCTCTGGGAAATCTTTTCACTGGGTAAAAATAAAATAAAAAATCATTATGGCCTTATTACATTTTTATAAAGACAGATGGAACAGATGTGATGCAATCTTCTCTAAATGGTATATTGTGCAACATTGTCCTGAGGCATTCACAGCGAACCTTTTTGAAGCAATGTCTTTCAACACGCTGTGCATTGGCCCTCCATTTTGATTCACTTAAAAGCGCTTTTATCATTTGTTCTAATTCAGGTGCCTCGCCGTACCCTGGGGTGCAGATTGACGAAGACTTCTGCAAGCGTTTAAAGGACGGCGTCAGGATGAGAGCCCCAGAGACAGCCTCCCCAGAAATGTAATTATTATGACATTATTCAAAGTTTTTTTTTTTTTTATTGTTTCAAGGCCTCTCTAAAAAATTGTTCCAGGTACTAAAAAGCTCCAAATGCATTGATTCGTTTCACCACAAATTGTGTTAGAAAATGTGCTGGTTAGTTGCTTACTGTGGGTTTGCTGCCCCCTGGTGGTAGATACGGGATCATGCTGGGCTGTTGGCAAGGCGAACCCAAAGAGAGACCACAGTTCCCAGCGCTGGTTCAGATTTTGGGCGACTTCCTTCAGGACAATGTACGTTTATTCCCTATGCAATATAACGTATGCACCTAAATATGTGTCGGACTTTAAAGATGTAATGTTTCAGGATGTAAAGGACTTCACCGCTTTGAACCAATCACAGAGCTCCGAGGATGATGGCTTTTCCCAGGCGTCGTCACGTCCTTCATCTGAAGAGGAGCTGAGACTGACGGCTCAAACTCTGGCCACAAGGTAACCATGTTAGCTTCAATAGAAAAACCTCCGTGGTTCTATCCATCCATCTGAGTGGAATCAAAGTTGTATATTCACAAAGTGCCTTGTTCTCTTATTCTAGTTCATAAAAATAAACCTGTTTTTGCTGTTGTCGTTTCTCCCTTGCTGATATCCCACTACAATGTGTGCAGGTATTACAACTGTGTGCCCTTTGCCGGCTGTGTGCTCGTGGGACCACACAAACAAGGCGAGTCCAGGGTCAGGACATTTGACGAGTGTTCTTCAGAGATCCACCATCACAAAGGCTCTCAGGTATTCCCTTTATACTCTGTGCTCTTTTACCTTTCGTAAGAATGACACTGACATTTGAAATATATATATATCTATATATATTTTAATTTTTTTCAGGACAGCCAAACAGACAGCGGCATGGTTCTCTCCTCAGAGGAATTTGAACGAATTGAGAACAGACATAGAGGGACAAAAAGGTAAAATTTTAATTCGAGTTGTCGCTTCAGAAAGTGAAAGATTATTATAGACTCAAGGATTCAGAGTGAGATCAGACCGTCTCTCAAACCTGCAAAGCCTGGGTACTTTCAACAATAGTACGTTTCAGTTTCACAATGTTCTCTTTTGTTTGATCATAGTTTACAGGCAAAAAGTACATACTGTGTGGAGTTAATTTACTTTACAAGTGTCTATAAAGAGAACAGCCAGAGCTAATAATGCTAAATATTAGGTGTTAGGAGGATTTTATATATAGGAGGTGGTCCTATATACATATGTTATCGAGTTACTTATATTATGCTTCATACTGCCTTTTTAATATATATACACGTTTGGACTTATTTGTATTTTATGTTTAAAAACGTAAAATAAAGGTTCATGCACAATAAAGTAGGTCTACATTTTGTGCTTACATAACACCTAGACTAATCCTCACAAAAGGACGTGAAGCATTTTAAAGTCGAAAAATAATCAAGCTGCTATTGCTGTAGCAGAGGAAAATGTAATGGTTCTAGTGGAGGTTAAAGTCTGGGAAAGCGGTCTGGATTTAAGAAAACGTACAGTTGCACCATTTCATGACATTACCAGGTGGCAGCAACCGTTTTGAGCAGTTAGTGTAGGATTCTGTTACTCAAACATGCATGAAGGAAACAAAGCCCCAAACTAAAACATTTTGAATGTTTTCATGAGACAACAATAATTTTGCAAAATATGGGACATTACAAAAGGGTAGATGATACTCATTGTTCAGACTGTGCTCATTACTATATATATATATATTTTTTTTTTACCAGCCGAATGGGCAGCAGCAGCAGCACAGAGCCTCTCACAGCATCTCATGGCTCCATGCGCTGGAGCAATGATCACCCCAGGCCTCATCCAAACTTCTTTAGCCAACTGTCTGGTCAGACCTTTTATAACAATGAGTATGGACATCTGTCCGAGGAGGGCTTCTGTGACTTCTTCTCTTCACCGGACGCCCTGCGTCTCGCCTCGTCAAATGTGTGAAACCAAAATCCAGGAATGTACAGGACATGGTTAGATCATGGACATGAAACAATACTGTATTTAAGACATTTATCTCATACTACTTTACTGTCTGGGGCTGCTGCCTCAAAACTATGTACCTTGAGTTTTTTTATACACGCCACTGGGGGGCAGCATTAAGTAAAAAAAAAAAAAAAAGTTAAATATTTTCAATTTACCTTTATTTTTAAAATATTTTTAAGCAGAGTATTTTTCCATTATTTGTACAAAAATGAAGTATAAGGGAAGAAATAAAGATGTAAAGTATCCACTTACTGGTGTCTGGTTTTTTTTTTTTAATAAATGATTTTAAATAAAATCATGACGGAAACAGACGAGACAGACTAAAGACATCCCTGGGCTAAACAGCTGAACGAATGGTCATTAGTGTGAATGAATGGTAATTATCGGCCGTGTCTCACTCAGTGGAGGTGGATACCTGAGTCCATGACCAAGGAGCCAGTGACGGAGGTAAACACAAGGACGTGGGCCGTATAAAGCAGTGAGTCACTAACCACCTCTTATCAGAGCTGGACGTAAGAATCGCTCAACCGGCTGATGAAACACGATCAAAGTCCAACCACAGGCTTATCATTATTAAACATGACATACTCGTAATGTAAAGCCAGGTTTACATGACCATGTCGTTACCACGCTCGAGTGAGACGGCTAAACAATTACCTAGATGACTCATGAACGGTGTGTGAATGAACTTTTAACTTCAGAAGATCTTGGACAAAATATAAAGAAGGTAGATTTAATGAAAAGGACACTGAATAAAGGATGAAACCATTAAATTCAGACAAAACAGAGGGACTTGTGACACAGTCTAACAGTTATTTAAGACAAAAACAAAAAAGAACTATTGACCTTCATTAGAAAGAGGAATTTGCCCTTAATCTGACTTATATAGTAACTAAATAATTACCCATAGACAAATGTAACAAAACCCTTTTCCTAATAACTTCATAACGCCTCAGTAAACATATCTACGTCCCATGTCAAAATTAAAGTCCAAAAATAAATGTAAAGAATGTACCATTTAAATACAAGTTCTCTAAAATAACTGGGGAAAACTGGGTCAAAACAAGTGTGGGATGAAACCAGCATGAAAAGAAGTAACACAACCGGACATGATGGCAAACAATGACAAACGATGGCGTCTGATTCAGACCTTCCAGTGACGGGCAAAGCACCTGATGTTTGGCAACATACTTCTGACATTTTACTTCACCTCATGATACATGATTAACATTTCCTTCAAAAGACATCCCCTTTTGGGATTCATAACATGACAAAATTACAATCTTTTTCCAGAGCGTTGGCTCATCAATCATTTCTGACCAACATTTATCCCTAAATATCGGCACATTAATCAGTCTCTTTCTAGCTTCTAAAAATATTGACTGGTTTGAACCCTGACACCGAGTAGTGTAGACCTTTCTGGCACAGTAACAAAACAGTCTTCTCTTGCCTCTCGACATCTAAGACGAAGGAAATGGACATCTGATAGTGGGCAACTGCACGTCACGGGCAAATGCAGCCAGGGCAGCTTCAAAACATTCTGCCACATAGCCTGGATCGAGAGTGCAAGCCATTTCATCAGTCAATGTGAGGAGATTTAATAAAACAAGGTCTTGATTTAGCTGATGGGCTAACGTCAATGGGAGTAAAAGGGGAGCGAGTCTCAGGACATTTTGCCAATCTGTATTTTCTTCCATGCTTCTGATGCCGTGAATATGCAGGAGTCGATAATCCCGGCGACAGTGAACGTCCCTCCAACAATGGCACATATCTACAAAAGAAAAAAAAAAAAGGAGTGGGTTTCAACACTTGCCTTATAAATAGCTCCGCTGACAACAACAGTCTCCAGTTTGAGCCAGAATCTACCAAAGCTCGACTCAGATACTTCGGCTGTGAGTCACACTACTGTAAGCACACTCATCTCTGATCCATTAAGCCACCGTGAACTTAAACAAAGCTCAAGACAAACAATGGAAACGCTCATGATCGAAGCAGCCAATTTAATCATGGTGCGGTATCCGTCAGAGGGAAATCTTCTTGATTGGATGAAGGTTTTATACGAGATTCAGGGTGTGTGGACTGAGAGTCACATCGATTTAAGGGTCTAACAGTGTCTTTGTGACAAGAACCAAGACTCTAGAAGAGACTGGTTAATAAAAGAGCACAATACGATATCTAGACATTATACAGGGTTTTATATTTAACCTCTTAACCCCCGCCTTAACAGAGTGCATTTTTCCCAGCTCAGCTTTACCCAAATCTAAAAAGGTTATAGGCCAATGTAAAGCATCATTTGACAGCTACAAAATGTATCTAAACAGATCTTTTTCCTGGCATTGTTGTCGCGTTGCTGTCACTTTATCATCATGCTTCCGTCACTTTTTTGTTACATTTTCCATAGTTTTTTTGTCACCTTCTCATCGCTTTTTGTGTCACTGTATTGTCGTGTTTTTGTGGCTTTTTTGTCACTTTTTCTTCCCTTTTTTTGTTGCGTTTGTCACAATTTTGTACATTTTTTGCCAAACTGAAGGAAATGAGGGTGGGGTTAAGAGGTTAATTATATGAATAACCCTTGTAAGAAAATATGAGAAAATCCTAGGACTCTTGTCTAAAACAATAGTAAATAAAGCTACTGTACTATCTGCTTTATCACCTATACTTTGATTGAGCTCAACTAAACGAAAAACATTCAAAGATCGCAATCCGCATTAAAACATAGAGAGTTTGTATTTACAGTCTTCCAGAAGGATTTTAAAATGCGAGGTTTTGGCAGCATGGAAAAAGGAAGCCCCGTATGTAAACATTTATATCTCGAGTCTGTTTTATAAATCAACCTTTCTCATCTTTCAATGTTTTCAACCGTCAGTCAAACTTACCGTTGTTATGAAGCGATAGAAAGGTTGTCTCCTCTCCGTGTACTTGACTGTGATTGGACTCAGATCGTATCTAAACCAGATGGCCGGGATGATCCTACCCGTGTGACTGTAGGCAACATACTCCTATCGGGGCAAAAAAAGGAACATGTTAGTGACATCTCCGTACGTGTTTTTGAAGTGAACGCAGTCAGAGGAAATTGAATGAAAAACAGTCCGTCGAGCCCACTCATATTAAGACATTTGAGTTTCATCAGACGTGCCAGAGACTATGACAGTGTTATGAGTCCAAATGTGTGCCCAGCTGCCCATGAACAGTTCGCAGAAATGTTTTAATGATCTGTTTACATCTAGTTTCCAGTGACTGAGGGTACGCCATTACTTCAGGGCGAGTGCACGGACTATCAACAATACACGCTTCGGTCACAGCATGGAGAGGAAATGTACAGACATATACACGAGGAACACAGCGAGCGCAGATAGTAATGCCAACGCTTCTGGCCTCTTATTGCAATTCAGTTCTGTAGTCGTCTGATTATGAATTCAAGTTTAACCTCTTTTTCCCCCGCCTTAAACGAGTGTACTTTCTCCAGGTCGGCTTCACCCAAATCTAAAAGCTTATGGAGTGGAGCCTATAGGCCAGTGTAATGCCTCATTTGAAAGCTAAGACTCAGACGAACTAATCTAAACTGAAAGAAGTGACAACATGGCAACAACACAAAAATGTTTTTTCATCTCATTTTTGTAACTTTTTTGCTGCACCGTCATCACTTTTCTGGTCAGATTCTTGTTACTTTTTAATGCTTTTTTTAAATCACATTTTTGTTGCTCTTTTGCGACTTTTTTCTGCCTCTTTTTGATATTTTTTGTTTTGTTTTTAATCCTTGTTTACGTCTCCTTTTTTCAAGAAACGTATAGATTTGGGTAATGCCAAACTGGAGAACATTGTTGTTATAAAGTTGAACGGCTGCATATGCCGTAGTTCACCCTCTGTGACCTAAATGTAATGAGTGACGTTGGTGCGATACCTTATTGGCTACAGTGTACTGATAGGAGAACCTCTTTTTGCCCGATAGATCTTCATAAACCGTTGGAACAATCTTCAGTATGTAGTCGTGGGAGGCCAACGCTGCACACACACACACACACACACACACACAGGAGAAGAAAGTAGTAGAGAAATGCACTTTTACTTATTTAAGGTGACTCAGTGCAGCCCTTATTTTGAGTTGCAGTATCAGCTGTGTCCGCTGACCGCTGTCCGTCAAGCGTCCCGTATCATGCATCATGTCAGCACACAGTAAATGTCAGCAGAGGGTTTAGTGGGCACAGGTGCAGTGTGGGACTTACGGTTAGATGAAAGCCTGTCAGCGCCTCCTAATGCATTAAACGCCCCCTGGACCTTTTGTACCTGTCGACAAAAGAACAAGGAAATAGGGGTGAGAGACACAATTACTGACAAAAGAAGGAAGAAAGCGTGGTAAATGTCTTTGGTGTGAGTGCATGTCTTTCATTGTGAGAATAGACTTCACAGTGAACCAGAGAAGTAAAAAACAAACAAATCAGGGGGGAAAAAAAACAACACAATTTGACTGTGTATAAAAGGGCATTTCCATTGTGATCCACCTGTAGTTTTTCTCCAAAGGCCAGCTTATGGATGGTATGGGTCATGTCAGGGTTTTGTGGCTGGGCTGTTGCACTATGGGTCGACACATGGAAGTTTCCGGGTACCTAAATACACACAAAAGTACAAATGAAATCAAGTGAAGAGAGAACTTGCAACACTATTGTTAAACTCGTCACCAATTTAGGAAGATGGAAAATCAGTGCTTGGTGTGTTCGGAAAGACTGACACGCTGGATGTTATTTACATGTTTTAACCTGAGTCTCTGTTAATAATTTGACATGTGCTGGAACAAGTGACGCAACTGATTAAGAGATGAGGAAGAAGCAGGTTCCTCGTTTCCAGCTGGTTTGGTCACAGTACATTTAATTCCACTCACTTTGTTGATGCTGAAAACTCCTTCGAAGCGACAGCCAGTGCCTTGACTTAGAAGGACCTTCATAGAGTTGTCGATGTGGCCGACCTCATGGCGCCCCATCTCATCCTGGATGTCCAGCCCCACCACTGTAAAACGCAGACCGATTTAAAACACCATGTACTTCTTCGTATTTTAACTAAAGTGTCAGATGACGATGATGAAGTGCTATGACGTCAAGACTTTAACAAACACAGTGGTTGTACAGTAAGTCTTAACACCCCTCGTTTTATTCCTTTGCTGCGTTGAAATCTGACACTGAAAAGAAGACTTTCATTATTTATTTTATTATGATTCTATAAAAGGTACTCTGAGGCTTTAAAGAGACTGAATCAGTCTATCATGGGAAACAAATGCAATTTACCACAGACCTAAAGTATAAAGTTTCAGCACAAGTGAAAGCAGAAGTCAAAACTATTTTATTTATATATTGAAGGGTAATCAGTGGAATCAATTCAAATACATATATATATAGGTCTGAAATCTCTCTGGACCCACTGTTATGCCGTCATGTCTTGACACAGCGGTGTAGTCTGTTTATGGGATGTCCGCTGGACGGGCACTTTCAACCCTGCTCATGCCCTGTGACATTCAAAATGAGCCAGGCCCAGTATAAATATATGATGTAAATAGAAGTGTGGAAGTGAGCTACTTCTCCTTATGAAGTTTTCTGCAATGGAAACGGGGACATGGAGCAGAGGAAATTATTGTTTTTATTTTAAGTTGTTCTGCTTTTTCCTTGATGTCATGAATCACCGCACTTTTAAATGTCAAACGAGAGTTAGGGTTTTACTTGAGACCAGAGCAAGTTACAGAATATCAACTTTCCAGACGAGGCTATCGAGTATCCACCAAGTAAATTGACCCTTACTAATCTAAATCAGGCTCATTACAGTTTGCCAACGCTGGCTTGAGAGTATTTCAGAGTAAACCGCAATGGCGCTAGCTTGTGCTTTGATCTCAGACAATGTCACATTAAAATCTATATGGGGTAGATCTTTTAATTCCTATGGGGTAGAGAATTATTAATAAAGCCTATTTATAGATTCTTGCAATTCAACACTCAAATAATCTGCTTAGATGAGAAACAACTCAGAAGTGCAGCAGTTAGGATGATTTAGATAGTGGCCACTGAAACAAGAACAATTTTTCTTGCCTTGGACTTTGTTTAATTTCAAGTGTTTGTATTTCTTCATTAAAAATGTACAGGCTAAGTTTTTTTTAAGCAAATTAATGTTTGTTCCATTGGCAATCTCATTTACAGACCAAACCTACAGTGGAATTATTGTGATATATTTAACCTTGTTATGTTTAAGAATGGTAAGGTTAATTTGACCCAGACACTGCAAACTTCGACCAAAGGACAAACTATCGCCCGGCAGCAAAACTGGCCAAGAATGATACATATGCATTGTTTTGTCTACATAGCAAGGGCTGTAACAACTATATAATGCTCTGTAAAGTCTATTTGAGGGAACTAGATATAAATATGGGAAAGAGCTATGAAAACAAAATGTCGCCTCTTGGATCTGTGAAACTTCTGTTTGTTACTTGTTTTGCCCAATAAATCTGGCTCTGGACACAATTCTCTCCGGTCAGAGTCTTGATTCAAGCATTTTTTCAAACTGAAGTTGGGAACGGCACTAAGACAAGTGGAGAGACGACCTAAAACACGCATGTCTGAGCTGGTGTGCCTCCATATATTTGTACAAAGTAAGTACTGAGCAAATAAACAGTCACCGTACGATCATCGAGAGCATCAGCTTTTGTGTGGGCTTTGCCATGAGTCGGAACACACATGGGCAGCAGCTGTGTCGGCATGCCAGCGCTTCGCTCGGGGAGAAATCTGGACCCAATTTTCCACCCAAAGTATTTATTAGCTTTGCCATTTTTGGAGATCGCTGAGATTGAATCAACGTGTGTTTTTGGTGTGGTAGTGGACTGTGTAATTTGTCACGGGGCATAGTTTCAAAGGGGAGTCATGAAGCGCCCAAAGCCGACCGACTCCTCCTATGTAGGTCAGAGAATCTGCATAAGAACTTACTTTGTCTTTGGTACATTAGAGTTTAGTGCTGGACTCGGCTACATGTTTATGAAGGCGGATGGTTTGGAAATGTTATTTGAATGTATGCTTTGTTTCTCCAACTATGTAAAGACCAATTAATTAAAATGCATACAACTTTATGTTCAAGCTTCATAACATTTGCAGTGCGTGAAAATGAACCAGTAGCGATACTCTATTGTTGTTCACCGCATACATTAAACGGGACACAGGGGTCTTTATGCCAAGTCCAGACCAAACACAGACAGGGCCCACGGCATAGACTCTGGTGTTATCTAGAAGCACGCCACATCACAGGCACGTAAACAAACCATTATGGGGCTGCCCTTTTATCTGCCGCATCATTCATCTCCCGCCAGCCCGTTGTGTCGCGCTGGAGGCCATGGCCAACCGACCGAGTTATGACATAGATAGCGTTTGATAACAACCAGAGCATGCTGCCAAAACAAGGGAGACAGGAAGGATGTTTGTGTGTGTGTGCGAAATGTAAAAGGCTCACGGTCACAGCTGAGGTTTGGCAAACTGATGTTCAAGCTGACTTCGATCTTCCCACCGCTGTCTTTGTCCGGGTCGTCCACATAAAGCTCGTTTACACTGGAGGAGATACAGTGAAATGAGCAGAGTAGGCATGACATCAGAGACAGATATACTGTGGTTAGATTTTATTAGTTTTTATTTTTACAAACCTAGGAGCAGAACAAATTACTTTTTTATACTTTTATCTCTTAACCCCCACTTGAACTGAGCACGTTTTCTCCAGTCTGGCTTCACCCATATCTAAAGGCTTAAAAAACAATAAAGTGACAAAAAGATGATGCAAAAACGTGAAAAAAAGTGGCCAAAACACGACAAAAAAGCTATGAAAAAGCAAATATGCCACAAGTGACAAAAACGCTACAAAAACGTGGAGAAAATGAGAAAAATAAATGGCATTGAAAAAGCAACAAAAACATGACAAAAGATAAATCAATACGTGCCACACACAAAAAAAACAGACAAAAACACTTGTTTTGTGACACCAACGCACCGACAACGTGACAAAAAAAATGTACGATCAGTTCATTAGGCCTTAGCTTTCAAATTATGCGATACACTGTTCTCCAGTCGAGAAGCCTTTAGATTTGGGTAAAGCCAAACTAGAGAAAATGCACCCGGTTCAGGTAAGAGGTTAAGATCAGCAAGGTGTGTGATTATTATTATTATTTAATAGGCCATTTTGAGAACAAAGTAATAACATGGTAATAACATGGTGTACAGAATCAATGAGGTATAATGCATTAGGCAGTCCTGCTTGTTACAGTCAAGGTTAGGATTAGTCATTTTACTTTGAAATACCAAGTTATAGTCATACCACTCTGAATATTTGTTTTAAATAAATAATTCACTTCTTTAATTTAGTCATTTTTTACATTTCTATTAAAGCCAGAAGTCTTGTTTTACATTACAGAAAGAATTGACCCGCTCTTTAACTGAAGACAATTATAGTCTTGCTATTTCCGACTGACAACGCATCTTTTTTTTGCCACACAGTCGAAAAGACATCGCCGCCCAAGAACATCGCCCTTTGTCAGATTAAAAAGAGCACACGTATGTCACTCACTGAGTAATTTCCTTCCTGCCGCTCCCTCCCAATGTCATCCCTTATTACAGAGCGCCAAGGGGCTGACGCAGTGCACAAAGACAATTTCCTGAGAGAAAATGACTCTTTTCATTGGCTGCACCGCTGGCTCCGTGGTATATGACATAATGAGGGCACAAACGACAATGAAGTGTGTATTGTGTATTTCGGGCCGAAAGTAAGGAGCCCATGTGGCGTCACAGTTCAGCAGTTCGACAACGAGGCCGATCCAGGATATTACGCCAACACTTTGAGGTTTGATACTTGCATTTCGGTGGCGATGAATCCCGTCAGCTCAGACAGAAACAGAAAGAGTATGAAGACGCAGCAGAGGATGGAAACTGTGGGGAAAAGAGGAGAAGTAATGAGCGCCTTGGGAAATGAGTTTTACCACAGATTTGAACTTTATGATAGTCTTTTGGTGAAAATGATTAGAGGTTGTGTATGTGGGAAGTTTAAAAATATATATATATTTTATAAACATGACCTGTCCATGTTCCCTGAATGAAATGCGGAAAATATGGACACCACTGATAAGAATTGCAATCGATTGATTTATATTCATGATTTCATTCGGATTAGATCAATCAGGAATAGGGCTGGGTACCGTTAAACGATACCAGTCTGGTATCGAAAAAAACAAAAGGTTTAGGCACTACTTGGTATTGAAAAAATGTAAGTATCGAAAGCAAGTACCAAAAAGAAATATTAAATCTTTATATTCAAGTTTTTATGCTATCAAAATGTAAAAGACATAACAAGTGAAAGACAAGAGAAAACAAAACACAAGAGAACATTTGGGGGGAAATTAAAAAATTATATATAGAAAAAGAAAATTGGGGGGGAAAAATTAGGCAAACATAAAAAAAATAAAAAGCGACATTGTAAAAAAAAAACAAAAAATAAAAAGATGAAATGGGGGGAAAAATAATAAAAACTTTTCAAGTGTCGTTTCCGCCCTTGTGTCGTTAAAGGAAGTTTCTTGGTTGTTTCATGAATCTGTTTCATGGTTCTATGTGACAAATATTTTAGTATAGGTATCGAAAAAAAAATATATCGTTCAGGTATCGGCATCGAAAACCAAGTATCATTAAAGTACAGGTATACATTTTTTTTTTAAGTACGGTACCCAGCTCTAATCAGGAAGCAGAATGAATGCAGATAGATTTACTGCATATTGATCTCAGTAAGTAGTAATTACTTTATCAAGTCACTTGCTACTCAAATCCCTGCACCTGTCCGCAATAAAGTCCCAATAAAAACTAGTGCAGGCGTCCATTACTTGAATTCTTGAGGTCCTGAGTTTTCAAAGGAGTGTTTTCAAATGGTGTTTTTTAAAACCTTAAGAGTGCATAAGTCTGTATTTTGATCGTTAAGAAATAACTTCCCTTTTTCATTTGTTGTTTTGTTTAGCTCACAGAAACATCTGGAGATCCAAATATAGAGTTTCAACAACTTCACTGACGAAAACTTTGGCATCACTCACACTGCTAGTTTGCACATTAAAGTCTTTACGACCGAACAGGGATTCATAAACACGGCGCTTTGAGTTTAATTTGAGCTACAGAGGAGATGATGCAAATGACCGCCTGTAGGAATGGCTGATCTAAGCTGTAAACATGATTTTTTTTCAACCCTAAATAGACGTTTTACTGGGGGTGTTAGATCTCCTATTACGCACGCTTACAAAGACCCTCCTACACCAATTACACATTAAATGCCAGCACAACAGGCAGCCATTACAAATCTGTCTGAGAGGTGAGCTCATGTGAAGTTCTTCCAAAACAACTCATTAAAAAGGACAAATCACACCAAAGATGGTGGTAAAACCAGGAGCATTAAAATTATAAATACTGTACAATGGGTTCAGGAAGTGACCATACCTCTCAGTTTAAGTTATATAGAGGCAGGTCCTTTCTGTATTATGGGCTTTAACTTTAGTGAATATGAACCATGGACTGGGTATGAATATTTAGGGTCACTTTGAAATGTTTGATTGAGTTGTTACATTTTTTTTTACCAAGAGAAAACACATCCATGAAGTGAAAGCAAGTGACATCACAGCATAACCACAGCATAGCAACAGCATGGCAACCGAAGCCAAATGAGCGTCAAGGATGCGTTGTTTGTTTTGACACTCAGTTTGAGGGTTTAGAAGAAATGAAAGTGCAAACCCAGTGTCTTGATGGAAGTGTGCCTTGAAAAAACATTACACTTTCCTATTAATTCATGATATCACACAGTCCTTTTATTTACTAATTTGCTAATGTTGTGTGACCTAGTCATACTTTTGAAGAGAAAAGTAACTAGGGCTGTAAAACAATGCTTTGCTCCATGAATAATCATAATATAATAAACCGACTCGCGTCATGTGTCACACTACTGAATGCCGAGTACCTGACAGTGCACTTACATTACAAATGGTACTGTAAGCAGTCGGGCGTTTCACATAGATTTACAAAATGGTCATTAGTTATTGAAAGGATAATGTGAGCAAACATGGTTTATTATCAGATTGCTACAAAACAAAAACATAAAATAAATATTGCGAATCAAAGCAAAAAGGTAAATTAGTCGCATTAACCTTGAAGTAACGAGGCCAAACTTAATCTGGAGTGGGTAAAGGGCAGGCATGTGCGGGTGTCTGCTTCACTTCATGTGTCAAATTGATCGCATGTCGAGATAAAAATGGAGGGAGGTGATCTGAGCGGCTGTGGTTTGGCTGGTCTGGAGAGGCTCAGGCAGAAAGCCCCCACTCAGCAGGTGAGTATGTGTTTACGTGGCAACTGTCGCCGGGGATCGCAGCGTCACGTGAACACGTGGTTGGCAGGATGTCACATGACCTTGTGGTTAGCAGGGCGTCAGAGCCAAACCTGCGGTCGGCGCTGGCTTTACATAAGGCTGGTGTTTAACTAACAAACAATAGGGTGTGTTGCTATGACTATGACATATCTAGGCCACTAATGCAGGTTCTACAAAACACAGTAATTCTGCTCAGGTTACTACAGTGCAGGATTAACGGCGCTCAAAGCAAAAGGGTTAGTGATTTCAAATCAAACCTCCTCTCTCAGTTTTCAGACATGGCTGGATATGTCTCCAACATTGTTTAAAGAGAGGTGAAACTGAATGTTAGCTCACACTGGGTGATATGGTAAGTATATTGGATTGACTTGATTTTTCCATATTACATCAGTTTACCCCAAGGACGGTTGTGTGTGACTGTGGCTACAATAGAAGCTCATCACCACCCAGTATGGCGTGAAATAATAATGACAAGTGTGGTGCTTGTAAAGTATAAGCAATCATCATTAGTCGTCGTACTATGGCTCACGTTTACAAAATAAATCTCAGCTAAACAAAAAGTGAGCTCTTTCCACTCCCTGTACCATTGAACTCAAGTTTCCACTTTCTTGTTCCAAAGTCAAAACCCCACCTCCGGAAATGAGCAGTAACTTCAATAAGATTGGCTGTGCACCTGTGGATTAAAAAGCATCATGGAGATCTTTGCAATTGGCCAGGGATTTTAGCGTAATCCGATTCAAACTTGATTAAGTGCACAGCTGTAGTACAGTATTAACCTTGCACTTTACAGAATTCATCCACCCCCTGTCATCAATAACCAAACAGTAGAAACAGTGAACAGCTGTACTGTTCCACCTGTTTTTTCCAATTAGTTAACGGTCAAGAATCAAACCAAACTCACCAAGGTAACACAAACACTGCAGCAAAAATCACAGGACACCCCACACCAAACCTCAAAGACCTACTAAATAACCGGGCCATTGGACGCATTGCACTAGCAATAAAAACAGGACTCCGCACACCCTTTGCACGTTCACCTCACCCCTTTGCCCTCAGGATGGAGGTACAAGACGCTTAGATGCGGGAAGGCTCGTTTTAAAAAGAAGACTGATCCCGTCAGCCATCGAATTTCTTCAAAACAGGCCCCGCTGAGTGTACTCTATACGGTTTGTTCCCTGTTGCATCTGTTCCGTCTGTCCTTTTTCAAACAAGCAGTGTGTACATGAAAAAGAGGACAATACAATCTAATCTTATCCATCTGAAAGTATATTTTAAGTTCACTTATAAAATCTGTCTTTTCTCCTCATAAAACCAAAGCTTGTTATAGGAGACGCCATAATACAAAGGAAAATACACAAAAAGTGAGTGAATGGAACGTGGCCTTTACATAAAAGGAAAGGAAGCTGATTTGTATAAATGGAGAGAAAACAACAAGGGTCACATATTTGACCTTTTGTAAGCGAGGGTCTGATATTCTCTGATGGTTGCATAAACTCGCTCAGGCCCACACGGTGCACTCGAGGCGGTGGAGACAGGAAGGGAGTCGACCATGTACAGGAAGTGCATCCTTTACATACTTCCCTCTGGGTGGGAACTGCACTGTGCCATTAGTGAACATTCCCACCGCATCCGTCCAAGAAACTTGTTCATCATGTGACCCGCTGAAATCACCACACGTGTTTGACTTTATTCTTGCCCTTGCGATCTTCCAGCCAGAAAACAATCACTGCGGCGCCAGTAATGTATCACACCATTCTTTATTTCCCGTGAATCAGCCATAATCAATACCTTCTTGATCCGACAATGACAAATAGGAAAACACAGGCCTGACTAAAAAACTTTGTAGAATTCCCAGTGATGATGCGTTCAGGGCCTACAGCGACAAAACACTGATCATTATCATTCCTGACGGACTGGTCACACCATGTCAGGTACGGCACTACGCTGCCGACAACACACACAGGACGAGCGGCTACTTGTTGAATACCTTTAAAATATTCCGTTAATACTCCACCTCTAAGGGGGCGCTTACTGGCATTTTCTTCATACCACATTAAGAGTACTATTGGCTCACACACCAGAGATTTTAAGTGTTTATTTATTACGATTGTTGGGCTGATAGTGACATGAAAGTGCCACGACAGTAAGATTAGCCTGAAACAAATGTCTACAAGGTCTGGAGAGAAGTTGCGACTAGAAAAGGGGGTTTGTGGTTTTAAAAAAGGTACTGAAATCACAACTGGAAAATGAGTCACCATAAGCTGCGGGTGCAGTTGTGGACATACCGTTCCTCGTGCCTCCCAGAACCAATAGTCACTGATCAGGATGTGAGAGTGGGCACGGGCAAGGATTTCGATGAGTATATTGATCAGTTATTTTAGGTTTGGTGAAAACTGGTTTGAGTCATAAGATCTGGCAGCCCAAAGTGTTAATTATCCAGAGACTATCTCACAAACGATACAACATTAAATTTGTAATCAACAATCCGTATTTGTTATGAACAATTATTGAAATGTTTAATATTTCATTATATTAAACATCAAACACAAATCTTAACCTTCCTTCAAGTGTACTGTTGGTTACAAAAGTGGCCAAAAGTGATTTAATATTTGTATGGAAAAGTATAGTCTTTTGTTGTCCTATATACATTTAATTGATTTTTGTCTTCCTTGTTTTTTTTTCACTGACAGTGGGTGAACATGGGCCTGTAGATACACTGTGTCATTGTATTAAACAGATTAGTGTGTGGATGCAAAACAACTTCCTCCAGTTAAATACAGATAAAACTGAGATCATTGTCTTTGGCCCACAAAAACACAGAGAGGTCGTCATTGGTCATCTTGAAACGCTTTCATTGGGACTGAGAAGTCAAGTTAGAAATCTCGGAGTAATCATGGACTCAGACCTCAAGTTTAACGGTCATATTAAGTCCATTACATCAGCGGCCTATTACCACCTAAAAAACATTGCTAAAATAAAAAACATAGTGTCTAAACAAGACTTGGAAAGATTAATTCATGCGTTTGTCTCCAGTCAGCAAGACAACTGTAACGGCCTGTTCACTGGCCTTTCCAAACGAGCTGTTAGACAGCTGCAGTATATTCAAAATGCTGCGGCTCGAGTCCTGACCAAAACCAGGAAATATGATCATATTAGTCCAGTGCTCCGGTCTCTGCACTGGCTTCCTGTCACTAAGAGAATAGATTTCAAAATAGCTTCGCTTGTATACAAGTCTCTTCATGGTCAGGCACCAAAGTACATCTCGGACATATTACAGCCGTATGAACCATCTCGGGCCCCGAGATCCTCAGGGAGGGGTCTCCTGGTGGTTCCTAGAGTCACCACCAAACACGGTGAGGCTGCGTTTCAGTTCCACGCAGCAAAAGTCTGGAACAGCCTCCATGAGGATGTGAGACAGGCCTCAACCCTGGCAATGTTTCAGTCCAGGCTGAAAGGAACCCTTTTTATTGCTGCCTATGGCAATTCATTGTATTTTAAGTAGATATACATATTTTAATGTAATTTTTTTCCATATAATTTTATTTTGTTTTTAATGCTTTTTATTGCATTTTATTGAGTTTGTGTCTGGTGTTGCAGTGAGGCACATTGAGTTGTACATGTACATGAAATGTGCCATACAAATAAACTTGCCTTGCCTTGCCTTGAATATGAAGAATTTATAATATTTGTAAAACATTCAATACAAATGAAGTGGCCTGCAGTCAGTTGAACATTATTATTGTGGTAAATATTATATAGTAGGTTTTTGTTCATGCTGAGGGCTACTTACTGAAGGCTCCTGTGTAAGTGGGCTGGGTGAGATCTTTTGGCACTTTCCTGTAGATATCAAATCTGCAAAAATAAAGAAAAGGTGAAAAGACACAAAAGGAGATGGTGAGAGAGAGCGAGAGAGAGAAAAAAAAAGAGGACCTACAGTACGTGCTGAGAAAAGCAGAACATTGTGTCCTCATCGACCTGCGCAATATTACAGAACTGTGTTGGAATGTTAGCTTTGGAGAGGGGCCCAGACGAACAGAGAACGGCTCTTACAAAACACCGCCTCAAACCACTGTGAGCTTTGAGGTGCTGACCTGACCCCAAATCACTTTCTAAACCAACCCCGCAAATCCACACATAGCGCTGAAAAACAAACCAAGCCAATCAACATTAAGAATACATCAGGACTTTTATCTAAATTAATCATTTGATGTCAAAATCTTTACAAAATACATGCTACCTTAAAGCCACACCGCGTAGAATTTTAACAAAATAAATAAATTTAAATAAAAGCATTTATTTTATGACAGGTGTTTTCATCATTGAAGAATACCTCATAAATATACAAACAAACATCTTCTGTGAGCGGCTCACTCCTAAGACATGACTGTAACTTAACCAGGAGTGGGTACGTCTCCAGCTCGTCTCCATGGAGATGTGACTAAAGTCAGCACAATTTGGGATTTAAACAGGTTAGGTCCTCATCCAAATCCATTCTTTGATTATCAACTGCAGAAATAGCATTTTCAGTGTCGAGCTGGTCATTAGGAGCATGTTTTGTACTGATGGCAACAGTATAGTCCAAAATCAATCAATCAATCAATCAAGGTTTATTTATATAGCACTTTACAACAACACCAGGAGGACCAAAGTGCTTCACAGAAAGATTTAAACAATATAAAAACACAAAATGATTACAACCAAGACACAATTAAGTGTGCCCTAAGTATTAAAAGCAAATTTGAACAGATGAGTCTTTAATCTGGATTTAAACAGGGACAGGTCCGTGAGAACACGTAGGCTGAGGGGCAGGCTGTTCCACAGTTTAGGCGCTGCAACCCTAAAGGCACGATCGCCCCACTGTTTGTAGTGGGACCTGGGCACGTCCAGAACCATTTGCTTGGCAGACCGGAGAGCACTGCTGGGGCGATGTACGGTCAACAACTCAGTCAGATATAACGGAGCAAGACCATGAAGAGCTTTAAAAACAAGCATTAACATTTTAAAATCAATCCGAAAACGGACCGGGAGCCAGTGCAGGGAGGAGAGGACAGGAGTGATGTGGCTGTGTCTGGATGAACCAGTGAGAAGACGGGCTGCTGCATTCTGCACTAACTGTAACCGGTGGAGTGACGACTGTGGGAGGCCAGAGTAGAGAGCGTTGCAATAGTCCAACCGAGAACTGATGAATGCGTGCGTTGCCTTCTCGAGGTCTTTGCGTGAGAGAAAGGGCTTCACCTTGGTCAAAAGGCGCAACTGAAAAAAGCTGGCTTTGACAACAGCATTTATTTGTTGTTTAAAGTTCAGTTCTCGGTCAAAGACAACTCCCAGGTTCCTGACGGCATCACGGACTGGACCCATGACCCTGGACTGAATCTGAGGAACGTCCCCGGAGCCAAAAATAATAAATTCGGATTTTGTTTCATTGAGGTGAAGAAAATTCTGCGTGAGCCATTGTTTAATGTCCGAAAGGCAGTGATGGAGGGAGTCAAGAGCAGTGGCAGTGTTAGGGAGCACTGGTAAATAGACCTGGACATCGTCAGCATAAAGATGGAATGATAAATTATGTCTGGCAATGATGGATCCGAGTGGCAGCATGTAAAGTGAGAACAGGACCGGGCCAAGGATGGAACCCTGTGGCACCCCAGATGACAACGGGGTGGAGGAGGAGGAATAGTCATCGACCATCACAACAAAGCTCCGGTCAGTCAGGTAGGACCTAAACCACTGCAGGGCCGTGCCCTGAACACCAACATGCTCCGCCAGCCGGGAAAGGAGAACTGAGTGGTCCACGGTGTCAAACGCCGCAGTCAGGTCCAGCATCATCAAAAGCACTGGCTGCTTCGAATCCAAAGACAGCAGAATGTCGTTGTGCACTTTAAGAAGAGCTGACTCCGTGCTGTGACGCGATCTGAAGCCTGATTGAAATTTCTCAAAAATAGAATTATTTTCCAAAAAAGACTGCAACTGAATGAAGATTAGCTTCTCTAAAATCTTAGACAAAAATGGAAGGTGAGAGACGGGTCGAAAATTTGACAGAACAGCAGGATCTAGATTAGGTTTTTTTAACAGTGGCCTAACCACGGCATGCTTGAAGGCTGCAGGGACAGAACCAGTGCTTAGGCTGCTATTGAACAAAGTGAGAAGGTATGGGCCCACGGTGTCAAAAGCATGTTTGAGAACCTTAGATGGAACGATATCCAGAGGACAACTTGTGGGTCTCATCCCCTGGACCACCTCAGAGAGGAGAGTCAGTGTCACAGGCTCAAACTCTCTGAGAACAGCAGGGGGCAGTGGAGGGATATACAAGTCAACAGAGTGAGCATTACAGCCAATGCCCATCCTCACTGATGCCACTTTGTCCACAAAATGTTCCAGGAATCCATTACATGTAGACTCAGAAACATTCTTTAGCACACTGCCAGGTGGACTAATCACAGACTGTATTGTGTTAAAAAGCACCCTGGGGTTGCTAGAGCTGGAGGAGACAATATTTGATAGGTATTGGCATTTAGCCTCTCTGACTGCCTTTTGGTAGCTGGCAAGGCTCTCCCTCAGGATCTCCACAGACACCTGAAGCTTGTCCTTCTTGTACCTGCGCTCAGCCTGTCTGCATTGCTGCCTCAGAGCTCGGGTGGTTTCATTGAGCCACGGGTCTGGTTTGATTTTAGTAGATTTGCACCTAAATGGTGCAATACTGTCCAGAATGTCAGCGCAGGTGGAGTGGAAGGCGGAAACTACATCATCTGGACAGACATGGGGAGCCACAGCTGTCTCCGTGTACAGAGCAGTGGTCTTAAAGGCAGTGGCAAACTGAGCAGGGGTGGAGGAGGAAATGATGCGGCGACAGGAGGGTGTAGTGAGGGGGTTGGATGCAGAACGGGGTGCAGAGAACTTAAAAAGAATTGGGAAATGATCAGAGATGCATGTCTGAGATATTTCCTGTAGTATTACAGGGAGTCCATGTGAGATAATAAGGTCCAGTGTGTGGCCAAGATTATGTGTGGGTTTATCAAAATGTTACGCAGTGTGCCTTTAAACAAATACAAATGCTTCAAACGTCGAGTTAAGAGTAAGGGATTATTTCACCAACAGAGTTAAGGTTTAGTTTCACTGGTGGGAAACAATACCTGCGGGGCGCTGATCAATACATCTCGAATATAGTATCAAGGAACCTTGATCGTGATATGCAAATAATAATCAGCATGTTTATTATTATTTATTTTTGTTTTGACCTGAGACTTTATTTAGAACTTATCACAAAAGACACACACAAACTACTGCAATAAACGTTTTAAAGCCACAATAAGCTGCTCTCTCTGATGTTGTTTTTGCCAGTAGGTGTCATGAGCCCTGGGCACAGAGGTCCATGAACACACTTTAAAGCCATGTGCTGTAAAGTAGGGAAGGATAAATGTATTTAGCTCAGTGTGCACCACCTTTTTTGGTAGTGAAAACTATTTTACCCCAAACTCTGTTAAGTAAATGAACAACTCCCAGTCTGAGGTTGAGTGCACTTCTCACAGTGGACACAAAGAGGAAAGAGGAGGGCAGGCTTCCTGTCCAGCTCATGTCCTTGCTTGTTTACGCTTTAGACCAGTTTATGCCCCGTTTATAACTAAAAACCTTGTGTGTCTTCCCCTTTCAATGACCTCATCCAATGGCAGATGTGTCAGGAAGAACTGGACAAACAGTAAGACATAGTTTGCCCCTAAGGAGGACATCTATCTCCATCTACAGCCAGGAAAATAAAAGAAAATTACTTTGATTTTCGGGGGCTATCATAACTTTACTGACACAAAAAACATAAGACCACCCATATAGAAATTAGAAATCTAGGAGTAATCATGGACTCAGACCTGAACTTAAACAGCCACATCAAAGCAATAACATCATCAGCTTTTTACCATCTGAAAAACATGGCTAAGATCAGAGGAATAGTGTCAAAACCAGACTTGGAGAGACTCATCCATGCATTTGTCTCCAGCAGGTTAGACTACTGTAACGGCTGCTCACTGGCCTTTCTAAACGAGCTGTTAGAGCTGCAGAACATCCAGAACGCTGCTGCTCGAGTCCTGGCCAGAACCAGGAAATACGACCATATGAGTCCAGTGCTCCGGTCTCTGCACTGGCTTCCTGTCACTCAGAGAATAGAATTTAAAACTGCTCTGCTTGTGTACAAGTCTTTTCATGGTTTAGCACCAAAGTACATCTCTGACATGTTAGAGCCGTATGAACCATCTCGGGCCCTGAGAACTTCAGGGAGGGGTCTCCTGGTGGTTCCCAGAGTCAATAATAAACACGGTGAGGCTGCGTTTCAGTTTCATACAGCTAAAATCATGAGGTCTTCATGAGGATGTGAGACAGGCCTCAACTCTGACAATGTTCAAATCCAGGCTGAAAACGGCTCTTTTTACCCGAGCATATGAAAAGTATTTTATCTGCACTCTTGCCTTTTACTGTAATTGATACATTTTTATGTTGATGTTTTAATGATTGATTTGATCTGTTTTCTTGTAACTTTATGCAACTGTGAAGCACTTTGAATTGCCTTGTGTATGAATTGTGCTCTACCAATAAACCATATTATACAGTACACATTCATTGTGCAGGTGGAAGGCAATGGTCTTCAGTTAAAAGGGACAAGATGCAAGTTGGTAATTTGTATACTCACTACTGCCACCTCAGGTCATACGCATAACTGCAGTCTATATTAAGGTCGTGCATGACGGCAATTCGGACCCGAAGTAACAATTTGAGTGACAGTGCCGGGTTTTTTTGTGGCGATTGTGGTGAATAGGTCTGGGCTCATTCTACACATTAGGGCATTACTGGAACATTTAGGGGGTGGATAATACATAATACTAACATTTTTAAACTGTATAGTCCCTTTAAGTCAAGATTTACTAAAGGAAATTGGCTCTATGTTATTTCCAGGGGAGTCCTGGCCCCAGAGGAGAACCTATTTTACGTGTTTTTTAGTGGTAGGGGAAACCGGAGAACCCAGGGGAAATCTACGAAGACACGGAGAGAACATACAAACTCCACACAGAGAGTGTCTGACCCCAAACATTCTTCCTCAGTGGCTGAGAGGCTAACACTCTCGCCTCACAACAAAAAGGTCCCAGGTTCAATTCTCGGCCCTATTTTCTTGTACAATGTCTAGTACAGAGCAAGTAACAAATGATGATCATTAATATATTTCTTACAAATTGTTACCAATGCCAAACATGGGTAAATTACTAAAATCACTAGTGTAACATTACCGGAAGTCACTATTTTAATGTTATAAAGGCACGTTACTATGCAGTAGTACATATTGTACTTCGTGATCGTGCTACTTCCCAGTTGTCATTACCATCCTGAGTTTAATATAAATTTGTGTACAATTTCCTCTTTTTTTTAACTTTTTGTATACATACATGTATAATGTATTATGAAAGCCCTACATAGTGTAATGCATTGAAAGGTATTAATACTAATTATACTCTGAGATCTTACTACTTCCCAGCTGTCATTACCATCCTCAATATAATTTTTATTTGAGTTTAATTAATTATTATCATTTATTTATTTATTTATTTGAGTTATGTGTGAAGTATGATGTAAGCCCTGCACAGTGTGGTGCATTAAAAAGCCAAGGTATTCTCCCTGACTACGTCTTTGAGCTGGCCTGGAAATGTTGGGATCACCCAAGATGAGCTGGGAGAAGTGTCTGTGGATAGGGAAGTCTGGACATCTCAGTTTAGAGTAGACAGCTGCCTCCGTGACCCCGCCCTGGATAAAGCTGAAGAAAATGGATGGATGAAAGTTCCATTTCAAAGACAATTACCGGTTACTAAATGCAAAACAATTTTGCTTGGTCAATTGAGGAAAATCCGGTAAAATCATGACGTTTCGGTCTTCATAAATGTTTGCATGAAGGTAAACTTAATTTAGCCTGATGGTAGCCTGATACTCCCAGATATAGAGAACTCCCTGTTGATTTGCCTTAAAAAGACAAGCGGAGATCCTAGCTGAGGTTACAAAGAGCTCAGTTTTCAGCTGCGGCAGATTGGTTGATGGCTGGTGCATTTTTAGATGTTGGGGATGAAGTTATATGGAAGCTCTAAATCTGTCTCGAGCAGTCACATGAGGGGCGATGGACAGCTTTATGTGAACTGTAAATAGCCACAACCGGATGTAGGTCTTCTGGCTGTTTAAAATGTAGACACAAGATACACAAGGAGTATTCACATAATCAGATTACAGTTCAAATGGATCAGGGTAATGGCACTAAATATAATCATTTAAAAGAGACTATAAAATACTTTAAAAATGTAAAAATGATGTCTTTTCCTCCCCCTACATGTTGCAGCAATGTCCTAATGTGTAGAATGAGCCAGACCTCACCACAACTGTCGCTAAACTCCTGCACTGTCCCTCAAAAAGTTGTGCCCAAAGTAAACCCCTCCACTCCCAAGGGGGGTACAAACTGCTCAAGCCCCAGACCCCTGGGCTGAAGGGGTCTGAGGCTTGAGTGGTTGGAGGGAAAGGGAGAGGGACATGTAACCATGCTGATTCAAGTCAAGCATTTGAGAGTCGTTATCGTTAAGGCAAGGCAACTTTATTTATACCGCGCATTTCGTACACAAGGCAACTCAATGCGCCTTTAGTTAAGTTATCTTTATAATTTTGGCCCCCTTTACACATAGTCTAAATAAAATAATACATAACAAACCTACTTGTTTTGGGCATTGTGGGGTTTTCTTTTTCTCAATAACTGTTAACCTGGCTTGCTTGAAAACCCAAATAAATAAATAAAATAAAGACTTACCACCCGTGCTGGTTTGGAAGAAACATAGGTAGGCTATATTACAGTCTACTTTATTCAGTAGTTTTGGAAAAGATGTACATATATTATTTCTCCATTACTGTCAACAAAAGTAAAAGACTTTTGGAGATGAGTGCTCTGCCCCACCTAATGGCCCGATTTGCATATACAAAGGTGTTTTGATGCAGGCCCATAGCACAGTGATATTAGGCTGTGGTCGTTGCCTGTCACATGCATAATGTCCTTGACCACTCCCATAACAACCCAGACAGCTTTACCTTAAAGGCACTTGAAACACAAACTTTATGGAGGCTATCCCAGCCCCCTACCTCAGACAATGAGGATGGGTCAAAAGCAGACAACGGATTTCCCTACGGGGATTAATAAAGTATATAACTTTATTAATTGTAATTATATAACTTTACTTAAATCTCACCATGTCTCACTACTGTCTCATATCTCAGCCAGAAACGACTTCTGTGCTTCCGATATCCCAGTGGCTTACTACATACAATGTACATATCTTGATGACACATCAGTATGACGTTGTTTCACAACATGTCTGAGTACCAGGACTCGCTGAAATGTGGTTCTGCACTGTTACACTATAGTATGGCTAGGACAATATTGTTTTGCAATATATTGAAATACCAAATATCAAATCGATAAGTATCAATTCTTTCAATACTTTTTAAATGCAATATTTCTTTAGGAAATGTTACACAGCACTTTAAGTAAAATCTACATTTTGCGGTGGTAAAGCCCTTTACAGTCTGAACAATTCAAGCAACAATGTCAAGTGGCACTTGGATTATATAACTGGACATATCACAGTTTTCTTTTTCAAAAGTTTCATGTGATACGTCATGTATTGCATCACAACTCAAGCATATTGTCCCAGCCAGCATGTATATAGTTCCACTTTTAAGACATAATACATTTGACAGTAACTTGTGTCTAGTTTCTTATGCAAAACAACTGGAATTTCCAACAAGGGCAGTGCTGTTAAAGATGTAACATATTTCTTACCAGGAATACTTGCCAGCAACCTCAAAAGATGCCATAGCGTAAAATGTTGCATCAAACTGCAGCAGTCACATACACTTGTATTTTATATATCGAGCGTCCCTAGTAAATAGCAGTCATTGACGAAATAAATTAAAATGCATTAACAGCATAAATGAAGCACAAGCAGTGGAAAATTATACTTGACACTAAATGAGTTAGCGTTAAAATACAGTCAATTCCATTGTTTTTAATGGGAACCAAAACAATAAAAGAGGGTCTGCACAGCTTGCTTTGCTAATTTTGTGGGAGCCAAGCAAGCTGTGCAGACCCTCTATTCTGTTTTTTTTACTGTCTCCAGGGCCGGCATGCTATTTAGAATTTTAGGACTAGCTAATCCACGATGTCACTTTTGAAAGCAGATATATATATATATATATATATCCCTTTTATTATCCGGAGCAAGTAACGAATATGTGAAAAAAAGTAATGCAAATGTTACCCACACATTTGAATATAGAAATAGCAATGGGACATTGTGAAGATCTAATGCAGCAAAATGGAGATGTGGCTTTCATAATATAAAGACAACTATTAAACTATAACTTGCCTTAGTAAACCTTGAACTATGTCATCATCTTGAATATGATGATATGTGAACATAGGCTACAACATTACATACTTGCATTTGATTAGTGCAGCGAGTTTCTTGATTTCTTGCTCTTTAGCATCATTAGAGTCAGTCAGTCACTATTTCTCTACGACCTATTATTGAGGTCAATGGTTATTGGAGACTGAACATTTGATGCACACCATTTGTGTATTTGAAGATTGTTATTTGAGACGAGAACATGGGCATTACATCATTCAATGCAGATAAGGCTTTTTAGATAAGGATAAAGGTGTTGACATAAGAAAAGGTTTGGAAGCCTTGAGGCTGGTGCATACAGTAAGATAGTGACTCGTGCACACGCCACCTCCAAACCGAATACACGCAGCGGGAAAGAATCTGTAATACAAGTCTCTTCATTTTCTCATAAAGAAGTAAACCTTTCGTGTGGAAAACTTTCTCACTCATCCACGTTGGCTCCCACTTGAGCAGCATGCTAACCAGCGATGTGAGCAAAATACCGCAGCTGTCCGCTCACATCTGTCTCCCAAACCACTGAAACCGTGGACTCACCTCCGCACATCGAACGGCATGATGATGTTTTCACTTCGGACACTGGGGAAGTTGCGGTGAATACAGTAAACAAGAGACAAACGTGAGATTTCAGCAACGCTACCGGGTGTTCATCGGTACCGGGCTGACGTCAGTTTAGGACGCTTTGCACAATCCGATTGGCTGAGAAAAACTTCCGGTGCCGCGTGTTTCTCCTTCCGGCTAGAGCCAAAATCAAATCAAATATCTTTCGGCTCCCTTCTTATTTGCGTCTATGTATGTTGTTATTATGATGTGTATTGTAAGTGTTTCTCAAACTGTGGAACACGGGCTGCTGGATGTGACAGTCAGGCTCCTCTGCAATTCTCTACAGGTTAATTTAGAAACCGTTTTGGCTATGTTGGCTTGTTGACTAATCCTGGTTTAGAATAAGTACAATTATGATTTTGTCCTATTTAGAGCTGGTTTCGTCCATGTTTAGCCCTTAATGACCTGGGTACTATACCTATATTTCAAGAGGTACTGAAATAAACATTTAATCCAAACTAATTGACATAATACTGTAGATCAATGTTTCACAAACAAGGGTACCGGGACCCCGGGGGTACTTGAGCACTTGGCAGGGGGTACTTGGAATTGCATCAGAATTAAAAAAAAAAAAAAAGAAGGAAAAATAGAAACAGAGAAGCATCTCAAAATTACTTTTATTGATGTTTGTTGTTTTATATGTAAATGTAGGCTGTAAAACATTCAATACAGTGAATTATTAGTATTGGGGGAGCCAAGACGATAAGAGCGCCGCGAGGCTCTGGACTTAGGGAATGGATGCTATGACTGGGACAAAATATCGGATTTGGATCACAATATTTTTGATGCAATACCAAGTATTGATACTTTAATAAGTATCGTAATACTTATTAAAGTAGGCATGTTTTAACATACACTCCTTTGTTTTCCAGTAACAGCACTTAGTTACATTTTGTGTTAATGCACGTTTAATCTTAACACTTCAATAAATATCTGTGTAGGCTCTCAACAGGCCCAGTTAGAACCATGAAGCCGTCCTTCTGTGAACCCACCATCTGCAGGAGGAGCCATAGGGGTTTGCTGGTGCAATGTGATTACGACCCGGCAACGGACAAGTGGAAGAAAATAGATGGATGGATGGATGGATGGATATTGCATAATTACTTACTGTATCGCAATAAGTATTGGATTGGCCCCTGAGTATCGTGATACGTATCGGATCGTGACAAAAGCGGATCGTCCCTGCCTGCTGTAGATAATGGATGGATGAATGCATTGGTGAATGAAGAGAACACTTAGTTAAACGAGTCAATGTTACAAGGAGATTAAAAATACAATTTGAAATTCATTGTGGCATTGTCTCTACTGCAAGCAACTAAATGATACAATATAGCCAATGTTAAGATAATGGAAACATCTGATTCAGTTGAGTCACTTAAAATAAAAACTTTTAGGCTATAGCCTCTCTATTCTGACAACATCACAACAATAGCTTATATTTCAACAAAGCTGTAGCCTAAGTAGGCTCAACACAAGTTTTGGTTGAAACTAGTTGTGGCAAGTTCCATGGTTGTGCCCCAGTTAGGCCTATCAGTTTTGGGTACATTAAGCTCAGGACAGACCATTGACGGTATATACCGTCAATGGGACAGACCCTGTGTTTTCCCAGAGACACAGCACTACAGCCCTGCCTGTACCAACACTGACAGTAAACAGACACATGACAGCTCGCGACACAGGAAATGCCTGTCATCCTTTCTTTCACTTCCTGTTCTGAGTGCAATCTTGGGCTGGTTATGTGTCACCATTGTCACCATTGTGGGAAAAGAAACAGGGACAAGTATTTTTACAGACAACAATTTTTATGTAAATTCAAATGGTGATAAATAAAAAAACTGATGACAATAAATAAATATGTTAGCTCTTTTTGCAAAGATGTTTTTATAGGCCAAGGGGTAGGCCTAATTTCGTTTTCAAAATACAATCATCATGCTTTGGTTCTGAGGCAACATTGAGCATTCATGCCCCTAAGACACGATAGTAAGAACACAGTGTTTGGAACAGACTGTCTGACAGTGTGTTTGACCCCTCTGATGCAAAGTGTGTAACATTCCAGTGTTACGGCATCTGCCTCACAGTTGATTCATCTCATAGAGCAGAGAAGTTTTGCACTCTGTTGCAATTGGTGCAGTTTCTGTCCTCAAAGCTTTCCCATCCCCCTCTTCCTTTCACACAATACCCTGCTTATACTCTCACCTGGGGCAACAGGCTCAGCTAGGGTTAGCCTACCTGCAGTTAACATGAGCAGGGAATAACAACGGATTTTTAAAATACATTTTGAATGTAAAGCAATACAATTACAGTATAAACACAAGCATACCGTCGCATAGTAGAAATAGAAAACATATTATTGAAAAAATACAGTATTTCATTAATTCATTATTGATAAAAAAAAAACATCATTTTAAAACCATGTAAACAAAGACCTATCAGTTGTAAAGTTTTGACCCTCAAAAAAGTGTTCTCAGTGATATGACATAAATAGCAAAAATACAAACAATAGACATTTTTTGCACAAAGCCTTCAGCTGTAGTTCTGCAAAGATTGTCAAAGACAAACACACAGTCCAGTCACACTGCGACATTTTGGTCTCTACTGAAATTAAAACTTTGCTATAGAATTTGAAGTATCTTTATATTTTAAAACAAAGGCTATATTTCAAGGGGTAGGAAAAAAAACAAATAATTATAGAAAATAACAATAGCCTATAGCCTTACAGTAAAAATAAAAATCCGTTGACATGTTTATCATACATTCTCACGATGAAAGAGGAAATGGAAGCAAACAGACCACAATTTAACTTTAAATGTGCTTAGTAAACATTTGTTTCACAACAAACCACCTTCCACCCAATTGCTGAGTTGAGGAAACTATATTTCACACGGACTCCCCGTCACCAAACATTTGTTGTCTTCATCATTGGTTTCTCATTACACTGGTCCACTCTGAGTCAGTAAACCATGCTTCGAATCAAAAGGATTTCCCAAAGTGACAGAAGGAGATTGTAAAGTGAAGTTTCCTCACTGCCTTTTATTCTTAGATGAAATTAGGTCTGAAATAAAATGACCAAAAGCCCATCTGTTCTTTTCTTCCTGGCAGTACTGTTTTGTTTTCACCATGTGGAAATTTACTGGACTTCAGATTTCTATACAGTGATTAACTTTTATGGCTAGCCTTAGCTCTTGGGGCATTGAACACTATGTACCTATGGCCAATAAAAACAAGACTAAACGTTTATGGCCCTAGTGGCAGATATTTACCTATTATCTTATTATTTGTCAACTCTCAGGTGAAGAGGCAAAATAGAAATCTAATTAAACACATGAATCATCATGGAAAATTTGGCAGATTCCAGGATTCACATTAACTGTGGTCTATAGATGAATAAGACAACGTATTCATATTGTGTTGTTTAACAGTAACCTGATAAGCTTGATGACTCATACAACAGAGGGACACAACAATAATTTCTCATTTTACAAGACATTGGCTACCTCTACTGCAAATAAGCTGTTCCAAAGTTCCTATTATTATCTAAATTATAGTTTCGTTTCGTTTAATTCATTACTAAATAAAGTAGTCTCTCTGCAAGAAGATATTATCCAGTCAATAAACAGAGCTTTGTTGAAAAGCGCTTTAACTGTGAAGTGATTCATGTCACTTCTTGTAAATAGTCCAAAAGTTTAAAAAAATAATAATAATGCACGCTACATTTGTTTTCACAAACCACAAACAATAACAGAACGTGACCTCGCTTCGTACGTGCGTTGCATGCAGCACAAGCATGTGTTCTCTTCCCCCCGCTCTACTCGGCTATGTGCGTGATGACGTCTGTGACCCTGGCAACCAGCCAATATGGGCGGGCCTCTGACGTCAAACGCTCATTCATAAGGGGACAGCAGGACGTGCTGTATATAAAGCGCTGAGAGAGAGACAAGCACTATATACTATTTAACTTTTGTATCCTTATATTATAACTTTTATTTTATAAAAGGATTTAAGAACCAATAACATACACGAAGAAAAGGACTATATTCAGTTTTACACACTTTTTTGTTCAATATCTAACTATCTTACTCGGAACAAAGGACTCCCGCCTAACTTCTCCAAAGAACCTCTCCGACTACAAGCCTCTTGTCCGGTCGTCCAGACTTTATGTATTTGGATTTACTGTTACATTCTCTCTGTCCTACTATGGTCATTATGGAGGTACCGACCATCGACTGCGCGGGCCTCCACGGTTTTCTGGAGGACGAGCTCCCGAGCTGCCTTGTGCTCGACTGCCGCTCGTTCCTGTCTTTCAACTCGTCCCACATCGCGGGCTCCAGTAACGTCCGCTTTAGCACCATCGTCAGGAGGAGGGCGAGAGGAGGCCTGGGACTTGAACACATTGTGCCCAACGAGGACACGAGAAACCGACTACTGTCCGGAGAATACCAGTCCGTAGTGCTGCTGGACGACAGGAGTTTGGACTTAAGCCAGGCCAAGAAAGATGGGACACTCATGCTTGCTTTTACAGCTCTGTGCCGCGACCCATGTGGAGTTCGAGTTTTTATTCTGGAAGGTAAGAGTTATAAAACAAAATGTACTTTTATCTTGTAAAGTATTTTCAAACGTAGGACCGGGCGTAATATGGTTTCAGCTGTCATCACAGCAGCAGCTGCTGTTGGTGTGTAAACCATTTTCCAAAATAGCTCCACGAACAGTTGTCCGCTATTTTGAGAGGTGTAGATGTTGGCGTATCTCTATTCTCTACACTGTCATCTGACCTCTATTGTATTTTTTAACCTTTACAGGCGGGTTTGATGCCTTTTCCACTCAATATCCAGAGATGTGCTCCAAACCCACACCTCCACAAGGCCTTAGTCTACCCCTGAGTTCAAGTCGTCCAGAGAGTGCAGGTCCAGGCTGCAGTCCATGCAACACTCCCCTTTATGACCAGGTTTGTGCTGTTTTACCCTTTCTTCAGGTTTTATAAACTGGTATTATAAGATCTAAAATTGTTTGTGTGCTGTGTCACTGACTAAATATTTTGTCCTCTTTTTTTAGGGTGGCCCTGTTGAGATTCTGCCCTTCTTGTATCTTGGTAGTGCCTACCATGCCTCCAGAAAAGACATGCTGGATATGTTGGGCATCACTGCGCTTATCAATGTTTCTGCCAACTGTCCAAACCACTTTGAAGACTCCTATCTGTACAAAAGCATCCCAGTGGAAGACAACCACAAAGCTGATATCAGCTCCTGGTTCAACGAGGCCATAGAGTTTATCGGTGAGTGTTTATAGCTGTTATTTTAGCTCACTTTGCACTCCAACTGCCAAAATGTGAGAGGCCTGTCCCGGCTGTCACCTCTGAGCCTGTTGTTAAAATACAAACAACACCCCCCTCCCCCCTTTCCTTGTTCACTTCCAGATTTAAATCTTTAAAATTTCCCTCCAAAACGGGCCAGCTGTCTTGGCACAGACTACCTTCTATTACAATAGTGGTTACATCATCATTCCTCAAAAAGGGAAGCCCCTTTTTCATTGTGAGGCAGTGTCTCCAAGCGGGTTCTGTTGTGGTTGGTTTGAATGCCTCCTTCCGCAACGCCGCCCCTTTGTTTTCCGGGACAAAAGGCAATTTCTCCTCACTCACGGCCCTCCTCCAGATCAATACCCCCAACAGGGGTCTGCTCCCCTCTTTTGTCTGCATTCAGACGCACTCCTCAGGGAATTGGCCCCAAGCTCCTGCCATGCACCCGACCCCTATTAAAACAGTTCCTGCTTCCTAATGGCATTTTTTTGAATATGAATAGCCATGGAAGTGTTGCAAGTGAATACTGCTCTGGTGCCTTCCTGTAACTGCCTCTTTTACATGTTCTATACCCTTATGAATATGTACAGTTGACTAATCTGCCATGTTGTTTTCCTACAGACTCTGTCAGAAACAAGGGAGGACGCGTCTTCGTGCACTGTCAGGCTGGGATCTCTCGCTCTGCCACAATCTGCTTGGCCTACCTGATGCGCACCAACCGTGTGAAGCTGGATGAGGCCTTCGAGTTTGTCAAACAGCGGCGCAGCATAATCTCTCCAAACTTCAGCTTCATGGGTCAGCTGCTACAGTTCGAGTCCCAGGTCCTAGCGTCGTCCACCTGCTCATCAGAGGCGGGCAGTCCAGCTCTGGGAAACACCAGCACCGTCTTCAACTTCCCTGTGTCCATCCCTGTTCACACAGCGGCAGGGCAGCGCTCCTTCCTCCACAGTCCCATCACTACCTCGCCTAGCTGCTGAGACAAACAGACTTTTGTAATGGACTCACACCTGATCACAACAGTTTTGTCGATACTGGTTATCACAAAATGTTTGGGAGAAGTTAGTTTGACTGGCCAAATCCTTGGCTGTAAGTAGACCTTAATATTTCAATGGGAGACTTGATGGCCAGCCAGTATTTATGTTAATCCAGTGTAATAATGTGAGGAGTACTGACGGAATTTGCGGAAAGAAACTGACTAAAATGTATCTCTTTCGTGCTCGCCTTTATATAGATAATAATTTCGAATCATTTGTCTCAGGAATATTTGTTTATCTAGGTCAAATATTCTGTCCTTGCTGGTAGAGATAGCACTCAAACCCTTTACCTAGCGTGGTCAGTTGAAGTAATGTTTTGACGAACAATGAATGTATCCCCCTGTTTCTGGTAAAGCTTTCCCCTTACTGACAGAAACACGTGCCTTGCGTGACATCATGTATGTGTTGAGGATAACTGACCAATGAATACCTCATGTCTGTGTTCTGTGTACTGTGTACTGCAGCGCTGAGACTGAAGATCCCCAAAAGCCAGTAAAATGGGGTCATAAGTGGCTGTAAACTGACATATTTATTGAAGTAAAGTAATATATTTCTTTATCTCTATTTTTGCAAACGTTTACCAAGTGTTGTGTTTTTTTTTTTTATACTGCTGAATAAATCGATTTTTTTTTTGTACTGAAATTGCATCCTCATGTTTGTCTTGTCGAGGGCTTAGTTTTGCCACACAGAGCAAGCCCAAAGTAAACATAGACACAACACTTTTAAATCTCATTCTGTATGCAGAGGAATCCTATATATTGCCCACCCAAAATCCTTAGCCCCACCATAAGGACCATGACATCACATTGCGGAGACCATTGTTTTTGCCACGTTCTCACGTCATTGTGCCCGGGGGCAGCAGGAGGTCTAAAAGAGCCCTCCCCTCTGCTGCCACAATAGGAACAGCTGCAAGGCGTTTGGGAAAAGCGCGACCACTAAAGAGCAGCGGAGCCTCTGAAGAAGTCCGGCCTTGTGTCCCATGCCACACACACCAATGGGAGGTGGAGACTCGGACACGGCCATTAAAGGGAGAGGAATATGTCTGGGTTGCAAATTAGCCACAGCACTGCCTATGTGACCCTCGGAAGTGTGAGAAACACTTGAGTCCCAAAGGTATTCAACAGAGTTAGAATAGGATATCAGAACTTGTGTTCGCATTTTATGGACAACACATTAGGCTTACTGGTTAAATATAGTCTGAATTCTAGTTCCGAAGGTAGAAATGTAAGTACTTTTTGAATGATAATGGTTGAGTACCGCTACTGCATTAATACTAACTACAATCTGCTACCTTCTGTACTGCATTTTTTGGGTGAAATTTTGTCTTTAAATGTTATTTTATTTTTTTAAATGAGCAAGTATATATTAATACTTTATGCGAGAACTTGTAAATTGAAATGATGTCAGCAGTAGCATATTAATTCCCCCACCAGCTTTCTGAGACACTCACCCCGTGGTCTGTGGTTACCCGCGCACCCCCATCCCCAAAACGTGCCACAATCCGCATCCCCTTTGTGAGAGTGATTTCCTCTTGTCCCCTGTGTGTCTGCGTGTGTGTGAATGTCGTTAGGGGTCTTTATGATACGATGGAGGGGAGAGATCGTCAATAGGCACTGTAGACATCAGCACATTGTATGTGGGTGTGAGACAAAACAAGGTCTTACCGCTGGAACAGTACTCACAGTAAGAAATGGCTAATCCCAAATCAACATTTAGAATAGAATGCTTTATTTGTCATTACACACAAGTATAATGAAACTTGTATGGCTTTCAAAGTTTAAGCGCTATATAAGTTGAGTCCATTTACCAAAGCTTCTATAATAATTGACTTTAGTAGCCTAGACAATCGTTCGGTGGTTTTCAAAAAGTGGTACGGTACGGATACTGTACTGGTTGTTAACACAGGCTGCTCTGCCTTTGTAGTCTGGTCTAGTCAACTTAAAACACAAGGTTTTAGTTGGTCTCTTATTACTGGCAAGATTGATGGCAGAAATTCTAAGAATTATAAGTAAAACCTCTCAACAATGTACAGATGTGCAACTGGATAATTTCCCCTCTGGTTAATTTAAGAACCAACAAACTTTGTACCTAGGCTATACTCCACAGGACGGTCTACTTCTACGATGAGAATGTGATTAACAGTAAAGCTCGAGTAATTACACTCATGCTTGAGTGCCTGAGCTATATTCCACACATTGATGTCAATGCACAATTCTCACCCAGTAAATCAAAAAGGATTTACCAGTACTACGACAGCAGGCTCATGTTACATCCACTGCACTGGCTTGCCCTAACCTTGAGTACCAATACCCACTTCAAAATCTAAACATTTGTTTTCCTTTTCGATCAAAATCTATCATGACGATTTGTATTTTTGTTATCTCTTAAAACACACATTGGGCAAGCTTCAACGTCCACGTCAGACAGTCAATGCATGACAAGAGCCGAGATAAGGGCAGATTTTTCCCATGATAGGCACAGACTTGTATAGCCCAAGGAATGTTCTCAGGATGTTAAGTGTAAATGCTGTGTGAAGTGGCTTTCCTCCCCGGCAGGGCCTTTTCCTCCATCTGTAAAGGTAAAACAATGGAGAACTATGTTTAGTGTGTAGACAGTTAGGAGCCAAGTAGTGTATAACAAACAGAAAATAGAAAAGGACACTACACATATAACTTAAATGCATAAATTGTATATCAGCATCCTACAAGGAAGATAATTTAACTAGTTGTTCCAATTTGTAATTTGGTTTTACGTAAACCTAAACCTTTTGAGTGTACTATCATTATGACACAGAGTGAAGACATTGGAGGTTTATTGATCTATGCTTAATGGAATACACAGGGTTTAAACCTCAGACCTTTGAGTTCCTAGTAATAGTACCAAGTGTTGCAAAGCACCACACTAGTCATTATTTATTCACTCCATAGTGGGTGGTGTGAACCTTCTAGCTGAGACGCACAAGCGCTAACCATGGTGTAAAATGTTTGCATATAATATGAAGTCATGCAAATATCAGGAGGACAGACCCTTTGACACTATGCCATTTGGACCTTAATGACCCTGAACGCAGCTTGTAATTTTCCATTGAGCCTGAGGGCTGGTGCTGTGTTTACAGGCTGAGCAAAGATCCTGTGTGGAGTATTTCAAGAATGTAAGTCATCCTGTCTTTTACGCTCATTCAGTCTGCTCCAATGATGTCACCCCAAAAGATTTATGAAGGCATACACTGATGCCAAAAGTGCAAGCAGATGTTTGAGAGAAGTAGCTTAAGAACACCACATCTAAGGAGGAAAGTTACAGGGGACGCAATGTACTTATGTATAATGTAAGTTATTATTAACTTCTTCCTACTCCCTTTAAACAACACAAATGCTTATGTTGTGAATAAATTCTGTAAAATATATGTATACATTACCTGTATGTATCTGTTGCTCAAATAAATAAACAAAACTACTGTTTTCAGGAGTATGTAGATATCGAGAACATAGATTGCATTGAAAAAAAAAACAACTTTGACAGAGAAACCATGTGACTCTGTCCAACCAGAATTATAAGCAGGCAATATTTTAAGATTCAACTACGCATTATCTAAATTTTGTGCAAATCCTTTTAGGTCTAAAAACAATATAAAAACCAAGGTGGCCATCACTGGCCACTTATTCTCTTACACCACTGCACTGTCCTGCTTGATTGTTGTGTTTATTTTTTTTAACATCTTCCTATAGCGTATGATATATTATTATATAAGTTAAGGGTGCATTATGCAACTTTTTATGCAAAAAAATAAAAAAGTTGATATATGTTTCCTTCAGCAGTGAAAACCTTCCAAACAATTGATCCTAGAGAGTCCCAGAGACCACTGTGATGGAAAGGAAAGGTGCCATGCTGACCACTCATACAGCCGCTCGGTCACTACGAGGTCAAATAAGCACAAATATCAACTTTTCTTTTCCACATAAAAAGTTGCATAATGCACCTTTAATGACCTGAGTTATTGGGCGATAATTTTTATTGACTATTGTGTTGAAAGCCACACAAAGGAACATTTTCCCAGTAAACATAAACAAATACAAGTATGTAAAATGAACAAACAAACACTTGTGTTAACTGTGAGCGGCTCGCCTCTCTTAAGACCTAACTGTAACTTTACTGAAAGCGGGACGTCTACAGCTCATCCCCAAAGAGATCTTGACTAAAGGCAGCCAAATATGAGATTGAAATAGGTGAGGTCCTCATCCAAATCCTTTCTTTGATTACCCACTGCAAAAATATAATTTTCTGTGTCTAGCTGGTAATAAGGAGCAGGTTTTGTACTATTGCTGGCAACAGTATATTCCAAAATGCTACACACTGCAGTGTGCCTTTAAGTAATAATTCACTCGAAAACTAGGCCCACATCTGGTCACAGAGCAGGCCAGGGCTGGGCTTGAAAAATCAACTACAATTGAACAGGTTGAACAAAAGTGATGCGGGCCAACTTTGAGAATTGTGTTTTAGCGTCCTCTTGTGGCGTAATATTGTTGCTACAAATGACTGCAGCTTTGGAAAAAACTCAAATGTTGTTACTTCTCAATGGCCTCACACAAACATGGGGAAGCGTGTAGTCCAGTATAATTTAAGAACATATAAAACCTACTACAAAACTCTTTAAGTGAAATTTAGGACCCACTTTGCCCCATTACAACACTGTTCCCTATTTAGAAAGTGGATAATGTACACACCAAGGGCCATTGGCTAATAAATGTACTCAACTGTCATAGGATTGTGGCAGTACATAATTATAGTTACACTCATTACTGTAGTTGGACTGCATACAGCCCTGTTAGCATTACCTCAGCATGTTATGACTCAATAATAACACTCACTGTAACTTATGAACTGGTCCCAAACAAACCCTGTCTTGTCTGTAACTGTGTAAACCTGTTAATGGTTAACACTTAAGGCGCCAAATTCGGAACTTATTTGCACATTAATTAATTTTGCATTTAAGACAGTTGAGCCTTTCAAGCATTTTTAGTTTGTTTGCTCATTTGCCATTGCGTGCACTGTGCAGCAATATGCAATGTATAACAAGCTGCAATCTTTTGACTCATCAGCTTTAAGTTTAATGGGACACCACCTCTTATCAGCGGCTAAAGAAACGGTTTACTTCTTGTAAACTCTTGACATTCAAATTAAAGCACCACCCTCCAGTAGCAGGTGGAGTGCACACACACATTTCTATCAAACCCCATGTGTGGCAGAAAGCAGTTTCATAATGCAGATTTTAACAGAAATAGAACATTTTGTCAAATAATGTTGTTGAATACTGCATGAGTTACACAATTGCGCTGTTAATTATTTAGACATTTAATGGATACATTGTTTGTGAAGGCGCTCATGCATCCAGACAGTATTCGTCGTAGTGAGACTCAATCGTCGACTGGACTGGGTTTATTGAGTTGAGGACGCTTTCAGACAACAAGATCTAAAAGGGAGCTTTTGTGAATAGAAGCAAATATGGAAAAATATGAGTATAGACCAAAACATGACTGTCGTAGTGACAGATTCAGACCCATACCCATCCCATTGCTCTCAATAATCCGCCCCCACATAATAACATAGGCCAGAATCAAGAGAGGGGTATGCATGCTTCCTAAGCTCATGGTATGCAGACTTGTAGTATGCTATTCACTCACTCAAGGACAGGAATATTACCAGACCCTCCCACATGACCTTCTTTAGAGCCGCTTCTGCCTCCCTCTATCCAACAGTTGTGCACACACACGCACTACTGCTCCACGTTCCAAAACGCCCTCCTCACTGTACTGGACCGAATTGAGAGATAACACTAACCACGTACTCCTGTTTACACTTCTTCAAATTCGGGCGGGATTCTGTCCTGTCCAAAAACACACACACCCACACTTTCAGAAAACTAATGAAGCAGACAGGCAGACAGGTTTCTCTTTTCTCTCTAAAAATGGGGAATAGTCAATCTAGCAAGTGCACTGACCAGTGGCTATCAAGAGCAGGCAACAACAAGAAGACTCTCGAAACAGCCACACAAGGTAAGATTTTTTTAAAGCTCGGTACAATGTTTGAGACTAAAGCTACAAAAATGAATGGCAAAAAGTTGGAGAAACGTTGGTTTATAACAATGTAGTGGAAAGAAGAATTTAACCTGATTTACACTGACAAATGTCCAGTTCAGGGCAGCATGTAATTTTGCACACTAAGAGTACATGCAACATTTGAATGTATTTTGATACATTTTACTATTTCCACATGATGCTTTGGATACATTTGTTGACCGTTTCAGACACATAATGGTGTGTATATGTGTTCTGATTTGCTCGGCTACATCTTGTATTAAATATAGCTTACTGTTTGTTGCCTTTCATTGGCTGTGGCTAGGGCTCACTGTTTTTGAGGGCACCACACAGACCTCTGCTGATGTCATATGTTTCCTGGACCCCCAGGGGCTGATGGGAAAAATGAAGAGAATTGTTTAGAGAAAAGAAAAAGGGAAGTCACTGGACATGCAGCAAGTTAATGCAGAGGGACAGAAAATAAACAAAGGCTCGATGTTTGAAAACCTCTGCCTCTAAATGTTTACAGCGCTTCCTCTGGGCTTGACGTGTTTATGCCACTGTGTTCTAACCTGGAGAGGTTTTGTAAAACTCAATCTATTTATTTAAACAATAATGTGTCTTTCTATTGTGGGTGCAGCAATTATGAAGGGATTATGATTCATACATAAAGGCACAGGAAGAAGGGAGAATTTGCTGAATAGGGCTACTGTTTTAACATTAAAGGCACACTGCGTAACATTTTGGACTATACTGTTGCCAGCAATACCTAACATGCTCCTAACGACCTGCTAGACTCAGAAGAGGTTATTTTTGTAGTAATGGTAATCATTCTGTAATCACAGAATGTACATGAGGCCCTACCCGTTTTAAATATTATATTTGGCTGCCTTCAGTCAACATCTCCATGGAGACTGATGGAGATGTAAAGTCCCACTTTACTGGGAGTGGGACTTTACTGTCCCACTCCCAGTAAAGTCAGGTCTCAGGAGAGGTGAGCCGCTCACAGCAAACACATGTTTGTTTGTTTGTTCAAGTATTTTTCTCCAATGAAAATATCTGTATTAAAGAAGCTATATCATGCAAAATCGACTTTTTGGAGCTTTTAACCATGTTGTTATGCTATTTCCTTATCAAAACACCCGCAGAGTGGTTTTTGGCTTCATTCACACAGTTCTCTGTAATCCTCCTGAATCCTGCTCTCCGAGCAGCTGCTCTCTGAGCAGCTGCTCCGCCCTCTCCTGGAAAACGACAGACATGTCCTATTGTGTCGTCAGAGCGGAACGGAAGTGCTCGACGTCTGTAAAGTAATGCCTTACGGCCTAATTTTAATTTGTAAAACAGTTTTTTTCTTCATTATTTCTGTCGTAAGAAAGAAAGAAAAAATAAATAAATAAAATAAAAAGAGGATGTGCCTGACACGTCCGCGCTGCCCCTGCAGAAGAAAAACAAACACACCCCTGAGCGTCTGAACAGATGGTCGTGTCATGTTTGCACCGAAAGTTGTGAAGAGGGAGCTTTTTCTAACCTACTCTGGAGTCTGGACACCTGTTCTTTTTTCTTACCTCACGATAATGTCACGGAGAAAAGAGCGTTTGGCTGCGAGGACAGGACTTTATTCAACCTTCCTAAAGAATGTTTGTCTGTGCCTGTCGCTGATGGATGCTTGATGAACCTTGGCCAGAATCAAAGTGGATTAACTTTTATAACCAACGCAAGTCCCATAATGGAAACATCAGAGTGGTGAGTCGATCAAAATGCATGTTAGCGTGTGTGTTAGCCATTTAGCCATGAAGCTGTGTTGCACATGTTAACTCCTTATAACAGCGTCATGAAGTAACTTCACTTTTTGCTGTGATATATATATTTCTACTACTGCTGAAGTTGTATGAGCGGCGAGAGGGGGCGGAGTTAACTGAATCCAAGCGTTTTGTCTTCCGGGTTGGAAAAATACCTCCAGAAATACGTTATCACAAAAAGTAGTGCTCCATAGAGGTAGAGGTACAATATATCATATAAATGCCTATACTTTGGAATAGCTAAAATAGCATGATACAGATCCTTTAAAATAAATGCATGTATTTAATTGTATTTATTGGGTGAAATGTTACGCAGTGTACCTTTTTTAAAATAGAAATGTGTTTAAAGATACCGATTAATTTGAAGCGTTTTTGTATTATTACTGGGATTATATTTTTGAATGTGCACTGATCATTTATTATCTGTTACCTGGGACAACAGATGGAAATGAGCAAATACCTTATAATCTGGTGCAGTAGCTACATTTGTCTCTAAGACCATTATGTATTAAATAAGCGGTATCATTTCAAAACATTGCTCAAATTGAAGTAAACACAATGAAGTCTACATTATGTTCTTATGGTAAGAGAAACTCTATATTTTCTCAAGCTATAATGAAATTGTGGTTTGGACATGAAGAACAGTTTTAGTCAAAAGTATTAAACAAGTTCCCTGTTTCAATTGAGATGACAGTTTGTGCGTGTCCAACACTTATTTATTCAGGCTACAACTGCCGTTAGAGGGCGCTAAAACACCACATACTCGGATCACCCAGGGCGTTACTTTCCGGGAGCACGTCAGGACCTGATTTTGGCAAGCATGAGGATGAGTTCATCGGACTTTAATAAAGCCACTACTATGCCTATCCCCCCCCCCCCCCCCCTTTTGACCGGACTGCAAAGTGACTGACTGTGTAAATGGTAAATCAAAATGCTTTACAGTAACCAGTCACCCATTCACACTCTCATTTATACACCAATGTACGCAGACACTGGAGGCAAGGTGGGTGAAGTGTCTTGCCTAAGGACACAACAACAGTGTGCACCTTCAGGTGGCGGGATTCGAACCCCTGACCTTCCTATCATGAGACGATCCACTAAACTGTCGCCCTGTGAATGTTTACATACCATGAAAAGCCACATGCATTAATGCACACTGCATTAACTGCTACTTTGTATGCTTTGCATGCTATTCAGATAATTGGATTTCAGTCAGATTTCAGTCGGATATTTGTTTTCCGAGCCCTCTGGATCAGAGGTAGCTTGGCCTTAGCCATCCGTAAACTCCGGTCAATTATCTTTTCCCTACATGTACGTCTGGGATTGATCTCAGTGGCTGTGTTTCATCGGTTGAATTTCAACCTACCATTCAGCGAGCGTGGGAGGCGGGTGTTGTAGATGACGTCAAGCATTTGCGCCGCATTTGCTGGTTGTAGTTCGGTAATGGCGGCGGAAACTAATGTAAAGGAAGCTCTTCATTCCGTTCTGGCTCGGCTCCCAAATATCCAGAAATTAAAATTGAAGCCTTGGAATCTGCAAGAAATGCCCCCAAGAGTTATGATAGAGTTATGATCGCTGCTTCACTCAACACGGGCGCATTACATACGTCACGACCAAACGCTAGCGAAAATCAGATCCACTCATTTAAAAGGAGTTTACCCGTCCCACTTGTTAATGGTCTGTGAAGTTCCAGACCCTCTGTACGAAACAAAATGAGTACGAGGGTATGGTAATGGCCGCTGGCTGCTCTGCTTTGCGATGACGACACTGGAGGCTGCCATTGCTCCGCCATTGCTGTAGTACCTCCATATAGCCGCTAGGCCCCCATTGGAATCCATTGCACTTTAGACACATTAAAAACAACTTTAATGCCCGGTGCCTAATTTTTTGGAACAGTACACAGAACACTACAGCTAAATATTCCCCCTGTGATTATGTTGGGTTAGACACAATCAGAGGCACCGGGCTGGTTATTGTAGGATACATTTTAGAAATCTCGCACTTAACGAGGGTCGGCAAGGGCCGAGTCTACCGTGAAGATCCCGCACTTATGCCCTTATTAGGAACATGCTTTGTCAGAGCTGGGGAGGAGGCGCCTGTAAATCCGCCATGAATGCCCCCCCGAGCGTGGTCATTGTGGTAAACGGGGAGTAGTGAGTAATGACGGTCTATTAATAATATGTCTATGGGTAAAACCAGGCTAGATCAGAGGCGGTATGAAGTAACCAAACTACTTTTTCATCAGCATACTTTTTAGTTTTCTACTTGACTTTTCTACTTAAATAATATTATTTTGAAGTAACGGCAGTATTACTTTAGTAAAACAAGATTGTTACCATTTCTAACATGAGTATAGGTTATAAATAATCAATCAATCAATTACTTTTCTTGTGCTTTACCTACAGAATTGTTTCTCTTGAATATATTTGACAATTTACTCTTTGAAGATACTTATTATTTTGTTTACATCAACACTGAAGCATCCGACTATGCTTAAATACTAATCAGTACTCAAGTAGTATATTCACCCAGTATTGCTTTTACAACAATAAAATGTTTGGTCATTACTTTGCACTTCTGAATGAGTCATGTGATTTAGAAGCAACGTTACTCTTACTTAACGAAATATTGTGGCCACTCTCTGGACTCAAGGCCGTGGGAACCCAGGGTGCTGAGGGCGCTGCAGCACCCCCTGGTGGATAGTTTGCAAATTGCAGGCAATATTATTAAATAATATTTATTTAAATATGCAGCACCCCCTAATTAAAAGTTCTTCCCACGGCTCTGTCTGGACATGTGAATGATGTTTTTGAACCTTTTGATGGATGTGGCGAAAGCTGTCGTAAAAAACCTGTGTTGAGTTTCAGACTAGACTTGACGTCGGACACAAAGATCCATCAACATGACGGCTTCATCTGTTGTTTGTGCGCCTTTTCGTCTTCAACAGTTTCCGTCAGTTTAGGCAGTTAAGTAAGGGAGCCGATACTGTATATGATGGATGTGCACTGCAGAATCATTACGCGCCTGGCTGTCTCTCTCTCACATGTCATGGGGCTCCTCGGGGAGTGAGTTAAAAATTCAGTAGTGTCTCAATTATTGAAGAGGCTGTACAAATTGAAAGACGATTATTTATAATAAGTCACAGAAACAAGAAGGCCTTGTTCTATCTTTCTGCTGAATTTTTGCATATTTAATATAGGCACATGGTATAACGCTTTACACACAAAAAAGTTCTGCTGGTTGTGTTAAATGTTCTTTTAAATGATACTTTACACATTTTTTAAACTCGCATGAATTCAGATTAGAATAGCACTGGCGACATGTTCCACGTTTGAACTACCTTAGCACTTTAACTGCTAAGCCAATATTTGAGCTTGGGTAAATAAACTCGATTTGGCCTCGGCTTTCTCACTGCAGCTAATAACCCTATGGGACAGCAGATACGCTTTAGGAAAGGAAGTTCTCATATTTACGAGTTCCCAAAATAGTGTCCCGTCACCCAGGGCTCTCAGTATATCAGTGTCCTTGTCCAAAGCGTGGGGCCCAGCTCAAGGATCCCACATGTGTCACAGACTGCGGTGCTAACCAGGGAGGCATAGCGCTGTAGCAAACGGGCAGATAGAGAAAATAATGAGTAAGGTAAAAATAAGAAGTTCAGACTAAAAGCGCACAGATGGCGGAAACTCTTATGCGTTGGAGGTGATCCCGGTGACTGTGTAACTGACCCTGTCCTGCAATTAGAGCCGTGTATCAATGAAGGCTCGGACGGCTTCAACCTGTTACAAGTTGCTTACCTGCTTATAGCCCCGAGAACATAGCAGCCTGAGTTCATTGTAATAGGAGAAGATCTTACAGGACGTCCACTGGCCAGTGCTCCTCTTGCCTGAAAGTAGTCTTTGATGTGTGGTATGCAGGCCATCTATGGAGCAGTAATAGTGTCCATCTACAGTATCTACAGTATCGCAGTGCAAGCCCTCCTATATTATCAGGTGTACCTCAACATGGTCTCCTGGCAGGGCTCTCACAGTGGTTACACACACGAGTGATTAAAAGTGTTTACCTAAGAAGATACAGTGATCAAAGGGACTGTGAGTGTGGCTGTCAGAGAGGAACGGCAAAATCAAAATGCATGCTTTAGTAACCCTCAAAATAACGTTACTATTGTGTTGGAACTAGAGATTCCTTCAAGATCAGTGACATCTTCTTTTAAGAGCTGGTTCGGGCCACTGCCACTACTACACGCATCATATCGGAAAACATGTGTCGCATAACCTTTGATACTCATCTCAGTTCTAGAAAAAAAAAGATACTGTTTTTGACTTAAAGTTAATACGTGTTTTGGTGCTGATTGGTTTAAACCCTGATGGAAATACAGTATAACAAGATGACAATGCCAGGATTCATCGGGCTCACATTGTGAAAGAGTGCTTCAGGGAGTATGAGATGTCATTTTCACACATGGATTGGAGCATTGAGTCCAGATCTTAACACCAATTGAGAATCTTTGGGATGTGCAGGAGAAGGCTTTGCGCAGTGGTCATCAATACTGGATCTCGATGAAAAATTAATGCAACGCAGGTTTTTTTTTTTTTTTGACGTAGCAGAAGCTTATTGGAACAATGCCAAACCTCTCCTTCTACTACTGTATGTTGTGATGCAAGGAACAAACAAAGCAAAAACAACACTAATGCTGGTAATACTGAGACTGAATGATTTAGGAAATGATCTAATTGCAATTCTTCCATGCAGATATCAAATTATAATTAGACATGTGATTTATGTGTTGAAATAAAGATTCAGTTCATTGTCTCAGGAGGTCTAGAAACTAAAGGGATAGTATAAATGCAGTTTGGCTTTCGCCCAAACCATTCTTTATTGAAAAAATAAAACTGCTATTGGACAAACATCTCTATGGCGGCGCTGCTTTTCTAGATCTCAAGAAAGCGTTTGACACAGTTAACCATCAGGTCCTTCTGACCAAACTTACACATTTAAATTTTTTAATGGATTCACTTGCGTGGTTTCATTCCTATTTATGTATGAGAAAACAGCGTGTCTGCTTAAATGGAGTACAGTCCCAGTGTCTCAGCAGTGATGTTGACGTTCCGCAAGGTTCCGTACTCGGACCTCTGCTATTCTCGTTAAACATCAACGACTTGCCAGACGTCTGCCCTGAGCTTGATATGTTAATGTATGCTGATGATGCTGTACTCCTCACTCATGGGGCCAATGTTCAGTCAATCGCTGCCAAACTCACAGAGGGCCTAAACAAAGTGCATGACTGGCTTAATCAAAGTTGTCTCATGCTCAACTCAAAAAAGACAGTCTGCATGATGTTTAGCAAAAAACTGAGAAACAAGACAGATCGTTTGTGTTTTTGAATGGAGAGGAGTTGGAGTTAGTGACTCACTTTAAATATTTCAGGGGATTTTGGATCCCAACCTCACATGCAAAAAGCACATTAAAAACATCACAAACAACATCAAATTCAATTTGAAAAAACTATAAACAAATGCGACCCTTTATTACAACAGAGGCAGCAAAGTCCTGCCTCCACTGTATGATATTCTCCCATATTGAATATTGTTTCACAGCCTGGTTCTTTGCTGGTGCCACTGCGCTTAAACCAATTCAGCAGTTATACAAAACAGCTATTAAGGTACTTGATCAAAACCCCAGTCTTTTCACATAATATATTATGCTCTAATTAAGAAATATAAATGTAAACATTTTGAAAATCTAAAATCTATTCAAATGAATTGTCTTGTTTTATTGAGTGGTACATGACCTGGCCCCGCCTCCTCTTAGGGAATTCATTAAAAAAAGAAATTGTGAGACCAGCACTCGATCAACAGTCAGGGGGGACTGTGAAGTGAAGTTTCGGAGGCGAACTTTTTCTCAAAACGTGCTTTCCATTAAGGCTTGTTCTAGTTGGAACACTCTACCTATGACAGTTAGGGAAAGCAGCACCTACGTCTCATTTAAGAGACAACTGAAAAAATGGCTTTTTTGCCAACAAAGGTGTAACCATTAAGAGGCATTAGACAGGAACATATTTTTATTTATATTTGCAGGTGTGTGAGTGGCAGGGACGAGGGGAGTGGCGTATAAAAGAAATGCACTTTATGAATTCTCCTTGCCTGTTTTGTCTGTATTGTACTGCTGTGGGTTTTGGCTTATGTGTTTTATGTTTTGTATGTCCTTGTCTTAGTTTTCTACCTCATAGGACTGCGGATGGAAATTAGCCTTGAGCAAAATCCGGCATATTTACAGCACTAGTCAATATGCACTGTCCCATTCAAATAAATTAATAAATGAAAATGACAGGATATGTTGTTCGCAGGGGACATTATATCACCTCAGTAATATCAGCAAGTTAGGATTGTAAGAGAACATAGCCAGTAATCCCTAAAGACTCTGCACTGTTTGCAGACGGCCTGAAGTATATGACAAAGAAAGAACGAAAGTGTGAAAAAGCAGCGTGCTGACTCAGACAATCAGAAGAGCAGGTTAATTTGACAGTGCGGCTGATTACGTCTGTCTGTCACTTTGATTACTGCATTAACATGGATTTACTTCAAAACTTTGTAAGAAGAATTCACTGACTTTGATCAGACAATGGGGCTATGCAAAGGTCATCCAACTGAAAGTGATGAGACTTGAAGCCAAACAAAAAGAGTTTGTCATGTTGGGGACAGAAAGTAAAGTCTGTCCACACAATTGTCTTATTATCTCTTATGAGAGGGTTCAAAAATACTGGTGATGACTTGTCTGAGCTGAAATAGGAGCAGCCAGAAATTAAGGCAGAACAATTATTGTCAGAAGGCAAAAGAGAACATCACTGACGTTTGGGATAAAATGCTGGCAAAACTGCAGCTCGGAGCTATGCGCTTAAAGAAAAAGTGACCCAATACATTTTGCTAAATAAATTTTTGCCTCTGAAAATACAGCGGGTTCTGTCACCAAGAACCTTCCCAGAACATGCTTCTGACGGGGTTCATTCTGTTAAATAGGTTTTTGTATTAGATGCAAACTGGTGGCACACTGTTTTCAAATACAACGAAGTGCGCAGTATCTATTAATGCGCAATAAGTTTATACTCCAGGTAATTCAACAGTAACAAGCTTCTAATAAATCTGTGTGCATGCATGTCGTGGCCATTGCTCATCGTTAAATTCACAGAATAGAGCTATAGACCTTGAAACTGTCCTTGCAGAGCACAGTGGAGCAGTACATTATACCCAGAGGTGCTCATATTTCTGACGGTTGACATTAATGAAATGTGTCTAGAGCGGGGCCGGCCCAGTGCCCTGCCACTGTCCGGTTTATGTCCTATAGTGATGTGTGGCAAAAAGTGCAACTATGGCTTTATACTGTTTTTTTCCGCTCATGAATGTTGTCTTGGGTTATCCTGTTGTTGGCATCAGTTTAAAGAGTGTACCCCTGTGAAGAGCATTTGCTGGGTGAAATATAATTCACCATCAGATCAGTTTTGTTGTGAAACCAAAGTGAAACGATGCTTTCATCTGATACATTTCTAAGCATTGCAAACAGAAAGAAACCTCTGCGCCCCGTTCACAATGTTGAATTTTCTTGCACTTGAACATATGCCCAGAATATAATTGATAAATATCCATTTGACACTTTTTTTGTGCAAAGGGAATATTAAGCATTTCTCACAGTCTTTACAAAGCTGGCATTGTGCAGAAGTTTACATTAACACACAGTAATGGAAGTACAACAGAAATAATTTTGATATCATGAATATTATATTGTACCTGGCCAATTTCGCAGAATCCATCGGCAAATGTGATTCATTGGACAGCTGCTGAACTTTGTGGAAAGCTTTTTTTTTTTTAGGAAGACAGGTGCCTGCACTGGGATAAGAATAGAAGAGGTATGTGGTGTCGTAACGCAGACCCGTTGTTCTGTCTGTTTAACATTAGAACCGGTGCCTATGACTACTGATGTAAACAATACGACAACAAAGTAAATGTTTAAATTGCCTTGTAATTGATTCGAATACTTTCACATTTACATCTAACAGGTGGGGTCTGTTTCAAGAAATCCAAACAAATAAATGTATTTAAAAGGTGGAATTGCTGTCCTCGAATATCCACCGACGGTGCAGCTCAGCAGTTCCTCAGACCACTCACATTTCACTTAATGAGATTTTAATTCTTAATTCAGATTCTTCTCTGCTAAATCTTTGAGAGAGGGGCAATTTTGGGGTTCAAATCTGAGAGCCTGAAGGCAAACTGATGGGCCTTAAATGACTCGGGCAGAGTTTCCCTTTTGAACCACGTCATAAATCCTAATGAAGTCAACAGGCTTAATTGGTATATTCCTAAATGCAGGTTTGGGTTTTAATGTGGACCACCATATTCTGGAGGCACACCGCATCTTCTGCTGTGCACGCATCATTATGCGCCTGTGTGGCACATTTACTGTGAGGCACAGCAGAGAAATCCTGTGGGCAGCTGCAACCGTCTTCTTTATTATATTGTCCCGCAAAACACATATTTATCCGGTGTGGCTTGTTCATTAACTTGCACTGTCCCTACCAAATAAACAAATACATTAAATAAATAAAAAGATTCTTACATAATAACTTATTTCTTTAATGTTAATGTGCATATAACAACATCATAACGTCAAGGCTCAAGAATATTTTTTGTTTTGTTTGCATAGTCTTGAAACCATTAGTTTGTCGCCATAAAATATCCATTTCTGTCTTGGCCCGGGTATTCTGAGCAAGGCTAAAGATGACAAAGACCTTGACACCATGATTACTGACATGGAGGCTAAGAAGGTCGATGTAACTACTACAGTCTTCAGCTGATAAAAGCAGGAGGCTCTTCTTGACCATCAGGACTTACAAGCACAGGCATCCCTCTGGCTCTTCCGTGGACAGTTGTTATATCAAACAATAGCGGCAGCAGATAATACATGGCATGCAGCGTGTTCCAGAGCAGAAGAGCTAAAGCAGCGCTCCATGTTGTTCTGGGCAGGCACGGTTTCCTGCGTCTCCTTCAGTGGTGCATCCGCTTCTCATCCCAGAAAACAGTGAGACAATGGAACAGATGGAGGAAGAACTCACTCTGTGCATCTGGTTAAAAGCATTGAAGAGACATTTTTAGCCGTCTCCCACTGACAGTAGCCCTAAAACAACAGTGGAGTGGAGTCCGTTTAAAGTTTCTGGGGCATGTGAAGCTGAATGGTCTTCAAGCCTTACACTTGACCCAATTGCATAATAACTGTCAAACACTATTACTAGGTCTGCAATAAAAACACACACAACTAAACTAAACTGATAGAAAAATGTGTTTTTATTTGTGCAACGTAATGAGGTCACTTGCTCTGGCTTCAATTCTATTCATTTCAATCAATTGTTTGTAGAGGCCCAGTATTACAACATCCGATGCCTTACAGGGCATCACAAAAATAAAATAAAAAATAAATCAAATCAAACTTCCATCCATTTCCATCTATTTTCTTCCGCTTTATCCGGGGCCGGGTCGCGGGGGCAGCAGTCTCAGCAGAGATGCCCAGACTTCCCGATCCACGCACACCTCCTCCAGCTGTTCTGGGGGGACCCCGAGGCGACACCAGGCCAGCTCGGAGACATAGTCCCACCAGCGTGTCCTGGGCCTTCCACGAGGCCTCCTCCCAATAGGACATGCCTGGAACACCTCACGAGGGAGGCGACCAGGAGGCATCCGGAACAGATGCCCTAGCCACCTCAGCTGGCTCCTTTCGACGTAGAGGAGTAGCGGCTCGAGTCCGAGCTCCTCCCGGGTAACTGAGCTCCTCACCCGATCTCGGAGGGTGCGCCCAGCCACCCTGCGAAGGAAACTCATTTCGGCCGCTTGTATTCGCGATCTTGTCCTTTCGGTCATTACCCAGATCTCATGACCATAGGTGAGGGTGGGAACGTAGATCGATCGGTAAATCGAGAGCTTTGCCGCTTGGCTCAGCTCCCTCTTCACCACAACAGTCCGATACAGCGACCGCATCACTGCTGACGCCGCATCGATCCGTCTACCGATCTCACGCTCCATCCGTCCCTCACTCGTGAACAGGACCCCGAGATACTTGAACTCCTCCACTTGAGGCAAGGACACCCCACCGACCTGAAGCGGGGAAGCCACCTTTTTCCGGTCGAGAACCATGGCCTCAGATTTGGAGGTGCTGATCCTCATCCCGGCCGCTTCACACTCGGCTGCAAACCGCCCCAGTGCGTGCTGAAGGTCCTGATTTGATGAAGCCAACAGAACAACATCATCTGCAAAAAGCAGAGATGAGATTCTGAGGTTCCCAAACCGGACACCCTCCGGCCCCTGGCTGCGCCTAGAAATTCTGTCCATAAAAGTAATGAACAGAACCGGTGACAAAGGGCAGCCCTGGCGGAGCCCAACACGCACCGGGAACAGGTCTGACTTACTGCCGGCAATGCGAACCAAGCTCCTGCTACGGTCATACAGGGAACGGACAGCCCTTAGTAGAGGGCCCCGGACCCCATACTCCCGGAGCACCCCCCACAGGGCACCACGAGGGACACGGTCGAACACTTTCTCCAGGTCCACAAAGCACATGTGGACTGGTTGGGCGAACTCCCACAAACCCTCGAGCACCCGATGAAGGGTATAGAGCTGGTCCAGTGTTCCACGACCAGGACGAAAACCGCATTGTTCCTCCTGAATCCGAGGTTCGACTATTGGCCGGATCCTCCTCTCCAGCACCCTGGAATAGACCTTACCAGGGAGGCTGAGAAGTGTGATCCCTCTGTAATTGGAGCACACTCTCCGATCCCCCTTCTTGAAGAGGGGGACCACCACCCCGGTCTGCCAATCCAGAGGCACTGTCCCCAACCGCCACGCGATGTTGCAGAGACGTGTCAGCCAAGACAGCCCTACAACATCCAGAGACTTAAGGTACTCGGGACGAATCTCATCCACCCCCGGGGCCCTGCCACCGAGGAGCTTTCTAACCACCTCGGTGACTTCAGCCTGGGTGATGGATGAGCCCCCCGCCGAGTCCCCAGCCTCTGCCTCCTCATCGGAAGACGTGACAGTGGGATTGAGGAGATCCTCGAAGTACTCCTTCCACCGCCCGACCACATCCCCAGTCGAGGTCAGCAGCTCCCCACCCGCACTGTAAACAGTGTTGGTGAAGCACTGCTTCCCCCTCCTGAGGCGCCGGATGGTTTGCCAGAATCTCTTCGAGGCCGACCGATAGTCCTCCTCCATGGCTTCTCCGAACTCCTCCCAGACCTGAGTTTTTGCCTCTTTGACCACACGAGCTGCAGCACGCTTGGCCTGCCGGTACCTCTCAGCTGCCTCCGGAGTCCCACAAGCCAACAAGGCCAGATAGGACTCCTTCTTCAGCTTGACGGCATCCCTTACTTCCGGGCGCCACCACCGGGTTCGGGGGTTGCCGCCGCGACAGGCACCAGAGACCTTACGGCCACAACTACGAGCAGCCGCATCGACAATGGAGGAGGAGAACATGGTCCACTCGGACTCCATGTCCCCTACCTCCCTCGGAATCTGGATGAAGCTCTTCCGGAGGTGGGAGTTAAAGACCCTACTGACAGAGGGATCCACCAGACGTTCCCAACAGACCCTCACAACACGTTTGGGCCTGCCAGGTCTGACCGGCTTCTTCCCCTGCCAGCGGATCCAGCTCACCACCAGGTGGTGATCGGTTGACAGTTCAGCCCCTCTCTTCACCCGAGTGTCCGAGACACGCGGCCGGAGATCAGATGACACAACTACAAAGTCGATCATCGACCTCCTGCCTAGGGTGTCCTGGTGCCACGTGCACTTATGGACATCCTTGTGCTCGAACATGGTGTTCGTTATGGACAAACCGTAACTAGCACAGAAGTCCAATAACAGAACACCACTCGGGTTCTGATCGGGGAGACCGTTCTTCCCCATCACCCCCACCCAGGTCTCACTGTCGTTACCCACGTGGGCGTTGAAGTCCCCCAGTAGAACAATGGAGTCCCCGGCCGGAGCACCATCTAGTACCCCTCCCAGGGACTCCAAGAAGGCCGGGTACTCTGCACCGATGTTGGGCCCGTAGGCCGAGACAACGGTGAGAGACCTGTCCCCGACCCGAAGGCGTAGGGACGCGACCCTCTCGTTCACCGGGGTGAACTCCAACACGTGACGGCTGAGCTGGGTTGCTATGAGCAAACCCACCCCAGCCCGCCGCCGCTCCCCGCGGGCAACTCCAGAAAAATGGAGCGTCCAGCCCCTCTCCAGGAGTTGGGATCCAGAACCCAGGCTGTGCGTGGAGGTGAGCCCGACTATATCTAGCCGGTATCTCTCTACCTCCCGCACGAGCTCAGGCTCCTTCCCCCCCAGCGAGGTGACGTTCCATGTCCCGAACGCCAGAAGCTGCGCACGCGGACCAGGTCGTCGAGGCACCTGCCTTCGACTGCCACCCAGTCCTCTCTGCACCCGACCCCTACGGATCCCTCTGCGGGTGGTGAGTCCACAGGAGGGCGGGCCCACGTCGTCCGTTCGGGCTGTGCCCGGCCGAGCCCCGTGGGCAGAGGCCCGACCACCAGACGCTCGCATTCGAGCCCCAACCCCAGGCCTGGCTCCAGGGTGGGGCCCCGGCTGCGCCATACCGGGCGACGTCACGGTCCTTGTTGTAATATTGTCCATAGAAGTCTTTGAACTGCTCTTCGTCTGACCCGTCACCTAAGACCTGTTTGCCATGGGAGACCCTACCAGGGGCATGAAGCCCCAGACAACATAGCTCCTCGGATCATTCGGGCACTCAAACAACCCCACCACGTTAAGGTAGCAGTTCACGGGGTTGTGAACTGCAAATCAAACTTGTATTTATAAAGCGCTTTATAAAGCGCTTTTCATACCGAAAGGTATCACAAAGTGCTTTACAGATAACAGACAAACAGGTGCATGCGCACACACAGAACATATATCATTAGGACTAAATTAATAGATGTCAGTTAAAAGCTAAGCTAAAAAGGTGGGTCTTGAGCCTGCTCTTAAATACATGAACGTTCTCTTTGGTCCTGAGCTCCTCCTCAGGTCGTTCCAGAGGCGAGGGCCATAATATTGGAAAGACGCCTCGCCGTGAGTTTTTCTGTTAACTTTAGGAATAACTAGGAGACGTGAAGGTTCATACGGTAAAAGTAGTTCTGAAAACATAAGAAGGACCAAGACTATTCAGACATTTAAAAACCATTAAAAGAACTTTAAAATCGATCCTGAAACACACGGGGAGCCAATGCAGCGACTCTAAAACCGGTGTAATGTGGTCCCGCCTCCTGGTCTTCGTCAGGACACGAGCCTGATCAAATAAAGATTTGATCAAACAGAGGATTGATTTGAAAAGGGACAAAAAGACAGACATCCAACAATGAAATGGTTGACAGTGAAGAAGCAGATAGATGAATGTGCCATTCTGTACCAATGTTCATGTGCAAATTACTCAGAGTATAGTTGACAGTAATTAGGCTTTATATTATAAGTGCAAGGCTGAACCCCCCAAAAAATAGTACATATAAACAGAGTTGTAAAGAAAGTCCAAACAAAAATTTACTCAATTACACATTGGCCACATCTCAGCAGCACGCCATTGTTCCTCCAATTTACACCACTTGCCAATGATTCATTGGTTTGTGAGCTTATTTATGCAGTAAAATTTGAAATCACAGATGTTAACCCAAGAAAGCACGGGCTTTCTCTGCCACAGCATTTAGCCTCCTGATCTGAGGATTTAGTAAATTAGAACAATCTGTGAAGGCACTGTGCGCACACACGATCCCTGTTCAACATTCAAAATGCGTCTTAAATTATACCTTATTGCAGTAGTTCCCAAAGTCGGGTCCGGGGCCCTCTGGGGAGCCTCGGAGGCACTGCAGGGGGGCCCCCAAAGGTTGTCAACAAAACAAGTACATTGAAAAAGAATACTTTAAATGGAAAAATACACTTATTTGCCATAATGTACTACTTTAAATCAGTATTTTGCCCACCGTCATAGCTTTTGCTTTTTATTTGTAATTTTAGCTGTAAAATGTTTACAAATTCCTTTGAATAGAGTAAATTATTATTATTATCGGGGGCCCCGAGAGAATTTCGGAACGATAAGGGGGGCCGCGATGTCCCGGACTTTGAGAATGGCTGCCTTAGTGCATTCGGCTGAAAACTGTTATATTGACTTAATTTGCTTTTTAATTTTCAATTTTTGTAATTCAACAAATGTAAAGCAATGCACTTTATTGTCAGTGCAAGACACCTTCTGTTATAATGCATTTGATTGCAGCGTAATTAAACTTTTACCAGAGTGCTTTTGATTACTATTATTTACAATACTATTACTATTACTACTTCATTGGGAAACCAACACACTTATTCATGTGTTGTACTATTATAAACAAACACACCTAGCTAAAGTAAAAAAAAAAAAAAAGGACATTAATGTAGCATGATTCACTCTGTCCATTAGATCAGAGGCTGGGGACTTGGACCCTTGCGTGATACTAAAGACCACATCTTCAAATAGCCATCTGCTTGGAGTTTTCCTCAAGACTTTGTGTAAATCTAACACTTCTCCGTCCAAAGAGAAGTCACTAGGGCTTCTGAGCATGGCAAAAGTCTGGTTACTACGGGCCAACTTTCCCTGAGCGTGCCCTCCTTCTCTGGAAATAACCGCACTCCGTTTGGGGCTCTGGTGCTACGAATGTTTGATAACCAAGAAGAGGGGCAGTGTATGGTTTATCTCAGAGCAGGGCATTCCTGTATTCAGTTTAAATAATAATAATAATAAAAAAAAAAGCTTACAACTAACTGCATTGGGAGGTTTCAGCTTAAGTCAGTATAAACGGAGGGTTCAAACAGGATATGTATCAGACTTCTTCATAATAATATAGGAATAAATAACAACTGTAAATCCTCCCATTCACTACCAAACTAAACACACAAGTGCCGAGCTGGAAGAAGTTTAGATGTTTATACGTTTGCGCCATACTACCCTTGGATACTGAAGTTGCATTGTGCAACAAAAACAGTTGGAGAAATTCATGTGTCAGCTGCTTGGTTGGCTGCATATGTGCCCAGGGGCTGCTGCAGCTTTTGACACGGTGCAAGAGCAATCAGCCCGACATTTCTGTGCTGTGTCCACGGGTCCTCATCCCAAAGCCAGCCTGGGATACAGTTTTGGGAGTAGGAGAAAATGCTGGCATGTAGTAAACAACCGACATTAGGTGTATATTGTGACAATTTGTAGCAGTTGTTTTTTGCCTATCCAACAAATCGTGCAAACAGGAAAGGAAATTAACAACAATTCCGCTTTAAATCACTGTTATTCCCCTACATTTGGTTTGACTCAGTTGGTTTGGCTTGTATGTTGATGAACAAGAACACTTACGGAATTAAATGTTTCGTATTTTAGGATAATGATCACTAGACAAATGTTTGGTAAATTATTATAGAACCAAGTAATTCAGATTTTCAATTGTGAGTCTTGTATTCGTCAGTGTCTGCGTACACTGGTGTATGAATGAGAGTGTGAATGGGCCCCCTATGAGAGACCAACAGGCCCGTTTGGAACCGTTTGGAACCATGAGGCCGTCCTCCCGTGGACCCACCACCTGCAGGAGGAGCCATAGGGGACTGGTGCTATGTGACTTGGGCAGCTCCAACAGCTGCCCCCACGACCCGGAAATGGACAAGTGGGAGAAAATGGATGGATGGATGGATGGATGGATGGTATTCGTCATATAAATTAACATATGTACCACGATGGGGTCAGAGTCAAGTGCTGATGGTGCTTGAACTATTCGTTTTTCTGATTGCCCAATCTCTTAAATCCTTGTATACTTGAGATACGTTTAGCCATTTGACCAATAAAATCTTTTTGTCCGATTTAGAATTGGCAATGCTGCAAAAACGTTGATCGGAATAAGTGTCACTTTTAATATAATCAAAGACTAATTTCGTAATGAATATCTAGACTATACACACTGACTCGAACAGAGGTCACAATATGAATATTATGTTATTGTATGTTGGAGTACTCAACTAATAGGAAAAAAAGAAACAATTTGCTAACTAGTTGACAACATCGAATCGCGATCTTACGCTGGGACGATCTCCCAATTTGGAGAGATTGTTACGGTGTGATTTAGGTCATGTTTGTGTAATGCAGCTCTTTGCTACTTTCAATGCCAAGCTCACCTATAAGCTCACCCTGTCAGAGTGAGTGACAGACAGGTTTAGGGAATCACAGCAAGATGTGGACTTAAAATTGTGATCTAGGCTCATAGGAAGTCATATATATATTTTTAGCAGCCCTGTCATACCTGTATAGTTCTACACAGTACGGATTTTGGAGTGAAATCCTTGTAGCAGTGATTACAAGTTAATTAACAGCCTTAGTGTGTGTGTGAGGATGCAATGCACATCAAGGGGAGCAGCACTTGCTTCTGTGGCGCTGGTGTGTTTACAGGGAACAGGGCTTGATTGCATATTCACTTCCTGTGTTAATCCCCCCTTTTCTGAAACCACAAGAACAGCAGGGGATTTCACTTCTGCTTTAGCACAACCACAAACTATTCAAATTTCAAACAACAATGCAGACTTACAGAAATTTGTATTAGCCCCATTGGCTTACAGTGCCCATCCCTAACATGTATTGACATTTTTATTGAGCTATTTATTGAGCGTTACAACAAAAAATAGACTGCATATGCTACAATAGTGTTTCCTCGTTATTCACAATCTATACTGCATTTGCATATTTCTACATGTCTTTTGGTGGGCTTTAATGATTTGCAGATCCAGAGATAGCCCAAACCCTTTAATGGGCGCTATCCTTTACAAACGCTGCTGACCAGCTCTTTGGAGAGCCATGGTCCAGAAGACAGGAAGCAGCTTGACAGGAGCAGTCACAGCCGTGGGAGGGTGCATGGGAAACATGGGGGAATTTCCTTAAATGTAGCTCAGACTTTTCACTAAAACGACCTTATCTGCAAAATTCACATCCGAGTAGGTGACCGTGTTCGCATGATGACTGGGCAATTTAACAAGCATTATTTAGATTTAGATTGTCAATGAGTCAGAAGTGCAGGGATTGTTCAATAACCAATGTTGAAGCGGTGGTAAAAACTTGTCCTTTGAGGGCCTGTCGAGGGCCTAGAGAGTTTCCCTAGACGTCCCCTGGAGATAAGGCGAGTTTCAGAGAGTCTCGCTGAAACCAAAGGTGTCCTCAACCTGTGGACGTTTCTGTGACGTCCCTGCAATGTCCCCGAAACCTGTCGGATACCAAGGAGATCGCAAAGAGACGTATGGAGTTTCTTTGAGACATGGAGACTGCATGCAGTCTCTGCTGAGATAGAACATTGTTTGTTTTCACCGAGGCTACCTGGAGACTCTCCTTATCTCCAGGGGATGTCTCGGCAACATCTCCGTGACCAGCGGCAACTTGAGTCTCCAACTAGTCTCCAGGCCGGTGAGATAGGCCCTTTAGCCTTCTGCTCACTCAGTGCTCAGTCATTTTCTATGAGAAACCAGCACTGGGCAGCTCCTCTCGACGGAACACCGGCAAAGATTTGAAATGGTGTTTGACGTTCCCCGAATACATCACATCAATCCAAAAGGGTTCCTGAAACTACATTTTAAGCACTGTCCTGTAGTGAAATGATCTACACTGGTCATCAGTAATTTTAGACTTTTTTTGTATTGATAAGAGATTATTTCATTATGCATCAATTTGTCATTTAAGTAAGACTGTACTGGTTTACACATTATTTACAAAGTAGGTCTAATTTAGTCCTGATTTGATCTTGCCTTCGACCTGAAGGTCAAATATGCATGAGGTGTTACTATCCACTGGATAAAAATACTTTTTTGTTGGTGTAATTTGCATGGTGGGGGGGGGGGGGTCTATCTGGTGCTCTTGTCCCAAAATCTCAAATAAAATACAATAGGGCTGGGTACCGTAAAAAGAAAAAGAAAAAGAAAAAGTTACCGGTAATTTTATCTATAGGCTACTAAAATATATGTCATCTAGAACCAAAACAGAACAATAATAATTCATTTGAGCTGAAACAACCAACTCACTTCCTTTAATGCTGTCCATCAAAACGTGGTCTCTAAAGATATTGTATTTTTTTCAGTACATGCTTTAAAAAAATTTTTTTACGATACTGGTACCTAGCCCTAATTATGACTTAACTGAAAAAAGACAGCTCCATCCTGAGCCACAACCAAACAAACCATAGCAGTGTACACAGCAATGTGCACGACCAAATGCAAATGTCCTCCTGTCGGTCCCCGGCTCTGATGTTGAGGACCACGTACTGATCAAACATCAACGCCAGCCTTGAGTGAACGATTATTGTGTGGGTGTGCGCGTGAGAGGGATCCCTGCTCACTGTGTCTTTAAAGTCGTGCAGTGGGGGAGCCTGGACGAAAGAAAGGAGGGGTTGCTGCGCGCCAGTTGGAGGTGTCCGCTTGTCGCTGTGCTTTAGGGCTTGACATTAAAGACGAGTGCGTCCATCTCTCAGCTTGGAGATGAAAATGCAGGCACTCAAATTGGCGCACATGCACGGGCACGATTCGTAGATACATGGATGGACAGACGTACGCTGCATTTGGATACAAGTTGCCCTTTGGTGCGTCAAATTTCTGAAAATAATGGGTAACACAACACCGAAGCCGCTAACAGGTGAGTGATGTCGTTCATTTGGACCCTTGGCTATGTTCGAAAGTCACACGCGAGCAAGTCGATATAGCTCGTGTGCATTCGTCTGGAGTGTGCGCAGAGATGCGCTTCCATCGCGGTGGAGCTGAGCGTGAATCTCATGGAAGCGTGTCCAAACCGCGCTCCGGCAAATACACGCTCAATTTTGTCCAGATGTGCCAATTTAAAATCAACTCATAGCCTTACTTTGACTATGTGGTGCAATTAGATTATACTTTTGTTTTTGCCAATGTTTAAATAATTTCAGAACGGACTGTTATATCGTTGAATATCTCTGCTTACACGCTTTAACAGTGCTGCCTCCTGGCGCGATACTTGTTTAGTTGCTGTCACTCACTTTTCTTGTTGCCAGAAATAACATCTTTATAGTGCCATGCATAATTGCCATTATTATCCAATTACAGGCCACATGCCTTACGAAAGCACGTTTTGTGACTCACCAATTTCTTACAAGCACACTTTATGAAGCCATTATCTGATAACCAGTGCCAGTATATCACTTTGATTTACACCACCCACGACTGGCTAGTGCCACCGGGGGAATCCACAAGGTGAAATGATGTGGTTCCTGCCACTGGAGCCAGCTGACGTAGGGATTGGACAGAGAACTGTTAGTCACAGAGGAGCACAAGTACTGGCAGCTCAGACCCTGAGTTACAACGGGATATGGTTTCAATTAACACTGAATTGATAGAAAAATCTGCCTTAGTGCACTCTTTCTAAAAACACGATATCCTCCAAGTACAGGATTCTAGTGTGAGTAAATGAGACGTTTTTACAGTACAAGTCCTCTAATGAAATAAACATTATAAGGGTAAAAACTGAAAAAAGGTATGCCAGTCACAAGCAGTCGTTGTGTTAACCAATAAAATGTTTCAATCACATGTATGGAGAGATGCAGAGACAGAAAGATGCAATATAGAGTTACTTGAGTTTGTATCTCTTGTCATTGTAAATTCCATTGACTCTATGCAGAACAAATCTTGTGCAGTCTTATGATTGTATCTGCAGGACAGCATCTTCTTTCTTCTGGCATGCACCACGGCAGAGAGATGACACACATTTTCAGTTATCATGTGCGTAAATGTGACTGAAGTCCAAATTTCCCTTTTAGCTGTTTTCACAAGCCTCTGTCTATAAAAACGTCACACACATCACACAATCCATGCATACAGGGGGCACTGTTTATCTGGGCTTGAATATCTTCCTTATCTCTAAGTAAATCATAAGCACCCCCAGTCATTTTGGGTCTTCACATGACTGACATAGTGGCTATTTTATGAAGAGCTTAAAAACTCATTGAAGCTTAGGACACAAATGCGTTTATATCCAACCTGCGACACGTGATGGGGAGACTGCCTGTGTATAGTTATTAGCTGGGACATTGAGCCCCATCTAATAACACCAAGTGACTCCAAACCGTGTAGCTTATTGCTTTTCACTTTCCTGAAAAGCTATATTCCCCAGAAGTTGGGGGGGCACGTCATTTGAGATGTTACAGATGTTGCTTGCTGCTTCATAGTTTAGAATATAATCAGTGATAATGTCTAATTCAGGAAATGTACTGTGGAACATTTGAGTGAGTTATTGCCCTGATCAACAACACAGTGCATTTCAAACATAAATGTAATCACAAGGTTTGGCACACATGCACAGCTTTGTTTCATTGTTGGACCGCTGCCGGTCTATACCATAAACAAACTACCCTCCATTTTGAAGTTGTATAAAAATGGTAAAGCGCATGCCTCCGTTGTGATTGATTAAATCAAACACTCATTCAACACTCCTTGCCAAAGTAGGGCATTGCCTGCTGTGAACATGTGAGTGAAGATTTGGGATATATTTGGACATTTCCTCACGTTGTGATTCATTCTCTGTTTGTGACGATAACTGGGTTGGATGAAAGGGGCTATTGAGAGATTGTTTGTGCTTTAGGCCAAGGGTGTGCACTGTCCATATGTAATTTAAATGCTTTTTGTAATAGCTCTGGATAGTTTCTTTCTGTGATTTTGTTTCTAATATAAGCAAAGATATATTTTAAATATATTAGTTAGCAATTGAATCAGGTAAAATTAACTGCACGCAAGAAAAAATAGGTTCCGGTTCAAGTTCCTAACACCTTAAACATAACAGATAATAATACTACCCATGCTAATACTACTTGGTCTTATTAAACGTTTTTATGTAGATGCTGAAAGTGGCTTTACAATTTCATCCATTATTCATTCACTCTACATACTGGTGATAAGCTACATCTAGACACCGCTGCCCAGGGGTAGACTGGCGAAAACAAGGCTGCCAGTCTGTGCCATTGGTCCCCCTGACCTCCATCAGTTATCCTGATACTGACCAAGCACATGCTTAGCTTCACAGAGCTGGGATTGGGCATTCTTCAAGTGGTATGGCAATAATTTACAAGTACCTCTAGTGTTTATGCAAGTTGAAGGATCCCTTCTTTTGATTACTCCTGTGTAAGTTGTCAGGGAAGCTACTTTCTAGCTTTCTGAAGGAACCCTCTATGGAAGTGGTCAAGAACGGATTTGATTACATTAAACTGTATGGGTTTACATGACAAAATGTGTCTGTTCCTTGTCACAGTGGGAAAGGAAGTTTCTCTGACCAAGGGCTCCTTTACATAACTGGGTCTCTGCCCTCTAAACCAACTGTCATGGACCACTTGCGTATAAGTTATAGGCGTGCTGATATGCTTGCCTGTCTTCCAACAGCTGGCATCACCGAAGTTTCTATTTTGACCTTGTATTCAGCAGTGTAACACATCTACTTCCTAATAACCATTCTTTTCATCTGTGCTTGCTTATCGGACCAACAATACCTTATTTACTTTATTGTTTCTGAAAAAATATTTGTGCTTTCTATTTTTTTGTTTATAGATACGACATTGCATCCTCGCACGGTGGTCAACAGGCAGTACTACACCCTTGCCAACAATGGAGCAACTATGGAGAGGAGAACTTCTGCTCCCCCAGTCAACATTAACCTGGAGTCACCTCGGTTTCATGCTCATGCTAAAGGAAAACATATCAGACTGGATGCGCAGCTTCGGCGAGCCACTCGTAAAAACAGCTTCTGTAATGGAATCACTTTCAGCCACAGACCAGTTCATCTCTATGAGAAGGTAGGAGTCACCTTTTATCTGTGCATTGTGCTTGATTATCCTTCAGAGACACCTTGCATGACTGTCACTCTCTACTAAAAACATCCTCCTACTCATTGATTTCTTTGAAGACAACATGGTCAAAATGTCTAATTCAGTATTCTATAATCTTTTTATATATACACACGCACACACACACACACACACACACACACATATACATATTTATAATATGTTTTCTTGTCTGTTGTCAGGTGCGACTTCGTTTGACTGGCGTGCACACAGGTTGGAGTGGAGCTCTTCGCTTTGGATTCACCAGCCTTGACCCCAGCGAACTTGTGGCTACAGACATCCCAAAGTACGCCTGCCCCGACCTTGTAACCCGGCCTGGTTATTGGGCAAAGGCTCTGCCTGAGAGACTAGCTTTAAAAGACAATGTACTTTCATTCTGGGCTGATCGCCATGGGCGTGTTTTCTACAGCATCAATGACGGAGAGCCTATCCTTTTCCACTGTGGCCTCAGCATTGGCTGTCCACTGTGGGCCATTATAGACATTTATGGCATCACTCAGGAGGTCATGCTGCTTGGTAAGAGTCTCCATTTCTACACTTACTTGAAATAGTTCACATTGTGGAAAAATAATCTGTTCTGGTAATCCTACTCTAACCTGTGTCATTTTCTGTGTGAATAAGGCAATGGCAGCCTTGAAATCACAGGGACTTGTTTTTATAGGGGAAATACATTTGAAGCTAATTTCAGGAAAGGCTGTGTGTAAATGTCCACAGCATAGATTTACTACTGTTCACAAAAAAACATTTCCTTTAAACTTCAACAGAGCAATAGCCCAACATCTGCCAAGATGCACTGACTCACACAAGTGAGAGTATTGATCAAAGTCACTCCCCTACTACAAATATCGGTGTTTTATTATGCTTATCATCATTTCTACTGAGGAGTGCACTTCTACTCATTGGGGATGTTTATTCTCAATTTGAGCTTTGACCATGTTTGGTCAAGACAGCAGATCCCTGGAGTGTTGGCGAGGGGCCAGTGCACTGAGCTGCTCCTGCATCACTAGAAATAGTAATATGGGAATGTATTGTGGGTTAAACAGGGACCAAAGCTCTTTATATGTTTCTCTGATCTAAATAAAGAAACCTCAGATAGAAAGCACTACCTTAGTCATTATTCACTTGACACACAGTGGTGGTAAGCTACTATTGTACTATTGTACTATCTGCTCTGGGGTACACTGGCAGAAGTGAGGCTACCAGTCTGCGCCGTTGGCTGCTCCGACCACCACTAACCACTCACTCACACACTACAGTCACACAGGTGGTGGGTGAAGTGTCTTGCCCAAGGACACAACGACAATTTGCACCTACGAGAGGTGGGATGACAGGCTTCAATAATGTCTTTAAAAATACCATACAGATGTACCAAGTAATAGTCATCATTTCGGTGTCTTCTTGTAGACTATTTAATTTTGTCCAAGACGGCTATGCAGATTTGAACAAGAAACACAGATGATTTGATTTCACTTTATGTCCAGGGGCAGCCCCCGGCGCGATCAGTCTTGAAGGAAAGTCAAACGGGCATAGTCTTACTTTGGGGCTGATCTCACCAACTCCCATAGTAAAACATGTTTGTATTTTCTGCCACAGAAAGCACATTTGCTGAGAGTGTGGGACCTAGCTGCTTGAGCACAGCCCGCCTCAGTGCCTACCTGCCCCAGAGTAGCCACGACTCGGCCAACTACAACAACAATCAGCTGGAGAACAACCAGGCCGCCGCCGCTAAGATGGCCGACCTTCAGCTGAACAACTACACACAGCTGATCCCCTGCTGCTCCACCACATCCTCCTCCACCACCCCCTCGACTGCACCCACTGCCTCCAGGGTGGTCCGCCCAGGCCTCCCCTCCCCGCTAAACAACGACTTGCACTTTCACCCAGTCCATGGCTCTGACGTCATACTGTCGGCGGATCGCTTGGCTGCGTGCATCCATTTTCTGGACAGCAGTCGGACACTAGTTTTCAGTGACCGGCCTCTTCATGTTGGAGAGACCTTATATGTAGATGTTGGCCACTTAAACCTGCCATATTTTGGTGCACTACTATTTGGTTTAACGTCATGTGACCCCACGAGTCTACACGCTGCAGACCTACCGGCTAATCCAGAGCTCCTTCTGGACCGGAAAGAGTACTGGGTTGTCCATCGGGGCATCCCTATCCCCTGCTCTGGAGATGTGCTCAGTTTCACCCTGCTGTCCACAGGAGAGGTGCACCATGCCATCAACGGGGTGGGGCGCGGACGACTGCTCTGTGTGGACTCCTCTCAGGTGCTGTGGGCCTTCTTTACCCTCCACGGTGCTGTCAACAGACTCAGGATACTTGGTAAGACTGGCCAAGGCAGTAAAGATAGAGTCAGCAGAGGTTAGATGCAAAAAAAAGGACAACTTTCAGACAACTACTTGTATAATCAATGTTATTAGATTTTACATATATTTATCAGACTGTGTTTTGAAATGTTGAAACCCTTTTGTGTCTACTGTAGGTTCCTATTCTCCTGCTCTAAGTACAGTATATAGTAAATATCCATATTCATTCTAAATGAACAAAAGCATATCCCTCTGCTAAAGAGGCAGTGAGAGGAGTGGGAGACGATGACTAATTAGAATTGCAGCTATCAATTCAAAGCCTGCACAAAGCTCACGAAGACATGACCAAAGTCCTTCACAGTCACAGCAATATAAACGTTTGTATTTTCAACCATATACCCCAGATCCCGTGCAGACCTTAATCACACAGAAAAAAAGAGAAGCACGAGCACGTGGAGGCACTACCCTAGAATGAGAGGACACAAAGCCTCAATTTCAGTGGTTTGCTCATGGTCGGATTAATACTATACTTTTATTTTAAAATCTTTAGGAACAGTGCAGCCAGGCCCAGCCCCCAGCCTCTCTCAGAGCAGCAGTCCAGATGACAGCGACTCGGACCTGGCCTTCAGTGTGAACCGCTCCTCCTCTGCCTCCGAGTCTTCTTTGGGTGAGGCGCACAAATGCAGAGCGCAGTTCGCAACAATCACAAGATCAACATCAAGGGATTTTGATTAAATCCCTTGATGTTGATCAAAATCCCTTCATTTTGATTAAATCAAGGGATTTAATCAAATCCCTTGATTTGATTAAATCAAATAAAAAATTGTAAAAACAGTTTTTTACAGTTTTGTGGCAAGAATGTGTGGATTTTTTGCGAGTGTTTTTCTAGTAAATTTAAGGGGCTTTTTGGTAAATAGTTTCAATTTATATAACACTTTGTGCCATCTACATTAGTAGGAGTGGTTGAAGTAACAACAAATATTTGAATAAAAGTTGATGTGATAAAAGTACTTTGATATAAATACTGTATGTCAAATTATTAATACAGATAAAATAATAATAATAATTAAAACATAGGCACTCAAAAAAGTTGTTACAGGTTCATGAGCAAGTATTCAAATGAATGTCTGTAGCAAAAGAGAATAGAGACCAAACATGATTCCAGTACTTTCATGAATGCATTTTGAATAGGAGCTGACTGAACTTCAGTAAAGGAATGAATGAAAAGCAGTTGGTGAACACTAAATTAACCACTCACTAATAACTTCATGCCTGGCTCATCTTACTCATGTTTTCCCCTCTTCTCCATCTAGTGACGGCCCCCAGCTCTCCCGTGAGTCCTCAGGTTTCGCCCTCAATAACCGTCCAAGAGCCGCCCCCTGGTGGCAAAAACGGGGAGTGCACCATCTGCTTCGACCATGAGGTGGACACCGTCATCTACACCTGTGGACACATGTGCCTGTGCAACGAGTGCGGCCTCAAGCTGAAGAGACAACTCAACGCCTGCTGTCCCATCTGCAGAAGACCTATTAAAGACGTCATCAAAACATACAGGCCCTGAGCTCATGTATTCCAGTAGGACACTTCATGGATGGGACAGCGGAGTCATGCGGGACTTATTGACTTGATCAAAAAATGGCACATGCCAAACTTGGACATATTGTGCCTACGGGAACATTTTGTAACTAACATTGCTAGATATTAGAGAGGTTTATATCTTCTATAAATGCATATTTGAGCGTCTCTACATCTATACTTTGCACCTGTTTTATAGCCTATTTCTACGTGGATTTGTCTTGTTTTACAATTCATATTGCAGAAACAACCTGACCTGAATATATTCTATTTCCCTTTGTAACCCCAAATACCTGTGCTTTAGACTCATATAGTGCCTTAGATGTGTCACATCTGTGTTCAAATCAATATACGACAGGTCCTAGCCATATTTTAGTCTACAGCAAAAAGGGAGCAAGAAAGAAATGAGAAAGAGTGAAACAATGGACAAAGACACGTTTGAAGAAGTGTGTTTGAAATGACGATTGGATAAATTGTTTTGCACAACAATAAAAGTGATCAATGTGGCTATTTTATTTGTATTACATCAAAGTGCGTAACACTTCAACATTAGTGACGTAAATGCAGAGGTGACTATGAGTTAAGTAGTAGCTACATATGCAGCTCAGGTGCCCAATTCAGCATTTTCCATTCTCACATCTAAAAATTGGAATCTCTGCAATAAAGCAATCACGGAGATATAAAACTAGCCAAGTTACTCACTCCTCACTCACATATGGCATATGGTAGGCGGCCTACAGCATCTACAGCTTAAGTACAGGATTAATAAAGTATGAAAATAATAAGCGACAAAGTGAATCAGAAGCCAATACAGTGGGATGAAAAAGTAAGTGCACCGTTTGCAATTTCTCACATTTTTGCCTAAATTGGTCATAAAATTTGACTTGATCTCTATTAAAATCACAAGAATGAGTAAACGGTGTCTGCTTAAACTAATACCACCCAAACATTTGCATTATATCCTATTTTTATTTTTAGCAGTTTTGTAAAGAGGAATGATCTCTGTTTCATCCTGATCATTGTGAGCGTCTAAACTGCAACTACAGAAAACCAGTTATTGCAAAAGAAGGCACAGTCAGCTATTTAATACAAAAATATACTGTGGCCTGATTAACCCAAAGTTGAATTGTGTGGACGGAACACACAATGTCATGTGTGGAGGAAAAATGGAACAGCATATCAAAACCCTATAGCACTGTGAAGTAGTGCTGGGAGAATCATGGTGTGGGGCTGCTTTGTTGCCTCAGGGCCTGGACAACGTGATATCATCATTCAATAGAAAATGAATTCACAAATGTATCAAGAACAACATTCACAACAGCGTGGAATAAGTAAGTGATCCCTTGTATTAAAGAGCCGTATGACCCTTTTTTTGCAGCAGTAACTGCTTTCCTGTAGTTGCAGATTAGAAGCTCACAATGATCAGGATGAATCTTGGACCATTCCTCTTTGCAACTGCAGTTCAGCGAGATGCAGGCGGGTACTTACTTATTCCCTCTCCTGCTGTGAATGTTTACATGTTATGGTCAATAAAAATATGATAAAATGTAAATGTTTGGGTGGTATTAGTTTAAGTAGACACCGTTTACTCATTCTGATGAGCAATTCCTGAGAAGTAGCCTCATTCTGGAGGGACATAGGCCTATAGATGTGTCGATTAAATACAATAAAATAAAACTGTTTTTGTATAGCCCAATATCACAACAGAAGTTACACATGTGATGGTCCATGATAATGATCACGTCACTCCCACAGTAATATTTTTAAATATATATAAACCTTAAGCAGAATAAAACATGCTGAACTATTTGTTGTCAGTAGTTTATGAGCACAGGACGGCGCTATTTCCATGCGCAAAACCAGACTTGGACGTGAAAGTCGACCAGCATGTGCAAGTAACCAACACATAAAGCTTAACAAAAAGTACTTGTTCATTTAATACGAATCACCAAGTTTTATGCGTTTTTTACTGACGCCAGTAGCTGTTTATTTAAAGAGAAATCATCCGTAGTGTGATAAAAATAAATACTGACATAAATCATATACAGTGAATTCTGCCTGCAGTGCCAACGAACTCCCGCACTTCAGCGCGCGGTCCCTTGTCCGTGCCCAGTGCCCTCTCATTTCCATTACGCACAGGAGAGCGTTCACATGGCTTCACAGAGGCGAATGGGGCTATCCTGGCAGAATGGAGCAGCGCGCAAAAACGGAAACTTCAGCAGAAGCAGCGAAACACGAGCCTTAATATCGCTTTATCAGTTAAGCCCAACAAAAAGGCTTTATCAATATTCTCGCTTCGGGTTGGAGAAGTACTTCCATTAACAATTGCCGAAGGAGCCTTGAGGATAATTAGGGGGCATATGGAGTGTTTTAGTTTGCCACAAGGGCAGCTGAGCCCTAAGGGGACATGGATTTTCAAGTAAAGGATGTAACGAACGAGTCTGTGAACAGAACTCTTGCATTCGTCCGAAACAAGACAACTGAGAGCGGACTGAATGCCACCACTTCTCCCGGAGTGTCCACTGCGCTGGCCAGCGTGCTGATCTTCACCATCGTGGTAGACATCCTGGGCAACGTGCTGGTTATTCTGTCCGTGTACAGGAACAAAAAACTCAGGAATGCAGGTAGGAGACTCCGATATCTATGTTTCTTGAGTTATCTTTAACAAACCCATTTTTGCTTTTTTGTTTTGTTTTTGTTTTTTGGTTTCTTCCCCATGATGATTATTATTGTTATTACATCCAAACAGAGGAATAACAAAATGGTAAGAGTTAATGTCTTGACCAAAAACAAATAGAGTCATTTTCCAAAGCATTAAGTTATTTTTATATGATTTTTTGCAGAAACATAGAACATAATATTCATTGAAATGCTACAACTGAAATGCTAAACGCCTTAAAGCGTTTAGGTTCTGTGCTTGCAACCTTTATCCACTATCCCATTTATGTAATGCACAACATGCAGTGACCTCTGTGTTTGACAGTAATCAGTAGATTTGTTCACCAGGCTGTGAGCACCTCTCCGTAGCCCGCCTAGTGTCTCCTTCATATTTCTTCACAAGTAATGACACTTTCTCTATTGCCTGTCTTACTGCATCCTTGGTTCTTCAGGTCCAGATAAATCAAACCCTCCCTTCTTTACACACAGTATCTCAGCAGCTGTAGTATCCCGCGGCGCCAAGGTGAGACTCAGTTACATGTGACCAAAGTACAGTATATGTCCTTTTTAACACTAACTCACGACCTTCAAGGTGATATATCATTCCTTTAAAGGCTGCCTTCGAAATGTCTGTGTTCTTTAACTACAAATAGATACATGTATTATGATATTCAAGAAGTGTTTGCTGCTGGGCCATCAAAGCCAAAGACAATTGTTGAATAAGTGAGTTTTCCGACAAATGTTTAAGTCTTTTTTGTTTTGTTTTAGATATTTAAAAAATCTTGTATTAAAGTCATAAAAACAAGCAATGAAAACACATACATCAAAACAAGACTTAAAGAAGAATAAATCAGGACCATATTTAACACAACTTTTGCACTTTTTTAATGTTATGCATTTGTTTACAGACATGTTGACTTTTGTGCTACAGTTTATTGTTAATTATAAGTTGTGTTCTGTGCTAGATTTTTATTGGTGATACATCACAATATCTGGAGAGCTGAAATATGAACATTGTTCAGGCTGTTGAATATGGAGCATTCTGCAAACTGTAACTTCAAAGTGTAATAAATGTGAGCATTTGATTTTGGACTGCACAATGTTGGAAAAATATCTAATTATGAAATTATGATCATTTATGATTAAGAAAATAAAAACACACATTTTAAACATGTGTATATATAATAAAACTCAATGGAGACAGGATATTTGGCTATAAATCTCAAAGGATATTACCTACATTTCTGCAGTATTTGCAATATGGTAATTGAAACCATTACACTTGCAATTTAGGTTAAATCTGATTACTTGTGCAGCCCTTTGATTTCACAGGAACAGACGAGTAACATTGATTAAGCATAAAGGATAAAGAATATGGTTTAAACATTTGCGTGGACGATTTGGGCTCTTTATATGAATTTAGGTTGAAAAAAAAAAGAACTAGTTTTGGAGTCCGGCTGAATTATAACCTTTTAATAGTAGCAAATCCACCATATTTCACGATACATAATGTGTTCTACAAATAACACACCATACTACAGAAATTCAAATTGAATACAATGTTGCTGCTCTTTTATGTGCATGAGAATCTGCATATAAAAGATGGTTCACGGGTATGCAATGTCAGGCCATAGGGTTTATGTCAAAACATGTACAAAGAACAAATGGATAAACGAACTCTATTCATCACTGGCACGTTAAAGCTCAGGGCCCTCATTACTGTCAGTGTACCAGCGGTCAATACGGCCAAAAACGAAAAGCAGCCACAACATGACGTTAATGAGAACATACATGAAGCACTGGGAATAGGGCGTCTAGTGTTTGGCAAACAGGGCCATCATTTACAATTTCAAATCCGTTACGTAATATACCTAATGTGCCCCAAGCACGCCAGCGATACACACACAAAAAAGCGTTTAGAAGTCCGAACGCTAATCTGATTATGTGGTTTGCAACAAAAACAATGACACAGTCGACTAGTCCCAAACAAGAAGGGTAAATAGACTGTGGGCCGTCCGCTTGGCAATGAATTTGTCGGTGCGATCATATGAGAAGCTGAAAACAAAGGGACGAACTTATATCGTAGCTGCCTCTACTTAAGTGACATGGCTATAGTGTGAACCTCAGATAGCCTTCTGACAATCCCATCACTGTGCATTGTTTTGTTTATCAATGTGTAATTGTATTGCCACGTCTGACAGATTGACTGGATAAGGGTCGCTGCGGGCCCAGGAGAAACTATGCACATCTTCCACGGTGTGATCTAATGTGGGGTAACGACGGCAGCGCCATAATGTTTTCCGGGTGACACTTTTCATCACTTTTCCCACTGTTGGATGCCCTTCGCGCGCAGATATTTTCACGCTTGGTTGACCCCCTCTGTCCCCTCTCGCCCTTTCCGAAAAAAACACTTATTCACTTGTTGTCATGAAAATAAAGCATAGCGTATGATGATTCTAACGCGCCGTTCTAGATTTGCAGTGGCCTGTCAAATGTGAAGCTGTCTCCGGCTTCATCCAGCCTAACAGGGACAACGCGTGCCACTATAGGATGTTGACACTAAAGTTGTTCCTACTGGGATTAAAACCAAAACTAAAAATAAACTGACAAACTGCCCTCGCGAGAGTAAGGGGTGAGGGGGGCACAGAAATAAATAGCAAAGGGCAGCAGATGGGAGACAGGATGTCCAGTGTGTATGTGCGACTCCAGCCATAACAGAATTCACTTTTCATTTAAAGAAAGTTGAAAAGAGTCCAGAGGCGCGGTAATGGAGTCAGTGGACATAGTGACCCAAAGCGGGTAAAGATGTGACTTGACTGAGCGCATCCGCGGGGGATGTCACTTAGCACACGACATTAAACATGTCTGCTGTTCCCGGCAACACCACTGCACACGACGTTTATTGTGTGAGGAGATGCCGCATGATGAGATTATGGGGTTATGTCAGTCACCTGCAAGGGCCGACACGTTGCAGGTTCAGAGCTTTGGTTTTCGCAAAATGCGCAACTTCCTTCAATATTCAGAGGGCAGGGCACAAAAAAATAGAAAAGGAGAATGTAGATATGCCAAGGAACTATAGTCCAACTCCCTAATAATGAACTGCTATTTAAAAGATAATACTATAATAATAAATCAACTCAGCATTGCATATAATTTACTATTATGTGTTCTTTCATTCAGCAATGCACCTTCCTTTATTCATTTGACCACTCAAAAGATAAAACTTTATTTTTATTTTTAATTGCAAAATCACTTTAGGTCCATGATTAAATAGCCTGTCTAGATTTATAAGCTTACTTCACCAGAGGCATCTTGTGTCACTGTCTTTTATATAAATTACCATCACCATTGTTTTAGTTTTTATCAGAGCAAATTCCTTTGCCTGGTTTTGTCTAAAGTACCGGCCTGGGGACCAGTCCGGTACATTCAATATTCGTATAAATATCAGAACAAATTTAGTTTAAAATATAAATCAGCAACAGCACTATTATGGTACATAAAATGTATATATATAAAATATATAAAACATAGGACAATAGCGATCATAATAGAAGACCTGAAATAACATCACTTTTTTATCAATAATTGTGTCTGTATTGAATAAATAATTGTGATTTGAGTGAAGGTTTTACAGTAAGAGAATGACACGTTACATAAGCCTCGGAGAATAGCCTGAGAGCACAATTATGAGTTTTCAGATATTAAACTGGGTCCTGTTTCGTTTCTCATTCTGCATGTTTTCCAGGCCAGGAAACATGTCCTATTATGAGTGTTTTTGATTGATTTATCACTGCTAGAGAGCAATTCATATGCCCAATCCAATACAATGAAATGTTGACAACTCCAGTATATTCCACAACACTTTTGATCAATGTGACACATGATTTATGCTGCCTCTGACGGTAAAACACTGTACAGTGAAACTCACCGGCTTAGTCACCTGACATTTTGAATGATTGTGTCAGTTCAGATTACATACAGCCAAAAGGAAGGAAAGGGCCTGTACCCAATCAGCTACCAACATGAACGGGTGGATACTAATAGAAACACAACTCTGTTATGCAGCAAAACTTTGGCCACTCAGGCCAATGCAATAATTCAGCTAATTCATAATCTGTCAAACAGGAAAAACTCCAAAAGTCAAATAAAATGGTTAATCTAATAAAAAAATTACATTTGTGGTAAAGTACGACATAGAGCAACACAGCATTCCTTCTCTCAAACTGACATGGGAGAACAAAGTATTACTGGACCTGGTTGTTCATGATGGTAAACTTTGTAGTGGATATATATATATATATATATATATATATATATATATATATATATATATATATATATATATATATACAGCGGAAACCATATGTTTACATACACTTCATAAAAAGACACTTCTCACTGTCTGACATGAAACCAGAATTAACTTTTATTTTTTTTAGGTCAATTAGAATAAAAAAAAAAAAAAAAATCTATTTGTCAAATACCAGAAGAATGAGGGATGGATTTTTTAGAAATGTTTTTATTCGTTTTTACAGAGTCAGAAGTGTACATACAATAAGATTACTATACCCTTAAACAATTTGGGAAAGCCCATATGACAATGTCATGATCTTGGAAGCACAAGTCTGGTTCATCCTTTGGTGCAATTTCAAGACACTTGAAGGTGCCATGTTCATTGGTTAAAACAATGATGGAAATGACCAGTCATCATACAGATCAGAAAGAATCTGTATGAAGAGTCTGTGTCCCAGAGATGAACGTACTGTGGTCTGAAATGTGAATATCAACCCAAGAACAAATGCAAAAGACCTGGTGAAAATGCTGGCTGGAGTTTGTCATCATCCAGAGTGAAACAAGTACTGAACTGACATTGGCTCAGAGGAACACAAAAGAAACACAAAAAAGCCAGTTTGAGTTTTCAAATAAAAAAAGGATAAAGACTTTAATTTTTGGAGACATTTCCTGTGGTCTGATGGAGAAAAATAAATAAATTTGGCCATAATGACGCTCATCGTGTTTGGAGGAAAAAGGGGAAATCTTGCAAGCCTGAGAACACCATCCCAACTTTGAAATACGGGGGTGGCAGCATCATGCTGTGGGGTTGTTTTGCTGTGGGAGGGACTGGTGCACTTCACAGAATAGATTCCATCACGAAGAAAGAACACTGTGTGGAAATATTGGAGCAACATCTCAAGACATCAGCCAGCAAGTTAAAGCTTGGGTCTTCCAAAGGGACAGTTCCCAAAGCATACTGCCAAACTGGTTACAGGGTGGGTTAAGGATAACAAAGTCAATGTTTTGAAGTGGCCATTACAAAGTCCGGATCTCAATCCAGTTGAAAATGTATGGGCAGAGCTGAAAAGGCATGTGCATGCAAGGTAGCCTACACATTTGGCTCAGTTACACCAGTTCTGCTCGGACGAATGGACCAAAACTCCGGCTAACTATTATGAGAAGCTTGTGGAAGGACATGCAAAACGCGTGACCCAAGTTATACAGTTTAAAAGCAATTCTACCAAATATTAATGAAATGTATGTAAACTTTTGGTTTTGTAAAAAGTAATACAAAATGGTGTAGAAAATTCTATTTGTCATTCTTCTGGAATTTGATGAATAGAAATATATATTTTTTATTCTAATTGACCTAAAAATGTGTCTTTTTATAAAGTGTATGTAAACATATGGTTCCCGCTGTATATATATATATATATAAATATATATATATACAGTGCCTCTCGAAAGTACTAATACACCTTGAACTTTTGCACATTTTGTCATGTTTACAACCATAAACATAAAGATTTTATTTTGAATTTTTTACTGAAAGTTCACACACAAGTAACAGACAACTGTGAAGTGAAAGCAAAATTATACATGATTCTGTTATTTTTCAAAAAATAGAAAAGTGAAAGGTGGGGTGTGCACAAGTATTCATACAGCATTTTCTGAGTGCATGAAATTGCCTTTATAACATTCCTAATGACTGCAGAAAGTTCACACCTTGCCCTAACCATTAAATAGAGGCCTCCTGTGTGTAATCTACTCCCAGTATAATTCCAGCTGTTCTGTGAGGGCCTCAGAGCTATGGTCAGAGTGTATTGGTCACTAAACAACATCATGAAGGCCAAGGAGCTCACCAGAGAGGTCAGGGATAAAGCTGTGGAGAAGTTTAAAGCAGCGTTAAGTTATACAAAGATTTCCCAAGATTTGAACATCTCACGGAGCACTGTTCAATCCATCATTCGGAAATGGAAAGAGTATAGCACCACTGCCAACTTACCAAGACACGGCCGTCCACCTAAACTAACAGACCATGTAACCAGGTGACCCAAGATAACTCTGGAGGAGCTGCGACGTACTGCCGCCGAGCTGGGGGAATCTGTACATGGGACAACTATAAGCCGTGCTCTACACAAATCTGGCCTTCATGGACGAGTGGCAAGAAAAAAGCCATTATTGATAGGAGCCCATAAGAAATCCAGTTTGAAGTTTGCTAGAAGTCATATGGAGGACACAGCTACCATGTGGAAGAAGGTGCTTTGGTCAGATGAGACAAAAATTGAACTTTTTGGCCCAAATGCAAAACATTATGTATGGAGCAAACCTAACACTGCTCATCGTCCTGAGTGCACCATCCCCAGTGTCAAATATGGTGGGGGGAGCATCATGCTGTGGGGCTGCTTTTCCTCAGCGGGGACTGGGAAGCTTGTCAGAATAGTTGGGAAGATGGATGGAGCCAAATACAGGGACATTTTGGAATAAAACCTGCTGGAGTCAGCAAGAGAATTGAGGCTGGGGCGGAGATTCACCTTCCAGCAGGACAATGACCCTAAACACAAAGCTAAATCTACAATGGAATGGTTTAAAAACAAACATAATTATGTGTTAGAATGGCCCAGTCAAAGTCCTGACCTAAATCCTATGGAAAATCTGTGGAAAGAGCTTGAGTTGTTTTGTAAAGAGGAATGGGCCAATCTTGTAGAGTCATACCCCAGAAGACTTGCTGCTGTTATTGCAGCAAAAGGGGGCAAAAGCAAAATTCATGCTGTATGAATACTTCTGCACGCCCCACTTTTCGGTTTTCTATTTTTTGAAAAATAACAGAATCATGTATCATGTTGCTTTCAAGGCAAGGCAAGGCAAGGCAAGTTTATTTGTATGGCACATTTCATGTACATGACAACTCAATGTGCCTCACAGCAACACCAAACACAAAAAAAACATTTCAAAACACAATAAAAAGCATTAAAAACACAATAAAAAATCAACAAATTAATTGATAAAATGTCATAAAATATATACATACACACATATACACACACATACATATACATATATATACATACACATGCGTGCACATACACATGCACGTATACGTACATACTAAAATTCGTTAAAAAATAAAAAAAATAATCAATCACCATAGGCAACAGTAAAAAGGTGTCCTTTCAGCCTGGACTTAAAAATATTCAGGGTTGAGGCCTGTCTCATGTCCTCACTGAGGCTGTTCCAGACTTTTGCTGCATGAAATTGAAAGGCAGCCTCACCGTGTTTGGTGGTGACTCTGGGAACCACCAGGAGACCCCTCCCTGAGGATCTCATGGCCCGAGGTTGTTTATACAGCTCTAGCATGTCAGAGATGTACTTTGGTGCCCGACCATGAAGAGACTTATACACAAGCAGGGCTGTTTTAAACTCTATTCTCTGAGCAACAGGAAGCCAGTGCAGAGACCGGAGCACTGGACTAATGTGGTCGTATTTCCTGGTTCTGGTCAGGACTCGAGCCGCAGCGTTCTGGATATACTGCAGTTGTCTAACAGCTCGTTAAGAAAGGCCAGTGAGCAGGCCGTTTCAATAGTCTAACCGACTGGAGACAAATGCATGAATCAGTCTTTCCAAGTCATGCTTAGACACTATGTTTTTTATTTTAGCAATGTTTTTTAAGTGATAATAGGCCGCTGATGTAATGGACCTAATATGACTGAAAATCCATGATTACCCCTAGATTTCTAACTTGACTTTTGGGTCCCAGTGAAAGAGCTTGGAGATGACCAATGACAACCTCTCTGTGTTTTTGTGGGCCAAAACCGATTATCTCAGTTTTATCTGTATTTAACTGGAGGAAGTTGTTTTGCATCCACACACTAATCTGTTTGATACAATGACAGAGTGTATCTACGGGCCCATTTTCACCCACTGTCAGTGAAACATAGATCTGAGTATAGTCTGCGTAATTGTGATTGGACACATTGTTACTTGACATTAATTGACCCAATGGAAGCATGTACAAATTGAACAAGATGGGCCCCAGAATCGACCCCTGGGGAACCCCACAGGTCAATGCCATCCGGTCTGAGACACAGTTTCCCATCGCGACATTGTACGTTCGGTCCTCAAGGTAGGACCTGAACCACTCGAGGGCCTTTCCAGAGATTCCCACCCAGGTTTTTAACCTCTCTAGTAGGATCCTGTGGTCCACTGTGTCAAACGCAGCACTAAGGTCCAGCAGAACTAAAACTGTGACCTTGCCTGCATCTGTATTTAGCCTGATGTCATTTGTCACCTTAATCAAGGCCGTCTCAGTACTGTGAGAGGGTCTGAAGCCCGACTGGAACACGTCAAAAACATTATTTACAAGAAGAAAGTCTGTAAGCTGGCTGTAGATCACTTTCTCCAAGACTTTTCCTATGAAGGGCAGATTTGATATAGGCCGGTAATTGTTCATTTCAGTGGCATCAAGACCACTCTTCTTCAGCAGTGGCTTGATGACAGCTGTTTTTAAGAAGCTCCAGTCTGGAGGGAGGTGTTAACTAAACGCGTGAGTTGTTAACTGCTCAGCACAGACTTTAAAAATCTAGTTGGTAGTTCGTCCAGGCAGCATGTACTTGAGCTCAGACCAGAGATAACGTTTTCCACTATGTCATTAGTGACCGGTGTAAAAAACGTCAGCTCTAGGTCTGCTACTGGTTGAAATGTTACCATTTGTGGTGAGGAGCTAATAGCGTTTTTAATGGCTTGGACCTTGTCGCTAAAAAATTTTGCTAACCCATTACACTTGGATGTAGAAATTAATTCTTGGGGCAGTGAAACTGGAGGGTTTGTCAGTCTGCTAACCGTGGCGAACAGAACACGGGAGTTACCGTGGCAATTTGAAATGATTTCAGAGAAATGCTTCTCTCTTGCGCTACGCAGAGTCTGGTTGAACACGTGTAACTTTTCTTTGTACATTTCAAAATGAACCTGGAGCTTTGACTTGCGCCATGTTCGTTCGGCTCTCCGGCACTCCCTTTTATGTGCCCTGACAGAATCTTCATTTCTCCATGGGGCCTTTTGCTTATTTTTAACCATTTTAACTTTGACAGGGGCTATGGTGTCCAAGACATTTAAAACACCTGACGTATAAGAGCTCAACAAAATGTTGAGCTCTTATCTGATCTCGAACAGGGTCGAGATCAGAGGTCTTAGGCTTAGAGCAAGGTGTTCTTGCTGTGTCTGCTACAATAGTGTCAGTTAGATAAAGGACAAAAACAGGTAAATGTTATTTTTCTGACAAGCATTTCGATTGGGATTAGACTTAAATTTATGTTAAAAAGGAAGATTCAGCTCACAGTGCAAATGTATAAGACATCCAGGACAAGGAGCATCAACACATGGGACAAGTTAGCAAAACAAAAAGGCTGCATGAAGAAGTACTATATTCTGTTGTTTTCTGTAGTCGCAACCATTCATATTGTGCTTTTTGATTCAATTGCAATCCCTATCACGGTTCGCTCAGACTGAAAAATTGATGGTAGAGAAACAAAGGCACAAAGTGGTCAGTCATTTAACAGCATCAGCCCTGGTGGCATTTTAGCACTTACCTCATCCTCTTGACAATGAAGGGAGAGGGTTCACCCAGAGCGAGGGGGGCAGCGGCTGGAGCATGTCCTGACCAGAGCGAAGGGGGAGCACAGAGCTGCAGGATGTCAGGCAGAAGTCAAAGCCTTGCACAATGACAAATGCACACACTGAGCACTGCAAGCATCACAAATACAAAGTGACAGATTTGCCCACTGAGCTAACTCCAGGACCAAGAACAAATGCTTTTATTTTTAACCTGGCAAGACGCACAGAGACTTTTCCAATTCACAAAACACAAGGGCCAGACAATATGAGGTCATGTTTGAATAAAATATTAAGGCAAATCGAATTGGCAACGCTTGTACGGAGCAGTGATTGTGTTGAAATGTGCTGATGTAAGTTTGGAAGATGAAATTAATATTAGCCCGGTTGCTAAACAACCCTTCCCTTGTGGGTGAATGGATTAACAAAGGCCTTGAACACTGAGGATTGATGGCCAACATGTGTTTCAAATCCTCTGCTATCATATCTGCCAATCAGCACTGTTGACTCAGCTGTGCAAGAAAGTACTCAACTTCATGTTTATATTACAGCCACATCAAACTTAAGAATGTCAAATCGTAACATATGTATTTAGTTCAAATCTAAATGTTTTAATCAATGACGCAAAAGTGCATGAGAAACACACATTAATCTATTGTGGCAGCACAGTCCAGAATGAATCATAAATAACTTTTCTTACATTTAGGAATGTTTGTTTAGTTCGTATCAACATCGTCGTCACAGGACAACATCATTCCTCTGTAATAATTTAATTTGGAAAAGATTCAATGTTTTCCATAAGTGAGGAGCAAATGCCTTTTTATTTTGTTAGGGCTGTGCCATATGTTTTCGATGGATATCTATAGTTTGATCTGACCCAACAGTATGATTTGATTTATTGTTTTTCCAGTCACTCAGAGCAGCTGTACTGTGCCGTTATCAGATGTCATTTTCTATAATTCATGTCTTCTGAGGAGATCCAGTGACACTCTGTCTAAGACCCCAAGAGGCAGACAGGAAGCTGTTGGATCAAATTAAACGATAAAACCATTATTGTTTATGTAATGTGTGTGTTTTTAGTAAGAGCAATGGAGTTTTTTGTTTCACAAACTTTTTTCTTTGGGCTAATTTCAAATACTACACATTGAGCTTTTGTGTATTATATGACTTAATGAGAAACACTTGGAAAACAGTGGATCCAGTGTTTGAAAAGTTGAATATTCCTTTGTAGTTGCTTTGCGTTGTAGACATGATTGTTCTTTGCATCCTGTAAACACATAGGATATTCCTCTGACGCAAACATTGAAACTAAATCTGTTTATAAACCATTTTTAGTTATTCAATTCACAGATAAACAGATCCCAGGTGCCACAAAATAGACATAACCCCGAGGTTCTAATTTCTTTAGTCACGCTAAAAGACAGCTCATTGAAGAACCTTCATAGGGCACAATGAAGTTCTTCTTCTATGATTCAAGAACATGGTCATACTTCTCGTGCCTCTTTTTATTTTTGGAAATTTGCCTCCGAGCGCTCGGGCCGAGGAAGAGCGCCGCTTCCATTAATCACAAAGCAGCTTGACTCATGTTTTAGCTCTTATCTAATTCTTAGTTTTTTTCCTCCTACAGGCAACATCTTTGTGGTGAGCTTGTCCGTCGCCGACCTGGTGGTGGCCCTGTACCCTTATCCACTGGTTCTCATTGCCATCTTCAACAATGACTGGACTATGGGCGATCTGCACTGCCAGGCCAGCGGTTTTATCATGGGCCTTAGTGTTATTGGCTCCATCTTCAACATCACGGCCATTGCCATAAACCGCTATTGCTACATCTGCCACAGCCTGCACTACGATCGCCTGTACAGCCTCAGGAAGACCAGCTGCTACCTGGCGCTCACCTGGGTGCTCACCGCCATCGCCACAGTGCCAAATTTCTTTGTGGGCTCGCTTCAGTACGATCCACGCATCTACTCATGCACTTTCGCCCAAACAGTCAGCTCTTACTACACTATATCTGTCGTCGTCATTCATTTTCTTATACCACTGCTGGTTGTGACTTATTGCTACATGCGGATATGGGTGCTGGTGATCCGCGTGAAGCACAGGGTCAAACCAGAACAGAGGATGAAGCCGAAACCCAGCGACGTAAGGAACTTCCTGACGATGTTCGTGGTTTTTGTGTTATTCGCCGTGTGCTGGGCGCCCCTGAACCTCATAGGCCTGGCAGTGGCGATAAATCCCAGCCGCGTGGCGCCGAACATACCCGAGTGGCTGTTTGTCACCAGTTACTTCATGGCGTACTTTAACAGCAGCCTGAACGCCATCATCTACGGTCTGCTGAACCAAAACTTCAGAAAAGAGTACAAGACGATCCTCCTGGCCCTGTGCGTGCCGCGACTGCTGCTCGTGGAGACGTCTAGGTGCGCCACGGAGGGTCTAAAGAGTAAGCCTTCTCCCGTGGCAACAAATAACAATGTAGCAGAAATTAATGTATGAAGCTGTATCGTCTGGGGGGCATAAAGTACTTGATTGTGTGCCTTAAAATATGTTATTTACACCCAATACAATTGTTTGAATCTTTTTTTTTTTAATGATTGATTTACAGTAGTTTCTGCCTTTTGAGAGGAGCGAAGGAATTGCAAACTAATGGAAAACTGCCAAAGTGACAACATTGATAACTTTTATTTTATTAGTAGCAGCATGTTTGTGTAAGCGCTCCATGTGTAATGTTAATTGTCATCAGAAAAGGAGCCTTACACTTAAAGCTGAGGTAGCTGACTTTTTGTTGTTGTAGTTGTAGTAGCACCACCACAGTAAAAACAACAGATCGCATTGCATTGTCTTCACCCAGATCCTTATTGAGAGACAGAAGATAGACGCAGAATCTAAATTGGTGCAATTCATTTTGTGGGTGTCCTCAACTCAACTCAAGTTCAGTTACAGTTATATTGTCCTTTTTAAACCCCTAACAGCACATCATACACACATTGACTTTAAAGGGTTGAGATGGAACAACAAAGCAGAGCACACGGCAAATCTAACTCCTCCTCACATCGGTGTACTTAAGTCCTACGTGCTTTCTAGTATGAGCAAAATAAGTCTTTTGGGGGAGAAACTAAATCCAATTAAAAAACAACCCAGTACAGAGGACAAAATGAGAGAAAAAAAACACTTTCTCTGATTTTATTTAATTTACTGACTATTTGTTAACCGTCTGTTCTGAAGGATCATAAGCCAGGTGTGCATCTGACCCAATGAACCCGACGTTAAGTGAACTAAAATTGTTAATCACATTTTTAACAACCTTTTACACACATAATTCACTCTAAAATCGAATACAATTGCAAACTAGGCCACTAAAGTCTGCAATGTTTCAACTCAACATGAACCATTTATCAAGAGTGTATTGTTTCCACATAAAGATACAATCACGCTGGAATAGGACACTGAGTCCAGCCTTTGATTTGTTAAGGGTATCAATAAAACGGTGTTTGCTCCACAACAGTGACAACAGTGCAGACAGTACATGAATAATATCAATGGGACTTGTAATAGCTACATTAGTCATAGGAGTTCTCTTTTAAACTCTTCCAAGCATGAGAACAGCATACACTACAAATGTGTACGGTATGATTTTAATCAACTAAAGAAGACGGTGATCTACATTATGCAATTACAAGAAGTCAGATAGTATTTTCATTGCAATTTGAAACTCCGCTGATGCCTGTAACCATAAATTGTCTAATTATAAAAATTTTCTCAAGATTAGAATTATCAAGATGGGGAAGTTGCCAATCGAGACACGACTTGGCAGCAGAGGAGCAGGAGCAGAGGAGTTGGGAGAGGCACGGGGCGCTCATGGCCCGTCAGAGAGAACACAGGCGGGATAACACAGCCTGATGTTGGTGTGGCCTGGGGTGGCTCCTTTGAGACTCAGGGAGACTGGGATTCAGCTCTGCCTGAGTCCAGGACATCAGACAAAGAGAAGAGCTTTGTAAAATACAGAACGATTCTGTGCTCTGGTTTTACAGATGAGCCGCATTACTGTCAATTCAATGAATAAACAAAAGTTCCTTTAAATGTTTTAAACTATGGTAAGATCCATTTACTGAACCAAATCCTCAAGCGCATGACCTTGAATGATTTAACAGTTTATACAAAAAATAGAAGGAGAATAACAGTATAAAACAAGCTTTCTTGTTTATAAAATGCCTTGGGGGGAATGACATGAATCAGGAGCCAGATGTAATTTTGTGATAGCAGTGCTGTACTGAGGCACATGTCATTCCAGCTAAGCTCTGACAGCTCAACTTACACACTGCGACAAAACTCCAAGCATGTCCCTTAACAAGGATGCAGAACTTGTCAAGATGACGCTGTAAGTGATGTGTTGCAGTTTGAAACAAGGAACACAGTCCCATTGGCTAATTCTGTTTGAGACACGTTTTACCTTTAACTCCACTGCCTGCCGTAGATGTCAGCTGCACAGGTCACGTATGGGCTTCCACAGATGTACCTGTAAAAAATGTGCATACAATAAGTTACCAGTGATTTAAACACAGATGTAGACAGTGTAGCAAAGAGGGGTACTATTCTTTTTGGACGGAAATGTATGTGCCAGCTGCACTCTCAAACGTCAATCCAAATGCACATCTTATACAAAATAAAATACAGTATTTTTAAGTTGCATGGATAAAGTTAAAAGTACAAAATGTACACATCCATGAGGCCTTGTCCATATAGCTGTATCCGAAATATGATAGACCAAAGTTCTTGAGTTCAAAAATTAGCCCTGAATTCAGATTGATTAGTTGAAATAATACCTGTCCTTCCGATTTGTTTCGTATTTTGTCTGAGATTTAGTTTGAATCCAGAGTCTTGTGAGGACGTTTTCGTGTGTTATCATCGTAGACAGATAACTTATTTGTGCTGCTCATATAATTGTCAAAATACATTTTACAAACGGTTATAATGAATATTCTATTAAATTGCCATGATATTACAACATTAAAACATCTTGATTAAAAGCCATTCCCTTTATACTGTAATGTTTCATGTAAATATTGTAAAATGCTTCTACTTGGTGTTGCTGCACATTTACAGTACATGCAGTATTTAAAGCGGACCACAAAGGAACAGCATAGATAGTCTTTACTGTCTCTATTCCTTAATGATACATAAATAACTGGACACTATTTTCCATTGTTCAGGATAAGATTTTGTCCACGGCAGCAGAAGGTTGTGACCAATGTGATTAAAACACAAGGGTGCAGTGAGCCATTAAAATGTCTAATGCTAGCATGACATGATGGCTTTTGGTTGGAGCCGGTCACGGTTTCTGTATTTGCACCGAGGAATTTAAACAGTTCTTATGCACTTCCATGCGTTTTACAGCAGTGGGGTCTCACTTCAGGCCTTCTGCCACATCAGCAAGTCTTCTAATGGATTTGTGCATTGAGTTTATCACTGCCCGTGTTCTCATGCATATGATGTGTTGTACATGCCACTGGGTGTAGGTCAAAAAACTAACAGGAGGTTTCCGTGTCAGGGTTCTAGATAAACATGATAGCGTAAGGCAAAGGCTCCACTCATAAGCTACTTTTGAATGTATTAAAACAGAAATATCAATAACTTTGCTCATTACCTGCCAGTACACCAGTCTATACTTCACAAGGAAAGTATGATCATAGCCCAGAATAGTGACACTAGTCATAACAACAGGTGCAACGGGCGTCAAGTGACTGAGCACTGGTGACACATGAAATCTAATTCCACTTCAGTGTGTGAGAAATAACAGAGAAGGTCACAGGTCTATATACTGTAAATACATAAGCCCAAGAAAGTTAGAGTATTAAAACAAATGATGGCCAAATGTTAACCCCACAGGGTGCGAAGCTGCACTCTTTAAGTAGAACTTAAAGAGTGCACATATATTCCCAAAGCATGGATCTGTTTGATGATGATTTTAAATACTTCCCTTTGGGGATTTGTGATAAAAAAAATAAAAAAAGATCTCAATATGTTATTAATGTTTGTTATTAATATGAGTTTCAATATCCTGGATTGTTTTGTTGATAAAACATGCTTATATTTTATTAATCTAAATTGATACATCTTTCCAGTGGGAATAGTTGACTTAATTGTGCAGTGATTTGATCTTTAATATAGCCTAAACATCAACTTATGAAACAGAACACACATTTATGTTGACGTAATACAGAAAAAAGTAGACACAATAAATCACCTAAATTAGCCAATTGTTTTATAATGATTTGTTGTAAAATATAATGCAATAGTTAAAGTACAGAGTACCTACTGTACTATAAAATGTTAGTTGAACATGCTGCTCAGATGGTTCACAGCGGTTTGTATCTGGTAAAGCAGACACAGCCCCTCACAGATGTGTGTCTTGGGGATCTTACTGCGTGTGGGACCAGCAGAAGAAAAGCCAACTGGAGCAGAAAGTGCCGCTCCTTTACTGAAGCGAGACAGACAGCAAGTGGAAGTGGCGTGTGCCTCCTTAACATAAAGGTGTAGAGCTCAGTCCAAGTCCAAATAAACAATTTTAACATTAGTCAAATAATTCATGACGAACTATAGTAAATTAAAAATAAATAAATATATAGTGCATCATCACAGAAGATGCCATACATATTAAATAAACCACAGTGTTCGGGAAAATCCACTGTTGCCATGGAGATCCGCCATGTTTGTGGCTGTTAGTATACATTTTCCATAGACTGATGGAAAATCTAACATGTTTTAGCTAACATGTTAGCTAAAACATTAGCTAAAACATTATAAAAAGTGGAGAAAAAAAAGCCATTGAACAACTTTGTCAGCTGTAGAGTCACTACTGGTAAATACGTCTAACTCACTGTGGTCTCCAAGTGTTTTAATGTGAACCATAAAGTATTTTACCTTTTAAAATCTCCATTAGTTCATCTTTGTATGTTCTCCTTAATTATATTGACAAAAATGTCCTTTTCTTCTTTTTTTTACTTTTTTTTTTACGCTTGCTTATCAAATTACATACAGCCAGCAGCCTTGGAGGAATAGACCATAGACTATAAATGAGCAAACTGTAAATTATATTTGAGAGGAACAGCTTGGATGCACGAATATCGCGAGAACACACGATCCCGTGACATGACGATCCCGTGACTTGTTGCGGAAGAAAGGCATATGTCAACATTAAACACGGGGAAACACTCGCAGTTTCTTTTTACCTATTAATCGTCATCTTAACATTACAGAATGGACGGAAACGTAAAATCATCTTTAGATGCCTCAATGGGACCACCACCATACTCCAGAGGGTAAAGAAACCACCTATTTGTTACGGAATAAGCTGCATCGGCTAACTAGCATATCACTGACGCAGTGCACAGATATAAAGCCTTGCAAGCCCGGCGTCTCTTCACCTAACCACTATCCCACATCAGTGTCTCAACACTAGGGTCTCTTTGTCTTGTTGTTGATTTATCTGATTTTAATCGTGAACTCTTGCTCTCTTGCAGGAATGAGGGCTCCTTGGTCTCAGCCCTGAAGACGTTACTGTTTTTTACTATCCTCATGGTCACGCTGCCCATTGGACTGTACTTCGCTTCAAAGGCTTACATCTTTGAAGGTAAGCCTTGTTATACTTCTGGGTTTGTGATTTCAGGGCACACGTATCAGATCAGCGTTCAAAATTTTGCACAATTTTAGATGAAAGCGGTGAGGGTTTTTTACCCTTATCTTGTCTGACTGTGGTTCATTCAAAGCTGTGCCGAAGGGTCAGAGTTTCTCAATGCTGAGTTCTATTCTCACAGTGGAAGTGAGAGCTCTAAAATTAGGAATGGATAATCCTGTTATAAACTACTTAAATGCATCATTTAGTGTGTCTAAGGTTAAGGTAAGGTGCTTTATTTGTGATTATACAACATTTGACCCATCCTGATGGGTGTCAGGAGCCAGTGGACGACCGCAGTACAGTGCCCACTGACCCAACTCCAGGCTGTAGCCCGGCTAATGGTCAACATCACCTGGCTAAAGGATTAACCTATTGTGCATGTTTTCGGTTGATTGGGGAAACAGGAGCACCCAGAGGAAACTCATCCAGATGCGAGAAGAGAAACATCCAAACACCACATAGAAAGACTGCATGGTCTGGAAATCGCATCCGGGACCTAATTCTTAGGCAAGAGCCCTAACCACACTGTGCCGTGGTTTGAGGCCAGAAAAGTGTTAACTAAAATAATAATTCTTCCGTTTGGGTTATATTATGTTAAAAAGTCTGCCATCTCGATCTCTTAAAAACATATTCTGAAATGCACATTATTCTTGTTAATTCTTGTAAGTTCAGCAGTTTATTTATTTATTTATTTATTTGAATTAGGACAGTGCACATTAATCAACACGTCAGCCAAAAGCATCAATGTAAATGTACCAGAATTAGCGTGAGAGCTAAATTGCATCCGTTGTCCTAAGGCAGGTAAAGAAACATTGACAGGAGGAAAATACAAACATACAAAGAACAGAACAAAGTTACAGTCACAGAGGTCAGTTACAAGGACAGACACAGGTAAGATAACATAACATAGTTCATATTTCAATATTGTCTCAAATGCTATTGCTCCATTGCAAGGGCTTAAAAGGTGCACAGTGAAGTAAAACTTAATATTAACTTTGAAACTTGATCTTAATTTTAAGCGCAATTGCAGAGCTTGTCAGAAAAATTGTAACAAAGGTAGTTTACAAATTAGTTTAAGTTTTCTCCTTTTGGAGACAGGCAGGGCTGAGGAGATCCAGGCTCCTTTATGTCTAATGTTTGAGTGATTTGTTCATAGTCTTTTTGGACGCTCTTGTCCCTTCCACCTTTAGCGAATGCCTGACCTTGTCTGATCTCAGATGATATACAGGTACAGGCCAGGTTGGCACCAGAATGGGAGACAATGTGGAAATACCAGGTAGCGTGAGTGAGTCCAAAGGCGTAGATTGGCAGAAATGCTTGACGCTCATAATGTGCAAAGATATGTCTTTGTCAAAAGCGATATGAAATTCCTTTCCAAGACAGAAGAATGTGCTTGTATTAGTAAAAAAAAAAAAAGATGAGGATCAACATAGCCTACTGATATGAGTGTGCATGCGAATTCAGTTAAATATAAAGCACAGTATTTTTGCATTATCCATTAACATGTTGGTGTGGTAAAAGTTTGACATAATATCCTTTTTTTTTTTTTTTTTCAGGGTCAATGAAGATGTCCAGCTCAGATAGTTACTTTTATGCTGCCATTGTCGCAGTGCTTGCCGTGCATGTAGTGTTGGCTCTATTTGTATATGTAGCCTGGAACGAAGGCACACCGAAAGGAAAAGGCAAACATGATTAAGACTGTTCTTATCAGTTCTGAGGACCGGAGGAAGCAGACATACATGGTATAGGTCATGTATCCTCCCTCTTTGGACTCCAGCAGTAAACCTTTTATCTTTTACTGTGCAGAGTTACAAGATGTGGTTAATGCACACTTTAACTACAGGATAAAGGAGGAAAAGGGAGTGGAGGCTCTAATAATTATTCATTATTTATTGGCCCCTTCTCCTTACATTTGAGAGCCTGCATTTCTATTTGCAGCAGTTAATCGAAATGAGGACTCCTGCAAACCTTACAAATGATAAAGGGTTACAAATTCAGTTATCTTTGAACATTACCTAAACGCCAAACCACTAAATTGTTTTTCCAAAATCATTGTTAGAACAGTTAGAATAGATTGATATGTGTCTCTTGTGTTGAAGTTGTTAATTGGAAATATGTTGTAGTTTTGTCTTTGTTTGTTTTATTTAAGTCTGTATTGTGAAGTTGAGAGCGGAGTATATTTGAAAAATATGTTTCATTTTCATAGAAAATTCAATAAAAAAACGAAACAAATATATCTGATCTGACTTTTTATTTTAAAGGCTGTGCTTATTTATTAAACATTTTTATGTATTTACTTTTTTATTGTTAACTTGAAGGCTTCTTATTAACACTACAGTAACAGTAAAGAGTTGCGACAGATGCTAAACTAATTCCTGTGAACATGTGAGATGTTAGAAATTCATCAGGAAAATTAGGAATAAGCTTTGATATCTAATTTAAGATTAGTGCGTTCTCTCCCTCATTGTATTGAAAGAAAAGAAAAAGATACTAGGTTTTGCTGTGGGAAAGAATATTTCTTGACACTGATGCATCATAAACCCTACATCACATGAGAGGTTATAATTTTCCCGACCATCTGTTTGATGTTCAATGGTGCATATAGTTTGGGTATATTGTAAAATTGTGTCTCTATGTACAATAGGCAAGGCAGTAATTCTTAAACTGTATTTTTCTCCTACTTTAAAACAACATAGGCCTATATATAAAAACACACCCATGCACACACACGCAAAGATCACCGGTCTAAACCACAGCAGCTGAAAGAAAGGCATATAAATGTCCCCTTCCGTAGAGGAGTGTCACTTTATTAGTTACACCTATTGAAACGAAACCCATTCTTTGCTCTGGTGTTGGGCCAGGAGACAACAGTCTGCGTGAGATCACGTACGCTTTGTTTTTCTGTGCAGATAAATTCATTGGTCACACGGTGGCAGCACACAGTCTGTTCCCAGGGCAGAGTCCACACAAGCAGAGCCAACAGCAGAACTGACAGATGCTCGGCTCTAATGATGTTTTCTGCCTCAGCAATGTCAGCAGATGATTTCAGTTTGTTTACCCGGTTTGCGTGAGTCTCTGTTCAACAACTACCCAATGCAACAAACCTCAAGCACTCAGCAGTTACTAAACTGGACCGGAGGTCACTGGCTGGTGTTGACGATGAGGAGACAAACCAGCAGAATCCGGCAGAAACACGGTCACTTTTCATTTGGATAGTCAAATAATATCTGCAAGTGAGTACGTTTTATTGCAGATTTATGAAGGAAAAAAGTAGCAAATTTGCCAGAATCAAGAAAGAATCAAGAAAAAAGACACACATTTGTGAGGTAGAAAACATGCAAAACAAAAAGGCATTTTTGCTTGAAAGAAGTTGCAAATTTGCTATAAACAAAAGTAAACTACCTGTCTGTGTAGTTATTATTTTTGCAATCAACGGCACTTTCCCAGAATGTCCAGCAGATGGCGTGCGTATCAAACGGATCTCTCCTATGAAAAAGGAATACAACGGACTATACAGGTCATGATCATCTGGGCCAGTGGTTCGCCTGGGATTGCAGGGGGGGGGGGGGGGGGGGGGCAGAGCCTTGCCTTGTCAGAGGCTTAGGTAGTAAATTATATTATTTGAGCAAAATAAATGGTCTAAAATCATCAAATATGACTGAGGACTATAGGTGCATTAAACACTCCAATGTCAGTGTATTTGTTTGAACTTAATACTTAATAGCAATTATTTTCATGTTTTGATACATTTGTGGGGGCCACAGTTTTGGACTGGTGTGCGCAACCTGACTACAGCACGCAGGGGGAGGGGGGTGGGGGCTTCAAGGAAAAAAAGGTTGGGAACTACTGATCTAGGAGGCAATATAATAAAGCTCTGTGAAAGACTGATATCGGACTCTACGCTGATGACCTTCTTATTCAGATTTCCCACAATTTACTGATGCAAATTTTCTTGAGCGATAAGTCTTCCTGTAGTGAGGAAAACAGGCCCATGGATTCAACTTGTGCGCCTACAAAGACCTAGGCTAATGAAAAAAGAAAAGTAAAAAAAGGATGAATAAAGAGCTCAGAGTGAAAGGGGGTGAAAGCGGAGAGTGATACTCAGCAAATGGTTGAAGCCACAGGTGACCCTGAGGCCTGGAAAGTAGCCTCCAGTTAAAAACCACCAGACCAGTGATATCCAAATTAGGGTCCGGGGTCCCCTGTGGACCTTGAAGGCACTGCGGTGGTGCGAGCTGTAAACACTTCCAACTGTATTTGAAAGGAAAAAGTGTGCATTTATTTACATTTCACATTTTAATTTAGACTACATTGTACACTGCCATTGTTATGGCAGTGTACAATGTAGTCTAAATTATGTACACTGCCATAACAATGCCCCTCCCCCCCTTTATTTTTTTATCGGGGGCGGTCCCCATGGGGTCTTCATAGGTGGGCTACGATTCTCCAACTTTGGGACTTGCTGTACTAGACTATTGGCTGCTTAGTAAATGTACTTTTAATTCACAAAATGTAGGTGAGAAGAAAGTACAGATACCTGTTCTTCAAAGAAAAGTAAAAACTATGAATTATGAAATGTAAAAATACCAAAAATTAAACTTAACATAGGCTGCTTTTAGTTTGTTTCACCAATGATTCTACATTCAGATTGGGCCTCCTGTAGCTAACACTGTATAGCCATGTTTACAGTACGGTCATGGTGTTCCCCATAAACGAGGTGAAATATGCTACGTCTTCAATAATAGTCAAACTTTTTGATACAGTTGACATTTTTGGCCCCGGACAAGAAGATTTTAGTTTCAAAGTCCTGGATATCCACACACAGCTATAACTCACATATGCTCAACTGTCAGCTGTTAAAGTGTCACCTTTCCAGCAGATGACCACAAACTGTGTACTGTACATGGATCATGGAGCTTTATGCTAACCCCCCTTTTTGAAATAGTTTTGGAGATTTATGAGGTTACACATTACGTAGAGCGATGCCAGCTATTTCATCTTGTTAGACTTGCATTTGTTTTCTTAAATGACATAGAGAACATAAAATAAAGGCACACTGAATAACGTTTTGAATAATAATGTTCCTAAACGGTCTCCTGTCCAACCAGGCCCTACTCTGCTTAGCTCCCTAGATCTGACGGGATCGGGCATAGCAAAGATTGTTGCCAGCAGTACAAAACACGTTCCTTAAGCAGAGGGACACAAAAAATGCTATTTTTTGCAGTGCGTAACCAAATAATGGATTTGGATGAGGACTTAACCTGTTTAAATCTCATATTTGGCTGCCTTTATTCGACAGCTCCATGGAGATGAGCTGGAGACGCCCCCGCTTCCAGTAAAGTCACATTCAGATCTGAGGAGTGGTGAGTTGCTCGCAGCAAAAGAACATGTTATGTTTGTTCATTTTATATATATATATATATATATATATATATATCTTTGAACAATTAGAATATCTTTAATAAAATTATTGCTAATATTTTATTCTATATATTGGGTGAAATGTTATGCGGGGTGGCTTTAAGTTTTATGTTTCATGTTGCACGATTGCACCAAAGAAAATTCCCAGTTTGTGGACCTGTTCACTGATAATGGCAATAAAACCTATTCTGATTCTGATTCCTTTATAATGATACTAATATTTATGTCTAAACTGAATATGGTGAATCTTCTCTTTGCTGTGTGCAGTTAACTTAAGACGCTTTTATTTCAGTTTACAAATTCTGTCAATACAAAGTGCATTACACACAACAAATGACAATTTAAACATCACTGAATACAATGTGGTTGCAAATTTCTACATTTACCTTTACTCAATAAAACGTGACAGAACTCCTGAGACCAATACATCTACTTTCTGGAATACATCTGAGCATTTCCAGTGCACAGACTATGGTCTTTTATTGCACAACGCTTTGTTTCAAGTCAACTGAAATATGTTTTGTGACATAGATGGCTAAAACAAATTAATACTCCCCAACAGTGCTCAATTGTTGGTAGTGATTTGACTTTTTCTGACTGTTCCTTCCATGTCATTGCCAAAGGAACCATTCTCCTTAGACATTATAGCAGATGCCAGGCCGTGTATCTGGGCTTGGGACTCGCACATGGCACAGCAGTATTATTACTACAGTTCTGAGACCAGCCTAGGAATAACTTAAGAACAACTGTCTTCTCGTTAGATATTCATCTCAGTAGTCAAGTCGTCCAGACATTGGACATGCGATTGCTTCAAAACATCACATGATCCCTTCACAGCAATTTAAGACGCTGTAGAGAGAAATGTATGGCACCTTATATCTTCAGATCGTCTATTCTGGTCTTGTTGCTACTGTGTTTGGTGCTTCGCCCTGGCCTGGCCTGTGTGGGCGACCCTGGGGCTGAACCTGCTCCCTTCTTGCCTTTCAGGTCACATTCCTCTGCTTTGCTTATGCTGCCTCTCTCCACTGCCATGTTGTCCTTATTCTGCTTGTAGGCCGTTTTGCTATGGTACGGTTGGAAAGGGGAGTCCGTGGCGTCAGTTATCGGGGAGGTAAGGTTGTAACTCGGGGGGAAGGCAGGCTGGACTGGCGGGTGCCCACCAAAATAGTCATCATAACTTGGAACTATTGGCACAGTTGTCTCACCAAGGTCTTTAGAGATGATTTCTACTGATTCTTTACTTCTTCTGTATACGATTCCCTGGCGACACTTGGTGCATCCCAGGTGATAGATCTCTATGAGGTTAAGCAGTAGAGACACACTGGCCACTCCCAGCATGAAGATGATAAAGATGGTTTTCTCCGTGGGGCGGGAAATGTAGCAGTTCACTGTATTAGGGCAGGGCCGCCTGTTACACGTGTACATCGGCTTTAGTTCAAAGCCATACAAAAAGTACTGGCCTACAATAAAGCCCACCTCAAACAGTGTCTTGAAGACTACATTAAAAACGTATGTGCGCAGGAGCTCCCCTTGGATACGCACTCGCCCTTTATTGTCTCTCACTAAATTACTTTTGTGCTTAGCATCCGGAATAAAAGCTTGCTTGTCTGCATGAAGTTTCTCCATTTCGTTCTCCTTCTCCTTGTGTTTCTCCTCCATTCTTACAAGATGGAGGATGTGTCCCAGGTAGACCAGTGTGGGCGTGGACACAAAGATGATCTGCAGCACCCAGAACCTGATGTGTGAAATGGGGAAAGTGTAGTCGTAGCAGACGTTTTGACAACCGGGCTGTTTGGTGTCACAAGTAAAGCCGGACAACTCGTCTCCCCAAACTTTCTCCGTGGCGGCACTCAGGATCAGGATGCGGAAGATGAACAGCACGGTGAGCCAAACTTTCCCCACCACTGTGGAGTGCTCTTGGGCCTTCTCAAGGAGTTTCCCCAGCAAATTCCAGTCCCCCATGGCTCTGCGAGTTCACGCCTGCAACTGAACATTAAAGCGACAGTGACGTCCCATTACATCAAAAAGGACTTGAAAAGGTCTAAAAAGCAAATCTTTTAAGTATATTGAAATTGAGAGACCTTTCCACATGGATGTGCACAGGTTTATATTTACTTTAGGAGAGGGGAAGTACATATATTTCAGAAGTGTGGACAGGAGGGAGCCAGCTTCCCGTTATGTTTTTGCACTTCTTGACTTCAGAAGGGCTCTCCGGCCACAGCAACATGATACACAAGCAGTGAAATAAAACACTGCTCCAGTGGTATGTCAGAAAGTAACCACATATGCAGTTAAGTACAAATATATCATATACAGTACAAAAGAATTCAAATTTCAGACTACTTTGACAAATTTGATATATGCCTAGGGTGAATCTTAGCATTATCTCAGTTTTAATGGTTTTAACAATTTGATAAAGTGGTTCTGGAAATGCTTTGAACAACAAAAGTTTGAGAAAACATTCAGGATTTTTTGTTGTTTTTTTTTTTTTACAGTGGGGTAGATTCATATTGCGTGTTTAAGCGAGCAAATAACTTCTGAAATATTTTTCAATCACAGAAAAACCCGAGCCATGAATAAACATTTTGGCATGTTTTTGGTGCTAACCCACCTTGTCAGCTGATACATCCCATGTGTTGACTCTCTCTGCGGCTTCCAAGGTTCATGAGGCCGCCTCTGTCCGGACAGGCCTCGGCGCACAGCAGGCCTTTGGGCAGCAGCAGTGCCCTTGAATAGACTGGAAAAGTAGACTTCTTCTGTCCAAACTGTTGTTCACACTTATTAATCCCTCAAAGAAGATCTTTAAAAGTTTAACCTAATCGGCCTCGCCACTGGCTACAACATGCAAGACAGAAATTTAACTCTCGCCATGTCCTGGGTGCCCTCCCCCTCACAGTTAATTTTGGCACAGGACTCACTCATGTAAACTGTCAGAGCCCCCTACTTGCATACTACAATGACTGACAGGGCAGCCCACCAATGAATATGTCCGCTATATCTGCCCAACTGCAAGCGTTCAAACTGTCTAATTATAGCACTAAGGTCTCCCATTAGAGGGGTGTATATGTATGTGGGGGTCAATGAATGGAAATGACTGTCATATTTGTTGGATTACTCAAAGTAAACAAAACACCAGTAATAAAAAAAAAGGGCATTTCTTGCTGCACAGTGGCCTGGGGGTTTAACCTCCTAACCCCCACCGGAACCGACCACATTTTCTCCCGAATTACCCAAATATAAAAGCTTCTTGAAAAAAGCGTCGAAATAGCGACGCAAACGAGACATAAACAAAGATGAAAGCGCGACAAAAAATTACAAAGAAAATGACTGAAAAGTCACAAAAAGGTGACAAAAAAGCCCCCCCAAAAAAAGCTACAAAAAAGTCACGCCAACACCACAACAACACGAGGGAAAATCGTAGATCAGTTTTATAGGTCTTAGCTTTCAAATCAGACGTTACCCTTGCCTATAAGCTGTGAGCTCCAGTCAGCTTTTAGATTTGGGTAAAGAAGATTTTGAATTTGGGTAAAGCCGAACTGGAGAAAATGCGCTCGGTTAAGGCGGGGGTAAAGAGGTTAAGGTGCAGGCCACTGTCAGCTGGCCCCCAACGGCTCAGGTAGTTCTCTGAATTTCTCTCTCCACACTTTCACACTCGCTCCTGTCTCGTAAAGTGAATGTAATAATGGCCATTTTGTCAGCATATTTCCTTCACCACCTGTCATTTTAATGTAATCTGGGATTATAATAAATTAAAGGACATTACAGTCCACATAGTAATGAACCCTGACAACTGCAATATGCAATAACTGGAAACCATTGGTACTGATATTGCTTACAATTAAGTTCAAACATTTCATGAACATTTATCAGCAGTCATACATACAGTACAGTATAAGTTAAAGTTTGGTAAAAGCTGCTGAGTAAGGTTTCCTTTGGAGGCATTGTAAAGTCTAAAAGGCGGAACACCTCTCTTCTTTCTCAGTAGGACTCTTTTTCGTCACAGTAAACTTTGACTTGAGAGACTGATCCGTCAACAGATTGATTTCATGTTGTTTATAAGAAGACAATCTCTGGCTGATCCAGTCCACTTTAGACTCATCCTCAGGTTTGCAGAAGCAGCGCTTGCAGGCCCTTGCTATCAGGTAAAGTACCTCAGCCAGGTTGAGCAGCACACAGACTCCAGACACAGCCAGCATGAAGACGGTAAAGATAGTCTTTTCTGTGGGCCTGGACACGAAACAGTCCACTGTATTTGGACAGGGATAGGAGTCACACTTCACTAAGCGCACCATTTTAAAGCCCGGATAGATCAAGTAGAAGATGTAGAGGAAGGCTACCTCAAAAAGGATTCTGAAGATGATGCTGATCATGTATGTCCACCACAGGGCTCCAGTGATCTGAAACTTCTGGTTCTTGATGTGTTCAATTTCCCTGGGGCTGCCACGGCCAGACCTCCTTAGAATCTTCTTGCTGATGTGTCGCCGATGAGCCACATGCATGGCCACAAGCAGGGCAGGAGTGGACACGAGGATGAGTTGAAGTGCCCACAGCCTGATGTGAGAAATGGGGAAGAACTGGTCGTAGCAGACACTATTACAACCAGGCTGCTGCGTGTTGCAAATGAAGCTAGACTTCTCATCGCCCCACACACTCTCTGCTGCTACCACCAGCACCAGGATTCGGAAAATGAAGATGACAGAAAGCCAAATGCGTCCAATTCCAGTAGAGTGCCTGTTTACGCCGCTGATCACGGCATAAAAGGAACCCCAGTTCATTTTCGACTCCAGGTCTGCAAAACAAAACATGTGTGATCATAATGTAACATTCACTCTTCCCCTCTAATCATTGGTAATTGTCAATAGGTTTAGGTTGCACTCACAGTCACATAATGCAGCTGATCAACTCTTGAGATTAACCATAGGCTTAGCTGGTAGTGCAAGCGGCATATGTAGTGCCAGGTTGAAAGTTGCCATCTTCAGCTATTGGAAGTCTATCCAGTTTTTGCCACAGTAAGGAACAAGACTAGGAGCCCAGTGGCTGTATAAAAGCATGGGCGATGGCCTACCACCATGCACCGTCACAATACGCAACAGGTCAAAGCCAATTGCAGATCATTCAATAAGTCACGTGGTATTCTGGAGCTGTATTAATACTGTACTCCCAAACTGACCTACAGCCCAGTTACAGACTGACCGACTGCCAATAAATGTTCCAAGGGTTCGCCAAGACATCCTTTCACAGACCTCTATTGTTCAATAGACCAGTGGTGGACTTAAAATATATGTCAAATATAACCCTTGACTAATATTTTGCAATCATACAATCAAAGATCTAAGGTCATGACGTCTATGACAAGTCTGCATGTCGATGACACAATACACAAAACAGTGAACAACAAAAAGTGTATTGATATTAAATATATATATTACCTTAAGCTGTGATGGTACACAATTATGTGTACAAAATGTGTAGAAATGTAAAAAATAAATCTTATTGTAAGCCAAAGTGTTGGATTTAGAACAGCATGCGTTTGGAAAATGCTAATCATTCCTCCGCCACTAGCCACTGCCCTGCACCGTAACAGTCATATGCTCTTATATAAACTATTTGCATACAATGGCCTTCTTTATTGGGCCGCAACAAGCCCCTTTACAATTCAGATCAAACGCCTCGATTTCCGCCTACTCTGGGCAAAAGAAGAATCTGTGTGGACACAAAGGCCTAAGCCTGCCACATTATTTATTGTGCCTGGAACAGAGAGGGGAGGGAGAGCTTTGACCTCGGCCTGCCACTCAGAGCTGGGGCACTGACAAGTCCATTCAAACCAATAATGTAAACTGCTCTCTGGAAAACTGTCAAGGAAAAACAATCCTAAGAAAATCGTAAGATTTTGGTGTTAAATGTAATACTGAAATTTTGGAGATACAGTATATTGATATTGTGATTCTGTGCGTCTCTGTTTATGACAGCTCTATGCTCAAACACAGACACTTTTCCAAATTCATTTCTCTCATTGGTCGGTCAAGTGACAGGGATTTAACCAATTAGAAAAATGTGTGAACTTTTCAGACACAGATATGATGTTTTTAGTATGGACCCCCACAGTCTCCAGAGCCCCATGCGGCCCTTTAAAGCCCCATATGCGGCTCGTTTCTGGTATACATAAACCCATAATTGTATTTATATGTGATAAGCTGCTATGGCAGCAGAGGGGCAAACAACACATTTAATCCAGGCCGCAGCTACTTTTCCGTATAAACAAAACAACAAATTCAACATTTCACACTCTCGCTGCTTTCAGCCTTCTAGGGCTGAAAGAGATATTGTTATCGTATCGATATCGAGAAATGAACATTAAAAACATTAAAATTGAGAAAAGCACGATATAAACAACATAGATTTGCATCAATAAAACTGCACTCTTTATTATGTTTTTATTTTTCTGAAAAATGCTTGGTTTTCACCTAACCCATAGTTATATCGTATCGATATCGAGATATCTGGCATGAATATTGAGATATTACATTTTGTCTGGCACAAATGAAAATATGGCTTTGAAAACAGGAGGGTTATCATTAGACAGAATGACGGATGTCACAAAATAGAAACAAAAGGACCATGTGCAAAATGCACAAAATGCAAGTCTGCTCAGAGGATTAGCTATCGCTAAGGCGGGACACTTCACAGCAGGGCACTGCAAAGTGCCCTTTAGGCTACAGGCCTGAGTGAATGAAGGCACTAACAAAGAATTTGTCCAAATTTTCCAGGGAAACAGTGTCCAGATCTTGATATTCCTTCCTTCAAATACGAATTAGTAGTGATACAGTTTCAAAGATTTTACATTAAATTTGTACTTTTTAAAATCTCAGAGCTGTACAAATCTCATGTAACCACTATTCGTATTAAAATGTGTGTAACCCTTAACATGGTACGAATTTCTCTGTTCAATGCCTTTGTAGAAGTCAATTTTACATTGACATTAAACTTGAATTCCCATGCCAGCACAATGCAGCTTTGTCATGGCCTGTCTGGTGACCTACAGCAGCATGTGCCGTGAGCTGTTCTGCGTCACTTATGACACATGTAGGAAGTGTTGGGTGGCCTGCAATTTCCTACAATGGAAGTTATCTCATTTATATTCATGCTATAGGCTATAATCCAATCTACACTCAATAGGCATGACATGGAACTAAGGATAGCCATCTTTATTGGGCTACAGGAAAAACAATTACAAACAAATGAACTTAGGCTATTTAAAACCACAGAAGATAAACCCTGACTGCATAACTAAAAGATACAAATAAATTATGGTAAAAAGGCAACACAATTTAGCACATTGAAAGTGGACAATGCCAGAGTTCAGAACCGATTCATCTGTCGATTTGTGGAAACAATTCAACAAACTATCTGTGATGTTTTGGTGACAAAAACAATTTACATACAATGTTGCCATTAATTTTACTTATCAATGTAGGCGCTTTTTTTTTTTTTACATATAAACATGTACACACTATGAATAAATTATGTTTAAACTTGGCGTCTGACAATTTCCCAATTTTTTTTATCAAACTGATTAAAATCCACTGTCAACCACAATTATGGTCATAATACTTTTTATGTGGCATTAAGCTCATTGTATGCGGTTCGAGTTAAGTGGAAATTGAGTGTAAATAACAGTATGTATCGGTACATGTACTCAATGTATTGTTCTTTCGATTAAAGCCAGCAGTCCACAAAAGTTGTTTCATTTACTTTATTTAAAACAAAGTAAAAGTGGATTCGTGTCTACAATGTATTGCAGCCAAGTCATGAATTTATAAGACACTTAATACTGTAAAATATCTATTGTTTGAGCTTAAGCAGTTATAAAATTTTATTAGAATGGAAGTCAATGGGAGAAAAAAATGGCATTGGACAAATGGTCCAATGTGAGACACTATCAGTATTATGTCAATGACAATACAATCATTACAGGTTTCACCTTTAGCTTATACCAGTTTATATGGTACATATGCCATGTAGTATGTTATTAATCAGCCAACATGATTCGCTAGGCTGGCTAACCCATAGCCCTCACTGTATCACGGAGAAGTGTGGGGGATGTGTCGTATAAAATACATTTCTTTGACAAAAGGGCAAACACAAACGTAAACCAATAAGACAAGCAATGCACACAATCTAGCAAGGAGTCAAAAATGTCTCTGTAACAAAGTAATAAAACAATATCTTGTCATCTTAAGCAGAACTGAGAACAGAATACATTGTGATATTGCATCTCAATTTGGAATAAAGTTTTTGACCAATTAGCTCGCAACATGATCCACTTTGTGATGCACGTCACTGTGAACATAAATACTTCGAATAAAAACCCTTATGTTGTAGTGTTGATTAGTAATAATGACTTTCTATCAAAACATAAGAAAGTGATTTATGCATTAGTAGTTTGACTACGCCCTTACATGTGTTGTAGTTAGTGTTGTCCAGTTCCAATACAGCCCTATGAATTACTTTTAGTATAACATGAGATAAGGTATTTTTCCCATTCAAAGTCTTTTTTCTTCATTTTGAGTTGCACAGTTCCTGAAACAAATATAAAACAATTCTTCAGAGACACAGTTTTAACACAAGTGATTATAGAGTATTTACACTATTCACTTACCCACACCATTCTTCAGTTTGGCATGTTTTGCGTGTCCGTTCTGGGTCAGTCTCAGAGACAAGGATGCACCTCTCCTACAAAAAATAAAAACATTATATTACAGCAAATAAGCGTATCACACATACAGGGTGGGGTATGGGAACTTTTTTTATTTTTTTAATGAAAAATATAATAATTCTAAACTCTTTATTCTTATTTTTTGCTTGTCACACAACATTGGAGATTTAATTTTATACAATACTATTTTTGAAAGCTTTGGTCTACTCTTTCAAGCATGTTGACCAGTATATTGGCGATTTTGGGTCGGTTGTTGTTCTGTAGGTTTTCCAGGGTAGACGATCGTTATAAATCAGGGTTCGAGATAACCCACAGGAAGGCCAGTTCACGCCCCCTCTCAGGGAGAACAGTCACCGGGAAGGCTTCTCTCAAAAATCCATTGAAATTCTTTGTATAGATGAAGATGGGAGTTCATCGTGAAGAAGTTGAAGAATAAAATGTCCCGACATGCCGAGGACAACTGCAGATTTACGAGCAGAACACATGGGAGAGTGCAGTATAGTCAATTGTTCAACATTTTCAGGTGTTGTAACAGCTCTTTCTTTCGGACACATTAACCCATTCCCTGAAGATATCCACCCACAATAAAATCCATTTGTGATCAGGGACATGGCTGGGGAATTACCAAGTGAAGCGTTGCTCCCTCAACCACAGCGTATTTGTAACTAAAACGTGTATGGACAAAAACTTCCCATCCAGCCCATTCCACTGTGCTTCTACCAACCCACTGTGAAACTCTTTAACATCATCACCCCCTTTCAAAGAAAGAAGTTCCAACGCCCCACCCTGTACAATCTATGGAGTGGCAAGTGGATATGTTTTAAACATACTTTAATCAAAAAAGCAAGTCATTAACACACATTTTTTACAGCTCCAAGTTATTTAGCCCTTTAGGTGAGGTCTACAGCTGGTGAGGCAGTGTTGTAAGCTCCAATATCAAGTGAATAAAATAAATAACTGTTTTATTTCTGCATCAGTGCTTTTCTGGGTGTTGTTGCATTTTAAACTTTATGAAAAGTCCTTCTCAGCAAATCAACTTGTTACTTGCTTTGTTGTCATTTTTCACCAACATTATTGTACTTTAAGTATTTAATTTATTTAAAAGATGTGCTTTTTCTTAGACTACCTCATGGCTTGGATCTTTCCTTTCTCCAGGAAGAGATCCACTAGGATCCGGTGGCCCTCTGGGTACAGTCTGGCGTAAAGTGTCCTTTTGTGCACCATGTGTCTGAACCAGCCCACTGCTTCATCAGACCAGTCTCTTCCGTTCACAGGCGACACCTGAAGGGGGTTCAGCAAAACAGCATAAACAGATCATTTCACTCATTAAACATAAGATAATTTCTTATTAAATGTTTCAAGCATTTACGAAACCAATAATCAATACAAAACTTAAACTGTTAGACCAAATAAAAAATAAACGTGAACCCCCAGAAAAAAAAAAAAAATCAATAATCATCACGCATAAACATCTATTTAGCAAGAAAATATTTGAACAAGACTCCTTTTTATGATAAGACATTTGACAAAACTTGAAATATACAGTGTTCTGTAACATTCTTTGCTTAATAAACAAAATAAAAATGAGTCTGACACTTACATGTGCTAAAGATACTTGTTCAGCCTGGAGTGGCAGGACAGCCATTTCAGAGGTCAGTTCCTTTATGTTTGACAAAGACAGACAGGAGGAGTCCCCATAGTCCAGCCTCTTCGCCTCCAGGCAAATGGACATCTCCTTAGTACTGCTGTTGAGATCTTGCAACAAAAAGTCAACGCAGGGCAGATAACTCGACACACGTATAGAAACACTGCCATCTAGAGGCGCAGAAAAAACATAGGCTAAAACCCTACCTTTACTTATGCCACATATCTTGGTCACCTGACACCTGCACCATTGCCTCTCTTGGGGAAACCAGCCCAAAACTTTAGTACCAATATCTGGAATACAGTTTTGCTCAGCTAATGTACCATTGTCTTTCCAGGTGCTGGATGAAAAAAAAACAGACACACACGCACACAAAGTATGACTAAAAGCTTAAAATTCAAAGAATGTTTTATGTACAAAATGACTTACTCAGAGAAAAGGGTCTGTAGTTTTTCATTTGCATCTCTGTGTTGGATGTAGAAGTTGCCAGGATTGACAGTGTGAGACACCACAACTTCAATCTCTTCAAATCTTTTATTTTGAAACTTTGGGATGGTTATAACATTCACTGTGTGCATCTTTGTATTAGTGGTCTGATCTTTCTGCACAGTAGCATCAATCCACTTATGTTTTTCATCAGAGGGCAACATCTGTGCAGTCTCTTCACTGGACACTGAGCCACCTTCAGATTTGAGATTTGTAACTATGTCCCCCATGTCCCACAGTTCAGTCTTCGTCGCAATCACGCAGGAATAGGTCGGAAAGCCGCCCGAGTCAACTCGTTTGACTTTGAAAAGTGGTGCGTGGTTATCGATCTCTGAAAGCATACCAGAAGGCCATGCAGCACCTTGTTTGAACTGGTATGGTTGTTTTGTGGTGTTTTGCGCTGGAGTTGGTGCTGGCAGGCCTAAAAAACTGTTATTCCACTCCATAACAGTTACGTTGAGAACACCTGTGTTTTTAGCCTTTACTTTGAGGAAGTGCAGAAGCTGAGAGGATGTTTGTTTTTGATGCAGCACCTGGATGTCATCTTCTCGTCCCCATTTTGTTATTGGGACACCCAGATAAGTTCTATTGGAGCTGGTTTCTTTTGGTATAGCTGGTAATGGTGGAAGCAGTAGTTTGTGAGCATTTGTTTTGATAATGTCACCAGAAGTAAGGGGCAGGATTTCCTCATGAGATGAGCATTTTTCCACATTACTTTTCTCCGTTTTGCCCAAGACAGCAGTATCCTGCCCAGTGCTGTTGTGGCTGGATAAGGCACTGCAAGTGACATTCTTCTGCTGGACATCTGATGTTGTAGTTTGACTAAGGTTTACTTTATCACCCCTGCGGTCACATTTTTGGGGCGTGACCAAATGTTTCAAATGCTGCAAGTGTAGACTCTCCCCAAGCACCTGAACAGCTTTGCCAATGGAGCTTGTCATAAACATGCTCTGTAGCATAGGACCAAACTTGAGGATGCTTCTCTCTTTGATTGGTTTATTTTGGGGAGTTCTGGCATACCGTTTGCCAACATCCTGGAGGGGTGCTGAAAACCAGTGACAATATTTACAACAACAACAATAGGTAGCCGGTGCTTAGTTTCGAACTTCACTTACCAAATTTCATGTTTTTGAGAATATCTGATAACTTGTCAATGGCTTGACATTTAGCATCCAAACCCTCTGAAAGATTCATGAATGTACTAGTAGCCCTACTAGTTCCCTGGAACGATGAATTTATAAATCTGTGGACATCTTCATAGGCCTAAATAGACACATGCAGAAAAACAATTTACCACCCTGCAATAATAAAATCAACTGACGTCATACACGTACACACGCACACACACACGATAATATAAGATATTTTCCGCCCTTCCATATCAACTTCAAATGTTGATATGGAAGCCTACATGTGTAAATACTTCTATGTTGGTCTCTAATAAGTCCAGTCCATCACTTCAAACAAAAAATACTCGCATAACCTCACAACCCGCCAGGTATGAAAATACGTAATTACGTCTATTGATCAGGCATTGTAATGTATTCTTCATGTACATTACAATCATCATTGTTAATTTGAAATATTTCACCACCTAAATGGCCTTTTTAGTCCGTGTTTTCATGCATGACTAGGCTTCGTTTAATTTTTTGACTCTTGCTTCCAAAATTTGACCAGAATAATTGGTTATTAGCGTGTGGTAAGTGCATGACAATAATCAACACTGCTGTTTACTTTTCAGCCTCCAACAGATTAATGTCCACGCGGCGGACGCAACGTGTAGCATAGCATCGTGCTTTAGCCAACAACAAATCAATCGACAGCAAGCGTGAAAAACCATACCTTGTTAGTCAAGTTATCCAACTGTTTGTTGAGCACATTACGGGCATTTTCCAGTAAAAACAGTTTGTAGGTCAGCAGCACTTTTGGGGAGATTTTGACGCAGGTTAGGACCTGATGATGTTGTAGCTGAACACCCATGGCCAGCTCAGGTTTGGAAGTTGGCTTTACTGCTAGCTAGCAAATTAGCATGTAAGAATCTCAGAAATATCAATGTTCATTCCGCAACATGTAAATATATACCGTCTTATCGTCGTCTTCTTCTTCAAGTTAAACACACATATATGTATATATAACACTGAAACAGCATTAAATTCGGCCCAGTCCCTCTTCAGCATCATGGACCACGGTCACTGCGCCATGATGAAACCACGTGCGCTCGTGCCCCAGCCAGTCAAAACGTGTGCCTTTCTCAAATCCTGCTGCCAGCCCCTCCCAAAGTCCGCGGCCCCCCTAGTCCAGTGGTTCTCAACCTTTTGGAGCATCGACCCCCACAATAATAATAATAATAATAATAATAATAATAATAATAATAATAACAACAATACATTTTATTTATATTGCACTTTACATTTCAAAGAAACCTCAAAGTGCTACAACAGGTGAATAAAATCAGATAAACACAAAATTAACATTGACATAGTAAAACAAAGCAAGCACAAGAGCAAAGACAAATTAGTCAAAGGCTAAGTAGAAACTTTAACAGACTAATAAACATAACAGTTAATTGGGATCGTGACCCCCAGCCGGGTCACACCGTGGCAAAAACAAATGGCTAAAATACAATTAATAAAAAATATGACACCATGGTAAAATAGGACACACATGCCACAACAAAATAATAATAATACAAAGATATAGTTTGTATCGACATGTCATTTATTTTATGAATGCAGTAATTAAGACATTTTGGGATGATTTATAGGTATACAACAATGGTGTGTAAATTTGGTGTATTTATAAAAGATGACGATTTTTAATAATTGTGAGTAATTCTTTTTACATGAATGTAGATTCCTGAATGCAAACCTCAAATTCGTTCCTTATAAAATGAACTCATGTCCTTGTATAAATCTCTTAAAATTCTAGAGTGTAAAGGTGCCTTAAAACTAGGCCTATGTGATAGATATAAAGCCTGGCTTTTGCCATCCATAAACTCCGGTCAATTATCTTTTCCCTACATGTACGTCTGGGTCTGATCTCAGTCGCTGCGTTTCATCGGTTGAATTCCAACCTACCATTCAGCGAGCGGGGGAGGTGGGTGTTGTAGGTGACGTTACGCATTTGCACCGGATTTGCTGGTTGTAGTTGGAAAACAGATCCAATCGTTTCAAAGGAGTTCATCCCTCCCACCTGGAAACGGAGCTCAATTATGAAATTCCAGACCCTCTGTACAAAATGAGTACGAGGGTATACATATATGGACTGACGCCCTTTTATTATTGTTATTATACTTTTTATATATAAGTATTATTCACTTTATTTCTATGTTTTTTGCTGCCTAGTAATTTATATTGCCTTTTTGATTGAAATATTGCAACAATAATAATAATAATAATCAAAACCTGTACCTCCTCCTATGGAATGTACATTTTAGAAAAAATTAAATAAATAACCTAACTTAATTGAAAATGTTTGACAGATTAATCATTCCTTGGACTACAAAAAAGGCACCCTAACAAAATGTTTTGATAAAACATAAATTTCTTTCCTTGCTTTTAAAGTAAAATGGTATAGTATGTTTTTATTTATCAGGGACAGTGCACATCAATAGATTGACTAAGACAAAGTCAAGAAAGATGCTTGGTGCAGATCATAGCCCAATATGCTAATTTACACCTGTAGTCCCTGGGCCGGTTGATGTAACCCATTTCAAAATTATTAATGTTATCTATCCATCTAAAGATTTACTATGTTTCAACATGCAGGACAATATTCTGCCATAATGAAACAATGGATTTATTTACATTGTATCAACATTATTTCCATCAACGCCAACCAATTTTACAAGACACAATAAAACGTTTGGCCATCATGGGAAAAACCCTGCCCTGATCAAGGCGAAACGCATTGGCGTCTTTATAATGAATATGTCTCAAGGTAAACGAAGTGCCTTGATCTTCCATCGACCGTGCTATGTTCTAATTGGCATATATTGTCCAATAATAATTTATTGCCTATTTCAATGATTACTTGTGAAATGTATTATTTGTGTGTGTTTTTGACATGCGCTGCTAGAGTGATAACCATTTGGCCAGGTCAAATGAGATCACAATCTCAATGGGTCCCTTTAAATTGTTTGTTGCTTTTTCATTCTAGTTCTCAGTTGTAAACATCAGCCAATTTGATATAATAAAGTGTCGTAAGTAACATCCCTGAAAAAATAAAAATAATCTGATTTTGGTTTACTTTTGTAACTTTTATTTATATGTAGCTACATAATGAACATTTTCAGATGAAACAGGGTTATAGCCAATGTTTTAAATCACACAATTTGAGCTAAGAGCAATATTCTTTTGCAAAATATAAAAATAGCTATAAAAAATATCATCAGAAATACAATCACAATCAACAATTGGCCAATAGCCCTACTGTGATCTTGCGATGTATTTTTCAAATCACCACAGTCATTAGTTCGATTTTTAACAAACTCTTCCATCTTAATTTTGACATTTCCAACACTGCATTTGACATTCTGCAGGTCTGGCACTGTTACTTTGGACTTATTGAACAACCAGGTAATCTCACAGCAATTAAACTGATTCCCACTTATATACATTTTTATAACATGTTCAGTGAAAGCATTAGGGAATGAGGGGCTCAGAGATTGTAGCATGTTATTTCTGATGTCTATTTCTGTCAGGGGTGAGCAGGCTATATCACTGGGTATAAGTTCAAAGATGTTATATGATATGTTGAGCTGTGTTAATGCTGGCATACAGGGCAAAACTACCTCAGAGATGTTGAGTTCACTGAGTGTCAGAGATCTAAGAGTTTTCCGCAGAGCCTCCAGTGCTCCTCTTTGGATTACCATTAAAGGATTGCTTCCAAGATTTAGGGAAACTATGGGGTTCCTTTCAAAAGTGCTGTTATAAAATATCTTAATGTTATTTTCTCTTAAGTTGAGATGCTTCAGAGTCCTTAAAGATCGAAAAGACATGCAGGAGGACATTAATTGGTGACTGTATTTTTGCTGTAAGGAAAGATTGACTTCAAAGGGGCAGGGTTGGACTGAATTGTCTTGCAAATTTAATGTCTCTATTTGCACAAGTGTCTCAAGAAAAAGTGTGGATACATGAGCAAGTCCATTGCTCTGGAGGTTAAGATGTTTGAGTGAAGGGAAGAAAGCCTGTCTTTTGACTCCCCTTTCACTTTCTTCTCTAACATTCCAGCTAATGTTTCTCACACAATTTTGGCTGAAGTTGAGCATTTCTAAGCTAGACAGAAGGCCTAAAGTTTCTAATGGAAATGTATGAAAGTTGTTGTTACTTAGATCTATATAAACCAGGGGCATACGTCTCCAGTTATAATGAAGGTAATTTTTATTTTCTATTATACGATTCCCATGGACAACCTTATTATAAAGAGCATTATTTTCTGACACCAATTCAGCTTCTGAAATGAAGAAACCAATGTTGTTTTGTTGTAAATGCAGATACTTCAGGCGATTCAGTTTGGGCACTATTGGTAAATAAAGGAGTTTGTTGAAGCTCAAATCCAGTATTTCAAGTCTGTATGGAAAGTCATCTTGGCGTGTAACAAAAAACTCAATAGAATTTCTACTCAAATTGAGATATTTAAGATTGTACAATTTAAAATCACAAATGTTAGGCAGGTTATTTTGAGCCAAATGTAGTATTTCTAACTGCTTCATTGACTCAAATACTCCCTGCTCTATTACTGAGATCAGATTGTTGTCAATACAAATAGTTCTTAAGTTTATACAATCTCCAAACATGCTGCTTGAAAGCCACCGTAATGCATTACCACTCAACATTAGTTGATCAAGAGCGAATTTGTTTTGCAGGTACAATTTCACTGCCTTGCCACTCAAACCATTCAAAGATATGTCCAAAATCTTCAGTTTGTTGATAGATCGGAAAGCTCTGCCATTATTGTGGAGATTGTTATTTAGTGTGTTACGGGATAAGTTCACCTCCTCAAGTTGGGACAAGTTTTGGAAAAAGCCCTCCGAGATGAGATCCAGCTGGTTGGAACTCACGTCCAAGAGCTCCAAGTATGGCAAATTGAGCGCGTGCAGTCGTCTGATGTAGTTATTGGACAGGTCGAGCCTTTTCAGTCCCACGTCCAAATCTGGCGGGACAGAGGAGAGGTTGAGGTTGCTCCAGGACTGCTCCTTAGAAAAGAACACAAGCCGTTATCATAAAATGCATGTAATTGTTTTGACAGTAGCATAACAAAAATGACCCTTTTCATCTTGCCTTTGAGTATACGTGTCTAATTGTATAGATGTCATTGCTCAGCATGAAAATGAAAACAATACTGCTCCACAAGTGTTTAGGCATTCTGGCTTGTGCGTTCTAGCTGCTCAGGGTTGCTAGCAGACCTCACAAAAAACACAAGAGGGAAAGTTGCAACAGCTGTGGAATAAAGATAGGTTCTGAGGATGCTATATTTAGAACACATTTGTTTCCTTGATAACACATGTGTTAGAAAATACACTTTATCTCTGAAGTGACCATTGCCATTTTCAGTAATGCATAAGCATTATACAGAAGAATGCCCAACAAAGTGTATTAAACATGCTGATATTAAGGATATCAAGCTGATTTTCTACAATCATGAACACATTTATGCAAAACTGCAAATACAGTTTTAATCAATAATCTGTAGGCTAATAAAACAAAGAGCAGTCCATCGTCCTGTAAACTGTCACTGGATTTTTTTTTGTCAGGACAATACATGTTAATGACATAGTATCTGCTGAAATACTTGAAATACTGTCTATCCATTCATACACTCGCTCTACATTGATTTACTAGCATGGCAGCACTATACACTGTTCCTAATAGTCATTGAATTGCGAACGGCCAATGTGGATTATGGATTCTTTCAATCCAGTTAATCTAAAAAACAAAACACTGTCTGGAAAAGTGAGTGGCTCTATCCTCAAATATAACATGCAGTGGGATTCACATCTGGCATCTACTGCACTCAGCTGCTGATTTTGTCCTCATTGCAGCTGTATGAACCTTTTGTGTAACATGACCCACAACTGTGTGACGAGGTCTCCAACAAAAGTGGACACATCCAGAACATTCACCCAATAGATGGAACAAATCAGGAACAAATCAGAGATGTATCAATTTAGATATGCTCGGATGAGTGTGACACATTACTTCTCCAAACACCAAGGTAAAACAGTCAACTTGAACAACAAAGTGTTTTCCTTTGTTGAAATTGTATTTCCTTACTATTCAAAAATGTCCATGATCATAATTATAGTTCCTTTTGGAAAAAGTTACATTTTACAAAGTAGTATTGATTTCTGATTTCTGCGGTATTAAAGCCAAAGCCTTTCCTCAGATCTGTTCGTGTAAGCTGTTAAAGGTAATGGCATAGGCTCTTAGGAGTTTAACACTACAGTTACAACTGAACTTGTGATGCATTTGAGCTGCATATGAAGATACTCTTTCTACTGGAGGCGTACTAATCAGACATAATTTACTAATTGATAGGGAACAAATGCCGGGACTGTGGAAGTTGGCGATATCAGTAAAACAAATATTTGGTATGAACCTGTTTACTTCATATCGACACAGATATGTACAGCATAAAGTTTTAATCTACGTTTACTGTAAATTAGCTAGTTAGAAAAGGCAATGAGATGCTTTCTCATCTTTAAATTTGAGATCACATTTTATAGTTTCACCCTTGCACATGCATTGAAAAGAGGCTAGTAGACACTTCCAGGTCCAATCCCCTCTGCCGCTGCTGCTCCTTCATTTTAGAGATATCTGCAATATGTAGACCCTTTAGGTAACACTAGGGTTAAGTTCCTTAGAGAAAACAAAGCAATGTGTTGAAGTATCCAAATACTCACTAATGGTATAAATCTCAGATGACTCCATCTCAAGGAGTGAGAGACCCTACCTCCATTCTTTAAGACATCTTGGCCATCTTCCCACAAACTTAATCCGAAAGTGATTTAATTGTAGAATTATGCCCCGTTGGAGTTTGTTAAAAGTGTCAAGCTGTGAACATCTCACTCAAATACAGGAGTTAATGGGTCATCAGTTAAAAATTATATATCCAAAATGTTTTCATGTCTCTCTCATGTGGAGTTGTACCCGGCATCCCCATTCAGACGTCTATAGTGCTGAAGTTCATATAATTATAATTATATTCATAATGGCTCAGTGGCACAGCAGTTATAGATCGTGCCTCACAGGATAAAGGTCAGAGGTTCAATTCTCGGACGGGGCCTTTCTGTGTGAAGTTTTCATGTTTCTCCACGTGTCTGCGTACATTTCCTTTGGGCGTTCCAGTTTCCCCCACCACTAAAACATGTACGATAGGATCCCCTCTGGGGGACTAAGACTTTCCTGGTTAAATAAAGGTAAAAAAAAAGAAGAACTTAAAAGTTAAATCCAGAGATACAAAAATCATTTGAAACAGGAAATATTTTAATCCATCAATTTACAAAAGTATATCCCATTTTATATACAATATGTACAAAGATGTATAAACAACAGAAAATGGCACTGTAACAAACATATCACTAATCTGCAGGGATGTTTTTAAGTGCAAACGTGTGCAAAAAGCATAGTGCTGTTGCTTTGGTAATTCTTATTAACTATGCTATTAATCTTTATTTAAATAACTGTTTGATCTTAAAAAGCATTTATAACCCACAAACACAGGAGCATTTGAAAGATGTTACAGGTCCAGATACCAATTATTTGAATGAGGATTTGTGAAGATCATTCAACAGCACACTGAAGTATATTTTAATTTATTAGCGGTTTCTTGACTTGTTATGAAGAAATGCTGTTTTGACAGAAATGATGAATAGAATTACTTGCGTCAAGAATAAGGGGACATGTGGCTCATCAAAGCTGTTCTCTTCTTTAGTAAATGCCAAAGGAGACATAACATTGTCCTTTTAAATAAAGTTTCGAAACACAGCTTAAGTCACCCAAGAGCCCTATCAACTTTATTAACATGTCAGATTTAAATAATCATAATTATAGTCACATGGGCCAAAGTTGATACTTTTCAACAGTTTAATCAATTCATCAAATCCATGATGAAAGTCTGAGGGTCTTTCAGTCTTTGGGTGTCTTATCAGTTATGTCCAGAAGATGGGGCCTCTCCCAGTCTGACACTTCCCAGGAATGTTGTATGGTTGGTCATGCTGATGAGTGTGTCTTCATAGACGATGCGTATGGATATTCTCTGTCCAGCGCGCAGTAGGCTCACCCCGGCTGTGTAGCAGGTATTGAACTTGCGCTGGCCTGTCTCAATGCTGCAGGTGCAGCGCAGAAAAGGGTTAGAGTCCACCATCACTTCGTAGCTGGCGATGTCTGTGAAGTTGAGGTAGTAAACCTGAAGGGAAAAAAATAAAATCACATTCACACAAAAAAGAGCTGGTTTAAAGCTTTGTTACAAAATTGGCTACATGAGTCAAGAAGGTAGCTTGAGATAATTGTTTGAGAATATATAACATGCATGAGCAATAAGACTTCAGGTTCTGCTTAAGATCTGTTCATTAAGCCTTGAACTAAAGACTTGAAGAGTTACGTCGAAGACCGTACTCACTTCTACCTGACTATAAATGAAGTAGACACCATCCAGCAGCACCTCCAGCTCTCCAGAGCGGGAGTGCATTTTGAACACGCGGTGATGAATGGACACCATCTTCCAGTTTCTGAGAATCCCTTCAGAGAGATCTGGATAGATCATACAAGATGGGGTTTGAATTCACACTGGCACAGTTTAGGTCAATATAAAGGGTCATTGATCCGTCACTGTGAATACAAACACTCTCTAGGCAAGTCTAAAGACCCAATCCTGGATCAGGGCAAACAGGTAGGCTCAGAGTCTTCTGTGCACTCTGGAGTGGGGTGTGTGTGGTGTACAAGATGCAAAGTTGTGGCTGGCACACTGTACTTTAAAAGAGGTTTGGCGCATGTATTTTTGTAATAAATACAATATGGTGACGAGCTGGAAGTTAATTTGTCTAAAGATGGACATTGGATGCACTACATATCAATGAGATATGTCTCCTTCTGCGTGTCTGCAGTAAAGCCTTTGTCTCCCTGGTGTTGTAGCATCAGAGAAGTGTACATGGGGGTAATTGCTAGACAGTACAGGTTAATGCAGAGTAAATGAATTGTGAAGTAAATTCAGCTCAAATCTGCAGTGCGTACTGGGGCTGCACCACAAAGCACTCCAACATGTGGGAAATCACTCTTAAATTAAGACAAACATCTAATAACACACCACAAACATGCATTATGCTCTTCTGTGTCAAAATGTGGCATGGTCTATCGGCTACCCTAATGCAAATCAGCTTCATCATGTTCTTGTCAATGTCCATCAGGAGTGATTTAAATAGCAAAGACATCTAAAAAAACTCACCTTCTCTCACTTGAATTGTTGTTTCCTGCCCTTGCAAGTGGACCACTGCAGGCTGAAAGACAACAATGCAAGAATAATTACCTACACATTGTGAAGGTTAAAATGTTATTGGGGTTGAACAAAAGTACCTGAAACTCTTTTGTTTTTGACCTATCTGGAACCCCTGTAGAAAAAAAAAGACACACTTCACCACAGCTGAAATGACATGATTAAACAAAACAAACAATGAAATAGTTGGAACATGGATCACTGCGATCCCACACTGTTTGACATCTGCATGAGAAGGTCTCTCTGGTACAGCAATGAGTTCATTGATTTTGACAACTTGAGAGCCCCTCTGTAGTGTGGGAATGTGTCTCCATGTACTGTAATCTAAGAACAAATCTCGGAGCTTGTGGTGTTTAAACTTATCTGGCTTGTGAAAAGTTTTGGCTATCTCAGTACTGTGATGGTGTCGTTTCTATTTTCATCTACATACCTGCAGGGCCTTGAGCGCCCGGTGGTCCCTGAGGCCCTGGAGGCCCAGGAGGTCCTGCAGGCCCCATCACGTTACTTCCTGGAAACCCAGGGATTCCAGGGATGCCCGGTGGCCCCTGAGGGCCAGGGGGGCCAGGTGGACCAGGGGGCCCCGGCACAGGCCTTTTCCTCCCTGTAAAAGATAACCACAATGTTATCAAGTTGGAGTGCCCTCTCTAGGCAGCAGTGGGAATTAAACACCCTAAAAGATTATACAAGCAGTAATTTTTGATAATGGCATGCTTACAACAAATCAATTATGCAGTTATAACCTTAACAGTTATAAGTAAAGAGTGATTGTTTAAGGGCCTTTAAAAAGCAACGTCACTTCTGTGTTCCATTTAATTATGCAACAATATCCAAGAAATACGTTCTAGCAGTAAAAGAAGGAACAACCAAATTAAACACGATGACTCAGACCTGCGGAATGGGGCAAAATACTACACCACATATGTTTTTGACAAGGTTCCAAGCACAAAAAAAGGTTGATACTACATATTTTACCTACAACTGTTAATGATCACAAAAGTCCAGAATATTAGGTTTTTGGGATAAAAGCAAAGGAAAGTGAAGGATTGTCAAACCTTTTTCTCAGGCTGCTCGGTTTCTGGATCCCCCCAATATCGCCGCATTATCTTGTGTATTATGTGTAGAATAGAAAGCTATTGGAATGTGTGCAGTTCTATCATGTTTCACATATAACCAATATTTTTACCCAGTGCACTGGCAAGTCTTTGAGAGTTTTTTTACCCCCTAAAACTTTTCAGATTTTATATCTTTATTTTTTTTTTAAAAGAGCTTGAATTACCTTTTTTCTTTTCTCGTCGCTTCTCTTTTCCCAATGATTCTGTAACAAAAAAAACAATATTTTGAGTAATATTATACTTTTTGCTCATTCAATGAATGGAGGTATACTGTAAAGTAATGGATTCAGATCTTCTGTGCGCAGCAGTGCAGTGAAGGCATGCCAGTCTGTGGTATCGTCTAGTGTAGTAATTTGTAAGTGTGGTTTCACCTCCTCTGTATGAACAAGTGCCTTAAGCATTCACAGGCAGTGGAACTGGAGAAGATCATTAGAGAGATACTTTATCCTGCCAAAATCCTTTTCTTTGAATTAGGCCCAGATGGAGAATGCAGATGAAAGTGTGTGTGTGTGTGTGTGTCCATGTGTGTTCATGCACACTGCATTGGAGGGGCATCTATATCAATGTGTGACACACAAACAGACCATGGCTCTGCAGCTACAGACCTTTTACAAACCCCTCTTGCTGTTAAAGGGTTTGCCATGTCATTACAACTACAAAGGCCATTGAACCTTAAAACCTCACAGTTTGAGTTCCCTGTAACATATGGCCAGTGTTTCTCCCCTGGCTAAATTACTGGATGCATCCGTAAAGATTTCTCTTAACGAGCAGCCTATCTCCAATCTGGTGCCCGTTAGGAGCGCCACAAACCAACACACGCGCACACGTGCAAACACACACATGTGAGGCTGAGATTACAAAAGCCTTTGTCTGTGGCTCAGAGCAGAGAGACCTGGGAATGATTAGTGTTTAGAGGCTCAGGACTTTACTGATTTATGTAGAAAGTCTCAAAGGTGAGTTTTTTCTTCTAATTTAAACACAATCACTACACAACCCCCCCAAGTATTCAATGTCACGCCACAGACTCTGGAATGCCTTGTGATCATGCTGCACTTGTTGCACTCAGACATCAACTTCAAAGGCATACTTTTTATTTGCATAGCTCACATTCTAAACAAAAACTACAAAAGCTAATTCAGACATATTGAGCATATGGCTTTGTCTCGACCTATTGATTATGATGAATAAGGCCAGTTAATGGAAGCCATCAAGTCACATGATGGGCTTTCCCAACAGGTTGTTTGAAATTGATCTTAAAAGCATGCAACTCTTGTGAAGTTTGCGTTGATATTTCAGGGGCTTGGCATAAGCTAGTTCGTCTGCTTCAAATTGGTGAAGCCCTCCCAAACATTTTGTCCCTTTTGCAATCCAAATAATAATCATTCCCATGCTGTAAAATCTTCTTCTCTGCAAACTCAACAACACAGTGCGGTTTAGGTACATTCTTTCGTTAAGTAGGCATAAAGCTGAAAAAGATAACTACATAAAGAAGACCAATAACGAGTTGTTCTCCAAATAAAAGAGCTCCAAGAACTACTGTTACACTGTAACAAATCTCCTTCCAATCAACAAGAGCTGTGGAAACATTGCTCAACAGAAGACACACACTTGGCAGGACATGCAGAATCTGATGCAGGTGCTTTGCTACAAGTGTGAAGATTCATAGCTGGGTCTGTTAGAGCAGTGGTTCTCCTCATGGGGGGGTTGAAATAATTTCAGGGCGTCGCCAGAGCATATGGAAGGCATACTTTCCATGTAGTTTGAAGGTTGTGACTAAAAACGTTTGTGACAACTGTGTTAGGCTAACAGTTGTACACTTTGGTTCAAAGAAGAAAAAAGAATGATCTGATGAAGGCCAATGCCGAAACGTAATCACTATCATTTAAAATTGGACATTGGCTAATGAGTGTGCAATGCTGTTTTTTGATTTAGGTTGTCATCATAAATTAAGATACAGACTATAATATACTATATAAAGGCATCTTTCCAGTACAATATCCCGCTCTCCCTTTGTCTTTTCTGTCAGCGTAGTCAGACCGGTTTGGGGGTTTCCACAGCCTAAACTGAACCGTTTTGAGCCCAAGCCGTCCCCAGGCAAGGCCACTTCTGCTGTAGGGTCTAGGTTGGTTTGCTTGGGAACGGTTCGATAAAGGAAGGGATTAATATGGCTTAACACCGATTGGACTCACTAGGCGGAAGGCACTGTCAAGCACATAAAACGCCATAAATGTGCCACATTTAACCAAGCACTTGCCAGTTTTGTCAATCAGTCGTATCATGAGAAAATGGCAAGTTAATATTGAGAAAAAATGTTTAGCAAATCAAAGCAAGCTTATTAAAATAAACAGGAAATTGTCATCTTCTCCTAATCATAATAGGAGAAGCGTGAGAAGCGTGGAGAAGCGTGACAGACGCTTAACACGGTCTAGACTGGTTCATTCAAAAACTCCAAAACACAAAATTGAAAGACGCTTTGTATGTAGCCACCTGTGTCTAACTGCTTTCCAGGACTTCTTTTTGTCCGTTGTGTAATTCCTCTGTTGTCCTCTTTGGCAAGGAAGTCTCTATTTCTGTGCGGCAACTTTTGCTGGTAAAACAAAGAACAAAGAAAAGCATGTTATTAGTGAGGCAAAGTAATATTTGAACATATGATTTGTGACGGAGCAAATAAATTTAACACGGTGCAACTTAATACTATCCTTTGTCACAATGGTGCTACCCATTGAACCCTTGTTGTGCAAGAATACGTGAAAATCTTGAGGCAACCAACCCATAATAGTAGCCACTGGTGCCCTTTGTTTATGTCATATTCTTATCACAGTTGCCACCACGAAACAACTGCATTGTGATTTGGATATTTTTATGGCAGGTGTCTTTCTTATAGCAGTCAACAACATACTGGGACTGGAGTATGAACACAACAGTTATGGCCCTCAGTATGATGACGGCTGCTCACAACGCACTTTTTCCACATTCAAACTACATAGAACAATGCATGCCGTATGATCTGGAACTGTCCCGCGACCCTCAGGTCTCGATCACCAGGATGAGAAACAGTGACCTATGCAGGGGTAAGCAACATCAGGCCTGGGAGTCAAATTCAGCCCTCGAGCATATGTCCTTTGGCATCTCATATGATTCAGCAAAAATAATTCCAATTCCTTTAAATTATCCTGGGTGAGGTTCCCTAAAACCCCTCTGTTAAATGGTATTTGTAGAAAGTGGACCTTTACTTTGAATCACAGTTTGGTTTTGCCCGTGGTCTTTTGACACCCACTACCAAGCAATGCCTATCCCTGCTAGATGGACATTGTCACCCATTTAGTAAATAAATACATTGTGTCAATTTATATAGCACTTTTACACTCAAAGCTGATTTAAAAGGAAATCACACAGATTCTACATTCACACATTCATTCAACAGAAACTGATGGGAAGACAACAGTCTTGCTCATGGACAGGCTCTGTGGGAGCTGGGATTGATTGTCCACGTTGTGGTGAAAGGCTCTACCAACTGAGCAACTGCTGTAGGTGGAATATAAGTATTAGGCAGCAAATTCTTTAATTGATCGCCATTGATTTTCGAAAAAAAAGAAATAGTTATAAATTCTGGGGAAGGAATACACATTCTCATTGTAATATCAGATAAAGCATTTAACCAACTCATCTCGGGACATTTAACAAAAAAGCGACACACTGTCAGCCAGCACACTCATTGTCTGTCTCATTGAGCTTGAAACCTATCCTGTAACACAAGTCACTTTTGTCTGAGTCTGTGCAGTAAGAGACTCCTGGACATGTCTGCTCTAAAATTCACCTTTTAACACAAAAGGACAGGGTAAACTGCGGTTAATCTGAGGGCAATCCCCGTTCATTTGGCACCTAATCCAGGCCAAAATAAGGAGATCACAAGGAGGAATTGTGCGAAAAAATAAATAAAAAGACAATGAGGATTTCGGCGATACCGGTCTGAGCTCATCTACGCAAACAGAAAAGCTTTGCTCAAGTGGTGGAGTGGGCGAGTGAGTGGCAGGACAAACCACATGAGTGCGAAATGTAACTGGTTGTGTTTGGCCTGCATTCACTCATTAAACTCTGTCGAATAGTATGACCATTATGAAGCTAAAACAAACCAAAGCCAAACAAGTGGCAAAACTTTCTCTGCATGAAGTGCTACGACAAGGAGCCAACATACCACCATTTGAAACCCCAGATCAAATTCCATCTAAAGATAAGGGCTGCACAATATACAATTCTTCTTCTTAGAATTATTCTTACACTATCAAATGTTCACGGCATGAAGAATCATTGATGATGAATTAATCTTTTGAGACAGTTTTGACTGTGTGCAGCCCTACAACAAATTTTACCCAATGAGTCTTGGCTCAAAACGAATAATATCCAAAATTGCATGCAACGCCAGTTTGTGACTACAATTTTGGAGTACCCCCAGACATTCATTTGACAAAGAAACTCAGCACTTAACTTTAACAAGACCACCCGAAACCATCTTTCTGTCACCCTCTGCTACATTGGAGATCACTTACGATCACACATTTGACTGTCAGCATAAATAATGGCATGACTGCAAGGCGAGTAGGCTCCAAATTGCTGTGGACAAGCCAGCCATATTAGCAGTGTGCTGGACATCTGCTCAGAGTTTGGCCGACGTACAACTGTGAAGCAGGGACACGTGCGGCACCTTAACATGGATCAAAAGATAATAGAAATGTTGTTATGGCTTAGCCGGTTGCTGCTTGATACACGGCAGACAACCTTGTTAGCCTTTACACAGTAAATACAAGACGACTGCATTGCCCCCGTGTGAAGGGGAATGATGGAAAAAGCCGCCCAGCGTCTCGTGTGGTTTCGATGATAACCACTGAAAGACAGACAAAGTTCTGTTTTGATTTTTGCCATATCTGCTCTCAGATGTGGGATCCCCCTCCTGTGGTAGGAGATGAGCTGGGATCATGTCAAACACTCCCCTCCGCTCATGTCGGGCACATTCAAAGTAGTCTAAAAGGGTACAGTCCTGACCAGCTGCCAACTGTGTCTGACCTTATAAGCATGGGAATTCCAGCCTGATGGAGGAGTATGCCCTGGGAGGGTTTGAATCGACACAAAGACCTCCAGATGTTCCCCCGAGCTGCGCCGCTTGCCCTTCATTTGGTTTGCAGGTGTCTCCACATCTCCACTCCAGCTGTTGGCATACGGACTTGCTTTTACTTCGCAAAGAATTTGGGCGTACGTTCGGACATATGGCATAACACTTCTGTCTGTTCTGACAGCCAAACACGATTCAACAGCCCATAGTTGGCCCAAGATTAAACCCTTTGAGAACAACAAAAACAAACAAGCAATCTTCTTCTTGGCTGCTACCAAAATGGTGGTGAAAAGATGAAATGCTTAATAAATGCTCGACTGAAAATCTTTTATTATGGTCCGACTATGAAAAATGGTTTAGCGCTCTTTGTTTGCTTCATTTCAACGTTTATAGTCATCATAGCCTTCAAAGGCACGCAGAGTTACAGTAAATCAGGATGACAACGTGTTGGTATGTATGCCTCGTGCCAACCATTGAGTAAACCATTCTTTTTCGGCGCAAGGGAGAAATGCTATTAATTAGAGGGTTTCAACTCTTCAAAGCATGGGGGGTGCACTTGTGCTAAGAAGTCTCGATTCCCTGTTGCTCCGCAAGGATATGACTAAAATTCAATCACTACAGGGATGTGTAATTTACTTTATCAAAGCCTTATTAACAAATAATATAACATTGCGATTTAGTTACGTTTTCAACCCCAAAACTTTCTGCTTTTAGGCTTTTCTTCTTTTTCTGCCTTTGAAAATTAATTTATCTTTCCCTGATAAAACCAAGTGTTGTTGGTAATATAGCAGCCATTACTCCTGATTGAAAGGTTCAGGAGTGATGTCACAAATGACATCAGTCTGTGTGAGTTCAGGAGGTTAAACTGAGGGCTGTTTCCAGATGCAGGCTGGGACACAGGACTTCCTTTAAACTCCCTAATAAGGTCAACAAGATTTGAGATGTCTCTAAAGGACACACGGGCACTCCCTGAACGCCACCACCATCTGTTTTAATCCCAGATCCCAATATCCCAATATCCAAAAGATCTAGCATTAATGCAGTGGAATGCAACCCAAAGGACATGTTCCTGTCAGCAGCCAGTCACATTTTAAACAATTGGCAAACGTGCTTGCAATCCTCAAGTTATCAAAATATTGATAATTTATTGTTTTTGATTAGGACTCTGATAATAACATTTGTGTCTGTCAATACTATTCCATCAAAGAATAGCCTCAGAGACTTCTTTCCACTGGTGCTTCCTCCTGTCCTCTGCTCTCACACCTTTCTCACAGTGATCCATTTCTGGACTTCTCTGGTAACAGCTCCAGTAGATGAGGGTGACAGCCCACCCCGGGTGCTCCGAAGTGTGTGCTGCTCAGGGCTTTGTGTCCCATCAAACTGACTTTTTTAATAGCAGTTAACTAGACTCCAGATGTTTCAGCATCTGTTCTCTGTGTGACTTTGAAGGCATACATCAGAAGGGTAAATTATTTCATATTATGGTTATAAGAAAATATTAGGCACAAGATCAAAAATCGCCATACTATAGCAATTACACAGTATAGGCCACGTTTACAACATTTCACTCCCTGCGTCAGGTGAGCAAAGGCGGGACACTTGCTTGAGCCTGCATCACACTGGTGCCTTACACTTTAAGAAAGGCACCGCAGCGGGGCGATTCAACTCTTGGGAACGGCACAGATCTGCTGCACAGCTGGGATTTACTGCCTTGCTCAAGGGCATAACAACTGGGATTGTTGCGGGGAAGCCTGTTTGTTCACTTCCTTGGCTCAAGTCATAAATGACCAAATAATTTGCTCTCATTACAAAGGAACCAGAAGGATCTAAGCAAGTGTGAGATGTTAAGTGCTTCACATAATGAATCATTTTCTACTTACAAGGTCTAAGCAAAATGTTTATTTCTTTCATTACTATCATGTAACATCTTGAAAGCACATTCTTCTATAAATGGCAAAGCATTGCTCTGAACTGATCCATGCGTTTTAAGAGCTGCTTTTTTGACATATATAAGGACAGTTATTATTGCCTTTATCTGAAGCCGATGAAAGCTATACGGTCCTTTTGACAGATATTTGACATGTGTTGACATTTAGTTTTATTTGCTGCCTGATTTATCTCATCTTTGTAAATCCCTTTTGTACATACCCTTTTGAATATTCCACTACTCGCATGCATGTCAAGCAGCTTACACATTATTGTATGTCCAATACAACTTGCATGTCTGCAACAAGGAATCCTGTGAGACAAAAGTTAAGTAAAAATAACTGATCATTAACCCTGTATAACGGACATGTGGCATAAAAAAAATTGAAAAAAATGATGTGCATGATATCACTGCTAAATCAGAGACAGATGACTTCTGTAGAAATGATTGAACTAATTTTGGTCATAATAGAAAGAAGTTGTGAGCTAATGACATCCACCACGTTATAACTTTAAGTAAACGACATGCCAAGTTGTTTCATGTTCGTCCATATCGGACAGATCTATTTGACATGGGCGAAGTCTCTCATGGAGTTGGGGCTGCACTTGTCTTGTTCAAATAGAGGAACGCCACAATTGAGAGACACTCTGTCTGCACTTCGTTCAAAATATCAGATACTGATGTCCTGATACAAAAGGCTATGTCGGCTGTATATGGAATTCAGGTTTACGCCCTTGCTTGACTGTTTGTGTGATGGTGGTGGTGTTTTTAAAATACTCTTCTCCCATTACGTTACTTTGCTCTCCTGTTTCATTACATCTGCCTTTCACTTCACATTTCACTGTCGCTCCCATGATCTCTTTGACGAGGACGTGTGTGAAAACTCCAATAAACAAGAGCAAGACCTGCAAGAAAGTCTCTTCAAAAGAAAAGTCTTCCAGAAAGTTAACAAGTGCGTCTGTTGCATCCAAATGCCACATGCTCCTGTTTCTCCAACTATGTAAACTGTGGGATGTGTAATCAGGGTTGTTTAATGCACACATCTGGCGAGGACAGCATCACAGAGTTGTTAAATATTTACAGCTGCAGCAACGGTCTTTCACCTCATGAAGCGTCACCATCTGGGTTCAATACCAGGGCCATAGCTCTCCACTTTAGCTTAAGGAAACCACGAGTATCCAGAATAGCAGAGGGCATGCTGTGGACTAAATTAATAGTTTAACACTTTAGGATAAAAGGTTACACATTAGTGAGAGGATACTTACTTCATGGAATAAAGATAGGCCAACTACAATGTAATACGTTTAGACAATTTATTGTTGGACAGCTCAGTGCAACTAAATGTCCCGCCAATGCCCCCACAAGGAGGATCATTTAACTTTAAAAAGTTACACAAGCAATGACAATATGGGCTAAGGCTGGAGATTCCCCTGATGAAATTACTGATAAAAGAAGGAGTAAGGGTCTAGCTGCCAAAAGCCACACAGACAACACAATGAGCGTTCAATCAGCCAGCTGCCTGAAAGGAAAACACATGTGAGACGAAGCTGGCCCGCCTCCAAAGTACCAAGTGCCCCATCTAAGTCCTGATGAATTTACATCAGCCCTTGGGCTTTGCACCTGCTAGTCATCCACTTATCTGTCCACCTGCTGCACGCGCTGACTGACCTGTGCGTGAGAATCCGACTGGGCCAAGTGCCTAAAAGCTATGAACACATCTCCTCTGCCTGTTTGGGGATGCTCTGAAGGCAAACAAGGATGTAGTTTATTGTGTTCACTAAATGTTCACAATGTCCCTGACAGACACATGCCAGGTAGGCCTAAGAAAAGCCAACACTGGTGATAGTCAGTTCAATGGTGCATTTTGGCTGCGTAAAAAAAAAAGAGAAAGATGATTAAAAACGTGTGTGTCTGAGGAGGTGCGGGCATAGTGTGACAAGAGATGCTACTACTGTAAACTAGGTCCCGGGGAACATGCCATAACGCAGACACATTCGAACTCATATCACGCTACAGCCGGGGACTGGGTAACAGGGGGACTCCAGTCCACACAGAGGGGAATGTATAACTAATGTTACCCTCCCTCCGCAATGGGAACAAAAGTTCTTACAGGTGTTGTTCTGTTCAGCCATAGTTACCCCTTCATGACGCACAAAGCCGGTGTCCATAGGCGGGCGCGCGGGCGCTGATAACTCCTCCACAGGGTCAACTAGGTCCGTCTCCTCTTCTGCTGTCAACACGGAGTCCCGCTTCTGATGTGTAATTTTAATTTCCCTCTTCACCTCAGACCGCAAGTCCAAGTAGCAGACGAGGGTGACAGCGTGTAGCGACAGCGACAGCAGAAATAATCCCAGGAAGACGAAACTACTGCTCTTGCTCCTACTACTACTACTTCTGCACTTCTTGTTACACGTGCATGGGTCTGCGCTGGTGGTGGGCATCACTTCTCCCGGGAAATCCGCTCCGGAAGAACCATAACACGCCATTATCGGACAGAGCCACAGCCCACGGTGCTCTTTATCTCGACATAATCGGGAGGTTTGTTTGTCTCGGCCGGCGCGCTGCAGCTAGTCATTGACGCACAAACCCAAGGGCGCAACAGACAGGCATCGGTTTGTTATACAAACTTGTGCAAGTATCTGTAGTAACAACTGGAGCACGCCCACTGCTCCTCTGATTGGTCAGGAACAATTACGAGACATTAATGCTGGCCCAAGGATGGGACTGAGGATGCAAAAGGTGTGAGGAACGAGCAGCACCTACTGGACAAGGTGCTTTGTTGCATTCCTGGATTTCCAATTAAAAGCAGGTACAAGGACACGCTGAGAGATGATTGTTGTACGTTTTCATCCAGTCTTAATGTGAGCCACTAAAAAACGAATCAAGAAATTGTTTCTAAATCGTATGTCTAACGATGGTGTTATAGTCTAGAAATATTAGTCTAAATACCAATGATTCTTGTCCGTATATAAAGACTCGGTCTGACAGGGGCGCACCGCGAGTTTGACACTGTTTAAACGGCATACAAATATGATAAATGTTGTTTTAGTTTCAGTTTGGTTATTTGAATGAAAAGAGGGATCCGTGAGACCTAGGTCTATTGTTTATGCATGTGTTTAGGCTTTGGACATGCTATTTTTCACGAGTAAACTTTGTTTGGCACTTTGTTTTATTACGTGGGTGGCATTTTGAGAGGTGGTGCTGTGTGAAGCACTGGGTCAAAAACATGTGTAAACACTGGGATCATGGGATCAAAGTGAGAGGAAAAGTGTGGTGCATTATAGTTTTATGAACTGGGAGCACCTTATGGTTGTATTTAATTACATCTGGACTGTGTCAGAATGATAACATGCTTAGATGAAATGTCACTGTGAGGTCAAAGTGGCTCTGTGTATAACACTAGCACATAACTATAATACTTGTGCTTTGGCTACAGTTTGGACACATTTTGAGTTGTCGGAAACATTTGTGTGGCCAAAGACTTCTCAGAACTTCACACTTCAGATAAATATCACCTTTTAATATGACTTTACATTTTTGTGCAGACCCTTTGAACTCCGGAGCGAAGAACCAAAAGAGAGTATGGATCGAGTCGCCCTTGGATCTCCGATGATGAAACCGGTGTGGGGATGAATTTCTGCTTGATGGATCACCGGCTTAGATTAGTTTTCAGGCAAGTGCCACAAAACATCAATCTTTGTTACTTTGAGACAAAACGTGACATTTGTGTGCGCCTGACCTTCAGAAAGGTATCCTCCCATGAGTCCGACTGACAGACAATGAGTAACTGATGGTGTTTCTGTGACAAAAGGTAATTAAGAGGAATGGCTCCAGGACATGAGGAAAAGCACTTGGTCTGAAATGGATTATTAGTAGTAAAATAGCATTCAAAAATGTATATTTGTTATTCTCAATATGCCTCCATCGCCTCACATTGCTCCAGAGCACAATCTTGTCTGCAGGAAAAAGTGCTTCATGTAAGCTGCCACTGAAGGGCAGCATTGCCAAGCCCTAAATCAATAGAAGACTATACCAGCACTGAACTTTTTATATCAGTTATTTCTTAGTGAAGACTGTTTTTTCCCCCTTCTCTATTTATGTCTATAGCTTTTCTGTTGGCTTCGGATTTCAGGCTTAGTTGTCTCCATCTTTTGTGAGGGCAGTCAATCCTCCATTGTTCAAATACAGTGAAGTTGTGGAGAGAGAGGTATTCAAAATAACCCTCGCTGGGCTTGTGAGTGAGTGCTCAGACTAAGCATATTTGTCACACTTTTCCTCCAAGCTGCAATGATCTTGAGAAGCTATAAATATAGTCCTGGAATAGTCGTGCAATCTGATGATTTTACTCATTTTGAGATGCGGATATTGTTTAGTTTTAACAAACATTTTTCCAGTTCATTGCCCCTCACTTATCTGGTGCCACGCCACAGCCTCGAGCCCAAAAGTATGAGTCACATTTGTCCTGCGCCTTTAGCCCGTCACCACAGCAGCACAACTTTTAAGCCTGACATAATTGAAATTGTGATTGTTTATTTGGCATTTAAAAAAAGCTTGAATAATTCATATAACATCCTCTGGGCTTCAATACAGCATCCATAAATGGTGTGCCACTCTATCCTCTCTGAGCTTATAACGAGATTTACAGGCTTTGGCTGCCAGATGATAGATTTTTGCAGGAGGAATAGGCTCTCGTGTATTTTAGCACACAGACTTAAGTTGACTGGTGGGCTGTTGCCTCTGATTCTTATAGCTTCCACATTCTCCTTGAAGAATCTGGTTCAAAAACCTAGTAGGCGCTAAATCCCAACGTTGGTCACTCCCCCCTTGATGCCTAAAACTTCAACAAGCTCAATTTAATTCCCTGATTTTGAACCACTATTTTATGTTGTTGCACCTGTACATCACATGAATTGATTCTGATCAATTTACAGTATATACTATCATATAGGCTTTTCCAGTCTGTTATTTCATTCAAGTAATCATTGTTTCCACTCTCCAAATTGCAGAGGTGTAACCCTGGCTAATTGATATGCTGTGCCATTTGATTTCCTTCCTATAAATCTTGTTGACTGCGGCTGTAATTTCCCTGAACAATGATTCATTTGCTCCCATTGTGGGCGTCTGTCTTCAAGTCTTTATCAAGATCACAGCACACAGGCACTGTCCAACTTATCCCTCTGTCTCTTCACACTTCCCACTCCGCTTCCATATATTTACTAAGTGATGTTCCCCTTGCACATTAGGTCAGCTTAATTGATTTTTTTAATCCTTTCTGAAATTGCCCTTTTAAGACACAAACAGTTTCAGACATGGAGAGAATAAACAATGCATGTCACTGGAAAATAATTAACCTTTTTATATCTCTTAACCAAAATATTTCTACCAAAATATTGTATATTCTGGATTGCGTTGTATCACAAGTATGCAATTACTATGAATTTGAACAACTCTTAGTGACATTTTTGTTCTTATCACTTGACCTGATCCCACTTTAAAACATCTCCAATTTGTAGTAAATTTGAAAACAGTAAAGGTTTTGCTGTAGAGCATGTACCCTGCACAGACATGGTTTGGATAATTGCCTTTATGATTATCAGAGTGGCTTAGACACACACAAGATGATTACATGGCCTAGGGTGAAATTAGCCTTCAGAATATTGGATTAAATGCATATTCTGTACTCTGTACACTGGAGAATTATTGACTGCAAATAAAACAAGATTGTATAGATAATGTAGTATCTAGATAGTGTAGTGTAGTAAAGTATAGTAAGTAAGCAAGTAAGTGCTTTATTTGTCATTGTACAAGCGTACAACAAAATAGTGTTTAGGTGTTAGTCCTGAGCCACTGCGACTGAGCCACGCTGCCACTATGGGCCGACCTGAGCCGGAGGTCGGGGAAACTGTAGCACCCGGAGGAAACCCGGCTGGCTGCCTTCAGCGCTCCTCTAATCCTCTGAAATGATGCAGTGCCTTCTGGGTTTGTCCCTGTTTCAGAGCGTGGTGTCCTGCACTGGTCAGCTCCTCCACCTCCTCCTTCCTCTTCCTCCTGTGCAGCTCCCTCTGCTCCACAACAGTCGTTCACCATCTTCTCTTCTGGGAAGAGCTTAGCAGATAATCTGTTTTATTCTCCAGTGAATGCCTATTAGCCAGAACACTAGAAGGGACATAAGGCCTGTGTGGCTTCACTGGGAGTCTTACCTGGATACCTCCTTGTTTGTGCCATTTTTGTTTCCTGTAGCTCCTCTTGTGACGCCTCCACTGTGCTGCAGGTGTGGGCGGCTCTCGGTGCCTCTTCAGGCTTTTTGTTTACTTTTAAAAAGCTGCTTTCTTCAGGACCATTATTGACTCTTTGCAGTAAAAAAATCCACCGAACCTCACAAAAACATGGCAAAGACGTACAAAAGTATAGTATAGTTGTTGTATAATATAATATAATATAATATAGTATTATTTTTTGTTTATGAATATTGGGTGTTGATAATAAACAGTTATTACAATTATTGTAATAACTGTTTCACACCTAAAAAAGTTAAGGGAGGAGAAAGCAAATACGATCAACACATTATTGCTATTAACTGTAAATGTGATGCTGGGCTCTCTAGTGTGCGAACATTGACTTAAGGCAAAAGTCTGTATATTGTTATAATTGTAATATTTGATTCATCTTACAAATATTTACTTTTCAGTCCATTCTAAATCACCCTTGAACAGTAATTCTTGAAAGTATCTTTCTAAGCTGTGCCATTTTTCCTGGCTTCAATTGTCTACAGTGTGACACATAGCAAAAGAGAGAATGTGAATGAAATCTTCATACTTTGCTGGAATTTCCTTAATTAAGCCACTGTCAGCTTTTTTCGGATCATATTGTCCTGTAACCATGCACTTTGGGGTTCCTGAGATAGTTTAGTCTATAGTCCTGTCCACACTTGTATATCTTGGATGCAGTGTGATGAAGAGCCCAATAAAGAGGTGAAATATGAGAAAGACACATGTTTGTATGGAGCTTTATACGTGCCAAGATGATAGTTTATGGCTTCTCTGTTCCTTGGATGCTTTCCGAGCTTGTTTCTGAAGACGTGCGAGTGTAGGCTGCCAACTCCCTGATCGTAACCTCTGCCAGCCTCAATAAACAGGCACTGGCCATATCAAAGCCCTAGGTCGGACCCACAGCGTGATCAAGAGTTTGCACCTGAGATGAACCCAGAGGTAATCTACTCCTCTGCCCTGTGCGCTCTGCCATTGCTCTTTCTACTCACTCCTCTCTGTCTTTTGGTTTTGAAAGTATTCTTTCACAATAGCAGCGTCACTGATTTGATTCAGTGGAATAATGAACGGTACTTATAAAGAAAAACACCTTTTTTTTGCTTTAGATAACTTTATTGTCCTCTGCATTTAACTGAGAGTGCAGTGGGCAAACGAAGGCCGGGGGACCCAGATCTTCAGATCGTGAGTTTGGTTTGGTCAGGATACCTATATCGCTGGAGGTTTTACCTTATTGTGTATGTTTTGGGTTGAAAAAGACACAGTGAGATCATGCAAACTCCACACAGAAAGACCCCAACAGTTTGTTATTTGAACCAGAAATAACAAATACCTTGCCACACTTTCTGTGGGCCAAGAACACTAACCAACTACTCCACTGTGCCATAATATAAAGCGTGTCGATTTTATATTATGCTTGAAGTTTCTTTGCTGTTCTGCTAGAAGGTCTCGGGTTCGATTCCCAACTTTTTTAAACACATTTCCATGTAATAAAGAAGCAATTTTTGGGCGGCAGGATAGCGCAGCGGTTAGCACTTGTGCTTCACAGCTAGAAGGTCTCGGGTTCGATTCCCACCTGGACGGGGCCTTTCTGTGTGGAGTTTGCATGTTCTCCCCGTGTCTGCATAGGTTTCCTCCAGGTACTCTGGTTTCCCCTACTACTAAAAACATGTACAATAGGCCAGGATGAATGAGAGTGTGGTTGAGAGTGCGCATGGGGGACGACGGATGGAAATTAGCCCAAGGCTACAATCCGGTGTGGCTTGTTTACATGCATGAGACCCATATGTATGTTAATTAACATGCACTGTCCTGACCAAATAAACCAATAAATAAATATATATATTTTTAGATAATTGTTACAAATCCCCTGGTGCCTGTATTGACCCTCTTTTGTTGGGTTTTCTGAATTGTCCATTTGTAATCTCAACTTGTTTTCAGAGATGGTCGCGAGTGAAAACTATTTGCTCGGGTCAGCGATCATATTTCTCCCAGGGAGGTACGCTTGCTTCAGTCTAAAAGATGAACGACCGGAGGACCCTTGTTGGAAAATGGCTGTAGTTAAACAATACAACTCTCCCTTCTCTCCTGAACAATTGAATGGACAGGTTCAAAAACGTGAGTAGGAGCTATGAAAAGGTCAAGCACTGAAAGTAATTGCTGCCTTGACCGTACAAAAAGAAAAAAAAACATGTTTGTGTCTCACTACTGGGATAACAGTTGCAAAAATAAATACTAACAAAGGAAGAGTTGGAGGCATTGTTATTGTTATTATTATTATTATTATTGTTATTATTGAGGAAATAAACAGTAAATAATGCTTGTGCATGGCTCTTGTACATTGTCAAACTATTATTTTCGTTGTATTGATTTGTTGACCTACCTGACAGGACTAGATAAGTCGTGCTTGTCTGAGGTATCTCAGGATGTAGACCTCTACTTCAAATTTATTATCGAAACCGCACCACATGAAGCTTGAACTTCTTTCTAATGTAGTTTGGAGATTTATAGGCGCCCCAGAAAGCCTGTTAGTTAACTACAATGACCATAATTCACTGCATCTACAGAGAAAGACAAAGTGCATCTGGCTGTCAGGGCGAGAGCACTGCACTGATTTGCAGCATGTCTGACGTTGAAAGGAGAGTCGGTTTGAAATGTTGCTTTGGAACAGGTGGATGTACGAGAGGCGGAGTAGGGAGCGATCATTAGCTCACACAATATGGTTCCTGCTGAAAAGTCGGTGAAGTGCATATGTGCTGATTTGATGAGAGCATTCTGTCTAAACATTATGCCAGGGTTATTTATAATTCAGGGTTTTTATTCGTATTCTTCTTTTTTCTTTTGAATGAAGCTGTTTTATTCGTTATTGTCCATTTTCAAGGCAAAACCGTATCTTAAATGCTGTAATTTCAATGATTACTCTCTAGCCAAGAAATGTATTTAATTTCAACCAGATTTCAGTTTACTTTACTACATGAAATATCTCGACAGCCATTGCCTCAGAGTGTTCCTATGCTTTGACCTTGGAAAGGAACTTGTTTGAGACTTTTCTGCTGAGGCTCCTCTGCGCCCTCTATCTTCTTCCTTCCAACTCATTATCTCTCCAAATATCATAACTTATTCAGAGGCCCTTAAAAGGTAGACGATACCCTGACACAGCAATATGCAGCAGCAGTCCGGCGCTTCATTAAAAAGCTCATCTAACATGCACAACGCAAACACACAGTGAAAGTGACTGGGGCTTAAAGGAAGTGTTGCCCTGTGGAGGTCTTAGAGCGTACTCTACAGGACACACGAGCTGCATCTGTCCCATCTGAGAACACTTAATCAGCTCATAAAACGTCATTCTTTAGCCATTATAGACCTTTATAATTCCATGTGCTCACACTAATGCTGTGTCACACAATGATTCACTCCAAACAGACACATTTAAGTTGTTTCTGAAATAAGGAAGTGGAAAATTCTGTGCTCAAAGGTCAGGATAATGTACAGTGCCTCTTGAAAGTACTAATACACCATGAACCTTTGAAATTTTTACTGAAAGTTCACACACAAGTAACAGACAACTGTGAAAGCAAAATGATACATGATTCTGTTATTTTTCAAAAAATAGAAAACCGAAAAGTATTCATACAGCATGACTTAATACTTTGTGGAACCCCTTTTTCTGCAATAACAGCAGCAAGTCTTTTGGAGAGAGCGTTTGTGAACAGCAGTTTTCAGGTCTTTCCACAGATTTTCAATAGGATTTAGGCAGGACTTTGACTCGGCCATTCTAACACATTAATATTTTTTTTAAACCAGTGGTTCCCAAACTTTTTGGAGCCATGTACCCCCTGAAGCTTTGGGTGACGAGTCGCGTACCCCCTAGTTTGACGCGATTGAAAACACTGGGAATATCACATGTAATATTAGGTTTATTTCCTCCATTATTACAGTGAACCCAAGCAGGTTTTCCACATTCCGTATTGTTTTGCTCGTCTGGGTGATGCATTAAGAATATGTAAATAAAATAAACTAATGAAAATGCCACTTTTGTATATTTTTGGAAAACGACGCTGTTAGTGTGAATGGGTGAAGCTCAGTGTTTTGCTTTGTCCCAGTGATCAGCTCATTCTGAACATCAGACTCTGGTTTGGACTCTGCGCTCTGGCCCCGCCCCCTCAGTCGTACTGCCAAACCACCGGTGCAGATTCAAATGGTTTAAACTTTTGTTAAAGCGAAGATAATGTATATGCAGGACATTACTATGTTTGCACGTGCCACCGCACATCAGCTCGTAAATGTAAATATATCTGTCAGATACAAAGGCACAGGTTTCGCTTCTCCCCTCCGATCAGAATGCGAGGAAAACTCCTGTTGCAAATAGAAGTCACCGTCAGTCTGACGGCGCACAGGCTCCTGACAGATATTAGAGAAATTGCAACTTGATCGAACGTTGGCGCTGCTGTTGTAGTGAGGGCCGACGCTCAGCCTCAGCCGTGCTCCCGGCCTCCGCGGAGTTTTATGCACTCGGGTCCAAAGCGGCTCTTGAGGTTCGGTTCTGGAGTGACACATTTAGGTCCAGAACAAGCTCATCCACGTCGGAATTATAGGACTCTTTTGCCTTTATAAGCGTGTTTCCTGTGCGGCATCAATATCCATCAGATTGTGATAAACTTTTTTTTTTCTCCAAAATTTCTTTGCGTACCCCCAGGGGTATGCGCACCATAGTTTGGGAACCCCTGTTTTAAACCATTCCATTTAGCTTTGTGTTTAGGGTCATTGTCCTGCTGGAAGGGGAATCTTAGTTTAGTTAGTTTATTTGAGCAATTTACAAACATAGATTGCAAGGTTACCTCATTGCAGTATAATAAAAAACTCAAACGGAGTAGGCAAGAGGCAAGAAAGCTTATTAGTGCCTACTAGTGATGCGCGGGTTCCTCAAAAATACGGCAAACTTCGGGTGCGGGTGGGTCGGGTTACTACAAAGCCCAATTTTTTTTTTTTTTTTCTTACATTGTTGGCTTACAACAAACAGTGCATTCTTATCTGTAAATGCCACACAAACTCGGCAATGTTGTTGAATGTTTAGTTTTATGGGGTAAACGTGTGTTTAGATGTCGCCTATCGCTCCTGTATGACTTGATCACTGCTACAAATGCAGCACAACAGCAGTGCCCAAGTGCATATGCGACACACGTGGTGAAAATAATGCATTAGCAAGAAGCAAGGTAAAACTAAAATAACAAAGACACAGCATCTAACTAACCTGAGGAGAGCAACTTCTTGTAGCGTCAGGTTAAGGCTGCTCCACGTTAGTCCAAACTCCATTGAGTTTGACAGAAAGAAATGTCCATGACGTGGTGGAAGTAAAGCCTCATGATAGTTTCTGCTCCTCGTTTCCTGATGAGTCCATAAGCGATTTCAAAGATTCCTCAGCGGTGCAGTAGCATCAAGTGCTAATTCCCCACTGTAAACTCGCGGTCACGTGACGCACTCCCAGCCTGACTCATGGCGCTGTTTTTTAATGTGTGTGGGTTCGGATCTGGGTTGGGTCGGCAAACTGAGACACTCTTCTTCGGATCGGGTGGTTCAAGTTTTATTTCCAGCGGGTCGGGTTGGTGCGGGTCAGAAAAAAAGGTGACCCGCGCTTCTCTAGTGCCTACCCCCCATTCAAAGTAATTACTTTCATGCATTTCAGGTTGATTCAAGAAATACAAAACATAATTGTAAGTCCTTTCAAAAGAAAAGGCCCAACATAACACTGGAAATATACATAACTGAAACGCATGTGTCCATCTGCAGGTAAATAATAACAGTAATAATAACAGTGATACAAGCAGCATATCGTATTTTCATACAATATAACCCTTTACATTACAAATTCCCGAATTGCCCAGGCACATGTGCAACAGATGCATGCATGCACCTGTTTACGTACCAGCAATTAGTGAATGACAAGTTTCATTTTCCATACATAGGCACTGCCCTGTGAATCATCTATGAATCACAATTATGTCCTTTCAACAAATACGATTGTCTGCATTAATCTTACGTATAGCTGCATTAATCCTACGTATAGCTGCATTAATCTTACGTATAGCTGCATTAATAAAGGAAAACATTCATGTTTTAAGGAGAAAATCACATGAGAATTAAAAAACTTCCAACAAAGAAGACATAGCACGAAAATAGAAATATATGCAATTTACCAGTATATATAAACTCCCATTCGCACAATAACCATATCCAATCATTACACTGCAACACTACACATTATTATTATATATCCCTTTGCAGTCATTCCCATTTCCACTGTAAAAAATATTGATTATGATTGTTTTATTGTTTGCCTTATTATAGTGAGGTGCCAGGGTGTAATGTGGCCAGTTGGTAGAGGGCAGTAGCCCCCCATCAGCAAGCCCTCACCCTGCTGCCCTAACTAATTGTTGATTGTGAGGCAGTTCTGAGCCCAATACTGGGTGGTGCATTAAAAAGACAAGGAGATGGATCTGTTGAGAGGGATCCTCCCAACGGGCTCTAAACCTTGTCTTTTAATGCACCACTCAGCATAGGAACATATTCTACAAAATCAGCTGTTAGGGCAGCTGTGTGGGGGTTTGTTGAAGGGGAGTTACTGCCCTCTTCAACTGGCTCACTCTCTGGCTTTTTAATGCACCACACTGTGCAGGGCTTTCATCATACTTCACATATAAATCAATTAAATAAATTATATAATAATGATGATGATAATTAAACCCAAATTAAAATTATACTGAGAATGGTAATGACAACTGGAAAGTATCAAGATCTCAGATTATAACATCTATTAATGTACCTTTATACCATAAAAGTAACTCTGTAATCACGGGTAAAAATATGCAAGCAATATATTAAGTAACACATTTTTTTGACTTGCTTTGTATTAGACATCGTATATGAAACTAGATTGTTGTTGTAGCTGTGCGTTGTTCCAATTAATTATATAAACAGTTAATATATTTTTGTTGTTTGTTGTAAGTTGGTCTGTACGAATGTAGCTGCTTGAAATGTTTTGAAATGTTCTTTTTTTATTTATTGCACTTGGGGGTGGGGGCTCATAAGCTTTTTGCTTCAGCCCACTCCTTTTGAGCACAATGTGTATTGCTCAAATAAACAAATAAACTAAACTAAAAAACTAGACAAGATTTATGAACCCCTTGAAAGGGGGGGTCCTCCACCAGGTCCATCTCTCGCCTGCCCTCGTTCTATTATGATTAATTGTGACCAGTGGAAACAGGCTGTTACAGCATTGTTTTTATCGTTTGCTTGTTAATTTCTCTCAATTCCTATAATTCATAACAACTTAAATTTAGGGGTTGGTGACATTGGTTCTATCAGCAATGATGTGGTTAAACCGATTCACAGTAATACAAAATTACTTGTAAATCATAAGAACAATTTCACATGTCTTTAGCATATTCCTCAAACACACTTCTCTTATACTGTTTTTTGAATTGTTGTAGACTATCAGCGCCTTTTAAGAGTTCCTCTAGATTATTCCACAGATTTACACCGCTCCGGGTGATACAATGACTTTTTAGGGTAGAATGAATACATTGTACTTTCTGATTATGAGTGCCCCTTAAATCGTACCTTCCCTCTCTTTTACCAAACATTTGTTGTATATTGCTAGGGAGCTAGTTGTTTACAGCTTTATATATCTGAAACAAAGTATTATATTTTATGAGGTCATCAAGTTTCATGTTATTAGATTTTAAGAACAATATATTTGTATGGTCCCTATACCCGACATCGTGAACAATCCTAATAGCCTTCTTTTGTAATCTATATAAAACCTGTAAATTACAATTGAAGGTATTTCCCCAGACCCCTGAGCAAAAGTTTATTTACAGTAGAATTAAGGAACAGCACAGGGTGAAGAGAGCCTTGTGGTCCAGAAGAAATCTACACTTGCCCATTATGGACACATTTTTTGCCATTTTCCCACAAATGTTATTTATTTGTGGTCTCCAACTAAATGGTAAATGGTCTCAACTTATATAGCGCTTTTCCACCTACATTAGACACTCAAAGCGCTTTACAGCAAGGAACCGCTCACCCATTCATACACCGATGTACGCAGACACTGGAGGCAAGGTGGGTGAAGGGTCTTGGGTAACTGAGCTCCTCACCCGATCTCGGAGGGTGCGCCCAGCCACCCTGCGAAGGAAACTCATTTCGGCCGCTTTTATTCATTATCATATTTGATCATGTTCATGTCAAAGTCGTTCCAATCGGTCGATTTTTTATTCTTGAAAGCTTGAACTATTTTAATTATTTCATTTTCATTCGCTGTGAGAAAGAGGGAGTGTACATTCATGTTATTATGTTGTGAGATGTCACTGTTTGTTTTGGCTATTTTCGATGCCAGGTGAGGCCCAATATTGACAACATAGTCATTGATGGCATTAACTACACTCTTCCCTTCTGTAATTTTCTCATCATTATTAATCATGAGTCTGGATAACTGGGCAGCTTTAGACATAGCATGATTTCAGACTTTCCTTAGTCCTTTCATATTGTTTTTATTAATCTCAATCATGTTTCTATAATAACTTCTTTTACAATTTTTTATTATACTTGTTAGTTTGTTCTTATATTTTTTGTATTTAGTTTCAGTTTCCAATGTTCTCTTTTTCATAAATGTTTTATATAAGGAGTTTTTCTTTTTACATGCATTCAATAACCCCCTTGTCATCCATTTGTTTGCGTATATTTGCGCGTTACTACTGGACAATGTTGATCATATAGCTGTTTTTGATTGTGTTAACAAGATAATACGTATGTGTATGCAATATTAACATCTTGTTCTCCAAGGACATTACAACAGTCCTGATCTGACAAACTCAGCTTGAAAGCATTTATCGAGTGCTCAGATGTTAATCTTACATTCTTTACCATAAGTACTTATAGTACATATAGTACTTTTGATTTTGTAACTTTTTAGTTGTATTTCAAATAGAGTGAAAACTGGCAAGTGGTCACTGATATCATTAATCAGTATTCCATTTGTCATATATTGTCAAGAACATTCGTGAAGATATTATCAATCAGTGTAGCACCGTGTGCAGGTGTCCTTGTGGGGCATGTGATTAGGGGTAAAGTGACAGACTGTACATAGTATCCACACATTAAGTGAGTTTATGCGATTTTGCATTCAATAAGTCAATATTGAAGTCCCCACAAATAAAGACATCTTTGGAGTTACTATAAGTGAATATCTTTTCAATATGTTCAATAAAATCTTCTATATCTGCACCCGGTGCTCGGTAGATACAAGAGACTAATATATTTTTCTTGTTTTCAAGAATTATTTCTATTGTCACACATTCAAAGATATGATCAATTGCCATTGTCATTTTGTCAACCAATTTTACATTGAAATCTTTGTGCACATACAGTGCAACTCCACCACCAGACTTATGTTTTCTGTTTAGATTGATCTTTTGATTTTCAATAGCGCAATAATAGCTGCATTCAAACTAAGTTTATTCAGATAATCTTTTATATGTTCAAAATTAGCATACAAACTATGACAATTTAAATGAACTATTGGCATGTTTTCTGGTTTGCCTAATTGTGAAATTTGATAGTCTTGATAGTACTTACAGTTACGACATACATTAGGAAAAAAATGCATGTCAGGATCCACATCGCTTAGCTGGTTTATTTTATTGTCTTTGAATGAAAATATTTCAAGTTCAGTCTCCTGAGTGAAACTTATGTCCTCATTATCAGATGAGGAAGAGTCAGAGAAGGTAGTGTCTGTCATGTCGAATGATTAGGTGTGTTTACCTTTTCACTTGTACTTGTCTAGCTCATTTTCCTCCTTCACCAAAAGAACTTTCGCCTCCTCCGGAGCCACATTTAACTTAATGAAGACCCGGCAGGTGGAGGTCCAAGTTCCTTGAATCTTACTTTGTTTACGTAGTAGACGTGCTTGTTTGGCGATGTCGGCATTCTTCTTAGTTAGGTGTTTGTTGATATATACGTTCGTTCCTTTTAGGCGTCTTCCTTGCTTAAGTAAGACATTCTTCTTTTTTCTGTCTATGAATCGCAGAATTACTGCTGGTTTGAGGGATTTATTTTTATGTGGCAACGGGTGACAAGCTTCAATGTCCTCGCTATTGAGAATTATCCCTTGACTATCCATGAATTTAATCACCTGTTGCTCGACCGTGTCCTGCTCCTCGTCGCTCAGCTCTCTGCCTCCTCCTGCCGGAGCGGCTCTGGCGTAGGCACGCGGCTTTACCGCCAGGCCTGATATGATCAGGTCGTTCAGGCGAGTATATTGCTCCAGGTCCGCCAAGCGATTTTCCAAAACCATAATTTTCTTGTCCTTTTCATCATTACGTGTCCTAAGATCTCTCACTTCCCACGCCAAGTCCATTATAGTTTGTTGTTGTTCTAAAATGTTCTGCATTTCTTCGGCCAATGCATTCAGTGAGGTTTTGATAGTTACCAAATGACCCTCCATTCAAGCGACGTATCTTGTCTGCGTCGCCGGCATAAATCCACCGTAAAGAGTAGCTCGTGTGTGTACGTCTCCAGCGTGGGCAGTAGAAGTTGACAGCTCGCATTAGCAAGGCTAATCCAGCTAGTGCTAGGTTTGCTCGCTGGCTCACTGCGGTGAACGATGGGCACCAGCAATGTCCGTGATTGTCTTTGCCCTGCAAACGTTTCAAAGTTCCAAGTAATTTATGTTTCTTCAGTTTGTTAAAACAAGCAATTGATACAATCCAGAATCACGGACAGTACGAGAGAACTCGGGCAGTGCTGGAGCTGAACCAGAAGTGGATCTCTCTGCCCCAGCCTCAATTCTCTTGCTGACTCCAGCAGGTTTTCCTCCAAAATGTCTCTGTATTTGGCTCCATCCATCTTCCCAATTATTCTTACAATCTTCCCAGTCCCCGCTGAGGAAAAGCAGCCCCATAGCATGATGCTCCCCCACCATATTTGACACTGGGGATGGTGCACTCAGGACGATGAGCAGTGTTAGGTTTGCTCCATACATAACGTTTTGCATTTGGGCCAAAAAGTAACATTTCATCTGACCAAAGCACCTTCTTCCACATGGTAGCTGTGTCCTCCATATGACTTCTAGCAAACTTCAAACAGGATTTCTTAAGGCCTCCTTTTAATAATGGCTTTTTTCTTGCTACTCGTACATGAAGGCCAGATTTGTGTAGAGTACGACTTATAGTTGTCCCATGTACAGATTCCCCCAGCTCAGCGGCAGTACGTCGCAGCTCCTCCAGAGTTATCTTGGGGCACTTGGTTGCATTTCTTACCAGTGCTCTCCTTGTTCGGTCTGTTAGTTTAGGAGGACGCCCGTGTCTTTATAAGTTCACAGTGGCGCTATACTCTTTCCATTTCCGAATGATGGATTGAACAGTGCTCTGTGAGATGTTCAAATCTTGGGAAATCTTTGTATAACGTAACGCTGCTTTAAACTTCTCCACAGCTTTATCCCTGACCTCTCTGGTGAGCTCCTTGGCCTTCATGATGTTGTTTAGTGACCAATACACTCTGACCATAGCTCTGAGGCCCTCACAGAACAGCTGTAATTATACTGAGAGTAGATTACACACATGTGGCCTCTATTTAATGGTTAGGGCAAGGTGTGAACATTCTGCAGTCATTAGGAATGTTAGGCCATTTAATGTATTGATACTTATGCACACCCCACTTTCCACTTTTCTAATAAAAAAAAGAATCATGTATCATTTTGCTTTCACTTCACAGTTGTCTGTTACTTGTGACTGAACTTTAAGTACAACAATTCAAAATAAAATCTTTATGTTTATGGTTGTAAACATCAATCAATCTCAATCAATCTTTATTTGTATAGCGCTTTTAATACATTTCATGTAACACAAAGTGCTTTACAGATTTAAAACATTCTCCTCCACCTTCCCAGAGACACACCACACACACTCAAGGTAAAACAATGGACGCAATGGACATAAGGCTGAGATAAGGCTGGGTACAGATAAACCAGGTAAGGAAACACTATCCAAGGAGCCGTCTGCATCGGAAGCAGCACCTCGGCCGTAGCCACTGGGCACCAACACGGGGCGCCCGGAGGAGGCGCGGGAGAAACACCTCCATCCAGACACCCACAGGACAGCACCCCAGCAGCCACAGCCAATGTCCGCTCCCGAGGCAGAGGGCTCCTCCAGAGGAAACTGGGAGCATAAAAATGGTTAAAATAAGTAAAAAGTAAAAGTAAGAATATTAGGACCACTAAAATAAGACTGAGAATACATTTAAAAAATAAGATATAAAATAAATAAAATAAAAATAATTATATATATATATATATATATATATATATATATATATATATGTACACACACACACAAACACACATATTAATAACAAATAAATAAATAGGCCTTGCAAGAATAAATATCAGTTAAAAGCTAAACTAAAAAGGTGGGTCTTGAGCCTGCTCTTAAATACATGAACGTTCTCTTTGGTCCTGAGCTCCTCCTCAGGTCGTTCCAGAGGCGAGGGCCATAATATTGGAAAGACGCCTCGCCGTGAGTCTTTCTGTTGACTTTAGGAATAACTAGGAGACCCCTGCCGGAGGAGCGAAGGGTCCGCGAAGGTTCATAAGGTAAAAGCAGTTCTGAAAGATAAGAAGGACCAAGACCATTAAGACATTTAAAAACCATTAAAAGAACTTTAAAATCGATCCTGAAACACACGGGGAGCCAATGCAGCGACTCTAAATAAACATGACAAAATGTGCAAAAGCTCAAGGTGTATTAGTACTTTCGAGAGGCACTGTAAATGTGTAGGTAGAGTTTACTTTAGGAACAAATCAATCAAAAGGTATACTAAGTGTTTACCAAATAAAAAAATGGTCACATCAAAATAAGCATGACAATACCAGGTTTACTAAGCATATTTTTAAAATCAGAGGAATATATTTCTTGTCAAACACGCAGGCTGTCAGACCTAACCAGCGCTCAATCCCAGATTAAATTCGACATTTACCATGGATTACGCTGTGGTTTACACATAAATCCCTTAGAGCCAAGACAAATTATAACTAACCTTGAACTAACCCTGTCTCTGTCATATTTATCTCATATAAACCTAAACAAATCTGTGCACTGACGGCGGTATCTTCATAAATAGTTTGCATACCACTTGTGAAACCCACACCACAGTTTGAGAACCACAGTTTGAAAATCGCTCCAGGGCAAGGATAGGGTGTTTACTACACATTGGCACATGTATCCAAGAGACAGGTTTGGAACGTACTGGATTCAATTACCATGTGAAAATGATCTTTTTGGCTGGCAAATACAGTTTTTACCATACAGCTGCTTCCACACTAACTGCCACCTTTGGTGTGTCACAGGCAATGCAACTCCTGAAATCTTTTGCATTATGTTGTCAAGTGTCACATAGCCTGATCACTTTCCCTGTTGGCAGCCAATGTGTAAATTATGTGCACCTGGTTGCCATGTTTCTTGTATGCTTTTGATGAAAAAGTGCTTGCCAAGAAAGAATGCTTCTCAATAGTGGCTCGATGCAGAACAGCTCAGGGCTTTATTGGGCAACATACGGCTGTCGCTCAATGTTGTGCTGAATCCCATATGGGATAGACCTGCATACGCTGGTGTGTATGCTGTTTGGTAAACGGCCCTCTTCAGTTTTATTACCTGGCCGTGAATCACAAGCCTTCATTAGAGCCTGTTCATTGTGCTCTGAAGGTTAAGCAAACCAATTAGAGTTCCCCACACGCCGCTGGGGTTCTCGGCAACAAGCGCATCGCCACGCCTCGCATTTTAAACAGGCCGAAGAGGTACAGTCCAGTTCACACTTGTAGCTTTTTGTTCCGGTTGGCTCTTAAGGCCAGAGCAGGTAGTGTCATAAATGTAACCGAATAGTACCTTGGAATTCTGTCCAGTGGAAAACTCCCTTGTTCCTAGTAATTTACTGGGAATTATTCAATAAAAAAATTTACTATTTAGACAAACCAAGATTTGTCCGCCCTCCTGGAACCGCCACCTTAACGTGGTGGAGGGGTTTGAGCGCCCGAATGATCCAAGGAACTCTGTTGTCGGGGGCTTGGTGCCCCTGGTAGGGTCTCCCATGGCAAACAGGTCCTAGTTGGCGGGTCAGACAAAGAGCGGTTCAGAAGCCCCTTATGAGAGACCAACAGGCCCGGTTTGAACCATGAGGCCGTCCTCCTGTGGACCCACCACCTGCAGGAGGAGCCATAGGGACTGGTGCAATGTGATTTGGGCAGCTCCAACAGCTGCCCCCACGACCCGTAAATGAAAAAGTGGAAAAAAATGTATGGATGGATGGAAGACTAAAATATTTACTCATAATTTTAGTCAAAGTAATACAGTGCCTTGCAAAAGTACTAATACACCTTGAACTTTTGCACAGTTTGTCATTTTTAGAACCCTAAATGTAAAGATTTTATTTAGAATGTTTTACTGAAAGTTCACACACAAGTAACAGACAACTGTGAAGTGAAAGCAAAATGATACATGATTCTGTTATTTTTCAAAAAATAGAAAAGTGAAAAGTGGGGCGTGCATAAGTATTCATACAGCATGCAACAATACTTTGTGGAACCCCCTTTTGCTGCAATAACAGCAGCAAGTCTTCTGGGGTATGACTACAAGATTTGCACATCTAGAGACTGACATTTTAGCCCATTTCTCTTTACAAAACAAGAAACAAGCCCTGTCAAATTAGAAGGAGAGCGTTTTCAGGTCTTTCCACAGATTTTCAATAGGATTTAGGTCAGGACTTTGACTGGGCCATTCTAACACATTAATATGTTTGTTTTTAAACCATTCCATTGTAGATTTAGCTTTGTGTTTAGGGTCATTGTCCTGCTGGAAGGTGAATCTCCGCCCCAGCCTCAATTCTCTTGCCGACTCCAGCAGGTTTTCCTCCAAAATGTCTCTGTATTTGGCTCCATCCATATTCCCAACTATTCTTACAATCTTCCCATTCCCCGCTGAGGAAAAGCAGCCCCATAGCATGATGCTCCCCCCACCATATTTGACACTGGGGATGGTGCACTCAGGACGATGAGCAGTGTTAGGTTTGCTTCATACATAACGTTTTGCATTTGGGCCAAAAAGTTCAATTTTTGTCTCATCTGACCAAAGCACCTTCTTCCACATGGTAGCTGTGTCCTCCATATGACCTCTAGCAAACTTCAAACGGGATTTCTTATGGGCTCCTTTTAATAATGGCTTTCTTCTTGCCACTTGTCCATGAAGGCAAGATTTGTGTAGAGTACGATTTATAGTTGTCCCATGTACAGATTCCTCCAGCTCAGCGGCAGTACGTCGCAGCTCCTCCAGAGTTATCTTGGGGCACTTGGTTGCATTTCTTACTAGTGCTCTCCTTGTTCGGTCTGTTAGTTTAGGTGGACGGCCGTGTCTTGGTAAATTCGCATGGTGCTATAATCTTTCCATTTCCGAATGATGGATTGAACAGTGCTCCGTGAGATGTTCAAATCTTGGGAAATCTTTGTATAACGTAACGCTGCTTTAAACTTCTCCACAACTTTATCCCTGACCTCTCTGGTGTGCTCCTTGGCCTTCATGATGTTGTTTAGTGACCAATACAATCTGACCATAGCTCTGAGGCCCTCACAGAACAGCTGTAATTATACTGAGAGTAGATTACACACACACGTGGCCTCTATTTAATGGTTAGGGCAAGGTGTGAACATTCTGCAGTCATTAGGAATGTTATACAGGCAATTTAATCCCGCTCCACAATCAAGGATGAGAGAAATAGAATTTCGAATCAGTCATGGTTTGACAAATAAAGCAATCTTGAATCTTGAATAATGCACTCAGAAAATGCTTTATGAATACTTATGCACGCCCCACCTTTCACTTTTCTATTTTTTGTAAAATAACAGAATCATGTATCATTTTGCTTTCACTTCACAGTTGTCTGTTACTTGTGTGTGAACTTTCACACACAAGTAACAAAATTATATCAAAATTAACACAAAGACTGTTCTTGACACATACTGTAGCTCTTTCATTTCCACAGTTTAGAATACAATTTACAAAGCTCTGCACTTTTCAGTCAAAAGAGCCTTTAGCAAATCCCTAGACTAGAGTTTGATTTGATCAAAACTGCACACTGGACAGTAAACCACTGTTCAATGTCTTTTCACTGAAAACAGTCTTTGTTTTTGCACCATGTATGTTGTGCAAAGTGCTGCGAAAAAGCCTGGTTAACATTTCGGGAATGGTGTATGAACACATTTTGACATTAAGAAAAGGGTCTGATCAGTTAATGGTTTGGTGCAACGTGGCACTTTGTGCAGAGAGATTGCCCCATGGTGACTGATATTAAACAATGACTTTAGAAGAAAGAAGAAAGAAAAACTTTATTCAACATAGAAGACCACTCGGTTTCAGTGGTCAATGGTCTCAAAAGCGCTTTACAGCAAGGAACCACTCACCCATTCACACTCTCATTATACATCAATGTACGCAGACACTGAAGGCAAGGTGGGTGAAGGGTCTTGACCAAGGACACAACGACAGTGTGCATCTGCAGATGAGACGACCCTCGATCTGCGCCACAACAATACATCCGTCTGCCTATACAAAGATTCAAAGATTCCAAGATTTTATTTGTCAATTCATTTCACAATGAATCAAAAATATTGATGTGGATGAAGGTGAGCTTCATGGTTGAGGAGGAAATAGTGGATAAGACAGTGAGACTGGGAGGAGAATCAAAGAGTAAGAAGGGCCTATTAAAAGGAATGACACCTCCACGGTTCAGTGCGCCAGAGCTCGGGGTCCACTGCAGCCTGTGCTTAATGCTCTGCCTGTCAGCAGCGCCACTGTCAGCAGGCTGCTCCCGCGGGGAAGTGTGTTCTCTGCTCTCCATTAACTCCACGGCTTATTAGAATAGATACTGGGGAAGAAACCAGTCAACCACGGAGCACAAACCCAATATACTGCAGGCGCGGCGCTGTAATCATTATGTGAAGGGTAATTTCGGAGAGATTTTTGAGATAGGCACAGTTTAGATAAACACAATCCTTTGATTACGCCTGCACTTGTATTGGATTTGACTGGTGCATCAAGCCTTCTTCTTCTCTTCTGAAGATTTTTGAATTGTCGGAGTGTTTCATTTTTCCTTCACGGACGAGTGACCAATTAGATTTGTCCTTCAGAAGATATAAAGCCGTTGTACGCACAAATGAGAAACAATTTGGCAGTGAAAGACAGAAAGTATGCATATTCTGGTAGGTATTAGTCTTGAGGTTTAGGGACTGTTATAGGAGGCTTACTGTAAGTAACTTATCCTTTTATATTTTCCAGACCCCTTTTAAAAAGAAATGGTTTATCTTAAATGAATTTGTAGTATTCTAACGTCAAAAAGCTTTAAAATGCATACCCTCAAGAAGAGTTAAAATTTAAATCCTACATAGGTGGAAGTAGTCGATTATGAACTCATGATGCCAAACATTGTGTGTTTATACAAATGACCCTACTAGTTCTGGTAATACCACAGTTATAGCAAGGTAAATGTATTTTCAACGGCTGTTTATGATGCAAAGTCATCTTCTTATCCTTAAGTTAAATAAACAAAACGTGTCAGGGAGGAACGGAGAAGGTCTCGTCTCAAGGAGGATATTTAAAGACGCAGTGGCTGGGAAAGGCTGACGTTGCCGCAGTAAGTTGCAATATTTGCATTTCAGAGAGAATAGTAGAGGAATCAGCGATGAAACAAAAAAGGCTTTATCAGCACTGACTGATAGAAGCAAGGACTAACGTTGAGCTTTTCTCCTTGGGCTGTTCACTGCGTCTGCCACAGGCCCGACTCCACTCATGACGGACAGCTCCTCATATTGTGCCCGCTCCTTCCATTCGTTGTTATTCATTGTGCCTATTAGTCTTTACACGTGTTCGTGGTGGCTCATGGTGGCGTAAAGAATGCTTTTTGGTGAACGTAAAACCATGCCTAACCTTTAAATTCACCAGTAAGGAACGTTTTGGTTGTGGTTTTGATGTGAGGTAAAACAGGGCTTTAGTGTACAATTATAACTTTAAGGCAGCACATAATTTGCCCTCCCAAATCCACTCAAAGTGTCTTTCCCAAGAACACAACTCTAGCATATGCATTGGCCGAAGCGGGAAATAAACCACCACCAGATTAGTGGGCGAAAACTATGCCACGGAACGTACGGCTGCATCGTCTTTGCCTCTGAGTCGTTTCAAGTGTTTGTTGCCGTTGTCCAACAGTATCAGCAGATGTAGCACACTCCTGTATACAGCCTGTCCAGTGGGTTTGTGCTGACAGATCCCTGGCGTTGCGTGATGTTGTATCCAGCTCTCCTCTGTGTGTGTGTGTGTGTGTGTGTGTGTGTGTATGTGTGTGTGTGTGAGATGTGGCCTTTGGCGCTGGCCTCGTAGTCAGACGCTGCATTCTGTCCCTTTCCCTTTAGTCCTTCATATTTTTCCGCCGCCCGTCAGCTTGACCCGCTTTAAAATGCCATGATCATCAAAGGGGAGAAAAAAAGCCCATGAAATGTCTGTTAGTGCTGAGCTCTGACTTCCCATTCAAATGCTTTCTGAAAGCCAGCGGTCCCCAACACCTGATAAGACCTCCAGGTGCTCTGGGTGGTGTCCAAATGGGAGCCTATAGTTTTCAGTCCATTCCAGTGTTTGGCCTTTTGCTCTAAGCATTTTGTGCGCGCACCTCCTCGTCCTCTATGTCCGTCCCTCTTCCATAAATCTTTATTAAAATGCTTTGGAAGATGGTTTGGCATTGATAGAAGTGAAGCGCCGGTTCATTTCTTTCTCCGAGATGGGCGCGCATTTACCTGGTCAGCAACTTTTATTATCAGCTTCAGCTTAGTTGCTGTTCCCTCAAGATATTTTGTAAAGTCGCGAGGGATCATTTGTACAAGGCAGAGATGCACATAAGTCCCTCACCTGCAAGTCCAAGTCAAGTCCAAGTCCCTGACCCACAAGTCCAAGTCAAGTCCAAGTCAAGTCCAAGTCCCTGACCCACAAGTCCAAGTCAAGTCCGAGTCTGTGACCCCACAAGTCCAAGTCAAGTCCAAGTCTCTGACCGCAAGTCCAAGTCAAGTCCAAGTCCCATGGTTTCTATGTAATGGTAATTTAGGAAAAAAATAATATAACTATTTCTGTGGCCAAAGGCAGGCCCTGTCATTCATTCAACTAGCCCTCCCACACCACTACTTCAGTTTTGTAAAAGTAACATCAGTATAGTTATCACAGCTGTACTCTGTCACAAACATGTCTGCAGAAGCTTCAGAATGTTACTGAAGTGCCCTTTATCATGCAGTAAAACTCCACTGTGGATAATAATACTTCCAGTATTACCTTGAAGGTTTACAGACTGTTGACATGAGTGTTCTATCTTCAGCCTGTAGCTACAGGACCTGCTATATCCACTGCCAGCTTTTGGTCTTTGACACAATATCCCCTAAATAAACGGTAGCCTCGTAATGGTAATGATTTGATCACTAATCACTTTACTGAGTATTAGCTACAACTTATGCAGCTGCTCAAACTCCTCTTACCTCCGCCTTTTTCCTTCACTCTCGCTGTGGCGCTTATTAAGCACCAATGAAGGCTTACCGCGGTGGGCTTTACATGAATAATGAGAGAAACTGTTGTATTTCGCCGTGATCGCTAAAAGTACAGTCCGAATAGCGCGCTCACGATGTCAACAACCCCACGACCGGGCAGCGTGCGCACGCAGGGAGGGGGGGCGTACGGCAGAGGAGCCGATGAGCAGCGCGGTGCTGGGTGAGAGAGAGAGAGCGCACACAGAGGAGACAGAGACAAGGGAGCGGCCGAGAAAAAAAAACAGAATCAAGCGTCCAAACAGCGTGTGTAATGAGTGCGCGAGGGACTCGTAATGTTCACGAGTCTCAGACCACGAGTCCGAGTCAAGTCTCGAGTCTTTAAGGGACGAGTCCGAGTCAAGTCTCGAGTCTTTAGGGGACGAGTCCGAGTCGAGTCGCAAGTCTCTAAAAATAGCGACTTAAGTCCGACTCGAGTCCGAGTCCGACTCGCGAGTCCCCATCTCTGGTACAAGGTGATGTGAAAACAGTCTTTTGCTCGAGCTACTTTATCGGCTTTGTGCATTATTCATGTGCACGGTCATCCCAGGTCGATCGCTCTGGGCCGTCCCGCGACTTGCACACAGAAGCCTCTTCGCAGTCTTTGCTACAAGTGTAAGATTTGGAATTTGATAAGTTCGTCCTTGAGGCTCGGGGTAAACGTAAAGCTTTCTCTTGCTGTGTCTTCCCCTCCTTCAAATCCCAACTCACAGCAGCACAGGGGGCACATGCGCTTTCTATTGGTATAAAAATGGAAGGCTAGAGTTACTTTCCCGAGCTTCAGTGCAAATGTCTTTCACTCTGCTAAAACCATACGACCGCTATAGTAACTTATATACGTGTTAAAGCCAATACTTATTAGATAAAAAACTATGAGCTACACATAAAGTAAAAAGAAAACAACAACATACCAAGCGAACTGGTGATATACGCTATTGGCAAATGTTAAGGACACGCGGCGCTCTGAATATAAACTTCAGGCTAATTGTGTCTGATCAATAACAGTATTGACCAAGTGATGCAATGTTTTTAGAAATAGTTTGGAAACTACAAAGAAATTATAATACCCTGCAAAAATCACGTTACCTGATATTTTTTGTTAGCTTGAAAATAGCAATATATTCATCTAATTTTTTGTTTTGTTGAAATGTCTGGAGGAGGACTGCCACCTTCCAAATGACCATGTCAGGAGCCTCTCAAATAAAGGCCCAATGCCTGAAGTCTTTGCATCAGTGCTGTTTCTATGGGGGCGCCATACAACCATGTATACTGTTCTTCAATTCCATAATATACTTCCATCCATCCATCCATTTTCTTCCACTTGTCCGTTGCCGGGTCGTGGGGGCAGCGGTTGGAGCTGCCCAAATCACATTGCACCAGCCCCTATGGCTCCTCCTGCAGGTGGTGGGTCCACAGAAGGACGGCCTCATGGTAACTGGGCCGGTTGGTCTCTCATAAGGGGCTTCTGAACCGTTCTTTGTCTGACCCGTCACCTAGGACCTGTTTGCCCTGGGAGACCCTACCAGGGGCACGAAGCCCCCGACAACAGAGCTCCCAGGATCTTTCGGGCGCTCAAACCCCTCCACCACGTTAAGGTGGCGGTTCCAGAAGGGGTATATACTTAAGTTATACTTTTTTTTCCCTCTTTCCTTTCTTTTCAATCACACATAATCTTTGTTTCATTATCCTGTTATTTTTCGATTGCACATTTTCTCAATTATGAGTGTTCTTGAGAGCTGTAATAAGTGAATGTCTCCATTTTGAGATCAGGGATTTAGTTGATGATTCACGCAGTTTTGTACACCAGGTGCCCTTGACTATTTACTGTATCTGGCCATGGGAGGAGAGTCACCAATGGCGCTCGGGCCTAATGTTGCCTTTGCTATACAATTTGCGATCTGATGAATGATGATGATGATGGATCTGTCCTTGAGGCACGGGGCAAAACAACATGTCTTCCTTGCTCTGTCCTTCCATTTTCGACTGGCAAAGCACTAAGTCTTCTATTTCTTCTCTCTCTGAATGCAGATGCTTAAGAGAAACTGCCTTTGAACAGTATGTGACTGGAGTGTGTGAGACTGACCCACTTTCTCTATTATCCAAAAGTGTCGAACATGCAAAAAGTGTGGAGATGAGTCTTTCAGATGAGAACAGCCACTCTGTGTCCGTGAGGCATGTGGCTCCAATGAAAGTCTATCCGACCAGACCAATGTAATCTGGGAAGAGAAAACATTCAAGCTGCTTTGATAGTGTATTCATGCTTTTTGCACTTGCCTTCGCTTGCTTCTTGCTGGGATGGCTGCTGTCCCATAGGCCCTCCGGCGTTTTGGCGAAGCTGGACGGTTTTAAATGGGTAAAGTGATTCCTTTTAGTCTGGGAAGTGTCTAGTGACCCAGGTGTCACTATTTATAACCATAGGCATTTTAACTTTCTCATATACTGATAAGGTAATTTTATCAGTATTAATGTTTCAAATTTAGGCTCTTGGCTCTGTCAGTTTTTGGCCCATCACTTCTTGTTGCCTGCAGCATAATTAGAAAGTGATTTAACAGTGCAATTAAAGTACTGTCAAGGGTTTTCAGATGTGCACTTACGAATTTGGTTATTGACAGTCGGAAACAGTCCGTTGCAATTTGATTCACTGATGACCTTCATTTATTATCCAGAAATCCATCTAATACAATTTGAAATAGAAAGACATGTTTTATCCTGAAAATAATATTATTCATTGAGATTTTCTTTTATATCTTAGGGTTGAGTGAAGAACATATTTATATGAGCAAGCAAAAGTTTAATCATGTTCATTTCAACTTTTCCTTTTTAATTAATAGAAGTTGCATATGCTTTTAGCAATTATGGAACTAGGACTGATTTGAGATATTATTATTCCTACAGTATTTTCCGGACTATAAGTCGCTCCGGGGTATAAGTCGCACCAGCATTGGCAACTACCCGGGCATGGAGGCGTAACTGCACCATTTACAAGCCTCTCCCGGCATCACGTTGTTCAAGCGCTCATTTGCGAACTCGTTCCTGACTGTGGCTCTAGCTTTTAGCCCGCAATTACCTTTGTTTTGTTTTTTTCATTGCAGTAAGAGTAACCTCCGCTTTTTGCCAGTCCCTCACAAGTTTCTCGCTCACTCCGGACTTTCTCTCTGCTGCTCGATTACTGTTTTTTAACTCTTCAGTGGTACATGAGTAGCAGATACTGGTACTCAAGCCTTGAGCGCCCTCTAGCGGTTGTCAGTGTGAATATAACAAACATGTAAAATCACATATTTTGATATATAAGTCGCACCTGAGTATAAGTCGCACCACCAGCCAAACTATGAAAAAAGGTGAGACTTATAGTCCTGGAAATACGGTATATACATTAATCACAAGGAAATGTATTTGAACTCATTTATGGATTGTGAAAGATATTAAAGATGTGTCTCCTTTTTGAGTAAAAAACATAGTTCATCTTGATTTGTCCAATGTAGTTCTGCCATTAGAGATGGTGGCGGTTCAGCTTTGTATGGCCTAGAATCTTACAGAGAGATGCGTCACCAACTCTTTCCAAGCAGTAGTAAAAAAATATATGGTTTTACTCAAATTATACAGTCAATCCCAGTAAGAGGCAGAGTGCCCCTTCAAAAACCAGAGGAAAAAACATGAACATCAGCATGAAAAGCATAGTTCACTTAACAGCCATTAGCATCAATAGATTAAAGGAAAACATATGTGCAAAAGGGCTCTAAAATAACAGCCCGCAGCCTAAACCTTTCAGTGCCCGTACTCTGCGCTTCCTCTGATGCAAGCTGCAACTTTCTCTGTTTATTCCCACATTGCTCCCACTTATCTCGCGCCTTTCAGTGCAGATGGCGCTACAAACAAACTGCCGCCGTTTGACTCATGTTTCATAAAAGCCAGCCAATTACAGCAAACATATTCTTAGCCATTTGCCATAAATGACTTCAGTGGAAGTGTTTCAGAACCTAATTCACTTTTGCGTCTTGATTTTTTCATTTTTTTTGCTGTGTTAAGGTCCAATTTAGTCGGAGGGAGCGTCGATGGGAGCGGCGGCTCTGCTCGCCGCTGTAGGAGGGTAGGATTGTGATTAATATGGGCTTGTTTTGTCAGTGCAGGAAGCCACAAAAAGCTCATTACAATCAGCTGGGTTTTGTCACAGTCTGGGTTCCCTGTAATCTCCCATAGAGAGCAGAGCAATGCAGCAGCGGTGAATATGCGTTGATGATGATTGCATGATTTATGCATGAACGTCATACCTTCAGACCATTTAGAAAACCTCCAGATAGTCAAATTAGTGTTTTTCATCTATTCTCTAAGTGTTTGTTTTAAGCACTCAGGTGATTACAGACAAAATTAAGAAAGGCCACATTATTTAATATGGATGTATGAATGGGTTGGTATTCGTATTTATTTTCACAAGAAAGCATATAGTATATAAAGTACTCCAGAGACGCTTTTGAGCAGCATACATTTGTTACATTTGTTGAGTCTCTCTCTCTAAAACCAAAAAATTAGGTTAGAAATCTAGGAGTAATCATGGACTCAGACCTGAACTTAAACAGCCACATCAAAGCAATAACATCATCAGCTTTTTACCATCTGAAAAACATTGCTAAGATCAGAGGAATAGTGTCAAAACCAGACTTGGAGAGACTCATCCATGCATTTGTCTCCAGCAGGTTAGACTACTGTAACGGCTGCTCACTGGCCTTTCTAAACGAACTGTTAGAGCTGCAGTACATCCAGAAAGCTGCTGCTCGGGTCCTGACAAGAACCAGGAAATATGACCATATTAGTCCAGTGCTCCGGTCCCTGCACTGGCTTCCTGTCACTCAGAGAATAGAATTTAAAACAGCTCTGCTTGTGTACAAGTCGTTTCATGGTTTAGCACCAAAGTACATCTCTGACATGTTAGAGCCGTATGAACCATCTCGGGCCCTGAGAACTTCAGGGAGGGGTCTCCTGGTGGTTCCCAGAGTCAATAATAAACACGGTGAGGCTGCGTTTCAGTTTCATGCAGCTAAAATCTGGAACAGTCTTCATGAGGATGTGAGACAGGCCTCAACTCTGACAATGTTCAAATCCAGGCTGAAAACAGCTCTTTTTACCCGAGCATATGAAAACTGAAAGTATTTTATCTGCACTCTGGCCTTTTACTGTTATTGATTAATTTTTATGTTGATGTTTTAATGATTGATTTTATCTGTTTTCTTGTACTTTTATGCAACTGTGAAAGCACTTTGAATTGCCTTGTGTATAAATTGTGCTCTACAAATAAACTTGCCTTGCCTTGCCTTACCCCTTGCTCTGAACTGAGCGCTCCGTTGAAAAAACATGGGCAGTAGTGTTACAGTTATTAAACGACAGTGGCTCAGAGGGTACAGCGGGGATTCTTTTGAACTCCCGCAGGTGCAGACCTTTCACCTGCCTTATACTCGCCATGTTTGAATGTGAGGAGACAGCGAGTGGTTGGTAGTGGTCGGAGGTCTCGCTTCCGCTAAGCTTTTTGCAATCTGGTCAATTGAAACACCATTTGTTTGATAGCACACATATAAAACCAGGAGACACATTGTTAGCTGCTACGTTCAGATCACATTAGGTATTTACTTGTTGTGTTTAACTCTGCGCCCGGTCTGACATTACCTGTAATTAGAAATGCCTTAATTGGCTTTGAATCTGCTACATTAATTTTGAAAACAGACACTGATTGATTATGAACTGATGTGTGCATTGACCTTACACAGGTCGCTCCTCTCCGTACGGTAAACACAGACAGAGGGGCCTCCCAGACTGCACACGCACAGCGGATCTGGACATGGACCTTTGGGTGCTCCAGTTAGCGTTGATGGATGAGGCACTGCTTACTGAACCTTTGTGACAGATCAAGGTCTCAACATGGCTAAGACATTGCTTTTATATCGTCTGATTTGAGTGGGGGCCATGCTAAATAATATTGTAATCAGCAGAAAAATTTAGATTTTTTTTTTTCATTATTATTTTCATATAAAGCTAAATAACTATATCTAAACTAGATACTCCTTCACTTCAGATCTATCCTGGATATGTGTAGAATCTTTTTTCATAAGTACTATATACTAAAGAACCTACATCATTCTGCTAATATGTGCAGAGCTATTAGGTAATTGAATAGCTCAGCTTCAGCACTGTGGTATCAAAATCAGGATAACTGGCATATAGTATTTAATTGCTTTCCGTGATGATGTGTCTAATGCATATTTACAGGTTAGAAGTAAATAACGTGGTGACTGCGCGAAGCCCCTAAGAGTTTAAGTAAGTCTGACAAGGACAGATTGTGACTAGAAGACTGGTTCAGAGTGTCACCCGAACTGGAACTCTTGTGAGGTGGTCCTGGTCTGCAGTCATCAGTATCACAGTCAGTTGAAGTGACAAGAAATGGGATTATGCCTAATCTGTTTAGTCCAACCAAACACATGAGCATTGCATACTGCAGCTCAATGGAAAGTCATTCATTGTAGGCCCTTTAAAGCATTAATAACAAGCATATGATCTGCCTGTAACTTGTGTGATACGGTATTTTGCAGACCGCTTTGCATCTTATTTTGTCTTGAGTTGCCTGTTCTCCACAACTTCAGCCTGAACACTTCTCCGTCTATTCGGCGAAGATTGATTACCCTACAAAGTGGTGCAGACAGATTTGCCCGCTGACACATTATTGAAGACTGAATACACAAATTGGCAGCTCTCTCTCACAATCATTCATGGTGGAAAACTACATTTTTTCACTTATATATATATATATATATATAAAAAGAAACCTCAACCACTTGGGTGTGTGTTTCTTTTATCTGCAGACTTGAGCCCTCTCGACATTACAGGACTAACTTCACGAGTTAAAACGCGCAACCCCCTTCAGGCCTTTGATGTTCGTTCGCATTGGGAACCCTCCACTCTGCCACACTAGTTCCCCTCTCACCTCTTTCCACTTACTTTCATTTCACTTGCTCAACTTTCTGCTCCCCCCCCCCCCCCCCCCCCCCTTGCGCCCTCAACTCCCTGAGCTCAAAGCATATTCCTTTTGCAGGACTCGGCAGGCCGCGAAACAGATATTTAACAAGCGCTCCACAGACTGTTGGAGTGGATGTGGCAGATGTAGAAAGAGCTTGATATGGCCCTCTTTACCACAGGAGAGTGAATCCCAAAGCAGGAGTCTCCAGATGGGCACAGTGTGAAGCAGGTCACCCCTGGTTCCTCTGGATGAGCCCCGTATGGAATAAGACTGCATATCTGAATACTAAGTGCACACGTTTCATGTAATTAATGATCCCATAGTGCATTCAGAAATCTATTTATGTATCGCACCTGAAATTCTCAAGCTCATTACCCTCTGCACTGCAACATAAGTGACATGTTGATCATCATCAGTGTTTACAATTGCTGGCCATATTGTGAGCCCTCAGACATGGCTCCCTGCAAATAGTGAAATGAACTTCTAATACTGTAAGACTGACTGTGTGACATGGAATGGTCTGAGAAAGAAATCAATCTGTTGTTCTCAAACTTGGCACACCTAGCACCCCATATAACGTTGCACACCCATCAGAACCAGACCAAGACAAAATCTGGATGAAATCAGCTGTAAATTGGGACAAATTGGCTTGTACTTGAACGCTTAGAAACCAGATCTAAAGCAGGAGATTTCCCAACCTTAATGCAGGACTGGTGTTAGACCAGTTATCACTCGAATTAATTTTTGTTTAATCTTTCATCTCGCAACACGCAACAACTGTGCGCATGCTGTTTGCTGAGGAAAAGCTGATTATGACAATTGAAAGAAATTGAAAGAGTGAAGTCCACTCCAACCAATGTTCAAAGCCACTTGAAACTCCCTTGCTTCCAATCTGAAGCTCAGTTTAAACTACAACATGTCCAGGGACGGCATACGCCGCCTGCTGCCTCGTGATTGGCTGATTGTATATTTAAATTTACAAGCTCCTGATTCCCCCTGCTCTGTCTCGTACCCACTGATGCTGTATTCTTGTGCTGTGCCTCCGTGCTGACACTGCATGCTTTCCTCTGCATCCCATTGATTCTGGAGGCCTGAGTGATAGATGGCTTTAATAAAGCAAGGCGCAGTCCCCCCCAAATAAATGAGCGAACTCAGGATTTATTACCAACATCTGCATTTTAAAGGGTCTAAACAGGCTCTAAGGTGGCAAACACACTTTATCCTGACGCTCACGCTGAGTGAAATAAGGCTAAGAGAACAAATAGAGCCTTCAGTCATTCTGTCACTTCTTTCTCTGTTATAACTGCGTTTGATCCTGATACTTACATAATGATTCGAGCTGGTTTGAATTTTCAACATTCCCATTCAAGTGCAGGCCGGTTAGTCACAGGAAATCATCATGTTGAGTTGGTTATATGGCAATTATAAATAGAATCCACAAACTCTCTGATAATCACTCCGCCACTATGCTTCCTCTCTGTTGAAATGAGAATGGTATAAAATTGATGTGTGGACTGAAGTAAAGACAACTAAATATTGATACTCCAGTCTTCAAAATTGTTTCTTGAGATAATTAATTATACTTACCTCTATTATCCTATTCGATACTGCTGAATGACTCCAAATTCCACTGCAAATACTTTACTTATACTTGAGAGATGATTTTAAATATTAATTTTTACTAACCATAACCATAAGTTGACGTCAACTTACCTGAAGTTTGGGGTTCACACAGCACTTCTACCATCATACACTGTTGTTGTGTCTTTTGTTAAGGTGAAGGACCAGTAAAGATATACTTTAATGTCCCATAGGGACAGTAGTGCAACGGTTTGTCCCATTCTTCTTTTGTCCCTTTCTTCAATGCCTGAAATGCAGCACTCAGGAACCCATCTCCAAATCTTGAGCCAGGCTAATGGCCAGAATCACCTGGCTGGGGGGAATTGTGAAAGCTTTGGGTTGATGGGGGTAACCCAAGCTCCTGGAGGAAATCCACATATACAAACTCCACACTGAAAGACCGTCATGGTCCAGGAATCAAACCTGTGAGGCAAGACCACTGACCACTCAGCCACTATGTTGCCACACTTTTACAGCATTATTATTCCTTGGAGGTTTACAAGGTACATTCCTACAATCTCAAACCAGAACTATGTCTTGGTTCATCTTTTCTTACCACAATCTGAATGTGTCTGATCTCCTCCTATTTATATTGTCTGTAAATCAATCCCTTCCCTTTTTTAGACCGTGTCAATCTTGTAAGGTTGAAACAAGACAACTGGACTTACAGTTTTTGACGCATGCCAATTTTGCTCTCTCCATCCGGAGAGTATTCTCATGGAAGTTTTAGGGAAGCCTACAGAATAGCCGTAGTGGTTGTGGATGGTGAAATTTCACTGATATCTGCGTCACATCACTGGAGGGGGCCTGGAGCCAAAGCATGTCTGGGTTATCCTCAGAACGGCTCTGTCACAGGTACGTGACAGCTGGAGCGTGAATCCTCCACGTCTGTTAAGGGCTGGACGCATCAATGTACAGTGTGTCATTTTTGCCATAAAAGTTGCACATTATATTTGACCTTTCCTTTTTAGTCATGGCAGTGCTATGAGCTGCTTAATGTCTGTGATTTATCCGCTCTCGGTGCCAGTGGAGCTAAATCTCTGCTCCCCTTGGCAGCGAAACAGTAGTGTGCATGGTTTAATTTTCGCTCTGAAAGACCGTCATGCTGCAGTGATAACACGGGGCCTGTTTGCCAGTGATTGGACTAATTAATAGCCGCACACATGATCTGCAGCTGTCTGTTGCAGTTACAGCGAAGGGAAAAGAAAAGGGCAAAATAAAGTAGCTCAAACCATGATCTTCAGAGTGCTAACAGTAGGTTACCCTATTAACTTTGATGTGCGCTCTTTTCAGGGTGGATTTTCTAAAGACCTAAATTGGACAAAGGCAATACAGTACCCCAGAATTAGACTCAAAAGTGAGGATTTCCGAGCAGGTTTGTTTTGGCGATGAGAGCCACTGACATCTCAGGACATAATTGCTTACACATTTTCAGATTTCTTTTTTTTTTTTGTAGAACCAGAGCTAGAGTGAGTGGCCAGTTGAATCAAACACAGGACCTTTTTGCTGTGAAGAGAGAGTGCTAGCCGTTTCAACCACCTTACTGAATCTTACTGGCGCTCACTGCGTCTATTCCTACAGTTATTACAACAACTTAAATACTTAACTGAGCTATAAAACACTCCACAATTACACTCTCACATCCTGGTTTCCAAGGATGTTTGTTTATCAGCGACAGTCTTGACATCTGAGTCCATAATTGCAAACAGATTTTTATTTTCTCCCTACTCCCCACGGTTCTTTTACAAATCTGACATGCTGAAAGGTTTACACACGGCTTTCTCACTCTGCAGATGACCCTCTAAGGCTTTATACTATGAGCGCTTGGGTAGCTGTGAGTTAATGAAACAAATGGCATGTTTAGTGCAAGAGCATTAGCCGAGTGCAGCCCTCGTCTCACCGGGGGGAGCCATGTTTGTGCACAGACGAGGATAGTGACAGTGATTAATGGGCCCACTGTAAAGAGGGTAATTTACCTTAAAAGCACTGACTGTCATTTATGCCACTAGGGGGCTCTAAATGAAAAACAACAAAGATGGTTTTAATGGAATAAGAATGAAGTCTTGAAGAAAAAAAGAATAATGTAAAAAGCAACATTAGCGTTTCTGCTGAGCATGTATAAACTGTTTAAATTACAACAGATGTGTATCAAAGGTTAGAGGCATTTGATCTGTATGTAAAGTCACACATGATAACAAAACGATTGCAATATTTCACCTGACTATTTTGACATGATACATTGCATTAAATTAGAACAAGTTGTTCCAAAACTTAAATCGGAAATCTTGGACAATAAAGTCTAAATTAAACATAACCTAAAGGGACTAGATGCAAGTTGGTCGTTTTAATACTCACTACTGCCACCTCAGGTCTAACGCGTAACTGCAGCTTCTATATTAAGCTCGTGCATGACGGCAATGCGACCGGAATTAACACCTTTTTGAGTGACAGTGCAGGATTTTAGAGACAGTTGTGGAGAACAGGTCTGGGCTAAGGAAAAGGAAAATACTAAATTTGAAAATGTTTAAACTCCATATAGTCCCTTTAAGCTTGGATCATGGCTAAAATAATTGTTTTTACTATGTATTTGTGTTTTTTCTTTATATTGGACAAATGGAGGACTTTTGGAGGAGCAACATTCTCTGTGTCTGAAGTGTGCAATTGCTATTGTGAGAACAAAATGTTACCAATATATCGTGCAGCCCTAGTTCAGTTTCAGAGCGGTAGCAGCTTCGTCTCATGTAATACAGTATTACAGTTTTGTATAATGTAATACAGTATTACATTAGTTTCCTCTGTCTTCATTGTGTGTTCTTTCCATACAGTGTTTTTTTTGACACACCTTTTTTAATGATGATAATGTGACGATGACGAGCTAAAAATAGCTCTTTGGGGCTAAAACATGATTAGACGTTTATGAGTTTACGTCAATGAGACGAGACGAAAATGGGAGAAAGTGGCTTAATCTGTTTGTCAAAAGCTATAAACCAATAGATTATTATTATTATTATTATTTAGCCCAATATTTTATTTTATTAATTTATTTCAACAGGGACAATGTGCAAACACATTAATTAAAGATGCTTTGCACCAGATTTAGCTTGAGCTAGTTTCCATCTGTAGTCCCTGATACTTATCGATATTGATTATTACTTTATTTTAAAATGAAACTGACTAAAACCATCACATTTAGAAATGACTAAACTGTGACTAAAACTGAAAGCATTTTCGTCCAAAAGAATAAAACTACAAGGGCTGCCACAAACACTGTTTCCATGTGGGCTGACCCGTACACCGCATGTCCTTTTCCACTCAACAGGTCCACGTCATTATGCATTCCTGTCCTTGTGTGTCCAAAAACACAGCCCCTTGTTAGCAATCCTCCACGTAAATGATTCATAGCGTACAAGCCAGGTACATTTATGCACATGCTGACTTTAAACCCCGGCTGAATGATGTCCTCTAACTCAAGGTCTGCTCTCTCTGAGTGGATATTATGCCTGGGGGTCCGTCTTATTAACAGACAAGAAGGTATTTCCTCCCCCGCTGTGTAATGTTGTTCACACATGTTTCTGGGAGGTTCTTTTTGATGAAATGTGGCATTGGAGAGCCATTAGGGCAGCCAGGTTGAGTCCATGCACAGCCAATGCTAATCTGCTCTGGGACACTCGCGGTCTGGCACTATTCCCCCTGTGGAAAAGTGTCAATGTGCTCGCGGGCAAATCAACACCTCTCATATGTTACACACACACGGGGGGCTCCTTCTAACACTTCCACCTAATCTCAATCTCAGTTTCTCTCCGCCCTCCCCTCCTGGTGCCGTTACGCCAGTCAGTCCTGAGCAGAGATTAAGTGTGTGGATAAGGTCCAGGCTTGTGCAGACCTCTCGTTGGGGCCTTAATGAATACCATTAATTCAATCGAGGGACTTGTTGGCGATGGACGTGCCCTTTGTGCAGACATGATTAAGCAGTGCGATCACTTATCAATGGTAATGAGCTTCGGTAACTTCCGGAGACGACGGCAATAATAACATCTTTGTATGATCATAGTAGGTGTGAGTGGACAATCGCTCGAGAAAATTGTAGTATGTAGGGGAAAATCAGAAGCAATAGATAGCTCAATATTTGTAAGTCTGCTGTAATAGGGTTTTGGAGTCCTGCTAGGTTTACTGGTAGGGGAAGGAGGCAATGCGAGGAAATTATTCTGATTTGTTTGTTTGGTTATACTTGCAAAAGAGTGGGAACATCATATGTATTTTATGTTCATTGGCCTGGGGAAATTTCCTGTGGCTGATGTTTTTGTGTGATAGAGTCATGAGAGGTCAGTAAGAAACACCAAGCTGGACAATTTTGAAAAAAAAAAAGTATTGCAATTCTTTTGTAGGAAGTATAGGCTCTATGCACGCAAATGACACGTGACTTCCAAGTGGATCCTAAGTCAGTGCTTCCGTAACCTGTCTCCGTTATTTCCCTATGAGGTCTTGTGTAACCCCTGACTCACGTTAAGTAGGTAAAGCGAAATTAAAAGTATAGACCAGTTGCTAGGTTCAGTAGGATTACAATATCTACGGTGAATGTGCAATGAAATGGCTGGAGGCAAGGAGTAAATAAGGAAAAGTATTATTTAGTAACAAAATAAAAATAAAGCAGTTCCAGATGAACAATTTTTAACAATAAGCATAGCCGGCCGGCATATGCAACAAAAAATATATCCCCAGTCCCATTGAGCTCAGTTGTCTTTTCTTTAGTCGTATGTCAAGTCAATAGTCTTTATTGTTCAGTTCTTTTTCCTTTAAGTGGTGTTTACGGTGTTACCACTCAGCACTGTAGGACAGAAGGTGGTCCTTTGTAGTTCAATCCCATTCTGGGCACAGGCTCGCCATCTCGTACATGTGTGTGTGAATGTATGGAGGTGGTCACAGGGACCGTAGGCAAGATGTGTGTAGTCGCGACAGCGCTTCTGTCAGTCTCCCCCAGGGGAAACTGAAGCTACTAACGTAGTTTATCACCACCGAGTGAGGAGTGAATGTAAAATGCTCTCATGTAAAGCGCTTTGTGACCATGTCTGTGAAAGGCGCTATAAAAATAAAGATCTTCTTCTTCATCTTTATCCGGAGAGAATCCAGGAAATCCATCCAGGGTTTTCTTAACCATGTAATACTAGCCTGCACATCAATAATGGTATTATTGTTTACAGCTAAATTAAAGTCTGTTATCCTATCTCTTCTTAATTACTATAGCTTTGTAGATACTATTGTTATCTTTTCTCTTATTACCATATTACAAAATATACAGTAATATTTTACATGCATGTTTTTAACTCAAATATCCTTTGTAATACATGCAATAGTTTTTTATCCATGTAAAACAACAAATGCTTTTATCTTTTTATCCCTTTTTTAAATGTTTCAACCATAACATTATGATTAAATATTGTTAACCAATTAGCATATTATTTTTGAAATTAATTTTAACTTTTTGTAACTCAAGAAATGATTTACACTAATGAATTCAGATATTCTCCTTCAAAATCAACATTTCTATCAGTAAACCTTATCTGTGCTACTGGGTTTAGCATTACAGATTAATTACTGTACACTTTCATATAATAAACCAACTTCAAAATAATAATACAACAAATATTCCGAACGAAAAGACAATGTAAATATTTGTTTACATCATTTTCTTTCATAACACGACGACCCAAAAGGTTTTATCTCGGACCGTCTACAGCCTGTCTCGCTCATTCCCAGAGTGCAAAAGGCCAAAAACTAGTGAGTGATCAGGACCAATACCATTTTTCAAGGCCGTGGGAACCCAGGGTGCTGAGGGCGCTGCAGCACCCCCTGGTGGATAGTTTGCAAATTGCAGGCAATATTATTAAATAGGAAATATGCACAGAAAAAGTGGTTTTGGGGTAAACTTTATCCCTCAGCACCCCCTAATTAAAAGTTCTTCCCACGGCTCTGCCATTTTTAACAAATCAAAAGGTCATTATCACCCAACGTGACCGTGAAAACAGGAAAATAAAGTTTGAGTGAGGGGTTCACACTTCCTCTTTTCAAAATAAATGTTTTTCAAAATAAAAGTGCATAAATATAAATACAACAAAAAGGAGAGAAAATTACCCATTTTCTCTACTGGGTTACACCTGTCTAAGAACATAAATAGTTCAAGGAAACATCACTGACAGTGAGATACTGATCCGAAGTGACTCGCTATGTCTCAAAAAATTTATACTAAAGACAGGCTGATTATTTTTTGAGCAGGCTCATTTAAAATCTTAGCTATTTTCATTTTTAATTCATGTTAGCCTTCAAGACAAAAACACACTTACCGTGATGAGCACGGAAGTTTCCTCCAGTGAACTGTTTTCTCCTGATGTGATATTTTAACATGATGCTGTGACTATCCACCAGTAACTCACTCTCTGCCATGTAATCTTCAGCAGTTTTTTTTTAGACAAGACCTCATAGGGAAATAACGGAGACAGGATACGCTTTTGTGCTACTAAAGGTGCGCACAGACCAAACGTGCGTCCACGCCCCATCCGCCTCTAATTGGACGCCAAACATTGCCGCTTCACACTCGCGAGAAACGCCTGTTTGCTGGTACGTGAAGTTTTGCAAGCGTCATAATTAGGAGGCGCAGAGCCTATTGCCTATTGCAATTAAGATTAGGTTTTCAATAAGTTTAAGAATACATTGCGCACATTTTGAACATGACCAGGAGAAGTAAATAAAAACAGTTAATCATAATGTATGTCTTAACCACAGAGTTAGCAGGTTTTATAATAAAATACAGTGGAGAAATTGATATTATGTTTGTAAAGGATATAGTAACATGCAGTTTTTGCATGTTTGTGTTTGCAACCATTAGAATTAGAATTTCAATTTCATTGCAATTATTTCTGCACCACCAAAAGCTAATATTTAGTTCTAGTGCTCTTGCAGGAAACAAGTCTTTTGGGGGAATGGTGCAATAGTTTACAGCAGACAATTTTGATTGAAAACTGTGCTTTCTTATCCATCCATCCATCCATTTTCTCCCACTTGTCCAAATCACATTGCACCAGCCCCTATGGCTCCTCCTGCAGGTGGTGGGTCCACAGAAGGACGGCCTCATGGTTCTAACCGGGCCTGTTGGTCTCTCATAAGGGGCTTCTGAACCGCTCTTTGTCTGACCCGTCACCTAGGACCTGTTTGCCATGGGAGACCCGACGAAGCCCCCGACAACAGAGCTCATAGGATAATTCGGGTGCTCAAACCCTTCCACCACTTTAAGGTGGAAGGGTACTGTGTAACATTTCATCTTGTAAATATATTAAAATACAAGCTTTATTATATATGTTTTTATACATGAAAAATACCTAAAATATAACCGTCTTGAGTGTAAACGGAGCAGAAATGACTTATGCCAAGAGTGAAATTTACGTTTTGTCTATGTTTTCAACTTTACGGCAGTGTAAATGCACTTAAACAACATATAGCCTGGAATGTTCCGCAGAGTGGTTTTAACATTGAAAAAATACCATCAGTCAATCGAAATCGTGCATGTGTTGGTCTTTGAATTCATGCCTCGTCATGATTGTGCTTGATATAGTACCATGGATACTCATTTACCATGTGTTTGGTGATTTCTCTGTCATGCAAATATCCCCCTCATCTGGAATGCAGCATCTGTGCGTCCTCTGCCCTTATCTTTTTAAATAATTCAAGCAACACACAGCCACCATTCACTTTTTATGAACCCCGTGTGGCAGATCAAGGCACTTTCTGCTGTCCATACCCTGTCTCCCTCATGCACCCTTAGCTAGGCCTTGCTTCATTTCGCATTGGCTTGCAGTATGTGATGCTATAACCCCCATGTTCACTTGTGGCCTTTTTTAGTAATGAGCGCTGCGGCTATTAGAAGGATTGTGCCGCCTCAACAAAGAACTACTGTCTTTAAAAATGCTGTGATTCATAGTGCACGGCATTAAAGTGCACGTTATAAGATAAACCCCAAGGTCAAATTCCTAGATGTCTTTGGAAAGCCATAGAAACAAACACAAACAAATAAGCCATATAGGAAAGGACTAGCTCTGAATGATGCTTTCCTCCTCCTCCTCTCATCGCTTCCATAATGCTATTAAAAGTTGGAGCCTGCAGGCCACAAAGGTTTTACAGAGGATTATTATTTCAAGCTTCCCACAAAATAACTAATTCTTTATCAAAGAGCCGGACCGACGAAACTGTAACTAAACTGAATAGTGTTGGAGGCTATAGTGTCCCCTCTCTGTTCTTTTCAAATGAACCGTTGCAGAAGGAGATAGGAGCTCAAATACACTTAGAGACTATGCTATGCACAGGGAAATTAGCATTAAAACTTGTAAAGGCAGTGGTAGAGATGACTAATCGTATCCAAAGGTTGGTGGTTTGACCCCAGCTCTGGCCAGTGCATACTCCTTAGACAAAAGACTTAAAGCAGTACTAAGTAACTTGTTTACCTTAATAAATCCTTTTCGTAGTCCCTCTGGGGGTAATACAACTGTTAATGGGATGATTGGGGGGGTCTTTCATCTCCCCCGGTGTCTCTGGCCAGAAAACCACAATTGCAACTTCGCTGCCTACGGGTCGGAGGCACCAATACACACTAATGGAATCACAAAGAAGAAGCCAACAGGCAAACGGGCAAAGCTAACTGCGGGCTAGCACCACTTAAACAATATTTATAGCCAAGTTTGAGTGAAAAAAATTATCTCCATCGTGTAATTGAATGTACAATATCCCAATCTCCCTTTGTCTTTTCTGTCAGCGTAGTATTTACTCTCACGGACAATTAATAGGTAAAAAAACATGCTACAACACCTGCAGTGGCGCTTATGGCCTCTAGGGGCATGCGTTACTTAGTACTGCTTTAACCTGCCTTGGCTCTAGTGTCTATTTACACCTGTCTGTGAATGCTATGTGTTTGCCAATGCCAGACAACAAACACAAATTAGCTGATGCTACAATCCATGTGGCGTATTTACATGCATGCATCACGTGTTCATTAACAGTGTTAATTTTGACAACATATTTTAATTTAGTTTTAGTCTTAGTCTTTTGACAAAAATGTAATTGAATTTTAGTCGAGATTTAGTCAAAAAAATATCTTTAATTTTACTAAATTTCGACTAAATTTAAGACACATTTAGTCGACTTTGTATTTATAATATTCATTATAATCATATTTAATCAAGGTCCTCTGCTTCATGGAGCTGCTCCCTCATGAACAAAGCTCAGAGCTGTTCCTTTGGCAGTGAATTTACATGATATGAGGCTCTTTCAGACGGTCAATAGAAAATTGGATGATATTAGTCTCTCCTTTTCATATTTATTTAGTCTTATTTTAGTCAACTAAAATATCTGAACATTTAAGTCATAGGCGCATGAAAAAGTTTTAATTTAGTTTTAGTCCAATTTTAGTCGTCAAATTTGACTAAAATTAAGACTAAATATTTTAGTCGACGAAATTAACACTGGTGCTATCCCGACTAAATCCAATAACTTATTACAATTTGGTCATAATTATGCCTGATCAGATAAAGTTAAATTCCTTCTATTTGTCTAACATTTGCAATCCAAATTTGTAACTTACTCCAAAATTATATATGTACTGTAAGTCACACTATTGTGTTACTACTTCAACCGCTCAATCTGTTATTCTTATACTACAACTTTTTTTTCTATGATCACTTATTTGGGGTCAATGGAAAAAACAAAAGTTTCTTCTCACCTTGATGCTGCATAAGGCTTTCCAAAAATGCTCTCCTGGCATTTTTTTATGTTCTGACATAATATGAGAGTATATTGCCCTGGACTGTCCCTTTTGTTATTTTTTCCCATACTCCTGTAATGCAATTTCGGGACAACAATATGGCCCCCGCTGCTCTGTATTTGTCCTGTGTGTTTCTAGCTCCTGATTGGACGAGTTCTTCTGCAGCTTCGGCATTTCTATTCACTGCGTCCTGTTCCAATAATGAGAGTCAAAAGCTGAGGCGCAAAGTGTTCTCGCTGCTCTGGTCAAAAGAAAAATGACGGTACCCCATTGTAGATGTATTTTCTTCACACTCTCAGGGCTTCCCTGGAACTTTATGGCTACAATTTCTTTTTGGAAGATGATGGGAATGATATTGTCCAGACCAGTGGTTACAATTTGTGCTGGCGACCGCACTGGAGCAGTGTTTTCAAACATGACTAGATCTTCATCTTTTCCTTGGTTTGTTCCAGTAGTTTTTTTGAACGATATGGGAATACATAAACACAGGGATGTAAACATTTTATTGAGCGCCCGGCTTGGTCCCGTGGTACAGCGAGTACCAAAGGGGAAACCATAATGCATGCGCACGCTTCCCAGAAAATGTGCTCCACTGTTTAGTCCTGGCTTTATAGATCTGTTGAGATATGAATACCGTTGCACTGAGCCATTTAAAATCATTGTACTTTCATCGCCAAGGAATTTTAATCCAGGCAGCAAAGATATCAGCAAAGATCAGTTATACGGTTTAGATTTTGTAATTATTTATGTCAAATCAAAGATAATGTGTGTGTAAGATTTACCAAAAAAACAAAACAAACAACAATCTTTGTATGTTCAAATCGATTACTGATTCTACTGATAACAATCGTTATGTTAACATTTCACATAATGTAAAAATTGTTTATGTTTACACAATCAACTTCAGAAAAGCATTCTGTAACGCAATTAGAAAACACAAAGCTCCTCGCAGTTGGGTTGCCGGATACTTTTGGCTAAACTCACTATGCAATAATCATAAAAGGACTCTCTGATGTTCACTTCCAAACTTCCTGCACCTGTCCCCATAAACAAACATGCATGCGTCATACCCTGCCTTTTATGTTTGATGCTGGTAAAAAAAAAAATAGAAAAGAAAATATTTGATTGGATTCCAGTTTTATATAGATTGAATTATTATTCACAAAAGTCTGCAGTCTGATCTCCTAATCCCACATGTAGAACAAGATTTCTACTGTCCGATGCTTTTAGCGCCATATCCCTCCCACACTGTAGCCACTGATGTAGGCTTTAGAGAATAAATACAATTATTTTTTACTTACCTTTGTTATTCAACTTAGGCCATACTTTTTAAGACTCATTGCTCATTTGTAGTAAAAGGTGGCTTTTAAAAGAGTGTCCTTGGCTGCCGGTTACTGTCAGTGTCTAAAAGACTTTTTCCACACTTAAAGGACTCCAACAGGAGCTCTAGTGCACCTAAAGAGCAGAACTGAGCTGGGGACTTTTATATTTGTCGACTTTATGAAGTTGGAGAGAGGGCTTTGACAAACAAGTGGTCCCCGACCACTGTAATAGAGATGATAATATTGCTGTTAAAATGAATGGCTTAAAGAGTAGCTTTAATTTTAAGACAGCAGAAGTCAAGTACATCATTCTTGTTGGGAAGGCCATGAATAGATCGTTAGATTCTGCAGTTTTTGAGAGGAGCTGCCAATAATCTCATAGAATAGAATAGATAGAAATATAGAATATAGAAAATAAAATTACGATTAAGAACTTATGTACCACTTGGTCTACATTGTATGTTATTATTAAACAAGTACTTGTTTCTGATGTCGGGAAGTTACATTCTTTAATAAAGCAATAATGCAAAATAAGCCTTTTGTTGTTATTTCAGCAAATTGTGTGAAGTCTTAAAAATACAAATCAGGGTCGAAATCAGAAACAAAACAAGGCTAAAATTGAAGTAAATCATGACCACAACTGGACCTTTGGCACATTTATAAGTTGCTTTTAAATAAATCAATCTCAGCCAGATGTGGTTATAGATTCTTGCATTATGGATATCGCACCTAATATTGCAATAATAACAATTGGATGATAGATTGTACAGCCCTATAGGAGAAGATTTAATCTTAATCTTACATTATGTTTAAATTAATATTTTTAAATCTTTTGACTTCTTTTCACTCACTTTGGAGTTATTATATTTTGTAATGTGTATATTTTGTGTATATGTCCACAAGGTTATCTGAGATAATGAATGAGTTCTTTGTAGTAATTACTTTTTTCCTCATCTGGACTTTAATAAACTCTCAAAGAATAACAAGATTAAAGGAAGTGCTTTATTTGTCATTATACAATTGTATAACAAAGTTAATGTCTCATTGAAGGTCTAAGTGATCCAAATATATGTATTAACAGCTTAACCAATAAGTTTGTATGATTATTACATCTGAATCAACTATTTGCCTGTACTTCTCTAAGTCTTTATCCATAGGAAGGAGCAGAGCCAATGTTTGGAAGGCTGATGATGTCAAGAGAGACTTAAATGTCAAGTGCAGGTGCAATTGGAGATAACAGAGGAGTAAGTAAAGTAAGGGGAAGCACAGCCAAATGGAAGAAGTGAGTGAGCTGCAATCTGATTTATTCATTTTGTCCTTGAGAGAGACGGGTAAAAAAGTGATGGGGCCATTGAACAAGAAAGACTGTTTTGTCTGTCGTAATCAATGCAACTCCTATGACATCATCCTCCTTATTTGAGAGTTATTTCTACTTTACCCACAAAAGCTTAATAACAGCACGCGATGTTTAATAAAGCTGAAATAAATAAAGCTGTCCCTCCGCTCGCTGCAAAGTCAGATCCGAGATGAGTGTGAGGCGGGCGGGGAGAGAGGCAGCAGCCCTCCGCGTTGGACACCTCTCGCATGCGCAACTTTACAAAATGAAAAGGATTTCCTCCACCAGAAACTGTCACATTGGTTGCGAAGAAGTTGCAGAGTTATGCAGTTGCGAATAAACAGGAACTGGAACATCTGCGCTACAGTTGCAGGATTCTTGGAGGGGCTGAATTGATGATAGTTTGCTGTGCGCCTTGTTTGTGAAATGTGCTCCTTCTGTTTTGGACTGAGCTGTTCACGGGGCGCAGCAATGCAAAAGGGAAACACAAGAACATCGCGGATGCTCTCTTCATTGATTAGGAGGTAAACACAGCACAGTGGCACGTACACACGTTGTAAATAAAGCCTTTTCTCACTTTGTTAGCGTAATAAATGCAGTCGCTCATATCGTGTGCGCATTGTGCAACTGTGCCACACGGTTTGGATGGACATGAAAGTGTAAGAGTGCCCTTAAAGGAGATCGAGCGAAGGGATTGCAGCAAGCGCTTGTTGAAGTCAGTGCCCTTGTAGTACACACCTCTGCCGATCCCCCTTTAACCCTAAGCGACGCCCTCAGACGAGCGGCGAAAGCACTAGCACAACGTGGTATATGCGCAAGATCGAAAACTCGCTATGACTAAGATCTGTCCCTAAAAGTACGACGGAGGCTAATCAGCTATGTGCTAACTTATGGACATAAAACACACAACCTTAAATAAAGACACATCTAGTATCAAGCATTTACTGTTTTCTTTCTAGTAAAATATCCACGCAGGGTTCGGTAGTTAGCACATTATTTCGAAAAACCAATGCCTAAAATGAATGGGACTTTATTATAGGTTTATTATGGCTCTATTGTACATGTTTTTTTAGTGGTAGGGGAGACTGGAGTCTACCTGGAGGAAACCTACACAGACCATAGAAATAAATTTGACACAAACACGGGAAAAACATGCAAACTCCACACAGAAAGGCCTTCTGTGAAGCTAGATCAGATGTTGTAAATCAAATTTTGTAATTTATATTTAAAAACCAGACTCAGTTCATAGAGGAGCGCTTCGAGTGCCCAAAGCAGGTAGAAAGGCGCTATATAAATGCAACCTTTTTTTTAGAGGACATTTTCAATGTAGATTTGAGAGGCTAAGCTAATATAAGAATGTATACCAGAACGTGTTTGCAAAGGTCTAAACTATATGGTTAGCCAGTTCTATATCTGAGACGGGCACATGGAGACAATATATTTTGTTGCTTTGATGGTTGAGTGAATCTCATAACTGGAAAGTTGGTGGTTCTAATCCTGCTCCCTGCAGGTGTCGTGTCTGTCTACCGCAGGGCAGCTGTGACTACAATTGCTACTTTTATTTAGATTAATCTGGCAGCCCTTTCTTACCACTGGGGTTGAAAATTACGGGAATTTTCAACAATGGACATTTTCCAAGGAATTTATGGTGGAAAATAAACTGGAAGTTAACACGAAAGGTTGCTTCTTTACAGACGTATATAAACTGAAGCATAAACATTTGATATGATAGTTATAACTGAAATATCTGTCACAGTAGAAATTAAAAGACTCAAAGAAATCATCTTCGTCATATCTGACACCAGGGTTTGAAGAGGACAGTGTTTTAGGTTGTGGCCGATACAAAGAAGAGCTTTTGGAAATGGAACAGACACACTCCATGTTTGTATCCATCTTGCTTTTATTCACCAAGTGTGTGCAGTATTACAATATTATATTGTTTTAAAAATCTATAATTTAAGTCTGTTCTGTTTAATGCAGCTCTGTGTCAGACATATGTCACATACAGTATTGGTCAGCATCTGCCATGATCTGAGACAGGTGAATTAAGCAATCCATCCATCCATCCATTTTCTTCCACTTGTCCGTTGCCGGGTCGTGGGGGCAGCCGTCTGAGCTTCCAAAATCACATTGCACCAGCCCCTGTGGCTCCTCCTGCAGGTGGGGGGTCCACAGAAGGACAGGCCTCATGGTTCTAACTGGGCCTGTTGGTCTCTCATAAGGGGCTTCTGAACCGCTCTTTGTCTGACCCGTCACCTAGGACCTGTTTGCCATGAGAGACCCTACCAGGGGCACCAAGCCCCGACAACAGAGCTCCCAGGATCATTTGGGCGCTTAAACCCCTCCAGGAGGGGAATTAAGCAATCACAGTTTGATAAAACAAAATCATTATATTATATGAAATGTTGTCATTTGTCCCAAAGGACAAATTATAGGTTTAGGAAAGTGTTATGATTTGACCTAACATTACGGTCTCCACACTTCAGGTCTGGGGCATGACATTACTCAAACATAATTAATGGGTATCTTATAGTTCACCAATGATTTATTCAACAAAAAATGCAAAATTCTTTTTTTTTTTTTTGAGAATTCAAAAGTGTCCGGAAAGTTTCTGGGAATGTATCAGGAATTTTCCGCCCCTTTAAAACCCTACTTTTTACAGCACTGTTACCTTTTCATTCTTACAGTATTTCCACCTTTTCCTCGTTGATAGCAGGTAAGCTCCAACTTTTCTAATCTACTGCTGTACACACTCGCTCACAACTCTGTCCTCCTCCTTAGGCAGTGGAGCGAAGAAGAACAAAAAGCCAATATCGTTTCATGTGTTGTCAGAAATGGAGGTTGTTTTTTGGACCAGCCTTGTATTGTTTTTTCTCTTGCCAAACTCTGGTGCAGTGTATAAATCCCAAATCATAGCGCTTGCATCTAAAATGAATGGAAAGAGGAGAAAATATTGGTCTTCTGCCATGTTTGTCGGATTTGTTATTTGAGCTGTGGTGGAGCTGGAGACCCTGGAAAGAATTCATTTTTGCCACACAAAGCAAACCCTGCAACCAATATAATGACGAGAATGTCTGGCCCCTGTTGGGAATTTAATTGGCTGAATATTTACACTAGCCCTGCAAATGGAGCTAATCCTGATCCGATTCCATTAAAGTATTACAGTGTTGTGCGGTGCAATGTGCTTGGTAAGCATTTTTGGGGTTATAATGATGTTTTATTGATCGTGTCACTAGGCATCATATAAGGAGGGAGATCACAGGGAGGATGGAGTTGTCAATGCAGTCTTCAATCAGTGGCACAGTGAGGGAGAGGCAGATGGTGTTCTATTGATCCAAAGAACGCTCTCTTCCGCGAGCGCATAGCTCAATATGGACACAGCACAAACCCAATCTTTTGTACATCTGTCCACAAGGTCTGGCCACTGATACGCTGTGTTTACACTGTTGCTACCCATCAACAGCATTATGGTATGATGAGTTTCTGCAAAGCAGGTTTCATTAAACACATTCCGATCATACTTGGATGCTTTGTTAAGACTGCAATTATCTGATGGCGCATTTGTTTAACCTCTCAGTCTCCGCTTTAACCGAGCACACTTTCTCCAGATCAGTTTGACCCAAATCTAAAAGCTTCTCGACTGGCGTTTACAGCCTGTAGGCCAGTGTAACGCCTGATTTGAAAGCTAAGACCCACAAAACAGATCTAAGAGTTTTCGTTGCGTTGTGGTCACTTTTTGGTTGCCTGTTTTTGCTGCGTTTTTTCCACTTTTTTGTTGCCTTTTTTATCACTTTTTTAATCCTCATTTACGTCTTGTTTTTGTTGCTAGTTTGACGTTATTTTATTTTTTATTTTTTAATACGATTTTAGATTTGAGTAAAGCCAAACTGGAGAGAATGTGCTCAGTTCAGGTGGGGGGTAAGAGGTTAAAAATGTACTGGTTTAATAGCTTTACCACCTTTCATTTCAATGCTTATCACTGCTATAGATAAATGTTGACAAAGTTTACGTGCAGTAAAATAAACACATACACACAGCTCTTTCTGTACAATTTATTTACAAAATATAGTAAAATTTGTCTGTACAGTGTCTCTATGAGGCTCAGCAAAGAATGCATGCATCTGGCTCTTTTCACTCACTACTTTACACCCGGTGAGTCTGATTCGGAGAGTGAGACTTACAAAAAGAGTGATTTACAAAAGAAACGCCTGGCCTGATTCTAGCTTTAACCTAAGGTCAGCTGTGAGTAAAAAGCTCGTCAAGCATCACTGGTTCACATGCAGTTCCTCAATAAAAGAAAAAGAACAGATTGTTCGTTTTAATATAATTCATGTTGTAAATGTACACAGTCTCAGCTCTGTTTTGATTCACATTATCATTGTATAGAAAACTATTTATTCATAGGTTATTATAATAATCTTTCTAAATCCTATGAAATCACAGTCTTTTGGAAATAAAACATTACAGCAATATGGAAATGTGCTAAGCTTCAGGATTCTCCCTGTTTCATATATGTGTTCATTTTTTTAGGTACTAAGTGAAGTCACCAAACACAGTAATGCATCATAAAGAATGGCAAAGGAAACGTAAACCACAGTTGACTAAATGTGCAGTGCGGAAGAAAATAGTGAGGTGTCTTTGCGACTGGAGATACTTCGGAGCATTACTGTTGTCCTCGAATGGGTTTCAGTTCATTTACAATTGAATCTATGGACCTTGGTTTGGTTTACTTTCATATACAGAATACTAACAACTTTAGGGATTCAACTTTTTCGAAGTGTCCCAAATGTAACCCCCCCCCCCAAATGGAAGTCACAGGTTTTGCACGCCCCAGTGTCAAACAAACTGACTCTTGGCAGTATAGGAAGTGCAGCTCACGTCCTGCTCTGTGGGGAATGCTGATCCTCCTCTCGTTTTCGTAGACAGCAGCAGCACTAGGTAATACAAACAATTTGGACGTTTCCCTCTTAAGGTCTGTCTCTTAAAAGTGGAACGCCGTCACTAAAAGTGACTCATAATAGTATAAAAGCTAGCATCTTTAATACCCAGTGTTATACAGTGCACTGCAGTAAATCTAATAAACACTGAAAGACACAGACCAGCGAAAACCTGGCAGCAGAAGGATGAAGTATATCAGATTATAACAATTACAACAAATTGATTCCACATATAGTATTTGTCTTCTATGGCACTTCAAAGTGTGCTTAGGATTGCAAATGATGGCTTTAGTTCATTCTGTCAGTCAATGTTGGACTCTTTAAATCACTGCACCATTCTTCTGGTTTCTTTGTGTTTTTTCAAGCAAAAAAAGCATGTTTGTTTGTGTATGAGTTGCATTGATTGGACTCAGAGTTCCATAAGGCACTGAGGAGAAAAAGGCTCTTCCCTTGACCAGTCTGTCGTGTCATCTCTGCAGATTATCGTGCTGTTGTCCGAGCGGGGAACTGGATCTCTTAGCTGGATCCCACAGAGCTGTCTTTTTTACAGTACATGTAAGTAGTCACAGTAGTAAGGGGCAATGGAAATGTTTTCCCAACCTGTGGAAAACAACAGCAGCCAGTTCAGTCAGGGCCAGACAGGATCTGTGCTGAAGACAAGATCTAAATTTAAAAAGGACGTTGTAAACATGATGAATCACAATCAAGAAAAAAACAATAAAACCACATCTAAAAATGGTTAAGTGCATTTTAGATCTTTGTAGAAACTGAGGTTTCTACAAAGATTGTTTTCTGATGCTGTGATCAGTCAGTTTCGCGTCCTGGAATAACCCCATGTAATATTTTCATCCGAATTGACAAACTAAACAGTCTTAACTTGTTTTGCTTGTGATTGCCTTTAAATTTATTTTGGCTGCTGCGGGCACTCAAACCTAATTTATTTCATCCACTGTGCAGATAAAAAAAGAAAAACATCTACAAGGCCACATACACACCAGGAAACACAATTTAGGACAATTATTGTTTATGCATTGCTCTCACCAAATGTGGCTGACTGTCTTTACAACAGACAACTTAATACACTAATACAAAACTCAGTGCTTATAAGGTCACGAGGTCTATAACAGTGGTTCGCCAACATCAAAATATAGTGAACATTATGTAGTTGGTTAAGCCTATAGAAGTAAATTCTCAAATATTTCTGTTGATTTAAGAACTTTACATAAGGTTGAATGTTAAAAACTATCAAAAATAATTTCTTTGCAAAGTCTCGCCGCCTCACGAAATGGCGACCCAGTTCCTTTCCCGACCCACCAGTTGGCAACCACTGCTCTAAAATATTCATTACTTTTGCTTGATTTTTACACTTTGTTGCACTTGAGCTTTGTTTTGCGGCGACATGACAACCACAAACAACTTAAACAGCCACTGTACCAAACGTGAATAATTAATGCTGCACTAAAGAGAGCCGTAAATGATTCATGCGGCACCGTGCCCCGGGACCGGCGGCTCATCAACATACCTCTATATCTTAACGCTCTCGGTTCCGTAGACGTTGTAGCCTTCTCTGTATGTGGCAAAGTTCTGGGTGTTGGTCGGGGGAGTCGGCTTAAAGTTCTGTGCCGTCTTGGCCAGTTTGAGCCGTTTGGTTTCTTGCCGTGACTTATAACAGAACTCTATGAGGGCCACCATCATGGCGAGCCCCAGCCCTCCAACCAGAATATAGAAGACCCCTGCCACATTGCTTAGGCTCAGAGCACTTGTCTTGTCCTGGGGGCGAGTGCAGACCAACATTTAGGGTTTTGCAGTGGAGAGAGGACACAGAGTAAAACACATGAGCTATCCTTACAGCTTTACCCTGACAACTTTTGAATGCTACAAGCTACGTGGTAAATCAGCATAGTTCTAGCACAATGAAAAGAGTACTGCGTAATACTAAAAAAAGCACATCACTTATGCTTCTAAATATCTCTAGGTGAATGCAGAAATGTGCACTATTCTGTTGCTATAATGTCCTCATCTTGACCATGTTAGGAAGCTGGTCAGTATCGCATAGGTCGACCCCCTAAAAAAAAGTCCCTATCCTGTGTCTCCATAGCGACTTGTACGTATAACGGTTACAGCATTGTCATACAGTACAGTCAAATCTATACTAATTTGTAAATATTTAAAATAAGTCAAAAAGATCAGACCATTTTGCTGCTGCTTACCTACCAAGCATATTCATCAAAAATTTGTTCATGAGAGTTTTACTATTTGCACTTTTAACCCTATGAGTTTTTGGCTTTCCGTTATCTCTCAATGGGTTAAATTATTGGTTTATTAGATTCCTTTTGCTTCGTCTGGTGTGGGGGGAAAGCTCCCGCGGGATTCAGCGAGCACCCCGGGGCGCTCTCTCTCCCTTTCTTGTGGGAAACACACACACACCGGTTGGATTTGAGTAACACGCTATGCCAAAAAGCGGAGAGGGGGGAAGGGGGGGGGGGGGGGGGGGGAGGGGGCCGTGCCGGTTCCTCACGCCACAGGAAGTCGAAAGGAATCCAACAGACGGGGCTTTCCACTATGCAAACTAGTAACAACGCAAATAAATCAAATTTTCATTAACAGTTTGGTAAATAGGAACAGCAGCATAATGGTTTCAAAGTATCATGGATGTCAAAGAGTGGAAAATGAGGCAAAAAAAGAGCATTTATCAACAACTGCTGTGATTCAACTTTAAATGTATCAATAAGGCATGCTATTTATTTCCCCAGAGCATTAACATTACACAAGAATGGCTTTTCTCTATTGTAAAAAAAAAAAAAAAATGGTATATATATATTTTTTTGTATCTTAGGGAAATGGAGACTTGAGTCAAAGCCACGTTTAACTGTTTGCAGTTAGTGGCGTGTTTTGGAGGGGAAAGAAATAAAAAATAACTAAAATAAAAAAATAAAATAATGTGCAAATAAACACAATGTACACTACAGATGTCATAGAAGTCTTGTTTTGCATATGAAAAGTAATGCAATTTGGAATCAAAAGACCTGCAGCGACTGACCTTACTTCCCGAGTCCTTGGTTCCACATTCACCCTTATCGTACCACCATTTGTTTTTCAGCTTGTCTAAGATGCCTTGTTCACTGAGTTTCAATACTGCAAGGTTTACAGGAGTTCTTCACGTGGGAAATAACATAAATAACATTATATTATGTTATTTTATGTTATTCAACTGTTTAAACTACTAACATACTTAACAAAAGCGATAAAGCAGGGATCCTGGCTGGAGTCAACATAACAAGAGAGAACAGGCAAATGTCTAACCCCATTTTTTACCTGGAAAAAGCCCTAATCTAAAAGCCAGGACCTACCCATATCGCTTTGAGTAATCGGCAGACGCTGTTTGCATGGCGACGTGCAGGTAATCATGTCTGCAGGTCTATGAATATCAAAAAGGCACATTTGGTTTGGAAGAGAAACATTCCTTGTGTGAAGTGTCCACATGGCATTTGCACGGTTTAGTCAAACAGGAACTTTGTCTTACCAAAGAGAACAAAAAAACATTCTATATGGACTTTGTGGACTACAGGGTGTGTGGATTTAATTGGGGATTTTATGCCTGCCTTAAAAGCTGAAAAATATTAAAAAAAAAAGTTAAATTTTAGACACATTAGATTATTGACAAACTACAGTATATTTTGAAAATTGTCTGAAAGTGTGTTATGTTGACACTTTGGAAAGCATTTCTGCCCCTGCTCCCGCTGAAATGGAAGAGCAGATTTGCAGTAAAAGAAAACAGCATGTCGATAAATGGGTGACTTGGCTGCTCTCGGGGAACCAAAGCCCCTGGAGGGATCTGAGCGATGCATAATGCACTTGCAGAAGATTACACCACTGTATGTCCCCCATAGCCAATCCAAAGCACCCGAGTGTGAAGCTTCGGACCATTGTCTTGGCTCACGGAGACATTGATTAACAATGCAATTACCCCGTAACATGCTCTATGTCTGAAACTCAATCTAAGGCAGCCCTGTGTTTTTTTTGCCCGGGGCCAGAGCAGGCGCGGCGGTGGTAACAGTGAGTGAATGTTCTGCAGCCTGCGTCTCCTCCTGAGTGTCACAGATGTAAGCAGGACGGGACAGATTAGGAGAACTCCGGGCTTCTTTTCCCTCCGCCTCACCTGAACTGGGGCCATCGCATGATATACTGGGTGGAAAATAATAACCCATGACATTGGTAGAATCGTAATACAATACAACAATAATGTGCAGTTATTTCACTATAGCAGTATAGGCCTATATCTGCTCTGGTTCTCAAACTGGTACATGTCCCGATTTGATCTTGGTACTTGGAAGTTCAATTATTTTACTATGTGTTAAACGTTTGAGAACCACCAAAACAAAACCAGAGCAGGGATGTGCAATCTCTGGTTGTTTTTCTTTTTCTTTTATTTGAAAAACCTGTCAAAGTGTCTATATTAAAAATGTTACAATAATGTCTCGCTTTTATCCTCATTTGTCATTGATGTCCCACAGCTTTCTTTAATAAATGACTTTTGGAGTGCAATGACACTATCTGCAGGCCACTAGTCCTTGCACTTTGCCTGTAATCTCGCCTTAAATCACCATGTGTAATGACAGATTCATTTGTCATCTAACTGGACCTGTGTTATTAAGCACATAATGCCCCGGCCTTATGTGTAATTTAGCAGAAACAGCACATAGCCTTGTGGCTTTTAATAGCACTGAGGTGCCAGTTAGTTGTCATGGTTGAGCTGGGCCCTACACCATTAGCCGCCATTGTAAAGCCATCATTCATCATTTGACCACAGAGGAAGGAGAAATCTGATGGTCAGCGAGGTTGGAGCGAGGTCAAAGCCAGTATATAATAACTGGACTGATATAAAGCAGGCGTCCGGCGCGAGTGGCTTATCAGACGAGTTGATAAAAATGACACGTTATTAATTAGACTGCGCTATTGCCGACGACATTAAGTCCCCGAGACTCTCTTTTCCTCTGTCTTCCCCCCTCTCTCTCTCTCTTCCTGAGCTAAACGACCATTTTCAAACATTTGTGCACTTTATTATGTTGGCTTTAGCGCTCTCGGGGTCCGGGCCAGTGTCAAGCACGCGGAGCAGCTGCGCAATCAATTACGGCAAAGCCATCTTTTAGAGGATTAGCCAAGTTTACCTTAATGTGACGAAGACGTTATACGGTCTCCCTGGAACAACATATTCGAATACATGGGGGTATAGTAAGTGCGCGCAGGAGTATACACTGTTTTATAGACAGAATCCTATGACTCACAGATGATGTAACGGACAGATGGACCATGCTTATTAAGTCACTACATCTGCAGGGCATACTTACTAATAACTACTTACTGCAAAAAACAAGGTTGAACAAAATAAGAAAAATACATGTTTTGAGGTGCTGTTTAGACACAAAAACAGGACTGTAAAAATCTAAATAAAACTACACTGGTACTTGATTCATCTTCTGTACTCAGTAGTTGAAGTGGACACTGGACTTCTTTTTTGCATACAATTGTGTCACTATAATTGGGATTATGAGGTATTTCCTCACCAAAAAGGAGGGTCTAAGGCAAAGACAATTATCCACCTGTCGCTTCTCTCTCGATTGATGGACTTTAGGACATCATATCTATTTGTGTGTTTCGCTGATTGTGGATTATCAAACGTCTCTTATGTTTGATCAAATCAGGGACATCTGGACAACAAGCTTTCAAGAAAGTTCTCTTTGATCTGACAAAAGCTCCTCAGTTTGATCAGTGCTGTACACGCCCCGCTCAGACACACCGTGCTGGTCAAGAAAACATACGAACTGTAAAAATGTGGGGTTTAGTTACATTTGGTCAACTGCAACAGCCTCGCCGATTACTCTGCACTATGGTACCCGATTGTGGTGACATCGAGGCTGACCTTGGAGTCACCTCCCCCGCTGCCGCACTCTCCCTTGTCGTACCACCATTTGTTTTTCAATTTGTCCAAGAGGCCTTGCTCATTCAGTTTTAAAACTGCCAGGTTAACAGCATTTCTTGAAACGATAAAACATAACTTGTAAGAAAATGCAACAGGTCCTAATGGAAAGTAAGCACCATAATTAATGCGGTAGAATAGACTACCATCTTCATTGTTAAGGGGCTTAGGCTGGTCTTAAATTAAAATGTTCCGGGACAGGACAAATTGTTTCAGAATTTTAGGGGGTAGTAAAAGTATAAGGTATAGACAGAGTTAAATCTTGGAAAAGGTGGCATGAAGGGTCACGTTGTTTAGAACTGAAGTGTGCGGGATGGGGACACTTGTCATTGAGAAGAAAAGTAACAACAACAAACATCATGCAATTAACATTTGTCACAAGTGACAGCGCAGCTTTTAAAGGCTAAATTGAAAAACCATTGAAGTGTTAAATTAAAAGTGACAACACAACAGTCAGGTAGGACAGCACACGGGACAGAGGGAGAGATCCAAGGGGAGAGAAGAGTAACAGTAAGAGACAGAAGTGTGTAAGGCTTTGTTAGCTTTATCCTTATTATGTGCACTGATTAAATTAGCATGTATTTATTGTGTATCATAAATCTATAGAAAACATGTTTCAATTGTAGTGTGACATACTACCGTTACCTCGATGCCCACAACAAAACAAGAGGAGGAGGAAATGACAGGGGGACATCAGGGTAGGTGGAATACTATAACAACATGGACAATATTGTTATATTATCCCACCCACCTTAATGCGGAGCGTTTGGGCGTGGCGATGCCGTAGCCTTTGGAGTCCAGGTTCCCGCCCACTTTCATGGTGTCACAGGGCTTCCTCTGCTCGATGTACTCGTTCATGGTGGACTCCAGGAGGAAGGCGAACTTGCCCTTTGACTTTCGCACTCGGGCGACGCCGTCTGGAGTGGTCTTTACAAACACTGAGGGCTCAGCCGATTTCATGTAAGACCACATCTTCTCATACACTGCTATTTTGGAGCGCTGTTTGAGAGAAGACAAGGAGAGGGGACTTAGAGAACACGGTGAGAAAACATTCGGAAACGGCTTCGATTTTTGTGTATAATGATCACCATATTAAAAGTGCTTCAATGAAGTACTTATAGACATCGTTGAAAAAGGATGATATCTATACATACTCCCACAAAAAAAAGGGAAGTGGAGAAAAACATTTCTTGGGGATGTATTGCATGATCATTATGAACAAGAATCCATTTAAGTCTCAATGAAGCACTGGATGTACATACACAAGAAAGGAAAGACAAAACACTTTTAGATAACCTTTTATGAGCCTATAATCAATGACAGCAAATATATATAAACAGCATTATAGTTAGCGAAGCATGGGATTATTCCACCGATAATACCTTATAATTCGAGATTAAAGTGGACATATCATGCATAATTGTAATGATGCACTGATCCAGATTTTTTGCAACCGATACCGATACTGGGTTTTGAGTATCTGCCGATACCCGATATTTACCGATACCACTTTCTTAAAAGTGTCTTTGTCTAAGTGAAAAATGTAATTGACTCTTTTCTCCATTTTAAAGGCACACTGCGTAACATTTTGGACTATACTGTTGCCATCAGTACAAAACATGCTCCTAATGACCAGTTCGACACAGAATATGCTATTATTCCAGTGGGTAATCAAAGAATGGGTTTGGATGAGAACCTAACCGGTTTAAATCTCTTTATTCCACATCTCTATGGAGACGAGCTGGAGAAGTACTAAATCCCGGTAAAATTACAGTCATATCTTAGGAGAGTCGCACATGTTTGTTTGTACATTTATGAGGTATTTTTCAATTATGACAATATCTGTTATAAAATAAAAGCTTGTTTTTCAATTTTATTTATTCAAAGGGTAAAATTCTACTTGTTTAAGATCAATGAAGTCATATTTTATTGTCAAGATATTACCGATCAATTATCAATTATATCTATTGATAAACTCTTGAATAAGAATTTAAAAAGGATCATGGACGTTTCTACAGTAAATATCCTTGGGTATATGACAGGCTTTAGGTTACATTAATATGAACAACTCACATGAAGTGATCTGATCATTACAAATATGTCAGATCAGTTATTTCTTAAATTAAAATACAAACACTTGGCTTCAGCAGTGGTCAAGTTTATTTTAGTTTCTGTCTCAGCCTTGATTAGTTTTCGCTTTAGCATATTGATGCTAACCGCGGCGATCAAAAATGCGTTGGTGGAGGACGAAAACCAACTCAGCAATTGAATTCTCCGGGTTCTTAGCTTTTCAATGATATGCAGCATGCCCATTTTAACTTAGATTAAGGTGGTAAAAGTTATGTTTTTAAGGCGTTGAGAGCCAAAACTGGTATCGGTTCGGTATCGGATATTTGTAGCCGATACCCGATATTGTATTTTTTTTGTATCGGCTCCGATATCCGATGCCAGTAACGGATCGGTGCATCCCTACATAATCGTATTGAAATTATGTCTATGTCAGCAAGAAGTGACTAAAGGGTCAGGATTTGAACGTAAATGAATGAAAAGAACATGGCTATGGCTATTACATGGTTAAAAGCTCCAAACATTTTATTTTGCATATGTCTCCTTTAAGTATCCAACATATCCCTTACATACCCAAATATGGAATAAATTCACCATGAAATGTCTCTCCCAGTAATCTGCAGATTTAGAGGACCGATTATGTACAAATGATTTTGGTAATTAATCCTTGCAACACTGCTGTCTAATAAAGAATTGTGTATGAACAAGACTGAGCAATAGTTTGAAATCTCACTTAATGCTCTTAGGCTGTGGTTTATTGTTCTAATATTCTTTAACAAAACCAATTACAGCCATTTATTGTTGCATCTGTCTTGACTAAATATGATAGAGAGCGAGATTACACAGGAGACGTAAACAGAAAGCACGGTGCACATACAAAATGCGACTTTTTATAAAAAGTGGTTGAGATTGGGAAAAGAATAAGTTAGACCCTGGCACAGTGATAACAAAAGAAAAGAAAAAAACGGTTATAGTAGGATTACAAAGAAGATGGGAATTTGTAAAGTGCGTACAAGCTGCTCTCATTTGTCAAACGATTTTACAATTTGAAAGGATCAGAAAAATATGAAAGCAATTTGCGTCTTCCGTTGAAAAGAATAATCAGTTGTGAGTTGCCCTTGTGGGACAGAAAGCACTTGCAAAATGTGCTATCTATGGGATTTGCAGCCATTGGATTCCTAATGATCATGCTTCAGGAAATTGTAAAATGGCGACACTTCAGCGCCTGCTTTGTTATGCTTTATTGTTAGTAATCACGCTGCATTTTATATAATTTTTTTTTATTTGTTCATTAAGCATAATTTGTTATTGAAGGCAGTGTATTGGATTTTCTGGAGCCACAAAACACAAAGAAAGACAACAAAAACCCCGGCTTAATAGCTTCTTGTTTTGGCAAATTGACATGGCAGGGATGGCCAGAGGCAAGCACTATAAGCAAATGGGTCTTGACCTCAATCACAAAGTTGACAAAACAAAGATTGCTGTTTAAAGTCACACTGCTGATAATTTCAGGTTGTGTGGTGTAAAAGTCACCACAGAAACAGAGATGCTAATGATTCCGATCTCATGAAAATAATGTCCACACGGTCAATATTATTAGTAGTTAAAGCCACACTGCGTAGAATTTTACCCAATAAATAATATTGAAATACAAGCATTTATTTTATGACAGATATTTTCCCCATTGCAAAAAAAACCGTGCTTTTGCTGTGAGCGGCTCAGCTCTCCTAAGACATGGCAGTAACTTTACCAGCTCGTCTCCATGGAGATGTGACTAAAGTCAGCAGAATTTGAGATTCAAATGGGTTAGGTTTTCATCCAACTCCATTCTTTAATTACCCACGGCATTTTCTGTGTCGTGTTGATGGCAACAGTGTAGTCCAAAATGTTACGCAGTGTACCTTTTAAGTTTAGTAAGTGAGTGAGGATGTTATGGCTAACAAAAATACTAAAGAGCAAAGTAGTTCTTAATGCCTTTATTAACACAAGAGGACAGCGTGATGGCAGTCGCAGGAGAGTCTGCAGAATTCACAGAAGCATCCGCTTATATACCACAGAGACTAGTTTTATTGCCCTGCAACAAAGCATTTTACCAGGACACCAAATAGATGTCTTTAAACGGATGCCATGCATACAACTGTAACAACAAGTATACGACTATTATCTGGCTTAGTTGCATGGTCACTCAGGTCAGCAGGAGGTCACATGAGATTGTAAACAGACAACTATTATTTCACTTTAAGCTAATGGTAATATTATATTATTTTGAAAATGCAAGAAGAAGAAGGAGCGCTACCGCAAGGCCTTCATCCCCACTGCTGTCAGACTGTACAACAAGACTCTAAAGAAACATGTGCAATAACCCCCCTTTGCAAAACTACGTGCAATAATCTCTGTATCAGCGCCACTTATTGACAACCTGCACTAGGACTGTAAACTTTGCACCTATTCTACTTTTTTTATAGTCTGTTCTAACTTTTATTCTATTTTTATTTATGCTTATTTCCTAATGTTATACCTCCACCCCTTAAGAATGTTGCTTTTACTTATTGTACATAAGATACCGCTTTTTACTATTTAACTGTCTGCACATTTCCTGTCTATTTTGCGCACCCTGAGTGTTCTGTTGTGAGATCAATAAAGGATTATCTTATTTTATATTCCCACATAAGTAACGTTTATTTCTAAAGCGCTTTACACGAGAATAGGTAAAAACAAACAATATAAAAATGCATACATATGTAAAATTAAAGTGACACTAGTTTAAGGTGAAATTCTGGAGTTTTATTTTTAATACGCCAATGCTATTAAAAGTGACGTATCACCGCTGATTTCCATGGTAATGCAGGACAGCCATATTGGCGGATAACAGACAATTTCCCATGGTCTTAAAGTAGGCAGAAACTGATCAATATCTGTCTCTAAAAGTTTGAACTTACATAATTAAACCTAATTGCCTTTTTGGCCGGCAGCACTTCTGAAACTGAAAGACTTACTCGGCATCTTTCAGTCGCTAGAACAATTTTTACTTTGCCTCAAGTTAGACTTGTAAACTAATCACAGTTGCTAATCGTTTGTTAGAATTTTAGGCACAAATACTTTATAATATAGCTATAATTATGCTTAAAGATGTCAGTACATTTTGTGCAGTACCCCGTAGTTGTAGTATTTCTCGTTGTCTCTCTGTGACAGTAAAAGGCAGGATAGATAAGCAGTTACTGGTTTCAATTCAGGTTATTTTGGACATTATTTGCATTCGAAAAATGATTCAATATGGCGGCGGGTGGCGTTTTTGTCATGAGTCTCAGAAAAAGTGATGAGAGTGAACAATGATTCAAATTAATCACTGTACAATCTGTAATAAGAAAGCAGAGCATTAACCTTGGCCTGACTGGAGTGCCATGTTATTTTTATGTAATCATATAGGATTTGTTTGTAGGCCTATGTCACACTGAATCAGGCTCTGGGCCCTGACTGGAGCAGACAGCAACATAACACAAATTAAAAGTCTGAGTGATTAATGTGTGCAGCTTATAGGAATTGAAGTCGTGACATGGGCCGTTCCGTTTGGCTGCATGTGCACAAATAAAGGGCACGGTCAGGGTTACACATGAGATGAATGCTCACAATTCACTTACACGTGCTCACTTTAAATAGTGGGGAAGACGAGAAAACATGACTAAAGTTTAAAGCAAAAAAGCAAGAATAAAGATAGCTAAAATACAATGACCGTACGACTCTGGAGTCAAACCAAATCCTTTTAGAGCAGAGTATTTTAAAATCGATTGCAGCACAATTTCTTTTTACCAAAAACTGTATTTGTTTTTATGACCTTTGGACCGTTCTAGCAATTGTACAGAGCCTTTTACAAAATGCTTGGGATATTGTGAGTGAATACCTGAATGACTCTGTGTGTTAAGAATGCAATAAAATAAATAATATTCTGCCAAATTCTGACTTTAGTAGACTGAATATCTAAACAACATAAACGCCATTATAAAAAAAAGTCACACCGCTGCAGTATCAAGGACAAACGGAAAGCTAATTCAACACTAAGCGCAGAGTTATCTGTATAAAAAATGTTCCCACCAGGGAATGTGTGTCTTCATAGACTGCTGTCTGAAAGCGCAGCGAAACAATGGCAGTACATTGCAATGCAGTGGGAGCCGACATTCTCTCTCCTGAATGTACTTATTCACATTTCGCTCTATGGTGGTCATTTAAAATTCAATTAGAGTATAATGACTACAAAAATTCCATCATCAATGAACAAGACAATTTGTCACGCAATTATATACTGCCATAAATACAGCTTTATGCACGTTCTCGCACCACATAATGGCTCTGTGTGCACGTCACACTGTGCTGCGAAAGGGCGCTCAGACAATTAAAGGGGTGGTGAAATTAGTGTATGGACAAAACGTATGCCATGTTGCATTAGAAGAGATTTCATACAGCACAACACAATGTCTTCTATGCATAAGGTCAGAAAGGCCATCTGTATTGGCAGTAGACAGCAGCCCGCCTTATAGACCCTTTAACTGCTGACATCATCAGTGACATCAGCTGGAGGCAGGAAGTGATCAAGAGAAATAAGATTAAACTAAAACTAGCAATTTTAAGAGTAAAACTACAACTGAAAAATGTGGTCCTGATGGAGCAAGAACAAGAGGAATGACATTTGGACATTCGGCTGTGTCCGAATCCACCCTAGTCCCTAACCCCTCATTCACTACATAGGCCCGCACTATATAGTAGACTATATAGTCCACTGATTCTGTTGGCTATTCGGACAGAAGCCCACTACTACGCGCTGCGGCGTGCAGATTTTTTTTCTGAATTTATTTATTGTTACAAACGTTTATTTTATGAAACAGAACGACAGTTTTGGCACTTTTACAGGTGTTTTATTTGACATTTAAATTAAAATTAAAACTATCGTCAGAGCCCGGTGTCCGAAGCGCCAGCAGAATGCAGTGCACTACATCTGCTAAAAGTTCGCTAAACTCCGTAAAAAAAAAAATTCTGCGATAAAGATCAACCAAACTCATGAAACAGTGGACTATTTATGGATAAATACGAGTCAGATATATTTAACATGGATTTTACATGAATGGCTTGGATTATTTGAGAGGAAGCTATCGGTCATTTAACAGCTCGAGCTAAAGGTAAGCAGCTAACGCTAGCATTTTTCACCGTAACCGTTTATATCTAAGTCATTTATTCATGATAAATACGTAACACACGGTGGTGTTGTTTAGTTCAAAGACCTGTTGCTGTCAGGCATTCTTCTCCGACTCTCGCAATGCATTGTGGGCTATATTGACCCGTTTAGTGATCACCGCTGCTCACTACTTTTCAGAATGCATTGTGGGAAATTTTGAGTGCACTACTTTTTTCTCTCTGGACATTCGGACACCCCTACAAAATGGCGTGACCACTATATAGGGAATAGTGTGGACATTCGGACACAGCCAAGGTTTATCTGATATTTCCAAAAACAGTTAGACATTTGTTTATCGTTACTATGACAACAGCTACAATGGAAATAGACAGGAATCGAGCTTCCCGCCTCCAGCTAATGGTGCGTTCCACTTGATCTCGGAAGTCGGAATTTCCGAGCTCCGAGTTGGAAATTACAACTGGAACGCGCACCAACTCCGTAAGTCCGACTCGGAAACTCGGGACAGAATCAGCTCACCCGAGAAGGAGCACTGCTGCGCCCGACGTGACATGTAACGCATGTAAACCTTCATTAAACCACGTTATTTGGCAGATGTTTCCCAAATAAACTTGGGGATGTCAACGCGAAACGGATAAGCTTTACTGCTCTCTTGCTAGCGTCTTATTAACGGTAAAAATAAATAAAAAAAATGTTTTAACTAGTGCTAAATTATCACTGTATTTATAACAATTATAAAAAATATTACAATGAAGTTTCCCTGTAAACTGATGATGCTCGAACATGAGAAACAAAGTTGTAACTTTTACGGACGTGTCGACCTCCGATGTTTCCGACCTGGACAACTGGAACGCAACAACTCGGAGATAACGTTTTATCCTGGTCGGATTTTCCGACTTCCGACATAAGTGGAACGCACCATAAGCCCGGCATGTTTACAAACAATTAAAGGGTCTATTGAGTGAACCATCCTTTATTGACTCTAGATTGTGCACACATTTTAAATTGTCCCCCCTGTGGGGGCATGTTAGAATATTGCCAATTCAGACCAACCAATCTGCCGATCTATCACGCGATGGAAAGTGTAGCTATAAACTAGGGCTGCACAAGTAATTGCAATCAACAAATCAAAAAATCTTCACAAATGATGACGGTACTTTAAAGCCAAACCAGCAGACATTCAAACAGACCCCAAACTAATCAAGCAGCGCGAGCAACATTAGTCAATTAGTCACGAGCGGTCTGGACTAGGGAGTGCTCGCTGTAGCTACTTGTTTTTGGCTCCACCTGTTTTTGGAACTCAAAGGGTGTAATTGATTGAATAATTGATCACGGTCTCCCTGATGCACTCCCTCATCGTTCTTTACAGCACAGCGAGTAACAGTATGGATCTGTTTGTATCCTCTGGTTTAAAAAGCAGACAGAACCGCATTAACTTGTGCAATGCATTATCAGCAGTAATAATCCGCTTGAGTGTTGAGCTCAAGAAATATCCAGCAAATAGGAAATGGGGGTGGGGAGGGGTCGCCCAATAACTGAGAGGTTGGCGGTTTGACTCACGGTGGCAGATTATTGTTGTGCCCTTGGGGAAGACACCCGCCCCTTCTGTCAGTCTACCCCAGGGCGGCTGTGTCTACAATAGTTGCTTACTATCACCACCGAGTGTGAATGAATAATGAATGCAGGGTAGTGCTTTGAGAAATGAGTCAGCGCAGGCTTGTAAAACGCTAGACAAGTGTAAGTCATTGTTATTATCATAATCATTTTTATTGATTGTCAGAGTCGGGACTCAAGCCTTGGGATTAGAGCAGTGTTCTGTGTACATTACAGCAGCCTCATCCAGACCAGTGCTTCTCCAGATTAGGCGTCCCCAACCGTAGCCGCGGGCTGTCCGGTACTGGGTCGCAGGGCCACCCCGAACCTGTTCATGTTCTGTCCAAAAACCACTACCAGGACGCAAGAGTCCGACCCAAAATGACCCCGCTCACTTTTTACATTTGATCTAGAGTGTGATCAGGCAGAATCGGCGCAGCCTCGAGCAGCTCCTTCCTCTGGCTTTCATCAAACTGGCGCCGTCATCTCCAAACATCTCCATCATGCTGCAAGAGCCTCACAACTTCGACTTGCATTTACATTCCTTTATGAGAATATACCGATGGTCCCGCTGTAGCGCGCCGGTATCAAAGAGCTGCGAACCACGCTTCATAAATGTGACACATAGCCTAACTATAGACGTTTTTCTAAGCGCTGCCCATGTCATGTCTGACAGAAGGAGACCACTGCTCAAAAAAGGTTGAGGCGTACTGCAGAAGACAACCAGCTGCCCTGATAAAGTTGAAATTTATATGTTAACATTGACATAGGAGGAGGGAGAATTTTATAGAACTCTTACTCAGCCGTGGCTCACTGGCACAATAAGTTTACCTCATCACAAACTCGGTGTGATCAAGGATCAATAATAAACCCCACAAACAAATGGTCAAACTAGGAATATACTGTAGATACAATTTTTAGCAAGATTCACACAATTGTGTTAATTTGCTTTGTTTAAACTGTGATCGGCTCTTAGGTCTATTATGTTGGCTTATTTTGAATATAGAATACAAGAAATGCCATGTTTTGTTCAAAATGTTGTAATACTTGTTAAACAGTACATGAATACTATACTATGAGTGTCTGCCAATCATAACATCTAGAGAGACCTTAGCACTTGTTCCACATCAGATTTATTAAACATTGTACACCCCCCCCCCCCTGCTATTACCCTAAAACTGAAAGTCAAATATTGCCCTGGATACAGCGATGATAATGTAAAAGGTCCGCTCAAAATTCCCTATTAATTTGCATACATTTGTCATCACACAACCTTCGCTCACCCCTTGCACACTGTCCGCTGTACTGCAGCCTGTTTTTCCATTCTCTCTCTAGCTTTCACTTTCATTGCATCCTCCCTCACATAACGCTCCGACACGCAAGTATCTAAATGCCATCTTCTAACGCCCACCAACACCTCATTTCCTTCTACTTCAGATCCATTTTTGTTTGTGGACCTCAACACTTTCCCCTCCCAGCGTCACGCATGTTCACCCGGGACTGTTCCTGTATCTCGTGTGCAGAAATGAAAGTGGAAGCTTTGGGGCTGTACGTTGTCATTGAAGTGCTACATGTTGTGTAGTGAATACCAATACCCCCCCCGCTTGCTGCCATTAAAACACAGAGTGGCAGGTCCGTGGGGAGCTGGGCTACACTGTGCCATATTTAATCCCAGACTGATCCAACGATTTCTTAAGAGATACTTTGAAGTGATTCAGTGGGCTTAAGAAAAAGTAGTTTACCAAGGCTATGCAACCAGTAACAGATCATTACTGCCCCACTCATGTAGGTAAACTGTTTCTGCTCTGACTCAGTTTCATGAGGAGGATATTACTTATACATTTTGTTGTCATAATATCAACCAGGCTTCTTTGTGACTATTAGTCTCACTGTAGTTGTAATTAAACATCCACACCTGCCTACTTCATCACACTTCCCAGCTGTTAAAACTTGAATATCAATTGAAAGACAACAAAAAGGTACCAAACCAATTCTTTTGAAAACCTCACCGTAAAGATGGTCCTTTGTAACTTCCACAGACAGAAATACTCCCCCATGACGGCCACTGAGGCCACGAAGCTGAGCGCTGCGGTGGAAACCCTGAATGACAGCTGTTGAGGAAGAGCTTCTCAAAACCTAAAGCTATCCCGCATTCTCCCAAGGTAAAGCAGCAGACAGCCCGCAGACAGAGCGAGTCGGAGCCCAAACGAAGCGCCATAGTCTGGGGAAGAGAAGCCAGCAGCGAAGGGAGGAACTGTTCTGCCAGGAGCCTAGAGCCAATCAGGGATCCAGCGAGCCCAGCCAAGATCCCGGGCCAGCTGTCCCAGCAGCAGCAGAACCGGGGCTTTCTGGGGAGATCTAGACTCCATGAGTTTGGAGAGTAATATTAGCAACTTCTTTCAAACTTTACCTTGTCTTTTTTGAAGCTGCAACTTTAAATCTCAAATGCAATGTTGTTTAATAATCACACTGTTCTCTTCTTCTTATCGATTTTAAAACAATTTATTGATTCATTGTTTTGTTTTTTAACATGTAGATGCACCTAGACTATGACTATAAAAATACTTATCATAAAGTAAAATGCATGAAAGAAACACACGTTCAAAAGAAAATAAGTAAAACTTATTTGATTATTTAAATATACTTAATATTATGCGTAGAACTAGCATATTAAAACCATACTGTGTAAAAAGAATGAAATACACTTTAAAATAAAATAAAACATATTTTTTATAAATGGAAGATTTATAAAAAAAAAGAATTAGCTTCAGCGCTTTTGTCAGCTTCGAACGTGACCAGATGTCGTCAGTATCTATTTAATGGACAAATTGCCCTATTTTTGCATTTCGAGTGAAGTGTGCTGGTGACATTGTTCGCCCAGGGAGACAAACAGGCCAGGGCCAGCCCTGTTCAATCTGATCTTACAAATAGTTGTTACTGTTTTGAGTCCTCTGGTACAGTTGTTATAGTAACTTGTCAAAAAATTCATCTACACACTTGAATTATTCTGCCCTTGGTGTCAGACTGCTTTGAAATCATGTAACATTGATAGGAGTCAGGGAGGATGACGTGTCGTATTTGAAACATTGGACCTGCATTCAGACGTGCAGCTGCTCTTGCCACATGAGTCTCATTAAGCTCCAATATATTTACTCCGAAATACATCTACAATATTGAAATCCTAATAATTAGCATGTTTTCCTTCCAGTGCTGCTTTAATTATAAAACTCATGGGAAATCAGCTCACCGTGTTGTCTTGTATTTGTAGACACTGCAGCAGTACTATGACATTCATTATAAAGAAAACCATGACTGGACTGGGACCCTCATATTATACAGGAGGCCAACTCTGCCCATATTGTTGTAATTGGCATCCATCAAGTGCATACTGTAACATAGAGGTATAGCGGTGCACATACACCTGCAGCATCTGTGATCCAAAAGCGCTGGCATGTGTTTCTCTGTGAGGAATTAAGTGCCGCTGTCACACATGTCACAGAGCGTGGTTCCCAGGATTTATTACCTTCACATTACCCCACGGCTTTACTGTTTCTTTGTAGTTCAAAACATGTTATTAAATGGAAGGGTTGCTTTCTGGGATTAACAGCTCCTATTGTCTGTGCAATTAAAACATTGCATATGTTGCACTCTCCAACAGAACAGGCACAGACTTGGAAGTTTTGCAACTTTATTTAGTCCAGTTCAGCAGAACACATTGAGGCACGCTTGGACCAGCGTCACCATAGCGTGCACACACGGGCCTCACTCACTAACCCTGAGTGGGCGTGGACAACTCACTTTTGTGAATGAGCCCCACTACTGGACTCCACCCATCGCGGGATACTTGATCGTATAGTGAATTATTATCTAAACACTTTTTACCAATAATAATTTAACAGTGATATATACACATTTGTTTTAGCAACAGATAAAATAGATGGGCTACACCCTCCCCCACTGTAAAGAGAAGTGCTCCCCATACTCGTTTTTTTCTTTACGTTTTCCCTTTTATACCAACGTGTAAAAGACTATACAAATAAGGCATTACATTTAAGAGTAATGGGCATCAAGGTAAGTTCGGCAGTCCATTTCACATATAGTTTTCAGTTTAACTAGTCATAAAATGTCTTTTTCTCAAAGTTCAACTTTTTATGGCAATAACACACAACTCTTCATTAAGTCCATATGCATCAGCGGGTGCATTGTCCAGGGAAGTATTGGTGGGCCCCCCAATCTTCCATAATGGGACAAGGAAAATACTTGCTTCACCCAAAGCATGTTATCACATGACTATACCATTTTACTTTTACTTAGCATTAGATCAGATACGTTACAACTAATACCTTTTAGAATAGTATACCATTTCTATCAATTTCTTTACCGACTACTTAACGTTTTAGGAGTCAAATAACCCATCTTTCACTATTTACAATAGCCTATAAGACTAATAATGTGCAAAAGGATACATAACGGGTCCCACGATGTAGTCAATGTGGACCTCATCTGTACCTCTAGGACCAATGGGACAGGTCTGCAGCTCTCTCACGGTTGGTTCACCCAGCTGGTCATAGGTGTACAGACGACGAGGCTGTTTTGCTCTGACAGGCCTCCGTGGTGGAACTGCAGCTTCCCTCTGTTCTTCTTCAGACTCACTGGCGGAGGCTGGGAAATCCTCTTGATTTTCAGGCTCGCCTTCAGGACTCCCAGGAGCTACCACTTGAGGCTGCGCCGCATTTTCTTCATGTCTCTCCTCTTGCATGGGCCTTCTGACAGGTGCTGTGGTGAGTGGATTCCCAGCTGTCCAGAGGCCAAACTCCTCCTCACTGGAACTTCCTGTATCCACTGGTTGCACCTCTCGCCGATCTCTTTGGTTTCTTCTCCTGGTCTGAGGTGGGTGGTGGTTTAAACCGGACTGAGGAATGTCCCTGGGGGGATCTTCTACCAGGTAAGGACAGGGCAACAATAGGTTGCGGTGTAGCACTCTTCTCCTCCCTGTACCTTGCAGTGGCTCCACTGTGTATACTGGACTGTCAGGGCCCCTCTTCTCTCTCACCACATAGATGGTTTCCTCCCAGTAGCTTCGCAGCTTCCCTGGACCACCTCTGGGGGTAAGATTCCGTACCAGGACGTGGTCACCAAGTTGTAGAGTAGAGCTCCATGCGCGCTGGTTGTAGCACTTCTGCCCCCTTCTGGCTGACTTCCACATGTTCTCCATGGCTATAGCATAGGCCTGCTGCATAGCTTCTCTCCATTTCTCTGCATACCCTACCAGAGACTGCCGCTCTTCTTCATGCTGCTTGCGAGGGATGAGCAGATCAATGGGTAAAGTAGGTTCACGGCCGAAGAGGAGGAAAAACGGAGAATACCCTGTAGCTTCATGGACTGTGGAGTTATAGGCATGGATAACTTTACCGAGATGTTCTTTCCAGCGCGACTTCTCAGTTTCTGCCAGTGTCCTCAGCATACCGAGCAAAGTCCGGTTGAAGCGCTCCGCAGGGTTTGACTGTGGATGGTAGGGTGAAGTGCGGGAGTGTCGCACACCAGAATAGCTCTCCAGTTTGCGGAAAAGCTGATTTTCAAACTCCCTTCCCTGGTCATGATGGATTTTCGCAGGGAAACCAAAACGCAGAATGAAATCATCAAAGAGCTTTCTGGCCACCGTCTTCCCAGACTTGTCCCTTGTAGCATATGCTTGTGCGTATTTGGTGAAGTGATCCACCAATACCAGGATGTACTCCTCTCCTCCACTGCTCTTCTCCAGGTGCACGAAGTCAATAGAGATCATCTCAAATGGAGCTGATGTTTCAATACTTTGAATTGGCGTCCGAGTGATTCTATTTGGCTTTTTCCTCTTGAGACAGCTGCAGACAGAGGTGACATGATGCTCAATTTCTTGTCTCATCTTGGGCCAGAAAAAGCGCTCACGTGCCAGAGCTATGACTCTCTCCGTTCCCAAGTGTCCCATATCTTCATGAAGATGCTTGTAGATGAGAGCTTTCATGGGCTCTGGGACAACCAACTGTGTCCTACAGGATGTTTCCCTCCAGAGGATCCCATCTTCATCCGTCTGCAAGCGAGACCACTCTCTCAAGAGCCTCCGCACTGGTGCACTCTCTGTCACTTTTTCTTTGTATTTCAGGTGAGTATATTTTTGTTTCAGGAACAGGACTCTGGAGATGGCTGGATCTGCTCCCTGAGTGGCCCTGATGTCTTTGGCTGCCAAGGGCTGGACAGGTGGAGCAATGCTGACCTCTTGTGGCAGAGCATCAATGTTACAGGTAACTGCTGAGATCCAGTTTATCTCTCCTCTGCTTTCCTCCTGCATACATATGCCAATGCTTTCAATGTCCTCTTGATGGAACTCTTCAGTGCACTCCCTGATGATGTTGTTAATAGGCTTGTGTCGTGACAGGAAGTCGGCGTCCCTATTAGCAGTCCCGGGCCGGTACTTGAGGGTAAACCGGTAATCAGCCAACTCTGCTATCCACCGGTGTCCCGTCGCATTCAGCTTGGCAGATTTTGTGACATAAGTCAGTGGATTGTTGTCACTGTACACTGTAAAGTGAGGGGCATGGAAGAGATAGTCCCGAAAACGCTCAGTAATTGCCCATTTTAGAGCCAAAAACTCCAGTTTTCCAGAGTGGAGTTTGTAATTCTTCTCAGTGGCGGAAAGGGTCCTGGAGCCATATCCAATAACTCTGAGGATTCCCTCTTGCCTTTGATAGAGGATAGCACCCAGTCCCTCTTCTGAAGCATCCACGTGCAGAATGAAAGGCTTCTCTAGGTCGGGATAGGCCATCACCGGAGGGTTAGTCAGCTGATTTACCAGCTTCTGCAGTGCTTCTTGGTGAATAGTAGTCCATTGCACTGGGTAGGATGGAGCAAGCTGAGCTGACTGACGACTTGAGACCTTCTTCTGCTGGCTTTTCTCTACAGCTTTGGGTTTAGTTAGCAGGTCATACAGGGGTTTTGCTGTTCTCGAGAAGTCCTGAATGTAGGACCTGTAGTAAGTGAGGAATCCCATCAACTTTCTTACTTCTCTAACAGTAGAGGGAGTCTCCTGTTGAAGGGCTTGGACCGCTTCCATTTCCTTGGGATTCATCTTGTATCCCTCAGCTGAGATGATCCGACCCACATAACACACCTCAGGTTTGAAGAAATCACACTTTGTTGGTCTCAGTTTAATACCAGCTTGTTTTTGTCTTTGCAGCACTTGCCTCACATTTTGTACATGCTGATCAAAACTTTGGCTGAAGACTAGGACATCGTCAAGGTAAGGGACACACACTTCATCTCTTAAATCCCCGAGACAGCTCTCCATGTAGCGCTGGAATGTAGCAGGAGCATTTGCGAGTCCAAATGGAATCCGTACCCATTCATACAGGCCCCAGGGTGTAATAAAGGCTGTAGATGGGCGACTCCTCTCACACACAAAGCCCTGATGGTATGCCTTTCCTTGATCCAGGACAGTGAACCACGAGTTGCCTCCCAGATTCTCCAGAATCTCCTGAATACGAGGGATGGGGTGGCGATCGGGCACAGTTTTTTGGTTCAACAGCCTGTAATCCACACAAAGACGAAGGCTTCCATCTTTCTTCCTGACGCAGACAATAGGTGAGGAATATGAGGAGTAGGATTTCTGGACCCATCCTCTGCTCAGCAGATCTTGGATGTGTGTCTTTACTTCCTGATAAAGATGACGTGGGATTGAATTGTAAGTCCTTTGCACTGGGATATTATCTTTGAGCTGAATATTCATTTCCAGTCCTTTTATACATCCCGTATCCCACTCATTCTTAGCAAATACTTGACTCTCTTCCCTCAGCATTTGGCGTACCTTCTGTTGTTGTTCTAGAGAGAGATGGCTCAGGTCCACAGGAGGATCCCACAGCTCATCCATTGGCACTTGAGTTGACTGCTCTTCAAGTGTAGCGCTGCCCTCTGGTGGAGACAGTGATTGCTTAGGCTCTAGGGGACACACACCATTAACACTATGCAGCCAACCAAGAGTGGTACGACCACACAATGTAATGTCCCTGTCAGTGTTATTCTCCACAGCCACAGTGACACGTGCATTGTCTTGGGGGATAACCACAAGCTGCTCTCTCACTTTTAATCCACTTGGCCATGGAAACTCCGGGTTGGGTTCCAACACAGCATAGGATCCACCCCCGTGGGCCAGTCCGCAATACACGTTCATGATACTGTTTTTGGGAATTGTCACGGGGCGTCGGCTGAGGCGGGCGATGTGAGGGCTGTCCTCAGGCTTATGCTGCTTCAACACAGACAGGACGGCATGAGCAGTTCTACGGCCCACCTCTAATGCTGAGGAAAGTCTCTGGGCCATGTGACCCACTGGATTGCCGTTCTCTGAATTGTCACTGGTCAGGGCGAGTTCCTCTATGACATTGAAGCCAATAATTGGACGCTCCAAGTCACTGCTGGCCACTAGGACAGGTACAAGCACGGACTGCTCACTCATTCCCGGGACAGCCTCATGAGAGAGAGTGAACTCCACCTCCATCCATCCTTTGTAGGGAATCTCTGTTCCATTAGCTGCAGACAGGCTAAATTCTCCATCCTCCAGGAGCTCCACTACAGGCCTCACCGGGACATCTGGCAAGTATTTATTTTTCCAGTCCGCTCCAACAATCGACACCTGTGAGCCACTGTCCCATAACACTGTTGTATCCACATAATTGAGGAATGCTCTGACCAGGCATCTTCGCCCCACTAGTTTAGCTGTTTGTCTTTGCTTACTAGTGAGAGGTGTTGTCTGGTTGAACTGGGCATCGGTCTTACCAAGATGTACCTTAGTCTCAATCTTATTGGACGAGGCAGAGACATGAGTGCCCTTGCGACAGCCAATGGCCCAGTGGTCAGAACTCCCACATTTATAACAGTGGTCACACTTGCCGTGGGGGTTGGTGTCCTGGCAGTGTTGACACCTCCCGGCCATATGCGGTCGCTGTTGTGGCCTGAACCTCCTGTTGAAATGTCTGCTAGGCCCCTCTGGACGTGGTGGTCCTGGGGCTGGTGCTTGATGCAGGGTAGAGAGCTGGGTGGTCAGGTGTTGTATAGCCTCACAGATGGCTTTATTGCCCTGGTCCACTTTATCCAGGAGCGTCTCACGTTTAGGTGGCTCACGGGACTTGTTGGCATCGATGGTGGACATCAGGGTGGAGCTCTCTCTGCTGTAAGAATAATCCTCCCCCACTGCTGCTACTCTCACGCCTCGTGATTTTGACATGGAGGCAAACTTGTTTTTCCTTTCCACTTCTAGAGTATATGCATCAGTCACTTTCTCCAGGAGAACCTCATCCGACACCTTTGAGTCACGCAAGTATGGCTTTAAATCCGCTCGGACAGTGTCATCAATCAAACCAGTAAGTACTGTCTGAAGAAACTGGTTTTGAATCAGTTCAGAGCTATACTTTAGTCCAAACTCAGCCCTTTCCGATGCAAACAAAATTTGCTGTCTCAAGTCCATAGCTCTCATTACAAACTGTACGGGCGTCTCCCTTGAGTCTTGTGCTGCCCTAGCGAGGGAGTAATACAGTTCTGTTGCATCCTTTTCAATAAAATGGGTTCTCAATATTTGCCTCAATGCCTGAAGAGAAAGGTCCAGTCTGCTCTCAAGGTAACTTTTTAATTTTATTCCCGGAACAATAGCTTGGATTACAGCCTCCACAATATCAGCTTCACTGTATCTTTTCTTCAATGCTTTCTCAATCTGTCTCTCTAAGCTTGTATATCCAAGTTTGTCTTTTTGATGTGGTTCACCAATTTGTCCAACAATTTTAAAGTCTTTTCGATATAACTGATGAACAAATGCAGGACTAGTATTATAGACAGGAATATTAGCAGCAGACACGGGTGCATTGGGGACATTTTCATTGTTGGGTGCAGTACCTGATTTTTCCAGCAGATGGGGGTCTGGTGTTATAGAACGAGTCAATTCATCAATGCGGTCTCCGACCTTAAGCAACAGAGACATTCCTTCGTCCTCCAGCGAAATCACGTCTTCTCCTTCCAAATGTTGTAGGATAATCCGTCTCATTTTTCGAGGTAGGTTCTTGTCCTCTTCGCTTACAGGTAACTCCAGCATTGTGCATAAATTAGACAGCTCCATAGCAGGTAACGTCAATAGTTTCCCCTCGATCTCTTCCAGCGTACTTTCCCAGATGGCAGACATTTTCCAATTTCCAAATGGCAATAGTCACGATTAAACGTTAATGCTTTTACCTTAACGTTTGGTGAAAGCGTACAGTTTGTGAGTGGGCAGCCGTGCGCCGCCGTAGTGGGCTATCAGCTGGTGGCTTATAGCTACAACTCCGATCAGCTGTTGTTGGTCAAATAGCCGCTGTCCATTTGCGATCTCCAATCCGGGTCACGGCACCAAGATTTATGTTGCACTCTCCAACAGAACAGGCACAGACTTGGAAGTTTTGCAACTTTATTTAGTCCAGTTCAGCAGAACACATTGAGGCACGCTTGGACCAGCGTCACCATAGCGTGCACACACGGGCCTCACTCACTAACCCTGAGTGGGCGTGGACAACTCACTTTTGTGAATGAGCCCCACTACTGGACTCCACCCATCGCGGGATACTTGATCGTATAGTGAATTATTATCTAAACACTTTTTACCAATAATAATTTAACAGTGATATATACACATTTGTTTTAGCAACAGATAAAATAGATGGGCTACACATACAAGTAGGAAAGACTCTTTTTGTGAGCATATTTTTTGGCCCAAGTTTATATATTTTCCCCGACAGAAGCCCTACTTAAAGCAGTACTAAGTAACTTGTTTACCTTAAAGGAGCTATACCTGACATTTTGTTCGTTTTGTAGGGTAACATTATCTTTGCCCCACAAAAGTATGTTGTAAAAGTAGTAATTTGTGAAAAAATCAGCCTGATGCTTGAAGTTTGCACCGTATTTTTCGTCACATATTGACTCCGAAGGACAGCCGTGACGGTAAAAACACCCGTTTCGTGGAAAGCTAACAGCTGACAGGCTAAAGATCAACGCTAACTGTGGGCTAGCGCCACTTTACTTATGCTTGGTGAAACTTAAAGGCCTTGTTCCCAAACAATGAAACAGGGTGCACATTTTCTTCAAACTTTCTCCTAACTTTCTTAATGGTTTTCTAAGCAGCCAGTTCATCAAAGGGATGAGTTTAAAAGCACTTTTCTTAACTTTTAGGAAGAAAAGTGGATCTTTACTGCCATGGTAATGCAAACAAAAAGTCCACTTGCCTTCTTGTTTACTGTCACTAAAAATGCTTTACACTTAGTAGGGTGTTTTCACACAGGCTCTAGTTTGGGTGACCCGACAGCGGCACTTTTAGGTCAGTGTGAATCCAACCGCCGCACTTTAAGCCGGTCTAAACTGCCGCTCCGAGTCTGGCTGAAACAGGTGATCTCGGACTGAACTAACTTTGAAGTAAATGCAGTTGGAACTAGGCCGGTCACGGCTCGATCTACAAGGCGCAAATGCCCTTAGATGTCTGTTTGTCACGAACAAATTACAGTGCCTCTCGAAAGTACTAATACACCTTGAACCTTTGCATATTTTCTCATGTTTACAACCATAAACATAAAGATTTTATTTTGAAGTTTTATTGAAAGTTCACACACAAGTAACTGTGACGTGAAAGCAAAATTAAACATGATTCTGTTATTTTTCAAAAAATAGAAAAGTGAAAGGTGGGGCGTGCATTAGTATTCATACAGCATTTTCCTGAGTGCATTAAATTGCCTGTATAACATTCCTAATGACTGCAGAAAGTTCACACCTTGCCCTAACCATTAAATAGAGGCCACCTGTACGTAATCTACTCTCAGTATAATTCCAGCTGTTCTGTGAGGGCCTCAGAGCTATGGTCAGAGTGTATTGGTCACTAAACAACATCATGAAGGCCAAGGAGCTCACCAGAGAGGTCAGGGATAAAGTTGTGGAGAAGTTTAAAGCAGCGTTAAGTTATACAAAGATTTCCCAAGATTTTATCATCTCACAGAGCACTGTTCAATCCATCATTCGGAAATGGAAAGAGTATAGCACCACTGCGAACTTACCAAGACACGGCCGTCCACCTAAACTAACAGACCATGTAACCAGGTGACCCAAGATAACTCTGGAGGAGCTGCGACGTACTGCCGCTGAGCTGGGGGAATCTGTACATGGGACAACTATAAGTCGTACTATACACAAATCTGGCCTTCATGGACGAGTGGCAAAGCCTTTATTGAAAGGAGCCCATAAGAAATCCAGTTTGAAGTTTGCTAGAAGTCATATGGAGGACACAGCTACCATGTGGAAGAAGGTGCTTTGGTCAGATGAGACAAAAATTGAACTTTTTGGCCCAAATGCAAAACGTTATGTATGTCACAAACCTAACACTGCTCATCGTCCTGAGTGCACCATCCCCAGTGTCAAATATGGTGGGGGAGCATCATGCTATGGGGCTGCTTTTCCTCAGCGGGGACTGGGAAGCTTGTCAGAATAGTTGGGAAGATGGATGGAGCCAAATACAGAGACATTTTGGAGGAAAACCTGCTGGAGTCAGCAAGAGAATTGAGACCGGGGCGGAGATTCACCTTCCAGCAGGACAATGACCCTAAACACAAAGCTAAATCTACAATGGAATGGTTTAAAAACAAACATATTAATGTGTTAATGGCCCAGTCAAAGTCCTGACCTAAATACTATTGAAAATCTGTGGAAAGACCTGGAAACTGCTGTTCACAAACGCTCTCCTTCTAATTTAACAGAGCTTGAGTTGTTTTGTAAAGAGGAATGGGCTAAAATGTCTCTAGATGTGCAAACCTTGTAGAGTCATCATACCCCAAAAAACTTGCTGCTGTTATTTGAGAAAAAGGGGGTTTCACAAAGTATTAAGTCATGCTGTATGAATACTTGTGCACGCCCCACTTTTCGGTTTTCTATTTTTTGCAAAATAACAGAATCATGTATCATTTTGCTTTCACCTCACAGTTGTCCGTTACTTATGTGTGAACTTTCAGTAAACTTTCAGTACTACCGTGGGCAGCACGGTAGCACAGCGGTTAGCGCTCGTGCTTCACAGCTAGAAGGTCCTGGGTTCGATTCCCACCTGGACGGGGCTTTCTGTGTGGAGTTTGCATGTTCTCCCCGTGTCTGCATAGGTTTACTCCGGTTTCCCCTACCACTAAAAACATGTACAACAGGCCAGCATGAATGAGAGTGCGCATGGGGGACGACGGACGCAAATTAGCCCAAGGCTATAATCCGGTGTGGCTTGTTTACATGCATGAGACCCATGTATGTTCATTAACATGCACTGTCCCGACTAAATAAACCAATAAATAAAATAAAAAAATAAAAATAATCAAAATAAAAGCTTTATGTTTATGGTTGTAAACATGACAAAATGTGCAAAAGTTCAAGGTGTATTAGTACTTTCGCAAGGCACTGTATATTCTAGAAAAAAGTACAATACAAGGCCTTTGATTTCCAATATCAAAAGCTGTAAATTAAACCTGAGATTTCTTTACACCAAGACCATTCTTTGCACAGTTTTCCATTGCAAAATCTTTAGTACTAACGACAACTAACGTCAAAATACATTTTTAACTCCATCAACTTTGTGTAACAACAACTCGAGTCACATTCTACAAAGCTCGTTATTGTAAGCTTTTCAACCCAGGGGTTAAAACAAATGAACAGCTCTTTGTGCCAGCAGGCTGCAGCTGTGAAACATCTGAATTGTTTCTCTCCTGCTGATGAGTAATGAGTGAGCGGGAGATAAAAGAGCGTCATATCGCCTCGCCGTCTTCACACGCAGAGTGCCGTTTCATTAATTTTTCTGAAATGCCCAAGATGGGGCCGTTAATGCGGCTGTACCAAAAACCAAGCTCTGGTGAATTTCACAGCAGAAGGTTGATGACCTTAAGATATGCTCCACGGCTTAGTTCAGGCTTTCAAGACTAAAACACTCTCGCATTGGGTTTTAGTTAATTTATGACTTAATTGCCAGGCAAGTCCCTCATGCCCTGGGACACTGTATTGCTTATTCCTTCTGAACCATCTTCCGGCCCGCTCTATTTGACCTACAGTGCAGCTCTTTAAAGTCTGTGGCCAGATACTTAATTATATTTCATGGCTGACCCCAGTTTGAGCCTGGCGCTGGAGCTTTGATTAGCCTCCTGTTTTTCTATCACCTCCGGAGTCTACCACGTTGTTATCACACTTTCTGCTGACAGCCCTGGCTGCTTCAAGGTTGCGCACTGCAGTACTGTCGCATTAATTTCACAATTATGTCAGAAGGGTTCAAGAACCGCTCCTCTGTCAACATTCCTCTTTTGAAGCAATCTTAGGCAGGTCAATAATGTTGTGATAAAGGTGGAAAGAAGAGTTATAGCAGCAAGGAGTTCATCAAGGACTTTACACAACCATGACAAACAGTGCAGCCCACTGGATTATTATTAAACTCTGTCCCTAACCCTGTGCTCAAAGTGCTGGTATACAGTATATGTGGGCTTGGCTCGGCTTGAAAATAGAGAGAAGCAGAATAAACACATTGATCACACTTGCCTACATGGAGGGTATGCACTTGCATCATTTTTGAGCAGAACCAGTAAAACAAATAATATCAATGTAGAATTGAGACTTAATTCGCTGTTGCCATACTGTTGCTTTGTTGTGACTTCACCTGCATACCCTCTATTGGGTGGTAATGTTTTGTACCATGTGCCTGCTATACAACCTGACACACAACCATTTCTATTAGCCTTAATCTCATGGATTTGTGCTGGTTGTGCGGGTTCCCACTCCTCCGTGAATTTCCATTGTAGTAGAGCTATTAAAATATTGTCAACTCGACTGGATTGATTGAGTCAAGGACGTCTCACCTCTTTCTTCAAGGGCTTGCTCACACTTGTGTAGTCAGACTGTAAGACCGGTTAACGTTAACCCACACACACTATAGAGGCAAAAATTGGCGGCGATATGACAGTCATGACCTGTCCTCTAGGGATGGGCCAAAGTTTAAAAGAAGCCTCTGAAGAAAGAAGTGAAACGTCATCATCAACTCAGCCCATTGACATCATTTGAAAAACTAAAGCTTCTGGCATGGACTAATGTTGCTCCAACCCTGGAAAGATGTTTATCTCTAATACTTTGCTCTGACCCAGTTGGCAAAAAGGTGAGTGTGTTGTTGATTACTCACCCTAAAAAACTCCTTGGTAGAACCTGAGTCTAAAGTGCCGTATGCTATCTCAGTCTGCTTGGCCAGATCCTCTGCGCTTTCTATAGGAGAGACCATCCTCTCCACTGTGAGGAAGGCAGCCAGGTTGGCCGTGTAGGAGGAGATGATGATGAGGGTGAAGAACCACCAAACGCCGCCAACGATCCGACCCGACAGAGACCTAAGAAACACAGAGCAGATTGACATGTGCTTATTTACAACCATTTCTTTCTTGGTCCACATTAGACAGAAATTCTCCTCAGTCTCATTGATAACATATTTTGTGATTGTGAACTGATTGTTAACATCTGAGACCAAACCTGGTGCGTGAATTATAAGACGCTAACACTTACTATGTAGAGCTTTATTTATATAGCGCCTTTCACAGACATAGTCACAAAGCGCTTTACATGAGACAATGTACAGACGCACTTCAGAAATGCAGTAATAATAATACCAGATTGCTAACATATACAATGAAGCCTGTCACACTAGTTACTATATTGATTTATCGTTCAACATTTTTGATCATATCAGTTAAATTCAACTATTGTCACATCCTGTTCATATTCTGCCGATGTGGTGACACCATAAGCACCAATCATTGTGCAATAGACGTGACTTGCCATCAATATAGCAGCAGCTACTAATCACGTGTCGGCAAGACTTTTTTTCTAATACGTAAAACAATTTCCTAAAGTAAATTGTGGGCCATTGTGTTTCATGTTTATGCTATTGAGGACACGTGATATGAAATATGAAAAAGAGATTACTGGGATGTCCCTTTTTCGGGGGAAGTTTCAGTCATATGTGTGTTAATAAATATTATTGTTTATCGCAATAAATTCCTGCCTCAATATAACAATCTTCAGATGTTGTTATTCTGGCAGGCCTACGTACAATGTTTAATTTATTATGCCTCTATCAAGACACTGAAGTTTGCCTTACTGCAAAGACAAATATGTAACAATGTACCTGCTTTACTCATTTAGTCCTACACTGAAAAACATTGTGTTTACAGAGTAAATGTTATTTATTTTGTTTTGTTTATTTGTATGTGTCACCCACCTTGGAGAGATATCGCAGCCCTGTTGCATGAAGGCGCCCAGGGAGAACCAGAGTGAATTGAAGATGCCAAAATCATTGGGAGGGTCTGGAGGAGACTGAGGGTCTTTAGTCTCATCCTGCTCCTCCAGGTTCCACTCGTATGGACTGAAGCGGCTCACCAAGAACAGAACCACGCTCACCCCGATATAGGCAAAAACTATACACATCCAGATCTCATAGGCCAGCGGGTCCAGAAAAGAGAACACTCCAGGCTTGGACTTTTGCGGCTTCTTTATCATAATGGAGATGCCCAAACTCATAAAGGGCTTGGAAAAGTCTATGACCTCCTCTCGAACCAGAGTTATGGTGAGAGGCGCAACTGCTATATCTGCTCTCTGGAAACAGGGACAGGCACAGCAAGCGTTAGACAGAAGGTGCAGCACCACAGTGGCTACGTTTACATGAAGACCAAAAACCTAGTAACCTAGAGTTTTCAGATTATTGTATACAGTATAATCTGATATATTTGATCTGCTATTGGTATAGTCCAACTAATTTCACAAAGATAAATATTAAATGAAATAATACAAATACTAAAACCTTGAATACATTTCAAATTTGTTGAAAGAGACAACACAGTGAGCAACTGCCAGTTGAGTGGTCAAGGCTGCAGCACGAAGGGTAGAATATTGTTCGATCCTAGGGGTCCTGGATTCGAGTCCTGACTCTAAATTTTTATTGAATTATCTCTCCTTGTTTTTAAGTTTTTGCTATTTGTATTTTATTTAGCTGAGATCACAACAATTACTAAAGAAAATAATGCACAGTTAGCTGGGTTTGAATCCTGGACCTTTGAGTTTCTAAACCTGTGCTGTATCCACTGTGCTGCCATGCACAGGAGGTTGATGTCACAAGACGTGTCAATATAGATCATTGTCAGTCAGCTCCACCTGGTTTTACAGGTGGGTCTGATTGAATGTTGGGGATATAGTTCAGTTGCTCAAAAATGTAGAACTCTGAGTTTTTGATTTTGAAATTTCTGAGGTGAATCTAAATGCATCAGATCGGATTATTGGGTTATCTAATTACTTAAGTGATCTGATTTTTCTGACCATGTAATCCTAGCCACTGTGACACCTGCACTTTGCAATGGGAAACAGCGTTTTATCATTGTACTTTCACACTATACATTAGACATATAGAATTAGTTACACCATGTCAGAGCAGACATTAGACTTTGTGGCAAATCTTGTTTCGTGTGGCTAGGCCACTCAACATAGATATTTATCACAAGGTAAAAGATCTGCAATGACAACTAAAAGTAAAATTCAACCTTATAACTCTGACCAGCCTTCCACAATATGTGTCTCTAGGCTGTAGTGAATGTTATGGTGTTGCATGAATAAACTCCTACAACTAATTAGTGTTGTTACTTATTTTTACTACCGGTTTAGCTTCTACACACCTGACACCAGAACATTTGCTTTACTCCTTTCACTTGTCAGTGGTCATAATATTATGGATGGTGAGGCAAATGGCACTATGTATTAGGGCTGGCTGAGACTTACACATAGCAGCTAAACTGAGTTTTATTTATTTTTTTAGTTTCTTAGCTTCAAGGGAAAGAGACAGCTTGGATATACTCCACTAAGGCAGATGGGATCTTGAGTCATCCCTGACCAAATGCTCCTTAATCAGGACTCGAGAAGCTACAGGAAAAGTAAAAATATTTCAATTGTCCCCAGTTGCTCAAAGACCATTGCACTTCCAGATACAACAGAAAGCCAACCATATGTCACACTAAACAAACTCCGTAATAGAATTATTTTCTGAAGTGGGATTGTAGAAACCTCGATGTGCAGTACAGAGCAAAAGTGTCTTACATACAGTAAATAGCTATGCACAAAACTTAACTGAATTGTTCTGAAAATTGCACGCTAACTCTCTTAAAACTGTTCCCATAGTCTTGGGCCACTTACAGTTTCATGTTAATTCAAGCATCATAGTTACATTAAATGTAATGTCATATTTCATTTTGAAACACCTGACCTTCCAAAACCTTTTGCACAGTAACTTAAATTCAAAGAATGACATGCCTTTTGGTGGATTTACAAAACATGTCAGAATCTGACATGGTGCTTATTCGCTCCAAGCTGTTTTTCTTTTTCTCCCTTCTTTGCTCTGCTGCTTCAATCACCCAATTGTAGAGGCGGTGCCATAATTCTACAAATCACAATGGATTTCTTTGTAAAAGCACCAGAAATAATTGATCCTGTTAGACAGTGTTGATGACTTGTGCTGGTGTCATTAATTAGATCTCGCTTTTCTTGAAAGCAGCAGCCACTTTGTCAAGGACAATTCTTAGCATTGTGCTCTATTGTCATTTTATGTCCAAATAGAGAAAACAGTGAATTGAAGAAAATGTGTTTTACAAGGTCAGAAAAACAACAAACCGGCCCAATAAACATGAGTGTTTCCTTTGCCCTGTCAACACTGCAGTGGAGGGGCTATAACTGTTTAATCCTGGCGCCGTCGTAAGCGGCGCTCAATCAATGGTGAGGGAAAGTAAGCAATAAGGAGCAGCCTCAGGCCTAACCTTTAAGAGACGACTAAAATCAAATTAATTTACTGGTCAAAAGGTCAAAATGTACAAAGCTGTTAGCCCTGGACCGACTGCGGTAAAATCACAAGACGGAGAGAGATTTGACAGCGATGTGATTGGGATATTTTCTGCCCTTGCGTCTGCGGGGAGTGGACTTTTCCCATTTGAAAGGTAATTTGGCAGCAATCTCGCATCAAACCGAGCAATCTCTGCAGCTGATAACTGGGAAATTGAACAGATGAGGAACCCTAACCCTTATGCATTTTGTATTTGGCCTTCTATTGTGGCCCTTGACAAGAAGACAGCGCGACAGGAATAGCGGGGAGGGGTCTGAAGTGGGTTTAATTTGGGAATGTGCAAGGTGTTAATGCTCTCTCAGATGTAAAATGCAGCATGGCCGCTCGCTAATGCACGACTAACAACCTCTAATGGAGCACAACACATGGATCTTGTTGTCACCGACCACAATCTAGCTGGTGATTCTAAAGGGAGATTTTCTCAGCTGTAAATTTACAATGTGGCAAATCCATCACACTCATCAAACATGAAACGTAATAACTTCAAAGGCAAACGATCTTTCATTCATCAAAGTGATTACAGTGCGTTTGCCATATGGATTCATTGTTTCCACGTACCTACCTCGGTTTGGGCTGTAAAAGAGAGGCTTTAGAAAGTGATGGGGATTAATTGCGATGAACAGCACTGAGAAATGATTTCATTTTCTCCATCTCGAGATGATCACCAACTCCCTGATGCCCGTGGCTGCGCTCGACTAAAATAACTCACTTTCTGACACAGCAGTACACTTTGAACTGGACAAGAGCTGATGAGTTCAAAATGAGTTGGTGATAAGCTTGAGACAGAAAAATGAGATCTCCTCTCATGTTGAAGTTCCTTGCAAACTGTCATGTAATCAGTGAATACAAGGGTCCCAGTACTCACCCCATAGACCAGTTCACCCACCATCCCGTTCCACGTCTTGGTCTCGGGGTCACGGGCTCCATACTTTCCATCCATTACTATAGACAGTTTGTACTTAATTCCAACATGTTTGGCAATCTCAGATGCTAAATCGACGCAGTAGCCTTCATATCTGTCATTCCCCTCCAGATGCATATAATTTTTCTTGTACATCACATAAGGAGCTTCCTGTAGATTCAAACATACTTGGTTTATTCCACTCCCATGCCCTTGCACTCACATACAGTCACACATGCACACACCCCCACTCATAGAGCTATAACAGACTGTTCTACCCAGAGTCATGCAGTCATGCAGTAACGGATGATGCCCACAAATGCATAAATATGCAGTGATAAGAGAAGCGCAATCAAGTGGTCACACTGCTCTCATCAAAGTGGCTGCAGCCAGACACCAAGCCCAATGCACTCAATCCTTCTGAGCCCAGGGGTGCAACTCCGGGAGAGTTATGGGAAGAAAGAGCATAAAGTTTGTGTAAGAAGGAGGCGCACAGTGCAGACATTTTTGATCTGTGCTGGAAGCCATTGGTATGCAAGGTGTGGGTCAGCTCTGAGTGGGTGGGATGGGAATGGGGATGGCTTTCATAAGTAAATGCCAGTGACAGGAGAGGGATCAGAGTGCCCAGTGTTTCTTAACATATTCAAGCACATTGCACCAAGGCGTGGTTGAACACCGTTCCATTCCAAAGAAAAACAACATAAAGAAGTTAAAGAAAAGGAGCCATTGTTTGCCGTTTCAGAAATGCAAAATACTGCATAAATCAAATAAATAATTCGAGTGTGAGAGCAGGAGCGTGCTAGTTTTGCTCTACTTTTCAAAAGGCTGGTGCAGCTTGTCTGTTCTTTCATTGAGCACATAATCATTATCAAACAATAAGGCGCTCAGGAGAGCACGCATCGTCATTACAGCCACACACAATTGAAGTGCATGTAAGAGCAATGGTTTATTTGTTTTGTGCTGAACATATCCCTCACTTGGATCCACTGAGCAATTCCTTCCAGTCAACACATGTTTACCTCCTGACCGTGTTCTCATTTGCAGATGTTACATGTTTCCTTTTATTGAGCAACACTGGTTTATTCTCTTGAATGCAGATTAAATCTGTATAAAAGGCCAGAGACCCGCAAACATTATACAGTTTGCTATTGTGAACATGTTTGTTTTCACTGATAATTATCTTGCTACCAAATAATACACTGTGCAATTACAGTTGCATTCAAATAAAACATATCGACTGCTGTTTGTTTCATTTGCTATGAATGTTGAGGTCATATTTCAGCACAGAACAATTCAGAGGGCAATGCAAAATAGATCAGAGAGGCCACAATAGTTATCTGTTCAGCTCCAATGTGAGTTATTTTGCTTTGCCCATATGTCAAACCATCGCTGCATAACTGTGTGTTCATTCTTCGGCCAGTCTATCCCGATGTCATTGAACATTTACTTGATGAGGACAGACAGGTCTACTTACGTATGCGTTTGTATGTGTTTGTAATTGATGGAGTCAACCATAATAATTTACCATTATTGTGATGTCACTGCTACGACAGGCCACTGAAGTATGGGAACTCAAAATGCTTTGACACCCACACGGATACAGTTGAAACACTCTCTCGGAGATCGACTGTTTCAACATGTAGTGAGTGGATGGAAAGCAACACAAAAAAGATGTGGTTCTACCCGCCCAGGACAGAATGTCTCACTCATCAGAATCAACACCATGACCTTGAGTGGCAGAATACGTCAAACATTTAAAACTACACGGAAAGTGTACCATAATAGTAGTGACCACAATCGTTCGGTTTTCCACTGAGGAGTCGTTGGAGACCTGCGGGTCCAATATATTTACAAATCGAGTGTATTCGTTCCAGTACCCAATCTGCAAAAAGAAAACTGTGTTTAGTGACATCTCATTGTTTTGAACCATAGACTGTAACAGTCACTGTTTATAAGAACTGAGGGTTGGCACAATAGCAATGTGTCTTATATAAACACATGACCACTGCAGTTCACTCACATCATTATGTTCATTGTAGCTGGCAGAGAGGAAAGATCTTGTGTAAACAGTAACATTGCTCAAACATTTCTATACAATTTTGCATAATAGCAACTTTGTGATTTATAATTTACGCCAGAAAACCATCTAAAAAGAGTCAGCCCTTAATGTTACATGCAAAAGTACTAGCTGTCATTTTCTTTTCTTTTTTGGTTTATTGCAAAGTCTATAGAAACGTTTAAATTATGTGGGAAAATCTGGGGCAAAACACAATCATATGGCAGACTACTTGAGGCCTTCCTAGTCCCTACTCCTCAGGTTTGGCGGTAAATAATTCATATGCCGGACTGTGAACTGCACACATTTAATAATTTACTATGATATCCCTCTGGCTTCAGCTCCTTGTGTGCAGGGCTACCATTGCTGTTACTCTGTACTCTGTTGTACAGATGCTTAAGTCAAACTAATGTCAAGTGTTTGTTTGCCCATCTGAAGTAATAGTTTTGGCTCATGATGAAACGTGTTGCATATGTTGCTGCCAATAGTGTAACTGTTGCTGGCTAGGCTTTCCCTTCTCACATCTGGTCTGCGCCTTTTTGCTCTTAGATCTTTAAATGTTTCGGCCAGACAGGTGTACAGAGCTGCAGGGATTTTAACTTGCCAAGTGGAGGCGCTAGAAAGCAGCAGACTTATCAAAATTCAGCAGTGGGAAATATGGATTGCACAGTTAGTTCACTTGCCAGCCTGATAAAAGCAGTTGTGTCTGATAAGATATTGGGATACTGGGAGACGAGGTGTGTTATGGAAAGCTGCTCCAGAGGCAATAATCTGATTGTAATCCACGCTGCCTGGACAGTTATCAAATTTATCATCAAATATGACAGTCACAGCTCAGAAACTTCCTCTAACTGACTCTTGGGACAAAACTTCTGCACAATCAAATTTCTCTGTTTCTAATAACCACTTTTGAGTTGTGACATCATTAGTATGCACAGTACACGATATCTTTGTAAAAGAGGATCAGCAGTTTTGAATTGACTTTGTCCTCTAAATCAGTGGTTCTCAACTGGTGGGTTGGGACCCAGAAGTGGGTCTCTGAACCATTTCCAGTGAAAACATTTCTTTTAATACAGTATTTATGTACAGAAAAAGTATAAGTGTTGCTTTATATCAAGGTGAACTCGTTAAGTATTAATAAGGTAAGCATTAGTAGCAGTAATAATAATAATAATAATAATAATGGCTACACTTGTATTGCACTTTAAAAGCCTGTATTACCAAGTTTCTTTAAGCACTACACTGTAGGCATTATACTTGGTGGTGGTAAGCTACTGTTGTAGCCACAGTTGCCCTGGGGTGGTGGACTAACGGAAGCAGGGCATCCAGTCTGTGCCATTGGCCCCCCGGTAATCTTCTGAAGGTTAGGATTAGGGTAGGCCATGAATAAGCATGGCCTACTAGTATGTTAATAGATAATAATATAATAAGCATCGTATTAATATCTATACAAGCATATTTTTAACGGCCTATTAATTATTAATGCTTATAATACCTTATTAACTCTTAACGAGCACATGTTAGTATAAAGCGTTACCAAAGTGTAGGATCACTACTTGAGTCTGTTAAAATGACTGTTATTGGGTTGTTTTAATCATAATTTCAGTTTTGGCTTATTCAGCAACAATTTTTGAGGAAAAGACAATATTTCCCATTATATTTGACAAGTCTAAGTCCTTTTAGGTCGCGGCTTATCATCACAGAGTGATTGCGGGTCCCGACACCATATCAGTTGAGAACCACTGCTCTAAATTATACAACAATTTATGTACTGTATAATAATGTAGAATCAACTTTCTTATAATAGTGCAAAGTAATACTATGGTACAGGTTGTCTGTGTAAGTTCTCAGTCGTACAGGAGTTGTCCATCTTCAATGAAGGTACTTGATTCATCTTTCAACTACTGAGTACAGGAGATGAATCAAGTACCTTCAATCATTGACTATGGTACAGGATTACATATAGAGAAACAACATGTATATTTCTTTCCATATTATTACTGAGACTAACAATGACTGTAATTTGCAGCCTTTACACTGGATAGTCATATTACCATGAAATAAATAAGGCATACAGTATATCCTGATATTACCATAACTGCCATGTATTTACACTTTTCAGCACCATGCGTTGTGTAAGGTTTTATGAAATGGTGACTCGTGTTAATCTTGTTCCTGGATGTCCCCTCAACACGGAGATTTGACTGGTTCCTCTGGTTTAAACCGTCCCCTGTGTCCTCCTTGCCATGTCTCCTTCTGCGTCTCTGTGTGTGACTACGTATTGGCTGAGGACTGAGTGATACTAATTGAAGTGTGGGCTTCAGAAGGCTGTGAGGCAGAGGCATAATCACACGTCATATCAGCCCGAGCCCACTCTGATCTGGCTAACGAGAAAATTCACAGCTGTCTGTTGGAAGTTGGCGAGGTTATAAAACCAGAGGTCATCATATGTTACTGGTTAAAATGCTAATGTACCAGTGGGAATTACCGTTTTTTTGAAGAGCGGCCAGAGGAATTCTTGGAGCCCTTTTCTACTATAATTGGTTATGTGAATGGTAATTACTGTCAGGAGAGGATCAAAATTCATAGCTGCCCCGTGGCAAAGAAGAGGTCCTATATCACTCTTTTGATAGGACAGTTGGAGCTATCAGAACGCGGCGCTGGGTGTGATTTGTGGGGCTTGTAATACACTCGGCGTAGCTCATCAATGCCGCTACCTAACCAAGGTAGCGCCGGCAATCAGCATTACTCTGCTCTGTCGTCTGAGCCCGGCCCGGTCCCATGGTACGACGAATGACTGGAGAAGCACTTCCCACTTTAATCAATGGCAGTGGAGGCCGGTTTGAAAATGTCATGCTGTTTTATTAAACACTTGTTAGCCCCTGAGTCGAAGTCAGATAACTGCATGTGGCCCCTTATATTCTTTTTTTTGTCCTTTTTCACTCCCGGATCAATACATCACGAGGAGTGTGACTTCCTGAACCGTGCTTGTGCGCCCTTGATAAGGCCTATATACGTGATCCAGTGACAGTGTTGATGGAGGCTGTCATTCAGACTTACCTTCCTCGGCCCACCTGTTTTCATCTCATAAATGTCTATGGTGTAGTTGGTCCTGCGGCCGTAGTTGTCAAACTGGATATTTCCCGTCATCCCCTGCACTTGGACCTGCCATGTGGGACAGACAGACACAGATACAGAAAGGCAATGACTCTGCATATAGAGATGGTTTTAAGGCGCTCGTGTCGACGGAGCTACTGGAGTGAGCGCAGACTGTTAATCAAATGATGAACTGGATACACTTTAATAAAAGATGTAGTTTTATGGTAATGAGAGGCAGGATTTGAGCGAGCTCTTTGCACAGATATCTGCAGGCGGAGGGAGGAGACCAGCTCCGCGCTCACTGTCACTTTCCATCTTTATCACCCGGCGCTCGCTATCTCTGCTTCACTTCTTCTTCAAGCCTTTCTTTACTTATCAGTCTGCCACACTCCCTCCCTGCCTCTCCCCATTCCTCCTCGAGCGCCCTACCGTTTTGAGAGCTCTCTCGATGTCGATGCCTTGGCTCCAGGGAACCGCAGGATTGGCCAGGCAGTCTCCGGCGCTGCCTCTCCGGGACACGTCCACGCGCTGGCGCCGCAGGTACCGGAACGCCTCCGCGATCACCAGGATGGCATCATGGGTCAGAGCTGAAGTGTACTGTGGGAGCAGAAACAGTGGTGAGACTCAACAAGCCGCAAAAACCTGAGGGATCTCACGAGGAAGTGTAGCCCCAGGACGTCTTTCCAAAAAGTAGCACTACACATTTTTTTAATACTTTTAGCTGAACATTTCTTCACTTAATACGTCTAGAAAACATGAACATTTACGCCATTGCATTTTATACTATACATACAGAACGTAATGTCTGCATATGGTTATACTACAATATTGTATTTACATTTTATCGTTGTATCGTTGTAGTTTCATATACTGTTTGTTATTCTGGTCCAACACATTTTTAAGTGCGGTATTTTGGTATTGTGGACATACTTTAAACGTTTTTAAGTTGAGTTATTTTGAGAGTAATGGACTTCTGTGCTTTTGTAAAGAGTGAAAAGAATCAAGTAGAGAATGATTATTTTAATTCCATTTTGGATCTTAAGCCAGATCAAGCCAATCTGATCTGACTCAGTATCAGGTCAGATTATATTGGACACGATCAATATAATCTTGTGATCTTGCTCTTCAAGATGTTCTTTTATCAGTGAATACTCTGAGACTGAGGCAGAGGCGTGATATAGTGGTCATGACCTTTCCCAAAAAGTTTTACTGCTGTTTAAGTGGATGATGAGTGCAATTATGCAATACTTTATCACCTACACCTCATGTTATTTTGACCTTTTTACCGCAGCCGGCTGTTGACCACCGCACCATGACAAAATCTAATTACATGCCATTCAAAATCCATTTTCTCTCTTGATCATTGTTTAATTAGATGTAAATTGAAGCTGTGTTATAACCTTCCCTTGCTCTGCCTATCAATATATCGATCGCTGGCCGGGATGAAACACAAAGCTGTGAGAGCTGAGGGGTCGTAGGAGGAGAAGTGGAGAATGACAAAGGCAAACAAAGGAAGAGAGAATGAGAAGTGATAGAGCTGACTTCAGAGAGACCAGGACTTGTATTCTGCATGCTCAATGAAAGGCTTCACAAGCAAAGCACCTTCAGAGGAGTGTTCCGGGCTTCAGGGAATTCTCTTTCATCAAGCCGCTCCCAGCGCTGCATAAACTGCTGTACAATGGGGTTCTCGGGGTTCACGATCTGAAACCCTGATATATTGGCTCCACCGGCGAAGACTTTGTCCAGGCTCACATTGGAAAATCCCTGGGATGAGACAAAAGAATTATGATGGGAAAGGATCGAGGACTCAACTTGTACTGCTTTAATACAATCAGAGGGTAAGCTCAGCAAATACAAGACAGGTTGGAAACATTTATAGTGCACATGTACAACATGAGGGCGCACTTGAACTCAAGCGAGTTTCTACCAGATGAAATGAAATGAAGGTTCAAGTCTTCTTTGAAATACTTTTGTGTGTCACATTAACATTATTTAATACTAAAAACTGCATTACTGAGAATACACAGTGGTTCGGTGCAGCAAAGTGTTGAATGCAAGGAATTCCTTGTTTCAATTCATTGTAATCTCTTCTCTTATTGTTTATTGTTTTATCCTGTTTATCCTTTTGAATAGAGCTCATTCGTTTTTAAATAGTAATAAATCATACACATAATAATTATATTCCTCAATATTGTGATAATCCATGCATGCCTTTTCATGCAAGAATACTTGTCATAAGTGAACCATTGAATCATGGCTTGTTAAGGAACAAGGCTGTTTGCTTTGGTGAGATGTAAACACTGCAGTCAGAAGCAGGTCATTCATTCAAATATGAAAACCCAATTGTGTAAATAACAGATATGTTGGTTTAGTCTATATTTCAAACAAAAGTGTATAATCTGCTAAAATTATATGGTGAAGGCATGTCCCGTCACACACAACGTGGAGCAAATCCAGTGTGTCCCATGGGACTGAGTGGGTTATTACTCACCAGATTGGCCAGAATGTAGTGGTAACCACGGCTGTTCTTTCCCAGGGCCACAACCTAAGACAGAAAAACATCAATACAGTAAACCATCCATGGTAGAAGGGCACGCTCTGAGACACTACACACTATAACCTATTCAGTTTGCATAGAGAGCTGTCCTGCTATCTCACAGTATTCTTCTGAAGTTCAAAACAAAGGAAAAGGCCCCCTCTGAATATGCCAGCTTCATTAAAGAGGCCGATAATTAACTATGCAGCATATTTCAATATTCAGCTCACTCATAGCTCTAAGTGCTGGGAGTCATGGTGCAACTGTTGGACAGGAGGTATAAAAATAAAATCAAAGAAAGTTACAGTGAGCCGATGCAAAGTGGAGCTCACTCTGCTTTGAAAATATCACACCTTCACAGCATAACAGCATGTTTCAGCCCACGCAGCCTGTCTGAAAATAGTTGTCAGCATTCTAGGCATTTCTATAATTGTGGGGCCCACCATATGCTGTCTTTTATCCAGGATTTCTCTTTTGTTGTAAGTCCACAATTTATCCACTTGTCACGTCTAAATTGGCTTGGCTTTGAGTCTATTACACGCTGGACATGCCCTTCAACTTGTCCTCACGACGCCTGTTATTTATGACTTTCCAGTGGGTGCACTTCTGAATGGTTGCCACGCCGAATGTGTCAACCCGGTCTTGTTTTATTTTTGTTTTTATTTCATTTTCATCTGTGATAGGCAAACACGGGCTTATAGCAAAATCAACATGTTTGCGCAAGTTCTGGCTCAGTTTCAAATGTACACTGTGACTTTGTCGTCTGTTGTTCACACATGTCTCACATTTGTTTCTGCGGCTTCCTAATGAAGGAGCAAACAGTTATGAGCTGCTGATGATTCATATTCACTTGTCTCCTCTTTTGGACATTAGGGGGTGCCTAACAAATAGAACATCATGTCGTTTTTCCTCACAGTCGTGGCACATGCGGGAAAGCACAAACACATCAAGGCTTATTCATTCACGCTATCAAGCCGCTTCAGAGGGTCATCACTCTCTGACAGCCTCCTCGTCATTAAAGCTTTACTCTCGGAGCGCTGCGGGGTGCACGGTGCCGGGAACAAACCAAAGAAAGGCAACTGAAAACAAAAAAGAAAATGAGCTGATTATCATTCTGAACTAGCAGGAGTTTGGCTTTTAGGATCCATCAATCAGCGGCTAATGAGGGAGTGAACAAAACTGCTATGCTAACAGATATCCTTCCAGCACTAAAGCAGCAGCAGTGTCTCATAAGACATTTTTAACGTCATGTGGGAGAAGTGCTCAACAGGCTAAAACCTCAAAGAGAACCTATATCATCAAATATCCTGAAGATATTTTAAACAAATGATTGATTTTTTATTTATTTATTTTTTATTTATTTGAACAGGGACAGTGTACAATATACATTAGCCTCAGAAAGCAGAGATGCATTGTACAAGGTTATAGCACTTGTGCTAATTTCCACCTGCATTTGGTATTTGGTTCTTAAGGCGAGACACTGCAGGTGAATATGGAACATTTAAATTTAAACGGACTATACAGAGTTTTAAAAACAAAGTATTTTCATCGCCCTACACGTTCCAGCCATGTCCTAATGTGTAGAATGATCCCAGACCTATTCACCACAATTGCCTCTAAAATCCTGCACTGTCAAAAAGGTGTTACTTCGAGACCGAAGTGCCGTCATGCACGAGTGGCTGCAGTTACGCATAAGACCTGAGGTGGCAGTAATAAGCAGAAAATGACCAACTTGTATCTAGTCTCTTTAAAGGGACTATATACATAAGTTTAACCACAAATAAATGTATACAAATTTAAAATGTCTTCTTCATACATGCGCCAGCAATGCCCTGGTGAGTAGAATGAGCCCTGGCCTTTTCACCTTGATCGCCTCTAAATGCCTGTGAAGTCACTTAAATAGTCTGTGCTCGGGTCGAACAAGAAAACAGCGTTCACGCTCAGCTGTAGCTCCTCTATACTGACGCTGCCGAGCGAGTGGTAACTTCGGAAGGATGGATTTAGCGGAGAATAAGACCGGCTTCAAGCACCATCGAAACTCCAGCCCAGACCCAAACTAACGAAAAGAAACGAAGAGTTTATTCGAGTGTGACAAAAAAGGCGAAAGTCGAGTCTGATCGGCGTAGGCAAAGAACCAGAGTAAACAGCGGAAAATGTTGAGAGAATCTCTCAAAAGACCCGCAGCTTATTTCGGCTTGAAGGGTAAGAAATTATGACTAAATATGTGGGGGGAAAGTGTTGTTGATGCTTCAAAACAACGGTGTCCGACTACCATGTTTAGTTTATTTATTTTTTGTGACAGGGACACACACAGGAGCATTAATCAGTATATAAAAAGATGCTGTGTACCAGACTTTCCAGAAAGCCCACTGCACCCCATGCCAAATCCAACCACAAAGACCTAAATATATGTCTGGTTCATGCTATCAAAGTATCAGTTCCTGACCTTCAAAGACTACAAGTGATTTAAATTTACTTTAGACCTTACCTTGACCTAGCCTACCTCTCACTTGCTATCGCAGACAAAGTTCAGACCCCCACGCAACTCCTAACCAACCTGCCAACATACAAGCTACAGCCTCCGGACAGAAAACAGCACGGCAGCAATGACACTGGATTTTTTTTGGCACAAATGATCTCTTTAATTATCTGAGCCATCGGTTAATGCCAAACTACGTAACACAGGGCAGTCAGTGCATGCTGTCCCCAAGTCACGGCTTTTCACCGACGCTGTTTGAAATAAAGCTCTGAAGGTCAAAAAATGTTGTAGAATCGCTTCACAATGCAACACTGTTACCATATGTGAGGAAGGTTGCTGAGAGTTATTTGCTTTTTCATAATATTGCCCTTCAGTGATTTTTGATAGCAATCTTTAATAGGACAGATAAGATTTCTATCCGTTACATTTTTTCCCATTGGGATGCAACAATATTCAAGCGATAAAATGCTATTGTGTGTCTGTGCCTTGTCAGTATAAACAAGAAATGGAACCAAATCTCCGTTTGTGTTGGCCTCTTCACTTATGGAAATCAGCCGCTCAAAATTGCTCACAGCTGTAAGGAAAGGCTACATTTGAACAACCATGAATTGACTTGGCCATTCAGCAAAGAAGACTGAAAAAAAAAATAGTTAAAAAAAAAATAGCAAAAGCTGAAATGAATACCTGTTGGTTGTTTTGTCAAATGTTTTTGTGCTTGCTTACAGCGCTTATGCTAATGCTCACGAGTCACATTCTGATCCTGCACGGCCAGGCTGCCAGACTTTAAAAAGACTATTGATTTTTTTCTTGGTTTTCGGAAAAAATAAACAGCTCTGCGTTTTCCTCCATACATGAATCCTGATATACTTCATTAAAAAAAAAACACTTTAAAAAAAAAAATGTTTTACCTCAAAAAAATGTTGGTGCTTTAGATATGCGTTCTGTCCTTTCCTGGCCCACTCCTCCACCTATGGACTTATGTCGCTGTTAATTCATTGTTAACATAGGTCCACCCTGTTTTGAGCTGTCTACCCTTTAAGTAATGTGGATCCTCATTGTACGCACTGTACTGTCTGGCAAATTGATCCAGCGGTGTGCGGACTCCGGCACCTTTGTTCCGCTGTTGAAGAAGTGCTCCTATATTTTCGCAGACAAGCCTGTACTTTAAAGGCTGATGAGGAGAGACAAGCACGATGACCTTGACTTCACCCTCACTCAGACTGGGCGTGCTCGGCCTGCCAAACACAGGCCAAAATGGAAAATAGAAAGAAGAAAAAAAAAAGTCTACATATTTTCAGCGATCGCTTCAGGTTCAGTGTTCCTGTTCTTCCTCAGCTCACTCATGAATCCCAGAGTGTATAATCGGTCTAATTTATGGGTGTCTGTAAAAAAAAAAAAAAAAAAAAAGCTATCTTAAACAACTAGAGTCCTGACAAACAAACAAGTTGTTCCTCGCTTTTCTTTTACTTTTTCTAAAAAAAAACCGAAGCAACAAAAACACGTTTCAAATATGCAGTGTCAGTGACGGCGATACTGCTAGTGTAAGCCATGCTAAAAACGGCTGATACGACGCTGTTGCATGAAATTCTCTGAAACATCACCAAAGGGTATACGTTACACTTAATTAATTGTTAATAATCATTTCAATTAACTGATTAGATCTTCACTGTGGCTATCAAAGCAAGTGCCCCAGCGCAATTTCTCTCGTGCTGGATTGTGCTTGCTTAATCGAATTACACAGAAAACCTACAGCAAAGTATAAAGTAAAAAATTAACTCTTTTGTTTTTTTATGAGTTTACCTTGTTTATAAATCAATCCTTTGTTAAACAGAGCCTAATCAAGTAAATATATAACAACTTGAGAGTGTGGGACACAGGCTTGATGAGATGTGGCTGCTTTGATCAGGAGGACTAGTGTTTCAGGCCCAGGGCTCTCGGTGCGAGTGCCGTCAGTGGAGCTCCCTCTAATTAACAGCCCAGTGCTGAGCAGGGGCTGAGGCTTTTCTTGGCAGCCATGATCTGCTCCTAAAGATACAAGCGCTGGTCTTTATCCAAATGATGATAGTTTTAACAACACTCCATCCATGGTTACTAAGTGCACGTTTGAGGGTGTTCTTTTACCTGTTTTCACTGAAAATGACCACTGAACGAGTCACTCCATTAAAGCCGGTTTCCCCTACAGGTTTGGAAATGCCGTAGTTAAAGCAATTATGCAGCAATAATTAATTAGGTAGTTTTCAGCCTTTTGTAGGGCTGAATGTGCAATATTGATACCACATTGCATTCATCAAACATACTTGAGTAAAACAAAACATGGCAAAAATGTCAGCGAAGCTTAGATTTAAGAAATGAAATGACTTGCTATGCTGTGTTTTAAGTCCTAAGTACGTCTTTTCTAACTCAATGTCCGTTTTCTCCAAAGCACATTCTCTGTGGAGCGGAGCCTTTCTCTCTGTGGCTGAGGCAGGTCACATCTGCTCGCAGATAACGGCTTAATCCCTTTAATTCAATCTAAAGTAGGTAAATGGCCATTAGAAGCTGAGGTCGGTGGCGGGATTTTAAAGCTCTGTGTGTCATCAGCTTTTACACAGAGAAGCCAAATGTTCAGCGGTCTCCTTTCAGCTAATGTCAGATCAGAGGCATCATGTCACATTCCTCCTCTGGCCATCACAACATAAACAAACATGTATGCCAGCGAGGGTTACAGGCAAACACAGTCAAAGTAATTAGGGACGTTATTGCCAGAAGATAATTCATAAATAAGACGGAAAATATACAAGTCCTTCAAACAGAGCAGATAAAATGCAAATCAGGCAATCGTTTAACCAACACGTTAAGAAATGACAATCTACAGCATTATTGTTAACACAGGCTGCCTTTTAACAAAGCTTAAGCTCCCACGCTGAACGCAGAACTGATTTTGTTGAAGTCAGTGAAAGAAAGTATTTCAATGTTGAGTCATTCAGACATTTTTAACATTCGCAGATTACTCAACACATTTTTTGCTTGATAAAACAAAAACGACAACGCTATTTTTTTTGTGCATGTGACACAATACTTGAAAAATGCACATACACATGAGATGATACCAACCCGGCAACAGAGTCCTTGAGAAATCCCATGGCTTCGGTTTCCAACGGAATTAGAAAACCTTGTTTATATACAGCGGATACAATTCTATGAGTCACACTCCTATTCTTTACCTCTGCCCTGAACACTGTCACGCTCAGATTCCCCCCCCCCCACCCCCTCTTTCCTCGGATTTAATAAAACATGTCCTGCTCCCTTCACAAGGAGCATAAGACTATATGTCGAAAGTCTCCATGGGAAGCAGATATGGCCACCCCTCATGCCTTCACACGCAGCACAATGTTCGAACAAATCCCCCCATGCACTCCTCATTTCCCCTGAATTCTTTTAACAACTTATTGTTTTCCTTGCTGCATTAAATCGCGCCATTGTGTCAGGGAGAGTGCTCCGTTGCCTGTCTGTCTTTGAACAGCTTGCGTGCCCTGGGCCAGTCCCAATAGCAGTATTTTGATTTTTTTTTTTTTTCCTTCTTCTCCTGCCACGCTTTTCTTTACTCTAGTGATGAGCAGGTTGGTGCCTCTGAGCAGACTCCAGCGCACAAATCCCATGCGGAAAGGAGGCCAGCACACAGCATAAAGGCAAATAACAGTCTGCATGTGTGACAGTCTATTATAATGCTGGTGTGACCGATGGAAATGGATGGAATCATGGAGTGCGAGACAACAACACCGGAATACATTTGCCATGTGTCTATAGGCAAAAGCGTACGCTAGGTCTCTCTCGCAATGCATCACACGACTACATTGAGTCTATACTGAACAACCTGAAGAAATAGAGATTACAAAATAAATACAAATCTTGTTGAGCCTTAGTTCAAAATCTTGTGACTGTTTACAGTGATTGATATGCATGGGTCTTTCAATTACAGATGCTATTTTGATTACTTTTGACAATCCAAAAGACAGAAAGGTTGGCATTGGTCCTAGCCTGGTTTTACCATACCCTCGTACTCATTTCGTTCCGTACAAGGGTCTGGATCTTCACAATTGAGCCCCGTTAACAGGTGGGAGGGGTGAAATCCTTTTGAAACGTTTGGATCGGATTTTCGCTAGCGCTTGGTCGCTGCTATCATAACTCTATCATAACTCTTGCGAGCATTCGAAGGCTTCAATTTTAATTTCTGGATATTTGGGAGCCGAGCCCGAACGGACTGGAGAGCTTGCATTACTTTCGTATCCGCCACCATTGCCAAACTACAACCAGCAAATGTGGCTGTGAGGAAGTGTAACGGAGAGGGGCCAAAAAGTGGCTTTCGAAGGAAACGCCAGAAGACAACATTTTCCTTGATGGACATTTATTTACAGTGTCCCCAGACTTTTTACAGGTTTCCCATCACATCATGGCTCTCTCACTGGGTGGGTTTTTCGCCAAAAGCAACACACACCTGCCTAAGACAATGGCCAATCAGTTGGCCCATTCCACCTCACCGGAAGAATCACAATAACACACAATGTATTTCTGGCCGTGACTCACACACACAACTGCACAAACAGTAAAAGGCAACTTAACATTATTTAACAAACTCACAACAATAACCGGATAAGTCACAATACTTACTTAAACATACATTTCAAAATGGTACAGGCTGATGATGTGTTGATGACATCATCAGTGACATCATACACTTTGGTTCAAAGAAGAAAAAAAGAAAGATCTGATGAAGGCTAATGCCGAAACGTGATCACCTATATTAAAAATGTGGACATCGGCTCATGAGTGTGCGATGTTGTTTTTTGATGTATGAAGCTTTTTCCCTACATCTGCACCGCAAAGACTATTTTTGGTGTGTGTTGCTCCCCCTTTTTCTCATTTTATCATCAGTGACATCACCACAGGAAAGCATAAATGGAGGAAATGTTTGGGCGGCCCCTCCCCAAGCACCTCCCAGGTGAGAACAAGGGAAAAGGTAACTAAGACAAAACAACCTTAACCAATGAACCAAAACAATACACTTAGATAACCTTCGTGTCTTTACTGTACAGGAGGTATATATGTGGAATGATAAGAATTGGACCAATAAGACAAACACAATCAAATCCCGGGATATGCATGTGTAGCTTATTAGACTATTGCAGTTGTGTGTGAAAACTAAGGGACAAGCGGAGTGTAAAACTCACTTCGTCACAGCGGCGCAAATGCCTGACACCTACGACACCCGCCTCCCGCGCTCGCTGAATGGGAAGTTGAAATTCAACCGATGTAACGCGGCCACTGAGATCTGACCCAGACGTACATGTAGGGAAATTATAATTGACCGGAGTTTACGGATGGCTAAGGCCAGGCTACATTGGTCCTAGTTCTGGCCTGGGTAGTACCTGATGAGAGACAGTACAGTAATAGCCTGTGTTGGTGTGGACGTGTGCAGCCACGCTTCTGTCAGTCTGCCGTCCCCCGTGAAGCGCTTTGAGTGACTTGCGTCATGTGAAAAGCGCGAAACGAAAAAAGATTCCCTCCACTAATTGTACATCACTTGAAACCTACGCATTTTGAAACCCATCAGAGAAAGCCGAGCAGGAAGAGCTCCGCCTGTTATTGTGGGGAGGCAGAGGATGGCACTGGGTTAATTTATCTGCAGTGCGGTGTATTGATGGCACGTCCCAAGACCAATAAATCCTGAGTGGTTGTTACAGCATAAAATGATAATGCCCCCAGTGTAGCATTCCAACACTGAATTTGTGTGGAGTCCGTGGACACAACTCAAAGCACAGAGCTCTTTTACAGCAGATGAAAGGCGGTCTGATGCAGCAGTATGCAAATCTCTCTCTAGCATCATGGACAGTGATAAATGCCGCTAATAAAGGTGACAGCTGAGTGTGCACTTCGCCAGGACATGGCACCTTCAGTATCTTTTGTTTTATTGAAGCTTAACTTTCAAAATATCCGTCTTACACCAGAACAGCACCCCAAATGATTAAATAATTTGAACACTGCCATATTCCTCGATTGCTTTAGCTTTAACCTTTGCTTTGAATACATGACACTCACAGCACCTCTTGACTAAAAGAGAAATGTAATAATGAAATGCATGAAGTGGATATTTGATATAAAAGCTTTAATAACAGCATGCTTGACATTCACAAAAACATGCATGAATTAAACACCTTGTTTTTCATTTACTTTGTTCCAATTAATTACATCTCATGCAACTTTAACTGAATTATTTGAGCTTTTCTTGTAACCAAGAAGGTCTTCCAAGATTCAGTATCTGACCCCATAGGGACAGTGTTGTTATATGTTTGTTTTTTATCAGCAGAGGAGCACCTGGAGGCTGTGACCATGGCGACAAAGACCTCCCTTAGTTCAGGAAATGAGTGCTAACCACTGCACCACCACGCTGCCCATTTGGTTACCCTCCTCTCCAGGTAATCCAGAATGAATGTGTTATGTTTATAGCATAGGACTAGCCCGTATATAAAGTACTGCATAAGAGGTGTCTGACACCTGGCTAAAGGCTGTGGATCATTCATGAAAAGCAGCTGAGATGATCTCCCTCTGTGTCGGTGTATCTGCAAATGAATGCTCATCTATTCAGGATAACTCTCCACTCCACCGGCTTCATTGCTTGGTATTAAGACATTTATTCTGCGCTCTGGAATTGCTCTGAGTGAAATCATAAAACTAAGCCAGTGGAGCCTATTCTCATTTCCCCCAGCCATCAGCGCCTCTATCTGTCCTGCCTTATGACACTCTCTCGACAGCCAATGACCTTGACAGATTGAAGGCCCGTTTCAACATTGTGACACTATGGCACGGGGCTTAGTTTAAAATGGTCCTCTCTCACCCGAGATGAGACTCAATCTGTCCACAATCAGCGCTTAATAGAGAGGCAGCGGCAGGTAGGAGCAGCAGGGGTCCCCCCCACTGCTGACACCGACTGCAGTTTTCTGCTGTGACTACCCACACAGGAGACAGGCCAGTGTTTATTTAATAAATGTTACAGCCCACTGCATGGTGAAGTCCAGCATACTGTCTGCAATGGGACGCCCATTTTGGAAGGAGAGGGCTATATATACTGCTGTACTATACCTATAGCCAAAACATCATCACCCCCTGCCTTTTTTATAATGTTGTTATGATGACCACCCACACACAACGATCAACAATATGAAGCCTAAGAATCACTGAAGCTTATTCTGCGAAACTGACTTTTTTCACCATGCTCATTGATGCATGTTTGAGAGATTTTTCATATGCAGCCAGTCACCTGCTGTTTTCATGAGGCGGTGCTGTGCAGTACTGTGTATACCCAGACGGCTTCACCTGGCTTGTGATAATTTTAGCGTCTCACATTGCCTCCGGAATTAAGCATATCTTGCAAATATTTGAAAGCCATTTATTTCAACTTCATCACTCCCTTTTTCAATCCAAGGAGAGGGAATGTCCGGGCATACTGATGATCGGATATTAGGGCCGAACTATCCGTTTTCTTTACATATACTTTGGGAAACATTAGGGTGATTAAACGTCCTGCTTTTAAGTAGTGCTCATCTATTTCACCACAGCATTCACTCCCCATATCCATCACTTGTGGTCAATTCCAAGTGGTTTCCCCTTGGATCACTTTTAACAAATTAAATAATTCGAGAAGCAGCCGAATATATTGAGTTAGAAGAAAGAAGTATCTAATAATAACTGTTTGATTTAAATTGCTGAAACAGGAAATAAAATGAGACAATGTATTACTAAAAGCACATTTTTTTAAATCTAATTACATTTGTAAAACAAGTGAAAGTAATAGTCATTGAGAAATATTGTTAAGCAGAGAAGCCAATATCTAAATGAATAGCAACGAGCTGAATCCAAGTGGGCAGCAGATTGCCTTGTGAGCGGCAGGCAGCAGCGTTGGGCCAGGGAGGAGATGCGTGGTATAATGGGCTCTCATCTATTCATGGTAATTGTGTTTCCCCTACTACAAGGATTGGTGGACCTTATATTTTATCCTCAGGCGGTGGACGTGTGCGAGGAACCGAGGGGCTTTGGGGGGTTGTTAGGAGCGTATTAAAATGGCTGCATCATCAGGGCCCGGTCCAAATGGCTGCTCTCACTCAGACCGCTGCTCCTGCGGCTTTTCGGACAGCCTTTACACACTCTGGGTTTGAAACTCGTCAGGACTTAAGTTTCAGTATTATCCACATCTGTTTAAATAAATGCAATTCTGGAGAAGGAGCTATTTATAACATGTGTTATGCATTATACCTCATCTCTCTGTGATAACAATATAGATTTCAGCTGCATTCACAGTCCCAGTGAAGCGTAACGGGGGGATCAATAGGATTTACAAAGATATGCCTTAATGGTAATGGTAAATGGTCTCAACTTATAAAGCGCTTTTCCACCTACATTAGGCACTCAAAGCGCTTTTACAGCAAGGATCCTCTCACCCATTCATACACCAAGGAGGCAAGGTGGGTGAAGTGTCTTGCCCAAGGACACAACGACAGCGAGCACCTTCAGGAGGCGGGATTCGAACACCCGACCTTCCGATCATGAGACGACCCGCTCTACCATCTGCGCCACCGTCGCCCTTACTTTACCTAGCTCTACCCTATAATGAAGACAGGGCGAGACACTGCAGGTGAATAGGGAAATACATTTAGAGATACTTTATACATTTTTTTCTGAAAAAGACTGGGAAGTTTGGGAGCTACTAAAGTTTGTTTGTTGCTTTATTTGTCATTATACATGAACTGTACAACGAAATGTGTCCTCTGCATTTAACCCATCCCTCGATGCCACTGGACAACCCGTAGGGAGCAGTGGGCAGCGGCAGTGCTGCGCCTGGGGACCCATCTCTGTGATGTGGTCAGGTTGGTGGTCAGAAACACCTGGCTGGAGGATTCACCTATTGCACATGTTTTTAGTGGTAGGGGAAACCGGAGTCCCCGGAGGAAACCTACGCAGACACAGGGAGAACATGCAAACTCCACACAGAAAGTCCAGGTGGGAATCGAACCTGGGACCTTCTAGCTGTGAAGCACAAGCGCTAACCGCTGCGCTAACGTGCCGCCGGGTTGAGTTTTCAAGTGCGATGTTATTAAGAAAACCTAGTTTTGTAAAGTCTACACATGTGCCTGAATATCTCTCCTGTCTTTAGCCTTTGCTTAAATACATAATTTCACAAATATATTTGTGAACACATTTGTGTGAGAAACTGGCCGGTGCGCAATAATGTTTTTGTTATTTCTGGGAAATCTTCTTGCTAGATGGCAAAACGGACGAAAATAAGTGATGCATAAGGTGAGTTTTGTCTTTTTTAAATGTATTCTTTTACTCTGGCTCGGTATATTGCACCTGGAGACTTTTCTTTCAATTCATGAGTTTGAAACAGCCGAACACACTTTTTCTTCACATGACGCACAGACCGAGAGGGGAGGGGCTCTATGTGACTGAGAAGCTGCTGGCTGATGATATTGAGTCAAAGTACTTAACATAATCAATTCTGCACGTCTGCCATAGTATTGAAACCCATATCTTAGGATAGGGTTTTCAACGTGAGAAACAGGAGGTGTGGAGTGTGAACATGTGAGGGAAATGTGTGTGTCAGATGACCAAAGCATGAGAGGCCCTGTATTTCGATCTTATTGCCACATTATTACTGTTCTGCAAAAGTAAAGTTAAGTGCAACTATACATATGAACACATTCATTAAGATATTGTTTTTTACAGCCCACTGCGAGAACCAGAGATAGTGATTTTGCTGTTAAAACAACCACCAATTAAACCGTATTGTGAACCATCGTTGTTCACAAAAACAAGCAAAATTAGCCACCGCCATCATCTCCATGTCTATCAAGCTCTGTCTGATTTACATATGTTGACAAGCCCCCTTTTGCTGTTGTCGCTCGGAAAAAACGTGTCCTGCAATTATCCTGTAGCGCGCGTGACTCAGCGGAGCGGCTCAGTGGCAGTGTGGGTGTGAGCTTAGATAATGCACTGTGCTCCTACCTGCTCCAGTATGGTGTTGATCCGGTCCACCTCACAGTCAATGACATAACGCTTCTCCTGTCTCCTGTCCATCTCCTCGATTATGCGCTTGAACTCGGCCGCGTCGGTGGCGCCGCTAACGGACCGCGCGGTCACCTGCCAGTTGTTTGCCACCGCCGCCTCCATGATGGCCTGTAGGATGGAGAAACCTGGAAAGAGACATAGACACTCAGAGACGTACACACACACACACCCCTGCAGCAAGTGTTTGATCCTTTATACTAGGGAGGTGCCGTAATCCACCAACTATCCAATGCTTATCTAATGTAAAACTGTTGTTCGGGTTCGGACATATTTTACAGCATTCTGTCCAGAAAAGGCAATGAAGTTTTGTTTTTTCAAATTTAAGAATAAGTAAAAAAGCTGTCAAAACTCATGTTATCCTAAGAAATATTATTCATTACTAGTTTTCAATACCGATACCTGAACGATACCTAAACTAAAGTATTTGTCCTATAGAACCATAATAATGTTAATAATGAATCATTATGTTAATTTATACCTTTTCCTTCCATTTATGTGTCATTTGTATCATTTGTTTGACGTGACACATCCAAGACACTTCCTTTAACCTCTTAACCCCCACCTGAACCGAGCACATTTTCTCCAGTTACTATCCAGGTATCCAGGCATCACCCAAATGTAAAAGCTTCTTAAAAAAAAAAACGTCGAAATAGTGACGAAAACGCAACATAAATGAAGATGAAAACGCGACAAAAAAAGCATTAAAAATACCAAAAAGTTACAAAAAATGCAACAAACCGTAACAAAAAAAAAAAAAACGACAAAGAAATCACGAGAATGCATGGAAACCCAACGAGGGAAAATCTTAGATCATTTTTGTAGGTCTTAGCTTTCAAATGAGCGTTACACTGGCCTATAGGCTGTAAGATGTTTTTAGATTTAGGTAAAACTGAACTGGAGAACATCTGCTCTGTTAAAGTGGGGGTTAAGAGGTTAACTAAAAACACTTTACACTTTTTCCCCCACATTTTTTTCCCTTTTTTTCTACATTTTTCCTTAAATGTGCCCATTATTTCCCACACGTTTTCCCCCACATTTTTTTTTTCTTCTCAATTTCCCCCCAAATTTTCAAAGCATTTCCCCCCCCCATCACTTTTTTTTTCTTTTACATTTTTATGACCTACAGCATCAAAACCTGAACATAAAGACTTGATATTTCTTTTCAGTACCTGCTTTCGATTTGGATTTTTTTTTATATCTGTAGTACCTCAACCTTTTTTTTCAGTACCAGACTGGTGTCGTTTAACGATGCCCAGCATTCTTCACTACAAATCATGTCCTTGTTCAGTGAAGTATGACTCTGCCCTACAGTAATGCACCACTGTAAGAGCAGTCAAATTACAACCAGGGAGGGGTCTGTTAAGATCCAAAAGGTCAAAGGTTGTCTCATTACTACAGTATCTAAAATTGCTGCGGTTTGCAAGAAAAAGAAAAGCAGATAAGACTTGTGAGTGTACATTTGAATATGGAAGAAGCAATATCATAATGAATAGAACGGGCAGTAATCGCATCTCCGCGTTATTAAAAGATCAGCTCAGTGACGTTATTGCGCTTGGCATGAATTGAATCATAGACGTTTAGCTCGGCCGAATGCTAGCTCTGACATCCCCGCAGTGCCTTTAGAGGACTGTCCCGACTCGTTTTAGAGACAAAGACAATGAAAGATTTGCAAAGAGATCATTATGCTCGCGCGGGAACGGAGCCCCTCTCATAATTCAAGTGAAATATTTCCATTTAACTGCGCGCTCTGGAGCACCACCGTGGTCCAATCACATACCAGACAATGAATAATGTAGCCCCTTTTCCACGGGGGATAGATTGCGTATAGCACAATCTGTAATAAAAATGGGCTAAGTCCGCTCTCTTGTGTAAGGGCTAAGAGCAAACACGGAGGTTATTAATGAAAATCAAGAAGAGTGCTGGTATTTCATTAAGCCGAGGACAATAGAAGTGCAGACTCTGTGGACAATAAACGTCTCGCCCGTATCTGCCGTCATTTTTCATTGTGCTCCGTGCAGTCAAACGATAGAGAAAAAGGACAAATTAGCCTTCAACATGCATGTGCTATTATACATTTCAGATAGCTTTAATGATTAATGATCGCGTGTTACAGATTGTGCACAATACGATGTCATATTAAAAAGTTGCGGTCCAGGCTTTTTATAGTGCCCTCATAGAGTACATGGCAAACACTGCAATTTATGTGAAAACAAACAAACAAAATACAGACTCTACTATGTGTTTGCATATAAATATAGCACATAGAAGAAAAAAAAACAATGGTGGTCCACTCTTTGGCTGCATCCGAAACCATTAAATTGTAGCCTCTAAGTACTAACACTAGCAACTAATCCTTAACCTTTCATGGGGTCAACTGTTAGATCTCTATGCAGTTAGTGAACTAGAGCTTCAGCAGCAATTCGCCCAATTCGACCGTCCTTACCCAGGGGAAGGGGAAGTGACATCACCAACAGCTGTTCTTCTTCTTTAAAGTTCAGTGCAAAACAAAAGCGCATACTACTGTATATTGTCCAACAACAACATAGTGTCCAAATAAAGACATTTAAGGCGGAAAAAAAAGAAACATCCAAATGATCCTTCACATTTCCCTTTATTTTATCTCAACAGCGGTTTCATAAAGCTACAGTATGCAAATTAGCCATGTGGCTTAAGTTTCTACTAAATGAAAACAAAAGCATTACTGAGGAGGCTCTTTAAAACCATGTGACTGAGCTGTGGTGACTCTAACATGTATTTTGTCACTTTTATAAAGTTTGGCGTGTGCAGAAACGTATATATATATATTTTTTTTTCAATTTTCGGATGGAGCATTTATTTCCTGTGAACAACATGGAGGGATTGTGATACAATGAACTGACACAGCTAGCAGTTTTAACTGAACTACCTCCTTATTTCCAGCTTTTAAAGTCACTAGGGCAGTGGTAGGCAACTTCAGGCCCGGGGGCCAAATCCGGCCCTCCACCATCGAACCTCTGGCCCTCAAGATGACATTGAGAAATAAAATGATAGAAATCACAGATCAAATGCCTGTTAAAGTACTCAAACATGTGAAAAATACTGTCAATTCCTTTAAAATGTCTTAGCAAAACACCCAATTAATTTCAAGTAGTGCCTTAGACTTTTGACGATGAAGAAAAACAGCCCTTCACCAAGCAAACTTGCCCACCCCTGCACTAGGGTATCTGACGTGGTTTCACAGGTATTTAGGATGTGAATAATCTCTGGTTATCAGATATCCTACGGTGATTATGGCCTGATTTGACTTTTTATGAAATAAATGCAGAATAATACAGACTTGTTTACTACAGGGCAAATCAGTTCTACCCAATTTAATGTGCCCTTTTAATGCTTCAGAATACTCTCAGCACATTCAACAGAGTGAGAAATTATTTAAATAAAGAAACTTGGTGATTTGTTGCAAACTGTAAACAACGATGGCTGGTCCCGTTTTACATGACCGCAGCAGTGTATGCCTCTCTAACGTCTCATCTGCAGTACCTAAAGCCAAAGCTACAGAAAAAATCTCACTATAAAAACTATTATGCATTATTCATTTTCCTCAGGCATATGCTCAGAACCACAGCAACCACCAGCCAGCTGGATGGCATGGCAGCATTCCCAGCAATAAAAGCTTCTCATATTAAAAGATGTCATGCCGATTAACTGGGTCATAACTGTCTCTGTTGGTTTGAAAAGTGGTGAATAACGCCAGTAAAAGGTGAAATGTGAAGACGGTGACCTTTGCATCTTGAATCACATTGAGGCCTCAGACAATATGTTGTAAGTCTGCTTAAGCCTATAGCTAATGCTACTGTTTAATTTACAAATGTGAAGATAGATGCAGTCTAAAGAGCTTAATCTGTGCAATTGTGCATTTTTTAAGTGAGGATTTAATAAAAAAGGTGTTTGCATGGTTAGTGCATGGATGGAAAACATTAGATAATAACAGGTAGCAAGTGTGTGTGATGTGAGCGATTAGTCGGTTATGTCTAGAAAGTCAGTTGGTGCTGATGTGTGCAGCCGTGGTTACATACAGTGTTGCTTATCCCCGAGAATAAAACCAAAAAATGGCCCCTTGTCAATCAATCAATCAATCTTTACTTATATAGGGCTTTTCATACATTTCATGTAACACCAAGTTCTTTACAGATTTAAAACATTCTCCTCCACCTTCCCAGAGACACACCACACACACTCAAGGTAAAACAATGGACGCAATGGACATGAGGCTGGGTACAGATAAACCAGGTAAGGAAACACCATCCAAGGAGCCGTCTGCATCGGAAGCAGCACCTCGGCCGTAGCCACTGGGCACCAACACAGGGCGCCCGGAGGAGGCGCGGTAGAAACACCACACCTCCATCCAGACACCCACAGGACAGCACCCCAGCAGCCACAGCCAATGACTGCTCCCGAGGCAGAGGGCTCCTCCAGAGGAAACTGGGAGAGCATAAAAATTGTTAAAATAAGTAAAAAGTAAAAGTAAGAATATTAGGACCACTAAAATAAGACAGAGAGTACATTAAAAAAAATTAAAAGAGAAAATATGAAAAAATAAAATAAAATAAAAATAATAATAATTATATATATATATATATATATATATATATATATATATATATACATACACACATACATATTAACAACAATTAAATAAATAGGCCTAGCAAGAATAAATATCAGCTAAAAGCTAAGCTAAAGAGGTGGGTCTTGAGCCTGCTCTTAAAAACATGAACGTTCTCTGTGGTCCTGAGCTCCTCCTCAGGTCGTTCCAGAGGCGAGGGCCATAATATTGGAAAGACGCCTCGCCGTGAGTCTTTCTGTTGACTTTAGGAATAACTAGGAGACCCCTGCAAGAGGAGCGAAGGGGCCGTGAAGGTTCATAAGGTAAAAGCAGTTCTGAAAGATAAGAAGGACCAAGACCATTAAGACATTTAAAAACTATTAAAAGAACTTTAAAATCGATCCTAAAATACTCGGGGAGCCAATGCAGCGACTCTAAAACCGGTGTAACGTGGTCCCGCCTCCTGGTCTTCGTCTTCGTCTTGTGAAGCGCTTTGTCACCGTGTCTGTGAAAGGCGCATATAAATTCCCTCCTCTCCTTAATTAATTGATCATTTTGGAATTTTAGACAATGCTACACCATTCTTGTCTTAGTAAATGAATCATTTATATGTAAGATAAATAAAGTAAATTAAATAAAAGGAACATTCAAGTCCAATATATACTGCGCAAGCTTTATCTATTTATACACAGATATAAATTATTCTCTTAAGTGTAAAATGGAAACAATGCGTCGTCAATCTGATGAAAATCAAAGCAGACTTTTATTTTGAAATTGCTGATTTGTGCAGCACTCGTATCGTCGCCCTGGGCCAACCCTGGACTGTGTATGAGGGGGAACAATTGAATTCATTTAAGATTCACACAAGATTCCATGCCTGCCTAGTTTTACATTTGTATGGAAATTAAGAGATGAAATCGGCTAGTGGTAAATAGTCTGTCCAGAAATTGATTAGTTTTGCTCTGAGCCTTTTTTCTATCGAGTCAGCACTAAAGTTTGTTTCTTGATTTGGACTTTTATGCAATCTAAATTAACAGAATCCTCTTGGTGGAGCTCAATCTGACAGCTATGTATAAAGTCTAGATAATGGGCGGTTTTGACGTGTGTTCCATCATTTCCCCGTATAGATTCACTGATGTGCTGGAGCGCTGTCCCTCAGTGATTTAGGCGGATCAATTTGCCCAACTTCTTAACCAGCTTTACACACTCATAAACATTTTTGCTGCTTTTTATTTATCTACTGAAGAGGAATGATAAATCCAATCTACCCTGTAGCTCTGCAGAAGCTTAGTTTAGAGTCGTATAGCCACATACTCTGGAAATGTGAACACTGTCAACCCCATAAATTATGAAAGACAACAACAAGATTTTCTTATCAGCACCTATAAATCCCCCGTGTGGAGATGCAGCGGCGTGAAGCAGCTTCTATGATGATAGCGCTCAGTGCTAATCATACCAGAGAGGCACAGTGTACACATTGTACTCCACCATTTTACAACCAGCCTGGAGAAGCTGTTGTGACTTTATGGATACACAGAGCAGAGTGTGTTTGCTCACAATATTAGGTAGCATTATACGAGCAACAGGCCGCGCATTGTGACATTTTTGTAATATGCTGATTGTAATTTTTTATGACCACTATTGCAATTGAAATTAGATGAGCAATTTCTATGTTTTAAAATGAAGATTCTGAAGAAATATGAAAACTAATGCAAGAATCCCATGCTATTCAGAACATGTTTGCTTGCAGGTTGTTTCTGCACACTATGCCCCACAGAGACAAGCAATTCTGTTACTGGCAAACAATATTGCTCTGAAAAAGAACTCTTTGCTAAAGAATTACATGATTTTGATTAGAATGCTATCAATTGTGCATAGGGCTGCAACTAACGATTATTTTGTAATCAATTAATCTATCAATTATTATTTTTTTACGATTAATTGATTGGCTGTGAATGGTGTATGAAAATTGTATTTTTTCAGATTTTTTATCACATAGCTAAAGTGGCATTGCTGCGGCACGGTAGCACAGCGGTTAGCGCTCGTGCTTCACAGCTAGAAGGTCCCGGGTTCGATTCCCACCTGGACGGGGCCTTTCTGTGTGGAGTTTGCATGTTCTCCCCGTGTCTGCGTTGGTTTCCTCCGGGTACTCCGGTTTCCCCTACTACCAAAAACATGTACAATAGGCCAGGATGAATGATGTGTGTGAGTGAAGGTCAGAGGGACCGTTGGCGCAGATGTGTGCAGCGCTTCTGTCAGTCTCCCTCAGGGGAAACTGAAGCTACTAATGTAGTTTACCACCACCGAGTCTGGAGTTAATGTGAAATGCTTTGTGACCATGTCTGGGAAAGGCGCTATATAAATAAAAATGGAGTAAACTTTAAATAAATGTTTGTTGGAGGCTCTTAGTGCTAATTCTGCTTTCTGATTGGATGAGACACAGCCAGATATTCATGAAACTTACAATGTACAAAACACTATATACACTATATACACTATAAAAACAAAGTAGGTTTTCAAAAAAAATACTACATTTTCATTTCATTTTTGCTCTATTTGAGTCTGTGTGAACCAGAAAACGATTAAATTAAAATAGTTGTCGACTATTAATAATCGATAAATTGTTGATTAATTGATTAGTTGTTTCAGCCCTAATTGTGCTTATGAATGCCTGATAAATGTTAACTTTCACACTAATATCTATCTATTCCTGTCATTCGACTATTTTTTACTGTGTTTGCCAGACACAAGCATTTCCGTTTTCCTGGACTTGGCCCCAGCCCAAGAGCACAGTGTCTTGTGCCCCCATGTGACTGGATTATTCTGGTCACACTCAAAAGTGTAATTGATGAAATATCATAAAAGGTGCTTGTCTTCTGAAGTTAGAATTAAACTCAGTCACTTTCAACTCCCAAGCGATGTTACTCTTGAGGCTAATGTCAAAGATTGGGATGAGCGCATACATTTACTGCGCACGAGCCAAAACACAAACATGCCCCTCTCCTTCAGTATACTAAAATACTGCTATCAAGCCACTGTGGGACGGTAAGTCGCTCCATCATCTCACACAACTGCATCATTTGGCCGACAGTGTATAAAGGCCTGCGACGGCTGAAAACTCAATTATTTCTGCATTTCTTCCAAATCTGTATCTGAGCACTGCGGAGTGTGCCATCAAATCTCAGCGGAACATAATGACACTCCGCACGTCGCTAAATCAGAGCTGTTTCCAATGTGACGCCGCGGCAGTGCAGCGTACGGGCCAACCCGGTCTCCTCTGCCGCGCTCTTCTGAAGCGCATCTTAACAGGATGAGTTTTGAAGCGTCACCCGTGGCGCCTCAGCAGTAATTGAATTGAGTTGCATCTAATCTCATTGCCCAAGCTTCCATTTGGTTCCTCGCTTCCTCATTAGAGCCCAGTGCAAGAGTGTCACAAGCCAGCGTCCTCCCCCTCCTCTTTCCCCTACCTCATCTCCAACTCCTATCACTCGGTTAATCTGGGCTAACTAGACAAATCGCGCAAACATCGGGACACATTTCCTCTCCGCCTGCACCTCAGAATTAGGCACGACCGTCAGACTTGCTCTGAGAACGCCAGGCGCAGACTCTGCAGAGACGTTCAAATCAAGAGTGAGCTCGAAAGACCAGTGCGTCTCACACGGTGGGGGCTACAGTGTGTTTGTGCGTCACGGGGCCGTTTCGTTCTGTGGAAGCGATTTTGAAAAGCCTTTTACTGCTCAAAACATAGAGAGGGTTGTTAATTAATACTTGTTATGGCATCAGTCCTAATTCAACTTTTAATTTGAACACAAAACCCGTGCACTATGGCACCTTCCGGTCTTCATTCCCTGATTTAGATGAACTCTTTGACTGTCACTGATGAGAATTACCGTCATAAATGCCAACCGCTGCCTGCCACAACGGTCATTCTCGTCATTTAGACTGTTTAATATGAAAGAATGGCATGGGTGCCACTTGTGCACTCGCGCCAGTATCAGCCAGATGCAGACGAGCTTTGAACTGGCCTCTGACACAGGAGCCTGCAAGCACATGCTGCATACGCCGAGAGAAACACTCCACACGCGGGCCTCCAGACTCCGCTCCGTGCCGGGGGTGGGTGAGGAATTAGGGCCACTCCCCGAACAAAATCCAAGAAAATATGCCCAAACGAACCCAAAAAGCGATGTGTTGTCCCATTACACATGGGGAAAATGTAACAAAATGCATCTCACCAAGGGGACGTCTGCGAAATCAGGCGGAGAAATGCCCAAAAACTCAATTAAAAGAAACAGCCAAAATGAGTAATGGGTGCCTTTGTCGCAATAGAATATTTTTTTTAAACATTTTTGCAGTTGTATTTTAAGTGTGAAGTCGCAATACTTTTTTTTTTTGCATGTATACTTCAAAACGTTAATGTTCCTTATGAAATGTTGCTTAAAAGATCTGTTTTATAAGAGTGGTGATTTTCTCAACTTTTTGCAGTAACCGATAAACCTATAATTAATTCTATTTTTACCATCGTTTGCTTGTAGACCTTGCCTGGATGAGAACACATTTGAAAGGCTTTTGTTCAGTCTAATTTTAAATTGTCCTCTTATTAAACCCAATTGAGGATAATTTCAGTCCATTACTATTACTTGAAGAGTGTATTTTTTTCCTGAAGTCATACTATGTCATCAAAATAATTGTGAAACACCAAGCAGAGAAGTAGATCCACTTTAACCCCACACCCAGTGAAGAGTGACGGCACAAACAACTAACTTCGAACTCGTTTGGGCTGAACCAAATCCAGACGCGTACAGGCAAAACAACGGAATGGCCCTTGAGCCAGTTGAAAATGTGGCAGCTCTCCCCTCCTAGCTTCCCAATCCCCATGTTAAATTAGGGTCTCCAGTCCGAAATGCCTTCCTGAGCACAGTTTGGCGCTTGTGAATTGAAAGAAGCGAGATAATGGCTTTGACTTGTAATTGTGCTTTTGGTGGGATGCCAGCTTTAGTGCAGAGCGTTTGCGGTGTATGACAGGAATCAAATGGAGCAGATGCCACTCTGGAGAGGAACTAATATGGACTCTACATTCTGCTTTACCCATATTGGGTAAAGCAGAATGACAATGCACTGTTTAGCAGCTTTGACATTAAACAACATTAAAGCCGTGGTCATATCATGGAACATAATTGTGCAAAATCTACTTTTCTGAGCTTTAACCATGTTGTCACAATTTTCCATCACCAAAAACGTACCTGTTACTTCAATCACATGTTATTGTGTAGTTGTAGATACACCCAAGAATTGTGTGTCCACTTTAAATGTGTTCAGTCATACCATTAATGAACAGTATTGCACACTTGCCAAATGTTTTTGTACCACAGTAAACATATCTGCACTGCATTACACTTTGTATATGGACATCAACCGTTGCTGTCATTACACAGCCACCTATACTATACTTTTTTTAAATTTTATTTCTTTTTTTTTTTAGCTCCAATAAGTCAAGTGTAATAATAAAGTTGATTCGACTGTCATGAGCAAACAGCAAATATCTGTGCAAACTCTCCCAGTCTGGTCTCGTCTCAATTAAGCGCAGCCGCTTGCATACTGTGTACCTCTTCGTGCATATTATTCCCACAGTTTCTTTGCTCTATTGTCTTCAGAGAAAATCCAAAATAAATATCTCAGTATTTAGGAGCTGGTGAATGTTTGCGTTGAGCGCAGTATCCTCGCTGGGCTGTGAGCATCCCTGCGGCGTGCGCGGCAGATCAAATTCTCCCTCTGCAAAAGGGCTTTACAACTCTCCTCATTAGTCGTGTGGCGTAAGTCCGAACGCTAGGTTTGTTCAATAAATGCACTTCCCCGGCTAAGCCACAAACAATAGGGCCGGAGAAAGATATTGACGCTCACGAAATAGGATATTTTGTGGTGGCCATGTAGGGATTTATTTATTTACCTTTTAGTGGGCAACTGTTGTACTATTTACATTGCATTACCATTTTCTGTCCAATCTGATTCCAAGGCTCAATATGTTTGCAGATGAGTGCCATTTTGATAGCATAGCGTGTGTGAATAAAAAAAAAAACAGTAAGTCCTGTAAACAGACAGTAAACCCAATTGACCTTTAGCAAAAGCCAACGCATGTCATCGCGGTGAGAAGCGCATGTCAGTGATTCTTTTTGGAGCAATACCTGCTCAATGTATTCCAGATGAAGGCAAAATAGGCAATAGACCAACATATTAAAATATGTTACAAAGAGAATACTGGAACTATCAAAAACCTAATGACCTCCACCTCAAATACAACCAGCACATTCGTGTGGACCATGCTTATGCTTTTGCACAGACAGTAAGTTCTCTTCACACGTTCGTCTAATATTGTTAAACTACGAGCATTTCTATTTTAAGTTGGCAAGTTCTGCACATTTAATGCGGGCATGCAGCAGCCGTCGGGAAGTGACAGGCTGCCGGCAGCTCAGCAGGGCAATGGTGATAATTTCCTCCTCAATTTCCGTCTGCTTTCAGCGCTGTCTGCTGCCGCTACCTTCCCGGACCGTACGCAAATGTCTTGCAAGTCTTGTCTTTAAAACACTTAAAATCCAAATTGTGGCAAAACAAATCCCTTGCTGCTTAAATATCAAGGGACTGCTAAGAGGACAAAACATGCCCATATTTTGATAATGGCCACTTAATGAAAAAATGTCCCTCTATTTTAGCCACAGAAAGCTTTATTGTGAAAAGGTCTAACAGCAACGGGACAACCGCTCCTGTTGTGTTTGTGGCTTTGGGAAGAGAAAAAAAACACACAAACCGCCGCCTGTCAGGCCTTGCTTAAAGTTGCTAGGATGTATGTTTGGACAATGACTGTTTGTGGGCGGGGTTTGGTGGGTGCCTAAATCCAGCTTCCAATCAAAGAATAAATCCTCAAAGAGGTGGCGTGAATCATTTGTGATTATTTGATATTTTTCGATCATGCTGAGCCTCCCTACCCAGTGTTTTAACAGGTGGAATCAGCTCCACACAGTAAACAGCAGCGGCTTGAATCTGTGGGTATTTTTAAAGAACAACACAGCAGGTACGCACCGATATGGATACCAGGAAAACCCATGGCATCGACTTAAAATCTGATTCTGGTGTCACTATCGGAACAACCCTAAATACCCTGTAAATGTGATATTGTAGCCTCCTCCAGTGTCCTGAGAAATCGTTATCCTCCCACCTTCGCTGCTATAAAAAGCCTTCTCTGTGAAGTAATTTCTCAGCAAAGTAACCAAAAAGTGTGTGGCCAAGTCTTTGATGTGTTGTTTACAGTATAGGCCCATAACAAAATAAAAACCCTATTGTCCTAAATGAAGGAGACGGCGTATGTCAAATCAAACAGAGCCAGCATGGCGCCCGTATCTTCTGAAGTGCACTTGTGCAGCAGGCAGAGCTGGAGAAGAGTATAGGGCCCCTCTGCTGTCACCATTCGCCCACACACTTCCTTCAGCTTTTCCATCTCTCTGGGCATGGCTTTGTTTGCTCACTTCAGACAACGGTTGCGGTGCTCGGGCCCATATATGTGGTTTAGAGAAGATGGGACTTTCATGAAGTCAGTCATTTTAAACCCCCAGAACTAGAAGTTGACTCGTGGCGCCAGTATGGAATGAACCAAGCATAAAAGCAAAGTAGGTATTATAGGAATACTAATATGAGGGCAAGTGACTCAAATGCATAACAAAAAACATACAATTTACTTTTGGTTGGTAGGTAGGTTGGTAGGTAGGTAGTGTCGTGGAATTTCTTACCACTATAAAGGAAAAAGCTGGAAAGTATTTGTCTTATCAAAAGTGCAATATATTTAACACACAGACGTTACACACAGAGTTCAGTCTATGGCGAGTTCTGCGAAGCCGGCTTTCTGCCTCTGCTAATATAGACAAGCACATAAAAGAATCACAGCATGGGCATGGGAGTGGTACTGCTCAGATGTAACGGTTGATTATGCAAACATCACCTTTTGTGATGTTTAGAGGAAAGGCCATTCGGCCTATTGTGCCCTTAGGTGTGAAAAGAGGATCCTGTCAGGGATGCAGGGCCAGCAAACTCAGCATGTCTTAGGCTGGTCTTCCGGGCATTGATTAAAAGGCCCAGCCGTCCACCAGATAGTAGGTTAGTTTGTGCATTTGCTGCGACTGGTTTTAGTTTAATTAACTCTAAAAACTGTCACCACAGTAGGTTGGTTGGTAGGCGTAGGTATACGTAGGTAGGTTGGTTGGTTTAGTAGGTTGGTAGGTAGGCGTAGGTTGGTAGGTAGGTAGGTTGGTTGGTTTAGTTGGTTGGTAGGTAGGTAGGTTGGTTGGTTTAGTTGGTTGGTAGGCGTAGGTATACGTAGGTAGGTAGGTAGGTTGGTTGGTTTAGCAGGTTGGTAGGTAGGCGTAGGTTGGTAGGTAGGTTGGTTGGTTGGTTTAGTTGGTTGGTAGGTAGGTAAGTAGGTAGATTTGTTTGTTGGTAGGTTGACAGGTATACTAATATGAGGGCAAGTGACTCAAATGCATAACAAAAACATACTTTTAGTTGGTTGGTAGGTAGGCGTAGGTAGGTTTGTTTAGTTGGTTGGTAAGTTGGTAGGGTAGGTAGGAAGGTAGGTAGATAGGCATAGGTAGCTACCTAGTTGTTTGGTAGGTTTGTTTGGTAGGTTTAGTTGGTTGGTAAGTAGGGAGGTAGGTAGGTAGGTTGGTAGGGTGGTTGGTTTTGTTGGTTGGTAAGTGAGTAGGTTGGTTAGTTAGTTCATTCCATTTAAAGATTTTTTGCTTTCAAAGTACTACAGAACCAAGTGCGACGGTGGCGCAGATGGTAGAGCGGGTCGTCTCATGATCAGAAGGTCAGGGGTTCAAGCCCCGGCTACTGCAGGTTCAGACTGTCGTTGTGTCCTTGGGCAAGACAATTCACCCAGTGCCTATGTGTAAGTGGTTGGTGGTGGTTTGGAGGGACCGTTGGCGCAGATGTGTGCAGCCTCGCTTCTGTAAGTCTACCCCAGGGGAAACTGTGGCTACAAATGTAGCTTCCCACCATCAGCATGGAGTGAATGAACCCCCTCCCTTTCATGTGTGAAGCGCTTTGGGTGTGACTTGTGTCATATGAAAAGCGCTATACAAATAAGATTCCCTTCCCAAGGCCTGATCTTGTACTGCACCTGGTCTTAAACAGAAGTGAAGTACCTTAAAGTAGTTCTAAACAATAAATAAAAAAACACACAAAATAATCAATACAATGCAATCTCACAGTAATTACCATCCAACAGTATATCCATTGAGTGACAGTGCCATTTAAGTGTTTCACACTAGTACCTTTAGCTAAAGATATTCCGGGCTGTATTTTGTAATTATATTGAATAGAAAATAATTAAATTGAATAGGTTCTTTGTTATTGCAAAAATAATCACAATATGCTAATCTTTAAGAGTCACTCCTTTACATAGCAGGATGAAATACATGAAAAATACAGATATGGAATCTTTTTTATCACGTTTGCATAATCATCCGTTACATCTGAGCAGTACCACTCCCATGCAGTAATCTTACTGCGACAGTGTTGCATAGGAGGGAGCAGGATTTGGTTCCAAAGCATTATTTATTCACAATGATTAGCATTTTCCTGACCTGCTGATATGGTCAGGATCATTAGCCGTAAATGGTGTTTCTGAAAGTGTGTTGTGGATAAAGGTCACGTTAGAGATTATTCCGTGTCAGCACAAAAAGTAAAAGCTCGGGGTCAGTTAACTTTAAGTTAGAGCAGTGATTCTCAAACGGTGGGACGGGTACCACTGGTGGTATTGGGGCTACTTCTGTGTCAGGCTCATCCTTTGTTTAATTCAGTGTGATTTTAGGAGTGAGCCTTTTGAATTACTTTACTCATGCTTTAGCTGTATTACAGGTTCCTAATTAAGACATATGTGTATACTTTGAGACTTGAGCAGCATACACCATAAAAAAAATTAAAACAAAACTTTCATTTGAAACCAAATCTTCACAGCACATTTTTAGAAACTCCAGTGGCAAATATCTGTGGCAAAATGCATTTAAGAGTTTTCAAACTGGGAATGAGGTGAGAGGGGGAGAAGAAGAAATCCAGCTTACTATTCCCACTGTTTGCGCTTGTAACCTTTAAAAAACAAAAGCCAGATTACACCGGCGCTTTTGACTCCACTCCTGAGAACTACTTTTCTATTGTATTTGTTGCTTCAACAAACAAATTGGCCCCATGACACGGCATAACATCAAAGCAATCAACCCTGACTTCTGCGGCTCCGGCAAAGGCCAGGCCGTTGTGGTATAATGAAAAAAGCAGTAATTTCATGGTTGCTGAAGATAGTGCTGGGTAGGTGGTGAAATGGCTGTATTCCAGGTTTAGTTTAAATGGGGGGGGGGGGGGGGGTTAGTGGGTTATTGTGCGCCTATTGTGACAGAAAAAGCCTCTTGTATCGCTAGGTGCAGGTGCTTGGCTCGTTTTCCAGGACCACTAAATTACTAAAGGCACAAGTGTGACAACCTGCATAATGGCAATGATATCTGTTTATTCGCATTAAATGAAAAAGAGAAAGCAATACCAAAGATGCTAACTTAAATCCATATTTTTCTGAATATTAGGCGCCTGTGATGTGCCCTTTCTTGTCTGCGTGTCCAAGCTGATTTATCCTCCAGATGCATGCATAATTTAGTTGTTATGAAGCCAGCGTGCAGGAGAGAGCCTCCAAAGCACAAGAGATGTACGTGAGGTGTGGTATGTCGCACTTGGTTAAAGCTTGGACTTGGACATACAAGGGCCAGATCCTCCGCATGGCGCAAGGACAGCGCAGCTCCAAAGAGGTCGACTGAGGCGTGGTTTAATACTATGGCAGCCTTTCAAGCATTTCCTCGTTTTTCCTTAAGCATTATAGGCTTATGTGGGGCGACGGTGGCACAGATGGTAAAGCGGGTCGTCTCATGATCGGAAGGTCAGGGGTTCGAATCCCGCCTCCTGAAGGTGCACATTGTCGTTGTGTCCTTGGGCAAGACACTTCACCCTCTTTGCCTCCAGTGTCTGCGTACACTGGCGTATGAATGAGAGAGTGAATGGGCCCCCTATGAGAGACCAACAGGCCCGGTTAGAACCATGAGGCCGTCCTTCCGTGGACCCACCACCTGCAGAAGGAGCCATGGGGGACTGGTGCAATGTGACTTGGGCAGCTCCAATAGCTGCCCCCACGACCCGGCAACGGACAAGTGGGAGAAAATGGATGGATGGATGGATTATAGGCTGCATCACGTCAAACAAAACAGTTTATTTACCCATTAATAATAATACATTTTATTTATATTGGACTTTACATTTCAAAGAAACCTCAAAGTGCTATTGTGAATTAAACAATGTCCGTGTCCCGATAGAAAGGGACGTACAGCCAGTCGAGTCGGCCCTCGCTCGGCCGTAGTTGTGTTAAACGCAACCAAAACAAAAGCACATGCTCACCCCCAACTCCTCCACAACCCCTCTCTCTTGACAGTTCGCCGGTCGTGGAGTCAGGTTGGAGGATAAAGGCTGTTCTACATAACATCACCATATGTCATGGGTGTTTCTCCAACCCACGTATTTCCCACTTAAAAGTCTGGAGTGGCAAGATCTCAAGGTTAGTCTGCATTTAGAAACACAAGATCAGGACCTATATCCTACTACAGGGACCACCAGGCTAAAGATCCAAGCTCCGATCGCTGCTATATTGTAGCTGTGCGGACTGTTCATTCACACTTCTCTGACTTTGCAAACATTAATCAAACGTCGCGGATGACAAGAAGTCACTCGACCGGATAATCTGGGTGTGAAATGTGTCACAGTTATCTAACATCTTGGCATTGTGAAATACAAAACGCTATAAAGTGGCAACATAAAGATTTTTATTTTATTAATGTCGTCTTATGAGCTGGAATCTGTGGGTCATAAAGATACACAAAATACTAGTTAATTTGCTGAATTACAACCTCAGAAAGTATGTAATCTACACTGTGTAGGTGGCAAAGAGCAGGGGGGTTTAAACCTTTTGGGACTGGGATCGAACAAAATGACCTCAAACCACCCTCCACTCCCAATCAATGTTGTGTTTAAAGTGATGTATTTTAGAAATGATGATGATGGCTTCTCCAAGTGCTACTCAAAGTCATCTGCAAGTTTGACTATTCGTCATTATTAGAGATTATTTGCGCCCTGTTAAGACATAATTGAGTCTAATTTGGGTCTGTTTTAAACCCTTTTAAGACCCGGTTAAGTCTTGATTTGATCTTGATTGGAAGGTGAAATATTTTATGAGGTGGTAATTGATGTTGAACATTTTAGAATCACTGAGATGTATCATTATGATTTGTATAACAATGTCTCTCATTATTTTTTATTTTTTTTCAGGGGACCACTAAACTGGACCCTTGCTTGACAATGGTGGGCATAGTGTAACCTATTTATACCGTACAGTGCTTGCTCGTTCAATCCTCAAGGGGCAGTTCAAAGTAATAATAATAATAATGCATTAGTCTTATATAGCGCTTTTCCAGGCGCTCAAAGTCGCTTTACAATTTTGGTGCATTATTCATTCACTCCATACCCGGTGATGATAAGCGAGGCAACCAGTCTGCGCACATCAGCCATCACCACCAACCACTCACACAAACACTACATTTGCTAGGCCTCCTGGTGTCCCCAAACGGTCTCTCATCCAAGTCCTGCCAGGCCCTTCCCTGCTTAGCTTCCGAGGTCTGACGGGATCGGGCATAGCAAAGGCGGTATGGCCACAAGTCACCGATTCACCCGACACATGCATGTGCAGTGGGGGGGAAGCTGAAGCGAGCCCACAGTAACACAGGGAAGACATGCACTCCCAAAGATTGCGTCAGGCCATTTAAATGCACTAAAGGCCCTTGCGCACTTAGCCACGGTTACTTCACTGCAAAGGCATTAGCATGTGTTTGTGTGTTCAATCGATGCTCGGATTTGCATTTGCTCCACTATCCCATCTCTTGATTTGTTATTTTGTTTACAACCGTAAGAGCAATGCCAACCGACTGCAATTAAATTTAAAGGACAGGCCACATTTGGGTTGGCATCAAAGGCCTCCTCGAGTGCGGCGGGAGGCATTTATCGTCTGACTCTTGCAGGCACAAAAGCTACTGTCTCTGGATGGCCAATTAGTGCGGCCGCTGAAGTGCACGGTTCCCGTTAGTTACAGGGAGGCTGACGCTGCCGCCTGATTGGCCACCCTTGCCCTCCTGATACGCACTGGGATAGTGTGTTTCCCACCTCGGCTTTAGTAGCAACAACAGAAAAATGAGGGTAACTACATGTGGTCATCCCGCCCTCATTGTGCAAGGGGGGCTGCTCGCTTATCCTGGCGCATGTACAGATACAACATTGACTAACACAAACACCTTGTTACTGTGGCTGGACACTAAATCACAACAGTGCCAAGGTGTTTCCCGGTTGACCCCAGGGTATAATTTATTGAGAGACTGTCTCACGCTGCCTGGTGACCACATGGATAAGGTAGCAACACTTGTTCGCTGGACACTGTGCCAAAGCCAGCGGCCTGAGATTGATCCCCCACTCTGGCAATTTGCTGAATGTTTTTCCCCGACTCATTACCTTGCCCTGTCCTTAAAGCTGTCTAATAAAGCTTATGGGCCAAACATATCTAGAAATGAAAAAAGGACATTGAGGCCATTATTCAAGTAAATGTTATGTTCATATAACTACTTCTAAAACTATTACTGCTGTTCCTTTTACATTAGGTAAATACCCACCACTGTGTATTTTGATCACTAAATGTGCAACAACTTCAGTAAAATTCTCCAAAACCATCACAAAGACTAAAAACCTTTCTGTTTCTGACATTTTCGGTCCAATCATCAAAATACAAACTCCCTCAGCACACTTTTACATAATAATTGATAACGGGCAGTAAATAATCCACATATTGCTGACATTTTGCACACTCCAGTTTACGATAGCAAATGATGTGCCTTTCCAAAATAGATTTGAATTCGCACACAATTAAAAAGTCTATCTAGACACAGTCGCTGTTGAAAAAACATGACAAAACTTAATTGCCCAAACCAGGCAGATATGAGCCTATGAAAAGAAAAAAAAAGGAGTCTTGCACTTGATCGGGTGAGTGAAAGCCGTTTATATTAATTAAACAAAGCCTCATCCGTCAGCGTAACAATAGGCCTGCCGCTGTACTGAATGTATCTATTGTGGAGAGCCTCATCAGTTGTAGCGTGTGACATAGATCACTACAGTGCACTAGAGGGCCGACAGTAGCGTGGTGTCAGCAGCGTGTGCGTGTCCTCTGTCAGTGTCACGGCGCTCCCACTCACTCACTGCTGTCACGAGCCATTAGCATCTCCTCGCTGAGTCAACGCGACCACGACACTTCACCTAAAAATCACTTCTGGTCCACTTTAAAAAAAATAAATAAATAAAAAACGGGTCCACCAAAACATGACGCATAATCATAGGCGTGGTGGCTGCAGGCGTTCGCAATGAAATGAGGCTGTTTTAACAAGCGACTGCTACTATTGGCCAACTATACAACCAGCATGCGGCTTTTACTTCCTAGTGCAATTCCCATGGGCTACAAACCGCAGTTAATAACTCTGATGCTGATGTATGACCATTATTAAACAACCAAAAGCTCTGTGTTTTCTGCTAATGTTCCTTCTTCTGTTGATACACTTTCCCTTGTACAATTATCTCCCACTGATTTACGACACTTACTACATCAGTACTTTTGTATAAAATCTAAATTTACTGCAGTGTAATGGGCCGTTGTGCATCGCTCTTTAGGAGGTGGGCACACTGGGCATTGGCATAGGTGGCAAGAGCACTAACCTCTCTGCCACTGTGCTGCTACTTCTGTTTGCACTTCTGTTTATCGAAATGCTTAACCAAATAGGCAAATTATTTTCCGGAGCAGGTTACTAGCTCATTTAAAAAAAAAAAAAAAGTTGTTATAATTGCTTTCTATTCAAATAGACTTTACATTTAATGGCTTCTCTGCGCCGAGGCAATTAGAGTCTACATTATTCTGTTTAATGCACTCACCTACAGAGTGTGTGTTGGAGGCGCAGACTTTTACACTGAGTCTGTCTCTGAGGAGAGCGGGCTGAGGCGATCAGTGAGCACTCGAGTGTTACACTTTCACAGAAATGCTGCTTTGCTCATTGACTTTCCACACACAACAACTTCTGTTACCAACGGATTGGAATAATTGATTTGCTTTGCTATTTTAATGGCGCTTTATCATTATGTAGTTAAATCACTGGTGGAAATTAACTATTTTTCTGTAAGGTGAGGTGCTTAAAGCAGAACTAAGTAACTCATGCCCCTAGAGGCCATGAGCACCACTGCAGGTGTCGTAGTACGTTGCGTTGTTTTACTCATTAATTGTCCATGAAAGTAAATACTACTCTGACAGAAAAGACAAAGGGAAAGAGGGATATTGTACATAATATACAACTCAATGACGATAATTTTTTTCACTGAAACATAGCTGTAAATACTAGTAAAGGCGCGCTAGCCCACACTTAGCTTTGCCCGTTAGCCTGTTAGCTTCTTCTTCGTGATTCCATTACCATGGAGATCGGTCGTCTTTGCAGCTGTTAGCATACATTCCCATTGACTAACATTAGCTAAAAACAGTATAAAAAGTGGAGAAAAAGCCGTGGAACAACTCCGTAAGCTGCAGAGTTACTGCTGGTAAATACATCTAACTCACTGTGGTGTCCAAGTGTTTTAATGTGAACAATAACTCCAGTATTTTAACTTTAAAAATCTCCATTAGTTTGCAATTGCGGCTAATCCCATCTAGCTAATCGATATGACATCACATTCCCGAACTCTATTGCGCCTCAAGATCGGAGCAGGGAAAGTTGTATGCATGGTTTTCTGGCCAGAGACACCAGGGGGAGATGAAAGACCCCCGAATCATCCCGTCAACACTTGTATTACCCCCGGAGGGACTACGGAAAGGATTTATAGAGGTAAACAAGCTACAAATCTACGTTTCTTAGCTATTTTCAGGTAGAGTTCTTTATTCATTTGATATATAAATGTAATTGCTTACGTTTTCTTCAAAGTAATAAAACATTACATGACACATTAGTTGAAGTTCGTAACGCTCATTGTGTCTGCTTGTGTTCAGTGTTTCAGGGGTCTGACAAAATGAACCATGAAAGTTTGTTGACGGTTGTTCATTTCTCACATTTGAAAAGGTTTGGTGGATGTTATTTCAAACAGCTGTGACCATGTACTTTCTATTCTCCACTGTGCTCCATATATTCAAAACTTCAAGAAAAAGCACGAGTTAACGTTTCACCTCATTGTAAAAATACTTTCGTAATCAATATCGAATACATGCAGCTCATTGTCCTCGGTGCCTTTGCTCAATGGGCTGAGCGAGAGCCATTGAACGCATTGACTGAGAGAATCAAACGACATCCCGGGAGACATTTTTGGTCCTGAACGCTGAAACCGAACCCCCGTGCGGCGCGTTTTGTTCAAAAGGCAGCCGCACTAATGAGGCGGTGACATGAGCTGCAGTTGGATCTGTCACCATAAAAGTGTCTCGCCACAGTGAGTTCAGTTCCACCTGACTGTATCAAACTCAATGTATTGATTGCCTCAGAGAATGATGGACTGGAGAACAGAAGGGTGGCAATTGCAGTAAATGTGTAATCAATGCATTGGGGAAGAAAAGACAAAGATGTCGTTTCCTGCTTTATCTCAGGGGTGAGAACATTGGCTGATTGTTCCCGACAAGGTCACAGGGTCAGTGATTGTTAGTTATTCTGACTCTGTGTTGCCATAAGCTGTTTGTGAAACCCGTCATTACAGTAGATGTTTTCCCCCTTTTTCTTTACCCACAGTATTTAACCTAAAATTGATATGGCATCGTGGCTTTTTTTTTCCTTTTCTTTTTTTTACACTTAAATCTATATTTTATCTACCACTGTGCCTGTCACTGAACTAGCAAGTTGTTTTCATCTGGCTTGATGGTACATGACCTCAATCAATGCACTTACACTATAAATTGTTCTGTGCCACAACTGCCATGTACGACCTTCAATCAGATTTAATGATAAAAGTTTGAGTCAATATCCTCCCCTCCTGCAGGGCCTGTATAGCACAAACCATGTGGAAGAAATCACACCACAGAAGAGAGCGAGACTCGCCATTACGAACGTATAAGTAAGAAGTATAGTGTCTTGTGAGGGGGTGAAACCGGTGCGTTGCTCATGAATCAAGTCGGGGTGATATTGCTGAATCAGGGTTGATTGTGCCTGGGAGAGACAATAAAGCCTGTAATCATCTGTCTCTGCTGCACAGTGCTGGCAATTATCTGGCCATACCTGACCGCCGCAGCACAGGGCCGCATCCATCTACCTGCAGCCTATAGTTTTCCTGAGAAACTGTCTACGGAAGCACAGGGTACGGATGACAGCAGGAAAAGAGATCAGGAGGTTGGAATATATAGAACCCGTTTTAGAAGAAAGAAGAAAATAGAAGATGTCTATAAAATTGAGGATCTGCTGTTATTGATGTGGTAAATCTGAATAGAATGTGATTTTGACCACAGGATAAAAGGAAACAAGTCAAAAAGAATGATCAGTCTTGACTCATGTACTGAGCAAATCTGACTCATGTTTAACGTAATTACATAGAGTTAACAGTTAACAAAAAACAAACATATTTTTCCAATGAACGCACTATGAAAAATAGTCTAATCAGAAAATATGGTACAATAATAACACATTTTAATTTTCATCGTGAAGCTGTTCTCACTTAACCAAACGTTGACTCCACTAAAGAGTATTGCTCATTCGAAATAATGTTACAAATAGAAATAAAAAGCTACTCATAAAAGATTAATTTCCTCCAAAACATTACGCCAACAAATGTGCCTAAACGTAACCGATAACTAATAATTAAAAAGGGATTATTCCCCCTTTGAGGAGAACAAAGGTGACCCCGTGATTTTGCAATTTTATAATCCGCTGTGTAGTGCGGCACATTTATAAAAGAATAGTTTTTTAGAGCTTGAAGCACCACTTTTCCCTCTATTTGGCAAAAAACAATCAAATAGTCAATGCGCCGAGATAAGAATGCTTGGATCATTTTGGGTTGTGATGATTTGTGTTTTTACAGCCTTGCACCAAAAGCACAAGAGTATATCTCCGTTAGTGGCTTTCATCTCCCCTACCCACTCCACTGGCTCACATAAGGTACTTCCGCAATATATTACCTGAGATAAAAGGACGAGTAGCCGCTCATTAGAGTGCTACAACAGTGCCAAAGGAGCCTCCATTTACTTGCAGTGCATCTCCTTCATCATAGCGTCGGCTCTCAAACAGCTGTCTCATACTGGCATTTAGACTACAAATTTCTCTCCATTTTCCCCCCAATACATCTGAGCTTTAAGCATATGGACCATCACTCTCCATCCGAAAGCGCCGTGCCGTGGCTTAAAAGCATTTTTTCCTGCCGTGGTCTAATAACACTGCAAATGAGTATTGTAGTTGTAATTTATCTCGTCTATTGACTGAATAAAACCTCTGGATGTCGCCCAATGAATGCCTTTTTCTGTGCAATGTTTTTTCCCTTCAGTAATAGGAGCGGTGGGGAGAATAATTGCAAAGTTGCTTCTGCTAACGCGAATGATCAATGCTTTTATCAGGCTGGAATTGAATGCAAAATGCCACTCAAGGAAATAATAGGGTGCGACAGGTGCTTTGTGTCAGAGAGGTCATTTGTCATTGGGATGCGGTCACACGTTCTTTTAAAAGCTCAAAATGTGAACGCTCGAGGCTGTGCGTTATAGACTGTTAAGGCTTTATGGTGATTCTTTTGAATGAACATTTTGAATGAACATTCTGAGCAAAAGATGAAATGCAACTTTGATTTGTTCAATAGTACAAGTAAAAGCAGTCAGTGTTCCAAGACGCATAACCACATTTGGGTTACAATCTTTTTCTTATTAAGCAGCGAGCCTGTGGAATACCCTTCCAAACAAAATGATTTCATGCACAAACTATAGTACATTTACATGCCTGACCAAACAGTGGTGATGATCAAAGCAAACCTGTTCGCACTGAACGACTGGTGAGTGAGTGATAGTTTCTTAGTGAGTGAAATAATGATGCTACTCCGTATATTATTCTGTATACATTTGTATGAACTTTTGTAAGTGTATCATCAAACTCTCCAGGGACTGCGGGTGGTGCGGCACTTTTTGCTATAACCTGGCACATGGCATCTCTTTTTTTTAAACTAAGTTCTTTTGTGCATTGTCCCCTGATCAATCAAATAAATCAATTCAAACTGTGCCGGTTCGCGACTGGCCGCACATAACTTTGCAGCAAACTAATCACATGGTAATTGCACGGTAACAAAAGGTAATGAGGGATAAGGCATTTTATTATCGAAAATGAAACTACACACTATCATAATTGTCATGTTATCGCGTCTTTATTACTATGCTATTGCTGTACTGTAGAGTGCCACCACCACTGAACTCAATTAAAACTCTAAATGATCAAATTTACAGTAATTTGTCTCCTTCTGCTGCTGGACCATGGCAGCAGCACCGAGCAAACCTCTCGCAAATCTCACACTAGCTATTAGCCCTCCAAATTCACCAGGAACACCCCCCAGGACCCTCTCCTTAGACAAAACTAAATGGCAATTTACCCGAACACAAAGTAGTTGTTTACCAAAACGACATGTTTCTTTAACTAAAGGGACTGAGTCTTTTTAAGGCTTAATCCTCCCCTCTCACTTGTCGCCCGTTGCCAGCGTCCGCATCGCCAAGGGACCGTCTCTACCTGATAAGCAGAGGTGCGCTCTCTCTGACACATCTGTCCACCTGATGAGCCAAGTGTCAAAGCCGCACAAACTGCTGGATGGAGTGCATCAATAAACGGCTTTAATCCTCTCTTGGGGCCAATGTCCTGCCTCTAATAAGGGATCGTCTTACAGCACTGGCAGTGAGTGCGGAGCTAAAGGGGAACTTGGCATGCGCTCCTGCCAGAGGATGGAACTAACGAATTGTGGTACACAGGTAACAGGCTGTAAATCACAAGCGCCGGCTGTTGTCTTAATTGCAGCACTGAAGTAAAGTTCCTTCTTCCACTTCTCTTCTCCAGTGACCTCGAAAATACATCAAGCACAACAAGGAAAAGAGATTTTCCCAAAATGTAACATAAGGCTTGTTGATAAGTAAGTTTAAGAGATATTATATTTTGAACAACAAGAAATGTTTTGTCCAATATATATATAAAAAGAAAAGCTAGTTAATACAATATAATAAGCCAGCTTTCTAGTGGGCTGACTAACGTCTTTCCGTGTATTTCTCACATCTGCCATGCTAAGACCTCAGTTCTATCAACTCTGTTTGGAAAAGTTCATATCCAGCCTTGTTTCAGTCCCAAATCTAGATAAATATGACATTTATAGCTCACCTTAGGTCAGTGGACTGATGTTGCTTCATGGCCAACGTAATATTCTGACAAGCCGCGACCCCTCCAGAAACAGTCAGGCTTTAAATACACTGCCTGACCCAAAAACCGGTCACACACACTCTTTGGTTAGACTTGGCTGAGCAGTATTAGGGCCCCAAATCTGATATGTAAATAAGATAACGCAGCATGGGTAAATAAAATTAAAAAAAGCTTAAATGAGTGTGCTGCTGATCCACATAGGCACGTCTGTGCATGAGAAAACACTTGGTAATAGTGTTGCGGAGCCTACACCTGACCAACTGCAGCACCCCCAGATCATAACAGTAATTTAAATCCAAGTGGCGACTTTTTTTGGTCATGCAGTGTATTCACTTTTGAAATGTTGACCCTGTTGGCTATAATATCATAATACAGCTTCTCCTCACAGAGTTTAAATGATTCAAACATTAATCAAAGCTATCAGAACAAGTAAACACATGATGACCCACGGACAAATGGTTTTGATCCCGACCCAGCAGTTGGGAACTGATGCTTTAGGCGCAAACCCTTCTCTTTGCTTTACTGGAGGTCTGTGTGCTCATAAAGGCAAAAGAGTCGCACAGACACATGGGCCACAATGGCTGTCTGACAGATTTAAGAATAAATCACCTATCACTGTCTCGCCGGGCTGTAGATATTTATTTTCTCAAACGCCTTTTTTGTTTTGATAGTTCTAGCACTTTTATACCGCCCCCGCACTTACATCCACCTCTGCTCCAGACACTTGCCAGACAGGAGAGGAAAGAGAAAGCGACGGGCTAGTTGTGAGCTAGCTTAGCGCTGAAGGACGAGTGGGTTGCCAGCATCCACAGGGGAAGATCCGATGAGTGTTCCAACCACAGTGACCCTAATTAACCACACATTATCTGCAGGCAGTGGAGAGGAGTATAGCCCCCGGCTCCAGACCCTCCAGGTTCCCGAAGTCCCAAAGACAGGGGCTAAAAGCACACTTCACTTTCTGCCTCAGAGCAAGAAGCACACATAGGGGGTGAGTGTGGGGTCGACATGTGGCCTAAAGCCTTTGTTGCAGGTCAAGACCTTTCTATAACGAGCAAATAAACACAGCGAATTGACGGGCGGAGGACACCCCTGATGGCGCTGTCACGGCTTCTGCTGATGTACAGAAGGGATGCATGGGGTTTGGGAAAACGGCAATAACTGTAGGATTTATTATATAAAATGGACAAGGATACGGCTTAAACTCATTGGATCAAAATTGCTAGTTTTTTTTAATAACTTTTAGGGTTAATTTTTTTTTAACCCTAGTGTCTGACAAAATGAACCCTGAAAGTTATACTGTGACACAAGTAGACACAAAAGTTTATTGCTAGTTTTTCTTAACATAAAATATCATACATTTGTTTCACATTTTCATAGTTTCTTTGTACTCATTTACAGCTCTTGGGAAATATCGCTGCTGTACAATCTGCATTACGGCAAATAATCTAAATCATAACCCGTCTCAAAAGTGTATTTTCAGAACAGTCAAAAGAAACCCTTCTATTAATACACTTTTATTTCAATGTATTTTTGCTTCTTCATCCATTCTTTTACTCTGCACACACCCTTTTTGTCAACATTAAGACATTATTCCAATTCATTTAGTGTGTTGCTGGCGATGTTGCCAGTCATTTTATCTTTTATATTGTGAAGTCCTATTACACGATGTGGTTTTGTCCGTCACTCTGCACGTGCTCTCCCTCGTCTCCTCGTCCACCTGCTGTTTGAGTAAATTGAAGTTTGGCTGGGAGGAGGAGGGCATCATTATTCCATTGAAAGATAATGAGCTAATTTGCCTCTCTGACGTTACAAATCCCATAAAGTGAGCGCTTCAGCACGGTGACAGGTTGTAGCACACGCGGTGAGCCGTATTGTACCTGATGCTACAGTCAAATTGGCACGGTAATGTCGGCGTGTTATTTCTTTGATGCGCGGCGGAGACGGTATTTGTGTAGGAAACATTTGTGGCACAGCTCATTACAGATGAAAGACGAGCGCTTATCAACACCAGCGTTTACGCGAGGCACAAACCAGAGCGTGTTGACAAAGTGTTAGCGATCGTCGGACCAGGCCATTACTTTAAATGTTTTCTTTACCAGCATTATGAGAAACGGATTATGGTTCCATTTACAATAAGCCTTTAAACAAACCAGAGAATGAGGTGGCGTTCTTGAAATAAGTTTCAAGCTCCTTTTGCCATGTCTAGAATCAGCATGTGTATGGCTGACCACGCAGCAGCTAAATGGAATTTGGAAGTCTAATGGCAATAAAGCTCTTTCTAGTTTTCTAGTTGGTTGGCAGAGAGCATCCTTTTCTATAGACCTACTGAAAACCCATGCAGTGCCTACCTCGGTCCGTGTCGTAGAGGTAGACGAACTTCTGCCACTTGTAATGGGACAGCAGGCTCAGGACGGCCCCTCGGAGGGCGGGCCTCATCTGGATGACAAACTGCACCTCGTTGTCGGTGGGGTAACTGGGCGTGACGAAGGAGGTGTGCAGCGCGCCGCAGAACGACGTCAGCGTGTTCATGGACTTCTTGTCGTAGAATCCGAAGATGGCGTAGACGCCGCGCGAGAACTGGGAGCAAACTGCCCGGGGGGAGCACAAAGGAGAGAAAGAAGATGTGAGTTTGTGATAGCGGTCAGCGAGAACAGGCGTGTGTGTGTGTGTGGCCCTCGGGTCTGTTGGAGAGCGGCCAATCAATGGAGGGGTTTGACCCACGAGTAATGGGCAATTATACACTAAGGTGACTTCTAGTGCCTGGGAAATAATGTATGCAAATGCTCCAATGATTTGCACATAATGTAAGGTGAGGAATTAGGTTAGAAGCTAAAATTGTACGTTAAAGAAATTAGACTGCAGAAAATTAAATGTTTGACAAAAACAAAATTATTCACCAGATTTACATTTACACACGGACATATGAAGTAAGTAAAGTAAGACAGAGTGTTTATGAGGCTTGAAATAAACAGACATGGATAAATAGTCGCTGAAAACATTGAGGGAAAATGTTTTAATGAAAACAATCGAAAGAAACGCTGCCTTAGAAAAAGCCTTAGAAATCTGTGCTCGCTGCAGCGTCACGAACGTGCACTCGTATACAACGTTTTGTCTTGAAATAAAACAAACCGACAAAAGACGACTGAAAATTGCTGCCGCGCTTTGAAAAATAAATAGAAGCTAATTTCGACCAACTCGAATCGCAATTGTTTTTTGCTGTCGGCACATTATCCCCCGACAAATACTGTGTAATTACATAGATCAACTCTATTCAGCAGAGACACATTTAGTATAGAGGAACACTTTGTCACTGTAACGCAGACCTGCCACGTGCAGTTTTTGATTACACAATTAAGAATCACAGTACGTTAGTGGAACTGAAAATCCCTGCTATGTCGACAGTTCCTTTTGTCCTAAAGTTGTATAAAGTAAATGATCAAAATGGTGGTCTTTAAGGCAGTTGTTTGTCTCCTAGGTTGTTCTCTTCGGTGACTCTAGGGGCCGATCTCCTGTTTAATCAAGCACCTGTAAACACAGTCTATTAAGGTGTGATTGACTCTAAAGAAATGCAACCATTAGGCCCAGAAGCTCAGAGGTACTTTGAATGAGAAGTTTTGTATTAGGGGTTGAAGAGTTATCGAAGTACATGATTCACTACAAGCTACGGCCAGAGAGTAAACATTGGAATTAGCTGAATGCACTCTCTAAAATTGTGATCTTGATTTGAATGTGATTAATTGTGCCGCTTCAGTGGGAACAACAGTAGCTGAAACTTTTAGTCATACTGCTTTTACACTATTGTTAGTTATTACCAAATGGCACCGTCTACCCGCATTTGAGCAACAAAACAAAAGTCAACTTTTATCTCTTTATTAATCTCCCTGCACAGGAGCATACATTTCCCGACATCTACCCGTAGAACAGATAGATATTCTGATTGTGCATCTACACCGCAGAGGCCCATAAATGTCTGAATGTGAACCGCTGGTGTCATTTTTAAGTATGCCTTCCCTATCTGCTCCAATGCAGACACCTTTACCCAGGGATAGAGCTCCACTGTGACTTAACTCTCAGCCACACATACGAGCTCACAGCACAGAGAGCCAGGAAAGGTGAATCAACAGATGGACAGTGCTATTGTGCTCAGACGCTGCAGGGTGAGTGCTGCAATCTTCAGCAGTGAATGGAACCCGTGCAGTAGGACTTCTACAGAGGCACAGGGGGACATCTTTTTTCTACAAACTCTTAATTTGGGCCAGTCTGGCTGACATGGAACCCGTCCTTAGGGTCACCCAATCAGGCCACCTCTTTGTCTGAGCTCAGCTGCCCTGCGCTCATATGAGCCTCAGAAACAAATCCGCCATGTTGTCCTCTCCTTTCATCAGTGTCTCCCTCTGAGGCTGCCCCAGTCCTGTGCCGTCCTCTCAGGGTCGCCGCGGTGACGCCGAGGAGAGAGATACATGGTGAGTGTGTGGCTTCAAGGCTATAAGGAAAGCTTTAGGGAGATCCACAGCCAAGTCCCACAACAGCAGATGTGTCGGCATATGCACTAGTGCCCACAGACCCAAGTTATCCTAGTCTAACCTTTTAGAAATCAGACAAAGGCACACTTTCTGTTACTTTAACAGCAACCGTTAACCCCTTAACACCCGCCTCAACACCCAAATCTAAAAGCTTCCCGACTGGAGCTTACAGCCTATAGGCCAGAGTAACGCCTCATTTGAAAAATAAGGAGTATTCCTTGTTTTTGTTATCACAAAATTGTAATTTTTGTTGCATTTTTCATCCCATTTTCATCTCGTTTTTGTCATGTTTGTGTTGCTTTTTCTTTCACTTTGTGTAATGTCATTGTGATCAAGCCACACAAATGTGACCAAAACATGCCAAAAAAAGCAACGAAAACGTGACAAAAACACAACCAATAAGGACAAAACCATGACATTCATACTGAGGAAGAAGCGTAGATCAGTTTTGCAGGTCTTAGCTTTCAAATGACTCTGGCGTATAGGCTGTAGCTTATAGAAAAGGAACTGAACTGGAGAAAATGCGCTCGGTTAAGGCGAGGTTAAGAGGTTCAACTAAAAAGCTAAGACTCTTCCTGTCTTTGCAGCGTTAAATTCTCTTAGTCATCTCTTATTGTACAAGGTTGTGGATTATGTTTTCTTGCTTAAAAGGTTTTGATTGTTTTGGGTCAGACAAAGAGCGGTTCAGAAACCCCTTATGAGAGACCAACAGGCCCGGTTAGAACCATGAGGCCGTCCTATCGTGGACCCACCACCTGCAGGAGGAGCCATAGGGGCTGGTGCAAATGACCCGGCAACAGACAAGTGGAAGAAGATGGATGGATGGATAATATACCACTATGAATTAAGTTCTCGTGTCTGTTTACACTGGAGAAAATTCCCTTTTCACTTGTCTTGTGTTGACAATGACATCAGATTTTCAACTGTTAGACAAAAAAACAGCAGGGTCATTCAAGCAAGAATTCTCAAACATTCAGGATAATACATGAACACAAAAAATCAATACGGCTGGACATAAAAATGCACTGCAGCTTTCACCAAATTGTTTTCATAATGTTTTGAACCGTGACTCAAATCTAGTTTAATTGGCCAAATGGTTCAGGTTGTAAAATCATAGAAAAAAAAAAAAGCACATTGTGTTAATAACTGACTCCCTGCGGTTAATGTAGTGTGTATTATTGCTGCTGTAATTACTTTGTCAAGTGTGATGACTGATAAATCTTAAATCTGTTCTGACCCCGACACTCTGTGATTTTATGAGCCCTCCCGGCATGTTCTCCCGAATAGACCTATGCAGCCCAATCTGTTAAAGCACCATCATGAATACTCCGCCACAGCCCACAGTGTGAGACTTTTGAAGCAGCCTTATTGATTTTCAGTGTGAGTGCCATAAGCTGTAGCATGCAGAACGCTGCTGTTTTCACACACCTAATTACCGTGACCGCTTTTTTCTGGTCAGCAGCATTAGAGCAACAGTACAGCCACATGATACGAGCCCGCTTCAGCTTCTCAGGGTGTTTACACTGTTAAATGTAGATGCAATAGCGCACATTAGTTTTAAGCTGCCTCAGGTGCTAATCCTGCAGTGAACCGTATTGCAGCGTTTTTGCTTTTCTTATGTGTAACAGTGAACCTTCATAAAAAAAAAGAGTGAAAGATCTGTGGCAAATAACTGGCCAAACAAAGCATGAATATTGTGACCCTAACTTGCGACGGTAAACATAACACCCAACATAATTTGGTTCAAAGGCAGCATGCCAATGGAGAAGTCAACTTAGTTTAGATTCAAAGCGTTTATTGTCATATGCATAAAATGAAATTCCCCTGTATAATGACATTTGTACTCCATACCAAGAACAGGACAACAATATTAAAAAACACAGAGTGCTTAAAAAGAGCAAAATGTTGTGTGCAATACCTGTGCAGTTAATGAATATTGCATAAGGCCCACGGTGTCCACCTAGTCCTCATTCAGAACTGTAAAGGCAGAGGCGAAGAAAGAGTTTTTGAACCCAGTGATCTTGCACTTTATGCTTCCGCACTTCTGACCTGATGGGAGGAGTGGGAAAATGATGGGGGTGGGAAGGGTCTTCAGGGATAGAGACAGCTCTCCTGTGAACTCGGAGTTGGTAAATGCTCTGTAGAGAGGGCAGTGGGGTCTTGATGACGCAGTCTTCACAACTCTCTGCAGGCGACAGAAGAGCTGCGGTACCAAACTGTAATGCAGCTGGTTAGGAAGGACTCTAGACGTTTTTGAGTTTTTACGCTCACTGCAGAGGATATTGTGTCATGTGGATTGCTCACAAATGACTGAGATCATAATACAGGTCAAAACCTCCGCATTGACATTTTTGTATCAATTTATGGACATTATTTGAAATAATGTCCATGTAAAGATAAAGGTATGTGGCCATACCGCCTTATGTCTGATCCCGTCAGATCTCGAAAGCTAAGCATGGAAAGGCCTGGCTGGTACTTTGATGGGAGACCGTTGGGAACACTGGGCAGTCTGGATTAATGTAGTGAGTGAGTGAGTGGTTGGTGGTGGTCGGAGGGGGCGATGGCACAGAGTGGTTGCCTCGTTTCCGTCGGTCTACCCCATCGCAGCTGTGGCTACAACAGTAGCTTACCACCACCGAGTATGGAGTTAATGAATAATGATGACAGTGTAGCGCTTTGAGAAACTTGGTAATACAGGCTTGTAAAGCACAATACAAGTGTAAGCCATTACTATTATTATTATTATATATTGACTGAGACAACAGGGCCACGGGTGGTCAAGATTGTGTCAGGAGCTCCCTCTACAAACTTTCAGCTACCGCAAACCTAATGCGAACTCATGGCGCCGTGATGAATACACTGATGGATAATTGGTTTAGAAATGCTAAGGACAGAAACACATAGATTCTATGATGTGATCAATCCAGGAAGGACAGATCAGTGCTGCAACAGTAGATGAAGAAACCACCAACGTAAACAGGATTGCTCAAACCATTGTGAATGAAGTGATATACTACTGCGGGTATGTTTTGGATGAGGGAACAATGTTATAAAAGCTCCAAAAAGTCGATTCTGCATATATGTTGCTACTGTATATCTTCTTCAAAGGCAGTCCTGAACATTCTGGCCTGTTCTCCACATCAATATTAAGGCTGTTTAGAATGTCATGATGTCACATGAACACAACTTAATCATATACAGTAGCTGTGCTTTTTATTCATATATTCAGATGTCCTGTCTCTCCTTACTGTCCTCACCGCTTTATTTGACCTCTCCTTTTGTTTCCTGCCTTTTGCCTCAGCCATCTGGTCATCCCCTGAAGCTTGCACCCTCTTGAAGCACGCAGGAAGGCAGCACTATCTCTCTCCCTTGCTCCTTCTCTCTCTCTCTCCCCACCTGAGAGCCTCTCTCTTCTCCCCTCTTAGATTGTTTCCCCCATAATATTGGACCGCTCCATCAGTGAAGCGAAGATTGTGGCCTGGACTTTGACAAAAGTGCACTATGGGAGTCAGGGGAGAGAAGTAGCCGCGGATAAAGTGACCCTGCCTTGGCCTGTCTGTAATTAAATAACACCCCAGTCCAAGAGAATGTTAACGTTTCAGAGAATATCAGCTCAGAGCTAAAGAAGTTCCACGTAATGCCATGAAATTCTCTCATTTCAGTCTAACTGGCGGTTTAAAGGGTATTTCTTAAACGTGGGCTGGAGGGTGGCACTTTCCCAATGGAGTTCACATTCTACAATTGCTCATGAAGTTGAGCTGAAGTATTGAAACCACAAGGGCACAATTTCAAATATTTATTCTTTTTTTGTTTTCTTCATTTATCTTTTGCCACACGCTAAACCAAATATGCTGAATCTAAATGGGCCTTTCTGTCAACATAATTGTTGTATATGTCCATGAAACACCTTTAATACTTGCATATCATTCATGCTTGTGACTGCAATACTCCTTTCTGGTTTGATTTTAAGCCGACTAAAAGCATCACCTTGAATTTCGGTGACTGAAATCCTTACTCAAACAACCCCCCCAGCACTTTACTCTGTCATTTGGCGCGTTCACAACAACTTAGCTTTACCCAGCCATAAGATAATGCTGCTCTGCTCCTTTTCTGCGTCTTCCCCCAATCTCATTTTCCCTTCGATTTTTTTTTTTTTCTTCTCTCCTCTGCCGCAGCTCCCTCCTCCCCCTCTCTCCCACTGCTCTTCTTCTGGCTGCTGCAGGGAACCATGCATCCTTCTGCACTTCACTGGTCAAACACACAGCCTCGCCGCCCTCATTCCCTTCTATAATCAGGACACTCAGCGCTGCTACGGGGATGTAACATTTCTGATGCATCACTTGAGATGGCTGGCCTGGAATGCTAGTTCAGAGCTGTGGATTAGCCTGCGGGCAGGGTGGGCTAATAAAAATTCAATATATATTTAATTCAACCTCGTTCATGCACTCGAGGTATTTGGACACTCGCGGTGCATCTGCAAAGAAAATGATTTCAAGAAAAAGCCATCACGGATCAAACGTATTCGAATTCCTGCCCAAGATCAAATCTGCATAGAAGCAGCAGATACTTTAATTTATTATTGTACAAACTGACATATTTAGTCAGTTTGTACAGTATCAAAGTCAGTATCAAATGAATGCAAAGTAGGTCTACATTCTCAAATCATTTAAATATTATTAGGAGTGTAAGACTCTGTAAGACTCAGTTGTGGCACTTCATTTTTTTTACTGTTTCGACTCTGAAAGCCGTACACAGCACTGGGACCAGTAAACTTCAACGAGGATTTTATCTCTTTAGCGCTTTCATGCCGTTTTCGACAACCTCACGTCTCCGCTGTACCAAAGCATCTCCGCATGTCCTCCATTCCCTCTCCAGTCCTGGTCTTGATGTCCCGCTGGTTCCCACCCCTCCCCCCTCTGCTCACACTCACTCTCTTCTGCACCAGTCCCACATTCGGCCTGTCCCGTTACAGAGCGGGGAGATGCTGTCACCAGCAGATAGCTCCTAAGTGCCCCGCGGGGATTGCATCAGCCCCTGTCATATTGAGATGCGAAGTGCTTCAAGAATGTTACCGCAAACAGCAGAACCTGGGCTTCTGAGAGCTGAACAGTCGCGGAGCATTTGCCAAGAGGCTTTACAGTAAAAATGTGTATATCTTGTTTTAATAATTATTGATGTATTATCTGATGTAGTTTCAATGTGACAATTGTTCCACAGATGAGTATTTTGTTATTGAGTCAACAATTTGACTTGCCAAAAGCATGAAAAAAGTAAATTAATAATCACTTATGAATCTGAGCACAGAACACTTTGATTGCTGACTATTGTTAGATATCTGGGACAAAAAGCAGAATAGTGTTTGTTGTGTAAAGTGAATTCCCTGTGCCCTGGTGAGCAGAGAGCAGAGCGTGTTCTGCATGTGTGTCCGCTCAGTCTGTGATGGATGATGGGAATAAACAGTGTGGCCGCAGGACGCTCCATCACTGATGCTGGTTACTTTGGACTTCCCTCTGAGGAGATTAACTGCACTGTCCAGCACTCCACAACCACACTTTTTATTATGCATCCGTACAACCACTCCTGGGAAGTACAGAGCATGTCCAATCTAGCGTTGTTGTATCCTGAGGGGACGTTCCTTTAGAGGCTAAAGTTAATCTGGTGTTTATCCTTTACAAGATGCCAGACAGTAATATATAACTGATCTCCTACAGTATAATGCTACGATTCAAACATCAAGATAAAGTCAGACGATGCAAACTGAGAAACAGGAACCAAGTTACAACTAAAGTCCATTTCCAATATGAAAAAAGCCACACACACAAAAAAAAATAAAAACATTTAGGTAACAGTGCAAATCCAGCTGTCTCATTTTGACCTTACAGGATTGCGTGAACCACCTGGATGACTGAGAATTTACACTGTTGCAACATCCTGTGATAAATAAATCATAAATATATATCTGTTTGTTATTGTGGCGTGGTAATGTTTTATTGGTTGGCGACTATTTAAGCTGATGGAACCGGGCATGCTTGACCTCTTCACCCCCACCTGAACCAAGCACATTTTGTCCAGTTTCCCAAATCTAAAAGCTTCTTTAAAAAAGTGTCAAAATAGCATCAAAAACGAAGATAAAAATACAACAAAAAAGCAAAAAAACAAACAAACACAATAAACAAGTGACAGAAACACCATTAAAAAGCGATGAAACGGCAAAAAAAGAGCCACAAAGGCACGACTAAAAGGTTACAAAAACAGGACGAAAATGTCAAAAAGCGAGGAAAAAAGCGATGAAGAAAGCAACACCAACAAAAATGAAATGAAACAGACATAGAAAGAGACGAAAACGCGACAAAAACACTTCAAAAATGTGGCAAAAACGTGGCGACAGCACGACAAAAAAAGTCACGATCAGTTTTATAGGTCTTAGCTTTTAGATTTGGGTGAGGTTGAACGGGAGAAAATGCGCGGTTATGATGGGCGTGAAGAGGTTATGGAAATCTGTGACTGACGGCTTAGCGCTAATATGCTGCAATTCTGCATGAAGATTCCAAAAAATCAAAACATTATTTTCATATGCACTATCTGATGTCATGTCTATTTTCTTCTAGATATATGAAAATGTACTTTCCATTTGCTGTGATTTACATAACTGTTGAAAATGTACTTTATACGCACGCTCTTTGTTCTTTAGTTATGAATGCCATTCACGCCACTGCTTTAACTGTAACAAATCGCTATGCACCGAGCAAATGAGAGCGTGACCCGGGCACCACAGCCGGCCCGGTCACGTGTTCTCTCACTCCATTATCCATTCTGTTTGATTTTTTTCTCTTTCTGATCATGTTTTCAGTCTCCTCCACATCTCCGCGGCTACCGCCCCGTATAGCCGCGACAACGGCAGCTGAGCAATCCCCAAAGGCTCTCAACTCCATCTCCCTCTGACTTACGTGTCACCTTCATGGTCCCCTGCCATCACAGCCTGTTTGAACACCGAGCAGAGGTTGGGTCAGACAACACGCCACAGAGGGACTGTGCATATGGGCTTTTTCATTATTATGGAAGTGCACATCGTCATGGAGAGCAAAACCAGAAGTGGCTTTGGACAAGAATGATGTTCAAATCCGACCATAACAATGCAGTGAAGGCAGCAGCGATATTGGACACCTCGCTTTGGGGAAATCACTGGGATGGGATCCGGTGTAGGAATTTCCCTACTGCATTTCGACAGATACGATTATGGTACGGAAGCTGATAAGAGACAGAAACCCCTGTCCACCACAAGATCACTGTTGGAAAAAAAAAGTACGTCATCCAGAACCATCCCATCTGTGAGAAAAATCGAAATGTCCAAAGTGTGTCCCAATGCAGGGGCCAGAAGAGTGCTCAAATGAAACAGAGTGCAGTTTTAGACAGTTAACGATGACAAGTGAAAATGTATAAAGAAAAGGAATCACGGCAAAGGTAACGGTCCAGAGATAAACGCTCTTAACTCGAGTAATAAAACCCTTTTGCAGAGGAAGGCAACGTGAGGCCCAGGCCCTCTAGCAATAAACCCATGATCCCCAAGATGATTTTGAGAACGATTATTACACCAGAGATCAAACACCTGTTAAAGAACTGTAAAATGGTGAAAATGCCGTAAGCTACTTTCAAATTCCCCCTCAAAACCCACTGTTTGGTCAAATATTTTGTACTACATTGGGATTCTGAGAAAGTGGGGCTTTGCCTTGAGCTAAAATTGGGACGTCCGCCTCCTGGTATGTTGACGAGGATTTAAATTGGCCCGTCACAAATCAAACTGGCCTACCCCTGCACAGTTTAAGGATGTGCCATTAAGCGCCAACGAGCCCCTCCCATCAATGTGTGAATGAGTGAATGAACAATGGAAAGGATGAAGAAGCTTTGAGCATCTGGAAATGCACTATGCAACTCATTATAATGTATACATCCACAACAAAAGAGGAAACATATACCATTTTTAAATGTTGGTGAGTGAAGCTGCTGCCACGGTTTCTCAAAACACACACATTTCACTTATATTTGAACGATTTCCTAAACTGAATTCTGTGCAACCGGCTCAACAGCTATTTGCAGCTTTTTAAAGCCTTTGCCTATGATAGCACACGTCTTATCCTTGTCCTCACCTTGACAGGAAGTGGCCGCGCTGCGAGGGGAAATCTGCTCAACACTGACCCTTCCTGTATGGCTGTGTGCATTTTTAAGGAGGATTCATCCGAGTATGAAACATGTAAGGCTTATGATATTCTGTAATTGGATTTCCCCCGAAAGCTGGTGACAAAGTCCCTCACACGCCACTAATCCTCCCAATCAGCAGAGCAAGGCCTGGGCTCGTCTCTGCAGTGAATATGGAGGCGAGAGACGAGGAACATTGGAGGGAGAGAACATGGCCGACAAAGATGGGTGTGGACTGTGAGACGGAAGTGTAGATGGACAACAACTTGACACAGGACGCCAACGACTGATTGGAAGCCCTTGAAGAGAAGCAAAAAGGAACACAACACTACAACTGCATTTATACTTCTTGCCTTTAGGTGTTATACTGTACTGCTTGGCCAGGTACCTGCATGGTTAGCACTCCTCGCAACCTGAAGACCCTGGGTTTGAGTCCTTGTCTGTGTGGGCCTTCCTGTGTGGGTGGGTTTTCAGCGAGTGCTTCGGTTTCTCTCATCAACCCAAGACATGCACAATAGATTCATCTTCCAGCTCGTAACCATGAATTTTGCTCAAGATCTAAAAATGGGGCCTCCGTGGCATTAAACAATGGGTCAAATACAAATCTGTAAATGGGGACATCCGAGATTTGACGCCAGATGCCCCCCCTGTCACAGCCCCGTCGTTGACTCGTTTTCGCCCGGTGTCGGAGCTGCTATCGGGAGCGGGTGGGACGGCTGAGCAGCGCAGTTCAGCGTGTCACCGCAAACGGTTGGACTGCCACTGTCGGATGAGCTCCCAGAAAGTGCCTTCATCTTGAAACTGCAACTTCGAGTCTCAATAAATAAGAGGGAAAAAACATCAAGACAACTTCGCGACAGACGCCTCAAAGAAAAGAGGACATGGGGAGAGATAGAGATAGAGACTTAGCCCATCAGAAAGATTAAAGGAACAGTTTGGGAAGATGTGTCTAAATTATTACTTTTGACTTGAAAAGTGTTTGGAGCATTTCAGGTATTACTTCTCTCAACTGACTTGTTATGAATCCAATTTTTCACACCGGAGAAAATAACCGTCAGCCCAGGTCATCTATTGTCTTTTGTTTGCACTTCCTGGAATGGTTATATTACATTTAGTACTTCCTATATGCACAATTAATCTACTCAAAATTGTAATATCGATTTTTAGACAGAAACTGTTTTCTGTACAATATCCTGTGGGATCTGCCTATGTGCAAAACCTGTTGTTTAGACCTACACAAGCATGGTTTGAAATGCGATTTTCGTAGCTTCACCATCCGTTACATGTTTCCAATGTCATTCCTTCATTAAAACATATGGATAAAAAAGACAAATGCATGAAAAAAAAGCTCCATTGAAATTTCACTACTGCAAAGCCACAAGCATCAGCCCGCTCTGAGACTATGGGCCTTAGACAGTGTGCTTGTTGAACCAGGAAGTAAGGCAAAGTCTTACTGTAAGTGTGAACTAGGGATCAAGATCTAGTTGACAATAAATGCATCTAATGTACTGTTACCAATAAATCTAAAATCGAATTGCAGTTGCAACTTGTAGTCAGAAAATGTGCAATATTCTTCCAAATTTGTGCATCTCATATTCCACACATCATGGCTCTGAAAGATACAGGGCTGAGATCAAACACCCACATTTATGTCTACGTTTCAATCATTGATGAATAATTACTTTTAACTGTTTTCATATTCATGTAATTATTATTATTTTTTATTATGTTGACAAAACGGAAGTGCACATGCTTGTCTGGTTGCCGCTCACCATAATATTTTATGACTAGTTGTTCCTGTCCTTTAGGCATATTTGTGAGCCTCCTCTGACTGAATCTCCTCTCTCACCACCAAGAGGGGATGACTATCCACCACTTGCCTGCCCACTTCCTGAAACTAAAGCCAGCAATCCTTGAGAGAAACTCATTGAATTACCCGTCACATTTCATATCAAATGTTTAAACCGCAAAACCCCGTCAGTCATCGGGGATACGGATTCTTGATTACGGGGATATATTTTCAAACGGCCCTTTCTGAAAAGACAGCTTTGACTTTGTGTGGAAGAATAATAGAATGAGTCAATGAGGACAGGAGATGGCAGTAGCTGTTTAACCTTGAATACATCACTTCTCGAGTTCCCCCTCTCAGCTGTAGCAGCAGGGTCTGGTTAAATATGTAGGGTCCAGGGGCACTTTTCATCTTATTAGTGGCCTTGCAGAGAAAACGCTCTACCGCTGAATGATAATCTCGGGGAGATAGAGGGACATACAAGGGCTGCGCTGCGAGCTGGAATCAAATATACTGCTCCATAGACCTAATACAAATACTAAAACAGCATTCACTTTCTAAATTGAATAAAACATGATGAATTCACATTGTAAAGTGAAATTGGAAAAATAGCCCTGAATATGGTTCCTATAGGCGAAAACACGGGCTTTCCAACCTTGATGTTTATTTGATAATACTGTAGACGTAATTAGGCCCGAGCAGCCTGCCGTCGCAAGGCCCTATTGTAATCGCAACGCAGCGTGAAGCGCTGTCCCCATGTTAAACGTAAACTCACCGTGTAAAACAGTGACTGCCCACACCTCTGGTGCAGTCACATTCCAAAAATGTATAATATGTTGTATATATTGTTTTTGCAAAAAATATTATTATTATTCTTTATTTATTTATTTATTTATTCTGCTCTTTGAGCAGGAATTTGACCCCCTGAACATAGTTGAAAACTCACAAACTTTGCCCAAAATTCAGATCCGGTGAAAAATTAGTTAAAATATGTGTTTCGTGTTGGGGAAATAAAAAATGGCGCGACACCTACAAAAGTGAAAATACATTGCGCCTATGGGGAAGGGGCCAACGTCAACTTTGTCGTAGATCGGCGGAATTCGGTACAGACATTCGTCATGTGACGACAGACAAAAAATATTATTGTGGCCACGCCCCCAGACAAACCGGAAGTCCGCCATTTTGACAGGAAGTCGGGAGAATGCTGAGTCAGCGTTTTCGCTGACGTCGCATTTTAACGAACTCCTCCTAGGGCGTTTCACCAAATGAGCTCCAGCTCATCTCGAGATGTGGGGCATCAAACATTTATTGGCTATGTTTTACGGTTTGTTTGCCGCGAAGCCGCAATCTTTACGAAAAAAATTTCGACTTATCAAAAACTGCAAATTGCTCCCATTCGCACAAACAAACTCCGATTAAAAATCGGAAATATACATTTTATTGACCTTTCACCCCCGGACACAACACATGTGAAAAAGTGAGATTTGGCGCGATAGCGCCCCCCTCTAGGCCGAGAAAAAAAAATGCATTATGGAAAAAAATGTGTTTCTCGGAAATGGATCAAATTCGGCACAATAATAGCTGATGGCATCCCGATCCAAAAAGCCAATGAGACCCATACCGTATTTTGTACGGTGTTGCCATGGAGACGACCGAGGCTCCCCATGTTATTCCAATGGGACTGACACACAAATCTCACATTATACACAATTACAGTGTAATAGGGCCCTCTATAAGGAGCTTGTGGACAGTAGTCATTGAAGTATGGCCCGTCAAGGCCGTCCAATGCTGACTGTGAAATAAAAAAAGATTTGGGGCGCGCTACCGCCCTCTGCAGGCTGGAACCATTATTCACATGGAGAGGCTAAAAATGTCGTTTGGATGTTTACTCACAAAGATTAATGGCTCATCAGGGCAATAAAATGTAGTGTGGCCACGCTAGCGCTCTCGGTAGGGTTACATAGTCGCGGCAATGGAGGCACGGCCCGCGAGGGCCTTTCGATGCCGCTTGCGGCTTTAATTGGGATTGTTTTAGGCAGAAAACTTTCTCAGATCATAGTCTCTGGCACACCCATGCCCAGATAGTGGCACCTCTTGTCATCATTTTATTTTCTGAAGTGATGCCATTCTGTTACATTTTTAAAAGAAACTGAATCTAACGCATTGCACTTCTCCCCACAATGTTTTCAGTGTTTTCATGAGGAGATTACTCAGAGGCAGAAGGGAAAAGTAGTCACAGATCTTGAAGGTGCAACTCTTTTTTTCTGACACTATTTCTTCACTGTTGAGAAATGTCTTATTTCTTCCTGTTGCAAATGAAAATGAAACACGCACACCTCTCTGACAGTAAGTATCACTTACCAATGACAAAAATAATGTTGCACTTTTTCCAACTGCTGTAGTCATTTTGAGCTCCAAACTTGCTTCAGAAGCATTTTTTTTATGAATACATTTGACTTTTCCACTAGGGGTGGGCCATATCGTATCGCATATCGTTATTGCAATATAATTATTTGATATCGTTGTAATTTTTTTTATCGTTGTGGACACGATATAATTCATGTTACGCTCAAAAAGTCAAATGAGATTAAGGATGCTTGCGTAGATCATATTTGCGAGGAAATTAGTATGCCATTAAAAAAAAAAGAAGAAAATATCACTGAATTAATCTTCCCAATAGGCGTAAGGCTGGGATTTTGAAGTACAATTTGTCCATTGTCAATGATATCGTCAAATATATCGTTATCGTGATCATTTATTTTTATATCGTGATATAAATTTTAGGCCATATCGCCCTGCCCTATTATCCACACCAATTCTAAAATAACAGCAACTTTTTGTAGTCAGAAATTCACATTGATGATGTGATGAATGCCTGAAATTGAGAGCGGAATTTGCATTGCCTTTTGCTCCAACTTTGCCCATTTGAGACAATTTTAGAACTTAAGCTCCTTTATGCATAAAGGACCCTAGTCTATCCACTTACAGCTTAGCGACTTAAACAGTGGCGGCTGCAGCCGTCAGCACCACAATAGACTAGGATAAAATGTCTCCTGCAAAGAAGGAGAAGGACACGGACTTCAAGTGACTTTGATGGGACCTCTCTTTGCCCTTTACACATTAAGGCCCCCACACTGAAATGTTGCCGCATCGCATTCACGACCGACTCTGGATCTTCTGCAAACTTGTTTCTCTTTGCCATGTTTAAAAAAATGCAGATATGTTTTATTTACGAGCCAACGAGCAAACCAGGGTAACCGTAGCTGGAAATGAATTACTCATGCCACCTTCCACACTTCTGCTAATAGCCAAACACGCCCGGTGGTCACTCCATCTCTAGATTCTGCTCTCCTCTCGCCACTTACAAACGCTAAGCCAGTGAACTCCTCTTTTATCATATTGCAGCACTGTCGAAACTGCAAAAGGGCACTGGCATCTCAGAGCGTGCTTCCCATTGAGGCCTTTTGCGGTGGATTCTCTCCAAATGCTGCCTTTTCATTCTGCAGCTGCGATGGATTAGCTCTGTGATGGTTCCAGATGAAGTTCCCTGATCTGCACGCCACGCTGCGTAAAAATAAAATCTGCATAGCAAAGATTTAAAAAATTGACAAAAACAGGAGAGAAAAATACAATCAAGGCACGGGAGGAGCCGCACTGTGGAGGGGGGGTTATCCATGGGTCGATAATAGAAGTCTTCAATATTTCATCACATAGTCATGCATGGACACACACAAGGAGGAACGGACCACCGCCTCGGAGCAACCGCCCACAAGGTTTCTGACGTAGCCATGTGTGAAATGGCAAGAGGCGCACGACGGCAGCATTAGCACAACAACGAATTAACCATCGGAGGGAAAAAAACAGAGGAGGGCCATGGCTGAGCGAGCACATCATGTTCACTTAATTCTCACTCATGGGCGCAGGGGGCATCAAGACGGAGCTGCGAGATGAATGTTCCGGAAGATCACTCGAGTGACATTAACTTGAAGGTATGCCATTTGGATATTTTGGAGGAAGCGGTTTAGTCATCTCCTGTGATGGCAACGTGCATCATTTCATTATATTGTTTTGGGTTTGTACGAGCTTGACAGGCTTCCCAAAGTGCGACAGTGGACGCTCTATTCATTCATTCACCAACAGTGCATGGCTGCCAATCTCACTCGCCACATTCATGCATAAGGCGAGAGTAGTGTCTTTCCCAAGGACAGCACAACAGTATGCACCATTGGACTGTCGGTACATGGGCAAATGCTCTAACTACTGAGGAAATGTCACACCAATGTGGCAAGGCAAGGCAAGTTTATTTTGTAGAGTACAATTCATACAAGGCAATTTCATTTCTTTTCCTTTTATTGAGAGTCCCATTAGCTCCTGACTAATTGCAGGAGCTATTCCACAACATATGTTTACAACATAACAAAACAAACAAAACAACCACACACACATACACACGTACACACAAAACCAACCGTGGGAGCTCAATGTGAAACCAAACAAAACATGTCGCTAGCCACACAGCACAACCGTCCAACCCATTTTTTCCTTGCTTTTGGAGAACATGTAAAAAGACGTTTTATAGGAAACACATTGTTTTTCCTCATTGCCATTCCAACAATACAAAGTGACCTAGGCAATTATGCCATGCGGCCAACGACATCACATAAAACCAAAAGAACTGTCAGTAGATATGTAGCATCGACTTAAAACAGCAATAACAGCATTTTTATCATTATTATCAACTGTGAAGCAATTCAAAGTGCTTCACAGTTGCAAAATAATCAATTACAGTAAAAGGCAAGAGTGCAAATAAAATACTTTCAGTTGTCATTTGCACGGGTAAAAAGAACTGTTTTCAGTCTGATTTTAGCTGCATGAAACTGAAACGCAGCTTCACCGTGTTTATTATTGACTCTGGGAACCACCAGGAGACCCCTCCCTAAAGTTCTCAGGGCCTGAGATGGTTCATACGGCTCTAACATTCTATTCTCCGATCGACAGGAAGCCAGTGCAGAGACCGGAGCACTGGACTAATATGGTCGTATTTCCTGGTTCTGGTCAGGACTCGAGCAGCAGCGTTCTGGATGTACTGCATCTGTCTAACAGCTCGTTTAGAAAGGCCAGTGAGCAGCCGTTACAGTAGTCTAACCTGCTGGAGACAAATGCATGGATGAGTCTCTCTAAGTCTGGTTTTGACAATATTCCTCTGATCGTAGCAATGTTTTTCAGATGGTAAAAACCTGCTGATGTGATTGCTTTGATGTGGCTGTTTAAACACTATAATCCCACAACAGCTAATACACAAACTGCTCCACCTGGGGATCAACACATCACTGTGCAATTGGCTGCTGGACTTCAGGGGAGATCACAGGCTGCACTTGTCGGCAGAGTGTCCTCCAAAACCATCACACTGAACCCCAAGGCTGTGTGCTGAGCCCCTTCCTGTTCACTCTGCCGACCCATGACTCCAAAGTACGACTCAAACCTCTTCATGGTGGGTCTCATCAACAACAGAGACGAGTTAAACTATAGGAGTGAGGTGAGCAGTCTGGCCATGTGGTGCACACAGAACAATCTCTCTCTATATGTGGAGAAGACAAAAGAGATTGTTGTGGACTTTCGAAGAGCGCTGGTCCAGCATTTTCCTCTAACAATCAATGGTGCTGCAGTGGAGAGGGTGACCAGCACTAAGTTCCTGGGTGTGCACATCACAGAGAACCTCTCCTGGACCAGGCACACTACATCACTGGTCAAGAAAAGTAATCAGCGTCTCTACTTTCTCCGCATGTTAAAAAGAGCTAGAGTCCCAGCCTCTGTTGTGTGCAACTTCTACAGAGGGACTATAGAGAGCATCCTGACCAGCTCCATCACTGTGTGGCACGGCGCCAGCACTGCCTCCTGCTGAAGGAGCCTCCAGCGCATCGTGAGAGCAGCGGAGAGGATCTGTGGAGCCCCTCTCCACTCAATTAAGGACATGCACTCCACCCGTCTCACCCGCAAAGCCGTCAGAATCACCAGGGACCCTACGCACCCATCACACAGTCTCTTCAAGGTAATGCCTTCAGGGAGCGGAGTCTACGGGCCAGGTCCAGTCAACTTAAAAACAGTTTCATACACAAAGCCATCGGGAAGCTGAACTCCCTGCCCTCCCTCCCATCCCTCTTCCCCCCCCCCCCCCCCCCAAAAAAAAAAAAAACATGATCTCACGAACGTTTGACCTTTTATCCTTGTATGAATTGTTTTTGTGTCGTGGGAATACAGTATACTCTTGTATTTGAAATCATTATTGGACCACAGGAAGAATAGCGATTGCCTCACTCTGCTAATAAACATTACATTGACCTTATCCTAAAGCCGATTGATCATTCAAACATCTATCTATCTGTGGTAAATCTCCCTCATACAAACAGCTGATCACTCAGGAGGTGTGAGAGTTATGGCATTGTTTCAGGATAAGCTCAGGGTAGGTTCAAAATAAGCTCCTTAAATGAAAGGGTGTCCTATCAAAAATAAAAAATAAACTGGGTTTTGTCATTGGACGGTGGCATCATGTTTCATTCTTAATTTTTTATTTATTATTTATTTTTATCGAAGCTGTTGTTTTAGCCTCACCTTTTCTCTGCTTCCTTTGTTGTCTCTAAATGTGACAACTCTGCACATCAGCATGGCCGCAGTGGAGCCAGAGACTACCGAAGGTCCACAGAGCTTTGTCTGGTAAGAATTCCAGGCCATTAAAGATATAATTTGACCAAATCAAACAGTAAAAATTACAGATAGATGATTGGTAAATGTGAGCAGGTGCAGAAATACATGCTTATTGGGGATTATTCTTTAAGTTCGGAGAGATGTTTGGACCGGGAGGGCCTGTGTCTGACAAGAGCTGGGAGTATTTAAGGAAAAAAAAAAAAGGTTGGTAACCACTGGCCTGGACTGTCCATGGCATCAGCTGTTCTATTTGTACGGAGAATGTATGGTAATCCATGAGCAGTTTTCACCCTCCTCCCCTTTCATCTTGCACATGCTAGAATGGCCATACACTAGTTTTACAAGGTTATGATGCTCCAGTGGCCCGGCGACTGTGAACTGTCAGAAGCGATCATTTGTGATGGAGGCCCTGTTTGGTGCAACTCTGTCACACGGCTCAGACACAGACACTCGGCTCATTTGAATCAGACCACAGAAACATTCAAATCAATCTGCTCCAGTCCCCGGCCCGGCGAGCTCAAAGGCCCACTGCACTGTCAGCCAGAATTTGGGAACAAGGCAATCCCTGACATAACCTCAAATTCATTCCAGAACTGCAAACACACAATGCAAGACAACATCTTAGATTTTTGGTTTTGTTTCATTCTACTCTCAAATCACAACTGCACTCTTATCACCTTGTTCTGTTCTCAGCCAATTAAAAAGCTGTTACAACCAAAAAAAAAAGACACATCTTCTGTCGGAGTCCAACGTTTGTATTTTCCTGAAAACTGTAAAAAAGAAGAAGAAAAAAGACGAGGGCTAATGTTGCTGGCTGGCTTGTCTGGCTTGTGAGAACACTAATTGACTAGTAACATTTGAAAAGGCCAGAGAGCAAAAAGATGTTAAAGTGTCCTCAGATCGTTGAAACTGTGTCACAAAGAACATTCTTCAAAACATAAATGGACAGAATTCTGTTTTTTATTTTTTTAATATATATATATATATATATATATATATATATATATATATATATATATATATATATATATATTTAAGAAAAGACCAATTGGTGAGAGATAATTCTTTCTCTTTCTTTTTTTCTCAATTCTGATATCTGACCTTGGTTAGCACAAAGTAGCGGTTGCCCAGTGGAGCCAGATCATGGCAGCAGCTTCAGACGTGGCCGTGCTTTTGCCATTCAAGTGGGGGATTACTGATGCAGTGATTACGGGTATTGTAGGCGAGCTGAGTGAATGGCCAATAGCTGAGTGTGACTGCAACTGCTGCAGGGACATTGCTGTAATGGGCTTTGGGAGAGATTAAATTTAATAATGAACCGGAGAGATAGAAATGAGAAAGACAGAGAGGGGCAAAATCATAAAAAAAAAAAAAAAAATGCTGACTGCAATGTCAGACATTTTTACAGAATATTAAAAAAAGGTATGTCTCCTTTATCTTCCCTGTCGCTTGTTGCCGGCCTTTTCACAAACGGAGCGTAAGGGTAAATGACATTTGAAAATGAAAAATAATCTCCGGAAGCCCACTCTCCTTGAAGGGTTTTTCTCGTTGAGAAAACAAAATAGAAAGCCGCCATCAGACAGAGCCTGCCTCCCTGGTGGACCTGAGATGAATAGTTCACAATAGGACCATGGCCCACTGTTCTGCTCATTTTAAATGCATCACATGTGCTGCGTTTTCCTTATCATAACTACTGCCCAAGTGGCTTTCATTCCTCATGACACCCAAATCATCTGCCCTCTCGAATTCAAGAATCAGGTATGACAGTGCTCCAGCTGCATTTCAAAATACACGCCGTCTGTTCAAGTGACTGTGGACTAATCTCATACAGAACAATTGCAATTGCCACAGCGCAAAGTCTGACTCTGCATCTCCAAGGAATGCAGAAAACCTGTTCATTGTGTACTTTCTCTACAAACATGTTCAGAAATGTTTAATATTTCTCTCAAATTTTAATGACATTTAAACTGTAAACTTCATTGTAATTTTCTACAATTGTTAGAAAATAGAATAGGAAACAGCACAAGGCATTACAGAAAATTAGTTCTTATTATTCCATCACTGTCCATACGATACTCTCTCCTATCACAGACGTCAAATCTCAACATCAAAGTAGAACATGCAACATTTTACATGTGCTTATCTCCTGTAGTCATGACTTTTATAGGGCCTGTCAGCATCTGCTACATCACAACGTCGGACTGATACCTTCAATAAGAGGACCTCCTGACGTATAGTTCGGAAACCTTTTTATGTGAACAGTGGTGACCAGATGTGTGGCGTGCTGATAGGTTCTCACGTTGCATCATGTCTGTCCGTGAAAGGGGCCTCAATCTTCGCTGTGCATCAATGGTGTCGAGCATATGGGTCAGTATCTTAAGAATGAATGCCAGACCTATCGGCACTCGTTTTATTGTATATTTTTATGCGTTCGTCAATCAGCACAAAAGGTTCAAAGAGCAGATGTTTAGACCACACCATGTGGAAAAGACGGCAATCAAATCCGACACATTAACATTTATAATGTTTTGAAATTATTTTTGCAATTAACAATTTAAGCTTCACTCGCTCCCTTTGTTGCACTTAGAAAACTGAACGCTCGGGTTCAGTTCGTTTTAAATTGCTGTTACATAAAAAGCAAACGTTGTGCGGAAGATCGACTGGGGGGCATAGAGCAATATCCTCACAGCAGGTTGATAAAACATCTATAATCATCCTCAGTACACACTCGCAATTCATCACACGCCTCAAAAGAGAGATAGAAGATAAAGGAAATCAATAGGAAATTCAGCTAACAATCCCCCCAGTAGATCCAACACACCACCACAGATTGATAACTGTCAGGCGTAAGAGAAAAAAAAAATCTCGAAGCTCGGATATATAGCATGTGTGGAGATTTACTGCTCCTTATAGTTAAGAAATATGTCTCCGGGCTGTGTGCGCTACTTATGTTCCATGTGGTTGAAATGGCCAAGTGCCCAGTGTGTCTGAACGATGTATGGAGATTGTTGAAGGCAATATGGGCAGAAAGCTGTTCTTATATCAAACAACATCTGCCAGCGTCATTGGTTCCTGGGAGGAGAAAGAAGAGAAACCGTGGCATCAGGTTTAGACAGCTCTTAGAATATTCTGAGTAAAAATGAATTGTGTTGAATTTGGGAGTAATTTTAGGCTCATTTTGAACGGCATTACAACTTAGTATTGCAGCAGTACTTTTGGACTGAAACGTGTCCTGAGGATGTGCACCAAATAGGTCAAAAACATTTAGCCTTCGAGAAGTGGCCTTTGCCGTCTTTCAGCCTTTTTCTATACATTCATTTGTGGACTGAAAAGCCTTTAATAAATTGAGCACAAGAGCGGCGTCTTAACTGCGCAGTGAATCCATGTGTGCCAGGATTCTGGTTCCCAAAAATACCGTGATTCCCCGAGCCTGTGACCTATCCAAGGCAATTCTGGGGCTCTCGTCTGCCACACTGGGCATACCACACTGGCCGTTGAGACAGTCGGTCCCTAGAATCATACTCCTTTCGTATATGGGATCCCCAGAGGTTTTTGCAGAAGGGATGAAATGCAAGCAGGATTTAATAATTAATATATTGTTACATGTGCAATCAGAGGAGCAGAAGGCTTGTCGCTGTCATCAATGACACGTAATATTGCTTGAAGCTGTATGGTGCAGGACAATCTCGGGTAATCATTGTGCTCATTATCGTTCATTAAAATGAATATCACGGTCCTACTGCAGCTGTGTCTTGAGCAGGAAGAGAACAGAAAAGAAGCTAACCATACCTTCGTGACACTCACTAATGCAAGTGTGTCCGCTGAGTGTGTCCGTGTATGTGTGCGGCATATGTCAATAATCCCTCTGTCAGATGGCACTGTCTGCCAGTGTGCCAATGCGCGCTCACACTCGTATGTATATATGCAAGTGTCGCCATAAACATCCTCCATCTGCGCCTCCTCAGCATCTGGACAGAGAGCGTGTGCCCCACAACAAGCCAACCATCCGTGACAGCATCAATCTCCAGTCTAACTAATGTACGGAGCAGCTCGAGGACACAACATTCACAAATGAAACTTTTCAACTGTTAGCAATTTGCATTTTGGGGAGAAAGCGCGAAATCATAGACCAATTAATAAAAAGAAAAATGGAACAGAACATCTAAAAAAAAAGATAATACAAATAAAAACATAAGATACAACAGTCTACTCTACGTAGCTACAGGCTGCAGGACAGCAGAAGTAGCGCTAGTGCTATCACCTGAGGACCCCCCAACCCCCGACTGCGGAGTCGGACTATCTCTGTTACACACACATCTATTCACAGCAGCAAGAACAGAGTCAAACAGCAATAGAACATGCCAGGGTCTGGAGAAGCCATCTGCCCAGTGTGAATATGTCAATTTCCACATGGGGCCATAGTGAAAGGACGCCCAACCAGAAGGAGACATTGATTCATATGAGTCTTGTTTTTTTAAAAGTAATGTCTAACAGGGGCAGGGAGGTTGGAGGAATTTTTCACATTCTGATGGTCACTTACTATACCTTGGTGAATACCAATGGCCGCTAGTTGCACTGCTTCATGACCGCGACGATAGGGGCCGCCATTACTGTAGTACCTCCATATAGAGGCGGAAAAATAAGCTAGTTTTCCATTTACAATTGTAAAGCTTGGTGCCTAATTGTTTTAAACTTTCTACATCTAGATATTGCTCCTGTGATAATGCTGGGCTAGTTACAATTAAGGGGACCAGGCCGGTTTTCATAAGAAACATTTTAGAAATCTCGTATACTAATGAGGGCAGGACTTTGACTGACAGGCACTGGAGCCAATGGCGCTGGCGCGGCTACGAGCGAACTACGCGCCGCCTGCGAGGGCCGAGTCTACAGTGAAGATCCCGCCCTTTTCCCCCTTTTTAGGAACATGCTCCGTCAGAGCAGGGTAGGAGGAGTCTGTAAAATCCGCCATGATTTCTTTTAACGTGGTTATTATGGTAAATGCGGAGGAGTGAGCAGAAGCTGTCTATTAATTCTACAGTCTATGGTGACATCCAAAATATACTTAGCAATTGTACAGCTACTGATCCATATATATCCAAATCGTGTTTGATATACAGTATTTTGTAATGTTTGATCAAAAGCCCATGCCAGGGACAGTGGGTGAAAAGAAGCACTCGCATTGGATCAGCTGCACACTTGTTTTGTAACCATGTCTGACTGCACTGTCCCTGTCAAACGTACGAATGAACAAATATATTACCTGTACCCACTACCAAGTCCAGACTTAGCTCGAGTACTCACACAGCGACAAGCATATCTGCATATAAATAAAGACCACTGCTTTCTTTACATGTTACAGGTTGAGATGGCGAGGCTGCGTAACGGCATCCTATGGGTTGACTGCCTTTTCCATAAAGCACAGTTAACAGGCTCCTCTCCCCCTGTCCACTGACTGTAGCTCAGCGTCAGCCCTGATTATTCTCTCTTCTGTTCCCCTGTCCTCCCGTCCCGCATCTGAAATGACAAATGCAATCACAGCATCTTGTGTTTCATCCTGCCTTCCCTTTGCTCTCAAATGAAGAGTTTCCTGTTCAGTGGCTTCAGCAGCGGAGGCCGGAGCCAGCGCGGAGGTAGTGCCAAAGCTTTTAAAAGGAGCAGGAGAATTCAATAAAAGAGGGGCAGGCACATGTAAAGAAAAAAGAAAGAAAAAAAAGGCTGGCAGCGGGGACACACGCCATTAGCTTAATGACAGAATGAGGAATGACGAATACCGAGATGGGATTCAAAAGCCAAGCATTGCAAAATTCCCCTTTAACTAATCTAACACATAGAATGGTAAAGCTCAGGCCTCCTTTGCTGCAGGTAAAAGAAGGAAAACTGTATAAAATATAATTAACATTTATTATCAATTGCAAAAAAAAGTCACACATTTCCGGTAGTTCACCTGACGTACTGGTGTTGAATGAATAAATAATAGCTGTATACCAAAGTCAAGCACTACAAGGTCCCCCACTTACTGCGGGGTGGGTAATCTAATAAATAGTGTGGCAAAACGGATGCGCTTGATTTCATTGTTGCCGCAGGTGAGAGGTAAATTAGATGGGAGGTAAACAGTTAGAAAAGGGATGGAGGTGTCTTTACGTTGGCCGGTCGTAACCTTCCAGAACATTAGCGCTGTCTGCTTTGCTCTTCTTGCGTTCTTCAAACTGCCACGAGTCGCTTTGAACCACGCTGGGCGCCCCTCTCTCAGCGCACCTGACTTCAGGCTCACGCGGCTGGGATGGACCTAGCGCTAGTAATTAGCCTGTTCTCCCTTTCTGATGTCGCTTCAAAGACTTAAGACCAACAAGGCGTGCTGCAAAGTCAAAGCTGTGAGGTTGTGTCGAGCTTTGTTTAGCTGCGGGTCACTAATTCAATTAATAGCCAAATGCTTTTTAATCCTGGCTTGAAAATAAATTCTTCTGACACAAAAGCCCTAAACACATTCTGCATATTGTATTTCTCTAAAGGAAAATAACCTTCAGAGAGTATTTAAGCTGACTGACTGAAAGCATCGGTCTTCATGGAGAAGATCATGTTGTGGTGATTAGTTTGAATTTTAGAAAGTCTGATGCAGAAAAAAACTTTCTGTGGCACCTACATACCTTCTCCCAACTGTTCTGAGTTGTTACTGCCTTCAAATAAAAAAAATAAAAAAAAATAAAAAAAACAAGGCAGCCTTTGTTTTCATGATCAGCAAAATATCACAAACTTAACACCTGGCATTTTGTTCATGGTCCATCGCTCTCCGTTTTATCACCATTTTACACATTGCTCCAACTTTATCGGGATTAGCTTTGTAGTAAATTCATCAAAAAGCATTTCTCTCGTCACACAGTCCCTGCTAACCGTCAGTGCCAAATGTTGAATTCATCCAAGTGCCAACCAAGTCTGCTCTATTCACTATTTTACAAACTAAATTCTACTTGTAAATCTCAGAGTATGCATCACAGAAAATCCTCCACTGAAACCATCATCCCATTAGATTTTTTTTAACAGGCATCTTCTCAGTATGAACAAAGTGAACCACTGGTCGACCGGGAGAGAGTGGGATGCAGCGTCTGGCCTTGTCAACAATCACACCTCCATGGCATGAGGTTCAGAAGAACCGCTGTTTATAAATAGGCAAGACCAAACGTGTGTCACTCTGTGAACATTATTATTATGCACTTTCGTTTCCTTCAAGCAGACGCAGAGATGTTAAGACTAGCAGACAGACCTGAGAGAAAACACTGACTAGATGTCACAGGAAGAGTTTTAGAAGAAAAAATAGGCCCATAATGTGACATGTAAGTGATTTTTTTTTGAACGCTGCTTTGGTTGCCATGAGTTTCAAGCCAGTATAAAGATCACATGACATTCAACTTTCCTGCTACTGTTTCGTTTGAACATTTTTGACAAATTGGCTTATGGTCAAGAGGAGCGACCGGACGGATTAGCCTATATGTTTTAGCTTGATGGGACAAACTGAAGCATCCAGAGGAAATCAACCCAAACGCGGAGAGAATACGCATACCTCACACCCACTCCCATAATGTAACCTGGAACCTTCTTGCTATGAGGAAAGAGCATTAACGACAGCCCCGATACTGCCACAATTTCCTCTGTGCCAGTTCTTTGCCTGAATAAATGTGGGGAGAGAATCAGCAAAAGCCTAAAATAAAACAAACAAACAAAAAACAGTTTGCCAAAACAATAAGCAAACTGCTAGTCTTCTCAGTAAGAAGCCATCTTTTTCAAAATATTAAAGATATTGTTCCACTTAGACCCATTTCAACTTGCATTCACATGCTGAGGAGTCAGTGACCTGCAACATAGCTCAAAAACATTTATGACAACATTCAGCGCTATCATCCATCCATAATCATTTTACCCCCAAATGTCACGTCACCTCAAAATATTTGTGCGGCATAAACTAGGCCAGGGTGCCGGGCCACTATAACACGGCTGTGCACGGTGTCCCCTTATCCTCTTTCTGGAAACCTGCCCCTGAAATTAATTAGATTTTGATATCTAGCTTTTTCCACCCTATATGCTCCCCTAACTCTTCAACATGCGTGAAATTGCTCCGCACTATCTGTTATTTATTTGCTCTCATTTACTTATTGTTTCTTGCGAATGCTTTGGTCTGTTGGCAGAGATATGACGCTGCACCTCCCCTCGGTTTCTGCACGTCCGGGGCTTGACTCATTTGCTGCCATTGGTCGTTGAAGTTATAGATTTCTCTCTCTCTTTTTTTTTCTCTCTCTCTCTATCTCTCTCTCTACCCCCTTTCACCCAATGACTGCCGCGGAGAGTTGCTATGAGGGCTGGGTGCTAATGAGCTGACTCTGCAATGCTGGGGAGACGCTCAGCAACACAAGGGAGAAAAGAAGAGAGAGGATGCCAGGGCACGCGGCACGTCACGGGGGTCATTATGAGCACCCCACACAGGGTTAAGAGACTGAACAGGCCACTAAGGCTCAGTTGTTAGTCTTCTGTAAGTCTCGCGCTTTCTTTTGCTATGTTGGTCCGAACGTCATCGGGCCAGGATCTGCAGCTATGCAAATTTCACCAAATTTTAAAATGTTAGCACCCACAGTTTGACAAGGATGTCTAATTAAACCCGTAGGATTCTCTGATGCATCCTCACAATTAGTTTGTTCTGCCAGCACTGAAACAACAGCGGATCAATCATGAGACACTGCTGCTATTACACTATAAAGATACATATATATATATAAAGATAACTTAAATCAAAAACATGAGTACACTATAAACATACCGTAAGAAACTTTCAGCAAACTCTCTTCCCTTTAGGGGCAGTCAGTAAACCAGTTATTCCGCCGGTTGCTACGCCCCATGCAATACTGTCGCAACTGTAGTCAGTCTGAGTGAGGTTTGAACCGCTGACTCTTTAGTTGGCTGAGGATGTCTTAACCCGCGCTGCACCGCTGCTGCCCTGATTATTCAGGACAAAGTGAAGCTAAACAAGAAATGACTAACTCTAAATTTACACTTCATGCTGCGTCAAGATTTGTGTCTTTGTATCTCATTGGCGTTAGACTACGGGTGCCCTTTCTGATGCGTCCTTCTTGATTTATCCAGGCGTGGGACCAGATTCATGTCACTGTGGCTTATTGCCCATTCTGGTATTATACTGTAGTTCCATATAGTATTTACCAAACATGTACCTCTGTACAGCATAATCTGCATGTGAATATATACTCAAGAGGAAGGCATAGCAATTAGTGTCCATTTTTTTTTTCAATTCAAATTAAGAGATGTTCCTATCCACTGCTCCCATTCAAATTCCTTCTATAGAGCAGAGCGCAGCGAGTCCTTGACACAATGTTCAAGTAATTGGTATTTTCTTTTCATGCTTTGTATGTACAATATGTTGCCAAGGGAACTTTTGATCAGGCATTATATCACTTATATTCATAGATTGAACCGGCATCAATTGTGCACAAACATTTTGGTGTTGCATACTGAAAAAAATATCCAAAATACATGATAATAAGATAATAATAACACGATATGGCCAAGTAAAAGCAATGATGTTCTCCTGTAGTGAATTGAGAGGTGCATGGCATGTGAAAGGTCCTAAATAATTCTTCCCGGACAGCAGCTGCAGCAGAAAGCAGGCAGAGGAGAGTGGACGGGGCTGAAAAAAGGAGGCAGAGACTTACACGCATGGGTGACCGAAAAGCTGTTTGACGACTCGAGGTTGTCCACGTTGTAGTTGAGGTGGAAAGGCTTTTCAGTGGTGTTTTGGTTTGTGTTGTAGAGTTGGACGGCGAACCTGAACGCGCTGTGCTCCTGGACCGTGGAGCGCATGAACAGCCCCCCTTTGAAAAAAAAAAAGAGATCACAGGTTATAGATTAGATTAGGGGAGTCTGGTCTGGCATCTCATCAGGACGGCTGTTCTGCTCGGGGGAAAGGGATGCGCGTGAATAGGCGTACTATGCGTGGCGTTGCATCAGTTGGGGAGCAGTTCTACAGTCAGTGCGCCTGTGTCTATCAACTCTCACCGAGCAGCCCGTCTTATTTCGTACAAGAAACTAGGAATAAGCTCACACACCACACTCAATGTAAAATTGCCAACCCAGTCTGTATAGTGATGTAATGAATCTGCGGCAAGTTCAGAGCGTGAAACATCAACTTAATTTTACGCGCATCCTTCACTGAGTCCCGAGAATCACTGCGTGTCTGAAGATATCATCCTCTTTCAAAACATTACCCAGAGACTCGTCCTTAAAAGCACACGCGCGCACTTACCGATGTTTATCTGATTGGGGAACCCGGCGAGAGATCCGTCCACGAGCCACAGTAGAAACAAAACCGCGCGTTGTGCCATTTTCGCCCGAGCTGCCCGTTCAACTCCTCAAAGGGGTCCGTGTGTGCACATTCATGCGTTCTGCGAGGAGGGATGGAGAGCGCCGTGGCAGTCCAGCGGAAACAAGAGAAAGATGATGGTCGCTCCGCACCGTCTCACCGCGCACCAATTAGGTTCATTCAAGAGCGCCCGTCCAGCTGCAGAACGGTTTTTTTTTTTTTTCTTCTCCTTCTTCTTCTTGTGCAACTAAAGAGCCAGAGAGAGAGAGAGAGAGAGAGAGAGAGAGAGAGAGAGAGAGAGAGACAGAGAGACAGAGAGACAGAGAGAGAGAGAGAGAGAGAAGTGGAGGGGAGGGAGCCGATCTGAACTCCGATTGGACCCGTCGCGCCAAGATAGCGTTGGTCAAACTTGATCTGACGTTGAATTAAAAGCCACACACTTCGCTGCGCTACATGTTACGTTACACTGTAAAGTGTAGACGAGCGCCGCACACGCCCCCGCCTGTCAATATTAGCGTATGTGGGGATGGAAATCGATTAAAAAATAAGATGAAAAAAAAAAAAGCACTGCAATCTCAGGTGGCCTATACGGTCGTGAATGGCCCGGGCGCTAACAGCTGCTGCATGTCAGGGGTCACTGAGATGTGGCTCCTCTCGCATCACGGTACAGAAAGTTTGATCAGTGACTCTGCGCAGACAGGGGTTTGGATGGGCTATTTGAGTGACTGTGCTTTGTTACTTTAGTTAAAGGAACAGGCCACCGTTTTTCCATACAGAGATGATGTTCTTACCTGAACTTAGACGAGTTGATGGTGCCTGTCGAAGATGTTGTTATATAGCATTTAGCGTCTCCTCCTCTCCTCTATGGGGCCGAACGGGGGTGAAGTTAGAAGCGACCAAGCTCTTCCACGTTTCCCCTATTTATATACGGTTATGTGGGTAGTTACACGATCCAAGCATAGTTACACAAAATCGTCCGCCGGGTAAAGTGAATTCATTACCGCGCTGACGTCGAGGTGCTCCTTATTACGCCTTACAGTAGTGCCCCTTTTTATTTGCTTAGAAAATCGGCATGTTGAATTTTGTGTAACTATACTTGGATCGCGTAACTACTCACATAAACGTATTTAAATAGGGAAAACGTGGAAGAGCTTGGTCGCTTCTAACTTCACGCCGGTTTGGCCCCATAGAGGAGAGGAGGAGAGGCTAAATAATGACAACACCTTTGGTCTTTTTGCGTGACTGAGCGTACGCGTAAAAAACACAAACGTACGCACCAACTCGTCTATGCTCAGGTAAGAACATATCTCAGTGTGGAAAGACTGTGGCCTGTTCCTTTAAAGTAATTTCCATGTGAATGATCAATAACTAAATAAAAGTCAGCACAGATGAGGGAAAACTGGAAGACTCCTGCTCGAGTGAGAGCCCAAAGTGGAATGTATTTGTCCATGTGTTGAAGGTTCTATTTCTATTTACAATATACCCTCTATTAGAAAAATCATACAACCCCAAGACACCAGAAAACAGCACATAAACCTCAGCAGCAGTCCACCACAGCATTTGGCTCTAATCAGAATATAGTGTTTGATAAAGACCTCATGCTGTTGTATTTACTTGTATTTATCGCTGGTGCAGCGCTCACTCGTCGTCTATACAGTGATTCTGACTCAGAGCGAACAATTAAGGGATTACTGGCCCATTTATCACCCTCGGCAAAGCGCTTTGAAAATTGAGTTTTTAATTGAGCTGCAAATGGCTAAGGCTTCGGCTATTGATACAAGACTGCACACAGATTGTCTTTGGTGTGGAGTAGATTGTGCCCTGTAGTAATTTTATTGCATGTTTCCAGCCTTTTACGTTCCTACTGGGTTACAACAGGAGATGTTTGGAGTCTTGGAGCTGCACAGTTAGTCCATGTCGATCAAGTAATGATGTGGTATGACCTGATTCAGAGCTGGGCATTTCTTTCCAAAAGGGTCAGAGAGGTGTCCCATATCAGTGCTCAGTGCGTCCCGTGGGAGGACTCTGGGATGACATCACATTGATTTTTCAGCCCACCACAGCTTCTGTTTCGGAGTAACCTGACATCGTCTGTGTGACCCTAATGGCTCAAGTCATCATAACCAGCGTTAAACTCTGACCCTAGGATATCTGTCCGCGTGCTTCCCTCATACCCGCATATGCAGCCGGCATACTTATCCAATGCATCGAACAGTTTGGGTTAAGAATACCTTCTTAAATGTTCCTTTTATGCCTGACACATCTTTGACATGTGGCAAAATGCTGGTTTAATCGAATCGTTCTGTTGATTCTGCTCTATCATCTGTGTGATTCGTTCTGCATTTGAATTCAAAATGAGCTATTCTTAAAAACGAAAATGTTGAAATAAGATGTTTCATCAGTGGATAATTTGTGAAATAAACCACGGTTTTATGTGATTTGCAAATTTCTGCATCCTGTTTTCAATTTACAAGAGAGCTAACATAGAGCCCCATTTACAGGGCTCAGGGTGCACTCTGCTAATTGTGCATAATTTTAAATCAGATTTCTAGTGGAAGAAATGACAGAGTAGCCACAAGCCGAGCTGCAGTTAAGATAAGGCCTTGATATAATTGATATTAACTAGCGTGGCGCTAAATGATTGTGTAATTGGAACATTCTGGTAGTGCTGCATTATCTCTCCTCAACCCTTTGCTCGAATTCAATTTACGCCCCAGTGTACAAAATCAAAGATATGATCTACATGAAAACAAATACCGCTCTATGATATAGCTTTTAGATTGAGAACATTTGCAGAAGGCTGCAAAATGAAGCAGCGCAAAGGAGATAAAAAGATGTTGCTTTTTTATCTTATGATGATTCACTGCCTATACCTCCGAGTGGTGCAACACTCACCAGCACAAATTATTCATCTGCCCGCGGCCCTCTGCAAGCACAACAGGGTGAAATCTTTACTCTTTCATATACATGTTGAATTTGTGGAACAGAACTTTAAAATGCATGTTGTATGAACTTGATTGTATTGCATTTGTCACTCACTGACCACATGATGAATAATGTGATTGGCTTTTCCCTTCGTCACGAATACATATTTTCACAACAGAACTGCTACTAATGATCTCATTTTATTTAGATCTATGCATTTGTATTGCTGTAATTCATGTTGATGATTCTTCAGTGTGACGTGGGGTCAGCGCTGACTAGAACGACTCAGACAGGCCTAATGAAAAGATCATTGGTGGAATAAGTGCGCCAAACTGCGCCAGAAGGGTGGCGATGTGAGGCACGACCAGGCTATTGGTTGGTTGAGGCCAAAAGAGAGGAAGACAAGAATGTTAGGATGTAGCAAGTAATGGCCAATCTTACTCGGTATCTTTGGTATGGGTCGGTGTGCAATTAGTTGGCTTTTAATCTCTGCAGATAGCTGGCTCCCATGATGCCGCTCTGTGTCAGGCGAAAGGAAGCAGATGCTGTCTCCGTGTGTAGTGAGAAATGCAAGCGGCGGTCTACACCCTCCTGAGGTGAGCAGTGGGACTCATCACAGCTGTACATGGGGATTTGGCCTTTATGAAAAAGACAGGAAAACAGCTGCAAGCATTAAGGAATCAATAAAATGCCACAATCTGCACAGAGCAGAGCTATCACACAAATACCCCCAACACAATTAAAGCTCAGATCTACTGGATTTAGGTAGACGTTTAGCTGGGTTGCTTCACAATACAGGACAGGTTTTTTATGTTTATAAAAAAAAAAAAACCAAAAGACATGTTTGACTAAAGTTGTTCCATCAAAATTCAGTTGCTAAAGCACAAAAGTTGGCAACAGCTCTCAATCAGCTGCTCATTACCAACTCCCAATGACACAGCAGCAGAGTTTAGCTTGAGGTCATGAAATAATAAGATTGAGACCAGGGGAAAATCACTTCTGAAAACAACTAAACATAAATGATTTTAAAGCAAGGGTGAGACTCGAATCGACACATCTGCTGTTTGAGGTTCGGCATGCAGCTATTTGCGTCTGCGCATCCAGGTGTTTTCATAATTTCTTAAATGTGACGCAGATCGCCCTCGAGCTACAATTTAATGCGGTACAATGCATCAAAACTAATACGTCTTGAAGATACAATGATGACTGTGAGCGTTAAAGGCTGTTTTATGTATGTTGTCTGAGCGTGAGGAGTCTGCTAGCTCTAATAGCTGATATAACAAGTCACAACACTTGAAAGATACTCCACCTTTATACAACTCCTCTCTTCATCTTAATTAGTAAAGAGCACTGTGAATGTGTGGAGAATGTGAAATTATGGAAAATGGTCTCAACTTGTATAGCACTTTATAGGAACCACATTTACTCTCATTCATACACCAATGTACGCAGATACTGGAGGCAAGAGGGGGTGACGTGTCTTGCCCAAGGACACAACAACAGTGTGCATTTTCAGGAGCTGGGATTCAAACCCCCGACCTTCCGATCATGAGACGACCCGCTCTAACAACTACGCCACCGTCACCCCAATTATATGGTGAACAAGTAGGCGAATAGAACAGTTTTGTTACAAATTAAACATAACCAACATGATCCTCAGGTATTGAAAGATAAGGTTTTCTTGTACTATTTTCCTTTTGAAATTGAATTTAGATTTCATAATTACATTGTTACCTGTATGTCGTCAACTAACAGTTTGCAAGGTACAAAATACGACCTCCAGCCATTTTTACAACAGAGCGTTACACCTCAGTATCAGCTCATGGTGTTTTAATGGAACGCTGCAGGATTAAGAAAAACATGAGATTTTAGGCCTACACTCATTCGTGATAAACTACAAATAGGAAATCCATCCATCCATCCATTTTCTTCCCAAATAGAAAATGAAGGAAATAAAACATGGATATAAAGGGTGAAGTGTCTTGCCCAAGGACACAATCACACTGACTTCCATGAGTTTACCATTAAATACATTCACCACTGAGTACATCTTTGTATTTTGTTGCCAGATGCCCTTGCACAATCAGGTGTTGTTTATGAAGAGTTTGGTGCCCATTACCACCCAGTTATAAGCCCCCATGCTTTAAAAACGTGTGCTTCAGATTTTCAAGTTTGTTCACTTATTGTGAAGTATTTTTTCCATTTTCTTTTTTTTCCTCCTGTGCTTAAGTGCTGTTAGAGATGGCTTCTTCCCTGCTGAGGAACTAAATTCTGTAATCACAGAAACTGAATCCTTGGTGAAAGACACATAATGAGAGAGGGTGCATCAGTATTGTACAAGGGACGTAGTTAAACAAGCATTATGCCGCTCAAACTCAATGATATTGGGAGTGCGGCTCAGAGCACATCGGTCCTGGCCAGATGTTGGGGTCTGATAAGCGGCTGCACACTAGAGGAGCTCTTCTTTATTCTGTCAGCGCCGCGCCCCATGAAAAGGAACTGCGGGAAGGCAATGGCCCGAGGATACGCGGGAGCACTCACCATTGTACCACAGCAGTGCACAGATGTAAAAGAAACAACAGAATAAGCCCGGTAAACACTGTGCACGGTGCATTGTCAGACCCACCTTTAGTTAACGGGACCAGAAGGGGAGAGGAGGCTTCAAAGAAAGGAAAATGCACCATGTTGGAATTGATAAAATGATAAAAGGAGAGAGGAGTCATTTTAAAAATCATCACAACTTGGGCAACCATAGAAACATCCTCTAAAATGTAACTTTTTTTTTTGTATTCAACAAGAACATTTTTGAGAGTATGTGAGTTGTGATAAACAGATTGAAGCAGACTTAAACTAAACTTAAACGCGGCCATTCACTCTCACTCATCATGGAAGGTGAATCTACACAGAGCCGTCAGTCAGCCCCAGTGTCAGCAGTGCAACTAACCGACTCAGTGTGGTTTGCAATGCATATCGGACGTGAAACTACTCCAGACTTTTAGCTGACTTGAGTACTGATTCTCGGATTGATGACGACCTACATGTCAGAGCAGTCAAAGATAAAAGAAATGCATCATATGTTACGCAGCTCAAGTCAGAAGAAAGTCAGAAGAAGAGAAGTGCATTGCCCATTGAACGGCTGTGTGTTATTGGGTCACAAGCCCCGGATGCAGTTCCCACAGATGCTCTTTGGCCCAAGTGTGACAAAGGCAGTGTTATCAGCTGCACAGGGCGGACACACTTCAGTCTCTCGCTCCAGGCTCTGCACAGACACACAGCACAGCAGTCAGAGCAGCGTGCAAGATGGGACGACATCTTCACCACATGTGGCTCCCCGCTGCCCCGCCGTCCCCAAAACCCCATCTTTGAGAGGCACAAAATGACACGCAAATATCTGCAGGACAAATACATAAGGATGAACAGAGAGGAAAAAACGAGCCACGGGTCTGCGTATGAATGTGGATGCTGAAATGCCAACATCACACACACACACACACACACACGAGCATGAAGCACACATTGAGGGACAAGCCAGTGCACGCTGTGGGCTGTTTCTCAGTTGCCAGGATCCTCGGCTGAACCACTTCGGAGTCCACGTCATCAGAACTCTATAAAGAAAATAGTTTTCCAATCCACCCACACCCCTCGCTAGGGCTGAACGATTAATTGCATTTGCAATTTTATCGCGATATTACACAACGCGATTTCGTAATCGCAGGGCACGCGATTTGGGAAGTAAATAGAGCAACGAGATATGGCAGCAAAGTCCGCTCCGTCGCGTGCTTTTGTTTACGTCTCAGTCTAGTTAAGGTGCGCGGTAGATTGTGGATGTACAGTGAAAATATCAGCTTTTATCATGCAGCCACCGCGAAGGAATATTGCTTTTCTCCGTTAGCATTGCGTTAGCCACAGTGCTAATCACGCCATTCCGTCGCCGCTACTACACGCTCTGGTGATCACAGAAACTCCCTCACCTCCGGATTCACACGCCTCTGCCTCCACAGACATATATAGGTGAGTCTGTGCTGATTGTAAAAAGTAAAGAGTCGTTTGTGGCTCAGTTGAGGAGGCTTATGTTTGGGAATGTTGTGGATAAAGAACTTATCTCAAAAGCATAATGACGTTTCATGACCATTAAGTATCCGCGGAGGCGATGTGCCATGTGCTTTTATTTACCTTTGCGTCTACCGCATATCCGCTCCGTAGGTCGTACAGACGCAAGATATAAACACTAAACTGCAGTATGAAAAGGGTTGGTAACTAGGATCCGAGGCAGGAGTCCGTGTCATGTCTTATTTTGCTGAGGAAATGTGCTGTTTAAGCTGAAATGTCACCAAATGGCTGCGAGTCAAAGATACGTGTCTGTGTCTGGCACCTCATGTCCCGTCTCCTTGTGTCAGTGTTCTTTTCTTTCTTCATATTGTCCAAAGTTACATCCCAAAACCAAAATGCTGCTCCTAATTCCACTGTGATTTGGCGTGTGCTCCATCTGGCCTCTCCGTGTCCTTCAATAAAGCGCATCTGAAGCAACTCAGACAGGGATTTGATTGGCCGAAATAATAAAGTACTATTTAATAAACTAAATAGCTTATTTTGTATTAATTGGGAGTTTGATTTCCTAAAACTTTTCCAACTAGTTAAAGCAGACGTTTGTTCTTACTTTCCTGCACTTTAGTATGGGTGATGTTACTGACTGGATCAGTGAGTTATTTTTTTTAAATATCTATATAATTTAGCATTTATTTATAGACTGTACTGTTAAGTTCAGACAGTTTAAGAAGTGCAGTCCACACACATTTTGAATAGGTCAAGCAACAATTTTGTTGCAATTTTCACTTCAAATATTGTTTATTATGAAACAGGCTGATTTATTGCTTGTGTTAGGTGAAAAATACATGAGAAGAGGACCTTGCAACAATAATCGCATATTTAATCGCAATCGCAATATTGAAGAAAAAAATCGCAATTAGATTATTTCTCAAAATCGTTCAGCCCTACCCCTCGCACCCTCAGCTGCTCGACTCCGTTTGGATGCCCATGTGGATCCTTTGCTCCATTGGAGAGCTAAATGTCACCCATCATGCACTGCAATTTTATTTAGCAATGAAACACACCTAAATACGATGTATATGTGTCCTTACTGAAAGAAATAATAACAGCTATGTCTCTTTTGTTCAAAGTTTGAGGAAAATATAGAATCAACAGTTATAATATGTACATATTTACAGTGAGTACAGACATACAAGCTGAGGAGAATCACAGCAGGGGGAGGGATTTTTATTTTATTTATTGGTTTATTTGGATAGAAACAAAGGGGGAAAACAGAATAGTAAATAGCCATTTTGTAAAAACATGGTTAATCAGTCATTTGTTCAGAATTTAGGCTTATGTTTGTTAATACATCTGCATGTATTTATTGGTTTATTTGGTAGGCACAGTGCATGCGAATGAACACACAACACCGGATTGTAGCCATGGACTAATTTGTATCCGTTCTCCCCACTCGCACACTCAAATTCATCCTGGCCTATTGTACATGTTTTTAGTGGTAGGGGAAACCGAAGTACCCGGACGAAACAGTGAGACGCAGACACAGTGAAGAACATGCAAACTCCACACAGAAAGGCCCCCTCGAGCCGGGGATCGAACCCGGGACCTTCTAACTGTGAAGCACGAGCGCTAACCGCTGTACCTCCGTTAATGTATATTGTACTCAGACCTGATTTTGTTTTGGTCTTCAGCAAAGCCACTTTCAATGTAAAACGGAGCATACATTGTTTCAAAGCAAGAATAAACAGATTTCAGTAATGGACCTGCCCTTAAGCACCCCTCCACACCAGCATCGACAACAACAGCAGCCCTAACAACCACTGCCTTCTGCTTTCTCCCTCCCCCATGGCCTCTGCTGCCTATACCCTGGAACAGGAGATGTGCGGTTCTGTCTGTGTGCCTAATTGAGGGGAAAAACAACTGATGGCTGCACACAATGGCAAGGGGAGGGCAAAATAACATTAACATTCACTGATCCTTTGAAATAATTGCTAGTGTCCACTGTGTTATGTGATTGATGCTTACTAATTAAAGTGTTTAAAGATCTTTTAAACAAATTGGCTTGTACTTTAAATAACCATGATCTAAACCACATCAACATAGTGGTAATGCAATTTCACCTCACAGCATGAAGGCACCACATCCATTCACAACGTTCCCCCAGCGTTCCCTCTATGAACCTAAAACATACACACCAGGCTCAATCCATCAACGTATGTATCCAAACTTTTTTCACTGAGGCGGCTGCGGCATGAGGCTGACCCAAGTCGTTAAAGGCCCTTTACCCAAATGTTACCTTTTTCCTGAGGTTTGACAATAAGGGTATTCTTCACACACACACACACACACACACACACACACACACACACACACACACACACACACAAACTGTAAAGGTCATCCTTCGATAACATCTTTTCGCCACATATCAGAAGGCTACATTTCAGCATTCTGGGAAACATTCAATTGAGATAGAAATTATACATTCAATTATTCAATGTATAGTTTTGTATTTAATTTAAATTGAACTTGTTATTGACTTATTACAAGATGTGGCTAAATCCGATGATTGAATTTGCACCAATTGAAATTACCACTTAATTACAGGATATGGGTTAAATCCAGACTATAAGTTGCTCCGGATTATAAGTTGCACCAGCCAAAAAATGCACAATGAGGAAGAAAAAAAACACATATAAGTCGCTCTGGAGTAAAAGTCGCACCGGCCTTGGCAACTATACCTGGGCATGGAGGCATAACTGCACCGTTGACAAGCCTCTCCCGGCATCACGTTGTTCAAGCTCTCATTTGCGAACGTGTTCCTCTAGCTGTGGGCATCTAGCTTTTTGACCGCTTTTCGCCAGTCCCTCACAAGTTTCTCGCTCAGTGGTACAGCAGTAGCAGGTACTGGTACACACAAGCCTAGAGCGCCCTCTAGCGGTTGTCAGTGTGAAAATAACAAACGTGTGAAATTATATATTTTGATGTTTAAGTTGCGCCTGGGTATAAGTCGCACCCCCAGCCAAACGATGAAAAAAAAGTGCGACTCCGGAAAATACGGTAGTTGTTTTCAGATCAGATGGATATTGCATATGAATCAAATAGATTAAATGGTAGAAGTCGTGTATCAAGAATGTTACGACACCTTTGGTGTGAAAAAAGGTAACATCCCTAGGCCACCAGCAGGGCCTAGTAGGCGACAACGGCAGATCAAAGACCTGCGAGCTGTATTAAAGAGCCTCAAGAAAAGGTGGCGGGAAGCAAGCGAAGAGGAGAGAACGGCCTTGGATGAGATCAGTGCGGCTACGAGGAAAAGGCTAATCCAGCTTCGGAATGCCGAGACCACTCGTGTAAAACAGAGAGAGAAGCGCCGAAAGAGGAAAGCCTTTTTTAACAACCCTTTCCAATTTACGGCAAACCTCCTAGGGAAGCCTAAAGGTGGGACGCCGATGTGCACAAAGGAGGAAGTAGAAGACAGTGTGGAGGCTGCACATGGCGACCCCTCCAGAAGTATTCCTCTGGGTGAATGTCCCTTCCAACTGCCGAAACTCACGCCACACACCGCTTTCAACATGGCTAATTTCACTGTGGAAGAGGTGAGGACAGTGGTGGCAAGAGCACGGGCAGGATCTGCTCCAGGACCATCAGGGACCACCTATAAGATCTACAAGTGCTGTCCACAGTTGTTGAGGAGGCTCGCAAAGCTCCTTCGGACACTGTGGAAGAAGAAACTGGAACCCGGTCTCTGGACTCTCGCCGAGGGTTGCTTTGTGCCGAAAGAGGCCAATTCCACCAGGCTCCACCAGTTTCGGGAGATTTCCCTGTTGGACGTGGAGGGGAAAATATTCTGGTCCATTGTCGGCAAACGGCTAACAACATACCTGCTTGTTAACAAGTTTATCGATCCTAGCGTCCAAAAGGGAGGAGTACCGGGATATTCCGGCTGCTTGGAGCATACAGCAGTGATAAGCCAGCTTATCAATGAAGCCAAGAACCAGCATAACACTCTCTCTGTCGTGTGGCTGGATCTCGCCAAGGCCTATCCCAGTGTGCCACACCAGCTGATCCGCAAGGCACTGGAGCACTACCGCGTTCCATCTGAGGTAGTAGAGCTGGTCATGTCACACATGGACACGCTGCGGATGAGGTTCACCGTGGGAGGCACCACTACCAAATGGCAAAAGCTTGAGAAAGGCATCATGGCAGGATGCACGGTTTCTGTTGTCCTTTTCATAGCGGCCATGAACCTGCTACTGAAGGCAGGTGAAACACAATGCAGAGGCCCGAAAGCAGACGATGGCACAAGACATCCAGCCTGTCGAGCTTTCATGGACGATGTGACGGTGATGACTCCATCAATCCAGGGGACACAGTGGATTCTGAGTGCACTGGAGAGGATGGCAACATGGTCACGCCTACAGTTCAAACCTGAAAAGTCGCGGAGCCTTAGCATTCTGAAAGGGAAGCTAACAGGAAATACCTTCAGCATCCAGGGCTCCGAGATCCCAACAATTCAAGACCAAGGGATCCGATACCTTGGAAAGCACTACGACAGCTCCCTAAAGGATAGCCACAACCTCAACACCACCAAAGCCCAGCTGAACACCTGGCTCAAAGCCATTGAGCACAGTCAGCTTCTTGGAAGATTCAAAGTATGGTGTTTTCAGTACGGCATCATACGCGGCTCCAATGGCCTTTCCTACTTTACGACTTTCCCATGTCCCAAGTAGAAGGAATGGAAAGACTGTGCAGCAAGTTCCTACGGAGATGGCTGGGAGTCCCCCCATCTTTTAGCGCAGTCAACCTGTATAGCAAGACTTCCAAGCTTCCCTTGCCCATTGCATCAGTGGTGGAGGAGTTCAAGGCCACCAAGGCAAGGGCAGTCAGCACACTTCTTTTGTCTAAGGACGGGAAAGTTCGACACGCAAGTAAAAACATCAAATGCGGCAGGAAGTGGAAGCCCCAACAAGCAGTGATCGATGCAGAATCCCACTGGAAACATCAGGAGATTGTGGGCGTGGTATGTCAGGGACGCCTAGGACTTGGTCACTACAGTGGGAGAAGGTGGCGCAGCGCTGATGCTAGAGCCAAAAGAGGCCTTGTGGTGAAAAGAGTTTGTGAAGCAGCAGAGGAGGATCGGCGGGTGAAAGCGATCGGACTTGCCTCTCAGGGTCGATGGACGCAGTGGGATCAGGCACAGGAGCGGCCACTGTCTTGGAAGGAGCTGTGGCAAACCGACCAAGGGAAGTTGAGCTTTCTCCTGCGTTCTGTGACTGACCTGTTGCCCACTCCACGCAATTTGAAGATATGGGGCAAAGAGGAAGACCCATCGTGCAACCAATGCAGAGCTCCAGCATGCACGCTGAATCACATCCTGACGGGGTGCCCAAAGGCGCTGGCAGAAGGGCGCTACAGATGGAGGCATGATAAGGTCCTCTCGGAAATCGCCATTTGGGTGGAGCAGCAGCGGGTCAAAGCCAACAACAAGCAGGCTCAACCGCCCAAAGCCATAACCTTCGTGAGGGAAGGGGCAACGGCTCGTAAGACCAGCACGACGGAAAAAAACCTACCTTCCTCCCTGCAACGGGCCTCCGACTGGGAGATGAGTGTGGATTTGAAGAAGAAGCTCGTCTTTCCACAGGACGTGGCAGTGACCTCACTTCGACCGGATATAGTCTTGCTGTCCAGGAGCACAAAAACCATCATAGTGGCAGAACTCACGGTGCCCTGGGAAGAAAGGCTGGACGTGTCTCACCAATTGAAACAAGCCAAGTACCAAGACCTGATAGATGAAGCCATCCTAAAAGGATGGCATGCAACCATCTTTCCCATTGAAGTCGGCTGCCGAGGGTTTCCCACAAGGTCGGTGCGGTTCTTCCTCCAGAGGATGGGGCTGGAGCCCAAACAGCTGAAGAAAGCCACCAGGGACATAGCCGCAGCAGCCGAGTCCAGTTCAAGATGGCTGTGGCTAAAGAGAGCTCACAGCTGGAACCCTTCCGCAGGTGAAGCCTAGTCAGTCTTTGCTGCCCCACTCAGGCGAGGTGTACAGGTTAAGGGGCGAAACACCTGTGAACCTGAGATGCCTGCTGACGATGCGGAAGGGTTTCAAAAATGCGGCTGCTCCAAGGAGTACAATCTCAAGCGACGACCTGCAACCATTTTCAGAGTAGTTCCTGTAGTTACAGCTTGTGGCAAAGCATTTTTAATGTTTACTTCACCCAAATAAGTGTCAATTCATTAAAAAGTATAGGGTCCAAAATTAAACAATGACTGAGACACAGAAACACTCTTTGTCCCACTCCTGGTTTGGAACTGTTCAAGTTTTGTCCAGATGATAACATTGTGTTTCCTCGTGTAACAGAATACATTAAAATAATAATAATAATTTTCGAGATGTTCGAGATGCTAAGCTGCATGGAAAATATTCCCTTTACATGTCTTTTTCAAACAACTGCTATCGAGGCAAATATTTACCTTGGAGCCTACATCAGTATAATGGACATGCTGTTACGCTAATGTCTTTCAATTTGACTAGAGACGTTCTGTACATGTGTGGCAGCCTTCAAGGTCAGAAAACCCAAAGACACAGCCTTAAGTCAACAGCACATGATTAATGATAAACATTGTAGCGTGCTTAATAATGCACTGCACATCTCTGCGGTTGGAATAAAACATTTAGTAGGTCTCCCTATGAATATTGTATGTCTAAAATGGATCAAAGACACACTAGGTCCACATCCAGCGCTTGTGTTTTAGTCTGTCACTAGTTCATGTGAAGTGTCTCCCGCTGTTTGTTGCCCCCCACACTATGTAACGCTTGAGTTGGCCCATTGTTCGCCTGTTCTGCTCTACCTGCAATAAAATTTCCAAAGTCAGGGGAGCTTAACTAATTACTGCCAGCAAAATGCCCGCACTTTCCAATGCAAATAAGACGGCAATGTGCTCTAATAGTGCAGGAAGCCATCACACAGGGCGGCTGAATCTCCCTGTCGATCAATACAGAATAGGATTTGCAGCATTATGGCCTGTCAGCTTTTTCTGTGCATTCATTTGACAAATAAAACCCCAATTAAGCTAATGCAATTCTTAGTGGCATGCTTAGTGGAACACAGAATAGTGGAGCAGTTTAGTTGTGCATTGTAAGAATAAAAAATCCGGAAGGAGTACTGAGTTACATTTCCTCAAGTACGAGTATTTTACATTCGTACTTTGCATTTCGAGTGATAATAAGAATAATGAGGTTGGCATTATGTGGTAAACGTCACTCTTTTCCATTTTGGTGACTTGTGTTTAATATCCCTTATAGTGTTACGTCACAAATCATATATATTCCCAAGCAGTTACTCCATACTTTATCACAAACAAGAAGGTAAGGTAAAAAGGTATAAAGGTAAAAAGAGCATTTTCCTCACAGCCCGAGTCTCACAACTGCAGCGTTGCTCATATGGATATGGACTGACAAGATCTTGACAAGGCCAGGACCGGGAGGCGCCCCTGCAAGACAATGAGATCCAAGCATTTTTATAATAACAAAACACCCGGAAACATCACCTCGGAATATTAAGTATAATGTAAATGCGGCGGCTTTGGAGGCGTATTTCCATATTGTCATAGAGAGAACTTTCAGTCGCCGCAGCAGTCGGGGGTACATTGAGCACAGGGCCTTTGTTTGTTTGGTTTCGCAGTTAGGTATTAGCTATAATTATATTAGGACATGCCCTATCACACAAAACTCCACCTGTACAACATGACTGCAAATCTGGGAGGATCTGTCTAAGGGATTATTTTTTTCTTTTCTCCAGCACTACGGCAAACGGCAAAACAAATATTTTCTCCGCCTTGGCTACACATTTCTAAGACAACAAGATTTCATCATACTATTTTTAATTATGAATTGAAGTGACAGTTTGTTGTAGACACTCATTGCTGGTGCATTACCAGTGAATGGCATCAGGCTGCTTCTCTGCAGTGAATTATACATTAAGTCATGCTGCAGATGCACAGTGCATTATTTACCAATGCTGCGGTACGTGTGGAAGGTAGAGAACACACCTGACACGCATTCACAAGGCTTTCTGCTGTAGCCATCGCTAAAGTCCAGCGAAATGAGCAGCAGCTTTGCCCATGATCTCAAAGTTGCGGCTTGAGATGATTTTTTTAGTTTGTCTTTTTGAAAGCATTTATCTGTTTGGCTAAAATTGTTTTGTACATTTGCTTGTAGCATTTTCTCTGACAAACATTTGACTTCTCTCATCACCTTTCCTGAACACCATATTCCTCTTAGAGACATTAAAGTTTCACATTTTATATGTTTTCACTGACGGAGAGGTAAAGTGCACCAGATGTGTCAACAGCGTGATCCAATTCCCAGAGAGAGAAGCCCTTAAAGCGGGCCACATTCACTCTGCATGTTCATCTGTCCTCACAAAATGGCCCTTATTCATTTCAATTTATATTGACCAGTGGTGGAGCCAGAGCAACACCCACAATAAACCTGCTCATTTATTTGACATCAGAGCTGATGATTGCTAAAGACAGGCTGTGTGTTGACAGCAAAGGCAGAGGAAATCTAAAGGAGATAGACTGGGATTGATCTGGCCCCTGGAAACAAATAGCCTGTCAGTGCAGGAATAGTCACGCTTTATCCAACCATTCTTTGTTTTTGTTCAAGTTCAAATTTCTTAAAAAATGAAATATAAAAAAGTAAAAACTCTAAATAAACAAGTACACGTCATCCTACAATGCATTCATTTATTGAAAGTTAGCTTGAACTTGTGTCAACAGCGTGATCCAAGTCAAAGCTCCAGGTTCATTTTGAGATATACAAAGAAGTGCTTTGTGAGTTCAACCAGATCTTGCGTGGAGAAAGGGAGAAGAACTTATCTAAAATCATCGCAAACTGCAAAAACAATTCTCGTGTTCTTTATTTATTTTATTTTGAACAGGGACAGTGTACAATCTACATTAGCCTCAGAAAGGAGAGATGCATTGTACCAGGTTATAGCACTAGTGCTAATTTCCACCTGCAGTCCCTGGGCCTATTGTACATGTTTTTAGTGGTAGGGGAAACCGGAGCACCTGGAGGAAACCTACGCAGACATGGGGAGAACATGCAAACTCCACACAGAAAGGCCCCGTCCAGGTGGGAATCGAACCTGGACCTTCTAGCTGTGAAGCACAAGCGCTAACCACTGTGCTACCGTGCCGCCCTGTTTTCCACAGTAAACAGATTAACTAACCCTCCAGTTTCACTGCCCTTAGAACTAATCTCTACATCTAAGTACAATCAGTTTGCAATATTTTTTTATGACAAAGTCCAAGGCATTAAAAATGCCATAATTTCAACAACACAAATAGCAACCCTGCCACCAGATAAACACCTTGAGCTGACACATTTCACACCTGTTACTGACAAAACCATCAAAGAGGTTATCTCCGGTCTGAGTTCATGCACATGCTGCCTTGATGAATTACCCACTAGATTTCTAAAGTCTGTGCTGACCAGCTTGTTACCACAACTTGTTCAGTTAGTTAACATCTCATTTGAGACTGGAGTATTTCCAAAGGCCTTGAAAACCGCCGTCATTAAGCCTCTTCTAAAGAAGAGCAGCCTTGATCCCAAGATACTGAACAACTACCGGCCCATATCAAACCTACCATTCTTAGGAAAAGTCCTAGAGCAAGTAATATATCAACAGCTCACTTACTTTCTCCTATCTAACAATGTGTTTGATGCTTTCCAGTCAGGATTTAGGCCCCGCCACAGCACTGAGACAGCTCTGATCAAGGTGACAAATGATATCCGTATGAACACCAACGCAGGTAAGGTCTCAGTTTTAGTTCTGCTGGACCTGAGCGCTGCCTTTGACACAGTGGACCACGGGATCTTCCTTCACAGGTTAGAAAACTGGGTGGGAATCTCTGGTACGGCTCTAAACTGGTTCAAGTCCTTACTGGAGGATGGGACATACTTTGTCGAAATTGGCAAATGTGTCTCAGACAAAATTTCCATGACCTGTGGAGTCCCCCAGGGGTCAATCTTGGGACCCCTCTTATTCAACTTGTACATGCTTCCATTGGGTCAGCTAATAAACAGCAACAATGTGTCGTACCACAACTACGCAGATGACACTCAGATCTACGTGTCACTGACGGCAGGTGAACAGGGACCTGTAGATACTCTCTGTCATTGCATCGAACAGATCAGTTTGTGGATGCAAAACAACTTTCTCTAACTAAACTCAGACGAAACTGAGATCATTGTTTTTGGCCCACAGACACACAAAAAAAGTGTTATCAGTCACCTTGAGTCTCTCTCTCTAAAACCAAAAAATCAGGTTAGAAATCTAGGAGTAATCGTGGACTCAGACCTGAACGTAAACAGCCACATCAAAGCAATAACATCATCAGCTTTTTACCAGCTGAATAACATGGCTAAGATCAGAGGAATTGTGTTAAAACCAGACTTGGAGAGACTCATCCATGCATTTGCCTCCAGCAGGTTAGACTACTGTAACGGCTGCTCACTGGCCTTTCTAAACGAGCTGTTAGAGCTGCAAAACATCCAGAACGCTGCTGCTCGAGTCCTGACAAGAACCAGGAATTACGACCATATTAGTCCAGTGCTCCGGTCTCTGCACTGGCTTCCTGTCACTCAGAGAATAGAATTTAAAACAGCTCTGCTTGTGTACAAGTCTTTTCATGGTTTAGCACCAAAGTACATCTCTGACATGTTAGAGCCGTATGAACCATCTCGGGCCCTCAGAACTTCAGGGAGGGGTCCCCTGGTGGTTCCCAGAGTCAATAATAAACACGGTGAGGCTTCGTTTCAGTTTCATGCAGCTAAAATCTGGAACAGTCTTCATGAGGATGTGAGACAGGCCTCAACCCTGACAATGTTCAAATCCAGTGTCACGATTCGGTCTTTTGTTGCCCTGTTTTGGTTTGCTTTTGTGTTCATCTGTGCTTGGTGGTTTATTTTGACATGTCTTTTTGGTCTGTGTGATTTTTGCTTCGCTTCCCTTGTGTTGATTGCCTGCCCCGCCCTGATGTGTTTCACCTGTTCCCTGTTTCCTCCATGTATTTATACCCCTGTGTTTCCCTTGTCCTTTGTCGTGTCATTGTCTACGTCAGCCCCGGTTTGTGTCTCTGGATTTTGTTATTTTGGTTTTTGTCTATTAAACATCACCAGTTTCGTTGCAGTCCTGCATTTTGGGTTTTATTTTTCCTCACGCCACCTCCTACCATGACAGAATGACACGACCACTTCAAGACCCAGCGGACTGCCCTTTGGTAGTTGAGGACCCTGACCCTGCTTCCTGCTCCTGTCCTGAGCCACCGCTGGACATTTGACTCCGTCCGGGGTGGCTGTCCCCTTCTTCTTGCCCTGAGCCACTGCCAGACCCCGACCTCTGTTCGAGGTGGGCCCCTTCTGTTCCGGAGCCACCGCTGGACACTGTTTTCCGTCCAGGGTGGGCTCCTCTTGTCCTGGGGCCACCATCGGACTGAGACCTCCGTCTGGGGTGGGCTCCTCCTGTTCTTGTCCCAGGGCCACTGCAGGACATTGTTGTTCGTCCTGGGTGGGCTCCTGCTCCTATCCCTCGTCATCACCCAGGGTTGTCTCCGCTACCTTCAGTTCCTGCCTGCCACCTTAACACTTCACCGCCGCCACTCGTCCCCCAGACCTGCCTGACTTGGCTCTGCTGTTCCTGAGCCCCCTGGATTTCCACCATCACTCTCCTGGCCCTCCTGGTTCTGACTCTGTTCCCTCCTCCGGACCCCTCCACCCTCCCGGGGCTGTTTTACATCGTGGGACGTCTTGGAGCCGTCCCTTGGTGGGGGGGTACTGTCACGATTCGGTCTTCTGTTGCCCTGTTTTGGTTTGCTTTTGTGTTCATCTGTGCTTGGTGGTTTATTTTGACATGTCTTTTTGGTCTGTGTGATTTTTGCTTCGCTTCCCTTGTGTTGATTGCCTGCCCCGCCCTGATGTGTTTCACATGTACCCTGTTTCCTCCATGTATTTATACCCCTGTGTTTCCCTTGTCCTTTGTCGTGTCATTGTCTACGTCAGCCCCGGTTTGTGTCTCTGGATTTTGTTATTTTGGTTTTTGTCTATTAAACATCACCAGTTTCGTTGCAGTCCTGCATTTTGGGTTTTATTTTTCCTCACGCCACCTCCTACCATGACATCCAGGCTGGAAACAGCTATTTTTACCCGAGCATATGAAAACTGAAAGTATTTTATCTGCACTCTTGCCTTTTACTGTAATTGATTAATTTTTATGTTGTTTTAATGATTGATTTGATCTGTTTTCTTGTAACTTCATGCAACTGTGAAAGCACTTTGAATTGCCTTGTGTATGAATTGTGCTCTACAAATAAACTTGCCTTGCCTTGCCTTGAAAAGAGGCGAAGATGACAAATCGGGAAACGTGTTAGATCCATCACTGTCATTTTGTTTGAAGATGCCTATAGGTTGTTGTAGCTTGTTCCAAAAATATGACACTCTCACTTAAAAAAAACTCAAATCAAATGGCATTTCCAAAGGTTAAGCTCTGTGGAAAGGGCAGGCTAATTAAATAATTTTCTTTTAGAAGAAGTGTGTTAGGGGAGAAAAATAAGCTAATCACAGTGAAGACCTTACTTGTTTTGATGAGAGAGCAGTCATAGTGGATTAAACTGCACCTAAATAGCATGTTTCAGATAATCATCCAATATGTGCATTCATTATATTTCAATGAGCTTACCCACATACTGTACATGTGAGCAAAGCAATTCAGTTGAGTTCATTTTTTTTTTATTGTCAGTTCTAACCCATGTTAAGCACACACAAGGATTTGGAAATGTTCTCAGTCCCTTAGTGCAAAAAAAGAAAATAACATTAAAATGAAACAATATGAAAAAAATCAGGATAATCATGAGAATTTAATGTCAGTTTCCATATTGGAAAAGATAAAAGTGTCAACTGTGTAATTGCAACGCTTACATGGCATTTTGATCTTATATTCATGCTAGAACGGATTCTTTGTGGTACATTTCTTTAGCAGTCATTGTAATGTAAAGGTGCTATGAATTCATAAACATTTCTTTATTAAAGCATTGCATTTTTGTGAAATATGCATTAAAGACAGTGAGAGGCAAATCTAATCTGACTATAGGTTATTCACCCCTTGAAAATCCTACGGTATACCTCAATATACCTCAGTACGTCATGGTGCTTGCATAACGTCGCTTATAAAAGACTCCCACACTGAGTTCAAGAGGTATTTTTCACAGGAAAATTGTATTAAATTCAACTGCCGAACCCTTGTTTACTCTGTTTCACGGCTCCCACAATAACACAGAAATCAGAAGTAATAAGTTCTGTGTTTTTGAAGTATTAAACTTTGTCAAAGATACAGGTAATGGTCCCATATTAAATTCATTGAAAATTTCCCGCTGTTCCAGACTCTGAAAAGTGCCGCTGTAGGACTGAATATGCAGGTTTATAGAAACAGGGCTGATTAATGAATGTTGCCCTTAATTCAAAGCGTCATGTCATCTTTTATTAGGCCCGAGCCAGGACTTAGTCCTGGTGAGGGACTATTGTTCTCCCCCGGTTTCTTGTTATTATTATTATTATTATTATTATTATTATTATTAGGCCCGAGCCAGGACTTAGTCCTGGTGAGGGACTATTGTTCTCCCCCGGTTTCTTGTTATTATTAGGCCCGAGCCAGGACTTAGTCCTGGTGAGGGACTATTGTTCTCCCCCGGTTTCTTGTTATTATTAGGCCCGAGCCAGGACTTTGTCCTGGTAAGGGACTATTGTTCTCCCCCGGTTTCTTGTTATTATTAGGCCCGAGCCAGGACTTTGTCCTGGTAAGGGACTATTGTTCTCCCCCGGTTTCTTGTTATTATTATTATTATTATTATTATTATTATTATTATAGTTACGCCTCTAAGATCCTGTTTTTCAGTGCCTTCCCGTGTAAAAGTACACGCAGAAATTGGCACAGTGATCAGAGTCGGCAAAAATTGCGTGTCAGTGGGCGACATGCACACGCCCAAAACAAAATGGCTCCACAGCGCCCCCTCAAAGTTGACCCCCATTCTTTTGGGGACAGTCATTTTTGGTGTAGGCCAATCCCCTTTGGCACAGTGATAGAGCACATGGAGATGGTCACAAAACATAATTATAGCTCCGCCCTCTGACCAACAGGAAGTCGGCCATCTTGGATTGAAATCCTGGAGAAGAAATCTCTCACCAGATGTTTAAATGTACTACTCCTTGGTTTTTCTGCAGAATAAGCTCAAACATGGCTCAATAGAATCTAGAGAAATGGAGCTACATTTTCAAGCCAGCTTTTTTTGATAACGTTTACAGTTTTCACATAGCGCCCCCACAAAAAACATGCTTTTTTCCCGTACCTTGGACAACCCCTCGCAGGCATGCGCTCTATCCAATCTGGATCATATTTGGTTGACATGAGGCCTCTTATGGTATGGATCCATAGAGCTCAATAACTGCACGGTGCTCACCACTATAGCGCCACCTATCTATACCTTGAAACATTTAGTTTGTACAATTTATATGAAACTTTGCAGGTATATTCTACACATTAAATCGAACACAAAAATATATTACATGTGTTTGATATTTTCGAAGGTGTGGGCGTGGCAATGACGCACAGGAAGTCGGCCATTTTCACTTTTAACCTCTTAACTCCCACCTGAACCACTGAACCAAGTACATTTCTTTGTGTGCTGTGTTTTCACCTGCACTTACGTCTCATTTCTGTAACTGTGTTTTTGACGTTTTTTTTCAAGAAGCTTTAAGATATGGGTCAAGACGAACTGGAGAAAATGTGCTCGGTTAAAGTGGGGGTTAAGAGATTAAAATGGCACCCCCACAAAAAAAAGGCCTTTTTGCAGTGCATTTCACAACCCCTCGCAGGCATGCGCTCTATCCAATCTGGATCATATTTGGCTGACATAAGGAAACTCACGGTCTGAACAGATAGAGCTCAATAACTGCACAGTGCTCAACACTATAGCGCCCCCTATCTATACCTTTAATATTGCAGTTTGGATTATTTATCTCCCACTTTGCAGGTATATTCTACACAATAAACTAAACAAAAAATTATATTACATATACATCATATTGTGTAAGATGTGGGCGTGGCCAGTGTAAACGTGTTCCTGAGAGCATCATTCTTATGCATTCTTTGTCCCTTTGAGTTTTAAATGTAATCACTTATACACCAGATGGCCCTGAATCTTTTTACATGAACACAAAAATGATCCATGCTATAGCGCCCCCTGCTGCAAAGAGCAAGAGTTAGTAGACAGAGAGCACACAGGTTGTGTGTGAGGCCGAGGGGAGAGCAGGCTTGGGCGAGAGCGGGGGCGGTTGCAAAGGAGGCGGTCGCAAGGGGGGGCTGCGCCAGGGGCGAGGGCCTACATCGCCGCTTGCGGCTTTAATTATTATTATTATTATTATTATTCCGCCTCTAAGATCCTGTTTTTCAGTGCCTTCCCGTGCAAAAGTACACGCAGAAATTGGCACAGTGATCAGAGTCGGCAAAAATTGCGTGTCAGTGGGCGACATGCACACGCCCTAAACAAAATGGCTCCACAGCACCCCCTCAAAGTTGACCCCCATTCTTTTGGGGACATGTATTTTTGGCGTAGGCCAATCCCCTTTGGCCCAGCGATAGAGCACATGGAGAGAGTCACAAAACATCATTATAGCTCCGCCCTCTGACCAACAGGAAGTCGGCCATCTTGGATTGAAATCCTGGAGAAGAAATCTCTCACCAGATGTTTCAATGTACTACTCCTTGGTTTCTCTGCAGAATAAGCTCGAACATGGCTCAATAGAATCAAGAGAAATGGAGCTACAACTTCAAGCCAGCTTTTTTTGATAACGTTTACACTTTTCACATAGCGCCCCCACAAAAAACATGCTTTTTTCCCGTACCTTGGACAACCCCTCGCAGGCATGCGCTCTATACAATCTGGATCATATTTGGCTGACATAAGGCCTCTTATCGTATGAATCCATAGAGCTCAATAAGTTCACGATGCTCACCAGTATAGCGCCACCTATCTATACCTTGAAAATTTTAGTTTGTACAATTTATATGAAACGTTGCAGGTATATTCTACACATTAAATCGAACACAAAAATATATTACATGTGTTTGATATTTTCGAAGGTGTGGGCGTGGCAATGACGCACAGGAAGTCGGCCATTTTCACTTTTATCCTCTTAACTCCCACCTGAACCATGGTCATTTTATTGTGGTGTTGTGTTTTCATCTGCACTTACGTCTCGTTTTTGACGCTTTTTTTCAAGAAGCTTTAAGACATGGGTCAAGACGAACTGGAGAAAATGTGCTCGGTTAAAGTGGGGGTTAAGAGATTAAAATGGCACCCCCACAAAAAAAGCCCTTTTTGCTGTACATTTCACAACCCCTCGCAGGCATGCGCTCTATCCAATCTGGATCATATTTGGCTGACATAAGGCAACTCACGGTCTGAACAGACAGAGCTCAATAACTGCACAGTGCTCAACACTATAGCGCCCCCTATCTATACCTTTAATATTGCTGTTTGGATTATTTATCTCCCACTTTGCCGGTATATTCTACAAAATAAAATAAACAAAAATAGATATTACATATGCATCATATTGTGTAAGATGTGGGCGTGGCCAGGGTAAACGTGTTCCTGAGAGCATAATTATTATGCATTCTTTGTCCCTTTGAGTTTTAAATGTTATCACTTATACACCAGATGGCCCTGAATCTTTTTACATGACCACAAAAATGATCCATGCTATAGCGCCCCCTGCTGCAAAGAGCAAGAGTTAGCAGACAGAGAGCACACAGGTTGTGTGTGAGGCCGAGGGGAGAGCAGGTTTGGGCGAGAGCGGGGGCGGTTGCAAAGGAGGCGGTCGCAAGGGGGGGCTGCGCCAGGGGCGAGGGCCTACATCGCCGCTTGCGGCTTTAATTATTATTATTATAGTTACGCCTCTAAGATCCTGTTTTTCAGTGCCTTCCCGTGTAAAAGTACACGCAGAAATTGGCACAGTGATCAGAGTCGGCAAAAATTGCGTGTCAGTGGGCGACATGCACACGCCCAAAACAAAATGGCTCCACAGCGCCCCCTCAAAGTTGACCCCCATTCTTTTGGGGACAGTCATTTTTGGTGTAGGCCAATCCCCTTTGGCACAGTGATAGAGCACATGGAGATGGTCACAAAACATAATTATAGCTCCGCCCTCTGACCAACAGGAAGTCGGCCATCTTGGATTGAAATCCTGGAGAAGAAATCTCTCACCAGATGTTTCAATGTACTACTCCTTGGTTTTTCTGCAGAATAAGCTCAAACATGGCTCAATAGAATCTAGAGAAATGGAGCTACATTTTCAAGCCAGCTTTTTTTGATAACGTTTACAGTTTTCACATAGCGCCCCCACAAAAAACATGCTTTTTTCCCGTACCTTGGACAACCCCTCGCAGGCATGCGCTCTATCCAATCTGGATCATATTTGGTTGACATGAGGCCTCTTATGGTATGGATCCATAGAGCTCAATAACTGCACGGTGCTCACCACTATAGCGCCACCTATCTATACCTTGAAACATTTAGTTTGTACAATTTATATGAAACTTTGCAGGTATATTCTACACATTAAATCGAACACAAAAATATATTACATGTGTTTGATATTTTCGAAGGTGTGGGCGTGGCAATGACGCACAGGAAGTCGGCCATTTTCACTTTTAACCTCTTAACTCCCACCTGAACCACTGAACCAAGTACATTTCTTTGTGTGCTGTGTTTTCACCTGCACTTACGTCTCATTTCTGTAACTGTGTTTTTGACGTTTTTTTTCAAGAAGCTTTAAGATATGGGTCAAGACGAACTGGAGAAAATGTGCTCGGTTAAAGTGGGGGTTAAGAGATTAAAATGGCACCCCCACAAAAAAAAGGCCTTTTTGCAGTGCATTTCACAACCCCTCGCAGGCATGCGCTCTATCCAATCTGGATCATATTTGGCTGACATAAGGAAACTCACGGTCTGAACAGATAGAGCTCAATAACTGCACAGTGCTCAACACTATAGCGCCCCCTATCTATACCTTTAATATTGCAGTTTGGATTATTTATCTCCCACTTTGCAGGTATATTCTACACAATAAACTAAACAAAAAATTATATTACATATACATCATATTGTGTAAGATGTGGGCGTGGCCAGTGTAAACGTGTTCCTGAGAGCATCATTCTTATGCATTCTTTGTCCCTTTGAGTTTTAAATGTAATCACTTATACACCAGATGGCCCTGAATCTTTTTACATGAACACAAAAATGATCCATGCTATAGCGCCCCCTGCTGCAAAGAGCAAGAGTTAGTAGACAGAGAGCACACAGGTTGTGTGTGAGGCCGAGGGGAGAGCAGGCTTGGGCGAGAGCGGGGGCGGTTGCAAAGGAGGCGGTCGCAAGGGGGGGCTGCGCCAGGGGCGAGGGCCTACATCGCCGCTTGCGGCTTTAATTATTATTATTATTATTATTATTCCGCCTCTAAGATCCTGTTTTTCAGTGCCTTCCCGTGCAAAAGTACACGCAGAAATTGGCACAGTGATCAGAGTCGGCAAAAATTGCGTGTCAGTGGGCGACATGCACACGCCCTAAACAAAATGGCTCCACAGCACCCCCTCAAAGTTGACCCCCATTCTTTTGGGGACATGTATTTTTGGCGTAGGCCAATCCCCTTTGGCCCAGCGATAGAGCACATGGAGAGAGTCACAAAACATCATTATAGCTCCGCCCTCTGACCAACAGGAAGTCGGCCATCTTGGATTGAAATCCTGGAGAAGAAATCTCTCACCAGATGTTTCAATGTACTACTCCTTGGTTTCTCTGCAGAATAAGCTCGAACATGGCTCAATAGAATCAAGAGAAATGGAGCTACAACTTCAAGCCAGCTTTTTTTGATAACGTTTACACTTTTCACATAGCGCCCCCACAAAAAACATGCTTTTTTCCCGTACCTTGGACAACCCCTCGCAGGCATGCGCTCTATACAATCTGGATCATATTTGGCTGACATAAGGCCTCTTATCGTATGAATCCATAGAGCTCAATAAGTTCACGATGCTCACCAGTATAGCGCCACCTATCTATACCTTGAAAATTTTAGTTTGTACAATTTATATGAAACGTTGCAGGTATATTCTACACATTAAATCGAACACAAAAATATATTACATGTGTTTGATATTTTCGAAGGTGTGGGCGTGGCAATGACGCACAGGAAGTCGGCCATTTTCACTTTTATCCTCTTAACTCCCACCTGAACCATGGTCATTTTATTGTGGTGTTGTGTTTTCATCTGCACTTACGTCTCGTTTTTGACGCTTTTTTTCAAGAAGCTTTAAGACATGGGTCAAGACGAACTGGAGAAAATGTGCTCGGTTAAAGTGGGGGTTAAGAGATTAAAATGGCACCCCCACAAAAAAAGCCCTTTTTGCTGTACATTTCACAACCCCTCGCAGGCATGCGCTCTATCCAATCTGGATCATATTTGGCTGACATAAGGCAACTCACGGTCTGAACAGACAGAGCTCAATAACTGCACAGTGCTCAACACTATAGCGCCCCCTATCTATACCTTTAATATTGCTGTTTGGATTATTTATCTCCCACTTTGCCGGTATATTCTACAAAATAAAATAAACAAAAATAGATATTACATATGCATCATATTGTGTAAGATGTGGGCGTGGCCAGGGTAAACGTGTTCCTGAGAGCATAATTATTATGCATTCTTTGTCCCTTTGAGTTTTAAATGTTATCACTTATACACCAGATGGCCCTGAATCTTTTTACATGACCACAAAAATGATCCATGCTATAGCGCCCCCTGCTGCAAAGAGCAAGAGTTAGCAGACAGAGAGCACACAGGTTGTGTGTGAGGCCGAGGGGAGAGCAGGTTTGGGCGAGAGCGGGGGCGGTTGCAAAGGAGGCGGTCGCAAGGGGGGGCTGCGCCAGGGGCGAGGGCCTACATCGCCGCTTGCGGCTTTAATTATTATTATTATAGTTACGCCTCTAAGATCCTGTTTTTCAGTGCCTTCCTGTGCAAAAGTACACGCAGAAATTGGCACAGTGATCAGAGTCGGCAAAAATTGCGTGTCAGTGGGCGACATGCACACGCCCAAAACAAAATGGCTCCACAGCGCCCCCTCAAAGTTGACCCCCATTCTTTTGGGGACATGCATTTTTGGCGTAGGCCAATCCCCTTTGACCCAGCGATAGAGCACATGGAGACGGTCACAAAACATAATTATAGCTCCGCCCTCTGACCAACAGGAAGTCGGCCATCTTGGATTGAAATCCTGGAGAAGAAATCTCTCACCAGATGTTTCAATGTACTACTCCTTGGTTTTTCAGCAGAATAAGCTCAAACATGGCTCAATAGAATCTAGAGAAATGGAGCTACAACTTCAAGCCAGCTTTTTTTGATAACGTTTACAGTTTTCACATAGCGCCCCCACAAAAAAAGTGCTTTTTTCCCGTACCTTGGACAACCCCTCGCAGGCATGCGCTCTATCCAATCTGGATCATATTTGGCTGACATAAGGCCTCTTATGGTATGAATCCATAGAGCTCAATAACTTCACGGTGCTCACCAGTATAGCGCCACCTATCTATACCTTGAAACATTTAGTTTGTACAATTTATATGAAACTTTGCAGGTATATTCTACACATTAAATCGAACACAAAAATATATTACATGTGTTTGATATTTTCAAAGGTGTGGGCGTGGCAATGACGCACAGGAAGTCGGCCATTTTCACTTTTAACCTCTTAACTCCCACCTGAACCAAGTACATTTCTTTGTGTGCTGTGTTTTCACCTGCACTTGCGTCTCATTTCTGTAACTGTGTTTTTGACGCTTTTTTTCCAGAAGCTTTAAGATATGGGTCAAGACGAACTGGAGAAAATGTGCGCGGTTAAAGTGGGGGTTAAGAGATTAAAATGGCACCCCCACAAAAAAAAAAGGTCTTTTTGCAGTACATTTCACAACCCCTCGCAGGCATGAGCTCTATCCAATCTAAATCATATTTGGCTCACATAAGGACACTCACGGTCTGAACAGACAGAGCTCAATAACTGCACGGTGCTCAACACTATAGCGCCCCCTATCTATACCTTTAATATTGCAGTTTGGATTATTTATCTCCCACTTTGCCGGTATATTCTACACAATAAACTAAACAAAAATGATGTTACATATGCATCATATTGTGTAAGATGTGGGCGTGGCTAGGGTAAACGTGTTCCTGAGAGCATCATTATTACCCATGATAACTGGCACATTCTTTGTCCCTTTGAGTTTTAAATGTAATCACTTATACACCAGATGGCCCTGAATCTTTTTACATGAACACAAACATGATCCATGCTATAGCGCCCCCTGCTGCAAAGAGCAAGAGTTAGTAGACAGAGAGACAGGTTGTGTGTGAGGCCGAGGGGAGAGCAGGTTTGGGCGAGAGCGGGGGCGGTTGCAAAGGAGGCGGTCGCAAGGGGGGGCTGCGCCAGGGGCGAGGGCCTACATCGCCGCTTGCGGCTTTAATTCCATTTATTTTGATCTTTCCAGCTTAATCTCGATTTCAATGCCGTCACCGACAGCACAATGGACTGCTGGCTTTTTGAAGTCCCAACAAGTTTATACACAAAGAATCAAACGCACACTGCTTTTTAACAAATTATTTTAATATCATTGCTTGATCCAAAATTATTCTGAATTTTATCAGCTGCGTGGGTCAGGTAGACTGGGTGTACAGTTAAGCAGCAGGTAGGCTATAGTGTAAATTGAGTAATGCGTAATGCATGATTTGGCGAGAAGAGGAGCACAGATCAGTGAAGTGTCTGAGACGGGTGTAACTCAGGGTTAGAATCAATTCAAGGTTATTTTTCCTCGGTCAGTGTCAAATCTCCCACCCTTTTCTAAGTCCTTCAATGCACCACAGTCACATGGAAAGGCACCTGGTCACATCGTTGCTCAGGACGAAGTTGGTATATTGTGCCAGTGCTTTCGCCGGTACCCTGAGGGTGTCGTTTAGAGGGGGAAAAAGTGGTCGACTGAGGCACAGTGTGTTATAAGCAGTGCTGACTATGACAACTGTTTCCTCTTCGTTCTCCTCCACAATAACATGCTCATCATTGAGCGCTCGCAGGACAAACTACAAACTATTTCTTCCACTCCTGCTCTTGAATATACAGTATCGATGGTCCCGCTCTAGTGCCAGTAAAATAGACCGTGTGGCAAACTCCAAACTGCAGAAACGGGATCAAAATACCAGCACATGTGCCCCCCACACACCCCATACCCATCTCCACCCACAGTAGCAGAAAATGTTCCAGTGTGGTATGGTCTGTTGCAGGTAAAGGTTAGAGAGGAGCCACTGCTGTCCATAACATTGTCATGGGAGTCTCTCCATTTTACGGCACCAGGTATGAAGCTGAACATTGCACTTAGCCACTCGTCTGTGCAAAAGTCTTGTCCACAGTCTGCGTTTAGAAACACAAGATCGTGCCCCATGTCTCAAAGCTCCCTCGTGATCTTGGAGACGCTCTCCCTGAGGTGGGAGTTGAAGACCTTACAGACAGAGGGATCAGCCAGACGTTCCCAACAGACCCTTATGACACGTTTGGGCCTACAAGCTCTGAGAGGCTTCGTCCCCTGCCAGCAAATCCAACTCACCACAAGGTGGTGATCGGTTGACAGCTCTGGCCCTCTTTATACCCCAGTGTCCGAGACACGCGGCCCCCTTTGTCGTGATCGACTATGGGGGATGCCACGTTCACCTTTGTGCTCAAACATGGTGTTTGTTATATCGACAAACTGTACCTAGCACAGAAGTCCACTAACTGAACACCGCTCTGGTTTAGATCAGGGAGGCCGTTCGTCCTGATCACCCCCATCTAGGTCTCACTGTTGTTTCCCACGTGGACGTTGAAGTCCCCCAGTAGAACAACAGAGTCCCTAGTATACCGTGCAGAGTGCAGAGTACCCAAGAATGCTGGGTACTCTTTGGGCCTTTGCCCACAGGGCAATATATATGATTTTCATTTTTGGGGGGTTTCACAAAATGTGCATATCTAATTTCTAAATTTATATAACTCATTCCATTTAAGTAAGGCTTGAAACTTGCGCAAAACACTTAATTTGGTAATTTGGTTGAGCAGTATCATACAATGTGTTCCCTGGTGGTTTCTCGTTTTGAATTGTGTATTCCCAGAGCAAAAATCACACTTGTGTTAATCATCCATATCCTCTCTATCTAAAGACATGTCATTCCAACATAGATATAAAGAGAAAAGTGTGATCTATACCTATAGGTAAAATCTTTGATAATACTGAGCTGTCTCTCTATTGTAATTGATTTGACATATATATGATTTAAGGTGTATCCTATCGGGAGGCAGTGCAAACTATGGCCCAGAGCTAATGCAGAGTAGCATTGTCAGAGGGAGACCAAGAACACACTAAATCTGTCAGCATCTAGGGCAAGAGTCATTCAACAAGCAAATCAGCTTTATTATTGTTTGTATAACAGAGATTTAAGAGGCATCTGTCAGACAGGTTATTTAGAAGATCGCATTGAAAATGGTAGGCGCGACGACGCCACATTATGGTACTAAAAGTGCAAGAAATGGACTTTCAGGGAAGTGGAAAAACAACAGCGGCGGTGGTTGAAGATTCAGAGTGCATGATTGGAGTTATGTGTCCTTGTCTGGGTTCATTTCCAGGAAAAAGTGCCGGTGTCAGTGACGGTACAAACAACAACAGGATAGTGAATCACAAGGCAAGAGCAGTATTCCGTAACTACTGGAACAATAAGGAGAACTTTCATACAATTTAGTAATGACTTTAGCGGATAATGAGCTTATGGTCAAGCAGATGCATTGGAGTTATAGTGCAAAATCGACTTTTTAGATACCATGTTACAATTCTCTAATCAAAAACATACCTGGGATTGTGTTTAGATTCACTCCAGCATCTTGGCAATTCTTAGCATCGGCAGCTCCAAACACTCCTATGTTTCCAGGAAATGCTTTCCTCACCTCACGAACTCTTGGGCTTAATCCTCTAAACGCGAAGTGAAAACACTCGTCATAGCTTCACTACAGTGCACATGAGCTAAGTGCTGTATTTTTTCTTTCTTTTTTCACCTCTTTATTGAAACAGCTGCACAGTGGAGAGCAACAAGATAAGGGAGGAGCTTATGGTTGCTTGCATGGAGGATCAGGAAGTCCATCTATAGTAATTTTGTTTTAGCTGTTTTACATCATTATTGCATTTTCTAACCTAAGATAGTGATAAAGATGTGTTTGAGATTATTACTAAATACCTGCAAACTGTCAGTTCCATTTGTTTCCATTAGTTGAATAGGCTGCCTGGAATGCAAAAAAATGTAAATGCCCCTTTTTTAGCCAAATTAATATTTTCATCTATAATTTACTGTCTTCTTTGTGGAACACAGATTTCTTCAGGTGGTACTTTGAGTCCTTTTCACTTCTAGTCTAGGGTTTTGAGATGTCTTTTCATTTTCTTCTTTCTTAAGTGGCACTTTATGTGAAAAGCTCTCATGGAAAATAGTTTGCATTGTGACAAATACAGAAAGAAAGTCAGCAATATTTGAAAATCTCTTTGACAATTACACAACATGAAAAGGATCTCACTTAATTTCATGTGTGAATCAAGCATGTTAGCGTTGGTAATGTAGTGTATTTGTTATTGTAACTGACGTAATGTTACTGAAATACTGAAAAGCAGCTAAGCTCTTGTTAGTATACCAACGTTTTGGTAAGACTTTGATACAGGCATTTTAGATGGAAAGCCAGCCCGTGTGAATGTACCACTGTTGCAAAGAGTGGAGTTTGCATAATTGAAGCAAACATTTTGAGGTAAACATTGAGTGTGCTGTGAAATTGTCAAAAGTGTCTGCGCTATTGATTTGAGAATGGATTCGAGCTGCATATTATTCATAGCTTGACTTTTTATTCACGATGTCTGTCAAATGCAAAAGCTTTCCCGCAGTGGCCCAAAGAGATCAAGCGTATGAACCCCGGCTTTGATGAGGTCCATCGGGCCTCAAGACACACATTTGCTCATCAACCATATTTCCAAGGTTGATGAGTTGCGAGTGCCTTGTAAGAACAATTAAACTGAGTATTTCCAACCTACTCCAAAATAAAATGATTTATTCCTGTTGCTTTTAAAAGTTGGGGCCATGTAACCAGTACCAATCGAAACATTGCTCTGGGAAAGGAAACAAAGGTTTACCTCACAACAAAGGCTTCGCGCTTTGTTCTCGCATCTCCATGAAAGTGCATTTGTCTTGCATGAACATGAAGAGTTTCAACAAAAGAGTCACATTCAGAGTACCCCGTGATTTTGTCCTCAAGCAAAAGAATGTTTTCAGAAATCTTACCTTTCAATTTACATTTCAAAAAATACAACTTTATGCAGCCTTTCTGCCGTGGCGCCGATAATTGCTAATGGGAGTTTGGAGCTGTAAAGAACAAACGCATCAACAAACTGCATGTTCCAGCAATAGCCCCTTTATGGATATCTTTTGTTTCTTTCAGGGAAGTTACTTTACCTAAACAGGAAGTTTACTAAAGTCAATCTGTCTATTGTGTTATGCATTTGAAGCAATTCGTGTACTAATTTTTTTATCATCAAAGGTGGCTAAATATAAAGAAGTCCCATACATAAATCTTCAAAAACCCTGATATGAAAAAACCCTTCTGTTTGGAGATACAATTCTGTATTTGATGTGCACAGAGGTGGGGAACCTTTACATCATCATTAGCACAGAAACGCATCTCTGCAGAAACTCTGTCTTGCTCTTTCTTGCGGTTTTGGCCGTAGACTGTACTCTTCTAACAACTTCTGCTGTAATTCACTGCATGCGTTTGGGATTGTTCTTTGCATCTATTGTTCTTGTTTATCTTGCACAGCCAAATGTTTTGTCAAGTTTCCTCGCCGCGCAAGCCACAATAGAGCACCCACTAAAACTTAGGACATTCTTTATAAATTCTAGTGTTATAAATATTTGGCATGAATAAAGTGCTAGCTGGCTTGAGCCTGCACAGGACGATAAGATACCATGCTTCCTAATAACAACCGAAAACTGCTCCCCGAAGTTTCCTGAACTTTTTTTATTTCCTCTCATGGTTCCTTTTGGTTACGCTGCAAACAGAATCTAGACATCATTAAGAGATCCTTGTTAGTGTTGAAATGCCCAGAAGCCTGTGCAAACAATGTGCACAGAAACATACAGCGTGGCTCAGAATGAGAACGAGGTTAGAAGCAGTGTGAACGTGTTTAAAGAAGACAGGCACGATGTCTGTAAACTCTTGGGAATTCAAAGTATTTCTGTTTTAGTCATCATGTAACGCTCTTGAAACAGGAATGCAGACACACATTAAAGTGGCTGGAAGACCTAGAAAGCCTCCCAAAACATCTGTATAAGTTTCACTTACTGTACATTGTTATTAAAAGTAACAACTTAACCCTCGTGTGATCCTTAAATATTGCACCCTTTAAAGACCCTAATTCCACACATTCATATTTTTTTCTGCTTCTTTTTACAAAAATCCTTCAGTGGCTTTTGGGCCATTTGGATGGGCTGCGGCTCCAGTGGCTTTCGGGTCAAAATGACCCAAGGACCACACAAGGGTTAAATAGGTAAAGTGAAAAAAAATAATATGGAGTAAAGCATATTGTAGCACTGTTTTCATGTTATGAACAAGAAAATACTGACAATCTTTTCTAACTGACAGTCCTTACTCTTAATAAGGGTTAGGACTACACTGCGTGCACAATTATTACGCAAGTCAGTTTTTTGTTAACCATATTTTCTTTACTTTTTCAAACTCCCAACTGTGTAAACTGAGTGGTTGTTGGATTAAGCGTCAGATGATGGCGATGTTTGTAATAAGAGGAAGTGTGGCCAAAGTAGGTCCACGCTCTAAATCCGGTGTGCAGTATTATTGTGCAGCTATTTTCCGTCACACAAAATGGCAAGGACAAAAACATCTTAAAAAAAACGATGAAAAGTCACAAATTGTTCAAAGCTGGTCAGAGGGATGCAGCCCTGTCATGGATTTTCTTACCACTATAAGGGAAAAAGCTGGAAAGTATTGTCTTATCAAAAGTATAGTTTATTCACGCATGCGGAGACGTTACACACAGGGTTCAGTCCATGGTAAGTTCTGCCGAACAGACTTTGTGATCCAGCTAATATAGCCAAGGCACACAGCAGGGCACAGTAATGGTGACGCTGTATGAGATGTCACAGCATGACCGTTTGGTGTGTTTAATGCAGATGAATGGCAGACGTCTGGGGTGCTAAGACAATCGAGAAGCCCTTTGTTTGGCCTATTGCCTTAGGTGTGATAGGGGCAATCCGCAGAGGCCTTTGTGCCCATCGTGATGTCTTTAGGTGTGATGCACAAACTGCACTCCCCAGCAGTTTGCTTAAAAGGCCCAGCACGGCAGCCAGACGGTTCACCGAAGTTTGTGTATTTACTTGCAACTAGTTTTAGTTAGTTGAATATGAAAATTGCCACCGCAGCCCTCTTGCAATTTAAACAAAAAATATTGGGACGTGACACAGAACCATCAAATGTTTTGTTGCCAGTAGCCAACAAGGTCGTAAGAAGTGAGATGACAAGAAAAAAAAATGCAAAGTAACTGTGCAAGACGGGAGCAAAATCAAGCATGAAGCCACCAGGAATCCATTGACGATGTCTCTGAGCGTGGAGCACCTTGTATTTCTGGACACTTCAGGTCTGTTACATCTGCTGAAAATGGCAGGTAGATAATGGATTCTTTTAGTACCAAGCTATTTTTGTCCTATTACCTTGTTATCACTGTGCTGTAAAGTAAAATTTGTTTGGTCAGAAAAAATGTTTTGCCTAAAAAACCATTGTGTTGAACATTTTATTTTACTCACATAATTATTAACCCCTCTGCTGTTAGATAGTTTCTTAGAACTGTATTGGAATTATTAACCAAGCAGTTGTCCCTCTGGTACTGTAAAATGAATGCCGATTGCAAATATCAATGCAATATTGCCATATGTCTTTTGTCCTGGTATACAGTCACATACTCTGAACAATGATTATGCTGAAGCCAGACCACCTCATCTTCGGTGCCATCATTCCCCATCGCTGTGGTGTGACTAACAATGCAGCTGAATGTCTTTTGTGTCTAAATGAGACTTTAATGCGCTGCTCCATGGTGATGGGGCAGAGCGTGTGTGGTCCCTGCTGCCTTCCTTCATCAGTGCTCGAGCCTTGTCACCGACTCGCGCCGCGTGAACCCTTTCTCATCCTCACATACAGGTGTCTGAGGATGCAGCACCTGAGACCGACACAGCATTTGCTTCAATTGCACTTTGGTAGAGCCATGGCCGCTATAGGAGCTATGAATCCTACTTACTGTGACTTACAGTGATGAAAGATCATTCGTCTTTTCCTCCATGGGTTCAAAGGTGATTCTTAGTATAGTTTATCAACACTCAAGAGATATGGTAACGTATGATTAGTGTTAGAAACGGATTTTACACATGAATTTTAGAAACTAGAAGGTCTTGGCTTTCAGAGGAGGTATCACACTGGCATTTAGGCTGCAAGGTCTCAAGTCAATACGCTTTGAGAGTTGGATATGCATAGCCTAAGGTGGCCCGTAACAGGTTAAGTGATAAATTGTGATGCCTTGAAAGACGTATTGACTGTTCGGATGTGTTGTGGTAAAACTCATGCATTGCTTTGCTCTATGGTCTGAGCAAGGTTTGGCTTCAGGCAGAGATTGGGTTAAGCTTGGGTTGTTTCAAATTCCACAGATTGTCTGTGGACACACAGCATTACCTCGTGCACGAGGTAATGCTGTGTGTCATGTTTTAAGAAAAAATGAAAATACACCTCAGATACCAAATTACAAAAAAAACAAGAGCAGGTTGGGGAGATATAGCAATTTTAAACCTAAATAAAATCAGTAAAAAGCCTGCCGTTCGTCTCGGTCATGATGTAGCCCAATGTGTCACTCTGCTGAATATCTCTGTCATATTAACCTGAGCTGCAAAAAGTCTAAATTCTCAAGCAGTTTGCCCCAAGTCACTGATTCACTTAGCGGCTAATAGAGCTAGCATCAGAAATGAAAATAAAATGTATTTAATTTTTTAAAAAGTTCAGAGTGGGAGTGGGACATGATTATTAGGGACACGTATCGCCATATGTTTATCTTTTGAAGCTGGTGTTTTTGAAGGATCTCATTCGTCCAGGAAGTATTCATCGTAGTGAAGTAGCGAAAATCGGGAGCAAAACAAAGAGAAGGAGCTTCTGTCTATAGAAGACAGAAGCTCAATCAACCTAGTCCAGCTGATGAGTTAGCTTGTTTTGAGGCTGGTATGGTTGAATAAATGCACAGCTTTAGTCTCTCATTACAGACAGCGAGTAGAGAAAAGCTAAAACAGAGCCTTGAGTGTCTGACAGTATGAGTTTAAATAAGCTTAAAGGCCTTTACAAACTCAGATAAAGCTGAAGACATTTCCGATAGGCTTGATGTGGCGTCTTTGAACTCAGTGATGAAAGAGTCATCTTTTCTTTGATGGATTATGTAATGATAATTAAACATGTCTTTTAATCATGAACATTTCTTCTCTTTATTAGCACAGCATAATCACTTATCAATTCGACACTGATACCAGAGCACTATCTGGACCGTAAGTGTCCTTGATCCAACGATTTATTACCAAACCGCCAAAAGTTTAATAAAGTCCATTCCCTTTTTTTACTTTTATAAAGGGTCTCTAACCTCAGTGCAATGAGTGATTTTAATGAAGTGTCATAAATTCCAAGAATAGGCCTACCATAGATTGTTAAACTAAATTTCAGGCAAGACTGTGCATGATAATTGAACTCTGTCACAGTAGTTAGAAAACACGAGTATAACACAACAAATACAAGAAATTAACTGCTTACCACCGGCCTTAACCGAGCGTATTTTCTCAAGTTCAGCATTACCCACATTGGAAGCTTCTCGACTGGAGAGCAACTGTGTAATGCCTCATTTGAAAGCTAAGACCTACAACTATTTAGTCATGTTGTTGCTGTGTTTTTGTCAAATGTTTTAAGCGTTTTGCACCGCGTTGTTTCACTGGAATACTCTTCGTATTTTCGTAGCTTTTTTTGTCACATTTTTGTTGCTCTGCCGGCACGTTTTTTTTTTTTTTTAAAGCCTTTTTGTTGTGTTTTCATCATTATTTTGGCCCTTTTTTAAAGAAGCTTTTAGATTTGTGTAAAGCCAAAGTGGAGAAAATGTGCTCTGTTCAGGTTAAATACTTAGATGCTGTTGGGAAACAATAGAGGAGAGCAAGAAAGGCATAACACACAATTTCATGTCATACTTTAGCAATAGTATAAGAAAGGCCCTTTGTGTGAGGAAAAACACATGAAGGACTCTGCAGGAAAACTTTCTAGGGTTCATTATCAGAACTAAATACCTGCTTGACTTTTAATTAATGCTACAAGGACAGAGAGCTATGCCATCTTCTCTTTGAAGAGCTGTAAAGTCTGGCCCTCTGGTATACTTGTCTGGTATACTTAGTGGGAGCAGTCACTGAAGGAGTCCTGAATGAAACTTTGTATACTTTGGTCAGCTTGAAAACATTCTCATTATGAAGAACCCATGAATAAAACTATAAATAGAATTTTGGTTTAATTATGTGTTGGTTGACGATTTTCATCAATCTATAGTTTTTTTTTAATGTTTTTCCCATTTTACTTTATTTTTCCAGTGAACTTGTGACAATGATGCGTATTCTTTCTTTGTGCCGCTCTTTGGAAACCCTATCCCTATGCCTATGCCGGTTTATCACGTCTAATCACCCCCATCATCAGCCTTAACCATTATTGACCTATAGCGGGCTGAATCCTGTTTAATTCACTTCAAGGTTACCGCTGGGCGATGTTCTTCCATGGGCTTTGAATACCGCCTCTAAACCAATCCCGCCAAAAGTTATTTCCCTAGGAGCGCCATTTATTTAGTCAAGGCTGGAGTAGTTTAGCAGGATGGCTTTCATTTCACGCTTCATACTCTCAATGTGATTAATGCTACAACAGCAATGGAGTAAGAGAAAAACCCGTCATTCAATCCTCTCATCCAGGAACGTGAGGGAAGGCAGAGTGTCCCGGGGCATTGGAGGATGGTGCCAATCACTGCTTTTAAAAATCAGACTTATAAGCGCGAGCACTGACAACAGATGGAGCGTTTTCCTTAAAATAACTCACTTTAGAGTTATATGTTCGTGAGAATAGATTACTGGCCCGGGTGTGTAATCTGATTGAACATAAAACACTGCAGCTTCCTCCGAGGGGGGAAATGTTGCTTAGAAACATTTGCCTATAATAAAACCTCAAAAATGTCAATGGACAACAACATGAGTCTACAAAGACCCCCGGAAAAGTCAAATGTACAGCGATCCGACAAATAGCCGAGAAAAACCCATTAGTGACCCAAACATACATCTAAATTCAGCAAAGGAACGTTGAGTTGCATAATCGCGTCGCTCATAACAAAAAATATACAAAAAGGCTACTTCACTTAGATATTAAGACATGTTCACGTAACATATGGGCTGAGGAATTCCGATGCTGTCATTAAAGCAAGAAAAGCGTATGTCAAAACATCGTCGACCCCCCACTATATCCTAATATTAATGCTGTGTGCGAGTGCATGCGTATCTCATTATTTCCTGTGCCGGTGTGTTTGGTGAACAGTTGTACGGTTCAGCGCCTTTTTCCCCAACGCTCGTCGTCTCCTTTCGACAGCAGTTCAGTGTGAAACGATCGCCGCGCTCATTACGCCACATATAAACACTTCTTTATAACGGCACACAGAATAAGCCCCTTCAAGCCTCGGAGCAACATGCGGTGGGAGTGGTTGTTTCCTGGAGGTGCCGTGCGGAACATTAGGACTGTAAAAATATGCCTCACCTTACACGTCTGAGGTCAGGTGAGACAATATGCATCTCATTAGTCAAGCTAAGATATGGCAGCTTTATCATTTTGGAATGCTAATGCTAATACATTTTTGTAACGCTTTTTTCAGGAATGTGCACCACCAGTGGTACTTCGGCTTCTTCACGTGGAACCTCAATCGTGATCATTTCATTTATGCTTTGCTAATGCATGAAAGTTAAGTGTGTGTGTGTTTTTTTTACTGATCGCTATGCCATAGATTGCGCTCGGTTGAGAATTAAATCTCAAGAAACGTTTAGACCCAGTTTAGACTTTGTTTGATCTCCATCTAGGCCTCGTATTCCTCGTCAGGTGTTTCATGAGAAGACGCGTTTGAGACCCACTCGTCTAGACTCGCACAACACTTCCAAACCGGATTGTGTTGCAATAAAAGCTGCATCTGCGGGGCATATTCTCATAAATGTCTTATGTATTGTTGGTTAAATATTTTTTTGGCAAAGAGAGACGCGGCACACACAGTGAAACAGAGCGTGCCGATGTTGGACTGTGGGACTTTGTGCAAATGTCAGCAGGCCTCCTAACACCTCTAAACACTTTCAAACAGGCTGAGTGGAGAAGGCACCGGGACACTGCTGACCATATGGCTACAGTAATTAATCATGCTGATTAATTTCTGGCCCGGCTTCAGCGTCTGCACAGTCACTTATGTCACAGCAGCGCCCAGTGAGCTGCACTGCCCAGCCCACTGCAGTCGATGAGAGCAGATCAGACGAGAGGTTATGGAGTCGTATGAGAGCTTAGAAAGAGGCCAAGAATGTATTAAGGGTTACAGCCAATAGGCCAGTGTAACGACTCATTTGAAAGCTATTGTCACTTTTTAAAGCTAATTTTCATTGTGCTTTTGTTGCGTTCACGTCACACATTTTTGTCACATTTTGTCACTATTCTGTTGCTCTTTTGTTGTTGTGTTTTATGTCACGTTTTTGTCACTTTTCCATCACTTTTGTTATCTTCACGTTTTCGTCTCATTTTTGTCCCCAAGAAGCTTTTCGATTTGGGTAAAGCCAGGTCGTTTATTTTCATTTTTTACCTATAAAAACGCCCCAAAAGGAAATAATAGCATGTGTTAAAATAAGTGAAATGTTATAGTGTGGCATTGTCGTCAGAGTCATTGTTTCACCAGGACAATGAAAACTACAGTATGTATCAAATTAATCTGTAACTCGGTGAACAAAAAGGCAGAAAGAAATAGGTGAAAGAAAACACAAGGGAGTACAGGACTGAGATTTGAGCTTTATACACTGAAGTCATTTGGCTGTGCTGTCATAACCCCAATTAACTATTACAAAGTTATACAAAAAAAAAAAAAGACAAAAAGAGAGGGAAGCCTGTTTTAAGCTTTCATTTAATGTATGTATGTGACTGTTCAGATGAAGTGGACTTTAGGGAAAAAAAAACTAAATCCAAAGATATGATCTATCACATTTTGCAATGTATTTGAGGAATTAATCACCAAAAGGCTTTTGAAACAAACAAAAAAAAAACATTATAATCTTGATAATATATATATATTTTAATGAAGAAAAACATATTGCAGCAGGAAAAGAATTATGTTAAACGCTCAGCAACAAAAACCAAGTCCCAGTCCCCTTGTGCGATGAGACAACCAACTCGTGAGACAAGCTACTACTTGAAGCTGAGAGTATATGACTTACCGGAGGCTGCATGTGGTACTTTTCTCACAGCTTCAAATGTTTCTATCTTGGCCTTAAACCGAAGCTAATTAAAGTTATTACCTCAAAGAATATTATGCAATCAGCTGCATCTGTCTGTGCTCTTTAAGCTTGACGTGATATAAACCCACCGCAATTTGGATAATTCAGATCTAGGACACCTCCGTTTCCATGGTTACCCAGGCACTGACAAAAGTGGATAAAACGCTGGCATAACCTCGGTCTCCTGCCCATAGGACCAGAGCATCTCTAATTTAAAGGCCTTTTCTTCTTTCATCCACATGCCCCGGATAACAGGAATACTGTATTACTGAGATTACTGCGCAAAACCTGTACAACTCAAACTCATTTTACACATACACACATTAACATATAAAAGACACACTAGAATTAAAATAAATAAATACATGACTGAAGAAGCTTAAGTCAAACTTTTATGCTTTCTGTGTTTGCGTGAAAGTAATTATGCGAGCGAAAACACTGAGTCAAATACAGGAGCGCGACTGAACTCCTTTGCAACAAACAAAGGCTCACATTTAAATGCTAAAGTAGTTCCACGTGCTTTTGATGCAGATTAAAGCACTTGCAGGACAAGAGTTATCTATTATGCATTGTTTACCACGAAGCTGGAGAAATGTATCTGTGAGAAAGGTGAAGAATCGCCTGCAGCCACTCACCAAATGTTCATTTACAATACAAAACAAATTCACTTTCAATGTGCCTCTGTTGTTTCCACACTGAGCAGTGTGCCTCAGCTCCGTGTCCCAAGCATTGATGATGACGTGAATTTTTTTTAAACCTAAAGCAGTCATTTTCAGGCATTTTAATGGATGAAAAAAAAATGAGGTCTTCATCGCTTCAGTTCAATTTTGTCGTTAAAGTTTTATTTTTGGTTAAAGGCACTGAAGAATGAATTCATTTTGCCACCTTGGACATAATGATTGGATGTGTTTGTGGAAAGGCCGAGGCTACTGTGTGCAAAGTACGCCCTATTTTGAGTGGTCATGAGTGCAGAAGTAGCACCTATACTAGCCTGGCCTTAGCCATCCGTAAACTCCGGTCAATTATCCTTTCCCTACATGTCTGAGTCTGATCTCAGTGGCTGCGTTTCATCGGTTGAATTCCAACCTACCATTCAGCGAGCGGGGGAGGCGGGTGTTGTAGGTGACGTTACGCATTTGCACCGGATTTGCCGGTTGTAGTTTGAAAACAGATCCAATCGTTTCATAGGAGTTCATCCCTCCCACTTGGAAACGAAGCTCAATTGTGAAGGGGTATGGTCCTTTTTTTTCTTTTTCCTTTTTTCAAATTCTCAATTGGGATTGTCACTAGGCTGCATCATCAACATAGTTTATTTTAGTCTCCTGTTAGTGCTTATCCCATTTTTCCATATGACCTGTATGTGCGGTTCTGTCTACCATTCCTCTGCCAATGTGCTCATTTATATGCATCAAGCTGTCAGAAAGCCCTGTTCACCTGCTGGGGCATAGGCCATGCACTAATCAGTCTTTGGGCAACTAAAGAGCAGGGATTATGTCACGTATTTCCATTTTCTCTTCTCAAAATGCAAAAGGTTGTGCTTTAGATTATTAGTTGGCCCATCAGTGTGCAGGGGGCTTGAGAGTGTCCTTGAAGGGTCCTCTCTTTTCCTTAACTGTGTGATTGATAAGACTCGTGCATGCTGATAACAGACCAGTGCGACGTCAAGCTGTTAGCTCCATGACGCTGACATTTGCCTCCAATACTTGGCAACATGTGCCCGAAAGGCATGGTCCCCTGAGTGACGGAGCAGCAGGAGGCTCTAAGACATGGTTTCAAAACAAACTCAAATTTAGACGCAGTGGTTAACGCTCGTGCTTCACAGCAAGAAGGTCCCGGGTACGATCCCCACTTGGACTCGGCCTGAGTTGTATGACACGCCTCCTAATTATGACGCTTGCAAAACTTCACGCGCGAGCAAACAGGCGTTTCTCGCGAGTGTGAAGCGGCAATGTTTGGGGTCCAACTAGAGGCGGATGGGGCGTGGACGCACATTTGGTCTGTGCGCACCTTTAGACTCTCGGACACGGGGAGGAAAAACTCAAAAAACCCGGTCGGAAAAAAAGAACCCTCGGGGAGACCCACTCCCATGGACAGACAGGCTATATATAGACCCTGGGCTGACGGGAGTCCCTCCGCAGACAGGGATAAGACCGTGGAAGAACGTCCAGTCCTTGTTGGAGCTTCAGTTCTTCTTGTCCAGTCCCTGTTGGACAGGGGCTCCCCCGCAGATAGGCCAGAAGACTTTAGCATCTGAAACGGGCACAAGGGGGAGTGGGACAGGGGACACCATGTGAATAGTGATGAGCAGACTTCAGATAAAAGGCGCTCAGTGCATACTGTGTGTGTGTGTGTGTGTGTATATGTATATATATATATATATATATATATATATATATATATATATATATATATATATATATATATATATATAATATCATAGAAGACTCAAGCGCAGCAGCCATTGTATAAAGTCCCCTGTTGTAAAAGATAGAGTTGTGAGTCACAGGATGTTGTTTTTACCAGAAATGCCTGGATGTTTTTGTATGAGAATCGTATTTATTGGTTTGTTTTATTATGACATGTTTTTTGCTTTGATACGTTAGTAGTTGAGGCAAAGTAAGTACGGTGTGTGTGTATGCTTATAGAATAATTACCACTTTCCCAACCACTGCATAGGCAAAGTCTTTTAAAAAATTATCTCAAGAGAAGCCACAATACTGCTTTGAAGCATCTTTCCCTTTTTGTTCAAACGTGACAAGCCGAACAGGACCTTTTTGAAACCATGTGTTTTTGAGACACTTTGTTCTTCAGAATTAAATTAAGTTTTACATTAGAAAGCGGTTTGTACTTCATAAGCACTGCAATGAAAGGGAAGGATGTACCTTATCTCGCTCTGTTCTCGCGCGGGCTTTTATTATGGAGGTAATTTGCATTTTAATTTGGAGCTTGAACCTGCGCGTAATAGAATTAAACTGAAAGACACATTGACATGCTTCTGTGACCCCTTCACGGTCCGGCAGAGCAGAGTAGAGGGGAAAATCTGCAGTTGTAGTGAGGTATGGGTCTGACCCCTGCTGAGATAAGCCTTAGAGGTAAATATTGCCTAAACTGCCAATTATTACTACAGCGTTCTTCAGAGTCCCATAGAGCCATAGCATTAACCTGCGCCATGGAGAGAGCGCAAATTGACAGACAATGTTGATATTGCACGGAGAAGCATTGCCTCTTTCGTGTTCTTGGGATTGAAGTGCAACAGTATTGTCTTTAGATTGCAGTTTGCCGTTCCATAATAACTCGCAGGCCTGTGGGTGTGAAATTGAAAGTGGGCTTGTCAGACATTTGAATGTTTACAGCAGCTTTGAATTTCCTATTCCAGTCAATATTAGGTTTGGCTGTGGGAGAATCAGGGAGAGCTCTGAAGCATGAAGACTCTTGCTGTCAACCTACAAGGAAAGGAAGCAAGCAGAATGAAGTTTGGCATATTCTAATTACACAGGACAAGCTGCAGCAACAATGCATTTCTAAAAAGCATATGTGTTGACACTGTACGACACTAATATTTAATAAATGTCCTCAATAATATGGGGTATTATTCTGATCATGTTTACTGCTCTGATAAACAGACACACTTTGTATAATCTTGGGAACATTCAAAAGTCAGTCAATCAGCGCTACAAAAGTATCAATACCAAAACATATTCTCACACCGTTGCGCCTGCTTTTTACCCAGAAGGATGTCAGACAGATGTGAATTGTAGAACGGCTAAATCAATTACGATGCGATCTATCACACAAACGCAAACAACCAATGTTTGGGAACGCATGATGCCGAGCAGACTGCAATTTGCCAACATGAAATGCATGCGGTTTATGCGGTAAACCTATGGAGTGTGTAGCCTAATGACTATCATCAAATGTATATTATGGGCTATATGCAGGCGAGTGGATGCTCAGCAGCTCTTCCTGTCCCATTATCATCCTCTGAGTTAGTAGCGGTGACTCGTCCAAATAAATAGAAGAGCTCAAGATTACTGGGCAGACAGTGAGTTACTGATGGACATAGCATCATGTTAAAATCATATATGTAAAATACTCATAATAGCAAAAGTTGTTATGAAGTACGCAGCATAGGTTTGTTTGGGTTCTTTCCCCTCATGAAAGCTAGATGTGATTGTCTGAGTTAGGGCTGGGCGATATATCGATATTTAAGATATATCGATATATTTTAAAAAGAGATATGGAATCAGACCATATCATATATATCGATATAGTCCAAATTTGCGCTGTAATACTTGCTTCAGGCAACCCGCTGAGCGGAGCTCTGCACTGCTCCCAGCGCCCCGGCCCCGCCCCTCGTCTTTGCATGCATAGAGGGAGAGGGGGGAGAGGGGGAGGGGAGATGGGGCAGGAACAGGAACAGACACTCCGCCGGCACTCTTCAACAAACATGAATAAAGCAACAATGTCTGTGAAGCGCGCGGAGGAGAGCCCCTTGGTTGGTAAAACAAAAACAGTGGCTCAATCATTTGGAGATGGTTTGGACAGAAGTGAATGCAGCGGCGAGATATGGCGGCGCCGTGCGCTGCGCCATGTGCTTGTGTTTACCTCTCAGTCTAATTATGGTTTGCGTAGATCGTGGATGTACTGTGAAAATATCAGCGTTTGTTATGCTGCCACCGCGAAGGACTATCGCTTTTTCCTCGTTAGCATTGCGTTAGCCGCAACGCTAATCACTCCAGTCCCTCGCGGAGCTCTGATGATGAGCAGAGACGGTGAGCCTGTGCTGCAGTAAAGAGTCGTTTGTGGCTCAGTTTAGGAGCTTATGTTTGGGAATGCTTTGGATAAAGATAAGAACTTATCTCAAAACCACTGACTAAAACACAGTTAAATCAAGAGCAAATATCAAGAAATTATTTGGGCTATTTATTTATTTATTATATTTCATGATTATTAAGGACTAAAAAGTAAGTAATACTTTAATAAGTCATATTTCATTGTCTCAGTTTAGGCTTTAGTTTAGTTATATGCAACATAAAGTTATTAACAGCAAATGGGGTAGAAGAAAAATAAATACAATAAAAATCGCAATATTAAATATTAAAACACTCCTATTTGACAGTGACTTTGACTTAACATTTCATTTCACAGCTCTCACTTTGTGGGAAAAATATCGGGATATATATCGTATATCGATATTCAACCTAAATATATCGGGATATGACTTTTGGTCCATATCGCCCAGCCCTAGTCTGAGTGTTCCCAAAGAGGCCACTCTGTAGCTTTAACAATTTCATAAACCTTTCACATTTTTTCTATAACAACAGCAGTTGAAACATTTTTCTAACCTTCCATGCATTTGTGGGAAGTGAGAGCTTTACAATTTCCTATATGGTGCAACCTAATTATCACTGACATTGTTAAAGTAATAAAGAAGAACGTGTGAGAAAAGAACCGTGAGCGTGTTGAATATGCAGTAGTAGACTAAATCTTTTGTTGTGTGGGCACTGAACGGTGAAATATATAATATAGAAAAAGCATGCTCTGAACTGTTGTTTTTTTTTACACTTCTTATACTCTTGAAGGACAGCACAAAGGCACTCATCATAGGAGCAGGCCTTGAGCACCAGAGCAATTGAGGCCCAGACCACACCAGACCAGATCCCAAATGTAGGCTCTGCAAAGAGACAGTCCAGCACATGACTGCAGGGTGTAAGATGCTGGCAGGGAAAGCTTACATGGAGCGCCATAACCAAGTGGCTGGCATAGTGGACAGGAACATCTGTGCAGAGTATGGGCTCCAAAGGTGGTAGAGAATGACCGAGCCAAAATCCTGTGGGACCTCCAGATACAGACGGACAGAATAGTAATGGCGAACCAACCGGACATTGAGGTGGTGGACAAAGAGCAGAGGAAAGCCGTTGTGGTTGACTTAGCAATACCAAGCGGTTGCAACATCAGGAAAAAGGAACACGATAAACTTGGGAAATACCACGGTTCAGGGAAGAGCTGGAGAAGGCCTGGAGGCTGAAGGCATCAATAGTCATCGGAGCACTTGGGTCAGTAAATGCGAGTTCCTACAGCAGATCCCACAAACAAACATCAGAAATCTCAGTCCAGAAAAGTTCCTTTCGAGGAACAGATACTGCGTAGAACCCTCACGCCCCAGGACCCTGGTAGAGGACCCGAGCTGCACCCGCAGGGCAAACAAATCTTTCCACATGTGTTGTCACTATTCCGCTGTGTGTTTTAATTTAGAGAGAATTTTGATCAGTCATTTAAATATTGAGTGCCTTGTCTCAGGGGATCCTCCAGTATACAGGGGCGGACTGGGACTGAAAAACGGCCCTGGACTCTGACCAGCCTGGCCCACAAAGACATATTTTTTCCTCCAGTTTGGCTTTACCCAAATCTAAATCTTCTCGACTGGAGAGCAACTGAGGGACTTTTTGACACGTTGTCGCCGCAATGTTTGTCACATTTTTGTTGCTTTTTCATTCCTTTTTCGTGGCCTTTTGGTGTGTCTTTGTCACATAAAAAAGAAAAAATAAATAAATAAACGTGTGACTTTTTTGCTTCTTCGTTTCTGTTGTGGCTTTTTTGTTGCTTTTTCTTTGTGTTTTTAATTGCTTTGTTGTCGTGTTTTGTGTTTTTGTTGTTTTTCCGGAACATTTTTTTATCTGTTTTCATCCTCGTTGCTATTTTGATCCTTTTTTTTAAGCTTCAAGATTTGGGTAAGGCTCGATTAAGGCGGGGGTAAGAGGTTAAGGAGGAAATTGAGAGGTCAGACCGCTGGCCTAAGAGTCAGTGGCCCTTCTGTGCTCTTCCAGAATGAACATATGGCCAGTCCGCCCCTGCAGTATACAGGACACAGGCAGTAGTTTCAGTCCAGTTGCAAGTAAGGGGGAAAAAGAGGGAACGTCCTGACTTTTTGACAAAGATATAATGTTATGCACATTGAGGCACACGTCTCTATATTGTCTATAGTCAGGTTGTTGTTCCACTAGACTAGACCATACATAGTGACATGATTTGAAACATTTTTAGAGAATACTGCTTCCTTATGTCGTTGAGAATGTGAATGTGTTTTGTGTTTGTTTTGCTGGGGGAGAAAACGCCCGCACTCTAAAGTATGATCTGAAGAGAAGCAGATTGAGAGCGGCACGGCCCCGATCTATAATTGGAATCTGTTGTGGAGACTTTTGAACGGCTGTCCTCCTAAAGCACCTCTCTTGTCCTAATAAGAAAGGTAGTGTGTGCATTGCTTGTGTTTTCTTGTCTTCCCTAAACCACAGCAGCGTCCTTCAAAAATAATCAAATTTCTCAAATGGATGGAGAACTATTGGTAGAAAGATACAGTACATTTCAAAGAAAAATATATATGTGCTTGTACTTAAAGTATTCTTGTCATCTCAAAAAAATTAACATTTTGAATCTAATTGATACACACCCACAAACACGCACACACACTCGTACTCACACACACACACACACACACACACACACACACGCACACACACACACACACACTATATTGCATATGAACACAGTTGTTTTTTCAGTTGAAGTCGTCCTCAAAGTAGGCCTTTGGTGTCTTAATCATATTGCCTTACAATCATATTGCATTACACTGTAGTGTGTGACATTGCACTCATGCTTGGTGGTGGTAAGCTATGTGACCACAGCTGAACAGATGAGAGAGGCTTGTGTCCTTCTCTGTGACTCCTGTCTGTGAAAAGTGCTATCAAATCTTACTTCTTCTCTTTATGACTGATTTACTTTTCCTGTTTCCATACAGGATCACACAGTTTCACATAGAATACCAATCAGACCTCAAACATTGTAAAAGGCCAGAATACTGCATAGACAATGCGTACATTAAACATTTCCCTTATGTTCACAGTGTTAAAACATACACTTACCGTCTGAGCACCTCACGGACGTCATTAATACAACCAATTCCTTTGTTTCTGTTTCAGCGTGGAGTGTACAGTTCTTTGTGATTGGCCCATTATCAAGAACACCAACATGGTGGAGCCTGTGGTGCTAATGGCCTTCTCTCTCATTCATACAGACACTGAGAGATGGTTAGCCATTAGATATGGCACACACCGCCTCTGCAGCCACACATTGGGCATCTATCCTCACCATTTGTTCTGTATTGGTTATTAAGAGGAGTGATGTGATTCCGCCCTACTTGCAATTTGTTTTGATAACTAGTACAGGTGGCTATTGTGATAGACGATGCCAGAAAACATTGTACCTGATGCTACTATTGATAAGATTATTTTGGTTCAGTATAGCTTCATTGTCGATTCTCCAACATGCACAGCACAGAATCTACACTGAGTAACTCAGTTATGGTGCAAAAACAATAGGTAAGTAAGCGCTTTATTGCTTTATACAATAGTTAACTCTATAAACGGTCCAATATGAAATACAAGTGCCCAACAGGGGGAGGAGGCTTTCTGACAGCTTCTTGGATGAAGCTTTTCTTCAGCACTTGGACCAGGCTCAGAAGTCGTCTTCCTGATTGCAGGACTGAATAGAGCTCAACCGTCTGAATAGAGCCCCACATACGATCCTTTGCTGGGGACCGGAAATAATAATCCCATTTATAATTCGCATTAACTGTTTAAACAATTCAAATAGTTTAGAAGCACGATACAGGTTAATGAGCTTCAAATATTATTTGTTTTGCTTTGAGAAAATCAATGATGGCTGTGATTGTGTAATGAATGACTTGATTCTTTTGATTCTAGTCTGTACTAGAAAAATAGAATGATTTCATCAGGTTTTAGATATAGGGGCAAAAAAGACAATTCAGCATTTTTGTGTTTCGTGCTCAATGAAAATAACATTTTCATAGAGAGCCTCAGAGACAACCTCTTAAAATATTTGAAAGTTGTTCTTTAAGAAATACAAGTACACTGACAAATAAATCCAGAAAGAAAAATATTCTTGACAAATATTTAAGTTTAGCTCAGCGAAACTGCAGACGACCACATGTATAGGAATGTCCAATGACAGTAATGGAAAGCCTGTCACAGTGTAAATGCACAAACACTCCCTTGTTACTATTTATATCTGAGCATGCCCAAATGTCAATAATTTATGCTGACGTGTGTAAACACTGCTGTCACATCATCATAATAACTGGGACGCTACAATAGTCATGGAGAGAGGCATGTAGCGCTAAATAGTAGGTGACAGAAAACATGGGATGTATTAAAGTAAATTACACAGTTTGTGACGCTGGACCAGTGACACTTACAGATGTAGACGCTATGATTCAATAAAGGGGTGTGACTGGTCTGATTCATCATAATACTGTATTTGATGATACTGTAAAAAGCTTTGTCAGCGCTCTAAGATTCAGCTCAGCTCGCTGCTCAGATAAATTAATAGAAGGGAAGGACTAAGCCAAGCTGAACTCCTCCCTGCGGTCTTTATCTGAGCTGCAAAAGTTGTTTGAAAGACTTATTAGAGCTAAATGCTACACAATTACCTTTTCCCCATAACACCCAACAATACACGTTGCTTATGACAACATGCTACGAAAAGGCTCACTTATCATTCATTCTAACGACATTGGCAACGAGTTTGTGTTACGTTCGAACGAGAATGCACAGTCAAAAAATGTTTCCGTAGTTCTTGAACTGTAGGATGTTTCGCATCTCATCCAAAAGACTTCGTCAGCAACACTAAGGCTTTCTGTTCACAGGTGTACGGCAGAAAGCCTTAGTGTTGCTGACGAAGCCTTTTGGATGAGTTTCTGTTCACAGGTGTACGGCAGAAAGCCTTAGTGTTGCTGACGAAGCCTTTTGGATGAGAGGCAAAATGTCCTACACTTCAACAACGAGTACAGACGCAAGAACCTTCATAAATGATGGACAGCTCCTGTACAGCTGAGCTTACTGTACGCGCTTACACATATAGTTGGAATATTTGTATTGTTAAAATGAAGCATACACAAATGCATGTATAATTATTTTATAAGAAGCATGAGTCATATTATTACTTACATTGTGATATCATACATATTGTGAATCATGTTTTACATATTATTGAATTATGAGATCCTCTGTGATTTTTAGTCCTTACTGAAAAAATAAAACAGCTTGAATAACAAGTTCAACAAGCCCAAAACTTTGTTCATCTTGCCACAAGGATTTTTATAATACAGCCAGTTATTAGATATTTTTCTCCAGTTTCTCTTTTACAATTCATAGAGACATTTATGTGCACAAAGCAGACATGTCTGCAGCAATCATAAGTCGCAAAATGAATCCCAGATGACTCAAAGGCTGTTTGGTTTTAACAGTCTGAAACACAATCTGTTGCATTGTCTTAAAACAAAACTTCAAAATCAATAGAGGGACTTTGTGAATGGCTATGTCTGTTTGACAGTCTAATTCCCTTCATCAAACAGAGTCCTCTGAAAGCATTCATCAAATGAGGCTCTGTGAAGTTCTGAAAGTCTCTAGAGATTTATCAGAGTAAGTGCAATACTCTTTGATGATTAGGCAGGTGCACAGTATTGAGTTCACCTCATATGCCGCACACATTGCAAACACCTGTTAAATATAGCGGTTTGTTTTGATTGTTGTATTATGTATTTTACGTCTTTCGAAGGCTAACTGCAATGCATTGATACAGTGTTTTCAATCAGAATAGTCACTCAAATTGTCTGCGGACCAGTTGGGCTGATTTTAGTCTATGAAGCACTTTGTATGAAAAATTTAAAAAATTAAGTTGATTAATTGATTGGTTGACAATCACAATCACTTCAGAAGAATTGAAGGCCTATCCGATCTGGTCCTTTCTCAATGAACTATGGCATTTCAACACCTGTTAGCCTGCCATATTGACTAAAAGACTAGGACTAAAAATGAACCCTGGAACAGAAGGTAGTTCTTGTGTGACATGGCGCCTGGGTACATAAGCGCAATGCATTCACTTCGCCGTTCTGTGACTTCGCTCACTTCCTGGTCCCAGCTGGTGTGTCAGTGCGTTCCTTGCTCCTCCGAAGGACAGGTAGCGTTTGCTCTTGATTTTATTGCGTTCGGTATTTACTGGTCCTAACTGGACGTTTTGTGATTTAGCTCCGCGTCGTGGTAACGGTTCAACGATGTAGCCCTCAGATGCTCCTTGTGCAGGGATGGTGTGCGTCTCACTGTCATGGCCCCACACCCGCGTGTTACGCCCCGCATCCGAGTGTGTGTGTGGGACGGAGTTTCAGTGTAATTCCAACAGTAAGGTGCAACTTTAAATGATTATTTCACAGGTGATCTCGTGATCTGCAATGATGGCGCTGTCTGACTGCTGTTGCCTTGTCTTTGTTCTTGGTTCAATCATGGACTTTTTTTGTTGTTGTAACAGATTGTCTTTTAAAGGAATAGGCCACTGTTTTTCCATGCTGAGATTATGTTCTTACCTGAGCTTAGACGAGTTGATGCGTACCTGTCTGGACTTTGTGCGCTCAGTCACGCATAAAGACTAAAGATGTTGTTAGCATTTAGCCTCTCCTCCTCTCCACTATGGGGCGAGGGTGAAGTTAGAAGCGACCCAGCTCTTCCACGTTTCCCCTATTTAAATACGGTTACGTGAGTAGTTACACGATCCAAGTTGGTTGCTTCTAGCTTCACCCCGGTTTGGCCTCATAGTGGAGAGGAGGAGCGGCTAAATGCTAACAACATCTTTGGTCTTTTTACGTGACTGACGTGGAGTCCAGACAGGTACGCATCAACTCGTCTAAGCTCAGGTAAGAACATAGCTCAGTGTGGAAAAACGGTGGCCTGTTTCTTTAACATGGTTCACTCACAGACCAAAGTGGAACTGATTATGAATGATCCATTGTGAACCAACTTTTAATAACAAGAAAAACAGATATAAATGTCGGGGCGACGGTGGCGCAGATGGTAGAGCGGGTCGTCTCATGATCGGAAGGTTGGGGGTTCGAATCCCGCCTCCTGAAGGTGCACGCTGTCGTTGTGTCCTTGGGCAAGACACTTCACCCACCTTGCCTCCAGTGTCTGCGTACATTGGTGTATGAATGGGTGAGAGGTTCCTTGCTGTAAAGCGCTTTGAGTGCCTAAATGTAGGTGGAAAAGCGCTGTATAAGTTGAGACCATTTACCATTTACCATGTTTTTTTCAATAATTTATTGAAACAAAATAGTATATAAAAACAAATGTTTGCTAAGTATGGACTCTGCCTCTGTCAATCATAAATTAACCTGCGTGCCTTAAGGTCCGGAGCCTTCTCTCTGGTGCGCGTTGTCAACCTATGTTAGTCTATTTTGGCTTTTGTATTATTTTAGAAATGCCATACTTCTGCCTCTGGTCACACCGGCTAACAGTAGGACTTACCCTTTGAAAAACATTAATAATGTGTGTCACAAGAAAAAAAAAGCTGCCATGCCTAATTATTTTTAGAGCAAAAAGCTTTCACTTGTGTTGCCTGCTCTGCTGTTATGTTGTTTCTTATGTTTGTTAAGATACATTTGCCTGAAGTCAGAAAGAAAAAGATTCATCTCTTTTCACAAATGAGATCCCTTCCAACTGTTCTCATTAGAAAGTCGGTTTTGTTAGCCTATGTGTGTCAGACAGTGTGGCGCGGCAGCCTAAATGCTTTGCTTATCCCTTTTGGTATATGTGCTGTCCAACAACCACCGTTTCTGTGCTAAATCTCAAATAACCTTTAAGGCATGTGCATAGGCAATTGCACATCAAGCTTGCCAAGCAGTAAATTTACTTGGAGGCTATGCTTATGTGTGGTAATCTCCTCGACTTTCAAGTGCAATCAGTCTCGATGGGAAAGTCCTGCTCTTCATTTGTCACAGGGTGTTACACTGGACCAGCGGCTAATTATGGTGGCCCAGTGATAAACATGTGAGGAAAAGTCTATCTCCAACAGTCAGGAAAACCGTTTCATCGCAGAACAACCAACGGCATTACTGTTAGTTTTCTCTGTTTGTGTGGTGTGATACAGCTTTAAAAGCAGCCTATGGGAGTCATGGTGATTTAGCCACTGCAAAGATTGGTCTCACTGAAAATACAGCAACTCGTTCATCGTAAATGGCTTAATCATAGCGGTTCACTTTGGCTGTACATGAAATAGCTGCTCCTATATTATTGCCACAGCATAGAACCTGTCTAGTACATTTATTTGAACTACAGGAACTTGCACAAAGATGTTAATGGCATATGTTGCATGTCACCAAACATGTACTTTCGTTGAGCAGCTAACAAGTCTGACAAATGATGAATGAAAGATGAGAAATAAATGACTAAATAGTGTAAGTCGTATAAAAGTTAAATCTAATGACTGGACTGGGTTTTGGTAAAGTTGAGGACGTTTTGCTTCTAGTCACAGAAGCTTCTTCTTAGTTCTTTAGGTTAGAAAATACACTGTTTTTTTCTGACCTAGAAAACACTGTTACTCAAATTGGAGCGGTCTAAATAAGACCCAGGCTCCTTCCAGGAGGAGGGAACCAAACATTGCCAAAATATTCCCACTCAAGTAGGCAGTTCTTGGTTCTCTCCTCCTGGGAGGAGCCAATCCCTTCACAAACATAAATACTGTAAGATTTTTCAAAGTGGTGATTTTCAACAGCGGGCAAGTACTTTTACTCTTATTGACAACAATCTAACTATAAAATGTATTTGATTTGTCAGAATATCTTTTCACCTGTGAACATTAAGTTACAGCTTATCAAAATATATGATATAAAGCCATATTGCCTCCAGACAAAAAGGATGGATGCCTCAGTTATAAAGCAGTCAGTGATGCATGAAAATATGCCCTGTGCTGCCAAGCCCAATCCCTTATGAGAAGCAGGTCTGAAATAGGCTCTGTGCTCCAATATTCAGCCTGTCTCTGTAACTCCGTGTGGGAAGGTCAGACAAGGCTCTTAGTTTTCTCCAGATCATGTAATCATTGAGTGTCTCCGCGGACACCTCTCTGTTTGTTGTGTAATGCATTTAAACATCGCTCAGCACTGATATCCTTTCTGTCAGACGCTTCACCTCAACTGTGAGAACAACGGTCTGCATATAAGGTTAATCGTTTGAGGGTTAGCTTGTGGATTGATGCTGTTTCACGAATAGCTCAATGCAGTGTACCGTTTTGTTCAATGAAATGGATGGGGGTTCAAATCGTGGCTCCCACAGGTGCACATTGTCATTGTGTCCTTGGGCAACAGAGATAAACTTTTACTCAAACTACAGTCATTGTCTTTTAATCCTTCCTCACAGGTGAAGAACCTGGGTGTGATTTTTGACTCTGAGCTGACTTTTATTCCTCACAATAAGAATATCACAAAGATAGGTTTTTACCATCTAAAGAACATAGCCAGAGTCCGCCCCATTCTCTCTCGGGCCAACACGAAGACGCTAATGCATGCTTTTATCACCAGTCGTATCGACTACTGTAATGCCCTGCTTTCTGGTCTTCCCAAAAAGAGTATCTCAGGTTTACAACTTTTACAAAATTCAGCAGCTCGTGTCCTGATGAAGACCAGGAGGCGGGACCATTGGCTTTTTAGAGTCGCTGCATTGGCTCCCCGTGTGTTCTTTTAATGGTTTTTAAATGTCTTAATGGTCTTGGTCCTTCTTATCTTTCAGAACTGCTTTTACCTTATGAACCTTCATGGCCCCTTCGCTCCTCCGGCAGGGGTCTCCTAGTTATTCCTAAAGTCAACAGAAAGACTCACGGCGAGGCGTCTTTCCAATATTACGGCCCTCGCCTCTGGAATGACCTGAGGAGGAACTCAGGACCGCGCGTGTGTGTGTGTGCACGCGTGCACATGCACCTGTTTGTCTGTTATCTGTAAAGCACTTTGTGATACCTTTCGGTATGAAAAGTGCTTTATAAATAAAGTTTGATTTGATTTGAACACACTTCACCCACCTTGCCTCCAAGGTCTGCGTACACAGGCGTATAATTAAGAGTGTGAAAGGGTGAGTGGATCCTTGCTGTAAAGCGCTTTGTGCCTAATAGATGGGAAAGCCCTGTATAAGTATAACCATTTACCATTAGTTCACGACTACGTTTAAAGTGCATATGACACATTATATAGAGAGATATATTTCAGATATTTAAGATTTTGCTAACAATTGTATCAATCGTTAGCAAAATCTTAACCATTGTTGTGATGTTATAGTTTCACTTCCTTATTGGACACTGGCAGAAAGTGACACAATGAAGGACAAAAATGTTAAACTGCTGCCGTGCCAACCATGTTGAGTCAATGAAAAATGAGTCAAACTGGTATGAACTTTACCTTCTTCTATGTCACTTCCTGTCAGTATAGCTTAAAAAAAATCATATAAAAATAAACTTCATTAAAATTGCTGCTTCACTGAAATATAATGATAATTATGCAACTGATGTCCTGGCAACTGATGTCATCCTTCTAAAGAAGTCATACTTTCAAAAGCATTAAAACCAGTCTGCACTTTGAGCTACGGAAGAAACTTACGAAAGATTTGAACTGCAAAATAGTCATGTCAATAATGTCTTTCAACTGATTTTCATGAGACATTCTTGGCTGTCAAAAATCACAGAAAGGCTGTTCGTTATCTGAGCCTGTTCTCACAAATGTGCATTTCCCGGACCTGCTCTTGTGGGTCTAAGGGTATTTTTTAACCATTTTTCTCGGCTGGTTTGTTTTTGTTTTATTGCTTATAAAACATCACATTATATTGCACCATCAAGTGCTATAGAGCTTTGCTTTCAGGACAGCTGAAATCATATGCATGCTGTAATGGGGTCATAGGACTGACTGATGATAAAACCAGGAAAATAAGACAAAAAACAGTGGTCCTAGTGATAAGGAGATGGAAAATAAACATTGTATCTACAGTAAAAAAATATATATATTTGACAAGTGCAAAACAATTAATAAAACTACTCTATACATTAACCCAGCCAGCAAAGCAATGTGGGCCCCACATGGGCCACAAGTGGGCAAGATGGGTACTGACTGGGCATGGGCTTGTCCAGGGCAAATTTTGAGGGGCCCAGAAAGGTTTGCTAATGTGGGCCCCATATGTGATGCCCACATGGGCTGTGATCTGGGCCCCATATGGGTCTGTTGTTGGTTAAATGGGCATGGGATAAAACTGGGCAAAAATTAATGGGCCCCATATAGTTTAACATACATGGGGCCCAGGTGTAAAGCCCATGTGGGTTGGCTAAATGGGACCTTTATGGGTTCTAAGTGGGCAAACTGGGCATGGGCTAAGGCTGGGATGCCCTATGTAGGGCCCATATAGTTTAACCTGAATAGGCCCCACATGGGCAACCCACATGGGCTAACTATATGGGGCCCATTTAAGGTTCAAGTGGGCTAAACTGACATGGGCTAAGGCTGGGATGCCCTATGTAGGGCCCATATAGTTTAACCTGAATTGGCCCCACATGGGCAACCCACGTGGGCTAACTATATGGGGCCCATTTAAAATTCAAGTGGGCTAAACTGACATGGGCTAAGGCTGGGATGCCCTATGTAGGGCCCCATATAGTTTAACCTGAATTGGCCCCACATGGGCAACCCACGTGGGCTAACTATATGGGGCCCATTTAAAATTCAAGTGGGCTAAACTGACATGGGCTAAGGCTGGGATGCCCTATGTAGGGCCCATATAGTTTAACCTGAATTGGCCCCACATGGGCAACCCACGTGGGCTAACTATATGGGGCCCATTTAAAGTTCAAGTGGGCTAAACTGACATGGGCTAAGGCTGGGATGCCCTATGTAGGGCCCATATAGTTTAACCTGAATTGGCCCCACATGGGCAACCCACGTGGGCTAGCTATATGGGGCCCATTTAAAGTTCGAGTGGGCTAAACTGACATGGGCTAAGGCTGGGATGCCCTATGTAGGGCCCATATAGTTTAACCCGAATAGGCCCCACATGGGCAACCCACATGGGCTAACTATATGGGGCCCATTTAAAGTTCAAGTGAGCTAAACTGACATGGGCTAAGGCTGGGATGCCCTATGTAGGGCCCATATAGTTTAACCTGAATAGGCCCCACATGGGCAACCCACATGGGCTAACTATATGGGGCCCATTTAAAGTTCAAGTGAGCTAAACTGACATGGGCTAAGGCTGGGATGCCCTATGTAGGGCCCATATAGTTTAACCTGAATAGGCCCCACATGGGCAACCCACATGGGCTAACTATATGGGGCCCATTTAAAGTTCAAGTGGGCTAAATAGGTATGGGCTAGACCTGGTATGCCCTATGTAGTGCCCACATAGTTTGACTCGTCTAGGTCCCAGATAAACAACCCAAATCAATCAATCAATCAATCAATCAATCAATCTTTATTTATAGAGCGCTTTTCATACACAGGTGCATCGCAAAGTGCTTGACATTTAAGAATACATTAAAAACATTCTCGCCCATCAAACCCTCCCCATACAGTTATCACAATACACACACACACCTAGTCCCCCTACCCTTTGCTCTACACTCAAACTCACACTCATAATTAAAATCAAGTACATAAGGCTGGGTACAGATGACCAAGGTGAGGAAACCCCATCAGAGGAGCCGTCCTCTCCCGGAGCAGCAGACCAACTGTGGCCGCCCAGGCACCGACACAAGGATCCCCATAGGAGGCGCTGCAGAGACACCGCACCTCCACTTGGGCACCCACAGGACAGCACCCATACAGCCACAGCCTCAGTTTGGTGAGTAGAATTTACTCACCAGTTTGGTGAGTAGAATTTACTCACCAAACTGAGGCCTGCAGTTGTATTAATGGCCGGACTGGGGATTTTTTATAGTGAAAAAGTATACTGGCATCATTTAGATTTCATATTGGATAATAGACTGAAGAAGAGAAATTGAATAGTTATCAGTTAAACAAAAGCACAACTTTCTAACGGTTAACTTTGTCGACAATAGCGGCATCGAAGGATGGGTTAAATGCAGACAAATCAGTGTAAACGAAAATCAAAACCTAAACCTCTGTTTAGGAGTTTTAATGTGCTGCACACACATCATCATTGGCACAACAAAATCACACAATGCCAGTCTAGTGATGTGTACATGTGCCTCTGCCAGTATGCTGTTCTCTCATACACTGCACAGGGCTTAGTCTCCTTCATGATGAGACTGTAGGCACACTATAGAGCAGGGGTCACCAACCTTTTTTCAGCTGTGGGCTACTTCAAGAAAAAAAAAGCTACCTAAAGACTTAAACATACACTGTTTATTTATAGGATATTGACCACATATTATATCGAAATAGCTTCATTTGAAAGTCGTACTGAGTCCCAAGAACAGAAATAACTGTATTTTTAAGAATCAGATTGAAGAAAATTAATTGTTTTACACCTTAGAAAGAAGAGTCTCAAGGGTTACTGGGCATGCACCAAAGGGCACAACGTTGGTGACCCCTGCTATAGAGAGTAGTTTAACACACATGTTTGGTTGGTAACAGAGAAAAATGCCTCATCAACACACTGAGGTAACTATTGCTCCTTGTGCCAGATTTTCTCCATGGATTGATATGTAAGATTGTTGTTACTTTATTAATCCCCGTTAGGGGTAATTCGTTTTCTGCATTTGACCCATCTTCAATGCCACTCTGCATAGGGCAACCTATGGGGTGGTTAGAAACATTTGGCTGGAGGATTAACCTGTTGTACATATGTTAGTGGTAGAGGGAACCAGGGTACTAGGAGGAAACCTATATCCAGGGATTGAACTCCGGACATTGTAACTGAAGTATGAGCGCTAAGCCACCATGTCTCCCCATTTCATAAAGTGCATTGTTGTCCCATTTTGGCGATGACATCTCCGCAGCACTACCTGAGTTACTCCATTATCAAACCCTGAAAGTAATGAATAGTTGAGAAAAGATATTTCCTAAATGTGCTTACAAACCCTCATGCACAACCATGGACCATTGTTATTTAATCTCAGTGTCCATATATTGTATATTTATATATATTTTTTACCTTTATTTAACAGGAAAGTCCCGCTGATGAGGAAATAGAGAGCTATTGAACACATTTGTAGTGGTAGGGAAAAACCAGAGAACCTGCAGGAAACTTACGCAGACATGTGTAGAACATGCATAGTTCACACAGAAAGGCCCCAGCCCATCAGTGTTTGTTATTTCATTCACAGATATGTTTACAACGTATGACAAATGGTGTTTACACTACTAAAATAAAATAATACGATTATCAAAGCTAGTAGCCTACCTATACAATTGACACCAATTTCCCAGTATTTCTCCGAAAGATTGGTTTAGTTTCCATTACTTAGTGGGCCAAATAATATACTCAATAAATAGCATTATAGCCAAAAGTAATTTTGGCATGGCTTTTTAAATGTGTTTTTGTAGGCCTAAGAAAACATAAAAAGAAAATTAGCAATGCAATTCTTCTCATATTTGTGTTAGTAATCTACAGGAAATGTTTCTAATTGATATAGATACATTTATTATTATAAATATTATTCTTATTCTTATTAGTATTATTCTTATTATTTTTTTTTTTTTTTGTCGTCGTTTTCATCTCGCCAAAGTGTATGCGGATTACACATTAGAACATGAAAGTGCACTGCGCATTCAGTACTGCCACATTTCAGCCCACTGCTCCCCTTCCACCTACGCCTTCAAAAGTAGAACACCGCTGATGAACCAACATTGTGACGTTCATTACGATGATATCTTACTTTTTTTAAAACTGAATGAATAAATGTCTACACTGTAAACCCGAATGCTATTTGAGGTAATCATTTAAGATGTGAAAAAACTCAAAACTAGCCAAAATCTTCATTCATCTCAAAATGTTTAAGTCCAAAGGGGTGTTTTTTAAGTTTAGTAAGGTTTTATTGCCATTCAGATTAAAATTGTCAGGTTTAGAAAGTTCAAATTATAAGTTTTGAGGCGGGTCTTTTGCGTCATGACATCATGACGCCTGCGTGCCTTGGCTGGAGTGAGGTGTTTGGTTCTGCACAGCCGCAGTGCGCTGCTGTGGGAGTGTCCGTCATTTAACGAAGAGGAGCTTCTACGGCCTGAATAAGGTAATATACTTTATTAATATCCAGTGAAATGATATGTATGATTTCAGTGTGCAGGTAGTTAGAGCCAGGAGAATTGTTTATGCTTCAGATTGTACTGTTTAATCGATAATGCGTAGCGTGAGATCTTTCCCGCTTCTTTTTAAAACTGCAACAGCGACGCACTTCCGCCCGAGTCCGGAGCCAAGTCCGAGTCGTGTTGTCTTTAAAACTCTTACAACTAACCGTGAGGACCTAATTAAATATGCTCGAAGGCTGTTAGCGACCGTGAAGTGCAAGTAACGTTAATATCGCAGTTTTCAGCGCTGCCTCCGCACTTCCGTCTGTGCATCAGCAGCAGCAGCAGCAGCAGCGGGGCGGACAGAGGACAGAGAGCTTTGAGAACTCCGTAACAAGTGTGTTCTTAACTTTAAGAGCATGTTATATTTCTTTGGGCTAATAGAAGAAATTACAATCGTTGTAATTTAAGTAAAAGGGCTTAGCCAAAATAAACTTAGCTTATGGGCCTAAAAAGATTGAGTACAAATGAGCTACAATGGTCCCTGTTTAAGAGAATGTTGAATAAAATTGATTAGGTCATTGTCCAAAGTAGTAAAAAAAAAAAAATGTTTTTATTTATTGGCCAAATTGCCCAACCCTAATTTGTTTTTTGTAATGCAGGTTAACAAGTACCAGACAAGAAAGGAAATTGTAGCAGAAAATAAAGGTGAGACCATACACTTGCTGATTATATGATCCTATTTTACACAATTGGTTTATTGCATTTTTGTTGTGTGTTTTTTTTTTATCCTGGATTTTGTGCCAACCAGACAACACACTTTTCCAATTCTTTGCAAAAATGTCTTGTACAGCTCTCTGGATCATAGAAACACTTAAACCACAGAAAATGCTGATCCGCCCCACTACAAAAAAACTAAACATAACAAATATTGCACTCTTTCAGATCAACAGGCAGATCACTTAACTATTTTAATTACAGGTAACAGAAATGATAACGTTTGTTCTGAATGAGATGTGCTCTGAGACTCTTCTTCATTTACAAATATGCATCTCTGATTGGAACGATATGGAATGTGATGAATGATTGGCTGTGAGAAAAGTCCCCGACGTTCCTGTCTTTGGGCAGAAAGTAGGCGTAGCTGTTTAGTTGCATTTGCAACATTTTGTGAGACATTTATGTTGGACATTTTTTAATGTCCAGCATAATTAATTAAACACAAAGTTAAATTAAACAGAAAGTACAGTTTCTTTAGGTGTTTGATTTGTCACTGTCACACCTGGGAATTGGGGCAATTCTTTACTTTGTCCTTTTCACCTAGATGATCCCAGCTCCCACAGGTGCATGCTGCTGTTGTGCCCTTGAGCAAGACACATTCCCCACCTTGTCTCCAGTGTCGTCTGCACACGCTGGAGTATGAATCAGAGTAAATAAGTGCCTCATGTAGGTTGAACAGCGCAATCAAGACCATTTACCGTGGTTTATGATAAATGTTCTAATTCTGTCATGGACACCTAGAGTAATAACAAATGTTTCTTTTTATCTAGAGAATCAACTCTACAAATTCCGTCTTACTAATTCTTGGAATTCTTGGATATGCACAACGAAGAAGGTAAAGTGAGTAACTATTGCCATAGTTGTGTTAAGGTGAAGTGTCCTGACTTCAGTATCCTGTTTGTCCATTTTACAAATACAGGAGGAGGTGCTGTGACCTAGAGGCCTGTGTGAGGATGAAGACGAGGCTTTCCAGTGTCCACCAGTATGTCGGACAGTATGTGGAAATGGAGAATGCAGAGAAAAGAAGCACGCACTGTGAAAATGACTTGGCTAATCAGCCAGAATGTAAGTAGATTTGAGTCAGGTTTCACTCTGTACCTCTCATCTCTTACTGAAGTATTTACAAATGTTTATGTTCTTAAATGTTTTTGTTTCAGTAGACCTGAGGCCGATGGGATCTCGTGCTCTAACATTAGAAGCTCCGCGCGAATTAGGATGAGAAGCACTCCCTGACAGACTTTCAGCTTTTCGCTTTAAAAGTGAGTAAATCTAATGCACTGGCGAAAGTAAATTTGTCAACTTTACTGAAGCATTTACAGGTGAAACTCAGGGAAATTAGAATATCGTTCAAATTTATTTATGTAATTCAACTTAAACTGTGAAACTTAATATATGATATAGACTCATGTCTGTGTTTGTTATAATTTTGATGATTATGACTTACAGTCCATTTTCAAAATATTCTAATTTTCTGATATTTTTAAATAAGGGTTTTTATATACTGAGTAATAATAATCAAAATTATAACAAACAAAGGCTATACATAACTCACTTTGCATGATGAGTCTATATCGTATATTGGTTTCAGTTTAAGTTGAATTGCAGAAATAAATGCACATTGAACAATATCCTGATTCACTTGTAAAATTGTAATTGTTTAGGGTTAGGTTGTGGTTGCATTTCCATGCAAATTTGTTTCAGATAATTTTTGAGTGTGCAACTAGACAAGCTTAATTAAATGTAGGAAGCACAAACTGTCGCCTAAAGTAGTGGTTCCCAACCTGGAGTGGGGGTGCCTGGGATTGCAAGGGGGGGCCCAGGGTCAGATCATAAATTATATTATTTGAGCAAATGATGGTAAAAATAAACGTACTTACTTATTAGCAACTATTTGGATGTTTTCATAACATTTGTGGACAAAATGCTACCATTAAAAAACTTTGCTGTTACTCTGTTAATGTAAAAGAGTTTTGTGTTCATTGTTCATCTGTTTGCTCAGATCATTTTACAGAATAAGAAGCCTAAGAGTGTATTGGGTGCAGGCTGACTTAAAGCTCGTTTAAACTTGGTAAGTGCTAAATGCCATCCTTTCCACTTTTACTTTTAATGCTACTTATTTCTTTATTTGGGGGGTTGATGTAAATTGTAGTTTTTTTGGTTTATTGTTTTATTACAAAGTAACTGACTGCATTTTCCTGATTTGAGGTGCTAGCTGAGTGACTCTTCATTTGACAATCTACCAGTGATGAACTGTCCACCATGTTGTATGTTTTTGGAAGAAAAAAAAACAAGGTAAGGGTACATGTATCGCTTAGCTCTCCATCTCCTGTAAGCCTGACATCTGTATACTCTACTAAATCGGGTCCTAGGAGGTCTGGTCCTTGTCCTTGATGAAATCAACATTTTACTCTAAGTATTGACTGTCTGCAGCTCAATAAAATATGTGCATGCATTTCATTATTTTAGAGCACGAAGCGCAGTTTAGTAAAAAAGTTAATTTATTTTTTGTAATTCAACTTAAAATGTGAAACTAGATATATAGACTCATTGCATGCAAAATGACATGTTAAGCCTGTATTGGTTATGATATTGATGATGGTTTACAGCTTAGGTCCAAATTCAAAATCTCAGAAGATTAGAATATTACATGAAATCAATGAACAATGTATTTTAAACAGAAATGTGTGCCCTCTGAAAACTATAATCATGACTGCCTTAATGCAGCGTGGCATGGATGCTCTCGGCCTGTGGCACTGCTGAGGTGTTATGGAAGACCAGGATGCTTCAATAGCTCCTTCAGCTCTTCTGCATTGTTCGGTCTCATGTCTCTCATCTTTCTTTTGGGCGGCACAGTAGTACAGCGGTTAGCACTCGTTCTTCACAGTTAGAAGGTCCGGGTTCGATTCGCACCAGGGATGGGGCCTTTCTGTGTGAAGTTCACATTTTAAGTTGAATTACAGAAGTAAATGAACTTTTTTTCTCACTGTCTGACATGAAACCAGAATTAACTTCTATTTTTTATTTTTTTGTATATATATATTTTAAGGTCAACTAGAATTTTAATTTTTAGAATTAGAATTTGGTGTAGATGTAATTGATGCAGCAATCCAGTTACAATGAAGAATTTAGTTCTTGATGCTTTGAGGAAGACATTTTTGAAAAAAATAAATAAAAAATATGACCCTACAGATAATACTGTCAGGAGTGACTGACATTAGTGAAAGATGAATTAAGATGTCTTTTCCATTAGTAATATAAACTTTTAAAAATGTGCTTGACATGAACATTGTTTTTGCAGCAGGATACGAAGAATCTTGAGCTGACCAGTCACCTCTGGGTCATCAGTGATGCAGCCGCCAATCCTGCCTACAAAGTATGAACACTTCACACAAGCATAGGAGGACTTCTCTCACAAGGCTTATAATTTTTTACACATCAACTCTTCTAAAGCACTGAACAACCAACTTCAGAAAATCCTTGGTCTGATGATTAAAAGGTATGAAATTGACTTGTTATATTTAAGCAGGTTTTATTGTAAATATGATTGGCAATTGTTTGTTTGCTGGCCTTTTGTTAGTCCCTCCAGGATTTTACGATTTTGTCATCACAACTCTCTTTCAGTTGGCCTGGGACGATACACTTTTGTCATGATTCGATGCGTATCATGATACTCGGGGGCGATCCGAAATGACATTTGACATTCATTGAAGTGCTAAGACTGAAAAGTGCATTGTCACAATATGTAACAAGGTGCTGTGTAACTGTTACTAGAAGACAAACACAAGTATTGCAATACTTGAAAGTATTGGTATTGCAGCAAAAAGTACGCGATCCAAATCCGATCATATATTTCGTCCCAGCCCAAATAAAAGTTATTTTCTTATTACCCTTGGCCTCTTTGGTATAATTTCAGTAGAATTCAAAGAAATGTGTCTTCATGTACAATTATGTTTAAGCTGAACCTTTCATCTTTTGGAAAAGTGTTTTTAGCCCCCAACAATCACAAACGATACCTGCAAAATCCTGGAGGAATTGAAACTATTTTTAAAGGTTGTTACAATGTTCTCATCAAAAACACATCAGGACCTGTGTTTTGAACCACTAGCGTCTGGTCTGAGAGGGCCCACATTGTATATCGTTCATCATAGATTCAGGAAATTAAACTACTGGATAACTGTAGGCATGTACCCATGTAGGCATATGGGGCCCATGTGGGCCTTAAGGTTTTTACCCACTTTGGACCCACATGGAACCCATTCAAAACCCACTTTTAGCCCACATGGGCCAACCTAGATGGGGCCCTCATGGAAACTGCGGACAAACCCACTTGTTACCCATGTGGGCATATGTGGCCCAAGTGGGCCTTATGGTTTTAACACACTTTGGGCCCACATGGAACCCATTCAAAACCCACTTTTAGCCCACATGGGCCAACCTAGATGGGGCCCTCATGGAAACTGCGGACAAACCCACTTGTTACCCATGTGGGCATATGGGGCCCAAGTGGGCCTTATGGTTTTAACCCACTTTGGGCCCACATGGAACCCATTCAAAACCCACTTTTAGCCCACATGGGCCAACCTTGATGGGGCCCTCATGGACACTGCGGACAAACCCACTTGTTACCCATGTGGGCATATGGGGCCCAAGTGGGCCTTATGGTTTTAACCCACTTTGGGCCCACATGGAACCCATTCAAAACCCACTTTTAGCCCACATGGGCCAACCTAGATGGGGCCCTCATGGACACTGCGGACAAACCCACTTGTTACCCATGTGGGCATATGGGGCCCAAGTGGGCCTTATGGTTTTAACCCACTTTGGGCCCACATGAAACCCATTCAAAACCCACTTTTAGCCCACATGGGCCAACCTAGATGGGGCCCTCATGGAAACTGCGGACAAACCCACTTGTTACCCATGTGGGCATATGGGGCCCAAGTGGGCCTTATGGTTTTAACCCACTTTGGGCCCACATGGAACCCATTCAAAACCCACTTTTAGCCCACATGGGCCAACCTAGATGGGGCCCTCATGGACACTGCGGACAAACCCACTTGTTACCCATGTGGGCATATGGGGCCCAAGTGGGCCTTATGGTTTTAACCCACTTTGGGCCCACATGGAACCCATTCAAAACCCACTTTTAGCCCACATGGGCCAACCTAGATGGGGCCCTCATGGAAAATGCGGACAAACCCACTTGTTATACCCATGTGGGCATATGGGGCCCAAGTGGGCCTTATGGTTTTAACCCACTTTGGGCCCACATGGAACCCATTCAAAACCCACTTTTAGCCCACATGGGCAAAACCATATAGGGCCCTCATGGAAACCGCGGACAAACCCACTTATTGCCCATGTGGGCAAACCCATGTGGGGCCCTCATTGCTTTGCTGGCTGGGAATATTAGTGAGGTTGTCACGGCAACGGTACACATTTTCCCAGAGGCTTAGAGGGACATGGATGGGCTCATTTTAAAGCCCCAACCCTGTTCTTCCCAACGCAATAAAAAATAAGTCTCTACGTCATTAACTCCAAGAGATATTCGCTAAAGTCTGCGAGGTGAGCGACCATGTCGGCCCTGACATGGTAGACCTGGATGGGTTTTAACCTCTTTGTTATCTCAGCATATTGGCAATTAGCATATTTACATTATAGTGAAATGATTGCAATAGCAAAGTGATTACAAATCTCTTATTTATTTTTGAAAAGAATGCCTTTGAATTTGCACTAGATTTACAAATAGTAATTGTCACACTTTTCCTCCCGTAAAGGTTGATTATGTGGATTGTCACAATTTTCGTATAACAAAGAGGTTAAAATTTGGCGCCCCTCTTGGGGCGCCAAATGCTACAAGGTTTTGTAGCATCTTGGAAATTACACCTTTCCAGTAGTCAGATTTTGGTAGACTTTTAGTATGTTAATAAGCACACCTGATACTACAGAAAACCATTGAAAAAGCTTTTGTAGCAATTTTTTGGGGTTAGGTGTTTTTTTTGTTCATAAATGCAGCCGCCTAAACAGCAAACAACATTTCTTATGGTTTTCTTTTAAAAATGCCACTCTGTCATAAAGGCCAGATTTGTGCAGTGTACGACTAATAGTTGTTCTGTGTACAGGTCCCCCCACCTGAGCTGTAGCTCTCTGTAGTTCATCCAGGGTCATCATAGGCTTCTTGGTAACAGCTGTGGTCAGTGCTGTCCTTGTTCGGTCAGTAAGTTGAGGACGGCCGGGTCTACATCTTTGAGAGATGTTCAACGCTTTGGAAATCTTTTTATAACCTAACACAGCTTTCTTCAATGAAGGTACTTGAGTCATCTTCTGTACTCAGTAGTTGAAGTCTTCGAACGTTTCCCCTCTCATCTAAAAGGCTTTGTCAGCGACAAAAGTCCCGCTAAGATATAGACCAACAGGGATGGACAAGAAGATGGACAACTCCTGTACGACTGAGAACTTACACAGACATCTAACACAGCTTTATACTTTTCAATACATTTATCCCAGATTTCAATTCAATATTTTTATGTTTATGGTCCATAGCATCGCAAAATGTTGAAAAGTTAAAGGGGGGCCAATACTTATGCAACCCACTGTATTGTCACTTTTCTGTTACTGTTTTGTTGCTCTTTTGTTGCAATGTCATCCTCGTTTTTGTCTCATTTTTGTCCATATCAAGAAGCTTTTAGATTTGGGTAAAGCCAACCCGGAAAAAATGTGCTCGGATCAGGTGGGGCTTAAGAGGGTAATTAATGAAGTTGTAGGTAATTGAACAACAGTAAAAAGCAAGAATCATTGCCCTCACTTGGTCACACCTATATTTATGACATATAACTAGGATTTGTCCTCATCTAAGAGTGGTAGATGGGTTGACAACAGCTGAAAACATCTGTGTCTGTAATGTTTGCTGGATAAACGAACAATTCATTGAACAGACAAAACAAACTCTGAAAAGGAATTGCTTCTTCTGCTTTTCATACCTGTATATGGCCAGCCCTGTGAGGCAACTCCTGTTGTGATATTGGGCTCTACGAAAAAAAACTTGATTGATAGGTTCCATGGTAATGCTCGGTTGGAAAGGTAGAAGGTTAACGTTTCTCCAATTATTTAGCTGAAATCTGGTGCAGTGCATCTCTGTGTATCTTGGGTCAGCCTCCCTATGCTCCGTATTCTGAGTTTTCGCTCACGACTTCTGGACGTCACTTTTATGTACCTTTTAGAAAATGAATCGTTTCCCCAACTCATTTGTCCCCTCTGCCACTGAACTGTTGAATTGTGAAGGGAATGTGTTTATTAAGTAACATTTGAATTTTAATGGGACTATTGTTTATCTTGAGCCTTTACTCTTGTCTGAATTGTTGGGAGTGACACACAATGACTGTGATGTGTTTGTGGAACATTCTGAGGTTTGCTGCAAATGAATTGCCCCTTGGGATTCATAACGTTTTCTGAACCTGAATCTGTGTCCATGAGTTTTATTTCACCGCACATTGACCCTTGAATAAAGATTAAAGTTAAGTACAACTGTGGAAACAAAAGGAGCTGTCAAATTTGTCAAAAGATGAAAAACAAGTCATCTCCAGTGAATGTCATATGCTTTTCAATATGCAGCCCTTGATAAGAAAAGTTTGGATACTTAAAAGGTAGACAGTTACGTCTTGTTTGCTGAAGGTGCCTCCTGGAGCTGTCCATGGTAGCTGCTGTGCTTGGCCATCTTTAAATACAGCTTAAATTTCAATATTAAACGTTGAATGACGATCATTTTGAAGAATTTACCATTACCATAATGGCCGTCCAAACTGTACAACTCTTAATGTGTTATTATTAGCAGGCTGTTTGCGCTGATCAATCAAATGATAAGGACAGAGCATGGCTTTATCTATGAGGTTTTTGAGAAATCTTTTCCTATTTTGTGATTACCGCCGCAGTCAGCAATCCCCAGCTTGGAGACAAAACAAAGCCATTCTTAATTTCCAGCAGTTACAAATGCCAGAACCCAAGGCACATGGAGGAGGCAGATAAAGTTGTTATTGGCAAATGTCCTTGGTGCGCGGCGAGTGAGTGCTCCGTAATCCTGCTGTGTTATTAGTCTCCTGGGACCCCGGGTGTGTGCGCTACTATCACAGGCTGGGCCCATGCAGATAACACTATAGCACCATTCACCCTCACATCTACTCATAGCTAAACTGACTGCAATTATCAGGACTAAGAGGCTTATTATTGCCCCTTTTATTTACTCATACACAGACACACAAGTTTGCATTGACGGGAAATGTCGGACGTTCCCTGACTAAACCCGTTGGAAGGGCGGCATTGATCTCTAGCACTTCCCCTAAGTCTTAATTGACCCACGCCGTCAGGTATTGTATATTGTGCATTTTCCACGGGTCAGTCATAAAAGGTACTGGGTTAATACAGATCTTTATTGGTGTCAGAGCCTATAGTTAGCACGCCAAGGTTACTTTCCCACATGAGTTCAAACTACTAATTGTCAACTCGGCAGAAAAAAGAACAGGACTGACAAGGGTTCACGCAACAGTATGAAGTTGTCTCTATATAAATGGAGAGTGTTGCATGATTGGTAGAAAATACATTCGGCGGGTGTGTACCATGTCCTTAAAAAAAGGCAAAACAATTCAACAGTATGCAACTCAAACCGCAAAACAAGTTCCATTGAACATGAACATACCTAATTGACAAAAAAATGTGGACCTCAAAAGTTTGGTCACTGAGCTTTTAAAATGGATGCCTGAACTAATCTGGACTTGATTGGGGACAAATGCCAGGATTTTTAATATTCTAGTCAGAGAAAGCATTTTTTGCATGCTGGTTTTAGCCATTGGGTAAGTTAGTGCAAATTTTCCTTCAAGTGTTGGGTTGGTCCTGAGCCGCTGCGACTGTGGGCCAACCTGACTGGCATGTTTTTGGAGGTCAGGGAAACTGTGCACCGCCTCCTGGGTTTGTTTCAGAGCGTGGTGTCCTGCACTGGTCAGCTCCTCCACCTCCTCCCGCCTCTTCCTCCTGCGCAGCTCCCTCCACGACACAACAGTCCTTCGCCATCTTCTATCAGATGAATATAAACTGTCTTATTCTCCAGTGAACGAACATTAGTCAGAACAACAGTAGGGATAATGGGATACAAGATGTATGTGGCTTAGCTGCGAGTCTTTCCCAGACACCGCCTCGTTTGTCCCTTTTTGTTTCCTGTAGCGCCTCTTGAGACACCTCAACTATGCTGCAGGTGTAGGGGGCTCTTGGTGCCTCTTTAGTGTTTCAGGAGAAATGTGTAGGTCTCAAATGTTTTTTACCCCTGATCAGGGCTCTAGGGTTAGGGGTTCAGGGTTAAGGTTGTGATTAGGGTTATCCATCCATCCATTTTCTTCCACTTTTCCGTTGCCTGGTCGTGGGGGCAGGCATTGGAGCTACCCAAATCACTTTGCACCAACCCCTATGGCTCCTCCTGCAGGTGGTGGGTCCACAGAAGGACGGCCTTATGGTTCTAACCGGGCCTGTTGGTCTCTCATAAGGGGCTTCTGAACCGCTCTTTGTCTGACCCGTCACCTAGGACCTGTTTGCCATAGGAGACCCTACCAGGGGCACGAAGCCCCCGACAACAGAGCCCCCAGGATCATTCGGGTGCTCAAACCCCCCCACCACCTTAACGTGGTGGGGGGGTTAGGGACGGCAGATGTCATGTAAGTTTCACTAAAACATAGAATATCATAAACACACTTTTAGAAACTAGAAGGTCTTGGCTTACAGTTTAGGTATCACACTGACATATAGGCTGTAAGCTCTCCTGTCAATATGTGTTGTGATTTGGATATGCATAACTCTAACCCTAAACCCTAAGGACTAACACCTCAACACAATGTTGTTGTACGGTAGTAAAATGACACATAAAGCACTTACTTACTTTTTGTAAGTTGGCGGGTAACAGGTAAAAAAAGCTGCTTTCTTCAGGACCATTATGAACTCTCTGCAGTAAAAAAGTAGGCAAATATACAGGTATTCAGCGGTGGCAGGAAGAAGGCAGAGTAGGGTTAAGATAAAAAAAAAAAATGCTGCAAAATGTTATGGTTGTCATTTACAAAATTAAAATGTCTGTGTGACATTCTTTTGCATACCACATGTAGAGTATTGTAGAGTAATCCTCTTCTGTTTTATACACTTAGCTTCTTAAAAAACAAACAACCATGCCCCCAGAGTCATCTAGTGAAAAACGACACAGTGGTGAGAGGCAGGCTGCCAGTTGACAGAGGCAAACAGGTGAGCCTCGACCCACTCCATCAGAGGGGTCAGCTGGGGTCAGTGCTGCTGGCAGTGCCCTAAACCTCCCTTTGCCCAGGGAATATAAAGTGTCTGTCAGCCAAATGTGGTCTGAGGGCAACAAAACAAAAAATATCATCATGTCCCATCTGTATTCTCAGCTTCCAGGGCTTTTCTTGTGAGTCACCCAAGCGGGTTAACTTGGGACCTAATAAAATAGATGCTTACAGTGGGTTCAGAAAGTCATCTTTAAATTATTATTATTATTTATTTTTGCTTTGCAGTGTGACACTAAACTCATCTACATATACTTTATGTTTGGAAGAAATCGCAATGATATTTACTAAATACTTTAAAAACTACCATTTTATAGTGACATAGGGATTTCAATACCAACATTTCTCAATCATAGCTGTGGAGTTTTTGACATTCATAAATGTTTAGGTCGATGCAGTTCGATTCATTGCCCATGATACAAAAAGGTACAGCTCCTCTAGCATGCGTGTGTTTGTATAGTTTTCGGATATAAATTAAATTAGTAATATGGACAAATTATTAAATAAATAGTGCAAGTTGACCATTTTCAGTATCAAAATTTAACACAATAATAAAATAATACATAGAATAGAAATACTTCCTATTTGTGAAAGGAAAAACAAACTACAATATAAGACCTCTAGCAACAACGGTTTATCCTTGCACAAATAGTAAATTGCAAGACTTTATCATAAATGTCTGATTGCCCAGATCGTTTCTGTGTGTGTTTGCACATCCCCACAGCTCTTGAGAGGTGCTTCGTCTCTAAACCTGTCTGCCTGTGAAGTATGGCCAAAGCACTGACTCTCATTTGCATAAAAGGGTTATCTCTGTAATGGGTTATTCATCAAAGATATCGGCGTATTTGGATACAATTTAATGACACGGCGCACATTTGGTAAACTTTATCGAAGATCTGGGTTCGGAGTAGCGTGTGTTGAGTCGACTGCGAGCTGTGGTTTTCTTGACCTTTCCAAAATTAAATCTGTAGTTATTTTTGAATGGGGAATTATTAAAAGCAGCACAGGTCTGGACAGCAGTATGCCTAGAAGCTTAAACATTTGTATGCATAGGACTGAAAATGCAATTCTCTCTAATGTTTTGGCCAATAGGTAGCTCAAAACAACTGTGCTGACCTTTGGAAGTAAACATCTCAGAGCGCTTAAATAAAGTGAAATGGCGTTTTTCTTAAATGCATGTTTTAAAAGTCAGTATGTTAGAAAGGGGCCCATTGTCCATTGTCACACCGACTGTATATTCCAGTCTCTTGGGATATACAGTCACTGTGCATACATTATGCAAAATTAAGGATTTGGCAATTGAGAAAGTTGCTGATACAAGTGTGAAAGATTGTTGAAATATTCATGCAATTAAACTCGACGTGTGACAGTGGAGGAGGTCTACCACGCAAACTATTCACGGCCAGTAACACGGAGTCATGGGACACAAAACCTGTACTTTTTAATAAAAGTTGATATTGTCGTCATTGCTTTGGGTGTACACAAACATTAATGACCCTGTTTAAATTGGACCGGTCTGATACCCACAAGGCTCTCCCCATAGGTGTAATTAGATGTGCAACTGCCAAACCAGCCCCTATAGAGAACCTGCCATGAGTAACGCTTCATCCCCGTGGAAGCCTGAGGGGAGATAATTGGCGTAATGCTCACACCAGTGTTTTTGAGCTAATTAAAGCCGAGGGCAATGGTGGCCAAGTCATACAAACTTCATGACAGATGTCCAACGCTCGCAAGAACATGTTGAGGCCTTTTCAGTTACAGCATTTTATCATTATCCTTGCCTGTGTGGTGATTACAGAATCGTTAAACCAAATTATATAGTGTAGTTTATAGGCAGGCCCAACAATCAAGGACGCTATTTGCCCCAGCACATAGTTGTCATTAATGTTCCGCGTCATTCTACTTTTTACTTTCAGCTATTCATGTGAGTCAACCTTTATAGAGTCGTGACACACTGTTTTTTGTAGGAGAGATGTTGCAGCACTCCGCTTTCTAAAACTTTATGACACCAAGGCTCCACAAAGCCAGCCATACTTCTGTTTCCCCTGCTGGTGTCATTGGTGTCTCATGCCCAATGCCTGCGAGACAACCGTTATTATGCTGACAAATGTTGACACGGCAGGGCTGAGTCTTGTGTGTAGAATTAAGACATGTTTTGCAGATGTTCCTTTACAACGTGATCATTTTACACACACATCAATCTTATGAGGATCACGAGGCTGTCTTGTTACACATTCACAAACCGATACCGATATCGCTATGAAGGGAGTTGGCATGGCCGATAGCCAATATATAGGCCGATATTTTAAGTAATTTAATTAGATTTTTGTCATCTCTCAAATAGCCTTTAGTTACATGTTAATACACATGTATTATTATAGTAAAGGATTCCATCATAGAAATATGTAGAAATATTTCTAATGGAGTGTGGCAAGGCGAGGGTTAACCTCGATTTGATTTTATCTTTAAATGCCACAGCGCCACCCCAGGAGTCTCACCTGGAGATTTAACTTATGCTGACAAAGTACAAGGCACACAGGTTCGTTATGATAGAGAATGACATTCCGGCAAGATTCATATTACAAGATGTTTTCTTTTATTTTACTTTGTAGTATAAACAAAAAGGTATCAGTTTAGATTTACATTTTTCCCATTCTCAAGTTGGCACATTTAGTTTGCGTTTCTTTAAGTACCAGATATTTCCATCACAAATGTCCAGTATTTCAGTACACATAGATACACGTTGTTGTAGTCCCAGTTCGTTGCTCCATGGTGAAGACAAGACAGCAGCTGTGACGAGAATACGGCATGAGTATGTTTAAAAGTTGCGCCAAGCTAAAGGGCTAGCTGCCACTCTTACCTCCCACACAAGCATCGGAAGGTAGAGGGATGTAACCCGAGCATCAGGCACCAGCAGCGCCGACATGCTGAAGTAGGTGGAAAAACTCTGTATTAGGACTCAACATTAAACGCATTAATTTGTGGGTGGATGTTACCTGCGCAGACATGACGGAGCGCTCGAACCGGATGGCCCAGAGACCAGGGGCGGAAGCGAGAGGTCAGAGGGCACGTAACCTACGCAACTTACAGTATACAGTATAGGGCAACGCGATAACACGTAGCCAATAATAAAACAAACAATTTACGTGGCAGAGCCTGCCAGCAGGCGATACTGCCACAGGAGGTTGATCGATAGTGTTTTTTTCCAAAGCCGATGTTGATCTGCGTCAGTGTTGAACTCTGACGGCGCTGTACATTCATGTTTAGTAGGTGCTTCAGATGGAGCTTGATTGAAAGACAAAAATCAGTAGATTCCAAAACAACAAATGGTAAGTCTCTATCTCCTATGGTACCGAAATTATATGCAGAAGTCTACAACATAAAACACATCATTGTTTTTTAGCAATTTACACCGGTTGTTCTGATACATCATGTATCACTTGAGGGGATGGTACAGCAGCAGGAATTTGTAAGGCAAGGCAAGGCAAGTTTATTTGTAGAGCACAATTCATACACAAGGCAATTCAAAGTGCTTCACAGTTGCATAAAGTTACAAGAAAACAGATCAAATCAATAAAACATCAACATAAAAATGTATCAATTACAGTAAAAGGCAAGAGTGCAGATAAAATACTTTAAGTTTTCATATGCTCGGGTAAAAAGAGCTGTTTTCAGCCTGGATTTGAACATTGTCAGAGTTGAGGCCCGTCTCACATCCTCATGAAGACTGTTCCAGATTTTAGCTGCATGAAACTGAAACGCAGCCTCACCGTGTTTATTATTGACTCTGGGAACCACCAGGAGACCCCTCCCTGAAGTTCTCAGGGCCCGTTGTGGAACTTAAACACATTTCCTTAAATTATTACAATTTGTCCATTCTAACGGCTGTTTTTTCTGAGCTGAAGACGGCCTACTTAATATCCTCGATAGAAATAAATGTGTTCTTTTCAAACCGGAGTGACGAACACAAAAAGCTGAACATGTCCAGTTTAAACCCCTATGGTAAATTTAGCGGCGTATCCAGTTCAAATGTGCAGTAATTGTGCGGCCGATTATAGCCCTTTATTGCCAGGCTTTTGCAGAGAGTGAGAGAGTCAAAATGAAACACCATTACCTTGCGGTGATTGCATTTTTCTTGTCATCAGTGGGATAATTGTCCACAAGTTCACGATCCCGCTGTAGTGCCGACCAAATTTATTCTGGGAATGAAAATTATGGGAACTCCCACTCAATACGGACAAAGTGTTACTTAATGATTCTGCATAAAAGTGTCTGGAGTTAAATGATGATTAATATTTGGGATTGTTATACATTGCAATCCATTAGCAAAATACAAAAAAGTTCAGAAATGAATAAGATGAATATGAATATGTGAATTCTCGGAAAGTGTGAATTCAGATACAGCTAAATAAAAACAGAATATTTAGAATTAGCCTTCTCAAAAGCTACAGTATGTATAAAATGAAAGACTGGTTTATCTTTAGCTATAGCATTATAGCATTTGTTTAAGGTTAATGAGTCAACGTTATGAGAAGTTTGTTCTTATTCTTGTGACAATAAGAATAAGAGCTGCTGAACCTGCATTTTGGCATGTTTTGGATTCAGTTGTGTCACTTATTTATCTTGATAGTTAGAAGAAAAAAATTGTGTTTTGGCTGAATGTTTGCAAAAATTAGTACACAATTTTAAACAGGTCACTGGTTAATTGTGAGTGGGTTGGTGAGAGTTGGCCCTTGCTATAGCAGCCTCTGTGTACGCTGCATTATATGTCGCTACGACAATACATCAACTATTACAATTTCCTCATATAATAATATGGCTGTCATTGTTCAATCACATAGACATAAGTATTGTCAAGTTAAAATGACTCTTTTGCTTTGCTGTTACTGAGTCAGGGGTGAGCGTGGGACAGTGTTGTTAACAAAGTGATGACGAGAGCAGTGAGCAGCAGACAGGCCCGATCTGCCTCCTGTAGACTTTGAGTGTATATCTCCAGTCCTGATCTCCATTACGCTGTTAAAATGTGTCTGAGAGACGCAAACTCACTGTTATGTCAATGTCAGCCGGCTCAATGCTGATTCATACAGCTGCACAAATCCCAGCTTAACCTCCAGGCAGCGAGACCTCCTCCTGCTGCAAACCACACGTCTCCAAGGACAACCAATATGATGGTGTTGTGATAGCAGTGCAGCACAGCAAACAGGAATGTACCGGCCAGGGCTGATGTAAAGCTGATATAAAGTGGGCACACTGGTTATTATAGACTAGGGTTGGGGTATATGGCAAACAATGCTGCTTCAAAATCTCAATGTATTGAGGGCTTCTATCTCAATTCTATATACAGTTTCTTTCACATTGCAAGTAGGTAAAGGTTGTGTAGCATTGAACAGCTGAATGTGGATAGGGTCTAGTTTTAGTCTGTATTCTTGGTTGATCATCTGTAATCAAAACTGAATTTGTGAAAATGGTTTAACAGAGCATCTATACTACACTTGTACGACTATAACGTACACAATAGCAAAAATGTATTCCTTTTACAGGGGTGCAAATCCTCATTGCAATATCAGCAAATTACTGGCTTTGTTATGATGTGTACCTAAATATGAATTCATGTTTGTGTAATGAAATATGTTTAGACATCATTCCCAGGCTTTTGGTATAGTGTCCAAATGCTGTCCTTTGCATGGTTTCATATAGTGAGATGAGAGTGTGTTTTCTTGAGGAGAGCCTGGTGTGCTGCAATGCACCCCCACCCCAGCCTGACTGCCTGGGCACTAAAAGCTGCAGTGTTCCTGTAAGAAGTCAGTGTTAAGCCACGGGAGGAAGGAGGAGACTGGCAATAGAAGAGGGGAAATTCAGCTGCAAGAGCGTGTGTGCCGCCAAGTGGTATCTGTCTCCGTTTACAAAATCAAACTGTCACAGAGCCAACATTGAGGAGCGCAGAGATTTGTTTATAAATAATCGTATGAATTTTGTTTAACACACAGCACACTGCATCAGAGCGAAGTGCACTTTCTAAACCAACGAAGAGGATGTCGTTTTGGAAGCTACTGCTCTACAGTAATTGAAATGAGTCACATTTAATCGTTTAGCAGCTGGATTTTGATGACACATTACGCTTGTGTCTCAAAACCTGTTTCTGCAAGAGGTATTCTGTGCAGCCCACATAATATAGGTCCTACACAAGGGAACACAATGTAATTATTTAATTGTCCATTCACGCTGCCTGATTTTTCCCCACATTGTCTCTCAACCTGATAACCAGGTCCGACCCTGCGGCTATCAGGCTTAGCTTCTAAAATCAGACTAGATCAGGCATTCACAAGGGGGGAATGCCTTCATCTACTGGTCCCATTGTCGGAGCCGTGAGAGGCCGGCCCAGTCTGCAACCAGGATTCAGAACCATCACTCACGGCAAGATATCTGTCGCAGTTCAATGTAAGATTGTAATTTTTAACAAGGCAAACAGAAACGACTTTATTGTATGTAGTGTATCTGACCCACATTAGCCCCACATGCAATATGTGAGGACAAAACGCAGCCCTAGATCTTCAGCCCTGCCACACCTGTGGAGGAACTGAACGAGCTGTGCCAAATGCGCCATGACGCAACTCACCTCCCCACAACAACAGTGCTCACAATTCACCACTCCCATCTTATGATTGTATACTAGGGTATCGTCATTTTACTCACAACAACGGCGATACCAAAGCACGACTCACCATTGGAGTCTTCATAATGAGTCCTCCTCCATGGCGCATCCATTGACAACTCAATGTACCGTACATACCCTCAATGCATACAATCATATGCATAAAAATCATCATGTGGAATGCCTAATAAGAGAAGTGCAATGCTATACAAGAATTACCTAGCTGCCAATCCTAAAGTTTGCCAATAGACTCAAACTTCTCTACCAAAAAGTTGCAATGAAATGCTCCGGAACGCTAAGCTCTTTTCAACAGCCACCAACTTGCACTTGGGTTATGGTACCATCCCACTTCGAATGGATATTTAGCCTGGAGAAAGATGAATCTTTGATGTGGACTCTGGGCGGCTGGTGGAAGGGCAGCTTTTGAACACTGACAGCTGTTTTTCTGAGTCAGCTCTCGTATGGACCGACCACTCAGAGTTGGACATACAGTGGTACCTCACTCCTGACCTGGGGCAGAATTTCATACATAATTTCAATCACTGATGGAGTCTGACTCGGGAAAGTATAAATTAAAGGCCGAAAAGTCCAAGCCACAGAAGTACTGTAAGTGTATAATATTTACAAAGTTTACCAAAATGTATTCAAGAAGACAAGTTTATTTATATGTTGTTAGGAACAGTAACTAAAACACATTATCGTAGGGTGATGTAAATCCAAGGTTCAATCATGAAAGGCATCACCAAGAGAAATCCTACTTCTAACATTTTGTGCTGAAAGACATCATTTCTTTAAAGGACTTTCAGATTGACATGACACTGGTTTTGTGATAAGAGTTCAAGAGCTGGGTGTAAAATCCCGGCCTGTTGCTCTATTACCGATGTGTATCTTCAAAGCTCTCATGGCGGAATCAAAGACAATGAAAGATGGCCTTCCTCGATAGCGCCAACGTGATTTGAACTACATCGCGTTAATCTGCTTCAACGTGGAATGCGGTTACGATTTTTCTGATGCATATTTGAGAGATTGCCATTTCTGAGTTCAATCTGTCTAGCTTTAATTGTACAATGTTGTACAATGTTGCAAATAGCCTCCTGTGATCATATTTGTTTTGTAAATACAGTTGCATCTGTATTTTCAAAAGGCATTTCTCTAGCAGCAGGCGTGGTTTGTGTTTGGAGCGTCCGCTGTCAATATGGCAAATGATTTTCTTGTAATGAATCAGTTGCTGTTGGGATATTATTTAGAGAAATCCAAAAACGAATAGTTGCTGCTTTATTGGTTCCTTGCTTCAGGTTTGGGCAGAATCCATAACAAAGTGAACATCTAAGAAAAGTAAGAATTGGCATAAATGTACCCACAGTCCATAAGAAACAGTGAATGTGTCAAAGTAATGTCTAGACCAAAGAGTGACAAAAAGGATATACAGGACCTGGATGAAGCTTCCATTGGACCTGATTAAATCTTAGTGCAGTGCTTCTGACTTCTGCTTTCACCGTATGTATTAGATTAACATTATTGTATCTCAACGCGGGTAGGCCAAATAAAAAAGCATTTTGTTCATTTACTTCTTCACAGGTCACTTTACGTAAAAGGTCCCACCAGTCTTCCAGTAAATTCCCTGTTTGAACTTTGGAATTGCTGTTTTATTTGAGAATAAGCCATCTGTTCTATTAATGTAGGATTGGTAGTAAAATGCACTCTCACTACTTGGGCCGATCCATTAAATTTGATTGTCGCTTCATACTGCACACTTCATACAGATCACACACAAAAAAATCTAAAAGGAGGTGTTCAGACTGTAACAAAGTTTTTACTGGGTGGAAATAATTGGACTTGACACATTTCACCTTTCACACTTTTATGCAATTATTTATTAGGGAATATTTTGAGACATATATTGTGCTTTAGTTTGCAATGTAATAATAGGATGGTAAAAATAATAATAAAATATAATCATGATAATAATGCCTTACACTTGTATTGCGCTTTACAAGCCTACCAAGTTTCGCTACACTGTAGTCATTATTCATTCACTTCATACTCAGTGGTGGTAAGCTACTGTTGTAGCCATATCTGCCCTGGGGTAGACTGACAGAAGTGAGGCTACCAGTCTGCGCCATCGGCCCCTCTGACCACCACCAACCATTCACTCACACATTGAATTCTTTCTGGCCTGCTGTACATGTTTTTTTGTGGTAGGAGAAACCGGAGTACCCAGAGGAGGGAGGGAGACACGGGAGAACACGCAAACTCCACACAGAAAGGCTCCACACCGGCTGGGGATCGAACCCGGGACCTTCTAGCTCTGAAGCACAAGCGCTAACTGCTACACCAATGTGCCGCCCAATGGCAGGAGTATTGAGGAATAGTAGTGCTAGTATTTGTATTACCAACATCAGTAATTGTAAACAGGCTCTATCCATATTCCTGTGTGTCCTTGGAAGACACTATGCTTACCATGAGAATCTCTTGTGTGAGAGGCCATTTGAGTAAAATGGCAATGTCTGTATTTTATTCTATTGTAAATACCATTCTACCATAACGTATAATCTCATCTGATCTTGAAAGCTAAGCAGGCATGGGCCTGGTTGATATATGGGTGTGGAATACCAGAGAGCCGGGTTAGGAGTGTGTGAGTGAGAGTGGGTTGGGGTGTCCAATGGTGCAGATTGGAAAAGCTTACATCACCAAGTTTGGAGTGTTTTTGTCTCTTGTTGTAAAGCCTTGAGTCTGTGAAAAGCTCTACTGTACGCAACAATGATTTTCTTGCCATTGCCTATTTGTGTTTTATACGGCAATACAATGCAATTGTGCACCATTCTGTGTCCACTTATAAACAGACATGATGCATCTATATGGAAATAAATGTTCAACATGATCGGGCTTCTGGTTGAGCGCTTACAGATATTACTCGCAGCCATTTCCTTAAATGCTTCTGTCCATAGTCAGCGGGGAGCCATGCATACAACACAGTACAGGGAAGAAAGACTGTAATTACTTATTGACGCAGCTATATTGGTCTTCACACTATGTTGGTTACTCCCTAATGGAAGACCGGACTGGGAAAGTTTAATTATTTTTCAGCATTTAAATTATTGCACTTTTATTTCCCATTTCCAGTCTTTTCATTTGCAAAACCAGCAATCCGTATTAGACACTATATCCCAGAATCAGCACAACACATTTTCAAAACACTGCGTTCTGTTACTTGCACTACGCTGCAAATTAAATGTTTGATATGTTGAAATACCGTCTGGATTACAACGCGTAGGATTAGGCTTAACCAGCTAAGCTCGCCTAATCACAGCACGTTAAACAGGATTGGCAAATGCGCTCAGGTGAAGCTGTTTATCAACACTGTTGCTACAGAAAAATGTTGAAAATATGAAGGCACCCACAGCAGTCGGTGTGACCCAGGGTTAGAGCAATGATACTGTAGGCTACAGCCAAGCCCAAACCATTTATCACTTGCCACTTCGCTATTGCGCTGTGTCACAAACCAGATTACTAAAAGAGGCTAAAACGGATGAGAGGAGTTGAGTCTGTAGGTATTGAACATCAGCTAAGGCACAATCAAAGCAGAAGAGTCTGGTCCTTTCCCGGTATAGCTGTTGGTCAGCAATTCTCAGGTGAATGCTGTGAGCAGAATTATAAATATGAGAGGAAATATTTAACCCCCCCCACACAATACACTCAGAAGGTTAGTTTTATATTTATTTATTTTTTCTGAAGAGTAATCGCTAGATTATATATTAGAATGTATCCATTCTAAAAAGTCCATGTAAAGAAAACTTTGTGTTGCAATTTTCTTTTCAAACGCACACAACGTAACTAATATCAATAAAAGTGGTAGTTCTTGTGTAATTAAAGTAGTAGTTAATACTAGAATCACGTATCATTTTGCTTTCACTTCACAGTTGTCTGTTACTTGTGTGTGAACTTTCAGTAAAAACTTCAAAATAAAATCTTTATGTTTATGGTTGTAAACATGACAAAATGTGCAACAGTTCAAGGTGTATTAGTACTTTCGAGAGGCACTGTAGGTCAATAAGTCAATGCCCACGGCAAACATCTCTACGGGATCTTATCATGTTTAAAGTTACTGACATCTTTCAGTGTGTTGATCCATTTAGGTTTATTAGCTGTGGAGATGGCAGGGTGCATAATGCTCGGTGACAGCTGTGAAATAGAGTCAACCCAGTCCCGCTGCAAGCTACTATTTATCTATAAAGCCTTACAATTTGATGACACAAACATTCAGAGCCGATGACAAGCGCTCTCCTTTTTCATTTTAAACAAAATATCATTTCATGCTGGATTAACTGCGTATTGACCAGGAGAAAGGCAGATAAATCTATGTAGGCACTGTGGAAGCCTTTGGGCAATGAGATCTTCATCAGCTCACCAGGTTTCTGTGCATTAGCAGAGGAGAAGAAAAGTGACTGTGATTTTGACTTGACCCAGGGCTGTCACCGACTTAGAGACATTACTTCTGACATTGCCGCCTCAAGTGCTTCACACACCTCTGATTAAATTCCCCTATTTTACATTTTAATTGCTTTATTACCATGATAGCTCATATTGTAGAAGGGTATAGGTATGAGATCTCTGCCTTGCACCAGGGCGTCAGTGTGGAAGTATTACATTCAGAGAGAAGACACTTTTATACAACACTCATTCATATGTGATGGGTAAGTGGTGGTTCTCCATTCTGATATGTCAACGTGACCAGTATATAACAAAGACTGAATAGAGACAAATAAATTGTCATATTTATAAGTAGATGATTGCTGAAACATTTAAAAAATCTGAACAATGTTATGTACCAAGAAAAACAACCCATCAATTATAATGTCAATGGAGCACAGTCTTTAAGGCTACTCATCTATATAAAGCTGTGACACTACTGCATATGTTGACTCATTATTTTTTCAAATTGCTTATGAAAGAAATGTGTCAGACATTATTTAAATACCTCATGAGACGATACTGTTTTAAATGAGAAATTCAGAAGCACTGTAATGACTTTGCTCATAGATTTACTTTGCCCGAGCATTGGCCATCTGCCAAGGGATCTTCAGGAGCCAACCGACATTTTGTGCAGATGATGAATATAGGTTAAGTTTACAGCCCAGTGGAATGAAACTGTTTCATTGATCCGAGGCAAGAACATTTAATAAGCATAACCTACAAACACATACACCCAACTATTTGAACGTACTGCTTTTTGCCATCGCGGGTGATCCATCACAGAATCTGTTCCAAGTGCAGCTTTCAGGGAGGAGACCCAGGGCCTGGTCCAGCCGACTGAAGGACAGTTTCACCCCAACCTATTGATCACGATGGTTCGAGAGGAACCCAATTTAAATTATTTGTATTCTCCTAGTTGAACTAACAATAAAACTAACTTTAATCTTTTTTCTGTTTTGCCCAAAAGCTCCACCACCGACGCTGTTCCCCATAGTCAAAACTAAACACTTCTTTTATAACCCCTCAGCCGGCAATATTTGTTAATCAGATTTTATATTAGTTTCACAGTCAGACGTCTTCACCAGTTCATGAGTACCACATAACCAGGTTCCCATAATCACTTAACTTCAAAATCTCCACTGCTTTCATATCTGCTAAGTGTCTTATATAGTTTTTTTGCACCGTTTGTAGAATTATGTTGATTGCCTGGGAAGCAGCGTACAAGGCGCGCAGTAGGCAATCATGGCTGACGGCGCAGCATGAGGATGGGATTTTGGAATAAAAAGGCAGCGATTAGCACATACACCTCCACAACAGTGTTCATGATCACCAGCTGCTGGGCGCCGTGCATCTGTCTGTCTCATGCACATCACATGTGCAGCGTGGAGCTCTGTGGCAGGGTGCCCTCTGAAGCCTCCCAGTTATGCCCAGGTTACTGCTCTGCTGACGGGAAGGGCATAATGGACAGATGGCTTGAAAAACCTGGCATCATGGTTTCAATGATTTTAAGCAGCGGTAATAAAGAAGATGATTTATGAACAGTGCATTGGACAGAAAATTATGTTAAAAAGTATTCATATTTGTATTTTATCTATTAATACCTACTATCAATTATCCGTGAGGAAAAATATGGGTTCATCTAAGTATACTATGAATGTGTACTGTTTTGTTTTCTAGATACCTTTTGTTTAGTTACTATTGTTTTACTGTCTTACATATCAAAGATGATTGATCAACAAGGCAGGGACTCATAACTGCCAGTAACAGGCTATTTCTTGTGGAGCCTCAGGTCAGCAGTTTCTGAAGCACTGAGGCCAACCCATTTGGCCCCAAAAATACGGCATCACTTTTACAGACCTTTGCAATCTTCCCGTTCTGTTGCATCAGCAGCAAGATTGTCTTGAGGCATTATGCACAACTGATCGGACAGAGTACATAAGCGATCCTAGGGGTAGGAGTTATTGACAAAAATGAATATCTCGATTTTTTTTTTCAATATCTCGACATCGATATTCAGATGATATTTTTGCAATCCTTCACAGAAATGTGTGCAAACTGTCTAGTTGGTCTTTTGACTTTCTGTATCTGACCTATTATTGTATAGAATTACTAGTACATAAAGATATGATTATTGATTTAAGCATTAGGGCAGGGTGATATGAACAAAAATGAAAACGAAATCACAATAACGATGTATTTTGCGATATAATTTACACCTGACAAATACTTCAAAATCAAAGCCTTTAGACAATAGGGCAAATTAATTTAAAGCTATTTTATTCTATTTATTCATCTAAATCTCTACCTTCATCTGGAAGAACACGGAAGATAAGATAACATAATATTGCTACAATATTAGCAACTTCATCTCCATCACAGTGAAATGCTCCTGTAAGTTCACCAGCCTCTGGGCAGTTTACTTGTGTTTTATTGTCAGGAGACAGAGGATAGACCTGTGAGCGTTTGGGACACGTGCTGACCAGCAACATGAGTAAAATGAATTGTAGTTTCAAAGGATCCAGTTTTCCCTATTTCTCCTTTTCGCGTCTCTCCCGGGGCAGGCAGGCGGGCAGGCAGGCGGGAAAGAGACAGCGAGGGAGACGAACTCACGTGATGTGAAGAAAACAGGTGAGGAGGACATTATTAGCCTTAACCGCGTTTGCATTGTGGTTTTCTTCACCGTGTTGTTAGTTAGCGCCATGCTAAAAGTTAAGAAAGTTAGCTAGCTAGCAAGGCAGTGCTACAACTTGTCCTGAGCCCTTTCCTCGCAAATATGAGCGACTCAAGTGACAAACTTAATTCATATCATTAGATTCTTAATCTCTGTAATCGCTCCACGCTGCCATGTTGTTTTGACAGTGTTACGCCGCGGAGGGGGCGGCTGTCTTAAGTCCGCAAAAGCTGTGGTGAAAAAAAACAAAACATGTTTGGGGGGTTGGATTGTACAAATTATGAAATATTCTATACCCCAATTTTGTATATCGTCCAGACATCAATTTCGATATTATCGTCTAAACGATATATCTCCCACATTTAAGCGATCGTCACTATTATATATTTTTAAAGTGTAGTTTGTGTGTTTGAGTTTAACAGGTTGCAAGTTTGTATTAGTCCCCAAAACCTTTGGCAGATCATTTGATGCTTCGAATTAAGACAAAACATAGACACACTGTATAAGTAGCATCTTAATTTGAGGTATAATATTCCAAGTTCTCAGCCGTGCAGTAGTTTTGTTGTTTAATATTGGGTCGCTTTAGTGTTGACTCTCATTCTCTAGTGTCACTAAATGTAAAGGCAAAGTGCTTTTGTCATTATACAATCGTGCAACTAAAATGTAGTGACCAAGACATAGTCACACTGATTGCAGTATTTTTTCGGATCTTTTTAGAGTGATAGGCAACAGTATTATTTTGCACATTATGTGTCTAATGTAACAAACGCCAACTACTTGATCCTCACTTATTATCCCAAACGATCCTGTGCCATTCAAGTATTTTGTTACATTGGGTAAGAGACTTTCCAGCCTTATTGTAAAAGTCTGAAATGGGCAATAATTAGAAGCCCTCATAAAGAGGTATTTTGTAAACCCAATGCACTGACTCTTCAGACTTGAGATCTTTGCTAAAAAACAAAAAACAAAATCACTGATCACTCTTTAATTTTCATTAAATATTTTAAACACACTAAATGTCTCTATATCTTTACGCTTTTATTAACTATTGTCAAACCACATTCACAGAGCTGGAGATAGGACACTAATTAATTCATGGAATTCCAAATGTGTATAATTTTGCGAACTTTACCTCCCCACTTCAAAAACAGAAATTTCCTTTTAGATGTATTAATAATAAATGGATTGGGAAAGTCTCTCTGCCTTGACTCCAGAGACTCGAGACAGTGTTCTTTTGCTGGAAAAATTTAGAAAATTGTTGGCATCGCTCAGCCCTGGGTCAAACTCATCAACACGCGGTGCATTGATGAAGAGGAATCAGAATGCTAATGGCCGTGTCCGTGACTCGCTCACACAGACTTAACTTATCTGATCACTGAAGATCACTCTGACAGGCATCATTGTCTATGTCCCATTGACTCTCTCTTTACAGTTGTAGATGAAATTTAAAATCAAGAGACTTGTAATGTGAGTCATATTTGTTTTGTTGCTGTATTTACATGGGATGGTTGTTGTGGCCTGTACAGAGCATTTCTCATTACAGAGGGTACTAGTAGGGAGGTTGAGTTTATTCAAAGGTAAAGTTACATGAAGAGTAGCCATTTTCCTTGTCGACAACACATTCTGAGTGCTTTTTACTGTGATTGAATTTTCAGAAAAGCCAAGTCAAAAACTGAAGGAAAGGAGCTAAAAGACAAGTAAGGAAAGCTAATGTGTCTAATGTAATGCTAACTTCAGCTAAAGCTAAATGCTATCGATTGTCAAAATTACCTCCAACATGATATGAAATATTAAATCACGTATGACATACCCGTTTCAATGGGCTGTCTTCTTGATACCCTGGCAAATCAGAAGCCAGCAGTCTGTTCACGTCACACAGTTTTATCAGCCTGGCTCGCTTTGGCCCAAGGAGGAAGGCGGTTCCAAAATGAGTCAATTGGCCATGGTCTGAAACGCTAATGTAACCGGTATGTAACCCTGGTATAAAGTAATAAACAGAAAAACGTATGGTTAAAAGAAGTTGTTGTTGGGCCAATTGGCTAGGTTTGTACAGGAGGGTAAGTACAATGTAAAAGAGGTAATGCATAAGAATGAGTGGAGCCACTGGTAAAAGTTTAGATTGAAATATATAAAAATGTTCACAACACACATTGAATTACAGTCAGTATTTACAAAACATAAAAGTACACTTCAAAAATTGTCCCCTATCTGAGCTCAGATGTTTGTTTTAGTCTGGCCGGCTCAATAGTCAGTTTTAGTCAAGTCAGAGTGGTCTTTGGTGGTGGTGCGGTACCGTCATACCGCACAGTTGCAACAGTTCGTGGTGGGAGAACGACCGGTTCCCCAGCCAAGGTTCGATTTGGTTCAAGTGGCTCGCCATCTCCCTCGTCAGGAAGAATTCCAGTTCCCAAGGTCCAGCATAACTGCACTACTGCAGTCTACCCCAGGGCAGCTGTGGCTACAATAGTATCTTACTACCACCAAGTATGGTGTGAATAGTCCAATGTAAAGCGAGTGGAAGAAGGCTAACAGACACCAGCAAACATATGAAAACAGGCCAATTATTGTAACCGGGGTGGTGGTAGCTTTCTGTAACCATCACTGTTAACAGGTAAATATGAACACAGAAGCAGATTTCACACTTTAAATATCAACATTTATTTGTTCATGTTTCTCTTTTTGTAGTTTTAGTTTAATTTCCTACAGATAAAGTCCATAATTTGTTACAGTTTTCATAACAGAAGTCCGTTGTACATTTTTAAACCATCCGACCTCACAGAAACCCCACAGAGCTGCACAGGACGGCACTAACATATAACTTAGAGAATATAGATAGCTAAGACTTGAGAGACCCAGCTCGCTTGGGCCTAAGATCTAAACTCTACGGATATATATATGACAAGTTTCCAGAGAGTATCAAAACACCTCAATGACAATGCATTGGTGTGGATCTGTTCCATGACAACTGTCAATGGCACATACTACCTAAAGTCCACAGACTATGTTAGACCTTGTGTCTTGTGTCTGAGGAATGCCCACTGCTGGAGACACTGCAGAGGCCAATGAAGCGTGTGATCTCCCCCTAAGGTGCTGTGTCACATGGCTATTAATAGGCTTAGGACCTTGCCTTCATTCTCCGCCAGGGCCAGACCAAGTAAAAATAAAAGGCTAAAATGAATGAATAGTTTTGCATAAACGTCCTTAAAGGTTGTTAACATCTGAGGATTGTGTCATGCCTTCACACTTTGCAGAGAGATTTTACTGCGGCTTTAATGATAGAGTTTTACTAGACCTATCGACACACTACTATGCGATGCCTCAGGAATGTCACGTCTGTTTTGTATTGGCCATATGATGTCTATATGTCTGACATCTGTTACACATTTTAATATGGCAGAAGTAGCCGACGGCACCGCTCCACATGTGCGGGTCCTAAACTTTCCTTTGTCTCCCCTGTTATTAAGAGCATAAGTTATTTCCACACAAGCTGTTTACCGACAACAGCAGCCTGACACAACCACATACGCAAATGTTTGCTTTTAATTTTCACTATCAGTAAAACAACAGGAACCAGGTACCTGGGTAATAGTTTTTGGTCTAAAAATGTGCAAAAGATTCAACTGAGGGAAGCATACAACAACCTGCAGAAAAGTACTGTTAAATAGTCAATTAAACGCTCAAACATAAATAGGAGCACAAGTATTATCATAATTGGTCTGCTTTTAAAGTGTCCATTATCATACAGCTGAGGACACTAAGTCTGACTCCTCATTAAAAATCTATTGACATTAATTTGACTATTATTGAAACATTCACCTCTGACAATGTTGCAACATTAAGCAACACATTTTTCTTTCTTTATGGACAGATTCAGACAATTTGTTAAGGAGGGAATAACAGGAGCATAAGGGAATTTACAGAAAATGTGCAGTGGGAAAAAAAAACGTGTCGTGAAAATGAACATTATTCAGTGTTGCCCCACAGCGCTTCTTTCAAACGCCACTGAGTTTCCTCCCCCACCTCAGTCCTGTTTTGGAGCCTGTCCAACAGCGGATGTTTGCATATCACCGACCCCAACCCACGCAACATCACTTACCTCAGCCTCAAGCATATCAAGGTCAGGAGGAGGCACAGGTTTAGCGCAACATCACTGTCTCTTCTGTAGCTATTTAAAACAAAACCAACCTTGAACAGACGCATCATAAAGTGCCAGTAAATGTCATCTTCTGTGCCGTCATTCCTCACAAATGGATGGGAAAGTGGCCCCATGAGAGAACGTGCAGTAAGACAACACAATACACTTGGTCTTCTTCTCATAAAGGCAGATTACAAGCATTTGCTAAATGGTTTTGTGTATAGATGCCACTCATCAGGTCCAATCATATTACCATATTGTTTTAGTCCAGTCATCATTTTGGGGTAGTAGAAGTACATTAAATGTGAAATATGTGTATCCAGCAATGATTCTATTAAGTTATTGCAGGACTCTGATCTCCTTTTACCAAACAGATCTAGGGCCTAAAAGAGGTTTCTGAGAAACACACACTTTATGTATGTGCTTTGCCTTAACTTAACCTGATTGTAATTTCGCGTATCTTCTTTTATTAGGCGCTTTGTGATGCCTTGTGTACGAAATGTGTGGTATAAATGAAGTTGCCTTGCCTAAACATTCAACAAACAGGAAGTAAATATAACTGTGCTTATTAATGGCAAATATTGCTAAACCAGTTTGTCAGTGTTAATGTTGACAATGTTTTTTTTTTTTTTTTTTTTTTTTTTTTTTTGCACCACAAGGCAGCACACGTTTCATTAAGTTTCATTAAATAAAAAAACAACACTGGCTATTCTATACTGGCTATTTGTTTGCAGCACAAACTCAACAAAGCACACATTTTAGATACAATTTCCTCCAGTGCCAATTACTATGAAAATGTTTCATTCAGAAAACTTAAAAACAAGACATAGCATTGCAGACCCCTTGTTAAGGTCACTGCATGCAATCTTGAAAAGCGACAGCCCTATAATTAAGTTTATCATTAGTTCACTAAATCGAAAATCATTAAAATGGTCTATTAAAATATGGTTGATGGTTGCATACACTAAGGTTAGCCTAATTTGTCAGTGAGAATGTGTCTGTAATGACAATGCTAACCTTGATACGCACTTCTTCGAGTTCAATTAAGTCTGTGATTGCTCATTGTTTCTGCATGTAAATCAGCCTGCTCTTTCTTCTTACTTCATTCTCTTCTCAAAGACTGAAATAAGACGCGAGCTCAAATGTGAGATTCAGTGTGACGATAATTTGATAAATATCTTGTGTTTTTTATTTTTTGTGTTCAAGTAAATTATCTAGTCACCTTAATTATATGCTTTCCGAACCACAGCATTTGAAATTAAAATTGAAAGTTCCTAACCCAAAGCTGGCCCTAAACTTTTAGTACTTTTGTTTTGACAGAGTTTGATAGAAACAATCTGAAATTTTTAAAACAAATATTATGCAAGTCATTGAAGCACATCATTTTTATGGATGTTGGTAGGAAGCAAGAATCCCCAGCAAAAGCTTGTGATAGCGCGACAGAGAAACCACAAGAAAATGTGACATAATGTGGTTTATGATAGTGCTTTATGTAATATAATGTGAAGACTTTTACAATGATTTTGGTTGTCTTTGAACTATAAATATTTAAAGGTAATGCACTTTCAGCTCAGCTCTATGGTCAGTCATGCTTGTTTTTATGGGCTTGGCTGCTCCTGTGACTGATCGAGTTAAGAGCTGTTCCGGCATAATAATACACCTTCAGTCTGTTTATTCCTCCTCTGAGAGAAATAGTCCCCTGGATCATGTCTGCCCATCTGTCTCCGTCCTTCACATCAGCCATGCTCAATATAATGATTGATGCATGACACACTGTATAATATTGTCAATGCCAACACAAGGTTTTGCAGATATTCTCGAGTAACCATGCAGGAAAATGTAGACAAAGTATCAGGACAAACATGCTTTTAGATCCCTGTAATATGAGTGCTACTATCGATCAAATACTGACGTCAATGTGTTTTATGTTAAAAGTGAGGAGATTCCCAAAGCCATCAACTCGCATGCTCTGTATTGAATTGACTGAATTAAAAGGAGCAAGAAGAATAAGTATATGCATTACACACCTCTAAATAGGAACAAACCAAAATGCAATCATTGCCACTGAGGCCACTGAGCCTCGCCACTGTGGGTCAACCTGACCAGCATGTTTTTGAAGGGCGGGTAAACCATAGCCCTCTGATCCTCTGAAACGGTGCACCGCCTCCTGGGTTTGTCCCCGTTTCAGAGCATGGTGTCCTGCACTGGTCAGCTCCTTCCTCTTCCTCCTGTGCAGCTCCCACCGCTCCACCACAGTCTTTCACCATCTTCAGGGAATATCTTAGCCGTTAATCTGTTTAATTCTCCAGTGAACGTCCATTAGCCAGAACTTGTGGCTTAGCTGTGGGTCTCGCCCGGATACCTCCTCGTTTGTCCCTTCCTTGTTTCCTGTAGCGCCTCTTGTGACACCTCCACTGTGTTGCAGCTGTGGGGGGCTCCTGGTGCCTCTTCATTGTCTCAGAAGAAGACATTTGTACGTCTCAAATGGGTTTAGCTGATAAGCGGTTGGCTTTTAAAAATCTGCTTTCTTCAGGACCATTATGGACTCTCTGCAGTAAAAATCTACCGAAACCCACAAAAACAAGGCAAAGACATACAAAAGTATCCAATGTAGAACACAGAAACCACAAATGCAGTTCACAGAAAAAGGCAATTTACCATTTGATGGAGAGATGAGCCCATTTATAATCTGCTGTTGATGTGAAGCATTGCTCTAGAATGTTTCACAAAGCAAACGTATTCTGCTTGTTCACCAAAGCCCATCTGTTTATTGGATACAGTGTGACACAGTAGCCGAATCACTAGTCTCGCAATGGGCCTTCACTGTGTGAGGCAGTAAATATATAGCTTTGCAGTTCACATATACTACTGCTCTGCCGCAGTCCCGGTGACTTCTTTTCTTTGTAATCCAGCGAATTGGAGGAGCTCTGTCAAGGACAAAATGAAATGGTGAAAATGTGCAAAGAGGTTTTTCAGGAAACTCAGGGCTGTCAAAGGGGATATCCATTACAGAAAGGTTTGTTGTTTTCATTAATGTCTGAGGAGGACAGATGGACAGCGGGGAGGAAGGAGATTGTGCGCTTGGGCCTTTTTTTGTGCTGTGGTCGTTTCATGGCAGACTTACGCATTATCATTCAAGTATAGCCTCGGTATCAAGGGTAGAGACATATATAGACAGTAAGCTGACATAAGTGAAACACGCATCTCTCTGATACTGTTTGTGACCCACACTCTGCCCACTGCAAAACGGCTTAAAAATCTACAGCAGGAAGATTGACCTGGAACATTTGCGGAAAGGGGGGGAAATGGGAGCACACGGACGAAACTCACCCGTAATTGTATGGTTGTATCGCACAATGGCAGGCAGCATCTTCCATCCATCTCCCCAAGGGTTAATGTGGCAACAGAATCACCTTTGAGTGTACCTGGAAAGTAAATCAAAATTACAACTGCTGAAATGACTGGGTAATAAACGCCGGATAAGTCACATAAAAGGCAGCACATCTGTTTCTTTCTTATGTGTTTGCTTGACATGCCATATTTAGTGTGTGATGGAGGTAGAACATTTTGATAATGCATTGCACATATGGCAATTTCAACTAAAGTACGTTGATTTATATGCGATGTAAAACCTTGAATCACAAACTGCAATGTGTCGCTAAAAACCTTGCCCAATAATGCCGGGTATAGATATAGATTTATTTTTGAGTTCTGACACTTCTAATTTTCAACACTGTGGGTGGAAAACGTGTCTAAGCTTTGGAGCGGTTTCATTTCAGGAGGCAGTCAGTGCTATTAAACATGCAAATGTAAATGTCTGGTAGGTGGTTCTGCTTTTCCAGGCTCCTGCAGGCTGCTCACGCACACATGTTGGAAGCTCACTGCCCCCTAGTGGGTCCAGATTTAAATAGGCCTTTGACATATTTTTTTTAAGGCCAATTCCCCCAAACTGACATTGAGGATGCCCACACCTTATTTTACATGCATCAATTTGTGTTTATTCTTCTGCAGATGCTGACATTTGTGATCATTTAGTGTGATGCATGTGAGGTGATTTTTTTACCCCCATATATTTCTTAGCATTTTATTCCTGATAAATTCTTCTTTATGTCTATACATAATGAAGCTAGTGGTCTCGGGGACTCATTCTTCTTTGAAACGGATGTAAAATAAATGAGTGGAATTTTCTCCAGATTTGTCGATTCAGGAAAGCACTCAGGCATCGAGTGTTTAGAGTAATTATATTTTGTTGTGCCCACAGGAGTGACTCACAAAGGAACAGCTGCCTGTGTGCATTGTTAAGGATGACGGCACATGCACATTTATACAGCTGTGCACCATCCAGATTGTATTAGGTCAAAAAAAGTCGAATCATTAGTGAGATCACCAAGTCATTTGCAAGCGTCTGGTGGTGAGCTGGAATACAGTAAATGAAGTGTTTATAAGTTTGCATGATGAGCAAATCTGCGCTTGTGTTTTTCAGTGTTTGCTGACACAAACTGTTAATGAAAAGAAGAGGCAGACAGTATCAAAAGTGTAATGCAGTAACTCAAGAAAATAAATAAGATGGTAGAAAAATATCGCAGTGATTCTCAAACAATAATGACCGTTTTACTGGTGGTATGTGGGCTTCTGTTAGACTTTATTCATTTAAATTAATTATTGTTTATCATGCCTCTGACATATTCAGAAGACGAGCTCCTCACAGCAACATAGCGTGGCAGTTTCATACATAGAAATGTAGGGAAAGCATATTAAAGCAATTCAGAACACCGAGTGTGACGGAGGCTCCGATGGGAGTGGGTCATCTTATTATAGTGATGGGTCGAATCAGGGGTCTCACTGGCACAGTCTGTTGTTGTGTCCATCAGTATGAATGTGGAGTGTGAGGGAGAGGCTGGGGGTATAGTTGTAGGAGCCAATGGCGCAGAATTGCAGCCACCCTATAGGGCAGCTGTGGCTATTCAATTGTAGCCCACCACAAATAGAGTATGGGGTGAATGAATTCAGACTACAGCTTTGAGAGACTTGTCAGCTTAAGCTTCTGGAAGTGTAAAGAGAAAAGAAAAAAGAAACAGGTTAACGCTTCCGATGGGGGGTTGTAACACGGAACGTTGTTATTACTGGGATTAAAGCACACACAAAATACATCAATTAGCATAATGTGGGCTCATTGACAAACATAAAAGTGATCAAAGAATTAACTCTGTGTACAAGTGGATGTTTATTGAGGAACTAACATCTATTTTTGAAGCCTATCATAAAATGTGCATATGCATTAGCTTCAAAATAAAGGGCGTGAACCAATCAAATATTGTTTTGAGGAGCCATGTCGTGAGTGGCCAATTACAGATAGTCCTTATGAGGGCAATGATAAAAACCTGAATTTAAAACGTCGGCATGTATGACTCTTTTCTGACAGTAGCCATACACTATCCCCTCTCCTCTATTCCGCTTCATCCCTCTGTCCCGGCTCCTTATCATCCCCCGTACCTCACACCGTATTGTTCCAGCGATGATGAATGGCCACAGCGGTGCGCGCCAAAATGAGTTCTTGTTGCGACCACACAAATGCCACACTTTTCACTGCCTTTTCCCACAAGATTCATTACAGTAATTAAACTTTTCTCATATTATTCTGCGCCAGTCACTTCTGCGCCTTCACTCCGCAAACACTCACCAAGAAGAAACCGCGCCGCCGCTCTCCAGGCCCACTTCTATTAGCATTACAAGTGGGTGGCAAGGCAGGTTTTTTTTTTTCTAACTTTCTTTTTTTTCTTTTTTTTTTTTTATCAAAGTGGACATCGCCTGTGTGGATAATCAACCTCAGCAGATTGAACCCCAAGAAACAAATTGCTTCATTTAGGCATGAACATGATTGAGCAAAAGGGATGACAAACACAGCAGACTGCATTCATCAAAGCGGCTCACACAAGACACACATCACGTCCGCTGGATCCACTTGAAAAATGGCTTTGTTATAGTTACAATTTATCATCAACATATTTTATTCACCGGAAAACAAATCTGTCAGATGGTAGTTGAGATAGCTTCAATATGTCAATTATTACTGCGTGGGATTAGGACAAGACTGTGCTGCGCACACTTTACTGCCCTAGTTCAGGAGAATTGGCTTTTAAAAATGTGCCATGTGCCTAATGAATTAACCCACTGATTGAAAACAGATGAATATGTAGAGATCGTGTCAGTTCATTTTTGTCACCTTGTGTCTGACATATTCAGAGTTGGGTTTACCCCATGCAGTGCCTTTTACTCTACCCTTCACACATGGTTATTCGAAGCCAAAGCTGCTTTCCAAATTAGGAGTAGAAAAGCTATTCAACTAAAATTAATTCAAAACGAGTTGGATTTCATCATCTGACTAATGATCCTTTTTGGCTCGTCCATAACAGTCAAAATCATCTGTAATATGGACCCTTTGGCCGATGCCTTCATCCCTTTGTCCAGACTTTGTGCTCTAAAAGAATGGTACCCGTGACAGCAATAGGGAATAATTCCAAAATAAAGAGTAAATGTTAATTTATTTTAATAAATGCAAATGTTCCCAGACAAATTTTAATTAATGTGGCCTTTGTCTTCTTTCTTTCAGGAAATAGGCTCTATGTGCCGAATAATGTCAACTGTATACATTTGGTGTATGGAGCAGGGCCGTTATTAGCTTGGCAAGGGCCATGTGCAATATTCTGCTTAGGGCCCTATTTGCCAATTCGACATTGAGGCATTCGAAAAAACAAAATACTCTGCACTCGTCAGGGCCCTCAGCACATGCATGAATGTATGTGCTTAGAGTCATACAACACATGTTTATGCATCCTCCTCTCCCGGGGCAAAGCGGTAAACTAACTAGTCTAAAAGTTGTGGATCGGAAAGTTTACATGTTACTATTTGTAGATTTTGTACAACAATTTATCTGACAGTCGGTGATCAGCGAGAAAGATTCTTCCAAAAAGATCTTTTGCTGTTGACCTCAGATTGAAACAAATGACACGGCACAATATGTTACCGCACATATCTGATATATGTCAGGACTCCATCTGCAGACCTCCATTGGCTTTGTTATAAATTGCCTTTTGTGAGACAAGACCCCAAGCTCCATTAGCCCCGGCTCTAAAGCATCTCATGAAGGAGATGTAACCTTGAGGCCAATCTGTTCTCAGCTGACTGACATGTCTCCCTCTGTCGGCTCCCATCTCCCCCCCCCCAACTCTCACTCGGCTGCAGTGTTTAAAAACCCACCGCAGCCTGGCAGCAGAAGCGACTCTCTGATTCTCAGTCCATTCCAGCATCAGGACCTTTCACTGTTGTCTGTCAGCGGTCTGTGCAGCTCTGTGTGAGGTCTGTGTCTATCATGGACTCCACCAGGGAGAGAGGTTTACCATTTAGACGGCTGAATAAGACTGTTTGCTATAACTGCACATTGCACATGTAAAGGAAGGAAAGGCCCGTGCACACTAATCTCTTATACAAATTGTTTTTTTTAGTTGTTTTATTGAATCCGTGTATGCGGCCCTCAAAAGACACGGAGGACAACAGCTTAACCGGTCGCACACCCGGGAAGGGCCGTGCAGAGGATAATCTGGACCCTTGATGGGAAGTGAAACACTTTCATAAATTCAGTAGTTTTACAAGATTGTATTAACCCCCTGGAAGAATGAGAATTTACATGGTTTTAAATTAATATTACTCTTACTTGAGTAGATTGTGTTGGCTACTTATCCCTCCTCTTCTCAAAGTACCAATCTATCAAGTGCTACATTTTAAACAAGCCTTGAAAACATATGTAACTGCGCACTCTCGTTTATAAGCAGCATACATGCAATGCTAACAATGCTCAAAGGAAACATGGGAGCAGATCTCAGGCTACAGGCAAAACCCCTGTAACTTGTGTAATGGCCGACCACTCTTCTGCATCTCTATTAGGACTTGTTGTTGTGGGCCTCATGCTGACCTGGCCTACATTCACTGGAGTCATTCAGAGGAGCACCGCCAAAAGCTCTTTCAAAGACCCAAATAAACAAACACTGTGCTGAATGAAAATAAGGCTTGAAATGTCCAGATGATATCTAACAGTAAGGCACACAGAGAAACACAACAGCATAATGCTCATAAAGAGGACATCACACACTTAAGGCAAATGCTATTATGTGCTCTTTATGTACTACGTGTAGTAAAGCAATCTTTTGTAATCACTTTTGTGATCGCTGTAGACAATAAGGCATAAGACATTATACCGTTTGTGTGCTATATGAACATCACCATATCCGCTAAGCACTTTTTAATCTTTCTCACTTATTTATTGTGCATCATATAGAATCTTTGAAGGTAACATGTATCCTTAAAATTCATGTACTATGGTAAATAGAGATAAGCAGTCATGTGAAGCAATGTATTTTCATATTAATCAAAATCTGTAAACAATGTCGGGATGCAACACTTACATTTTGAAGACTGCACCAGGAATATGATGAAGCTGTCGAGTGTTTGTTTTACAAATGGTGTAATTCCACAGACGAACAGTTGCGGTAGTATTACAAACTGGGTTACACATATGTTGAAACAATATAGGCTCTTGATGTGTGTAAAGTGATCATATGGCCCTGATTGTCCTTTTTCTAAGTTCACATGCTGGTGAGGTTTCACTCCCCAGATAGAAGTTGTGCATGACTTTCTTTTACTTTGAGCACTTAAATCTTACACAATATTATCCTGCTTAATACCTGAAATAACAGAAATCAATATTAGCGGAATCACGCCGCTTGCATCATTTGACCTTGATTAACCCAGAGTGCTCATCGGTTCCACTTGCAGCTGCACAATCCTATGGGATAGTTATGTTTTGAAATGTAGTTCACTTCGGGGTATAAGCTAAACTAATTGAGATGTCAAAGTGCAGTTCGTCTGTCACTCACACAGTGTGACAGTGTTGGTGCTGCCTGGTGAGACTTCCTGTAACTTGTGTAACTTCCTTTATTGCACAATAAAAAAATGGGGAAAAAAGAAGTATAATTTCATGGCATTTACTTCTTAGTGTGACCCATTTCCAGTATTTGAATAGCACTAAAACATTGTATTAAGAGGGAATTAGGGAGTGCACTGTAGGTAATGAAGCCCACTGGGTATAACTAAAGTGATTGACAGCGAAGTAGAACCTGTTTACATGACACAACACGTCTGTTACATGCTGCTGCACAGTGAATAATTCCCCAATGCATTTGTTAACATAAATAAAATGATGAACATGAATCTTCTTTTTCTCTTTATAATGACTCTTCCCTCCCTGTGCCAACCGAAATGCATGGGGCAACCTGAAATGCCGTCCTCCCAGTGCATAACACCTTCATCCCGTCACACGTCAGCGTGTGCTCACCCAGCCAAGAGAGATAAGGCACAGGGCGGCAGTGGGCAGCGAGGGGAGCCCCAGGATGTAGCCTTGTCAGGCGGAGTGAGCAGGCTGTGACCATTCATGAGAACCACATGACAAACTTCATGTTTGTTTTTTCTTTAATACACCTATCTTTGGGGGACAGTGATATGCGGGAAGGATGGGATCAGTACTTTAAACACTGGAACAGTGTTGCTGGCAGCAATTGCTTACAGGTAGGTAGAGTTGTTTGCCTCTTAGCACATACAGTTGTCCTCACTCGGGCAATTCACCTTTGGGTGGTCTGGAACTGTTGTGACAAATCGTACATACATAAATTTTTCTCTGCTTTAATTTTGAGGACTTTCACCCATTGAAAAGATGTCAATGGCAACGGCCTCTATTTAGATCAGTGGATAGAAACTGCAATGACAGAAGCAACATGGCCAGAATGCCCCAGGGAAGCCTTGGATCACTCAATCAATGTGACTCCACCAGGTGAGGGTTTCATTTTTGTTACTAATTATTACTTAGAAATGTGTTCAGTATGTACAACATAAGACAATAATTCAAAGAACACTGATAGTCAAACACAGACAATTCACCGCTGCTCAAAAAGGAGTGGGATGTCAAAAAGGAGTGGGATGAAGTTTAACACTTATTAATTCCCACCCACTCTTCCAAAGTGTTAATACAATAGTTTACTTCCTTTGAAGAAAGATAAGAAAGGACATTGCTGTGTGTGTTTCCAAGGTTCTATTCTTACCAGTCCTCCTCCCTATTGGCCTCCACCCTATCAATATGTCACAAGCGCCCAGAGTTCCTTCATTTCCCTCCCAGTCCCATAAAGGAAGTATATACTGGCAGTTATCTACTGACACCTAGTGCTTCTTAGTGTGCATTACATCAAACCAGTGCCTTATTCTGTGATATTTGATAAAATACCAGTAGGGGGTGCTGTCAGCCCACACATGACTCCCTAACTTGTTCATAGATGGGTGAATAATAATTAATCTTCTTAATGAATTCTGTGTGAGAACCGCAGCTCCAGATAATAAATATACATATGGATGAGCTCCTCGGCTTGTGCTTCACATATAAGTGCATGCGGCCAGCACGTTTTCATTTCCTAGAAGTCTCCCCGGGTCACACACTACACAAAGCTCCTACTGCTGGACCTTTCACCCCAGTAATTTCCCATGAGTCTTATTGCAGCTCCGAGATGCATATAGAAAATAGTAATTACTGCTGTCTCAGACTATCCACATATTATGTTAATGAGATGAACCACAATTAACATACTGAAATTGTCCAATGTTATGCACACAAGCCTACACGAGGACTGCTTTGCACCATCCAATGGAAATAATAAGAGGCACGGGAGCCTATATTAATAAAATGTTAATATAATAGCCAAACAATCAAAGTAGCTATTCCATATAAGACCTGACTTGTGTGTCAATCTTTGTGTGGATTAGGCTGCATTAGACAAATTATTATCACTGCATATAGGCTATTGTCAGGGTACAGCCAAACTTGCAGGGGGCAACAATAATATTAGTTACAGTTAATAAATATATATAGAGAGACAGACAGAGAGATGTGTATGCTCTCAGTTATCCAGACAAGTAGTCATCTGATTATTTTGTGCATTTATGTTGTTAATGTGCTGCCAAAATTTGGCTCACAATTACAACTAATGAACTAAATCAATACAAATTAGCTGCTGCACGTCACTTGAATTAATGTACAAAGATAATGAATAAACTATATTGTTGCAGCCACAGCGGCCATGGGTCTGACTTACACAACTCACTCACTCTTCCACTCACTCTCACACTCAGTATACATAGCCCACATCCTGAATTAGGTAAGGGGAAAGGCACAATTACATGCACTGGTCAGAGGTGATTGGACCACCAACCATCTGGTTATAGGATGACCACTCTACCTCCAAGCTGATGTAAAAGAAAGTGTGGCATGTTAAGTTTGTCCTGAGGCCGCTCAAACTGTTACAACAGATGTTGTGCCAACTAACTCAATGTTACATCAATTGTAATTACTTGGTTTAACGTAATTATATTAAAGTCTTCCCTGCAAGGCATGGTATTATATAAGACCTTTCCTTGAATCAAAGAATCACTTCAGTCTGCAGCGAGTGTCTTCTGTTGCCTAGCAACTCTAGGCCTGGTGCGGACAGCACTGTCTGCTCTGTGGAGGTAAATCAGGGGGCAATGGGATTTGAAAATAGGTTGTGAGTAGGCGCAGGTCAAACTTTCTGTTGCTCTTGGACAATATTCTTAATCCATTGGAATTCTTTAGCAAAAGGGTTTTTAATAAAGGTGTGTGGTGTTCAGGAGGGGAAAGTCATTAAAATATGATTACAAGACTACGTCCAAGGACACCAAAGCCCAATGATGTGATGGGCAAGTAGCTGCTGTCCATCGCTGCTAAAGCTCGCAAGTTTTCCCAAATGGTGAAATTAAGCATGACTGCCACCTGAGCTGACAGCTCTGCAGGCGGCTGGGGCCCTTTCAAAGCTCTCCTCACTGGCATGTATAATTGTAGTGGTGGATGTTACGTTCACATGCAAAAGTAAAGTGCCTTGAGCCATTGCTCTGGTCCCGGGTTCCTGCTTCTTGATGCCACGCTTCACAAGAACAATTCCACATTGCCTTCAGCAAATGGGTCTTATTATATTGCCTTCTATTGCTGCTTTCATTATAGCTTAATGCCTGATTTTGATCTTGATAGCATACGCATAAACTAAATTGTACTGTGGATGCAGGCAGCAGCATTTACTGAAGGCCAAAGCGTATTGTACTTGGGTTTTGTATCTGCACAGGGAGTGAATTAATAAGTAAGGTTAGCTGATTTACAATGAAAAAACATCCATCAAAACCAGCACTGAGCTACAACACAGTCCGTCTGCTATCATATATTCATGCACTGTTGTGACAAGCTGCATTTCCAATCTGCCAGGAGTTCTGATGAAGGGAATAAAGAACAAGGATTCTAGACAGATGGAGAATTTTTACTCAACCACCATATGCTCATACTTTTGTGTAAAAAAAAAAGTTAAATCAAAGCCACAACAACGTTATTATGTAAAGTCCAAGTAGTTTATCAAAGAAAATTCAAGAAAAGGCAATCATATATGGAACTATATACACAATATCAAGTCGGGGGTAGGTGGAACCATTGCTACTTCCTTTTTTGCTCTTCGACACTCTCTGAGCTGAAGCTTACAGATGCATTTGTGCTACTCTTCTCCTGCCCCGAAAAATCACTTTGTCACAGAGCAACGCATCATTTCACAAGATAAATGTTTAAAAACTCTTGCTGGAAATCCTTTCTCAGCATGCAATATCCATTAGAGAGAAAATTATTCATATGATTCTAATGCATTATTGATGGTTTAATGAAAAGAAATGTGTCCCACGATTACGCACTATTGTTACCTCCATTACTTCCTATGTGTGTAAGGTCAATCCTTATGATCTCTCCTGATTGTATCTGAGTAACTTTTCAACAAAGAAGAAGGGTTTTGTGTGGGCTCATCCCCTCATTCTGCACGTCAGTTTTCAAGACAACTAGACCTCAAAACCAGTAGCTTGTTTTTGGTTTCTCTTACAATATGTTTGATTTATGGGCTCACATTGTAAAAAAGGTTCAGGGAGCATGAGACATCATTTTCACACATGGATTGGCCATGACAGAGGTCAGATCTTTACCCCATTGAGATATTTGGGATGTGCTGGAGAAGACTTTGCGCAGTGGTCACACTCTCCTATCATCAATACAAGATATTCTTAGTGAAAAATCAATGCAACACTGCATCTTTTGAAATTGCAGAAGCCCACTGAAGCAATGCCACAGGAAATGTGTGCTGTAATCAAAGCTAAAGGAGGCCTAACCAAATATTACTGCGTGTGACCTTTCTTTTGTGGTGACTTTTTTGGCAAGAAAAACAACAAGAGAAATAAGTCCATTGCCCCATCTTTAATATCTTGTCTTTATCGGTGAGAAGCGGAAAGTCTTCAATAACCACATACAGTGCCTTGCGAAAGTACTAATACACCTTGAACTTTTGCACATTTTGTCATGTTTACAACACTAAACGTAAAGATTTAATTTTGATGTTTTACTGAAAGTGCACACACAAGTAACAGACAACTGTGAAGTGAAAGCAAAATGATACATGATTCTGTTGTTTTTCAAAAAATAGAAAAGTGAAAAGTGGGGCGTGCATTAGTATTCAAGCATGACTTAATACTTTGTGGAACCCCCTTTTGCCGAAATAACAGCAGCAAGTCTTTTGGCGTATGACTCTACAAGATTTGCACATCTAGAGACTGACATTTTAGCCCATTCCTCTTTACAAAACAACTCAACTCTGTCAAATTAGAAGGAGAGCATTTGTGAACAGCAGTTTTCAGGTCTTTCCACAGATTTTCAATAGTATTTAGGTCAGGACTTTGACTGGGCCATTCTAACACATTAATATACTTGTTTTTAAACCATTTTATTGTAGATTTAGTTTTGTGTTTAGGGTCATTGTCCTGCTGGAAGGTGAATCTCCGCCCCAGCCTCAATTCTCTTGCTGACTCCAGCAGGTTTTTCTCCAAAATGTCCCCATCCATCTTCCCAACTATTCCTACCATTTTCTCAGTACCCACTGAGGAAAAGCAGCCCCATAGCATGATGCTACCCCCACCATATTTGACACTGGGGATGGTGCACCCAGGACGATGAGCAGTGTTAGGTTTGCGCCATACATAACGTTTTGCATTTGGGCCAAAAAGTTCAATGTTTGTCTCATCTGACCAAAGCACCTTCTTCCACATGGTAGCTGTGTCCTCCATATGACCTCTAGCAAACTTCAAACGGGATTTCTTATGGCTTCCTTTCAATAATGGCTTTCTTCTTGCCACTCGTCCATGAAGGCCAGATTTGTGTAGAGTACGACTTATAGTTGTCCCATGTACAGATTCCCCCAGCTCAGCGGCAGTACGTCGCAGCTCCACCAGAGTTATCTTGGGGCACTTGGTTGCATTTCTTACCAGTGCTCTCCTTGTTCGGTCTGTTAGTTTAGGTGGACGGCCGTGTCTTGGTCAGTTTGTAGTGGTGCTATACTCTTTCCATTTCTGAATAATGGATTGAACAGTGCTCCGTGAGATGATAAAATCTTGGGAAATCTTTGTATAACTTAACGCTGCTTTAAACTTCTCCACAACTTTATCCCTGACCTCTCTGGTGTGCTCCTTGGCCTTCATGATATTGTTTAGTGACCAATACACTCTGACCATAGCTCTGAGGCCCTCACAGAACAGCTGTAATTATACTGAGAGTAGATTACGCACAGGGGGCCTCTATTTAATGGTTAGGGCAAGGTGTGAACAAGATGCCTCAAGTGGAGGAGTTCAAGTATCTCGGGGTCGTGTTCACGAGTGAGGGACGGATGGAGCGTGAGATCGATAGACGGATCGGTGCGGCGTCAGCAGTGATGCGGTCGCTGTATCGGACTGTTGTGGTGAAGAGGGAGCTGAGCCAAGCGGCAAAACTCTCGATTTACCGATCGATCTACGTTCCCACCCTCACCTATGGTCATGAGATTTGGGTAATGACCGAAAGGACAAGATCGCGAATACAAGCGGCCGAAATGAGTTTCCTTCGCAGGGTGGCTGGGCGCACCCTTCGAGATCGGGTGAGGAGCTCAGTTACCCGGGAGGAGCTCGGACTCGAGCCGCTACTCCTCCATGTCGAAAGGAGCCAGCTGAGGTGGCTAGGGCATCTGTTCCGGATGCCTCCTGGTCGCCTCCCTCGGGAGGTGCTCCAGGCATGTCCTATTGGGTGGAGGCCTCGTGGAAGGCCCAGGACACGCTGGTGGGACTATGTCTCCGAGCTGGCCTGGTGTCGCCTCGGGGTCCCCCCAGAACAGCTGGAAGAGGTGTGCGTGGATCGGGAAGTCTGGGCATCTCTGCTGAGACTGCTGCCCCCGCGACCCGGCCCCAGATAAAGCGGAAGAAAATGGATGGATGGATGGATGGATGTGAACATTCTGCAGTCATTAGGAATGTTATAAAGGCAATTGAATGCACTCTGAAAATGCTGTGTGAATACTTGTGCACGCCCCACTTTTCACTTTTCTATTTTTTGTAAAATAACAGAATCATGTATCATTTTGCTTTCACTTCACAGTTGTCTGTTACTTGTGCGTGAACTTTCAGTAAAAAAAATCAAAATAGAATCTTTACGTTTATAGTTGTAAACATGACCAAATGTGCAAAAGTTCAAGGTGTATTAGTACTTTCGCAAGGCACTGTAGATACATGAAAAAGTCTTTAACAACCACGATGACAACTTTTAAAATCTTTGATGCAAGAGCTTACACAAACAACTGACCATAGATAACCCCTTTTCCCAATGCACCACAGGGAATCAGTTAACCACGTTGCCAAACTTGATTTGCATCATAAAACATTTCCAGAAATCATGGTGTTCTGTGCTTTTGATTGCAGCTCAACATCACTGCTAATAAAACACAATGCTCTTAACAGTATTAGTGAGACTAATAATCTCATAACATTGTACATGGGACTATGGAGTACAATGTAATTTGTGGCAGATGGGATGCTTGCAGGTGGGAGATCGGAGCTTCTGTTTCTGGTACATGCACGAAGCGGAGAGGCTACAGCTTATATCCCACACTCCCCAGGGCTCCTCCAATCACAGAGCTCAGGGTGATAAATGGACCCGCGAAGGCCAACCTAACCAAGTGCATGGATCAATGCTTTGGTCAGTGCCTTTGTGTTTTCTGTTTTACACAGCGCACTGCCATTCCCATAACAGCTCACACGTGTAAATTGATTTCTATAGATGCACAGGCACACCCTTGTAGATAAGAATATATAATTGAGTATGTCTGAGAGTGTGGGTGTGCATGCATGTGTGAAAATTGCAGTAAATACCAAACCATGTGATGTTTACAGCAGCATATGTTGACCTTTAACTACAAACAACCAACAGTAGAAATGCTGATCCTCCCGTACCGTCACGGCTTGTATGGGTCACTATATCATTTAAGGAGTTGTAAGAGCAGGCAAGCTTTAAACAACAGTTAACTATGTGGACTACCAGACAATTTTTGCTGATTTATTTTAATTACCATTGTACAATAGTGATACTATTAAATCCGGATTTTATCACCCTCAATAATCAAAATTAAGACTTGAGATGTTCTGCACATTGACAATATATATAAAACGTCTCTCTGATGAGTCACCAGGTAAAGGTGCTAAATCAAGAAGGAATAAAAATACAATAGTCAAGATACCATTATTATTGTTGACTCTGAACTTCCACGTTTGGCCGTTCAGCATGGGACCGGGAACACGTTTTGGAACATGGAGCATCCAGAGTTCAAGAATGGTACAGTATATTCATCATCGCTATGCTAAAATAATGTATTTTTTTAAATTTTATCCCTGAAGCATCCTCACCTTTGTTTACCGCATCAGGCCTAGCGGATTTCCTTACTTTGATAAATATTTGACATGCCCCTCTCGCCGTATCCCTATGTACTTTAATGCTCTCTCCACCTGACCTTATAAAAGAGTGCACTCATAGCACTATTCTGCCTGCCGCATTTTGAGTGCACCTCAGTGAAGTCACAGATTTCATAGAGACATCCCCTAGAAATGAACATTCACATACATAGAGTTTTGTTTCGGTGTGGGGAGATCGTAGACTTGACCGCTGATTCATTCACACAAAATGAGCTGCTGTTTGAAGAGCTCACTGCTTTTCTCCCTGTCTTCTACCGTACACTTTTACACCCTTTTTTGTAGTTGGTTAGGACACATACGATTTAATGTAGATTTAATGTATGTCTGACTGAAGTTATATTATAGCCAGCTCAATGACACTTCGTTTCAAGTATGCTTTAGGCAAGAAACATTTCAAAGGGAGATCCAGAGAGCTGTTTTTTTTTTTCTTCTTTTTTTTTCTTTGCTTTACTGCTGCTAGCTCTATCTAAGTGTGGAGATAATGTGAGCAGTGATCAGTTTCTATAATCCAGGGGCTAGACTTAAGCTAATTGAGGGATACTTAGGAGTGGAGGTAACACAATAATGTCAAGAAATTTCCTCAAACCACAATGAGAGCAGAAGCAAGTCTACATACTAGTGATGGGCAAATGATACTTCAAGGTGTGTGTGACATCTTTCCCTGATTGTGCGGATACAGCTTGCACGGTGTCATGATACAGTATGACGTTGGGACCCCCATGAGGGTCGCGAGATAATTGCAGCTGGTTGCCAGATCATATGTGAGGCACATTTTCAAAGTAGTTTGAATGAAAAATGTGGTCTCTGGGGGTTGCGAACACAAATGGTTGTTATAGTGGGTGGAATGCACTCTGAATTTTGAAGGAATAGGCCACCGTTTTTACATACTGAGATATGCTCTTACCTGAGCTTAGACGAGTTGATGTTCACCTTTGTGCGTGCGCTCAGTCACACAAATGTGCATTTAGCAGCTCCCAGCAAAGGACCACATATTCCTTATTTAAATACAGTTACGTGAAACGTTACACGATCCAAGTATAGTTACACAAAATTAAACATGACAATTTTCTAAGTGAATAAAAAGGGGTACTATATTGTGAGGTGTAATAACATCTGGAGTACTTCGAAGTTCGCTCAGTAATATGTCAGTAATAAGACCAGACAGGTGCACATCAACTCGTCTAAGCTAACATATCTCAGTATGTAAAAATGGTGGCCTATTCCTTTAAGAATAGAAGCTAAAGAAGGAGCCTATAATAAAGTGATTCAGCAATCTCAACATTAAGTCTACAGTATACAGTCTACAGATACAGTATAACGCGTGAGGTGGACCAAGCTTCAAGCCACTCAGTCTTCTTCACTGAATGCATTCCACAATACAACTGGCTGACCCATGACTTACCATTCTCATAATATAAATCCTTGCTTTTGAGATAAAGTTCAAGAAAAGGGCTTGATGTATTCATATAAACGACTTTAATACGAAACATGTTTTTCAATCGGGCTCAAAGCCTGGTATATAGATGGATCACACTGCCATCTCAAAACACTCAGAACCACGTCAGTTTGAATCTTTGAACTCTTTACAACGTCTGCAAACAAAATGAAGACCTGAATCAACACATGAACATTTCCTTCAAAGGTTTTACCGAACTGTAATTTAAGAAATACACTTGTTGCCATTCTGTTACTATGTTACCCTTTTAATTAACATATGTTTGTATGTCAATCATACTGTCATAACACACCTTACATCAGTGCTTAACTCTTATGGTAGGACCATTAAACGAGAAGTATTATGTTTCTGGTCTAACTTGGAGTAGAACAAAGAACATCATTCATCAGACCAAAACTTCAGATATCTCCAGGACTTCCGTTCTGTAAACACTAAATTGTTGACACCTGCTAGCTGTTTTGCCCTCTGTCTGCGAGGGACAGATTTAGATGCTTACATTTACACTCACTTCCTCATAAGAATTGTCTGCACCCATTACACCCCCTCTGGCATTCTAGATAAACTCTGGAGGCCAGCTCTGTGTGATGGAGCCAACCCGAGCCACCATCATCATGTTGGCTGCCCAACAGCACTGGTTTGACCCGCTCAAAGCCTCCATCTCACCCTGTTTGCCTACAAGCAGCCTCCTCAAGAAAGAGGAAGACCACTGACCGGTGGTCTTTGGTGTCCTAGCTTAGGAAGTGATAAGCCTTACAAATGATCAATTTGGTACATTTTCACTCCATCAAATGTACATAAGTGAAAAGAATTGCTTCATGCCATGTTTTGCTGCTGTGTTTAGAAATCTGCTGTACCATACTTTTTGAGTTCCCTGACACATACAAATAACTTCTTCAGAAAGACTACCACTGGAGCTCTGTTTTTAGTTACAGATTGGTTACAGACATTTCCTACACTTTTTTTCCGTTATGTCCAGCCAACCAAAATGAGATTCACGTGTTGCCGCCTCGGCTCATTTAGCCCATCACTACTACATACATATTCACTCAAGAGGCTTATCCACCGTGTCCTTATAACTCAGAACAAGTAAATGAAATCACTTCATAAAGCTCAGAGCAAAAGAACATACACAATATATCCCAGCATTGTTATTGGACTATTCGTGCCTTCTCATGTGTCGTCCACACCCCCCGCATAAACTCCGCAATCTTTATAAGGACTTTAAAAAGGGCCAGATTTACTGAGCCATGGGCTAAATTGCGAGCAGTATACTTTATATACTGAAACCTGGTAGAGCTGTATCCCCCACCTCCTCTTCTTTGTGTGTGCGTGTGTGGGCTGTGGGCATGTCTTGTGGGTGTGGTGACACAGGTGCAGGGAATCAGCTCTGGGAAACACTCACTCCATTTAAGCAGCAGACTCACACCACGCTGGCTCTCTGGTCTATTCCTGTCAGGTAGCAGCTTATTACTTTCCTAAAACTGCACATACTTTAATCACTTACCATACTTGCCTTAAAACAAATGTGTTTTTGCATTTTACTGACTACTCTGTGTCTCTGGTTTATTCCTGTCAGGTGTGCTGGAACGGGGAATCTATGGGCGTGGCCCTGGGAGGAGAAATCGAGTGGGTCTAAGTCCGATAAAGAACCACAGCCCGAGCTCCGCATTGCGTCAGCGCTGCACGACCTTGCGAGTAACGGGCTGAAGGAATTCACCCGAACTCCTCCACTGACTTCCCCCTTTGCCTGACAATTCTGCACACCCTCCCCCATTTGAATTCCCTTTTAATATTTTAAACCTTTTGTAATAAAATTTAATATTTTAAAACCAGAACCTGGCGCTGCATTTTTGTCCACACTGCACTGGTTGGTCAGACAGAACTTTGGGCGTTGCAGATACAAATATTTGGTTTTAGAGAAACCGCCTACAGACTGTTAATTAATTAAAGTTAAGGTGTGCTTTATTGCCCCCGTAGAGACATTTGTCCTCTGCATTTGACCTGTGCTTCGATGCCACTGGGGCGACCCGTAAGGAACAGTGGGCACCCACAGCACCCGCAGACACTTCGAGCCAGGCTGATGGTCAGAATCCAGCTTGAGGATTAACCTGTTGTACATGGTTGATGGGGGGGCATTCTTGTTGTGAGACAGGCGCGCTAACCACTCAGCCACTGTGCGGGTAAGTCTACTTCAAATATTCAATCCATGTTTACACTGTAATTGTGCACGTGTAGGCGCAGGCAGAGCCGGTGCTCGCCCTCTTGGGGCCTTAAGCAAAAATCCACACGGGGGCCCTACAGTTCGCATCCCATGGCTATTCAACGAAGAGTGAACCCGTTTAAAACATTTCCACTGTGCAGTAGTGCAGGGTAGAAGTGGAACATGCCCCACTGTGTGAGAACCACTAACCACTTAGCCACCGTCAGACTGGGGTTTAGGACTACTATTAATACATTTTCCCCACTTTTTAAAATGTTAAATGGCAAATGGTCACATTCTCTCTCCTTGGTTCCTGACCCACAGTTTGGGAACCGCTGATTTAAAACTAACTGAAACCTGCACCTGATGGTTATTTCTGTCCTACCTTAGCCTGTGAGTAGCCCAATTCGTTTTAGACTGTGCACATTCAGAGAACCAGAGTCACTGTAAGTAACTGTGCTCATGAGAACCGTGTGGAGTCAACTCCTCTTTGAGAGAAAATGGCCACGTGTACGGCTTTACTCTCGTCTATTCGCCAAACTACTGTCCTGATACCCTGCTAGAAACAATAAGAGTTTAAATGAGTGCGTGGCGATGCAGCCCCGAGTCCGAGCAGAGAAAACATGAGAGCAGGTCACGAGAGACATGCAGCCGTGGCCCGCGCAGGAAGGGAGGCGAGCACTGGGAGACAGACAGCCAAGCGGGGACACTAAGGGGAGAAGCACTTCCGCCTTGGAAGTGACGGGGAGAAGGCGGTAGGTCTCTTTTGCTCATCCACTTAACACTAAAACGCAGCAAAGTAGGCGGAGAGTGAGAGAGCCAGTCCCAGTAACAACGCATTGATTAATCAGTGAAACAACACCGTAGTTTGACTGAGATGCGAGGCCCTTGCGGCCGCAGGGGCCCTACGCACCTTGCGTAGTTTGCGTATAGGAAAAACCGGCTCTGGGCGCAGGGGAAACCCTCAGAACAAACCTTCATGCCCTTCGCGCTCATCCAAAAAGTAGATCCACGCTGGCTCGAGGAGCATCTCTCAGGTGTTGAGCACACAGGCCACAGGAATAAGGAAACATAGGCTAACCAGGACAGCTGAATGGGGAACCGAAGATTACAAAGTTTTGATCATAAACTCCTGGAAAGCGGACTTTGAAACGGTGCAGCAGGAACACATGTGCATGGCTTGCGCATTGGAGATGGCCCGAGATGAAAGCAACAGGTGAACAACGAAACATAATATACGCCTGGTGCCTCATGTGTCATCAACACACCCTGCATACACTCTGCAATCTTTATAAGGACTTTAGAAAGACATGGGGCAGACTCCTGATGGACGGATGGAACCGCTCCAGTGCAAAGGAATACAGACAAAAGCCAAGACCCAAGTGTCGCAGATGTTTTTTTTATAACTCCATACAGCAACACAACTATTATCTTTAAATATCTTTGTATCCATTTTATGTGGTTGTTGTAAATCTGTAAATAGAAATAAAGCTGACCTTGACCGTTGTAACAGACCAAAACACAAACATTTGGAGGGCCTCAATGGTGCGCAAACAACATTATCCTGTCCTGTGCAAAAGTTTGTGCTTGCTTCTCAAACGTGTCATTTCGCACAGTTGTACTTCTCGCGACAGTACTTGCTGAGCGATATCATTTGCATTTTCCATGACACACCTTTGGCACAATGTGACAAAATCGCCCTGTTTTGCAAATCCATTAGTTCCCATTAGCTAAATTTGCACTGCGGCCTTTTGGCGTGTTTAGCAACGCACATCTCAACTGCACTTGCTCTTTGCTCCACTTTGGTATGCACTATTGTTTTTGCACATGAGCAAACCCCTAGTAAATGACCCCCTTAGTTTCCGGAGATTACCATTAGAAAAAAGACCTGGAAGCCCACAATGGCAATTTTGGATGTTAGAAAAAGTAGATTTGTTTTCTTTATTGGGCCGGTGCCTCCGTGTTGGCAGCAGTGACGAGAGGAAGTGTGCTAATTAGCTGTCTGTGTGAAGCGGCACCAGGAGACCAGCGCTGTCGGCTGACTAGCTGCGAAGATGGAGAGCCACACAGGTGAGACGGAGGGCCAATTTGTCCTATAGGGTGAGTGAAGGATGCGCTTTAAATCACCGCCTTAACAATGAGCTAATAGTGGTTTATATAAAGTAATGAGGCATGTGTTTAGCCAGGTTGGCAATTGCTGTCAGTTCAACTCACCATGTTGAGTACAGAGAAATATAAGGCTCAATCAATCTGTTAAATCTCAGAGGGATATTTTTAACTGAATTCTATATGAATCAACCCATAATATGCACTGCGATGCCCACTGCTCCTGTGGGGTTCCCCAGCATGGAAGGATGAGCACAATGCGGAGGACAAACCTCAAACCTTGGTTTCTGAACCAGGGCCTTCCTGAGCAAGATTTGTCTCCTCTCCTTTGGGCGACAGGGTTTCCCTCCGGGTGCCATTTCTCCTAAACTGAAACACGCACAATATGACCTAGCTAGTTACCCCTAACCATGACAATAAGGTGTTCCTTATACTAAATGTCCTATGGATATAGGATCCAGTCTTAGGGGTTTTAAACTACAACTGGGTTGCCTTAAGCTGCCTATGATGCATGCACAAGTTTCTCTGTGCACATGCTATTTTTCATTTTAAGGAACCTACTGGAGTACTGCAGTACTTGTTAGCCTGGCCAGCCATACTATTCTCTGTTTATTCTACACTGTGTTTATTCTGAACAGGAGATCTCGAATGTATTTCAAATATGAAGAGAAATAAGTGTATGGCTAGCCAGGCTGAGTACTTATAGGCCCAAGCTTCTACTCTCGTAGTGATAATCGGAGATCAAAATGTCGTTGCATACCAAAAAAAAAAATATTTCACTTGTTATGAGAGAAAGAGAAAAAAAGGGTATTTGATTTGACCTCATAGTATCTTGGGATACAGAAAGGTCATTTTTGTGAAATTGAAGGAATTACATATTTGAATCCAGCACATGCCGAAAAAGAATAGTGAAAGTTCCAAATGAATAAGGGGCTGACTCGGAGGCTAAGAATCGGAACTTTCAGCAAATGTCTTCTGAACTGGTACTTTGTTTTTCTTATTATTCCGATTCAATGCAGACAATTTGACACAAAAGTGATTATGCATCCTGGCTAGAAAAATGTGAAATAGGTGCACAGGCTCATAAACAGCCCCAGCAAAAGTGATATTCTGTTGAAATGCAAATTCTTGGGAGGGTTTGTTCCAGAGGCATGCAGGGTGAAATTGGCCTTTAAACAGTTTGGCATACTAATGTCTTGAGGTACCTCCACCTTGAGCCTATTTGAATAAGCACTGCATTATAATTGACTTATAGTTCACACTGGCAATGCATACATTTGCATCACGAAGAATTAGAGAGCTCAGGCCTAAGGCATGTCTGCATCTTTAGGTGTGTCTGCAGATAGTAAAAGGATAAGAACGTATGGCTGGTTCCCATATCTGAGTATGGGAAAATGTTAGCTTTTAAGTATATCTTTACATAATGCCATAGAAAAAAATGTCAGCTCTTGTTAAATATGAATAGAATAAAAGTATGGCGTAACAACTTATTATACTTAAGGACAAGTAATTTGAGCCATTACAAAATCATTGTTTTTAATTTGTACATAACAAATCAGCTGGACTTACAAAAGCCCTCTATCAAGGGAGCTTCCTCGTGGCTGTTTTGGTGACCACCACTCCCATCAGATAGACTTATCTACGTGTAAATGTCTGTAAAATAAACATACATGAGTCCAGTAGAAGTGTAGTGTGTGTCCACATGAGGCCTGTGCACTGACACTTACCATTTGAAATCACTTGTGTGGTATTTTCAGACCGTTCCTGCTGTTGTGATTGGCTCGCAGGCAGAGGCTGATTACAACACCTTACATGGCAGGTTTAGCTGTTCAATCAGACAGGCTCCCCATAGGACCCCGTCAGACCAGCCATGTAGAGATTCCTATTCAGTTGTCTGCATGTATTTTCACCAATTTAAGCATACTCAAATTATTAGGCCATGCTTTTATGTACAATAATCTTAGAGGCATTATCTCCAAACAGGGTTAGTCACAGCGCGTGTCGCTGCCCAGGGTGGGAGAGAGGATTTTGGGATATTTTTGTGCCAAATGCCAAGGGCTCATCTGGTATTTCACTAACACACAACAAGACTTACAAACTAAATTTATCATGTCAGTGTAATTACTTCCAAACAACACTGAAATTAAACAGGTACGAGCCACACATTTGTTTCCAAATCTGAAGCATAATTTGTAAATAGTTTGAGAAGACTGTGATCTCTGCCATCAGTGTGTTTATGTTGGAGAGATACTTAGGCAAAAGGCGTCGAGACAAGAGGCTGCCTCTCATTCACAGATTTCCATATTTATTGCTTGAAATTGAGCAAAGAGTTCAACTGAATGCCAATAGTAGCGCTGAGTCACTGAGACAAGTATCCGCAGCCTGACAGCCTCCACATCTCTTCCTTTTCAATCATATGTAATTAGTGGTTATTGATCAAATAATGTTGGGGCTTACAGAAGGAAAGTATTGATTTGTATAAACATCCTGGAATTAGATGTTTCAGCTTCCATAGAGATGAAATAACCAAGATTTATTTCTAATTCACACTTAAGCCGGGATTGAGCCTCAGGACATTCTCATCAAAAGAAAGATACAGAATTTATAGTGCAATATATTTTTTCACCATACAATCGTGCAACAAAAGATCAGATTGAGGATCCTGAGAGTTGGGCTAACTTGACCAACATGCTTTATAGGTGCAGGTAACCAGGGGAGAGCCGCAGATATGAGGAGAAAATGCAAACTTTAAACAGAAAGTTCACATTTCCACAGTTTACATTATACACAAATTACTGCATAAGTGCCAACCCGGACAATACAATGCAGACGATACAGTAATTATCGACACAGGCAACTCCATCATACAGAATTAAAGTCCATTTCTGACTGGTGCAAGAAAAAACACATGCATCTGAACCTCCCTAAGACCAAAGAGATGGTCATCCACTTTGGTCGTTCCTCCATTGACCATCTGCCACTGCATTTACAGAGAGGAATACAAATACTAGGGACGATTGTTGAGTATAAAAGCAACACTCTTCTACTGTACAAGTGTCAACACCCAAACCCCTTTGTCCTCCTGGGATGGTTTGGCTCCCTGAGTAAAATCAGCAAAATCCCTCTCAGTAAGAAACAATGTCCTAATAAAAAGCACAATTAAGTACACTTTTTGTGTGTGTGTATCAGTAATTTACACGCAACATTCCAAATTATACATGTAAAGTCAAGAACAACTTTTCAAAATAGAGCTACTTACTATAGCTTTAGTTTTTCCTTTTTTTTTTGCTTGGTGCCCTACATGGTGACTTGTGTATCTATATACATACTTCTAACACTTTGTGTTGAGCACTTCCCCTCCTGGACTGCGGCTGAGGCAAAAACAAACCATGAAAGCAAATCAAATTGGAAAATGAATATAACTGCCTGGCTAATAAAGTATTATGGGTTGAACAATTACTATAATAGCATGCTTTACTTACCGTGAGCGTGTTTCCAAGCGAGATTGCTCTAAACGCAGTTATTTATAGACACAGAGAGAGAGAGAGAGCAGTGAGTTCACATTCATGCCCTCACTTCGCTTGGGGTTTTAATATTGGATCTGAAAAAGCAGAGGTTGTAGGGCAGGAAAGTTGCTGAGCAAGTTGGTCAAGCACTGACCGAGATTACCACTCCGCTCTGTGTGCTGAGAGCTCAATACAAAGAAATAAGATGCATGTATATTGCACGAAGCATGGCAAGGAAGCATTTATTTTTCAGTACGAGTGAGCAAGTGTATTGGTCACCACCAATGGTCATCTGCAGCAGCAATAGTACAATAAGAAAAAGTCTTATACTGTAAAGTCAAGTTATACTGTAAAGCACGCAACAATACAATTGTACTATTACTTTTTTGTTTGAAAGCCACTTTGTTTTCAAACAATAAAACAAAAAAGGTCAATTTCAAACGGTTAGCTGTGGCCCAAACTCAGTCCTAACTTTCAAAATGCATTAACATCCAATTTTTACCATTAAAAATGGGATGTTAATGCCATTTTTATGTTTTAAGGCCGTAAAACCCCTCACCACACACTTTATACACTTTTCTCAGTAGTTCACACAGGTTCTCCCTAATGCCTGGTGCCTGTGCTATTTGTTTTGTCTTATAATATTTTTAGATGTCACATTGCACAACGTGGGGATGATAACATCGTGATAGTTCAAACTAAGAGACAATCATAGCTACGACCAAAGTTTTATCGCGACAGTTTCAGGCTTCAGAAGGCGAGTGTTTAGCTGAGGCGAGCGCCACATGCTAGCGGTGTTTTACTTTTGCGGAAAGGTTCAGAGAAAGTCCTGCAAAACGCGGAGTCGGACCCGCTCATGCCCGGCCTGTGTTGCTTGTGACTCCGGCAGCGTGCGATGTGCACTGATCTGTTGAGGGGACACTGACAGAGATCCCCTCTGCAGCGAGAGGAGGCTCGCTCTACGACTAGCCAATCAGGGTGCAAAACACAATGCGCGTATGGCGTTCATACCCTGTAAAAAAGCATGCAAAACTGTACCAAAAAAAAAAAGCCGCAAAACAGCAAAAGGTGAACCGACCGCGAGGGTTATCGCGAGGGACCACTGTATTTCAATTTGCCGTTTTTGTTCCCTATTCAGCACAACAAAAAACACTGACATGAAAATGCTAACATAATATTTCATTTGAGACTATATAAATATTATGACTTAATCATTTTACATTTTTAGTCTAAAACATTTCAGTGCATCAGTAGCAAAACACATGCCTACAAGGATACTTGGTTCAATAGAGGGTGTCACGAAACGGAAACATGAGTTATTGATTGACTGCGGAATCCTTCTGTAGTCAATAATTGTTTTTCACGTTCTCTATTATTATTGTCATTACATTTTTTATCACAGACACATTTAGAGTCTAAACTTTAAAACTTCCCAAAGCAGGTTTAGATTGTGTCAGTGCTGGCCAAACATTTAAGATGCCTTTACTTCGAAGACGTACTGAAAAAAGGAAAATAGTATTATACATGTGATGATATTTTTATCCTTTAAACCACAGCATTGTTCATTGTCACAAATACTCGGAAATGGTCTAAAAGGTCATCCAGAAATATGAGCGTTCATTAAAAGCCACAGGCGTCACAAGACATCAGAAGACACAACCATTTTAATTCAGTCCTCTCCCTTCAAGCCGTGGAACCAACCGCAGCCCTCCTCCGGGTGTAGGCTTAGCAGGGTTTGCAGCTAACAGAGGGTTAATCTGAGCTTTAATGCAGGTGTTATCAAGAGCGCCCCTTTATAGATCAAGCGCGAGAAGCAGGTTAAGGCAGTCCAAGTTCAGAACAGAGATCACAATATAATGAAAGCACCCCATTGACGCCACAGCTGCAGAGATGAAACACAAATCACCATGATAGTTCAGCAGATCCCAGATAAAGATGGAGACGGTGGCGCTGAAATGACAAGACGCCCCGAGCATTTCGCCGATATCGATTTGCTTCCTGTGATAAGTCATCAGCAGTCTCCTAAATGTCATGCAAACCAATGCCGGTCCACACCCCGCAAATAACAAATAAGCACTGTTTTGTGCAACATTATGGCAGTAATGTGTGCTTTATGGATCGACACATGGCGGAGAGTGGGGATTTTGATAAACAGCAGGTGAAAGATCTTTGATGAAGATATACACAGAAAATGGTCTATTCCTTTTTGCAATTTTTGTGAAACAACAGGCAGCAGTGTTTTCATTTCAATCATATTTATTCATTTTCTCTTTATAGTTTTAAAGAAGTATGCCTTCTTTTTTGATGTGATTGTTTAGTACAATTCTTACGGAGCCATATGGTTCTCAATCGTGATTGTTATGCAGACTGTTTATGGTGGTAGCTACTCGTCTAGCCTTTGTTCAATTGAGTAAAAAACATTTCTTTACATTGTGTCTTTTTTGGGATTAGTGCTGGTTTAGAATTAAGTTATGGTTTAGCCCTGTAGCTTTTAGTGCCAGAGATGTACTCGAGTCTTGGACTTGGACTTGTTTTGACTCTTTACTCGACTTTGACCTGTTTCTGAAGAACTTAATTACTTATCCAAGTAGTTGACTTAACCAACTACTTGGATACGACATGACTTTTCTGAAATGGGCTAAACCTGTCCCCTCCTGATCCTGGGGCTCTGTTGTCGGGGGCTTCATGCCCCTGGTAGGGGGGGGCCCCATGGCAAACAGGTCCTAGGTGACGGGTCAGACAAAGAGCGGTTCAGAAGCCCCTTATGAGAGACCAACAGGCCCGGTTAGAACCATGAGGCCGTCCTTTTGTGGACCCACCACCTGCAGGAGGAGCCATAGGGGCTGGTGCAATGTGATTTGGGCAGCTCCAACAGCTGCCCCCACGACCCGGCAACGGACAAGTGGAAGAAAATGGATGGATGGATGGGCTAAACCTATGACTTGGCCGTTTGAGTGATACCGACGCGATTCAAGCACATGCACTCGACTCTGACCAGCTGTCATTTTAGGGACCTGGGTCCGGTGGCACACTCAACGCTTGGTATTGTGGGTGTTACTTTGAGAACAACCTCTCAGACATTTCTCCATGCATGGAGCCCACATCAACACAAAATCAAAAGTCTAACAACGCAGTATTTTTGAGAATCAATAAGTACTCCTCCAGACAGACTTTGATTCACGCTTCAAATGCTCTGACATATTGAAATATTTATAAATGAGTGGGCTGTGCGGCGCTCATAATCAGCATGTGAATGGTGCAGTCCCAGTGGAGGCAGCAGCAGCAGTAGTGTATTGTATTGATACACAGATATGGTAATCGCTCTGTCAGTTGTCCTCTTCACTCTCGTGCCCTGTCTGTTCCTCCTGCCCGGTTTGTTTATTGTTTCCCTTCTATATCTGCGCCTGACATTTACCATTCTGAATGCAGATTACACCTGACAGATCTGTGCGGTTGCTATACCTACATTTGTCTTAGGATGATGCCCTTCTTTTACTTTGAATATAAGTTTAAGTTTGCACATGGCCCCATAAAACATGCTTTTGAAAATGTGCCATTGATTGTATTGATTAGTTTGAACTGTAAAATCAGAGGATGTAGTTTTAAGGAATATTGTAAGGATGAGCAAAAATGCAAACTGTATATTTGAAAGTTTTTTTTTTTTTTTTTTTTATCAATTATGCAGCACCCACTCTGAATGATCGTGTAATTGTAATAATGAAAATTCAAATGTATTGTTTGACATTTTTGTTCATGGAATAGTAATTATTGCATCAGCGATGAGTTATCATGTGTGTCATTGAAGCAAATGCACACATTGAAATTGGCAGCAGACAACGTGTCAAATCAGTAAATGACTCTTTTTCTAAATATTATACGATAAAGACAGCAGCTTATCAAACAGTCTAAACATGAAGAAGAGACACAGGGACGAGAGGGGAACAACAAAGACGGAGCAAGCGCCGATGATACGTTATTGATCTGAATTGGATTTAAAGGCCAAGGAGAAGAGATGGGATTTTTTCGCCCAAGATTTAGAAAAGTCAATAGAGAGTGAAGATGTATCTGAAGTCTAAACTGAAACAAGATGATGGAACTACTATCAGGCTGGAGATGGTGCCTATACTGTAATGGCACATGTTCAGGTTCCTTTGATCATTACTGACTGAAAATAGAAAATTACATTTAATCATTCTTGTCATTTAGTATTTTTAAATGTAGTTCTTGTAAAAGTAGGTTTACGTTGTCACTTTGTCAACAAAGGTTCAAACACTAGAAAAAACAAACCTAAAATCCTGTTATTTACAATTATCAATTATTCAGTATGCAGAAATCATTTTCTTGATATTTATGTGCCTCTGTGTCTTGTTTTTCCTAAATCTGGTATCATACATTTAAGGCTTTAATGCGGTTATCTTTTTCTCATTCATATGGGGACCTCGTGTTTTAGGGAATGATTAAACCTTGACCAATGTGTATTGACCGATGTGACAGGCTCGTGACCAGGGGTGAATTATGTCTTCCGTGGGTGTAGCGGGTATTGATTTGGCAGAGGCATTGAAGTGGCTTGTCCCATCACTGAAGGGTGGAAAGTTAAAGGGTGTTCTCGCGCTCGGCTCGTGTATAATGCGTGCGCTCTCGGTTACCTTAGTAACTCTCTCCTCTCTCCAATCGGCGTTTCCTGACGAGAACGCGCGCGCGCTCTCGTTGAGCTTGTGTTGAACCCTGGAGTCAAGGCAAACGCAAGAGGAGCGGGAGAAGCGCTTCTCGCGGAACAGGAGGCTGGACATGGGAGAGATCCATTAAAATGACAGCCAAGTGTGGATAATGAGCGGCGTTGCCTCGCTGGAAGGTCATACCCCAAACACGCCGCGGTGCGCACTGGAGCGATATTTGGATACACGGTACAAGTGAACACTGTCCCAGCTTTTGGGTTTGTGGACGCAAGGCATGGATGGATTCAGAGCTCGACCAGGCAGGTGAGTCATTTCTTACTTGATGAGCAGCTGGAAAGAGCCCAAGGCGGTCGTTGTGCTCAATTATAGAAATGCACGAGGAAAAAGAACATAGGTCACTTCAAGTAAAATTTGTGCAATTTGAATCAAGATCTGAAGAGCCACATCATGCCGCGAGCCGGCACGCAGCACGCAGACTTCCATTTGGATTTTAGGACTTGTCTCGAGTCTTTTAGAGTCGAGGATTTGGAGGCTGTGAAGCGCGTCATAACAACTCGCATCGTAAATGTCGGGCAGGAAATAAACGAGTGATATAAGTGTTCTGAGCACTTGTTACTTTGGCATAAAGACGTTTATGTGCGCGATAGAGCCGTGACGTGCGAGCTCCGTCTCTTCGCTTTGCCGGTGGATACTCAGTAGGAAATAACCCAGCCACTTGCTGTGAATTCTAAAATAATGAAATCTGCATTAGCGAGTTTTACGCAAATCAATTGAATCTGGGCACAAATCACATCCCACATCCCCGCGGAGTCTGCCTTGATAACCGGGAACTACTCGGGGATTCCATTTTTGTAAAGCTTTTGAAGTTCAATGCATAATCAGCTCTTATTGTATTATTTCTCACGGCTCTCACGCGTCTCTGCCAGATAGACTGTATTTTATTAAAGATGTTGCATAGCGCGGTTATTTTTTTTCATGCACATCATAGATTTTTCTCTGATGCCACATCTGATAAACCCCATCATCCTTCACCTAATATTTCATTATTCACCGTCTTAATTTTGAGGCTGGCTCGTTTGGGGGTTTGGGGACTGCTGGCACGCTCTCTGAGTAGTTTAGTCTCTATTGTTCCACTTTTAAGGATAAGGCAGGCCTGCTACATTGTGTTTTTTGTTTAGGATTCCTGGGCACACGCTTTAGAGATAAATACCCCCATTGTAGTGTGAAAAAGGGAAATAATGAACTGTGTGAGTTGAATTCCTTAAACTAAAAGGATAAAAAAAAAATGTCAGGAAAGAGTTGTCATGGCAATGGTTTATTTAAGAGGAGATTTATGCCTTGTATTTTTGTGTTTACACTATTTTAATGGGGGAAAGAAACCATCAATCATGCTCTTTGCATGATTGATGGTCTCATGCTCTTTGCCAGATTGGGAGAAACGTGCATTCCAAAACCATCCTTGAAATTTAATTAGTTTCATTTTTTTCATTTAAAGGCATATATTTATTTTGTATGTGTGCTCAATATTATGTGCGGGATTATGCATGCTGCTGCTGCTTCTGAATTCTGTGGTCCGTCTGTGTTTGTGTTCATGCCAAGCGCTTTTTCCCCAAATGCCCTGCAGTTTTAATGTCCTTTTCTTGAGATTCTCTTAAAAGGAGAAGAAATGGCTTCTTTATTTATGCCTGCGTTCCCAGTCCTGGGATTTAGAATGGGGCGCAGTGGTTCCGTTTTCGTCCAGTAATTATGAGGAGCACTCCACCAACCACCAATGTGTTCATTACGCCACGGACTGGAGCGAGGGCTGGCCTAAAAGAGACAAGTGCTCGGCATGTGATCGCTGGCTACACAAAAACACTTCAGTATGCACAGTGGTATTCATACTGATAATTAGGACGTGGCCAAAGGCAGGCGGTGTGTTCATAGGCTTCCAATGGACAAAGAAATGGAGTTTGGACCAGGAGCATATTCAGAACGATGGCGTCCAAACTCTTCCTATTTTTGCTCAAGTTCCTAATGTCTGAGGAATGTTTTATATTTCTAAAAGAAAGTGTTGTAGATTGCCCAACAACATAGCAGCTACACACCTAAGTACAAACATGTTCTTAAATGGGTTTAACATCTACCTCAAACTTACCTCATCAAAATATGTGTATGTCCTTGTAATAATTAGCTCTACAGAAGACTGTTACAAAAGTGTCCATGTAGGCAATACATGTGACAAAGATTCTTTGTAGGTACAAAAGTATGACTGCATTTAGAAAATTGGAAAAACTAGTACACATTTATTCAAAATATCCATGTGGTCGTATTATGTATAAAATATGCTAAACATGTTCCTCCACAAACAAGCTCTGAAATCCACGTTGTTCTAGCAATGGTTTAGTTCATTAATTCTTTTGGACATATCTAAAATATTAAAAGAATCTTGTTTTTAAAACACAACTCGCAAATCTAATTGCAATACTGATACAAGAGTTTAGTTTGTTTTCCCCTCTATATAACCCACCCATAATTAATAGGTGAAACCATTGGCTTTGGTTTTATGTTTGGTTAGTAGTGAGTTTACAGTATATACTAATTCCAATAAGACAAGAACACAGGAGCACTTGGACCATTATCTGGACTGCACGTTGGGTCTGAATCACAAAATCTCTACAGAAAGAGAAGCATAAAACTCATTCCTTTTGGACATTGATCTTATGATCTTAGTACTCTAAACCTAACCAAATAAAACATAAGTGCCACTTTGGAGTAGAAGTCAGTGGGGTTGTGTGTTTTGAAGTGCCCTCTCTGGATCCACCTCTCATCTCCCAGTGCTCTCTTTTTACTGTCTGCTGTTGTTTACCGCTGGTCTCTGCGCTCCTCCGGTGAACCATCTTGAGACCGTAAGGCGGCTTCAAAGGTCAGACAGGTTCCGGACTGACCAAATATAAATACACTGGGGCACACCTCAGCCAGACTTAGCATGGACCGTCCAGCTTTGGTCCATAGCCCCTGAGTCCCCTTGGATAGCCTTCACTCCACACTCCTGGTTGACCAGGCGTCCCACTAGTCGGCAGCGCCTCTTGTGGATGCGTGAAAGTTATTGCAAAAGAAAAAAAAAAAACTAGGAAGGCTTTTCAGTTTTGTAATATTGTGCTTCGCCTTTGACGTGTTGTCCTAAAGCAACACAAGCTGAGGCTGATAATTTCCCAAATGGGTCTCTCTGACCTTCTGAAAGTGTGGCTCGTATAACACTCCTGGAGACGCCTGTCATTGTTCTGGCTGTTGGCTTCACAGCTTTGCAGATACAGACAAGTAAAAGAGGACGTTTTTCTGAGTTCAAGAACATCACGAGAAAAAAGTAGTGTTTCAAGGAAAAGTCTGGATTCAGTTTTGGTTTTCGGACCTGCCAACCTTACTTTATGTTGTCCTGTTAATGTTTATTTCTTCGTCTAGTGTCATTCTATCATGTCTTGCTGTATGACTGTTTCTACCTGAATTCTCTCAATCGATATCATTGAGAAAGAACTAGTTGACTTTAGGCAAATTGAATCAGTTGACTCCTTAATACGAGCTGAGTGGAAAACTTGAGTCTTATTGCCCCCTATTTTTGGATAACACTGTTAGCAAGAGACAGAGTTATTTCTCACTGCCCTCGATCTTTTTAGCGTAAATACACTTTATGGACTTGTTACAATAGAATTTAATTTAAGAAGTGACGGTTTTATGTTTTAAAATGGCGATAAGTCACAGCCTGCTTTGGTTTTAATTGCTGCTCACAACAGAGGCACAGTGTGAGGCAGGAAAGAAAAAAACCAAAAGAAATCCACCAATCTGGCCAAAAACATCCCAGACTTGAGTGACTAATGAAGGCGGATAAACTTGTCTCCTCATATTTGCGCAAATCCACTCGCTGTCATTGTCATTAAATCACACCTTTTGTTATAAATGTTGGCACTTTTATTTGTCATTATTTTTCACTTTTTCAAGAAAGCCACGGGGTTGCCAGATATAGTCGCTCCGTCACATCTGTCCCAATAAAGAGAAGGTCATGTTTCTAATGCCTGTAAAGAGGGGGCTTTGTTTGACTAACTAAACGGTTTTGGCACAGGCTGCATAGATCCTCCTCAAGTGGAGTGTATATAACAGATTTAGCACAGATTTGATATTGTTCGTGGCCCAAAAGTATCTCCCCTGACTAACGGGTCTCTGTGCCAAAGACCAATGTCGGCTAATAAACAAGAAGCCTTTGGACACGGTCATTGGAACTACAAAGCAGATGTCACACAGTATGTCTCTGCTCCGCATCTGCCAGAAGTGGACCATTCATTCACTCAGTACCATACATGCCCTACGCTGTCGCTAACTGAAATATAAATATAAATGGCAGTCAGTAAGATTTGGCGTTGTTTTAAAATTTGAACTAAAAATAAAAACTCAAACAAAAATTCTGCAGTGCCTTTTAAAACTTCAAAGTCAATAATGGGCTGTAATCGCTACAGTGTAGGCTAAAGACTTCATCATGGATCATCATGCCAACAATCAAGATCAACCATAGATTCGCTTAATTCAAGTAACTGCACTATCCTATTGAACATTTTTGAAAAAAAGACACATTGACAAAGTTTAATTTAGAAAAGTGCACAAATATAAACCTGCTGCTTTAAAATGACAGCAATATTAAAAGGTAATAATAATGTTAAAATTGCTCAAATAAACTAAACTAAACTAAAATCATTATTTCTGAGCTTGTCATTCTTACAATTGCATGACCTTTTAAGAATATGAAAACATAACAATCTCTCTTTAATACTGGGACGATGAAGACTGCCCTCAATCAGTCTTCAGTGTGTGACAGAGGTGAGGCCAGTCTGGATTGTTTTCTTCCAAACTTCACCTTAATCTCCATGACTCTAAAGTGCCTTTATTCTGCCTAATCCAAAACAGACTAGTGACAGGAATTCAATGCCTTTAAGTCCCAGTGAACACATGTCAGTCCAGGTAAAGTCTGCGGGACACAATTCCCCACCTCGTTTTGCAATATCTCGAAGTCACTTTTCTGCGCTCATTTTCTTAGCGAACATTGTGCGGATGTTTGCCACATCCGCACCGAAAGTGAGGGTACTGTCTAATTCCTGGGGCAAATGAGTGGAGATAAGGGCAGAGTCAGTACCTCCAGCACGTGCACCGATCCCCTGGGGCATTGCTCTTAAGGAGCTTAAGGAGCCTGCCGTATGAAGACATGACACAGAGCTGCTAAATGGGCTTCTGTACAGTCTCTTCCATCAACCTAATATTCAGACCGTATGTGGGTCACCAACATACTTTTATCATTTTAATCCCACTCATTGTATTCATTATAGAGTATGAATGCCAAAGACGGGGAAGACTGTGAGGTATCAGGTATAGCCTGAGTACTGTGAGGGAGTAGCTGGTGTGTCGGGGTCTTTTGTCCTGCGTGAAGCAGTACTGCTGTTAGTTTACCCCAAGGGCAGCTGTGGCTACATACGTAACTTGCCACTACGTTTGATTTCACCTGCTATTCTCGCTCACCAAATTGACAAAACACTTAGCCTTCTCTCATAAGACATTGTTGAGTCCCTGCCACTGAATCAATAATGAATAAAGAACAAGACAGAACTCCTCCTCAGTCACTGGGTCACATACACCAGGGGCACAATTAGAACCTTGTTGCTGACATTTTTTTCACAACCTTTTTTCTTCCAGCTACAAGCATTTCCCTTAATTTACCTCAAGGGTCCAACCCCGTGTCTTCCTCTGCCACAATAGACTTTTTCAGCTTCAGCTACCAAAGGCAGTGTCATGTTTGGTGTGATGTACGTGCGGCCGTGTGGAAAGGAAACGGGTGGTGACAGATAGGGCAGTGGGTGTGTGCTATCCCTCATAATGCTGACAGATTACAGATTTGGAAATTTTAAATCTCACCGAGAGTATCCTGCCGGTGATGAAGAGAGTGGGACTGACTGGCGCATAATGCCACAGATTAATGTGGAGCTTCACACTTTCTCTCACACACATCACTTTTACTCAATGCAGAAACCTAAACAATCGTGCTCGAGAGCTAGTCATAGGCTATACTAAACATACGTTGAAGCAACATTTTAAAAACACATGGAGGGAAAAGTATAGTTGTAGAGCACAAAGTATTACAGAACAAGAATGTATTAAAGTAGGCTTAATGAAATTATACACTGACACATGTCCACACATAGAAAAGATACTTTGAGGGCCCAGTGGGGGCGGAAATGTATTGGATAATATGAGGCCATTTACCAATACTTTAGAGCAGGGGTCACAAATTAAATTTCACCAAGGTCCAAATTGAAAACAAAAATTGTCAAGCAAAGGTCTGGAACATACGGGGTTAATTCACAGTTATATGACGATGTTTAAGCCTTTTTTAAATTGCTCCTAAATAGCAGAACGCAGCCTCTATTATACACAATGTGCACATAAGACAGTGACGTGTTTCTCCTCTGAGCTGGGCTCAGTTCAACACACTGAGCCCTGCTTAGTCCAGGTTTTAGTCCTGGTTTAGTCCAGTTTCAGACCAGGTTTAGCCCTGGTTTATTTTTGTTTTTGTTTTTATGTATTTATTTGAAAAGGAGGAACAATACATATTAATGAACATTTTCACAAATGTAAATATGCCAGATTATAGCCTTAGGCTAATTTCCATCTGCAGACCCCCTGGCAGGTTGATGTTAAGCATAAATAAGTAAAAACAGGTTTAGTCCTGGTTTAGTCCTGGTTCAGATCTGCTCGCTGCCGATCGGGAAACAGCTGTGCATTAAGCTAATCCGGGCATATTTAATTAGGGTGTCCTCAGTTTTAAAACTCTAGTCGTATCTCAGTTTCTAAAAATATAAAAAGTGTTTTGAAGCTCAGATGTAGGACTTTCTTTCTGTTCATCTGGGCTGTAGTTTACCTTCTGCAGTCAGAGAAGGAGAGGGAGAGAGCACACGCAACACTGCTCGTCTGAGGGGATTCACGGTCGGGTCCAAAGTTCAGATCCATGGATCCGGACCCACGGGCCAACTGTCTGGACCCGGACCGAGGAGAACTGGAGAACTACCGTAATCATCTGCCATGAAGAGTGGTTTCATTTACATACTGTAATATAGGGCTGGGTTTGTACATCTCAAATGTACAAATTTACGCAACTTAAATAAAAAAATACATCCATCCATCTTCTTCCACTTTCCTAAAAATATATATATATATATATATATATATATATATATATATATATATATATATATATATATATATATAATAATCACATTATTATGTCCTTCAAAGTTGTGTCTTATTGACTAGTCATGCCCATGTTTTAAGTTGTTTGTTTTTACCACTCACTAAAATTGTGTGGGAAATAAAAAATGTGACTTATCTTACCAAAAACAGATGTTTCTCTTATACCAAGTGCAGAGATTTGAGAGCCAGATTCCGACATATCAGACATCCAGCCCTGTGTAAGCTTGAGAGTTATCCATCTCTCTGGCTCTTAAGGCTAGTTTTAAATAATGCAAAGCGCTTTTTAAAATCTCTTTTAACCAAACACAGGGGCCCGCACTTATGTTCCACCTGCAAGAGTGATCGTACAAGATTCAGATACAGCATCCGCAAAGAGCTCCGACCTGACAGAGGGCCTTGGTAAATAAATTATACATGCCGTAGATTGAAATCCCAAAATACAAACATGTTTTCCTTTCCTGTTTATCCCCTTGATATTGATATGAATATCCTCACATGAGAAAGGTGATTTAAGCCGAGAAAAAACATATTTATCTTCGGCAATTATGAAATGTAAACTTATGATTAAACCGAGTGAAATTTTAAATAGCCTCGAACAGTGCCGGCAACACGTCCTTGGTGTCTTTGCTTCAGCCTCGTCTGCAGCAGCGCTCACACTTTCCTCCCACGTTTCACATAAATGCAAATCAGGTAGACGGGAGAATCGCCTTTAGGTACGAATGTGAGCGTTAGCCCTTTGATGAAAGCCCAGTTCTCTTTTATAATCTCCAGAACTCTCCCCTGAAAATACACTGAAATACTCAATACAATGTTATACAGATCTGTCCTTTTAAAATACTATCTCGCTTTTGCAGTTTGTTTAACTAATGACAATGCGATTCCCAGACTTGGACAAAACACTGCTTTGCTTGCTTAGACAGTAGGTTCACTTTTTTTTTACAATTTATAATTTTGAGGTTCAATAGAAATAGCCTCCTGCGCCTGCTGCAATGTTACAAATGAACTGGGATGTGAAGACAAAACTTAAGACAAGGGTGTATGCAATATTATGGACCCAAACAGAAATACTGGTCGGACAATTTTCGTGTTGAATTCATTACTGAATAATAAAGAAAGACACACACAATGTGTCTTTTTACAGGCTGTTACTGTTGAATATAATGCCCAAGTCTGGGTCTAGGATCTTGATTTGATTAATTACACAGCCATATCGAAAAGGTTGTCTAAAAACACTTTGGGGGTCATTTATCAAGACTGGTGCTAAATAGCGAGTGCTGAAAGCTGAAAAATAAAATATGCTACTTTGTGGGCATATTGCACCTAATTTACCATTGGAATAATCCTGTATTACAGAATTAGGTCCCCATCTTATATGCTATGTGTGTGAAAAATGCAGAAATGTATCGCTTTGCATGTGAGCGAATGCTTGGTAAATGACCCCCATTGTGTCCATAAGAAACTTGACACCCATTACACCCTAGATTTATGTCTCTAGTTAAAACAGTCCTGTGTTAAAAAAGCTCCTAGTGAAGAAGGGAGCAGCTGACTGAAGAAAAAGAAAAGAATCGGCCCCAGCGTAGAACAGCACTGGGCCTATTTCACAAAGAAAAATATTAAGACGCTCACATTTTTGAAACCCCGCTATAAGGCAGCACAAGATCCCAATTTGAATGTTAGTAATTAGAAAGCTGCAAATATGTACCCAGGAAAATATTTCGAAATCGTACTAGCCTCGCCTTATCCAAATGTTGCATCCAAAAATAATGTTTCTTAACTGCCATCCTTTGTTTGGAGTTATTGATAATAACTCTGCAATATCCGCACCTTAACAACAAAATGCTAGGAAGTGGTTTATGTGCTCACGCCGTTTCCAGTCTATTTTTATCTTTTGCCAGCTTGGCACTGCTCTTGATAGCCTTTGAGGACGGTGAAATTCCTCTATCACGCTCAGGGGCCCATCTGTGCCCATATCTCCCCAAAAGTGAGCCATCCCCCGGAATTATTGCATTCTTCATACGCTACCATCATCTTGTCATTACACCATGTACGAACGAGCTCCAGGAAATTGACTTGATATTAATCTGTCAAAATTACAGAGAAAGGAAAGGCAGGGAAACTTTCCGTGAGTGTCGATCGTGCTTTTGTGGCACAAACTGCATGCATTACCCGTGATGGAAAAGCGTTTGGGTATTTTGAGGTGTTTTGCCACAAGGCTCAGAATCATCTTAAATGCTTTCTCCTTTACATGCAAAGAGCTGATGCGAGATCTGGATTCACCTGCAAATTTGGGTCATTACGGAAATAGCCTCGATCGGGCGGGCTCAATCTCAGAGGAGCAGTGATAAATCGGTGGCTGTAGGTCAATGTGACAATAGGAGGAGGCAGGGGGAGATCAGTGTTGGTGGCTGCTGATGCGTTTGATCCGAAGTTTCTTCATCTCTTTAAGAAGTTTATCTGGGCAAACAAATACAGCTTTCCTCAAGGCGCTTTTTCCTGATCCTTTAAGTTGCGCTAGTTTTGAGTGGTTTGCAGAAGTGCCCCAAACACTTGCTTCCGTCTGAACATGTTGAGCAAAAATATGTGTGGGGAGGAACTAGTAAGGGGCTTTAACAATGTTTAGTCAGTTTAAGCTGTGCTGAAATCTAGAGATGCACCGATCCAGCTTTTCTGCATCCGATACCGATGCTGGGGCTTTGAGTATCTGCCGATATCCGATACTAACCGATGCAAGAGACTTTCATGAAAGTGAATGGTCTTATATTTTCTTGTCATGATGTTATAGATCAATTATCAATTATATAGAAAACATTAAACAAAGATCACTAGATTTTCGACACTACCCTTGGGACGGCCTATTTGGCCTACACTAATAAACAACGCACACATTACGACTTGTGCATTATACATGTCTATAAACTTGCATCTCTGCTATAATCTGGCATAATTACAGTGCACATGTGCAGCTGTTCATTAATATGCACTGTCTCTATCACATAAATACATCTTAGATCATTTCTTCTTTAACAGCATTTCATAAACTAAAATATAAACACTTTTATTAGGCTACTTTAGGTATTTCTATCACAGCCTTGATTAGTTCTCGTTAGCGTTAGCATGCTGCCGCTTGCTTTAGCATGCTGTTGCTAACCACAGCATTTTCCGTGGCGATCAAAAATAAATGTTTAAAGGAGGTTAAAACTAGCGACTCAGCGATTGAATTCTCCAGGTTATTAGCTTCAAAACGATATACAGCATGCCCATATTCACTGAATTCAGATTCAGTTGGGAATAGTTGTGTTTTCAAAGCGGTGAGATCCAAAACTGGTCTATCTATCTGATATTGTATTTTTTTTCCTGTATCGGCTCTGATATCCGATACCAGTTTCGGATCGGCGGAAACTAAAAATGTCCTGCATTGTGCATGATGTTTTGTTACAGTGTTGCCAGGCCAGCCCGCTGTCTTTGCTTTAGATAGGTGGGAAGAAAAAAAAAAAGCATGGGCATGAGCCAAGACGACACACTTTCTAACGCATCCACATTTATAGTCTGGAACCTTGCGTTATCTCCCCACATGGCTGCTCACAAGGACGGAGCTACAGAGCAGACGTCTCCCAAATCAACAGGTGAGGCACTAAATGCTGTCAATTAAGAAGTTATGAAGTTTGCTGTCGTGATTGGAAATTGGAAAAGGACATGTTTTCCGCCTTTGATGGACGTGCAGCGGATAAGTGCATGTGATTGGATCCTCACCAAACTAGTGGGATGTAATTGCTTTGCGCAGGGTCCCAGGAATCAAGAAGTTCAAGGTTAATGAATAGCACTGTGGCAATAGATGGGGAAAAATGCATTTATCTTGCTGAGCTTTTAACAAATACTTACCAGCACCAGAAATCGAGTGAGTTGTACCACTACAATGTATCATAATTATGTATTTGATTGCAACAGGAATCCAGTCTTGACTTCATAAACCCCAAGTTGCCCCGGACTCTCTCCTCAACATCCTTTTAGCTTCCAAGGAGCTTTAAGTACAGGTGCTGAATGACATAATGGTGGTGGGCCGAGCAGTCCTGAAGCTGAAGAGTGAAATGATAGTGCTGGATAGAGGCGCCCGTGTGAGAGGAGCGTGAATGGAGAGGGGATCAGAGCGGATAAGAGCAAGGACAGGAGGAAGAGGTGAGACAGAAAAGAAACAAGAAGAAAATGGCTGGGTTGGAAAGAGGTAAGCCCGGATAAGCCTTTTGACAAGTGAGCTCTGGGCCGGAGGAAGCCAGTCAAACACAAATCTGCCAAGTTTGTTTTATTCATGCCATGGACAACTACGGCTCTGCTATTACTTCTTCTTCCTTTCGTTACAGCGATGCACAAACAACCAGTAGAATACAAATGCCACTAAAAGATCATTGATTGAAGAGTTTGCTTAGATTCAGTGCAGTGCAAGGTTGAGTCTAAATGATTTAACATTGTTTTATTACCCAGACTTAACAGGCAACGTATCCCTTGTTCTTTTTAAGGCGAGACACGCAGGTGAAAGTATGGATTTTTCACGCAGTGGTCGAAGTGGAGTATTTTAGCTAGTTTCCTCAGTCTTTCCCACGCGCATTCATTCAGATTTTACATCCACGTGTCCTGCCAAGGGTCAAGGGTGCCCACGATGACGCTATAATCCAAATATGGTATTTTTCCTTCTGCGAGATGCCCGATACAGAAGAGCAGAGAAATGTGCCGCGTCTTGGAAGATAGTGCCAGATTGTTATAAGTTGACAAGTACCGTCATACAGTAGTCTCTCAGATGAAGTCATTCTTAAAACTACTTTCGCTGGGACCAAAGTGGGTGGGAGCGTAAGTCAGGGGCAACCAATCTGCTCCAAATAATTCCATTTGATTGGCTGAAAAAGTACCTGGAGCAAAGTCATTAGGCAGCGTGTACTCAAAGCAGCGCGGCGCTCCAGAAAAGTCCTTTAGGGTGGATTCTAATGATACCCATGTGATTCTCCAGCAGATGCAATTGGAACTCAGAACTGACCTAATAAGCCCAGTGCTTCCCTTTATTCCCCTCTGCGCTTTGAATATAAAGAACTGCAAATAGAGGGAACCTTATCACAGAAGAGGTCGCACATTTCACGTTGTACCTTGGGGTTGGAGCACTGTGCAGCGTACGTACGTAAAGGGAGGCTAAGTTACCGTAATATTACAGCTTTGATTTTTGTTGAAGACAATAGTGTTAGTTATAGTGAGGAAGTGTATATATTGCGTACAATATATTGTGGTGTCATGTACATTTAGTGTCAGTGTGGGTTTCCACCGACCTGACCTACTATAATGTTTGGAAAGGTTTTGAAGAATGGATCTAATGTGACCAACTTCGCTAGAGGCATTTGATGTGTATAATGTATAGCTTAACCTTTGAGTTTGAATGCAGGTCTAGACATTATATCTTAGCACTGACTGAGCACCAGTGGCTTGGTGGAGGTCTCTAGCATCCAAAGTGCTCCTTCTTTTTCCGCTAAATTTGAGTATCATAGTACACTGATTCAACTTCCTTTGTTTGCAGTACAGGGCTTTTGCTCTGCAGCTCCTTGGGGTATTTGGTTTTGTCTCTAAGGCCCAGTTTTCCCCTTTCTTTACTTCCTGATGCACCAGACCCCACAAAAAATGACAAACAGCTGTATCACATGTGGTGTCAAATCCATTAGCGGAGGTCCAAAGGCGAGGACGCTGCTGCCAAATCCCCAGCGACAAAATGTTTACCCTTTGCCTTCTATTGTTTGGCGCAGTGTGAACAAACTCAGTCAAATTGGGTTAAAAACGCAGCCTCAGTTTCCCTTTTAATCTCACGCTTGCACCCCAGTTCCCATGCATAACAAAGATTTTTTATTTTTTTAAATAGAAAAACTCAAACAGCAGCGGGGAACAGTGGAGAGGATATTTATGTAATCTTGCGACGCCAGAGCAGACTCAAGCCCGTCTCAGAAGCGCTGTTGCAAAGAGAGGCCCAAGGACAGTAGCAAATTTTCCGAAATCCCTAGTAGACACAGAAAGTTAAGACAAGCACTGTTGCAATAAAACAAAGCTCGAACCATTTATCTGAGTATCCCACACGAGCCCTAGTCCAGATTTACAGCCCCGAGCCTCCACAGCTCCCAAATCTTCTGGCAGACAACACCACAGTTATCGATGGGGAAGAGCGAAAGAATGCCACTAAGGAATTCTGTGCTTCCCCATAAAAAGTACCACTTCGGTGAGTCTCCAGAGAAATGGATGATATAAAACATAATTTAATAATGACAGCCTTTTGCTATGTGTGCATGGCATTAACAATTAAGTCATATACATGTGGCTCTTCATCAAATATCCTTATACCAACTTGAAACAGACTATACTCGAGCTTTAGCGAGTTGTATTTGCTGAGCCGACTGAATACGTTGGTGCATGAGTAAATATAGCGGGAGATACACATTTTTTTCATAGTTTGATTGTGTGAACCGCAATCAAAAAACATTTCTGATGGAGGACAATAACATATAATGATAACATGAAATGTGATTTCTGTGCTGTGGAAACTGTCAAACCACTTTGCAAACTATCCAGACATTGGGAAGTCAGGTTTTAATGAGTATTTATAGCCTAAGGACAGACCCTTGCCACTATCCTATCAAGCCCAAAATGACTGCTTAAAATCAAATCAAACAGCCTTTTCTCATTATTACTTCTGAAGCACTTAATCCTGCACAGACACATCTCCTTCTAAGGAAAATGTCTTTTTTTAGTATCCGTCCCATATGGATTTCTTCTGTGAAGTACATAAGCGCACTAAACACCTCTCTGCCCCCAAAGGTACAGCACAATGTTTATCATAATTCCCTCTTTTTTAAGGTAATCCTAGAGGTGCAGAAGGCAATTCTTTGTGAAATTATTCAAACAATAAAAAGCGATTTGGATTACACTGGTGAATAGAAGTCACACATCACGAGAAAAGAACATTAGTCTGAGAGAGAATAAAATGCATGCTGGAATTTCGTTCTTTGAACACTGTGGCTTTGTCAAAAAAGAACGAGCTGTGCCTAGCCAAATGTTTTGTTTTTTTCTGAAATGCAGCTATTTTAACGGCAAATACAGAATCACAAGTTTTACATGCTGGTACACTGTGTGTGCTTGAGGTTTGAAAGAGCATTTGATACAACACATTGCTTTCAACTTAAACATAAAAAGTCAAATGAAATTGTATTAAAACAAAATGTACTTTTTAAATTTTTCCACCAGAGCACCCAGAGGACATAGATTCACTTTCTTGTGCCTCTGCTGACCTACTAACCACTAGTGCTACCGTGCATAAGTAAATAGTAGCACTGACTAGCAGAAAACATCTTAACATTTCGCACCTCTGGATAGAGCAGGCCTGGCAGTCACATGTAACTTTACCGCGGGCGCTCAGGAACTGTGCTTGCGGTCCTCACCTTGTGCTACAAAACAACAATGTACTGTCTTGTTTTATATTCCATTCCTGTAAAAAAAAAAAATCATAAAAAAAAGAAAAAAAAGAGAACATAAAACTCCTGCTTCCTCGCGCCGCCGTTGCCGGCTCACAGCGGAATACTTTTCAAAGTGCCACCGTTTAGGGCATGGTTTGGTTGTCAGCAGCTAAATGAATAAATTATGTGCCCTCAAGTTGCATGTGATGTAGCGGGATGTGATCTGATCTGACTTCTCACTTGCGCTCGCTAACACCCAGATGTTGAGGAACCCCCCCCTCCCCCCCTAACCCTGTTTTCCCTCTTGTTGACAATAAAACGTGGTAAATGCGTGTTGCGGAGAAAACATTAGGAGAGCATAAAGAGTTCCATATGAGCGGAACAGATTCGGAAATACCATATCCGCATGCTGCGCTGCTGCATAACGTATAGTATGAATGAAAAGTATGGTTGGTGCGCACTTGCCATGGCTCAGGGCGTTTCGGATGCAAACGCAGGCAAAGAATGAGAATGGAGAGAAAGGGATTTTTTATTTTTTTGCTGGCTAGCTGTTGTGTGCAGTTTTTGAGGAATTGCAGACTACCCCAGGCCAAATTAGCCTGCAGTGCTTGGACGTGGCCTACTTCCGAACATGCACTCATTAATGCGTCTTCTGCTCAAAGTACACAATGGGGATTTTAATTTCCAATGTGTCTTTTTCTTCTGTGTCTATATTGTTTCACCAGTGAGAGCTTAAAGAAAGGATTGGATATCTTAAGTGTTGACATCCCTTTAGTTGTCATTCTAAGTTTCTTTATTACCAATTATCTTTTGCAGAAGCAGTAAAAGTGACTACTGGATTTCACATGACTTTCCAGCCTCATTGTCCGGTGGAGTTTCGTGTGAGACATAAACAGTCGGGCTATTCAGTTCATTGCACTTGAATCAAAATTGCAATTTGATTGAAATTAACAAATCACGCAGGGCTCACTCAAATATACTTCTGTAGCGTATCCTTATTATTGTGCAAGTTCTAGAGTACATTTGATTTTTAGATTTGTTTACCTGTTCACATGTCAGTCTTCTCTGTAAAACATAATCTTTTAGTCAACATAAGTCTAATGGCACCAAAAGCTATAAAATGTTCTTCCAAAACCATGAAGTACAAGCGGGATGGGCAAAGGCAAAATGTCAATAGGTGGTGTTCATGAAACATCCTAACATTTTAGCGGACCGGCCAGAACTAGTATTGCCGATCGTCTCTACATCGACCTGTCGCTCAGAGAATAGACTTGAAAGAATCTCTGCTTGTGTGCAAGTCTCTTCAAAGTACATCTCAGACACGTTTGGGCCATATGAAACATCTCGGGCTCTGAATACCTCAGGGAGTGGTCCCATTGTTGCCCAGAGTCAGGACTAAAACTGGAACGGTCTTCCTGAAGATGGGACAGGCCTCAACTCTGACAATGTTCATATCCAGCCGGAAAACAGCTCGATTTACCTGTGCACATGACAACTGAAAGTATCTGATCTGCACTCTTCTCAAATGCAGGTATTTAATTCAATGATATGTCATGTTTTTTTTTTTATTGCCTTTTAAATGTTACTTTAATTCCTCTTCCTGTTCTGCAAATAAGCTTGCGTTGCCTTACTGATGTGTTCACCTATATTTCGCCTCTATATTTACTGGGCCTTTCAACACGAAACTAAATCTGGCACAAAGACTGACTTCTTCTCTGAAAGAACACATTAAGTAAAATTGTATTTCCTTAGAAGTACCAAAAAGTGGTGACAATACATCGAATCACTCGGGCACAAAAGTCTGCTCTGTTGAATGGACTTTAAACCATATCATTTATTTCTTGCACTGCAAAGTAGATTTTCACAAGATCCGAATTTTCGTATCGCAAAATCCATCTTTGAAGGCTCGAGCTGACACGTTCACGCTCAAATCCTCTGGTGTTTCAGACTTATCATGTGGCAGTATTGCTGTGAGTGGGCAGGTTTTACGAAAAAAACAAAAAATGTTATTGACACTAGTGAACAACACTGCCACGTCAGAAATACACCGGATATACTTACAAACTCAAACAACATTTTAAAAACAAAATGTTTGTGTTTGAGCCAATCAGTAGCAAACATCCTAATAAAAGTCCGTCCTCTACACCAGTGGTTCCCAACCTTTTCTCCTTGAAGCCCCCCCCCCCCCCCCCCCCTGCGCGTGCTGTAGTCAGTACAGTCCAAAACTGTGTTCCCCACAAATGTATCATAAGATAAGATATGATAAGATAGCCTTTATTGATCTCACAATGGAGAAATGTACTTGTTACATTCAGCTCTTAGAAACACTCAGGGTGTGCAAATAGGCAGGAAATGTGAATTAAACAATTAAATAGTGAAGTGTGGTATTTTATATAAAAGGACTTTGTGGTGAAAAACATGATAAAAATTGCGAATAAGTATTTATTTAAATTAAATAAACTGAAATTGGAGTGTTTAATGCACCTATTGTCCTTACTCAGTCATATTTGATGATTTTAGACCATTTATTTTGCTCAAATAATATCATTTATGACCTGCTCTATACTACTACTAATAATAATAATAATAATAATAGTAATAAAAATGCCTTGCACTTGTATTGTGCTTTACAAGCATGTATTACAAAGTTTCTCAAAGCGCTACACTGTCGCCATTATTCAGTCGCTCGATACTCGGGGGTGATAAGCTACTGTTGTAGCCACAGACTGACATGACTGTTGAAATTTGCTTGTAATATGAATCTGGCTTTGGGAAAAATTCCAAAACATGAACCCAACCTAGTGTTAGTCTGAAGATATCTGGGTATAGAGGAATACTGTTTTGTGAAATCATTTAAAAACTCTACTACAGTCGGCATCACAGAAAGCTTAAAGTGAGTGATGTATTTTTTTCAAGTGTTGACATCCCCGCTGTTGATGTCACTTTGCCTTGTGACCTTGAGCTGCCTGACTTAGCCGCAGCGCTGAGCTCTCTTCAGTGGCCCACTCTTGTCTCTTGGCCCGTGTGTTTTTGAATAATGTCCTGCAGGAGACAGTCTAAGTGCAACGTCTAGGACTCGGGCGTCAGCAGTAATATCAGGGCACGCTCTCCTCTGTGCGCAGCGGCATGGGGGACATTACGGTGTTAGAGCGCATGAATTATAGTCACATTGTTAACTCAATGTCAGGGGAGCTACAGCCGCCATGTTTCTGGGGCCAAGTCCACATCAACACCGTAGTCACCACGGCTGTGAAGATAACTAAAATACTGAGAACACACTAGGCACACTTTTTTAGGTGGCTCTTAGAAGTAATAGTAGCAGAAGTTTTTTTGTTGAGGTCACACAAGTTATAGTTGTAGTAGTGGAGGCGCAATGGGTCGCCAGCCTGTACAGTATTTAGGCGTGTCTCAATCGTGCAAAATTAGGGAAGGTAGTGCATGACGAGTCTGTTTCCATGCACAACACTGGCTAGTTCAGTGAAAATAAAAAATAAAACGTTTTTAGTAGTAACACTTGAATTGTCAAGCCCAGTCAAAGCAGCTGCCTTCATATCCCTAAGTTATGAGTGCACCTCATTCTAAATGGAGCCTTGCATTTCCCAAAGACAGTGGACAGGGGCGGAGCGGGGGTGGGAAAAAGACTAACGTCCGACAGTGCAATAACAAAGGATGCATTACCTAATAGATTTGGCAGAAATACAGTTCTGAGTTCGGGGCGCTCTGATAAAGCCGGGTTACACTACTTTAATCAATCACTGCGAACACGGGCCAATTTAGAGAGAGGCATACTGACATTCAAGATAGGCTTTCAGACAGGATTAGAAATAGTGAATGGAAAGTAGTCATATCAGCCAGGCCAAACGGATTGCCCCACGTGAGCCTGTTCCCGGCTAAAGTCACAGTCCCTCACAGACTTCAGTTTTTAGGACCAAGGGGATGGTCGATGTTCTTTACTGCAGAGGAAAGCGCCCACATACTTATTTGCAGTGCATTAGGTCAAGTTCTATCCGAGAAAATACCCACGTGACTGTTAAAATACTCAGTTCCACGACTTTTTAATACATCTCGTAATTACATAAATAAACATTGTCTGGAATTATATATCTGACGTTACAGTCCAGGGCATTTAATCACAATTGATAGATTAAACAGTTTCATATATTTAAAGAATAATCAGGCGCTTGTGTCCGCCCTCGTGCTGGTGTGAAGTCTAGGAAAGATCAATGGGGGAGCACAGCCAGTATCAGGATGCTGCTGGATTGGGCCTGATTTAACCGTGGTAATGGATATTGCTGCGTTAATCTTTCTACCGCTGTCTTACATCCACCCGGAACTCTAATGACAAGAATTAACAATCAGGTAACAAAAAGGCATTTACAATTTTGGTTATTGATTGGTAAATTAACTTTAAACATCGGATAAGCTCCTGATCCAACCTTTAACTTGAATTATAAAACCCCTCACAGGTCATGCTAGAGTATATTGCTGCTTTACCCCTCGGCTTTAGATCTCAGCCAACATAGCACTAAAATGCCAAAGCTAATAATGGCAGCATTTCTCGATATTAGCAAATGATGTATGGCCTATATCTATATTTGTGGCTGAACGGGGCCATGTGCGAGTGTGTCCGCTGCCTGCTCTTTGTTTACTCTGGTTATGAAGGTCAGCCCCTCATTACTGCGCCACCATCTTTTTTTTGATGCTGTGATATACATAGCAATCAAGAGGCCCCCGTCTCTGTTCCCTGCCGACCTTTGGTTGAGAGTACGGCCCTGTTAGCTTACTCCAAAACTTAATTACGCCGTCATAAAAGCGCCGGCTGCGTGTGTACAGTGGACGCAGCGCATCTAATCTGTTGTCATTAGGCCGGCGTGACCCCGCGACCTTTGTGTAAATAGAGCCCCCGCGTATAAGGCGCGCATGTCGAGTATTGCGTTTTTCATGAAAGAAAAAAGATGCAGTTGTGGAGTTGAGATGCATGTTCAGTCATTTCTACATCTAACCAGAGGAGGAGTCCGGGGACAGGGTAGTGAGGAGAGCTGACCCAGCATCCTGGTAAGTTCTAAAAGTTGGATTTGCTAAAAAATGTTATTAGGGCATGACGTTCAAAACAGCAATTACATATTCAATAATAAACGGCTACCACTAAACCCAAAACTTGCCGAGTAGGCCAATCTCCCGGCGAGGTAATCCTGCTCCTGGGTCGAGATTGAATATGGGTTGTGCACCGTGGTCGCCCTCCCCAGCAGCAGCAGAAGCACTTAAGGGATGGGTCAAATGTAAAAATCCCATTAAGGTGCGCTCTGCCACATTTGAACACTGAGCCTGCATTGTAACTCCAGCATTTTCATTAAGTAGATGCCGTGGCTTCTGCTCGTACGCCCGGGTTTTTCTTCTTCTTCAGAAACGTATTGAAAACCCAGCTTGTCACACCACAATACACTTTGGCACCTCTCACTTCTCCGAGACTGCCGGGCATTTGCATGTCAATGGCATTATTCTAGCAGCAGCAGCTTTTTTTTTTTTTTGTTTGTAATTGTGAATATGGTGCGAGAAAGCAAAGAAGTTGTTGTTATGAAAGGAGCTCCAGAAGAGGGTGAAGTGTGTCCCTTTTGACCTTTAAAACAGCAGATATGAGTATTAGAGGGGAAAAAATGATCAGGTTTCGCGACAGTCTTAAAGATAAAACGATAGCACAACAAGCTAAGAATAAGTACCAGGCTGTATCGGCTAAAACTATTTCAATTCATTCTAATAATGATCAGTCCGATGTTTATTGTACAGATCATATTTTTCTCTTAACTGTCTTATAATGGTTGCAGCAGGACACTATAAATTGGTATGGGATGAGTTAGGTTTAGCGCCGTATATTCCCCTGATGCAGACGATCTATATACATTATGTAAGCGCTACAAATCTTTACAGACATTATTTGCTCATTAATTTTACAGGCGACATCTAGGTCATGTCTCAGCTTGCTATGATCAGCGGAGCCCCTTTAAAACACGATGCAAAGCTGATCCTTCAGTTTCCACAGAACTGCAGCCCACTTAGCCTAAAATAAAGATTGCGTTCTCTCTATGCATTTGTGTACAGTCAATACTGAAAGTTGATTTGTTAATTAAGAGTTAAGCCAAATCTATTTCAGCGCTTGACACCAGCTGCCACCCTGCGCACTGTTTCAAGCAAACTAAGATAAACAAAACATGCCAGCGACACCACACACGCTCCGAATGCTCAGGCAGACGCTGCTGTTTTTGCGACGTCTTATCGAAATGAAGCGTTACGAGTGGATGTAACGTGAGCAAACCTAATGCTACCTGCTGTCAAAAAACAAAGCAGCAACATGTACTTGAAGATGAGCTGCAAAAGTTAAACGATGAGTCAGGTATGGGGAGAGTCTTTGCTGTGAGCTTGCTGAACATTTGGACGCAATTACGTTTGGAGAAGTATTTATTATCACCACAATAATAAACACAGAAAGAAAATTTAAAACAAAACAGGATGATATTGACATGATGCTAAATGAGGTAGTGAAAATCGCTGGTGAGCTTGAACTTTCTTTAAATTATACTGCTTACTACAATTTTAAGGGAGTAATTTATTGTTTTAGAAATCAAGCTGCTAGTGAGTGGTGACAGTGAAAAAAAGAAAGCAAAGCCATGTGGTAATAGCGGGATTCGTTTTCAAAGTAATATCCTTTCATTCTCGTATTTACAACAGGCATTATTCTGCACGCTGCATTAGCGTGGCACTGTCCTCAGGATGAGCCACTCTTCAAAGGCCGGCTCTGTATGATTTATGAAGAGACCTCTGTTTTTGTTTCACGTTCAGAGGCGGGGGCACCGCGTGGTAGGGACATTCAAAGAGCACAAATTAATTCTCTCTTTTCAAGCGTTCCAGCGTAAGAGAGTATCTAACGCCTAATGCATATTTGCTATTAATGATGCAAAATAACATGCCCAGTGCAGTCCCAGAGGAAATGAGTTTACTGCTTAGCTGTGTGTTTACATGTGACCCCTTTGTAAAGGATTATTCTTTGTCTGCTGCTCAATGACATATGGGCAAATAAAAGTCACCGTTTGTAGGAATAATGGTACAAATAAACGTACACTGCAGGTTTTACTCAGGTGTGAACTATGAGAACACTTGAAAAAAAGAAATTTGTTGTTTTCAGATTTTTTTTATTTATTTTTTTTTAGACTGATTCCCCTTAACATTTTTAAAGGGTTGTGGACAATGATAAAATACTAACCAAAGATGGAAAATTCCTCAACAGAATAGAATATGTTGTTTAATCCAGTTGCTCTTAAACTTTAGTTATCACTAGAGAAAGTATTTCATTCTCCAAATCCACATCCGGCCCTGGACTATGAGCACATATAACAGGGCAAAGTCAGGACTAGTCATTTCTAACCCAAATAAGGACAAAATATAAACAAACAGTCACATTATATTAAACAATTACTAGAACCAATTAATGGTCTCATTGGGAAAACAATCTATCTATTCATACATTGTCTTCCGCTATATCCAAGGCTGGGACGTGGAGGCCTCAGTTTGAGCAAAGAGGCCCTATTCCTTAACCACGCACACCTCCAGGCCAATTTAGAGACATAGTCCCTCCAGCGTGTCCTTGGTCTTCCCCAGGGTCTCCTGCCAATGTGATGTGCCCGGTACACCTCCCTGAAACAGATGTCCGAGCCACCTCAGCTGGCTCCTCTCAGGCAGCAGCTCTACTCCCAACTTCTCTCAGGTGACTGAGCCTCTCACCTTATCTCAAGAGCTTAGCCTTTCAACCCCTTCTTCAACCGCCCGATACAGCGAACGCATCACTGCAGACAGTGCACCGATCCGTCTGTCAATCTCACGCTCCACCCTCGCCTCACTCAGGAACAAGACCCGAAGATACTTGAAAACCATGGTCTCAGAATTGGAGGTGCTGATTTTCATCCCAGTTGCTTCACACAACTGTGGTTAGCGCATGCACAGCTCACAGCAAGAAGGTCCCTAGTTCGATTTAACGGGGCTAGAATAAAGTGAAGGTCCCATTAGTGGCCATCTCAGGCTCCTGACGTCAATATCATTGAACCACTCTGGGGGGAGCTCCAACACACTGTTCATGCAAGACAGCCAGGGAATTTACAGTACCTGGAGGCTTTATGGGTCGCTTTACCTTTAGATTGTATGCAGAACCTTCTCCACAACTACCACAAAATACTGCAGGCTGTCATTGATGATAAAGGGGGCAATACTAATAATTAGGAACTGGGGTGTGTAAACTTTTAAACAGGGTCACTTTGGTATTTTATTTTGTTATGGTGATTTGAAAGGAGTTCACATGTTTAAAATGTGACCTGGATCCTAATTTCAAAACAATAATATTATCATAATCTGTCCTTGAAACGTAAAAAACCTAAATTCATTTGACACAGGAATGTGAATCCATTAAACTTCACTAAAGTTGTGTGTTAAGCCGTCATTTTGTTGTTTTAACCTGAATAGGACAAGGTTATGCAGGGAAAGCTTGGTTCAGAGTCAACAGGTTCAGTGAGTCACACTGAAAGGCCTTTGTGGAGGAAGTCTGTGTAAAAGGCTTTCATTTGCATACGTGCATTTGTTGCTGGGCCGGTGCTGCGTTTGAAGTGGGAGTAGTTTTTGTGGAGCATGACAACAGCGGGCTGAGGTACATGCAGTGGTGAAATGAAGCACAGAGGCATCCAGAACTTTCCACAGCGCTGTTTTTCATTTATTTATTTAGTGAGTGCAGCCAGACACTAACATTTCTGAAGTACACAGTGATGATGCAGAGCCAGTCCAGAACAATAAAGACATCAGTGTGCGCCTATATACTATTTACATAGACAGCTTGGAAACGAGCTTTGAAGATATACATGTATTGTTTTATTTATATGTTTTGATTTCTATTAAACAAAGGCTCTCAAAGCGTCGTCTACTGTTTACCTGTGCTCTCCTCAAGAGACTTCATCAGCAACTAAAAACCTTTAGAAGTGGGCTGCATTCATGGGGAAGCTAGAGAGAAACATTCAAGTCATCATCTGTACTTGGTTGTTTAGAGGACCTTTTCTGTGAAGTGCATTTGTGTTTTCTGTGTTTTACTGGATACTTTTGTACGTCTTTGCTGTCTTTTTGTGGGGTTCAGTGGATTTTTTCTTTTTTTTTACTGCAGACCGTAATGGTCCTGAAGAAAGCAGTTTATTAAAAGTACACAGCTAGCTTATTAGCTAAACCCATTTGAGACCTACACATTTCTTCTTCAGAGACACTGAAGAGGCATCAAGAGCCCCCACACCTGCACAAGAGTGAAGGCGTCACACAAGGAGCTACAGGAAACAAAAAAGGGTCAAATGAGGAGGTATCCTCCGGGTGCTACTTTTACCTCTGCCTCCAAAAACATGCCAGTCAGGTTGATCCACAGTGGCGCTCAGTCGCAGCGGCTCAGGACTAACACCTGAATACGCGTGTACATTGACAAATAAAGCACTTACTTACTATTAGTAATACCTAATAGTGGACATAGTTGTTCACCATGGAGGCTTTCCAAGTAAATTACAGCACCAGCCTGCTTCTTCATGATTTTAAAGCCTACACAAACTGGTAGGAAGGGGATCCACCAAAACTGTAATAAACGTTACCAAAACTTATACTGTGCAAAAGTTTGTGTGTTCATACATCAAAGAACATACACAGAAGTAGACATAACGTATTTGCTTTTGCCCACTCCTTTTAGGCACTGTTGTATTTTCTTTTCACTTGTCATCTTGTAATGCTGAAAACCAACAACTTAGAAAAAAAAAGTTTTAATCAGTGAAGTATCTTTGGTGTATATGTCTTAAAATGTTTTTGCTTTTTTTTTCACCCTGGTAAAATAGACACAGGGAGCCATCTGTATGGGTTTATCTGTCTTTTTGACTGCAAGTTTGATCCTAAAGTACATACACCAAGGAGCGGCGTAGACATAACAGTGGTGTTTATCTGATTCTGCATTGATTGTCATAAGCTTTCATTTTCCATACCTTCTGACGTGACGGCGCTACTCAGACTCTTTACTGCTGCCTCAATTTTATTAGGAATGCATCCCAGAAGGCTCAAAATCCATCCTACTTTCCTCTGTAAGTCTCAAATTGATGTTAGTGCCGCTGCGTTGTAGTACGTGCCGTCCTCACAGTGCAGAAGATGAGAGGAGCGCCTTCAAATATCTGCTCAATTCTCCCTGGTATACGCTCAAGTGTGACCTCTCTAGGAATTTCATCAGCTTTCACATGTGCTTAGCAACTCCAATCATATGTTGCCTCTTCAGAAAGTGGATGAGCAACAAGCACGGCGGCAGACATCCAGAATATATAAATAACATTACGACCACCTGTCTGTCAGTGGTGGTCCCATTGTAACCATATTTTTATGACTTATTTTTAAAATGCTGCCCCAAGCGTGGGAAACCTCATTACTTTTCTGGCACCTATCTATCAAATCCAACAAATACATACATTAGTCACAAATAAAAGCAACAGATTAAAAAGTTACAAACAAATATTTAAAAAAAAATAGCAAGACTCTCTATCTATCTATCTATCTATCTTTGGTAAAACAAGGGATGCAAGGGATTATGTAAATGTTGTGAAATAATGTGAGCATATTTGCCTTGTTTGCGGCCAGTGATCAGATTATTTGTGAAAATGGAGGCACAGGCTGCCTTTGTGCTCTTTGGTTTGCCGCGTTTGGAGCGGCGTTGGCAAGGGGATAGAGACGGCACAGAAAACACTTGGTTAGAAAACAGATCCACACTTCTAATGGCGACCGGGATAATGTTGGATAATGTGCAAATCATTAATAATTGTATTATTTTTTTTTTACCATAAGAAAAACAGACTATTTAGAATTTCAAAATCAGATTTGCTTCACTGATTGGGCCCGGCATTGTGAATCATGCAGCACAGCTCTTCATTATGGCATCTGGTAGATTTACATGTTTGAATTTGTGATGTCGGTCTTGAGGACTGGGTTAGAGCATCTCCATACGTGTCCAAGGATACTGCATCTGATTAAACTAACCATAGCTGCCCAATCTGCCAAAGCAGTTAGAAAGACATTATGACCAATGATTGACCAGTGTCCTCTCTTAAACATCTGGAACTTGCAGCATTTGTTTAATACATTCAGAATCCGATTTGTATGAGGTGATTTGTAGTCGGGTCATGTTGTATCTTCGCCCTTGATAAAAGTTAGAATCACAGCACAAATCCGGTCGACTGAATAAAAGGGAAAAGCTACAATGTGCGTCACATCTCAGTGTTGTATCAGGAGCCGTGTGAAGGCTCACTCTGGTTTGACGTTTACGAGAGTTGCTTTTGAAACATGCCAATCAGCTTGATTTAATACGCCACGCTACACTTCACTGAGCCCTAGAGATTATGTATAATCACAGAAAAACGTGTGTACATTCATTGCTGATTTTAGATTTGTGTTGCCTGATTAAGAAATCAATTATTGTCTTTTTGACACATTAATAGATAAACCACATTGCATTACTCACTGAATGAAGCAACTACTAATCGGAATGTCTGAGTTTTGGGGTGGGTAGAGTTTGGGGGGTTTGTTTGGATGGGCTGATGTAGGTGGATTTGCGAATGGGACAGCCCTGATGGTTTTGGTTGGGATAGCGGTGGGTATGGGCCTTGACATCAAACAAAAATGATGGCATAGCTTCATTTCCTGTGCAAACTGTAGCAAATTAACAACCCAAATAAATAACAAATACTTTAAAAAATAATAATAATATATATGCTTTTCCTACAGCAGAAAGTTGTTTTGTTGTTAGTATGTCTGGTAACGTTAAAAAAGCTACAGCCAAATGTGTCCTGTTTCATTCAACTCTTTTACCCTCAAACTGTTTATTTGAGGTAAATAAAAAAGAAATAAAAAAGAAGGTTTATTATTAATCAAAGGAATTTTAGATCATGGCACAATATCAAAGAGCATGGTGCCTGCAAAATGGTGTTCTCTTATAGGATTGCAGCAGACAAAATGGAAGGTGAAGGAGCTCAATTAAATTTTCACAGTTTCCACTTTTAATGGATTGACGTCAAGGTAAAGGTCTGCATCGCTCTCTATCCCTTTGTGTCTCAGAGTTTGTGGAAGGAAGCCGTCGGTCCTGGGTGAATTGCAGCTGCCTCAGAAATGTTTGTGATCAGCGCCTATTCTCTCTCGGGTCTAGATGGCTTACTTCACTGGACGTTAGATGTTCCTGATGACTAATGCGGCTCTGTGAATGCCTTTGTTGGACTAACTACTTTAATAATGTAATGGTTAGAGTAGGAAAGCCTATTTACTGTCGTGTTGGATCCCTTTGTGAGAGCCTTCGGTCGACCATGGAATGTGGAGGTGCAGGATATTTGCTGTTGGGAACAATTCTAATCTTTGCTTTACTACATCCTTAGTACCACGGGTTAGTACTTCAATCTCTATAATTTATATATAACTAAAATGTAAAAAAAAATAACAGCTGGACTTTTGTGTCCGTATTTTCTTCTTCACTCACTGCTGTAAATGATCAGCTTTCACTTCCATTTTTGAGGGAAATGTAGATTAATTACATTGAAATTACTTTTTCTTTGTAAGTCCTATAAAAGCTTTTTTAGCTTGTAACCATGTTATAATGTTTTAATTATCATCATCAGATACATACCTGAGGTTGTGTTTTGTTTTATTTCGCATATTCAGTTAATTTTCCTCTTCCTCCGTACATGCCGTATGTGTTTTTCAGTCCAGACCGTCACCAAACTAACCCTGTAAAGCCCAGATCATAGAATAACTAACCTGGCAAGAGCCAGATTGATATTCCAGCTCCTATGACATTTGCACCGACATCAATCTTGGACCGCGCCGGCTGGAATAGTTCGGGGAGAGGTCACACGTCTGGAGCCGCATTTGCTGCTGATTGGATCAAGAACACCAAAAATCCATTCAGTGTTTTTTTTTTTTAGATCACTGCGTTGTTAATTAGTTTTTTTGCTAGAACCAATTTTGGTTCAGTCCGAATGGTGAAGGCGGGAGCGGTTCAAGATGGATTCTCGTGTGTTTCTAAACACACAAATACTGCGAGAATTCAGTTTGCTAGCAAGGTAATGAAATAACTGCAAAAAACAAAATCAAATCTTTACTGAACCCCTCTGACATATAGAAAGATGTTTTTTTATGATATATCAGTTTGCTTATATGAGCTTTTGTTATGTATGAATTTTGGGCATTTGTGTATGCACAATGTAAACACCCATGTAATATGAACAAAATAACTTTAAATAAACCCAGTTGTGTCATTCAAACCTTTAATACACACATTCGCCACACGGTTTTACTCTAAATTAAGTTGTGAAATATTGAGAAGTTCTACATTGCGTCAATCCTCTAAACATTCCTTTTGAAGTATCAGCAACAATTTTAAAGTTGTTAAAAAAACGCTTAGACACCAGTGCCAGCAGCCAATTGTTTCCCTCTGGGGCGTGAGACACTGATCCCCGGGGATGGAGCTCTGCATTACAAGTATCTGACTGTTTACACCAGCATGTTTGCTAGCACACATCTTTTTGTACGTTGTTTTTGGGGGAGCTTTTGCACTGCATAATTAGAATTGCTTTTAGCATAACTTAATTTTATATCTTCTTCATTTTAATTCATACTACAGAAATATCAAGGATAAGGTGTACAAATATGAGTAAGTAAAAAAATAAAAATAAGTAAAATAATAATCTCCATGAACGCATTTCTCAGACGGTTATAAATAAAACCGCCATATTTAATTGTCTGTAGATATCAGCAATAAATAATTTCATCTGCCATTTTGTATTCCACTCTTGCAAAAACCCGCCCTGTCGTGCTCCCCCCGCCTGTCCTGACTTCGACCTCCCTTAAGTTATATTTATTATTAGTGTGCAAAGCCGCGCTAATGAGCCGATCGATATTTTGTGGGTATGATGAGGGAGCGCCGTCTCTCCTCTGTCCCTTGGCAGTGCTTCAGCAGGTGCAGACATCAAAGTGTTGTGGACCTCTGTGAACGAAGCAAGTGGCGGGAGAAAGATGTCCTCCAAACAGACACACTCCGTCACGCACCGTCCCATGTCCTTGCAATGTCCTGATTAAAAAAGTTCCACCAAACGTATTTTACCCCTGCTCAAAATTAGAGTTATCGCAGTTCTCATATGCAGCGTGGGCACTTCCCAAACTGGAATAAAACAAAATCTCTCTAACTGTTTTGAATAGCGAAGGTGCCCCTATCTTGAAAACTTCAGACATGGTTATTGGTGTGTGGAGATCATTTTAGGGGGAGTTCATTACCCTCACAGCTCAAAATAGATCACAATTAAGATTATTTTTCATTAAAGTCAGAGACATTATTGAAGAGGAAACAGACGTGCAGTCAAAGGTGAAGCGAGTTTCAGTAATATTTCACACCACACTGTCTAATAGAGCCATTAGTCATTAGAGGACAGAGCAGCCGTCGCATAAATCTCATGTCCGTCCGTGCTTTTAGCCTGGCCTAAAACAGAGCAACTTTAAAGGTCTATGTAAAAGAATGAAGCCTTTAAGGTCACGACGTGCACAGTGCTTTTTGTTCAGTCACAGGCCTTTGCCAAAAACAAATGTTGGTAAACCGTCTTAGTAAGTTAAGCAACAGTCTGGCCTTTGTTTTTACATGTTCTCATCAAAAAGTACTGACGAGGAAAGGTGACAAAAAGACAGAGTTTATTTGTATAAGCTCCACTAGGGGTGGGCTATATTCGCAAAAATGTATATCTCAATATTGTTGTTGGTTTCTTGCCACCGGAAATATACACAATATTGTAAATGAGCACATTTTCGATATCATATTGTAGACGATATAATCCAGAAGCTACATGTGAGCTTGGTGTCTATAATTGAGTCACACACACCGTAAACCAGATAAGGACTAGCCTGGTGAGACCAGAATGATTCCTGTTATGTTGCTCCCTTTAGTGTCAATATGCAAACACTTTTACACTACACACAGAGCTACGCAGACACACGTTTGGGCTTACTTCTTTTAATGCTTAACTTGTATACAACACCGGAACTCACAACTTCGAAACATAGTTGCCTTGCGCCATCTACTGGTGAACATACTGAGGTTCATACATAACATATCTCCTTCCCACTAAGATATGAAGTCAGTAAAACCAAAACATATTTCCATAACAGATTAATTCTTCTTTTTTTTCATTTTTTTTTTCATATATAACATTAAAGAAAAACGGGAGAATTAGTTTGCTTCTGATATAATACTCCTACGTTCGGAACTCCCACAACATGGCTAATAGCAACTATTACAAACTGCTCACTCATCACGGTAACGTACAGGTGGTTTACTAATTCTCGCAGGATAGCGTCTTACCGTCTCTGTCACCTGTGTATGTTCTTTAAGTGGTGTTTCAGTGGGTTGTGGTGTTTTTGGTGGTGTAGTGGTTTGAAACAACTGACCAGTATTCTCTGTATGGTGAGATGTACTAGGGCTAATAGTGATGCAACTATCACTCTCAGAAAACAACGAGTGACCCACAGGAATGTCCACTGCAGTCTGTTGTGGCTCTGACTCCGGACGTGTCAGCATCTGGTCCACATGGCGTTTCCATACCCCTTGCGTTCCCACATTTACCGTGTATGACACTGGTCCAGTCTTTTCTCTCACCACGCCTTGTGCCCACTTATCCTCCCCTTTCCTATAGTCACGCACAAGGACGGGCTCCCCAACATCGAACTGCCGGTCCTTAAAGTGCTGTTGACGGCGTTGCTGTTGAGCATCCTGCGACCGGTGCACGGTTCCAGCAACACTAGGTTTCAACAAATCCAACCGGGAACGCAGCCTGCGTCTAATGAACAACATAGCCGGCGTTTCCTTTGTTGTTGCGTGAGGGGTGTTGCGGTACGTCAGGAGAAACGTATCAAGACGCTGTTGCACTGATGTTGTTCCTCTGGAAGATTTTAAGGCGTGTTTGAATGTCTGCACGAAACGCTCTGCCAAGCCATTAGTGGCAGGATGGTATGGCGCTGATCGGATGTGTTTGACTCCATTGGACTTCAGGAATGTATGGAACTCCTCAGAACAGAACTGCGGTCCATTGTCACTGACCAGAATGTGTGGAATGCCATAGCGACTAAAAAGTCCCCTTAGCACTTGAATAGTCTTGCTGGCTGTAGTGCTGTCCATTATGTGTACCTCAGGCCATTTGGAATGTGCATCCACAGCAACCAGATACATATGCCCGTCAAATGGACCTGCAAAGTCCACATGTATCCTTTCCCAAGGACTGGATGGCCACATCCAAGGGTGCAACGGCGCCAGCCCAGGGTCTTTTTGTACGCGCTGACATGAATGGCAGGATTTTGCTTTAAGCTCAATTTGAGAGTCGATGCCGGGCCACCAAACATAACTGCGTGCTAAACTCTTCATCCTCACCACCCCTGGATGTGCAGAGTGTAGCTCTTTTAGAACATGAGGTCTCAGTTGTGGTGGCACAATCACTCTCGCACCCCACATGAGGCATCCCTGTTGCATTGTGAGATCATGGCGGCGCAGGAGATAGGGTGACATATCTTCACCGGCGTCCTTTGTAGCTGGAAACCGACCAGTTGTGACCATATCCACAACGCGTGACAAGGTGGAGTCAGACATGGTGCCCCGTCTGATCTCGGTGGTACTGACTGGTAATGTGTCCAACTGAGATGCGTAAAACACCTCTACTGCACCTGATTTCTCCATAGAAGCATGAGGGAGCGGTAACCTCGACAGTCCATCAGCATTGGCGTGTAATGCACCTTTCCTGTACTGAATGGTATAATTATGGGCTGCCAGGAGAAGCGCCCAACGCTGCATTCTAGCCGCAGCCATGGACGGCGTGCTTTTCACCGGACTCAGAATGGTTGTTAGCGGGCGATGGTCAGTGAGTAGAGTGAACTTGTTACCATAGAGGTACTGATGGAACTTGCGTACACCAAAGACTATTGCTAAGGCCTCCCTCTCGATCTGAGCGTAGTTTCTTTCCGCTTTACTGAGAGTTCGTGATGCATAGGCTATAGGTTTTTCTTCACCACCAGGCATGACGTGCGACAGCACAGCTCCGACTCCATAAGGTGAAGCGTCACAAGCCAGGCGGAGAGGAAGCTTAGGATCGTAGTGGGTGAGTACCTCCTGAGATACTAGGAGGGCCTTAGCTTTCTGAAATGCTGACTCACAGGCTGACGTCCACTGCCATTTCTTTTCTTTATTGAGTAGTTCATTCAATGGCGTTAGAACAGTGGCTAGGTCGGGAATGAAGCGTCCATAATAATTAAGCATCCCGAGAAAAGAACGTAGCTGACTGATATCACATGGTGCTGGTGCTTCCACAATGGCACGTACCTTCTCAGGTGATTTGTGGAGCCCGGCGGCATCAATGATATGGCCCAAGTATTCAACAGACTCCTGGAAAAACAGGCATTTCTCTTGTTTGAGGTGTAAACCATATTCCTCGAGCCTGCCCAGGACAGCATCCAGGGTTTTGAGGTGTGTCTGTTTGTCAGGACCACTGATAAGGATATCGTCCAGGTAACAATGAGTGTGTGTCAGCCCGAGAAGAACTTGGTCCATAGCCTTCTGGAATAAGGCGGGAGATGACGCTACGCCAAAAGGTAAACGATTGAAACTGAACAGACCTTTTTGCGTCGATATTGTCAGCAGCTTCTTGGAGCTCTCTTCTACTTCCATCTGTAGATAGGCATTTGATAAATCTAGCTTACTGAAGTGTTGACCTCCAGCTAGAGAAGCAAACAGATCTTCAATGCGTGGGATTGGGTACTTATCCACACAGAGAGCTGGGTTGAGGGTAACCTTGAAATCCCCGCAAAGTCTCACCGTGTCATCCTTTTTGTTGACAGGCACCACCGGCGTGCTTTTTATCTTTGCGACTGCGTTTCCTTGTATTACCTTTCATTTCAGGTTTCCCAACTTTTTGTTTATATTCTCTGCCTTGGATGCTTTTGTTTTTACTCCTGCACATTCGTTTCGTGTGGCCTATCCTTCCACACTGGTGGCAGTCCCGGTCTTTGTACCAGCAGTCATCATCGGTATGATTGGTTTTCCCGCAACGGCGACAATTATCACCTCTTTGCGCCAGCACCGCGTTCACTTTGAGAGAGCTGCTTAACTGCTGCACATCGCGCGCTGCCGTCTCTGCCGACACGGCATAATCCACTGCTTTCTGAAACGTGAGGTCCTTCTCGGTCAAAAGACGCTTCTGAACAGTTTCGCATTTCAATCCACAAACAAATCTGTCTCGTAGAGCGTCCTCCAAGTAACCGCCAAACTCACAATGTTCTGACAGTCTTTTTAACACCGCGACATACTGTGCCACCGTTTCTCCTTCCCCTTGATTTCGCTTGTGGAACCGGAATCGTTCAGCTATAACAAGAGGTTTCGGAGCGAAGTGAGTTTGCAGCGCAGCAACAACTTCGTCATAACTCAGTGTACCAGGCTTCGCGGGAGCTACCAAACTGCGGAGTAGTCCATACGTCTTTGGCCCCATCACGCTGAACAGCACAGACACATGCTTAGCAGCCCGTATGTCATTAGCCATTACGTAGTGTTCAAAACGCTCAATATACGTTGCCCATTGTTCACCAGCCTCCTCAAAAGGATCCATATGACCGATAACTCCAGCCATGATGCGCCTGTCTTCGGTTTCATGCACTGTAGAACCAGATTCGTCTGAAGAGCGGGACATTTGCTAGCTCAGTAGCCGTCACAACGTGGTTGTTCGTTTTCGTCCAAAACGACCAATGCTGGCATTTCTTGCACAGCCGATGAGAAGTTTTCAGGACTACACAACTCGTCGCCAATTTATGTTATGTTGCTCCCTTTAGTGTCAATATGCAAACACTTTTACACTACACACAGAGCTACGCAGACACACGTTTGGGCTTACTTCTTTTAATGCTTAACTTGTATACAACACCGGAACTCACAACTTCGAAACATAGTTGCCTTGCGCCATCTACTGGTGAACATACTGAGGTTCATACATAACAATTCCCTCTCTGTATTTTTTTTATACATCGGGGTATCAGTCTGGACTCAAAATCAAATCGTTTCCGTGCAGTCAGATTCGTTTATTTGCGTCACGTGTTGTTCACGAGCAGCGTCACTCACGAGACGTGGAAGTCGTATATCAATAACAATCTACGAACGGCGCACCTGAGCGATTAAAAAACACATCGACAGTCGGGGAGTTTCGTGATTCCTAATCCTGCGTGAATATTAGCGCAAAACTGCTAATAACGCCACATCAACGGCGCCCGCCCGTAACTGATTGGTTGACTCCACTTCCGGTTTGCTTGCGTATGTACCGCTGTGGGAAATGGAATCGACGCAGCGGTGATTTTTCCAGGCTAGATAAGGACTGAGGCTGTGCGACTACATTTATAAATACATTTATTTCCACGACTATGCAAATAACTGCGCACACGTCCCCTCCCTAACCACGCCCCCAATCCTTCTGCGTCTGCGTTCATGACCATTTCTCAACTCCCCGGCCCACCTCGTCTACTGTGTATTTCCCATGTCTTGATGTTTTTATGTGTGTGCTTTGCCTTAACTTTAACCTGTCATTTTATTTTGCTTATCTTCTTTGGTAAGGCGCATTGAGTTGCATTGTGTACGAAATGTGTGGTACAAATGATGTTGCTTTGGCTTGCCTTACCTTGTATGTTAAAAAAAATAAAATTTAAAACAATGGAAAAATGACTCAAACCCTACATGGATCTCTGTTTTGAATGAAATACAGGGTTTATTACATTTTGTATTTTGTAGAAATAAATGTAGACCCATTTTATTCGAGTCACAACTTCTCCATGTTGAAGCATCGTACGGAAGCTGTTATACTGTGATGGGGCAGGGTCGCTACATGACTTGTGTTCTTACATTGCACTCAGCTGATGAAACCTTTTTTGTTTTGTATTTACTCGCATAAAGCGCTAATAGTGTGACTTTTAATTCCCCACTGAAAAACCAACACATTTTAGTTACCTTGCTTGTAATCTCTCACGCCATATTTTAGCATTAAACAAATTAAATAGTCAGTGTTCTTATTATAATTTCATAGCCATGATTTCCCAGGAGAAATCCCATAATTGAGTAGCCAGTGCATAACATTTGGTTGTGCAAGTGTGCGAACAGAAGCTACGGTAACACTGTCCACTTTTGCTCCCACATGTTCCGAGACGTCTTGCTTCCTTTATAATCCTTAAGTCTATGTCATCTCATGTCCGCACCTTGCTGCGTTCCCTTTCCACCCAATTGGATATGCTTGACTTTTCATGCTTTAACCTGCACTCAGTATGCACAGCCATGAACCCGACTGTCCACCACAGCAATTTCCTTTACCCGAAAATTTAAAAAACGTTGCTCGTCTGCCGCATTTAAAAACGCACACAGTTTTTTTTATATAAGAATCCCATTTTTTGGGGACTCTGGTTGATCCATGGCTGCAGCAGTGGGGAATAGCTGCCTCGCCGTAACAGCACCGCCAGGGAACATCACGATTGCTTTTCTCTCTCTGCTTAGTGGGTCTCCAATGGCTGCTGATACATTATAAATCATTTACACAGTCATTTTAGAACGCAATATCCTGCTCTAAATGCTGGTGTTTCTGTGGCATTGTTATCGGAGTGAATGCTGCAGAAGGCGCACACAGCCAACCGGTGCCCTAAGCCTCAGAAATTGAAAATTGATCAGGCAGAGTGGGGAGGTGTTGTCGTTGGCGCTGTTGGCTTCACCTATGGGAGTGCCGTTTAGCATTTACATCGTGCTGCTGTAGAGCCCCCTCCTGTCCCATCCCGCTGGTCAGCCTAACATGTGACCCTCTAATTGCTGGACAGGGGGCTGGAATTTCAATAAGGTCTAAATGCTACGGTCTCTGTCGTCAAGGGATTTTGAAATAACGATACTACAAAGGGGCTAAATGAGCACATCATGTTTCGAGACAAGTTAGTTCAACTGTCTATTTTAGGCTCTTTTTGACTCCTGAGTCTTGATTTGAGCTTGTTCTGGCGGTATTTGTAAGGTCAGATATACTTTGACACCTCTCATCTATTTCTTGAGGACTGCGGGTTTTGTTTAAATCCTGCCTCATTACTTTGTGTAACGCTGGTAAGAGCTCATCACTGAGCCTGTCTCCCTAAAACAGCTGAGGGTTCTATTAGTGCTTCTATCACCAACTTGACAACAGTTAATTGCTGCTTCAAAGTCATGGCATCATCTTGATTATGATTATAATAATAGTTGATGATATCAGTGTGAGGTCTGTCATGTTTATCTGGTAGGAGCTGCTTTATGTCCTGACAGAGAAGTCGATAAAAGTGATGCCGCGATTTCAGTGCACTGTCATTCATTTCCTGTTTTCTCTCCTTGCAGCACGGGATAGAAGACCTGACAAGTGAGAGGGGACAGTGACTAAGGACCTCGTGGGAGCGGAGCTACATAATTGCGACTTTTCCCCCTGTTCTCTTGCACTGCCGGCCTGAAGAATCACAGCTGATGACTGTCCCAGAAGTGAGTGGACTGCAGGGCTGAGCAAAGGCACAGACGCCTTGTATGTTGTTTGCTCGCAGTGGCAGTCACTCACAGGGACCATGTGGTTTTCTTCAAAGAAAAGTTATTTTTACAGTAAAAACTGGCATGGTGCCCACACATGCACCACCTTCAGCACGTCCTTGTGGATACTATGTTTTTGTTGGTGCTTTGTGGTCATGAGAAGCCAGAACTACCACCCCACTGTGAACACACAGTACGGGAAGCTGCGAGGGGTGAGGGTGCCCCTGCCCAGTGAGATCCTGGGGCCGGTGGACCAGTACCTAGGGGTCCCCTACGCGGCTCCACCTCTGGGAGAGAAGCGCTTCCTGCCCCCGGAGCCTCCCTCGTCATGGTCGGGCATCAAGAACGCCACCCACTTTGCCCCCGTTTGCCCTCAGAATATTCACAACGCGGTGCCAGAGATTATGATGCCAATATGGTTCACCTTCAACCTGGATATAGTCACCACCTACATACAGGACCAACACGAGGATTGTCTGTATCTAAACATCTATGTCCCAACAGAAGATGGTGAGTGCATTGGGTAAACCTGAACACACCTCTCTTGCTGTCCTTCTATACCTTTTCTACAAATTTACCACTATTTGCGCATGACCTGTTGTCTGGCGCATGCAGTATCTGTGTCCACCTCTCCATTTAGTCTTTTCATCAACTCTCCCCTTTCATGTCACTGTTAGAGGTTCCTCTTTTGATGACCAAGTAATACATATTTCAATGACAAAAAAACTATTCAAACCCTAAAAAGAGATTGGAAGTTCTCGGTGCACCTCCCTCCCCCCACTGTCTTGAATGTCCCGGGGATTCAGACGCCTGCTCCATAAGTGAATGACCTAGGGTTGGTGAAATGTTCTCTGGTACAGAGGAGGCCCGTGGCATCAGCCGTAACTATGTAAGACCCTTTACGCTCCTTTTCTTGTCCTTGCACAAAAGAAGCGAGGTTTTGTACCAAAGGGCTAACATTGATTGGTCTGAAGCAGCTAAAAAGTCTGGAAAGTTTTAGATTTATTGCTGTTGATACTTTTAAGCTGCTCCCATTATTACACCACTTAAAGGAGACCCACACAGGAAAATGGCTCTTAAATGTTAAGTGCCCCAAAATGGCCGATGTCAAATAACACTTTGGGTTATCAGATTAGAAACATATCTTGGAAAAGTTTGTGTGTGGCTGTATTGGGTCTTAGATAGAAGTGCATGTGAATATGGGCTTCCTATGTCCCAGGATGCAGCAAATTCATTCCACCATTTTGGAATATTTCTGCAGTTACACCCCAGTTACTTTCTCAACAGGTCCTTTTGTCGTACTTGTCATTAATGACCGGGTTTTAAGGGGTGGAGGGAAGATGGGCTTTAAAAAAAAAATAATGGTTGGAATCGGTTGTTGCATGTTACCTGCAATCTTTTTCCAGAGCTCGCTGTTATTTTGTAGTTTTCCCATTCATTTTACAGTCAAAAGAATATCCAAGGAATGTGCCAGGAAACCCAACAAGAAAATGTGTAGAAAAGGAGGTATGTAAAAACAAACCCCGACATGCAACGAAAAAGACGGATTTTGAGTGAAAGCCGAGAGGGATCAGAGCATCCTTCCAAAGCCGGCAATGTCACCAGCTATCAGGTCCCAAATCAGAGTGCTAATTGGGATAAACATGGGACTTGTGAGTCAGAATAACCTTGACATGTGTGAGAGATGAGAGTGAATGCTTGTGACGTGGTGCGTATGTGCCTAATGAGTGGCTGCATGACCAGTTGAGCAAGATATTATCATGATCTTTCGATGAAATTTTGTCAAGAGAATGATCTTTTTATATTTACTATATACAATATCTTAATTTGAAGTCATGTGTAGGTATGCCAAGGGGGAATATGGCAACATTTGGTCAGTTTACAGAACACATAACCTCAGATAGCCCTTCCCAAATACCCCCTCAGTAATAATAATAATAAAGTGCTCAAAACAATATGGAATGCTTATGAAAGCCCAAAGAAATGTATAGCTCTCTGTTTGTGATCTGGGTTTATATCTGCTTTGGGTCATATAACTTTTGCCTAACCCTGAATACGTTAATAAAACATATTCAAAGCTATCCAAATGTTGGTAGTGTAGCTTGCCACGCGCTAATCTATTACACAATGGTTAGCTTTTCTATTAAAACTTCTAACAAATAATTCAGAGGCAGAATAAAAAAGTCAAATTTGCGTTTAACTTAAGCTTGGATTCAGACTTCTCCGACAGTTCTTCTTAGATGTATTTGTAATTCATGACACCTGCACTCAACTCATCTTTTAGCTGTTAATTGAATTTACTCAGAGCTACCTTTTTATTCATACGTGTTCAAATAGAAAACATCAATCCGGCTAAAGCCTTAAGAAATGCCGGTAACCGGTTTGATCAGTGCAAGCTAAAATCTTACAGTCAGTAATAACGGAGGTATCAGTTTTGATGTTTGCCTGAAGGCTCTTAATAGTTTTCTCCATGTGATCCTGGGCATAGTTGTGCACAGTAAAGCTCCAGTTTGAGCTCGGAGACCGCTGGAGTTGATTTCCGCTGAGGCTGGAGCAGATGTTAGCTTTACTGTTCACTCACATTTAAAACTAATTTTAAGAGACGGACTGACCCTGCAGGCGTTTCTGCTTCTGAATTAGTCCCGGCTGTGGGATATAGACAGAAAAATCTCCTTAATATTCCCCCTTCCACTTGCAAATTTTCAATTATCTTTGTCATGTTTAGTAATGAGAAAACTTTCATATGCAGTTTTGTGAAACATGACGGTGAACAGAGGGGATGGTTTTGTAGCTCTCTGTTACTATGAACATAAAAGGTTGTAATTTCTCGCTGGAAACACTTTATTCCAATCATGCAGCTCCTGCTAATCTTGGCTTATGTTGAATTAGCGGTGCAAATGGTGCATAATGTATTCATTTTAACTAATCTAAGATGTGACTTCTGAAGCATATACTCTGTCTACTAATAGTTCTAGTTAAATTGTTCAATTTTATTTATTTCGATTTTAATCTGGGTTTTTAACAATTCATACAATGTTTCACAAAACTGCCTAATGCAATACTCTTACTTTTTAAACCATAGACTGTATTTTAAGTCATGCACAAGGCATCTTCAAAATACCACAGAGGCGCACAGCAGCGGTGCAGGATAAAGAAACATACAATTATGAACAAAGCTGTGTGTTTGACTCTTGATTAAATGGTGTGATTGTTGCCAAGCAACAGGAAGCAGTTGTAACATCAGAGGTAAATGACCCTCTTAACTTGCACAAAGCACGTTTGTTGTTGATGCCTATCAAGAGAGAAGAAAACAAAACTTACCTGCCTCATTAAATGCAGAACATGCGATGGTAGAACGAAGGTGATATTCAAAATGAGTTTGTGATCAGATGAGTTACACTGGTAGAATGCAAATATGTACCAATGTACCACAAGCAAAGGATATGCCTATAATGTAACACACCAAGATAGACATGTTTATCATACAAGATGATTGGAGCTTTCAGAGCTCCAAGGATGACAATGATATAATAGTATTAAATGCAGGCTTTCTTAAAAATTTGCATACACAGTATATATATATATATATATATATATATATATATATATATATATATACCGGTAGGGGCTGACCATCTTCGTTAAAAAGCTCAAAGACATGACTGAGGGGTCTAGCCATTACTATAAAGGTCATGCATGTGGAGATGTGCCAGGTCAGCACTCATGTCTTTGAACTGGCCCCGACAGTCTGTGCTGTCAGGCCTGTGTGAACTGTCTGAATAGACGTAATGAAGTACAGGAACATGTTAAAGCGCTAGCCAGTCCAGGACGCTGAAGCAGTTCAGGAAGGGTCGATATAGAAGAAGAGTTTTCGATAAGCCTAATCTTCATCTTTAAAGACATTTACCTAGTTAAACGGATTGACAAATTTGAAAGGACACCTGTTATGAGGGGCCCAATGAAGCCATTTGCACTGTTGGAGAGGACTCGGTGTGCCGTGTGCTGAATTCTTATATTATATTCACATTATTTTCTGTTGGACTTTTACAGCTTGTCTCTTTCACTGCCTGTAACTGCCTTGTAAAACCTGTCCTCAAAGTCCTTCAAGGTCCTCTCTCCAACATTGCTGCTTCTTCTAACAAACGTTTTATATGTTTTTTTTCTCTTTTTTGTTGTACTCTAAAATCTGTATATATTATTTGTAGAACACCCCTTATTAGGGCTGTCCAATCACAATCAACTCTTGGCAGAATATTCTTTGCAAATGCAAAAGTATGCTGCCTCCTTCGGCTCTCCTTATGTCAAACCTGCTAACCCTGTAGTTTAGACCAATGGGATTCTTGTATTAGTTAAACAATTTATATTTCAGCCTTCCGTGAGGTCAGACCCTTTCTTTGATCGTGATTGCAGTACAAGTCCGAAAAGTCACGATTAGATATCCTTCCAAAGTCGCGCCGCCCTAGCCCTCTTAGCGACATTACCCGCTCACAAAAATCGTCCTAACCCAGGTTCAATCAGTGCCAAACCTGTAGATTAACAGGCAACACTGTTTCCTCTTACCAGATGACCCCATCTTCTGTAGAGCTGTGAAAAATGTGAAAAAGCCCAAATCCCGGTTAGACTTTGTCTGGGCCACGGCAGACAGTAACACACCATGGTAATCCCTTTGGTTGGCCGACTCAGCTCTGCCACAAGAGAGGCGGGGCTGCTCCCTCCCAAGAGCTGAGAGCCAATCTGTACTCCACACAGCTCTGCAGGCTCTGAAACTTTCCAAGAAGGCAAGAACAAACACTGCCTTGTGTGGCGTAGGCTGCACTTTTTTTTGTTTAATTCTGGAGCAATTCTATGATCTTTCATGAACATCTATCCTCCATCATGCCGCGGTGTGAGGGCCGCCGCCATGCCTAAGGTGGAGTCATGCTCTGATTAAAATTCTGGACGTGGCCGATGCAGGAACTGTCCATTCAAAGGCCTCCTGCTGTTTTGCTGTCTAGCTTCCACAGTCTGCACTGGCTCAATATCGCTGTTCGCTTTTTGTGTGTGCCGTATCCTCAAGTCAAAAGACTGAGGAGAGAGAGTGAGGGGCAAAGCCAAGCACTGGACTCAGCTCTGAGGCTCTGCATCTCAAGTGAGAGAAACAAGCACCAAAAGCACGTGTTTATGCACAATTCAGATCAGCTAAAACCGGGTCGGTAATGTGAGGACATGTGCTGAGTGGAGGTGGATCAGGCTGAAATAGTTGTTTGGAAGTTAATGACCAGAAAAAAAAAAACATTGAGTACATCACTGAGGACAAGAAATAAACAAAACATGCTTTATGTGTACTTGTTCATACCTTCTGTGTACTCAAATAGCAGATATGTTTCCATTTCTTTTTTAAATATTATGATCAAATAAGATCGGAAGTAGAACGTTGACACGAGTAAAGACAAACGCATTGAAGCTGTTTGCCGTTTTTACCACCAAAATACAGATTGTTTTTACTGCACTAATTTCAGTGAAAAAACCCTATCTGCAGTATTTTATTTTTTAGCATTTGCAGACTTAGCCCTCTGTTTCACAATTAATGTGTAAAGGAACAGCTGTGCTCACAGTGGAATCGCAGCACACAGTTTGAAGTCCCACCAGTTAGCCAATTAGAAAAGAAAATTCAGCCTCTCCATAGTATGAAAGTACAAGAGATGGAATAGTTAAGGAGAACATTGATGGAGCAATTAAAGCTGCAGGAACCACCTAATACCAAGTGTAAGTTGTGATTTAGTGAGTAATAAGACAAATATATAGTAGTCTTTTCTCGAACCGCCTATTCCCATTATCTCCCTCCAGAGTGTCTTGTCTGCTTGTTCTTCTTCTTTCACTTGTATTTAGGGAGCAGCTGAAGCGCGGTGTGAATATTGGCTGTCCTTTACAGGCGGATTACAGCCTCCTTAACCTTTTAGCTGCATTCTCCATCATTCTCTCTTATGGTGTCCCTCCCAAGCTGTTCCCGGCACCTCCGCTCGGGGAGACAGGCCAGTGACAGACAGACGCAGAGACGAGCGGGCGGCAGGCAGGCAGGTGGACAGGCAGGATCCGCGCACACACCCAAAAGTGTAAAATGGCCACCCGAGGATCGCAGACTGAATAAAGCCGCGCCGCATCGTAAAAGGCAGCAATATTTTACATTTGACTAAGTCCCCCTCCGCCCCCTGACCTTTCCGATATTTAACTCCAAAGCCCATCTATTGTCAGTGAGGAGAGAGGAGCGGCTCGTCGCATTCAGCCATTCTTCACTGTATTGTCGAGGCAGTGGTGGATTCAGTGAGTCCTCTCCGGATCTGCAGTGGCTTGAGCTTACAGTCTATCTATAAAAGGTAGAAATAAATGCAGGGTAATTATACAAAATGTGAGATAAATTGATGACTTAAAACCTCATTTTGGATGTTTTCTCCCGAGGTTTTGTCATTTGTCTCTTGCAGTATTATGGTCTGTCAGATGCCCTTTCTGATGCAAATAGTATAGCTACTAAAGTTATCGTTTATGGTTATATGCTAAAGTTCCAATAATAGTCCGGTTCACTATGTTTAGATCTCCACTGTTGTCGGATTTTCGTGAAGAGTATGAAGACTATATATCTTTGGAAACCGTATGGTGTAAGCAATTGTCATTTTGTAAAACTGTGCGATTATACAATTTTTCCATTAGAGTAAATGGTGAGTTCTGGTCATCGCTACGGCAACACCATGAAAAATATGACTTATACTCTCCACAACAATCCGGCGAAATTGCATAGTGAACCGGACTATAAGGACAAGGGCTTCAATTTTAAATAGTGTTGCCCGTACATTTATATGTTTAAATAAAAAAAGAAGTTCAGGCATGATAAATTACAACCATAATAACACTGAGGGGGGAAAATGCAACAACTTGCCTTCTCTGTTGTTTTATGCCTCTAACGCTTATCTTGAAGCTTTGCAAATGGTGCATGCAGAAGTAGCCTGCTACTTTATTGCATTATAGCAGTCTCCACTTAGACCAGGGGTGCCCAAAGAGTATAGCCCAGGGGCCAAATGCGGGAATCAGACCCATTTGTGTTGGCTCCCTGGCTTTTTGCTTAGTTTGCGCACATTGTCAGAAATTGTATATATTTTAATTTTTAATTTTGTAATTCTACACAATAATAACCTCAGTAGGAAACATTGTGTGTGAGACATGAGCTGGCCTTAGGTTTCCAGAGTTAAAACCTCTACTAAATGTTTTGCTGCATTCACCACAAGCGGCTCACGGTGTAAAAAGTTTGGACGCCCCTGACTTATCCCCACACTCACTTTCCCAACCCTGAAGGTCAAGTACAGTATATAGGCGTAGCCGCTGAGTCACTGCCCATGTCAGACTCCCACATAGATCAGTGCTTTGACACACCGCAGCTCACAGGCAGCTCGATGCAGAGTGACAGAGCCTCGCTGTCCACACCTGCCAACCAATCCATGCTGTCTGAAGCACTATCACTCAATAACTCTTACCACGTCAACGGGCTGAAGAGCTCGGGAGCCGCATGTGCTAATCAGGCTTTGGCAATAGGTCACAGGTACAAGCCTTGTTCCCTTGTGTTTATTTCACTGACAGCTTTGGGTTTTTTTATTGGCACATCAGCAGTGTTCCATTGAGGCTTCCCGAGTAAACAACTTAATTCTTAAATACTTAGTCAAAAAGACGGCCATCTGTCTGGTTTGCAACCTTTTCTGTTTAATACTCTTAGAGGAAAAATATTTTGGACAAAAATGTAGGTTTTTTAGTAATATTAGGACAAAGTGTAGACCTTTTCCGCTTTCCGCCGCACTGGTCCAACGTTTTAGGAATTCTTAACCATAAAAGAAACTGTGTAATTAATAGAAAATGTCTGTGCAGTTATCATTAGCTTGCATGCAGCAACCTCTCCGATCTCTGTGGAGCACAACAGAAACTGGATGCTATATTTATTCACGATGAAAACCCCGTGGGGCGAAACGTTCACACTCATAAGAATCACAAGGACAACAGCTCTTTACCTATTGCTGAGGGCAAAGACAGGCTAAAGACTATACATGAATCAGTGAATTCGCATGATACATAGGTGCTGTGCTGAATTCTACGCACGGGTCGCCTCGAGGCCAGGGATGTGAAGAAACCAACGATGAGGTTTAAGTGACATTGGCCGACATAAAAATGAAAAGAAATGTTTTCCTGACTATGCTATTCTTTAGATTTTCTGAAAGGTTTCTGAAAATGCCTTGTGTATGACTCTTAATTGTCCGATGTCTAATTTTGGAGAACACAAACTGTTGTTGATTTGTAAAACAAGGATTTTCTATTCATATTTATATCTGTGTACAAATATTCAAATGTGTGTATAAATGTCTTTGGTGCTCTGTTTGCTCATTATGTGACTGTAGCATAACTGAACTGTTTGTATTTCCACTTCTCTGTGGCTATTTTGAATTTCCCTGTGCTTCTCTGCTTCTCTATGTCTCTTCTTGCTCCATCAATAGGGTCCCATTCAAAAAAACTGAACGAAGATTTGTCGGATAACGACGGTGATGAAGACGAAGGTATTTGTGTTGAACAAAGGATAACACATGATTTAAGTTGTTATTTTTGCTATGATTTTACATGCTCTATATCAAATAAGTGTTAATTTATTTATTTAATCATATCATCATGTTTTCAGACCCATTTCCTGAAAAAGCTGAGGCACTGTAATTAGTATTAAAACATTATTGACCACAACAGTCCCCTGAAGATTGACATTAATATATGTTTTTTAATTTTTTATTCTGTGATTGTACATTCTAGTGACAATTATATTACAGCATTTAGAGGGGCTTTAAAATTGAATTATTATTAAAAATGTATTATTATTCAAATGTATGACTGCAAATAACAGCAGTCAATTGAAAGTCAAGATCAATTAATCTCGACTGAAAGGTTGAAAACATTATCATCCAGCACTGTTTTTAACATCATTTGGTTATTTACTGTCTATTGTCCCGGCTTTTTCAGAATTGGGAGTGTAAATACAAAATGTCACATATTTTAGTGTTGAGAAGTGGCTTTATGCGCCATCAGAAGCATGTCGTCCGATGTCAAGTCCCTTTTACAGATGTTTCTAAATTCACCCAATGAGTTCCGCAGTGATTGACTTAGATTAAATCTTGTAGCTGTCTGGAGAGATTAAGCCATTTCATTATAGCATGCACTGACGGGAACAAGTGTTATTATCGGGGCAGTGCTGGTGGCAGTGGAGGCACTATCTCAAGGTGTGGCCGGCGGCACCATTTGCGGTGCTAATGTTAGAGGAGAGAGCGGCAGTGTAGTCTCACTCCTCTCCAGCACATTCAGATGAGGATAGGCAGTTCACAAGTGCTGCTGAAGAGGATTAGGAGAGGTGTAGAAAATGGGAAGTTGCCGCTCAGCAATCGCATTGTTCACTTTCCATATTTATCTTGGGATATTCCTGGCTCAGGGTGGATCTTTGCCTGAGATTAGAGACGAGAGACGATGCTTGTGCTGCAACAGAAACGGCTTAAGTCACTGAATCAAAATCAAGAGCTGGATACAGCCCCTGCCCTTGTCTACCCGCCCCGTCGCTGTGTAGGGCAAGTGACGCAAGCAGTAGGTTTGCCTTCCCAGATCGGACTTTTCACATTGACTTTTAGTGAAAGAGATTTTGGTGTGGCAAGGGCATACATGCACCTTTCATTAAATCTGGAATTAAGATGAGTTGTGCTGGCAGTTTGGAGACAAAAAAAAAGGGTTTTTCCCTTACATTTTGATGAAATACCGCGACATTTTATGTTTTTAAAGGCAACACCAAATCTCTACATTGTTTAATTAGTGTAAATACTCATGTTTTAACACAACAAAACATGCTACAATAGGGCCTTTGCTGACAATTTAAGCCATGCCATTTGTTTGTAAATATTTCAAAACCAGACCACCATCATGTTCAATTGACTGGTTTTCAACTGTCAAAACAACTTCATTATTAGCCAATTTTCCGCGTATTCCTTCATACTAATTACTGTATATTTTGGCCTTGGGTGTCTGCTTTCAGAGCACTGCAGAAAAACTGAGAAAGTCATCTGTTTCTTTGAGCTGTAATTTGAATGTCTGTGGCAGTTCTGACCTATAGGCTACCTTTATATCCACTCGCTCTCAGCTGTTCCAGAGGCCTATACCAGTGAATCCTCCTCCTGTTTGCCGGTGGGCTCCTCTCTGTCAGGCCGCCCTTGATCACACAACAGGAAGCGTTGCCATGGCTCCACTTTGACACACAGGTGTTTTCTTATTCAAGCCCAGGGCGAGCTGTTGAAATTCAAGCCAAACTGTGCATCTCTCTGTGGCTCTCCTCTGTGCACCATGCCCGTGTGCCTCCCTTCAAGCTAACCCACATGCGTCAGTCGGTGTAGCGCTAAGTCCGTTTAAAATTGCTGACAAGCGCCGATCCCTTTGTCTGGCACGTCTCCGCCCGTGTAGACAGTGGCTCGCTCTATACAAGCTGCTGCCTGACACAAGTCTTACTGAGAATGTGACAAGTCTTTTCTTTACCCAGCGAAACTAATGCTATTTACAGAGCATCACCGTGCAAACACAATACAGTCCCCACAGAAAACTGAAGAAAACTGAGGCTAATGCGCCTGTGACGGAGTTGGCTATCAAGCCAGGAAAGGCATTCGGAAGATTTCCATTGTTCTGATGGATGTGCTTTTCTAAGTTGTCAAAAAATCACAAAAAGGAAGCTTCAGCAGTAACATAATAGTAAGGTTGTTCTGCTTCCACTGGGCTATACAATATGCCAATGTTGATGAACAGCAAGCCAGGATCCAAGTAATAATCGTACAAGACAATATTGACGGCTTATGTTGACTTACAGTGCAATATTGCCTGGTGTAGTATTATGTCCCTGCTCCATAGAAACCTGGAAAAACAAGGGTTTTAAAAACAAGGAATAAAATAAGTTAATTTCAGCTGCCCCTAAACCCTAGTCCTGAAAGTGAACATAAGATTAAATTAGCGGGTAAGCAACACATACAATCTCTATGCCATTGAGTAACATTTATATGTGCATAGAGTCACATGTAAACACACGTAACAATGTGTAACAGTGTTACACATTGTTACATATTTATCCATATTTATGTAACAAAGACAAGATTAATTAAAAAAGAAAGAGCTATATCCTAATAAAATGTTTTAATGAAACACATATTGTAATACTTGCTGTACCCTTTCTTACAAAACACTTTTTTAAAAGGGCGTAACAAATGTAATAGAGAACAAAATGATTTGGTTCAATCATTTTATTTTTGGGGTTTTTTTCTGCTAATACCGAGTCGAGCCCCAATGCCAAGTTACGACTGTAAGATAACAGTCCTCAGTTACCTCCCCTCTACTTGGTTAATGCTGAAAGAAATAACTCTGATAAATATGCTCTGCGTACCCTGCACAAACCGCTGAGTCCTTGCCGGCTGTCTTGTATTATACTGCTCTCATAAGTGGCTGGCTATTATTGTGGGTAATGGCCATCTCCTTGTCTACAGTAAATGTGCCGCATGCATTAGTATTAAAATTAAAGGCCAGAACGTGGGTAGAACTCATGACTCTTAAGTCACACAAAAAACACAATTTAGATTCTCTGCAGAGAGAATATGAAGCTTAAAATATACATATTTAGAAAAAAACTGCTGTTTGACATTGGCCTACAATGTATTTGTTCAGTCAGATAATGTGTAATCATGAATACTAAAATGGCTAAAAGGACTTTGTTACTGCATCTCCGTACACTATGACATTCACGAAAATGTATGACATTAATTTATTTTCAATTGGTTTCGATCATGTGACATCACAAGATTTTAACGCGTCTGTAGTTTCAGAAGAGAAGAGGTCACAATTGTGTAAAATATTTGCCTTTAACTGTCAGAATACAGATTTTTACATTTTGTTAAATATATTTGTTTCACCTTTCAAGTGCCATGACTAAGGCCATTTTCACACATGTTGGAAGCGCCTTGTAGGTCACCGTCATTACTCACTCCCCCCCGTTTGCCATAATAACTACGTTCGAGGGGGAAATCATGGCGGATTTACAGACTCCCCCTCCCCAGCTCTCCAAGCATGTTCCTACAAAGGGCATAAAGGCGAGATCTTCACTGTAGACTCAGCCCTTGCATGGCCGCGCACCTCCAATGCTAACAGTCCGGCCCTCATTAGATTTCTCAAATGTTTCTTACGAAAACCAGCCGGGTCACTTTAATTGTAACTAACCCAGCGTTATCATAGGAGCAATATCTAGTCGTAGAAAGTTCCCAAAAAATTAGGCACCAGGCTCTAAAGGTTGTTTTTAATGTGTCTAAAATGCAATGATTTCTAATGGGAGACTAGCGGCTATAGAGATGCTATAGCAATGGCGGACCAATGTCAGTCCCTAGTGTCATGGTCATAAAGCAGAGCAGCCATTGGTTCACATACGCTCACACCAGACGTCGCACCATCAGCCACTAACAACGATCAACTGTTCAACGAACTTATTCCCATGACGATGGGCATTGACCTGACAATTCGCCGACACACACGCACTTCCTGATGTTACACGGTGGTCACTCCTCTCCCTCGTGGTTAATACAGTAAGGCTGATACGTGAAGCGAGGAGAAATGCACTTTAATCGGCACATGAAGAGGAACGTTTCACTGCAGCAGGACGGGAAAGACGGGAAAGAGAGGCATGTCTCGCTTATTTGAAGTTGATCCATTTTGCCTCGTCAGAGCAGTAATCCAAACAAAAAAAGGAGTCAAAGCGAGAGTAGTTCGGCCTGAGGTCGGCTGCATTCACACCACACCCGCTCTAACCCACCGTGCGGCTCAGATCGCTCCGAGACCACCTGTTTCCGCCGGACTCGGAGCGGCTGTTTAGACCAACGTAAAGTTCTGCGGTTGGATTCACACTGACCCAAAAGGGACTTTGGGTCGACCTAGCTAGAGCCCTAACTCTAAAAAAAAATCCAAGTCCAGCTCCATACTTTTTCTGCGTCTGGCAGTAATGCTATGAGTGGATGAATTTCCCAACAATATCGCTACTTATTAATGACATGGTGACAAGGACAAAAACATACACTAATAACCTTTCGTGAATTCAACCTGAATAGACTCACACAGACTAAGCAGTGATTAGGGAGATAATTGACAAGTATTAGTTTTGGCGATCAGACCCCGGCGTTAGACATCGATGTACAAGACGTGTAGTTAAACAGCTTGTAGTTAGGATGTCTTCCCCCGGAGCCTGGACACTGGTGGTGGTGTAGAGATCATCGGAAATGCTCAGTTAGCGCCGAGATGAAAGAGCGGAGATGGGGTGGAGGCGGGTCGCAGCGCAGCTGGGAAGCAAACAGGTACTGATTCCTGACGCTTAAAAGCGAGACCGACGGCGGTGATTGGCTGCTACGGAGGTGCGGCTCTGACGCTGATGTGGAGGTGTGGACCTTTCGGGAGTGATCATTGGCTGAAGTTTGATGATGCAGTGTTCGTCTACCAGGCTGAATTACCGCCTAGGCTTCATTTCAACCTGAATAGACTCACACAGACTAAGCAGTGATTAGGGAGATAATTGACAAGTATTAGTTTTGGCGATCAGACCCCGGCGTTAGACATCGATGTACAAGACGTGTAGTTAAACAGCTTGTAGTTAGGATGTCTTCCCCCAAAAAGAGGACGCTGGGGTCGAGCCAAATGTAAAGGGAAACGTAGAGCATGAATGTTTTAAAGCCAGCGAAGCTAAAGCTTACTCGGAGAGATGAGCGCCTGTGAGACGTGGTGCCGTAGTGGCGTAGAGAGGCCGTGCCGTAGAGGCGTATGGGAGGCCGTGCCGTGTGGCGTATGAGAGGCCGTGCCGTAGAGGGGCGGTGCCGTAGGGAGGCCGAGCCGTGGGGAGCGGTACCGTAGTAGCAAAGAGAGCCTCTCTATTCGTCGAGAGGCAGCGCCGTGTAGCGTGGAGAGGTCGTGCCGTAGGCGTACGGCGACCGTGCCGTAGAGGCCGAGCCGTAGAGAAGCCGTGCCGTAGTGGCGTAGAGAGCTGCCGTAGTAGCGTAGAGACGCCGAGCCGTAGAGGCCGAGCCGGAGAGCGCCGTGCGGCGTAGAGAGGCTGTGCCGTAGTGGCGTAGAGAGGCCGTGCCGTGAGGCTGCCGAGCCGTAGAGAGGCCGAGCGGCGTAGAGAGCTGCGCCGTAGAGAGGCCGTGCCATAGTGGCGTAGAGAGGCCGAGCCGCGGTGCGGCCGAGCTGTAGAAGGCCGTGCCGTGTGGCGTAGAGAGGCGGTGCCGTAGTGGCATGAGAAAGCAGAGCCGTGGAAGGCCAAGCCGTAGAGAGCCATGCCGTAGTAGCAAAGAGAGCCCTCTCTATAGTCGAGAGGCAGCGCCGTGTGGCGTAGGGAGGTCTTGCCGTAGTGGCGTAGGCGCTGTGCCGTAGAGGGGCTGCCGTAGTGGTGTACAGCGACCGTTCCGTGGTGCACGGAGGCCAAGCCGAGAGGCCGTGCGGCGTATAAAGGCCGAGCCGTAACACTGAGCCGGAGAGAGCCGTGCGGCGTAGAGAGCTGTGCCGTAAGGCTGCCGAGCCGTAGAGAGGCTGTGCGGTGTGGAGCGCTGTGCCGTGGAGAGGCTGAGCCGTAATTGCGTCGAGCGCCGTGAGGTAATGGCGTAGCGCGCCGTGCCGTAGGCGTAGAGAAGGAGTGCTGTAATGGCGTTTGAGACGTGCCGTAGTTGCGGAACCTTGATGACATGGAACATGTTATGACGAACGAACCACCACCAGTTATTTGTGCATAGCTGCTATGAATTAGCGTAGCTGCTGAAGAAATGTTTGGCGCGAATGCTGGGTGATGAGCGCCCGCTTTGGGACCCGATAAAAACGATGCAGAAGCGTTGTCATGATGGAAGAGGAATAGCTTCCACACTCGAGATTAGTCTGTGCTGGGTAAAATCGATAGTTGAAATTAGCGCTTGGTGGAGCCTAGAGATAGTACTCCCCCAAAACACGAGCCGTTTCGGCCCCGAAAGACCGGCGAGCAGAAGACAGCCACATGTCCAAGTCGTTTCTTTATCCATACGGAGACAAAACGCTTATACTTCAGAAGCTGCTTTGTAAGCATGAAGCCAGCTTAGTAAGTGCGTATGTCCACGTGTCTGGACTCAGTCTGTGAAAACTGCGTGATTCATCTGCCAGCCTGTGTGTGGTGCTGCAACGCCAACACAGGTAATAGAACAGAATGTAGAGGGCGCATGCGCGGTAACTTCGTGGAATGTAACCAGGGAAAACGAAACGGATTTGAGATTTAAGATTTACAGGAGAAGCGAGTTTCTCTGCAAACGTAACGACTAAAGCAGACAACCCTGTCAGTGACCGACTTGACTGTCGGTCCAAAAACACAGGCTGACGCAGCCGCGGTTCCCTACTGTCACCCGTGACTTGTGATTACGGTGAAGTAAGTAAAATCATGATCCGTAAATGAAACTCATTTCAAGGTCAGTAGATTAAGAATAACAGACACCTCTCTGGTACTATGATGTTATTGTTTAAGTGAAGGTTACGGAGACGTTGAAACAGCCATGTAACGCGTTTTGAATCTTTCGCTCTGGGACCGAGTTTGGAAATGTTCGTTACAGGCCCCCAAAACGCCAGACTCGTATGGACGATTCACTGATTGATAATATATCTTTGCGTTTGGTCCTCGCATGACTTCGTATGGACAGGGCCTCAGACCGCGCACATGAGAACCATGTGGAGTCACAAAAAAACGCGTGAACGCCCACTCTGTCTATACACCACTGTCCCGATACTCCGCTAGACATGACAGTGTAAATGTGTGGCGATGCAGCCCCAAGTCCGAGCAGAGGGACCTGAGCAGCGCCCAGGACGCATGACGAAGCCGTGGCCCACGCAGGGGGGCGGCGAGCAACGGAGACAGACAGACGGAGACAGGGGAGTAGCACTCGTGCCTGGAGGGGACGGAGAAACCGCTCTGAGCGCCACGACAGTAACGAGAGCGAGGTGATCGACAAAATACGGCAAAGTAACGAAACAAGAGCCCCTGCGGTGGAGTTTGTGGACGACAACGGCGCAGTATAATACTGAACAAGTGCGCTGAATAAGTGTACAAAAAGCGAGCAGAAATAGACTACCGGTCCGCGTTGAGAACAGCGCGTGAATTACTGCCCAAGATCATGAGACAAGCTCATGAGCGCGCGTACGTGCGAGTGCGGGTGCGGGTGCATACGCTCACCTAGGTTGCCCGCCCCGGCAGCATCAGGGGCAGGCACTGGGGTCCAGGGGAGCGAGCGTCGGGAAACGCCATCGAGGAGAAAGCAGGTCCGGGAGAACCACAAGAGAGAACCACGCGAGAACCGGACGCGTCATAGCAGTGTGAGTCGGTCCGGCGAAGCAGCGTTCAGGGACACGCTATCGAGGAGAACACGAACGACAGGAAACCCGCGACCACGCGCTTGGGGCACCGTAGCGAGCCACGAGGAAGAGCCGAGCGGCCCGGCCTCGGCAATGTTGGCGCCCGGAGAATCGTCGCCACAGAGAGAGCAGGTGAGCACCGGGAGCCCCAGGCAACACGCGGGGACACGGAAGTGTCGCAGCGCAGCTGGGAAGCAAACAGGTACTGATTCCTGACGCTTAAAAGCGAGACCGACGGCGGTGATTGGCTGCTACGGAGGTGCGGCTCTGACGCTGATGTGGAGGTGTGGACCTTTCGGGAGTGATCATTGGCTGAAGTTTGATGATGCCGTGTTCGTCTACCAGGCTGAATTACCGCCTAGGCTTCATTTCAACTTTTTTATTGAATTAGCGCTGTATGTTTTGAAATTTGGCTGTGATTGGTGAAAACAAGGAGCGCTGTATTTGTATTGTATTTAAAACACCCTGCAATTTTGCAAGTTCTCAAACTTAGAAATTATGGAGGGGTCTGAAATTTACATAGGTGCACCTCTGTGAGAGACAGGAAATCACATTGTATGATTTTTAAATGATTTATTTGTATTTTATTGCTGCACATAAGTATTTGAACACCTGCCAATCAGTAAGAATGCTGGCTCTCAATGTTACTATAGGGAAATTGCCAAGCAGCTTGGTGAAAATCAACTGTTGGAGCAATTGTTAGAAAATGGAAGAGGCTAAAGATGACTGTCAGTCTCCCTCGGACCGGGCTCCATGCAAGATGTCGCCTGGTGGGGTATCACTGATGATAACAAAGGTGAGGTCAATGCTGACTTCACTGGTCAATGACCTGAAGAGAGCTGGGACTACAGTGTCAAAGGTTACTGTTGGTAGAACAGTACGCCATCATGGTTTAAAATCATGCATCAAACGAAAAGCTCCCCTGCTCAAGTCAGGCCCGTCTGAAGTTTGCCAATGACCATCTGGATGATACAGAGGAGGCATGGGAGAAAGTCATGTGGTCAGATGAGACCAAAATAGAACATTTTGGTCTAAACTCTGCTTGCCGTGTTTGGAGAAAAAAGAGTACCATGAGTGATGAGTACCATCCCAAGAACACCATCCCTACTGTGAAGCATGGGGGTGCAAACATCAAGCTTTGAGGGGGCTTTTCTGCAAAGGGGACAGGACGACTGCACTGTATTAAAGAGAGGATGAATGGAGCCATGTATTGCGCGATCTTGAGCAACAACCTCCTTCCCTCAGTCAGAGCATTGAAGATGGGTTGTGGCTGGGTCTTCCAACATGACAATGAACCAAAGCACACAGCCAGGATAACCAAGGGGTTGCTCTGTAAGAAGCATATCAAGGGTCTGGCCTAGCCAGTCACCAGACCTAAATCCAATAGAAAATCTTTGGAGTGAGAAGAAACTTCGTTTTGCTCAGCGAAAGCCCCAAAACCTGCCAGATAGAAGAGCAGTGTGGAGGACTGGGCCAAAATCCCTGCTGTGTGTGCAACCGTGGTCAAGTACTACAGGAAAGGTTTGATCTCTGTAAATGCAAACAAAGGCTTCAAACAGATATTAACACTGATTTTCTCAGGTGTTCAAATACTTATGTTCCTCACTGTATAATATCAATATGACAATAACAATATGACAACACATACGAACCAGTATGTGTTGTCAGTGTCAGTTCAAAGAACTTTAAGCCACAAGATTTTTATAACAAATTTGCAGACCCACACAAACTCTCTAACAAAAAGACAATGCACAACATATTGTAAATCGTATGTTTAGTTATTTCTAAACATAGAGAATGTTAAATAGATGCCTGCTATCGATCTGACATTCTAGAAAGTCGTGAATGCAAGCTATGAATTGTACAATTGCAGGCATAGTTTTATCTACTGCACTTCTCAGGCACATATTCTTATTCAGCCCAGACCACTACTGTCTTGTGTGCATTGGTCTAACCCCCTCTGCCTCTCAGTCTGTTCAGCCCAGCATTACCAGGCTGCTGTCTCTGCTGGCAGTCTGTCTGTCCTGCTTCTGCTCTCCCCAGTCCCCCCCCACCACACGCAGCACCCAGCGCCATATTCAGCGGCCCCCACCTTACTTTCATAAACTCTCCACCACACAGACATTCTCATTCAGACAGGGGACAACCAAATGTCAGCACTGTCAACAAGAAGAGAATAACTTGCTGTGCATGGGGAATAACAATGAAAACATTTGTGTCGTGAGTAACTAGAATATTATTTGAATAACTCAGTTTATCCAGGTTTTGAAATGGCAAAAATAAGCATTCCAGTTTGGAATTATGGATTATGACAAACAAACATTTATAGTAACTACACAGCTTGAGAGCTCCCAAAACGTTTGCACCTATACGAGGTAACGTTTTGGGCGTGTTATAGCCTTTCATCAGATGTGAAATAAAAACACACACTTAAATGGAGAATCTTTAGAGTAAAAATTGCATCCGCAACATTTTAACAGAAGTAGTTGCATAGTCAACTTACTTCATTGTAAAATCTTAGACAGATAGATCTTAGATGGCTAGTTTATGCAATTGTACCATTACTCATTTAGCGACAGTTGCTAGAAAATGAAAAGCATGTTGCAGGAGAAATTGCGGCCGTTAACTGGTAATGATGCTGTGTAATTGTTCTCAGTTATCAAATATCGTGTTCTGGCTGCTATCCCTACATAACATAGAGACTGTCAGTGGCCCAATGCATAGCGTAAAATATTTGTGCGTAAAAACTCTCCCATAATACCATGAATATTGACCTTACAAGTGCATGTGTTTATGCAGCTACATCCGTCAAGTCAGTGAAGCAGGCAGACACATGCTCATTTGTACAAATAAACAATGCTTTCATCCAAACAGAGACACACATACCTTATTCACACACGTGCAGATCTCTCTCCAGAGAGGCACTCCATCACTGCTGTGTTGTGGAGCACAACTGTGTCCCACCTGCCTGTACTACCTCTAATATTAGTCTATATATTATTTGTTAACATAAATCCAGATCATATTTCTTCCATTGGAATTAGAGCTGGCCATTAAAAAACATAAGATATTTTATAATAATTAGGATGCTTTCATAACTTGGAATAATTGCACTATATACTAAAATGCAACGCTAGTGCCTTTAGCAAACTATTGCAGAAAGCATATCATTCTTTAGAAGCTTATGTAATAACGAGCCCACAGAATTAGCCTTATGGAGGTTGTATGCATCAGATAGTTGCAAAAATGTTGAATGGACATTTACATGTAATCACAAATCTTATATTTACTTATAACCAATTAATCAAGTGCCTCTATAGTTAATTTAAGTGGATTAACAGCAGGAAAAGACATTATCTGAGGTAGACTTTTGTACTGTATGCTTGTGCATTGTCAGTTGCAAAGCTCAGAGCTAAGGCTGATAGAAGGTCCAGGGTTCACACAATATTCTCTTTTAGCCACTGGCTGATTCAGTGTGATGTGACAAAGATGAGAAATAGAGGGCCTTCATGTCCACTTATGTGGAGATATTTGGGATGCTTCTGCTCGGGCCGGTTTCTTAGATAAGCGTTGCTGCTAATGGCTGATCCACAAGGGCATCATTTGAGTCATTTCAAAGGCTGCTGGAGCTAGTGTTACTGTCATCTTTTCCCCTTTGTCCTTTACTCTTGAGTGGCATAAAATAATTGGCTAGGCCAAAACATGCAAAAACAGGCTGTTTTTAAAACCTCAAGAGAAAAGAACAAGAAGGAAAACTAGCTTTGAATTAGTTCACCAAAGCATTTTGGCGGCTTCCTTATGTAATTCTGTACAATAAGATTCTGCCCTTTGTGCTCTTATATAATATGACTATTAGTATTCTGCCCTCAACAGTTTCGAGGGATTGTACATATAGCCAAGTTTACGCCAAAGATAGCAAGATTTACTTGAAAGTCAAATGAGGTTTTAACACCAGAAGCTGTTTTTGACACTGGAACACAGAGCTTTCTTCTCTCATCAAAATCAAGATGATGGTGTTGTTGTTGTTGTGTTTCCCCCATAAATGAAGGAATATAAGACAATTCTTTGCACTTATGTTGAATATGTCTCTTTCCATCAAACCTCGGTGTAGTTATTTCGGAAGTTAGCCAGGAGTCTTAAATATTATACGTATCAAATGTATCTACACTGTAGTATATACATAATGATGATCAACTCCATCCGACCGTGTCGGTTGTGAACATCTGATCAAAGTCAGATGATATATATATATATATATATATATATATATATATATATATATATATATATATATATATACACACACACTATATATCACTACCCACTCTTCTATTTATAACTAACTCATAAACAGTATACGCAGTAGTCACCTTGAAAATAAGGTCATATCTTCCTGTATTTTCTGAGATGTCAGCATTCATACTCTAGACAAGAGCTAAATGTATACAGCCACTCTGCCGTCTATGAATTTACTTTACAGTCTCTTCTATCTAGAGAATGGCACCAAAGGCCAAGAAGACCACAACACGTGGACAAATTTAGCAGTGGAAACTAAAGGGCAAGAAGGATGGTTTCAGTAACCAATCGACTGCATGAACTGTATGCACAGGCACATGTCTTGGGTCTGGCAGGGATAGTATAGGCCTGGAATCTAATCGTCTTTGATACTATTCGGTCTATTGTGACTTTGTGTTGTTGTGACTGTGATAGTGAACCAAAGACAAAATTCCACCAAGGTGGACAATAAAGTTAAATCTAAATCTAATTGACCACCCAAGTGCTACCCCATTCAGAGCTGGTATAGTGTATATTATTGTGGCATGACTAGCCATTCGAAGCTCTTCATTAGAACAGAAGTGTGTGCAACTGGGCGGTAGTCGTGACCAGTGTTGCCACACTTCTTTACTTTACTGATTACTTGATTTTTAACTATATTAGATTAAGTTACTTTATTAGTTACATTAATCAGCTGCCAACATCATCTTCCCACCTCAAAATGCAAATGACTACCGGTTTTGCCAATACGTACGTAATTGGAAGTACATTTTAACAGTAACATCAACAATGCTGCCATAATAGTGACATATTTCCATCTCTCTCCTCCTCTATTGTTGTCTACGTATATGTTGTGCGTTGTCTTAATGCTGAAAATCTGACTTGGCGCATATATTACGTCACTCCACGAGACACAAGATATTTTTTCCCAAGGAAAATGACAGAATAGTAACTCTCAGTGACTTGGAAAAGTAACTCTAATCTGATTACTGGTCTGGAAAAATACGTTAGATTACTCATTACTGGAAAAAAATAGTTAGAGTAGACTAAGTAACCCATTACTAGCATCTCTGGTCATAACCCCTATGGTTCTGAGATGATTGTGGTTGCTTTGAGGCAGGTTGGGGCACCAGCCTGCTGCAGAGAAGTGTTGGAAATGTCTGTGAAAACATCAGTGAGTTCCACAGCAGTCTATCAGTATATACACAAACATAAGCACCAAAGTGTACCAGAATGCTTGGCTTTATGAGTTGAATTGTCTATTGAAACCCTAGCATCTATAGAACAACCATTAAGCCATCCGAAAAAACTGGGAAAAGGTTTGATCATGGCTCTATGTATAGAGTTTAGTTTTAGTTGTAATGTCTTTATTTTTTTCAACCTAACAATTTGCATCAGTCTTTACCACTACTTGGTATTTTTTCCTAAAGTTTGATCTGTTGTAAAAAATGAAATGGAAATGATTTCCCACACTTGTCTCCAAACTGCAAAGGGAACTCTAAATCCATCACAATAGACACTTATTCATAAACAGTTGTACACACACATCTTGGAATTCCAGCAATTCTAAGTCTCTGAGAGCTGCACTCTCTGCTGTAAAAACATTGTTATTTATAGAAATTGTACTTTTATAGTCTCAGTCTTTTACCACAAGGCCTAGTGCTGCTATCACACCTTCCTTGACATGTATTGGACTACTACAACCACAGGCTGTGGTGGTGTAATTACTTTGTTTTGAAGTGAGCACTCTTGATAAAGAATATGCACTTTTTAAACGGAAACATAGCTGTAATGGACTTGTTCTAATCTGACCATGAAGCCTGGGCTGACAAGAGCACTAGAGTAGGTGCATGTCCTGTCCTGCCATCTCGAGACAGTGACACAGGCCACCCCCGCCTTCTCCTCAATCCCACCGCCCACTCAGACCTCCCTCATAGTCATGTCTCAGGGAGTGTTGACACAGCCCATGCCGCCACACTTATCACCGATTGCCTTTGTGGAAGGAAGTGTCAAGTCCAGTATAGTGCTCAACGTCAGATATAAATGAGCAAATGTTGTCAACAAAGTTTGAGAGGAAAGTATGGAGTGATTGAGGAGTATTTGAGGTGAAGAAAAAATAAAGAGAGACAATATGGGCACTGTGTGAAGGATATGTGGCAGCAGGCCTCCTGGTGAGTTTGACTGGAAGCAGAAACACTCCAGGCACACTCCTGAGTAAGGCCTCCTGCTGGTCCTCCAATCAGTCCAGGCCCACAGTGGCACTCTCATGAAGCTGTAAGCAGGGAGTTTTGCCAACCGCGATTCTTGATGTGGTTTATATCCAATGCGTTAGAGTGCAGTAATTTACATATTGATTGAACACTGCCGTACCTGATGCATGCCTCTTCAATCCCTGAGACTAGCCCGAGTATTTTGAGGGTGGAACGCCACTCATTCTTTACAGTATGTTACGAATGGCCTTTGAAATGTTCCCGTCACTGCATGATTTTATTTTAGTTACATCCATATTTTCTCATTTCAGACAGCAGTGGTGCATCTTCTGGTAGTGTTGAAATTGAAATTAGGATTTCACAAAACTAAGCACACTTCATGTAGAATGTTGCTCCACTAAATATTGCTGTCTCTTTTTGTTTTGTTTACTCATTGTTCATTCTTTGATGCATATTTTGACGTCTGTTTGCAATTATAAATTCATTGTGTCCTCTTTAACACAGGTACCACTGCACCGGGGACTTGAAGCCCAGAGAATCAACAGCATGTTAATCAATAACCTTTTTAAATTCAGTGATCAAATTTTATAAGTATTTTTTTTTAATATCTATGCTGCTTTGTGTCTAATAAGTCAATGAAATAGGGCGAAGATTTGGTGCGACCAAAACAATGTATGCATTTCACCTTGATTTGATTCTGAAATGTTGTAAATGATCTGATTCATAAAGAAGCATTTTATATGTGTACTTGTTTTGCAAAAGTCATACCTATTACCTGATAAATCTAGATTAGGGCTGCACAATATATTACCAAATTATTATTATTGCAATGTGAAATGATGCAATATCCATGTCACAAGAAGCAATGATATTACAAAATAAATAAATAAAGTCACTGAGGTCTTCCAGCTCATTGAGACTTGCACATTATTTAAATGTGATTTTCATTATTTTCCCTTACAGTTTCACTTTAATGGAAAGTGCTGTGGGGAATAGATGTTGTAAAATATCCCAATAATATATTGCAAGATATTAATTTAATTTGGACTCACATTGTGCGGCCCTAACCTAGATTTTATTTGCATATGTGCATGAACACCGGCTATGAAAACCTGACCTCTGCCTGAAGTTGGACAGTTGGTCATTAAGTCGATCAATGATTGGCACTAAACACGTCAGGCATAACAAGCAAATACGGAGCATATACTGTAAAGCTACAATTTCTCATTTCATACGGATCTAAATGTTGTCATCGCGACCCAATGTGAATCAACAAAAGAGGTGACTGATGACGCTGACATGACTAATCTGTTTTTCCTCTCCTCTCTTCTCTTTATGTGTTCCCTCACCAAAGGATGTTGCAATGCTGTCCCTCAGCACCTTTTCATCCCATGCATCAAATAAACGCGCGCATGGTGTCGACTGTAAATCCCATTTCACTATAAAAGAGCGCTCTCAGATACCAGCGAGATAAAGGCGAATCATAAATACGTCGCTTCATTTATAATGCAGGCTATTGTTTTTTTTTTTCTTTCCAAATGTAATGGGGCCGCGATCGGCTGAACGAAGTGCGTGAATCGGGGATGAACTCTGCGATGGGGGTTATACGGGGAATGCATTTGCGTAGCCTATAGCTTGAGCATATTAATGTGATTGGTGATAACAAGCAGAACACACAGATGAGTAGATCCATGGCCACCAGTCGCCATAGCAACCCGCATACAACGCCATCCCTTAAAACTCTGAACTCACTACACCCTGCCCCCCCCCCCACACACACACACACACACACACACACACTCTCCCACCCTCAAAAAATAAATGAAATAAATCATCACTACACCACTTGTACATCTTGCCATTTTCTATTTAGCACTTTTTTTTGCTCTCCCGCCCACTTTTCATTTTCACCACTCTCGGGCTTATATATGGGCAAGGGAAAATGAGACAGTGAGTTGTCCGGCAGTGGAAGAAGCGGGAGGAGGGGGAGAGACGGGGCAGACACTGTGAGTGAAAGCGATACAAAGTCAGGCGTAAAGCAGCGAGGGCAGAGAGAGATAGGGAGGAGTCAAAATGAGCGGGCGCTTTTCGTCTTGTCTGCCCAGCGCACACCAGCCTGACGGTAATTCTGTCTATCCCGTCAGACAGAGGGACTCCCCAACCCCCCCCTTTTTCCCCGCTCAAGTGTCACTCCACCTGAGAACCAAACTGTAAACCTTCCGTTATAAAAGCGTTTCAAGTTCAGCTCCAGCCCGTGTCGGCGTTTGTTTATATTTTTATTCATTATTTACCACTTCAAGCCAACCCCCTCAAGTGAGTAGTCGTGTTGATGTGACATTTCTACTAGTCTAGTCTGCTCTGGCACAAAATGGAAATTTGGCTTTATAAAGTTTTTACTAATAGTATTACTGCAGTCACGTCTAAATACAATTGTCTGAGTCAATTATGCATTATCAAGAAGGCATTCAACATGTCAGGAGATTTCCCCAGAGGCTACGGATATACAAGTGTTGAAATAAAATATCCAAATAGACTTTAATTTGGCCTCAACTGTTCCAATATAAAATCAACCTCTGGTCCAGTGCCTAAAAGGATGGCACATTTTACCGAAATTCACGTGCAAATTTAACTGGCCGGTAAGACCATGAGCAAAGAAAGTGCGGCACCCAGACGGAGTGTGTATACAAAAGAGCACAGGCGCATTGTGTAATTAGCCGCTATGCAATTCCCCTATCACTGTGGGGCCAGATCAGCCTCCTCAGTGTGTCAGACTACCTCTCGTTTCATTTCCTCTAATGGCTTCCTACGTGTCTATATTGGGAAGTGCATACCAGAGGGCAACACCAAAATAACCCTCACAGTTGGAGGTAAATAACTTCTGTGATTGCCTATAATTGCAATTGTTTTATTTAGCTCATTAAGAGGATAGTTATTCATAACAAAGACGTGTGTTTGCTCATAGGTAGGACAGGATGGCTACTTCGTTAGTGCATTTGCGATGGTGGCAAACGCAGCACTCCAAATATAATGTGACTAATTGTAACTTAAATGTTTTCAACCATAATCTGCCTTTATATGACAAATAAATGAGCGCAATGCCGTACATTTCTTCCAGTGTAGCATGCATGTGGCCATACCGCCTTTGCTTTGGCCAATCCCGTCCTTGGAAGCTAAGCAGGGAAGGGCCTGGTCGGCACTTGGATGGGAGACCGTTTAGTAACACCAGGAAGCCTAGTGGATGTAGTGTGTCAATGGCCGATGGCGCAGACTGGTTGCCTCACATCCGTCAGTCTACCCCAGGGCAGCTGTGAACCACCACCAAGTATGGAGTGAATGAATAGGGCAATGTAGAGCGTCTTTGAGTGTCCAGAAAAGCGCTATATAAAACCAATGCATTATTATTATTATAAAGTTAATAGGTTTGCGTTTATTTTACTGTCACAAAGCCCTCTTCTCTGATCCGCTGGTATCTGGGCGTTAGCTTGGCCATTAGCTTGTCTGTGTGTGTCCTAAACATAATATTCCACTCTGCTTTTACCCTCTTTTTCTTTTTTTTTTTTTGCTGCGGACTTCACCCACAAGCCAATGAGCATGTGTTAACCATGGCCACTCTTGCAGACATCCGAGACACTGGAGCCAAGCCGGTGATGGTCTACATCCACGGGGGATCCTACATGGAGGGGACAGGCAACATGATCGATGGCAGCGTGCTGGCCAGCTATGGAAATGTCATCGTTATCACTTTCAACTACCGCGTCGGCGTCCTTGGTAAGCACCCTCTTCCTCTACAATCCTTCAAGGACTTTTTTTCTGGGGCATGGTTAGTAGGTCGCACACTGTAGGTGCAACAAAGATTGTTACGGATGAGGCCACGTTTTAATGTGTGGCGCAAATTTAGATGAATTGAGCGCAGTGGAAAGTGGGCTCATTGTTGTCCGTGGCTGCAGTTTAGGAATGAATTAAGGAATGATTGAAATAACTTCAGAGCTGGGACGGTGTGAGAGCGGAGAGTGCTACAGGGGAGCGAAGGGTATTTCTCGCAGACTTGTGGATGGTGCAGATTGACTGGCGCAGCTGAATCCTCTTTCAGACACTTGTGTGAAGGAGAGAGAGAGAGAGAAGGGGGGGAGGGGGAGAGGAGGAGGGCGAGGGAGCTCCATGGAAACAGCTGCAGCAACACAAAATGGAGTTTGTTAGCACACACTTTGTACCTATTCCATCCATCTCTCAGACATAGTTGATTTCCCAGCTCGCATACTTTTTTTTTTTTTTACATTTAGAGTGCTTGGCCAACAAACACTTACTGGATATAAAATGAAATCTGCATGTTGTCATTTGCATTTGCTGAAAACGTTTCAGACTTGGCCTAAATGGATGGCAGGTGCTAACGCGCAGACTGATGAGGCGGGCATGCTGGAGGAGTGTTTTTCCCGCGCTGAACAAAGCCGATATGAAAACTATTTGTAATAGCTTCAATTTCAAAGTTAATTTTACAAATAGGCCGCTGGTACAGATGGTGAAATGGAAGATTATGTGGCTTGCATTGTTGTGCTGAAGAGTACGGGAAGAGCAGATGTGTTCTTTGCTAGCTCAAAGTGTGACATGCTTTGTTTTACAAAATAGTTTTTTTTGTTTTTTTCTCACTGATGCACAAAATGTGAGGTTTTGTATTATTTGCCATGACCATATACTGTGCTTCTTTGTTTTGTTTTTTTTTGGTCACGCTGTATGTGAAGTGCTCATTGTTAAAGATAAGATAAGCGTTGTTTTTCTCCTGATAAGCATGTTTGAGACCTCTCTTCTGTTGGTCCTAAATGGTGGAACGTCTCACTCTCTTAACATTACAAAAAATCCATCTGCTTGCACTGGCCTTTGGTCTTTATTCTTTTATGTTGCACAGTTTAAAACCCTGTTGTTGCAGTTTACAATCCTTGTTGAGCAGCACCTTTAATTTGTGATCGTGTGTAGTTAGTTTTTTTATTTTTTTATGTTGATATATATTGTCAAATGATGCCCCCGTCAAGTCAGCTACATACAATGTCAACTACTGAAAAAAAGTTCCAATAATATGATCAATGACCTTTGATGACTGTGACAATCCCAAAAACCAACCAACACAAATATCTGTCTAAAACTATAACTATCTAAAAGCACCACTAATCAGGTCAAAGTGAGTCACCAGCCACAGTATGTTGTGTAAATCTATACAATAACGCCATTATACTATCTTTGCGAGGTTTGCATGTGAGTCGCACTACTAGACAGAGAATTAATTTTTCCCTAAGGCTTTTGCAGAAGTGCATTTGTCAACCAGGGCATTTCTGGTGTGAGCTTGGTCGGACTATCAATTCCATCTACGCCGCTGTTCATCTTGCCGCTGTTTTCCGTCGTTGTATCTTTTTAACGTACAATCCGTGGTGTATTATTTGTAATGTGCCATCCACAGCCAAGGCATTGCGCTGCGTTGCTCTAACCGCCTAAGCTGGATGTGCCCTTTGCTGTATGCTACCAGCACACACGTCTAATCCAAATTCATGATCATATTTCTTTCATGGCACTTCAATTATGAGTCAGATGTGTTTTTTTTTTTTTTTTTTCACGGCTGGCACATTTTCACGAAATGTCACTCTACGTGCACACAGCCCCAGATGCCATGTACTGAAAAAATATTTTTAGTAAGATTTTCATTGGCAAAAAATACCCTGAGAACCAACATCGGAGACAATGCTCTCTTCTTTGCCCTTTCCCCGGCAGCGATTCTGAGAAACAAGACGAAGTGAAGCATGTAGTGGAGCGATAATGTCCATCACTGTGGCGTGGTCTGATAATCTCCCTGTGGTGCTTTAGACTGTTATTGCACATACACGCGCACACAAGGCAAATAGCCAAGGCTGGATAGAGAGGGATAGATTTCATGATGGGCCAATTTGCACTAAGCTGACTGAAGATTTCCTCTCATAAAGCCATACATACTTGACAAATCATAATTGCATGTGTTCAGTTAATGTATCCTTGTGTTTTATATGCATGATACAGCTATGAGTCAGACATTACATTGTATAAGATCCATCCTGCATTGATGGGTACTTATGCAACTACATACATACTGTGGCTAGATATCGGGTGGTCAGGGAGGATAATGGTGCAGCTTGTTTGCCGGGTTTCCATCAGTCACTCTCAGGGCAGCTGTGGCTTTAGAGTGTGCCATGAATGAAAAATGCAAAGCAAAATGATTTACAATTCATAACTATTATTCTCAGACCCTTGGACCAAACTGTACACAATAAATGCAGACTGATGAGGCGGGGGTATGGGGTCATAGTCCGTGAGTGAGTTCAGGGGGCTGGGAAGCGAGAGAGTTCAGCTTCACACTGTACGCTAGTCGGCTGGACTTGGCCCAGAGAGTCTGTTGGCTTTCAGCTCATCTCGGCCCTTCCAATGAGTTTTGATGTGTTATTATTTATCAACAAAATAATAAAATGCAGATCATTATGACATCGAAATGTACGGAAATGCTTGAATTACTGTAAGTTGTTATTCTCCATCTTAGAGGAATAATAATATCTTCACTCCTAATTATATACTACTGTGCGGACCTCGAAGTGCTCCTAAGGTGTTATTACGCTTTACAATAAGTACCCTTTTTTATCCGCTTAGAAAATCGACACGTTTAATTTTGTGTAGCTATACTTGGATCGTGTTACCCACGTAACCGTATTTGAATAGGGAAAACGTGGAACAGCTTGGTCGCTTCTAACTTTGGCCCCATAGAGGAGAGGAGGAGAGACTAAATGCTAACAACGTCTTTAGTGTTTTTTGTGTGACTGAGGTCACGCACAAAGACCAGACAGGTACGCATCAACTCGTCTAAGCTCAGGTAAGAACATATCTCAGTATGGAAAATGGTGGCCTGTTCCTTTGAACCATTAATTTAGCCACAGTTTGTTTAGGCAGCAAACTCATAGACACAATCTTAGCTAAGAGGGCGGAGTTGAGACAGAAATAAAGGGACCGGGGCTCCTGAAAGAAAGGAAACAGGTACGTTATATATATATATATAAATTATATATATTGTGATCCCCCGTCGAGTTTGTCACTAAGATAAAAAAAAATCACAGTATGTCACTAGAAAAAATAAAAACTATACCAGTGGCAGCACACTAGTTCAATCCAGGTCTACTTTTGCAAATGCATCACTGTGTGGCGTCATTACATTTCAATAAGATAAGATAAGACGAGATAAGATAAACGTTATTAACACCGAAGGGGAATTTGTCCTGGGCCACAGGGCCACTGGTCTCCACACACAGTACATACAATCATACGTGACAGAACGTTCACACTAAAACAAAAAGTGCCACATCTATAGTGTCTCCATAACGTTTCTTAAAAGTGTCCATGAAAAGCACCCTTCTTAAATATTATATGCGGTTGAGAAGTGCCAAAGAAGCTGGAACAAAACAGTAGTGGTTTGTGTTATGCCTGAAGCGCCTTCTTGTTGGAAACTAAACACTAGTCCGTGTACGCTCTCATTCGTACAGGAGTTTTCTATCATGGACAAAAGTCTTTAAGCTACCACAGATGATGGTTTAAGAACTTTTTTTTTCTAACACTTGAGCAACATTAGAGCAACAACATGTGATTTCCACCAGGTGCTGAACAAAAACCTTATGTCTCCAATTTTTTTGTTCGCCTTATGTGGGCTCCCACTGTGTGGTAGAAATGAGCGCATAAATAAATAAATAATTGCATATTAATGAAAAATGAAAGCGTTTTTAATTAGCCTGCTTAAAGGGATGAGGGAATAATGGCGGCCGAGTGAATTAGACAAGATAATGAGTTTAAAGTGAACGCAGACAAGTCAAACCAAGCTCCGTGCCACAACATACTGTGACTGTGCTCGTCCTCCTTGAGCAATCTGAATCTGACATTAATAATGCAGTAAACACCTTGACACTGTGAAAGCCAAACACGTTGAATATTTCACAATTTTCCCTGAAACAATACAGAACTCTCTACAAATCGTTGCGACCTGTTTATGTGAAGGGTTAAAATGGACGACACAAAGTTGCCTTCAGCGAGGTTTTATTTATCTAAGGCCATTTAAGATTTGATGTCAGTTACATATTATTGCAGCAGCGTTTCAAAAAAGGGAGCAAAATTAGAGATTTTGGTCATGCTTTTTATGATTGATTTTTTTTTCTTTCCTTAGCAGAGAGCATTGCTATTTATCCACTAGTTGTTTTCCCTTTTGACTTTTTACAATGATAATGGTACTTGCAATTTTTCCTCCGAAGGTGACAAAAGTTTTATACGTGTGTGTACAGAGTACCACAGAAAAACCCTCTGGAACAACTGTGATCCTACTCCAAGGCACGTAAAGTGTGGTATAGACACAATACGGCAGAAAGGAAACACGGTGCCGAGTCGTAACAAGTCTTTAGTGATTTGCCAGCACTTCTGTTCCAATTAAAGAGCTGTGAGTTTGGAGCTCTTCCTCCCCTGCAGCCAACACCTGATTCACGTACCATAATTATCAGGCCACACTTTTCTTGGGGACTCATTTGAAAACTTTCATATTTCAGACGTTTGCAGTTTGCAAGATTGAGATTTCATCTGTAATTATTTATTGACCCACCTCCGCGTGGTTATCGGCTGATGGTCCAGCTGTCCTGTTAGCATCAGTCCCACCGGGCTTGACTGCGGTTTGTTTATAGCGACCAGTGTTTGGGTTTGTTCATTGATCAGTGTGTGTGTCTCAGCCTCCTGCCCTCTGTGCGTATGTATGTGTGTATGTGTGGAACAGTGAGCGGCGGCTGTGGGCGTGCAGCTCGTGGCCGCACCTCTCTAATGATGTGTAATGAGTCCCAGTCAGAGGGGAGTATCTTGTATCACTGCTCTTTACAAATATAATTACTCACTAGCTCTCCAGAGCATGTCAATTTCCCAGTTCATTGGGGGGAGGGGACTTAATTACGAGTTTCCAAATGCATTAAAAATTAACAAAGGCTGCCACTGAGCCAAAACCCAAGGTGAAATCCCTCATCTCAGTCAGGCTTTTTGAGAGGACGGTCAAGTTCAGTGTGTACTTGTTGGTACTCATTGGAGTTTTCACCATATAGTGTGACCTCTGATGTCTATCTCACAGATCTCTGGGATCACAGCCACTTTATGGCCAAGCTGCACTGGCTGTCACCTCAATTCACCTCTGATATTGGCTCTCCTCCATTATTTTAACTAGTGTCAGTTGTTATGTTATGCACTGATATAAGAACTATGCAGATTGAGAAATACTGAGAGTCTTCTCGTATGGACTGGATATCTAAATGTTTTTCTTTCCAAATTAATTCCCAAACAAAACCATTTATTCATCCTATTAATGTCAGGGAGTGAGGGACTGAAGTCATGTTTTCTTGTTCCAGTCTGCAGCTTGTTGATGCTGCACTTCTACAAATCACTGCCAACAAATTAACTCCAGCTCCAGACATCCGGCTGCAGTAGACGGAGCTGATGCACGCTCCATTGTTTCAGACTCCTCTTCAAGAAGTTTCCTCCGCAGTTCTCCCTTTGAAACTGTTGATCAACTGAATGTGGACAACACTGAGCTGGAAACTGTCCTCATAATTCACTCTTAATCGGGCCTAATATACAAACATCTTATTTTAGGAAGCAGTGCTTAAATTAGGTCATTTGAAAGGTCCATATTATATAATAAAATAGGAACAGTATCCTTCTTTAACTGATTTATTAGTCATTACAGAGCAAATACAATTGAATTACTTAAGTCTATAAAAGGTCAGAGTAATGACGCATTACCGAGATGAACTGTAATCTAATTAGTTCATAAAAACTAATGACATTTGGGTAATATATTACCATGGTAACAGCTGTCTTAATAAAAACAGCATATAGGTCAGTTTAGATTAACATTCATAAAGCTAGATATACACAGTTTGACATATTACCAATCGTAATATATATATATATATATATATTTTCTGCACATTGTTATCGAAGAGCTCGAGGTTGTGTCCTCAAAAGTGTTCTCGGATTAGTTGTATATTTTAAACCTGGACAGTATGACACGTTCCCCAGTCGTGACTATATTTTATGGTTTATCTTATGACTCTCCTCTGAACTTTTTTTTTGATAATCGCCTGTATTTCACATTCAATCCTGATCTCTTTTGGAAATGTGCCTGTTGCCCTCCCATAGTTTCTTTAAAACATACCTTTGCCTCAACCTCTGGTTTCTCACGTATCGTTATATATGTGCATTCGCCTGTTTACCCGCGTACAGTGAGCGAAGTGCAGTTGTTCGACATCGACCGAACAGCACATTTCTATTTACTTTTGTGACTCGAACTCCGAATGCCGGTGTGGTGTTAATGAGAATGTGTCCTTGCCTTTTCATCTTACAACAAATGCAAGCTGGAACAAAGCTTATTATTTTCCATAACCATGACATTTCGGAAAAATGTGACTTTGGAAAAAAAAAAACACACACAACACAAAATCAATTTCTTCAGTACAGTGTAGCGCCATTCAGTATGCTAAACAAGCCTGGGTGACTGCAGCACAGAAATAACATAAATACGCCTCACAAAGACATCAAAGAGCTAACCCGCCAACTGCTTTCATGTGGTCAAGGGGCGCTTGCCGGCGCCTCATGTTAGAAAACGAAGCACTCAGACTCAAAGATGGCAAAATGAAGAGCGCAGATGGAGCGTGGCTCACTGCGGGGAAATGTCAGGCTCGTGTCACTGTTTGTGTCTGAGATGCTTTATTGCTGCATGTTTGACCTTTCACGGTCAGCAGCAGACGTCGTGTTTCTGTCTGTTCATGTGCTTCCTTAAATATTAGGCCAAATCTCTTTCAATCACTCAAATAGCTGGCAAAAGCTTTAGAAGAAGTGTCGTGGAAAGGCATAGGAACACATATCACTTCGGCAAATGTGTATTATTAGCCCACTGATGTAATACATTTACACCACAATTATATATTTAACCTAAATCAGCCTTCTTTCAAATGGTATTTCTCCTGCACATGTTTAAAATGTGCATCGTAGAAGTAAAGTATTATATGACTCATAATGAATTCAGTGTTTATTCATCATTTATTAGAGTTTAGTTAGTTTAAAGTGTTACCTAATGTGTTAACAAAAGCGTACGTTCCTCATCATCTGTCCAAACTGTATCCTGCAATTATAGTCAAGGATTCAAATAAAAGCAGCGGTGCGACAAGTGACCTTTCCTATTAAAAAACAACAACAAAAACAGTCCCAATAATGTGTTATCAGTTGTTTTTAACCATTTCCAGGAGCCTTATCTTGTAAAAAGGTCAAACTGAAATACATGGGGTAAATTCTCCCTTCTCCAATTTGTACCAATAGTAAGAAAATCGTCAACCCCTTTTTCCACTCCTGCCAGTGAAGAATGAGTACTCACTTTATACATTTCAAATCCGTGTTAAAAATATACCCCACAAACAATAAAAAACAATTTCTTGACCCCTACTATCGAATGAAATGGCTATTCCTTAGGACCTCTTTTTTTCGCAGTCTGAGTTTGCTCCTCTACAAAGAAAACAAACTCAAGGTCAGTTCTGCGGTTCCCACTCACTTCTCTAATTCTTTGTTTTTTAAGCGGTCCTTTGGTAGATTTTGTTTTGGGCATTCGAAAAAAATACTATTTCTGTTTGATTTTAACCCTAATTGTCCTCTTGCGGCGATTTATGCACGCCCACAATTATCTTAAGAGTTGCACCGATTATTGTATAATGCTCTTGCATAACTCAAGGACAAACAGCGCACACGGAGCTCACACAGAATAAAAATGCTGGAATTATGGCCATTGCTGTTGTATTGGTGCCACATGACTAATTACAATTGTGATATTAAGAAAGGATGTACGCAAAGTCAAATGTCACTCAAGGTTATGGAGGTTACTTTGGTTTCGGGCCAAAGTCTGATGAATCAAGACAGATTGACTTATCTTGAAACTTTCTGATTAATGTCTCCAGGTTCTGTGTGTTTCTAGTTTCAACCAACTTCCGAGTAGAAGACAAGTAAACAATAAGCATGATTTTGCCTTTTGGCTTTTCATGGTGGTCATTAGCACAAATCGATGTTTGTGAATCCCTGACTGGCCTCCGCCTCTCACCACTCAACCCCAATCAGATTCCCCGTATTACTGCTGTGACAGCCATATATTCTCTCTAAATATCCCTTCAAAGTGACCTGTTCTCTGTATTTGTTCCCTGCTCTGTGTATTTGGACTGTTTTATGACCCACCACTTGCAGACTGACCTTGGTTATGGAAAGGACTAAAATTAAAGGTGCCCAGAGCATGTACGTGTCTTTGCAGTGTGCGTAACCAGTTACTCTGCCCCCAAGGCCAGAACTGTACAAATATACATGGTGGAAAATGTCATATTTCCAGATGTAACTCATTTAATAGAAAACTAGATGCCGCTTCAAAACACAGTGTAGAGGTCGCTCTTGATATATAATACGTTTATTAGCATCTCCATCTTTTTTCATGAGGACTTTATGACAAGGAGGCTTTTAATTGACAGAACAGAACAGAGTGAAAGGGAATGAGACAGTAAATTGTTAAAGCGGAGACTCGAACCTACAGCTGAGAGCAGAATAGTGGAACAATATGGAGCAATCTTAACCACTAGACTTAACGACTGCACAAACATCAATCACTAAACACTGTGGATAACAATTTCTAACTCTGCTCTAAAATCCTGCAAGGCAACTGTTGTGGAATATAACCGGAAGATTTTTATTTATTTTTTGTGTGACACTGATATACCAGTTTTGTTGTTGTTGAAAGAAAACATTTGATGGATGCAAAGTACCAAGGCACTAACTCGACAGACGTCAGGTCAGGTGTACGTTTTTGAATGAGTATAACTGTGTTTGAAGATGACACCCTCAGATAGAGGGAACTCAAAAGGTGAATGCCTCTATTTGTAACTTTCATAATTCAAAATTCCCTTCACCTACTGTACAACCTTTTATCGTGCTTCCTCCAACCATTGTGAGTCATTGCTTAGTTAGTATTCAGAGCTGAAATGAAGTAAACACTCTGGGTCGCACGTTATCCTTGAAGATTATTTGCGTATTCACACAGTTAACAGGCCTATCAAATGGAAACTAATATGGACTAATATGGATACATTTAAGAAAAGAAAAACGGATTGACGTAAGTAAGAGAGACAAATCGTTTTGCTTTTTGCTTTTATTTATCCAAAATAAATACCAGTATTTTTTTACTGACACTTTGTGGGTAGAGTTAGTATAATTAGTGTTATTGTTCCATGACTAAAACAGGTATCTTCAAGACTTTTCAATACCAACATCCACTTTTCAAAGGAACATTTGATTTACTGTTATCAAGAACTTTTCCTCCAGACAATACCTTAATGCTTGAGGGGCTGCATGTTTCCTCTTGGCCCGACTTTGCCTATGTTATATGTTTACATAACTGAATGAACGAAGAAAAGCGTAAGGAGCGAGAGTTGTGCCGCTGGGCCCCGAGACCTATGTGTGATGTGGTTGAAGGCGAATGTGAGCCGGGCAGGTGCTTGTACTTGCGTCTGGTCTTGTAGAGGCATTAATCATCGCTGCCGCACCAAGGTCAACTCATGTGTGGGAGGCAGCGTGCACCAAAGCCTCGCCACGGAACGGGCCTGCCACGGCGATCCGAAGGGGCTTGAAGAGGCAGGACGTGCACATGACAAGGTGAACGCAAAGGGCCGGGAGGAGGAGGGCGGTAGTGGAGGTCGGATTAATGCTGACCTCTGGGGGGAGGAGTGGTCAGTGAAAAGTGACACTCGAAAGGAGCGAGTGGGGGAGATTGCAACGCGAAGGTAGGTGGACGTTTTGGGATAATGGATTAAAGTGTGCAAGACAGCTGAGGGGGCAGAATAACAGAGTGCGATGTGTGGTGGCAGTGGGTGGGAATGGAGCAATCAGTGATAGAGAGGGGGAGGGTGACACACAAAAAGGGTGGCCACAATCACATCTCTTTATGGAATTCAAATTAGAACTAGAGTCATTTGAATTAGAGTAGGGAAAGATACTGTAACAATAAGGTCGAGGGTAGTAGTATTTTCTATTTGCTGTTTAGGTGATATAAATTGTACCTGATCATTCAGTACCTTGGACAGCTCTACGGCCCAGCGAGCCAGACTATACACTTTTCATATTCTTCACAAAGACGTATTGTCAAGGACATAGCGATATTTCCTCGAGCTTCAATGGCAGTGATAGACCTGCAAATTATTCAATGAGAGAAACGCATGGTCAAAACAAACATGGTCTCAACTTATAAAGCGCTTTACAGCAAGGAACCATTCACCCATTCACACTCTCATTCACACACCAATGTGCACGGACACTGGGGCAAAGGGGGGGTGAAATGTCCTGCCCAAGGACACAATGACAGTGTGACCCATACATGACTATGAAGAAATAAAAATAACTTGTAAATTGGAGAGTGAGCAACAGCAACATCTTTTGTCGAATCGATGGGGAAAGTGCTAAATGCACATTAATCAAAAATGAAAGAGTTTATGGAGTGCGTTCTGAATGTTACAGGATATTTGAGAGGAAATATCCCCAGCTTTGCGACAAATTAATGGCAGTTATTGGATCGACACCAAACTTCTCTGAGATATGATTTGCCTGATCCCAGATGTCCTGTTTTTGAACAGAACGCGAAAGCTGGTTTGGATATCTTTACCTACTAGTTATTTTTTTTACCATAAGTTTCTACAAATATAATAGAAACTCCAGTAGTTTGTTTTCCCACAGTTACAAAAATAGTATCATAATAAGCATTAATGGATATACAGCTACATTACAAATGTCTAAAAATACCTCATAGAGTTGCTATGCATAAGGACCATATTATACAGGGATCCCAACTGTTATGCCGAGCTATAACTAAGTGTCCACAGAAGGGCCATGTAAGCAAATAGGTGGCAATATGTCTCCGTCAGATTACACACACAGCAAATGCGGTGTCCTTGGAGAGATAATGTTGTGGTTTGCGTGATATTGGGGCAACAAGCAGAGGTTAAGTGGTATCTTGAAGGGCAGATACGATGCTACAGTGTGATGGTATGAAGCAGCTAACCTCCCAAATTGACTCGTCCTGAGGAAGGCAGATGATGACCCCCACGAGACAAGGCAAAACTCTGCCAACAGCCCCTCTGGCTGTATTAACTCTGTTAGCACTGAAACAAATGGAGGGGCTCTGGGATGAGCGGCTTCTCTTCTGCTAACAATGGCATCGGTAAATGCTTGCAGGCGGGCATTGGGAATGTTTATTGATGTTTTGATTCTCCGGCATGAATCAATATGTAATCAATTGATGTAGCTAATCAACATCTATGGATTAATAGGCCTTCATTTCTCAATCAATCAATGTCCGTTTACATCTGTAACAAGCCAATCCAATTATTGGCTTATAATTGTAAGGTTTTGACACATGCCTGTCTCGTTTGAAGAAATCTTTGAGTCAATATTGTGAACAAATGATCTTTAAAGTTAATTATTATGTCATGAAAGTAGGAGCAGAGCAGAGATTTGTATTTAACTTTAAGAAGAATATTAGGGCTGCATGTTTTTGGTATAAGGAAATGCTAATAAAGGGAACCAACTCCAAATGTATGTGGCCATATGAGCCAAGCGCTCTACCTATGGAGCTAAATGAGCGGAACAAACGACCGCAAACACATATATATTAATTTTATGAAGCAACCCGGGTTTGTGTATTTGGAGGAAAGTGAGTGGCGGCTTTACAGATTAGGCATTATTTATTGAATCATTTTGTAATCAGGGCAAATTCGCCTGCGTGCCCAAAGATTTGAGTGGGTGCTCCAGCCCCGCAGCACCCACGGGATCTGGGCCTATGTGTGTACGTTTAACTTGGATTTTGTAATGCAGCCTAATTATCTTAACATTTTCATAAATGCAGCCAAAGGCATTTCACTTGTTTAATAAATCCCTTTTCCTCCAAATATTAATAACATGCTTGGAATAACAGGATGCAAAGGCAAGGGTCAACATTTCAAATAGAAAGAATGTAATTCTTACATAACTCCAATGTGTCCCTTCTCTACCCACCGCCTTCTCTTAGCCGTGGAGACGGTCATTAACACAATAAGAGCCCTCCTGCACAGTATATGCACGGCTCCTTTTGTGAACATACTCCCAGCAGCAGTCCAACTTCATCTCTTCAAACTATTGAGAAGTGTTGTTGGTATAAAATTGATCCGAGGGATTTTCAATCATCCACTTTGGAGCTGTTCTTTCCTTTTCTTCTTCAACCCCATGAAAGTGGAGCCTCTGCAGGGAAATGTCTGGGAATTAGAGCACACCGGAAGGGCTTTGTTGTGGTAAGCCTATGAACAAGGAGCTGTAGGGCACTACCTTTTCTCGCTCACTTTTGCTTATGTAACACAGTCATTTCAGGTAGAGGGCACGAGCGAGGGCCCGACTCTATGTCGTCAACGCTTATAACATGGGCTCAACCTAACTCAAAAAATCCCCCTGCCAGAATGGTTGGCTAATCTGGCTCACACTATGTTTACAAAATAACAATTTTGTTGGGTGAATCAATTTGTATATATCGGTTGAGAATAATTCCTGTTGTCGTCGTTGTTGTTGTTCATACCTCCAATTTCTGAAAGCAAAATGAATTGTGATTGTTGAAGCGTTTATATGCCATTGCCTCTTGAAATGTCATCCCAATGAGTTTGCAGAGAGATCTTTTCTCTGCAGTATGTTTTGCTTTGTTTTGATTTTGATGTGGGCAAACAACTGCAACAGTCAGATCTAAAAGTTATCTGTAAACAGCAGCGTGTGGAGGAAGAATAATGTCAAGAATCGGAAATTATGCTTGGATGCCATTTGTGGCTGATATGGATCGATATTACTATGGGTTACATTAAAGTAGCCTATACTGTTTTGTGCTGGAGACCATTCTTGCATCTATGAAGAAGTTACTCTCTGGACGATGGCCAATTAATCACAGCACTGACATAGAGAGACAATGAGAACCAATGATTCATGCTCAAGCTATGGGCAATGTACAATGACCAATTATTCCAACACTTGCAGTGACAGTAGGAGACAGCCCGAGTGCAACCCGCATACTTCTGTCATGGAGAGCTAAATTCTGTAACAAAAAAATAATAATAATAATAATTAATTCTTGCCTGACAAGGGTTGCATGCGTACAACAGTCAATAAGACATTATTTCACTTTGTATGTATATGACAATAAACTCCAAAAATAGCATGTATTCGCATTAAACTCGTTTCTATTATGCTCCACTATAGCCTATCATTACGGCTTTAGCGCCGTCACATGTAAATTACACCTCATAATACCGGATTTCGCATATTCCACACATTTGCTAAAGAGTGCAGCGCTGGCTAATCAACAACGTGCTTAATTGAGATTAGCATGACGTGCACCGAGCGGCTTTGTCGCGCCGCGGCTGAAGGCAGTTCAGACGGAGCACCTGGTACATTTCTTACAGGACGGATGCGGGTGTCAGGTGCCTGTTCCTCATGAATAATAGGTGTGAAATGTGTTGATAAACCTTCTTGTTGGAGTTGTGTGGCTTCAGGTGTTGGCTGAGATTCCCCGTGCTGAGCTGCCTGTCAAACCCACGTCGGAGCTGCTGCTACTGCCTCTCTCTTCCTGCGTCTTTCTTTCTTGTTTTTCCACTGAATATCCCGCCGCGCTCCAGCATTCAGGGCAAGATGCAAGAAAACCCACAGCCTCGCTAGCGTACTGTACAAAGATTTCCCCTGCTCATATTTGGAGATCTCTATGTTCTTGTTTTGTTTACACAGATATGAGTGTTTCCCCCCTTATATCAAAACGTATTAGCTTCTGTCAGTGCTAACGCAAAGCAGCAGACTAATAAAAGCTTCAGAGGAGAGTGCAATACGCGGCAGCCCCTTTGGGAATTCTCTCTGTATCTGAGGAATAGTAAGGGTCCTGCTCCCATATATTGGCCGAGGACCCGTGTGACTTGCACTTGTCCTTTACACTCAGTGGCTGCATGCTGGCGAGCCGACCTTTATCATTAACCCCGCTGCGTGACTGTCATTTGAAGTCTTTATTATTCACGCCTCCCGTTGGGTTTTATGTATGTGTACCAGTGAGCGCCGGGCAATAAGGATGCACAGCTCATTACCAGCATTTAGACTTGTCAGAAAGAGCATTTACTGGATGATACCAACATACAAAGAAAAACATGAAAGAAATGTGTATCCAGCAATCAGGACATCCACACAGTAAAGTGTAAATGAACCTTCATGTTTATGTAGTTCCCTAACGTGGTCGTTATCAGATAGGGGCTGGATATAGATTGTAAATCAAAATAGTGTTTGCTTATATTTGCACATCACTTACCAGTGGAGCCCTGGATGACTTTGGTACAGGGCTCCACGAATGGTAAGGGGGTGTTTCCACTTGACATGTTTAGCAAAACAAAGCTAGCTGATTAGCAACAGTTGTTTCCGTTTGAGAATAAATGTTGTGTACGGTATTTCTTGAGCAGAAAGCGTGAAGAAAGCCTCTGACACCAGTTAAATCCACTTGATAAAATGAAGCGGGTTGGCATTATTATACTAAAGCTAGTGATGAACAGTAAGTAGTTTCCCTCAGCTGGAGCTTGACCTCAACCCCACAGCACACAACAAAGTGCGCACTTTCACCGCAGTCTCTGCCTTTTTACTCTAAAACCATCTGAAACGTAAACTAGCGGCGAGAAACGATCAAATCAAGCCACTCTTAAGTGTGTCCTGTATGGCTCCCTTGGAAAAACATGTAAAACAGCGTATAAATGTTGCCTACAATCGAGCGTGGTGGTTTTGTATGCACGCGTCCAAGTAGAAAATTCGACATTCACTTATTAATAAGGAATGGCAACAATGGTACTTTGGTAGGTTGTGCAGGAGTTCAAAAATTCTCTAGGACGTCCCATGTTCATTGACACGCGCAGACCAAACACATAAATGTTATGTTTCCTCACTAGTGTGAACGAACGACAATAGATTATTCAGAATACATTGAAACGCAGCGAGATGGCTTGTCCTTTAAACATTCTTAAACAAACTTTCACACACGCGCATTGTAATTGAGACGCCATTAACATTCTTTTAACTGTGTCGTGCTTGTCGTCAGTGGCCACTTTAATTAAAGTCTCTCTGACATGTTCAAACATTCCCATTTGACTGTGATAGGCCACATCATCTCGACTCGCCCTCTGTTCCAATGTGATAAGAGCAGTGTGAGCAAAAGGGCTCTCAAAAACGTCAGAAATGTGCTCCTATGCAATCAGCCCAAGTCATTCTGAGTCATGCACCTTCCTGATATATCCAGAAGTGGCTTTTTTCACCTCTAAACCACATCTATTACATCTTTATGGCAACTATTCCCATTATCGCCTCGCCTTCACTCAACCTCATTCTGCTCACTGCCTAGTCAGCAGTCTCATTCGGAAAAAAATATAATAATCCGTAGGCCTTACTGATGGACTGTGATATAGCTCTCATCCTTTCAGTGCCACCGCTGCCAAACAGCCAGTTGACACCCCACTTCTGCCCTGTCATCCACTCCATTCGTACACATCAGAGCCTAAATGAATCCGCTTAGATCATTTGATTGTGTTCTCGGCCCTATTTCAAAGCTTTTGCTGCTATTACCTTCGCTTTACCTACACTCAGGGCTGTTTTTAGTTTTAAAATGCATCAAAATGAAGGAGGCAATCACATGGTTGTTTTGAAATGCCAGAAGACTAAACAGAAAGGGCAACAAGGTACATTATGTACCTTTGTGTGCACCCTGAGTGCTGATAAATGGAGAGGCTGAGTCAGCAAGGGCAGTGAATTTTAAAAAGACCAATGTGTGAAGCACATGGGGGGAAAAGTCATGTAATTGGGTGTCTTGACTATAATAGAGGCCACCCTTTCAGAAGATCAATACATTGTCCTTTCTGAATAACTGATCTCCCATAATTTCCCATAACAAGAAGAGCCTTAGTTGCTATGTTATGTTATGTTATGTTATGTTATTATGTCATTAGACTGTCCAGTGTCCACTGTGTGTTTGAAATGAAAGTATAATAGCCAAGTTTGTGGAAAACTTTAGGAACAAAATCTATTGACAATGCTTGATTTGTACTTATACGGTAGTAGAGTAAACTGACATGAGCTTGTGACTGTAGTGCCTATCCACCTGTTGAATGTACATGACTGAGATAAATGGCACAAAGATCTCAGGGTATTTTGTAGGAGTGGGCTGCAACCTTAACCGTTATGTAAAAAGAAGCTATATTGCCTCTCTGATTACTCATTTGAATTTAAACTCTATATTTTCCACTGCTTTAGCTTGTCTGAATCAATTGAACCAACTGGAATGATATCTGATAGCTTATAAGCTTCAATTACAGAACAATATTATGGCGGGCTAAGTCAGGGAAACTCTGGCGGAATGACAATGGTGTTTAGAAGTTATTTGTATTGGAGCCGGTCCTTCAGGGGCTTTAGAAGGGCATTCAGCTCAATAACTCTATTCCTCACAATTAACCCCTGACTTGTCCTGCTCAAATAAGACAGGGACAGCTCAGGCAGATCATAATTTCAAAGTACAGAGATTATTGTTTTCAGGAGCCTAAACTGAATCACAGAAGAAGTGGAGACTCACAGTGATACCATCTTCTGCTGATAAACACTTAATCCATCATCTCTCTACAGATTTTGTGCAGCGAACATCTGCCTGCATCTGAAAACAAGTGAACTGTGCTGCCAGCTCTCCTGGGTCACTAATTACCATCCACACACTTGCGTGCTTTTAAATGGCATAGCTCTTATCGGGCTCAATTATAGCTGTGTTGTACTGTAATGGAGGGCACTGCTGATCTGGGATCTGATCTTATCGGAGTGCTCCGTGCAGCGGCTCTAAGCACACCTCCGCAGCAGCAACTCATGACCTTGGGCCAGGGCCGACCTTGCTGCAACACCGCGGTCTTGTGTTATTAGATTGTCCAGAAGGTTGAAAAAGCATATACAGTCCATCTGGCCTCTGTGCAGTGTGAAGGGGATCAGCAGAGCAAATAGACCCTTCTGAGGCTGTTTGACTTTTGAGAGCGTTGCGTGTTCAATGTTTGATGTTTATGTTGCTCAAGTGCCAGTGTCTGTTGCGAGCGTAGACATGGAGGTGGCATTTCGAGCGGCCCAGGGAGCGCTGCACGCCGGAGGGGATCATGCTCTCTCTCCGTCTCCTTTGGGTCCCACTGAACCGTGCACTGTGGTCCTGACTGTAAGGAGGCCACAGCGTTGTGATGGAAGCCCTAGAGGCCAGCTAGAACAATTAGAAATGTGTGTTTCTGGGTCACTGGAGCACACTTACAACTGGTGTAATACAGTTTCTTTTTTTTTGTGACTGAGAGAAAAGTGGTTCTGCAGAGGCTTTGGTTTAACTTTTGATGAGATTGTGCCGTGGAACAACTATACGTGACATTTTGTTTCAGCAAGATTGATTTGGAGAATTCAAATATAATTGCAAACTCAGTCCCGTTATTGACATCTCCAGTATAACTAAAAAAAATGCATTGGCACGATATAAGCCTGGTGTAAACAGAATTCCATGTGTTCGGCACTCTGTGTATTCAAATAGAGTTTGAAATAGATTCCGAATAGCACTGGGTAATCTATAAATATTTGATGATCTATAGTACAACACTGCAGACGGCAGTAGTGCACAGGTATAACTCATTATTTCGCACACTGAGCTTAATTCTTTAATTGGAAATATATTGCTCTAGTATTTCTCTGCATTATATGGCAGGGAACATGTAAATGTGAGATTGACAGGTGGATCGGTGTAGCTTCTGCAGTGCTGAGTTCGCTGTATTGGACGGTTGTGGTGAAGACTGTTCCTGCTCTTACGTATAATCATGAGTTTTAGGTCATGACCGAAAAGACAAGATTGAGGATACAAGCGACCAAAATGAGTTTCCTCCAGGGTGGCTGGGCGCACCTTTAGAGAAAGAGAGAGGAGCTCAGTTATCCATGAATAGAATAGAGGAGCTTGGACTAGAGCTGCTGCTCCTTCACAATGAGGATGAGCGGTAGTACGTGAGGTAGCCTTTATGCAACTGTGAAAGCACTTTGAATTGCCTTGTGTATGAATTGTGCTCTACAAATAAACTTGCCTAGCCTGGCATCTGTTCATCCCTCATTTTAAACCTTAGTTGTATATCCTACTATCACCTCCCCTGCTCCGCACGCACAGCTGATGGGAGGCTTCTCTGTGCATATTATGTTTATTTATGGGGATGTGCACACCAGTTTTTATGTGTGGTTATGAAGTGCTGACATGTCTGCTAAGAGCTGCATTTGCATTTTAATATAAATCTATATTTACATTTACCAACAATACTATGGAGACCAGATTTATTACACTAATGCTAGCCATTGGTTAGGAATAAATAGACTGTGGTGAAACCATATTTTAATGCATTCCCATTAGAGAAGCATCATACATTTTTTGCAGCGTGCAAATGTCATTCGCAGTTTGGACATACAGTATGAGTTATCATTGCTTTATAATTAGCTGGTAAGTCAAAAGACACAATCTTCATGTTCTAAATGATGAATGGAGATAAATTCCCGTATATAAATAAATATTTCCAAAGTCCCATATTACTTATGCATTATGCAGATATTAGTCTAATTAGAAAAATATCAAAATGTGTGTGTAAATATTGATTCTAATCAGATTACATTGTCCTAGTTTCAAATGGTGTCATGTTGCATTTGACCCATTATTCTGCTTGTCTCAAGATAAGAACTTTATTAATCCGTTAGGAACTTCACTTGAGACAGAGTTTTAGTTGCCAATTTTTCTCACGATACAACCTTCAGACCACAGTATGTGCTGTCACTGAGCTTCCTCTTTAAGTTAAATAAAGAATAAATTGCATAGGTAATTATGAAAAGTGCTCACATACGGGACTCCAGGTTCTACAGCTATAATGAGGAGTCACTGTCAATCATGGCAACAAGATCCTCATCCATTTGTCACTAATAAGTCCAGTCATGGTTACACAATGATGAGATATGAGGGCCGCTGCCGTATCAATTAAGAATAATGATAAAAATACAAATAAATCTATCCTTTACATAGTAAAAAGTACTCAAAAAAAACAGCAACACACAAACGCATATTGTTATCAGCATATGCCCGGATTGTGCCACGGCAGACATTTGAGGACATTATCCACAGCGCAACCAGTTTGCAGACGCCCCAGTAAAGAAATAAATGTCGTCGGGAAGAATGGGCCATGATTCGATCAACACAATTGGCTTTATTTTGTGTTGTGCACCTGCTCGCTGTGAGTGCTGATGCTATCGAATGGAGCCAGAGGGGGCTGCTGCCGCTAAAGCACTGAGCCAAACAAGATGGCCCGCTAATAAGATTCACAATTCCTCCCTGCATTAGAGAGTGCCTGTTTTTACTGCTGGTATTGACATTGTTGCCGGGCTTACTATGCAAGACGGTTAACCTCTCTGGGCAGTGAATGGGTAAGTAGTATTAGTAGTAGTGGTATAGTAGATAGAATTTGCAAATGAAATATTTTTCTTTTTAGAATATTTGTTTATTCACCAAAATCTCACTGATAGTCTATGCCATTTAATGTAATGTTCCAATACTATTACACTCTGGACACCTTAGCCTTTCTTCGAGTTTAACTGAGACGATAATGTGTGTGTGTCTAAGAATACCTCCAGAAGGGATTATTATTCATTTTAGATATGATAAAGGCCAACTGGGAACGTAAAAAGATGAGAGTTGGACTGAATATGTATTACATTAACCGCATAAAGTGGCATGTTAGATATGTAAGATAGCCACTGTCAACTTTAAATTGGCATTTTATTGAAATCTAATAATTTACACATTGTAAACGCTGCTTCAACTTGTTTGACTCGGGGCTGCGCCGCCCCGGCTGAGTGGAAGTGAGTGACGGGGCACATTAACCACTAAAGTGTGTCGGCTCGATGATGGGACATTGGGCTGATAGGAGTTAAAGTGAGCGTGCCAGTTCAGGCTGAGGCCAGACTGTGCAGGCAGGGTGACTTTGGCCTTGGTTACCCAGAAACACCACAAAGCAATCTGTATAATGAGTGCTTTCCCTTCTGAGTGAGATGGCTTGTCATTTCATTCAGAGTCAGAGGCTTGACAGGGCCTCAGCAGCCTCACCAGCCCGGGGGGATAGGAGAGGGCTGGAGAGACTGAATTTGATATGAAAGGGCTTGATTTGAAATATGAACCAATCAAAAGTTTTATGGAAAAGACTTTTCACAACATGAATTTGTATTTTTGTTTGAGAAAAAAAATTGGTGTTGATACAGATCGCTCATTGTATAACCCTGTAGTTTAGACCTCTACAAACATGATCTGAAATGCATGTGATTTGATGCTTTGTCTTCTCTCAAACTGTAATGTTCCTGGATCGGTTGACAATGTGCACAAAGAAGAATTGGATCATTTTAAAACATAAAACGCACATCAATTCACCATTGCAATGCTAACCAGGAAAATCTTGGAGTCTGCAGATCGTTGACGTTTTGCTGAAGGCTTAGGATGTGGCACGTGGCTTGGTATTCTCCATTTTGAATACTTGACAATGGGCGGTTGTCTTTCGGGTGTCTCTTTATGTGGCTCGCTCACCACTGCGCAGAGTGTAAAGCCCGCAGTCGGTGGCATAGACTCCACGCAACTAGATGAAAAGAATGAATGAATATACATCATGCACAGTATATGTTAAATTGACTGGCACTGTTTTCTATTCTAATACTATAGCAATTACGAAGCAACTGATTTAAAATGCAATTTAGCCGAGAAAAATCTCTTTATTAGTTTTTTTTCTCTACATGGCTAATACAATTCCCTCGGCAAATTTGTCAGAAATTGGTTACACGCTTTATAATTCCTCCGTGTATAGCCGGCGTCTGGGTTCCCGGCGCCTGCTTGTGCTTGTCTGTTCTGAAGTGTGTGCCCCAGAAAAGCGCATCGACTTCTATACGGCACGCCTCATATGGTTCAAAACATATGAACTCATAAAAATCTACTAAAGCAAACGGAATTCAATTAAGCTAAGAAACCTGCTGGGAATTGGCTCAAATTAGGCGACTGACAAGCCCAATAATCTGGGGCACATGCAGCGTTTTTTTTAATCTAACTAATAGCGGCCTTGCGTGTCCTTGGAAAATGACGAAGATTGTGCAACTGATACCGAGCTGGGAAAGTGGTCCCGAGGGCAGCGAGGGTCATGTATGAGTATGGTGACAATTTCTTCTGACAACGCCCGTCTTTCTTTCTGCTCGGTCAGCACAGTCTTTTAAGCAGGCATGTCCTCTTTAATCAGATTACCTGCAAGAGTGCCTCCTTCTGTTATTAATTTATCGAGAGGTTGGTGGTTGGAGGTGGGAGGGGCTGCGTGCTGGGGGGGGGGTATCCTCTGGGATGAATGTGTGCGCTCAGTGGAGCTATAGGGTTGAACTAACAGGAGCTGACAGTGGTAACCGCCCGGTCGTACTTGGGCTGCTGCACGACTAGTCCACTTCTGAGTGCGCGCCTCGTTATGGGCATAATAGACTGAGAGACGGGGTGGGATTGCTGTATAAATAGTAGGACTTTGTTGGAATAGGAATAGAGTTAGTATTGGCTTCTAAAACGCGGACACCTCGGTCTTCCCTGGTGACGTGGCAAAAAGTGCTGCTTAAGATTCAAAGACACTCCAGGTGGAGTTCAGCCTGGACAATTAACCAATCAACACAATTAAAAGAAAATGACTTCTTATACTTTAATTAAAACAAAAGTCCATCTAAAGTGCACTTATGCCAGGATTCTTTTTTTTTTACTTTATTCTGGAGAATATAGACAACAATATATTTGATTACAATGCATTTCAAATGGCACCAATGGGACATATTCGACTGATGTGTTAAAGAAGAACTAAGTAACTTGTTTACCTTAATAAATCTTTTCCGTAGTCCCTCTGGGGGTAATACAAGTGTTAATGGGATGTACGGGGGGGACTTTAATGTTCACCTGGTGTCTCTGGCCAAAAAAAAAACACAATTACAACTTCCCCTTCTCCGACCCGGAGACCCCAATACACACTAATGCAATCACGAAGAAGAAACTAACAGACTAACGGGCAAAGCTACCTGCGGGCTAGCGCCACTTCAGCAGTAATTACAGTCAAGTCTGAGTGAAAAAAAACAACCTCCATTGTGTAATTGGATGAACAATATCCCTCTCTCCCTTTCTGTCAGCGTACTATTTACTCTCACGGACAATTAATGAGTAAAAAAAAATATATACAGCATACTTTGTATATTCCGTTAATTCCAAGTTCAAAAAGTGCTTAAACGATGTATACAATTTATGGTGATTTTGAGTAGGTTTGGACTGTCTTCAGATAAGATTGCCGATGGAACACACATTGATTTGCTTAAAATAAGATAAATCAACTTGTGCAATTAAAAAAGAAAACATCAAAGGCAAGAAAAAAACATTCTTGTTTCATTGGCAATAACATAGTCCACATCTACTCGAAATCGTCCTAAATTGTGATTATTTAAGCACTTTAAAGTCCCTTTTTTCCAGTCCATGATTGTGTCTTCTATCACCTTGTTTTAAATGTTTAGATGCAAAAAGAAATACACTTTGGATGTCACAAATACCCAAGTTGGTATTGTGCAGGCTTGTTATTATGCCATCACATCTCTCTCTCTGATGGGCAGGCTACATTAGCGTTGTTGATGAGCCATATAAGATTTATCTGTCATTTAATCAAATATCCCCAAGGTCCTTACCCTTAATCAAATTGTCAACCAAAGACAATTTTCTCCAATGATAAAAAATCTGTGACAGTTCATAAAGTGGCTGCCCCCCGTTTCCTGCAGACTCTCAGGTGTACAGTAGTGGCCTTTGGGGCGTGTGGTACAAAGCTTGTGTGACATTTTATCTCGGGGTAGCTCCTGTGGGGCCCCGGCCACGCTGTCGAACTGTCAGGCAGATTTCAGCGCGATTTGGAGGAAGAGAGGGACGTAGGCTAAACAAACACAGCCCTGGCACAATCTCCAATCGGTGAGCTCTGGAGATGAACGTGTAGAGGCTTCCCCCGGGACCGAAGGAGAGGAGATGAAAAGGCAAGCCAGATCTAACCTTTTGCTGTTGCTGCGTCTTTTTGGGGGTGCGAGATTAAAAGCAAGAACAGTGAAGTGAAGCACAAGATGAAACCGTTATTTAATGCTTTGAACCTCAATTGTTTGGTAAAAAAAAAAAAAGAAAAAAAAAAAAGACGAATAGGATCATTCTTAGTGGGATATAAGATGCGCGTGTCTTTTTGTATAGAGTCTTTGTGTTGCACATGACAATGCAGAGCTGGTGCTTTGTGGAAGCGTTATAGCGATCACTATTTCAAAAGGGCTTTCATCCATTTCTCATTTGTTCTGAGGGCGAGAGAACAGGAATGTTTCATCAACAAAAGAACGTGTGAGACTCAGTGTTGGGAACGTTACTTTAAAAAAGTAATTAGTTATAGTTACTCACTACTTGTTCCAAAAAGTAACTGAGTTAGTAACTGAATTACTCCATAATAGAAGTCACTCGTTACCAGGGAAAGTAACTATTTGCGTTACTGTGTAAAAAAAAAAAAGTTTCTATTATGTCAAAGAATTTAGATGTTTTCTTTTTTTGCAGTTTTCACAAGTCAGTGTAAATGAGTAGAACAGACAGGTGTTTGTATTTATGTACTATCATGTCAAAGATGTTCATAGTAACTGAATGAACTGAATGGGGGTAGAGGGGGGAGCCTCTGTGACTGAATGGTATTGACCAGTATTTGCGTCGCTGTTTTATTAATGTAAGAATACAGTCGTATTCACAGAGAATGGGGAGAAACAGGAGTAAAAGAAACATGTGCCAACGCGACCAACGATCAGGCCAGACTTTACGCACAGACATTGTGCAAGTCTCCATTCATTCATCAGGCAAAAAAGAAAACAGTCATCAGCAAATATAAGGTTAAATGCCCTAACAGAAGAGCTGGGAGCGGGGAGAGAGGAAGAAGAAAAGGCGCTGAGAGAGAGAGAGTGTGTGTGTGGTGGGGGGGGGGGGGATTCTGCATCTTTGTGTTAAAAATAAGTTCCAACACTGTTGATCAATGATCACCAACTCTTAGTTTCTGCTCCGTGAGACTCCGCCCACCCTCTCTGTAGCTCTCCCCATTGCTGACACCATGGCGCTCATTCAGTCCAATTGTAACGTGCCACTTTGTTTACCCAGTAACGATAACAGCGTTGTAACGACGGGGAGAGTAATGAATAAGATTACGCCGTTACTGAAAAAATAACGTCGTTACCTAACGCTGTTCATTTAAACGGCGTTATTCCAAACTAAAGTCAATTTAAAGTGTGCATGTTCCTTTCACACTGGAAAAATGCTAAAAATTCATGACTGGAACGTCAGACTTCCCAAACATGTCGTGTTAGAGATTTTCCAGCAAGTTCGACCGGACTGGATTGATTGAGGTCGTTTTGCCTTTTATTTTATTTTTATTTTTGTTACAATTTCCCATATAAATTACATAGCCTATAATGGAGAAATAGTGACTCTGAGGGAAAATTCAACACCTTGTCACATGACCCCTTAACCCCCATATAATCCGAGCACATTGTCTCCAGTTTGGTTTTACCCAAATAAAAAAAATATATATATAAAAAAAAGAGCGACAAAAACGTGCCAGAAAAGCAACAATAACACGATAGAAAAGTGACAAAAATAAAGGCCTAAAGAACTGAAAAAATGCAAAAAAGTTACAAAAAAAGTTACAAAAATGAGATGGAAGAGAGGAAAACACAAAGAATAATTCCAAAATGTGACCAAAAACATGCTGGAAAAGCAACAATAACAAAGCGACAAAAACATGGCTAGATAGTGATGAAAAAGCAAAAAAAAAAATCAGCAAGAAAGCCACAAAAGGTGACAAAAAGGTGACAAAAATGCGATGAAAAAGTGACCAAAACACGACAAAATAACTACCTAAACGCGAATAAAAATCTACCAAAACACAACAAAAAATCTACCAAAACACGACAACAAAACTACTAAATCACGACAAAAAAGCGACGACAACGTGACAAAAAGTGACGATCAGTTTTGTAGGTCTTAGCTTTCAAATGAGGCGTTACTCTGGCCTATAGGCTGTAAGCTCTCCAGTCCAGAAGCTTTTAGATTTGGGTGAAACTGAACTGGAGAAAATCCGCTCGGTTAAAGCGGGGGGGGAGTATTAAATTCGCCAACTATTTGTTTGCACATGACGGTATATTAAAGAAAGCAGACTGGCCCGATATCTGATAATTAAAATAAAGGACTTTTGCCTGCAGCGTCTCCCCTCAATCTAAACTATGCGTGTCTCCAGCCTGTTATCCGTTCACTCATTATCATTCCAATAATCAGCCAACGCGTCAGTCTTTATCCGCAGCACTGGCCAATGTGAACTGGCAGAGACGGACCCTGTGTTTATGAGCCGCGCACTGGCCACTGCCCATGTGTTTTCCCACAATATCGATTTGATGAAGTGCCGGCATGATGGCAATATGAGCAATTATTTGGGCCGACGGTAATGGCGTCCATTTGCTCTGTGATGCGGACAAAAAGTGTTTGCAGCCTTCAACAGCTCTGACAAAGTGGACTCAGGTATAAAAAAAAGGTCTTACAACTCTCCAAGGCGTTTACACTCCCGTTTCCCACTACATCCTGTTAACAAAAGGGAACGAGGCTTATTATTAACTGTCTGTCACCAATAAAAGAAAGCGTTTAGTCCCGGACCGAAGCACGTATATGGTATATGGTAGGTGAACTTTGCCACTGAGCAACTTCACTGTACTGACACCACTTTAGCCCCACCATCACTACAACTTATTGTCTCCCATTTACTTTTCATTGGATACTGGATGGTGTCGGGCGCCGGATGACTACACTGGGAGAAGGCCAGGCTGTATAGAGTTGAAATGGGCCACGGACTGCGCAGCGGAGAGCTAAGTTGGGGATTTAAGGCAGGTCTCCGGGGGATGCAGACCGAGTTTGAGCTTAACATCGGTGGTGGGTTCTCTTCATCTGCCCGGGAACAGCATCAGAGGGTCAATGTAGATGGTATAACAGGAAGAGAGTGGGGGAACTCTCTTAATGACTTCCCCTAATTTGCCCCAAGAAGATAACTGACTGACGGTGAAGCGGAAACAAAAAAGACATTTGTATCTTATTAGAGTTATATATGTAGCTTTAGAGATGTCGTTGAAAGAAACTGCTGACGAGGAAATTTAAAATGCAAATGAGAGCGAATCCAGAAGGAAGAGGCATCTGGTCTTAGGTAAGTATTGTGGCTAACAAAACAATGCTGATCCACAAGCTTAATACGTTTGTTTTTGGCTTAACGCTTCACTACCTGAATCAACCCGTGAAAATTGTAGGTAGTCTCTCAACTGTTGCCTAAATGTGTTTAAAAGCTCTCACAGACCCTTAGCACATCCACTCGAGTAAATCAGAAGCTCATCTCAGCCGCTGCTCATAGGAATACAGAGTTGAGACGTGAACAGGGCGGACCGCCAATGCTAACTCTGAGCTATGGTGCAAAAAGAGGTTCACTTAGGCTTTAAGAAAAAAACATTACCATTACATTTTTCAACAAACTTCTAAAGATCTTGCTCTGTGCTATCTCTACTGCCTGTCACTTATTTGAGTTCAGTTTCTGCCGTTAACTATGGGTTAAAAATACTATTAATCGGCCTTGCACCTTTGTTCAGTCACGCAGCTTGTTAGAGGTCTTCGGTATAGGAGAGGGCACACAGGGCCTGTTTGCGCCTAAGGCTTATTTGTGCATACGTGTGTAACCTGCAGATGGAGCGTAGACGGCCGGTGTGTGAGGAACTAATTGAAATGAGAGGCGAAGTGCGAGTCTCAGCCAACATGGCCGCTCCATTTGTCAGGGTGACATCACTGCGCTCACACCCCATCCATCTCGGCCCGGAGCCACACAGCCATGCTCCTCCTGGTGATTAATATCCATAGCCCTGCGCGGGATACTGCATGCACCCGCCCCACCACGGTTTGTACACTGCTACTGCTGCTGCTGCTGCTGCTCACGAGCACAAACAAACAAATGCACACTTGGCTGGAAGCTTCTCCAACAATCATGGGCGAAGCGCAGTCACTGAGTTTACACAGTTGTGAACTGGTGGCCCCCTGCCCACACGAGCACCAATAAGAAGGTTCTCTGTGCAATTTCCATGGCCTAGTTTTCAGGAGGACAGCGACACAGACCACTCTGCACAGGTCAAATAAATATGAAATAAATTGACTTTAGGGTTACTGTTGATATAGAATTGCTGAAAAGGCAGGAGGGAAGAAGGGAGAGAGAATGACTATGATTAATTGGTGGAAAAAATAGAAAACAAGCAGTTGGCAATAGTTGAGTTTATTTAGTAAATTATATTCAAAATCTGTGTTTTTATAGGTACATTACAAACTCATATGTTAACCTAAAAATAGGCACTGGCTGTGAACCTGAACTAGTTTCAATTCCCATGGAGAAAAAAACAATCAAGCTGACATTTGTGACATTTTGACACATACTGCAACTTACAAAATAAAAGCAGCTCCAGATCACCACTCTACAGCACTGGCACAGATGCACAGATATGGAGCCAGAAGTTACACTAGCCCCAAAACAAACACGAACCAAATCTTACAGAAACACAGTGAGGCTCAATCTCAAGATAACAGATGTTAATCAGACTGTTTAGCAACAAAACAACACAGCTTTAAGAGTGATGTCATGTATGTTTTGGGACCCTTGTGAGGAGTTTATACAAATGTGGCTCATTATCGTAAGTCAGTCAAATGTGAGTTGTTCTTTTAAAGCCCTCTAAAGGCTGACCCCTCCCTCCTCCCCGCTCCTGTGCTGTTGATGACGGGCTCTGATCTGGTATCGCAACACTAGGCTTTTTACAGTCTTCACAGAATACTGTATACAGTGGGGGTTATACTCTGAAGACAGTTGTGTGTCGTAGGCCTGCCGCGATAATTACTATATCGAGTTATCGCTCAATAAGTAAAATGAAGGGCGATAACATTTTTACTCTCGATGAATGCACGTGCTGCGTGTGCTTAAAATAAATACAGACACATGAACGCTATCACAGCACTGAGTGAGCGGAGCGTCCATCCAATCCGTCTCCCTGTGCTTAAAGACAGCATTGAGCACATCAGCCGTGTCCCGCATGTATCCAGATCATTTATAGATCAGCGCTGCTTTTGGAGAGAGGCAAAGTGCTACTACGGAGCTTTGCTGATTCCGACACTTCCTGTGAACTTTATCGCGGAGCAAGAGGGACTCGTGTGAAAACATTTGGAATTCCAGCCAAAAGAACTCATCACGGAGAGAATAACAACATTATTGCAACTCCGGGTTTGTCCAACATGAGAACGAAACAAAACCACCGGCCAGTGAATGTATCAAAGCTAATCAGCGCTACTGTTGGCGAGAGGAACCCGAGCGCTTTAGCCACTGTCCAAATACAAGCGCGATAGTCCTGAGAACATTACTCAGTGCTTAGGTCTATGCTACTGTTCAAAAACCAGAGAAATGCTGCAGCGGTTTGACAAAGAGTCAACAAGTTTCCCAAAAAAGCTGCTTCACTCCGACAGCCGTGTGTACAGGAGGTTATATATTAAAAGAAAAGGAAGAAGAAGAAGATCTTTATTTATTTAGCGCCTTTCACAGACATGGTCACAAAGCGCTTTACATGAGAGCATTTTACATTTCCTCCATACTCGGTGGTGATAAGCTATGTTCGTAGCTTCAGTTTCCCCTGGGGAAGACTGCACACATCTGCGCCAACGGTCCCTCTGACCACCATCATGCATTCACACACACATCATTCATCCTGGCCTATTGTACATGTTTTTGGAAAAAGAACACAACATATGGCTACTCTACTTTTGCAGTAATACAGTATTATCTGAATGCATACATTTAATATAGAGTTTTTGTGAGGAAATATTTAACCAGAATAATGCAGATGAAATATCATTATTGTTATTGGGATATTTTTAAAGATGATACTGTATATTGACTATTTGTTGTAAATGTTGTGACAGGCCTAGTTCAAACACAGAACCTGGTGAGAGTGTAAATGTTAAAAGGCTGAGAAGCACAGATGGATACAGTGTCCTAGAACATGTCGACCCTTCTAGTTTGCATTTTGTTTGGTATAAGGTGTTAATATTGAATGTCAGAAGTTCAATACATTTCAATTAAATAGTTGCTTACAGTTTTCTTTTTATTGCCTATAGTATTTGTATTATACTCAATATTATCGTTTATCGCGATATTTTCTGAGACGATATATCGTCCTCAAAAAAAATTTATCGTGGCAGGCCTAGTGTGTCGGCTTAATAGCTTTTTTGTAATTACAGGTATCTGGAAAGTATATAATTATGTATGTTCTATTGTTACCAAATCCATATGTAAGATATACACATATCACTAGATAACAACGCTATTTTCCAGGATCTGCCATCCACAGATGTTCACATCTGTCAGAGAATGGGGACTATCTTTCGTAAAGGCTCATCCTGTGTTGAATTTCTCACAGTGTGGAACAAAAATGCAGCTTAAGCTCACACGTTCCACAGACATCAGGGGCAGCTTCTGTGGAGCAGGCCACACACCTCCACACCAGATGTGACATGTGAGATACCATACACACTTTAATCTAAAAGCATTTCCTTGTTTTTGGCATGCCATTGTCCGCACTGTCCACTGCACTCTTGAAACAAAAGGACGCAAATAGCCGGAAGGTAATAGAACATGGGGGGCACAACAAAGTTAAGTGCGGTTCAAAAGCACCACAGCGCAGGGCAGAGCTGCTGTCGGGACAGTCCAGAGGTGAAGGAGAGAGAGTGGACTGCTGCTGCCGCTCATGTGATGTGATTGATTGAGTGGCTCTCAGATGCCAGGGGTCATGCATATGCAAACTGCTCATTTGTAGTTACTGCCAGGGCTGCTGTCCCAAAGACCTTGAATAGGCCAGAGCAGGACACATCACCCAATCAGATTAGGAACCCTCGAGCCACACAGAGCAATGCACCACATGCGTAATGCACACGTCAGACGTACAGTATCCGCTATCCATTAGCTGCTGGCCCTCGTCTGTCCATGACACAGATCTGGGTAGCCTAGTGTCACTGTCTGATACTCTGAGTCTGTTATGTGACTGTGCGTAGAAGCACTCAGGACTTGAGCCCTGAACTCTCAGAGGAGGCACCTGTGAGAGTGCTTGAAAGCTGTTTGAACATTGCTTTGTGTGAGCGATAAAGCTCCTGAACCATTGAACTTTTGGGTTGCCATCCGACATCTTGTAATAGTTTCCTAAATGTTTGATGAGTGATGAGGCCAGCAGGAATCCGGGGACTTGTGCATAAATTTCCTTTCAGTGTTTCCTGTCTGATTTCCCTCTCATGTACTGTTCTTTCATGGGGAGGTGACAGTCTGTGAAGCTCTGGGAGAGACGCATGTTCGATGTGCAAATGATGTACTGTGTGGAGCCTCTCATAAAGGGGCTCTCTTGTCGACCCCTCGCCCTCTCTGTGTTTCTCTGTTTGCCCCTGCAGTCTCCTGGTTTCACATCATACTCTGGCTTTTGGGCTCAGAGCTGTGAACAGGATAGAATATCCAGTGCCCAGGTCGCTATTGTGCGGTATCTTTTCACAACTTCTTCCTTTCGCTGCCTGTGCTGATAAGTGCCAACAAGTCCCTACTGTTTGGCTTTGTCTGTGGTGCTCAAATGTGGATATAAAAGTAGTGTACGCATGATTTTTTATGTGTACTGCTTTTAAGTTTACTATCTTATCAGGGTTTCCGCGGGGCAATTTTGGCACAATTCATGTTTTTTAACATGAATTGTGCCAAAATTAAGGCCTTGAATGTCATTAAAAAAAGACTGTACACTGTGCTTATAAAGTGGATGGGATTGGATGACTTTATTCCCCCGTTGAAAATTGGTTTTATATTGCTAGATGCTGTACCCCCATTGTTACATTATAGAGTTCAACTGGCTAAAATGAGTGTGAATCTTGTGGGAACGTGTCCCAGAGCGGATCATGGACCTTTGGGTCCTGCCCAGGGTGAACCTCACACACTGAGCCTTTATGTGTCAGTGTGAGAGGTGGCCACTTCCCTCCTCTGCTTCTCATCCACACCCCAGAGGATGCCATTCAGCCCGGGCCTGGCTTTGGGGAGGGAGGCGGCTCGGGAGGGGGAAGCTCGGTCTCTTTTGTCAAGGCTGTGACTGTGTGGGTCTTTTATTTCCCCAGAGAAGAGAGAAGAAGGAGAGAGAGGAGTTTGGACACAGACAGCCTTGTTAACCCGGACCCCTAACGAGAGAGAGAGGATGAGAGTGGAGAGTCACAGCAAAACGCCAAATAAAAGCATTGAGTTTAGTGAGGAAGCCAGAAAACTTTCAACCTCTTACGTCATCGGTCTGGTCTTAAAGCCAGCTCCCTCCGTGCCCGCTCTCTGCCTCTGTCCACATGTGCACTCGATAACGAGCTCAGACATTCCCACTTATTTGAGTCGCGCTTACAGGGGTAATGGTGCTGGTGCACAGGATTCTGGTATTTTATTTTCAAATATTAAAGCATATATATGGCGAATTTACCAACATGTTTTCATTCCAGTTAAAGGCCCACTTTAACCTTTTCTTTCTTAAGACCTGAGATGTAGAAATAATGATTAATTGCAATCTACAATCAATCAAACGGGCCAGGGTGAGGTTATGACCGACTTTGACAAGTGCTAAATTGTGTTGAGTAAATGGGGTAACACTTTTTTGTACACTCTTAATACATTGTATCTACCAAAGTTAGTACAATGTAATGTGCTCTGTAACAATGTGTTATTCACTTATGGGTTACATACACAATGCAATAATATTTATTTATTTGGTCGGGACAGTGCATGTTAATGAACATATATGAGACCCATGTATGTTTACATGCATGGGTCTCCACACAGAAAGGCCAAGTCCAGGTGGGAATCAAACCCGGACCTTCTAGCTGTGAAGCACGAGCTCTACCGCTGCGCTACCGTGCCGCCCACGGCATGTATTTGTAGTGTAGAGGCACATAATGTAATAAGACATAAGACCCATAACTCTAACCCTAAGCTTAGGCCCTAACCCTAAGGATCTTAATATGTCTTCTTACATTATGTACCTCCAAAGTACTAATACACATTATTACATTGTGGGTGGATGTACTACATAGGTACAAGTTATTACAGGTTGTCATACAGCAGGTTACATTGTGCTAAATATCAAGGCAGTGTAAAACAAAGTGCAACTTTAAATAATATACATGTAGAGTGAACGATGTTATGACCTTATCCAACAAACTGATGTCTGCACTGACAAAATTACACAGAGCATTAGCTGCATATGGAAATGTCTTATTCACTCATTATTTTTACACACATTAGGACAACCATTATCAGACATTTGTGAACATGCATTTTAGAAAAGTACATACATGTATGTATGTATGTTCCACATACATACATTTCATTCTAAATGAAACATTCTCTAGACCGGGGTCACCAACCTTTTTTCGGCCGAGGGCCACTTAAAGAGCATTAAGTTGTTCGAGAGCTACCAGTTAAAAACAAATCCTAAAGACTTAAATGTACACTGTTTACTTATAGGATATTGACCCCATATTATATCAAAATAGCTTTATTTTAAACTCGTACTGAGTCACAAGAACAGAAATAACACTATTTTTAAGAATTAGATTTTAGAAAATTAAGTGTTTTACACCTAAGAAAAAGTCTACTGGGCATGCCCCAAAGGGCACCTGGGTGCCCGCGGGCACCACGTTGGTGACCCCTGCTCTAGACGCTCTACCAACGCAGACTTGCCATTCATTTGGCTTCTGTTGGTTGCTGAGCTGTTGCTATGCTGTGACATCACTCGCATTCACTCTGTTGATGTGAATGAAGTAGGATTGGGTCCATACTTCTTCAAATTCCAGTTAGTCTAACAGGAAAACAATGGAGATATTAAAAATAAATATCTTTCCGACACCATAGTGTAAGGTATTTAGTGACCCAGAAGATAACAAAGCTGTTTATTTTTAATGGTGTCACAACACACATGGTGGATTTTGCCAATAAAATTCATATAATATTTGACTCTGATCCATCGTAAGAGAAACTGACGTTACATTAGTCCCCAGAATGGGTAGTGCCAGCGTTCCCCTCCCTTTTCCTTATACACACATTACATTATGCATAAGAGATGATTATCACCACCAGGGCTCTAGCGTATTGAAAACAGACATTTAAATCACAATCAATAAAGCCATATCAATGCAGAGGGGAAACACCGAGGTGTAGAGTTTGGACAGAGACGGTGGCACGCTTATTGACAAAAAGAGCATCGATACTGGAAAATGTAATATGTGGCAGCGTACTAGGAGGAATTACCTTTTTTGTCACTGTATTTGTAATGCAATGCTCCTGGCAGAACAACAGCAGCACACAGACAAAGACTATGTCAGGCTGTATAAATTAAGGCGTGCTGAGGTGACACGGGGCAGAGGCACATACACTGTGTATCATCTGTTGCACAAAGACAATACAAGGTGACATACAGTGACCCAGCCAGACATGACCGAGAAGCATCCGCCGCAGCACACAGACTGAAGATATGCCCATGTGACGGACACACTGGTGAATATACAAGCACATGTTGATATAATAACTCTATGACCTTGTTTGTGTTGAAGACCGCTTGAGTTCATTTTATAAAGCACTACTTTATTCATTTTTAAATTCAGTTTCATCATAGCATCTCAGGTTATTTCAGTTTTTGACATTGTGTGGCAACATGCTGGCTAACCTTGGCTCTCTCTCCTTTGGCTGAGGTTATCGCTAAGGTCATCCAGCAAATCCTCTGAGTAGTTCCTCAACTTGTGGAGGCCATTTTGTTTTTATTGCCAAATCATCCTTCACTGACAACAAACAATAATTAACCCAAAGTAGTATTAATTAATTTATGCACAGTGTTTGAGTAAATAATAATTTATGTGTGTTGATTTTTACTTTTTATGATTCATCATCGCTAACGAGGACACTCTTAAATTGTGGCAGTTAATTGCCCCAAACAATTACGGACATAGCAGCGATGACGGATGTGGCATTATTGATAATAACATAAACACTTACTGCTGTAAAATGCAGTTGCGCAGCTGTGGCCTATAGTGGAGTTGCAGCTACTCTTTGCTGTTCGGATGTGGAAAGCCAAAGCTGTTGCAGGGCAACCTGACAGCCACCGCCTGATGGATCTGGAAACCTTTACAATCCCTTCACAAGACAGGGCTGTGAGCGCAAACACAGCAGACTGATATAACATTATTTCATTCATTGCAATATATTTTCTCCACTTGTTAAATGCATCTGAGAAATCGAAAAGTCCTGAACGAGACCCAATCGCCATTTTCGCACGAGCGAAGAGAGCAATATGAAGGTAAAGGTAGACATAGCCAAGCATAAAAACCATTACTTTGCTATCTTAATTGCTTTCCAAAGAAAATACTTTCTGTCACCTTTCCAATTAAAACATATCCAGCGGCTATATGCGATGTATTTTTAAATGACGCCTGAAGCAGGTCTTGTTGTCTAAGATAGGATTGGGTTCTGCCACCACAATTTAATGACCGCTTTCTTTTATATATGCAAATATGACTCACACAAGCAACAGTCACGTCGGGACAGGCCATTTGCATTACTTTTAAGGTAAATGACTATAGCAAATGGAAGCAGTATTTTTGCATAAATATGGTTTATTTACAAGCAAGTCTCTGTAGAAACATGAGAATATAGCAATCTTTAAGCAGATAAGCATTTTAGGTGGATATGCAAGGAACAATATACTATCAGTATTCGCAGTCTCGGTAATGTCAGACTGCAGATTCAGGGCTTTTCAAAGAGAGCAGAGAATTCACTGTTCACTTCAGATCATATTATCATAGAACTAATTACTGACTTCCACATTAGAAGTACATTTTTAGTGGAAAAAAACCTCTGCTCTGAACCCTTCACCTTCAAGATTTGGTCAAAAACGTCTCGTAAAGTATTTTAGACTACTGTACTGTAAAGAAAAACAAAATATGACTTTCTACTTAGTTCTTTTTTTTTTGTGTGCAAATGCCGTCACACTCAATCTAATGCCCGAAAGATGCTTGTCCTTCAGTGATGACACGGTGCCCGTTGGAGATCCCGAAGTTCCCCGCCCTCTGTCTGTCTGTTTGTCTCTGCGGGCCTCTGTGCGTGCTCCGTGTGTGTCATCATGAGGGAGGCGTCAGAGGGAGACCATCTGTTGAACAATTTGTCTCAGCTTTTCGTCATCTCCCGTTTCCCTATAGCCCGATTCGTTTGTATATCGGGTCCTAAGGGTTCTGCAGGTAAAGAGTGGCACAATTAAAGAAACAATATCTGATAATTATATCTTGAATGGCAGCAAAGTTGGCATACGGTCAGCCTGACATGCTCCACAAACCGATAATGTGGCCGCAGTGGGGAGCAGCATGTGGTTTTCGAAATGTTTGTTTATCTTTGATTGGAATTGGCAAATATAGCTTATGTGCAAAAGCAAAATCTGAACCGTTGCAGTGATCGTAAAATCTTGGTTCAGGGGTCTTTTGCAGTTCAACGTTTTATTAATTATGCTTGACCTTTTGATGAGCTTAATGTTATTTCTGATTTGCCTTTTAGATGGTTTAGACATACAGTAGTGTACCATAGATCCACTATAGAACCTGGGAATGTGGAATCAAAATCAAGAGTTCCGGGTTTTCTGGTCCAGTCCATAAAAAATATGGATACTAACCCATAAATAATAGCGCGATAAATCTGCTTTTCTGACTGCACCAAACACTGTATTTCCAGCCTAGTGACAAACTACAGCAACAGACTCGAACACGGGGCTTCAACATGCACAGCCCTCTAAGAACCAGGCTAAAGTTAAAAAGATGAAAACACATAAGCTAAACTATGTAAAGAATCACTGGTGAAATAGTTCATATCCTACGTTTAGTAAGTGAATGCGCTCACCAAAACCTCCGAGGTCTGTAAAGTTGGAACAGCAGCTTTTCCTCTCAGTTGCCTAGGCACGAGTTCCTGCTGAAAACGGATAAAACGGAGAGGAGATGACGACCCGAAGAAATTCAGCGTTGTTGAAAAACGTACTTTTACCACAACACTGCTCCCACTATCAAACTGCAACACAGGGAAGCAAGCTGAATTCAAGCTGTTGACTAAACACGCTTCCATCTCCCACAAGCCCGTCCCGATCGTTCACCAGCATGACTTTATATGTTGCATGTTGTACAGTTTTCGGACTCCGCAGCGGAGTTTACTGTCAAGACAACCCAGCACGTTTTAGATTTGAATTTGGCCACAATCTTTGCATTGTGCTGGTTTGCTTTACACCTGGATCAGCATGGTGCAGCTTTGATTCCTTTCTTAGTCAGCCCCAGCTTTGTTCTTATTTCTTATTCACTGCCTTAGGACATACTGCATCTTATCATTACATCGGGGCATATAGACCATGAAATAGATGTTAGAAGCCACAATTTTATGCACACTTACCCAAACACATTGCGGTGTTGGCTTCTGCAAAGTAAACATGGGCGATGGAGGTGGGGACAGCAGAGAAAGTGGTTATAATGGTTATAACATACAGCTCTTTAGCTGCCACCTTGCATGTATGTTCTCAGGCGTGATGGACATTGAGTCGACCACAGGGACAAGAGAGATTGCTGGGCTTTGATCTTCTGCAGTGACTCTCGATTACCCATCATTCACTGGGGCGTGGGCTCCGGAGAGAGAGAGAGGATGGTTTGTTAACTCTGATGTGCCCAGGAGAGGCCCAATAATGACGCCTTATAGCAGCAGACACACAAGAGCGCACAGCACGAACTAGCTGGCTTCATGTTTTTACACTATGGAGAATATAGATCATTTCACAGGACTTTTGGAGCCAGGGTTAGTGTTCCTTTGCAAATTGTTGGTGATATATTTGTTTAAATACACAAGCAATAAAGACACTGAACTGGGTAGCATTATGCCGCATGCAGACTCAAAGCTAACCTACTGAGTCCTATTGGAGGAAAGGTTTTAGCCATCGGTTCTGGGAATCCTAATGCCGCTATTATATGTGGTCCTCGGGAACTGGGGGAAACCCATGAACGCTCGCCCAACTGGGGTTAACAAATATAATTCGGGTCAAAACAACCTTTCCGACTTCCGCACCTGACTGCGGAAATCAGATGCTTTGTTCATATATCATCTAATGTGAGCTTTTTAGTTAAACACGGCTTAGTGTGAGCTGGCGTCCTCGGAGTAACATAATTGCGAGAGAAATTAACGACATTAATGCTAGCAGAAAAAAGTGTACGTGATTTTTCTTTTTTTTTTAAACCAAATTACAGACTACCGTTTGGCTTTTTAGACCCCAACAACACATTTAAACGGTTAGCTCAGTTAAAAACGAATCAGTGATAAAAGATTGATGTCATTTGCTTGCAGACATCAGAACCTCCCCTTTTCCGAAATAAAAAGCACATGGACACAAATCAACTGGGAACAATGACGTCACATCTCGGGGGGGAAAGAGCTCCCCAGTTTTTATAAAAGCAGCATATGTATGAGGCTCATTCTGCTTTATGATTGGATTATTGTCTCTAGTGAACCAAAACAAAAAGTGTAAATCTTGTAAGGTCAACTTGTAGGATTTGTAATGGATATAATCACATCTTTACATAAACACAACACAATAAAACATTCATTATCTTTTTAATCATGTTAAAAGGTAATTGCTGAACTGATTATAATGTCAACACCTAACCAGGCTCAAGTTATTGCATAAAACATGTAGCTGATGTGTCGTCAGAGGAGGACGATTCTGTATAAATGACTGTAATCCAGTCTCTGTTTCCGTCACCTCGACTCGCGGACTTTTCATGCCTTTCATCCAATATGCTGTATGTGATGGTGGGTGTTACCCAGGGAGACAGGACATTGATTTCTCATAACGTGCAGATGACTCCTATTTGACCAACAGCTGTGTCACACTGTAAGTCATGATTTCAGAGCACTTCATGTTGTCCGATGTGAAATTCACACCAGAGAAGGCCATGCCAGTCTCTGTGTACAGTAATGCAACACTGACAAAACATTTCACAGTAACTTATTGTATGTATAGCACATCATTCACTCTCTATCTTCTTGTGTGTTGTAGGATTTCTCAGCACTGGAGACCAAGCCGCCAAGGGGAACTATGGACTCCTAGACCAGATCCAGGCTCTGAGGTGGATCAGTGAAAACATCGGCTTCTTTGGGGGAGACTCTAACCGCATCACTGTGTTCGGCTCTGGGATTGGAGCTTCTTGTGTCAGCCTGCTCACTCTATCGCACCACTCAGAAGGTAAGGCTGGGGCGAAACATGGACTGCACATGATTGTTGAGGGATTTATGGCTTTTGTGGATTCGTTCTTTCTCGGTTGTTAAACATATTGGCTCATTTTATATATTTTTGGTGGCGAGTGTGATAAATCATTATTATATAAGACCTAAACACACAGGGAAACATTTAGAGGAAATTAATCCAAGTTTTGTTTTTGTCTTTTGAAACACTTTTCTGTAAATACATCTTGGTGCCACCATTTAAGGAAACAGGTCACAACTGCAACGCCATATAATATTTAGATCAAAAGCTTTCAATGTTGTTGGCTGCTTTGATGTTACGCTGATTAGTGTGTTTATTGAGAAAACAACTGTGTAAAATTTCGTTAAAACAAAAACATTAGATCAGTTCAGTTTGTGGAAGTGATGTGCAAAAGATCTGATTCAATTGGTGTCCAATGCAGAAATCTGTCTGGTTCATATTAACAGTCATTTCTGCTGAATGTTTCCCTTTGGATGCAATCCAACTGTGGAATTCACACAGTATTCACACATTTTGTATTGATTACTGATTGAATGTCTTTTTTGTCTGTTTTCTCGTCAAAACAATTACAGTCTTGGAGCCATTATTTACAATATATCAGAATATTTACTTTCAAATATGATTTTGAACCAAAGCTGACCCCAATAACTACAATGAGGTTGAATTTGCTGATGCCAGTGTGCGGATGTTCTGTTGTTTTACTGCTACATGGCTTCTTTATGATGATTTACTGCCATGCGTTTAATTCCAAATGGCGCTGTCTCGTGTTTACTCTGTACATGAGCTAAACATCATTCATGTCCATGCGGCTCCACGGCATCATTAGATTAAGCACAGATACATAGAGTTCTGTGGTAATACAACATGTCTTCATGACCATGTGAAAGTGTCAGCCCCTTGGCAATGCTGAATCCTCCTTAACCTGATGGGACTCCACTCAGTCACGTCGTCGTCCATGTGTGGCGTTTTTGTGGTATTTAATTGATAGCTGTGGTGTGAGCATGACAGGGAATCGGGATATTGATGTAAGAGCAATCATGTATTCCCACAGTGTTTATGTGGCAATAATATTCCAAATAAAAAAAATCTTTACATTGGGCCACGCTTGTGTGCGCTGAGAGCATGTTAACAAGCTGCAGACACGCCGCCTCCCTTTGTAACGCTCATCATTTATTCTGCATTACAAGGATTACATTATAGGAGGCAGTGTAGCGCTAGATGGAAGAGTTTGTGAGACACAGCCGTGGTCAGTAAAGTGTTATGAGGCGCAGTCGACAAAATCCGAGGGTTTTCACACGGTAAATGCTCGTGCGGGGATAGAAAGAGTCCACTGAAATATTACTTGAGTAAATTAAATGCAGTATTTAGATTTTATGTATTGACAAACCTGCACAGCACTGGGCTTCAGGCAGGGTTATGGACACCTGCACGTCTGACATAAAAGACACTAACATTACTGTGAGTCACACAACAGCGTGTGCAATAGAAACGCAGGTAGCAGGACTTTCTCAAAAAAGACCAAATAAAATGAGGGGGCTGATATTAAGCTCATATTTGCCACAATAATCTTTTTAATAAAAATGTTTTAATCAAGACTTGATATCTCGAAGATCCTTTTTCTGAATCGGTTTCCGGAGCTTTGGTGTTTCTGAATACTTTTTTCACATTGACCAATTTGCATCAGAGTGATACTAATTGCCTTAATTTCCACTGATGAGTGACAACTGCTTTTGGATTGATTTTTTTTTGTACCATAAATGTTTTTTATTCATGCTCCATAATGCCACGCTCCGTGTAGCATGTTATTATGCTGCCGCTGAAACCATCTCCTCTGCCTTCAGTAAATTGGATATTACCAGCTCTGTTTTCCCCCGGAATAGAAATGTATGCCCCACTGATGGGTTTGAAAAAAAGCAGAACGCCAGGAAAAGTTGAGAGATCTCAGAAAATTGAAAGAGGAAGCCTCATATCACACCAGGAGTCTCACCGTGAACGCTACCAGTGGCAATCAAATTTCACACAGCCTGTCTCCACGCGCAGATTGTTGTAATTATAAAAATTTAAGGCACTGGAGTGGAGGATATGAGAGGAAAAAAATGTATTTTTGCACCTGCTTTCTCTTCTCAATGCTGTAGATGGGTGAATGCTCCGGTTACTAAGGCAACATCATCGACAACACGGAAATCAGCATCTGGATGGGCATAGAAGTGAAAATTAAAACGAAATTAGACACTTTGGCAGCAAGCACACATGGTTTGATCTGGTTATAGATGTGTGAAGTTTTTTTTGGTTTTGTTTAAATGGTACACGTCTTTCAATGTGCTGATTTTCTTTCTCTTTTTTTTCTTATATCCATCCCTTTCTTCAGTTTTGACCTGCAGAATTGATCCGCTATAGCACGGTGAGGGAAAACCAAGAACGAGCTGGAAGGCTGATTCATGGCACTGAATTCGGCACAGTGCCAGCCAGGCTTATGTCCTGCAGCCTTTTTAAAATGATCATTATTATTAGATTATCCAGTGGGGATTGTGCATGTTAATGAACACACATGAGACTTGCATGCAAACATGCCTAGCCTGATTGTAGCCTTCGATTATTTTCATCTGTTGTCACACTCACAAACACACTCATGCAGCACAATATATCTACATCTTTAAAATCGTTATCTCACTTGGTTGGTCACTCTACTGGCTTACAGTAGTTTAATTCTCAGTTTCTCACTTAATGCTTTGGTTATTGTCATTACTAGGGTTGGGGGTAAACTATTACAAAAGTAACGAGTTACAAAAATAATTACTTTTTTCCGTAACTAAGGAATATAACATGTTACTTTCACAAAATAAGGGAATATTATTAGCCATTACAATTTAAGTAACTCAAGATACAAGTGCTTTTAAAGGGTTTGTATTGATGTACGAACAAGAAAAATCCCAAACTCCCCCCAAAAAATGCAGCACCAAATCAAGTTGGATACGGGTGTGTAAGGTCTGTAATTGTGTGCAGCTAACGTCGTCAAAACAAAACACAAGAGAATGGAGACAGAGGAGGAAAAGGAAATATTTGACTGCACTTTTGCTCGGTGCCATTATTACAATTTTCAGTTTGTGTTTTGTCACAAGTAACCTAAAAGTAACTCAAAGTAGTGTAACTCAGCTACATTTTGAAGTAGTAATAAGTATTACAAACATATTAAATTTTTAAAGCTGTATCTGCTAATATAGAAGATATTACAGTTTCAAAGTAACTTTCCCAACACCGGCCATTACCTAAGATGTCCAGCAGACATCTCTGATTGTCCAGTCTTGGGACTGAACCAATAATAAATGGTTTAAATTAACTTTTAAAGTGGACACATTTTTTATAATAGAGGCTTAAAAATATTATTTCTGGCACCTCCACATTGATGATCTATGATTCATACTTACCTAATGGCATCTAGCACATGGCTGATGTTGCGATGAACGTACTTCAAGTGCAGAATGGCTCAGGGTGGGTCGGATGATGTGTTTTAAAGTTTAATCTGCGATGGTTCAAAATTAACTGTATTACTCAAAGCTGTATGATGTGAATTACTTCTCCAGGTATGTTTTTAACGAGAGAACAAGTTATATAACATGGCTAAAAGCTCAACAAGTTAATTTAGATGATATGTCTCCTTTAATATACTAAAATAGAATGAAGAAAGAACTTTATTGATCTCACAATGGAGAAATTCACTCGTTACATCAGCTCTCAAGAGCACTCAGGGCAGGCAGGAAAATGTGGAATCAAAGAGGAACAGGATAATGTGCTAACAAGTAATAGTAAATAGAGGTATCTTATGTACAATGAGTATAAACCAAAAAAATAGGTCAGAATATAAGAGATTAAACGTATCAAAAGTATCATACAGTCAACGCAGTGCAAAGTTTACAGTCATAGTGCAGGTGATTGATAAAGTGGCACTGATGCTTCACTATTTTTCCTGCAGAATGTTGCTATGCCATTTCTTTAGAGAGTATCCGAGAACAATACACTGTAGCCTATCGCCACTCGCTTTTTTCTTTGTGGAAATAAAAGCTCAAGTGTCACCACTTGCCTGGCTCGTTTTGAAATGTCGAGTATATTATGGCAGAATATGATAGGGGAGGACAGGCCTGACGCGTCCACACAAACTTCTGCGGTCACCCGCTGCAGGATAACGAGGCCCAGGTAAAAAAGGAAAGCTAAATCAGTGCTGACACTCTGTTGTGGAGCGCCTTGTTTTTAATGACAGTACCCTCACTACCACTGTACACAGCCTGCCATCAATGCCTGCATAGTCTATGCTTCCAACAGCTTTTATGTCTTTTGGTGCCAGAGTGACAACTTAACTTCAGATGCCCCGCCGCCCCTGCTGAAGCCTATTTAATAATCTAGATCCTCCTATATCACTCCACCCCTCGGCCTCTCTTCCTGATTGCCTGCTTCGTTGGCCTGGTCTCGCCGGTGTCTTGGAGTGGGCGTGCCGCGGGCTTGGGGCTTGGGCTACATCCATCACCCGCCTCCCCCTCGCTCTCTCCGTGCTCCTGCTCCTCCAGCCTAGACGTCCGCTTGTGTGTTAGGGCTTTTCGACCTGCCCTGCCTCCTCCATCTAATCTTTTCCTGGCTGCACCCATCTGTCTCCTGGTTTTTGTGCACAGTAAAAACATGCTAACGACACAGGGTTTCTAAACCGGATCCAGCCTCTCTCCTTCTCCCACTCTGGATACGTGTTCCCAGTCTGCAGCGTGTGTGGTACAGTGCTATTAATGGCTGCTTGGTGTCTGTTGTGAGCAAGCGATGGAGCTGCACATCTGAGACTTTGGAAGCAGAATGGTCATTAAAAGCAGTCTCTCTCGCGGCAGGGGAGTGTTTTGGAGCCCCTTATTAGATGTTGCACAACAGTTGTGTTCCCACTGGGGGAAATGGCCATCGCCAGCTTTTGCCTTTGCTTCAAAGAGCAGCTGACAAAGTTCAGAAGCAAGCACATTAGCTGTTTCTATCTAATCTAGCTCAGATTTATCACATGGAGCGGAGAGTGTATGAATCTGCCTAAACTACACCTTTTATTAAATTTATGGACAACCGAAGGGTGATATATTGGCTTCTTAGTGCATATGTAAAATAAGCTGTCTGCATCAGTATCACCATCCATTGACGTACAAACAGGAATGTCTATTCATAGGCCGAGTCCGAGGGAAGGGCTGGTGTAGAGGCACTGAAGGTCGTTTGGTGACTTTTTCCCCCTCTTCCTGTAAGCAATCAGGATAAAAGCTCTGCTTCTGAGGAAGTGCTCCCCTTTTAATGGAACGTCTTGGACATTAAAGACAGCTAGTGTGGAGGATCCTTCATGCCAATGTCAGCTTTCATTTTTATTAAGACTTCCGGGTTATTGAGTACTATAAATGTGCATGTTAAATGCTTGCCTTTTATTACAGAACGTTTTCCTGGCCTTTAAAATGCAGGACACCTCCAGCAAACAGAGAAAGTGTGAATGGTTGATGTTATGAGCATTGTGACACACAGATAATTTCACTGAAGATAAGCATTGCTGACATTATCTAAAGATCAATGTTGCCAAGACAGTTATTGAGTGAATAAAAACAACACAAGGTACTGAATAGTCTGCACTATAGAAAACGTTCTATTTTTTTAAATAATAATGTAAAACTAACTTGAGTTGATGATGACTCCTTATATTCATTTCATGGTGGCTATTGACTACAATATGATTCAACCAAAGCATGTCCGTATGATTGGATGAGATGTAGAGATGTGATACTGTACCTTATCCTTGGGCTTACAGAGTGAGAACTGGACTGTGATTTGACGACTACAGTGATACAGGCTTTATGTGTGACTCTATACGCTACATTTATCTTGTGGTTACAGCGAGTGACACTTTGGAAGAAAAAGGATAATTAGTGTGCAATAATGTAGAAGAGAATTGTCTGTGATAAGATTAATGCAATGATGTTATTTATGGTTTGTGTCATAATATTGTTGTGCTGCTCACACAGGTGTATAGTCTTGGAAGTTGACACCATATCATTATTTTCTTGTACGTTTCAGTATTACCAAAGCAGATAAAAAGATATTATTCTCATGACAAGTGTAATTATCAAGCCAGTAAGAGTAGACACACGGTTTGGTTCGAAAAAGTCTTATCTTCATACCATACCTGTTCTTGCTCATAAGTGCTTCACATCTAGGGCTTTCTTTGAGTGATCTAGTATTTATTTATTTTTTTGGACTGATTTTAAATCAGCCCCGGTGATTGCCCCATGGCATGCATTTAACTCTTGGACATACAAATAGCTCTGGCAACGCATTTATTGGAGTCTAGATCAATCTTCCTGGGTCATTCCCGCTGATACAGTACAGGCATTACTGAGCCGCATCGCCACGAGCAACAAGCACCGCACTGACAATCATTTACCATAAACATGCAGCTTGTGAACCGCCATTTAGGTACACAAGGCACGCTTCTTCTCTGGCAGCTGGGAATTGTGCGTGTGCGTATTTGAGCATCCAGACCTTGTCCATGTACGCTTTATTTTTTTAATAATATGGGAGGTTTACGGGACGATACTAACACGGGAGGACGGCGGGAAAGAGGGGCAAATACGTCGTTTCCAGGCCAATGCGGTTTGACAGTTTGACAGCTAATCACAATATAGCTATAGCAAAAATCATAAAGGTCTTCCATTTGACTGAGATTTTGCTTGCATAGTCTAAAACAAAGTGCATGGTAACAAAAAAAATATGCTCTTTTGTTTTGGTCCTATTTTAGTTGTATGTGTGTGATTTTTATTTGTGTGACGTATGTGTTGAAATAGTTTAAAAATATTGCAATATTCAAGACGTCGATGACAGAAGTTGGAGCATATGGCCTGCTGTGGAAGGGCGATATCGAAATGCAGGTCACAAGGCAAGGTAAGGCAGTAGCAAAAATGGAGGAAAAAAAGGATAACATTTTAAAACCATGTACTCCCCAGTAGCGCATTGACAACCTTATATACGGCAGACAACAAAGCCGAATAGTCAGCGTAAATATATACATGTATTCTAGTTCCGCCAAGATGCCATCCCCGTGGTTTAATTATCGCTCCTGTCAATCGAGGCGGAAGAATACAGCACCTGACACAGCGCGTCCCCATTCTCTCATCTTACATAGGCCGCATTCACACCCTGAGATGCACCGACACCCTTCAGCTAACAGTCAAATCAAAAGGGGGAGGGAAAAAAATTGAGGAGATAGCGGCGTTTTGTTGCCCCAAACAGCCAGGTAACTTTACTGAGCGGGATCGCTGAATGACTTTGACACCTCGGAAATGGGGTCTATTCAACTTTGACAATTGTCCCTGGTATTCTCGAGCGCCATTTGCACAACAATGGCAGCGAGGTTGTGTATTGAATAACATCCCCGAGCGAGACACGCTTATATGCGGCTATTTTTCCACTCCGATTCCTTTGTTAGATGGGTTATTAGATACTGCATATTAGAAACGGTAACTTGTAAGGGTTTTAAATTGTCAAAGTATTGTATTGTGTTGTGTAAGTGCTGTGCCTAACTGAGCAGCACATATTGTATACTATGACCTTCTCGCGTCTGCATGGCTTCAGGTCTTTCTACAAGGAGACTCTCCCATGGGCATCCGTTCACAATGGAAACCCACACATGCTATTTTCAAAGGTCAGACATAGATGTGCCATTACAGTTATAGCATTGGTGTCGAGGAAACTTCGTTTACAGTCTTGTCTCCTTTGCTCTTCTATCTGTATCTGCTAAAGAGACAATTACACCAAGCAAAACATTATGACCCCCGACATGTCTAATAATCCACACGTTTGTTTGTTGCTATTCGGTATAGGTTTACCTACCTTCAAGACAAATAACCTTTTTTTAATTTCCATTGGTGTTTGCCTTACTTTGTAAAATTGGCACTTATCAAAACCCAACTAAAATATATCTCACCAGCTAAAAGATATTATGTTGAAGGACTTGAAAGGAACTGAAAATAAAATAAAATAAAATAAACAAAAGTCAAGGCTTTTCTCATTTTATATTGTATTGCATGAACAGAAAATAATAGAAACCAAGCAGAGCGAAAAATGAGTGGTTGTGTAATGGTCCTGGAGTAAAGACTCGGTCAGAGAACCAGCTCCAGGTAACATCTCTGTGTCCATTTCAGTGCATGGCAGCTTCACCTCAAGCAAAATGAAGAATTGACAAATGGGCAGTGAATGGTAGCGGCAGTCCATCCAGGCAGAGCAGCCATCAGTCTCTGATCCGCACATGGACTTGAGCCTATAAAGCGCTGGGTTAGAGGTGTTAAGAGGACTGGGCTGTGGGTCAGACGGAGCAGCAGAGGATAATTGAGCTCTTTTATAAATCCATGCTTCTATCAACCATTATAATTGTCGGGGTTATTAGATGCCCATTGGAGATGCCCAATGGAGTGCCTTTCCTTCTTTTCGTCATTTTGGACATAGCTGAGCTTTCAAATATTCTACTGGGAACCTCATTATTGATTAATTAAGTTGTTGTTGTTTTTAGATAATACAGTGACGACTGAGACAAGGAATACAAGCTTCAGTTCCACTTAAAAGCAGCAAGCACATCAATGGTCACTGACATGGTGATGAACACACAAGTGCAGGAAGTCTCAGAATGGGCGCGGTAAGGATTATGGGCTTTAAAAATGTGGAAAATGTGTTACATTTATAATACAATATAATCCAGGAAGTATAGAAGTGACCGGAGGGAACAGGATTACTAGACACTCGAAAGGAAGTGAAATACTACTCCTGGTATGTTTTTGTTGAGAACCATGTTATAATCTATCTAAAACGTTCAGACAATACTTTATACATGAACGCGTAATAACTTGAGTAATAATTTTCATATTCATTTGCTTTGAAAGACACTCATGATTGAATGTTGTCAATTATCGTATAGTAAACAAAATTCCATCTGCCACTACTGGTTTATTACTGTGCATGTGACACACGCATTAGTATACAATAATCCAAACACTATATTGAGTTTTTCCACCTTTTAATGTCTCTAATGGTTAAGTGTCACATTTAATTAGATCAAATCCCAATCTCTATTATGAGGAAGGTTTATTGTTATTACCGATTCTGTAAGTACCTATTTATCATTTTGGGCTACTCTACCCACCTCTGCCTGTTCCCACATACCTAAAGTAGTGATGAGGACTTTGGAAACTCGCGGAAGCGTTGGAAACCCTGCACACGTGGTCTGCCTCAGCAATATTCAGGGGGCCAAAACAATGAGGACCCATCTGCTGATCTATGGCTGAGATTGCTTTTGGAATCTAATCGGCGCTGATGAACGAGCACGCTACAGAATATGTCACCCGCTCGTGACCTGAAGTCCTCAACGCCAGGGCCCCGGCAAGTCATTAGTTCAGGTAGAAGCCCCGTCGCCTATGAATCATTTTCTGATAAACCATTGTGCATACAGGGGAGCATTGGTATGACTTCTAATGGGGGCTGACAGCGGGGGTTGGCAGGGGGTATGAGTAAAGTTCCCTACCTCTGTCACTTGCCTGCTTTGGGGCTTTAGATCAATTAAACCATCAACCATATCACACTGCGCCGGGTCCGTCGCACTTATTTCCTCTCTGTGATGGGTGTGACTTCATAGAGGTCTCTGTCTGGCTTTCTCCTCTTACAGTGGTAGTTGTAGTAGTAGTAGTCGCCCCTATTCTTCTGGGCTCCCTGTCTTGCGCCAATGTGTGCACCATCTCAATCATTAATTTATACTTAAGAGCCATGTTTCCCTTCACATATTTCCAGTGAGTTCATAAAGTACAATTTTACTCTGAACCTCCAAAGTATTTCTGGGTCCTGTTTTCTCTTATCCTTTTCTCTTTTACCAAACACCCACCCTCCCTGATGTCTCCCTTTCTCCCCCGTCTTTCTCTCTCTGGCACAAGCGTAAAGCATCCATTATAGAGCCATGCATGGGTGTCTGTGTGAGCATTGGAGGGGGGACTTGGCACTCGTTCTGCCCCACCTGCAGAGGAAGCACTGACAGCTGAGCACTGGGGGGCTCGTCTCCCTCTCCCCCGTCACCTCCTCCTCCACCCATCTCTACTGACCTCTCTCCTCCCACAGTCCCACACCTTCTTTCTCCGCCTGGCTCTATCCCCCGTTGTTCAACTCATATTGGCCCAGTTCTCTGCCACCGCTCACTCGCTTCCCTCGCGCTACTCTTTTTTTTTGTGTGATTCACTGCCCTCGTCCATCTTTTATCCGGTGTAGTGAGCATCTGACTGTCTGCTTTTATCTGTTTCTCTGAATTACGGCAGTGCTGTGAACTTATTCCCAGCGCACACCTACACAGAGCGGACAAATATTGTTCGCCTTTTTTCATTTCGTTTCAATTCAAATGGTTTTATTGCACATCCAAGAAAAAAAAAAGTCGGCTAAACATAGTGCTCTCGGAGACACTGTTTTATAGCTGTTTTCCTCCGTGTTTTAGATAAATTGTATCAAAGAAGCTTGGTGTGTAAATTGAACAAAGTTTTTTTGAATTTTTTTCAATCTAAAAAGGAGCAAACACAAGGCTTCAGGTCTTAGTTGGTAGATTTGTAAATGTAATCTAATTTGCCCGTTAAAGGAAAATGTCTGTGTGCATGCATCAACAACAAAGACATTTTACAGTCCTCAAATCTGAAACAGTTCGCGTTAAGACAATTCTAAGCCTAGTTTGCTTCAATTAAAATCATTAAAATGTTGATACTCGTTGATGATGTTGTGTTTTCAAAGCAGAATCGTAATCAGCACACATAATCACACACAGCTTTTCCGAAAAAGGTCACTTGGAGAATAACTCATCGTAACACCAGCACCAGCAAGCAGCGCCATCTTGCATATTATGAAACAATTTGCCATTTTAACCAGACTCATCCAGACTCAATAGGTTGTGTTGCTAAAATTGTGTTCATTACAAATAGTCTCCCTAACATCTGTTCCAGCATTTTTCACAAGCTTTTGGCACCATATTGTTCATATATGTTGCTCAAATAGTAAAAGATTTTGTATTATCGAAGCATCTCTAGTAAAAGATTTGAAATGACTGCAAATATGGCACTACATTACTTCCCACGAAGTTTAATGTTAAGGCCATGCACTTGTTTATTTATCAAAGGCCCAGTGTAATTACTCGACCTTTGGCCTCAGCGATGACGACATGTGCATGCGTTAGTGTGTAGCTGCTGACGGCTCACCTCTGAGGCGAGCTGGGTCAGTGTCAGTACATCTGTTTATATTCACTGTGGGCCGCACAAACCCTCAACGGCTCTGCATGAATAACAAACTGCTAAATGCTCGAGAGGACATTTCCTATCCAGTCCACATATTTGCATGACAAGTGATTTATAAGCATCTGTATATGATGATACAACAACAATACACAGGAGTTTCTGATTGGTAGACACCCACAACTTCTGAAAGTGTTTTTGAAATGTAAATTGCAGTGTTGTGCGCACTTAATCCCGCAAGAGACAAAACACTTGTTCACCACTTAACTTGTGATTATATGCCTTAGAGAATATATTGTTTTGTATACATTGTGCGCACGTACAGACGGGATGAATTGGAGTGAAGTGGACATTTCTGAGGATAACACGGGAGCTGCTACTCTGAGCAGGGGAAAGGATCCTGTATGTGATCTGACAAATGAATGATTCCTGTGTTCTTATCATATCAACTAATTCTACGTACCTATTTTGCCAAGACATTTAATTCAAGCGGAGCAAATGCATTACCCTTCAACAAAAATTTGCATAGTCTGAGCACAATGAAATCCCCAAAGAGAGGAACTTCAACAAACACGCTGACTTGCAGAAAGCTCCACTATAAGGGGCCAACACTGTGCAACCTGACAAAAAGGCTGAATCTTTAGCTCCTGTGCCCACAAGGCTGTAATAGATTTTTAGCTTAGCGAGCTAACATAAGTTATAGATTCTACTCACTGTAGAAAGAGAATGACTCACAAGATTGTCAATGTGTTTGTGCACTTCAATCTTTGACTTTTCTATGTGGAAACTAGGCTCGATCAACAAGTAGAAACAAACACCTGAAAGTTGAAGTATATATAGTGAATAATATGTATAAAGTTACACTCAGCCAATAAAGCTTTTTTAAGGTATAATACTTGGTATCTCAGTATTTTATACAGATGGGCCACAGGAGCACTTAAGTGAGTTATTTGAGCTGTTACAAAAAAATAATAATTTAGTACCATATTGAAATTCTTCTTTCATTTCAGAAAAAAAAAAAATATATATATATATATATGCAAAATGCACTGGTTGTTTTATGAATGGAGAATTGAAAGCCTCTGATAGCAAGAGCTGTAGTCTCCAGTCCTTGTTGAATGTGTCCACTGATGACTTGTGCTGGACCTGGTCATTTCCAAACCCTGCAGGCTCCTGGTCGCCGTGGCCTGTATGACTCTGAGAAAGCCTTCGCGCGATTCCTTCACAAGGAGCACTCAATAATCCATCTGGCACTAGGCTGCTATTTCACAACTTAGCTCCAAGCTGTCCGCTTTTCACACAAGGGATGGGAAATGTGACAGTTGTGGAAGTTTGGCACTCTTTTGGCTGCTGGTTATTAAAAAAAAGGTCACTGCTCATCAAAAACGGCCAGCTTTAAAAAGTGAATAATTGTATGTGTTTCACCGTATTCTTCGACTGAGATTGATGTATAATTATTAGTTTTTTTGATTAAATGCACATGTAAATCTAGACATCATCTCATAATAGTAAATATTTTCAGCTAGGCATTAAAGGTACCAATATTGCAAAACGACAACACGAGTGAAAGCTGAATGAAGAAGCGCCACCATGGATCGTGCACTTAATGTCAAAGCTTTACCTGACAGACAACATTCAACAAAAACAAATTCTGTTTGTGCTAGCCTCACTAATGATACAGCATTATGGTGTAACAGAATGAAAAATGTGCTTTTTCACACACATTTCTCATTGTTTAAGTGAGCGCACTGCATTTCAGATGTTGACAAACCCATATGGCACACTACTAATCTTGATCGATGCCCACAACCACCACCACTTGTCCCATTCAGGGCATAATGTAGCAGAGAAACATTTCACAGAAAATCACAGCAGTAATCTGTGTGTTATCAATTATGGACGACACAACGGCAGCTGTTCCAAGTTCATGAAGGTTTCCCACCATTGCTCACTATGACGGTTGTAAAATGGCCTGAACAACATTGCTATTGCTATTCTTGGGGTTCCCCTCAGAGCCACTACCTAATTGGAGCCTTGCTCATCGTGTACATGCAGCTTTCTTCTGCACAGACACTTTATGGGGCCGCTGAGTGACAGTCAGATCCTGTCTGGCTTTTCAGGGCCTCTTTGGAAAGTATGTCCTGGGACTCCTGCTCATTGGTGAGGGCTTCATTACCAACGATGGGAGGTGGCAGCAGAGACACAACAGCTGTTAAGCTAACCGTTCTGCATTGTTAGCCAGCCTCCTCCGTATGCCTAACTGCCGAAATCCGTCCCCTAGCTGCTAATAGAACGCTCATTAGGAGGGGAACTGGAGATATGATGGAAAGCAACACCACTCCGTTTACAAGCACAAAAAGTCCTTTTACCTGCTCCACCTCTCCCTCTGGTGTCTATTAAAATGTGGTATTGGATCAACATGTAGATCAGCTAACTATACCAACATATTTCACCTTTGACCTGAGCCCCGGGAAAACACGGGGTGCATGTACCTGGGCTTCCTTACACACCATAACAGGAAGGATATATATATATATTTTTGAATAATTCTCACGTGAAATAATGCTCAAATGTATACATTATTGCATTTAGTGTGTATTTGAACATGCGGGTGAACTTCTGGCCCTTTTGTACATTGGGAAGGGACATCCCTTTGTGATGTTGATGAGCATTTCGATGACCACTGGCACAAGTCTTTCTGTAGTGCTCCACAGTCTGATGATGATGATGATAATAATAATAATAGTGAAGATAATATTCAGTATTATTATTATTATTATACTCTTTCTATTGTGCCACAAAACACAATGACAATAGAATCATACAAAACCCTATTATTTATGCTTTTCAGTCATTTATTATATATTGTTTGTATCTCTCAATGACTAACAAAATATCTCACTGTTCTGACATTTGGATACACACAAACCAAAAAACCCCTTTAAATTCAGTCTTAAAAGCTTTTATTCTGACCAGCCTTGGGCTTTAGTACAGTACTGTACACGAAAAGATCTCAAAGGACCTGTGCCGGAGGCTTGATACATCCAGTAGATGGAACAGCTCACTTGCTTGTCTGTGAGCATGTCCCTTGTTATTATTTAGTTGTTTTTGCATTGGCTTTAAGTATGTTAAATTATTCAAGCAGCACTGTTTTTTTTTTAAGCCGCAATTTATCGCCAACAAAAAGGCAAGTCTATTTCACTATGTCAAAACCGATGGACCCTGCAAAGGGGTAAAAAAGTGCTGTGAAATCTGCCGGTGCGGTGAGACTGATAGTGAATTCTATGCCAGAAAATTCTCATGTGCCCCTCCTGTTGCGGCCCAAAAAACAGAAAAAGAGATGATGGTTGGAGGAATGTGTTGTGCCATTAAAATTCAAACGATGTGGACAGGAAGACGGGGTACACAGGGACATGAGGAGACTGGCACGAATCAGCGTGTGGTGGAACTGATATGCCCCAAGCTGTTTACAGTATGACAGCCCAGTACACACCGCTGTCATAGGAGGGTACACAGGACCACCTCTCCACTGTGAATACTAATATGAAAGTGAGGGAAGAACAAATATGATGGACAGTGATGGACGATTCTTTATTGCCAGCTAAATGATGGTACAAAGCTGCTTTAATCTGACTATAAGGCTATTCGAGAAAAAAAAAAAGCGTGTCATGAGCCTATATCATAATAGTTTCACATTTTAAGTTGAATTACAGAAATAATATAAACTTTAAATATGAACATTTTCACGATATTCACATTTTCCGAATTTCACCTGTATGTTCAAATGTGAATATCCACCCAGAACTCACAATGAATTTCTAAAACAAGTATTATTGTTATTATTGTTATTCAGTTATGGCATCAAGGCTATCATCACGTTAACCTTTTTTTAAACGAGTAATGCGCACATATACACGTCCTACTTTTAAGTTCTGTGTTGCCCATAACTGTTGTTGATATTGCAGTTATTTAGGATATTTTGGAGGGGAAAAAAGATGACAAAATGGCTGAATAGAAGAAAGACTGTGAATATATAGCATTGATTGTTTGTTTTTTTCACATGTACCCTCTTTGTCTGTTTATGACGCCTGACACGTGTCCAGATTGTGTGTTTGCTGCTCTGACGTTAGCTGCCACAGTATACGCTGCTTTGACAATGAGAGAGCGGAGTGTGCTGGATGCAGCCTCCCTGACAGACATGTGCGCCCATCCCACTGCCTCCCTGTGCAAACATGCAGGCAGGTGCACGAGCCCTCTCAACACAACACACACACACAGGCCACTATGGCAGGTCCGGACCCTGGGGATCCAGCACAGCTAAAGGTTGCCCTGCATAAATATTCCCTTCTATACAGGGCTCACACGGGCTCTAGCTCAGTACACATGCAAATAGAGACACACAGCACAGACGGGTCATGTGTACATTTAAGTCCAGCGTATCTGCACTCTGGGGATCAAGAGTGAGCTACAGCTGTTTGCCCACTGCCACTGGCAAACAAACTGGAGAGGAGGTGTAGGTTACTGACGAAGCACACCAGAAAACTGCGCGTTATGTAGTGCACTTTTAGGCATATATTAAACGGGACACCTGAGGCTTAAAAATAGACTTACATTATTTTTTGTGCATCAGCACTGATACTGTACATTTTATAATTTGATATTATGCCAAGTAAGAATTAAATAGTAACAATACAGAGCTGGAGAAGACCGGGGCTCCTCCTGCTGGCAGCTGTAGGAATGACTTACTGAAAAACTAAGTTTCAATTTTGATTTTGTGGCGTGGTTTACCTCTTCAGCACAGCATGATAAACACACTTGCATCAGAATCGATTATAATGTAGGATGGGCTTTATTAATGTGGAGGATAGTTTTAGTTTTTAAAAATGACACAATTGTATCCAGGAAGTACCAAACAAAGTGCTGACACCGTAGAAGAAGAAACAGTTAAATGTTTATTTTATTTTATTGTATTTATTTATTTGAGCAGTTTGTCTGCTCAAAAGGAGTGGGCCAAAGCCGAAGGCTTATAAGCGCCCACCCCAAAAATAAAAACAATAACATTTACATTTAACAAATCATGAACAAATTATAAACAAGGGAACATAGGACAACGTAACAGCAAATAATAAAGAACAGTAATTTTAAAAAAAACAGCAAAATAAAGAAAAACAGCAAAAGAATGTACAACAACACTTACAATGTTTGTTCATATTTGCAGAATATTGACTCTTTGTAAAGCTTTTTGAAATGTGCCAGGTTTTTGCAGAGTTTGATGCTTTCATCTAGATTTTGCCATATTTCTACACGACATCTCGTGGGACACATGCTTTTCAAAGTTGAGTACTGTTTATCAAGGCTCATTTTAACTCTCAAGTATTTGACTTCTTGTTTGCAGAACATATTTTGTATACTTTCAGGAAGCAACTTTTGTGAGGCTTTGAACATGATTTGAGCCATCTTAAATTCAGTAAGGTCCTCAAATTTTATTGTTTTTGATTTAAAGAATAAAGGATTTGTGTGTTCACGGTATCCAGCTAAATTGATTATTCCTATTGCCTTTTTCTGAACTTTATACAATGGGTCAAGATTACTTTTATACGCATTTCCCCATGTTGACTGTCATTTAAAATATTGTATTTATCTATAAATGCGTCTGGCCAAGTTGTATAGAGCGTTACTAATATTTTTGAGAATTGAGGTAGTATTGAGATAGGTCTGTAATTAGAGAATTGAGTTTTGTCACCATTTTTATAGATGGGAATAACTTTACCCATTTTCATTTAATCTGGAAATTGACCCGTTTTGAAAGACAAATTAAAATAAATGTAACAGCTTTCCCCGAGGATTAGTCAAAACTGCATGAATGTAGTGAAATACTACTCCATTTATGTCCTGAGGGAACTTTATAACACGGTTTAAAGTTCAAACATGTTGTTTGTATGATATGACTTAATTATGACAGGAGCTGGCCAAGCCAATATAAATAGAAAACAGTGCATCATGTGTTCAGTAAAGTTGAGGCATGAGATATGATGGGAAATCAGTGTTACCAGTGACCAGTGAATAGAATATGAGAAGAAAACAGCCAAATGTGATTTTTTAATTTTTTATTTTTTTTAGATCTTTTTGTTATTCTGCTCCATTGGCTACTGCCTGGTTTGAATGTATAAGACTGATAATCTGAAGTGTGACTGCTGAGGCAGAAAGGCGACTATTGAATGATTTTCTCTCCTCAGAGAGACACCAGAGGCATGAAAAGTCCTACCGTATGTGCACACAACAGTCACAAGCAAATGGATGCACCCCAATTGAGGATAGCTGTAATATTGTGGAAAGAACGAGCACAGGGCTTCAGCCCAAACATATTTCCAGGGTTATTTTACAAACAGTACAGTACCTTCTGCTATGTGCTACTTGCTTATTTTCTCATAAGAGTCCAAACACCAGGCAAGGGAAAAATGAAAAGTGTGCTTTGTGCTTTCAGTTTTAAAGTCAGAGAACATTGTGGCAGATTGGTTCCTAAAGGTAAATGCAACTGGACTGACTGTGGCTGGATTGTCTATTCTGTGTATTTCCCAGACCGGAATTTACCCAAAGAGCAAGCATGAGTGCGTAACCTGTTAACAGGGTCAGCTAATAATGGCTTTGATTAGGGTATGAGGCCGCTCTGACCACCACACCACATTCACTATTATGTAGGTAAGTGGGGAAAGTGTGTTGCCCAAGCACACAATGTCAGTCTGCAACAGAGCTAGGATTGAACCACTGACCTTTGGATCCATGGACGAGCACACTGAGCCAATGTCACGTTTAAGACCCATAGCTAGGCTGAGCTAGGCTCCACTCATCAATTAAAGAATAAATTGATACTTTTCTCAATCTTCGTGAGGCAAAGACAGAATGAAACATTTATTTAAAAAAAGATAAAGAAAAAACTACATCTAGAGAAAAAAAAAACGCAGCCTCAACAACTGCACTTTGAAGTCGCCTTGAGAATAACCTCCCTGTAAGTGAATCGCTGTGGGGCCTGACTCTGCCTATAGTCTCCAGTCTATGTTGGAGGCACAATAGTCCATAACACAGCTCACAGCTCTCTGCCCTTGTGCCAGGACCTCCGCCTGTCTCTCTGAGTTTGACTCTGTGCACTACTCCCCCACCGTAGCCACTAGCCAACACAGTTTTGGACTATATTGCAATATTTGAGAAAATGTCCAGTGACCACCACCAATACTACTGTTACGACCCATTTGGCCTTTCAGAGTGTAACAGAGGAGAGCGGAGGTAAAAAAAAAATACACTAGCACTAGATGGTGCCAAAGCTGGAGTGGGTTGAAGTGTTTGTGTGAAAAGCGAACAGTCCGCGATCTGGGACACTGTGCCAGATATTGAGATGTTTTCTGTCATTGCCTCCTTTTTTGTTTCATCTAAAATTCAATATGATACATTAGTGTTCCAAATGGTCTCCGCGCAATGGATATTAATTACTTGTCTATTACAGTTTGTGACATTATCAATCTGTTATCAGGCGGCTACAGCGATGACTGAAATTAACTGTCACTTCTCAATATCAGCCAAGTCATCTTGGTGTTTTATTGCCCTCATTACAATATTCACTTCTAAAATGGTCTCCTTATGAGATTGGAACATAACCAAGGAGTTAGCTAATACAAAAGATAGATGTAGCACAATGTTTATCTGCCTGGTAAAAGTAAGTGCCAATGGGTTCCCCGTACAAGGTTTGCACAGTCATCTTTGTCCAATGGGCTTTATTGTGAGAAATATAGTCTGACCACAGAGTAAGGCAGTAATTCATTTGCTTATCTTGTTTTTGTTTTTATGAAGCAAAACCTAAACTTGATATATTATTAAATCACTCTATCTCAATTTGAGTTATCCTTTTGTAATCTCTGTAGAGAAATTCTCTGCATTTGACCCATCCTCAATGTCACTGGGGTGATCTGTAGGAGCAGTGAGCTGCTGGCATGGGAGCTGGGATTCAAACCCCAAACCTTCCGATCACAAGACAACCCGCTCTACCAACTGCGCCACTGCCACCCTAATGTAATGCCTTAATAGACCTACATGCAATTATTGTCTGTGAAAGTGGTTATAATAATGATAAAAATGTCATAAGCTAGAGAGACAAAAATATACTTATGCTTTTTTGTTCTTCTTTAAAAAAAATAATAATAATAATCATCTTTTTCGCCCAGCTTAGCTTTTATAAACAGTGTCTATAAATGTAAACTAATATTGACTATTGAGTCATTTGGTAAATACCTTTTGTAATTGTCTATTAAATCTGAACTTTACTTTGTTTTCACTGGTCATTGACATTTCATCATTTCATTAGTTATTCAAATTACCTGTGAACTTTCATACCCGTAAGGTCCTCATACCCCTAATTCTGGAGCGCTGCCCTATTGTGACTTGGGTTTATAATGGGAGTCCAGCCATCTCATGATCTCCTGAGGTTCATGTATATTAGACATGGGCTGCCAGATGTGGCCTTGAATGTGTGTACGTGTTTCAGCCACAATCTCTCTCAGTGAGCTCAAAGAAATTAGATTTCATCTCAGCCTCCAAATCTAATACACAGGCTCCTATTTACTCACAGTGGCAGAGCATCACAGGCCAAGATGACCCTATAGAGGGACAGCTCGGCTTTGCAAAACACAGTTAAGTAAAAATGTTTCCACCAAATGCTTCCGAAAGCCTGGAAAGCCTCTTTGTCTCAGTCAAGCTCACAATGTACTTGTTTTTTTTATTGCTTAGGCTTAAACTGCCAAGAATCCTTAAAATAGACAAATGCCCGCTGACAACTGCAAATTGGTGATTACTATAGACTTTCCTCTTTCATGTGTTGATGTAAATACTGTTTGTTTTGAGGATTTGGTGCTTTCAATCTCTGGGAAAGACTAAAGTAAGAGTCCTCAGTATAATATAGTTTGCACAGTGGCTAGCAGTAAAAAAGAGCAGCAGAACACCACTGCTTTCAGTCTAATATAGAAGTATGAGGAAACCCTGCCTTAGATTTGGCCTGTGACTTTGGAAACAAATCTAGTTACGAGTGTGACTGTGGGGCATTGAAATCAAGATTCAGTTCAGTAGTGTGCACATTTTATCCGTGTGCAGTAGAAGTCTGAAATATGTTCCGAAAAACTAATATACACCAGGTGTGCGAGGAAATATGTTTGATTGAGGTAACCACTTTGTAGTACATGGAGTAGGATGGAAAGTTGGGAGCCACAGTGTTTTGATACGCCCCATGTTTGTAAAGGATTTTGTACCACCTAAATATGTGCAGCCTTTGTGATTTAGCCAAAGCCAATTGCAATCCTTCAGCTTGTGAATTTGTATTATTTATTTGTGCATCCCCTACACATAGTAACTGGGAAAGGCCGCTACCATGAATAGAATAATAAAAGATGGATGTGAAATTACAAAGCTCTTACATGTTTTATGTCCAATAATTGCTTCAGTCAGCAAATCCTCTTGTAAAGCTCATGAAGGTTTTGGTAATCTTGATCACAAACGCGTAGCGAAAGAAATATGTGAAATTTGCTGAACCCAATTGCATTTTGAAACCTTTACCCTGGCTTTGTGCAGAGCGGCTCGTATCACCGGCGAAATGAGTCACTCCGTGTATTGAGATGGCTGCGTCTTCCTCCCCACAATGAGTGCGAAAGTCACAGTTTGCATGCAAGAGTGCTATGCTCTTATGCACAAAGATGCTGCCTGCCCCGAATACTCCTGGGACAATAGCATCCTCTAAGGAATTTTAAAAGTCTAACGTCTCTTTCTTTCTTAGTAGCCTGTCGTATCCTGCTTTGACCTGCTCCTGTCCCGCCCTCCACACGGTGTCTGCGACAGAGTTGGCATAGATGTGTACAGCTCACTTTATCCGCATGTCTGTCGGCTTGTTTCGCCGTTTGTATGCGGATAAATGTAAAGTCAGCGGGAAAAGTCTTGGTGTAATGCACTACGTATGGAGCACTTTGGTCAACACATTTATAAGACCTATATTGAAAAGTCAGCAATTCTGTGCCTCCTAATCAAAACAAAATCATCTGATAGGATTGATTTAGATTTGTTTCTCCCCAGATCGATAGCCAGTGGCTTGGTGCTCGGCAGTAGAAATAGCTCCTAATTGCCGGGTTTTCCAGTTGACTTGATTTGTTCTAAGCAGATTTCGGTGTGTGTGCCCATGCTGCCAATGGACGTTTTCCAAGCCATTTTTATTGCAGGACATGTCATAATCCAATTGTCTCAACGTCCACTTACAGTAAGTGGCTGTGGTGGCTAAAGAGTCTGCCACTGTAATTGACTCAATGGGAGTTTACAGTTTTATTCTGCCCTCCCTGTGAGAGACCGGCTCGCAGCTCTCCAGGGGCAGTGTGACAGCGCTGCCATCATTCCACTTGGAATCTTCAAGCGCTCACTTACAGGCTTTTCTACATGGCGTCCCCTACACATGAGCACAGTCACAGACCGTATACAGTGAGGGGAAGATGTGATTTGCCTTACTGATGGAACTAATTATACTCTATGGAATCAAGCATTGTGAAGATTTCATTCAAGTTAAGAGTTAAACTTTGGTCGCAATCTCAACTTTTTATCAAGATAGATAAATGAATGCTCTAACCTCTGAGCCACTGTTCCCCGATAGACGAGAATTTGTCTCTTTTAGTTTGCAACATCCTGCATAAACTTACAATACATAGTCCTATACTCCCCTATCTTTCGTGATGTGTATGGTGTCATCCATTTCATATCCTGTTTTTGTCTGCATGGTGTGTATTGCATTAGTTTTCCCTTGCTTCCCTTGGTGGGGTTACTGGCACAGCAGCCAAAGAAGGGAACAGTGACACATCTAGAGAGATGCATTTCACCGTGTCGGAGAATGCAAACGGCTGGCACTATCCCCAACACTCCTTTCTCACAATCAACTTTCAGCTGCTGTGGCCCTTAAAAGAACGTGTAATGGACTTTTTGTTGAGGTGATTTGAAGTACATCAGGGGGTATTTTCCCCCAACCTCTTCTATGGTTCCGCTTCATTAACGGTGCTTTAGATTAAAAGAGTTGTTGATGTTCTTGGTCCCTGTTAAAAAAACAGGGGTGGGGGGGTCTGCCTACTAGGTGCTCTGTGTGTGATTGGCTCCTAATGAGCTTCTTGAATTATGTTAGAGCTTTCAAGTGAGTGGGGAGCAGTTTACTATGCCTGTAGGTCCTTTGGTTTAAATCTCAGTAGACTTGGACGACCATAGTGGAAATAGTACAAACATACTATAATTCAAAGTTTAAGTGCTACATGGTTGACTTTGTGAGTAAGAGTACAATTACTGCGATCTACAATAATGTAATCTGGAAAGCTCCTATTCGAAGCAGACACAAAGGTTTGTAGCTGGAGATGTGCAGTATTGGAATGCTGTGAAAAAGGCCGCTGTAAGCACTAAGCTGCCACCCACCTCCTGCTTTTAGCCAGACTTCCATCCATCTCACTTTCACCTCCCATAGCCCTACAGCTCACAGCTAATTTGTTTCAGCTAGACTTAGACACTTAAACTCTTCCCCTCCCTCTCTCTCTATCTCTTTCTCTCTCTCTCTCTCTCTCTCTCTCTCTCTCTCTCTCTCTCTCTCTCTCTCTCTCTCTCTCTCTCTCTCTCTCTCTCTCTCTCTCTCTCTCTCTCTCTCTCTCTCTCTCTCTCTGGCACACATTTCTTTTTAGTCTCTCTCTTTTTCTATGTGTCATTCTTTCTCCTCGTCCCTGCTCTGAATCCCTCTGATTCCCCCCGGGAGGTGTACACCCTTTACGATAATTTGTCTGTCACAAATGCTACTGCGGCATCCTCTCGCTGGCTTTTCCTTGGCCTAAAAACGAGTTGCCGACATCCCATCTGGCTGTCATTGGCAAGACGTCGCCAAGAATAGAAGCGTGCCATCCGTCCACATTTCATGGCTGAATTGTCATAGTTGTGCTTGACTTATATCTTTGACCCTCCTTTGCCAGACATATTTTATTGGGGATTTGCACTCGTGGAGCTTTTTTGTAATCAGTACACTCTTTGTCTTGGCTGCCTCGGATGCATAGATACAGCGTAGCAGTATTTTGCAGTGCAGTGCAGATTGGGTGTAAAACATGGTGCATATATTTAGAAACAACAGGAGTCAGATGTTTCTAAACGTAGTGGCCTCTCTGCCTTTCTGTAGGCGCTAAAGGTAGCGATTATTTCCCTCATTTTGTCTCATCTAATGCGATTAGCTGCGCTGCTTACACAGTCATGACATGCAGATCCACACCGATAACCCCATAATAACTCATTATTCTTCCTATTTCTGCATTGGCGCCTATAGTCGAGCCACGCTGACATCGTGTGTTGTTGCACACATTGCTATCTCCGGGAGCAGTGCCTTGGATGCCACAGGACAAAGACCGCGCAATGGAAGGACAGGAAGATTGTATTGGCTTTCGTTCTGTGGCTGCAGCATTAGTGACACATGCATGAGTGCAAATGGAAAAATTCACCGTGCGCTCGTTTCTCTTGGTTTGGCAGGGGTGATGTGAAGGAGAGAACGTCGAGGAATCAATGCAATGCGCACATTCAGGCAAGTGTGGACATATGAACGCCCAGATAACGTCCACAAACATCCCGAACACAGCCATGGACCGCCCAGGCTCAGATAAAGCAGATCAATAAGAATAGAGAATGCTGCAAAGCCATTTCCGCCTTACTTTTGAGCAACTGTTTTATCTTTAATATGATTTCCCCTTTTTTATATTATTCACAAAGAACAAAAGAAAGATTGCTCAAATAAGCGGGACAAACTTTGAAAGGCTTTTTCATTGCTTTTCCGATTCTCTGTATAACATCTATGAAATACTTGTACAATGGAACAAAGTGGTATAGGAAAGTGCTTCTACTTCTACTGTAAAATATGCCATTGGAAGAACATTTAACAAGATTGCATAGTGTCTTTTTTACATTTAACTACAACAAACTTGAACTGTATCGGTCTATTATTATAACAGTAGACATGCTGTGTAGTTCAAACAGCAAAGTAAATTAAATACATCTTATCAAAGACAGATTATGAACCCAGCAATCCGATTCCTCTCCATAAGCGCAATAACTTAAACCATCTGACTGCCTTCTGAAGCCATGTCAGTGCTGTGAATGGTCCGGCTCGGGTCGGGTGTGTTGGAAGTGCGTACATGTGGGTTTCAGCAGATGGATGGTTTGAAGGCGGGGCTCAGGTCTGCAGTGCTGTGCATGCAGACACAAGGAGGTCAGCCACAGCCTAATGATGAGGCTGGATTGTTTTCTATTGACTGCTGGTGTCACGTTGTGATTAGTAGGAGACATCCCACTCGCGGTGAACATCGATCCTGTAACCCGGGTAGAACCTGTCGATGGGGTCAGTTTTAGCCCCTCCCTCTCCCTCCGCACTGGCTTCCTCCTGATGTTCATCACTTACCGCCCTCTCATCCGCTCACTCGTTTTGTCTTGCGTTCCTCTCCTGAGTGTGTGCCTCTGCCGCCTCTCATCTCTCTATCCACACTCATGGATCAAACCCTTTATCTGGCCTAAGCCACAGCCTGCAGGCACGCGGGAAGCCTCCCGAGACAGTGAAGCAGAGGACCAGCTTCAAACAATATTATATAGGGCTGGCGTGAAGGCATGTCTCAGCGTGAGAGATGAAAACTGCTGCTGTGTGGACATGGGCAGATGCAGCCTGGATACTGCAACTTTCTAGAAGGATCAGCTCTACAACACTTTTCATATGGGGCGGATCCCCAAACGGGCACAGTGCTGGTAGTAATACTAGTCGTCATTAGGGCTGCACAACTAATTACAATCAAGTCGCACTTTTTTGAATGGATTGCAATAAGAAAATCCACTGCAGTTATTCAACCGTAATCCTAAAAACAGCATACTCTTTTGTTAAATATGCTAACCTTGAAATGTTGACCTTTTATAAACATTTAACGCAAATCTTATCTCGAACGCGACACTCCCAAAAGCAAAAAAGCAGCTCATCACCACTTTCACTCACGATGTATCCTTGTGCCTCCCTTTCAGTTTTGTATAATGATTCCAGATGTTACACACTGATCTAATTTGCACAAATATTTACACATGTGTGCACTGAGTCATAAGTAACATGGCGTCTTTAAATAACACACTTAATGAATCAGAAATTACAATCCGATTTGATGTTTATTCCGCAGACATTGTATCTTTTTTGTTTTGTCCCGAGGAAAAGTTCTCAATCCTTTTCTTAATTCTGACAGCAGATGAAAATTGTATTAGTAGGAAAATCATGTCGATGTTTTGTTAGAGCGGCGTGATATTATCTCTGGACTAATGCCGGATCAGAGCAGAACCACTTGTGTGTAAGTGGATGCTGCGTGAGATACTGTAGCCATGGTGACAGCAGCTTAAATCCCGTGTAGAGATGGAGACAAGGGTGTACTATTAGGGAAATGGTAAGGAGACTTCACTCAATATTGAACACGCACCTAGCATGCTTACCAGGACAACTTACAGGAGAAGCGAATAATAGAGAGTTTGCGTTTGTTGGCAGGATTACGTGTTGTGTTCATGATCCAGAATTTAAAGGTCCTATGCTTCATGTTGCCTACACTGACAGTAAAGACAAAGGGAAAGAGGGATATTGTACATTGTGCCACAACCCAATTACACAATGGAGATAATTTGTCAATCAAGCCCACAGTTAGCTTTGCCCATTAGCCTTTTGGCTTCTTCTTTGTGGCTCCATTAGTGTGTGTTGCGCCTCCGGGTCGGAGCAGGGAAGGTTGCAATTGTGGTTTTCTGGCCAGAGAGACCGGGGGGAGATGAAAGACCCCCACAATCAAGCCATTAACACTTGTATTACCCCCAGAGGGACTACGCAAACGATTTATTGTGGTAAACAAGTTACTTAGAACTGCTTTAAATGGAATGTACATTGCTGTAATAGCGAATCCTCGAATATGTTAGCTTATTCTTTGCCAGTGATTGCCACCAGATGCTAAAACTTATATCTTTAAGTTCTGTCTAACTGACAACTATTGTGCCACAAAAACTTTATTATTCCCACCAGCTTTAGACACTAGAGAAAATAATGTGTGCGAACAGAGAAGATGTTAAACATTGTGCCAGTTGTTTTATGCAGATGAAGCCCAGTAACCTTAAAGATATGGTAGCTGGGTCATAAAGTAGACTATAAAATAGAACAAAACATCTGCAATATAACAGTTCAGGCCTGACCTGCATGCAAATGCGGTGGGCTCTTATGATGTGACGCAAATGCAATCTATTGGCATCAAGTAAACATTTCATCCCCAATGTTAATGTGTATGACTTTGACAAGGGCCTAATTGTGGCGTGTATACTTCTCTATGGCTTCTACAAAACTGCAGCTCTCGTTTGTGTTATCATCGCAAGGTTCTCTATCCAAGAGGGTCCAAAGAATGAGCAGTGGTACGCAAATACAAGGAAAGTAGATCAGTGCTAAATAACATGAGATTCTTTCAAAGGGTTGAATTGAAACACAAGAAGAGGAATATTGTGAGCTAAAAATACAACTGGATGGAATAAAGTCTTACTGAGCCTTAGCCTAGTTAGAGAGATATCTGTAAGTCCTCTGGTCTGTGGAGATTTGCTTAAAGTGAAGATATGGGGAAGGTAAGATGGCTCAGAGGATTCAGGCTCGACTGAACGCTGGCTTATGTCTAATAATCAGCAGGGAGGGGCGCAGCGTGGGCCCTCGGAATGGGAGCCGGTAGAGGATAAACAGAGCTGAGGAATGACTCAAGGCGAAGGAAAGAAGGAAATGCAAGGATGAGATTCAACGGCAGTGAAGAAAGATGGAAAACCATGCCGTCGCTAATTTGTACCAGATGCTGTCGGTCATAAAGCACTGTCATTCATGATACTTGCGGTCGTAATCGCTAACGGCACCCTTAACCATTAGCCCATACATGCCACTTACCACATCAGGCCTAATCCAAATCATCAAACTCTCTGCGGCCATCGCCCATTTGCTGTTTAATGCCTCTCTGTATTGGTGTTGTCAAAGCAAGAGCATGAATTAGAGCCCGCAGGTTCCGTTTTGACTGTGTGTGTGTGTTGCCTGTTCACACCGCAAGGTCAACTCCCTTTTATTCCATCAGTAGTGAATTATCCATGCCACTCCAGCAATAGCGGGTCGGAGCGGCACACTTGTTTAACGGGCGCGGAGCCGGGGTGGAGGGAGGAGGGTGGACGAGAGAGAGGTCGAGGTCACCAAACCGCTGCCACTGCCGAGCGACGCCACGGCAGCGGTTTAGCGCCGGCCCAATGAGTGATTACCTCCGAGCTCTAGTCATAATTCAGAGTGACCTCAATCTGCCAGCCGCGCGGTGATGTGATGGATCTGCACACAGTTTGGGTGTCGGGTCCTCGCATGTCAAACACTGGCACATAATGATAGGCCTATCTGTTGCTCGCGACAAAAGAAAAAAGACAAGCAGATAGGAATGTCAAGTGAGGAGCGCTGTCACCTTAAGCTCGCAGGTACCGCTCGCCAAACAAACGATACAATTGATATTTCATGGGATTTGTCATATTTTTGAGATTTCCGGAGCAGTTGAGCACTGAGCAGTTTTCATTAAGCGTCTGATTTATTAAAAAGCATTTTGGTTTACTCTTCTCTCACCTCGCCACATGCCTCTTTCAGTCTGGGACATTTTCAAGTTCCTTCTTGATTAAATGAATTAAGAAGAAACTTCAAAACTGAGCACTGGAGAGAAACCTTTTCTTTTCATGATTGTTACATCCCTGGCTGTAACATTTGACCTTTTATTTATTTTAAACTCTTAACCCCCACCTGAACCGAGCACATTTGCTCCAGTTTGGCTTTACCCCAATCTAAAAGCTTCTTGAGAAAAGTGTTGAATTAGCGGCAAAAATTAGACGAAAACAAGGATGAAAACGCAACAAAAAAGACAAAAAAGAGCAACATACAGGTGAAACTCGGAAAATTTTTATATCGTGAAAAAGTTAATTTATTTCTGTAATTTAATTTAAAATGTGAAACTAATATATGATATAGACTTTACATGCAAAGTGACATATGTCAAGTCTTTGTTGATGATTAGAATATTACCTGAAATCAATAAAAAATTATTTTAAACAGAGAAATGTGGGCCCTATAATCATGCATATGTACTTAGTACTTGGTTTGGGCCCCTTTTTGGGGACCTTACTGCTTTAATGCCGTTGCGTGGCATGGATGCTATCAGCCTGTGGCACTGCTGAGGTGTTATGGAAGACAAGGATGCTTCAACAAAAGGAATATGACATTTGAAGCCAATGTCCAGGATCCATCTGTGTGTGGTGGCTCTTGATGATACTAAACCAGACTAAGAGACCATTTAAAGTCTCAGGGATCCTTTGCAAGTGTTTTGGATTAATTAGCTAACAACAGGGTGACACTTTGAGCCGACAATATAGTCCCTTATATTCTAAGATTTTTAATTTGGGGTTTTTACAAGCCGTGAGCCAAAATAATCATGCAAAGTGAGATATATCAAGCCTTTATTTGTTATAATTTTGGCTAATTTTCTAAGTATGGCTCACAGCTTGTAAAAACCCCAAATAAAACATCTTAGAAAATTTCCATAATCATCCAAATTAAAGCACACAAAGGCTTGACATAATGTCACTTTGCATGTCATGAGTCTATATCATATATTTGTTTCACATTTTAAGTTGTATTACAGAATTAAATGAGCTTTTTCATGATATTGCTTTCAAATGAGGCTGTAACCTTATGGATTTGGGTAAAGCTGAACTGTAAAATATGCACCGGGTTAAGGCGGAGCTTAAACGGTTAAAACCACAAATATAGCATAGTGATTACATTCCCTAAGTACCATTAAACCCTGCCTACTTATTTTCTTCAGGGTTAACGAAATAGACATAAAAAACTGCCAATTTTTTAAATCTCTCATACCATGCACCTGGTATGCACCTCCCTTTGTTCACTCCAAGGATGTGTCCGGTTCCAAGTGGAAGGGCCTGCGGTACAAATCTTTGGTACAAATCTTCAGTGGCGACCCTCGACTAAAAAAAGAGAGCAGTCAGAATAAAGGGAAAAAAAGATGTGTGTGATCAAACCCGGGATAATTTGACAATAACAAGGAAGACTCACCTGGAATGTCTGCGACAAATCATAAGTGGTTAACCTCCCTCATAATGGCGCGTGTCAGTCTATTCGTCTTCCCTGGGCCTGATCAATCAAAGTCAGCGCGGCTCATGATTCCATAGACACGGCAGCTCGGGCGCTCTCTTCTCCCTGCGAGCGTAATTAGTGGATTCCCTGGGCGCTGATAAAGCCGCTGCTCTTTTCTCCTCTCCCTCTGACCTTCCCCAGTGAGCCTCCGAACACAGTGGGGCTCATCACACACTGAGCTAATACATATTTATCGCTCCACTGACAGACTGCGAGTGCGAGATTTATATGTCGCTCGACAAACAATTGCTAAGATGTCGTCGTTGTGGCTGTCGTCAACTAAAGCGGGGGATAAACCAAATAATCATTCAGCAAACGCATCAAACTCGTGGGTGAAGAAAGACGCAACATCACCTGCAGTTAACAAACAAAACTGGAAAAAAATGATGGCTACTTTTAACCTTTAATATAACATACTATATATTATTAATCATTTACATTTAAATAAACAAGAAACCATAGTCCTATTTCAAAAGTAATAAATCAACCCCAAATTCATTTTATTTATGATTATCATTAAAAGTTATATTTGTGTGAGTGTTTGGTCCAAGTCCTTAAAATTCTATTGTCAGCATTAGTGAATTTGTGATCATTGTTGGCCTCTATTGACTGGAGCACTGCTGCCTTATTAATATGCATGACATCGCTCATTATTATAATAATAATTATTATTATTATTATGCATGATGTCATCAAAAGCATCCATCCATCCATCCATCTTCTTCCACTTGTCCGTTGCCGGGTCGTGGGGGCAGCTGTTGGAGCTGCCCAAAACACATTGCACCAGCCCCTATGGCTCCTCCTGGAGGTGGTGGGTCCACAGAAGGACGGCCTCATGGTTCTAACCGGGCCTGTTGGTCTCTCATAAGGAGCTTCTGAACCGCTCTTTGTCTGACCCGTCACCTAGGAGGACCTGTTTGCCATGGAAGACCCTACCAGGGACACGAAGTCCCCGACAACAGAGCTCCAGGATCATTCGGGCGCTCAAACCCCTCCACCACTTTAAGGTGGCGGTTCCAGGAGGGGCAATATCCGTATTGGAACAGGGTGAAATAGGGAACGTTTGGTCTTTCAACTCACTGAAACTGATATTGTTACTGTTATTTAATGCTTGAGATGAAAAATTAACTGCAGGCAAAATTGTTGTCTGGGCTATCTTGGCCATCAGTCATTTGCATCAACCGGATTCTCTTCACAAACAAACGAATGGTGAGGCCGAACCCGAGGTAAAAGTGTGTTTATTTCATGACAGTTTATGGTTACATAATACAAGGGACGTTTAGTGGCCACTAGATGCATACCAGACCCCCCCAAAAAAGCAGAAAACGAATGTATAGCGCTTAGCTTAGTAATTATTTATTATCCAAAGAAAATCTCAGGTGGTCTGTAAAGGCAAATGATTTTTCACATAAATGTGGTCAATCACGGATCCCTAATTTGATGGCTATAGGAAAAATACATTGATTTCTCAAAGTTGACGGCTTGCTGTGCTCATGTCAGGATCAAAAGTTGTTTCTTTCTCTCACGTCTGATTCTGTGGTTTGTCAGAAGCAACAAAATACTGTTATGCTGCATGGGCTGGGTAAATACATTTGCAAGGCTAGTGTTTTGAACATACTGCCATTTACTGTTTATAAGCCATTATTAAACTCTTACTTTCACCTTATGTATTGCCCAATGTCAAAAAAATCTGCTGAATATTTTGACATTTATGGCAAATTTCATTCTAATGTTGTGCAGCTCAAGTTTCGATTGACTTCTTCTAAACTCGGAGCAGACAGATGCAGGACCGAGCTGCCACCCTTCATTGCCTTAAACCCTCTTGATGTGCGTCTGTCAAGAGCTCCTTATCAATCAAAAACCTGCTCTTCGCCGCAAATATTTTCCCGGAGACGCTCCTGATCAAAGACACCCAGAAAGAGGATGTGGCGCGGCCAGGAGCATTGGGATTCAGGGCCGTCTCCCCCTTGCACCATGACATGTATGTGTTTGCACGGAGCAAATCCGAGCTCACTGTACAGGGAGGGGCAGAGGAGGAGAGGGGATGTGGCGGGATTAAGCCCCTCACCCTCCGCTCACAGCTCTGGTCCAGTCAGACTCGGGGGCGGCCATCTTTCATCTCACTCTGGCCCTTTAATGCCTTAAGTGGGCAAACCCTTCACATCTGCTTCCTCTCCCCGGGACATGGCCTGGGGAGAGATACCCAGCGTGCCACGGGACTGCTTAAAGGGCATCATCAGGACATACAGTCTCCCCAGTGCTTAAGTCAGAACAGAGTCTATTCTCAGTCATCCAGATGGCTCATCCTATATTGTATCCAGATCATTTCAAGTTGATCCTGTTGTGGATTTTTTTGCTCTAATTATTGCTATACATTTGTAATGAAAATATCCTGTATACATACGGTCTTAAAACCAATTACCAGCCCAACCATGTAGTAGTAGTAGTTTAGTTGTATTTCAAGCACACAATGAAAAAGTGTACAGTACGTGCAACATAAGACAATAATCGAAAGAAGACTGATAGTTAAACAAAGAAAATTCACCGCTGCTTGAAAAGGAGTGGGATGAAGTTTAACACTTATTAATTCCCACCCCCTCTTTCAAAGTCTTAATACAATAGTTTACTTCCTTTGGTTTTATCCACTTTCCTACAAAACACAAGCACATATATCTTCATACATTTATACAATATGTTAGCAACTACATTTCCGGCTACACCAACTCACTTTCCTTCTTTTGATAACATTAAAATCTTTTCCTGAACTGTTTTATATTTGGACATTCCTTGAGCTGCTATTCAACAGTTTCACCCCTTGTACGGAAACACAAAAACATTTCTTCCTACTGTGCACCATTGGTAGTATGAAATTTAGTTTTCCTCTCAACACATACCTCCTTCCCTCTGAGTAAATAACTTTTGTACATTTTGAGGTAAATCACTACGCTTTGCCCAATATGGAATTTGCTATTTATTTAGTCATTTGGACTCCATAAAAAATATATTAGAATGTTTTTATATGAGTCTAAATGACTAACATTACTAACATTTTAAGATCTGGTGGATTTACAGACTGTGCAAATTCCATATAGGGCAACCATCAGAATAGGTGTTATTGCCATTGTAAGATACATTCACAAAGTAAAGATTGTTTTTCTCGAAGCAATTGTGCAACATGAAACATAAATAAATGATACAGGCTATGAAAAAGATATAGTGACTCTACATACAGTGGCGTGAATGGTGGACTTAGAAATGTGTACAAAGAGCTGCAGATGTGAGGCGAATAACCACGTAGTATAAGCGCAAATGGCAGGTAACAGGTCATTTGCTGTTCATGAGTCTGATGGCAGAGCGGGGGAAAGTGTTTCATGTGGATGTGGGTGTATACGATGGGAGTCAGGCAGACTCATAACTTTTTCCTTTTTTACCACTTGAATTGCCTTGCGTATGAATCGTGCTCTACAAATACACTCGCCTTTACCATTTAAAAGATGGGATATGTTGCGTTGAAGTCTTAACCTGAGCCGAGCACATTTTCTCCAGAATAGCGGCAAAGACGAGGATAAAAATACAACCAAAAAAGTGACCAAAATAAAAGCAACAAAAGAGCGACAAAAACACAAAAACATGCTTAAAAAGTGTTGAAAAAATAAATTAAAAAAATAGGTCACAAAAGAGCAACAGACACGCGCCGGAAAATAAAAAATTGAAAGCGACAAAAACATGACAAAAAAGTGACGAAAACGAGACGAAAACATGACAAAAAAAGCATCAAGCAAGCGATTAAGAAAGCAAAACAAAAACAAAAAGACGAAAAAAAGAGACGAAAACACAACAAAAATGTGACAAAAAGTTACGATCAGTTTTGTAGGTCTTAGTTTTAAAATGAGGCGTTACACTGGCCTATAGGCTTTTAGATTTGGGTAAAGATGAATTGGAGAAAGTGAGCTTGGTTAAGGCGGGGGGGTAGGAGGCTAATTGCCATGGCAACAATCCTCATTTTACACTTTATACATTTGTCAAATTCCTATACTGACTCTACTGCAACAATGTTATGCCACCACAACTATCAACATCCACGACTAACGCCACAAACAACAACTTTTGTACTTCCAGGTTGCAACATCTACCGTATTAGTCCCACTGCCGCGAGACAGCGTAAAGGGCGTCTCCAGGGCAAGCAAATGGAACACAGATCATTGTGTAGATCGAATCGAGACAGAGAGGAGAAGAAATCACAATTCAAGGGCCAACAAAAAATCAATGTTCTAATGCAAAGATTGTAGCTAATGCTAGCAGAAGCACTCACCACAGACGCATTTCACAGTTCACTCACCCAGACACACTCATTGTACTTACTAGCTGCGAACAAATAAATGTAAATAGCTCTGTAAATAAACACTTTATCTACGCCAAGGAGAAATAAGCCCCCCGCCGCTTCTGATTAAGACGACCAAAGTGATATATCTGGCACTTAGGGCTGCTATTTACCTCATAAACACGACGCCACCCACTGAAATATCACAAACTAGCATGCCACGGTTTTCACAACACCTTCCCCATGGCGTAAATGTAGCTTATGATTTTGGACTTTTTTACCGCTTCCTTCACAGCGGGTTCTGATGTCTTGGGAGTTTTTTGGCAGGCGCTATGGGCAAAATATTTAAAGTATGGTGTGATAATGTTAGGCATGTGTTAATAAATACAAAATTTTCTTTTTCTTTGATTTTATTGTCACGTTAGTACTGGATTAGAGTAGTGTAAAAGAGCCAAGAGTTCCAACTTGAGCATGCTTCTTTTTTTTTTTACATGAGGCCTGACAGCTGACTAATCTGTGAAATGTTTGCTAGTACAACTTAAAACAAAAACTCACCGTGACTTAAATGTGCAAAAGGTCATTTTAGTCATGATTTTCTTCATTTTGTTACATTATAGTCTTGTTTTGACACAGTTTGAACATATTTTTCATATCTAATGAAGTGTATCGTGTTGAAATGGGTTTGTAAAATAATGCAATATTGCCTCCGAGACATTGATTGTATTGTTGTACAGCGTTATGTGACGTTGTAAGTCCAGTACTTTCTTGATGTGTAGGCTATTGCATATGGCTGCTTGTCTGTGCATCTGCAGCAATATCCCCGATTTTCCGTGACATCGGTAAAACAGTACTTCAGAATTCAAAACCATGGAGCCGAGATGAGTGGTGCTGTCAAAGTAAGGCTTGTGGAACGATGTTATCAAATCTCTATGTCCGTGAATGACGGAGATGAACATGCTACCTTCACTGCACTGGGACTTTCCGAAATCCAATTATTCTGAGGGACACGATGTTTGTTATTTGGATCCTGATCCTTTTAGTAGAAAGTATTGCCGAATTTACTGAAAATACAATTTCATTTGGGAGGATAAGTCCTTCCTTCAATTCCTTTATGCTTCCCACACGCGCACCCACACACTGCGCTTGACTGTATCCTGCCTGAAAAAACGCTGCTGCACTTTGGCTCACTACAACTCCAAGGCGATTGTTCCTTCTTCGCGCAGTGTGAAGCGGCAACACGGAGCACAGGAGTAAGTCGTATTTTTAGCGATCCACCCACAAACCCGCATTGATATGTATAGGAGACGCCGAGGAAACTGACTTCTGACTTGCAGCCATCTCGCGCTAATGTATGTGTGCGCACGTAAAGTCTGGGAGCAGGTGCATCTGTGTCTATAATTACACGGTTTGAGCGCCTTCCAATTTGAGCTTTCCTCGAAAAGTACATTAAGCAGAGGAGGCCAAAAGGGTGCGCGCCGCTTAGAAGGGAGGCGACACTTAAATTGGACTTTTCATACGCTTAAACATTATTTGGCATTAGAAAAAGTTTGCATTGCCAGGTTTTCGGCACTATTTGTACTAAAGATTATGGAAGCATATTGCCGGAGCTGCTTGATACAAACAGAATATTACAGGGAAAGTATAGAGATGGGTGGAAAGAGGGGAGGCTGACAGACAGAAGGCCTGCACTGTCTGAGAGCCGTCTGTGAGACCAGCCCATCTGCGCATTCATTATCACAAGCGGGATTTCATTATTGTGCCGCGTGGCAACAAGAACTCCGCGGTCTGGCCTTTGTTTTTCATATGAACTACTGAGCACAGTCCCCTTCGGAGCAGCAAAATGAGCTGTGACGCTCATATGAAGCAAATGAGTCAATTATTGGTTTAGTTTCGAAAAGGCTTTTCTACTTTTCTTTGCTTGGCGCCCCATCTGCAGCGTTGATGTCAAAGTGGACAAAGAAAGGGATCAGCGGCGCACCTGGGCGACACGTGACGCACCCAGGGACCAGGGTTTGTGTAGGTGGATGTGCAGACGCTCTTTTGGCAACATAAATGTTTCAAAATACTAGGTACATCGTGGGGAAGCTGCAAAGGGCATAATTGCTGTTCTGTTCGGAAGAAAATGCATTAAAAGGGCAAGATGAGGGCACAAGTGACAAGAAACAGGATGTTAATTTCTCTGTGACCAATCTTGCTTTTATTTAAAAAAAAATAATAATTCAATCACCTTTGAAGGGTATTTCTCTCTGTGTGAAATGTTGTACACTGATTTTCTTTGCGTTTTAATGCCGTCTCGCTGGTGTACCTTTTTCGTGTGTGAATTGAGGCCTACAATTGAACTTCCCTCGCTTAGCTCATGCCAATCTTCATTTTGCACACAACACCTTATGTCCTCTTGTTCTCTTTTTTGCAGGTTTGTTCCACCGAGCCATCATCCAGAGCGGTTCGGCCTTGTCCAGCTGGGCCGTGAACTACCAGCCGGTCAAATACACCCGTCTGCTCGCCGAGAAGGTGGGCTGCAACGTCCTGGACACCCTGGACATGGTGGATTGCCTTCGGAAAAAGAGCTCCCGGGAACTGGTGGAGCAGGACATCCAACCGGCCCGGTACCACGTGGCCTTCGGGCCGGTGATCGACGGAGACGTGATTCCGGACGATCCCGAAATTCTGATGGAGCAGGGGGAATTCCTCAACTACGATATCATGCTTGGCGTCAACCAGGGGGAGGGGCTGCGGTTTGTGGAGAATGTGGTGGATTCTGAAGACGGCGTCTCCGGGAATGATTTCGACTTTTCCGTGTCGGATTTTGTGGACAGCCTATACGGATATCCAGAAGGCAAGGATACACTTAGAGAGACGATCAAGTTCATGTATACGGATTGGGCCGACAGGGACAACCCAGAAACAAGGCGCAAAACTCTGGTGGCACTATTCACCGATCACCAGTGGGTAGAGCCGTCAGTGGTAACCGCAGACCTACATGCCAGATACGGATCGCCCACATACTTCTACGCCTTTTACCACCATTGCCAGAGTCTGATGAAGCCGGCCTGGTCGGACGCGGCGCACGGCGACGAGGTGCCCTATGTGTTCGGGATCCCAATGATCGGACCCACTGACCTGTTCCCCTGCAATTTCTCCAAAAACGACGTGATGCTGAGCGCTGTGGTCATGACCTACTGGACCAACTTTGCCAAGACTGGGTGAGTGTTTTAGCTAAGAAACAAATTGCATATGTGTCTTTGTTGAATAAGGGGGAAAGAAACATCTCAGTACTGCAAACATACTGTTGTACATGATCAGGATTTTGACATTTGCTGCCCACGACATTTTATCCCTTCTACCATGAGCAAAACAGTTCAGAATTACTGAAGAGAGAAGAGACATTTGCCCAAACCTTAACAGAGGTATCGCTAAATCTATATTTAAAATGCAGGTCAACTTCAGCTTTATATTAGTTTTGCTAAGTTTTTCAACATTTGACGAGCTTTCCTCACATTTTATCTTGATACAAAATCACCGCTAACTAATTTGCTTTTGAAATTGGTCAAACAACTCCACCGATAAATGAGTAAACCCTTTAATGAGACCATTTAAAAGCTGAAGTCAAACTCTTATCGCAGTGCTATTAACAAGACCGGGGCACTAGGGCGGCACGGTAGTAGAGTGGTTAGCACTTGTTTTCACAGCTAGAAGGTCCCGGGTTCAATTCCCACCTGGACGGGGCCTTTCTGTGTGGAGTTTGCATGTTCTCCCCGTGTCTGCGTAGGTTTCCTCCGGGTACTCCGGTTTCCCCTACCACTAAAAACATGTACAATAGGCCAGGATGAATGTGAGTGTGTTTGAGAGTGCGCATGGGGGACGACGGATGGAAATTAGCCCAAGGCTACAATCCGGTGTGGCTTGTTTACATGCATAAGACATGCACTGTCCCGACCAAATAAACCAATAAATAAAAATAAAATAATAAACTATAGAGCAGCGGCTTCAGGGATCAGAGATTGTATAGGATGGGGGAAAGGCATTTCTCAATGTTTTTTTGTTTTTTTTCAAAGGTGTTTTTTTTCCTTTTTTGCCTCGACCCAAGCGTCTGAGACATATTGAATGCGAGGAAGATTAAATGTGTGTCTTGCTGCTTTGTTTGGGTTCAGTATTTGTCCACGGCTGCCCTGGTCTTGTGTCCCTGTGTATATGTGCGCGCCTTTGCCTGGAAATGCTATCTATGCTCTATTATAGCAGGCCTCAGAAGACATACAGACTTATCAGCGAGACATATCAAAGTCTTGCCCCCGGCGCTATCGATTCCCCCTGCCTGGACCAGTCGATCACGGGTGCTCCGGGTGACTCCTACTCCCCACCAATTTCAACCCCCCCCCCACCCATTACAAAGCACAGCCCATTCTGTATGACTACAAGTAATCATTTCTAACAACCGGAATATAATTTGACAATCATGTTAGTGGAGAGGCTATTGATCTTATTCAATAACAGGAGGCCGTTTAGAACCCTGTCTAGTATTTTATCTCTCTCTACATCATGTGCTGTCCAATGAGGTGGCATTTCCTTTCCATTCAGTCGTCTCTTACCTGATAGGCTAAAGCCTGCAGCATCTGGCTCTGCTGCTGCTGCTGCTGCTGCATCCTTGAACGGCTAATAGCGCATCAGTGCAGATGGAGGGATGTTTGGATGGTTTGGGGTCCTGAAGCAAAAGCACACAGAGGTCTATCAGTGATGCTTGGACTAAACAGCTGTCTCCTCTGCCTCACAGCCATCTTGTGATGCTGTGGGCCCATACCAAGCTGCAATTTGTAGATACAGAGCAGACTTATTAGATGTCTTTTCAGGAATATTAGCTGACATTCTTGTAAGTGGCTGTGGTAAATTATAATGAGAAAAGTTTAAGCCCCGGAGGTAACTTTTTATAGATGATAGCTGTGTAAATGAAATAGTGACACATTGGTGCTTCTCAAAAATCGTAACCTACTATTTCTGTTCAAAGTAAATTAATTTACTCCATGCACACCGAGTTTTCATTTGCATTCATTTGAGTCTACGCATTTGACTGTAACCTAATGGCACGGTGGGGTTGAAAATAAATTCATGACTTTGCAAACAAAATGCTTTTGAATCAATCAAATCAAAGTGCTGTAGAATGGGTGAAATAACACCACATAAGAAACGTCACTAAATAAATAAATACAACTTTTTTTTTTTAATCCATCAGCCAAAAGCTTTATTAAATAACAACGTTTTCAACTGCTCTGTAAAAGAGTCCACGGAGTCGGATATTGCATTTTGTTTTGCACCATGGTGCAGATTTAATTGAGAGATCAGTGTTTGTCTTTATGAGCTAAAGGTGGGCTCTGCAGCTGTACCAGTTGAGAATCACTGGGTTAGATCATGTGGTTCACCACCTAATCTGGAGTCTGCTGGTCCACCCTGTGTTATATATTATGGGCTTACTGCCACGCATGTTTGTTTTTTTCCCCCTAGGATATCAGCTAGTGTGCGAAACTGAACCTTTAAAAAAAATGCATTTAAGTGAAGAACTGGCGCCACCCATCGTTTATCTGTCGTATACTTTAGCTCCCCCATTTTAATGAGCATCCGGTGACATTGAGATGAGGGATTTACTGCACTCTCTCGCGCTGCAGTGAGGGGAAGTCAAGTGAAAAAAGTAAAGGGGATTTGTTGCATGAAATTTACTCCAAAAGGAGGTCAAAGATCCAAATAAACAAAAAATGCAAAGATAATTTTATTATTTGATGTATTTAATGCAAATGAAAACAACTTCACCTCTGATGCTAGGCTGCGAGTCTCATGATTTCTGAGTAAATGCTTCCATATACAATACCCGTCCAGACAAAAATATTACAGACATGCCACAATTAGGCCCTGAGATGGAGCTGGGATTAGATGCCAGGAAAATGAAAAGTAAGAGGGATCATTTCACTCCAGCCTTACCATCAACACCTATAAAGAGGGGGCTTGTCTAGTAGCATTCTCCTCTATAGAATCCCATCCTAATTTAGACATCACTGTGGGATATAGTGGACTAGATCTCCAGCTCAAATCAGGCTCAGAGAACATCCCTTTAATTAAGACCCAGTTGGATTCCCTCCGTCCAACGTCCAACTCTGCTCTGTGTAAGTGTAAAAAAAAAAAATCACCAGGCCAGCTGTCCGTAATGAATCAGCTGACCCAGATTGCAGCACCACTTCCTGCCCCGGACGATGCTTAAGTCGGTTGTAGAGACATGCGTGACACCATGTCGGGACACCGCAGCTTCATGTCAACAGTGTGTATCATAGCCTCGCTCGCCCCGCCCCTGCTACCAACCAAAGCTCTCCCTCTCTTGTCGTCTTTACGGGCCAAATCCCTTCCTGTTTTTTTCTCCCACCAGTGTCGCTCAAGCATAAAAGCATACAGAGAGAGTGCGCACTGTCAAATCTTCTTAGTGTGTTTACTCTATAAGGCCGTTCTTTTCCCGGGCGCAGCAAATGTTGTAGGATTGAGGCAGTTTCAAGTTATTTTTTCGGCTGCAACATTTTGTTTTACTATTGAGGAAAAATTGACTTCTGCTCCCTCGTCTCCGAAGTTTACAAATCCACATTTTCTGGCAGAAGTTCCGTTTTCTCTACTCTAAATATGTTTTCCATAACATGTGAAAGAGTCATACGTAACAGATGAAATCTCTGTTGGCTCTCAGACACCCGAGCATGTTACATTCTTACAACAAAAGTCCTCTTAGATTACATGAAAGTACACCGCCTGACCAAAAACCGCTACAAATGTCGCTACAAAAAAAGGTCACACGCTCTAATATTTTATTGGACCACCTTTAGCTGTGATTACAGCAAGCATTTGTTGTGGCATTATTTCAATGAGCTTCTGCAATGTCAAAAGATCCAATGTCCTCTCCAACACATCCCGATGATTCTCAGTGGGGTTAAGATCTGGACTCTGTGGTCAGGGCTGGCCTCAGCCAAACAGCCTCTGTGCTTACTCCTTGCTGAGCCTCTATGACCCGGCCCAGGATTAAAGCGGAAGAAAATTGATTGATGGATGGAGTATTAGTAAATGTTGTTCACAATCAAGGGCTAGCAAAGGAAAAGAAAGGGAGAGTTCAGCTGACTGAATCTGATCAGTCAGTTTAACCCAGATCAAGACTCTGCCTTATTCTTAGCTTTTTAATTGGTAAGGCCTCCTGAAGAAGACTAAATTACTTACCGGTGTTTCTCAATCACCACTGGTGGGGCGCAGGTTCCTCTGTGTCCTCTTTTTGATTAGTCCTCGTTTCGACCTATATCTTAGTCAAGATTTAGCCTGATTCAGCAAAAATGTTGTCCTGGTTTAAATCTAGGAGTCAATGTTTTTGCTTCAATGTGATACGGTCTGTAAAGTTTGAGAATCACAGACTTAGCCACTTAACTGCTTTAAAGTCTTCGCTACTCTTCAACAGTGCTCTCCAAAGTATTTTTTCAATGGCACTGCAAGGGGGACAGCTCAAAAACTTAAATGTCTTTAATGTACATTTCTGAGGAAAAACATATCCTTTTGAATAACGTGAATTCATATTGTTGAGGGTGTGGGTACCGCGGTCTGCTGGACTTTGAGAATAGCTTCTCCATATCATGTGTACTTTAAGAGCACGTTCTATTCTTTCACTAATGAGTATTTTATGATCTTAACAGAACCTTCAATTATGTATATGTTACCTTTTAATCTCTAAAAAGGGTTTGAAAATCCTAAAACTTTTCAGAAAAAGCTTTAATAATGAGCAAAAGATCACTCATTATAAATAGTCTTTGCAGTATATTTTCCCATCAGCTCATTTCCTAGTTCTAGTAGCAGAGCCCCATGCTGCGAAGGGGCTTTACTAAGGTAGATAAAAAGACCGACCCATCATGTGTTTATTTCAATCTTCCTTCACTCTTCTCTTACAGCCCACATCATCCCCCTCTCCCTCATTACGCCACACCAAGTAGAAAGTCTAGTGTAACCCATTCACGCATACGCTAACATATGCAGTATTGATTGGGCTCTCCTTTCACTCGCCGACTTAAACGTATGTAGATAGTGAAAACAGTGTGTGTCTGTAGCCTTGTACTTTGATTTATATCCCTGTTGGGCGATTTTTGCAGTTCCTCCTACTTGACAATCGAAAGGCCCTTTCGATTGTCAATCGTCTGACCTCATTTGCAAACTGCCTCGGCCTTTTTTGCACAGCTGTCAAGTAAAAGCTACATCATCCATTCTGAAAATGTTGCATGCATGTGGGAAATGTTTTTCACAATATCAGTTAATAAATGCCTGTTAATTATTGCCTGATAAAAGAAGCACACCTATAAAAGTGCACTGCTACAAAAAGAAAAATATATATATACTACTTCATTGAGGCCATTTCACCTTCACTTTCACTTTCAAGCCTCATTGCTCAGAAGATTCTCCTGGATGGCTAAGAGCTTACACCAACATTTCCATCGTTAATACAGTTTTCCAACTTTCTGAATATGGATTGTATAGTTATTCACCCTGAGCCTCTCCTGAACAGCTTATTGTCATCAGCCTCTTTCATTAGGACCTGTCCACTCTGGATCAGAAACACATTCAATGGTTGCCTTTGTAAAAGCATAGCCACCGTGCTTACTCCATTAAATAGGCACTTACTTGATAGGAGATTTGTAGCCAATATCCTGATTTGCATTAGAGAAGGTAAGGGAGTGGTGTGGCTTGTTAAGGGGCCTAGACACCATTGATTGGTGTCCATGCTGCGTGCTGAATGTAATGAGAGGAAAAGCAGTGGGGGATTATGTAGTCATGCAAATGCACTTGGGAAAAGAAGAAGTGCATTTGCATGACTACATAATTCAACAGCAGAGAAAAATCCAAATGAAAAATATCTGGTATGAAGTTTTGTGTTGAACATCTCCAAGTTTATTTTCCCACCCACAATCTACCCCAAAATAGCGTATGTCATAAAGAGGCAAATACATCTTACGGCTTTGAATTATTATTGGATGTTATGGGCTAGTGTAGTTACTCCAAAATAAATAAAGGTTGCTCAGGCTAATAACTTAATAACTGAAGTTGAAGTATTTGCTTTTGAAAATTAACCACTTGTATGGATATAGACATAATAAATAGTCAACTCCTCCTGCTCACTCCTCCCCGTTTACCTTAATGCAAACAATCGTTGGCATTACCCTGCTCCAATCGAGCATGTTCCTAAAGAGGGCAAAAGGGCGGGATAGACTACTGATAATGCTAATGGCCTTTCCATCAAAGTCAGGCCCTCATTAATATACAATAATTCTAAAATGCTTTTTTTTACCTAACCCAGAGTTATCACAAGAGCAATATATAGCTGTACAAAGTTTACCATTATTGGAATCCAGGCTTTACAGTGGTTTAAAACGTGTGTAAAGATCAATGCTTTCTAGTGCAAAACTAGTTTTTTCTGCTGCCACTAGATGGAGGTACTGCAGCAATGGCGGCCAATGGCAGCCCCTGCATGGTGGTCACGAAACAGTGCTACCCGCTATTGGTATGGACATACGGTGAACAAATCTTCTTCCTTGTGAGTAAGTGGCATTGACAGTATAGCACACTGCCACCAACTGCTCAGGAGTTTGACTCATCAGATTTTTTAAATGGGCCAAAACCATAGACTTATATTTACTGTCATTGCTGATTCCTCCCCCATTTCCATTCGAGAGAGAATCCACGATGGCAGCTCAGTCTTCTCCCACAGAGAATGTTCCGAAAAAGGACAAAAAGGCAGGAAACTCTGCAGCAACAAGCCTCCACCAGTGGGCGAGGAACACGCTTCTCTGTAGTCCTTATGGCGGGGAGCTGACATTGCTGTAATACCACCCCCTTGTGGCCAGGGGCGACTCCAAGAGACACTTGGGAGCATTGATTCTAATGAGACTTCCGACCTCCCAAGAACGGCTTAAATGATTGTGACAACGCTGGGGTAGGTGAAATATTTTTAACCACGCTGGTTTTGTTTATCAGCCCGAAAAGAGGAAGCCTTGTCAGGGCATTGACTGGGTCCAGAGCCTGCCAATTGAGCTCTGGAGCTCTGTGGAGGCTCTGCCCGCCCCGCAAGCACAGAGCTTCCCACCTTTTTGTCCTTTTAAGGAACAGGCTTTGTAGGAGGAGTCTGAGCAGCCATGTAAGTTTCACAGATGACTCGAGACCTTTTCTATGAATAGAGCTGAATAGGTATTAATCTATCTCTAATTATTATATCTATGGCCTCCACACAGTGCTCCAGGGCCTGTCAATTAAAGCCCAAAGTTAAGACTTTAAAAATAAATATAAAACCAGCGTGGTTAAGAATATTATACTCTTCTCAGCATTGTCAAGGGAATCAACTGTATTTTTAGAAACAATAAAAGTCGTTAGAGCCTGGTTTTATGCTGTTTTTGAGACGTGTAAAGTTCCTATTGGTTTCCATGCATTATTGAAGTAAATATTCTTAGTTACTGACCACCGCTGATATAACAAAAACATATTAGACAGATAAACAATGTAAGCGAATGAACATTAGAATCGAACTAAATGAAATTGCTTATTAGACAGTTAATCAAACTCTATAGCATTCCCAATTCGCAGCAGTCTGAGCAACATGTGGCATCACCGCTGCGCTGCCCCAGACGCACAGCATCACTTAGATCATTGAACTGAAGACTGCCATTACTGCTGCAGATCACATCACTCTTACCTCTACTCAGCGTGACACCGTATACAAGGGTAAAAGAGCAATGCCTCTCGATCCGCCTGCTCAGTGCTCAAAAGGCCCTCCAGCGTACCCCCTATCCTGGTGCCTCTCCGAGCGAATTTACAAACATTTGCACAGAATTTAATATTAAAAATGTATCCTGAACACAAGAGAATATTCTTAAATTGGTATTACGGGTGCTTTGCTTTATCAGGTGGGTATATTCAAACAACTGCAGGGCCTAAATTTGTTACGGGGGTTAAAAATAAATAAAAGTAAACGCTGCATATTTTAGCAGCGGTTAATGCATGTTCCGTGTTCTGAAAGGGAGAGAGGCTGCAAAGGATGCCAGTGAACCCTCGGTGTAGTGAAAATAGATTCTTGTCTCCTGCCTTGGGGCGCCTAAACGTGTCGCCTTAGATTCGGTGATGGCTAGATGTATGATCACTCAAGCACTTCAAATTACATCAGGATGGGAAAGGAAGAGGGAGGAGGACATGGGGAATTGGAAGGAAAGAAAGAAAAAGAAAGAAAGAAAATGATATTCATTCTCTTCGCCTTTATCTGTCTTTTATATCAGCTCTGGCGGACAGAGCTTGAATGGTTAATGAGCAGATACACCCTTGTACTGATACATGGGGAAACTGCATAATATTGGTCTAAAATCACCATCAGGGAAAGCGTTATGGTGTCCAATCAAAAATTAGTTGAGCTTGGTGGTTTTAAGGTGCAATATCCAGATGATTTGGAGTGACAATGTATTGCACTGACTGAACAGTTTGCTTTTTACTTTGTTAAACAATAACTACATATTAAAATAAACATGAAAGCAATACTTAATCAATGTTTGCATTACTTGCTTTGCTGAACTAGGGTTAGGCAATAGGAAATACGTCCTAAAACCAACAACCAAGTTTCATACAAGATTATATTTTAACTGTAGCATTACCACAGACTAGATAATTTACATTGAAAATGATGTGTAATTTCTATGTTCTGGTGGGCTGTATAATGTGCATAATTATGTCGTTAATATATTATTGCAATTTCTTAAAAAAACATTAGAGAATCAAATTAAATTGCCATTTATTTTCATATTGGGTCATGCTGTACGGTACCATCTCTGTAGGATAGTCATCACTTTGGCTCTCAGGCACTGTATATTTTTGGCTTGCATATCAGTATGACGCACAACTGAGGGTATTCATCCCTCTTCATGTGGAAGCATAGCCAGACTTGAATGGTCAGACGAGCGCAATGTCTCAAATTCATGTCTCCGACTCCCGCACCGATGGTGAATAAGACATCCAGACTCCTGCCCATTTTTCATCTATCATCTCGAACACCATTGTTTTTTTCTCGAACACTGCGTTTTAGTAAATTTAAACAATAAATCCTAATTGTGTCAAATTTAGATAAGAAAAGAAAACAAAATCAGAGTGAAACAAGGATAATTGACTGACTGGAAAAGTAATTTTGCTAAATATTATGACTTCATATCACTCATACTGTGATTGCGTTCATTTGCCGATATATTGTTTGTTTGTTTGTTTACTTTGTTTACTTTACTTGTGCCGCCACAGTTGCCAGCTTGGCCTTCATTTGCGCTGCAGCATTGAACCACATAGTCACGCCACAATATTATCTTCAAATTCAACGTTCGTATCTCCACCATGTTGAGATGGAACTAAAACCTGATGAGAAAAACAATAGAGAACGTGTAAAGTGAGAGACCTCTATTTCATTGACCGATGCCGTTTCAGTCCGTAATATCCAGATGTTCCAACAGTGTTATGTCGACACAGATTGCCTCGGTTCATCTTTCTGACTCTAACACTACATTAAAATAACCATAAAGGCCGTTTTGAGTGCCATAACACTAAAGATTTCCTTCAGCATCTGTGGAGGAGCACGGCCCAAACACGAGTAAATTACCTCTTGATAAAAAGATCAGCAGGTTACTCACAAATCCACTGCTTCCCTTCTGACAGATTTGAGATTACTCACACATACCCATTCAATCACACATACAAACATAAGGGAGCCCTTAACCACGGTCGGCGGCCCAAGGTCCTCAGGGGTCACGAGAGGTCACGGGGCTTTTTAGACATGCGGAGGAGTAGGCGTGGAGCAGCTATAGGCGGAGGTTTATAGCACCTCTGCCACACATCACCGGAAATCTGAAAGGCTATTAAAACGCCCGCTTTTATGGCCGTGATAATCCGTCTCCTCTGCCCCCTGCATGGGAGTCCAGCGACCGGGCGGATTAAGTGGGAGAGGCCTGACAGGCGCGAAGCTATCGGCTAATGCAGCGGACCAACAAACCTCACATTATGTTCATACAAGTCACTGTGATGTATGAGCCACATAAATCAAGCGTGCCTTCACAACTTACCGGCACTCTCGTAAAGTGCCCCCAACATCTTATGTATCCTTTGTGCCAGTCCCAAACCTGGATGATTGCAGAGGGTTATATCAGAAAGGGCATCTTATTTAGTGAACAAGTAAAAATATAATTCAGTATTTCACAACCTGGGGCACAGCAGTACTTTGTTTGAATTATGTATTTTTTGTCAGTTATTTTATGGTAGTCGTTATGATCTGAGGTTGGTGGAAATAGCCAAAATATTTACTCAAGTAAGAGTAATGTTAGTTTAAAATAATGTTCTCAAGTAGAAGTGAAAAGGAGTGACCCAAATTCTGATTCTGAAAGTACCCTATGCGTACTGAATATAGTAAGTCTGATTAGTTATACCTGATTTATTTACACACACACACAAAAAAGTGAGCATTTTAGTAATAAATGTCTCGTTTTGGCCACATAACGTTTTAACCTGGCGGGCCGCCACAGTCTGTTTGTGCCAGTCTAAAGCTTGGATAAATGGAGTCTGGATCGGACCAGCCATTCGTATTCAAAGAGTCTCTTCACAATATTTACATTCATTTTATGCCTGATTCCCAATTCTTTTGTAGTGCTGTTGTCTCATTTCAAAGTCTTCAGTCCATCAAAGATCAGGCGCCTGTTGATAACTTAGCATTTGCCTCTCTTTCCAGACTATTTAATCCTATTTTGTTCCCTGCCTATCTCAGATCATTGGAGTGTGACTGGGTTCACTACTGGCTTCATGGTCATTACTTTGTTTCAATGACTACTAAAAGAGGCATAGGGTGAGAACTAAATGTCTCATGAAGATGCACTGTCGTGATAGAGAATAACAAAAAAAAGCAGATTGGCAATCAGTAAAGCCAAGCTTGAATTTGATCAAACCAAACAGGCAAGTTGCGTGCAAAGTACTTTAAATATATTACCATTTATACCAATTACTTTTTATTGTATTTGCATTTTCTGTAAGACATTAGAAATGTGTATATTCATTATTGAGTTATTTGCTTAGTGAGTTTAGTCTTTACAAGCAAGTGAGCACTACTTTTATTTTAAAGTTTCATAATTAGAGTGCAAGAGCAAGTCTATTTTCTCGTGAATAACATCTCAGATATCTTTGATATACCAGCGCCCTGAGTGGGGATGAGGGTGTATCAAGATGAAGGACAAACAGAGGATGAGCTCTGTTATAATTGCACTTTCCAAAGGCACTCTCCTCTGGCCACTGTGCCATGCAATTAGAGCAGTTTGTGCACACTTACACCTGGATTAATCTGCTCATACAAGAGTTCACTGCCCTCTGCGCTCCCTACATTGCTCAGAAGGCCAACAGTCTCTGTGTCAACAACAAAACTTAACCAAGACGCCAAAATTAAAAGGTCTTGAAGTTACCAGATCATGGAGTAAAAGTGAGCTCTCCATAGAGGTAGGATACATGGAAGTGTTTTACAGGTGCTCGTCATATAATTAGAATATCATGAAAAGGTGCATTCACTTCTGTTATTCAACTTAAACTGTGAAACTAATATATGACAGACTCATTACATGCAAAGTGAGATATGTATAGCCTTTATTTGTTATAATTTGGATTATTTTGGATCAGCTTGTAAAAAAAACAAATTAAAAATCTCATAAAATAAGAAAATTTTGAAAATGGACTGTAAGCCATAATCAAAATTATAACAAATAAAGGCTTGACATATCAACTATATCATGTATTAGTTTCAACTTTTTCATGATATTTTAATTATATGACGAGCACCTGTATATCTGAAAAGAAGTTCAACCTGAACAGTATTGCAGTATAATGTTAAAAGAAAAGTAGAGTTTCAATTATGTTTTGCAGTAAAAGGATTGGATTTCAGAGTGTTTTTGCATTATTTTGAACAATACACAACTATAGATATAAATCTATAGAGTTTAGTGGATCATTTTCTAAATAATTGTTAAATTGTTCCATTGGTACTTTGAGTGAAATTAAAGATTCACGGGGTATGCGAGACAAAAACAAGTTGGGAACCACTGCCATAAATGTCCTGATTGGGGTTTCAAATACTTGGGTTTCTTGATACTGAGTCTTTATTCATTTTAAATAAAATTCATATCATGTATGCTTTAGGAATGCACTGAAGTTTCTGGTTTGAACATAGTTATGCCTAAATTGGGTGTAAACGTCCAGTTTAGGTCAATTTTTTCAGACCCAGTTTAGTCCCGGTTTAGATCTAATGCAGGACTGGTGGCACTTCTAGGGTCACATATTTTATGAGGTTGGACTTGTGTGGGAACATTTACAGTATATACATTACAACCCACCCTCGCTTTGCTGTAAAAATGACCAGACAATCACCAATAATTCTGGTCTCTTATACAGTCCAAACATAACTCAGCTCCTCCTACTGTTTGAAAATTGTCTAAAAATATTGAGCAAATGAAATAACACTACAAAATCTACAATGTGAGTGCTCAACCTGGTCTTGGATTACAAAGACATAGAGAAGTCAGTGCGTTCCATATTGTAATTCACAGCACTGAATCATCTTCTTGAGGAATTCTATCATTATTCCAGGGTTATCTTGGAGTATTGAGCATACGTAGGAGTTTTTGGCTGACGACCTCAAATTTTCTTTTTGAACTCGGCCCAGTGCACCTGCAGCTGCACTGTTGCTTTATTCAGACAGAAACAGCACAGCATTGACTTCTGGCTCAGTGGATCTGACTGGTTGCATCACGCTGCACCTCGAGATACAAAATACAAATATGGCGCGGTAACCTATTAGCCTGGACACTGCGAGTAGGAGACATGGAGCTGGGATCACACTCGAAGGCTTAGGGGAAGGACTTCAAAGCTGCTCGGAAAAGTTCAGCCGCTGCAGTGGTAGAAATTATTCAAAGGAATGCGGCCCTGTTTACTATCGACTTTGCAACAATTACCCAAGCATATGTGTGTGTAATTAGATAAGGCAGCCAGTTGTTCCCTAATGCGGCAAATCAAATTAACTAAAGATGCCACATTGATTTCTTTGTGTTCCCTAAATTATTCATCGGAACCAGCCAGGAACCAAAGAGCTTTCTCAACTTCTACATTCAACGTGTGCACCTATGTTACTTTGTAAATCGAACCATTTTCTTTTATTATAGACGCACTGAGTTGCGAAATGGTATAAACTTGCCTTGCCTACACACTTGCCTATTATTGGGGTGACAAATGGTGCTGCAGATAATGCTTTTTCATTTTATCATAGAAGTTGTATGCTTGGTTTGGTTTGTCAACTAATAGTCAAGCTATTAGCACTTTTCAGATGCTTCCAACCAGTTACACACACATACACTGAGAATTTTTTATAAGTTAGAAATTGGATGAAAGGCGAAACGTCCTAAATTGGACAGTGTAGATGACGTATATGATGGAAATCTCTTGTACGACTGAGAGTTTGTTTATGTGCCAATTTAATTAATTGGATATTTGTCAGAGAGTGTGCATGAACCAGATAACAATTACCAATTACTAAATTAGACATTGATCATTTCCAACGTTGACTACTGACGATCTGAGAAGACACCTGGTTTTGTGACCACATAACCAAACAATGTAACAAATAATGCATGGTGTAATATGAACTCTGTTATGTTGTATCCAATGGGCTAAGAACACGCCTCTCTTTGATCCTCATGGCCAGGAGCTGACATTCCTGCAATACCACCCCCTGGTGGCCGAGGGCGACTTCAAAAGACACTTTTTAAAACTGATTCCAATGGAGTTTTTACACCTTCCAAACACTGCTTAAAAGCCTGGCTCCAAAGAGTGTTTTTTTTTAATTGCTATGACCCATGTGACACAGGCAAGGTATCATGTTTTTAACCACACTGGTTTCTGTTCTGTAGAATTAAAAAGTTTAAGCCTAAGACTTTGACTTTGCCTCAGCCTGCCTCACGGCGGCCTTTTTGTCCATTTTTGGAACCTGCTCTGTAGGAGGAGACTAAGCAGCATCATGGATTCTCTCTTGAATGGAGTAATTCGTGTAAATGGGGAGCAGTGAGCACAAGACGTCTAACAATCAATTAAGATCCAAACGTAATTCGCTCAGAAAATGACACAAACTGACAAATAGGAGGAAGTGGGCAGGCAAAGTGTCTTTTTTAACACAGAGCTGGAAATGCTATGGTACAACAGCTTGCAGCCTGAATATACTCTTCACCATTGATGTCCCGTTCTCTGACATGTTGCACAAGCCGCCGACGCTGGAGATCAATACGACCTTACCTCTACCGGCCGCTCCTCTGGAACCTTAATTACTGATATTCCGCTACAAAGTCATCATAGTCCGCCTGTCGATATTCATTGGGGATCATTACGGTTCTAATAAAAGAGGTTATTTACGGGCCGCGCCGCTGACACCGGCGCTGGTCCAGAGATTGAGCCGCAGCGATCTCAATTTGCTTTAACTCTCTGTCCCCCTGCCTCGCTCGACCCCTCCCCTCTCCCTGGTTCTCTCTCACCTCTCCCAGAAACACTGACCTGAAAAAGAAAAATTGACAGCGGAAGAAAGAACAGAGAGAGGAGGGAGAAAAGTCTCTAGGATCTGTTTAGAGATATTTTGCTGCAATGTCAAGATTCCCTGTTGTCCGGGTAGTCTTCCAAACTATAGTGTAAAAGTAGTAAGATTTGCAGTTTTATCGCTGCTTATCAATTTTGCATTTTAAGAAAAGGTTACTATAAATAAATGTCTTGAGTTTCGTTCACTGCAGTATTTATCCTTTAAATAATTTAAGTGTAATTACTCACAAAAATAACAAGTCTACATTTACCGCTGTGTGAAGTTTAGAATTTTGTGCCTCTGTCGAAAAGGCATTTGCTGCTCGTGTACAAAAGATTGTTGGCGTGAGAGGAAACGGAAACGTTTTCTTTTTACCCAGTCGGTGTATTTGTTCATAGGCTTCATTTGATCCGGTCAATAACATTTGCACAACACTGTGTTTTAACTTGCAGTTCTTTACCCCCCCATTTTTTTATTTTATCTCCAGATAGATGGTACATGCAGAGATCAATCAGTGTTTTCAAGGCTGCAGACTGCTATCTATCAGCATCCTCCTACGAAAGCAATTGTGTCAGCGCTGCATAGTGAAAGGCTCAAACTCCTCGCACTTTACGGCAACAGTGACCCGGTGTACTTGTAGGGAGGGGAACATGTTCATTTGTTCAATAAATCTCTCTAGTGTAATTGAAATGGCTCTCTCTCTCTCTCGCTCATGTGGAAAGGTGGAATGGTGACCTCTGTAGACCTAAATGGGTACTGCGTCCTGCCGCTTTCTCTCACTCTCCTTCACCTCAACACACTGCTTTGTTTCTCTGCGTGGCAAACGCTCACACACTGTAGCTCCGCCTTGTCCCATCTTGATTAATATGGTCCACTTTGCATCAGTACGCTGGATGCCAAGCCACACTGCGCGGTCTTCCCCGAGCAATTAGCACAAGAGGGCACCACCAGCGTTGGATTAACAACAACAAGATGCCTCCTGACGTGCGCCCTACAGCCTGCTGACTTATTCATATGTGTTTACTTCTAAAGCCGCTATGCCCTGGATTTCGGCGGGTTGGTGTTAGGTGGGCTGCATCGGAGCTAAATTAAGAACAACATCTGGGGAGAGAGACAGGGAGAGGGACAGGCCGGCACATTATGCCCACCGGGAGGCAACTGCAAACAGGAGAGGACATGCAAGAGAATATCATTTTTTTTTTTTTTAGATGAAAATCTGCAGTTTGATGCAAGAAGACAAGTTACTTTAGGGCACAATAGCATGGGGAAAACATTGCCATTGCATAGTAGCCAAAAATGTATTTATGTGGTGAATTGAATCAGTAAGCTAAATCAGTACAAAGACTGTAAATTACCAAAGAGCATGCAGAAACAGGGCTGGTTACTAATATGTTATTACTGTGCTCTATCAAGCAAAGTGCGACCGCCAAATGTACTTTCCACTCTAGAGTATACAGTATCTGAATGAATTATTAAATATAGCGCAGTGTTCGTTGCAGTGGTGGGTTTACGTTTAGTGTTGTGGCTCACATTGAAGGTCAATATTATCTGCTGCCTCTTTTCAATTTTTTTTTGTCTTTTTTTTTTCAAGCTACACAAACTATTTTACTGTATCATCACTTCACTGGTACATTTGAATACTGTCCCTGTGTGAACTAATTTTAAAAAATGTGTCACCTTGAAACACTTCCACAAAACACTTTGGTGATTTAGATCGGCTGCTAAATGTATTCATTTATTTGTCTCTGCGGTCTCCATGTATTCTTTATTTCTCATTGGCTACTGGATTTAGCGCCTGTCTTTCTCCGACTCTTCTGAAAAAACCTTTCCTACAGCTGACGTTTTACTGCACTTTGTCAAGTCCAAAAGTAAACATTTAACATCTATTATTCACAAAATATTTCAATTTGATTACTTCTGTTTGCGCTTCTTCTCTAAACAACAAGACAATCCCTTTTTGCCATGTGTTTGTATTGAAATCTTTAGGAAGGTCAAGTTGTTGAGTTCCTGCCCCAACCAGTTCAAACTTTGCCACTGTTCGAGACATGTCATTCTCTCTTCCTTATTGCTGGGTTTCAGGTGATATCACAGCGCTCTAAAGGCCTATAATATTATATGGAGACATTTTTGGTCCTGTACAGAGAGATCATGGACCCAGTGACTGATATTAATGATCATTTTTGTAATTCATACATTTTCTTTTTAGATACGACTTGTGAAAGTGTAATGCAGTTAATAGGAAAAACTGGCTCCTGCCCCCCACTGGGTCCTGTGACATCATCGCATTCCAGGACCTGAAAACAACCAATAGGCCGTATAGAGGCCATATAATCTGGTGGCCACCATGTTAACTGAGTGAATAAATGTTGTACCTACTGAGACACAATACCAATCAAAGCTATTTCATGATCATGTAGCTATGACTAGCCCTTTACTTAACAACACACTGACAGTTTGTTAATAAGATGGCAATTAGTTATATGGAAACAGTACACATACCTGATTAATGTTAATGGTAATCATAACCCTTACCTTAATTTGTTGTAAAGCTTAAGTAGTGTCCCTTAGTCTTTTCTTGGTAATTATATGGAAACGAGGTTGCGAAATGCATTATCCCCATTATCACTACACTTACCATGCTATTTCCATCATATTAACATGTTATTTCTGTGCTGTAAAGGGAAGAGCAACCCGATAAAACAACGCTGACTCTCTCTTCCTTCTGCGTCTTTGCAGTGATCCAAACAAGCCGGTCCCCCAGGACACCAAGTTCATCCACACCAAGGCCAACCGCTTCGAGGAGGTGGCCTGGTCCAAGTACAACCCCCAGGATCAGCTGTACCTGCACATCGGCCTCAAGCCCCGCGTGCGCGACCACTACCGGGCGACCAAAGTGGCCTTCTGGAAACATCTCGTGCCCCATTTGTACAACCTCCACGACATGTTCCACTACACCTCCACCACCACCAAAGTGCCCCCACCCGAGACCACCCAAAACACGCGCTCCACCAAACCCAATGGCAAAAACTGGCCGTTCAACACCAAGCGTCCGCCGATGTCCCCGGCTTATAACAGTGAGGACAGCAGCTTAGGAGACAATGAGGAGACTGGACCTCTTGTGGTGGAGAATCCGCGGGATTACTCCACCGAACTTAGCGTGACCATCGCTGTGGGGGCCTCCCTCCTGTTTCTAAACGTCCTGGCCTTCGCGGCCCTCTATTACCGCAAGGACAAGCGCCGCCAGGACTCCGGACACGGTCAGCCCAGTCCGCCGCGGCAGACGACCTCAAACGACATCGGCCACCACGCGCCCGAGGAGGAGATCATGTCTTTGCAGATGAACCAGACCCATCATGAGTGCGACGCGGGCAATGCCAATGAGGGGTCGATCCGACTGGCCGCGCTGCCCGACTACACGCTGACCCTGAGGCGCTCTCCGGACGACATACCCCTCATGACGCCCAACACCATCACCATGATCCCCAACTCTCTGGTGGGCATGCCCAACCTGCACCCATACAACACCTTCACTACGGGCTTCAACTCCACTGGCCTGCCCCACTCGCACTCCACCACTCGGGTATAGCTTTAAGAAAGGCCTACCAACAAGAATGGACCAGAGGATTGTGTTTTATAAATATCACAGGGAAAGGCGGGGAGGGGGAGAATGGGGATGGGCAGAAGTCGGATTAAAAACTGATTTCTCTAGACTTTTACAACAAGGAGAGTCGATGAGAGCTCTCTGTGGATGTCAAGTTGTGCAGAGCTGCCAAAATCAAACTGCTTTTCTCTTTCACCGGATTTGAGGGGAGGAGGAAGACTGGATCGGGGCGGAGGACTTTCAGCAGTGTTCTTTTCTAATATAGTCATTTTAAAAAAGCCTTTTTAAGCAGACAAAGCAAATATCAATAGTTTGTTATGAATCCGTGTTCATAGCAAAAGAAAAAGAGAAGTGCTTTTTATTTCCCAGCCCTTCCTTCCCCTCCAGTGGGAGAGACACCCAGAACAATGGCCTCGGTGTCCACATACGCAAAGTGTTTTTTAAATTGCTTTCGTTTATGTTTTTCTTTCAATGCCTTACGAAGTGTGTTCTTTTTTCTGTCTTTCTTTCTAATTCCTGAGACAATTCCACTGGAGAGTTAAACGAACGAGACTTCGATATAGGAGACTGGACAAGGACGGACGTTTTCATTTGGGTAACGTTTATTCTGTTGTGAAGCGCACGACAGCCCTTATTTTTACACTGAAACGGTTTGTCTGAACTACTGTTGCCAGGGAGACCAGATGGCAAATAATACTATGTTACTGTGATTGTTTTGTTAAGAAAAAAAAAGTGCATCTTTGTTAGCCAATTTCTCTGTTAAGCTATCCGATCTCATCTCCACTGAGTGCACTACACATGCTGCTCCGAGCACCCATGTGTCTGTGTTCCTGAGAAAACCAGTGGCCAAGAAACATGAGACGCAGCGGTGAAAGCGAGAGTGCGAGTGTGAAAGTGTGTGAGTGCGTGTGTGTGTGAGAGCCACCTGTTCTTTGATTTTATTATTATGTTAAGGTTGTACAATGTGGTTGAAGGGGGGCTGGGAGGGACTTTCTCATGTTGTTGATTTGGGATCACAATAGTGTTTCTGCCGCGTCTCTGGGTGTCCGTGTTTGCAAAATAGCACCTTTGTTATTTTCAAAAGTTATATATGTCTAATTTTGCTTAAAGATAATGAAATAAATCAATTATTTTAAATGTAAGAAAAAAAATAGCTAAAGATTCAATCGAACTAACAGACATGATTCCATTGACTTTGTACAAGCAGACAGTGGCCTGTTTGCACTGAATAACTCCATCAGTGCACACCTGTATTTCTTTTAAATATATATACATATAAATATGGGCATACATACATATATGTATAGGGCTTCTATAGAGATATCACTAGCTGAAAATATGTCTGATATGTCTGATCTGCTCAGACACAAGTCTTTTTTTTCCCTGTATGGTAGTTTTACAAAACATCTCCAAGACCATTCCAGTAATCTTTGTATAAGCTCTATATGTATATTTATGTATAAAATATTTAATATTTATTTATGTATACCAGATGCATACATGCTGATTGTGCCATGTGCCAAATTAAAACTGTAAAAATGAAGAATATAAAGTTTCACTAAACTTTTGTCTTCTGAATCAAAGTTCTTTCTCTGACATGTTTTATTTTTCTGTTCGTTTTGTTGCCTTGAGTTTGTCTCCCTGCAGGAGCGCCTCTACCTCCCTCTCCACTCCTGGCCTCTTTGCTTGTTTCATTTTCCGTCTCGCACTGAAACCTCTGAGAAAGAAAGAAAAAACAGGCTAACAGCTTGGGGCCTATCTGCGTGCACAACTCCGGAGTTTACTGTAATTCATGCAAAGTAGCTCGGCAGCAGCAGTGGGAGACCGGAGACATTGTCCTGATGCATTCACATTGAATCCCATTACGTGTTATCCTGCTGCAGAAAACTGGAGTTATTGATTCAGCAACAAAAGCTGACAAATGTTATCAAGTGTCAGGGCGCTGTCTTTGTTCAACCAATACTATGGGAAAGGATCCGAAAATGGATACCGATTTAGACAGCAGTTATACTTAAGGACTTCATGTAACACGCAGAAAAATATCCTTATCAAGCAAAAGGACAATTTTAAAATTAACAATCCTTCGTTTTGTCTTCAAATTGCTTCATAGTTTGTGTTATGACTGGACTAGTTGCTGAGAGTAAAGCAGCGTTTTTGCAAGCGGCACAAACCCGCTGTCGTCGTCTCTGAAGTGTCACGTAAGAAAGCAACACGTCCGTAACGCAACTCTCTAACGCCACCAGATCAAAGCGTAACTGGATTGGACGTTGTGCCTGAAAATCTACATGTCCGTTCATTGGCATTTGCCACCGCCAAAGAAAAAGACTTTATTCATATTTCAATGGAAAAAAACATTTTGTTTCAGTCACAAACAAAGCCCTGAGGTAGTGTCTTGGCTAGTCATGAAGCGTTGGCGTTTTTGAGTGAGGAAGATACAGGTTCTTTGTTTAATCAGACTTTGTCATCTATCACCAGAGGAGACAAGACGCTTCGATTCAGTTAACTCCACCCCTCTGCTCATTCCACATTTGCAGTATTAAATACCACAGCAAAAAGTGAAGTTACTTCACATAATGCAGTTATAAGGAGTTGACATGTGCAACAGTTTCATAAATGGCTAACACACACACGCTAATACGCATTTTGATTGACTTACCGCTCAGCCTCCCATCATCGGGAGTTTACGTTATGGCACTCGTGTTGGTTATAAACGTTAATCCACTTTGATTCTGGCCAAGGGTCACCAAGCATCCATCAGGTTGGTTGATATAGTAGCTGAATCCCGGAAAGAAATTCCAACTTCCTGCGAGTGCACTCTTCTTTAGGAAGGTTAAATAGTCCTCTCGTAGCATCCGTGACATTATCGTTGGGTAAGAAAAAAGAACAGGCGGTGTCCAGAGTAGGTTAGAAAGAGCTCCGTCTTCACAAACAAGACTTCTGTTCAGATCCTCCGGTGGTGCGTTTGTTTACTCTCCCGGGACAGCACAGACCGTCGGGCACATCCTTGTTTTATTTGTTTGATCCATCCATCCATCCATCCATTTTCTTCCACTTGTCCGTTGCTGGGTCGTGGGGGCATCACATTGCAACAGCCCCTATGGCTCCTCCTGCAGGTGGTGGGTCCACAGAAGGACGGCCTCATGGTTCTAGCCGGGCCTGTTGGTCTCTCATAAGGAGCTTCTGAACCGCTCTTTGTCTGACCCGTCACCTAGGACCTGTTTGCCCTGGGAGAACCTACCAGGGGCACCAAGCCCCCGACAACAGAGCTCCAGGATCATTCGAGTGCTCAAACCCCTCCACCACGTTAAGATGACGGTTCCAGGAGGGGATTTGTTTTATTTTTTTATTTGTATTTCTTTCTTTCTTACAACAGAAATAATGAAAAAGCTGTTTTATAAATTAAAATCAGGCTGTAAGGCATTACATTACAGAGGTCTGGCCCTTCCAGTTTGACCCTTCCTGCTTCCTCACTGTTTACAAGAGATGTTTCAAACTAGAGAATCTAGATACAACCTCGGGGGAACTGATCTGCTACAAAAACCTATGGCGAAGATTAATACTAAGAGGAAGTGTTTATCAGTCAAAGAAGTTGATTTATGGAAAGGTTTATCTATTCAACTTAAGGGCTCCAAAACTATTAAAGCATTTAAGAAAATGTTTAAGTTAAACATTATGGAGAAGTATAGAACACTTGAATGAAGATTACTAGAAAAGAAGTTGATCGAAATAGCATAACAACATGGTTAAAAACTCAAAAAAGTCAATTTTGCATGATATGACCTATAAAAGAAGCTCCTTATGAGAGACCAACAGGGACGGTTAGAACCATGAGGCCGGTCTTCTGTGGACCCAACACCTGCAGGAGGAGCCATGGGGGCTGGTGCAATGTGATTTTGGCAGCTCCAACAGCTGCAACAGTCCGTTACCCATGACCCAGTAATGGACAAGGGGAAGAAAATGGATGGTTGAATAAACATTAAAACAATGTTTAAAAATATATATTTTAAGTAGAAAAAATCAATATACCGGTAGCTAATTTTTACCCTTAACCCCCGCCTGAACCAAACACATTTTCTCCAGTTCGACTTTACCCAAATCTAAAGCTTCTTGAAAAAAAAAGCATTCAAAACAGCGACGAAAATGAGACAACAAACGAGGATGAAAATGCAACAGAAAAGCGACACAAAGCGATGAAAATGTGGCAGATGTGATGAAAATGCAATAAAAAAGCGATGAAAACAAAAGTCCAAAAAGTGACAGCAAAAAAAACGCAAAATTATGTTTATTTTTTTTATATACAACATTTAACAGGAATAACCCCTTGAGATGAACCATCACAGAGAAAATGCGCTCGGTTTGGGTAAGAGGTTATGGCTGAGTATTACACATCTCTCTCTAGGATAACAGGACAATACCAAGACAAAACTAAAGCTAAACCAGACTTGGGACTAAACCAAAAGCGCATGAGTTCTGATCCAAACATGTATGTTGTCCTTCTAATACGATTTAGCCTTCTGTCCCGTAACTGAATCTGCTCTGGTCAACTCTCTCTTTGACATACGCACACACGCACAGACTGAAAGGTTATTCCAGGCAAACTGCTCAAAGACTTGTCTATATGAGTCATTATGTTTCTCTGCCTGTCCTATTTGGGTCTCACCTCCTAATCAGACACCATTTTCATCTGAGCCGCAGCCAGGAAGAAAGAAAGAGAAACTGCCATGGCTTATTTTTCTTTTCTTTTTTTTTTTTTGTCCCCCTTTTACCTGGAGATGCCTCATACATACAGAAAAAATTAATAATGTCTCTGTGTTTATTTAAAGGAGCTGACTGTGAAGTAGTTTCAGAGATATTAATACTGCAGCAGCCCCACCTCGCAGCCGGACACAGAGGCGGCCGGCAGCGACAGACAGAGGAATATAGAAATCTTCCACTTATCCTTAGCTCCAAAGCCCTTCTTTTAAACCTGCAAGCTGCATGCACAATGTTCTAAAGGCTGTCAGAAATAGTTAGGATAATGTTATTTTAATACAACTTATGATGTTGTTTATCTATACTTCACAATATCAGCATGAGCAGAATCTTTAATTAATTAGTTTGTGGTACTAGTCAAGTCTTTACAAGAAGCAGATACATTTACTGTCAAGTGCAAGGACTTAATAACTACTATAATACAGTATTGTACTGTGTTATCACGTTACCTTTACCTGAGTACATGTTTTGGAATCTTCTCGCCTGGGTTATGCGCCAATAAAGACAATCATGGAGATACTTACTCCAGCCACAAGAGGGCAGTGAAAGAACAAATATTTTGTTTTGGTGGATTTAAAAGTTGATGTTCAAAAAAAAAGACTAAATCCAAATGATGTTATCTCTTTGTAAAATAGGAAGAAAGAAAGTAAGGGGTTGTGAATGTAGTTCATTATTACTCATACACACACAAAAAAAGGGGTGTCGTGAAACTTTACTGATGCTAAAACAATGTAATTTCTCAGTCATCCAGATAGTTAATTAGACAAAAAAAAAAAGGAGAATCAAAACAACTGGACTTTCTTTCAAACAAGAGCTGACAGTTTCGCTGTCCATCCAGACAGCCGCCTCGGAGCCGTTGTCCGTGGTGACCACACTCGCCATGTCTGGGGCCCCCGCCAGTGACGTCATCTGCCGTATTCACCTGGGTATTCACCATCCACGCCCACCGTGTCTATATCTGGTGGTGTGGTCACCACGGACAACAGCGCTGAGGCGGCTGTCTGGATGGACAGCAAAACTGTCAGCTCTTGTTTGAATGTAAGTCCAGTTGTTTTGATTCTCCTTTTTTACTGATGGTGTGCAATTCTTGATGATTTAATTTTGACTGCAACAGCTGACACATTTTCATTGCCTTCTGCTTTCCAAAGTTGCAGGGCCTCCAATCTATTATTTAGCCATTATTGATTTCAAAAACTCGCCCACTATCTTGAGAGAATAGTCTATCCACCTTGTCCTATGAGCCCTTGCAGGAATTATGGGTGAGATTTCCGATATGACCCGGAACTGCATGTACACCGTTCGCACTAATCCACTTTTAATTAGATTTAGAGACGAAAACTATGTGGCAACACCACGAGCTGTCATGGCTGAATCCAAACTACGAGCCGCGATTAGCTGCTCACAATAAACTTGACTGAAAATGGCACAGACGGAGGGTTTTCTGACTCATGGGCGGGACATTTCATTTGATGGAAATCAATGGCTCAGTGTAACTTCCAGTATCTCACAGGAAGTTGTACCCATAATCTTCTCTACATCAGCGGCCTCAGGAATAAGGTGGATGTAGAAGATTGAAAAAGTGGTCAAATTCAATCAATTATTAAAGGGTTATAAAGCCCTGAGCCAAGAGGGTCAACATGGGGAAATAAACGTTTTAGAAGAATCCACTGGTGGAATATCAAATTGTGTGAAAATTGAGATTTGTTAACACTTGTTTGAAAGTGACATGATTCTGGTTTTGGCTGCGGTGTTCTTGTGGGGTTTGTAAGTGCCTCGACAGCAGTGAAGACAAACCCAGTCCAGGAAATGGATGTGCCAAATTACACAGAGCCACCCGCTGGGAGAGCCACGTAGGTGTGTGTGTCTGTGTGACTGCTGCGAGCAACTTATTACCTATTCTCCTCCAGTCTGTCGCCCATATTTGCATCTCACTACAATGCTGTTCCAAAACGGATCACGAGAACTGATTGAATCCTGCTTTTTAAGTCAATATAGGTCCAAAGAAAGAGTTTCGTGTTGTAAGTGCAGTTTTTTTCTGAAATATACACTCAGTATTTAATTGCTGGACAATCACAATAACAATTTCAAAGGTTGCTATTTGCAAAGATTGTTATTTAAATGCCTTGTCTTCATTGAGTCTATTGTACAAAACCTTTACCAAGTCAGCGCGTGTGATTCTTGCATTCGTTTGGCTGCAGTTATTTTGGTCTTCCCTCCAATGTAAAGGCTCCTGGACAAGCAAATCAGAATCACTAAAATTCAGATTTTCTTCTAAAACTGTGAAGCCTTTTTTCATTCAGGTAAAAACAACTGGCATGTGTTCGTTATGTGTTATTATTATTTTATCTGACCATTATCTAACCAGGAAAGCCACTATGCTTTACTGTGGCGTTGCGTTGAGTGCTGAAAGTATGTGAACAAAAACAGCCTTTCCTGGAGGAAAGGAATGCACCACCAGATAAACTGCATTCATTCTGACTCAAACTTTGAATGAAAAAACAACAACATTGTAACAAGATAACTAATAAGGCTTTAAGTTCCATTTTAGATACAATACAACAACGGGTCCAACCAAATCTTTGAGCGTTTGAATTTTTATTTTGACACATTTCGTCTCTAGCTATATTATACTGTATCTAACTATTGTAATTCAAGACCAGGTCCTTTTTTGTAGCATTATCCACTTAAGAGTTTGCCCATTGCAGAACCAGAGTAAAAGTTGATGCATTCTCCGTTTGGTAATTTTATGCCTTTTTGATTTTTACGATAAAGTCTTGTCTGTGATTTCTGCAGCTCTGCACATTTCACCGCCAAATTTCAATCTTCACCACTGTTAAATACCATAATCTGTTCCACTTGTTTATCTCTAATCTTTTGAGGTATAATTTGTCAGATGAGTCTTGCTCATCTGACTGTGAAGTAAATGTATATTATTTATAGCAGAGCAAGCGCTTACTGAACCAAAGCCCCAGTCATTTCAATTCAAATAACCAGTGTTGTGTTAAAGGAAAAGTCACATTTCCTTTTGTCCAAACATCAATTTGCTGCTTCGATGTAAAAATGTCCTTGTGGCTGTGCATAAAATCACTGCTCTAGTCTAGAAACATCAAAGGTTTGTTCACCTTAACTTAGCCTAAAAGAAAAAAAGAAATGGAAACTCAAATCTATCACGTTATCTGACTGTACAGATTACTCACAATGCGCTGTAGCTGCTATGTCCGGAGAATGTGTTTATAATGATACAGAAGAAGAAGATCTTTATTTATATCATAATATATATATATATATATATATATATATACATACACTATATAATCAAAATATATAATCTATTTTCTCTATCTCAGTGTCTCATGAATATAGAACACAGCATCCATTTTCAGAGGCCACAAGACACAGGCGTTTTAAGATAAGATTGTTTTGTATATTTTTCAGCTCCGACACAGCACGATCTGGGGGTAATCTCGAGTGTGGCATCTGAGCGCTGCTTTCAACTGTTACTATTAAGTGCAAGTCATGTTTTATCTTTCGGATTTTTAATCTCTTACCACCCACCTTAACCGAGTGCATTTTCTCCAGTTCAACTTTACCCAAATCTAAAAGCTTCTTAACTGGAGTTTACAGCCTGTAGGCCAGTGTAAACACTCATTTGAAAGCTAAGGCCTACAAAACCGATCTAAATTCCTTGTGGTTGCTGTATTGGTGTCACTCTTTTCACTTTATTTTTCCGTCTCATTTTTGCCACTTTTTTGTTGCACTTTCATCGTTTCTGTCACTTTTTTGGTGAATTTTTTGTGAATTCTGCTTTTTTGCGTCTTTTCCCTCACTTTTGCGTTGCACTTTCATCTCGTTTTTGTCACTATTTGGAAGTTTTTTTCAAGAAGCTTTAAGATTTAGGTAATACCAAATTGGAGAAAATGTGCTGGGTTCAGATGGAGGTTAACCAAAGTCAACCATGATATTACTTACATATGCTTTATCTGACAAAAGCAGTGATTATATTTACAATGTAAATTAAGATTAGTTTCTTAGTGCATGTTCAAACAAGTTTGGAAGAATTGGTGTCGCTTAGGTTAGGGTTAAAGTTAGGATTAGGGTATGGTTAAGCATATTATTCATGGCCCATTAATTATTAATGTTTATTAATACCTTATTATTACCTAATGAGCAGACCTCAAAATAAAGTGTTACCAAAGTATTAATATGTGGGAATTACAAACTGCTAAGTGTAAACAAAGTGTGTACATAATACATTCCAATGGACAGGGTTTGGTTTGTTGTTTTAGAGCATATTGTATCAGTTGTTCTCAATTCGTGGGTCGGGGCCCAAAAGTGGGTCACAGAATCATTTTTCACTGGGTCACAAGCCTTTCCCAGGGAACATTTATTTCAGTATTTATCTATGAAAAAGTACATACTTACTTCAGGTTTATTCAAGCCATAAACAAAAATCAGTGAGAAAAAAAATAACAAGTATTTTAATAGACTGAAACTACAAATGGTGTCCTTATTTGGATCATGGCTATTGTCATCGTACGGAAATGCTACACCAGTTGAGAATCACTGTTACATTACCTTAACAATTGCAGCTTTTGCTAATTTATATTTTGATTTGATTGTGATTAATTTTACAGCCGTACTCTAGTTTATAGGAAGTACTTTTACTTGCTGTTACAACTACTGATGTTGGGAGTGGACAATGGAAGGGCAGAGAAGTAAAGGGGCACAAGCAACGACGATGAATAAATCACATTTTCCAACACATACAGAACAACCGAAACAGACGTGACAGCAGGGCCGTGCAGAGCTACAGACGGGCAGGGGCTCAAAAATCAAATGGGCCCTACATAAGGAGTTAAAAACACACGATGAACTAACGAGGGGCATGTTCATTTCTGATTTGATTTAATAATATACAAACAAAATATAATACAAATAAATAAAAAGTATGGAGGGAAAAGGGCACTTCAGGGACATGGAGCAAAAGGGGCTGGGGCTCAAGACCCCTCCGCACATTTGAGTGCATTTTGGAACAGCCACACTTCAAGACTCTCCTCTGTTGCACCATAAAAATCCCAGAGCATTTTGTTTTCAGTAGAAACTTTATTAACAGCAGCAATGATTCTTATTAGCCCACAATGTTACTATAGCGCCCTTTTACTTCTCACCCTTCATTTCCCTGCCCTTTTTCGTTTCTTCCTGATATTTAGACCATTTTTGCAAAGTTGTCTACTGAGACCAGGGCATGTTGCTATCTCTGGCTGTTGCATCATGCGGACTTCACCATGAGATGGCAGTCCGCTAATGCCTCTGTGTGATGTGGGTTACCGGTGGCAGGGGCGAGGTTGCATCAGTGGACTTTTGGTCTCTTTGCTCTCTCCCTGCCTCAGACTCCCAAAGGAACGGCCCCAAAGTGTCTTATCACTTAGATCACATTACAATGACGTCCAAAGACACCAATTTGATCTTTTAGAGCTAATCCAGACAACCAGGCTTCTGACGGCCCTTCCACATCAAATACACAGCGAGCCTGGCCTGACTCCTTGCTATCAGAGCAGGCAACATAAAGCAACGTTTCTTTCCCTTGATGTACTGAAAGCTCAAGCCTATTTTGTGCACCAAGAGCCAGTCATTTATCCCCAAAGACTAAATGTTACTTTTGTGCACTGAACCCGCAAAAATGCATTTCCCATTTCAGGAGACAAAAAAGAAGTTAATTTGCAAGGTGTTATTCACCCAAATATAGGAGCTAGATATTGCATTCCCAACGGCTTTTGAGCGGCGTGTATACGCCTGACTTCCTATGCTCATAAACAATTTTCTTTTAAGCTGTAGCTTGGCTGAAGTGATGCAACAATACGGTTTGTTTTCAGAACGATGAAGCAGCCGTATACCAGACATCGCCCTGGTGAATGCAAATCTTTAGAGTAGTTTTGTTAATGCTAAGAATAATAATAATAATAATAATCACCTAGTTGTGAGGTTGAGAAACAAATTGCAGGGCTGCCATATTAATTGAAATGCATTTTATGTTACTTCTCAAAGATGCCTTGAGTAAAAAAAAAAAAATACAAAATAATTAATCCATCTACTAGACGTAGCGCAGTTGGTAGAGCAGCTCGTTTCGTGATCGGAAGGTCGTGGGTTCGAATCCCAGTTCCTGCAAACACTGTTGTTGTGTCCTTGGGCAAGACACTTCACCCTACTTGCCTTCAGCGTCTGCGTACATTGGTAAATGAATGAGAGTGTGAACGGGTGACTGGTTCCTCACTGTAAAGTGCTTTGGGCCTGAAAAAGGCAGAAAAGTGCTATAAAGGTTGAGTCCATTTACCATTAGACCTTTTACAACATGTTATAAAATGCTTGTAATCCTTGCATTCGTTTATAATCTGACCCAAATTATGGAGATTACAGTGTCCTTTTTTTTTACAGGAATGATGGAGGGTGGTGAAACACTGTTCTGCCCTCAGCATGGGTTTGAGCCCTGGCTTTGAGTATTTGCTGAATGTCTCTCCCCATTCTTTTCACCGTGTGCTGTCCTGTCAAATAAAGCATATGGGACAAAAACATATATTTATGACTCCTTTCTTCTTATTTTCAATGAATACATTTTTTTGCCTGACAGGTGGGTACATATTTGGTCCTTGATATATTTTATAGAACAGACGTGTTTTACTCAGTTGTTTCAAACATGGCACAAAGTACTCGAGAACGCTGCAAAATCTAAGACATATACATTTTATTACAGAAATAATTATATCATGTCTAGATTGTATAACTAGTCTAGACATGATGTAATTCCGGGACACTCTTCCTATTTGTGAGCTGTTTTACTCTGTGTACTCAGTGAGAACATGTTTTGTGACAGATACACACTTGTAAAGACTTGTCTCCAGATGACAGCTCAGTTCACAACGGTAACAGCACTTTTACTGCCAGCTCTGTAGCACATGCCATTTGCCAAAACTCACTGTCACTTCCACTCACACACGCACATCAGATCCACTGCTGTTTTCTCTGCGCTCAATACAAACCCTGCTCAGAGATGTGCTCCTTCAATCATCCAAGGCAACTAAGTTAAACAAGTGCTTCTGTTTAGCTTTTTTACTGCACAAGTCTTAGGTAAATAGGAGTGTGATGTTTTTATGTTTGAGTTTGTTTACATGCCATGACATTTAAGGAGAAAAGAACACACACTAAAAATATTAAATAGATCTTCAATACCCACACACCTCAACATCTAAATACTGTTGTTAATTTTCACTATGAGTGGAGCGCCGTCACAGAATTTCTATGATTAGAGGCTCCAACAGTGCAATCAATAATAACCCCTGGCAATAGAAATTTACAGCAAATAAATGAAGTTACCAAATTGCCATATAAAGACACAAAATTGGGACTTGGTTGGGTAAATATTAGTGCTGCAATTCGATTTATTTGTTTTAATCGCAATTAATAGCAAAAGACACCTACAAATTTATTCTTCTGAAATAATGAAGAGGTACCCAGAGTCCCCCACACCTGCAGCACAGTGGAGGCAACACAAGAGGCGCTACAGGAAACAGAAAAGGGACAAACAAGGCAAGACTCACATACAGCGAAGCCACACATGCCTTCTGTCCCTACTATTGTTCTGGCTACTGGACTGAAGAATAAACTGATTAACTGTAAAGCTCTTCCTAGAAGATGGTGAAAGACTGTTTTGGAGCGGAGGGAGCTGCGCAGGAAGAAGAGAAAGGAGGGGCTGACCAGTGCAGGATACCACGCTCTGAAACGGGGACAAACCCAGGAGGCGCTTCACCGTTTCAGAGGATCAGAGGAGACTGAAGGCAGCCAGGTTTCCTCCAGGTGCTACGGTTTCCCCGACCTTCAAAAACATGCGGGTCAGGTTGGTCCACAGTGGTTCTGCGGCTCAGTCGCAGCAGCTCAGGACGGACGGACGGACGAACAAACACATATGCAGTGGAATGCATGTGGTATCGCCATAATCCAAAATGGAACGCAACGATGCATAGTCATGGGTAAAGACTTGTACTGAATAGGGTTCTGATCTAGTGACAAGCCATTGTACCCCAAAAGGTACTGCGCAAAAGTCAACTTTATTTTTAAATAATATTGTACACTGTTTCTTATTTAAACATTCATATCATCTCGCTTGTGCGACATGCTTTGAGTTTAAGTGAGAACATCTTTGGTTTTATTTTTGGCGAGCTCAGCGAGGACAGAACCCTAATGTTTATAAGAAAAACACAATATGTATAACACAAGTTTGTTTAAATTCCTAACATGTTTCAACAGAGTGGAAAGTTGTGTGATGTGTCTCTTATCAGCCGTTATTCCCAGGCGTGGCCACATTGACAGTTTATAGCTGTCTATGCTTTCCACAATAACCGTTAAAATATTTGTTGACACATAATAAGACATAATGGATGTAATAGAAGCAGGACAGAAACCTCCCGTGGAGCAGAAGGTTAAAGAAATTGGTTGCAAGATTGTTAACGGGAACTAATAGAGGAGAACACATTACTCCTGTCCTAAAGTCTCTCTACTGGCTTCCTGTTGAGTCTAGAATCACATTTAAAATCCTGCTCCTTACGTGTAAGACCACAAAGTATTTGCTTCGGAAACTCACAGCCCAAGCAAAGCTGTCTCAGGAGTAAAAATGCTTAGAGAAGTTCTGTACAGCCCCCGGCTCTTCATACATACCTACCCCAGTGGTTCCCGAACTTTTTTGTCTCATGTACCCCTTGAGTCGTTCATTTACACTCCGAGTACCCCTTACCTCGAGGATCTTGCCAATATCATTACAAAGTGATCAACAAAACTAAGATTATTCAGTATTTAATCTTGTGTTGTGTTAAAAAATCAAGCTAAAATACCTTTTACTGAAAAACATGATTAAAACTAACTTTCCTTTTAAATTACTATTGAAATTCAACTCAGTTTCACTTTGTTTTTTAATATTAAATAATAAGAAATAACCCCTTGGTTGAGAAACACTGCCCTACCTACCAGGGACTGGACAACAAGAACTGAAGCTCCAAAGAGGACTTGACGTTCTTCTGCCCTGTCTGCAGAAGCACTTCCGTCAGTCCTGGGATAGACTCTTTGGCACGGGTAATGTTTTTTAGAGCAGGCTCAAGACCCACCTTTTTAGTTCAGCTTTTAGCTGATATCTATTAATTTTAGTGCTATTTATTTTATAATTATTCATCATTATAATTATTATCTTCGACTCTTACAACTACAATGTAAGAACAGATTCACAAAACAGTTCTGTGACTTCCATGTAAAAGAACCAAAAATAACTAGCTCTATGATTTGTCATTTGTCCTCCGGTTCTGGTAATTTAGTGAACTTGAAAGAGGAACGCAGAAGTGCAAAAATCCCCCCTCGTCAGCGTCGATGTAACGGCTGATTTGAATCAGGAGGCGGGCGAGTTTCATGAGACACATTCTTTAACCGCGAAACTGTCTCAGGGAGGAATTAGGCCAGTTTCCTGTGCCATACAATGAGCTCTGTGGAGCCATGCAGCAAAACAGGAAATGACACAGAGCACAGATGAAGCAAGACAATTATACAAGAGAACACAAACATGCCGTTCTACTGCAGCACGGTTTCAGATAAATACAAAAATCGTAAAATATTTCCAGTGCTTAGGGGTGAAATCAATGTTGGTACATGTGAACCTACTTGCACCAGTGCGAAAAGTCGAATCTATGTTATAATAGACTGGATATATTAATAGGCTTTTTGTATCTATTGAAAAGAACAGGCCTAATGATACTGCAGGCCTTTATCATGACAGCATTTTCTTGGAAACACATAAGCCAACTCCTTTTCACTTTATTCGAACAGCTGAGGACATGAAATATTCTGGCTTTTTCCAAGTACTAATGCCTTTTTGTATAGGTATCAGATTATTATTATGTCAATGTCAACTTTATCTATATAGCACATCGAAAAACAGCTACGAGTCTTGAGTCTTTCACTTCTACTCAAAGTACCCCTATTCTCTAAACTCAGATTTATTGGTATTTAGTTAATAATATAAAGCAAAAATTCAAACCTTTTACTGCAAATGATTGAAAAGAAGTTTTCTTTTAAGATGTTGGAATAATACTGCTCAGTTTTAGCCTCATTTTAGATTGAAAATATGCAAGTACCCCCTGCTAAGTGCTCGCGTACCCCCTGGGGTCCCCGTACCCCTGGTTGGGAAACGCGTATAGCTGGTGCAGGAAGGGTAACACAGGAGTTATGTGCGGAGGACAGAATGTGCTCTGGTTGGCTCATGATTTGTTTGGCCTTATCAGTAGCTCGCTTCTTCCAGAGTGAACTTAAGTCCTTCAGCTGGACTCCTATAATTTTAGAGCAGCTTTTTACAATGTTCTGGTTTTATACAGACAACCCATTGAACCAATAAATGAAAGAAAATGTCAAAAGACTTCCAATAAAAGAATTGTAAAAGTTACTTAAAATTGTGTCACAGACATTAAAAGAATGGAACTTCCTCAAAAGATCAATTTTCTGTTGACTTTTTAAAATAATTGCTTCTGTATTTGACTCAAACTTTAGCTGAGAGTCAAATATAGTGCCCAAGTACCGATAAGTCAACAAGTAAGTAAGTAAGTAAGTATTTATTATGAATACTGCTCATTCCACAAGCATCCTTGCTGCGTGTAAAGTCAAGTCATGAGAACATGCTTAGTTATCAGTTGTAAAGTATTTGAACTCTTGTTGTTCTACTTGATTTTAATCTAATCAGGTATATGATTGCCTTATCCAAGTAACCAACTTTGCCTGTGAGAAAGATAAACATGCTTTAGTAGTTTCAGATTAAATTTTTTGCAGTTTTGAAATATCTCTGAAAAGAACTAAATGTCTGATTGGATGAAACGCAGACTTTTTTTTCCCAACAATAAAAGAAATAGCAAAACAATTGATAGAAATGTTACTATGCTGTAACCCCATACTGTCAAGCATAATTCAGAAAGTGATCAAAAAGTCCAAGTTGAGAGAGAGTTTGATATACGTTAAATGTCAGCAGTCAATTATAATTTGCAAATGCCTGATATGAAATGTTAATCTATTTCAGCGGACGGCTAGAATTTATGTTCGCAACACTGATTAAAAACTGTTAACTCCAGATAATTTTGTAGCACGCCATAAACAACCAGTACTAGTAGACAGGACTTAATTACCAAATGTGGCTTAAACAGATTGCTAACTGCGAGAGTTGACGGGCAAAAGGCTGATCTATGACACCGCAACTCGGGTTTTATCCAAATTAAAATCAATTATTAACAATGGTGTTAAGAGTTTGTCACAGAGGATTTCCAGGATACGAGCGAGCTGGTGCATGTTATGCAACTGTTCGGAAACTGGGAGTGTGCCGGATTCCTTGGTAGTGCATTGTTAACCGGGACCATTGAGGCTCGCTCTCTCTTGGGACGGGCGTGGCTCACTCCCCCATCAGGGCGGATGACAAGACCGCGCGCCCTGCATGTTATCTCTGCTCTGGTCTGTGCGCCATAGGCCATATCTGCGCTTCATATATTCATTGGTTGATAATAACCAGTGTCTCCTTTCAGCTCGAGTCAATTATGATTTCATTAATTTGAGAAATCTGCGTTGTGCACAGAGATTTAAGTCTATGTGACATTTATTACAGACTGCCTGGGGCTATAGGTGGAGGCCATGAGGTACTGCAAGATCTTTATTAAGACTTCATCTCTAATACCTATTCGGCGTCTCATCATAACATCAATTCATTTTAATTTAGCCGCTAATGAATGTGGTTCATTCATCATCTACTCTGTCTGTTATCTAAACACCGCGACTGGCTGACACGCTGGCCTCCCACTTGAGCGCGCTGCCAATCAGCCCACCTTCCTCATAGTAATTAGCAGATAAACAACGGGGAGGTGTTCCCATAAGACCACCTGATACATTACATCAGATCCCACCGAAGAGCAATCTAATACAGAAATTATCCTGCATAATGAGGAGCCTCTGACTGTTCCTGCGCCGCACGGTGACATGGGTAATTGGGCTGGTCGTGTCAAGTACCGCAAAACAGGTACTGTTACAACGAGAAGAGACAGTGGGCTACAGGCACGACTGGGAAATACTGCGGGAATGAGAAATGGCAGTAGTTTAAATTAAATAGTGTTGGTTTCCCCCCCCCAACAGTAAATATATTTCTTATTTGGATGCGGCAAATTTCGTCAATTCAATATAAAGTAGGGCTAGGCAATTAATTGAAATTTAATCGAAATTGCAATCTCTACTTTGGTCGATCTCAAATAATCGAGACTTTATAATCGACAGGTTTACAGCCATTTCTTTGGAGTTTGGACAAGACAATGGAAGACTTTTGTGCGTTAAATGAGACTTTAAAGGTCCTATATCATGCAAAATCGACTTTTTGGAGCTTTTAACCATGTTGTTATGCTATTTCCTTATCAAAAACACCCCCAGAGCGGTTTTTGGATTCATTCACGCAGTTCTCAGTAATCCTCCTGAATCCTGCGCTCTGAGCAGCTGCTCCGCCCTCTCCTGGTAAACGACTGACTGTTCAGTTGTGTCGTCACAGCGGAACGGAAGTGCTCGACGTCTGTAATCTAATGCCTTACGGCATGATTTTCATTTGTAAAACTGCTTTTTTCATTATTTCTGTTGTAAGAAAAAAAAAAAAAAAAAAAAAAATGAAAAAAAAAAAAAAGAGAAAGTGCCTGACGCTGCGCTGCCCCTGTACCGAAAACAAACGCTCCTCCTGAGCGTCCGAACGGTCTGAACAGATGTCGTGTCATGTTGCACCGAAAGTTGTGAAGAGGGAGCTTTTTCTAACCTACTCTGGAGTCTGGACACCTGTTCTTTTTTCTTACCTCACGATAATGTCACGGAGAAAACCGCGTTTGGCTGCGAGGACTGGACTTTATTCAACCTTCCCAAAGAAGAGGCCATAGAAGTTGGCATTTCCCTCCGGGATTCAGCGACTATCATCCACAATAGTGTTTGTCTGAGCCTGTCGCTGATGGATGCTTGGTGAACCTTGGCCAGAATCAAAGTGGATTAACTTTTATAACCAGCGCAAATCCCATAATGGAAACATCAGAGCGGTGAGTCGATCAAAATGCATGTTAGCGTGTGTGTTAGCCATTTAGCCATGAAGCTGTGTTGCGCATAACAGCATCATGAAATAACTTCACTTTTTGCTGTGATATATATATTTCTACTACTGCTAAAGTTGTATGAGCGGCGAGAGGGGGCGGAGTTAACTGAATCCAAGCGTTTTGTCTTCCGGGTTGGAAAAATACCTCCAGAAAATACTTATATTTATCACAAAAATTAGTGCTCCGTAGTGGTAGAGGTACAATATATCATATAAATGCCTATACTTTACTTTGGAATGGGTTAAAATAGCATGATACAGGTCCTTTAAGAAAGGTTTGAATAAAAGATGTATTTAATTTTATGAATCAGCAAGATGTATTTAATTTATTATGAAAAAATAAAATACAATCGAAAATCGAGATTGATCAATATGGGGGAAATAATCGTGATTTAAAGCCCTAATTTGAAAGTAAGATACTGCAGGTGAACAGCTAACGCCAGACTGCTGTGTGCGCTCGAATCATTTCAGTCTCGGGACTATGGCCGAAATCTTCGCATGGATTTGGGGACCAATCACAGAACGAGGAGGAATGCCAAGACGATGACGAGCTATTCGACATACTTGTAATTTGTTTCTGAATAGTTTAGCTCGAAGGTTTACTGCGGGTACGTCATACGTCATCGGATACGATTGGCTATGGCTTTGTGTAGTCTGGCGTTAGCCAAGCTAGGTGAACAGGGAGACAAAGATATCAATTTGAAACTTTTGCTGAAAAAGTCTATTGCAGATTTTCTATAATTTTAGATTTTCACATGGCAATAAGGGAGACAAAAATCGGGATTTTAAAGGGAGAATTTTGAATACCTTATTTTCTCTTCAATTAAACTGAAAAAAGTAAAAACAATAAAGTTCTCAACTTTGGTAAAGTTGAGAACTTTATTGGGGATAAAAACTCAAGTAATCCAGCTGGAATTGGAAAAGGATTTTTTTCTGTAGTGACAATTGTCTGTCGGGCCTTTAAAGTTATAAGTTCTCGTGTAGAATTATGGAATAAAGCTGAAATTAAACATTTTTTTTTTTTTCTGTTAAGAGACCGAGAAGGTACAAAACCTGAAAATCGGGAAGGGAAAAGTCTACCTGCAGTCTCCTCTTGAATAAATGAGTGTATCAAATGATGAAGTAAAATGGTGACTCTTCCAGAACATTCTAAAGTAGGACCTATATCTAAGTGCAATGTACCATCCTTTTTGTGCATACCTGAGCCGTTCTCTCCTTCTAAAAACAGGATGTGCCCTTGGTTTTGAGGGAAGCTCCATCATTTTGAAAGCCAAGTTTGTTTGTGACTCTGGCGAACAGCTGTGGCCTCAATCAGTCATCCTTGCATTTTTCTTCTAACTGGAACAGACTACACACAAAAGAAATCAGGTTACACGACACCATCCCGCCGTATTGTTCCTATTATACATTCTCCCTTTATATTCCCTCCTTTAACTTCCTCTTTACTGCCAGCCGCCGGACAGCAGGTTAAATACTTGGACGGGGTTCAGAGTTTGGTTCAACTTTTCCCACAAATGGTCTTTTAATGGGACAGAAAAAGACTTGGGCAATATCCTAAACGTTGTGCCTTCCTCCCAACTGCTGCCACCGGTGACACAAGTCCCCAAAACAGGTCGACCCACAATCTCTATCTGCAATACTTCACCCGGGCCCGTGTAATGGATGACGGGCCAAATCAACAAACTGTCAAGGGGATTTGTTAAGTTTGAATCATAGCAAGTCAATAAAGCTCTCGAGCCGAAATTCTTATTTGCTACGATGTATTTTCAGGAAACTCGCTGCCCGGCAAATATAACAAATATAGAACCGTTTAACCTTATAGTGAGCATCTCCTCCTGTGAGTGTTGCACTGTCCTCCTCACCCTCGCATAGCACCCACTGTGTTGTGCGTGGTTGTAATTTGATGAGCGATTTATGCTGGATTTCACAGCGCACACAGACAGGATATTTTCTTTTTCTCACAGTAAAAGCTAATGCCTTTACTTGAGGGAAGTGATAAACAATTAAAAACATTACAGGCCCGACAAGTAAAGTAAAACGTCACAGAATAGCCCAGGTAAAGGCTCTTCTCACTTAGGCTATATTCACCAAACCGCCACCAAAACCGAGCACACGTTCGCCCGTTTGGCATTGCCCAAAGCTTCTTGAAAAGGGTGTGAAAATAGTGATGAAAATGTGACAAAAATGGAACAAAAAAAAGTGACAAAAACACACCAAAAAAGTGACAAAAACACGGCAAAATAGCAACGAAATGGGGTATACTGTATATCTTGTCATTACCATCCCAGACGACTCTGTGCTGAACATGCCGTCTAATGTCTCAATATCTTCTTACTTTAAAAACACATAATTTAACATAGTTGTTTTTGGTAAAGGATGTCTACAATAATGTTACCACGCACTTACGCTTGACATTATCATTAAGTGTTTTTGACTTGCACATGTGTGTCGAGTGGTAGAAGTGAAACTGAAATGCGAAACGACCACAAAGACAGGAAGCAAAAGTTACCGAGAACAAAGCAACAGTCACGTCAGGGAAAGGGAACAAAAAGAGATTTGCTCATAAGAGTGTGAAAATGAAAGGCCATAAAACAAGGAAATCTCAAAATAAAAAGGTAATAATGAAAAGTGAATCAAAAATGTATTATTTGTATGTATTAATTTAATAACAAAACATTTACAATAATTCACATACTATACAAACATACATTGGACCTAAACTGTAGAAAAACACACATATAATACAGCAGAACACTTCAATCCTTTAGATTTCAGTTCCAAATAAAATTTAACATGTGTCACGATTTTCTTCATAAAACCAGAGCTTATGGGTCCTGTGGTTAAATGTCTTTGTCATGTGCAAATCGGTCTTACACAGCAGGCGGTAAAACAGCTGCTCCTGTAGATGATCTGCTCAGCCAATACCAGTACACATTTCCCACTGGCCACAGTACACCTTTCAATGGTGTACACGGACAATCCTTCTCACATTTCTGCAAAAATGGACAGAACATATAACAGCGTATACTAGAGAGAAGCTTTCAAAAAGATATGACTAACATTTCCTTGTAACAGTGAGACATTGTTTTACAATGATGGTGTGTCCTAGGCTTTGCTGTAGCAGTGGTTTAGATAAGCAGGATGATGCCGCTCATGTAGTCAAGTATGCCATTATCACTAAAGGGTGCAGATAGCCCACCTGAGTCCCAGACATGGTATTTGCACAAAACGGGCGCTTAGAGATAAATGGAGGAGGGCACTACAGAAGTGAGTTGGCCACTGACTGTAGTTTCAAAGTGTAAAACAAATGGTCTCTGTCAGAGTCGTGTCACCATTGCACTGCAGCAGGTGTCAGCTTAAATGCAGAAGGGATAACGGAGATTTGAGTGATAGGAAAGATTATTCCTTGAAATACATACCAGCCAGCTCTCTGTCCAACATGTCGATAAAGCTCTCTAGCTCCCTTGTGTCTCCCATCTTGGCTGAGGAGAGAGCAGAGACATTTGAGAAACTTCACAGAAAAGACGGAAATGGAACATTTTTGTGGAGCTGCGTTTTTGGCATTTCCTTTGGAAAACCTCAAGTCCCAGGTTTACATATGCAAAGTACAAATGTGCTGTAGAACTAAGGAAAAAAAGGTTATGCAACACAAGATGAAGACGAATTAAGCATGAATAATCAATAGATCCAATTTATGGCATAATGTGGATCGCCTATATGTTCGCTTTTGTGGGGGGGGGGTTTCGGGGGAGAGTTAAAAGCTTTTTTGCATTTTTTCACTCACATGAAGTGCTGTACTTAAGACATGACAGCACAAAGGCTTCCTGCCTCAGAAGAAGAGGCTTCACACTGACAGGGCCACCGGCTTTGTTGTGCAAAAACAAAAGAGCTCCTGGCTCCGAGGTAAAGAGGTTTGTGTGGCTGATTGTGATCAGAGCTGTGATAGTGATCGCTGTAAAGCACGACTGTAGATGGAGATCGACGCTCTCGTACCTTTCGGGGCCAGCATTATGCCTGCTGTGTGCAGCTCCTCCTCACTGCTGTTCAGACCGTTTCCCAAAGACACTTCACTGCCTGGAGGAAGAGGCAAAGATAAACACACTACGCCCACCAAGGACAACTCATGTAAATGATCAACAATAAGAGCAGTGCATGAAATTATAACATTCATAAAAAATTAAAAGGTAAATATTTTTTTTGTGTTAGCATATCCCAAGTGATGCTTCTGAATGTAGCTCCTCACCTGAACCATCATGTACCAAAACACTTTCAATAATAACCACACAAGGGAGCAGCAAGGAGCTTTTTCTTTTTTTCACCTTACAAAGGCTTTACTTTTTTTTTTTTTTTTTACAAATGTAAACAAGTGTTGAACATACTGGTGGCCCAAGGCAAACACTTTTGTAATCATTCAGAGATTAGTTCTTTTTTTCATGAAGCACCAATTTCATGTACATTTAAAATGTCAAGCTGCTGTTGTTTTCGCCTCTGCTGACGTCCATGAGTTCTGCTGTACCAACCACAACACTATGTTCCACAGAGTAGAAGCACTTCTATGTACTGAACCTGTGATCATACTGTAACTAAGAGCGCTTACTGCAGTCGTTGTCTTCCACCCCGCTGTCATCCCACTGTCCCGTCCGGCTCTTGGCCTCCTCCAGAAAGTTCTGATTAGAGTCAGCTCGGCAGTTCGAGGGGGCTTTGAGCTCCTCCACCACATCCTGGAACTCCTGCAGCAAGGCCCCCAGCTCCAGCTCTATCTCTGTGACAAACAAGAGGAAAGTAACATTCTATTTGTAAAAGAGATTTTGTCATGGGACCACACACACACTACAGTGTAAAGATGAATACCATAATTGACCAAATACACTGGATGGATTATAGGGCGATAGATGAACAAAATGGCACTATAACTATAATACATTTGTTGAAGTGACAATTCAATTAAACAAAATAAAAGTCAATTCTGTGCATTATCCGTATCAACTGTCCACATTATAATTGTAGATTAAGCCGTAGAGGAATTTTGAAGGCTGTTTTGTAATTCAGATTGCTGACAGCTTGTGCCAAATGTTCAAACATAGACTATACATTTTATTAAAAAGGTCAGTCTTACCTGTGGTCATGTCTGATGTCACGTTGGCAGAAGCAGTAATGTCTATGAGCTAAACGCTAAAATCTGACTAAAAACTGTGAGAAGTGACGAGCATGTCTGCACGTTTATCCTGAGGCCCCCCCACTGCAGGGCCCACAGACGCCTCCCAGCCAATCACGCAGCGCCTGGCGTCACACACTAGAGCAGTAGACCGAGAGGGGCTCACATGTGCCTGGCTCACGTCCATGGTGGAGCTACCGGAAAATTTGAGGAAAACCACTTAAGTCTGCGAATAGATCCAAGGGACTATTACGCAATCCACTCTTTTCCCACCAACGAAAGTCCTGATGGGCTTTCGTTGGGTTAACAACAATAATACGACACAGTTGGCTTGAAGATGCTGATAAAAAAGAAAAATAACAATAAATTGATTCAAAAATATTTATTTGCATTATTTTATTTTTTTGCACCGATTTGTTTCCCTGGGAGTAATTTTGGCAGAACAAGTTACTATTTAACACGGAGTTGCTGTACCCTGGGCTTACAGTAGAGGCCACTGGAGCAACAACAATTCGATACAGAGGCAGAGCAGGACTGGCTCCAGAACAAGGAGGGTGTATCAGAGTTTCAAATGGGGTACATTAACCTCTTAACCCCTGCCTTAACCGAGTGAATCTTCTCCAGTTCAGCTTTACCCAAATCTAAAGGTTCCTCAACCGGAGAACAACAGTGTTAACGTCTCATTTGAAAGTTGTGTTGTGGTCATTTTCTCATCGCAATTTTGCCACCTTTTCTTCGCACTTTCGTGGCTTTCTTGTTTGGGTTTTTATCACTCTTTAGTCGTGTGTTTTTTTCACTCTTTTGACACTTTTTTTGCTTTTAGATTTAGGTAGTGCCAAACTGGAGAGGGGGGGATATTCATTAAAATTAGGTTGCAAGCCTGCAGATCGTGGTGATCAATGTTTACAAGTGTTGAAGGATTTGATAAAACCAATTAAAACAATGTGTTAAATAATTATTTTCTGGTGAAAGAAACATTCAAGGGGAAATGTTTACAGTTCAAAAAGCCCTGGGCTTATTATTCTGTTGATCACAATGTGGCATAACCACAATAACGAGTGCAGGTAAACCTGTACTCCTTCAGTAGACTCAGGTGTCAGCACACGCAAGGTAACTGTAGGAGGAGGGGCCTCAGTGTATTCTACTGCACAGGTTTATCCCACTCCATTTGCCTGACACACACTCCCTCACTGGCAGGGGAACTCAGGTAACATGTGAGGTCAATGGACTATGGGACTGCTGCTAATATGAGCCGGGCTCCACTGCTACAGGTCAGTGTGTGAGAAACATTCTGAGAGTCATTTTACATTAAAATGTAACTGGAGATTAGAGTGTGTCTGAAAAGTTTAAGCTTGTTTAATTGATATTAAGAAAGTAAGACTTTTATAAACTTGACTAATTACTGTTAATGTGTAACAATGCACTCATTCTGTCCCCTGTCCCATCAGACTCTGTTTGTGATCAACCTCGGTCTCATAATGTGTGGTGCAGTCCGCTTCTCTATCCCCGAGGAGCAGGGGTCCGGGGTTCTTGTGGGGACGTTAAGTCCATACTTCTCATCTCCATACCAACTCCTGACTCAGGATTACCTGCGAATGGATCGTAACACAGGGAACTTGTACACCACAGAGAAGAGAATGGATCGAGAGGAGCTGTGCCCTGAAGAGACTAGGGCTGATGGGTGCATTATTCGTCACACAGCTATTGTGGGAGCCACAGAAGATCCGGTACAGTTTTCTGTCATTGTGGAAGACATCAATGACAATGTGCCTCATTTTGAAAACCTAGAAATACGTCTGAACTTGTCTGAGGATGTAACTATTGGAGCAGCATTTTTACTGGATTATCTGGCCCAGGACAGGGACATTGGCAGTAATGGACACATTCTGTACCTTCTAGACAGGTCTGATGGAGTTTTTGATTTGGAAGTTGAAAATGAAGATTATTTAAAGCTGGTTGTAAAAGCTCCTCTGGACAGAGAAACCAGGGATGAGTACAAGATGGCACTTGTGGCCAAAGACATGGGTTCACCATCGTTAACGTCCTCTGTAGCATTGATAATCACAGTGACAGACGTTGATGACAATTGCCCCATCTTCAGTCCGCACAGTCCTCATAATGTCACCATTTTGGCAGATTCTCCAAAGAATACTCTGGTGGCCCAGGTCAAAGCCATTGACTTGGATTTGGGTTCAAATTCTGCCATCATTTACTCCTTCAGTCCCAAAGTGTCCGAAAGGGCCAGGGTGCTTTTCAGCTTGGACAGCCTGACGGGATCCATCATTCTGAGACAGGACCTCTACAGTGACGACATGGAGGAGCTGATATTAAAAGTGTTTGCTAGCAGTCCCCACTGCTCCCCAGCGGACACTCAGGTAACCGTATCCGTCCTCCCCAGGCCAAAAGAGGAGCCTACAATAAAGATGGGCTTCATAGCACGCCATGAAAACCAGACTCTCATAGTCGCAGAGAATGAGCCCCCTACTCCATTGGCAGTGCTAGAGCTCCAGGGTGACACAGGCTTCAAAAACTCCTCTCTATACATTGAGGGTGAAGTGCCTTTCACATTGAGCCATCAGAGAGGCAAATACCTGCTCTCAACTTCAAAGCCTTTAGACTACGAGGAGAAAAGAGAACATCACATTTCAGTGGTAGTGCAGCGTTCTGCACAGGAATCTTTGATCACCATCTCAGCTCGTGTCATCTGGGTTGCAGTGGCTGATGTCAACGATAACCCTCCACTTTTTCCTCTTTCTTTTTACGAGCTGGAGCTGGAGGAAAACAACCGTCCGGGCGTGGAGCTGCTACAGGTCACTGCCTCTGATGCCGACAGCGGGGACAACAGCAGGGTGGCCTACAGGCTGGGAGCGTACACAGCTCGCATTTTTAACATTGACCACAGCACGGGTCAACTGTTTGTGTCCGTTTCCCTAGATAGAGAACAGCAGCAGACTCACACTATTAGAGTTATTGCCCAAGACAGTGGTTCTCCTCCACTTGAGACTACAGCCACAGTGCATATACAGGTTGTAGACCAAAACGATAACGCACCAGTTTTTGGAATGCCCCACTTTATCTTTTTTATCCGTGAAAATGTCCCCGTGTTGGCTCAGGTGGGCGCAGTAGGAGCGACGGATGCAGATGAAGGCGATAATGGAAAGATATCAATGTATGTCATGACTGGCCTAAATAGCAGTGGACCTTTTGTGATACCCAACTCTAAGAAAACGTTGCACATCACAAGCCGCTTGGACCGAGAGACGCAGGACCGCTATGAATTCTGGGTAATGGCATCTGATAACGGTTCCCCAATACGTCTGTCCTCCAGCGTCAAAGTCACAGTCTATGTAGAGGACATCAATGACAACCAACCAAAAGTTATCCTCCCAGAAAGTAACGTGTCATGTCTAACCGTGTCACCGGATACAACAGCCGGCACGACCATCACACGAGTGTACGCAGTTGATCAGGACTCGGGGCTGAATTCAGAGCTGATGTACACAGTTATAAACCAAAGCCAGCCATTCAAAGTGGACTCCAGGACGGGAAACATCACCTTGGCACAGCGCCTCTTAGGGCCGGACTTGAGAATGCACAACCTCTTTATTGTAGTCAGTGACAGGGGGACGCCATCTCCACTACACACTGCGGTTTGGGTCAATCTCTTGGTCAACGACAGCCTGGACACCTGCCAGTTAGACTGTGAACCCCAGGAGCCCTTCTGGCCCTCTCCCACCACTTCAGAGAGGGTGGAGTGTCCTGCAAACACAGACTCAATCAAGTCCACAAACCAAATTCATATCATCTTATTTATAGGCCTAGGCATGCTGGTCATATCTATATGCCTATTTGTGGGAACTGTTATTTTACTCAGACGCAGGAAAAAGTCTCAAAGAGAAACAAACGTGAACGCTAAGGAGAATGAAATCCCCCTGAAACTTCTAGATAAATATTACACAGATGAATAGCAGCAATGTGCACAAACCTCTCCGTGTCGTGCCAAGAATGAAAAGAACGAATGAACTATGTAAATACCTCAGGTCACCTTTTGTGCGTTATTAAATTCTCCATTGTGCAAAGGTTTTAAGTTTGTGAATGCAGTCAGCTTGAGAGCAGTCATGTTTTAGAATCAAGTATCAGCCCGCAGTAATGTGGCGGTGCAAAGTGCGCTTATAATGTTTTGAATATTAAATTGAAATCTGATCTATCTGTTCGCTGATAAACATTTTACAGAACGTTTACATCGTATCTTTTTGTGTCATTATCTTAAGTGGCGTTAGCTGCAGTGACCCCCGCAGCTAAGGCAATTGTCTGCTTGACTTGATTAGTTCTTCTCTGATTTCAGCTTTGAGTGATGGAGAGTATTTAGTCACACAAAGAGGTGTAATGTCACCGGTGCTGAAAAAGTCACTCAAGAAGAAACTTAAACCAGTGGGCTGGCACCATGCAGTGAAGTGCACATGAAGGCATATCATGAATCTCAAGGCACTAAATCATATCTGGAATTTGGTTTCTGCCACTGCAGCCTTTCACTTACCGCATGTTGTTGTATTTCTGCCAAAAAGTAAAATGAATAAATCTTATGTCTGAGAAGTTTGCAGTGCTGTTTGAGGAAGGCCTCGCAAAAAGGAAGCTATAGCAAATCAAACAAAGTCACAATACGTTTTTTTTCACACAGGCACAGGAGCCACCTTTCCAGTTCATTGCAAAACAACATTTTCTGAACTATTATGGCGTCAAAAATTTTAGTTTTTACCAGATATGACACGCGTTAATTAAAAAAAAGAGACTACAGTTCTATGTAATGTAAAGTTTTCTGTTAATGTGAATAAATCAACAACATTACAACTGTTATGATCAGTAAAGTCATTTTTGATCATTTGATTTGAACACTCATACCAGTTCACATAAATTGATAATGTTTATGAAATTTTACAACCCACCATTAAACATTTGAAAAGATTAGACATAGTTATTCATGAAAAGGGAAAAGAACAGCAGGTCCTGTTGGTAAGCAGGTTTGCAGCAAACTGTATTTTTTGTTGTTTTGGGGTTTGGAAATGCAAAAGATTATCAACGCCATCTCTATCTAGATTTTAAATTGGCCTGCAGTGTCTCACTATTTAACCTTTCAGTAAATAAAAGCAAAATCAAGCAGTTTTAGAATTTACTTCAATTCATCATTTTGTTATTTTGTTTCTGCTGCTTTCATCACAGGTCACTGTGTAAGTGCAAAAAGGTGTTTTAAAAGTGAAGAGGCAAGGTAAATGTCTGCCATCTACTGGACGGATTCTGGGTCACTTTTCTGAGAGGCTCAGAGGCTTATTCTAAAAAGATAGAGGATGGTCAACGCACTATTGCACTTCACATTTATGTGACCTACCCTATCATTTCTGTTTGGAAAAGAATATCTGAATATTATACCTGCACTTATCTGATTGTCCCCGTTCATTTCATAGGAATAGTGGCTGCGGCAGATAAACCGACCGCACCTGAATTAGTCTCAGCCTGCAGAAATTTGGCTGAGCACCAAATGCAATAGTGAAATCTGTTGAATGATTTATTTTTGTTTAACCAGCAAACTATAAAGTTTAGGCGTAACTTTAACGTTTTTACTTGTTTTACAGAGGGAATTAAATGAAGCTAATTGAGGTGTTACAGAAACCCCCAGCGTTGCCTATTTGCAAGTTAAAGTTGATGCTAATGTGCAGCAACAATGACCCGTGCAAAATGCTACTGCGCGTAAGAACCTTGACCTCCTCAATATTGTCTTCGCAGAGTTTATTGAAAAGCGACATTGTTTCTTTGAGATGGCACTTGCAGTCAGTGGGGCCTGTTCATTGTTGTGGAACAGAAAGCGAGTTGAGATTGATATACGGGGGACGAAAACTAGTTGCGCATATCATCAGCAGAGCAGCTGCGGAGAGCAGTGGCCAGCAATTCTGACGCATCCGTACAGACATGGGTAAGTCATTCTCTGACATTATTATCTCTTTCACTAAGAAGAAAATCGCTTATTTCAAATGTGCCGTTTCCCTCGTGTCGTTGCACACTATGATAAGGTCTGTGCGAGAGGCCAAAAGTTATTAAAGCTTTTTCACTTTGGACTCGGCTACTCACCGTCTGATGCTTCGATACTGTTAGAATTATTTCATGCTTCAAAGGGCATCACTACTTACTCACAGAAAAGTCTTGTCGCATTTATACTGGTTCACAATCCTTCTTCATTTTGAGCCGAAATGGACCTAGATATATTTCAAACGTTGCCTGTATTCCTCCGCCCTGGTCGCTGTCTGATCGACAGATCCCCTTCCCTAAGTGGCTCAGGTGCTCCAGTGCACTTTACTGATGCTTAAAGAACTGTATGCTGACTTTTAATGCTGGCCTAATATACAACCACTTTTGAGTATATCTTTTTCAAAGTTCACTATGATTTAAAAGTATTGTAAAGAAAGAATTGTAATGTACTACATTTTACAGAAAGTGAAAAGTAAAACGTTTGGCCGTTGCGTAATTTCCAATATATGGGGAGCGTGAGGTTGTAGGATGTGTTAGGATGCCAGTACAAATGCATGGGGCAGTAAAGGTCAAAATATGCAAAAGTTGGTACATTATTGGGCTATTAATCTTAATATTATTATATTTTTTTTATATTGAAATGTGACATATATATCTCTATACTTCATTTTTAAGAACTTGTACTGCAATATCATTGCTCCTTCACCCCATCTGTGTTCCCAGCACTGATCCATCCACTTTTTCAATTGTCTCAGTGGATGTAGTAGCACACACAGTATCATTGTTGATTTCTACATTTGCTTTTCCCTCCAAGTATTACTTTCCTATGTCTCATAAGGAAGTATAGACAACTGGGTCTATACATAGAAAAAGCCGCGGTGATAGTCATAGCTTTTGTTTGCTAGACATTGGTCGTTCTTGTAGCCTCATGATGCTGCTGGGACAAAAGGGACTGTCTCTTGCAGTCACAAAGGCAGCCTCTCTGTTTCTTGGACTTTGTCTCTACTCCAGTCCTCCCCCCTTTTCTCACATTCTGCGCACCGGCCACTGAATGGACTCACGGTCCTGAGTCTGTATAGACAAAACCCTTTAACCCGTGGCATATAAATTAAAACCACAGCATTATTAGAGAATCCTCATCTCCAGCAAATAAACCAGAGTTAGTAGTCGCTCACTTTAGGATAATGCGTTAAAAAAGTGAATAAAATTGCCTTGAGAAAGAGTTTGTCCCAACGGCCTTTTAGGAATGGGCCAAATGGTGACGACAAATTTCCCTAAACCTTACAATATCCAGGTTCCAAACTAACCTTTAGAATTAAACCCACCGAGACATAAAGAACATAAACAAACCAAACGCATAGTTTGCAATTTGCAAATTTTAAATCATATTAGTCAAAGTTAAACCAAACCTTCTTCACTAATTAATTTGGCCTCATGTACCGCATTCAATTGAAGTAGCAGAACTAGTAGTGGCAGTAATTGGACTTGAACTAGTGTAATCTCGAGTCAAAATATCTGATTTCTTCAAACGCGGTAGTACGCCTTTTTCAAAATATTCAGAACAGGTAATTGTTGAAATTCAAAGTGAAGTGGTGAATGATTTTAAGGCTTAGGGGATAAATTGCTTAGGGATACACAGTTGGGGGACTTATCTTACGGCTTATAACATGATGACTTTTATCTGATTGACAGGCTGCTATGACTGTTGCATGCGCTGTCTGGGTGGAGTGCCATACTGCTCACTGGTTGCGACGCTGCTGTGCTTCTCTGGCATCGCCCTGTTCTGTGGCTGCGGACACCAGGCACTCACAGAGACTGAGAGACTCATCGAGACGTACTTTGCACGAAACCTTCAGGACTACATAACACTGGCATACATGTGAGTTACAAAAGAGAAGCCTAATAGGTTAGAGCATCCTAGGAGGTTTGACTTGAATTGACCATTACAGTACATACACACAAACTCAACACCCAGTTAATCAAGCCAAGAGACACATATTCTGCCATCGGCACACAATAATGTAATTTCAGCACAAAGATAAAATGAGTAGTGAGTAGCTTGAAATTTGATATCGATTTCATTCCTGACAGATGTTCTTAATTGTCGCATACTGAAAGTTGGTTTGCAGCTTATAGAAGATGTTGTGCTCAGTGCAACTATTTGCATGTGTCATACCCACTCATATATATATGAAAACTGCTAAGGTCCATACATTTTATAATGAAACCTTCTCTTGCAGAATTCAATATTTCCAGTATGTCATCTATGGTTTGGCCTCCTTCTTCTTCCTGTATTGCATTGTACTGTTGGCTGAGGGTTTCTACACCACCAGCGCTGCCAAGCAAACCTTTGGGGAGTTTCGGAGCACCATGTGTGGCCGCTGCCTGAGCTCCACGGTAAGGGGCTCAGAGAGGGACTGTAAAAAGGGCACTTACATTATGGATCCAGATTAATATATATTATGGGAACTATATTTTTATCCAGGTGATAATGTTTGGTTGTTTACTCTAGATACATGGCACATCATTTTAAACATGAGCGTCATTTTATTCTCAATGACTTAATTTATTTAATGAGTCTTTTCATTCCTGCACAGTTCATTGTGATGACATATATACTTGCTGTGCTGTGGCTGCTGGTCTTTGCCTTTTCCGCTTTGCCTGTCCACTTCTTCTACAACATGGATGCCACCTGCCACACCATTGACGTCCTCACCGAGACCCCTGCCAGTATCAACCAGCTCTGTGTTGATGCACGGCAGTATGGTAATACAGCACTCCTGCTTACACAAGCATGTCTAAAGGTAAATGTAAGGGTCTAAATAAATATTACTCTGTTACAGGGCTGCTGCCATGGAATGCAGTACCAGGAAAAGCATGTGGCATGACCTTATCTTCTATTTGCAAGACCAGAGAGGTATATGCACCCAATATTTAAAATACCAGTAAATAAATGAATTGTACATTACTGACAATCTCCTCTCTTCAGTACCGGATCACCTATGACCTCTACATTGCGGCCTTCGCTGGTGCAGGCATTACGCTCCTGGCTCTGGTGAGTGAGAAAGCATTTTTTTGTGAGTTAAGTGAATTAATCGAGATATTTCATGTGGCTCACATGATCCGGTGATGCTAGGTGTGTAAGGAGTGAGGAATCCCAGGCCTCCAAGAATGAAATGACCCCTTTTTCACAATTTGTAAAAACTTCACAATTTACTGATCAAATGTTTTCACTGCCAGCCACATCTATGGAAGTACTGTCAGAATCCTTTTGACTCCTTATCATTGGTCATTGTTGTGTCATTAAGTTTTTAAATATCGTAAACCTTTTACCACATTTGACGTACTGTTTCTTCTTTCTTTCTATAGCTGACCTACACTGCATCCACCACTTATAACTTTGCTGTTCTGCGGTATTTGGGGAGGAAGGGCATAGGTTCACGGTGTTAGCCTGTCCAGCTGTTGCCTTTCTCCTTCAAGCATCACCAGCTCTGGAAATGTAATGGGAACTTTGGGTGTTCGTTGGGTTTCCATAAAGACTTATTTTTACATAAAAACGTAGTTTTTCCAAATCAAAGTCTGTTTTAATTTTACTCACCAAATAATGCAAAGTATTGCCTTGTTGTTTTTGATAATTGTGTTTTTCTATATGGTGTGCAACTCAAAACCTCAATCTGAATTAACAAGCCTCTAAACTAAATCTTAATTAGTAAATAACCATGATGTGCATGCTAGATTATGGCTGAAGAGAATAATCTATATTTTACCATGGCGCCTTCACATCTGGTCATATTAGGACCAGAGTCATGAATATGCAGCTGTGTGCTGACCTCTGCACTATTCTCACGGGCCAGAGAAAAGCCTCAACAATAGAGTCACTGCTGCTTTGTCAGTGACTGAGGGGTCGCTGTGGGGGCCACCTGCTGTACAAGCCTGTGCCAAGGGTTATATCGGAGTCAAGCAAGAGGGCTTTGGGACAAAGAGTAAAGACTTGTATAAAGGCCTAATGCAGCAATCTCACAGACACCCACTGCTGCCTGACCCCAACCCCCTGAAGCGTTTCACAGCTCTGCGTTACAGAATATTTAGAGCCGTCTAAAAATTACTTACTTTTTCAAAGTTGATCTAAAAAAGATCTCAAATTGTTTCACAGGATTGTGAGATAGTGAAAAAGCACTAGGTTCTATTATTTGATCCTATATGTATTGTTGCAGTGCAACTGCTTTGATATCTTTAGATTTGGGGAGTTTAGGTAGTTATTGTATAACACGGTGTCACTAACTTTAATGCTCTCTTAATATCTCTACTTAACTACCTATCAATTTGTTTTACTTTTTAAACTAGATTTCTTAGACTTTTTTTGTTTTTTTTTTGGTGCAAGCTTTACCCAGCTGGAGAGTGGAGGTGGCTGGTTCATTATAATTTGTGTAACGGACCTGTAAAGGACTGTGCCTTTATAAAATGTGTTTGTGTCTTTTGTGTTTGACTCTCATTTGACCGTGGGTTAGGCGGATCCAGGAGTGACATGTTTTGTTTGGCAGGTTGTCATGTCTTGTCCCATTTGTGAACAGGTGCATAGTTCTCTGCAGCTGGCTTTGAGCCAGTTATACCTGAAGAAGCTCAGGCGGATGCTGAGAGCAGAGAGGGGCATTGACCTGTACGGCAAGCTGCAGAAAGACCGAGAAGGGGTGCTCTGCTCCCCCTATGCAGAGCCACCTGATCCATGACTAGCTTCCTGGTGTACAATATGTTGATGCTCTATAGTTAAAGTTTATATCATTGTGCACATTTTGTAGTGTCACTTTCATTGATGGATTAGGTATTCCTTTTCCTAGTTTCTGTTGCAATGATGTACAATGTTATAATTGTAGTTCAAAAGCAGACAAATTGTTCAATTAGAAAAATGAACATTGTCAACTGTTATTTTGTAGTGTAGATACCTTTGTTAATAGAGAAAAATAAATACTGTGCACAACTCATCTTTTGTTTAAATATGTCTGTGCTCTTCCTTACTGTTTCAAAGCATTGCAGTTCAGTATTAGTTTTTAATGATTTACTTTTCATTAGAACAAAAAACAGACCAGTATTATTTATGCATATTTTTATTTGTTGCACTGGGCAAAAATTATCTTGTTGCCAACTTGACACACAGTGGCACCACCAGTCTTCGTGCCATAAACAAGTTGTACATGGGATAACTGTGAATCCAATTTTGCTTTTGCACAACTTAGGATCTGAGTTACAGACGTTCAGTGTTATTTTAGAATTTGCAACAGAAATGTATGCCCTTAAGCGGTTTCCTCGGGGCCAGCCAGTTGTGTGTCCGGGCCCTAAAATGTCCAACATTCTTACAATACTGGCCAAGGCGTCTCAAAAGCAGACATACAAGTTTAAATTGAGCAAGTATGGCTGGCAATTGTATCAACTAAAATGCAGTAAGGCAAAAATAACTATAGGTGCAAGCCCTCATTTACACTTCTGACTAAATTACATGATTTCAAACAGAAAAGTACCTAGACATGCAACAAAGAACATAATTATGAACACTGAGCAAATGGCTCATGCACAAAAAACAAAAGAAAAAGTAGTTCCATATTTATTTGTTGGACTGTATCTGAGATTTTAAAGTGCACAAAACTGCAATCAAACAGGTCATTTGAGGAAATCCTTTTCTGTGTACCTCAAGTACATTTGTAGGTGTGTGGCTTTAGTGGCATCTGGTGGTAACATTGTGTAATTTAAAAACGAATTTTCAGATTCAAAAGGTTAGTGCTTATATTGTCATGAGCAGTGGCGACTGAAAATGTGTCTTAGTATTGGTCCAACATAAACGTTTACAACTCTGGCATCTATAAATACAGACGAACACATGACAAAATTATAGAAAATGAAAACACACAAGTAGACAACATAAAAAGTTAAATAAAATGAACTAACATGAGGTAATCATGGAATTAATACTCACACTCGTAACATGAATCAGAGTGAGCAATAAAAGAGCAATATGTAATGTATTTCAGAACACAAAGCATTAACATTTTTGTGAATGCTTCTTTAAAAAGACCCTATTCCTCTGTTCTTACAAGAAGCAGCAACAACACTTCTAACACTTAGGCTCCCCTTTATACAGTAATTATCGCTACAGTACTGCAAAGAAAATTTCCAGTGAAACAACGCACTTATTCTGAAATCAAGTAGTAAGACACCGCTTACGGTTTTTAACTCATGCAACTCGGTTGCTCATGTTGGCATGAGTCGTAATCATTTTTGTTACAGTTAAAACTCCTACAAATTGCAATCTGAAGATTTGAAGAGGAAATTGTTTTTGTCTTAACACTGAGGAGTCCCTTCTCTTTTGACGTACAGTTAATACTGCAGGTAATTTGCAAAAAGAACAGTATGCTGTGTAAGAAAATTGGAATACAATAATGTTTGTGTAAGCTCTCACTCATACAGGAGCTTTCAATTGTCAATGTTTTCAAGCCGTCATTTGTAAACCACCCTGTACAGTTGACGGCTCGAGAACTTTTGTCTAGAATACTGTATAAAGTAGGTACATACTACGAAAACACATTCTCTATTATTATCAAAGGCTTTAACATTCCCTGCATAACTAGACCAAGTTTGACAGAGTGAGTGAGTCTCCAACCAGGAATTAGCAGCCATAAAGTATTACATCTTGTGTACCATTTTTAAAACTTATGTGGAATATTGAAAAAGCCCTTCTTAGATCTGAGATACCATATCCATCACGTTATCTCAAAAACACGTACCCATGTACATCATGACATGTACCATAAAATTACCTGACAAGATTTCACAACTGCTATGAGCAGGTTCATGGTTCATTATAAATGACCAATCAGCAGCAGGATGCACGTGGCATTTTACGATTACCATGTAGATCTATCGTACTACCGAGCAGTGTGTGGTCAAGGTGGTCCTCTGCGGCCAGCACCTCTCGGACTGCGGCCTCAAACGCAGCGGTGACGTTGGTGTCGTCCTTCGCACTGGTCTCAAAGTATGGACAGCAGCCATTCTCTTCACACCAGGCCCGAGCCTCGTCTGTGCCCACTTCCCTTTCATCCATGTCCACTTTGTTGCCGAGCACCACAAATGGGAAATGCTCGGGATCTTTCACATCTGAGTAGTACATAAACTCTTTTATCCAACAACCGAGATTTTGGAAGCTCTGCAAATCATTAACAGCAAATGTGAGCAGGCAACAGTCAGCTCCTCGGTAGAAAGGGGTACGCAAAGATTTGAACCGCTCTTGTCCAGCAGTGTCCCAGATCTGTAGAGTTACCAAACGCCCATCCACCTCCAGGTCACGATTGAGAAACTCTACCCCTATAGTGTGGAAGGACTGGGCGTCAAAACGATCTGTTACATACCGATTCATCAAGGAGGACTTCCCCACTCCTCCATCTCCCAACAGGATCACTTTGAGCAACAAGCTCTTTCCACTCATCATAGTCCCACCCAGATGAGGCCTGGGCTGAAGGCTTGTGGAGCAGGTGGCAGACCAGGGTTAAAATAACCTAAAAAAGAGGAAGAATACATTCACATGACTGAAGAAAACACACAAGGGGAAATGAAATACAACTAATAATGAGAAACTTTACCCTCTCACAAATGCATTGTTGAGGGTCAGTGACCGAGCGGTTTTTACCTCGTCTCTAGAGCCTAGACTACAGTATCAAAGATTATGGCCACTGCAGACCAGAGACAAGTCACACAAATACATTGAATTTCCTAATCTTATATAAAACACATAAAGCGACAACAAATAGATGACATAAATAAGGACAACACCGCCAGGGCGAGTCTCCACGATAGCCGGACAGGGGACAGCGCATTTGCGCAGAACGGTGACAAGTACGAGCATGTCAGTCGTGACTGGAAAAGTGCTATCCAAAGTGCTTTGTTTATGTTTACGCTTTTAGCACACAATAGTTGTGTAAACTGAGAGCTGTAACTGTTTACGCATGAGCATAAGACGTCAAGGGACTGAGTAAAGGATTACAGCTCTCTCAGTCTGCGTGCGCAGAGTTGAGGGTGATGATGATGGGTTGTTGACATCCTCCTGTCCAGTCAGGCTAACGTTAGCCGCGGAGCAATGGCGCTTCAAAGTAAAGCAACACAGCGAATCCAAGAAGACACACACGCAGCACCGACTCTTACAGTGTATACGGAGTTTTAGCTTAAGGCCTGTGCATCAAATGAAGAAACTGCATCGTAAATGAGCAACACTACTCACCCGGCTCTTGTAAGCGGTGTGCGTGGTCTGCCCTGCTCCCTCATCTGAGACTGTCGTGACGTGCGCGCTCCCGAAGCAAGGGCTTGGCACAGCACAGCACAGCACAGCACAGCACAGCACACAAACCGTATGTTTACCATCATCAACCTGACTTAGTGGATTTTTTGTTTATTTTTTTATTTTTTTGTCCCACCAAAGTATGCTACTGTTTTAATTTTTGATCACTCTGTATTTACCACTTCAGTCACAGCCCCGTGTTATTGGTGTGTAGTTCTAACAACCGACCTTTCGATGTCGCTGTGTAGCAATAACTAGTATTAAATATGAGCGAAGAAGAAGACAACCAGCTGTGTTTGTTTGTCTTCTTCCCCTCAGATATAACAAGGGCTTCTTCCTTTACACAGGGTCGATAGAGCTGCATGAAGCGGCTAAAGAACATTTTCATGCTGCCGTGATTATGGTAAGATGCCGCATTTACATTGTTCTCATCATATCTATGACTTTCATTTCCTTTCATCATCTCGCCTTGTTACTCACAAGTTGTTCTGACTGATGTGGTGTACTATCGATAGTCTAATAATAATCATTAGAATTGTTAAACGTATCGGCAAAAAGTGACAGTTTGTGAAGCTGTGTGAGCTAAACTGCGTCCCTTGCAGATGTGGAGGAGGGGGAGGCTCGTGCCCTGTGTGTGTCTGGGAGTACTTGGCCTTCTCTGCTGGGTTTGGGTGTCCTTTGCCTCTTTAGCGGATGAACAGCTACCCATAGGGGCCTGGGAGGCAGTGGACCATGCAGCCTTTCAGCCCCAGAGCGCTTTATCAGAGATGGAGTTTGCCTCCATGAGTTCATATCGAGGTCCTGGCAACAATGACCACCGCAGCAACAAGGAGCTCCCCATTCTGCTTTGGTGGAGTGGAGGATTGTTCCCACATTTCCCCGGAGACACTGAACGCATCGACTGTGCCAGGTCCTCGTGTCTGGTGACCAGCAACCGCAAGGTTTACATTCTTTACATCTTAAATAAAATGATTTCATTTTATTTTCAGTAATGATTCTTGTCCATCTCCATTTGAAAAGGTTCAGCTGTACAAAAGGACTGTATCCATTATCTTCTACGGGACAGACTTCCGCGCGTATGAAGCACCACTCCCTCGACTCCAGCACCAGACCTGGGCCCTCTTCCATGAAGAGTCACCTATGAACAATTACTTTCTCTCACATGGACCTGGAATCCGGCTATTTAATTATACAGCCACTTTTCGCAGGGAGTCAGATTATCCCCTGACCCTGCAGTGGCTGCCCTCTCTGGACTACCTGCTCCGGCCTACAGCTGTGCCTCTGGAGGAGAAAAACCGCTTGAGGAGAGAGGGTGTCGCCCCAGTGCTGTACATGCAGTCTCACTGTGACGTGCCATCCAACAGAGACCGATACGTTCAGGAGCTCATGAAGTACATTCAGGTACTTTCTTAATGGAATATGTGCATTATTATTGTGTATGGACTTATATATTACACTATTGCAATATTTACTCATGTATTTTATCTCTAGGTGGATTCTTATGGAAAATGTCTAAACAACAAACCCTTGGCTGAACAATTAGAGGACACATCCACTGCTACTGGAGAGGAGCCCAATTTCATGAACTTTGTTGCACGGTACAAGTTCCATTTGGCACTGGAGAATGGCTTATGTCCAGACTACATGACCGAAAAGTTATGGCGGCCTCTTCATCAGGGCTGCGTGCCCATCTATCGTGGCTCTGCAGTGGTGGCAGACTGGATGCCTAACAAACACTCAGTGATTCTTACTGATGACTTCCCCTCACCAAAAGAACTTGCAGACTTCATCAAATATCTGGATGAGAATGATGAGGAATATGCAAAATATTTACAATTTAAGAACCCAAAGAACATAATTAATACAAAATTACTGGGAGCATTAGAGACTCGAGAATGGGGAGTTAATGACATGAGTAAACCAAACTATCTTAACGGATTTGAATGTTATGTCTGTGATCAGGAGAATGCAAGACTTACATTGGAGAAAAATTACAAAAAATCCCAGAAAAAGGGTGAACCACCTGCACCTAAAATGGCAAATAACTCTCACATGGGGTGCCCCCTCCCTCAGCCGGGATATGGAGATGTCCAGGACCTGCCTGAAGACGATGGGTAAGCTTGACATAGAAGTAGTTGTGCCAGGTGTGAAAGACTTGTACTTTTTATCATTTTAATAATAATGTCCTTTAGGGGCAAAATGTGTCTCTTCTGGTTTCTAATTAAAATGTCATGTGCAGTGATCCTAATCCGTTTGTATATCTCTCCACAGATGGTTACAAATATGGCCTCAGGATTACTGGCAGAGCCTGGACCAAGCCGAGGGGCTGGAATCTCTGATAAGACATAACGAGTCAGACCCTTCACTGCTGTGGAAGCACATCCAGAACATAGCTGTGAGCAGAGCCGGGGGACACCACTGACACTGTAGCGCTATGGACCATAACCACAATCCAGGGGAACCACTGTCAGGTTGTTTAAAAATATCCCCATTTTATAATGCGCCACAACTTCCATATTAACTATTTATTATATGCTATATAACTGTGCAAGTACAATCAGCTGTTACAAAACTGTTGTAATTATAACCTTCGTACATGTCGTAGCATTTTTTATTAAATTATTTTTTGCAAATTCCTGGCCTACAGTTTGTGTGTTTACATAATAGTACGGGATCCAAAACCATAGGAGGAAAAACCAGGGAAACGTTTTGGCAATCTTGACTACATTAAAGTGTAACAGGCGGAGTCCACGGCTTCTAAAAGTGTGTACTCTGTATTCCAATCCATATTTCAATGCACAGATAAACTGCATTGTTGTACAATAATATAGGTCTATGATTGAATTAAAGTATGTGACTGGCTAGACTGAACAGTGCTCTTATTCGGTAGTGCTTTCTTGTGGGAGCGAGAACAAGCAAAGAGCCAATGATTTGTCCTCAATACCCAGGGAGCCTGCCCAACTGTGTGTGGAAGCTGTAGCCGATGCACAACATTTCTATCTTTAATCACTGCAGGGGGGAAAGACACTAGCCAGCCAATACAAAGCAGGTTGAAGCTCATCCTGACTAATTGACTAATGTAATGAGCTTAGTAAAACAAACATAAATCTGAATATTTTTGGACTCTTTTTGTATCAGAATTAAATTTTATTAACAAGGCATTACACTGTATGAACAGAAACATGAAATAAAACTTTCAAACCATAGCTAGCTTGTGTAGTAATTTTCCCATGTATTTGTAGAGTGAAAGTATCACGCACAGTTATAGATCCTTCATAGTTTACAGTGGCAGACACAGCATTTCACCGAAAGATAGATAAAATAAGAAAAAAACATTTCTGATTGACCTAATAAGACATGCATAGTCATATTGTTCAAAACAATCTCTTCGACCCTTAACCACATCAAGATTTCACTCAACTCAGTCCAAACCCTGTCAAAGAATGCTTGTCACTTTCTGCATGCTATTGAAGAGAAGGGCTGAAGCCGTCGATTATTAGTCCAAGGCATTTCTGTAGCAAGGCTCACAATGGACTTTCCCTCCGTGCAGGAACATCTTATCAAGAAGGTCACCCATTGGTAGTGCGCACACACCACACTGAAATTAAACACAGGTTAACAAAGACACTTGGTTGACAAAAGCAAAGTGAAGGTGCATTTTTTTAATCAAAGAAATGTTGCCATTCACTGAAACTTCAAGGACACAATTAATAGTAGAGACTATGAAGCAAGTGAAATAAGATTTGTATTTGAGTGCTTGTGGAGAAGGGAATAAGCAATTTCAATTGATATTTTTCCCATTTAAAATAACTCCTTAAGACCTCTTTGCATACTAACTAAATCACATGTTCAGAGCCAAGGTGGTTTCAGTGAGTTAAAGTTATGAATAATAAAATGTATCTACAATATAGTAATTTTTGAATGATATTCTAATTTTCCGAGTTCCACAGTACTTCACTGTACAAACATGTTCTCAAATTATTCCTGTATTAGTTTGGCAATCTAGCATAAAAACATTAAAATAAATAATTGAAATAAATAAATCACAGAAATAATGCAATTATATATATATTTTTTTTAATTAAGCAGCCATTTTTTTTTTTTATGACTGTTACACCCAATTCTTCTGTTTGAGTAATACTTCTCTGAAGTAGCAATACCAAGTACGTCACTGGCTGCGTTAATAAGGAGTTACCTTGAAACATTCAGGGTGGCAGTTGATGTTTAGATGCTCGATAGTGATTTTGGCGTCGCTGCCCACCAGCTCCTCACAGAACGTGCACTTAGACGACCGTGAGCTACTGGAGAGATACAACAAAGGAGACAGGTTAGTTCAGCTGTTTCTCAGCGGTGCATAGTGACCCATACTGCCGTCTAGGCCGTAAATAGTCTCCTGGTGACCTGGCTTAGCCCCCATTCAATAGCAGAATTTGGGGAGTTTGAGTCTCGGAACTGCTTACAAATAAATGGTTTCATATGCTATAATGAATACTGGCTCACGCTGGTTTTAGAAGTTGTAAATTACCTCAAGTAAGTGGAGGGGCTGCTGTAGGAGTAATTGGTGGACCTTGATGTCAGATAATTAGTCCTACAATGATATAAATAGATATAATCAACCAATTATGAACACAAATATGTTATAGAGGATTTTTGTTACCTGTCAGTATCTCTGGCATCAAGTAGGGATGTGTTGACATACTCTTTCACATACACAAATGGCCTTTAGAAAGAAAATGACAAGATAAATAAAGTTCCATCCATCCATCCATCCATTATAAAAATAATACAGGAATCAGGAATCACATTATGACAAATGATACAATAATAGGAAAGAAAGGGGAGGGGTCATTGCTCCTGATAGATTTGATAGATTTTAGACTTGGAGACAACTTGGAGGCAACACTTTATAATAACTGAACACACTTACACATTTGTAACACGTTTGTAAAGCTGTGCTACATTAACGCCTGGTCAATAATTCATAATGTCAAGAACGGTTAAAGTTCGGGGGAAATGTTTTTGTTATTGCTGGGATGTTAACAACTTTTTGTGCCCAATACTAAAGAATGTTCGTAGAACGTAAATGCTTCACTAATCCTTAATAGTGTGTAGTTTTTTATAGTAACCGTATTTTCTCTCCAGTCAGATGCAGGAGAAGGGATATGTAATATTATTTAGTAAGTTTGAAGAAGAAAAGAATATACACATTGGTCAAAAGTTTGGGGCCACCCAGACCAGTTTTTTTAGCTTTTCTAATCAGCGCAACAGTTTTCAGCAGTGCTAGCGTAATTGCTTTGGTTTTCTAATCATCAATTACCCTCTAACACGATAAGCGACACAATGTACTATTTAAACACCTGAGCGATGGTCGCTACAAATCCGCCTCTGCAAACTTATGTAGGTTTTCCATTAAAAATCACCAGTTTCCAGATAGAATACGCATTCACAGCATTAACAATGTCTAGACTGTATTTTTTATTAATTTTATGTTATCCTCATTGAAAAAAGCAGTGCTTTTCTTTCAAAAATAAGGACATTTTAAGTGACCCCAAACTTTTGAGCGGTAGTGGACATGATAGCATCACCAAAACAGCAGTTGTTGTGGGTTTATTTGCTTCTACAGTGGTTGTCCACCATAAACCGTTCAAAGAAGGAACTGAAAACCAGCAACAGGTGATGCATGTGACAAGCAAAGATCCTTTCCAGTCAAGCAAATGATCTGCTGTAGCTGAAAATACTGAAGGGGCGGATGCATGACTTCCCTGACTTCCCTAACATTAACATAACACTGTCATATGAAGTACTAAAGAGATACAAGAATCCCAGGCATTTCTGTGCTATGTTCTGTGTTCGTCTAAAGTGAAAATGAAAACTACAGAGTTAGTACGTTTTACACATTACACATCCTTATGATAATCAAAGCACACTGGGCATTATTTCAGATTGATCATAATATTATGGTTGATCGTGAGGACAGCTACTTACTTTTTGCTTTCTGGTTCTGGTTCTGGCTCTGTCAAAATGCTGCAGAGACAACACAGCTGCGTTAGTCTTCCTCTCACTCACTGTCAGTGAAATGATTAGTTATCGTAGCAGGCCTATTCTGTCAAGCTCAGTAGATAATCATTCTGTGCAAGCACTTGTTAATGACGCAGTACTTAACGGCCGGCGCTTTGACAAAGGGACATCTCTAATGCACATCATTAATTTGGCATCTGGAAACTGATAATTACACGCAGGGAAATGAGGGTAAAGTGAAAGACAATGGGCGAGTAGAATAAGTTGCAGGTAGCTTTATCTCCACTAGGCAGCTGCATCCCCACAGGATTTGGCCTAAATCTCTCATTGTATAACTAACGCAATCCTCGAAATGCTCTCAAAGGAATAGTACGTTTGTGAAAATGGCAAAACAAAACTAAGTAATTAATGAGACTTAAACTATTGATTCTATTGAACATTTATCCTACATGGAGAAAAACAGGTAGGATAGGCTTTGTCGGCGCAGGTGGTTTTGGACAAAAATAGTCTTGATGAATAAATACAATAGTGAAGGTGAAAGTAACAAATTACTTATGCTGGACTTTACTTAATAAAATAGCATGAAATGTACATCATATAACAAATCTATACCATATCCTAGCATGAACGTGTGTCCTGACGAGATAGTGAACTTACCGATCCATGCTGGGCTTAGGCTCACTATATGTCTGTCTGAAAGTGAAAAAAAGAAGAAGCAAAAAACAAGCAGTATTAAGCCTTAAACTGTGGGCTGCAGGAGTCAATAATGTAGAGGCAACACAAGTGCAGAAAGTGTGAGGTTTTATAAGTGTATGACGCTGATCTCTGACTCACTTCTCCTCCGGGGTCGGCTTATTGACCAGGTGCGGTGTGGAGTCTATTGTGCTGCTGCAGTGCGTAATCCTAGTAATCCTATAACCCTCCCTAACACATTGTACTGTACCTGCAAAACGATGTAATAAAAGTATACCTTCCTTTCCTTGAAGCGGGCTCTAAATTAGACTGAGTATGTACCTGCCTCACAAGAAAAAATACTTTCCTTCACTCATTGTGCAGTAAATACAATCTTATATAAAAACAAATAAAATAGGGAACGTAACAGTGGAAAGAAGAATAAAAATCAGCAGAAGCTTATGTTACTTACCTAATAGTGGTGACTGTTGTGACGACTTGACTCTCTGTCTCCTCTGATCTAAAATACAAACAGAATGTAAAATAAGTACTGGACATACGCACGAAAAAAAACAATCACTGAGCAAATATTTAGATAGCGTTAAAAGCCTATAGATCGGCCTTGCAGGGGTCAGTAAGGCGTGGATATGCATGGAAACAAGAATGTGTTTCTTAATGGGTAGTTACTTGGCAGGTTCTTCATCATTCTCGTTATCAATTGTGTATACAGTTGGCGACATCCACCTATCCCACGGGGCGTCGTTTTCCTTCGACCTTCGGGACAAACAAAGACAGAATGTAAAATCAGAGGGTAACAAAAGTCTACCATGTACTCTGCATTGTCAGAAGTATCTACAAAGAAGGGGGATCTGTTTACTGTGTCTACTCTATCTGACCTATTTCTATCAGCATCAATGCACAATGTCTTGTGGCCCAGCGACTCGAGAGCTCTGAAAACGTCGCTCACGGTGAAAGGGAAGGAGGTTACAGAAAAAAAAAGGGATCAGATCTGTATTGAAAGCTTTCAATACTACAACATACTTCCGCTCAAACATGATCATGGTCTCCCGTTCCCCATCGGGGCCTCCTTCTTCTGCTGCCGCCTCTTGGCTGAGAGAAGACATTGAAAGGCTTTTAGTGAGTAATGGACAAGCACGGCTGGATGGAGATGAATGAAACATGGCGTCGTGTTGGCAGTATAATAGTAGTGTAAGTGTGTCATCACCTCTCCGCTGTGCTCTCGGGCTGCGGTGTTTCCCACGTGCGTGTCCACGAACGATGAGTGCTGAGGCTGAGGAGGTGAAGTGCACACAGACAAGTTATGAAACAAAAGGCATGATCCAGTCCAGGTGGAGCCTCTGTCCAGTTCAAGAGCAGATTAAAAGACAGTGTTTGTTTTTTTTAACAAAGGGAGTCCTATACTTGATAGCTGGCGATAGTCCAAGTTTTCATAAAGAGCAGAATTATGGCACTAACGCAGCATAATGTGTTTCCTCGGATTCCAGCCAAGGACCTCACTGCAAGTTGCGACTACATTTTAAAATACAAGGTGGTGCCGCTTTTGTTACAGTAGAACGTCATCAATATTACAGAGGATATATTGTCAGAGCACGGCAAAAGCATGACAACTGAAGCCAAATGAGTGACACAGTTGGGTTATGACATTTGTTATTATCGATTTTGACACATTGAGGGTGTTGTTTAGAATGAATGAAATGTGTGCCCTCAATAGAATTCCCTATTCTCCAAAGTTGTTTGCAGCACTGTAGATGGATGTAACCAACGCTAGAATAAAATGTAATACCTTGTCTTTGTCTCAGTGTTGAACGGGATGATGTCATCTGAGAGGGACTTCAAGGCAGAACTGTTCAGCGGCACACAGCGGGATAGACACAAATATAGTTTACAATTAGCTTTTTTGACATTTGAAATATGCTCATCTCTTAATCTCTTCACCCCCGCCTTAACCGAGCGCATTGTCTCCAATTTGACTCCAAATCTAAAAGCTTCTTGACTGGAGTTTACAGCCTCTGGGTCAGAGTAATGCCTAATATGAAAGCTATAAGGCCAACTAAATTGACCTAAAATCATATGCCATGTTGTCGTCACTGTTTTTTACGCTCTTTTTCATCTATTTTTTGCCACTTTTGTTGCATTCGGACACCTTTCTATTAACCTCTTAACCCCCACATTTTCTTCAGTTTGGCTTTACCCAAATCTAAAAGCTTAAAAAAAGCATCAAAATAGCGATAAAAACTAGGATGAAAACGCAACGACCCTAACGAAAACCGACAAAAAAAGTGACACAGAAACGTGGCGGAAACATGAAAAAAAGCAATGAAAAAAAAACTATGTAAAAGCCACAAAAAGTGACGCAAAAGAATTTGCTAAAAAAAGCAACAACAATGTGACAAAAACAAAACAAAAAAGTGACAAAAGCGCCAAAAAAAGAGACAAAAACCAGGCGACAACGTGACAAAAAAGTTACGATCACTTTTGTCGGGTAAAGCCAAACAGGAGAAAATGCAGTGGTTAAGGTGGGGGTGAACAGAGCGCATTGTCTCCAGTTCAACTTTACCCAAATCTAAAAGCTTCTCGACTGGAGTTTACAGCCTCTAGGTCAGAGTAATGCCTAATATGAAAGCTAAGCCCAACTAAATTGATCTAAAATCATATTTTTCCTCGTGTTGTTGCCATGATTGTTGCATTTTTGTCACTTTTCTGAGGCATTTTTGTTGCACTTCCATCACTCTTTTTGTCACTTTTTTGTTGCTCTTTTGTAGCTTTTTTGTCACTTTATCTTGCATTTTTATCCTTGTTTTCTTCTATGCTATTTAAAAAAAATGTAGGTGTTACATGACTTTCTTTTTCCTAAAATATTAATAGCACAAACGTTGGAAAACCTACTGTGTTTCTGGATCAGTCTTTCTGGTCTCGACAGATGTGCTTGACGCACTGAAAAAGAGGTGAGGAATTGAAAAATGTGATATGCAGATTGGTTTGTGCGTCTGGGGTGCTGTGTGTTCATTATGAATAATAATTGCTTAAAAGCCTCAACATGAAGGGGGAGGTAACAGGGACATAACGCAAACATATAATAGTATCAGAGGAGGTACCACGCAAAGGTGACAAGAAAGTAAAGCCGCTTTTACATTATCTGAGCCGTTACCTTTTGATGGAAATATCAGCCAGAGGTTGGAGCAGGTCAGAGGAGCTGCAATAGAGGAAAGTGGCTCATAATCAGAAAGTGCTGCATTATGCATGACGAGATGCTATCTGGCTGTCTGGAAAGCAGTTGCAGCTCCGCACCAATATGATTACCTGTTGGAGGATGTGGTCCCGATCGGATACGGATCAAACGGATCAGTCGAGCTGAAAAACAATTTCACACTGATTTCACTCTCAATTGTCAGCAGGGCCCGTCTTGTGTCGGAGGAATTCTGATCACAATGGCTCATAATGGAAATATTTAATGCAGTCTGAATGGTAAACAAACGGGGGCAAACCAAATCAAAATCAGAGGAGTATTTGACAAATTGAAGCACAATTTGTCTACTCAATGGTGGCACTTACTTTCCACTTCACCTGAAATGAACTTTAATGAGGCCCTGCGTATTAATATCATTTTATCTGTTTTAATTTCTCATATGCAAACTAAAAAATCCTGCAGACAAATGTAATAAACACAATCTTCATTTGCCTCCTTATGTGGAACGATTATCAGAGTGAAACTTCATTTTATACTACTACTGAGCAAATTAAACCCGCAGAGGTTTTTAATAGAAAAGTGAGCAGTTGGCATGTAATAATAAAAGACTGGGGGCCAGTGTGTGACGTCGCTGTATAATTAAGTACCTGGATTCAGTCACTGTGGTGATCACACATGAACTCAGGGGATCTGCACTTTCCGCTTCACTGCACAAAAATGAAGACACGGAAAAAAGGAGGCGGGAGATTCACATGATAAAAGGAGAAAAGAGGACAAGCAAAGGTTATAGCGTGGTTTGCCTCATACACTATTTACAATGGCAGAGAGCCCTTTTTCACAAGGATCCCAATATAGCACGAAGCTGACATTCTCCTTACCTTTCGTCAGTAAGGATCACAGTTTTGGTAGTTATCGTGACTGTCTCTTTGACGCTGGGGAGAGAGAAAGAAAGAGACAGTCAGAGAGAATCAAAGTCATTACAAGCAATATTGGGATACAGTGTGTTCCTTAGCGGCGCGTTGCCGGGTAATTGTTTAAGAAGGGCCTGTCATTGAGATGTACCTTTGTGCTTCTGTCGCTGGCGGCTTCTCCTCCTCCACATCAGGCTGCGTGCTGAGGCTGGCAAAGACAAAACAAAGCCAGTGCTAATCAAAATATTGTCTTCTATTAGAAGATACAGTGCTTTTAATGTTTTGTTTGGAGACTTTGAGGGGTATTATGAACATAAGGCAAGGGACAACGTGTGATAAGAATGAGTCTCTCTCACCTATGCACCCGCGTGATTACAATGTCCTCATTTGACAGCAGGTCGACAATGTTGCTGTGTTTTTCAGGTTCTGGCTTCTTACTAAAAAGGCAAAAAAAAAGCTAAACAAAGTTGTACATTCTGCCTGCGCATTGCCAAACCAACTTTGAAAGGAGAGATATTGATTTCCAACCTTATAAAATAATAATACTCTTATATATGGTATTTGCACTGTGGGTGGGAAAGAGTCCTATACCTTTCTACAGGGCTAAGCAGATCTTGACTCCGGGGTCCTGTGCTCAGGGGAACAAGCGGAACCAACTGTGGGGTGCTAAGGAGGCAAAAGGAAAGTGAGTGAATAGTGAAATTTCAAAGCGCTACAACAATTATTCAGCAGTCCAACAGTGCCACCTAGCGTTCACAAATCACACCAAACCTAATAAGCACTTAGGAGACGATACTGTACTTCAACACACCTGTCACTGAAACCCAGCAAATCATCTGTGAGCGTTTCCACATTGCTGAACGGGGGAGATAGCTCCTGCTCAGCGCTGCAATACAGAGCAGTCATTTTCAGATTGGTCACTTTATATAGACTGTAGTCGCTAGCCTCGAGGACCTCAGTGACTTAGCGATATACTGTGGCTTCTTGCAATATGGATACTGCAATACTGCATCACCAAATATTGTGATGGCGATAATTTGGCAATACACTGTGCTCAACAAATTTACTTCACAAAATGTAAGAAATAGTATAACTAATTTCACTATTTTAGAGTAAAAACATTCATATGAATAGTTCCCAGTTGCTACAGACATTTCTGGGCCTTTTAGCAATATAGTTTCGTAACATGAGCAGAAATGATCTAAACATTTAGTTTAGCAGAATGACTTACCTGATTTCTATGTGTTTAATTACTGCTAGGTCTGGCTTTGGTTCATCATTAACTTCAGTTTGAGCTTCAGCTTCCACAACCGGCTGCTCAGACTCCTCCTGTTTTAAACTGGATATAATACACATAATATGGCTAATTAATGATTATGGACGTACTCTTATCCAACCCCAAACAATTATTAGTATAAGATTTTTTTTACATAGCAGGATCATCACAGTAAGGAGCATTCAATTGTAACAGGTAGTGCCAGTTGACGCAGTAGAAAGTAAATATTATAATTTTTGACCTACATTACTTGGGTATTTTCTATTTTAACCAGGTTTTGCTCTGGCTCCACCTTCACCAGCTGCAGTGGCTCTTCCTCTTTGAATCTGGTGCAATAAAACATAAACTGTCTCAAAGAAATATTATTTATTAATTATTTGTTTTATGCCCTCTTTGTTTTTACCGTTCTGGGGTGGTGTCAGGATGAGGCACTGGGATGCTGTTGGAGCTGTGAAAAGACATTCATCAAATGTCATTAAACGTAACAACATGTTACATGCAAAACAAAGGTACTCGGACCTTTCTACATATTTTTCTAAATGTGCTGTGTTTGTTGTTAATGACTATGACTGATTTTCTACAATAAACAATTTCGTATAATGGATTATGGACGTAACGGTAAACCACAATGTCCTTGCTCATGTTTCTCAAAAGAACCAAGAGCTACAACAACATAGTGGCAGCACAATTCATGTATTTGACATTTTCATTTATGAAGTTGCTTGTCTGATCATCTCTTCATAGATCCGCCTAACAATAGTTTCTTTAGACAGTGATTTTCAACTGGTAGGTCGAGCACAATGTGGGTCTTTAAAACCACTTTGATTGACTGCATTCATAGTTGTTAGCCTTGTGATCAATAGTTAACAAAGGTTCTTAAGGCGTCATTTACCTGGGATTTTGAAGAGGTTTTCGCCTTTCATCTAAGAAGCACACTATTGTCAGCACTGATGATCTTTGATTGGCAGCAGGTCTAATATATTTCTGTCCAGTGGAATGGGTTTACCTTCTACCTGACTAACATGGGTGGTTTCACTATAAGTTAAACCACTCCTACTGGTACTTTGGACCTTCAACCAGACAAAGATCCATAGTGCATTAGTATGACGCTTCTTGGCTGAGAGGCGAAACATCCAACACTTAAACTATCAAATAAAATGACAGCTTAAGATCCTTTGCCTACAATGAGAAACTCATCATTGAGAGCGAATACACTTAACACTTACGATCAACACTTGAGTCTCAAAGAAGAAATAATGTCCTTTTATGTCAAATATAATTGACCATAGTGTGAAACCGCTACATGTTTGTATTCTAAGTTGAAATTGTATTTGGGTCACGGCCTGACTTGATCCAGTGAAGGTTCGTCCCGATTCTGAAGCGACACCCGTTGAAAACCACTGCTGTACAGATTAGTCGTATGATTTACCTTATTTCAACATGCCCGGTGTCATCCAGGTTTGGCTCTGGTTCTAATTGCGTTTCCGCCTTCACCGCGTCCTTCGTCTCTATAACAATAGACTCCACGGTTACAGCCTTAGGGGGTGGTGTGGCTGGGGCAGGTGTTTTGGGAGCTAGCTCTACTACAGGTGACTCAGGCCGCTCGGCATCGGCTGACTCATCGGATTTGACGTAGACGTCTTGGACCAGACGGGGGATGAGCTCAGGCAGAGGAGTGGCCACTTTGGTGCACCCTGGGACCATATTATTTAACAGAGCTTTCTCGTCTATTTTAACATCTTCAGGCTTCGTTTCCTCCTTTGACTCAAATTGTGTTAAACGTGTGTTGGTTCTGCAAAGTATAGAAACAAGGATTTGGTACACAAGTTCCGAGTTGTGCGGCGTTTTAATCAATAGGATTGGTCTTACAATGTGCTTGGCTTGGGGAGAGGTGCAACATTTGTAACTGTTGTGGTGGTAGGCGAAGAAAAAGTAAAAGTATTGCTTTCTACATCATCTGCAATTTCAACTCTAAGACACAGCAATGACAAAAATGAAAGTTAAACAGCCCGGAGTGAGATGGTTTCTCCAGCTTTTTCTGATTGCTCAAATGTCTCTAATCAGAATACCCCAACTGGATACAACTGCTCATACTATAAATACTGCTGGAAGTATATGATGTACTCTGACTATGACAGGAGAGATTGAATTAGTCACACAGAAGATTGTGCGACTTGTGAGAGAAGATAATGCCGAGAATAAAGCTAGAAGGAGCAAGGTAACGGAAAGTGAGAGAGTTTGTGTTCTTCTGTTTACCTTTGAGCCACAAATTGCACGTCGGGCGTATTTTCTTTGGACCTACATTGCATAAGACAGAAAAAATAATTAATTGGCTTTGAATGAATAATCTGAATTTTTTAAAAGTACGTACTCATATAATTTAGCTGCGGACAGTACATAGGATCGTTGTTTTGTCACTGTTTTCTTCAACACATTACTGGCTGCCTCAGTTCTACAAAATAACATAAAGGTATATTAATTTTACAGTAATCAGGCAAAAGAACTACCCCACACGTCCACTTTCAAATGAATGTATATCAACTGTTATATTCAGTATCTCAGTATATTCTCATATTTTTAGGTTTTATAGTGATTCTAACTGAGACTGTAATAAGACAAACAAATATGAATTCTGAAGTGTAAAACATTACTGCAAATTGTAGCCATTTCTCACCGTTTCTCCTGTTCCTCCTGGCTGAGCTGATCCTCCTGGTTCTCGGTGTTCCTCACAATGTGCGGGGCGCTAAGGGATGAAAACACACACTTTAGTCAAAAAAAAAGCTTTGTCTCAGCGGTGAACTTGGGATTAGTGTTCTCACATTTTTTTGTAGGTCTCGGAGGGTTTTTTGGTAAATTGAGTTGTTCCACTGCACGCAAAGACAAACATAGTGAAATAACATTTTCATTGGCATTGACATTAGCTACACTTTCCACTTTGGCCAGTTGAGTTTAATAATACCTTATTTATACCGGATTTTGTATTATCACTTCATACATGTGTTTTCCGTATTCTATAGATTAATCTACATAAGATGAACAATGGGGTATTAAAAACTGTGGCCTGTAACGTTTGAAAAACAGTAGCCACAGTGGAAAGTGAGCATGAAATAAGACTTAATATAAACTTGGGATCATACCTGTACCCGTTGGACGTCACCGGTGTCGTCTCTGTTTTTTTAAATACACCCCTTTATATAAACAAAGTATGAATCAAGCACACAGTAATGCTCCAACAATTTGACAGTTGTGTTTTTGTTTCCTGCATTTTTTAAATAGTTGAACACAGTAAAGTGGAGCCGCCTCATACCTGATCATGAATCCGGACGTGGATGATCTGGTTCAAAAGCAGGATTCTTGATCAGTATGAAACATACTGAGGTTACAAAGTTTGATTGTCACACGAAGTGGTTTTGTTTACCGTTCGGGATTGGTCTTGAGGGGCGAGGGGGCAGGTTGGGTCGTTGGGGACACTGGACTGGATTCATCATTGGCTTCGTTAATGCGCCTGGCTTTGACCTCTGCTATCCTGTTATTGGCACAAAGATGTATTACTGTTATGAATAGGCTGATGGAGTAATCATAATCAATCAAGACTTCAGGTCATGGTTACTGAAATTAGTCATTTTCAGCGTTGAAACCGTTGTCAGGGGTGTTTAGGGTACTGTTTTACCCAGCCCCAGAGAAGGGAGGGGCCCTCAAGATTAGGCAAATATCAAAATGGTTGGTGTCCAGGGTTCAGAATTATGTGGTACAATCCTTGCTTTGTTTAAACATTTAAACATTCAAATAACATTGAAATGCAAGACAGAATGTCTCCCATGTCCCCTTTGTTTTGTTTTTTTTTAGATTTCTGAGCGTAGATCACAGTCTCAGAGCAGTAAGGAGGGCTTGATATACGTGTTGAGAGCTTGTTTGCCTTTACCAGGGTTTTTCTTCCTCAGTTTCAGCCTGAGATTCCGACTGCCGCTGTAGCCAGCTGTTATCGCCTCTCAGTTTGGTTCGGACTTTAGTGGTTTTAAACACAGCAGCTTTTTCTCCAGCTATAACACAACACGCAAGTGGCTGTTAGACTTTCAGATCAATTGTGTGCTTTCATCTTTTCTGTGCAGGCTACAAAACAGAAGAATCTATCAATTATGATATATGACATGAAATGGATCCTCACTCTTTGACATGACTCTGCTCCTTTGGTTTGCTGGACCTCCTGAAACTACATGAAAATAAGAATGTTTAAAATATTGACCACATTAATTAGTTACATTAGTGTGAATGACACCATGCTCTCCACCAATAAAGTACAAGTAGTTAGGAAGGAATGTCTGTCTCACCCTTTAGACATGCTGATCATCCTGTCCTGCCACTTTCCAAAAAACATCGCAATTGCCAAATATGAAAAGTCAGGAACCCCGTCCTTATTGTCTTAACCTGAGATATTGTAGCGTAAACTGAAGGGTGATTCAAAAACTTCAATGACCAAAAATAAAAGCTTGCTGCTCACTACTGGAGAAAAAACAGTCCTTAGGGACCTCTTAAAATAAGAAATATTAATGAATTGAGTGTTCTTTTATCTTGGCACGCGCACTGGCTTCAAGCTTATGCAAACTTGCGGGACTGCCAAACTCAAAATGCAAATGTAACTTTTTCTTCTTTTTTTATCATTCCTCAGGCACTGTATCACACCGAGTTCCCCTTATAGCTAGTCTTTTTATGAATGCTGAATTGAATTGGTGCTTAAACAAATACACCAAAGGCTCAGAGAACATATTTGCCCACGGATTAGGACATGATAGATAAATGATTGATGAAAAGCAATGCCAAGGTTAAAACTAGACAGACAACTCTTACAATCATTGTGAGGAAACACCCACAGAAATAAGCGCAAACATTGAGATACCATTCGAAGTTTACTTACTTATGGTGACTGATCTCTTTTTACATTTCTACAAACACCTGTAAATTAAATACATTGTAAGTACATACCCAAGTAAGAGTTGCTATCCAGACGGTGTGTGTGTGGTGTGTGCCCGGTCAGCTCAGTGACACTATTCCTTCGAGTGATTTCAAATAGTGTTTGACAGGTGTCTTGGTCCCTGCACTAACAGGTACGGGCGTAACAAGCCTGGCCAGTCAAGGTGGAGAGCTGTGGGGAGGGGCAAAGTGCGTTTGCTTATGTATGAGTGAGTGGCTTTGTGTGTGCGTAATAGATATTGCTATGTCATTTTTTTCTGTTGACTACATTTGCAAAACTTGACATGAAAGGACTCAAATATTAGATTGTAGTGAAGGATGGGGATTGCAAGTGAGAGGAAACTGGGCAGGCAGTATGGGCTGTGTTTATAAATTATGTGATACATGGAAACGTTTCCACTGGGAATGTTGTGTTTCTGCCCCTGAGAGGGAACAAGGGAGGAAGAACAGCAGCATCATCAAGACATGATCAAAGAAAACATAGACTGAATAAGGGGAGGCATGCTATTAACAAGAAAGGAGCCGCTGCTGATTGCTATGACTCTGCAGACAGCTGATGCCAACTTGAGGGAGACCTATGATGATAGTGGCACATGGCTAGCCGAGTGGAATTAAAAGTGGACTGCTAATAAATAATGACTATATGTAAAGCATCCACAAATGTGTACACAATCACGTTGTGGAGGAAGAAGGTTGACAAGATCCGGAGTAGCTGAATCTATCTATCAGTATCTTTCTTTCAAATATATTTCATATATAAAGAGAAAGAAGTGGGTATAGACCTTCTCAGTCTGTCATTTTGGTTGGCAATCTGTTTGGAAGTCCGCCGACCACTGCAGAGTACCTGTTGTTATATTATATTTTAATTTGTCCATTCATTTGAGGTGCCATTTTAATTTATATTTAAATAGGCACAGTTCCAAACAGCTGATTGCCAACCAAAAGAAAGATGACTGAGAATGGTCTATAGGAACTCCTGCTCAGGCAAAGGAATTGATACTTAGAATGAACTTAGTTATTATAGTAGATTTTTTTTAATAATAGTTTAATATACAATAAGCTGAACAATCCGAAATTCTATTTGTGCTATATATTTGTATGCTATACATAATGTCACTGCAACTCAAAGGACAACTACATGTATGTAGTTGTAAATATATGTATGTATTCTTAATACTACGGCTCAATTATTGCTAGTACAAGTTTACACATACGTTCAACTTACTGGAAGTAAAACATTTTATGTATATTTTCTTTTCAGCAAATGTAACCAGAAAGTATGTTTTCCTGAACTTAAGTAAACTACTTCAGTTATAAGTATCCAGTTACTTTCCACCTGAGATCAGCTTACCACTCGAGTAGCAAAGGCATGCTGGGTGCATATTTATATGGCCTTTATAAATCTGAATGGGTGTAAATAGATTTCACAATATATCCGTCAAGGTATTTAAAGATCAGCCAAAAGAAATGTGTGAGCAAGAGCCAGTTTCACTCTAGTGAGGACACAGCGCACGCGTGAACGCTGCTTTTATCTGCATAGTCCCCAACTCCCTTCACCAAAAACCAGTCAGACAGCCCAGCCGACATCTGACTACAACAGTGAATCATTTAGAGACTGCGGAATTAAAAGAGAATGTGAAGTATCTGAACTTCACCCCCACCTTCTTCTCACCATTGTGACAGAATTAAGTTTCAGCTTAACAAAACAAATGTGGAAGACAAAATAATACATTTCCAGAGAGCTTCATGTATCCTATTGTCCTACTGTGTAGAGTAGTAATAACTGGTGTTAAATCATTGGTGACAACAGAAATGACAAAAGGAATGTGATTTTATTGCTCCTCCCATAATTGTACTGAGTGACCGTCTTATTAAAACACTTAGCTCAACACTAGTGAAACTTGATGAAATGTTAAATAAAAACTAACTCAGCTTGTGTTAAAAAGTAGTCCATTCATTTGTTCTGCTGGACAATATTATGTTACATATATGAAATATAGATTCATGTTCTATATTTTGCTAAATCAAGAAAAATCCACAGTGAATGAATGTATTCTTGTCACCTTCAGTGTGTTCATTACCATTGCTTTGTCCATAATTATAGCTCATGCAGACCTGTGTTTATAGGCTGTTTACACACACACACAATATGAAAGAACAGATTCAGATTTGCAGATTGCCTAATTATGATACTTATAAAAGGGTCAATGTATGCCCAGCCTCTTGTGGGCATGTACTGTTAAAGGTGTGTAATTTTAAATGTATATTCCAACAATCACAACACTCTGGTGCCACCAAGTGGTAAAAAGTACAATGTGCTATGGACTTCCTGTGTTCATTTACAGTAAGTATGTAAAATGTTCCACCTGAAAGGACTGTTATATACTCCATATAAAAGGCCACCGTGAAAAATAAATGTAAAACTGGAAAGGCTCATACTTAAGGCAGTTTTCCTATGTCAGTCATGCTCCTTCTCTAAGGTGGGGATAACTCTCTACGGTGTGTTTTATTCCCTCTTTCAAACAGACGACTGGTGCATAGCCCATATCGACTTTGGCTCGTTCACAGCTGTAGTAATGATGTGTTCCAGCAAGGGCCACTCTCATCGGTGTAAAAGTGGGTTTGAAGGAGATTATAGGACGAAGGAGCACAGAAAGCATCCACAGCAGAAGAGCCAGCCCATAAACAAACATGTATGGAAGGTGATAGCAGGGAGCGGGGTATCCCAGACCCACCAGGATCTCAGACATGAAGTCCCAAAAGCGGATGGGTTCGTCGTTAGTTATATGATATGCCTGGAACACAAACAGAAAAACAGACTTTTCTTCAGCTCTGCTCATTGTTGTTGTTTGTATAAGTTCTGAAATATGTTTTGTTCTGGACTGACCTTTCCACAAATTGGAGAGTCTGCCTTAAGGTGCTCAGCTGCCAAGATGTGTCCATGAACTACATTGTCCACAAAAGTAAAGTCTACTAAATTGGTTCCATCGCTGCAGACAAACAACAGAAAAACATGATATCTCATTACGATTGTACATGATTAGAGGCATTTCTTTTACTTACCCAATAATAAATTTCATTTTTCCTCTGCGGGCAGTGTCTATTAATATAGGAACCAACTGGGGGTCCCGTGGCCCAAAGATACCGTGAGGGCGAATGGCCACAGTGAGAAGAGCACGATCTGTGTTACATGCTTCAAGAACCAACTGCAAAAATATATATAATAATGTGCCATTGTGTTTTTCATTACAGGTATTATCAAATTCAAATAATTTTGAGAACACTGACGTGTAAAGTTGGGTAAAAACTGACCTTCTCTTGCTCTATCTTGGTCTGTGTGTAGTAATCAATGGGTTTCTTGGCATATGGCAGACTCTCCTTTCCATTCTTAATATCTTTTCCTTCAAACACCACACTGGCACTGCTCGTCAAGACCATTTTCTACAGGGAAACATTTCTCACATGTAAAGCTCATACTTAATAAACTCTAATCTCACATTCTTTCCTTACCTGAACTCCAGCTTCTGCACAGGCCTGAAGAACAGTGCGCGTGCCTTGAATGTTGACTCTTTCAAACAGATCACGGTTGTCGCTGGCAGGTGCAGGAGATGCACAGTGAAAAACCAAGGAAACATCCTTCAGAGCTGCCAGCAGAGCCTTGCACGAAAACAATAGTTCATGAATATCCAAAAATAACAGCAGAATTTGCCCGGTGTTTTGTTCGTGCGTTTGTCATTGAACACTAGGTCACGCATTCTCATGTCATGTTATGAGAAATTCTATCTTTTATATGCAAAAGTGTGTACACGTAAACCTTGTCTCTGTATTTTATGCGCTTTGGTAGCACTCACTTGCTTGTCACAGAGGTCTCCCTGGTGGAAGGCAACATTTGGCAGTTCATAACTTTGGCGGATGTCAAAGACAGAGACAGCATATCCGCGATCCAGCAGCTTCTCCACCAGGTGTCTGCCCAGGAATCCAGATCCTCCAATGACGATGCATCTCTTATTACTCTGAATGCAAAAAGGAAAACTAATACAGATGAGACATAGTGCGCACACATTTTGGTTTAATCTATAAACAAACGTTATATCCCTTCTTTTGAGAATGAAAGTTAGCATTAATTTGTAAACACTAAAAAGATGGACACTGCGGTTAACTGTTGAACACAGACACTGGAAAAAGGTCCAACTCACCGGTCGAACACGTGTGGTCATAATGAAAACGTATCTGATGAACAAGACCAACAATGACAACTATGCGGTCGGTGAAAACAGCCCAAACAAAAGTACTTCTGTTGAGAAGAAAGTTCATACTCTGGACTGGCTGAATGAGCAGAGTGAATGCAGCTCTGTGATTGGTCCAGGCGGAACCCGGAACAAAGGTGACATTACGCACGGCCAATAAAATGCAAAGTACGTAAAAGAACGCCATACTTGTAACCAATGGAAACCGTTTAAGAATCTACTGCCCCGCCTACAATTAACATGAGTTTTTCCATCCATCTATTTTGGAAATGCCCCTTCACTGTAGCTTTTTGGAAAGACTTTATTCGTTATATTCAAACTATATATTTTTTGTAACCCCTGGCATAAGTGTTTGTAACGCTATTATTACTGTTCAATAAAAAAAATAAAAATAAAAAATAAAAATCTTGGTGGTGGGAAAAAGAGTAATATGACATATAAAATTATAAAATATTGAAACATTTAATATTATTACTTATATACAGTAGGTTGTCCACATTTGTATAACGGCGGGAAAATGTGAAAAACATTTACCTTGTTCATTATCAGTTTTTCACCGTCATAAACACGGTGATCCATTTTCTGAGATTCTGATACCGAGAACCAATCATATTCTCGCGCGACAGGTGCGCTCGATTCACATCCCTGTGTGTCTCTTTGTACAGATTATTCTAGAGTATTTTTTCTTTTAGATGCAGCTGGTGAGCAAATCCAACGCACATGCTCGATGACAGTTGGATGGCGAAAACGTCAATTTATCCTCCTTTTACAGAAAAACACGGCATATCAACAGGGCTGTAGATTCGTTTTACCATCGATACTCTCGACGTATGCAGGGATAGATAGCCTACACTTCGTGATCTGAGGATCCTTTATAAATGTGAGAGGTTTTTGGCAGGAGACGCCCACCAGCACCTTATGGTAAGCCCTTGTTGATTTGAAGACTTTAGTCATATCAGCTTGATTTCTTTATCACATTGTTTGACAAACTGTACATTGCACCCCTTTCATTGCATTGTATTGAATGCCATGTCTCCACCAGGCTACCAGCGCGAAGAGACCCTCCTTGCAGGGTCCGATACCACCTCCACGGAAGAAGACCACCCCCAAGCCGGAGCTGACGGAGGAGCAGAAGCAGGAGATCAGGGAGGCCTTCGAGCTTTTTGACACGGATGGCTCTGGCTTTATTGATGTTAAAGAGCTCAAGGTATGTGCAGCCCATGTCTACTGATAGCTCCCAGTGCGTCCATTTAAATTGTATTGTATTGGTAGGTGGCAATGAGAGCACTGGGGTTTGAACCAAAAAAAGAAGAAATCAAGAAGATGATCAATGAAGTGGACAAAGATGGCACAGGAAAGATCTCCTTCAATGACTTCTTGGCTGTTATGACGCAGAAAATGGTATTTGCATTAATGATTGAAACTGAAATGATGTGCAGGAAAAGAATAGCTACATGGTCAATACTGTTACATAAATTGTGTGTCTAATTTAGGCTGAAAAGGATTCTAAAGAAGAAATCCTAAAAGCTTTCCGACTCTTTGATGATGATGAAACGGGCAGGATCTCCTTCAAGAATCTAAAGAGAGTGGCCAAAGAGCTGGGGGAAAACCTCACAGATGAAGAACTGCAGGTATAACTTTGATACACGTCTAGAATCCCTATATTTATTCATATAGCTATCATCTTGTTGAAGTGCATGTTATTAGGTCTAAATCTTTATAAATGTTAAAAAGAGCAATCCTGAGCCTGTAGTTGTCAAGATTCTGAATACTTGTCACAACTAAAAACAAAAAATGTGTTTTTTGTTATTAATTCCATTTCTAACTTTTTATTGTTGGGCAATCAGTGATTTAGTTTTACCAATAGAAAGGAGACATACTGTATGCAATTTTAGCGTCAGCCTGTAGCCTATAGGCCTATAATAAGTAATCAAAAGAGGTCTATAAATGTTCAAAAGTAGGGAGTTTTCAAAGCTTGTAAAGACATTTTTTGTTTTCCAGGAAATGATTGATGAGGCAGACAGAGATGGAGACGGGGAAGTGAACCAGCAGGAGTTTCTGCGCATCATGAAGAAGACCTGCCTATACTGACCACTGTATTGAAGCAAATGTAAGTTTGTCTTGAAGATGTACGTTATTGCTGCTGAATTTAGATAGTTCTGTCTAAACCAGGGGTCTCCAAAGGCTTTCAACATTTTGGCATAAGTTTTACAGATGCATCGTCTCCTTTTGCACTAAATTATTAAATCAACATATACAAACATTTAGGTAAACATAGTGAAATCTTAAGAGAACAATTAATTTGTTATCATACTTGGTGTTGTCCAGGATGCCTACATAATAGCTCATATACTCTAATGTTTTTATTTAATAAAATAATCTCATGGGGGAAAAGCTGGAGACCCCTGAGCAAAACTATAGTGTCGTGCCATATGAAGTCTTAAAGTAAATATAAAAGTACATAAACATATATATTACACTACTATATTATATTTGCAAGATACAGTTGAGCCACAGTTATTGCAAGTTTGTATTGTAAATGATGCTGCTCTTGGTTCAAGCGTGCCTGCCTTTGTACAATCTTTTTTGTGTTTACATTCTTGTTTAGTATTGTGTATTATATGTTTGGGCTCATATTCTGGTTTGGATAGTTGTCTCAGGTGACGTCCCACCTCTGTGCTGTGTCTCAATCTGTGCCTACACCACCAAGGGGTGTTCATGATTAGAGTCATGAACGCTGCACAACCTGTAAATCCACACGCTCTTGTTGATGCAAAGAATGCTACTGTCCAGATTGCATATTAAAATTACTTGTACAACTTTTGTCCATGGATTAATTCATTTAGGTAACTGCACATTGTTCTTATTAATAGGAGTCAAATAAGTGTACCATCTTCAATAATGTCTAGTTTAATTGGCGCCTGTTAAGCCATTTTCAGTTTGCAAGTAAAGCACACTAGTAAATAAAATTACTCAATTTATTCTGTATAGGACTCACAGGGTTGAAAAAAAAAACGATAGAATAATACAGTCACATACATGGCTCAGATTTAACACAAAAAATACAATTAACAGCTGCACTAAATATCTGCAAGAACAGATATTTTCACTACCTGATCATATTATTGCAGACGAGATTGATTTCAGCTTTGACTGAGCTTAGTCTTCAAGGCAAAGTCTGCACTTAATTTACGCATCACATCACCGTGGCTTTGTCCGACCAGCTCCTGCCGGGTAGCTCCATAGTTCGCTTTGACAAAGTTGGCGAAAGGCGTTGGAGTCCGAGGATTGGACGGATTAAGCAAGACCAGTTTTCCAGTGCAGAGGGCACACACAAACCTTTCGGTGTCAAGAGATTTTGAATGTCGCCCGATCCTATGGAAAATCAGAGTAAAATACAAAATTATCACTTATTTGAAAATAACAGATTTAGGCACATGAATAAAGCTTACGTGTTCTGACAACGTGTGCACTGGTATTGGAACTTGTACTTTATGTCATAACTGTGACAGCGGGTGACCATTGGCAACTCGGGGTGCACCACTGTGGACTTGCGGGCGTACAGCTTCCAGAAGTTTCCGTGACCATCTCGAACACCATTAATCAACCAAGTAGCTGCATGACATAGCTCATGGATCAGCGTGTCACGTAAACGATCTGCACAGCCGCATCGTGACGTGAATTAGTTTGATATGGTGACGATCAAAGAATGACAAAAGCTTCTGTTTGGCTTCTGTTTAGTATCGTCACAGCCTTAACTGGGCATTGAAAATGTTTTACCTGCAGAGTCACAGACTTTCTCTGACAGTTCAATGCGAGCATAGCGATTCCCTCCTCCTCGTTCCTGTCCTGTGATACAGTAGCCTGCTGTTTTACGCATCTTCTTATTCCATGTCACAGACATACTTTCTGGAAGCTTTAAAAACTTAATTATAAACTAAACGAAACAGTATTTAAAACACTCGGCATTCGGTTTACCTTCCCATCAAACACACTCGCATTATAGAGTCTAAACAATCTACTTGTGAGTTCTTCCTTGTTTTGCTTAAAATTGCGGCCATAGGTGTTCTCAGGATTTGAGAGCATATCCAAAAAGCAGCCTGGAGTTTTACACAGTGGAATCCTAATCAGAAAAAAGATGAATAAAAGTTACTCTGTACATGCATACTTGCACAGATGCCATATTGCTGAAAAAATAAAAGGGGATTTACCTGCTGCGGGGCCCATGGCGAGTATCTGTCTGGCTAACAGTTGGTTTGAGGATGGTGTTTTTACTTGGAGTGATAAATTTGTGCGGCTTCTCATTTAATAATTTCAAGTCTGATAACTTCTGGCCATTAGTAGGAATAGCCGCTGCTACAGGCTTCTCGATTTCTACAGTAAATGTTAAAATACATTGCAATTGTTTTAAGAAACCATATTTAAAATGTTAACGTTACACGTAAAGTACAGTGAAACTTACCTTTTCTCAGGGCAGGTGAAGTGATACCACTTTGCAATATGTTCTTCTTTTTAAGTCTGTCTAAAAGGGAAGTAAATTCTTCTTCTGAACTAGCTGAATCATCGAGTCTGGAGGGTGCTGAAAGAGTTCGCTTTGGACCACTACTAAGTTCAGAGATCAGTGAATGTACAGTTTTACTGGAAAAGAGTGACAAGGTAGAAGGTTTAGCTGCCACAGATGATGAATAGCTGCCATCATTACGCAATGTTGTGCTCTGTTTCTTGTTTGAAGATGGTTGGGGTTTCACTTGGCGAGTTTTCCATGTGCTCTTTATTAAAATGTTATCCTCTTCATCATCACTGTCGCTGACAAAAACGGGTGAGTCACACTGAGAAAGAGGTTGTCGCAACAGAGCCTGAGATGGAGTGTGGCTCTTTTTTGGGACTGGAGAAAAAAAACAAAAAGGACCATTACAACAAAATCACGATCTTCTATATAAATGCAAGTCTTTCCCTTAGTTTAATTGGTTTACCTCTTGATGATTTTCTGTCAATAAAGTCATCATCTGAAGAACCATCATTCACTATAAAGTTTTTGAGGCTGTGAATAACATAAGTGCATCTTGATCTGTCTGCATAGCATACAGTATTTTGCCTCTACATTTAGGTACATTACCTGTCTTGACTATAATTCTTTGTAATAGTCCTGGGCTTCACTTTAGGAGTTTTTACCTGTTGGAGAACTAAAAAATAAAATTTATATATAAAAAATATTCTTTGAAAACTACATTATACTATTTTTATGTATTTATTTATTTAATATACATATATATATATACACATATATATATATATATATAGGGCTGGGCGATATATCGATATTTAAGATATATCGATATATTTTAAAAAGAGATATGGAATCAGACCATATCATATATATCGATATAGTCCAAATTTGCGCTGTAATACTTGCTTCAGGCAACCCGCTGAGCGGAGCTCTGCACTGCTCCCAGCGCCCCGGCCCCGCCCCTCGTCTTTGCATGCATAGAGGGAGAGGGGGGAGAGGGGGAGGGGAGATGGGGCAGGAACAGGAACAGACACTCCGCCGGCACTCTTCAACAAACATGAATAAAGCAACAATGTCTGTGAAGCGCGCGGAGGAGAGCCCCTTGGTTGGTAAAACAAAAACAGTGGCTCAATCATTTGGAGATGGTTTGGACAGAAGTGAATGCAGCGGCGAGATATGGCGGCGCCGTGCGCTGCGCCATGTGCTTGTGTTTACCTCTCAGTCTAATTATGGTTTGCGTAGATCGTGGATGTACTGTGAAAATATCAGCGTTTGTTATGCTGCCACCGCGAAGGACTATCGCTTTTTCCTCGTTAGCATTGCGTTAGCCGCAACGCTAATCACTCCAGTCCCTCGCGGAGCTCTGATGATGAGCAGAGACGGTGAGCCTGTGCTGCAGTAAAGAGTCGTTTGTGGCTCAGTTTAGGAGCTTATGTTTGGGAATGCTTTGGATAAAGATAAGAACTTATCTCAAAACCACTGACTAAAACACAGTTAAATCAAGAGCAAATATCAAGAAATTATTTGGGCTATTTATTTATTTATTATATTTCATGATTATTAAGGACTAAAAAGTAAGTAATACTTTAATAAGTCATATTTCATTGTCTCAGTTTAGGCTTTAGTTTAGTTATATGCAACATAAAGTTATTAACAGCAAATGGGGTAGAAGAAAAATAAATACAATAAAAATCGCAATATTAAATATTAAAACACTCCTATTTGACAGTGACTTTGACTTAACATTTCATTTCACAGCTCTCACTTTGTGGGAAAAATATCGGGATATATATCGTATATCGATATTCAACCTAAATATATCGGGATATGACTTTTGGTCCATATCGCCCAGCCCTATATATATATATATATATATATATATATATATATATATATATATATACACACACACATACACACACACAAATAATAAACTGACTGACTTACATGTCTCAAAAGTGCCATCACTGTCTGAACTCACGACAACAACGCTGCAACAAAAGACACATGTAAAACTGAACATACAATTATTGCAGAACTTCTTCTCCTTACCTCTTTTTACTTGTGGAAGACATAGGCGTTTGAGAATGGGTTTGGGTTTTTGGCGTTGCCTGTGCTTGCAAAACTATAACAAAATGTTAATGACTATCACAGTTATTATCCATTTCAACATTAAATCTTACAGTGTTCAAAGTCATCATCACTGGAGACAATGGGAGCATTTAATCTGTAGTTCTTGCTTTGACTCTGTAGATTTTCTTTGTCAGCATCATCATCAGTATCACTGTCAGAAAGGCCAGAGGAAGCACACTTGGCGTCACTCGTTCCAGGATGTCGACTCTTCCCAATAGTACTAATCAGCTAAAAACATAGAATAAAGTATACGAAGAGAAAATATGAAAGACACTCTAAATCAAAATGTTTTGCTGTAAGGAGGAGAATACAATACCTTTGCTTCGGTTACCTCCAGTCCTCCCATCTCCATCCATCCCATCTTTTTGGCAACTCTTTCGAATAGTTTGCAAGTATCGTTATCCATAATTAAATAAGCATTCAAAATACTACAACGAAAACGCTTGAATCTAACTTTTGGGGTTACATAATAATTTAAAGGTCTACTGTTGTTGGAGCATTTTGTTCATTGCACTTACAAAATAAGCCCAACGCGATATTAAATTCAGTATGGAAATCAACCAAAGCCGTATTCTATGTATTAATAAAACTATACATAAGCTGTTCTTACAATACGTCTAAAAATAAAAGTACTGTGAATTTTACACCGCAAAACAAGTAGCTAGTTAGCTTACACGCTAAAGAAAATTCAAACGCCCGCTCACGTGTAGCGGAAGTTGTCATAGTGGCACTCAACCAATCACAGGCCGTGGAGGTGGACCAGCTGTTCGCTGATTGGTCAGCAAACAGCTCCTTTTTTCTTGACTTTTTTTTTTTGGGCGATCAGAAAATTATAAACATAATGTCAGATATCACCATTGAACTAAGATATCACAGATTAATAAGAAATGTCCGGTTTCGTTTTATATTAAGAGGTGTTCATTAATAAGCGTTAGTCATTTTAGGGTTAGGAAGATTATGGTATGGCAACATCCTTTTTAGACGATTCCAGCCGCTGATGAATTAAGTATTTTAGTCACTGATGATATGTAAGTGTTCTGTCATACCTGTGTTTGTTTCTGTTACACATTTACCGTAGTTCAGATCCTACTAATACTCGCGGCAGTTACCTTGGGGTTAACGGTTTCCCTGCTGCGCTCCGCGGCCCTTTAGCTGTTGTCAACGGCCGTTTTTTACGTGTGATTTCTATGCTAATATTTGTGTACTGTGGACTTTGCCAATATAATCCACTACTAACTTTAGACGGGTTGTTACGATATTATAATAGGTCCATGGTTGCTACAGGTAATACTAGCCAGTATTTATGTAGCTTCAGTTGCAGTTGGAGCCGTGCTTATGTTCGCCACTAGATGGTGCCATTACTCCACGTATTTTTCTGCCCTCATTGTGAGTGCCTTTCTGTTATTGAGAACTGCGTTTATTGGGCAGAATTCAGTAAATTACTATCCTTTCAGGGTATTGGCAGTTATAATAGATCAGATAATCACTTTTATGTATTTATTTATCATTTACCTTTGTGATTGCTCTGGTAACCTTGTTAGTCCTAATATCCATATTGTTCTGTTGTTACAGACTTGTTTAAATACATTCACTTCAGCCAAATAAACCTACTGGCACGTGAACCTGGACTCCGGTCTCTTCCATCCCTCCCGCATTCTGACCGATGCACCATCTAGTCACACTGTTAAACCCTAAAGAGCTAACCCTACATACAGTCCACCCCACCTTAACTATTTGGTCCTTCGATTAGTCAATTCCTCTATTTCAATGCCCTTAATATAAAGAGTTACCAAATGTCCTTATTCCTTTGCTTCCTGAAGAGGCAAAAAATAAATACAAATAAACACATTCTCCCATTTCATGAAGCTGCAGGGGCATATGTTTTTCTTGAGCAGTGGTTCCCAACCTTTTTTCTCGCATACTCCTTAAGTCTTTCATTTATACCCCGATAACCCCCTACCTTGAGGCTCATGCCAATGTTTTTTTTCTACAAAATAATCAACTAAATTCAGATTATTGATTATTTAGGCTGAGTAGAGCACTGTGTTCAAAATTAAATACTTTCAAATTCAAACCAAATACTGAAAATTATCATTGAAATTATCTTTCTTTTGAAAGTAATATTGAATTACTTTAAAAAACGGAAATAATTCCACGTATCCCCTGCTAAGTGCGGCTGTACCCCCATGGCCTAGTAATATCCAGTTTGTATGTGACTGTAGGCCTACATATGTATTTGTTTACTTATTTGGAAGTATAAATACTTATTTAGAGTGTTTGGCCATGGATCCAAAGGATGTGTGTGAGTGGATGATTTTGACAATTATCAAACAGCTTGCCTGACGAAAGCCACTGGCCGAAACCATCCATCCATCTTCTTCCACTATTCCGTTGCCGGGTCGTGGGGGCAGGCGTCTGAGCTGCCCAAATCACATTGCTCCAGCCCCTATGGCTCCTCCTGCAGGTGGTGGGTCCACAGAAGGACGGCCTCATGGTTCTAACCGGGCCTGTTGGTCTCTCATAAGGAGCTTCTGAACCGCTCTTTGTCTGACCCGTCACCTAGGACCTGTTTGCCATGGGAGACCCTACCAGGGACACGAAGCCCTCGACAACAGAGCCCCCAGGATCATTCGGGCGCTCAAACCCCTCCACCACGTTAAGGTGGCGGTTCCAGGAGGCCACTGGCCAAAACGTTGCATTAAATAAAGGAACACTGGTATTTCAAGTATACAGTGTGCGAGAGATTTTTCCTGTTCTACGTTCGGCCTCTTACGCACTTGTTTTAAACAAGAGATGTGCAAAGTAAACTTCCTTTAATTTTTGACAATTATCAAACAAAAGTAGCTGTTAAGCTGTTTCAATGTAATCCAATTCTGAAAAAACACAAAAATAATGATATAATAAAATAATACATCTACATCGATGTACAGTATTTATTTATTTCGTTTTTTGGGGGCTTTTTTCTTTGTAGCTTTCTTTTTGGATTGATTTTGTATGGCTTTGCGGACTCGGTATCCTCTCCACCATGCTTGAGCTATGATGGCTGCTCTGGTCTGGAGCTGGAGTATTCTCATCTCCTCTTGCTTCGCCACCTCTGCCATTTTGAGCCTCTCCATGACCTCAGTGTACTCCACCTCAAGGGCCGCACACAACGTCTCTGTCTTCATCAGCTCCTCCTCAAGCCTAAGTAGCTCTTCTTCTCTAGTCTCAAGATCATTCTGAAGCACGTACGGAAGTAGAGTTCATTTATTTACTATTAGTACTTGAGTATTTACTTGAGTAACTTTCTTTAAAAGAAGTTACTCTTTAAAGGATAGTTTTGTCACACACTACCCTTTGCCTATTACTTCACTATATTATTCTGAAGTGAATAACACCTAACACTTTCCACTGTGACAAGTTAATTTTCCACTAACAAAGGCATCAAGTTAACATATAACTTGATGCCATTTCTTTCTTCTACCTGATCTTACGAATGATTTATTATAGCTAACTGTTTATTTTTTGTGAAATATTATAATTTTCATAGCATTTTTATGGTTTCCCTATGTGATTATGTAACTATAACCTGCTTCTGACCAAATAGGTTTGGCATTATTATTCTTAAATCAATTTAAATCCAATTATTTGTAATGAATGTGGCTACTGTACCCATCTCTGAGTACAACAAGTCCTCAGGCCTCATCACAAACCACCCACACTACTTCTGTCATAATAATCAGCAGCACAAGGTAAAAGACAAGACACATGTCCCTACAGGGACAATAAAGTACACAAACAGACAAACAAATAAAGTCTGTTTCGGGAACACTGCTCTAATCATCGGTCCTACCTGCTCCGTCTCCATGAAATCATCAAAGCATTGAAACATATATCCACTTTCATCCATCACTATTTCAGTGCCCTGCCAATCAAAAGTAGGCTATATTAATTAGGCTGTAAGAACACACTACAAAACATAATCACATCAATCATTTCAATATACCTCTTGTATTTGCCGTTCTTTGTCTCTATTTTTCAAGTACAGTTTGTTGAGCTGGACGGAAAGCTGGTCAAATTCTTGTTGGAGATTGTCCCGTCTAATCTCTGCTTCCTTAAAACATGCCTGGGCAGCCTCATCCTCAACTTCCACAGGCAATTGATCCATGTTTGATTTGATTTTCTTGATTTCACGTGTACTCTTGTCAATCTTAAATACAAGCTGGATGAGGTGTTGATCAAATGTTGATTGGGGCCTAATTTTGATTTAGTGCTTACCTTGGAATCCATCTCTATCAGTTTTGTGCTCCACTGGTCTAAAATGACATCCAATGCATTGTCTATCTCTTGCGGGACTGTCTCCTCTTTTTTGTGGATGAAATGCTGAGTCACAATTTTTTGGAGGCTATTTGTAAACAGCTGCTGAAGCGCTACGTCTTCCTTGGGCAATTCCTCAGTCACATATTGGTATTCAGGTTCTGGGTAACACTGGGCAAGTGTAGAACACACATCCCTGAAGGAGTTCTTGACTATGGCGTTAATCGAGATTTCAGTCTCTCTCTCATCCTCTTGAGTTTCTGGCGACTTGCGAAGATTTGCCATCTCCATATTTTCACAGTAAAATTCATGCTTTTGAATTGCCTTGTGAACCTCCTTGTCCCGTTTGACTGATAAGTAGTCCAACAAAAATGCAAGATACATGTTCTTCTCTAGCAAATAGACACAGTTGTTTATCTTACCACAGAGAATTGGAAAAAGTGCTGCTGGGGTGTCATCATCAGCCGACATGTTGGCATAAAAGGATAATATAACGCTACAAGAAAATGATTACAAGAGAACAATTTAACGTTTGTTGGTAGCCTACCATTGTCAATTTTACATTACGCACAAAATCAAATTAACGAAGCACTTATAAGATGGGGCGGAAATAACTTGCTTACAAAATAACTTGATGTTATCCTCCAAACTTACAAGCAATGGACTGTGTTGCTTAATGTTACCCTGAGCTGTTATCGAAAATAGTTTTGTTTAAGCTTTTTTGATCGCTTGTTACTAAGATACACCAATACAGACGTCATTGAAGGGGGCGTGGCCTCTCCGAGGGGGGAGGATAATGTTTTGGGAAACACCATTTTATCACTCGTTTTCGCCATTTTCTGGCGGAATATATAATTATTTATCACACACCAATAAAGTCAAGTCTAAATCGGGCCCGTATGGATGATTTCCCAAAGCAGATTGTTCAGTGGAAGCAAAACAAACGGCAGTATTAGCTAGCATGTAGCATGAAGCTAACATGAAGCATCATGTTAGCATTCTCCGTTATTTGTGTTGAACTACTATGCTCCTCCCCATGTCTTTGTATTTTCTTTATTTAGTAGAAAACTATATTCCTAAATCAGCATTTGTTATCAACCATATACGGTCATGTTTTGAAGCAGTTGAAGGGAAATAAAAAAAAGTTGTGATTTTTTTTCTTTTCTCCCAATTATTCAAAATCTACTTGATCTAGCGCCATTTCTCTTCTTGTTGACAGTCGAATTATTGTCTCTGTATATCCGGAATAGCTCTGCCATCGAGGGTATTCGAATTTTTGATTGTGAAAAGTAAGAATTAGCCGACAATACGGTTTTATTCCTGACAGATAAGGAACATGTAAACTGTGCTATATTACTAGTATAGAACAATTTTCAGAAGCCTCAGGTTCAACTTTAAATTAAACAAAATGTGAAATATTATGTCTATATAAAACTGTAGACCGGTCAATTTGCAATATAGCTGTGAATAATAGTGTGAAATATTTGGGTGTTCACACATGGACTTTGAGGGAGGCAGCAACAAATCTTTAGACCTTAGGTGAAGAAAACCCAACAAACTATGTACAAGTGGCTACACATCAATATAGCCTCTGGACCCCGAAGACGGAGGAGGAATTGTAATGTTGGAATTCAGCGTTAAAAGACTCAAATCCATATGGTATTTCATCCCAAATAGTATGAGAAAGTGGGTGGTCTACAGTTTTTATTGAAGTGCAACGACAGTGTTCCTAAACTTCCTTTGAAATTATCAAAGTTTTATAAACAAGCCTTAGACTGGTGGACATTATGCTACCCCCACATTGGTGTACCTTGTGGAATAATCATTGTATTCTAAACAACAACCAATCTTTATTTGTTCTAACCTGGATGAACAGAAATATAATGTATGTAAAAGTTGTTGTGGACGACAACAGTGAAATTTTAAAGTATGAGGTTTTCATAAACAATCATCCACTTGCTATGACCTACAAAGAATATCACTCAGTCACTAGAATAGGGTAGCGCTGGTGGAAACGAGCCATAATGGCTACTCTACTCGACTTGGTTTGGTCCTACTCTACTAAGCCTGGTTGTGTTTCCATTACTCTGTAGAATCTGATACTGTCATTGAAGTAAATTAAATATAGATACTGTATTCAAGGTTACCATGGAAACGGCTTTGCTTTTGGCTGTATCCATGGGAACAGCACCTGCTTGGACTGGTTAGTACCAGGGCCAAGTAGGTGCTAAAAAAAGTACCAGTTAACTGTAAAATGGGTGGTGGAAACATTTAAAATACACAAAGGCCAAATTTTCACAATCCAAACCCATATTCAAAGTCCTCCTAATTGAGGTAAAAAACCCATGGATGTTACCAAACACATAAACAATAAAAATAATAAACCAACATCTATGAAGAATTAATCCATTAATTATGCTGTCACTTTTAGTTTATTTTTTATGTTTTATTTTGTGTTAGTTTTTTTCTTTTTCTCTTTCCTTTTTTGTTATTCTTTTGTTACTGAGGCAAATGCCTCACATGTAACGTAAGAAAAGATCAAAACAATTGTGAATGTGTACAACTGTATATGCTGTTGTAGTGAACAAAGAATTGCTCGATAGAAGCTCTGATGAGTTTGATGAAATAACGGTCCGGTTTATTGGAAGGACAGGGTAAAGGTTTGAGGCACATGCAGGCCCCAGGGGGCCCCTGGGGCCTGCATGTGCCTCAGTGGCATAGTGGCTCTCACCAAACGATCCTCTCGAGTCACAGAAACCGAGGCTTTTATACATGTACATACATACAATACAGAGGGGATAAAGCAACAGGGTGAAACTATATGCACAAAGTGTGATAACGAGTTTTTTGCACCCATGTGCTAATTCACTCAGGATGTCTCTTCGCAATACAATACATTTCAGTAGACCAACATGGAGTGGCCATCAGTGTTGATTGAATAACAATAGACAGAGGTGAGAGGAACGGCTGTGAGTCACAATGTTGGGTCCGGCTCGTCTGGACACCTAACCAGAGTTCTTTATCATGTAACTCTAACCATATCCAATCCAATCCACTTTATTTCTATAGCACATTTAAACAACAGAACAGTTCCAAAGTGCTGCACAAAAAAGTACACAAAAAAATAACCATATAGAACACATTGTTAGATTTAAAATATTTCCATTACACTGTACATATGTCTACTTGTATATAATTTAAAAAAAGATCGGGGACAGCTAATTTGTATTATTACTTTTGGCAAGATATACATTTTTTTTATTTGAAATACTGTGAAACGGTAAAAAAAAATCAACGTTAACACCTACAATGAAACACGGTCAAATGATCTTAATTCCAAAACCTTGGATAATTGGAGAATAACACTTCTTAATAAGGACTATTTAATGCTGACATATACATGATTTCAATGTTTTGGAAAGGCACATAATCATCAGTCAATTAGCCGATGATAGAACACTGTTCCTAAAAAAATGTTGAGCAAATTCTATTTGTAGTTCAAACATTTTCTCAAAAGCATCTAAAGCAACTAAACAAGTGTGTTTTATTTCCCATACATCACCATTATACAACATTTACGGTATCCGGGTAAAGACATCAGTCAAATACCTTGGGGTACATATAACTAAAGATTCCACACAAGTGAAAAACTAAATGTATGGGACAAAATTGAAGAATGTAAATCAATACTTGATACATGGTCTAACAGGGATATTACCATATTTGGCCGTAATTTGATAACCTAAACAGAAAGTCAAGATGCGTATATCCTGCCTATTCTGTTTGTATATCCAAAAAAGCCACAAACGCCATAAATGCTCTGGAGAATAAAACAGATTAAGTGCAGAGCTCTTCCCAGAAGATGGTGAAAGACTGTTGTGGAGTGGAGGGAGCTGTGCAGGAGGAAGAGGAAGGAGGAGCTGACCAGTGCAGGATTGAAGGCAGCTAGCCAGGTTTCCTCCGGGTGCTACGGTTTCCCCGACCTCCGGGTCAGGTCGGCCTACAATGGCAGCGCGGCTCAGGACTAACACCTGAACACTAGTGTTGTACACTTATAAAATGACAAATAAAGCACTTACTTTCTAACTTATATCTCGGGAGATTATATGTTTATGTGACCGGTGGTCTTCTGTGTTTTTTAGTTTGTGGTGCATTAATGGCGGCACGGTAGTACAGCGGTTAGCGCTCGTGCTTCACAGCTAGAAGGTCCCGGGTTCGATTCCCACCTGGACGGGGCCTTTCTGTGTGGAGTTTGCATGTTCTCCCCGTGTCTGCGTAGGTTTCCTCCGGGTACTCCGGTTTCCCCTACCACCAAAAACATGTACAATAGGCCGGGATGAATGATGTGAGTGAGTGGTTGGTGGTGGTCGGAGGGGCCGATGGCGCAGATTGGCTGCCTCGCTTCCGTCAGTCTACCCCAGGGCAGCTGTGGCTACAATAGTAGCTTACCACCATCAAGTATGGAGTGAATGAATAGTGCAATGTAAAGTGTCTTTGAGTGTCCAGAAAAGCGCTATATAAAACTGATGCATTATTATTATATTATTATTATTAAGGAGCCACGGGACAGCGGAAACCTTTGGAGGCAGTCACTACACAATTCTAACCTAACAACGAACATTATATTGCGAGACAGAGCTGGCATGAATGTTTTAAACATTAATAAGGGTATGGGGCACAATTAAAACTCTACTAGTCAAAGGTTTCGCAGCACTAACCACCGATCTATGGCCCCCGTCCCGTGTACGCTTCAATATGTGGCCCTCCATAAAAAAAAGTCTGGACCCCTGCGCTATACAGATCCAGCCCAAACTAAAGGGGAGAACCCAATAGACAATATTAGCATCTCTCCACATGTCTTCACATGAATAAAATAAAATATCGCAGCAAGGACGAAGCTCAATACCAACGTAAATAAGAGTTAAGAGAAGAAAATAAATGCAAAATATTTATGAAAGGACTCTAAAAACATTAGATTACAACAGATGACTGACTTCTCCCTACTATCGGATTTGGAAAGGGAAGAGGAGGCCAAACCTCGAATTTATACCAGGGGCATGTCAAAGGTCACACGAAAAAGAAACTAAAACATAGCAGAAGCGGCTGGCGGACCAAGTCTGGACAGCTGTATCCATTGAAGTGTAGCAAACGCCAGGTATGGACAAAACTCAAGTAAACAAAGGGACCATTTTTGTGTACTGTAACGTTATTACATATGACCGGGTTAAATTTAAGCGAGTAAAAGAGATAACAGAGAGCTAATTGGGAATGCGACGGATTTTTGTAATCCTTCAATGTTTATTTGTACAGTATGTTGTTGCACACACCATACAGTAGGTGGGGGCATGCGCTTTTGTTTGGCCTGCAGTCCGCCAATAACCTTAAAGCAGAAGAAGCCACACTAACGCTGCAAAATGGATTTAGCAGATTATTTGGTTTAGAGTTTGTTTCTTTTTCCTTCTTTCTTTTCTTTCTTTCTCTTTTTTTTCAGTCTTTCTTTTCTGTTTTCTTACTTTCCTCTTTGTTAATTTGACTGTAATTATTGAACTTGCACACACCAAACTGCGGGGGGCAGCATTGCGCATCCTAGCGTACAGCCTGCCGGAAATCACCCGAAGAAGAAGAAGAAGAAGACGTTGCAAAATAAAAGCAGCTGCGGCACGAGGCTCGTCCCTGTTCCACTCAACCCTTGTTCTCCTGCGCAGCTTCAGAGCGAAGAACGTTAACAATGTCGGACGAAGGAAAACTTTTCGTCGGGGGCCTGAACTTCGAGACGACCGAGGATGACCTGATGGAGGCCTTCGGAAAATATGGAACAATTGAAAAAGCCGACGTAATCAAAGACAGAGAAACCGGAAGATCCCGCGGATTTGGCTTTGTTAAGTACGATAATGTTGACGACGCCAAAGACGCCATGGACGCCATGAACGGCAAGACTATTAATGGTCGAGCAATTCGCGTAGATGAAGCTGGAAAAGGTAATCGATCCAGAGGAGGTGGCGGATTCGGCTCGGGACCTCGTGGTGGAGGCAGATTCAGCAGTGGCTCTCGTGGAAGAGGGGGAGGCTTCTCAAGAGGCGGAGGATACCAAGACCGCAGCTACGGGGACAGGAGCTACGGAGATCGGAGCTATGGCGACAGAAGCTACAGTAGTGGCGAGAGGAGCTTTGGCGGTGGCGGCGGATACAGGAGCGGCGGCAGCAGCGGCGGGGGCGGCGGTGGAGGAGGTGGCTACTCTTCCGGCGGCAGCTACAGGGACAATAGAGGGCAGGGTGGTGGATCATACCGTAATGAATATGAGTAAACGACTCCCTGTTTGAAGATCATCACTTGGCTGGCTGTATTGAAAAGATGCGCACCTCAAGGAGAATGTCTGTGTTATTGCTGACCTTAGTTTGTAGTTCTGTTGTAATTGTTCAAGCGTCTTAAATCTGAAAACATGCATACTGGCCATTCCTGAACTACCGGTTACCATGTTTACAACCCCCGCCCTCCCTGTGAATTCTGGCCGTCCTGTTTTTAAACCATTTGAGGAAATACACCACTCTAAAACAGGCTTGAGTTTCTTCCCCCCCACCCACCCCCCTTGAACCTAAGCAGTTGGGGCTCCTATTTGTTCAATTTCTATTAAAAAGGCTGTTCCTGAAGTTGCAAAATGTACCTTGCCACAGTTTGCCCAAGGTATCTCCTGTGCTTTGCTCAGCGTTTGAATTTTTAAATGTGCTGTTAAGTGGATGAATCTGGTTTCCCAACATTTAGTTTCCTCAAAGTAGCTTAAACTGGGGAACCGTTTTGTACTTTATGTTCTTTGTATGATCAATTTGTCAGTTTGGCTTTATGGAGCCCAATAATAAACAGACTGGGAAAATAAAAATGCTGATGACATTATTTATTTTATGTACAATGAACCACTGAGAATCACATAACCACAACCCAACTGTGTACATGCTGTTTAATGATGGAAAACATTTGTTTTGTTTGTTTCAAAATTAAAGCCTCAATTTGCCACACATTTGCCAGTAACTATTTGAGCTACATACAGTAGCAGCAATCACAAACTAAAATATACAACACCAAGAAAAAAGGGTAAACAGGAGTGGAGCAGCACAGGATGCCACACACCTCAGATGCTGCACACTAGGGCTGGGCAATATGGACCGAAAGTCATATCCCGATATATTTAGGTTGTACAATATATATCCTGATATTTTTTCCACAAAGTGAGAGCTGTGAAATGAAACCTTAAGTCAAAGCCAAATACGAGAAATTTTATAGAATACTCACCATAAAATGTAAACATGAACACTGTAGGCCTATAACAAAGCTCCATAAGGTGCACATTTAAACATAAAATAAGTCAATCTTTTTCTAAGGGCAGCATTTAAAGAGGTAACAAAATAAAGTGCTCAGTTTAAGAAACGTTTTAAACATCAGCTTGTGATTACCTGTTTCTTTTTGTTAACTTAATAACTTATTTGAATTTGAACTATATCGATATAGTATATTTGCTATAGCTTTAGGACACAAAATACACTCAAACGCAAAATCTTTTTAATAAATCATTAAATTACCAAACACAATCTTTTCAATTCATGAATAAACGAAATACAGTCTCTTTTCCCCAATAAATGAACAATAATACCATCCAACAGCATCAATGTATGTCAATATACTGTTTCATGTTCAAGTGTTGTGTTGTTGGTGTTGCAACAACCTGCCCACACTCTCTATACAACATATACTTAAACCTCTAACCTAAACCGTAAAAAACATGCTCATCAATCAAGTACTAAATCTCTCTCTCAGTCCCCCCATATTAATTTTTTTGGTTAAAATAAATGAGTGTGAAATAATAAAACATTAAAATGGACCAGATTATAATCTCTTTATTTGTTGTTGAATTGTATCCCCAGCCTTAGAGGCCTCAATGACAGCATACAATTAAAAGACAATACAAAACAAAAGCGTCTTAGAAAATACTTACATAGGCCATTCCTGTTTATGAGATAAAAGTGAATGGACAAAAATTATTCATTTGGTGACAGTTTAACTTGCAATACCCACGGCATTTATTTATATTCACAAATGTTAAGAGTAGGCGGAATCTGAGGGCGTTTTATCACACAGGCTCTTGTTAGGTCGACCTGAAGGGACTTTCAGCCCGAGAGCGGCACTTTTGGGTCAGTGTGAATCCAACCGCAGCACTTTACGACGGTCTAAAAAGCCGCTTTGAGTGCGGCTGAAACTGGTGGTCTCGGAGCGGTTCCACTCGCTCTCTGCGTCAGAGGGGTCGTGTGGTGTGAATGCGGCGGACTTCAGGCCAAACATCTCTCACTTTGATTTCTCTTTTTTTGCGTGAAGAAAGAATGAATATGCGCTGCATGAGGACGTTTGTATTACTGCTCTGGTGAGGCAAAATGGATCAACTTTAAATCATCAAGGTACGTCTTTCTTTCCCGTCTTTCCCTTTACATTTCTCCTCGGACGCGTGTGAACATGGACTGAACTAACTTTGGAGTAAACGCAGTTGGAACTAGCGCGGTCTCGGGGCGACCTACAAAGCGCTCCAACGTGTGTGAGATTCACCATATGTTGATATGAAACTAAAATAAAAGTTTTGACTTAAATTGTGCAACGCTGTCCTTTTCAAAACATACACTCTTAATCCACTGATAAATAGATTGATTGACCACAAGCTAATAATAGTCCTGTAAGCACAAACATGAGGGATATCCACCGATGCACGCACTGAGGGGATAGCAGGGAACTCACTGTTCATGCTCAGAGTGGTAGAGTCTCAGACTAAAGGGGTCCTGCCTGGCTCAAAGCAGGGGAGAGAGAGAGGGGAACATCAGAAGGCTCTTTACAAGTCCAAATTAGAGACAGACAATTAGGTTCAGGGGTACAATCATAGCAGATAGCAGAGATGAAAATTTCAACCGTTTTGATTCCCCCCCCCACTCCCTCCGTCACCCCCTACTTCACACGTCTCCAGCCTAGTGGACACTGTCCCCCTCCCCCGACTAACTTCACCTGCCTCCAGCCCCTCTGCACCCACGCCTCCATCCCCCACCATACGGACTCCCTCCAGCACCTGCCCCACTCCCGGAAGTCCACCCCAGTCCCCCCCTCATTTCCCTCTCTCCATCACACGGACCAGGTGAGGAGAGAGCTGAAGCGGAGGAAAGCTGCAGGACCAGACGGCATCAGTCCCAGGCTGCTGAGGACCTGCACAGACCAGCTCTCCGAGGTCCTCAGCCACATCTACAATCTGAGCCTCAGGACCAGGGAACTGGCCCACTACAGACCAGTCATCTTGACCTCCCACCTGATGAAGACCATGGAGCGGCTCTTCTTCTTCTTCAGTTTGTCTACAGGCCTAACGTCGCTGTCATCTACCTGCTGGAGTGGGCGCTCACCCACCTGGAGCTTGCCAGGTGTGAGTCTGAGGTGGTCGTCTGCAGCACTGGGGACCCTCAAGCCACTGTCCTCTCACCGTTTCTCTTCAGCATCTACACGTCGGACTCCACATACAACACGGACAACTGTCAGCTGCAGAAGTTCTCTGATGACTCCGACATCGTGGGCTGTGTGTCTGAGGAGAACAAACTGGAGTACCGGTCGGTTATCATAGACTTTGTGGACTGGTGTGAGTGGAACCACCTGTGCTTGAACACCAGTAAGACGATGGAGATGGTGATCGACTTTAGGAGGAAGAGTCTACCGCACACACCGCTAAACATCCAGGGGGAGGACATGGAGGAAGTGGACAGTTTCAAGTACCTGGGTGTTCACCTCAACAATAAACTGGACTGGTCCCACAACACCAACGCCCTGTACAGGAAGGGCCAAAGTCGCCTCCACCTTCTGAGGAGACTGAGGTCCTGAGCGAGCAGGAGCGGGACATGAACAGACTGAACAAGCTGGTCAGGAGGGCCAGCTCCGTCCTGGGCTGCCCCCTGGACGAAGGAGGTGAGTGACAGGACGGTATTAGCCAAGCTCACCAGTTGAGCAGCTCTTTTAGCGGAAGACTGAGACACCCTCAGTGCAAGAAGGAGCGCTACTGCAAGTCCTTCAACCCCCCTGCTGTCTGACTGCACAACACTACTGTAAAGTAACATGTGCAATAACCTCTTGCAAGCTACGTGCAATAATCTCTGTATCAACGTCACTTTATCTGCGTCACTTATCAACCACACGCACTATGACTAAACCTGTACTGCTAACACTGGCATTTTGTTTACTATAGTATGTTTATTTTATTTTCACTGTATTTCACTGTACTTTGTTTTTTGATAATACGCTTTTGGTCCCCCTTACGTCTGTTTAGGTTATTTTATTTTATTTTATTTACTGTATATACTTTTTGCCCCCTTTAAGTTTTTTGATAGTCATTGTAGATCAGGATACCTTTATTTGCTATCTAACTGTTTGCACATTGCCTGTCTATCCCGCACTCCTTGAGTGTTTCTGAGAGCTGAATGTAACAAGTGAATTTCAACCATTGTGAGATCAATAAAGACTTATCTTAAATGGACGGGTTTCGAACAACTGTGTTTGTCGAGTTTAGGCCTTCTCGGTCGTTTCTGCCGTCTGAATATTAATGAGAGGCTCTGGTTTGTTACCATTGGCATGATGTCCCCACATTTGGAGGTAAACTTACAATTCCATGTCAGACCCTAGTTTCACAGGTCACAATGTCTTCTATGAGCTCTGGACAACCGAGGCAGGCAAGCTGCAATGTCTCACCTTCAAAAATACATTTGACATTTTAGGTTTGAGCAGAGAGCATTATGTGAATTATTTTAGGATTCATAATTTCCAACAAGAACAGAACCTCTTGCACTCACCTGGCATTGTTACCATGGGTGTTCCTGCCCAGAGGACGTCCATGCCTGTGGTGTGGCCATTGCACAGAGGAGTGTCGAGGCACACATCTGCCAGCTGCCCCCTCCTCACGTGCTCCTCCTTTGGCGCCACAGGAGAGAAGATGACCCGAGAGGCAACCAGACCCATGTTCTGGGCATACTGCTGGATGTTTGGTTCTCCCACAGCTGGAAATCGTAAGAGCCACAGCACACTGTTGGGCACCCTCTTCAGGATCTGTAAAGATATATTAGTTTCAGAAGAAATCTCTCAAAGACGTGAAAGGGATTATAACACTTTAACTTACATTGGCCCAAGTCTGAAGAGTAGGGGGGTCAATCTTGTACCGCTGGTTGAAGTTGCAGTAGACAATAGAGTCCTCTGGCAGACCATACTGAGAGCGTGTAGTTACAACAATCATGGTGGCAGCCTTGATGTGGATCTTTAGAAATAGAAATGCATTTGTCTTACCATTACATGTTAAAAAGGTGCACTATGTAACTTTTTATGTATTAGTGCGTATCTGACATTTCAGTGACCCAGTGGCTGCTTTGGTGGTTAGCCTCTACTTACCATCCTGGTGGCCCCTAAGGCGCTCCATGATCAGTTGTTTTGGGGATTTCTGGTAGGTTTTCACTATTGATTAAACTGTCTCTATGTTTATGCATACATTTCATACCAAAAACCTACCAGAAACCCTATAAAACCTTAAATAAAATTAATCCTAAAGCATCAAAGGGCCACCAGGATGGAAAGTAAAAGGCGCCTCAACTTTTTTTTTTATAAATAAAAAGTTGCATAGTGTACCTATGTAGCTATCAGCCAATTTGCATTTATTGTTCCACATTCACAGTCAACATTTTATTTATTCAAAGCAAGTCTATAAAACACTGGAGGCTAGGCCGGTGAAATGTCTAGTTTCCCAAGGATATGAGGTGGGGGTGCACAGAGGGCAAGCGATTCTTATCCAGTTAATCAGCCACAATGCTCACAAGCTTCTTCATCCGTTCATCATAATCAGTCCAATCACACACAATCTGTCAAAGAAAATAGTTAGCAAGCTTGTGTTAAACACTAAAGAGAAACTACATATTGTAACAAGTTACAACCTGTAGGCAGTGGGCCAGGTTGCAGTAGGCATCTAGAAAATCTGGTTTCAACTTCAAGGCTGTGCGGTAAGATGCTATGGCCTCAGGGATGTTTCCAGAATCCTAAATTAAAGCATGTCATTACTCAGTGTTTTTGATTGATTTTATTTCACACACAATAGTACAAAATGGAATTAAACCGAGAAGTCCGGTATTTTTACTTTATGAATGGAGGCCAAATTGCTGTGGGCATCAAATATATCACAAATGTCTCTGGTTACCTTGCTACGCCACTGGAAACAGCTAATGAGTGATTTACTCACCTGTTAAAAATGCAGGCCTCTTTTAGTACGTTTCCCACGTCTATGTAGCCTATGCGTCAAGGAAGTTTGGACCCAAAGTTACAGCCTAAAAAATAAACACAAAACAGTATATACGTTCAATCTTGTGACGTTAAAACTAAACAGCACTTATATTTGCCAATGTTTCGCTCTCCATCCTTTCGACGTGAAGGAGTAGCGACTCGACTCCGAGCTCCTCCCGGGTAACTGAGCTCCTCACCTGATCTCGGAGGGTGCGCCCAGCCACCCTGCGAAGGAAACTCATTTCGGCCGCTTGTATTCGCGATCTTGTCCTTTCGGTCATTACCCAAATCTCATGACCATAGGTGAGGGTGGGAACGTAGATCGATCGGTAAATCGAGAGCTTTGCCCCCGACTCAGCTCCCTCTTCACCACAACAGTCCGATACAGCGACCGCACCGATCCGTCTATCGATCTCACGCTCCATCCGTCCCTCACTCGTGAACATGATCCCGAGATACTTGAACTCCTCCACTTGAGGCAAGGACTCCCCAGCGACCTAAACATTGGCATATGCCAAAAAAATAAATAAAATGCAAGTGCAGTTGTTTTGTTTAAACTTCACGAGATTGAGACATACAATGTTATAATAGCACATGAACAACATTCATGTTGCCTATTTCAAATGGTACCTTTTAAAAATGGTGTATAGCCAGCCATATTTCCCCCTGTGCATTGAAAACACATCCAAGGTTGCTCCAAGCCACTGCAAAGTTGGGTTGAGTCTCAATGGCTTTCAGGTAACAGGCCTTCATTTGGTTTAAAAAAGGGAAAAAAAGGAGCACACACAGGAAAGGAGAGAGGGAGTATGACGGGGAGGAGGAAGTGTGTAGCGGAAGGCTACAAAGTATTTTTGTGAGGAAATATTTGGTCCGAAAAAAATAAAATCATGTTAGCCTGTGTTGGCCTCTAAAATAAAAGCAGCTGAACTGTATAATTTGCTTAGAGCGGTTATACTGGTATTTTATTTATTTGACTAAACAGACAATTATGTGACAAATTCGTATTACAACATAAATTACGATAAAGTCAAATTTACGGAAGGCCAAAAGATATATATATATAAAATAAGATTAAGACTAAAAGTAAGAAAGAAAAAAAGTGTGATCATGTCACAGGATGATACATTTGCACATTTGATTGTATTGTTGTGTGTGTGCTTTTTCTTAAAGTTGTTATTTTGTTTTATCATGGTGCCTTGCTTTTTATTCCCCGTTTTAATCATCTGGACCCTCGCACCTGAGGCAAACTGATTTAACCTACTTTGTATCCAATGATCAGCATGGAGGCTGGTGGCGCACGATTGGATTTTATTGGACAGTGGAACATTTGAAGCTCAGGCTCGTTGGAGATGCTGTTGCGCCATTGAAGTAAATTAAAGTGTTGCCCTTGCCTGGATGATCGGCGAGAGTAGCCGACGTAACGGGTGCGGAGAAAAACGTCTAAAGCCCATCCGGCCGCTCCATCCCCGTAATGCTTTGCGGCAAAAGCAGGTTCCGGTGCGGCAATGAAAAGAAGCGTAAACAAAGAGAGGCCGGTATTTCCATAAAACTTTGCGCGTGTACGAAAAATAAAAGTAGTCCGTGCGCTTAATAAATGTTGTGACAATCATACTGGAGGGAAACTAGTCCAATCTCTATTGATGAACATTAACTGATGTAAACATTAGAAACAACAATTTGCGAGTCATCGTTTTCATTTTCAGGTTACGTCCTCTACGCTACATGATGGCGAAGAAACGAATAGGCAAAATGTACTCTTACGTGGATTTTGTTACTAGATCCCATTCGTTTCAATAATTATTGCAATTAAAAGCCTTTTTTTCACGTTACAGCATTTTAATGAGATTGTTGTGTTGTTGCGTACAATGGAAATTAGTTAAATAGGCACAATATATTAAAATCTGTTCCACATGATCCTTCTGCTTATCGTGATCCTTCTGTCTGTAATGTGAACAACATTAACCGCCACAATGCTTGGATGTTTTGCTAACCCGGAACATGCTGCACCGGAAGTACGCAGCCGAGGTGCCGAAGCCTCGTTTACTACAATGGCCGAAGCGTCTCGTCCAGATACCGCGTTCATTTCAAGCGTGTCCTGAATAAAAGTCATTTACCCTTCTGCTCTTTCCTTTACTCCAGCGACATCATTCTTCATCATTCTTCGTCAGAAAAAACGTTCCCATTAGTTAGTTTGTTTAATTTTGTGAGATAAAATATTTCCTTTATGTTATGTCTGTGCAGAGGCGTGTTTTATAAACGAGGCTAGTAAGCTACATCACGTTAGCGCGGACTGGTACGCACTTGCTATTCCCGCCAGGGATTATGGGAAATGGAGTTCACATATTACTACCGCGTAACACCACGCTTTAAATCAAGAGTTCGTTCTTAAAAGCATGAAACATGAGGTCTATTTTAGAGGCATTACACAACTTCAACAGTCATTCTTTCCAATCCAATCCAACTTTATTTATAATGCGCTTTAGAAACAACATAGAGGCGTGTCGTGAAGTGACGTCGCGTCACCCGACACCACAAAGGAGCCGAGCAACCGACATGCCTCTGTCTTGGGGGCTGCAAACAAAAGACCCTATTCAAAAGACCACGTTTTTGAACACAGCAGACCCATATCTAAGACCCATTGTTAAGACGGCATTTTAGGGCCATCTACGATTAAAAGTAATAATAATTTGAGTTTAAACATGCAAATGTATAAGAAAAAAGTAGCATATTTTCGAGATTTTGAAACACGCACATTAGTGTGAAAACAAAAGCCAATCTGCCTGAAAAAGGGCGCAATCTGCCTGGAAGAAATTGCAAATTTGCCCGAAACACGTAGCAGATTAGTGAGAAAAAAATGTCTATAAAAAGTAGAACATTTATTAGAAAAAAAGTCAAGAAGTTGCTAATTTAGCCTACTGTGTTGGCCTCCAAAATAAAAGCAGCCGAACTGTATACTTTGCTTAGAGCGGTTATACTACAAAATATCTAACTTTGCTCATGTTCAAATTAGACTTATTTGACGGAGAACATGAGCATTATCATAAACATCTGCGAGCCCTAGTAGAAATAAGATTAGATAGCCTTTATTGATCTCACAATGGAGAAATGTTACTTTATCATAATTTATGTTGTAATAAAACGAATTTGTCACATAATTGTCTGTTTTGTCAAATAAATACAATTTTAACATGAACAAGGTTAGATATGTTGTAGTATAACCGCTCTAAGCAAATTATACAGTTCAGCTGCTTTTATTTTGGAGGCCAACACAGGCTAACATTTAATTTTTTCCGGAGCAAATGTGCACATTTTCGATTTTATTTCCTGACAAATATCCTTTTTTAATTTTAAACTGCTTTTTTTTTTAAAGCAAATCTTCAACCAACGTAAAATTTTAGCGGGGAACATTTACCCTCGAACGGGCGTCGCGCTCTACCGGAAGTGTCAAAACAACGAAGTGCCGATTCAAAGCGAAAAGAGGCAAAAGTGGGCGGAGCGGAATCGGCTGACGTTGCAGAATAAAAGCAGCTACGGCGCGAGGCTCGTCCCAGTTCCACTCAACCCTTGTTCTCCCGTGCAGCTGTCGAGCGCCAGCAAAGATCGTTAACAATGTCGGACGAAGGAAAACTTTTCGTCGGCGGCCTGAACTTCGAAACGACCGAGGATGACCTGGCTGAAGCTTTCGGAAAATATGGGACCATTGAGAAGGTCGACGTAATCAAAGACAGAGAAACCGGAAGATCCCGCGGATTTGGCTTTGTTAAGTACGAGAGTGCTGACGACGCCAAAGACGCCATGGACGCCATGAATGGCCAGATTATTAATGGTCGAGAAATTCGCGTAGATGAAGCTGGAAAGGGTAATCGATCCAGAGACGGTGGATTCGGCTCGGGACCTCGTGGTGGCTCTCGCGGAAGAGGGCGTGGCTTCTCAAGAGATGGAGGATACCAAGACCGCAGCTACGGGGACAGGAGCTACGGAGATCGAAGCTACGGTGACCGGGGCTATGGCGGCGGCGGATACAGGAGTGGCGGCAGCGGCGGTGGCGGTAGAGGAGGTGGCTACTCTTCCGGCGGCAGCTACAGAGACAATAGGGGGCAGGGTGGTGGATCATACCATGATGGATATGAGTAAACTACTCCCTGTTTGAAGATCATCACTTGGCTGGCTGTATTGAAAAGATGCGCACCTCAAGGAGAATGTCTGTGTTATTGCTGACCTTAGTTTGTAGTTCTGTTGTAATTGTTCACGCATCTTAAATCTGAAGCCATGCATACTGGCCATTCCTGAACTAACCATGTTTACAACCCCCGCCCTCCCCCTGAATTCTGTCCGTATCGTTTTTAAACCATTCGAGTAATTACACCACGGGCGTGAGTTTTTTTTTTTCCCCATTCCTGAACCTAAGCAGTTGGGGTTCCTGTGTTCAATTTCCATTTAAAAAGAGACTTCCTTTCAGACTATTGAACGATTCATCCGAAGTGGCCGGCTGTTCATGAAGTTGCAAAATGCACATTGCCACCGTTTCTCCAAGGTATCTCCTGTGCTCTGCTCAACGTTTGAATTTTTAAATGTGCTGTTAAGTGGATGAATCTTGTTTCCAAAATTGTTTCCTTAAAGTATCTTAAACTGGGAACCGTTTTGTACTTTATGTTCTTTGTATGTATCAGTTTGGCTTCATGGAGCCCAATAATAAACAGACTGGGAAAATAAAATGCTGCTTTGTTTCTGATGTAAGAACCATGTACAATGAACTACTGAACTTCATCCATACACTGACGACATTAAAGGACCAGAGTAAGTTAGTGTCCGCTCTTTATTTGTATCCAGCCTTCGCTGCATCAATGACAAAACAATTAGACAAAACAAATGTCTTAAATACTTACCTAGGCCATTCCTGTTGAAAGGTCAAAATGAATGGACATTTTCACGGAGACTCTCCACAGAACTTTTCTCCCCCCTCCCCCGTAATCATTCACTTCACACGTGTCATACAATTGAGCAATGCTACTGATGGTTAATATGCCTTAAGTAAGGACACAATGACATTTTAACTTGCAATACCCACAGCATTCATTTATATTCAAATTTTAATCGAAATGTAAGATTTGTCATGTTATGAAACTAAAATAAGCGTTTTGAGCAACACAGTTCTTAACATACAGACACTCTTAATCCACTGATAAATAGATTGATAAGTGATGACGGCGAGGTTGTTGCACCACAAGCTAATAATAGTCCTGTAAGCACAAACATGAGGGAATTCCACTGGTTCACACACTGAGGGGATAGCAGGGAACTCACTGTTCATGCTCAGAGTCTCAGACTAAAGGGGTCCTGAATGTATCGAGCTTTGCCTGGGTCAAAGATGCAGAGAGGGGTAAATCAGAAGGCTCTTTACAAGTTCAAATTAGAGGCAGACAATTAGGTTCAAGGCTGCAATCATGACGGGTGGTGGACAACTGTTTGTCGAGTTTAGGCCTTCTCGGTGGTTTCTGCCGTCTGGATATTGATGAGAGGCTCTGGTTTGTTACCATTGGCATGATGTTCCCACATTTGGAGGTAAAGCCTCTCCAAATCCACGGTGTATTGCTTTGTGTTGAAAAGTGGGCTGCAGATTCTCTGTTTCCAAACCCGTGCTCTGGTCATCTTCAGGCTGCGAGGTGGAGGAAGAAGTCAGTCTACTATTTCAGCAATCATTACAAACATGTATCATGCATGTTGCCATGAACTTACAATTCCATGTCAGACCCTAGTTTCACAGCAATGTCTTCGTAGTCCTGCCGACTCTGAGCTATGAGCTCTGGACAACCGAGGCAGGCAAGCTGCGATGCTGCAACGCGGGATGCTAGTGTCTCACCTTCAAAAATTCAAAAATACATTTTAGGTTGGAGCAGAGAGCATTATGTATATTATTTTAGGATTCATAATTTCCCACAAGATCAGAACCTCTTACACTCACCTGGCATTGTTACCATGGGTGTTCCTGCCCAGAGGACGTCCATGCCTGTGGTGTGGCCATTGCACAGAGGAGTGTCGAGGCACACATCTGCCAGCTGCCCCCTCCTCACGTGCTCCTCCTTTGGCGCCACAGGAGAGAAGATGACCCGAGAGGCAACCAGACCCATGTTCTGGGCATACTGCTGGATGTTTGGTTCTCCCACAGCTGGAAATCGTAAGAGCCACAGCACACTGTTGGGCACCCTCTTCAGGATCTGTAAAGATATATTAGTTTCAGAAGAAATCTCTCAAAGACGTGAAAGGGATTATAACACTTTAGAAGAAGAAGTTCTTTATTTATATAGCGCCTTACACAGACATGGTCACAAAGCGCTTTACATGAGAGCAATTGCATTCACTCCACACTCGGTGGTGGTAAACTACGTTAGTAGCTTCAGTTTCCCCTGGGGGAGACTGACAGAAGCGCGTCGCGACTACACACGTCTGCGCCAACGGTCCCTCTGATCACCACCATACATTCACACACACCATTCATCCTGGCCTATTGTACATGTTTTTGGTGGTAGGGGAAACCGGAGTACCCGGAGGAAACCTACGCCGACACGGGGAGAACATGCAAACTCCACACAGAAAGGCCCCGTCCAGGTGGGAATCGAACCTGGGACCTTCTAGCTGTGAAGCGAGAGCACTAACCGCTGCGCTACCGTGCCGCACTTTAACTTTAACTTACATTGGCCCAAGTCTGAAGAGTAGGGGGGTCAATCTTGTACAGCTGGTTGAAGTTGCAGTAGACAATAGAGTCCTCTGGCAGACCATACTGAGAGCGTGTAGTTACAACAATCGTGCGCGGTACCTCCTCCCCGGTGGCAGCCTTGTTGTTGATCTTGGGAAATAGAAATGTATTTATCTTAACAGAACATTACAGTGGATATCTGACATTTCAGTGACCCAGTGGCTGCTTTGGTAGCCTCTACTTCTGGTAGCCCCAACGTGCTCCATGGATCAGTTGTTTTGGGGATTTCTGGTAGGTTTTCGCTATTGATTAAACTGTCTCCATGGTTATGCATACATTTCATTCCAAAAACCTACCAGAAACCTTATAAAACCTGAAATAAACATCCAACCGGATGGGAAGTAAAGGTGCCTCAACTTTATTTTTTTCAATAAAAGTTGCATTGTGTACCTTTAATGAACGCACACAAGACACAGCCAATTTGCATTTGTTGTTCCACATTCACACTCAGAATTGTATTTATTCAAAGCAAGTCTATAAAACACTGGAAGCAAGGCAGGTGAAATGTCTAGTTGCCCAAGGATATGACGACTGTATCTACTGGCTGAAGCTGAGATCAAATGCCCACCAGTAGTAAAACCTATAGACTAATTCTCAGTCATATGACCTTCGGTTGGCAATCAGCTGTTTAGAACTGTGCCTATTTAAATGAATGGACAAATCAAATAAAACATAATGGCAGGCACTCTGTAGTGGTGGGTAGAGTTGCAAACAGCTGATTGCCAACCACTGAGAATGGTCTATAGATGCAGTTCTACGACAGCTCAGCCTCACAATAGAACACATATTTACTAATGCAAGAAGATCCTACACATAGCTTGCTCATGTGTAACTGGTCTGTACCTGTGTAGTGGCCAGACCATTGCTGACAGTAAAGCCATTAATAGTGACTTGGATTTGGCCTTGGTTGATCATGTTGATGATGGCTTCAGCTGCTGTGTTCATGGGAATTACAGGCATGGACAGAGCCCCATTTGTGTCTCCAGAAGGCTCCTGGTTGTTATCGCATTTCATCTAGAAAATTATAATATTTTAACCAATAAACCATTTATTTCTTAATTTTAAAGGAACAGTGTTGCATATTTATAAGAAAACGACAACAAAAATCAATCAACGCTACCTTGATCACTTTCACATCCGGTAGGCTATCCAAGTAAGCCTTTAGGTCAATGCCATTAAGCACAATGCGGTTGTCAAAAATGTGGCCATTTGACTTGAAGTCAATGACTGCTTTTTTCTGTCAGAATGAAGTAATTGCATTAGTATAAGCTACAATAACCTTTAATTGATCAGTATGTGAAGTTCAAACAGACCTTCAGATGGGGAAACATGTTGGCATGATCTCCAATAAAGAAGGTGTGTGGCATGTAGGCCATTTTTTCCGAATACTGTTCAGCTACCTCTAAGGGTGATGTCTCTTTGTCAGTAATTATATAGTCCATAAAAGGAGCACCACTTGTTCCCGGGTATCCCAGCCACATTGTCTACTCAAAAGAAAAACATGTTAGGCATTTTCTTAAAACTGCTGATAAAAAACTAATAGCAACTACTGATGAGTTTTCACCTGAATGGGGGCAGGACGGAGGGCAAACAGCTCATTGCGTGCGCCTTTTGTGTAACCATTCATGTTGACGAGAATGTGGATCCCATCCTGGTGAATGCGGTCAGCGGCCTTTCCATTACAAGGTATCTAGAGACATAAAAAAGTGCCGTGCCAAATGCAATTAACACTGAAAACGTTAACCTGGGAAGCAGGTGACATGCGCAGGATTCTTGTAATACGTGATGAAGTATTACCTGGGAGAGGTCTGTGAAGTGATGAGCCTCTGCAACAACTTTCACACGGAAGTTGGTGCTGTCATCAGGACTGAGTGCGTAGCAGAAAACCTTTGAAGGGAACATGAAGTTAATTTTAGCACCACCACTGATCACCGTTGTGTCAAAGTAGAATCAGTGGATAAACAATACCTCAAACTTCTCTGGGTTGTGCATTCCAGGAATTGACTGCATCAGGTGTGAAGTTGGGTGGTTGCCAAAGTCAGAGCTGACGTAGCCAACACGGAGGCGGCCATTGCTCACTTTAAGGTCTTTTGGATGTTCATAGGCAGGTTTGTGCAGTGCATTAATCTGCAAAAGGACAAATTATGTCAGAGTTAAATGTCGTACATACTTCAGCATTACCCACACCTCACCACTGCAAGCAACTACTTCTGCTGTCACCGTTTGCTTTTTAATATTGTACAGCCAAATCCCTGCACCACCAGTCACCTTCTTCCCCCAAATAACATTAATAAACGAGTACTTGCTTTGGTCATTGCGAGTACCTTATCCAGACAAAGGTTCCCGTGACGTTCTGCAATGGCCTTGCGAAAGCCGTGAGACAGCGGATACAACATGCTGTGGTGGGGGTGCACAGAGGGCAAGCGATTCTTGTCCAGTTGATCAGCCACAATGCTCACAAGCTTCTTCATCCGTTCATCATAATCAGTCCAATCACACACAATCTGTCAAAGAAAATAGTTGGTGAAATACAAGATTGGTACGCAAGCTTGTGTTCTACACGAAGGAGAAACTACATATTGTAACAACCTGTAGGCAGTGGGCCAGGTTGCAGTAGGCATCTGGAAAATCTGGTTTTAACTTCAAGGCTGTGCGGTAAGATGCTATGGCCTCAGGGATGTTTCCAGAATCCTAAATTAAAGCATGTAATTACTCAGTGTTTTTGTTTTGTTTTATTTCACACACAATAGTACAAAATGGAATTAAACCGAGAGTCCAGTATTTTTACTTTATGAATGGAGGCCAAATTGCTGTGGGCATCAGCAAAGGCCGGGTTGATTTGTATGGCACGTGTGTAGCACTGGAGCGCTCCCTGAACATCTTGCATTTCCTTCAGAGTATTTCCCATGTTTGAATAGGCATCAGCAAAGGTGGGACTGATCCTACATCAAATATATCATAAATGTCTCTGGTTAGATAATATTGTAACGTTAAAAACGTCAAACGTTGAGCGTAATTAATACTATACCTGATGGCTTCCTTGTAGTGCATGAGAGCTTCCTGGAGTTTCCCTTGTTGTTGCAGGACACTTGCCAGATTGGAATGAGCAGCTGCAAACTCTGGGAATACCTAATAATATACAAAAAAAGGTAATAATATGTTTCGTTTTTTTGTTTTTAGCTGCATAACAGTATAGTGCATTTACTTCTAAAGCTTTTCTGTATAGTTGAACAGCCTCCTCAATATTCCCCTGCTCGCGCTTAATATTGGCCAAGTTATTAAGAGAGTCTGCATGGGTCGGACACAAGCGCAGGGCTGTATTGTAGCACTCTTCCGCTTCAGAAACCTAAAGAAATGATTATTAGGTCAACTGGCGACAGTAAGCAATATTTTTAAAAGCAAATGCAATTTTTACATTTCCTTTCTCTTTCAAGGCATTTGCCAAATTGCAGTACGCATCAGGGAAATGGGGCTGTAATTCAATAGCCCGCCGGTAGGTGTCTATAGCCAGGTCAATGAGACCTTGTTCATAATAAACACAGGCCAGGTTTCCGTGGACAACAGCATGGTTAGGGCTCAGACTCAGAGCTCTAAGGTATGCAGCCACAGCTCTATAAGAAAGAAAAACTCATGATTACTGAAGATTTTAGTCAGGAAGTGAATTAATCAATTACATTTTGAAAATGTCTGGAAACCGCTAACGAATGATTTACTCACCTGTCAAAAATCCGGGCCTCTTTTAGTACATTTCCCAAGTTTATGTATGCGTCAAGGAAGTTTGGATCCAAAGTTACAGCCTAAACAATAAACACAAAACAGTATATATTCAGTCATTCATATGGTATGTTCAATCTTGTGACGTTAAAACTAAACAGCACTTATATTTGCCAATGTTTCGCTCTCCATCCAGAGAGCCATTTCATGCGAGTTTTCTGTGACCGTCACGCCCAGATAGAACATAAGAAGGCTCTCTTAATGAAGGAACATTGGCAAATGCCAAATACAATGCAGTTGTTTTGTTTAAACTTCACGAGATTGAGACATACAATGTTATAATAGCACATGAATAAGATTCATGTTGCCTATTTCAAATGGTACCTTTTCAAAATGGTGTATAGCCAACCATATTTCCCCCTGTGCATTGAAAACACATCCAAGGTTGCTCCAAGCCACTGCAAAGTTGGGTTGAGTCTCAATGGCTTTCAGGTAACAAGCCTTCATTTGGTTTAAAAAAATAAAATAAAAAAAGAATAGGAGCACACACAGGAAAGGAGAGAGGGAGGATGACGGGGAGGAGTAAGTGTGTAGAGGAAGGCCAGAGGATTGTAAAATAAAAGATTGAAAGTAAAAGTGAGAAAAACAAAAAAAGAGCAGAGAAAACAAATTAGTAATCATCCTTCTCAAAGACAAAAAGTGAGTCTACAGCATGGGCTCGCTTGCGCACAATACTGCCGCGCTAAGCTGCAATGCTTATTCCTACGCTGCGCAAATCCAACCAACACTTCCATACATGCCCCCATTGTACAGTTATGACCACAGTTAGGAGGTTTCTGTGGTTGCCTAAGACACCCTTATTCTTGAATTCCCATATTGAAGTGCTCATCAAATAAATTTCGCCCATGTTTGAATTACGTCACAACCTCAGATGTGGGACATTTCCTGCAAGTGATGGTCCCTGTAATGCAGGCGCAACAAGTCCATGCTAGCGCGTCGTGTGGCTATCATTACACACTGCACGCAATAGTGCTTTTGCGCGACCTTTTAACTTGCGCAGGTCTTATTTCGCTGCTGCGCGTATTCACTGGCCAGCTGCAAACCAACATCCCCTGCACACTTTTCTGACCAGACTGGCTCACACTCGACACCCATTAAGTGAGATGGACCACTACCATCATTGCCTCAAGCCCAAATGTTTAACAATTTAGAAAATTCTTATTTTGTCAGATAACTCATAATAATATAATGAAAATAAATTGTGGGAAACTTAAAGGGTTTGGGGAGCGAGGCTGGTCTTAAGTGGGGACTGGTCCACAACCATAAGGCAGAAGGGGATGGGGGTTTGGGGTGCGATCTTGCGCTTTCCAACGTTTTGGTAACTTGGAGGACATCGCTGCGCAGCCCTTGCGCTACTGCAGACTCACAGCGCAACTGCATCATCAGAACGCTGCATCTCCAAATAAAGAAGGAAAATAAAAATAAATAGGAAAAATAAACATCATGTAAGAGTTAGAGGTTTTCTTACTTGTTTTTCGTGATTATTGCTTCCATCTTTTTATACAGTACAGTAACTTCGCTGATAATTAGTATAGATATAAATAAATAAATGCTTCGATTTAATTGGTTTAACTTTTTGTTCTTCAAAAAGAAACTACAAGGCATAGGAGCTCAAGTATGAAGTGAAGTGGTTTTTCTTTTGTTGGCAGTTACAAACCCGTTACCATATTTTTGGACTTTGTCAGAGTGGTGGCCGCAGCTGGCTGGAAGAAGAGGAGAGGACTGATGCTGCCCTAGTGTTCCTTTCCGCCAGGCACCTACGCAGGAATAGTGTCACCCACCTGAAACCTTCTAAATAACAATATCAGTGGTGGAAAAACCAAAAGAGACAAATCAGAAAACAAGATCGTTAGTAAAAGTTCCAAACAATACATTTTCTTAACTACGGAAATAAACATGTTTGCCAAATCACAACAAACTGAAACAAACTATTCCTTTAATCAATACATGCAATGATTGTTGCATTTCAAATAAAAATAATGGCCAACTGAGGATGGAAGAAAGGCTCCAAAACGCTTAGTCATTCAGATGGTGTTTGAACCAGCCAATTCAAAACTATTTTGTAAAGGGGGGCAGTGACTGGCTTGATCTTGCCCAAATTGCCCCATATTTTTGGGAGTATTACATTTGTATAAAAGGCAAAAAAAGTATGAATTGCTTCTCTGGAAATGTTTAGCATGTTCATTATATTCAATTAATGTTTTCTTTATCCTTCCCTGCTTTCTTGTGTCCTGGCCATTGGAATAGGGAGAAAAGTCTGTGGTTTAATTCTTTGTATATAGAAGCCTCCACAGATCTGAAATAAAGAGGTCATCGCTGTTGCTGCGCATTCCTGACTGTCTAAACCAGCATCTGACGCAGGAGGTGGAATAGAGATAGCGAGCAGTCTGCATGACCACGTGGAGGGTGGTCAACTCAAATCACCAAATGTATTAGATTTTTCAATGCATGCTTTTCTTGGCTTTTAAGGATAATCATCCAGATGCCCAATGTAACCGCAGTAAAGAAAACGGTATTGAAAGGTTGTATTGAAAGTCCCACCCATGCGTTAGCATAGGCTGACAATTGGCGTCAGGAAGACAGCTCTGAGTGCGCACAGTCCACCAATCCTTCGCAAGCGCGCGGGGGGTGGAGCGACAGGGCGTGGAACCAAGGCTTCCTGGGGTCCTCCCCACTCCTTACCCCCCCCCTACCACCAAATAAGATGGCCTTTAACCAGTGGAATAACTACACATCTCCAGACATGACCCAACCCAGGAAGACCCATGTAAAATTACCACTTTTGTAGTCCCAGAGTACTTAACATTGTGGAAGTATAACCACATACTGGTTACTGTTTACCAAACATAAAAGCCCCAAAAAGCTCATGATTCAAGTATCACAAGACATAAATTCTGGAGCACTGTGGTGCGGTTAGAGACCATCTTATCTTTTGCACTGCATTAGCCAAATCTCATCAGTTCATATACTCTTTAAAGACCGAGCCAGCATTTTCCCTTAAAATATCAAGTAAATAGGTAAATTGTGTGATCAAATTAGTAAATTTAAACCAGCCTTTATTCCTTATGGGTGTGTGGTCTGTGTTAGAACTACATAACAAGCATAACAAGCCTTTGAAAAATAGACTATATTTATTGCTTTTCACAAAACAAAAATAAAAAAATTGAGAAGTTTCTGATAATAGAATTTAAAAAAGCTTGTTTCCTCATTATGTTGCATTATGTGCATCCTAGTGTCCTATGTTGCTAAACTGGATGGGAGCCTCCTCCATTTCTGATTTAGGAGGATTGAAAAGTTTTATGTGGCTTGTCAAAAAAGGAATAAAAATTGACGGCAAACCAAATACAAAAATACATAATGTATGAAAGAAAAATTCAAAGAGACGATTAGAACTCCGATCACATACCTTAGCCTCCTCCAAACGCCCAAGGGCTTTTAGAAGGTTGCCCAAGTCACTTCGTACACAATAGAGATCCTACAAAAGGAGGAAAAAAAATAACTATGGTTCAAGATCAATCCATTTGTCATTTTCAGTGATCAGTCATTTCCTACACTTTACATACATGGTTATACTGTAAAGCAGACACGTAGGCCTGCACAGCTCCCTCCATGTCGCCTGCTGCTACCAAAGCTGCAGCCAAGTTGATGTATCCATCGATGAAATCTGGCTTCAGTCTGAGCGCATGACGATAGTGCTCAATGGCCTCCTGCAGCTGGCCACGTTCTTTGTACACGTTTCCCAGGTTGGAATAAGCTTCAGCCAACATCGGGTTTTGTTTAATAGCCAAGGTGCTGAAGTGTGCAGATCTACAGGGATAGTACATGAACACCTTATGATTTCTTTATTCAATAATTTTATAGTGAAGAGGAGACGAATAGTATACACTGCCACCACAAAGAAAGCATTTCAAAATTAACACACCCAGGACTTGAGAGAAATTGATGTTTCGATTCTGATAAGAATTGACAATAAATCGGTGCAGTTAAAGTGACCATTGTCTCCCACACTGTACCTGTCAAGTCTTCTGCACTGGAAGTGAATGGAGGACAGCAGCAAAAGAACCCCTGTGTTGTCGGGCTCCTGGCGCCATAGCTGCATGCAGTGGCGCTCAGCTGCCTCGAAGTCCCCCGACTGATACTCTCTATGTGCCAGCTCAGCCAACCCTTGGAATGAAAGAATACGTTTTGTCGGTTCTGGAGCACCAACAGCAACACAGCCCAAGGAGGGGATGGGAAAACAAAATGTTAGAGGCAATAGAAGAACACAAGGCAGACAAATGAAAAATTATGGAAATCAGGATGAGGATTTGAATGACAACAACAGGGATAACACCCATAGTTTTCTGTAACATCACCCAACATCTCATTGTAATGTCTTGCCCATCAAGAGAATGTTGACAGACATGCATGATGTCATGTGAAAACTATGAATGGGCAACTCAACAGAAATCAGGCAATGAATAAAATAAAAGTCTAGGGTGAATGGAAGCTCTACACCATGCTTTGTAATACAGATGTGAAGGGCTCAGGTGTTAGGACAAACCACAGAAAACTGAGGGCATTCAAGCTGTTTCAGATCACACGTTTTACCACTTAAAACAAACACAGAGAAATACATGTCCTATTTATATTCCAGTTGATATTGCAGGGTGTGGCGTCAGCACAATGGCATTAACCTGTTCTACCTGAGATCTCAACCGATTCCCGACTGGATGACCCGAGCTGCACCCCAATTGCCTGATTTTTCCACACTAAATACCATGTATGTAGATAAAATATTGAGATGAAACATTACATATATCAATAATTGTTTGTTTCGACGATAATTTAACAGACATAATACTATAGTTCACTTCAAAGGAAAACGTTAAAGCAATAAGAGAAACATAGTTCTACTTCTGAAACATGGTCATCTTTTGATGACTCGGTGCGGAGTCTCTGAGGTTCGGGAGAGACATGGATGTAGTTAACCGTAGCAGCAGTGCGAGCACTAGCATCATCCATGCAGATCCTCATTCATTATAATGTCCTATTACCCTTGCCAGTTACTGGCCGGTGTCATTTATGTTGTAATACTCAAAGGAACCCGCGTTTATAACAAGTACAAAGCATCTCCCCCCGTTATTGCAGCGTTGTGTCGTCGACATGTAAGTTAACTGGCTAGCTAACCTAGCCAACGCTAACGTAGTACAAAAAGAAATTCACCAGTGCTGTCCGCCACATTCCCGACAGAGCTCGCCATCTCCTCTGGTTTCGGTTCTTGCACCGGGGACGACAATGTGCCAGCTGTTTTTCCACAGATTTCAGAGAAAATGACGACACGTAGTCGCAGTATCTATGCGGTAGTTGTCTGCAGCCTGCGACAAACACGTTTCCAGCAGCGGAACCAGTCTTCCTCTTCCTTGTCTGACTCTGAACTAACAGGAGGTGATAGACATTAAATGATCATGTACTGAATGTCTTCTCGCTTTCTTGTTGTTGTTGTTGTCTTCTTCCTCTTTTTGGATGTACTGAATGTCAATAGCGACCTCAACTAAATATTCTATTTGAACAATTACGCTGTCATGAACTCCTCTTTCCCTCTTCCCTTCACTACCATGTTACTGAATGTCTGTGAGCTGAACATAAAATGGCGAAACGGGTGGAAGAGAACCAACGTTAAAGAAAGTAGATCCATAAAACCATAAGAGGCAAAATGCTACATTAAACCGTATCAAATCTTTGTATAAGGTGAATGTCTGCTTAACTATTTATAGAGCTCGTGTCTGTCCTTTCCAAGCAAAGATTACGAGCTAAGTAGGTGTAAGTGTGCGGAGGAATACAGTGTCGCAGTGGACAGTGGCGAGGTTTTTATTCATACCCATGTCCATAAAGAAAACACGAACCTTGCTGCTAGCAAGCTGTACACACCATAGTCTGCCTGTCTCCCTGATAAAAAGACAAAACCCTAGCCCCCTAAAGGAGAAAATGAGTTTGATTTGCCATGTTAACGCCGCGATTTAAACAAATACAGCCTACATTATTAAACACTCCTCATCAGGGGTAGGCAAGCTTGGTGGACGGCCGATTTTCTTCAACATGAAGACCAAGGGCCAGACCGAAGTAAAGCAGTACTTTCTACAAAAGGCAGTGTTCGTACATCGTGGCCTAAATGAGTGTTCTACTAAGACTTACAGTATTTTTCACATCTCTGATTTGTGTTAAATTCCTCACAATCATCTTCCAAAGGTTCTATAGAGCTGTCTACACATCCGGGTATTTTGTTCGCGGCCCTAAAAAGCAGTATCGTTGTGGGCAAGCAGATCGATCCGGAGACGAAGAAAGCATGGGAGCCACACGATGGAGTGACTCTTAAATGTTAATGTGTGTTCAGAACATTTTCAAACCAGTAAATCACGTTAAACATATTTAAATACGAGATAATATGTAAGAATTATGTAAGTAGTATATAATTAATGATGTATAGCCAATGTCGGGGGTAATTACATACGTATTTAGAATACTCATTGTGAGTATTGTATTCTGATAAAGTTAAAAATATCAAGGGAAATCATCCCAGTACCAATCATTACATTTTAGCTTCATATTGCACAATACAAGAAACTTGTAATGTTTATCTGTCTCTCCTAAAATAAAAAGATTAAAGATTTAAAACGCCTTATGGCACAGTTATTAACACTGCACATTTTATATCACTCTATTACTTTATACCCTTACACGTCAGTAAATATACTTTACAGATGTACATTTTTTTTATCTAATTTAATATTCTTAATGCATGCCCCATCTTTATAGGCTAAAGTTTTATAGCTTCTTTTTTTAATCTAAATTCTGAGATTCCTTGTGAACCTATTCTCAAACAATGGCAATACAAACTATTCCTAATCCTGTGCATTTGCCAAGAGAGGTTTTGAGTTCCTAATTAATGGTAAGTGAGTTTATAAGAGATGTTACAATAATCATAGTCTTTATTTTTGTAATAACGCCATTATAATGACAATCAATGTCAAAGTATTCTAAAAGTATTCAGAATACAGTACTCTGACCAGACAAAGTAACGGAATATGTTACAAAATACATTTTAAGTATTCAGTGTACAATGACTACTGCATATGAATAGTCATGATTTGACAACCTGTCTGCAGTCGCGGTTCCAGACAATGTTGATTGGTGGGGAAATGGTGGGTCCTGGTCATTTCAAGGGGGTCTTATGAAAATCACCAACAAATGCAGTGGACACGGCTAATAACTGCATATTACTGCTACTAAACAACACAGCATATTAACTACTTTGTTTTTAATTCATTAATTAATTCCAGTTTGCAAACAATATGCTCAAACTTTAATTGCCATAGCCACACCCATGACAGAAAACATATTTACAAAATAGTATCTATTCATACTCTCACCACCTTTTGCTTGCCCTACTTCTGTCCAGTCTCCTCCTGTCCTCTTCTCTGCTCCTCTGTTGAGCAGGGGTGTAGCACCACATTCTGGGCCCTAGGTACAAACTGTAACCTTAATTGTTAAATAGGCAGGTGGTTGTACTGGGGACACAGGTATAATAAATGTAAGAAATACGCATTAAAATGCTTCAAAACGCTAGTTTATATTAATTCCTATATGTTGGCCTGATGGCAGTCAATAGATAAAAGGAAAGGGAAACTTCAGTGATTAAAATAAGGAGGGAGGCACTCGCCTCTGCTCATGTTTAACTGTATCACAGACAGTTACACCCAGGCCCGCTATTATACTGTAAAATAAGAGCCAAGAGCGATCGCAAGACTATTTCTCTTTCCTAACACTGTGTCATTGCATTAGGGAGCTCACCTCCCCCAAACCACGCATTTGAGTTGAAGCGCGCGGTGCTGAACGCAGGAGTGTGGGCTAAACCATTTGGCACATTCTTAAAGGGGTGTCAGGCCTTGAGCTATTATCCATCATTGTTGTTTGTGCACAATTCAGAATAGGAACCATTGTGTTTCAGTCAGGTTGTGTTCGGTTAGAACACGTAGACTACACCACTGGGTTGGGGGGTCAAAGCGTTTTTTGGAGGGTCTTGAGAATCCCCAAGCCATGACTTTAATGCGCACAACTTAACGCATGTGTAACGTTGGTACTTCAAGATGGCGTCGTTGTGATCTTGCGCTCAAACACGTCACTCGTGACGTAACTGTAGACAGATTGGGGGCCGGTTTTGGCCCTGACGTTGCCAACCCCCGCTCTACATGATCATGTAAGAATTATGTCATAAAACTCCTATTTGCTCTAAAATCGCTCGTTTAATTCTAACTATATTCTGGAAAAGTAGGTCTATCTTTTTTCTATTCTACTTTTCAGTATGAACCCTTTTCTGTACACACATGAAGCGTCATTCTCTTCAGCAACGTACAATGGTGAAATGTGGTAGCTTTACCACTAAGAGGCAGTGTTTGCTTCCCAGTCGCTCAAAGTGAGATGAGTGAGGAATCCATCCATCCATTGCAGCAATAACTGAATACTATAGCATGTGAATATGTTGATGATTCCTATATGCCTATATGGTCACTTTTATAATATGTTTTGTCAATTTGGTGCAGTCAAAAAGCGTCCATTATACAAGCTTGCTGTTTGTAGTTACCAGCAGTTCCTATGTTCCATTGATTTATCCGTTAATATTCATTCCACTCTTTCAGCCCTATAATTTAGATGAGATGGATTAGCATGCCACTCTTCCCAGAAAATGTTGAAAGGAGATCTAGCCCTATACTTTTTAATGCCAATTTTCCCCACAGTCCCCTCTGGGAAAGCAGTGGGTTTGCTCTATGTGCAAAGCATGCATAGGTCCAGGGTTTGTGTACACTTACCCATGCTGCCCTCCTTTGCTCCCATACTTCTCCTTCTGTTGCAGACATAGTGATGTCATGGGCACTGTGTCTATGGTTATTCCATCTGACGGGCTTTATCTTTGTGCAAGCTGCTGTCACTAGTTTTCAAAGTGCCACTTCAGCCTAAAGGGTTTTAGGCCAGTCCTTCACAATAGATATTGCTTTGAAATAAGCTATTTTGAGCAGCACGTGAGATCAAGAGGCTCAGTCATCCATTTTATAGGCCAACTTAGATGTGTACTTTAGCTGTAGCTCTAGCACAGAAAATTATTTCTGCTCAGTTCTTGTATTGTAAACGACACAATCCAGGCTGCTGACCCACATCGTGTGACGTCCTCCTTCACCTTTCTCACACACACACAGCGGTTAGCACTCTCGCTTCACAGCTAGAAGGTCCGGGTTCGATTCCCACCTGGACGGGGCCTTTCTGTTGGAGGGTTAGTTAGTTAGTGGAGTTTGCATGTTCTCCCCGTGTCTGCATAGGTTTCCTCCGGGTACTCCGGTTTCCCCTACCACTAAAAACATGTACAATAGGCCAAGATGAATGTGAGTGTGTTTGAGAGTGCGCATGGTGGACGATGGATGAAAATTAGCCCAAGGCTACAATCCGGTGTGGCGTGTTTACATGCATGAGACCCATGTATGTTCATTAACATGCACTGTCCCGACCCAAGAAACCAATAAATAAAATAAATAAATAAAAATAGGGCTGATTTAGGTCAAGAATTAGAATGGATTTTGGATGTTCAGAGAAAAATCAGGTCCAGGCACTCATCCTTTGCAAAAGTAGAAAAGGCTTTATTTATGGGCCAGAAACATTAAAGAGCACACCTTCGCGTGTCGGCTTGTGCCTTCGTCAGGGTGTGTGTGGAGACAAAGAGTAAACCAATTTGTAATGTCTGACTGCAAGTGTGCAGCCAGGACATTGAGACACATGCTGTCATAGTCCTTTTGGACACAAGGGGTAGACATTTCGTCTTCACAGTATAGTGGCAACAAGACAAAACATAGACAACAAAATTATAAAAAACAAGAGAGGTCCAGATCATCATTCAGGCCAGGGTATTTTGTAGCACTAAGAGCATGGATCCAATATGCTTCTCTTTGCCTTAGGCGTAAGATTTTATCACCACCCCTGGCATTTAGAGTGATAACCTCAATTCCTGACACCTTTAGGGTGAAGTCATGGCTGTGATGGACATCCATATAATGTCTGGCCATAGGATAATTTAGGTTATTGGAGCGAATGGCATCTGTGTTCAGCCACTCTATCCCTCAGCCTCCTTTTAGTGAGGCCCACGTAGAAGCACCCACAGGGACATTCAAGGCGATTCACATGGGTGGTGTTGCAGTTGATAAAACCATTTATAGAATACATCCTTTTAGTAGCCAGATCCATGAAAGTGTCAGTCTTCACCATGTTGTCACAATATCTACAATGGCCACAGCAAAAGTTCCCTTTTGGACGGGAGAGCCATGTGGTGGGCTTAGAGATAGCCCCTTGTCTTTAATGGTGGGGGCTCTTCTGAAGCTGACTCCTGCCAACTATTGTGAGAAGCTTGAGGAAGGATATGCAAAACGTTTGACCCAAAATATACAGTGTGAGGCAATTCTACCAAATATTAATACAATGTATGTAAACTTTTGGTTTTGTAAAAAGTAATAAAAAAAATGTGTTGAAAATTCTATCTCTCATTCTTCTGAAATTTGACAAATAGAGTGACATCATTTTTAAAATTCTAATTCATCTGAAAAAAATTAAAGTAAATTCTGGAATGCAGATGTGTCTTTTTATGAAGTGCATGTAAACATGGTTCTCACTGTATCATTGTGCACAGTATTAACACTACATATTATCAAGTCAAATGTAATGTATTTGACTTGTGTCCCTAGGTCATGCTTTCAAATCTCATAAAACCCACAGCAAAGTTTTTACTGTTCCTTCCTTGCACAAAACATGACATCTCAACATTATAAAGGGCTTATTTCTAATACTAAAGTGGAGGTCAAGTCAGAATTATATGGTACAATTTTGTCTTATGTCAAAATGCAGATGTTTTGAACTGGTTTAAAGTAATTCCTTTCAATATTAAGCAAAAAAAAAAAAAAAAGAAGAAGAAAAAAAAAAGAAAAGACAGTTCGATACCTTCTTTGCCAGAACAAATTAACTAAGGAGAAATTATTTTCACAGGCATAAATGCACACAGCTTACACATGACACAAATGATGAGGAAAAAAGGTGAAAGTACAGTATTTGTACAGGGTAATGATTTGCAGTTACTTCCCATAGAGTTATAGTTGCCCCTGTCTCGGCCTTCATGAAAAAATATCTTCAAAATGACTGGAGTGCTGAATCTGTTTTTGTCCTTTTAAATTATTATGCATTTAAATAGACATACTCTCAGATAATTATGCTTCAAATAAATATTAAATCAACAATGCATTGAAACAAATCACCTCATAAGTAAGTTGCATTCAATCCTTTCGTAACTGCTTTGTCCGCTTGTAGCCCTGTCAAATAATTCAGTGTACAGATAAAATTGAAGTTTTACCTTCAGTCGATAATGCTTTATAGTTTTGCAACATGTGCCTGTATGGATGGGAGCCTATAATTTCTCTGGTAACTACTATTGTCAGATGGCCCAGAGCTTCAGACATACCCCCTTCCTCTGTGTCAGACAAAAATGATACAGAACAAAGGCATTTCCTCTGGAGCTGCACAAGGGAAACATACCTGCTGTGATTGTTGACATACTTACACTGTCACTTTCATTACATGAGACCTTCAAAGACTCCAATGCGACGTGGTTGTATATACGGTTTATACAGCCACAATTGCCATTCAAAACAACATGATGAGTAAGTGGTGGTGGGCATGTGTTTGGCCTCTAGCTACCTCCATGGTTAATAATCAGGTACTAGCACTTTGATTCATGCTTCTAGCCTTTGTGAGTCGCAGACAAGTTTTATAGCCGTGCATTCTGTGGTTGGAAGTGGCTGTGCAAAACAACTGTCAAAAATCTGATGTCTGAATCTGTACTTTACACTTATATACCGTTCAAGTGTTGCCAAAAAAGTGTCTGCTTTGATTAAATATACAAAATAATGTCATGCTTTTAGTTTTTATGTGAGTGTTTGTAAATGGTAAACGGTCACATTAATATAGCGCCTTTCTACATGCTTTAGGCACTCAAAGCGCTTTAAATCAAGGTGCCAGTCACCCATTCACTCTCTCATTCATACACCAGTGTACGCAGACACTGGAGGCAAGGCCGGGGAAGTGTCTTGCCCAAGGATACAATGACTGTGCACCTGCGGTATTCGAACCACCGATCCGCTGATCACAAGACGACTCGGTCTACTCTCTGTGCCACCGTTGGTACTGTATGTTATTCCAAATGTTTCTGTAACGCTTATGGCACTCCGATTTTGTAATATTACAATGTTGTAAATATTGCTCATGAGAACACTCTGATTTAGTAAATACTGCAGCTTAAGATAAATGCCGGAGAGAAGCTGCCATTGAAGAAGACATGTTTTTCAGACGAGACTCTGATGCACATAGGTGAGTTTGGGCTACAGGTGTCATGACCTCTTAATGCTTCCTTTAAAGCCTCTTCAATCATCACTTGTCACCTTTCAACTCTATGACCTTTTCATTTCACCCATCCCACATTGGCCTATAGCTGTTAGAGAGACACCGCTCCTGACAGCAGCTGTCAGTGTCTTATCCATTACCAGAAAGCGATGACAATCTGCAAGTTTTTTCTGCACCAGACTCTGCAAACTTTCAGCCCAACACACATTTGCATTGTTATCTAACAGTTTCAGTCTTCAGTCAGACTTCTGGGATTTAGCATAAATCTCCATGAAAAACGTTTGCGGAAAACGCTGATCCAGGCTTTGCCAGATCTCATTTAGATCCACCTGCAGGGTCTGCGAGAGCTGAGCTAACCCACAGACGGGATGTCTACAGTGGGACTGAGAGACTCCTCTTGGCTATAAAGATCTGGACTGTCCTACTTTTATGATGTTTTAGATTTAAGCAGTGTGCAGACACTTTTTTTTCTTCTTTATATTGCAATGGCCTTTTTTAGTGTAAAAAAGAATAGAAAAAAAGAATGCTGATTAAAACACCTTGCAACAAGTATTTGCCCCACAAGCATCTAATCTATAGTGTACATAAAATATATAAAATAATTACCAAATAAAATAAACATCAGAATTTCATATCCAATGCCTCATTTGGCTCCACACAATTAGTCCAGCTTTTCCAACAAACCATTACGGCATAATTGACTCAAGGCCAGACTTGGAAAAACAGGACAAGTGTTTCTCACGCAGAAGTCATTTGCTGTGTTAAACCTTTTATCCAGAAAAAATAGATCATCCATCTCGGAACTGACCTCCCAACGCCCCTCTCCTCCCCCTTTAGTTGCGTAATAGACCATACCTTGTGAGTCAGTCAGTCGTGGCCATGCAGGGAAGGCTTTGTCTAGAAAGAAGGTCATTGGCGAAGGGTATAGTGCAGGAAGATGGGCACTGTAGTTTATTCACTGTCTATGAGAAGGTCTCCTCTGGTCACCTGTATTGAGTTACTTCAACATTTATTATGATGACCGGCCTATTTAGTTATCTCACACCCTCAGCTGCTTCTCTGATGCAGTGACTGTACTAGTACTAAGTGCTAAGTTTATTCATGGCAATACTTGAACAGTTCGTGTATTTATTTATTTGAGCATACATTTTGCTCAAAAGGAGTGGGCCGAAGCAAAAAGCTTATGAGCGCCTACCCCCAACAAATGATTCTTTTCTCTTCCTCTCAGGTATCCTGTTTGTAGGACACGTGAAAAAACAGCAGAAATTGCGGAAAGTCATTCAAGACACAGTACATACTTGATCTGAACACATAATTTATACAGGAAATGTGATTACGATTGTTACGATATCTTCAATCTCTAAAGCAGTGCATCCCTACTGGAGGCTTTGGATAATGAGTCAAAAACATCTGACGCGAAAACCCTGGATGTTGATGATGATTTGTTTTATGAATTAATATAAACTAAAGCATATACTTGGTAATGGTAAATGGTAAATGGTCTCAACTTACTGTATATAGCTTATAAAGCATATACTTCACATTTTACATTTGGGCCTGTCTGTTGAGAACCAAATAATAAAATAAGCTTCACAAAATACAATCTTAAAATCAAATATTGGATTTGTCATAGTCATGTCATTCCCTAATTGTTTTTTCAAAGTCTCAAAATGTTATTTATTATAGTGTGTACTTTTCAGTGGCGACGTTTTGTCACTCGGTTGTACATGAAAAAAATGAATAACTGCCTATTCCGTATACCCTGGTAAGAAAGCCATTGGACTGCAGTGTAAGTGGAAGTACCAGTGAGCGAGTGCAAAGGAAAAGGCGTAGCTGGAGCTTGTCGACCACAACAGCCCTCAAACTGGTCAGAGGGTGCAATAAAATATCCACTGGGACAGATCCAAACCTTGCACATATACACACCGGAGACCATAATCACAAAGTACACATGCAACTGAAGCACTGACCTTGTGAAAAGTCATGTCAAAGGAAGAAACTGGCAAAGGAATTCTTGGTTTAACATGAAAAATATGAATGTGGTCTGTCATACTCTGGATTAGCTGGAACAAACCAATTTAAGTTGGGGCTAACTGACCTTTGTGGTACACTATTTTTTTAAACGCAGGCTCTTGAGGAAGAGGAGAGAAAAAATGCATTTGGAACCAAGACTATAGTATGTAGGTCATATATTGCTATCAGACTAAACTATTGTCTTCCTGAAAATGTTCTACAAAGACATAACATACAAAAATGATTTATTTGGCATTCATCACTGCACAATTCAGATGCAAGGGAAGTTTGTCAACGTTCTTTCCTGTCCTAGCGCCTCCCAAACAATTGTGAGAATAACAGGAACTTTGTGTGGCTGCGATTAATAATTTCATTAATAAATGAAAAGTAAAAACAACGAGGACACAATTTCTGTTGGATAGAGAAATGACCCCTTGCGGTATAGAAAGCATGATAATAACACAATCTCAAAATGATGTTGAATCTTTTAATTTATCTATGAATCCAGATTACAAATTAAATGACAACACTCCCTGTGCACATTTTTAAATAAGATAGACAAAAACATAGAATTGCCACTCCATTTGCATTGAAAAGTGGGTCACTCTGTTCTGGTGGGGATGGGTACTGCTTCACCATTGTTTCCTGAATTATAACAAGCACGAATGTCCATTTGCTCAATAAGATCCTCTATCAACATCTCTAAAAAACAATTTGAAAAAACATCCATAATGGCAAATTGATTGAAGTGTCTTGCCCAAGGACGCAAGGATGTAATGGTGAGGATTGCACTTCCAACCTTTGGTTAGTGAGCACAGAATACTAACAGAGCTACTTCTCCCTTTTTTTAAATTATTTTTTTAACATTCTGCTTTTTCACATTAAACACCCTCAATCCAAATCCAAGCTTGGCCCAATGACAGACCTGTTTTATGTTGTAGCGAACCCCCTTTGTGTGGTGCACAATAACAAACCTCTTTCAGTCATAATTAGCTTTGCCTGCTGAGCCTGGGTGAGTGCACCTGGAAAATGGGCCACACAATAATGCCATAGAAGTTATGTAAATATGTGACATTGCCTTCTGCCCGTCCACTGCCCCTTTGCAATGTCAGTCTTTCACACACACTTTGCATACATTGGCATCCAATGACAAAGTACATGAAGGGGTGGGAGCTTCCGACCTACCAAGATATGAAGAAAAGATGTTCAATCAAAGATTTAATCAATGACAATTATAATGCGGATTATTTCCAATTATATGTGTATAAACATCAGATAATGTAAATGTCGGTTATACTTTGTTTTGCTTGTGATTATCATCTCATTAGAAATCAAAAAGCTCAATAAAGCTGACCTTTGGTCAGAAAAATCACGTGCGCCATGTTTGACAGCCTAATACGCCGCATCCTAAAAAAATAAAATAAAAAAAAGAACGATTTGGGCTGGTGGACTGCACGCAGAAAAGATTTTTTTCAACACGTTAAAAGAGCTCGGGTCTCCCATGCAAAATGCTTCAAAGAAGTGTTCGTGTCATTCGAGGTTCAAAAGGCTGAAATGGGAAAGCCCGCTGGGTGCCCCTGGTCCGGCCCAGCTCTGATATGGCATAGAGTTGCCACGTTCTACATGGTGCTCACATTGTAAGAGCGTCCTTTGGAGGTAATCGGCCATGCTCTGTTTGTGTTTGATCACAGCACCAGCAAACTTTGGGCACTGCGACCGCCTTTGCCTCTGTGTGGGTCACTGGAGGCTGACATCATCGGGAGTGGCACACAATTCACTAATACTAAACAATGCAGATGGCAGAGGGAGCAGAGAGAGAGAAAGAGAGAGAGTGCTACATGGAAAGGGACAGGGTGAATGTGTAAATTAAGTGGTGAGAATTAAATGCAATATATGGCTATAACTTGCATTATAACAGGATGTATGCTATAATTAGGGATAGTGCATTTTGCAGCCCAGTTTTCACATTTACATACAATGTAGATGTTTACATACAAACAAATAATAATCACGTTTCGTGGCAAATTCTGTTTTTATACTGTAAGAATTCAAATGTTATCGTAAAATGCGGAGAGTGCCCTTTTTCCCTCGGTAATTACAATGCTTTGACACAGCTGTAAAGTACCAGAAATATGTTTTTTATGTTTGTTTTTTATTACTAGTTTTGCAATCGAGGTTGTAAAGGCCATCTACAAATCACCGATTGTGAAATACAAACTAACTGGTGAAATTCATGCTCAGCTGATGATCAGATGGCTATCTGATCATGCCTTTGAAGCAAGGCCAGTTTGAAAGATATAAATCATGTATTTTTTTTATTTCCTAAGATCTTGAGTCCCACTTCTCCTCCACACCGCCCACTCCTGGGCCCCGCAGTGCTCAGGTTACAGTTGGAGGATCATTAAGAATGAAATTAAGTACATCCCACTTCAAATGAATGAGAGAGGCGTCCGACCACATCAGCGCCCTTATCTTTCATGAATAACAGCGTCTGTAAACCTGTTTGCGTTTAGGAGGGTAATGTAGTGCAGCAGTAAAGTTCCCTATCAGTTCCCAAACCAACGCTGATTAACTTAGTATTTGGATTGTTAGCGACAACAGCAATCAGTGAATCAGAGCAAGAAACCAAGAAGTTGTTTAAATTCCACAGATAAGATAGTGTCTGTAATAGGGGCCATGGATAAAGTATCTGAACATCAAAGATAGCAGTACTTTAAGAATACAGAGTCAGACCACTTTTTGCATAAACTGTTATGACTGGTCAGTCCTTTACTGTCCTTTATGGACCAATAAGAAGTCGGGACTATAGCAGGAGGATTTCACCTATAGTGCATGTGTTTGAATAATCTGCACGCGAGAAGCTCCCACAGCATCTGAGAATCTTCCCCCTGACCTTCTTGTTGTGAATCATGCACCCAGCAGCCACATACTGTTTAAAAGTGTTCGTCTTGTATTTAATAATAATAATAATGCCTTACACTTATATTGCGCTTTACAAGCCTGTATTACCAAGTTTCTCAAAGCGCTACACTGTCGTCATTATTCATTCACTCCATACTTGGTGGTGAGCTGCTGTTGCAGCCACAGCTGCCCTGGGGCAGCCAGTCTGCGCCATCGGCCCACCACCTGCCACTCACTCATACACCAGGGTACGCAGACACTGGAGGCAAGGAGGGTGAAGTGTCTTGCCCAAGGACACAACGACAATGTGCACCTTCAGGAGGCGGGATTCGAACCCCCGACCTTCCGATCATGAGACGACCCGCTCTACCATCTGCGCCACCGTCGTTAACCCCAAACATTTGTTGATAACCCACAAACCACAGAAGTGACCCTTTACCAACCCAGGAGGCCCCTAAAACCATCATTGGCCCCCGGGGGTCTAACATATCTTCATCTTGATTAGTCGGTTTATTTTTCCTCTCTCTGCTGGTCTCGTTTCACTCTTCGATCTCTCTACATCTCAATCTGGTTTGTGTTTAGGGATGGCCCCTGATGATCCTAGGAGGCTGACTGTTTCCTTCAAAGGCAGTGCTGGGTTTTCACAACACAGACCCAGGGGCAGTCGGGATGGCCATGTGAGGGGCAAATAGCTAAGGACATATCTCTTGATCTACTCTTCCTGAGTAGTGCAGTGTTTTTGTCTGCGGTGTGTAAACTAGCAGAAAATAACCATGATCCGTTCGAATCTGAACATACCTTTGACCGAAAAATACATTTTTATGCCTCTATTTTGTTATACATTTCTGTCTTTCCCCATTCACAGATTGCACATGATTTTGAGTGAAAACAAACTATTAAATTTGTATATCTTTAGGCTCAAAGGAAGAGTCACAAATTCCTAATACTTAAATATATTGAATGTACTGTACAGCGACCAATGGTGTTTTGATTTATGATGAGCACAGATTTTTTTGAAATAGTGTGTCTCAGTGTTGTACTTGGGGTTAAAAATACTCTTGGGTAAAGTGAATTTTTGCAAAGATCTCCAGATCAGAGAAGACTCATACAAAGACAAAATCTTCTAATGTTTGGGCATAAAGCATTTCCTTATTTCACCTGATGGACATTAGTGTCAATCAGGTTGGTTATGCATGTTTAAGGCCATGCTGTATATTCAATTTTGTTTTTAAGACTAAGCTCCAGATGTTATCTCTATCCGTCTCTTTGTGGATCATTTATTGGCCCTCTCAGCAGGTTAATAAAGGCTCGGGTTGGGATAATAACGAATAATGCTAATTGTGGGTGATTTTAGGGTGTCTTGAGTGGTTTGTTGTCATGAGTAAACAGGTCTACTTCTTTTCACTGAGCGTGTCCAAAGGGCTCTCTCTCCTCACAAACCACTGAGCTTGGCAACCGCCTGCCTGTCCTTTACTGGCTTGACCAAATAACTCAGCTGGCCATCTCACTCTCCTCCTTTTGTTCACCCTCTTTTCTCCATCTGCCAAACATGACACATCTCCTCAAGACACTGAGAGAGGAAGGAACAGAATCAGGTCTGCACGTGATTTCCACAGAGCACAATAAAGGCCATGCAGTCAGTCCATTAAACAGGCCACTGTACAGCATTGAGTCAGTGTGCGTTGAACTTTCAGGGTCATAACGACCTTTGAATAAAACATTTATTATACACATTTACAATGACACTTCTTGTCACATTTTGTATGACTAAACTGAGGGGCTCTGTGTCGAGGGACTCTAAGTGAAATATATCAATAAATGCTTCTGCTGCAGCTGTAGGCATCATGTTTCACCATGCAGTTTTGGCCTACAGCTTAAGAGACTGGGGCCTGAGGGCGCCATGGTTTACCAACAGTTTTCATCCCGCGGCAAATGCCAGGCTGCACTGTTAAGCAACCGTTTAGCAAGGATGAATAGGTGGCACACTGAGCTGGTGGAAATGTTGGGGAGAGAGGAGCAACAGGTTAATCCCACGGGGAATCCCCTGAGGGCCTATAACCAAAGCTCCGGAGAGTTTTCTTTCACTTTTAAAACATATTGGCTCAGTCAGCTCTGAAGAAGATGCAACAAGACCAGGTCGTATTTAGGGCTTACCGCTGAACGCTGGGGTTAAATCCATGCACCCCCAACATGAGGTCCAGCCAGAACTCTTGCTCCGCTGTTTTTCTCCTCCACTGCCATCGCTCTGCTCCTCTCCAGCACGGCAGCCCTCAGGCAGAGAGCCAACATCCCACTGTCTCTCGGTGGGTGACATCACTGGTTGGCACAGAAAAGCTAGGGGGAATAATTGGTTTTAGGAGCTTGAGGCAAGTGTGTGTACATGCATTGTAAAATGTGGGTGTAGTGATGTAGAAAGGAATTTGAGGGACTTTATTCAATACAAAGAACATGCAATTTGCAATCAATACTTAAAAGTTTTATGTAATGCTTTAATTGCAGTTTACCTGTTCATAAAGGCTTGTCCTGTTCAGATAACAGTTGCTCTATCCAACAAATGAACTGTATAAGAGCTTGTAGTGCTCTGTAAAACACTGAATAACGAGTCAGAAAAGCAATTGCAGTATTTGTGGTTTGGTTTGGCTGAGTTCGGTGTTGATGCAGTGGTGGGGGAGGAAAAACAGGAGGCCCCGCTTTAATACCCCACTATAGACTCCAAACATGACCACCCCAGCAAAACCCAGCCGCTCTCTGCACTTCATGCTATCTACACAGACTACTTAGAGGGACGCTTTTGTTTGGACGACGCGCTTTGTCAACCTAATTCAGTGGCTTCTTTACAACTGTCCCAGGCCTTTGAATATTAACTGTGTGATCACTCTTGCCACACAAGCAGTGCACTCTACAGCGTCGGACTGGCTTCCTTATGCTGCTCCGAGGCTCCATGCCCAGCCACAACTTGGTGCAAAATCCTTTTTCCCTTTAGTTTTTCATCAGCAGATTGAATGGAGTTTCCAGTGATTGGCTCAGATCATTTATGATTCATTTCACATATGAGAGGACTGAAGCTTGACTATGAGAAAGAGGATGCTGTAAAAAAAAACAAAAAAAAAACACAACAACCCTGCATTGTCTGCCCCATTGTAAGCTCTAAGTGGAGTGCAACTGAATTTGGGACTGGTAATGAGCATAGCAGCTGGGGCAGGAAAGTTTAAGTGCGGGTGATGGGGTGGCTGTGTTGTTTTTGCGGGCCAATAATCCGCTTTATTGAGTCTCAGGAGATGCTAAGAGGAGTCGGAAGCAACTGCAGCGGACAAATGCGTCAAGACAAACAGGGCAGTCCTGGCCTTCAAAGGACAATGCACAGCGAGTAACACAAACGCTATAAAAGCGCTGGTAAAGTCTCATGGTCTGGACACATGCTCGGGTCAGGGTTCAAAAGAGTCATCTGACCATTGTAGATGATGACGTTACAAAAGAAGAGAAGATTTAATCAACAATCCAATGGAATGTGGTGATCATAGAGAAGACAGGAGCATATTTAAAAAAAATTAAAGCTGCGCCGCGCAACAAGTAGAAACAAATGAAAGCATTTATTTAATCAAGGGTGTTTTTAATGGTAAGAAATATCTCCATAAACATCTGACTCGGGACTTCTGGGATCAGGACATCACCAGTTTGTGTCCATGGAGCTGTTGCAGCTTTGGTTTGACCACAGATAGCCAGACATGAGCTTTAAATACAATAGGTCCTCTTCTAAATGTTACAATCAAGCTTGTGACGTAGAAAAGAATATGTTCTGTGTTAATTATTATTTTCACTGTTCCATTCAATTTCAATTCAACTTGTCTGCAACTCCCTTTATTTCAAAGCTGGAGGAACCCCCAGTAATGTATTATAACAATGTCTAAACATGCATGGTTGGCCCCATGGACTGTGCAAACATGTGTAATGTTATGTGGGAAAAGCGCAGAAATTGACTGAGTCCACTGCCTTTTCCTCTGCTGTCTCTCCTTATCAGGTAGTCCGTCTGACCAAAAACAGAGGTGGCTGTCAGACTGTTCAATGTAAGTGCACGTGATGGGAGCAAAGCTGGCGGACTGAATGAAAAAGATCTAAAGAGGAAGCTGGTATTGGTTAGGATGTCCTTCCTCCGACCAAGCGCCCTGTCCCGATGTGAGATCAAACCCAGGTGTGTCGTACACTTAAGGTTACAGATACACTGTATCACTGACCTCTTTTCTCCAAAGAAATAACTACATGGCAGCAGTCCACACCAAGTAGCTTTCCAATCATAAGAGAGAACAAGACTAAAACATCTACATTCAAGCCAACAATACATGTACAAAAAGCTTACATACAACAACCAGTTTCTCTACCACCATTTGCAAAAACGTTAACACACAGTGGTTTCAAGGGGATTGTCAGGGGACACACATGGAAAAAGTTTTATTTCCACCTATACACTGTATAATTGGGGCATCGAGGCATAGATAATCCATTGTATTGATTTCACTACGTCCGGCTTCATTTCTGCACTGTGAAATGCCAATTATAGCAAGGGGTCAAGAACAGAATTCAATCTCCGTAGCAAATGTTCTGCAGAATATTTTTGTGTTTCTGTGTTTTCTGATGGTGTGACTGTGTGCTGTCATTTTGAGTGTAAGTACAGGGAGGAGGGAGCTAACAGCCCTCACCCTTACATAACCTTAGTCCGACTTCAAAGTGAGATTATAAAGGAGTAACGACGAAGGGTTACGGTAGCTGCTTCAGAAAGTTGGATTCAAATCTTGCTAATCCGGATTTATTTATTAGAATGGCTTCTCGGTAAAATATAACTCTATCACTGAGTTTGGTCACAATGACTCAAAGTCACAGCCAAGTCAGGACGAGAACTAATTCTAACTAACTACATCATTTCACTTAAGAGCAATTATCAGGCCTATACTTCATCCCAGTAACAAAGTGACTACAGCAAGCTTACCTTTATAAGACCTTTGAGACTTGAAAGATTCTTGTGTTGTGGTCAAAGCCAATTCTGAAACAGAAGTGAGAAATAATTAATTGTACATGAAATGTTCAAACGTTACTAATAATAATCACATTTTTAAAAACGTATTTTTTCCGTCTATTTTGTAGTGTGTCTATTTTGTACAGTGCACGGTCATGCAAAAGCCACAGTACTAGCTGGCAGTTTTGTTGCAAAATGTACAAGATTCCAAGTTAATCCCCCTTTCATTAATCACTGTTGGCAGCCTTTGTGACAAGGATGCTGGCATTAGATATTGAATTGTGCTGTACTGGCTTTTTAAGGTCCATGATGCCGCTGTCTCTAAACAGTGGCATTTCCTTGTATTCTGAGACTTGAGTGACTGAGTAGAAAGTAAAGTTTCCTGAGAGAAGTTGATTCTGGCACGGCTTCACTATAACATGCCCCGCCGCATTGGGAGAACAATAGCCAGATTTCCAGGGTCATAACCTCCTAATTACTGCAGACTCACAAGTGACGACGTTTACCTGTCGTCATGTCGCAGACAGGGGCTACCTGAACCCCACAGGTGACGTGGCCAGGAGCGCTCCAGCACCTCAGATAAAAGCTCTGTGTTTTCAGTCCACAAACTAGTGCCTGGAGATGTCAGCACCCATGGGGGACAGGTCACCTCTCCTCACCTATGGGCAGAGTATGGACCAATCAGACTGCAGGGTGAACAGTGTTTCCTATATCTGATAGCCTTCTGCTCCCACTCCACAGTTCTCAAATGTTTTTTGGGTTTGATCAAGGCTCTCTGCACCGCACCCAGCCCACTTTGAAGATGACCTGAAATTGAGAAGTACAAACAAGCAATAAATCCTATGGTGGGGAATGCTATAGGAGGCTTATTATATGTTACATGGCTATTGTACAAAAGTATTTCATGGTTCCCTGGTTTTAAGAAATTATGAGTTCTTCACAGATGCTTTAGTATTCTAAAAAGTAAGCCACTCATTTTTTTCTTTTTCTTTTATAAACTTCATTAGACAAGACAGTCCTTCTGCAGGAGGAGCCATAGGGGCTGGTGCTATGTGATTTGGGCAACTCCAACAGCTGCCCCCACGAACCAGCAACGGACAAGTGGAAGAAAATGGATGTATGGATAGACAAGACAGCTCAAGGTAAGGGGATGAAGAGTGGGAAGAGACTCTCAGCAAATTGTTGGAGCTGGGACTTGATCCCACAATGGTAAGGTTTGGAACAGTGTTCCATGTACAAAATCCTACTTGACAATCCATTCCTAAAATGTTATTACTTTATTTATTCAAATAGAAACAAACACAGGCATTGTTAAGTAGGCTACACTACACAGTGTGAACAGCTTTAAAGTAAACTGTAAGTAATAATACTGCATAAATGTATGGCTAGGTTCTAAAATCAAAATAAAGATGTTTTCCCTTATTATAGACATATTTTTTACTTTTTAATGCACTGTATACTAGAAAAGTGCGTTATTATTGTTATTGATAATATCTAGGCTATTTCCAAAATTTTCCCCACCTTTTTGTGTAGTGATAAAGTCCAGACGTTACAGGACCAAACTATTTTCTACATCGAAAGCACTCCAACCTGAAGTCCCTAATCCAACCCTTGGGAAAAGTGGGAGGACACAATAAAGCCATATCAGGGCGCAGGGGCGCGCTCATGCTCGTTCACGAAGGATTGTGGAAGTTTCCCTACTACTCCAGGGTGCAGTCTATGTAGAAAGACAAGAGAGGATTGGCAGCGGCGGTGAGAGAGGCCCCCAGACACGCGGCTCCAAGGAAATAACATGTTTGGATATTTACCAGAGTTTGGCGTTGAAATCATCGTAGCGTGCGTGGATTCACTTAGTGTAGAGATGTAGTCTTTTTTCCTCCTGTGTCAGGTAAGTTTTTATATTTACTGCTCAAACTGAATTACTCTGTTAGAGTAACACACACATTTTCAGCTATTTCCACGTTAATTTGGTGCGCGTAATGTGCATAAAAAGATTCAAATCGGTCAGTTTTCCAAAAGAAACTTACATTCAAAGTCTGTGGCTTATGCTCTCTTTGAGCGTCTGGACCTCTCCGGTTGGTTGTCAATAGATACAGTATCAATTTGATGGTTACAATAACTTTTAATTAAATAATTGTAGGTCAATGACATTATTGACACAGCTCCCTCTTGTGGCGCAATGAAGACTGTTTTGGTTTGGTTCGTGATTTTGACCCAATTAAGGCCCATGGCATAATGCAGAGGTGGGTAGTATTTACTCAAGTTAGAGTTACGTTACTTTCGAACAATTATTTTCAAGTAGAAGTAAAAAGTAGTGGCCCCGATAATTACTCAAGTAAGAGTAAAGTACTTGGAGAGGAATGTACTTGAGTACTGTTAGTATCGAGTAACTGTTTGAACGTTTACGTCTGATTTATATTTCAGTAGTGAAATAAATTATGAGAAACAAAACATGAAATAATGTGACAATTGTAATATTTTCAAAGAAAATACTATAAAAAACCTATTAAAAGAAATCATTATGAAGAGTTAGGTGAACAAAACAAGAAATACATATTTTTTATGTGTCAAAATGAAGATTTGTCACTTAAAGATTTACTCACTGTGGCATAAGTTAGTCATTTGAAGAAAGGAAAAAGAGTACAGGTACTTCATTTTAATATTACTCAAGTAGAAGTAAAAAGTACTGTATAAAAATTACTTGCAAAAGTACAATTACTTCAAAAAGTTACTTGAGTACATGTAGTTTAGTAAATGTAACTGAGCACTACCCGCATCTGATTATTACTAATTCTATTATTACTAATCTTGCTATAAATGTTCTCCCATAGAGAGTATCATCTTCAAGTATGTGTCATGTTTACTATGTGGTTAGCTATGCGAGACCCCCCCACTATGGGGGGGTCTCGGGGTGTTTCAATTAGAAAGCACATGCTAGGGGCGTTTGTGAATGTGCTGAGGTGAAGCTGAACAGGACGGGACAAGCTGTTTAAACAGACCAGATCAGGGCAGAGCTCATCCTTCTGCTTCGGACTTTCCCCCAAAAGTCTTAAACCTCCCCTGAAAGTTAAAATATGGACTTACAAGCTTTACTCATAGATCGCACTCAAAGCAGAAGCTGAAAGGAGAAACAAAGCCAGGTGTCAGACATGTTTGAAATATACAGGGAAAGTCATGTGCTTGAGTTGCTGTGGGTTGCAAAACATTTGGAATGTTAAATAGATTTTTTTTCCCCCATTGTTTTTTCTAGTATTCAAGTCTGGATCCCATGACGGACCTTTGAACCGTGGATCAGAAGGACAAATTGGGGCATGATGTAAAAAGCTTCTCCTTTACTTTACCGTGGATGTCCAAGGTGCCTTTAATGGAACACAGCCTCTTCATGGTACCCCTATGGACGTGACAGCCATGGATTCGGTGCGGGCCGCTCCACAGTCACCTCCCATAGCCCCACTGCCTCCACCTCCTCCTCCTCCGCCGCCCCCACCTCCTTTGCCACCTGCTCCCCCTGGCGCGCCGGCTTTATATCGAGAGGACAGTGTTCGACAGAGCCGGCTCAGGAAACTCAACTGGGAGCGGATCCCCAAGGAGAAGATCGAGGGACGGAAGAGCGTGTGGAGCGGCGCCGGCCTGGAGGAAGATGAGTTCCCCATTGATCTCCATTCACTGGACGAGTTGTTTGGACAAAAAGATAGTAAGCCTCAGGACAGGACCAGGCTGCTGAGGCGGAGGTCTACGCTATTGCGCTCCAGGTCGCCCCAAGACAACACCGAGGAGGTTTGGACGTTTGTATCGTCATTGACCAATGGAAACGCATCACCATTTTATTCACACTTATTTTGTGGTTTTAGATTTCCCTTTTGGACTCAAAGCGCGGCATGAACATTGGAATATTCTTGCGACAATTCAAAATGTAAGTCCCACATTCAATCACAATCAGTTTTTGAACTTTTCTTTCTTCCTTTTAACCCCAGAACCTAATAAGTGTATTGGTGTATACCACATTGGCTGTACTTGAAGTAACAGTAGCTGGATCTGTATGCCCAGGGGTTTCACTTGACCCATAATGTATCTCTGGGCTTGGTTCTAGCACAGAGGTTCTCAAACCTTTCACACCAAGTACCACATCATAAAATATAAGGGACCACCAACAGGCTAGCTCAAGTTCAAATCAGGACTAAACATGGTCCAAAAAAAAAGGTATAGAATTGGGGGTAAAGTTTAACCACCAACCAAAACACCTAACTTAAAGGTGCACTATGCAGCTTTTTATGTGGAAAAAAAGTTGCTATGTGTGCGTATTTAACCTGGTAGTGACCTAGCAGATGTATGAGTGGTCAGCATGGCGCCTTTACTTTAGATCACAGTGCTCTCTATGACGCTCCAGGATCAAGTGTTTGTAAGGTTTTCACAGCTGACGGACCATCTCACCAGAAACCCTGCAAAACAATTGATCCTGGAGCATCATAGAGGCCACTGTGACAGAAAGTAAAGACGTCATGCAAACCACTCATACAGCCGCTGGGTCACTACAAGGTCAAATACCTTGCACAAAAAGTTGCACAATGCACCTTTAAATGCGTTACCACAGAATAAATAATATCTGATTGAAATGAATGGAGTCTAAAATGGCAGATTACCTTGAGCACAGAGAATGTGATGCTGTTAAAATCTAAATTATGCCCATATCCATAAAAGAGGACAACGTGCAAGTAAGTAGTTTTTAGAGCAGGTAGTAACTGTGCCCCAGGGAGCAATTATTGTTTAGGTAAATTTGAGAAGTAGCAAAGTTTCCAGTTGCCTGCATGTGGTGTCTGGAGTGTGAAAACTGACCAGTGGAGAGGATGTGTGGTGTGGGTTATAGGGGACAGGTGTAAGGGGGTCTAGAACAGCTGGACTTGTAAAATGTGATGTAGCCCTGTAGAGTTGACATAATGCTGATTCCCATTCTAAAATGCTTTAGTGTTTGCGATAATGATACTGTAGAGAGTCTCTACAGACTTGTTGATAAAGGAGTTCCTTTATTGTGATGTATAACATGGCAATTGTGTGGCTGAACTGAAAGACGAGGCTCCTCTAAACACAATATGTTAAGACTTTATAAAAGCCATTATGATGAAAAAAAAGCCTATGAAAAGATGAAAGCCTGTCCATTCTAAAGACTTTTGAGTAGTCTGTTGGAAAAGTGAGCTAGACCAGACAGTCTTTTCTTTTTTTCTCTAAGTAAATATCAGCATACATAATAAAGTCACCTCAGTTCACTCCAGTGTGTGACTATAGTACAGTGTGCGTTGCCTGTTGCCTGTACAGATGAAAAAGCTTTTTAAACTGAACATTGCACATCAGTGTGTGAATGAGCGTACAGGAATGAGATATTAGGGAGGGCAGTGCAAAATGGAAAACTGAGGAAATCCGGAAACAGATAAAGGAACTCAATCATAGGTCAGAGAGTCAAACATTTAGAAACGTCTGCTCTGGTTTTTGTACTTTTCACCTTGACATCTCCAAACCCTTCTCTGCATTTATTTGTCTTGTGGATATGCCATATCAAGCCGTCAGTTTGGCGTCAACTTACCCTACCAATTAGTGCTTTGTTGTGCCAAAGCCTGATAACCTGATAGTGACATTTAAAACCAATGACTTGTCTATTTCCTCCCCCCCCCCCCCCAGCTAATGTTCATGTTTTAATTTTACAGGCCTGCCAAGGAAATTGTGGAAGATATCAGGAATGGAGTTGGGGATCGTTACGGAGCTGAAAAACTAACAGAACTGTTCAAATTATTGCCTGACAGCGATGAGGTAAAGTGACCTTTAGCACACAAATTCAACAATGACCCATAGTTTTTCCATTCCCACCCTATCGCATATGGATTTAGTCATGTTGGTCCATCATGATCTCACTTTAAAAATGAAAACACTTAAACAATGAACTGCTGACTAAAGACATGATTGGAGTTAAAGCTTTATTATTTGAATATATAAATGCTTGCTGGTGTGTGGTTGCAATGGTGTGTGTGGTATTTCAAATTCATCAGCAATACCAGTTCTCATCCTTTCACTTGTATTTTTTAAGGAATCCCGCATCAAGAGATTCAGTGGGGAGCGCAGCTGTCTTGGGGAGCCTGACATTTTCATGCTGCTCTTGGTGGAAGTCCCAAGGTACGTCTCATTTTCTGATCACGTTTTCTGTTAAATTCTTAGGCCTGTTCACGTGCTGCACTTTGTCTAGACGTGCTGTTAACCGATGACTGATCAGGGGTGCCGTGGTGTCTGTACTGTCACTCAACACACTTCACTCACTCAATCTCCTCTCACATTAGTTTTCGGCTGCGTCTGGATGCCATGATCCTCCAACAAGAGTTTGACCCCGCCGTGACCTCTTTGTGTGTGGCAGCCAGATGTCTGAGGGAGGCAGCCCGAGGTAATGTAACAGCAGAGAGTGTGTCCATCCTAGCGTCTAAAACCTATTCACTTGCTTTAACTCTTAAGTCATTAGTTGTCAGATGAGGTACATTCAGGCGATTTGTTACGGTCTTGTTTTATTATTGTAATTGTTTTAGAACAAAAGTAAACATCATGAAACAGTAATAGTAATAATAATACTATTATTATTTTTATTATCCTTATTACACAATCATTTGCATGTCTCTTGTCCATCACAAACTCCATTTCAGACACTGCAGAGCACATCTATAGACAAAGCATTAGGACAGTACATTGTGTTGATGTATTCACCAGCAGTCGGCCGGGTCATCTGCTTTTTTGTGTTGTAGCTAATTTTAAGTCTAGATTGAGTGCATTTGTCTTCACTATGGCAGTTCACACATTTTAATCCATGAGTCAGCACTTCAGTGTTGTTGCACATTTATTCCAGAGTGTGCTGTCAAAAGCAGTATATACTGCACTGTTATTCTTTACTCTTGAGACAACATTAAATCTCTTTCTTTACAGAACTGCTGAGCTGTCCTGAGCTGCACTCCATGCTCCGCCTGGTGCTAAAGGCAGGGAACTATATGAATGCTGTGAGTGTTTCTCGTTCTTTTTTTAAATCTGAGCTTTATCACTAAAATACAACAGATGGTGGATTTTTCAGTGGCTGTAATAATGGGTGCACCTGGCTTTTGTTTGCGCTGTCACGTGTACATGTGAAGGTGCTTGCTGTTTCTCTAACTCTGTGCTTTTCTTATAGGGTGGATATGCCGGTAATGCTGCAGGTTTCCGCATTTCCTCTTTGCTCAAGCTTGCAGACACTAAAGCCAACAAACCGGGCATGAACCTACTACATTATGTTGCAATGGTAAGAACGAGCATTCTTTGCTCATTATTATTCAGATAATAAAAATGGACAAAATATTTTTGTCCATGTGCCGCCACTTTCTTTTCTGATAAAACGCATGTTTTTAACCTTTGACAATGTGCTGCTGCTACGTTTGACACAATAGCTTGATAATTACTTGTGTTGGTCTACACAGGAAGCTGTGAAAAAGGACCAGAGTTTACTGTCTTTTCCCAGCCAACTAGGCCATGTTGGCCCCGCCTCCAGGTCAGTTTCGTCCCAAATCACATCTCATCTCATCACGCTCAACAAATGAGCAAATAAACCTCTGTTTGCCAAGAAATTGTTACAGAAACTAAGAGCCAAATATTTTACTTGACAAGTTCAAAGCGACATCTGAGATAAACTCAAGCTGTAAGAAAACGTGTGACGTTCTGGAAATAGTGCAGTGTTTTCATTTTTCGGGATATATTTTTGGTGTCCTCCCTCAGGTTGTGTATGGAGTCGGTCCTGGAGGACCTCTCGAAGCTGAAAAGCCGAGTTGCAAGCCTGAAGGCAAATATTCAGTGTGAGCCGGAGATACAACAGCACACACAGTTCCTAGAGGTATAATACAATCTGGATGTGTTTTATGTGAAGTACTTTACTCTGTTGGCTTCATAAAAGTGTTATATTTGCAGATGGCTGAAGAGCGACTGAAGGAGGTGGAGGATGAGATTGAGGGAATGCGGATGTCCAGTCAGGCTCTGGTGGACTTCTTCTGTGAAGACGACAGCACATTTAAACTGGAGGAAGCCTGCAGAGTCTTCCACATGTTTTGTCTTCGCTTCCAAAGAGCTGTTCAGGTTAGACGCACAAAATATTGAATAAACAATGGAACCATATTTATTGGTATTTAATTGTTTTGGTGTTGTTACAGGAAAACTCTGAGCGAGAGCTAAAGGAGCAGAAGAGATTGGAACGCCAGCGTGAGATGAAGGAGAAGCGTCGCTCTGTGGCTGTTTGCACCGGTCTAGATCTGGGCCGGAGTCTGGCCCGAGATCCTCAAAATCCTGAAAACCAAGACGAACTGGAAAAACTCCTGGAGAAGAACTTGTTCCACACCTGGAGTCGAAGGAGTCTGAGAAGTGCAGACTCTGGCAAGCACTACCTTGAAAATGGAAAGGTTCGCCGCCATAACCTATTCACAATAAAACATTTCCCCGAGCTCGGGAGCAGTCCCACATCAAATAGTTTTCACTCCAACAGTTCGTCTGACCATGAGACCACCACTGCTCATTGTAGTTCCCCTGATACTGATGGCACATGTTCACCTATTGATCATGAAATTAGTCTGGATGTTCAGGTTAGGCCAAGCAAGGAATCTTGTTTTAACGCTCAACATGAACATTACAGTACAGTTATGCACCAAGAGCCTGGCGGTGTCTCCAGTGGTTTATGTGGCCATTCCAAAGTTACTGAGCCATGTATTGCAAATGAACAGATTTCTTCATTGAAAACATTTTTGCCAGGTTCTTTGACATGCTCTGCTGCTGTAACCCCCCTTTGTCAAAGTGAGAGTCAAGTGTACACGCTCAGTCATTCTCTCACTAAAAATGACACAAAGATAGGACTGTTACAGTATCAAAAATCCGAAAAACAATTGGAATCCTCATCCTTTATTTCTGAAATCCATTCACATCGGCAAACCGAAGTGCCTACAGTTTCTGTACCTGCTGTGCTGGCTGATATAACCAAACATACAAACCCAAAAGTGACCTCCACACCCATGGAAGAGAGCTGGATCCCTTCCAGTTTACCGAAGTTACTCCATTCCCAAACTGAAGAGAATTCAGATGCACCCATTCAAGAGCAGGAGTCTGTAAAACCATTCTCATGTGTGGGTGAAAAGCTGGAGTGCCACACTTTGGTCAAAGGCCTGCGGTCTTATGACGTCTTATCACCTCCATCATCCCCTCTCCCTCGACCCGCACCAAGCCTCTGCTCAAAGTGGAGGAAGGAGCAAGAGGTGGACCTCAGAGACAGAGCACCTGTGGGGTCTCCTGCCTCAACGGAAGATGCAAAGACTTTGAAGATCCCTGTGCGTAGTGGGATAGCAGCAAAAAGGGGACTCGCTTCACGTGCCAGTCCTACCAGCAGAGTACGGTCTAAAACTGAACGTTCAAATGGAATAACCACACCGACAAACCCAACTACTGCTAACCGTTCAGCTCGAACCTTGTCAATGAGGACATCTTCAGTGTCCAAACATGTTGCTCCAGGAGCTGATATCAAAAGAAGTAACAGCACAAGGGAGAAGACACAAGCAAATAGGAATGAGCCACAGCCACCCGCAAAACCCACACAGATTCGGAGAATATCAGATCCATCAGAAAAACTGTCTGACTCTAACCAATCGGCTTTCATCAGGGGCTCTCCACTCCGTGTGACCAAACGATTTGCTCCAAATGCTGAAACTCAGATTCCCTCTCCATCTCGGCCATCTGATAGTACCCCTTCTACCATTGCTAAGACAATTCGCACTGCTGTGATTTCTGCAGCTCGTAGTAAAACTGCCAAGACAACTTCACCTGCGAACCAAGCTGGGACTACTAAAATCCCCTCACCTTCACGTATCCCTAGTGCAAAAATGGCTCGCTCTACATCTGCCCAGCCTCTATGGAAGTGATTGACGGTGCCTATTTTTATAGTTCAGAATTTGTTTCAGATATGAGAATAAAAACATGGGTAAATTTATTTGAACTTTTCTACCTCTTGCTCTGTCTTAATTGTCCTCTGCAGGCATTGGACAATTGTTCAACTCACTTGCTCCCAATCTGTGTTTTTAGTGTGTTTTTTTATCAATCCAATGCAAAAAATGGATGTCAGCCTTGTTGTTTATGCAATGTTCATCATACCTTACATGGTGCACTAAAAAAGCATTGCTTCTGCTAACCTCTTTAGGTTATCACAATTTTAATCTTGTGGGGGGAAAAACCCTCCAAAAACTGAACAATCAGACCTGGTACAACTTGAGCCCACTTTTAGGGCTCCTTGGGCTATGCACTTTACAAACTGAATAAAAGGCTTCAATACAACTGTTGTATTGTTCTTGTTTATTTTTTAGTAAGAATGTTAAAATTGATTTCAGTGGTTGGTGATCACTGTATAATGTTCATTTGTAAATAAAAGTTGAACAACAAGAAAACGGTTCTTGTATGCTAATGCCATGTTTTATTTTTATTTTTTTGTCTTTTAGCGTCTCCATTTCACCGTCTCTTGTCAGTCACACAATTTCTGTCAGTGACTGTTGTCATGGATATACCATTTTTGTCCTGGGGAATCTCTTGGGGAAATACAGGGGTGTAGGGTTGTATTGGAGTAGTCCCAGTGGGAATTTTCTTTTTATAGTCTGCAGTGACGCCAAGACTCTCTTGGGAAAGGCAATATATACTGGTGCCTCTTTGTTTCCCTGAGTGTCCGGTTGTCGGTCAGTGCTGGCCTTTTAACCTGTCCCTGTAAAGAAGTGAAGTCGTCAAGGGGTCTCCAAGGGTGTTAGACAGAAAGGTTGCCTTCCGCTGCCTTTTTATTGTGTATGCTCAGTGTTGACCCTAAAGAATGAATAATATAATGACTCTGTGAATAAGTGGAATATGGGCTGTAGCGGAAAGTAACGGGATTGTAAAAAATTAAAAGTACTGTACTTATATACAAATGTTAGGTACTTATTCTACACATTTTGAATAGCATACTTTCTACTTTGATACATTTTGTAGCAGATATCTGCACTTAACCTTGTACAGACAACAGAGTTAGGTAAATATCAATCAAAGTAGGTCTGATAAAAATAAAAAAAACATCAGAATAATAATAATTAAAAAAAAAAACTGTTGGCACCTTGGTCCGTGTATTTCAATCAATTTTCAATTTGAAAACAACAATGAAAGTACCCAGAATTGTCTGCTATTAGCATTTTTCATTTCGTAAAATGAAAATAAAATGAAACTAAATCACTCCGAATGGCACGTATTTTAAAGTTTCAATAAGATGCTAAAACGGGAAAATGAAAATTGAAATCACAGGCTCAGAGCGTGATTATTTTTGTTTTATCGATTTGCGTAAAGCTGGAGGTTCGGCAGTGCGGGTCATAGGGTCCGACCTGAGCCCATTGCTCGTCTTTTAAGATGCGTCTTTCTCCTGAGAGAAATTGGAATAAGAAACCCTCCGAGATGGATTGGACCCACATTATGGTACTTTAGCTACAATTACGTAAGTGGCCAACGCGTCCTTAGTTGAGGGGAATTCCATGTAGTAGTGGATGAAAGAGAATCTCCGGGAAGTGCACGAGAGATGCGCCTCAGGTTGTGCCTCCTTCCCAGCCTGTGAACGGCGCATTGGCGTTGTAGTTAGCTCCGTGCGCAGCTTCCCATCTCGGGGGATGTCACATTCTACGCAAACATTGAAAGTCCGCATAGGTGAATACGAATTGTTGTGGAGAAGAGAGGAGCTCGGATCTCCGGGGAGTGCATGAGCGCCCCAGGTCGTGCCACCTACACAACCTGCTATGGGCGCATTGGCCATCTAGCATAGCGCTGCGGTCAGACCTGTGCGTAATTGCAGCTAAAGCGCCATACTGTAGGTCCAATCCATCTCAGAGGGTCTCATATTCCAATCTTCTCTATCTTGAAAGACGAGCCCATGTGTTTCAGGTCGGACCCATACAGCCGAACTTCCAGTTTTACGCAAATCGATAAAACAAACATTCATGCTCTGAGCCTGTGATTTAGAATTTTCATCTTTAAGTTGTTTTTTTGTGTCCTATGTTGCCCATCGCTGGACAAGAGGCAGAAATGATATCCCGCCCTGTGTGTACACCATTGACTGTACAAGTGCACACTATGAGACAAACATTAGGACAAGTCCCCTGGAATTATGAACGGCCAGACCAAACTAACAATGTCTTGAAAAGGAGACTGGTGGTGACCAGGGTTCGAATTACGGGGGAGCTAAGGGGAGCTCGGCTCCCCTGAAAAGGACCTGGGCTCCCCTGAAAGCCTACTTTGAGACTTTTAGGGGGAGCTCTAAAACACTGTCCATTTTTTGTGTCGCATATAGATTTTGATTTTCTGTACATTAAGGTTCCTGAAATAAATTATGATATAAAAATGTGTCAATGCTGTGTGTTTATTCGCTCATTACATTACTATTTCGGAACATCGTTTTTTTACGTCAACACTTGAACTTCTCACTGAGTTGGTATTTGAATGTTAGCTTAACTTCAACATACTTTATTCGTTTTTTGGAACACTGTGGATACTAGTAAGAATGTCAAAAAGAAAGCAGCCAAACCTCGGTCAATTTGGATTTACAAAACAAACAAAGAGGAGTGATGACAGCGCACCAGCTACAACTGTCTTGCCGGTGTTACCGCCGCCGCTTGCAGCTGCTAGTGACAGCGCCACCACCGAGGATAGCGAGACTTGGGCGCCAGAAACCACCGCTGTGACCTGCAGCGGACCTGGCGATCATGCAGCACTTTTCAACTGGACAACAAAGCAATGGAGTGAGTAGAGAACCAGGAATACATGGCTCTACTCCAAAAATCAGAAGTTAGGATGCACAGTATGCATGGAGGCAAAAAACCTGTTAACCTGCTCGCCGAAAGAGCAACGGGAGTACATCTGTCAGGAATGGATGAATGGGGAGGTCAGCAGCGAGTCACAGAATAACCTGCGGAAAAAGATTTACAAGCATCGAGACAGTTTGGCACACAAAAGAGCGGTTGATGCTGACAGCGTCAGATGCTTGCGTTTTGAAGTAAACGGTTTACTAAGTAAACAATAGGTTTACTGTAAACCTATTGTTTTAAAATGCCCGAACACGCACCAAAAGCGTTAAAGTTAGTCAGGGAGGATCGGAAAATAGGGCTCCCCCGAAAGCCACTTTGTAATTCGAACCCTGGTGGTGACGATATAGCGCCAATCCACATCCACAGAAACCTTTACAGAGGCTAGTCTTGATGTGTGTGTGTTTATAAGTAACACAGCGCCTCCCTGTGTTTCCAAACACTAACAACGCTGTTGAATAAACTACAGTTCCCGGGAGGCATTCGTTACGTCCAATTACGTAATGGACGATTCCCCGGATGCGGCTGTGATTGACTAAACCAGGCAAAAAGAGATCGAAATCTAAGTGGCGGTAAGTCGCAAACTACTTTAGTGTTATTGGTTCAACCCCGTTAACGAGACTTTTACAAAGAATCTGACGCATATTATGTAATGGCCGATTTTGATAATGTGCTCTGAAATGCTAGTTTTGGGGAGACCTCTGAGAAAATAACTTTCAGCTTGTTGTTAAAGTGGGTAGCTTTTAGCCACCAAAGGCTAGTTCCTTAGCCAAGTGCTAGCTTTCGGGGAACGCCTAGTATATAACTGTTTAGTAATTTGGTGGTAAATTGAATTAGTCCTGATCAAAACTCATATTCATTCAAAGTTTTTTATCATTATGTTAGATTTTAAATAGGTTGGGGATCCTAAACCATTACGTTAAGTTTTACTCCTGTTCACTAAATTAGGTCGAGTTGCTAAGGTTAGCTTGATAGCTCACTGGGTGGACGCTGTTCATGTTTAGGGCTAGAAGTTCATATTGTAACTTTGCATTTGTTTTAGTTAAGTTTTTGTTATTGAATCGGTACTGCCACGTCTTTGTTTCATTGTAGACAATTAAATTGAACAGCGTTACCTGAAATCCGCCCTTTTCTGAATGTCTCTGTAAAGAAACACGCTTATATATGCATTGGTACTGTATGCATCTATTATTTGCCATTCTCCCTCTTTCAAAGACGCTTTTAACCAACTTACAAATATGGTGATCTTGTCCTCTTCTGTGATGAGATATGTGTTATATGTGCTTTTAGTATCGGTTTTACATGATTTATAATGCTTTGCTTATTGAATAGAAGCTTGATGTTTTATTATAATGGACATTTTGGCCTGTTTCTGACAACATCTTATGTATCAATTTGTGCTTCTGTGTTCAGGTGCTTCAGCCCCAGGGGTCGAAGGCAGGATGCAGACCATAAAGTGTGTAGTGGTGGGAGATGGGGCAGTTGGCAAAACCTGTTTACTTATTTCTTACACCACCAATGCCTTCCCAGAAGAGTACATTCCTACAGTATTTGATAACTACAGTGCTCAGATGAGTGTTGATGGTCGCACTGTCAGCCTTAACCTGTGGGACACAGCAGGCCAAGAGGAGTATGACCGTCTCCGCACCCTGTCCTATCCACAGACCAATGTCTTTATCATCTGCTTCTCCATTGGTAGCCCTTCGTCTCATGCCAACGTCAGGCACAAATGGCACCCCGAGGTGTCTCACCATTGCCCCAGTGTGCCTATACTTCTGGTGGGAACAAAGAGAGATTTGAGGAGTGACACCGAAACGGTGAAGAAGCTGAAAGAGCAGGGTCTGGCTCCTACCACTCAGCAACAAGGCAATTCTTTGGCCAAGCAAATTGGTGCGGTTAAATATATGGAGTGTTCAGCTCTACTGCAGGAAGGTGTACGAGAGGTGTTTGCTGAAGCTGTAAGGGCTGTGTTATATCCTGTCACGAAAAAGAACAGCAAGAAGTGCGTGCTTTTGTAATGGATGCCTTCATGAAATGGACTGTGGAGATCCACAGGTGACGAGACACGCTCTGTAACAAAGGCAGTCATCAAGCCATCGGCTTCTTCATCTCCTGGAGGACTTGACGCCATTGCCAAAGTGACTTTGCCAAAGGTGGGCAATAGACCGAATCTCCTCTATTTTCTTACATTTTAACTTTTGATATGTACACTTCTCAGATCTGTTCAAGATTTATAGCTTCTCTGCTTTGCCTTAAAAAATGCTGAACATGGTTTTCTCAAGCCATAATTATATATCTAAACCAACAAAGCAAGTTACCCTGTTTGACTGGAGAGAAGAGATCTGCCTTAGTTTGGGTGGAGAAATAATGACTACCTCATACTCTCTCACCTAGGTTGCATCTCAAAGAGTTGGGATCGTCACAATTTGCTAGTATTGACATGAATAAACAGCTAAGTAGAGAGTGAACAACTTTTAATTTCAAGCAGCTTAAGTCCAGACAAAGTGCTCTGACTTCTAGGCGACTGTCATTTTCCCTCAGCCCCAGATTAGAGGTCTGACTCTGAGGCCACAGTGCTCATTGTGGCATTAGAGAGTGCTCCTCTGTGCGTCGCGCTTCAGGGAGCCGGGCCTGAAGAGATAAGCGGCCCATCAAAAGCAACCAACCATGTGTGGTTTGCGTAATCGCAGAACAGGTGTCATAAAGCCTCGGCCAAATTAACCCACACTGCTACAAGTGTCTCAGAGAAAAAATTAGGCTGTTGCACAGCATGCATCTGTACGTGTCTTACTCTCAATGCTCAAGCCGACCTTTTTCTTTGTTTTAGTCATGCCGAAGAAATAATTTGTGTACACTTTGGGTCAGAGACTGCTTTGTTGAATTCACTTTGTAAATGTTATCCTTCCTAACTGTTTGGTTATGGCCAAAGTTGAATTATTAATTTTTTTTTTGTAAAAGTGTTGATTTGATTTGTAAGAGTCTTATAGTTAACACTCATAAACCACCACTCAATGTTCCATTTCGTAATGATTTTATTGCTTCACATTGGTTAGATGACTATGATTGGCCACTGTGAAATAATTATCACTCATACAATGTTATTATCTGACTTGCACAAGACGTATTCTTAAATGCCATTTCATCCAGAGGTTGCACATTTTTTAAAGCTGCCTTAATCATGTAGCAGCAGTTTCCACTATGAAAAAAGCCTTAGCCCTGGTCCAGTGCCTTCTCCAAACCAAAGACCACACCACTTGTCCTTCTCAAACACAAAGTGCCACGTGACTCAAACTAAGGGCTCCTTTTAAAATTGTGTTTAAGATATTCCTGTTTTAAGTTCCTGTCTGTAACACTCGGGAAGCTCATTTTGAAATGGAAGTGCTAAACATGTATCTGAATTCCTGAATGAATCAACTTGATTAGTCACAGCACGTCATAGACGGTTGTTACTTTACACCCACTGTTCTTTGATGTAAAAATCATTCAGACACAAATATAGTTGATCTAACAGTCACGTAGGATCTTACTATGAGTGTTTCATATGCATTTTATCATTTTGAATATTGTAACTGTCCTTACACTAGCCTGTTGTCCAGGTGTATTGTACAGCTATAAATAGCCTCTGAAAAATGCAGAACAATTGAAGAGCAACACAAGCAAGGTTTTTAACATTGTTAGCAAAATGTGTGAAAGCGTTTGAAGATAATTTTGTAGAGGGTTGAATGTAAGTGCAAGTGTCAAACTGTGGTAAGCTTGTCCTGATATCACTCGATTAACGCTGTTTGAAGTGAACAGACGCCTGTGTCCCTGAGCTGTATGCTACGTGTGCGTGGTACTACGCTTTTACACTGGGAACTTGATTTGTAGTATCTGTAATTGTTTATATATAACAAAACATATTTGTATAAATGAACTAACAGTGAGATTTTAAATTATGCCAAATAAAATGGTGGTTCAAACCAAATGTTTCCCTGATTTTAGATAATGAAACAAATGATCCAATATCTTAAAATTGTATACAATCAAAAATAAAATGATTGTATTCTGTTATGTTTTTTCCCCCCACATTCATTTCATTTATTTGAGTAACTTTACAGTAAGCTCATCAATTATATCAAATGTCATGAGTAAAATGAAGCTGAATGCTCCACTAGAGTTTGACGCCTGTGTATGCTCAGCTCATCACCAGGACTCCTAAAAGTAAAATGGTACAGTTACTGCTAAAGGCTATGTGATTCAAGTAATTACCCTGGACACTTCTGATAAAACGGAAGTTGAGTCAAGTTAAAGCGTAGCTACTTGTATTTTCAGTTCAGGAAACCACAACACTGTTCCTCTTACATACATACTTACCATGCAGTGACTTTCGTTTCCCCTATCCCCACTAGATGGCCTCAGAGATGAACGGGTGCCATGCTTTCCCCCCTTCCCTGTATACAGCTTCCCCATACTCCATACATTTGGAGTTAATGGCCTTTACCCATGTTCTGAGCCATCCTTCAGCTGCACAGACACCCACAGGTTCAATCATTCGCGGGGACTTGGAGACCTCAGCCTGCAGCTCACTGAAAAATCCCCCTGACCTTTGAAGGTGGTGGCTGCGACAAATAACAGATGTTTTAAACCACACCGAAGGCCTATTGAAATGACACTGCAGTCTATAACAGAGTCTATCACAGAGTTTCTGACATTAGGAGTCTAAAAAATTATGTTGGTGTGACTTTTGTAAATGACTGTTGACGAGGACATCACGATTTTGGAAATTATATGATGTGATGGAGAAATGCAGGGGTTTTCTTGGGAGAAGTGGAAAAGGGCAGATGAATATTTGTCTTTTAGGCTATTGATTTATGCTGCTTGTTGGGGGATGGTTTGATGGATTTGCGGTTTGCCAGTAATGGTCTGGACAGAAAGGCTACAAGTCTTCACATTGGTCATTCGTTCTGCACAACTTGTGTGACCGAAAGCGTCAGCAACGTTTGAGTATTTCAGATTTAATGTGAACAAGTTAGTTAGTAAATAAGTGCTTTGTCATTGTCATTATACAACCGTACAACAAAATTGTGTTCAGGTGTTAGTCCTGAGCCGCTGCGACTGTGGGTCAGCATGTTTTTGGAGGTAGAGGAAACTGTAGCACCCGGAGGAAACCTGGCGGACTGCTTTTAGCAGTGCTTAATTTGATCCCCCGTTTGGGGGATCGCATTCCCCCAACTCTCAGTTTTTCAGGGTAAAGGATCCGGGAAATATTTAGGAGGATCCGGCAAAGATTTGATCTGATATAATGGTGTTTAATGAGAGTGTTCCGGCAAATGTTTTGGCCTGTTCCCCGAATCCATAACATCAGACTTTGGTCTGAAAAGTGTTCCTGAAAATACAAATTTACAAATTAAGCACTGGCTTTTAGTGCTTCTCTGAAACGATGCAACACCTCCTGGATTTGTCCCTGTTTCAGAGCGTGGTGTCCTGCACTGGTCAGTTCCAACACCTTCTCGTTCCTCTTCCTCCTGTGCAGCTCCCTCTGCTCCACAACAGTCTTTCACCATCTTCTGGGAGGACTGTAGCGGTTCATCTGTTTTATTCTCCAAAACACTACTACTACACACATTACTTTGTATATGTATTAAACAATAAATAGTTTATGTTTACCTCATAGCATACATATTAAAAAGATAAGGAATCACTGATTTGAGGATTCTATGTTAAATGCTTGAGTGTATTTATGTTTGCTGTACGATCATGCCTAGCTCCGTGAATATTGATTGTGTGCTGTGTCAAAAATGCGTAGCTGTAAAGTCTTTGAAGATGGCGGGGGGTAAAAATGTTCTGATCACTGTTTTGATCATCAATCATCAAATTCTGGAGGGTAAACAGAGAGGTCCATATCTCTCTGTGTGACTCATCCACCAGGACCTTGATATCAGTTGCCTATCTCCTCCGATCCGTTGCTCTTCACTGTCTGTTTGATGATGTTCTGGCTTATGTTGATGCCACTATTCAAAGCAAAAGCACCAGGGAGATTCCTTTATTTCTGGACAAATACACATCTGATAGATGGCCGGCAGTTATTCCAAGGGTGAAAAAGGGGTTGTTTTTAAATCAGTGTTTGATGAAGCAGCTTTTGTAAACGGATTATTGGAGTGAATGGTTGCTAATGGGGCTGATCGCGTCTTTTTTCTTCATGCAGTTCTGTTTGCATTTGGTCTGGAGTACATACAAATATGTTTAGGAACAGTGCATATTGATGAGCATCTGCAACAACAAAACATGTAAATATGGCAGATTATATACATGAAAAAGACACATTTACTTTGCACATTCTGGTGTTTGAATGGCCACTAATACCGTCTTGTCACTGCAATGGGGTCAGCCCTATGTTCCCCGGTACCTATTACCCGGTACCACTTCTATTGATTAAGATTAGGCACCAGTCCACTATCATTAAGGTTAGTGGCTAGGGCAGGGTCAGGGTTAAGCTGCTTGATATACGTATGACATTTCACTCACATGACTTGTGATTGGTTGAAGTACCAACTCACCTACAAAAAAAAATTAAAAATCGCAGCCGGGGAACATAGGACCCGGGGAACATAGGACCCGGGGAACATAGGTATGCACCCACTGCAATGGACAAAGATTCCACAATTTGCTAAAATGTGCATCTTTTCCCAGATGTTTTACCTCTTTTTAACCATGCGGACAATTGTTGCATAATAGCTCACTAAAATCAGCTCGGGGATACAAAATCATCAGCATCCTGCTCAAGTTCCTCCAATGCGCAACAGGGAAAACAAATGAAATTGACTGCACCTCTGTTGTTCGCTGTCTCTCCATAGATCTTGTGCGTCTCCTCTTTGTACCGCCATGCTTTCGCCTGTCAGACGTCCTCACAGCGCCGCCGCGGGGCTCGAGTGATGAGTTGGAGAAAAGCAAGAGTGTGTGGGACAAGATGTGGTTAGATATGAGTGAGAGCAATCAATGAGCGCTGGGATTGCAACTTTCATGATGGGCAGACTGGGCAAACAGACTCCTTCACCCATGGCCAATTACCAAGCTCTAACTTTGATGTTAAGATTTGGAGCTGTCAGATTTCTGAAATGACACGAGGGCAGCATACCAATCTGTTCAACTGAAACGAGATAAATAGACCTTTTCCTGTTTTCTCTTCAGAGTCTCTCCTTGGTTTTGTTTTCCTTCTTTGTACATCACTGTCAGTCATGTGTCAGCGAGAGAGCAGCACCTTTTCACCCGGTTGTCAATTTAAGGGAGACTGAAAGGTTATCGGGGAGCTTGAACCGTCCGAGACAAAGTCAGGACATGCAACTCTGACAAGTTTTTCCTCAAGGTGTGAATTGACACTGTTTACAGATAAGATATTGTCAAGAATTAAAATTGATTTTCCCTCAAACTGTAGGTGCAGAAGGGGCGTGTGGTGGTGGTGATTAGATTTCATTAGTTTTTGGTCTTGTTTTATTGGATCTGATTCCATCAAGTGGGTCTTCAACCTGTGATTCAGAAGCTGCAGTAGACCTACAGCTCCGCATCTTCTACTTTTATGTGGACTTTTGGGGTCAAATCTAGTTAAAGTGCATATGACAGGTTTTAATGCTTTTGAAAATATGATTTATTTAGAAGGATAACATCGGTTGCAAGTTCATCAGTCGCATAATTATAATTTTATTTCAGTGAAACAACAATTTTAATGAAGAAATGCTGGGCAGAAAAGTTATGTTTATTTGAATTGTTAAGCTGCTGACAGGAAGTGACATAGAAGAAGGTAGTTTGACTAATTTCCCATCGACATAACATTGTTGGCACGGCAACAGTTGAACATTTTTGCCTTCATCTTTGTAACTTCCTGTCGGTGTCCAATAAGGAAGTGAAACTATAAACATCACGAAAATGGCCAAACTAAAGAAAGCTGGGTACAATCTTAAGCACAATCTTAAATATAATTGAGTAAACTATGTTTTAGCAAAAATTGTGTCTTTCTCCAGTTCAGCTTTACCCAAATCTAAAAGCTTCTGCACTGTATTTAAAGGGAACATTTTTATTGTCTGTCTTTGTGTTGAAATCATCTTGTGTAACTGCCCAGGATACTTTAAGTACCATAGTACCCTCAATGCATTACTATAGCTCTCTAAAGTTTTTAATTTGGAGAAGAAACCGACTAGGCAAAGACCAGTATCTGCCTCTGAGCAGATACCGTTCCCTCTAACATTCTTGGACCATGACAAGCATATGAAGCATTAGCCAGTGTGTTCGGGATTGGTGGCCGTTAAAGTGGGCAGACTGAACATCCAGTGCAGCATCAATTATTACTTTCCAACAGAGCCGCACTTGCTTTGATCCCCGGCCTCGTCTTTGAGGAACAGCTTTAAAGTGCTCTTCTCACATGGAAAAAGATACTGTGGTTGAAACCAAGGTTAAAATATGCAACGCAGACAAAGGAAAGGAAGAAGCGTTTGTCATTTATTGACTACATTTTTCAAATAAATATATTGTGACAACATGATTAGGATTAGTGGTCTGGTGCACAAATCCTTTCTCATTGGTTCCCCACCTTTTTATCCTGGAACAACATTTGAAACACTCCAATCATTATTCTATTAATACTCCTTTGAACCTTACGGCCATGCGCACAAACAACTTCCCTCCCAGCAGGTGCTATACAGTCAACAGAGATGTGTGGTATTCTTGTTCAGGTAACGCCACTCATTCAATAAATTCCATCCATCCATCCATCTATTTTCTTCCACTTGTCCGTTGCCGGGTCGTGGGGGCAGCTGTTGGAGCTGCCCAAATCACATTGCACCAGCCCCTATGGCTCCTCCTGCAGGTGGTGGGTCCACAGAAGGACGGCCTCATGGTTCTAACCGGGCCTGTTGGTCTCTCATAGGGGGCTTCACCCATTCACACTCTCATTCATACACCAATGTACGCAGACACTGGAGGCAAGGAGGGTGAAGTGTCTTGCCCAAGGACGCAACGACAATATGCACCTTCAGGAGGCGGGATTTGAACTCCCGACCTTCTGATCATGAGACGACACGCTCTAAAAATTACAATAAATGACTTATTTAATTCCATTTCATTTTGTCACAGCTTGACATCGTTCCTGCTCTTTCAAGTGTTATAAGCTGCAAAGAGAAGACTTCCATGCTAATCCGATTTGCCCTAGTCCCAAGTGAGAAGAAGGGATTGGCTTTTCAAGGTTTCTGTTTGCGGTTTTGTGTGTTGGCACACAAAACACTGCCATTCAGCATCATCGTAACAGTTGAGGCTGGCTGCATTATCTCAGCAACTATGGGCATTTTGTTTACCTACTTACAGAGAAGTTTTGGAGGTGTGTGTGCCACTGGGCTGGCCCTATATCCCCAAGCTACAAGTGCCCACTTAGCTCAGGGGTAAATGCTCCAATAGGGCTTACTCTTCACGGCAAGACATCTTTTTTCATTCATATAACATTGATTTCCCGGTTCATGTTTGAGTAATTTGATGGTGAGCGGAAGTCAAGTTATCAACCAGTGAGTAGAGAATTGAACCCACAATCTTCTTGCTGAGAAACTTTGCCACTTCACACTTGAAGTTCATAAACAGCTCAAATGAATTACACAGTCTCAGCTTTTTCTGTGGTTGCAGATTTTTCTCCATGAGGACACATTGAGATGAAAGAAGAAAATACATATTTCCCTGAGGTGCTGCTTCTCTCGGAAGAAGCAGGGGAAAAGTTTTCACTCCGCACTTTGTGTCTCAAATTCTTTGTTTCCAGATCCACAGAGAAATGTTCATTTACTGCTGCCTCTATTCATTGTGTTTGTCCTGATTTCTGTGGAAACTCATGAGGAATGAGAGAGGGTAATTTTTATCACAGGCAAATCCATATTATTCTGGCGTTTTATTCAGTGTGTTTAGAAAAAGAGATCAGTCAATGTATAGTATTCCAAGAGGTACTATTCCCAAGCTTGGACAAATAAAGAAAGGTACAAGTCACATTAGACTTAGACTTACACCTTTATTACTATTACATCATTAATAAGTAAGTGCTTTAATTGTCATTGTACAAGTGTACAATGAAATTGCATTTGCCCCAATTTTTGAGTAAACAAGATGCCGTCTCTAATTTTCTGATGGCAAAGAGTGAAGTGATTTCTTAAAGCTAAACAGTGAGAAAGACAATATATCTTATGGAGATAATTTGAGTGTTAAAATTATCATGAAGATTAAAGCTATAGCTTTATTGTCAGAGAATAGAAATTACACTCTCGGCACATGTTGAATGAAATCTCAAAATACGTACAGAATATGTAGACGGTTCATTCTTTAAATACGATGACATTTTGGTGTCATAATTGTAAAAAAATATATATATATTTGGACATTTTAATATTTCCTTTTAAAAGCAAGACTCTAAACTTAACAAAAATTAAACTGGTCTTGCACAATAGGCTACATTTTATTTTGTTTTATAAGTTTAAAAAATATATTTCAAAAGGAATGTGTCCACTGTGTTAACCACATAAGAATAACATTTTTAAATGTGTTTAAAAGCTTTTTAAACAATATATTTTTTGAATAAAGTTTAAGTTACCCTCCTTAATCAGAGAAATAGTAAATAAAAAAGTTATTTAAAGGAACAGGCCACCGTTTTTACATACTGAGATATGTTCTGACCTGAGCTTAGATGAGTTGATGCATAACTGTGTGGTCTTTGTGCGTGACCTCAGTCACAAAAATACACGAAATACGTTGTTAGCATTTAGCCTCTCCCAGCATATTCCTAACTCCAAACTGGGGTGGAGTTAGAAGCTACCAAGCGGTTCCATGTTTTCCCTATTTAAATACAGTTACTTGAAAAGTTACACGATCCAAGTATAGTTACACACACATGTTGATTTTCTAAGCGGATAAAAAGGGGCACTATATTGTAATGCGTACATAGGAGCACTTCGACTTGCGCTGACGTCAAAGTGCTCTTGTATTATTAAGGCTTACAATATAGCACCCCTTTTTTATCCGCTCAGAAACAAACACAACTTAGGAGGAGAACATGCAAACTCCACACAGAAAGGCCCCGTCCTGGTGGGAATTGAACCCGGACCTTCTAGTTGTGAAGCACGAGCGCTAACCGCTGCGCTACCGTGCCGTATCGAAAATTGACATGTTTAATTTTGTGTAACTATACTTGGATCGTGTAACTTTTCAAGTAACTTTATTTAAATAGGGAAAACATGGAGTATTTTTGTGACACAAAAACCAGACAGACTTACCTGAGCTCATCTAAGCTCAGGTAAGAACATTATCTCAGTATGTAAAAACGGTGGCCAAATCCTTTAATAAAATCATTTTGAAAACTGGGGACGTGGCAAAATTGCAATAAATCAATCAATAAATAATTGTTTATTTTATTATTTATTACATTTAAGAGTTATATCCATTGAAATGTAATAGATTATAGCTGATATTCTACCTTTCCACAAAAAAAAATAATACAGATTTATACAGAAAATGTTGTATGCTGTATTTTCTGTATAAATACAGCCTAAATACATCTTATGTGTCATAATACTTATGGGTCATAAGTCATAAATACTTATAACCCATAAGTTCAGGTCATAATGTCAGTTTTAAACATAAACAATTTGGATGATAAGCATAGACTTGAATGTCAATAAAAAACATGTTTGTCCAAATAAATACATTTCCTTTTGCTGTAAAAATGTCAACTGGAAGCAATCAGCATTTCATTATCATTGCCGCTTCCCCATTTCACCAAAAGGGTACATCACATTTCTCTAAAGGCTCAGTGCTTTCTAAATCCATTTATTGAATCTTTTGCACTTGTCACGCATAAATGTTAACCACAGGAAGCAGAAGTTTAATGCAATTACAGCACAGATGTCAAAGCCAACACTTGTAATTAAGAACCGTTCTGCAGCTGCTCTGTCGAATATGATGGGCCCGAAGAGAACAAAATACAAGTCGGCCCATTTAATGACAGTTTGGGGAAAAGTAACATATTAATCAACAGACTGAACATGTGGCATCATCTGTTTTTATTACACAGCCTACATCGCAGTTCCCTTTAGTTGTCCCGTGTGATTTGTGATTGAAAACTCAGTTCAAAAGAAAGAGTTAGAAACAACTTAATAATTGAAACCTCTTACAAATGTGTAGGCCATGCTTATATACAGTATTATACAGTATTATACTGCATTATGCGAAGACACTGCTTTCATCTCAACTTTTTACTATAATATCAGGGGTTATAATAAAGTCACCTATGTGCACTGCTCTGAGCACATATTTCCTATTTACCATAACCCTTGACCCCACATGAACGCTCAATGCCCCTCTCTGCAGGCCCAGCCCCAGGGGTCAGTCTCGTGTAACCCTCCCTTTATAGATCCGTCCCACTTCCGATGAGCTCATTTTCTCGGCGAGCCATGCACACACGCACTTACAATGGAGCTCGCCCCATGTGCCGAACGTCTCCTCTCCTGCTACCCCTCTCGCTCTTATCAATAATTCAGGGCGCACTGATGGCGGCGCAGCCAGGGTGAGGCAGAGGAGGCTGCACCGGGCTTTGAACAGAAGGTCAGCTCTCAACAGGCCGCTGGGATGGCATTAATTAGATACATCCTGGTGCCCCCTAAATAAACACCTCCACACTGGAACCACTCATTAGGTTTCAGCTCACAGCGAGACTGAGCACTGTGACATATCCACACATCAGGACACACATCATCTTGCCCCTAACGTCGCCCCCGTGTCTCAGCCATGGCACCCTTAGGCTCAGACAAACATCTCTACGGCTACATTCAGACGCCAGATCTTAGTGGTCACTTTGGATTGTTTTTGTTGTTGTGGATATCCAATTTTTTCAGGTCGTTCACATTTCCAATCTAATGTGAACTACTGACTGAAATAATGCATCTCCAAAATGACCCGCATTGGCTAAGGAAGACAGCAGGATCTGCAATGTTAAAGTTGTTGTGCAAAGCCAATGGAGCCAGCACATTTATAACCTATATTTGTTTTGTGCTATGACATTTTGCGGGGAAGTGCCAGCAATATTGGTCCGGAGAAACGTGTTTGATAGTGAGCTGCATATTTTTCTCTCTTTTTCATTCCGTTTTAAATGAGAGTAAACGGAACAAAAACAAAACACAAAAGCAGCGTAGACAACATGAGTGAAAGATTTTTGCTCTAAACGTTAATTTGGCAGAGCCGCTGTAGCCTGTTTTCTTTAATTGAGGCACAAAGTTTGTTTTCATACACACGGTCTAAAAACTAGACCGCGGAAAGCTTGTATGATTTTACTGTAATTAACACATCTTCCTCCAAGTGATTATTTCTTTAAAAAAGCTGTTCTTTTGAACACGCCCGTTCAAGAGACAAACATTCCCTCATTAGCTCATATTCTGTCCTCAAATAATACCACCATGTTTATGTCCCTACTCGTCCCCTTATGTCTCTGTGCTGGTGTCCCCCCCCTCACCTACTGTCCCACACTGCCTTACGAGACTGATTGCTCTGCGTTGCCCTCAGATGCTTTGAAGCAGCACCTCCACACTGGCCATCCATCTCCCGGGACACTCAGGTAAAACACTGGACGCGGCTCCAAGCAACACAATTGCATAATGCGTTAAATTTCAAGGTGCTATACACTATATTGGCTTTATGAACTATACTTGGAAACCGTAGCCTTGGTATTTTTTTTGTATAACTTAAAAACATGAAAACCCTCAGACGCAGCGCTAAGGACCAGCAGAACTAAAACTGTGACCTTGCCTGTGTAACACTAGCAAGGTGTTTTGAGAACAGGTGAGCTTTAATGACAAAGCCAGACAGTCAGTGTGGGGTCCAACAGCCTTAAGGCAGAGTTTATTTTCAGTTAAATACAAAAATACTAAAAATAGTTATTAGGATGGTGTGGCCTCGAGCTGGGATGTGAGAGATATTCTATTAGTGAAAAACAAAATAGAAGATCAAACACAAATTAACACCATTTCCATAACAGAAATCACCCATATACACATGTGCCACCACCACCAAAACTACAAATAAAACCACCACCTAAAGTGAACCCCTGTCACCCCAGCTGTCGGTAAATTGTTTAAAATGAATAAAATGGCACAGTAAACTATCTAAAAACTAAACGGCAACCAGCACTGAGCCTATAAAAGCACAGTGCAATTAGTAAAAACAACAAACAGTTACAATATAAAAGCATACCTTTAGACTAGGGGTGTCACGATTTCAATTTTTTGAGTCACGATTATTGTGAAACAAAAAATTGCGATTTTACGATTATTCACGATTATTCCCCGACAAAACAGCTGTTTCTAAAAATGAAAAATGCTTTAAGATTGTTTTGCATTAAAATAAATAGGCCTACATTGAATAATACAAAACAATGTCAACTTTACTTCTTTATATGACCATAATTATTTTACTATATATTATTAGGCCACAAGCTAGAGTAGGTTTTATGCTCTCAAAAGTTAAGCTGTTGCTTAATTATTTTGATGAACAGAGAATGAAACGTGTTTACAAAGTGACTAAGGAGACTCTTTTGAACGGCTGATCTCGACATGTGCGGTTTCACTTTCCTTTCTTCTACGCGCAGCTGAAGCAGAGCGCGTTAGCCTTTTGTTTACATCCTGAGCCGGTTGCGGCGGATATTTCCGAACATTTGGACAACTTATTTGGGAAGTATGCAGTTTGTTACCTTGTCCTGGACATTCACAGCGAAGGATTATCTCCAAGATGTTGTTTATATTCGAGGCGCATTGAGTTGCCTTGTGTACGAAATGCGCTGTATAAATAAAGTTGCCTTGCCTTGCCTTGCCTTCGACGTAGCCGATATCGGCGCCTTTTGCTGCAACTTTCTGACGACAGGTTTTGCATTACGGACGTCCATCGACAACAACAACGCCTTGGTCATGTTTTGGATCCTAAAGAGGTCCCACTCTGCTGACTTCAATCGTTTCTGGGTGGATACAACACTGGAGGAGAGCGTCCTTCTGCCTCGCTCAACTACCGGTGAGTTTACGCGCTGTTTATGGCGCGCAGCGGCTCGTGCGTCCGCGTGAAATATTTCTGCGGTAAACCGTGGCTTCTGAAATTCTTACGGATAACCTACCGCGTCCTTTTATAATCGTGGTAATCGTAAAACCGGATAATCTTGACATCCCTACTTTAGACTGGACTGTTAGGACCCTTAAAAAATATAAAACAATGTACATCAGTGTTTTGTTTACAATGATACATAAAAGTGTTAAAACTTCAACATGTCTTCAGCTCACCAGACAGCAACATGTGCACAGGCCTGCTCAGGAAGAGGAAGTGGGCATGTAAAACTCCCTCTTTTATAGGTGTGGTCATGTGATGTGATCACATGACCACACCTGTCCCTGCCACACCTGCATCTGTGATCAAGGCCGTTGCAGTACTGTGGCAGGGTCTAAAGCCCGACTGAAACACATCAAAAACATTATTTACAAGAATAAATTCTGTAACCTGGTCATACACAGCTTTCTCCAAGATTTTTCCCATGAATAGCAGATTAGATATAGGCCGATAATTATTTGTTTCTGTGGCATCAAAATAAACAGACATAAACAGATAAACGTTTAAGTGCAAAGTACAACTCAACTTTGATTGAAAGCCAACTCAAACAGATGTTTTTAAAAGTGAAAATACTGCAGTTAGCAGCAGCATGCTAATGCTAGCTTCAATCAGTCAAAGCTGCAACAGAAACTATGACTGATTCACGCCTAAAGTAGTGATAAAGGCTAATATTGGCTACTAGTGTTTGCATTTTAGTTTGAGAAATACTGTTACAGAATCACTGATATAACATTATTTATAATGCATTTAAGCAACAAATCTGGATCGGTGCATCACTAATTTAATAACAAATACCATTAGCTTGTCCTCCTTGAAACTCGCTAGCATACGGGGTGGGTTCTATTGTACTGTACAAAACAAAGTTTTTGCCTCTCCAAGTCATTATTGGACTGAGGATCTATAGTAAGCAATAATTTAAATTTGATTAGTGGGATTATATTTCTCCAGTGAGTTAATGTCAGTTTTGGAGAAAAAAGCAATGAAAGTAGTACACATTTTATGTGTTGTTTATATATATATACATACACACACAATTGTTTAATATATACATTTTTTTTTATTATGTAATTGTTACTCTGTAATTACCTGAACAACTGCTAAACATGTGTTTTGGACCGTCCCATTTGCAGCCATGTGGTTTACTCATGTACACGTTTCCATAGCAACATGGGCAAATTCTAACACTCACCAGGTGGCACAGCATATTTTTGATACTGGACAATGCAAAATAATATATTTTAAATGCATAGAAATACTCTATTTTAGACACTTTGAATATGATTTTGTTACAGGCTTAAAAAATCTGCATTTTGAGGTCAGTGACCTCTCGCGGTCATCAGAGGTCAAATACAGCTTACCTCCACATCTAAAAATAAACCTTATGGTATGGGCTAACTGTAACAAAACTCTCATGCTTTCTTCATAAAATTGCACAATTGTGCATTTTCATGAAGCTTAACGGCTCTACTATCATTAATTGTCCGTGAGAGTAAAATACTACGCAAAGGGAGAGAGGGATATTGTACATTGCGCCACAACTAAATTACTCAATGGAGATATTTTTTTCCGCTCAAACTTGGCTGTAAATACTACCAAAGTGGTGGTAGCTTTGCCCATTAGCCTGTTAGGTTCTTCATGGTTCCATTAGTTTGTATTGGTGGCTCCGACCCGCAGGCAGGCAAGTTGCAAGCATTAACACTTTTATTAGGGACTATTAAAAGGATTTAATAAGGTAAACACGTTACTTAGTACTGCTTTGAGACGCAAGTGTGTAGTTATACAAAAGGCTACTGACCTGCCAATGTGGAGTGAAAACTGAGTTAAAAATAAATCTTAAAACAATGAAACTTATTGGCAACTGCTCATCTGCTCAGTAAAGAGGATCAGGACAAGTTTAGTGGAGATGTCTGGACTTTAAAACTGAGAGACGCTTCATGGATTACTCCGGAGTGTGGGCGGGCATTTTGAGTGCGGAAGAGGAAGATGGATTTACTGGATTACTGAAAAATGTGCAAATTAACGAAAAAAGAACAACCTCATCCTCATGTTTTTGATATGAGAATATAACTGAACAAAAGCACAACAAAGTTGAGTCTGCAAATATAAACATAACTCTTTCTACACTCAACAAAAATATAAACGCAACACCTTTGTTTCTGCTCCCATTTTTCATGAGATGGACTTAAAGATCTAAAATTCATTCCAGAAACACAATATTACCATTTCTCTCAAACATTGTTCACAAATCAGTCTAAATGTGTGATAGTGAGCACTTCTGCTTTGCTGAGATAATCCATCCCACCTCACAGGTGTGCCACATCAAGATGCTGATCTGACATCATGATTAGTGCACAGCTGTACCTTATACTGCCCACAATAAAAGGATTCAGAGAATATGGCAGTACATCCAACCGGCCTCACAACCGTAGACCACGTGTAACCACATCAGCCCAGGACCTCCACATCCAGCAGGTTCACCTCCAAGATCGTCTGAGACCAGCCACTCAGACAGCTGCTGAAACAATTGGTTTGCATAACCAAACAATTTCTGCACAAACTGTCAGAAACCGTCTCAGGGAAGCTCAACTGCATGCTCGTCGTCCTCATCGGGGTCTTGACCTGACTCCAGCTCGTCGCCGTAACAGACTTGAGTGGGCAAATGCTCACATTCGATGGCGTCTGGCACGTTGGAGAGGTTTTCTCTTCACGGATCAATCTCGGTTTACATTGTTCAGGGCAGATGGCAGATGGGTGAGCGCTTTGCTGATGTCAATGTTGTGGATGGAGTGGCCCATGGTGGTGGTGGGGTTATGGTATGGGCAGGCATCTGTTATGGACGAAGAACACAGGTGCATTTTATTGATGGCATTTTGAATGCACAGAGATACCGTGATGAGATCCTGAGGCCCATTGTTGTGCCAGACATCCATGAACATCACTTCATGTTTCAGCAAGATAATGCACGGCCCCATGTTGCAAGGATCTGTACAAGCTGAAAATGTCCCAGTTCTTGCATGGCCAGCATAGTCACCGGACATGTCACCCATTGAGCATGTTTGGGATGTGCTTGACCGGCGAATACGACAGCGTGTACCAGTTCCCACTAATATCCAGCAACTTCGCACAGCCATTGAAGAGGAGTGGACCAACATTCCACAGGCCACAATTGACAATCTGATAAACTCTATGCGAAGAAGATGTGTTGCACTGCATGAGGCAAATTGTGTCAGATCAGCATCTTGATGTGGCACACCTGTGAGGTGGGATGGATTATCTCAGCAAAGCAGAAGTGCTCACTATCACACATTTAGATTTGTGAACAATGTTTGAGAGAAATGGTAATATTGTGTATCTGGAATGAATTTTAGATCTTTAAGTCCATCTCATGAAAAATGGGAGCAGAAACAAAGGTGTTGCGTTTATATGTTTGTTGAGTGTAAATATACTTAAGGCAAATTAGGCTCTTTTTGTCTGATCTGTTAAAAAGCTCAAAATAAAACTGTGCAAACTAGGAGCCAAGTTGATGCTTTATTCCTGTGATGTATACCTGCATACAAATTGAGCCATATAGAAATCCCCCCCAAAAAAGGTATTTTTGAACCTTCCATCCCATGCTGTCCTCCATCCCTGTGGCCTCCATAGATAAACACAGGTACGTATACACTCCCGAATCTACCGCAGACGGGTAAGGCCTGGTTTATCGTGGTCCGCTGTGGGAATCTGCACCACTCGCTGTTTTGCCTTGAGTCTTTCCTTGGGCCTGTCTTTGTGTTGAGATAAAGGATGAAGGGCTTGTGTTGCTCCCCTGCATCATAAGTCTCCTTTAAAGAGGTAACAGAGACGCTGAGATATGTCCCTCTCCTGCTGCCTTGCTATTGATCCAGGCCTATGGGAGCAGACAAGGGACAATCCAACTGTGGGACATCAAGACACAAGGAGATTACCACCTAAGGCCCATGGCGTGATGGTGTCGATTTTATTTTGCTTTAGCCAAAATATATTACATTGGAGTCCACTCTCGTATGCGCGACCTCTATATCAATGTCAACAACAATTTCTTTACTAAAGTCAATTCTGCCCAGAGCCTCTCATCTTCTTTTAAATCCATAGCCCCCGAAACAAAGACCTGCTAGAATTGAAAATTAATTGCGTTGCATCAGAGCTGATTGCTAGTAAGGAGAAACATGTGTTACATAAGTACAAATCTATTCCAATTTTGAAGAAAGAGGCAAGACCTAGCATATAATTAAACAGCCATGCAAGCAAGTCGCCTGTGTGGGTAAGGAGAAAGTCATGGGTAAAGATAAATTACCGTGTTGTATGAGGGAAGCTCGGAGACCATATTGAAGGTGAAAATGAATGGATTTACCTGGGTCTCCATGGGACTGCATCAACCTCATTTCCGCAATAAGCCTCTTAACCTTATTCATATACAAGGATAAGAAGGTATCACTCATTGTTCGGATAAAAAGACATTCTTATTACGTAGAATATCTATAACCAAAGTGCAAAGAAGAAACCTTATATGAACACTGCGCCCTGGGCCTATTTGAATTTTACATTAGAGAAGGACCTCCCTCTCTCTTGGTACAGTGGCGTTTTTTTGCCTTTTTCTGCAAACTACATTTGTAGTTTCTGTGTACCACATTGTTTTACTGGATACTGCAGCGAGTCCGTCCTAGTCATGAAGAGGTTTTTTAAAAGTAAAACAAACAGCTTGCTTATGAGCTAAAGACCTTTAAATTTCATCTTCTTCTAGCAAGACGAGTGGTGATGGTATAATTTAGCAGGATTTAAATGAAATAGATAAACTAAAAAGACAACGCCACCGGAGAAAAGGCTCTGGACCTCTAAAAAAAGGCTCGTAGGTTCGTTCATTGATAGAGGACAGAAAATGTTACAGAAGTATACATGATATTTATTTTATCACATTTGTTTAATTTAAAATCTTTTGTTCATTTTTCCATTATTTTAAGAACTTGGAAATCGTTCAGTCCGTAGTTCATCGTGAAACATTTGTTTTTCAGTTAAAAAGAAAAAGGTCAATACAAAACGGACACTAAAAAGGAAAACAAGGCAGCAGGAGAACAAAAAGCAGGGATATGACCAAACCCCTCGACCTATAAAATTAAAGATAATGTTAGACTGTAACATAAAAGTATGAAAATTACCATAACGCTAGCTGACTCATACCGTCGCACGCCCGCACGAGCTACTCAGGCCATCCCGGTGCTTCAATAGTGCTCACACGAGGACCCCAGCAGACCCCGGAATGCCATCAACCGAGCAGAGCCTTGGACGCCATGGAATGGTGCGCTATGAAGACCTCAACCATCCGCGACACTACAGAAGAGCTCGTATTAACGGCCATACAGAGTACGAAGATAAATGAATGGCAAATATCTGCAATATCTACCTGACAGGAGACATCAACACACCCTGGGCGCTCCCGGCCCAGCGGACCCAAGGCGGAAGTACGGAGAATAGCAGGGGTTTTTAAGGGGTTGAGCGCCATCTGCTGATGTTCCGATGCTATATACTATTAATGAATATTAATGAATAATATCTACTTGCCTATATTTAACAATACAATTGGTAATGCCACATTCTGAAACACTGAAGCGGCATCAAGAGCCCCCACACCCGCAGCACAGTGGAGACGTCACAAGAGGCGCTACAAGAAACAAATAAAAGCAGCCAGCCAGGTTTCCTCCAGGTGCACCGGTTTCCCCTACCTTCAAATAATGCTGGTCAGGTTGGCCCACAATGACAGCGTGCTCATTTGCAGTGGGTCAAGACTAATCCAACACCTGAACGCAATTTCGTTGTGCAATTGTACGATGACAAATAAAGCACTTACTTACTTATATATTGCAGATTTTTGAAAAAGTGCCGGTGCCACTACCCATTTTTTCCACTAGCACAACACCGTGAACACATAGTATAGCATACGGTGATCAGTACCAGAACATATCACATCAACTAACAGTTTGCTAATTAACACTTTTCACCCCCATTTCATGCTTAATAATCCTGTCTAATAAAGCCTATAGTCTTTTTTTAAATAGTTTTAATTTGTGTTGTATTTACTTTTACAATAATCAATTTTTTCTAAGCCTTCTATTGGTCATATTACAGTATTACATGAGTGAAAAAAATAAATCAATGTAAGCGCTCTTCAACAAGAACATATCATACTCTTAACCATACTTTTTTCCCACCATACAGCATGTAACATAACAATAATGACCATTCATTCTAACTAATAAACAAAATTCAGAGTATTTTCTGCAAATGTTCTTTCTTATTTGTTATATATAACAACATATATATATATATATATATATATATATTAAACCATTTTATGTGCTCAAAAATGATCTTTTAAGACCTAACCCTCTGACCAGACAAAGTTCTGGCATCCCTTCAAATTGCCTCTTTGGCTGGGAACCACTGGTCTATACTCAACTTTGCCCCCATCCACTCTGTTCACACAGTGTGGTGCATGTTTTAAACAAGGCCTTATTCAACTTATTCCGCCCCGACCACTTTTGTCTCTTTTTTGCCACGGATCGGTACTTCCGTTGTATTGCCAGTTACAGTAGAGCGCACAATGTTTGCTGCTAAAATATGATGTACTGAGAATGAGGAGTTGTCGTCACGGCACAGAGCCGGATTTAGCCCAGAGCTAATTTCCATCTGCAGTCCTATGGGGTAAAAACATACCACCAACACAGTACATACATGAGTACTACAAACATATATTACATGACATACAGTACACACATACAACATGAACGCAGCCTGTGAACGCATCCACAGCACAGTGACCCTGATCCAGATGCGTCATCCCCGCGCCCTGCTGCTCATCACCGGTGACTTTAATCACGCCTCTCTCTCCGCCACTATCCCCACATTCACACAGCATGTAAAGTGCCACACGAGGAACTATAAAACCCTGGACTTACAGTATGCTAACGTGAAGGACGCTTACGCTCGGACGCTCTGACCACAACCTGGTCCTACCGCGGTCGGAATACACACCCAAGGTGCGAAGGGAACCAGCACAGAAAAGGTCTGTGAAAGTGTGGAGTGAAAAGGCTGAAGAGAGACTGTTTCCAAACCACAGAGTGGAACGTGATCTGCAGCTCTCATGGAGACGACATCGATGCCCTGACCCACTGCATCACAGACTACATCAACTTCTGTGTGGACAACACTGTACCAACCCGGAAGATACAGTGTTTCTCCAACAACCACCCCTGGGTGACCCCTGAGCTTAAAGCCCTCCTGAACCAGAAGAAAAGGGCTTTAAACTCAGGGGACAGAGAGGAGCAGAGGAGAGTCCAGCACGAGCTCCAGTGGAGGATCAGAAAGACCAAAAAGGACTATGGGAAGAAGCTGGAGCAGAAGCTGACGCAGGGCAACGCGTGGGACGTGTGGAGGGGACTGAAGAACATCTCCAGATTTGGAAAGAGTGCCAGAGCGCCCCGCGTGGGGCGGATGAATTCAACAAACATTTCAACCGTTATGATTCTCCCCCCACTCCCTCTGCCCCCCTCCCTGCTCCCACCTCCTCACACGTCTCCAGCTCAGTGGACACTTCCCCCCTCCCCCGACAACCTTCACCTGCCTCCAGCCCCCGGCTCCCACGTCTCCAGCTCCCACCATACGGACTTCCTCCAGCACCTGCCCCACCCCCGGCAGTCGCTGCCATGTGCTGGGCCCCGGGCAGCTCAGAGCGGGACAAGAACAGACTGAACAAGCTGGTCAGAAGGGCCAGCTCCGTCCTGGGCTGCCCCCTGGACCCTGTGGAGGAGGTGAGGGACAGGAGGGTATTAGCCAAGCTCACCTCCATCATGGACAACACCTCCCACCCACTGCACGGGACTGTAGAGGAGCCGAGCTGCTCCTTCAGTGGAAGACTGAGACACCCTCAGTGCAAGAAGGAGCGCTACCGCAAGGCCTTCATCTCCACTGCTGTCAGACTGTACAACAAGACTCTAACGTATGTGCAATAGCCCCCATTTGCAAAACTATGTGCTCTGTACCAGCGTCACTTATTGACAACCTGCACTGACTGTAAACTTTGCACCTAGATATTATAGTTTTTTATAGTCTATTCTAACTTTTATTCTATTTTTATTTATGCTTATTTCCTAATTGTTGTAACTCCACCCCTTAAGATTTTTGCTTTTACTTATTGTACATAAGATACCTCTGTATGGTGTGATGGTGGAATGAGAAAAATAAAACCCAAAATGCAGGACTGCAACAAAACTGGTGATGTTTAATGAATGACGAAAACCAAAATAACAAAATCCCGAGATGCCAAAAAACTAAACCAAACTGGGGCTGACGTAGACAATGACACGACAAAGGACAAGGGAAACACAGAGGTATAAATACATGAGGAAACAGGGTACATGTGAAACCCATCAGGGCGGGGCAGCCAATCAACACAAGGGAAGCAAAGCAAAATCACAAGGACAGAACAGACATGTCAAAATAAAACACAGGACTAAACCAAAGACAACATACAAAACCAGGGGAACAAAAGACGAATCATGACAACCTCTTTTTACTATTTAACTGTCTGCACATTCCCTGTCTATTTTGCACACCCTGAGTTTTCTTACTGAATGCCAAAAGTAACAAGTGAATTTTTTCTCCGTTGTGAGATCAATAAAGGATTATCTTATCCTATGACATGATAACTGATTTTCTCTTGATGTCCGCGGTCCTATGTAAACTAATGCAAGTGATGGGGCGGGCACAATACATTCCAGGGCCCATGGGAACCTCCGGAATAAGGTGAATAATATAAAGTGTATGATTCATATCATACCTCATGATAGTTGCATTGTGTGAATGTGTCTGCACTGATTTGGCCCTGGGTGACCTTCATTACACAGTGCAGTGCAGGGGCCAAACATATGCCCTACTGTCGCTGAAGTGAATGCAATCTCCTCTCGGGGACGGTGGCAGACTTTATTAGCAATTAGCACAGAGCTGCGGGGGAAGCAAGCTTCAATTACTACACACAGCTGGCAGGGGAAAATCCCATTTTGAAATCTCACATCTGGCGCAGACATCTCACCCTGAATACATCGCCCCCTGTTGGAGCACAGCAAGAAGTGTAATGAGGGCCGCAGTTGAGGTTGGAGCAAAACAAGAGATAAGATTGTACATAAAATTGGTACATACAGATCCAAATGTCAAGATGTACAACGCCATCTCTAGTTGTTTTCCTTCTCTTTCCCTTGATTGTGTTCTTCAGATTCTTGATGTAGCACTATAGACTGAATGGGCTTATTTGCTGTCAATGCCAATGCCTCACTTGTTGAATGTAGGCGTCTATTAGAGCACCCAGCAAGCACCTGTGTACAGCCCGGAAATTAGGATCTCCATAAGGCACACATTTAGAGCAGGGGTGGCCAACTAGTCAGAGACCAAGAGCCGAAATGTTCAACCTTGATCCTGTGAAGAGACACAAAGGCACTGATCATTCACGAGATCCGGGGGCGGTAGTTTATTGTGATTAAATATAATGTGACCGTTATATTTAATCACAATAAACTCTAACTTTATGCCTGGCCTTTTTCTTTTTTATAATTGTATTAGATGTAATAGTTTTACTCCTCACCAAGATTGAAATACATGTATATTAAATAAACTGGCATTTTGTGCTGTTCTGCTCTGGGACAGAATTAGATTTTTTGATTTTTAATGCTGGAGTGTGTTAGTGTGAGGGGCCCTGCCCACTGAGCCCCCTCCTCTGGTTCGCCCCTGGCCTGTGCGCTCAGTGTCTGCAGTTCGGTCCTGACTGGACTGTGCAGAGAACGCACTCTAGACTGCACAAAGTTCATAAACTTAAATCAGGAGCCTCTGGAGGACGTCTGAGATTCTGTTATGAATATGAGGCCAACGTTCATCAAATAAAGAGTAGGCAAATCAGAAACTTGAAAAGCACAGAAGCTGATCCCAGTGCCACGATCTGCCTTACGTTGTTTAACCTATACCGCTTTGAGTGAGGCTGCTGCACGGGCAGCTTTTACACGCCGCCTTGAAAAGGAGAGATACGGACTCTCATTCATGTGTGTAGAGATGGGAACATATGAACTATGGTTGGATTTTTGGTCAAGATTCTTAAAGACTGTTACAGTTTATGGGAAATATGTAGGCTACCAATTCTTTTGCAAAGAGCCGCACTCTGATTGGCCAAGAGCCGCTCGCCACCCCCGATTAAGAGGAAAGGTGAGGGACATTTTACCTGTTACCTTCATTTGATTTACACCAGCAGGGTAATTTCTAGATTTGTGAGGCCCTATATTAACAGCAAGATTGGCTTTATTTACAAAAGAGTCATTACTGCTCCAAAGTGTTGAACACGTTCAAAGTGTGCCTGATGACCCAAACAATGTACATTAATCTTAACTAAAGCTAAAAGAATCATTTCTAAAACAAATTTTGGCTATCAAACATTTGCAAAACAAATCAAGTGCTGAGCAGATGAGGACATTTATAAAAACAGAAGAGGGCGAGTGCATCAATGGTATGGGAAAAGGTGAAAAGTAGACCGGACAGATGATGACATTTGTTCAGCTTCGGAGCCCCTTTCAGGCCCTCAATAAAGCTAGAGACAGCCCTTGATTTGTGGCACAATTGTCAGATGGTGGAAAGAATACTTTGAAGATCTCGCAAACCCACTTTTATGGGGGAAGTAAAGGCCGTGAACTCAGAGAAAGACTCATCACTCACACTGAAGTCTCTATGTGGTTAGAAAGATCCTCAGTGTCAAGGAACTGGCGTCTGGTGTGGGTGCCGGGGTTCTCTATAAGTGCTTTCTGTTCCATCTACTGTATATGACCGCAGCTGGGGGTTTGGTTTGCATTGCCGGAAATAATTCAGACCGATTCCCAATGCAAGCTACTCTGACAGGGCTACCCTATGTCACCGGTTCTGTGCTTTGCTTTTATGGACATCATTTTTTGGGCATGCAGCCTGGGGTCAGAGGGGGTGGGGGTTGGGGGACCACAAGATCTCAATAACAGTTTTTTTTTCTGTGGAGGATGTTTTTCTTTTGGCTTCATCACAGCAAGACCGTCAACGTACTGGGACCATGGTTCGTGACCACAAAAGAGTAGCTAGAGACCCCGTGGCTCAAGAGGAGAGGTTTAAGATTTCCTGTTCTTTTTACATGTGTGATGGAAATATGGATCAGAAGTTTAACAGCTGAATGTATCTGCAGTAGACAAAGCTCTCAGCTTTCCTATCTTCACACAGTCTTCAGTCATCCATGGGTCGTGACCATGAAAGACCCTACTGCTGACCAAGAAATCACCAGAACTGACAAGAGTTTTAACCTCTTAACCCCCACCTTAACCAAGCACATTTTCCCCAGTTCGACATTAACCAAATCTAAGGGCTTCTTGGAAAAAAAGCGTCAAAATATCGACAAAGCGAGACGTAAATGAGGATGAAAACGCAGCAAAAAAGCATCAAAAGAGTGACAAAAATACATCAAAACAAGACAAATATGTGTCAAAAAGCGACAAAAACGCAGCAAAACAGGCGACAAAAAAGTTATGAAAAAGAAACAAAAATGCCGCAAAACAGGCAACAAAAAAGCATTAAAATGTGACAAATCAGCACCAAAAATACAATGAAAAAGTGACGACAATGCGAGGAAAAAGCTTAAATCAGTTTTGTGGGTCTTAGCTTTCAAGTGAGGCGCTACACTGACCTATAAGCTGTAAGCTCAGAAGCTTTTAGACTTGGGTAATACTGAACTGGAGAAAATGTGTTTGGTTGAGGCGGGGGTTAAGAGGTTAAAGAGAGGCAACATTTCTTAAATGACACAATTCAGATGCCATTTCCCCACAGTGAGAAACCTAAAGGTATTCGTATACTTTTTTTTGTTTTGCAATTATGTTTATATAGTTGTAATATGAGCTAAATTGAGAGTGACTGGGATTGACCAAATAGAAGATGGTGAATTCAGAAGATGGTGCACACAATATGGTATAGACATAAATTGCCATGTAGACCTAGTTATTAAAAGACGGTACATGGATTTTTTCCCCCTAAAATTCCTGAAATCTCAAAGGACAGACACATCTAACACACACTGTCTGCCTGCAGAGCACAGTTGCTGAGGTGACTATCAGGACAGAGCATCCAATCAAGACCATTTGGGGCTTAAGAGCCAACAATGCATCACAAATAGGCTGCAGTACAAATACAGCCTGCAACGTGAGGATGAAAATAGCTGGTCTCAAATGAACAAATCAATACACAGCACAAGCTGAATAATATGTGTTTTATTATGCCTCAAGCTTACAAAATTCATCACCCTATCAGCTGTTCCCAATAATTGGCAACACAATGCACTCAGAGTTACCTTGAAATTGGACTGATTGTGTGGAATCTCAGCGGACTAGATGGGCTTTTGCATAAATTTAAAAGACTAATTAGCTTTTGGTGATTAGCTCCTGCTCTTTTATTGCCGTCTTTTTTAATCCGCACCCACCCACCTACGCTCTCGCTCTCTCCCTCTCTGCACAGTCATTAGTGGTAAACATCTCATGGGAACCGGCGCTACCTGCGTCAAACTAAACAAATGCCAGTGGTAGTCTCCACGCAGCAGACTGTGAAGTCAGGAGAGGTTTTGTCACTAATGTAGTTTTAATCACTATGATCTACCAAGAGCCCATCATGATGTGACATTGGGCTAGAAAAAAAACTAAAAACTAAAAAAGTTACAGGCACTTCTACTTATACAAGTTACTGAAACATTAATTTTGGACCAGCAGCTAAAGTTAATGTGAAGCCATTATTATGCCGAGTAAATAAAACGGCATGTATGAGATGTAGTCTGTGCAGAACAGTCGTCGCTACCATAGTTATTCCCTTGATGTAACCACAAAACGACTTACAAACGACCGGAAGAAATCAATGAAGCTCGATACCTTGATACCTGGAACACAGTAACTCAGATAAAAATGGATGAAAGGGAACTTGGAGCGTCCCTGGTTCTGGTCTCTATGGACATTAGTTTTTTTTAAATAACTTACAAAGGTTAGTCTCGGTCCATAGTCCACAGCACGTTAGTTACAAAAAAAAGGTGTGCCCATATGAAAGCATGAGAAGTATTAAACGGACTGAAGAAATATGACTGGAGGACAAGAGATTTGCAGGATCTATAAGGTTTACTTTTGCCGCAGTCGAGCACAGGCCTCATGTGACCCTGAACATTGTGTCCCTCCTGATGAAAGCCGAAGTGACGTGCGCTTTGATTGAGCAGAGATTTGACAGTTGTTCTGTTCCCATCCAGTACTTCCCAACATATCACAGTCCTTTCCCCCTAACATTTTGTTCATACAAATAAGCAGTAATAGGATGTATGGCTATCTTTGGGTTCTTTTAATTTCAACAGCGGTTTAAAAGAATGTCTCATTTTTATTCATATTTAAAAGGTCTTTCCCCTGATTTGTTCTGGTGGAAAGAAAATAGTTTTGTTCACCTTGATGCCATTGTAAGAGCAGAAATTCGTGTGAAGACTGCGTAACTATTAAACAAGTGTTCCTAATCTGAGCTTGTGGACTAATTGTTATTTCCTGAAAGAGTAAAGCTTTACCTCGCGCTCTGAAACTCGTCCATGTGATTAAACGGGATGGGAATTCATCACTGAGAAACTTGACTTGCTTACAGAGGAACTTGAAACAGGATCTCGGTCAGGGGTACACAGCTGGAGGTTTTAGCCTATTGTGTATGTTTTGGGTTGGTGGGGGAAACGACATGTCCACACGGTAATCAACCCCAAGACCTATACTTAAATAAAAGACAATATAAGAAAACAGGCTGCCATGATTTTTTTTCTTTTTTTGTACAACAAGCTTTCAAAGTCCTGCTTTCAAGGTCCTGCTTTATTCAGGCTTATTAAAGTACTTTAGGACCTCTAATGTAATCTAAAACTGCAGACGGCCCTGGGTTCGTGTTGCCCGCACTGCTGTTTTGCTGCTTCTTGTGCTCTTTCATTTTTAATTTGTGTTAAACTGTAAAAATAAAATAAAAAAAAAACACTCAGGAAAAGATCCGTCTCTTTTGTTGTTAATTCAAGTCGCTCTAAAGATCCGATTTGGTCATGCTCGTCACATCACTACACCAGGGAGAGAGGAGACAACGGCAGCCACCTGTCAGCACCTTCATGTGATGTGACGCGGGTGCAAATTGTTCGATTACTGCTCATCTTCTCTGAGGAGGAAGCAGCGGGATTTCAGCAATCAAGACGTCCTCTCCCACCAACCGCCTGCATGGAGAAAATGTATTGCTACTCACAGCTCCTGCAACCCAGACAGCAAATGTTATCTTTGCAGAAAAACAAGGCAGCATGCATGTTCGGAGGCAGGGGGCAGTGGTGCGGAAATCCTTTGTAAACAATGTCAAGGTGCTTCAGCCCGGAGCTACACAAGGCAGATGCGGTTAATCTCCGTTTTGGTCTTGGTAACAGTTGGCTCAAATAAAGTGCTTAGGAGCTCAGATGCTGTCCACTTGCTGTCTTGATACTGCATTTTAATGACAGAATAATCCTCAATGCAGAGTTCAGAGGAGCGTACGCGGCCTAAGGGATTAAGCTGAGGACACTCCACAGCGAAGCCACATGTAATAATGTACATGACTGGGCATAAAACTGACCATCAAAGAGTGTGTTGCTTTCTACATATATTTGACCAATACAAAACAAAGTATAAAACTAAAACTACAATGCAATACTTGTGGGAATGAATACAATTACCTTCTAAAACCAAATACGAAAAGAGCTGAATACGAAATACATTTCCCTCTCAACAACAGTGGAAAAACGGGGGATGCTCAACCCCACCGTAACAGAGTGCATATTCTCCAGTTCGGCTTTACCTGGAGAGCAACAGGGTAACTCCTCATATGCAAGCTAAGGCCTACAAAAGTGATGGCAACTTATTTGTCGCGTTGCTGCCCCGTTTTTGTTAAAATGAGTGTATTTTTGTGTGTGTGTGTTTTCGCTGTTTTTTGTGTGTTTTTGCTTTTTCATCGTTTTTTTTCCTCATTTGTCACTTCTTTGTTGCTCTTTAGTCACTGTTTTGTCATTTTTGTTGTCATCTATTTGTTGCGTTTTCATCCTCGTTTTTGACGCTATTTTGATGATTTTTTTCCAAGAAGCTTTTAGATTTGTGCTCGGGTTATTTCCTTGAAAAAGTTACTTTTTATTGAAACATGATGTAAAATGGATACAATGATTATAATCGTAGGAATAGGATGTTTGCAAAATACTATTATCTATTTGGAACGCCCATGATATTGCCCTCACATATTCAACATAAGTAACGAGTTACAACAATATACTTGATACTAATATACTTTTTTCAGTAACTAAAGAATAAAACATATTACTGAAACAAAATATGGGAATATATTAGTCATCCCCTCCTGGAACCGTCACCTTAACGTGGTGGAGGGGTTTGAGCGCCCGAATGATCCTGGGAGCTCTGTTGTCGGGGGCTTCGTGCCTCTGGTCGGGTCTCCCATGGCAAACAGGTCCTAGGTGACGGGTCAGACAAAGAGCGGTTCAGAAGCCCCTTATGAGAGACCAACAGGCCCGGTTAGAACCATGAGGCCGTCCTTCTGTGGACCCACCACCTGCAGGAGGAGCCATAGGGACTGGTGCTATGGGATTTGGGCAGCTTTAAAGGCACTTGACAAAAAACCACTTGACAAAAACACTTGACAAAAAACCACTTCGTTATCATCATTGCAATATCCTGAGTAAGTTCAAACTGCTCAGTTTTGACAATATAATTCTATACAATAATCTAAGAATTATATTCAAAATCACCAATAATACAGCTCCACCACCACTGAAGAACTTTGTCAGACTTTGTTCTGAGCAAAATACTAGAGCCACTCGGTCCACTGCAAATAAAAACTGTGTAATCCCAAAAAGATCCTCGGCCTTTGCACAATGTGCCTTCTCATTTCGCTCCATTAAACAGTGGAATGAGCTTCCAGACTGTTTGAAACTGTCTGTAGATCTTAATAGTTTTACTCGAAATTTGAAAAAGTATATTTTAGATCATCAATTGTGTCAGCATTGATGAATGTATTGTAAATTGTAGGGATTGTTTATATGTCTTTCTAGAAGTGTACAGAAAACTAATGTATTTTATATAGTGATTTTATTGTAGATTAGATTTATAGATTGTAATGTTTTTTGTACTCACCTGTCCAGGGACTGCAGATGGAAAATAGCTACTTTGCTAAATCTGGTACAAATCATCTCTTCTTTTGTAAAGACTAATGGTTTTGTACACTGTCCCTGTTTCAATAAACAATAAACTAACTAACTAACTAAGCTCCAACGGCTGCCCCCACGACCCGGCAACGGACAAGTGGAAGAAGATGGATATTAGTCATTACAATTCAAGTAACTCAAGCTACAAGTGCACGTAAATGTATGAACAAAAAAAAGCCCTCAAACAGAATGCAGCAACAAATCAGGTTGGACACTTAAGATTTGCAGTTGCGCAAAAATGTAGTCAAAACAAAACACGAGAGAATGGGGATAAAGAAGGAAATTGTTGTTTTGCTAAAAATAACTAAAAAGTAACTCAAAGTAGTGTAACTCAGCTACATTTATGAAACAGTATGTAATACAAACATATGACATTTTTAAAGCTGTAACTACTAATATAAAATATGTAACAATTTTAAAGTAACTTGCCCAACACTGCAGGTATATCACAAGCAACCGATTGAGCCTGATCAAGAGTTTCTCACATTAAAAAAATGTTTCCAGACCTTTAGCGTAAGTTATCTCAAGGGTTCCTTGGCGTACAGCGCTTTGAGGCACCGATGGAGGTCATAGAGTGCTATATAAGTGTGACCATTGTGATCATTTGCCCAGGTCTTCAAATGGCCTTTTGTATTGTAACTGTTTGCGTGCCAGCTAGGATTTTATAAATGCATTGTTGAACAGTATTACGGGGCGATGTGTGGGAGAACTGGGAGGATCAGTCATTGCTGGCATCTTTTCCGTTGCTTATTAGATCTGTGATGTCGAGTGGGTTGACGTTTCTGCGCCATTAACCTGATTGAAGTTCAAAGCATGTCAGGCAGATGCTCTTAATCATCGCGACAACATGTTCATTTGCAGTGCTCCCATAGAACCTCCCTCTACTCTCTAAAGGTTGAGCGTTTTGACATTAAAACTCTCAACAGACATCTCGTAATACTGATGCACCTGAGTGTAGCGCACCGGGTTTGGACTCTGAGATTAAGTAAATTGAAATAGTACAAGCGGCAACTGATCTTTACCCACGAGACCTGGACTGAGGAAGATGTCGGGGTGTAGTCATGCAGCGTATGTGTTTATCCTTCCGATTTGGCTGCAAAGACACGGAGGGCGTTGTCAGGATACAAGACCCGCTGGACGATTCACTAAATAAGATATACTGCGCCCATCGCTGCCGTAGTTTATCCACCCACACAACCGTGCCATTATGAAGCCATCAATGTCTCCGGAGGCGCCATGAGGCCATTCATTGTGAAGACAAATGCGGAAATTGTGCACAGCATGGTTGTTGTTCCCAAGCAGAAGTGGATTCCAGTTATGGAAAATGCCACGCCGGACACATAATGACCGTGGGTATTTATGTACAGCTGACGACTCGATTCGCTTTATCTTTTTCTTCTTCTTTTTTTTTATGTAAGCAATGTTGAAAGCAGTCACTGTATTTTACCTTTTCTTCCACGACTAGAAATTACTCTCCACATAATCTTTAAAGCCACACTCCGGAGCTTTCTTTTGTGTGTGTGTGTGTGTGTGTGTGTTTATACATTCTCAAGTTAATGAAATGCTTGACAGGCTTGAATGCTTTTGAAAATATGACTAATGTGATGTTGTAAGTAAATAATTATCATTTTATTTCAGTGACGCAGCAATTTAATGAAGAAATGTTGGGCAGAAAAGTTATTTTCATGTCGCTGACAGGAAGCGACATAGAGAGAGGTTCCTGCAGCAGTTTGACTCATTTCCCATTGATATAACGAGGTTGGCACGGCAACAGTAAAACATTTTCCACTAAGTGTTCCAAGTGACTTACTGTCAGTGTACAATAAGGAAGTGAAACTATAAACATAAATAAATGGTCATACTAAAGAAAGCTGGGTACATTCCCCCCCGCAAAATCTTAAATGAAATTGTGTTAAAGGAATGGGACACCGTTTGTACATACTAAGATATGTTCTTACCTTAGCTTAGACGAGTGGATGTGTAACTGTCTGATCTTTGTGCTTGCGCTCAGTCATGCAAATGTTGTTAGCATTTAGCCTCTCTCCCAGCTCCAAACTGGGGGGAAGTCAGAAGCTACCAAGCTGTTCCACGTTTTCCCTATTTAAATACAGTTACACAATCCAAGCGGATAAAAAGGGGTACTATATTGTGAGGCGTAATAATACAATATAGTACCCCTTTAAATATCCAGAGGCTGAACAAGCTCATAAAAAAGGCTTCTGGTTCTGGTGGGACTGTGTGTGAGCAATAGACTCATCTAAATGGAATAAAAGACAAAAGGCCTTCGTTTCCGTAGTGTTATTGGTGAACAACACATGTGTCTACCTTGAGCAAGCTCGTCTCTCTGCAGATCTGTCTCATAACAGGCAGCTAAACTTCGCTTGAATGAATGAACACAATTAATAAATCACTGACATTCTAAATTCTGTGTCTTGCTGATCATTGGAATCATGTTTGGCATCGTGACATGTTTCTTTTTACATGTCAGTAAAAGTTTAATTACACAACCTTTAAGTTTCCGAAGTGTGGCTTTAAAATGAAAGGCTTTTTGTTTCCCACTCTTAAGTCATCTTTGGTTCAAGATATACCCGCAGACTGCACATGCATCTGCTGCTAAGAAAGAAAAACATCTCATGAATAAGACCTCTGACATTTCTTTCAAACCACCATTCATGTTACGTTCACGGAGGTGGCAGCAGACTGTTTGCCGCGCAGAGCCACACCAAGGTGAGTGTTTGTACAGTACGGTGTGAATTGATTTGGCATCCCTGGCGGCGCAGTGATGAATTGCTGTAATTTGCCGATGCCTGGTTGCCTAAGTGGAGGAGATACGGTGCACTATTTAAGAGGCAGCAGCTCAGCATTGATCACCATGCAGTGCAGGTAAAGTGCTTACTTCAGATAAAAACCCGCGCTTATCCGTGAATGTTGTCAGTGTCTTGGAAAAAATCCCAATCTTCCCAGTGGGCATATGGAAAGACAGGTTCATGCCAAAGGAGATAAGCCGTGGTGGACGGAATCAATTCCTGCTGTGGGTTAATTGCTTTTCTGTGCACATGTAGCAAGCAGGATTGTTTTTATATCAATTGGCCTTATAGTAAAAAAAAAAACCTACTTTAATTTCCTTTGTCAACATATAAGATTAGCAATCAGATTCACTTCTAAAACTATGTTTAAAGATGGATGTTTTTAAAAATGTATCATTGGAGATTAGGATCATGGTTATGAGATTAGAAGCTGGTGAAGTCCTCATCACCATGCACTAGTCCTAAGAGAAAGAGGTCAAATGCTCAAAATGCATTGTGGGAGATTTATTGTGGCAGTATTATTGGCCAGGTGTGCCTTGCATTACACTGTTAGGGCAGACCCAGAATAGGACACAACTACAAGTTTGTGGACATGCACCTCAAGCTTTAACTACTTGAGGCCTGTACTAGCACTAACTAGGACTTGACTGGGGACATGCGCTGGGATTTTGAGAGTGAGATGTGTCCTTATACAGTATGTTTATTGACAGTTTTAGCCATAGGATGTGGCAACCCAAACTGTGGCGCTCATTGTGCTTTCTGACCAGGTTATTGTCTCAAGAACCTGAACAAAAATTTATTTTTTATTTATGTTTTTGTCATTACATTACAATTACATTACAATTACAGACAAATCTGTATTTTATTGGAACATGTTCATGGATAGGTAATGTTTGTGAAATACAAAAATCTTAAATACCCCATCATTTATTAAGAATGAGATCTGCCGACTCCTCCTGGGCTGTTATTTTAGGTTTCATTATCAGATGTTTTTTATTACACAAACTACAGACCAATAACATTAAATAAGTGCTCTTGCAGTTTCATAGCTATACTCCTGGAGGTATGCATGTTCAGGTAATGCTTAAGATCATCTGCAACTTCTGACTGCATTGATGTTTTTTGGGGAGATTATTTCCTTTATAGGGTGTGCTTGGTGTGAAAGATTTGAGAAGACGCCCTCTAAACATCACAGTTGAGGATAATCAATGGGGAAGCCTCCAAATCTGCCTCCTGTGATGTCTGACATGGCCCCTGTGGATAAAGGCTTGCCTGTTGTTGCAATCAAGAAAAAGGTAATCAACGGAAAATAAAATTCCTAAGAAAACGTATTAATTAAGCGTAACATGGACTAATCTGGCCAATCAAATCTCGAAAAGTTTCTCGATCTGATCACAGCCCACGTTGATTAGATAGAATAGGAAAAGTGGCTGGCCAGGCAAGGTTCTGTATAGTTTTGAGATACATTTTGAATGATGGCCAATTAGTTTCAGGGTCATGTACAGAAACAAATAGACATATATATGCTCTCTCATATAGATTTTTTTTTTTTTTTGGTCAGTTAGTCAATCTTTCTTTCACCTACAGAAATGTGTTGTATGCTGGTGGAAGGGGCCAAGGAGAATATGCTGGCTATGTTCAGAAAAAGAGGTGATGCACTACGCACAACCAAAGAAAAATCCTTTACCATTAAAGCAATTGGCCGACAGTTTTGGTAATAGATAAGAAGTTCTCTATTAAACGTCATGTTTTTACATTTTTCTGCTTCTGTGGAGATTGTATTGAATTTAATCTCAGCGCTGGACGTGCTGAATGTTAAACACTCCTGTTCATGGTAAATGGTAAATGGTTTCAACTTATACAGCGCTTTTCCACCTACATTTAGGCACTCAAAGCGCTTTACAGCAAGGAACCTCTCACTCACTCATACACCAATGTACGCAGACACTGGAGGCAAGGTGGGTGAAGTGTCTTGCCCAAGGACACAACGACAGCGTGCACCTTCAGGAGGCGGGATTCGAACCCCCAACCTTCCGATCATGAGACGACCCGCTCTACCATCTGCGCCACCGTCGCCCCATGTGTTCATGTGTGCCATGCAGCCCCGGGCCATAATAGAGACTTGACTGGAGTCTGGGAGGAGAGTACAGATGTGCTATGATCATTTCAAAGCCTTCAGCCACTCGCTACATAATGGATGACACACAAGGAGAAGACCATTGTTCTTCCATCCCATTTAATTTGTAGGTAATTATTCCTTGGGCACCTCAATAAGAAGCAACCTCGGAGAGACTGCTGGATAAGAACAATGCGCGTCCCTGCCACTCAGTCTGAAAGGCACTTTATACTAGACTATTGGGCCACAAAGTTTTATTTTAGTTTTCGTTTTATTTGTTTATTTGAGCAGTTGAAGTTCTGCTCAAAAGGAGTGGGCCAAAGCAAAAGCTTATGAGCGCCCACCCCCGAAATCATTACAATAAAAAATCACAATAGTACAAAGGAACATATTACAAGGAACAAAGTAGCACAGGAACACAGCATGCACACAAACACACAACCTACCCGTTTGTGATTTAACTTTACACATTATCAATGGTACATTTAGCACATAATTTTTTGATTTTCCTCGTTAGCAAAAGAGAACCTGTTACACTTCAAAGCGGCTGTTTTAACACGGACCACACTTACAAAGCACTGTTTGAGATGTTCATATAATTAACACAAATTAAGAGAAACAGAAGCGAAGCTACAGCAACGCTCTCATTTCATGTACGATGTCTGGTAAAAGCAAGTGACAAAAGGCGATCATTACTTAGTTACAGATGGTTATCAATGCCAAACACAGTTAACATTCCCGAAAGTCACTAGTTTTGTGTTAAAAAGAACATTAATATACATATTATCCATGATCTTGCTACTTCCCAGTTGTCATTTCCATCCTTGATATGGTATTGATTAGTGTACATTTTTTTTTTATGTACAGTGAATGATGTAATATGTAAGCCCTGCACAGTGTAGTGCGTTAAAAAGCCAGGGTGTAGAGCGGGCCCATTGAAGCGGGCAGTAGCTCCTCATCAACAAACCCCCACCCAGCTGATTTGGTAGATGATATTCCTATGCTGTGTAGTGCATTAAAAGACAAGGTATACGAGCCCGTTGGGAGGGTCCCTCTCAACCGATTTGTAGCTCGCCCAATCCAGTTCTCTATTTGCGATTTTGAGCAATAGAATGACAACTGTTCAGAGCAACAACACTCTTCTTTAATTAATTGAATGCAAATTAATCCTACTGCTCCCCCTAGAGACAATGCGTTTCTTCTTCGCTGTACATTTCAAAAGTCTTTTGTTTGTATTTATGAACAGGTTGATGTTTGGTCATTGTTTCATCTCCATCTCCAAATTATCCCACAATCATACCCCATTAACTGTCGGGCTAAAACTTTTCAAAGTTGTGCTATGTTTCTGAATCCTAAAGTTCAATTCATCACGTAATTCATAACGGCCAGTACGTTCTTGGAACCTTCTTTGTATTTGGTAACAGTTTGTACCTTGCTTTGTATAACACCTGTGCAGTTTGGAACTCAACAATGTCAAAAATAATGAGTTTGTGTGGTTCAAAAACCCAACTTTATGAATTAATTGAACAGCTCATTTTTGTAGCATTACTATTACAAAGAGCATTGTTGTGAAGAGACATTTTATGGGGTAAAAAGGAGGTGTTTCTAGGAGAGGAAGGGAAGGACATGGGATCCAAGGCTGCCCAGTGAACTGAGAACAACCAAGGATACCAGACTCAGAACCCACACGGAGGGTTAAGCGGGTGGGGTCTAGGGTAGTGGATCCACAGCCGAGGACCTCCCCACTAACCTAGGAGTTTCGGAGTGGAAATGAAGGAGGTGGGAATGAAAGAAAATTTAAAGCGTTTACTCTTGCATTTACTGGCTCTGTATCGCCTCCTGAGGGCAACAAGTCGTACTCTACGAATAAAACATGAGATGGATTGTCCAGGATTTTAGAGGCTTGTTTGGCAACACCCTCCGCATGCAAAGACTGAAGAGGCCAAGAGTCTGATTTTTCCACTAGCTTCAGTGCTATTCTGTGCAGCTTAGTATACTCTGAACTGTCAGGGAGCCATAGCACACAGCCATACCATATCTCACAATGCTTGCAAAAACTGCATTGTAAAATATAGCCCCGATCTCTGCACACACTCCAAACCAATGAAGCCTTCTGATGAAATTCAGTCTTTGGGCCTACTGCATAAGTAGTCTACATGTTCACTCCAGCTCAAGTTGTTGGACACCATCAGGCCTAAGAATATATTGGTTGTTGTTTATGTTTGGATGTTGGAGGATCCTAAAAGTGGTCATATGAGATTTTTATTTAGAGCTAAGTTAGAAATTGCACCCACAGCCTCCCAGCTTTGAGGCTTGGCAGAATTTGTGTTGTGCCCATGGTGAGAGTTATTGGACTTGTTATTCATTTATTGTCAATGGCAACGGGTGGCCGCAGTGCAGCGCCTGCGGACCCATGTCCAGATGTGGAGCCAGGCTGAAGGTCAGAATCACTTGGCTGGAGGATTCACCTATTGTGCTTGTTTTTAGTTGTTGGGGAAACAAGAGTACCCTGAGGGTAGAAAAGCCCGAAAAATTCGGGAATCGCACCCGGGACCTTCTTGCTGTGAGGCAAGAGCGCTAACTGCACAGCCCCCAGTTGGTCCCATGACATCTAAATGTTCAGTGTATATTATATAATGCAGAGAGAGTACGTTTTGCATGTGGAGTGCGTCTGTTTCTGGGGGCTGCTGCCATATCTGCAGCTCTACATGAGGGATGATGATGAAGTAGTAGCGTCTGTGTGCTGTGGAGCCTCCTCAGCACTACCCAGGGTGCACTGGGGCTGACACAGCGGGATATTCTGCTGTCTGTTCCCAGTGTTGCTCTTCTGCAGCTCTGCTCAAACCCTGCAGCCTCCCTCCACTCACACAGTGACTTCTATGCTGCAAAGGCATATCTCATATCAGGTATCTTTAATACCCCTGTGACAAGTGAAGAGGAATTTTATAAAGTGATGAATTTGTGAGAAAGGCACGCATATATTTAAGCAAGAATGCCATGGGTCTGTGTTGGCTTCAAACAGCACCACATACCACATGTACATGGTATATTCAATCTACAATGATTACAATACAGAAGGTACCAGTGTGGTACAGTATACGTCTCTAGTGCTAATAACTGCATCGTGTTTTTTTTCTTTTGGAATTGCATAAGTGTGCTTCTTTTAACTCACCTGTGTTCCTCTTGTGCAAAAAAATAAATGAAAATGTGTCAATCAATTAATACAGAATTAGTAAAAACAAATAATAAATGTTGTATAAAATGGTCTCTCCAGGGTTTGGACAGTGAAAACTACTCTACATTAGGATGAGTGACTCATTGGCAACCAAGCTCCACAGTCTGACAGTTTGATCAGATCCTTGGCGCACATCTGGGATTTTCTCAGAACAATAACCACTTTTTACTTTAGTTTTTCCCTGAAATATTATGGGACGAGTGGTCTGAGGCCACATAAAAGATGCATGTATGCCGCTTTTGGGGAAACGAAACAACTACAGAAAAAAAAAAATACAACATTTGTGTTTACTCTTTCTTCCTCCTCCAAAGTTTAAATGGAATAACAATTGTTTCATGAATACTATTAAAGATGAACAGCTCAATGCCACAGGTGGATGCTATCGGCTGGATTATGCGAAAAATATTAATGTATTTTTCATGAATCCCATTTGTTTTGTTTTGATTGTTATGTAGAATATTATAACTTAACAAAGGACTTCCTTCAATGCCTTAAAATTCAAGGGAAAGTCATGTTAAATAGGATTAAAAGATAATAGCAGCTTTTCTAAATATAAGAATAAAGCCCCTTTTCTCAGCCTAATACCTGCTTTAGACACATTTGCAGACTAATGACTAATGCAGAGTTAACAAGCCTAATTTATAACAGGCTTGTAAGTTTTTGTCTTGTACCTCTTTTCTTTCATCCCTTTAAGTTTTTCACCCTAAAAGAATATCTACATTCTGCATTGTGTACTGTTTGTGAAGCGCACATAGTCGTTTCAACATAGTCCAATAAAAGATTGCGCTCCTCTTCCTGCCTTAGTGCCTTGCATCCCTCAGTGGCTGTATTCTAATGTGACGCCTTCAGGGGCACAGGTTGCGGTTTGATGCTGCAGATTCAGCTGCTGTCACAGTCAGTTCCTCGTCCCGTTCCTGTGTATTGACAGCAGATGGCCTGGAGGGGAAGGTACTGCAAGGCCAATCACCTCCATGCATAACAATGGATATCAAACAGAAGACAGTTCTGTAACAAAATAAGATAAGATAACTAATAAGAACAATTTTATTGCACGTAACAAGCTTGACAATCTTTTTAAAGGAACAGGCCACCGTTTTTCCACACTGAGATTTGTTCTTACCTGAGCTCTATGGGGCCAAACGGGGTGACGTTAGAAGCGACCAAGTGCTCATAAGGTGTTATTACGCCTTATAATATAGTATCCCTTTTTATCTGCTTAGAAAAACGTCAGAATTTTGTGTAACTATATTTGGATCGTGTAACTACTCACGTAACCGTATTTAAATAAGGAAAACGTGGAAGAGCTTGGTCGTTTCTAACTTCCCCCTCGTTTGGCCCCATAGAGGAGAGGATGAGAGGCTAAATGCTAACAGCATCTTTGGTCTTTTTGCGCGCGCATAAAGACCAGACAGGTACGCATCAACTCGTCTAAGCTCAGGTAAGAACATATCTAACTAGGGTTAGGGTTAGTTAACCCTAATCAGGATATACAGTGCCTCTCGAAAGTACTAATACACCTTGAACTTTTGCACAACCCTAAACATAAAGATTTTTTTACTGAAAGTTCACACACAAGTAACAGAAAACTGTGAAGTGAAAGCAAAATGATACATGATTCTGTTATTTAAAAAAAAATACAAAACCAAAAGGTCGGGCGTGCACAAGTATTCATACAGCATGACTTAATACTTTGTGGAACCCCCTTTTGCTGCAATAACAGCAGCAAGTCTTTTGGGGTTTGACTCTACAAGGTTTGCACATCTTGAGACATTTTAGCCCATTCCTCTTTACAAAACAACAGCAGTTTTCAGGTCTTTCCACAGATTTTCAATAGGATTTAGGACAGGACTTTGACTGGGCCATTCTAACACATTAATATGTTTGTTTTTAAACCATTCCATTGTAGATTTAGCTTTGTGTTTAGGGTCATTGTCCTGCTGGAAGGTGAATCTCCGCCCCAGCCTCAATTCTCTTGCTGACTCCGGCAGGTTTTCCTCTAAAATGTCCCTGTATTTGGCTCCATCCATATTCCCAACTATTCTTACCATTTTCTCAGTCCCCGCTGAGGAAAAGCAGCCCCATAGCATGATGCTCCCCCGACCATATCTGACACTGGGGATGGTGCACTCAGGACGATGAGCAGTGTTAGGTTTGTGCCAAACATAACGTTTTGCATTTGGGCTACTCGCGAGCACGGAATGCGGTCCACAGACTCGGCGCTCAATCCGGCCAGAACACGGAGCATGGCCTCACTCAGACCCAGGTGAGTCCTGGTGTACCAGTACACGGCAGCGGGCCTGAGGCGGGGAAGCCATCCACACAAAGTTTGTGCAGCAGCGGTATTTTGTTAAAAAAAACAACAACAACAAAACAAAAAAAACACCATGAGCGTCTCTGTGGCTGCAGTCCAGGTTCTAGTGTCTCTGGTCCGGTGCTGAGCCTCTGCGCTCGGCCCGTGGCGTGGAGGAGCGTGTCGATGCAGCTCAACATTGAATCAAGTCTGTTTAATGTTTATGTTTAAATCACTAATGAGGATTATATGCGATGTGGCAATGCGATTATGCTGTTAAAAACTGTTTTCCTGCGCTGTTTAGTGTTTAGTTAAAATTGGTGTATCATGTACACCACCTTCTGACTTGGTGTAGGACTCAGATTGATAAATGCCAAAACAGGCGGTGATTTTTCGTACACCCCACATACGCTCTGATTTCACCGTATGCAAGTTTGATAAATGAGGGCCACTGAGAGTAGATTACGTATGGTAGACTCTATTTAATGGTTAGGACAAAGTGTGAACATTCTGCAGTCATTAGGAATGTTATAAAGGCAATTTAATGCACTCAGAAAATGCTGTATGAATACTTGTGCACGCCCCACTTTTCACTTTTCTATTTTTTGTAAAATAACAGAATCATGTATAATTTTGCTTTCACTTCACAGTTGTCTGTTACTTGTGTGTGAACGTTGAGTAAAAAAATCCAAATAAAATCTTTTACGTTTATGGTTGTAAACATGACAAAATGTGCAAAGATTCAAGGTGTATTAGTACTTTCGAGAGGCACTGTAATTAGGGTTAAGAACGGCAAATGTAAGTTGTGTTTCCCTCACACAGATCTCTTTTAGAAACTAGAAGGTCTTGGCTTTCAAATTAGGTGTCACCCTGGCATATAGACTGTAAGCTCTCCAGTCAATACGCTTTGAGATTTGGATGTAAATAATTGTCAACCCTAACCATAAGGTGGCAGTTATGTGGTTAAATGTAATGGAATGGATTCATCTTAATCACCCATGTAGATAACGACAAACTTGCATTTATATTTGAAAGAAATTATTCACCACAAGGGCTGCATCAATCTATTTTTACTAGATACAATGAACGTGTTGCTTCCTCTCATATACAGCTTTAGTCTGCTCCATATTTGCTGCTATATTTGGTCTGATACAGAGCAGAAGTAGAGAGGCTCTTCCGATCACGCTCCAGTCTACGGGAAAGCGCAACACGCCAATGTGCTTTGCATCCAAACAGGCCATGTCATATTTTCCTCCGCGGAGAGGCACGAGCCAGCACTTGGCTTGCACACCGGACTATGGGCCATCTGCCGCTTTGTGCATGAATTCCCTGTGTTTTTTATGGGAGTCTGGCTAATCAAATCATCAAGTTTCCACTACTGCTTATCTCCACATGCCTGCTTCCTACTCCCCGGCATAGCTGTATATCCTCTTACGTTCCATTAATCATAGTCAGGGCTGGAGTTGGCAACAATGAGACCTCTCTATATGCATTAACAAGCAGGGAACGCAATCATATATAAGTATGTAAAAGCAGGCAAAGTGACCCAATTGAAATCCCCATAGTGCTTTGGGGCTTTCATTGCTCCTGTATAGAAACGCTTGATTGCCAATGGCAGAGTGGAAGAGTATGCAAAGAGAAATGCTGGAGAATTAGGAGATTAAAAGAGCGGCAGGATTAGGGTGCAGGTTTTAATAATGGAAATGGGAAAGCCGTGAACACATTGTCTGACTATGGGTCTGCTGGCTGTCTCCCTGCAGAGCTGTGTCTCCAGCTGATTGGAGCCTCAGCCTAATGGCAGAACGGGCTTTGCTTCCCATTAAATAACAAATAGCACTTTTGTTTAACAGATGTATGGAAGCAGGATCTTGGGACGCCAGCAGACGCACATCGAGAGAATCCAGGAGTGTTCATACAGTAAATGGATGGGGCTGGCAACGTCTGGCCCGGGGGCCAAATCCAGCCCTCAATCATAGAGTCTCTGTGAGAAATACTGTCTATTACTTTAACATAGAAAATAGCCAAATAGAACACCCGATTAGGCCATATGCAACACTTGCATTTATTGAAAGTTGTGCTTTACTTTGGGTTCAAATTTGCAGGTTCCGCCTTTGGTCTTATTACAAATTAAGAAAATCCTCCCTCCACCAAGTAAATCATGGCATGAACATTCCCACTCATTATGGCCCTCGTCCCAGTGTGTTGTCATGTGATGGTGAGCAACATGAGTGCAAATAACAGGTCTGAAAAGATGAATGGTTTATGGGATAAATTATGCAAACTAATATTTAGGAAGGTCCTGCAACTACAAAGTTCCTCCAATCTACCCCAAGCTCATAACCAGAAAACACTTTGCTTACCTCCAATCTGTAGAACACCTCATTCGCCTTTCGAAGAACACCAGCAGGCAAAAAACTACCAGGTGAGTGCAGTTGACTGGATTAAAAAGAGATTATCTGAGGTATTAATTTCTGTTTTTGCATTGACATTTTATTTGTATCCATAAATTTGAATTCCAAAATTATATAAATGTTATAATTATTAAATCAATTTTCCCTGTATGCACTTTGCAGTGTACGGCACGACATAATCTGCTTTAAGTTATATTTCATTCTCTAATTTATGACGTCTTTTTGGGGATTGTTCTAATTATAATCTCAAAATGCACCTTTTGTCAGGTTAAGATGCATTGCCGTGAGGTCTTAAAGTTTTCAAAGGAGGTCAAAAGTATTAAAAAGCTGTACAGTCGTACTATCTCTGTCATAGCCTTGACTGTGGTGCTCAGAGGTTTTGCTTGTGCATCAGTATGACTCTTAGACGGTATTTATCCCTTTTCTGTGGAAGCATAAACAGATTTGAATGGTAGGACTAGCGCAATGTCTTGAGTCTCCGGGTCCTGTACCGATGGTAAATAAACTTCTCCTGTATAAGACATCCTGACTGCTGCCTGTTCTTCATCAATCCTCTGGAACACCATTGTTAATTCTCTAACAGATATTGTTTAAATGTAAGACTCAGTACAGCTGGTTTGAGCAGAGCGGGCATTGCCCATGGGATGTAACTAATGATTGTAACTTTTCGAAACTGGACATATGAGGTCGTGGTGTGGTGGGCGTGGTTTGTGCTCGGGCGTGTTGCCTTTGAATGTTGGACACATTTTTGTATGTTTTGACTCCCAGCAAATAATTTTTTTCACGGATACTTTTTCTACTACTACTACTACCACTACTACTACTACTACTACTACTAATAATAATAATAATAATAATAATAATAATAATAATACATTAGTATTAGTAGTAGATAAAAAAAGCACAAAAAAGCACAAAAAGGCTTATTTACCTTATTTTACTGTGTTCATATCAAACTCAATTACTTCCTCTTTTAAGGTTATTTGAAAAAAGTGAAACGTTTAGAAAAGCTTTTAGCCTTGAATTTTGTTCTACACCTCTAACTGAATATCCGTTTTAATAACTTCACATTCCTGTGGGCTTTCAGCACACAAAAAGGACGTTCTTTCAATCAGACACAAGGCGATGTCTCGCTGCATGACCTTTATCACAGAGGCACTAAATAAAATCTGTATGTCTTAAACTCACCAGACAAAGCCATGTGGCTCTGCCTCTATAAACACCCATTATTACATTCATCTGCAAATTAAGATAATGTACAAAGTTTGGTGATGATTGTACAAATAAGTTTACTGAACACAAAGAACAAATAACTGAAAAGTTGGAAAGTCACTGGTTTGAATGATAATACTGCATCAGTAAGTCAGAGAAACACTATGAATGAATGAATCATTATGAGTCATTACAATACAACAATAGTGTAGATCAGGTGTTCGGATTTTGGACTTTGTAGCTCATTTAAGTTTTTACTTGTGAGTGGTGTCAATAAAATAGGTAAACCGATCCAGGTTGCTAAAGATACGTACAATCTGCTTAGTGACAAAGCACTTTCAGGTGAGACGTGAAATGTCCCTAATAATACAACCCCCAGTAAACAACAGATGATGTTTGTCAAAGAGTAATGCATAACTTCACCTATTTTTTACATTTAAATTAATCAGTTAACATTTCTGGATTTTTATCTGGATAAAATAAAGCTTACATATTTGCTAAAAGCGTGAAAGTGCTTTGAACAACTGTATTCTTAGTGAAACCTGCTGACTTACATAAGCACACTAATGATTATTTGTAGCGATTGACTGCCAACTGTGCACCACCAGCTCAAGCACAGTAATTAGACCTCATTCTTGTATCTGTCCTTAAGCCGTGATTCATTCGTACATGCCAAACACAGCGTTGTTCACACCAACTTTATCTCCACGTCCTCTTTACAGCCCAAAATACCCCCTATCTCTCCTCAGCGCTGTGCTACAAGGATCATTTTCAGCCTGGCTTTAATTGTCAAAAGCTCTCCACAGCTCACTATACTGAAGATAACTCAGTGCCCCACAGAAATGAGATGGTAATGTATGACTGGCCATTTGGAATAAATCTCTGAGGTTCTCTCTCATGCAAATGCTGGTTGTCGTGCGTCAGCAGAAAAGTGGGCAAACGAACCCACACGAGGGGAAAGGATCTTTGTGACAAAGTTTTCTTAACTCTGTGCTCTTGCCCGAGGCCAAACACATAGCGAAACAAAACAATGTCAGCAGAAACCTTATCACATTGTCTGTGTACAATCTGTTTACATTCGTGATCCTTGTTAATGTTTGGTGGGTTTAACCGAGGGTGATGTGAGTTTCTTTATCTTTCAACTTTGACAAATTATTGCCCTCCATTCAAGTCTTGCTAAGCCTACCTCCACCTGCTAGTCTCTTTTAACAGCCTTTGATAGCGCTCCTGTACAGTATAGCAGCTACTCAAATACAAGAAAAATTAATATTTATCACCTTAATTAATCGTTTATTGATTAGTAGCATTTTTATATGTAAATGTTTCTGTATACAAAAGGGCATGTCTTGAAGAAGCCGGATGTTTAGTGGTTGCGGTGGCCATGTACTACATGCAACACTATTTTAGCCTCAGAGTAATGGCTTTCTGTCCTGCCTCTGACAATTTGCAAATAACTCTCCTTCAGAGATGCGTAGAAGAGCCAAAATGTTTACTCAAGTAAGAGTAACGTTACTTTGAAATAAGTAAGAGTACAAATACTGCATTATAATTTTACTCAAGTAGAAGTAAAAGTACAGCTTGATAAAACTACTCGAAGAAGTACAATTTCTTTCAAAGGTAACTCAGTAAATGTAACTGAGTACTACCCGCCTCTGCTCTCCTCGCTTTTCAACCCCTCTCGCCCTGCGCTGTGACTGTGTAGTGACGGTTATGTCTTGAGATTGAGAGTGGCCTGTGGATGAAGACTCTGAAAGGAGAGGTCCTGCCCTGTTGTAGATAATAGATGCAAGTTCTCACCTCAGAAGTGTGATGTGAGACAAGAGGACGGACATGTGTGACTCTGACCCTCACACCAGCCTCGAGAACAAGTTGTTCAGATCAATTATGTAGGTTATAGTTATCAATGTGCACGTGTGAAAAGTAAAGAGCAGAAACTTTGTAGAACTGTAGCAGAGGTTTCCTCATTGTGGCACTTGCCCACTAAGCGCTGCCACTAAAGTCAAAATCTTATTTCTGCCTTTTAATCATTACGACAAAGTTCATGTTAAACTGTCACTTGCCGTCCCCCCGATCCGGGATTTAAGGTTTTGTTTAGGGTCAGGGATTAGGGTTATCATTAGGAATGTGATGCGAGTTGTGTATCACTCACACAGATCTTACTCATATTTTGTAGAAACTAGAAAGTCTTGGCTTTTAAATGAGGAATCACACTGGCATATTGGCTGTAAGCTCTCCTGTCAATACGCTTTGAGATTTGGATATGCATAATTGCTAACCCTAACTCTAAAGTGGCAGGTAACAGCTTATTTGTCTTGTTAAGTGGCCGTGTTATCCTGTCCCATGCCCTACCAATTTGTTTATGTGCCAAACAAATACAAATAAAAATGTGCTCTATTATACCTTGTATTGTATGTGTGTTTCTTTTCTCATACATATAAAATAATGAAAATAAATGTTCAAACCATGTTGAAAATAAAGTGTAGTTCATGCTCCAGCTCAGCCCAGTAGCTCTAAGACTCAGGTTTGATCTTGTACACCCACATTAGTGTGTGTTTCTGTCAGCCTCACTCCGCCTGGACTGCTTTACCTCTTCATTTCAAAGCATAAGCATTCCCTTTGTTGCATAGCTGAACCGATCCACTTCACAGGGCCTAACCCTCACAGTGCATCCATAATGAGTCAAAAGGCCAAGTCCTGAACTGTGACAAAGCCTTAAAGAGAATTAAGAAGTTTAGTCCCACGACTTTGCATAAAGGAATCCAGAACTTATTGTGAGACTGTATATTTTGTTCAATAACAACCCAATGTTTACAGTAACCGGTCGCATGAATTTCACAGGTGGAACAGAGGGCCAAGATTCACTTTATTGTTGTGGCAGCATTTAACACATCCTTCAGTGCAGCCGGGGCAACAGGTCAGACACGGGGACCCATCCCCAAATGTTGAGCCAGGTTTATGGTCAGAATCAGCAGGAGGATTAACTATCTGTGCATGTTTTTGCAAGTTGATGAGTAAAAATTGTCACATTTCTATAAAGCCTTTCCACCTTCTTTAGGCGATTGAAGCGCGTTACATCAAGGAACCACTCACCCACTGAGTTGATGGGGGAAGAATCTCACACAGACACAGGGAGATTGTGTAGCTTAAACTCACAAACTGAACCTTGGACTTTCTTGCTGTTTTGATTATTAAAATTATATACATTTAGTAAAAGTCATCTTGCACAAACATTTTGGTAAAAACTAGTGTTATATAGTATCTTTTAACTGCCATATTGTTGACATAGTAAATCATTTATTGCTGCCATTCCCAAAGTTCAGACCATCGCTGCCCCTTATCGATCCGACGTTCCTAAGGGTAATGGGGCCCCCAATTTTTGAACCATTTTTGGATTTATCACATATTATCTCAAATTGTGAGCCACGTGTTCCCGGCTTTATTTAATAACTCATGAAAAATATCACAAAATTGGACTGTGGTGTAAATCCTGACTCAGACACAGTGCTCCTTCCCCGGCAGCTTTGCCAATATCTGTCGCAGTCAGTGCCAATGCTGAAAGATGAGAGATACAGCCAAAGCAGCTGATGAAGCAGTCCACTAATGAGTTGCAAAGTACAATCATTCCATGGATTTTACATCTAGCACGAGCCAGTTGGACCTCAGCCTGTTGGTGTTGATGTTTTCGCGACACAGACATTGTTGCACAAGACAGCAAGGCTGAGATTGCAAGAGGACTAGCCTGCTGTTTAGAGGCACTGTCAGTCAGTGACAAATCCTAATCTGCTGTTAATCCACAACTTGGAGCAAGAGGATATCTTTCAGCTCCTTGCGGTAAGCATCAGTGATAAAACTGTACCATTTGTCAGATGTTAAACCAGATAAAACGGCCCTGTCAGCCAACACACAGATGAATGCCTAAACCTTAACTTAACATGCCAAAGCAGTCCTTAGCCACAGCATAAGCAGAGCCAGTGCAATGGGCTGCTGAGTTTTAGACACAGTTATTTACACAAGCAGCCAAACATCACGCTGTCCTTTTAAACTGTTGCCCTCGGAAATTACGCCCAGTAAGCAGCAAACATTAGCGGGACTCTGCATCAAGGTAGGAGTTGTCAGCAGAGGCAGACTTCAATTGGAACCCCAGAATAAATAATGAAAAAATGTTTCTAAAGGGCTTGTTTGGCATGAGAGTATTGACTACATTTTGGCACTTAAACTGGATTGGCTTAGAGGTAGATATTTTTTTACCGCAAGAACAGAACAACTTTAAAAAGCGTGTCTGCGTATGGTTTCTCTTCTGGAATTTACAAATACATTTTTAGATATAAATGAAGATTGTTCTTGTCCAGTGTGGCCTGAAACAGAAGATATTTCGACCTCAGAGCAGCAGATCCTTAAACATAATTTCAGCAACTACTCGCATATTCTACTTTTGAAGTATGCGAACAGCCCCAATAACATTAACATAATGCAGTGGTTCTCAAACTTTTCAAATCAAGAACCACCTAAAAATATTTGACTTTCGTGTACAACTACAGTAGGTCTAAGCCAAATCAATTACAGAACTATCGCAAGGTTATATCAGACCTAAGCCAGGCATGACTTGTAACTAAACCATTATAGGTCATAAGAAAGACTATACCCCAAAAGACAACACAAAAACTTGGACAAAAGTGGCTCTATATTAAACAAAGACTACAATAGAAATGAATAGGAGCTTGAGTACCGTGTGCACGTACAGGAGGCTAACACAGTTTTAGGCCTTTTCCACCAGCACAGTTCAGTACGCAGCTCCTCTGTCGTCAACTTGTAGTGTTTGTTGTGATTAAAACTGATCACTCACTAAAGTGAATCTGGTATTTTAAGATTTTAAGATTGGGTGAGCCAGATCACTGTTATCTGCTTAAATGAATGAAAACGTTGCGGTGGACAGGTAAAACTCTGAAGCCCACATATAGGTTAAGGGGCTTTATGTGTCATTGTACAACAACTATACAACGAAATTTGTCCTCTGCCTTTGACCCATCCTTCGACACCACTGGGACGACCCGTTAGGAATAGTGGGCAGTACCGCGCCCGGGGACCCATCTCCGGGCTTGGGGCAAAGCCGGTGACTCCACACAGAAAGGCCCCGCCCAGGTGGGAATCGAGCCCGGGACCTTCTAGCTGTGAAGCGCGAGCGCTAACATGACATGTGAACCACGGAGTGATTGCAAGTAGGTCATTCATTAACAGCACATGATTTCATTGGCATCTGAAAGCCACAGAGGGAGGAAGTCTGACCTCTTCAATTAGCATTTAAATTGATTTAGCTTACAGTAGGTTTTACTGTGCAGAAATTCTGGTTCATTGTTTCAGATCAAACAGGACAAAATGTGCATAGCCTATAATGTATACAATGCATTATTTAGAACAATTCATGAATTCTACGCTTGACATTCACAAACCTATATCTCTTTCTCGAGGAAACACTTTTTAAATTTCTGACAGGATCCGGATGATCCATCTCTGCAGTAAGACACTATAAATGCAAGCATGGGGCAATTTGTGACAAGGTGACTTAAAGGTAAATGGCGTGAATCATTTTTCATTGGGCCGTGCGCTCATATGGGCTGTCCCATAATGAGTGAGGGACGTGGCGCACGCACCTGGCGATTCATTATTGCGTCCCAGTGAGTGGCTTTATGCAGTGAAGATAAGGGAACAAACGGCAGTGCGTGGGGGTTCGTGTCGTCATTATTGTGATTACTGTTCACATTCCGCAGTCAGTAATTACCCACTCGGTTTCCTTGTTCACCGCTGTCTCTCTCTCTGAATTCTCCCCATTGCTGCAACGAGATAATCAAACTGTGCAGCCTCTGAGTCTCGAGTGAGAGGAAAGCCTTTGAAGGGATGTGCTGCATAATATTTCAGATATTTTATAACATTAGCAGCAGAGACTGTGACTTTTTCTTTTTTCATTTCAACTTTTATTTCAACAAGGTCAAACACATTTTCCAGATGCTTGATTGGAGGACATGGTACATAGAGCAGGGTAGTCTTAGCCAATACAATATGTGATATCAAAGCAATGTCCTTTGAATAAGTAGAATGTGAATTATTGACAATACACCAGTTAGACGTTATACCATGACCACCTGCCTATTATGGGTAACGAGAATTTTAAGAGTTGTGTGACAGCCTGCACAAAATGTGGCTCAATATGCTTGAACTATTCTTGGTAAACAAACCCCTACAGGCCGACAACCCTGAGCGCTGCATCTTCCATCATAAAAGCTCAAAAACACGATTGTCGAACCAATTAATTAAGGGCAAACAGTTTGCATGGTGCCCTTCCAATTACAACACAATGAAGTGTTAACTCTGTGGTCAAAATATCAAGTCTGATTGGTGTCCATTTTATGCCGCATTAACTTCAGTTTCTCTAAGGGGGTGTTCGGGTTAATCTCGTGTGGAAAAGATTACCTCAACCTAAGCACTACATCACTTCCCATGCATATGCTATACTTTAACTGTCAAGCACTTTGCAAAGCACCTTGCAAAGCACCTTGCAAAGCCCCGGAAAGCGTTTCTCTATTGGTTCTACGCATTGTACTTTTTGAGCAAGTCACTCTGCCAGTGCCGCTTACGATCTGGAAATTTTTTGGGCAGCTGGATCTTTTTGAAGTCTTCTATGCATTTCTTCAAATCCTCATCCATCAACTTTCTCTCTTCTTCGTCCTCGTTCAATCCCGACGGGGGGCCACCTCCGTTCTCCCTCACCGCGGTCCGGGGCAGTGTCTTTAGATGTAGTGTGTTGGGACGCTGAGGGCTGTCAACTATAATAGACCTTTTGGTGGGAGATGCACTGGACATTGAGAGGGGTTTGGCAGGCAGAGGCGGTGGCGGGTTCGGCGGTAGCTCTATGGGTAGCTCTTGTGGTTGATGCAGGGGCGAGTCCAGGGGCAAGTCTTGGGGTGACTCTTGGGGCAGATCAGGGGGCGACGATGGGAGCTCTTGGGGCAGATCAGGGGGCGACAGTGGCACATGCTCTGGCTGGGGTGGTGGAGGAAGGAGAGGCGGTGTAGGGGGCAGGGGGGAGTCAAGGGACAGTGGGTGGTGCAGGTCGGACAAGGTGCTACTGCTGCTGTTCTCTGGCAGACTCAGTGTCCGAACGCTGGCAGGCTCCTTCTTGGCGGGTTCAGCGGGAGGGGCGGAGGACTGGGAGGTCACCATCTGGGGAAGAGGTGCCAGGTCGGTGGGCGTCTCTTCGGAGAGCAGCGATGAACCACCTGGGGGAGACACAAACGGAGATGAAACTTCAAACCTTTAATAGAGGAAAGACTATTGTCAATAATAAGAAAAGGTGTGAAAAGTCAAGTGTAAGTCAAGAAAGCATTTTACCATTACACACAAAAAAGGTTTTGATGGTTGTAAAATTGATCTGGTAAGATAAATACATTTTATTCTTCCCCTGACTGAACACCAAATCATTAATAATCAAATAGCTGATGGTTTAACACTCTTGCTTTCAAAACAAATAGCCATACAACGCTAGATGCAGTAAATTCTGCTTGCTTCCGTGTCGCGATGTCCCAAAAGACGCAAGGATGGTATGTTATAAGCTCTGTAAATTAAATTATTTGGCCACAGGTGTCAGCGGTGGTTTGTAGAGGAGCGTTGCAGTTCATTGCATTCAGCTTTATCAAAGTGTGTCAGTGTAGCTGGCCTAAACCCAAGCACCTCAGCTTTGAGCTTTTTTTGTCTGGAGGAGCACAAGAGTAAACACATGCAGGCACTGGTGCATGAGGGAACAGGCATAAATTAACAGAAACACACTCGGCAACTGAGGAAAGGAAATGGAGATAAAAGGAGGTTTGGTGAATTAATGTTTAACATTTCCTTTCACCTTTGCTGTGAAATCCTGGAGGAATGCACTGATACAAAAGCTCTTGGCTCAGGCTTGACAAGCCGATTGTCATGGTGTGTTGATTTTTCATCTCATCTCTGAGAGAGAGACCAGAAGTGAAGCACCTGTATGGCACCTGGGTCCTGCTGCACTGCCTATATACAGTAAAAGCCAATCAAGCATTTTCAATAGCTGCCAGTGTCTTTGCAAACAACCAATTTTCAACACCACTGAGCGAGTGATTGGCCTCTTTTCCATCTTTAACTTTCACCTTGTGTGCTTAACCATACAAAAGTCTCCTGTATCACCTGCTTTTTGCATGTTTCATCCATTTAAATGTGCTCAGCTCCACACCAGTAAACCTGGGTTGGACATGAAGATGTGTGTAAAGCAGTAAAATGTGCATCAGAATGCCATTATTTTCAAAAGGGTTATATATTCTCAAACGTCTGTCCCTCCAGGCGCTGGATGTGTTTTCTGTTTTTCTATGCCTTCTGTATAAACGATAAGTAGCATTAGAAAAAACGCTGGGAAGCCGTTGGATGAAATGGTGCAGAGCCGGAGGCTGTGGTGATGCAAGAAACCAGATCTTTTGTTTATTATTCTGGTTCTACAGTATGGGGAAGCTAAACATCCACAAATTACACAAATTTCACAATTACAAAATGTTTCATAGATAAAACTTGTCCAGACAAAAACATCTCAAAGCCACATTGAAGTTAAACTGCACTGCGGCCTAGAAAAGACTGTTTGGTCATACAGTTGAGCCCAGTGTACCGGTGTACCATGTCTCCAGCAGCGCCTCTCACACGTGCACATGGTAACATATAGGAGTGTGTCACAGGGGCCTTTGTTTTCTTGCATCAACGGGGCTCATCATCGTCACGGTAACTCATCTTATATAACGAGAAAAGCTGCTTGTGTCAAACGGAGGCGGCACCGCGTATTCTCCCACTGCCTTCCTTGGCTTTGAGGATACCTGTCAGTGATAAAAGGTAGCAAGTAAGAGTGAACGTGCATGTCTGAGTTTGTGTGTGGGTGTGGCGAGTTTAGAGCAGGCGCATAATGGCACTCAAATGGGCACCTCTGAAAAAGAATAGACGTGAGCAATAATTTGGCATGCCCGGGTATGTTTGTCTCCCATAATGAATACATGTGTTTAAGTGCGGCTCGGACGTGGGTGTACGGGGGCTTAACAGTGTAGGAGGAATAATCCACTGGGGGATGGGCCTTCCTACTATAAGCCTTATGGAGTGAAAAGAGAAGAGCACTCAGAACCCTTTTCCCCAGGCCACTTCTCCAGGGATACAAGCAAAAGCCAAGGCACTTTCTCTCACGTCCTCTCTCGCCACGCTCTCTCTGTGTCCCATCTGTTCACCATGACACAGCCCTCTGTTGCTATCATTACTGCTATTAGCAACACTAATGTGCCAGTGTTGCCAGTGTTTAGCAGCACTTCCCTGTAGCTGTATGTTGCTTATGTTGAGCTATTATTTACAGCAAGTTGACTTCTGCCATCAAGAAGGTACTATATAGTATGGGAATATTACCAAAAGAAAGGGTTATGTACAATAGTTTAGGATAAATGACGTGTGTGTGAATGCATGGAGGTGGTCAGAGGGACCGTTGGCGCAGATGTGTGCAGCGCTTCTGTCACTCTCCCCCAGGGGAAACTGAAGCTACTAATGTAGTTTACCACCACAGAGTAAGGAGTGAATTTAAAATGCTCTCATTTGCGACCATTTGTGACCATGTCTGTGAAAGGCGCTATATAAATAAAGATCATCATCATCATCATGATTTGGGTTATCAGAAATAATTCGTTTTGGTATGAATCCAGTATGCTGCAACAATCCAAGAATTTATTTTCATTTTACATAAGATACCAACTTCATCCACTTTGGCCAAAAGTTGCCAGTGAGATATATCCTAGTGTAAAACATGGCTATTTGTCTGTTCTCAAAAGTGGGTCACGGGTCCATTTTCAATGGGTCGCATACCCACTGAAAGATACGTTTTTCAATATTTATCAACTAAAAAGTAGGAAAATACTTTACTTTGTGAGAGCAGTCAATCAATTATTTTGTATAAACCAATATCACAATAGGAGTTGCGATGTATATATATATATATATATATATATATATATATATATATATATATATATATATATATATATATATATATATATATTTACACACACGCACACGTGCACACACACACACACACTGTGAGAAGTGGGAACCAGATTTTTACATGCACTATATAAAAAGAGACATGCATTTCTTTCTCACTGTCTGACATAACATTTCCTTTTTATAGGTCAATTAGAGTTTTCAGAATTATTTCTATTTGCAAAATGCAATTTTTTTGTTACTTTCTACAAAGACGTTTACATACACTAAAACTACGATATATTTGGGAAAGCCCAGATGATGATGCCATGTCCTTGGACGCATGATCAAGTCTGGTTCATCCTTGGGTGCAATTTCAAGATGCCTGAAGGTGCCACATTCATTGGTTCAAACACTCGTTTATTATACACAAGTATAATACATGTGAAAATGTCCATCCATCATACAGATCAGAAAAAGGTGGGTTTTGTGTCCCAGAGATGAATGTGCTGTGGTTGTAATGACAGTGAATCAAACATAAATGAATAGTACAATGTAAAGCGTCTTTGAGTGTCCAAAAAAGCGCTATATAAAACCGATGCTTTATTATTATATTCATAATCTTCCAAATAATGTTATAATCCTTTGGAGAGGGCAGATAACAACTGTCGTTATTATGGTCCGTTCCAGGCAACTGGTAACTGGTAAATTACAACCTGCCACTTGGAAAAATGCCTTGGAAGCTCAAAGTCGTAATTACAACTTGTAAACTCGGAGACCTCCAGATTATTTAATGGCAGCCCCCAGTGGAGGAGTGCAGCATCAGTGAAGTGAACATCACTTTTGGTCATTGCCTTCACTCAGGGCTGGACTGGCCATCTGGCGTAGAAGGCATTTCCTGGTGGGCCGATGCCCATATTTGAGCCAACCGCCGGCCCTGGTCTGACTGTTATACAAAAAAAAGGTTGTCGTTTTTTATTGACTGCTGCTCCCGCTACTCCATTTTCTGCAAAAACACGAGCACGGGGCGATTCACAACATTATCTATGTGCGGCGGCAGAGCTAGCTTAGAGCGCGGGGCTCATAACCATGGGTTTGTGAGATCATTCCTGATCCACAACAACTGGGAAAAACACAAATCAGCGTCTATGGTATGACTGATTTTATAGAGGGCCGGTCTTGACCCCAAAGTCTGTGACGATTTTTTCTGCCAGTCCAGCCCTGCCTTCAATATAATGTTATTTAGTATGTGTTGAATTATATCTGTGTGGAGAAACATTAATGTAATGTTAGCATCCTATTAGCTAACAGTTGTAGCATTAGCTGTGTACATACGGGTTTATTCAGCTGGAAAGCTCAGAAGTCGTAATTTTCAAGTGGGAAAAATACCAGTTAACAGTTGCCTGGAACAAATGGGTGAAGAAAGCCCTTTTCTTTGGTCCTCATGGCTGGGAGCTGACATTGCTGTAATACCACCCTCTGATGGCCAGGGGTGACTCCAAAAGACACTTTGGAAACAGGATTCTAATGTCCTCGTTTAAACTGCTTTAAAGCCTGGCTACAAAGAGGTTTTTTTATGACAAATGTGGCAACGCTGGGGTAGGTATCATATTGTTAACTACGCTGTTTTTTTTTTGCATATTAAATGTGGAAACCTAAGTCTTTGAATGACAGGCTCTGGAGCTCTTTGGAGGCTTGTAGCCAGTCCAACGGCACCTTGTTCCCCTTTTAAGGAAAAGGCTTCGTAGGAGGAGATCGAGCAGCCGTGTTGATTACACAGACCACTCGGGACCATTACTATGAATGGGGCTGAATGGGATCCGCTGATCTTAGCTCTATGCCTGGAACGCACCATTAGTCCATGGTGGGTGTTAGCAATATTAGCATCGCAAAGCAAACAGGCCATTTTATTACACCTAAAGGGTTAAGAACACAAGCAATGAAAAATGATTGAACTCGTTTTTATTTCCTAGTGAAAGTACATTGCAATGTTGTTTTCCTCAACTCGGCGCTAATGAGGATCGTCCAACTTTTCCAGAGGGAAATCCTTTCCTGTTGAAAGTTTCCATAGTTGGTAATAATAACTGAGTATATTAGCTTTACATTAGCTCTCTGCTAAATACACGCTACTCTCTGACTGCAAGGATATTGCAGTGAACACAACACAAATATTGCTCTATTTTCCACTATTTTCTGAATGCTGTCTGACGCTCTCGTTGCTCTTCTCGTGCACTTGCAGTCTTCCAGGCCGGCAGCTGCATTGATGCTAAAATTTTGCTGTAATGCCGCAAAACACAAACATTAAAGATAATGATGGTAGTACCTCCTAGAGACTGCCGTGTACAACTGCGGAGTCTCCCGGCCATGTCCAGCTGACGGAAGCACAGGTTCATCCACCAGACTGTCAGTTTACCTCTCTTCTCTGCCCTCATCCATCTGCTTCCACTTGCATAAACTCTGCCTCGCGTTCCTCATCCCATCACACATTTTGCCAATGATAGCCTATTAGTTATTAGTACTCAAATATCTTCACCTATATTAAGATGTTCTTCATCTTAAAATTCAACTCGGCCAGTGACAGGTGTGGTGACCTTATAAGAGACAAACGAATCATACCATCTTCACCATGGTTACGGCCCTATGATGAGTGGGAGCCGCACAAATGCATAGTAACGTTTTTCTGAAAGCCCTTTTTGTCCCGAGTGCACGGCGAGCATATGTGTCTTTTGATTCTCCACTTTCCCAAAAAGCTGTACTCTGCGCAATTGCAGCACACCTAATTACCTACTATTCATCTTTTCAATTTAATGGTAGACCAGGCCTCTCTGCCATCTACCGCTACCTTTTCATTCATTGTCTATGCTCCTCTGATTGCAAATAGCCGCTAAATGCATACAGGGAAGTAATCAGACATATTAATGCCTTGTAGTTACTTGCTGTGGCCCTGCACAACCTTATATCACAATCAGCAGAGAGCACTCACGAGTCTCCAGGCAATTACAAATCTGTCAATCTGCATAATGTGGAGGAAATGCGTGACATAAACAGCAGGGGACTCTGGAAGTGGCTGCCAACAAGTAAAGAGTAAAGCGAATGCGGTGTGACTAAAGACAAAAATAGGCTTCAATGAGAGGTTATACTGGGTTGTTTGCAATCATTTGTTTACCAGATGGGCACGATGGACAGTGTAAGCATCATATAAATAGTACTCGTCTAATCTAAAACGCTTTCTAAAATGATATCCTTATTGATCAGATGTCATTGATTGGCCATAAACAAAAGGGAAAAGATCAGAGCTCACTCCAACACAATGCAGTCCTATATTTAACAAATTGCCTGGTGTATTTCTGACCTTGTAATTGTTTCAGCAGTGAACTACACTTGCACATCTGTTAAATAAAAAACACGGGATACTGACTAGATCCTGGGAACACCTCTCTTGCTACTTAGTATTCATCTGTCCAGCTCAAATCTTTTCACCTTTCACCTTGAGAACCAGATGTTCAGTTACTGTGCCTGTGCTGGGGTTTCACTCACATGATTTTTCCTCTCTCTGTTATAGACGCCATTTTGACGGCCTGACGAGTCAAAAGACAGAATTGCGACGTTTTGAAGTGTTATTGTTTCGAATCGGCGACACTGTGGACCGTCCTTTGCCGATCTGAACAGACATTTTTTCACTAATTCCATCCCCAAATCATATCAACCTGTTCGTCCTGCTCTATGGGCTCAGGGACACACCCTCAATAGCTCTGCTGGCGATGCAGAAGAAAACATCACCTAGACCTGACCAAGGACAAAGCTGCCTGAGATTACTGATAAGTAAGGGGGCAGATTAGTGCACAAGTCTCCAGATGGCCCAGGTGAATCCTACTGACTCTACTATTTCCACAGGCCACTAATGCGCATTGGCTGTGAGTCTGGAGTTGCCAATGTAATTCATAATATTAACAATTAACAGCAGCATAGGGCAGTGTCTTTTTCATATTTTAACCATATTGTCAGAATAAAATAGTTCTCACATAAGATTTGCATACTGGACTTAATACATATCACACATTTGACCCATGTTTCACCAGAACATACATTTTTCCTTGGTTTCACTCTTAGTATTGATCCATGGCTACAACGAGACACACAAGAATTTCTCTATTACACCATTAGAGCTCCAAAGTCCTGCAGGCTTCCGGTCACGTGCTGGGATCCAGAAAGAAAAAAATACCACTCATTGTATGCATTGATTTTTTGAAAAAAGAAAACATACGCCTTATAATCAGCTACGTGCTAAGTACTGACCATCATGCAGATATTTTACAATAAAGAAAACACTGAATACTTTAAAATGTGGCAAAATGATTTCATTACTTTTCAGTTCAGAACGTTTTACACAATCCTTCAATTTGTGTTTTATGTCCACGAGTTAGCTCATAGCTGATTAGCCTCCGTCGTACTTTTAAACTCTTAATATTTGAAATTTTTTAAAAATGTTTGCTAAATATGAATGGGATTTTTCACTTCCAGACCCCGACATGTAACTAGAAGTGGGTGGGACTGTTGAGCTCTATTCAAGAATACAAAGAAACGTTCCTATTTTTGGTCACTAATGTTATGTAAAACATAAACATAACATCCTTCATAGAATTAATAACATACACTGTTGCCTTTCTCTGGTCCCGAATTGAAAGCCTGAAAGAAAATAATAAAGAACCAACACAAGTTTCCCAGACTTCCAGACACTTTCAGCAAAGTTTTGATCTTGCGTGAAAGAGTCCCACTGGTGTTTCAGTGGCAATATGTTTTGTGACAGCTACTTCTGAGCGTGTGAGTGTTTATAAGAAATGGGAGAAGGGGCATCCAAGCATGTGCCCAGTGCTGGAGGAGAGAGCGGTGCAGTGAAGGTACACATCTGGCTCAATGCCTAGCTCCACTAAAAATAACCCGTCACACAATGAGATGAAGATGCCCCGAGCCAGCGTTACTGTGCTGTGAATGCGCGGAGGTTCAGATGGCTGCATCGACAGAGCGTCAAGGACAAGCTCAAGCGTAAGGCACTCTGGTATTTTGTCCATGCAAATGTGAGAGAGAAAGAATTGGCCATGGTTATTGCATGTAGTGATGCCAAGCATAAAATTGATTGTACAACATTATGAACTAAATATTAAGGCTAATTTTTAGTTGTACTGAAGTGGAGGAGTAATGTGAAGTGTGATTTAAAGTCTTATTGGAAAGATCTTATTTGATTTTTTAAGTTGATTTGCATTGGGTGAAGTGTGTTCAGCCAATTACATTCAGAACTTCACAGCAACAACTCATTAGATGTGTCTTGCAAATCCTCTCTTAGCAACACCTCCCTGTGTGCATATATTTGTGCACTTAGAGACGTCCCAGCCTGCTCAGCATAATCACAATGAGACAGCGAGAAAGCCCGTGTATACGCTCTTATGCCAAAACCTGTGGCATAGAACTCCAAACAATAAACCTCAAAACAAAATGACACAAGATCACTCCCAAACCTACTCACTTATTTTAGTGACAGCAAAAATACAGAGAGAAGCTATTACAGTGCGCAGGGGAACTCAATGAACACAACAGCAGCAGACGTCACTCTGTATAAAAAGCATGGGACAATGACTCATAGAGGCGCACTGGGTTGCCGCTCCAGCGAATGCCCGTTCTTTCACTCAGTATGGAAAAGAAATACCTCGGATCCTAGTCAGTTTGAAGTGAAATGGTTTTTATCAATGTGAGGTGTTACATAAACGTTGTCCATAATTATGAGAATAGTTCGTAATTCTTCTTATCATGGGAGTCAACTTCTATCAAATCTTTTTTATTTTGTTGATGTGAAAAAAGGGCTCATAATTGTCATAGTCCTGGCTGTGCTAAATAAATTAATAAATGAATCAATATGGCTACAATAACATGACTTAGCCTATATACGTATACATAGGCCATGACATGGCTTCAGGTGTCACTTTTCTCAAGCTACTTTCACATAGGGCTGGAATTTATGAATCCACAATTAAAATGCACTTTCTAAAATTGATCAGCTTATTTGTAAAGAAATGTTTCAAGTGGCATGCCTTTTGACGGTGGGGGTTGAGAGACAACTACAAATATGGTAACAAACTTCCTTTCATAGACACTTGGATCAACATTATCTTCTTGCTATTTCATAATTTTTTACATACCCAGCTAAATTCAATCCAGCAATACCACCTCACTTGTGTCATTGCCCATATATGGCAATACCTCTAGTCTCCTCTCTGCTTTACTCTCTCACTGTTTATATAAATGCCATCACAGTGGAATGGCGCCTGACCCCAGCTCTTCTCAGGTGAAGTCAGACTTCTGTGTGAACATTCTTCCCATTAAGTGCAAGTAAAGTTCTCCTCTGGACACTCTGTTCTGGAGAGTTTTACGAGATAAGATGAAACACAAAGTCCCACTGCCGTACTTAAAAACTTTCAACTCTCTTTTATCGTTTTTCCTCTTTGCCGCCATCCTCGCCCCATTTTCTGTGGACTCCCTCTCTCTCTTTCTCTTTTTCTTCTCTGACACACAGCACATCTGTTATTTTGCTCTCCTTTGTTCCGTGCTTCTTCTCCTTTCCAAATTAGGGAGGCTGACCTGGCTGTCTGCAGCAGTGGTTCTCAAACTGTGTTATGTGTACCAGAGCATGATATCAAGAGCCATCTGTACTTATTTGATTTTGATTTTCTATTGATTTAGGCTTTAGTAATGTATTCATCTTAGGTGTTTGCTGGTTTACACATAGTTTAAATCCAGTTTAGACATTAATCTATTTGGGTCTGTTTTAGTCCTGATTTGATCGAGCCTCAGTGGTACTAGGAAGGTCAAATATTGTATGAGGCGTTACTTTGCGTGTCCACTGGTCTACGGGAAAGCAGGATCAGTGAAGGAGAGGGGAGCAAACGGACCACGCTATGCTGCTATACACACTATACAGCCAATGTAAAATTGAAAAGGAGCATAATCAAAGCCTAATGACAGTGGTAGCGCAGTGAACAGCGCAATCGGTTTAGGTTTGATTCAATCAATATTAATTTATTTTCTACTATGCCTAAGGTGGGATTCACTGAGGACAATGACCAGGTGGACAAGTCACCGATGATTTACAGTGAGATCCTCCAATGCAGACATTTTTGTGAAAAAAGAGAGAGATTAAATCACAATCCTTTTTGACTGTGCAGCCCAATGGCAAATCATTGGTTGCAAATTATGTATTTGTAGAAAAATGTATTTTAGGGCTGCAGAATAAATTGCAATACAATCACACTTTCTATGGTCAAAATTCTCAAAATGCCATTGCAAAGAATAATATCTTGTCTCCATGGGGAGAAAGTTTAGAACTCTACAACCACCTTCTGAATATATGTAATTGTTGTATCAGTTTAGCAGTTTATGTTTCAGTGTTGTCTCAAGTTTTAATGTTCTGTAAAATGGTGAACTTAACCTGGACTTTAAAACTGAATTCTCACATCTAGTCGCAATTGCAATAAGGCAAGGCAAGGCAAGTTTATTTATACCGCGCATTTCGTATACAAGGCAACTCAATGCGCCCAATACAGAAAAATCACAAAGTTGTGCTGCAAAACTATAATTCTGTCGATAGAAAGTGATTTATTTATTTGTGTTTTATGACTGTCTGATGGTAATAAACAGAGGGCCAATGAAGGCCTTGTTTGTATTGTTTTTTTATGCATTTAAATTCCCTTTTAAATCAATTCATAACATAATTTGTCACCATTGTGAATGAATACCCATATAAGGTATAACACTGCTGCGCCAAAACTCAAACCTGCTTGTCATTTCACATAACACATAACATACTACACTTTCCTGCCACAATCAGTGGGCAGAGAAGGTACTCCACAATCCAAAAGAGCAACTTGTTGGGACACATGGCCACAATTTCACACAAGAGTTAAGGCTTTCCTCATACCGGTGCTAATAGCTGACCTTGGCAGCCCTGGGACAGAGACACTGGAATGCCGTGTTTGTTTGGGCCACTCTCACCCATGACTGCCTCTGTATGCTATCTGCGGCTCTTTGGGGATTCGTCATACAACAACAGGAAGAGCATCAATATTTGTTGAACTTTTATTTCCCAAATTGAAGCAAAGGGTCGGATGATGATCAGCAGAGGATGAACTACACCTGTCTGTATAAAGATAATATTTAGAAATAGAACAGACTTAAGCATACTGCAAAAAACAAAACGCTGTGGATGCATTTTTTAACAACTCTCAAACAGTACATTTATTTAAAGTGAAATATTTGTTGTTTGATTTGTGCTTTGATTTGAACTCCCTCTAGAATAGACAGAGGAGTAGCCTGCAAGCCAGGCCAATTCAGAAGTAGATAGAAATAATTATTTTGGCTTTTTGATTCTCCTCAACTCATTGCACCAATAAATGTGCAATGAGTTTGGCACACTGATGTTCCAGATTCTCTTTCTGACACTGTCTAGGTTTGGGAAACATGTACCTCTGTCCTGTAAAATAATATCACATATAACAATGTTATGATCATGGATATTTTATATTTATAGACTTTATTATCCACATAGGCAATCAAAATAAAGGCAAAACAGAATATGCACTTTTAAGTAAATAACTTTCCATAATGTATATTTACTTCTGAATCCACATAAACTCTGACATCAATTAAATATGTCATTAAACCGATCTTTTTCCTTTATCACAGTAACAAAAGTGAAAGATGAAAGGCAAAGGCAATTCTTCAGTTCATGATTGTGAGTAACTCGACGAGCACATTGTTAACGCATGTCGTTTTTGTGAGCATTGGCAATTTTTCTGGACAACTGTTCAATAACTATAACACAGATGGAGATGTCCCCGGGGTTGGACTATCTGGCTTGATACTGTTTATGCCCAAGGACTTTTCTATAACAAAACCAACTCACAGGAAGATGGAAATAAAGTTATTACTGTTGGTATTGTATTTGTGATTTGTCTTTTAGACAGCACAATGTGGCACAGTTTGTTTCGCACTGATAGCTCTGTTACACACAAAGCCAAACAAATAGAAAGCAAACATGTTTTATTTGACAATTCATTTCATATTTTGGCGATCACTTTAATTTGAGTGTCTATGCCTGTGGAGAGTCTAACATATCGAGTCAGATGTCAACAGCACTTCATCAAACACTAAAATACAACACTGCAAATTTGACACAGTTCAGAATACATTAATCACAAGCTGTCAGATGGTGCTGCCAAGCCTGACACAGTTAGAAAATGAAAATATAGTTTCCGCCATAAGAAACATTAAGTTTTCCATTCCGTCTAGGTCATGGTATCTCTATATTTTGAGTTTGTTTATTCAATGTAAGCGTCTCAGTCTGAGGTGTTTGTTGTGCAGACCGATCCTGAGGTGTTTCAAGCTGACCCATGTGCTAGGGCTGCACAATAACTTGAATGTACAGAACAATTTCAATGGTTTCCATTAGCAAATCGCATACACTGTAATTACTTAAAATCATTTCCCACGCAAACAACAAAATAATCTGTCTCATTTGGGATTTATCATGAAACTTTGCTTCGTTCATATTTCAGTGTTTTCTGAAATGTCAACTGCGTCCGTAATTATTTGAGATGTGCACATTGAATTTTATCTTAAGTCTAAGACATAAACCACAAATCTTATTGCAGTTGGCGTCAGAAAAATTGTACTTCCTTTTATTCCCAAAATTGTGCAGCCCCACCTCATGCACTGCCTTTGATCTGAAACTATTACTCTTGCTACAGTGCTGACAAACACACTGGGTTTTGGCTGGCTACAGTGTGTTCTGGCTATTTATATAGGCGACTTATACAGAACCAATATGTACATATTGTTTACACTTAATCATGAGCTGCGATGATGACACATTTAATTTGGAGAATAGTCATTGAAGAAAATAAAATTTGTTTGAGCAAAGAGGCCCCAGCTGCTCTTCCATCTTGCGTAATTAAAATACTGCACGTCAATACACACTATCTGACATTTTTTCCAGCCCTTTCACTTTCATGTCCACAAGATACAATTATTATCTCCACTCGAAACTTTTTGGTCCTCCGCGCACAGTCTAACATCAAAGCACTTTTATGTGTGTCCATGAGGCTGGCAAAAATTGATTATTATGGCACATCTTACCCATATGAGTATGTGAAGAAAAAAAAGAAGATTTTTCTGGCACACTTCTCTCTTTTGCGATGCAGTTTGTGGCCCTCAAAGCTGATAAGATGTCCAATTATTTGGTAATTTAGTTTAGAAGAACAGGAGGTTAAAGACAGTCTGCTCAAGAAGGCAGGCAAAGTATACATTAGTATAGCATTGCGAGCCCTTTCAAACATGTGTTGTAATAGTCTTGTCAACACAATGGACTCCTTTATTCAAACTAGTTCTTGGACTCTGTATTGTGCTTCAGGCAGATGAGATAAAACATAGAACAGAGTACACAGGAGGAGTCTTTGGGATTGTTGTGGTCACGAACAGTGAGACTACTTCTACTTGTGATGAAACTGGAGCAGGGGCAGAAAGCCGGAGCTGAGGATGCAGGGTTGGATTTGGGGAAAAGGGAGAATGCACTTAGGTTTGAGGAGGAGAAGAGATGAGCTTCTGTTGACAGGGAGAATAGCAGCTGCAGAACATATCTAAGGGACATCTACTGGAGCAGAGCCTTGAAAAAAGAGGGTCTGGGTTGGCACCTGGAGATATACAGGGTTTGATTTGGGAGCCTGGGGCCGGGGAGAACAAAGCCGATATCTCACTCACGGTAGAACACATATTCAGTGTAGCTGGTCCAGATCTTGTCATCCGTTTGCTCGTGGGCGAAGGCGCAGGTCCCAGTGGAGTTACAAGCCACCATGTGGAAGCCTGCATCAGCCAACTTGTCAAAGGCCTGCTCCAGGAAGGTGAATTTTAGATAGTAGCGGGATGTATAGCGCTCAGGGGGACGGTCAGGGTCCCGGCTTTCGTTCAGGGTTTCGCCAAACACCTCTTTTGCCAGAGAGGTCTTTCCGCACACCATGATACGGGCCACCCGCCGGAACTTTGCGTCTGTGTGGCTGTCCCGGCCAAGAGTGTAAGAACCTCTGTAACCAATGGTGATGAAGCCTGAGCGTTTGCCATCCATGGAACTAGGCACAAGGCTGGAGCAGGCAGCAGCAGCTCCCACAGAGCTTAAGGTACGAACTGTGTCTACACCTGGGGAAGCATCCTCAGGGTCACTCTGACAGCCTTCATCACCCAGTGAGTTCTGCTTACTGATTTTCGGAGTCAGGAGCTTCACCAACTCAGGCAGGTTAAAAAACTCTGCCTCCCTTTGCAGGCGCCCACGCTCTGGAAAGTGATCAGGTAGCACCAGCTGCTGGTCTCTCATGTAGTCCAGGATGTACCGAAACAGAAAACCATCTCGGTCCACAAAAAAGCGTCCCTTGGTGTCCCGGGCCAGTCCTTTGGCTGATTTCTGAGTGAACATCTCCCACAGTAGAGAATCTGGCACACTAGTGAGGGTCGAGTAGCGGGTTATGTATACCTGACCACCAACATTGAGTTCTATGATTTCTGGGAAGGGTACTTCCTCTCCAGATATGCCACTATCTGGTAAAGCCATGGTGCACACCAGCTTTAAAAAACTTTTGTCTATGAGTAGCTGAGCTTAAGTAGCGGGTCCTGATGCAGTGGAGTGAAAAACAAGTGCGCGCAAAAAGGTCTGTAGACTACAAATCCAAGCAAGCAAAGACGCTGTCTAGTCTAACTACAGGACTGTCCCATAATAACTATAGCATCGGGCGCAATTGCTTAGGCAGCAACTGAAAACACTGATCGCCTAAATTAAAAACTGTTGCAGCCTAGTGAAGAAACTCTGCTTTCCAGACCAGTTCTCTTGGCAATGCGCGTGCGTTTTGCACAACTGGTCATCCCGGACTCTCTGTACTAGATGCACTCGCTCGTCCATGCACACACGGGATCAGGAGGTCCAACTTCAGAATTGCAATCCATAGTTTGACCGCGCAGACGGTGTCCCTATGAGGTAAAGCCACGAGATAACCAAGATGGTCCACATATAGTGTGATATGAGCAGCGTGAACATCACTTTCTCCAACGTTTCCATCACTCGCGCCCCAAATATGAGGAGTCTGCTCTGCTGGTCCCCGCGATGCGCTCTCGTGTGAGACTGTACTCTGCTGCAGCGTAACGATACAGTAATACTGGCCCTTACCAGCCACGCCCACCGCAGTGACGTACCTTTGTGGCCCAGCGCAAATAAACAAGCTTAAAACCTCCTGATGAATGTGCAACGTGTATTAAACTTTTTAGTATATTTAGTTTTAGAATTTGCGGGGAGTGTCGAGTAAATTCATTCTAAATATCAGGTAATTTAAACAATTTTCTCTAAATTAAACAACACAAAGTGAAAGTAAATATTTTTCTTAAATGCTGAATTTAATGTAATGTTACAAATGCTGTGGTTTATGATACTTATCTCTCTGAGGGTTGATACATATCACAGATGTTTTAAAATCGTATTGCCTTGTGCCAATCCAAGAGTGCCACCAAGCGGCCGTCCACAGCACTAAACTTAAATGCATGTTAACTAACATTCATGTTAGCTGGAATAGGGTATTCTAGGGCAGCCTATTATGCAAGTCTGACATATAGACAAGCAAAATAGCTCTGGCACTCATTAGAGCTGTGCACCCCATGAAGTGTAGTTAAAACAGATCCTTACTTTGACTTAGGCAAGTGCAAAAGGTGGAAGTCCACAATCACACAAAAGCCTATACAATTCTAATGTTGAAAATGTATTGAGGCGTCTCTGCATTGATCTTTGCATCCTCAGCAGATTTACACTGACAGCAGCAGCATTGAATGATTTACGAGTCATTCCGAGATCTCGTCTGCGGGCACACCTAAACACTCTATACTCCTGGCTGTAGCATTATGCATCCAAAGGCATGGGATTGTACGGCGCGTGTCTTTGCAACAGTTTATAAGTAGACCAACTACAACTGCGTGTAAATTGATGGTGCAACTTTTTATGTAAAAATTAAAAAAAAAAACAGAAAAAAAGTTACCCTGCCAGAAGGTGGTCACTAACACCCCGGACACACCGGCCGCGTTTTCTGAGCGTTTATTACCCTGTTCTGCGTCGACGCACTGCCTTTTTGACATAGAATAATTGAAGATGGATTGAAGCGGCCACACTGAGCTGTGCGTAACGTGCGCCAGGGGCAACGCACAGGACGCATTCCTCAATCCATCGTCAATGATTCTATGTCAAAACGCGTCAAAAAGGCATTGAGTTTATGCAGAACAGGGTCATAAACGCGCAGAAAACGCTGCCGGTGTGTCTGAGGTGTTAGGATCAATTTATTTCAGGGTTTCAGCAGTGAAAACTAACTAGATACCATAAAAACACTACTCACGGAGTGTCATAGTCCCCAAACACACCGGCAACGTATCGCACAACGCTTGACGCACGAGTGGAAAAATAGGATTGGTTCTAATTTGAGGAATGCGTCCTGTGCGTTGCCCCTGGCGCACGTTTCGCACAGCTTAGTGTGACCGCGTCAATCCATCGTCAATAATTCTATGTCAAAACAGGTCAAAAAGGCAATGCGTTGACGCAGAACAGGGTCCTAAACGCGGCCGGTGTGTCTGGGGTGTTAGGGATTACCAGGAGGGCAAATAAAAAGCACTATGCTAACCACCCAAGCAGGCGCTTGGTCACTAAAAGGTCAAATACACGCCAATATCAACTTTTTAACAATCCTTTTTTAGACATAAAAAGTTGCATAGTGCATCTTTAAAAACAATTTAGGTTCACGTTGAGCAATAAAAAAAAAAAGAATATGTAAAAACATAATTGTTTATTTTGGTTTTCCCCACCAGTAGTTTATCCACAATCAGACTGAAAAATGACTTAAGTACACGAACGTGAATTTATATATATCACAACTGATGTCATGGAAACTGGATACTGTATGTGCATCATACTTTAACGACAATGTCAATATGAAGACCACTGACTTTGAGGGGAACAGCCCATGTCTAGGACAGGGAAACTAGGGATTGAGGTGTGGGAAACATGTTAGTGAGCTGCACAAACAAAACACAAACTCATATCACTTAGCCATGTAACAAAACCATCAATTACAATTTAGTTAAGAACAAGTATGACCAGAAAGGATAATGTGCCCACTAGATGCAACACTCAGCCTTCCTCCAATCACCAAACATTTTCCAGGGCAAATACAAATTTGGATCAATGCAACAATGAAACTCGGGGAACTTTTTTAAAGTGCTTTCTACAAACTTAAAACTCTCTGGGACGATGATACTAAAACAGTGTCTGTGAGTTAAAATCAAATGATTTTCTGATCACCATTGTGATCATTGCTTAAGGATAAACAGATGTAAGGCATGATTAAATTTCAAAGAAAAAAAAAAAGAAGCACCTTTGAGTAACCTACATCACATATACGTTATGTACTTACAGTGGCAGTCAGTTACAACTTCATTTTTTACAACCATCCGTCAAATTCATATATTATTCCTAATGTGGACAATATAAATACTATGAACAAAATCTTTGCTGATAATCTTGGAAGTAATAGGCATGTGTCTGGAAAATAGTGGTTGTTAAAGAGACACTTTAAGAAATTGGTTGTTCGTACTGGTGATTAGAGGATTATTTAGTTATAATATACTTCCCATAACACATGATTCATTTTACTGAGATCTAGCGGAAAACCCAGTTTTATACACATCTTTAATGATACGATGTGTCTTGACATCATTTAAAACCCAAGTTATGAAGTTATGGATGGATCTGAAAGCATTTAAAGTTTTACGTAATGCTGGTTAATAAAGCAGATACTAATTGGTACTATGGAGGTTCATTTCCTGTGTTCTTTTCTCCTCCTGCTGTAGTGACTAGATGATAACAAAGCACTGCCATCTGACATAGGATACAGTCATCATCTTGCAGCATTTCAGCTGAGTGGGTATAAAAATATAGACATTTCAAACCCTGAATATATGTTCATATGTGATTTTCTGCAACAACTTAACAATTTACACCTTTTTCACTCAAAACCCGCCTTTTCAGACAGCTTCCCAGTCTAAAACGTGTTCTTAGATTACCAAAGGAAACAAGGTGAACACCCATTACAACACAGAATGGCAATTATAGTTGTTGCCTTCATCAACAACATACATGTCCATTTCTTAATACACTAAAATAGCCTGTGCATGTGACACAGATTTAGGTGGAGTGTGTTTATAAACATATTACATTAACATCTCTTTATGATGCCTGGCTATGTGTTGGCTTTTCTCCGAAGGCCTGCGGAAGCCCTTGGTACAATAGTCGCAGCGGTGTGGGTAGTCCTTGGTGTGAATGGAGATGACATGGCGTTTGAAGCCTGAAGCGTCCGTACTGTTATACTCACAATACTGGCACTGATAAACCTTCCTACCACTGTGCGTCTTCATGTGCTTCTTCAACTCGGCTGGCTGCCGGAAACCTCGCCGGCAACGCTTGCATTTAAAGGGGAGGTCCTTAGTGTGCAAGGACAAAATATGGCGGCTAAGGGTGAAGGTGTCGGGGGCGTTAAAATTACAATGGCGGCACTGATGCAGCTTGTTGCCTTTGTGAGTCTCTGCATGTTTCTTTAACTCTGACGGTCTGTGAAACCCTTTCTCACAGACGTCGCACTGATGGGGAAAGTCCTTGGTGTGAACAGAGATTATGTGTCGTTTCAGGTCACTAGAGTTGGTGCTTTTGTGCTCACAGTGGGGGCACTGATGTGTTTTGTGCCCTTGTACCATTTCTATGTGCCGCTGTAATTCTCGAGCGTCAGCATAGGCCTGTGGGCAATGGCTGCACTTAAAGGGCAGGTCTGCTCCATGCTTGCTCTTGATGTGTGTCTTTAAGTTGGACTGATCAGCACAGCGGAACTCACAGTGCGTGCACTGGTACGGTTTCTCGCCAGTGTGGGTCCGCATATGTTTCTTCAGCTCTGACGGGTGGCGAAAACCTTTGGCACACTCGACACAAACATGTGCAAAGTTTTTACTATGCACTGCAAGCAGGTGGCGGTTAAGAAGGCCCTGTTCAGCAGTTTCATACTCGCAGTATTTGCAGTGGTGCAGTTTAGGCTCCCGGTCCTTAACAATGAGCTTGTCTGAGCCCAGCGGACTGGACTCGTGGAAACGGCGAGCGTACTCCGTGTATTCAGGAGAGCGCTCGCTGTTGTGGCTCAGCAGCTTGTGACTCTCGAGGTGATTGTGGAAACTGATTTTCTTGTTGGTCGTAAAGTCACAGTCTGTACACTGATACTTCTTTTTCAGTAGGTGGTCAGGGTGGTTTTTCATGTGGCATTTGAGGAAGCCTCGAGAACGGAACTTCTTTCCACAAATGTAGCAAGGATAGACAGTCAAAGGCATCCCATCTGGACCAATGATTACAGCTAGGAAAAAAATAAAAAGATTAAGAAGAAGAGGCAACCAATATTAAGGGATTTAGGCATCATACCTTTTAAAACCATGATGAAAACAAATAAGTAGACGTTGCATACCTGTCTGACACTGACGTGCGTCTCCTTTCTTCTTTTTCTTGGGTTTGGGTTTAAGGACTCGATTGGTATTAAGACCCTCTCGGATTTGTAGAAAAGACGTAGCTGTCCCATTTTTAACCTGCTCAATGGTATTGGCTGTAGAGGTAACAAATACATTATTATTGTCCGGGAATATTGATTTTAAAAACAAAAAATACTTTCATTACATACAGATGTCATCTTCATCATCATCGTCACTATCATCATCATCATCATCTTCCTCTTCTTTGGGTGGATTCTTTACAGCCATATATACCATCTTGTCTCGGCCAACCCCCAAACGCCCTGATGATGCAGCCTCCAGGTCAGGATGTCCATTGTGATAATCATCCTCGGTTATTACCTCTGTTCCACCTTTAAAAAAATATTTCCACTTACAAGTCCAAAATATACTTAAGTTATCATGTTAATTGTTGCGTCACTAACATAGTCACTCACCTAAATCATCATCCGCCTCTGCTTTAAAAATATAGACTTTGATGACCTCTGAGCCATCTTCGTCTTTTGATTCTTTGTCCTCCATGACTTCAGTGCTGATTTCAAGAGGAGTGTCACCGATGTCCAGCTTTTCTCCCACCTCATCCACTGAAACAATTGTTAAAATAACATTAAATGTTATGTTTTTTTTTTATTGTATGTAGATGTTGAAATCCAACATACATGATATCATGAGGTAATCTTCAGAGCTGCTTTGTGCATCATCGTCCTCGTCGGTCTGCAGAGGAACAGCTGATGCTTGTAACTGTTCATGTATAATGGTTTCAGCATTGGCCTCAGTTACCATCAGTCCCTCTGACACAAGCTGGTGGTCCAAAGTGTTGTCCTGGTGCTCTGAAAGGAGCTCTGCCACAAAGACCTGGTCTGGCATGTCGTCATGGTGGGTCGTGTCCTGAATGAGGTCTGAAGTTAAGACATGGTGGTGATGGGAGTCCAGAGCCTCTTCAATTGCCACTTCTGTCCCGAGGATATTGTCAGGCATGATTACACTGTGCTCAGGTGGCACCATGTCCTCATTGCTCATTTCATGGCTTTCCACTCCTTGTGATTGCAGGCCTTCCACATCCACCTCCAGGCTCTCCACCACCTCTGCCTCCAGGCCCTCCACCTCCACCTCCTCTTCCAGCCCCTCCACCACATGTGCCTCCAGGCCATCCACATCCACTTCCGCATCCAGGCCTTCCACTACCTGCGCTTCAAGTCCTTCCACTTCCACCTCCCCCTCCAGGCCCTCAACAACCTGTGCCTCCAGCTCCACCACATGAGTCTGCAGCCCCTCCACAACTCCATCCTCCAGCCCCTCCACGTCGGAGTGTAAGCCCTCCACTACTTCTGCCTCCAATCCTTCAACCACTTGTGTCTCCAAGCCTTCCACCTCCAGACCATGCTCGAGGAGGATGCCCTCGTCAGTCATGACGTCAGAGAGAAGCATACCCTCGGGCACCGACACAACAATGTGCTCACCATCGATGTGGGCGAGACCCCCCATTCCTGCAACTGGAATAAAAATAGCAAAATGATCATTATTGGTCAAAAAAAGATTAAATAAAATCAAGTGAATAAAAACAATACCCACTCTGGGTATTATTTTGTGTTTACTACATTAGCATAAACATAGCAGTGAAAACTATTTATATTCATAACCTACCGAAGTCTTGCATGATCATCGTATGGGGCATCTTTAATTCTTGAGTGTGTAACTCCAACACGCCTCCTCCTTGGTCCATGTTTTGCTCAGAAGAGACTAAAATAAACACCGATGTTAGAATTAAACATAAATGATAACAAGACCATGTTAAATAAACATACCTTCCCATTTGACCTGTTCCTCAGAAGCAGCAGGGTTTTATTCACTTTCCCCCCATCAAGCAAATTACGTCTTCTGATAAACAAAACAGATATATTGTCAGTATTGGATATACAAGATTTCCATTAATTGTCATTTTTATTGTGTGTTTTTGAATAACAATTTGACCACTGCGAGTTATTTTAGGAAGGACGCCCATTAGAGTTGTTGACAGTTGGCTGGCTCCATCCATTGCTTTGTAGGAGTACTACAGGGAAGCCGTCAGACATATAGCTGAGCACCTGGAGGTAGTTGGTCTTGATGACTTGTTCACATATACGGGAAAGCCCCTATATTTCTCTGAAAGGACGGTTCAGGAACTGTTCACCAATGGCTCTTACTAGCAATTGTAATGAAGGAGCAAAACGCAGTCGTGAAACTGACTGGTGAAACAGGTAACATCTGCATTTGTCACACTGGGTGGCAATTTGGTTTACATGGACAATCAAAAATTACACAAAAGCGACATAATACTTGGCACACAAGATGCCATACGCATGTGACAAAAACCTAGACTGCAGTATGGTTGCCAATGAAAGCACTGCAGACATTATGCAATGCATAGTGCGGCTAACGCCCTCCACCCACAAAAGCTAACTAGCACTGAGCTAAAACTATCTCTCGGCGCCATTTTATTTTAGCAAAACTGCTAAAGCAAATCAAGCAACAGTCAACATTTCCCATGGAGATTGTGCAATATAAGACCTTTGCGCCACAAAAGGACTATGCAAAAGCCTACTGGCACTTAAATAAGCTCATCCATCGACAAGATTCAGATAAAATGCGCGATTGACTCCGCTATCTAGCATGCTAAGCTATCTGCAGCTGCTGTGCCGCATTATCTTCCATGTTGTTTTTTTCAAGAAGGCTGAAGGAGGCCCGCTACGGCCGACTGGGCCCTTGTGTCTTATTCAACATGCTTCTCTGAGAGATTTGAAATATTTTACCTGAGAGTATCGTCTTCTGATTATATCGGTGTTATTCTTTCTTCTTGGGTTTGTCGGTGATTGTTACTGTTTATTTTTCACGGTAAGCTAAGTGCGGCCTGCAGTTTTGGATCCCCGGGCGCTCTTTGCTAGGCCTCGGCCAATCAGCTTGCGTTCCCGAAGCAGAGGGAGGGCGGGGGAGACGATGCGTGGCCTCGTTTACCGCTGATCCCTTACTATTTGCGTCATGCATAAGAGAGCAGAATTATATTATCCGCTCTTTTCAGTATTCATATTTATTAAACTACTCACTTTTGGGTGCAAACATAATCGAAAAGGTTATTTTCGCATTGGTGGCCATTATAGGTTCTCATTCACATTCTAGTGTTAGGAAGGCCTGTAGGCCATGTTGTCATAAGGGGGTGTAGCCACTCTGTGGCGTAGCAAAGGCTATATCCGGTAGATAGAGCTGCTCGCACCTTTTGATGGATGAGGTGGTCTAACTCTGCAGTATTGGAACAGGCACAAAACAAGTCTTGATTATTAAAACGAAAGCACTCTCACGCATCAGTAGTTTCAAAGTAAACTTTATTAGCCCACTCATCACAGTAGCTGATTAGAGGCACACTGCTTGAGAGTGCATAGCTATGTAAGGCAAAGGGCCTTCATAGTTTACTCTTGTACACACTGACATCCAAAAATGGAAGCCTTCATTTTGATTTCAGTTTACAGTAAACTTACAATAGCGATCCAGACACCAAACCTTCACTTACACTGACCTGCACCTTGGCACAAACCATAGGCTATATAATAAGGGCAGTGTGGTTAACATCATTCTATGTTCACAATAGGCATTTGAAACTAAAGTCACAGTGTGGGAAATGTGAAAATTTGTCAAAACATCCACATGATGCAAGTTAAAAGGAAGAACTTTAGCATGCAACAACCAGCACCTTCAAGTAGGAAGTCACAACAACCAGCACCTTCAAGTAGGAAGTCACAACAACCAGCACCTTCAAGTAGGAAGTCACACAGAGAAAAAAAAACTAAAGCTGTACACTTCATTTTAAAATCAACATCATCATAACATACGATTTACTTCTACTTTATTTTAGAAAAAGAACAAAAATCCTGTGAAAGCTTGCAATTGGTCCTTAACAATGTGTCTACGTATCGAAAATGTCTGCATTGACAATGTTTCATGCATAAATCCAGTGCTACAGTTTGAAATGGGGGACCAAAAGGGTTTAAAAGCCAAGTTTGACACATATTCAAAGGTGGTTAGAGGTTGCAGCTATGGAATATCTATCAGCACAAACTCAATAACAGCCGTCTTTCCAGGATTCATCAGACATTTTAGTCATACCCAAAGACCTATTAAAACAAACAAAAGTCAATTACCAATCAGAACATATATTTCTTCTAATAACTTCACAGGAAAGTTGTACTTTACCTCCGGGGGGCTTGTGATAGTTTACTTCTTGAGGATGCTGATGGTGTATTCTGTCCCCGGACCAAGCCAGTCCTGGTTGTTCCTATGGAGGCTCTTCCAGGTGCGTATGGTCCACCATTTCCAGAGCAAGGGGACTGCACTCGGCGCCCCCCTCCGGTAGGTGGACCTTGGATTACAGGTAAACCTCTGGATATGTGGTTGCCTGATACAGGACCACCGACTTTAATTGGGGTTCGCAGGGAAAGAGGAGACTGACCGTTGCTGCGAATTCGACTATTCGTCACACCTATGGAACAAGAAAAGAGTGAAAATACAGTCAAAACCTATTTACTGAAGAACATTCAAAGCATTAATAAACTATTGCTATGATAATCAAACCTTATAAAATGTAGTATACGGTACATACCTTTCTCCATTTCGATCGTTAATAATTGGTACATTTTGCTAAATGATGTGAAGTATTATGCACATGAAACTAGGCATCAGGCAGTGGTAAAACAGAATAGGTCCAGGATAAAACCACAGGGACTTTCATCACAACAGGTTTAGGGGATGGGGGGGGAGGGTTACCTGTGGAGGGGGGGTTGGTCAGGTGGGACATGCGACTGCCCGAGCTCTGGAGGTTAGCCTCCATGCTACGGCTGTTCCTGACTGCCTCCAGTGAACGCAGACTAGTGCGTGGAGCCAAATTAGGCATGCTGTGCCTCAATTCTTCTGAAACCACATTACACGAAATATAAATGTTCTTGAAGAACATTGTTGTTCAATGTAATGTGTATGACAGACAAAATGCCAAATCCCACATCTTTTTAACTTACCCTCACTTTTGGCAAAGTTGATCAGCTCAGCACTTGGGCCCTGAAGAGACCGTCTGGGTGTTCTTGTGCGTGAAGAGCCTAGACGGGCACTGTATTCTTGGCTCTGGTTAGAAGTGGATGGGGACTGGCAACGTGGTGAACCTAAGGGTGAAGGGGTGAAGCGATGTCGTCGTGGAGGCAAAGAGCAGAATTCATCTTCATCTTCTAAACTGTAACTGTCAAACTCCTGGTCACTGTAGTTGCCACATCTGCGCAGAGACTGCAAAGATGCTGTGGAGCTGCGACGTGATGCAGAGGCTGAGCTGGATGCATAGTCTTGCCTTAAACCTGGCAAAAAAATGTTTTTTGAAATGGATCAGAGTTATCAAAAAGATTAACATGTTGGACCACAGGAAGAAAAGCAACAGCTTGACAATTCTAATGGGGATCCTTTCAACAAAACAATGATCGATTGTTTAAAATGTTGTATTAAAAATGTACCATTCCATTATACACTGTTACTATGAAATCTAATCGGAATTTTAATAAAGGTCCATCTCGATAATTGCGTGGTACGTTTTACGACAGGAGAATTGGCCAGTCCTATCGCTGTCTGTGCGCCCTGATGCTGTAGCGCCTGTCAGATCAAGCCCAGGGAATCACTGCAGCCGTGGACTAGCTGGACTTCTAACAGTGAATTGTAAGTTTGATCGTCTTTAATACTTACAAATGCATTGTTTACTAGTATTTCTTTACGTACAGAGTAGGTTGTAATCACTAAACTCGTGAAGTCGTGGCCTTGTGAGGCGCCGAACACAAACCATGCGCTAACACTCGCTGTCTGCTTCTGACATTCTTCAAACTTTCCACTTTTTTGCATCTCCTTTGCAGATGTCTGTGTGTTGCGTGGTGCGGTGCAGGTGAAGTGACCTGGGGATGTTGTACTGCGAGGCTATAAGTGTGGAGCTTGTTTATGCTGCTGCCCGACAGAGTTAGGGCGTTTTCACACAGGCTCCAGTTCGTCGGTCTAAACAGCCGCTCCGAGTGCGGCTGAAACAGGTGGTCTCGGAGTGGCCTGAGGCGCACAGTGGTTCGGAGCAGGTGTGGTGTGAATGCGGCCGACCTCAGGCCGAACTACTCTCACTTTGATGCCCCTTTTCTGCACAAAGAATGAATACGCGCTGCATGAGGACGTTTGGATCACTTCTCTGACGAGGCAAAATGGATCAACGTTAAATAATCAAGGTTCATCTCTCCCTTTCCCTTCCTGCTGCAGTGAAATGTCCTCTTCATGAGCCGATTAAAGTGCATTTCTCCTCGCTTTGCATATCAGCCTCACTGTATTTAACCACTAGGGAGAGGAGTGACCACCGCGTAACATTGGGAAGTGTGCATGTACATGCGCATGTGTCGGTGCCCGTTGTCATGGGAATACGCTGATCGTTGTCACGTGGCTGATGGGGTGACGTCTAGTGCGGGTACGTGTGAACTAACACGGACTGAACTAACTTTGGAGTAAATGCAGTTGAAACTAGGGCGGTCTCGGGCCGACCTACAAGGCGCTCCAACATGTGTGAAAATGGCCTTAGTCACAGTTTTCAGTCCGGCCGCTGCATCTGTTTACTCGCTAGTCCTGGAAAGGCCACATTTATTGTTTTTTATCAGTAAAACAAAATCGCGATCGATCAATATCGGGAAAATAATCGTGTTTTTTTTTTTTCCAAAATCGGCCAGCCCTAGGAAGTGTCATCATGTAACATATCAACTCACTTTCTTCTTGTAGCCGAGCCATGATCTGAACATCGGTGAGGTCCTGCAGCTTGTAGCCCATGGATATTGAGTCATCTGATGTGCTGAGCTCACTATCAATAGAGGACTGTGAGCTTAAAGCAGAGTGCAGGCTTGTCCCTGTCAACACATAATTATTCACACGGAGTTGTAATATGCAATTGACACATCCTGTTATCATAAATTTGTATGATTTATGATATCCAATTCTACCTATATCAGTGGTGCTGTGGTACGTGTACTCAAGCTTACCAAAACATGTTCTTCTTGAGGGGGACACAAGTGCTGTTACATTGTCCAGTGTGTTAAGTTTAGCTTAAATGCAGCTTTATTATTCTCATCTAAAAACTGTGTAAGTTCTCAGTCGTACAGGAGTTGTCCATCTTCAACGAAGGTACTTGATTCATCTTCTGTACTCAGTAGTTGAAGTCTTCGAACGTTTCACCTCTTATCCAAAATTTTGGAATCAAGTACCTTCATTGAAGATCTCATCTAAAATGTTTACATAATGTACTTTATGCTTACAGAACAAGGTTTTAGGTGTCAAAGACAAAACCATGCGAAGAACATTAGCACTCCCCGAGGACACCCAAATGCATTAAATTGCACACACAACAAGCACGCATCAAGTGACCTACATTTGTACAACGGTTGCTGTTCCCACACATGTCAAAAAGCGGTGTGTTAATGTCATGCCCTACCTGAATTGCCACTGGTTAGTAGAGATTTGTTAGTTGATTTGTGGTACCCAGGAGAGATCAGGCCTGATCCTGCAGAGCCTGTCTCTGCGGAAGAGCTGCTGTACATGCTTCTCCACCGAGAGGCTGCAGGAACAAGCAACAGTTTTTCATAAAAGAATAATAGCATGGTCAATAAAACATCTACATATAAATACTTTGGATTAAAGATAAAGCCTGCATTACTAAATGGTTTCCGGGCCTGTTCCCACTGAAAAAAAGGAAAATTGACCTGGAGGGAGGTAATCCAACACAGTTTATGACTTCATGTTGTTACTGAACCCTGGTGTGAGTATCTCTGTTCAAGTCAATGGTGTGCTGGAAACACCAGTCAGGGGTATTATTCAAACAGACTTTTGCTGTAGATAAAAAGACAGATTGCATATTCATTCTGCAAGTCTTCCCTCTTGGGAACAGTCAGACTATACAATGAACATAACCAATGAAATATCCCAATTATCCATGTTGCTGCAGACATCGTTTTACTGTTATACAGTGCTTTGCAAAAGTACTAATACACCTTGAACTTTTGCACATTTTGTCACGTTTACGTAAATATTTTATTTTGAATTTTTTACTGAAACTTCACACACAAGTAACAGACAACTGTGAAGTGAAAGCAAAATGATACATGATTCTGTTATTTTCACACACAAGTATGCACAAGTATTCATACAGCATTTTCTGAGTGCATTAAATTGCCTTTATAACATTCATAATGACTGCAGAGTGTTCACACCTTGCCCTAACCATTAAATAGAGGCCACGTGTGCGTAATCTACTCTCAGTGTAATTCCAGCTGTTCTATGAGGGCCTCAGAGCTATGGTCGGAGTGTATTGGTCACTAAACAACATCATGAAGGCCAAGGAGCTCACCAGAGAGGTCAGGGATAAAGTTGTGGAGAAGTTTAAAGCGGTGTTAAGTTATACAAAGATTTCCCAAGATGTGAACATCTCACGGAGCACTGTTCAATCCATCATTCAGAAATGGAAAGAGTATAGCACCACTGAGAACTTACCAAGACACGGGCGTCCACCTAAACTAACAGACCGAACAAGGAAAGCACTGGTCAGAAATGCAACCAAGTGCCCCAAGACAACTGGAATCTGTACATGGGACAACTATAAGTCGTACTCTACACAAATCTGGCCTTCATGGACGAGTGGCAAGAAGAAAGCCATTATTGAAAGGAGGCCATAAGAAATCCCGCTAGAAGTCATATGGAGGACACAGCTACCATGTGGAAGAAGGAGCTTTGGTCAGATGAGACAAAAATTAAACTTTTTGGCCCAAATGCAAAACGTTATGTATGGCGCAAACCTAACACTGCTCATCGTCCTGAGTGCACCATCCCCAGTGTCAAATATGGTGGGGAAGCATCATGCTATGGGGCTGCTTTTCCTCAGCGGGACTGGGAAAATTGTAAGACTAGTTGGAGAGATGGATGGAGCCAAATACAGAGAATGTGGTGGTGAATCTGCTGGAGTCAGAAAGAGAATTGAGGCTGGGGCGGAGATTCACCTTCCAGCAGGACAATGACCCTAAACACAAAGCTAAATCTACAATGGAATGGTTTAAAAACAAACATATTAATGTGTTAGAATGGCCCAGTCAAAGTCCTGACCTAAATCCTATTGAAAATCTGTGGAAAGACCTGGAAACCGCTGTTCACAAACGCTCTCCTTCTAATTTGACAGAGCTTGAGTTGTTTTGTAAAGAGGAATGGGCTAAAATGTTAGTCTCTAGATGTGCAAACCTTGTAGTCATACCCCTGAAGACCTGCTGCTGTCATTTCAGCAAAAGGCAGTTCCACAAAGTATTAAGTCATGCTGTATGAATACTTATGCACGCCCCACTTTTCACTTTTCTATTTTTTGAAAAATAACAGAATCATGTATCATTTTGCTTTCAATTCAATGTTGTCTGTTACTTATGTATTAACTTTCAGTAAAAAATTCTAAATAACATCTTTATGTTTAGGGTTGTAAACATGATAAAATGTGCAAAAGTTCAAGGTGTATTAGTACTTTCGCAAGGCACTGTATGATTCATTCATTCATATACTGTTTATACACCTAATATCTATTGATGTCCATGACTTTTCTAATTTAGATAAATTATGTTTGTTTGATTTGAATATTGGGGTGTGATGTGGCCAAGCCATTCATTATTAAGACAAAATAGTCAAAAGACAACAATATTTAACTGTTTGATATTTGAATAAAAAAAAAGAAAAATCATAAAACATGCAGGAATTTAGTTGCCAGCATGACTAAAGTTCAAACTTTTTTTAAGCTCAAATTGCATCTTACATTGGTCCAAGCGGTTGATGAGGGTTCGACATGCCACTTCAGTATCTGGGCTGCGATGGTCAAGAACTTGCCGACACCATTTCAATGGAGACACTGGGCCAGCATCTGCTAACTGCTTTTTTGGAGACACATACAACCTGAAAAGAAAAACACACACACACACACACAACATATCGGTGGTTTAAGGTTGAAACACAACTGTATTGGTGTTTATGAAGATATACCCGGCCAGTACCCACAACATATCAGCCTAACTATTTGCATCAAATACTCAAAAGATACAGATTAGTTTTCAACCAATCAACAATAAATCATCCTCTCTATTGGGCAAACACAAAAAAGGCAATTTCCCACTAGAACGAGAGACAATGCACACAGCGATATTCAGGTCACATGCAGGCAAAGCTTCACTGAGGGGGAGTGAGAACTATGACTTTGTGTTTGAACTTTTAACTATTAATATATGTGTTATATGTGGTGACTTTACTTTAGTCATTAAATATATGCATTGTTAAGACTTTTAACCAGCTAAACCAGACCCATCAAAAATATAATCATATAATCAAAATCATACAACATCTACCACATAATAAATCAATAGACATAAGACGTCTGTATTAATAACTTGGGTAGATTTATCTAAGTACAGTGAAGATTATGTAGCTGCCACTAGTTTAAGGATTTGCGGGGGCCCTTGAGATCACATGCTACTCAATCCCCAACTGTGGTTTGTTCATGTGGCAGTGGAACCAGTACGGGGCAGATCAGATTATGGTCCAGTGCGGATTACTAGATGTTTTGTCTATGATCACCACACTACATATGGTACAGCTAATGACGCAAGCCTGAAAATAAGACGCGGGTGGTCCGGTGTGACAGCAGAGCAGCTAATGCGCATAGTATGGTAGCTCTTTTATGCAACACAAAAATAAGGCTTTCACGTATCATACATACTGCTAAATAAGCAGTAATCAGCATTCCAAGATGTGAACTTTCCTCTGTCTTTTAAATGCACAGACTGGTCTCAGTGTTTGCATAAATAATTTAAAACACCCGGTGAGCGAAACCAGCCAAACCGGTAAAGGACAGATCAAGTTTGTTGTTCTTTTCAGAAGAGAAGTCAAATATGAAAATGTCTGCCTCATTACACATGCACCTGGCAGGGCATTGGAAACAAACAAAGCATGTCAAAACACCCATCCACCCTTTGCACTCACAATATTTCCATTCATTTGAAAGCTCAACATGAAACAAAATGGATGACTACTATGAAAGCCGTCAATGCCTTCGGGCACGACGTTTCTACATAAAGTTGTAATAAAAAAAATAAAAAAAAATAAAAAAGCAAGTAATTAATTTAGTTAGAAAAACTAAAGTGAGCTGCATCACTTTGTGGTAATTGCCCTGTGGGGAAGACTGACACATTAGGCTCCAGTGTTCTAATCTTAAAACGGTTACTCATAGGCCTGCTGGTCGACGAAGTATGACCAAATGGTAATGTGTTTTCTGAAGCCATACTAATTCTAATGTGAAGACAAATATTTTACAGGTCAATGGACAGGTCAACTAAAAACAAAATATTGCCAGAAATAATAAACCTACCAGCTGTCCTCCTCTTCCACATCTGCAGACTCATCCTCCAAGTCCAACACATCAACCTCATCTAGTGCAGTTTGGTCCACTCCTGAATCGCTCTCAGCCAGTGTTTCTGACTCATAGCTCTCCTGAGAGGGGCTTTCTGGGGTCTGGCTCTGCCCCTGTCTGACCAGACCACTGCAACTTAGCGTCAAAAAACCACCACAGGGTCCTGTATCCTCTTCATCAATAGGGCTGACCACTGGCAGAGGTGACATCTCTTCACCACTGTTGATGTTCTGAGGAGGTGGCAGGGAAAAGTCTCTGTTCAGCTTGGTTCCTCGGCTGCGTAGCGACTCATTCTGGACTTCCAACCTGCGGACCAGTTCTTGCAGCTTTCGGACCTCCTCCAGCTCCACCCCTGCCAGGTCCTGACCCTCCACCTCAGCTTCTTTGCAGCTGGACTCGGGAAGGTCCAGTAGGCTTGATGCACTGCCGTTGTGGGGTTGGGGGACAATGTTGGTACTGTCTGGGACAACCATGCTTTTTCTCTGCATACACATAGTCACAAACAAGCATATACCATGGATACCGTACTGAATTGTTAATAACTACAATAGGCAATACATTGAAGGGGGAAAAAAAGTGTCCTGAATATTTTCTGTAACCCCTGGTGTTATAGTTTTCGAAGCTTGTCTACAGGGCAACCTACACGTACGGTTTACATACCACAACGCACGAAGCCATCATAAAAGTGATATCTTTCTGAGCGACACTAGACTATACCAAGGTTAATTTGGACATATCGCTATTGTTGCAGCAGTGAAATAAAAAACAAGAGTGCACTCGACAAATTATGACACGTTCATTCAATGCAGGGGGGTAATGATAATGACGGTACCAGAGAAGCAGCCGTGATGATGGCGCTGTCCCCTCGCAGATGATGCCTCCAGCCCGCCACTCGGAGCTCAAACTCCGCTCCGCTGTAGCGACCGCATGAATGAACCACTCCACTGTATACACCTGGATCCGTGCACCGCGGGGGGATGATTGTCTTCACAGTAATGCCCTTCTTTATATGGCTAGTGCATGGTTGGTGATGGCCGATGTCTTGCTGGCATCGTTCATTGTGCAGTTCACCGCTAACTAGCTCGTGTAGAGTTTGGTTAGCTCAGTAAACAGAAAACCTGCAGTAGCTCCGGCTCCTCCTCCAGCAGCGTTTCCTGTTGTGAGCCTCCCCGTTTGGAGATAAGTAGTACTACAATTCACGTCTTTTTAATAAAGGCTACTCGAATGACCACTAGATGTCCCCCTTGCTCCAGTAAAGAGCCTATTATTCATCACCTTTATCTAACCAGAAATTAAAAAATATATATAAAAAAATAAAATGAAAAATCTCCCAGTGTCCTGTTTTTTATTTATTTTGCCTTTATCAAGAATAAACAAAACAAAACATTTTTTTTATAGCACACTGAAAATTAAAAGCACATCTTAAGGATCTGAATTAGCCCATTTGCAAAATACAAATACATTCCTTTTACATGTCTAAATGATTGACCCATCACAATTACAAAATACACAAACCGTTTGAAATGTTGCGATCAGCATGGATTCATGTTGCTGCATGCATGCAAATGCTGTCGTCTGTGCATGTTTAAACACTCCCCAAGGCCGAATCAAGAATGTGATTTCCCATGGTGCAGTTTGCATTTATCCCAAAACTATAGAGTAGCTGTTTCCTTGAATATGTAAGCAATAAGCATACTATACATTTACTATACCCAACATTGCAAGGGCAGTTTTGTGTTGTTGTGGTTCTGAGGGGGAATTGTAGAATTACAGTACAATATGATAAGGGAAGTATGTGAGGGCCGAATGAATTCTATAATTCCCCATCACTGAGTACCCGTAAAGCTTAGTTAGTTAGTTAGCTTACTTTATGATATTTTTAATATATCAAGCTAAAACAATAAGTCAAAAACATTATTTGAGTCATTAAACAAAGCCCATTCAACCTATATAGCTGGACAAATCTTGATTAGTTGTCTGATTAGAAGGGACGAGTTGGATATCTGACATTTTCTGTCAAATCAAATCATGACAAAACAAAATAAAATAGGATTATTTTACAGGGACATTCATGTTCTTCATGATACACTATTATAACAATGGCTAGCTACTACAAAATAGACAGAAGACATATAATATGGACAGGCGTGGATGAAAGAGCAGGTAACATCAGGCCCGCAGGAAGTTGGGGCAATCCTCGGAGGAAAACGTTAATTCCCATCCTGCTTCCCTTTCTTTTCGTCCTCAATATCTGGCATTGAGAAAGAGAGGGTCAGTACTCTTTTTTTAAGCAAACAAGATTATGTGTAAAAAATGGGCCTTTAAAAGTGACTAATTTGTTCTCTGCATGAGCCCATTTAGGACTTCTGAAGACAATTTTCCAAATTCCCTCGAGCAATTGTCACATTTATGACTCCAATGCTTCAATGATCAAAACCTTTAAGATGGCAAGTGCTCCTTATGAATATGGGGGATGCTATCCTGCTGTTTTGTGAATCGGGAGTGGACTACTGTCTTTAATCATAGACATTGTTGAACATTGGGTGTGTTTCTGTAGTTAATATGTAAGCCTAATGCAATGTTGGTTTGCCAGTAAAACGCTACTGTACTGTTCTCATGCACCAATACCTTTCTGTGTTGGAATATAGTTTTTCTCCTGTGTGCTTGTTTTCCGTAGTTTCTGCTTGTCAAAGGTTTCCACTGCTTTGACGTCTGGTTTGTCACCCATGGCTGATGTTTTCTGAAGGCAACAAAATGCAACAGAAAAATATGTATTTTCATTATTTTGTATTGTACTTAAGATGCAAACATGAGATGCTGTTTGAGAGTCAAGATGGTGTCTGCACTACATGTTCACACAGGTTCATGGAGACTTGACCAAACCTGAAAAACCAACAGTGAACTACTCTAGCAAGGTATGAGCAATCCCAACACAACCCAACCCAATTCAAAACGTGTTCTGATGTGTCTCAGATTACGGTTATTTGATTAAAAAAAGTCTCAGGATACATTCAAAGTGTAAGAACATACAACATTTTGGTCTAAAGCATGAAACTATTGGGCAAGCTCAACACATGGTTTTCGTAACTGGACCTTGATAATCACACTAAATGTGTCACTCTGCAGCCTAATATATGCATGGGTCTTTCTTTGCACGGCATTGGAAGGTCCATGAAATACGACAAACTCGTTAATGCATGTGTTAGGAAATCCTGTAATAAAACAGGCCCCCTAGACGAACCCTATTACTAAATATGACTGATATAGGCTTCAAAGCTGTAGGTTAAGTCTACCCTTATGCCCACAGTTTAAAAGATAAACAATTGTGTAAAAATATACCATACAGAACTCCCTGAGAAGAGGTAGATAGATGAGGTTTAATTACCTATATATCTGCAGCGGTGCACAGACTGATAGTCCCGTTCAGGTGAGGAATGTGTGTCCTGTACGGGCAAATCCATGGGTTTAAATACAGGCAACACACCCCTGAGTTGCACCAACACTTACTCCCATTGGCTGTAGAAGTTCAGGGAAAATAATTTCATTGGAAATTGCACAAATTTGACTAATTGTAACGGATGATTTTTGGGATCGGTGCCCATAGTCATACCCTGCAAGAAGTCATTCTAGCCTAAGTCCTAAGTCTCTGGCTGGGTATTGCATTATTTCATGTTGCCCCGGGTGAAGCTGATGAAAACACAAGTTTGGTATGGAATTTTCATATTGTGGACACATGCTATTTATTATTATCAAAATATTTCCATACAATTATTAATAACAATTAGAGGTTGTTTATTGCATATAAATCCTTTTTATTTTGTTTTATAGCAAGAAAAACAGTCTAGTAATAGTAAATGTACTGTAAATTTGAATACATACAAATGTGGTCCAACATAGTTTACTGACACTAAACAAACAAAAAATTAAGGCACATAAGAGAAACTCAACTAGGCAAGGCAAGTTTATTTATTACACGGTGAAGCTGCGTTTCAGTTTCATGCAGCTAAAATCTGGAACAGTCTTCATGAGGATGTGAGACAGGCCTCAACTCTGACAATGTTCAAATCCAGGCTGGAAACAGCTCTTTTTACCCGAGCATATGAAAACTGAAAGTATTTTATCTGCACTCTTGCCTTTTACTGTAATTTATTAATTTTTATGTTAATGTTTTAATGATTAATTTGATCTGTTTTTTTGTAACTTTATGCAACTGTGAAAGCACTTTGAATTGCCTTGTGTATGAATTGTGCTCTACAAATAAACTTGCCTTGCCTTATTTGTAGAGCACAATTCATACACAAGGGAATTCAAAGTGCTTCACAGTTGCATAAAATTACAAGAAAACGGATAAAATCAATAAATAAAACATCAATATAAAGTTAATCAATTACAGTAAAAGGCAAGAGTGCAGATAAAATACTTTAAGTTTTCATATGCACGTGTAAAAAAAGTTGTTTACATCTCATTCGATCTGTACATTTAAAAAAATGGTAGGAAGTGGTTAAAAATTTAGATTCTCTTCTGCATACAGCGGTAATGTGACTTCCTGTTAATGTGATCTGAACTAGTAACCTACAAACTGTGACCCAGACTTTATAAAAAAAATATTTATAATGCAATGTATTTTCCCATTTCAAACCTAAATGACATCTAAATGGCAAAGGTAGAAATTGTTGTTCAATAAGATTTAGGCTACACAGCATGCTTCCCACAAATTCAATCTTCTAATCTGTGCAATCTAGTGCTGTTTTGGCACAACACCAATATATCCCGTGAGAGGGTGGGTAGGGAGTGCTGCACATGGGTCAAAAAAATTGTCTCAGCAAATGTTCTAAATTGTTTAAAAAGTTTTAAAAAATCAGGTGCTCTTCCAGGATGGAAGTAGAACATGGAGTTATAACACTTGCCTTGGGTTGCGCGTCCCGTTGTCAAATAAAAGACTTTCAACTGCATCAGAGTGCCTCGGATCCTTGTTGCCATACTCACCTACAACCCAAGGCAAGTGTTATAACACCAATATCTCCATATTGATTTTGGCCTTTCCTCAGCCTGACCGCTTTTCCTGTCGGTCATACAGGGCTGTAATGATTCCCCAACTGATGCATGATCTCAGGATGACTAGGGAACCACCTCGGTACAGCCGTGCAATACTCCACTGTCTGGACTCCATCAGCTCTTTCCAGCAGCCCCAGACCCCTTTGAGCTCTCCGCCCACCTTGGCCTGCATGTTGGCCACAAGTACAGACAGTGGGTACAGGGTCAAGCTGATGGTCATAGAGATTAATGCCCCGGACACAAAAGATGCTACGTGTGGAGACAATCCTCTTTCAGCCACCGCGGCACACACTGGTCCTTTGAAGCCAAAATAGAGAGCACTGCCTAATGTATTACGAGTGGTGATTGGCACAAAGCCTCTGTAAAATCCAGCAGCCAGTCTTTCAGTCTTAAGCCTGACAAGGATGCTCTTATGGGTGGGTAGACGAGAATCATTCTGGCCGTTCTGCAGGACACATTGGACACGCTCAAAGGGAGTCAAAACAAGAGCTTCAACAAAACCAGCACCAAATCCAGCCAGTGCCGGCAAAACTGAAGATGAAGTGTTAATATTATGGGACGTCCGAGAGAGATGGTGAAGTAGAGTATCGTGGAGCCCAAACAGAAGTGTACCACTGAGTGTCCGCATCACTAATGGAGGGGGCACACCCCGGTACAGCTTCCGGAGACCTTCCTCATAAAGCTGGCTCACTGCACAATGCACTGGGGTGTTGTGGATTTGTTGGCGAAAAACTGTCTTGTACACAGGGAAAGTGGAGAGCACTGAAAACATGCTGGAAGTGCCTCCATACAGGTAACTCTGGAAACGTACCATTGGGTCTTTTGGGGCCTCTTTATCTTGTTTATGAACCTGAGCTCCTGACATCTTGATGGCTACAAGAAAAAGTAATCAGAAATATTGCTGAGACATTGGGCAACATAGATTAACATAGTCATACTTACACTAAATACAATGTATAAACTAATACATAATAAATATGTAAAAACTGTAGGCTACTTACTGTATTAGTTTTTATTCAAGTTCTATAATCCGGTGTTTATAATTGGTCGTGATTGCAACAAGCGCAGACGTAGCCTTGATCCAAACGCCTTCAAAGGACAACTGCAGCAGTGCATTTCTTGTTCGTCAGAAATGGCTGCATCCTGTGTATGCTTGAAAGATAGCGGTACAAGGCTGCACTCAGACAATGCAATTATTGCCCCCGCCAGCAGAGAGAAACCAGTGCGCGTTAATCTACCGGTCGGGTTTAGTCCCGCCCCCAATGGATCAACATCATTGGTCGATGTGGAATACGTCACACACACAGGGATTAGATGGTGTAGATGTCAATCAAATTCTTCTTTCTTTTCTGTATGCCTCAGTGACATGCAATTGTTCACAAGCACCAAAACAGTATCCAGATATTCTGATATTATAACAAATAATAATCAGTTTAGTTTATTGAAAATATAAGACGCCAATAGGAAAAAAATAAAATACATATTCGGAATCAATAGTGAAGGGAATTCAAGTTTTAATAAAAAATTGAGAAGGCTAGTATTTGATTATTTCACAACTAAAACTAAAGCATTAACAGATATTCAATTATCCAAAGAAAAAGATAGAGTAGGGCAAACAGAAAACCCAGTGACTCTTTGACTAATTTAATCAATCTGACTTGATTAAATTATTTAAACAACACGATCAGGCCTGGGTAAAGTTCAGGGTCTCTAAAAACCCGACAGATTGGGAACGATACCGTCATCTTAGGAATCTATCCAAAACACAAACAAGGAATGCCAAATCTAATTATTATCAGGAGGCCTTAGCTCAAAACTATAACAACCCAAAACAATTCTGGAACCATCTGGACCAGCTTCTTAATAAATCTAAAAAAAGCACTGATTATGTCACTGTTGATAACAATATAATCTCTGATCCCTGCATGATCTCTGAAGCTTTTAATAAATATTTTTCTTCCATAAGCAGTGCACAGCACTCAGATTACCCTTACTCTTCAAGCCCATCTCTTGATGTTGCTCATGAGGCTTCCTTCTCTTTCAGCCCGATCTTACCTTCAGATGTGCAACAATCAATACATGAACTTAAAGATAAGTGTAGTGCTGGACCAGATGGTTTAGAAGTAAAATTTTTGAAACTTGGTTGTGATGTAATAAAATACCCTCTTACTGATCTATTTAACCAGTCCTTGAACACATGCTCGATTCCTACTATTTGGAAAACTGCACGAGTAACCCCCATTTTCAAAGGAGGAGATTACGCTGATTTATCCAATTATCGACCTATCTCTATCCTATGTACTATCGCTAAAATCCTTGAAAAAATTATTTTTAAACAAATACACAATTACCTCAATCAGTTTGAAATGTTATCTCCGCATCAATCAGGTTTCCGCTCTGGCTACTCTACCACCACTGCATTACTCAAATTCACTAATGACGTGTTCTGCTCGTATGATCAAAACCAATATACTGGTGCAATATTCTTAGACCTTTCAAAGGCTTTTGACTTAGTAGACCACTATCTGCTCCTTGACAAACTATACTCAATAGGACTCTCTAGGAGCTCTCTTTTATGGTTTAACGCTTATCTTCACAATAGGCAGCAGTTTGTAGTTTTTAAAGACGTGCAGTCCACTCTTTCTATAATGGACAAAGGAGTGCCACAGGGCTCCACTCTTGGACCTCTCTTATTTAGTATTTTTATCAATGATCTCCCTCAAGTGTGCACTAACTGTCAAACTCATCTATATGCCGATGACGCTGTTGTCTATTTGTCGGACTCAAACTTACCCTTGTTACAACATCTCTTACAGGAGGATTTTAACTCAATTCAAAACTGGATTAATGTTAATTTGTTAAGATTGAATATGAAAAAATCGAACTATATGCTTTTTGGTACGCGTCATTCTCTCACTTCTGCCAATATCAACATCACTTTTAATAACGGCTCCTCAATGATGAGAGAATCTTCAGTAAAATATCTAGGTGTTTGGCTAGATCCTGAACTTAATTTCAAACCACATATCGACTACATAATCAAACGCACATATGCCTGTCTAATGCCGCTTTGCCGCTCATCCAATTGCTTCACACTGCAAATAAGAAAGAAAATTATCATGCAACTAATTTTATCAATTATTGACTACGCAGACATAGTCTATCAAAACACGTATGAAGTGCACCTCAAACCTCTTAATACTTTGTTTAATACCCTCTGTAGATTTATTCTTAAATGTCCCTATAGAACATACCACTGCATATTATACAGTCAACTGAACTGGCTACAGCCCGACAAAAAACGACAGTGTCACTGGCTGCAATTCGTCTTTAAATGTGTGTATTTCAATGTACCCCCATATTTGAAATGTTTTCTAGTTCCATCAACAACAACCTACTTCCTTAGACACTCTGAATATCTTTCTTTTACTACTCCTTTGATGCGGAAAGAGGTCGGTCGGAGGTCCTTCTCTTTTAAGGCTCCTAATGACTGGAACCATCTTCCCATAGCATTAAGGTCAATAACCACTTACGGACTCTTTAGAACTTCTCTGCATACACATCTCAATACGGATTGCTTATGTCTGTAGGCTCTTTTGATACTGTATGTTTGAAAAGTATGGATCACATCATGTGTTTCAGTAGAAAATTATATTTGTACAACAATACTTGATCTTTAGATGACTGGGAAGGGGAGAGGGTTGTGTGAGCAAGATTGTCTTGTGTTTAATGTTTGTGTTTATTTATTTATTTATTTCTGTTTTTCTGTATTACATTTGTTATGTTTTGTGTTATATTGTTTGTTTGTGTAACTAAGTGTTGTACACTGTTTTTATTTGTTTTATGTTTGGTCCCCCTTGCAAACGTTGTTTCATCTCAAGGGGTTTTCCAACAATAAATTGAAATTGAAATTATAATAGATGTTTATGTATATTTATGTATGAACACAGTTTATACGGAACATATAAACACTAAACTTTGAAAATTGCACAAAAAAAGAATCCTTCTTGCGGGCTTACAAGAATAAAATAAGGTGCATACCCTACAGGCTGAAACAATGGCTTCAAACATGTAACACAGTCTAAAACAAATTTAAAAAAAACTTCATATCGATCTCATGTTTATCTGGAAATGGTAAATTCACAGACAGATGAGGCACTCTTGGTTGAGTGGGACTTCAGTGGCACTGTAAACTGACACATTCACATTAATTAACAATAATAGTCTTTCTCTGGGCAGAGACATAATAATCTGTAACAGTTTCGTGGGAGTTTCCCCTGACCACAACTACCTTGAGATTGTATTAACCTTTGGGAAAGTGACTATTAAATATACGGATCAAAGCAATTAACCACTTGCATATCAGTGGTGACTTAAATAAACACAGATGGGAATGGGGTAAATGGGGTTAGTAACGGATGCAATTTGTTAGGTTGACAAGGGCTCCTCCTTTTGGTGTGACGGCACGTTACATTTGAAATGAAGACATCAGCGTTACAAGGGGACATGGCTGAACAGATACGATACAGACTCTCCATTATGAGTGCGACGGATGGCTTCAGCGAGGATCATTGATATGTCAATTACCTGATGAAAGAACAAACCATTTATAAATAAATCACAAACTTGGGCCATAAAATTAAACAAAACGTTATATATAATTTAAAGAATGTAAAACAGATAAGCCCCAAATGTTCATCTAGCAATACCAGGGGGCTATACGAATGATGGACTGCAAAACAAGTTAATTTCTCCATTGCCAAAGGGATCATTTAAATGAAAGCCTCAATTTGTATTTACATTAGCACATTATGTTGAATGTGGGGTAGGCGATCATAAGCTTCTTGCTTCAGCCTACTCCTTTTGAGCATCTGTGACTGTTTAATGTGTATTTTGTAAATTAGGAAATGTAAGCTGCACAAATAAACTAAACTAAACTAAATGAAAACGGCTGCAATTATCAGTTAATAATTGAAGGCAGTCTCAAAGATGTCTTGACGTGTTTTGGGAATTGAAGTAAAAAAAACGTTGCAAAAAAAAAACGCTTAACCTGTTTTTTCACGTACTAATTTTATTCCACATTTAAAAAACAAAACAAAAGTGAATGTGAATAGCATCCCATCATTCTGACAATTGTCTATTATGTTATTCTGACCTGTATCTTGGGACAATGTTTCATCTTTTCTTCTTGGGGTATTGTGTTGGTAACTACCACAGCTTCAAAGCAGGCGTTGTTTATCCGTGTGATTGCGGGACCGGAGAATATGCCATGGGTTAAGATGGCATAGACCTTGGTTGCACCAGCAGAAATTAGTCTTTAGGAGAAAGATTGAAATACAATTAGGCCATATTTACGTGACGTTAAAATAACAGTTGTCGGGCCCCGAGTCCGACTTACTTATCGGCTGCATGACAGACTGTCCCACATGTATCAGCCATGTCATCCACTAAAATTGCTACTCTGCCAGTCACGTCCCCCACAAGCACCATGCGGTCAACCTCATTTGCTTTTTTCCTTTCCTTGTGAATAAGAGCAAAGTCCACATTTAACCGATCTGCAATGGAGGTGACCCTGTAAAAAACAAACAAAAAAACATTAAGAAGTCATGACAAATGGACACAAATAAGGTCTACACCGGTAGTTCCCAACCCGGGGTGCGGGCCATCCAGGGGGGGGGCCTGGGATTGCCCAGAGCTTTGTCTGGTCAGAGAGTCAGGTCATAAGTGATATTGTTTGAGCAAATTAAATAGTTAAAATCATCAAATATGACTGAGAAAGTGCTACAAGTGCAAGGAACACTCCAATGTCAATGTGTTTGTTTGAAATTATTTTTATGGTTGCAACTGCAGCCCATGCAGGAGGGGGGCTTCAAGGAAAAAAGGTTGGGAACCACTGGTTTGTGATACACACATAGAAATGATTTTTGTACCTCTTTGCTCCCCCAGCATCAGGTGAGACTATAATGCAGTTTTTCCACTCAGGGATGTTCTCCTTAATCCACTTGAGCACAGCTGGCTCAGCATATAGGTTATCAACAGGAATGTCAAAGAATCCCTGAAAATATCAGAGCATGATAAACATTACCGTACAAACATGAATTAAATGCTGACTCCCAGTATAAGCTTCTCCATTTTAAAACAGTAGCGTGACCGTCTGTGCTCATGCACTGTGTGTGTGTTTTGCTTGAATTCAATCACCTGTATCTGTGAAGCATGTAGATCCATAGTAATTATGTGGTCAGCACCAGAGACAGATAGCATATTAGCCACCAACTTGGCCGAGATGGGCGCTCTGCTCTGCAAAGAAAATAGATACCGTCAGCCACATGGAATAGTAGGGGACTTGGAAGCATGGCTTATTTCTAAAAATATCTCACAAGGGCTGTGCCACCAAATTTAATTTACTTGCCACTTTACTATGCTACATATTGTTGCCTATTAGGCTATTACAGCCTCTAACAAGTAGTATATAATAATAAGCAATCATGTTTGGAGTATTAACCTCATATTATCATGTATGTTAAAGCATGCTGCAAGCAAGCAATTTATGAGTTGCGATGCCAAGATGAATAATAATAATAATAATAATAATAATAATAATACTAATAATAATAAACAAATATACCAAAAAATGAAAGGAAGGAATTTAGGGAAGGAAAAGCTGATGCTCTTTGGTGAATTTGAAAGTGCGATTATTGGGACCATGCTGATGACAAATGGCATGACATAAGAAAGTAGACAGAGCTCCCTCACCCCCACCTTGTCCTTCTTGTCCTGTCGCGCATAGGGGAAGCAGGGGATGACAGCTGTTACTCTGGAGGCAGAGGCGATTTTGCACGCGTTTATCATGATGAGGAGTTCCATCAAATTGTCATTTATTTCCCCGCAGCCACTTTGGACGATATACACATCCTCCCCTCGGACACTTTCTCCAATTTCAACGCTGTCATGAGAGAGTTACAAAACAAACAGTCAGTGCCTGGAAGCCAACACACCATTAGACATCAGATAAATGAGACAGGAGCAAACAAAGGCTTATGTAGCTACTAGTGACTACTTCCTTTACCAACAATTACCAAACATTACCACAACAACGACGACGCCACGTTTGTAACCAAATCGTGTCGCTGGGACAATGCATTTGCCTATTTTTCCAATGCCCCGGAGGGAACCTTAGCAACGCAGTGTCTGCAAACAACTCACCATGTTTCTTGATTGCTGAATTTTTTTGTTACAACCTTTGCCAACTCCAATCCTAAACGGTCAGCTATTTTTTGCGACAAGTCGGGATGCGAGCTCCCGCTAAAGATCTTTATGTTGGGCATTTTGATGCGACCCACGGCGTTGCTGTCTCTCTGATCAGGCGTAGCACACGTAGCAGATGGTCACTGTCCACAGCAGCACAACCCCAGACAGCGGCAACAAACGAATACACAGTTAAGAGTTACGTGTTTACTACCTATCCTCCATTATGCCCTCAGCGCGAGCGGCTCTTCCTTGCTAAGCGACGCGCACGTTGGAATGACGGTCCCACGTAATTACGTCATTCTGAGGCACGTCGACTGCAGTTCAATGTTTTTGTAAAGAATGCCTCAAGTAATGCCAGGAAAATCTGAAACGACTGTGAATGCGTACGAATGTATATCTGTGTATACTTAAAACATGAAAAAACGTTTTTGGAAACAATACTTAGCCTATCTGAATTATTTTATATTTATCAGCAATTCCTTGAAGGGCTTGCCCCCAGTTTAACCCAACTACTATCTATTTTAGGCTATTTTAGACTAGATCTTTATCTGGGGCTGATGACACTTGAAAGGTCAAATAGCCTATTTTACACTACTTGGTGTGAAAAGTTTGAGGTTGTAGACAAAGGTTCTCAAGTCGTCATCTGTATTTGGAATCTTCACCTGTCATCCAATGTGAGTTGTCAGCAGCCGAGCACCAAGTTTTGGCAACAGGCCATAAACCTGTGCTAGGGGTTTAGCTTATAGCCCACTTTGCTCTGAAAACAAATTTTTTTTAGGGGAAAAAAGGTGGTCTCAAATTCAACATCTTTTACGTACAGTATCCTTCTCAGCCCCAAGTCTTGAGTAATGAGTACACTCTGCTAATAGTCTGCGACACAGCCCAGGGCAGATCAATAGACAGGTAACGAGCAGTGATCAGTATTTGACTGCTTTCTGACTAAATGTATTTAAACAATTTAACGTAATTATCTCATCACATACAAAAAGAGCCTGCCCTGCGTTATTGAAACAGTAAAATGAATTTCATTTTTCATTGAGAAAATACTTCCCTGTGAAGTAGTTTACCTTTCACATAAAACATTTTGAATAGCCTAGTTCAGTTTCAGTGCATGAATTGCCATTTAAAAAATGTAAGCGTTTGTTAATGCACTTTATTGCTCTTAAAACATGAGAAAAGTTTCCACACACAGAAAACAGTGATGACAACTGTAAATATGGACAGAAACAAACACGTGTACAAATGATAAATCAATGGGCAGCCGTGACTTCGAATGACAGACAGATCTACAACTTTGCAACGTGATTGAGAACACATAAATCTTTAAAGTTGTAAGCGCAATTGTGACCATCATTTGATAAATTGGTTTATAAAAATAAGAATGGTCCATGCTTTTGAATACGTACTTTAAAATATATTATTTGCTATTAGTCTGTTGCATCACATAATAGCCAACTAAAGTTACTGCTTTGCCCATACTTTTTCTTTCTTTCTTTTTTTTAAATACAAAAAAGCCTGCTAATGCAATCATAAGTCTATTTCACACATTTTTACTTTGTTCTGTCTGACCCTCAATCAAAAAATAAAAACAAACAATTACAACTAGGATACTATCAGTATCAAATGGTGGTAAAATATGTAATGGTGGTAAAACATACAAAAAACGCTCGAAAAAAATAAATAAAGACCACAGCACATGGATATGGAAACACATGAACAAACCAGCTGTTAAAAGAGGATTAATGTTTTGAACTTCAATGTTTAAATAAATAAGAGATAATATTGTATGATCATAGGTATCAGGACAGGTGTGAATATTGAACAACCAGTGTTCAGTTTATTTCTAAATTGTAACTGGACAAATTAGAAATAAACTGAATACTGATGTATTACTTTTATGCCTTTTCTATACTTATTGTATTTAGTATCTTTTCGTTTTCTTTTAACAGCTGATCCAGTCATTGACATATATTGATAATACAAGGCAAACAGTATGTGACCAAAGAAGATCCTGGACGAAGAACAGACATGTTTGTTTTATTAAAATACATAGAAAACTACTTTGTGTGATTATTATATATAGCATATTCTTGAAATTGCACAATGTTCGTAGCACACAGAAATGAAAATATTAATCTACAGCTGACTTGAGAACAAGTAGTCCATCTGTGAGGTTAAACTAGTTTGTATGAAGATTTTCAGCAGCAGGTTGAAAATAAAACAATGGTATTTTAAAGTGAGATTGTGCAAAAATCAGTGACAGCTGTAAACACTTGCAGGTGGATGATATTCAAAACTATGATTCACAGCAAGTGAGACGCAAGTGCATTCATTACAGTGTGTTCTGTCTGATTACAGCAGAATGAGGTAACATCACTCATTACTGTACACAGGACAGGGCTTTAGGGTGGGTCTCTGCTACATTTTCTGCTCTGAATAACATTGGATGTGAACATAGGTTTATTTTTTTAAGTAAAGTTCAATGTGTCAGACTTTCAAAAATGTTTATCTTCTAACAGTTCTCCTCACATTTTGACTTCTTCAACAAACCAAACATTAGCCCAACAAGCATCTTAAACTGCAGAACAATTAGAAAAAATAAACCACAACACACTTTTTACCATCTAACCAACCAAAGCTTTGCACTGTGTATTTTACAGAAGTCACTACTTCACAAAATCTTGGAAACAGTCCAGATCATACATTTATTTTGGATGTTGTACTGTTATATAATAACTTTGTTTACTTATTAAGTTTTTAAATATATACTGTTCATACATCACCTTTATTCTCCACAAAACTTTATATTATTTGCTAAGTAGATACATTTGAAATATATTTTGAATACATATAAAATGATATCATACATAATACATATGTTGGAACACAGTTTGATGTGTATTTTGACGTGTGGTGACTAGCCCTGTAATACCCAGTCTCTTTTAGGGTTCTTATTCCATTGTGCATTTGCTTGGTGTATCTTATATTTTCTAAACAAGATCCACAAGGCTACCTCAGGGTCTGTAAACATGAGATGGAATGACTGCATTGAAGTTTATAGAGGATGATCCATTGCAAGTTTTGTAAAAAATGTAAACAATAAATCAATAATGACTTTGTACATAGTATCTATTAACTGTGTGTATATATTAGGCCTTACTGGGTGGGCAGAGTTTTGATGGGCCGAGAGAGTGAGTTCATGTTATTGGCATTGGATGGTACTTGGGGGGTAACTGTCTTTGTTGGCAGACTGCTGGAGTGTCCCATTGATTCTTCAGCTGCACGGAGTAACAGAGTATAATTCACAGCTACTTCCTCAACCTTCCTTAACAACTGTAGCCTTTGGGCTTCAGAGCGTACCCCTCTCACCAGTTTGATGAAGGTCTGTGTTAGTTCACACAAAACCTGAAAACTGGCTGTGACGGCAGCAAGCATTCGAGTGGGGCTTTTCTCGACACTGGCCACACGTCGACAGGATGCTCTGAACTCTTTGAAGCGAAGAGCTAACTCCTGCTTATACTCAGCAATCCTTGACGGCTGGAGGCGAGCCTCTCCCTCTGCTTGTGGACTGTTAGCACACTGACGCAGAATAGCCAGCAGCTCGTTAGCATCCAACTGAGCATTGAGGAAGCCATCAGGCAGGCTAAAAGTTTTCTCTTGTAGTGCTTGTACCCGTGCCAAGCTCCCCTCCAGTGTCCCACAGGCTCTGAGGTCAATTTCTTGTGTGTGGGGGTCCTCGTCCTCCTCCTCTTCCTCTCCGCTGCAGTCCTCTGCATTCAGGACCTGCAGCGTTTTGCTAACAACAGGAAATGTATGTGAGTCCAGCTCCATGCCTGGCAAGACCTGAAGAGGGATAGAATATGAGAGCTCATCTTTCTCACTGCTCTCATCTGCCGCCTCACACTTTCTGTAGCAGAAACAGAATGAGCAGCACTTCTCCCTCTCGTCACTGTCCTCAGCGGGCAGGTTCAGTACTACCTCTGTTGTGCCCTCTTTGCCTTCACTCTGGTCATCCTCTTGAATGAAGAATACACCTTTCTTTCCTTTTGCATCTGTCTGATGAGACTCTATATGCACTGGCTCAACAGGGGTAGGAAGCCGCAGTCCTGTAGCTCGAACTCTCTCCATCTCTCTTTCTAGACTCTTGGCTTTGGGCTTCACTTCTGCATACACTGGTGTGCTAGTATTGTTGTCTAGCTCACCAAAACTGTATCGCCTCTGCAATTTCTTTGGCTGTGGGGCTGCCATACCGTCTGTCTGGGATGTTGATGTTGGCAGGCCAGAGCCATGTTCTCCTCTTGGTTCTCTGGACTCTAGGCTGGTGGAACGAATACGAGTCGTCTTGATCTCTAAAGTTTGAGGTCTTCTAGTCGAACCCGGAGTGTGAGAGGCTTTGGAAACGGGGGGAGGGGTTTTTGCAACATTTTTCTCTCGGCCCCTGTGCTGCGTTTCTGTTATAGAGCCGACAGGTGTATCAGGAAGTCGCATACCTCTGCACATTCTCTTACAGTCACAGCTGCGCCTCTGCTCCCTAGAGATCCCAGGGGCTTTCAGGACAGGGCTGGTGCGGAGCTGGCAGGCACAGGGAGTGCCTCCTGGCACAGGCGATGATCCTTGGGGCAGAAACTCTCCCTGGGATGACTTGGGCTTCAGCAGCTCCTCTAAGAACTCCAACTCATACTGTCGAACCTTTTGCAACTGAGCTCTTCGTTCATCAGTCTCTCTCCTCATTCTCGCTGGGAAAGTTGCAGACAGAAGATTTCTAAAGCTCAAAAATGGTGCACTGCGATGGGATTTCATTTTGCCAGTTCCTTGTTTATTTGAATCTCTGTTTGGAAGAGTGGAGACTTTACCCACAGATCCACTATTTACTGTGGGATCGTTTAAAATGGGTAAGGATTTAATTTGGGCAGTCTCAGGATGTGATTTGGTCTGTGTAACATCAGTCTTGGTTTCAGTCACCTCTTTTCTCTCTGATTTTACAGGCAGACGTGGAGAGCACTTGATTTGTAACTGAGGGCTGGGTTTAGTCAGACTGGGATCTGCTCCTCCTTTTACTGCATTTTCTTTAGCTATCTGCAGGCCTTTAGCCCGAAGGCGCTCGTCATCAGTGGGAGAAGAAGACTGAAACATCACCACCTTTTGGACCTGCGGGTCCTTCAGTCTTAGTTGAGTCAGAGACTCTTGCTGCACTGGGCATGTGCAGAAAAGATCCTCAACTGGTAACATTTCAAGGGAGCTAGAAGGCTTGATGGTCTCGCTAGAGGCAGTCTCGGCATCTTGGCTATTTAGAGAAATCTTAGCAGAGGCAGTTATGTCCACTGGTAAGATAATAGGTACGGTTTTGTTTGAATCCTTTTTAGCAGAGGTTAATGTCTTTGCATTACTACCTTCAGAAATACTTTGTCCCTGTGGTTCTAGAATTGAATTTGATAATTTAGAATTTTCTGTTACTTTTGCCTCTTCTAGTGGCTTACCAGGGAGACTGTTTTTTTTTGCTTTGGTGCACTCACTGTTCACTTTCATTAATGCCCTTTGTTCATTTTGCTTAGCATCATGACTACTTGCCTGCTCTGCCATGACGCGAAGGATTGCAGAATCTTGGCCAGAGCTGACTTTAAAGGGCACAGTCTTACTGAGGATAACTTGTTTGGGTGGGCAGCCAGCACGTATCTGTCCCACAGAGAAAGCTCCAGTCCCTATAGTTTTGGCAGTGCACCCAGGGATCGCAAGGGGGAAGTCTCGTCGACAGATAATGCGGTCCTTGTTGATATGATGAGCTAAAAGGTATGTTTGGCTCTGGTTCTGCTTCATCGCTGACACCATCTCGGACACGTCCGTCAGTTCAGATGAGTTGGTCTCATGTCCTGAGTCCAGTGATGACTCAGGAGTGATGGCAGCTAACACAATCAGACCTAAGAAAAGAAAAATATTTTTAATACAAGAGCACTCTCATACAATGAATGACTTTGTCTGGCTACAGGCCATAGCTTTCCACTTACACCAACATTTTTTAAGCAATGGCACAAATCTAGGCAAACTACTGTATGTGCTAAAATGTTATGAAATGCTTGGAGAACAACACTGACAAAGAAATGCAAGTATGTTCTTTTGTTGTCTATGTTACATATTAGTAAGCTATACATGCATCTATGTAAATGCCAGTGAGGCTATTTTATTTTACGCCCTTATTTTGAAAGGCACCGCTCTTCCTGTTCTCTTTGCGTCGTTACTTCTGGTTCCGTTCTCAGTAAAACGACACTGCTACGCTGTTTCAGAGTCGATATAAACTTTTACTCTTTGGGATAGGTATGTAAAACATGTACTTCATTTGCCTGTCGTATGCAGTAACTTTTGGAGAAATTATTCATTGCAGTTGAAATCGTTTTTCTTTGTTTTCCTTTGTATATGCATGTCTTTTGTTTGCCATGTGGAAAGATTGGCTATGAAAAGTGCATGGAGGAGGCTGCTAGCGGTTTTAGCAAGATTAGCGCCCTTGGAAGCAGAAAGAGGTTGGTGCAGTGATTAAAAACGGTTGTTTATTTATTTAAGAAATTTAAAGGTGGTCTTTATTTTATTTTATTAAAAGCTGTAACCTAAATAGTTTAAAGGTGTTGATTTCATGTCAATATTACGATTTGTGTTCAACTATTTTCTATGATTTGTGATAAAATGATGGCATTTATTTGTGCACTTTTATAGTTTTCAAGGTGCCATATTGTCGGCGACAGAAAGAGGAGAGAATTAAAGTTGCATCAGTCGAAGCTCTCTGCATCTGAGTGGTGATTCCAAGTGGGCAGCTACAGTGAAAACTCTATTGACTGCAAGAGACCTGCCATCCCTGCAGAGACCCTGAAGCCATTTAATCAGAGATCCAGCTACCAACCTGTTACCAGTCAGCTGACTCCACTCGCATCAACAACGGCACTTGCAAGGTCAGAAAGAACAGAACATTAAAGCACACGACTCCGGATACTGAAAGAGACATTGGGTATCGAAGGCAACATGGGACTACTTACAAACGTGCATGAGCTTAATGTGGAACTGGAAAGCCTTTAAATAACATTACAAGGCCAAAATCATTTGTGGACTTCCATCACATAATACTACGGAATCTGGTTAATATTTGCAGGTGTTCAACACGTTTTGTGGATTAATAATTCATGACGTGTCTGTTTTTTATAAAAATGGTTAAAAGATGAAGCTTATTAGCCATCGTCTACAGAGCTAATTCATGAACATTTATTTTTCTTTTTGCTGTTTTATGCTAACCATCTCTTTGAATGTCCATAATATGTAAATGCTTGACACAGCATTACTCTGTGGTAAAGATTAACTACAGCTTAAAAGTATAGAGTCAAGCAGTAAGACAATTAAAGCTACAGTCGACTTAAAACAGCTACAGAAACAAAATGTCATTACCAGAAAAGCAAATAGATAACCCCACAAACGCACCATGCCAATCCAGCTCACCAATAATGGAAATAGACAACCCCACAAACGCGCCACGCGAATCCAGCTCACGTGAAAGAAAATTAACAGAGAAAGGCCTAGAGATGCATAACCAAGATATCAAAAAACGTGAAAAATCATTCAACAAAACTTATGACTCTTGGAAGCTAGTAGCAAGGGAAACTAGAACAAAACTAAAATCTCTGTGCTCAGTAGAAGACCTCAATAAAATGCAGCAAGATATTGAAGCAAAGCACGACGCTGTAAGTTCACAGTATGAACCTATCCTACGTAACGGTAATACCACACCTGACATTGTCAGCAAAATGGACGCTTGCGTTACGCTAACAAAGGAGATCTGTAACCTTATAAGTAACCGTCTAAAGACTGTTAATGAGGAATATAATAACCAACTTGAGAAAGAAAGAGTCAGAGAAATGTTAAGTAAAATTGAATATGAGTCTGTCTTTGGCCACAGCGTAACTGAAACTGCAAGCTCATTAGAGTCGTTGGATCAACTGAGCTATCACGCTGGCTCAACTAGTACCCGCAGCAGTAGAGTAGATGCAGAAGCAGAGCTTGCTGCCAAGCTAGAGCAATCAAAAGCCATGGAAGAAATTCGAGCGCAGCAAGCACATCTTCACAAGTTGGAAAGTGAATGGAAACTCAAAGAGGCAAAAATGTGGTCAGATATTAAACTAAAGGAGGTAGAAATGCAACAACAGTTGGAACAAGAAAGAGCAAAACTACAGCAGTTACAAGCAGACAAAGAAGTTGCTATTGCAACAGCTCGGGTGAAAGCCTATGACAGCTTTGAAGGGTTTGAAAACCACAATGGTGAAATTGACAACAAAACTAACTCTACTTGCTACAGAAGGCAAATTGAACCTCAACTTAATCCAAATGCTGCATCATTCCAACCTCACCAAGCAATTCCTGAAATGACAATGAACCAGGAGTCTGTCAGCATAGCACAAGCAATCGCTAACTCGTTAAGCATGAATCGCTTGCCAGTCCCTGAACCCACCACATTTAGTGGTGACCCTTTACTGTTTACTGATTGGAAAATGTCATTCATGACTCTGATTGATCGAAAACCCCTGCCCGCAAGCGAGAAGATGTTTTATCTAAAAAATTATCTCGCAGGCGAAGCACGTAAAGCTGTAGAAGGTTTCTTTTATCGAGATTCAGAAAACGCATACAATGGAGCATGGAAAGTCTTAGAGGACAGATATGGGAACCCATTCATTATACAGAAAGCGTTTCGCGATAAACTCATGAGATGGCCAAAGATCGGCACAAACGACCCACTAGCGCTACGAGAGTTTGCTGATTTCCTCAAAGGATGCTCTGAAGCAATACCACATGTCAAAGGACTAGCTATCCTCAACGATTGTGAGGAAAATCACAAATTGCTTAAAAAACTACCAGAATGGATCGTGCGCAAGTGGAGTCGAATCGTTGTAGATGAACTTGACAAATCTAGCAGCTATCCAGAGCTTGCATGCTTCACAGAATTTCTAAGTAGAGAAGCACGAATAGCTTGTAACCCGATAGCTTCGCCACTGTTGATGAATTTCAAACCTGTAGATGACCGAATCCCAAAGAGAGCCAAAGTCTTTAACACCAACATGCAACCAAAGAGCTCCGCTCAAGAGAAACAAGACACAAACATTAGTAAACCAAAATCACCTTGCCCGGTTTGTAAAAATGAAACTCATGGAATCGCAAAGTGTCCCACCTTCGCAGCTAAGAGTGTTGAAGATAAAAAGGCATTCATCCATGAAAATCGGCTCTGCTTTGGATGCTTGAGAAAAGGTCATATCACCAAAGATTGTAAAAGGCGACATACATGCAACATCTGTGAGCGTCGTCATCCAACCTGCTTGCACGAAAACAGGAAGCAAAAACCTGCAGAAGGAGTAACAAATAGCTCCACTTCCACGGAAGAACCTGCAAGCCAGGAAACACAAAGGGTCATGTCTCATACATCAACACAACGCGTTTCTGCTACCTCAAGTATAGTTCCTGTCTTTGTGTCTTCTGCACAAGAGCCACACAGAGAAATACTCACTTACGCATTATTAGACACGCAAAGTGACTCAACATTTGTTTTAGAGGATGTACTTGATAAGCTGAATGTGGATCTTCAACCAGTAAAACTGAAACTTAGTACCATGACGGCCGTTGACACAATCATTTCGAGTAAGAGTGTTCTTGGTTTACAAGTTAGAGGACTCCACTCTGAGAGTTGTATCCCACTACAACAAGCTTATAGCCGTGACTTTATCCCAGTGGACAAGTCTTACATCCCAACGAAGGAAACGGCATTACTGTGGCCTCATCTCAGAAGCTTGGCGGATAAGTTGCCACCTCTCCAAGATTGTGATGTAGGGCTCTTAATTGGATACGACTGTCCATCAGCACTGGCTCCTCTCGAAGTCATCATAGGTGACAAACATGAACCCTTCGCACAAAGGTCCGAACTAGGATGGAGTATAATCGGCTCATCAAACCCCCACCTAGACAGACAAGGAAACCAGAGCTTTGTGCATCGGCTCACAGTAAAAGAGTTGCCTGTTCCATCAGCGACAGACGTTCTAAAAGCCCTGGAATCAGACTTTGCTGAGAGAACCCAGGAGAACAAATATGTGTCCCAAGAAGATGTCCATTTCATACAGTTCCTCAGTAACCACATCACACAAAGAGAAGATGGACATTACGAAATGCCTCTCCCTTTCAAAGGCAACAGTCCACCCAACCTGCCAGACAACAAGAGGTTGGCTGCGGTCCGCCTACAGTGTCTCAAGAAAAAGCTAAAGGCCAACAAACAATACTACGATCAGTACAGAACATTCATGGAGGAAACCATCAACAAGGGTGATGCAGAGCCTGCTCCTACAACATCTCAGGGGCTGACCGAATGGTACCTGCCACATCATGGAATCTATCACCCCAGAAAGCCGGACAAGCTAAGAGTTGTTTTCGACTGTTCGGCCAAATTCCATGGCATTTCCCTAAACGACACCCTACTAACTGGACCCGATCTCATCAATCCTCTGGTAGGAGTGCTTTGCAGATTCAGGAAAGAAGTTGTAGCTGTAATCTGCGACATCGAAAGAATGTTCTATCAGTTCGCCGTCACCCCTGAATCCAGAAACTATCTGAAATTCCTCTGGTGGAAAGATGGTGATTTGGAGAAGGAGCCTCAAGACTACAGAATGGCAGTTCATCTCTTTGGAGCTGCATCGTCTCCAGGATGCGCCAATTTTGGTTTAAAGCATCTCGCACGACAACACCAAACCGACTATCCTCTAGCGTCAACCTTTGTGGAGAAAAACTTCTACGTTGATGACGGATTAGTCAGCGTTTCATCAGTCGAGGAAGCCAAGGAACTGATCACTCAGTCACAAGAGTTGTGCAGAAAGGGAGGCCTACGCCTTCACAAATTCAACTCGAATGAAGAAGCTGCTCTCTCCAACGTAGACCTTTCAGAAAGAGCATCAACCTCTTGGGCTTGATCCAACCCCTTCAGAACGCGCTCTTGGCATTCAATGGTCGATAAAGGACGACACCTTCAGCTTTAACATCAGTCTGAAAGATCAGTCTTCGACTCGCCGTGGCTGTTTGTCTGTCATTGCCTCGCTCTACGACCCACTTGGATTCATCGCTCCATTCAGCCTATGTGGAAAACGTATCCTCCAAGAGCTTTGTCACAGAGGCATCGGATGGGACGACCCACTCCCAGAAGATATGAAGCCACAGTGGGAGAAATGGATGAATGGTCTTGCCAAGTTGAAGGAGGTCTCAATTCCCAGATGTTACCACCCACATAACTTTCAAAGCATCGTCAGAGTAGAGCTACACCATTTTTCGGACGCCAGTTGCATAGGATATGGTGCATGTTCTTACCTCAGGTACATAAATGACAGGGACGAAGTCCATTGTAGTCTTGTGATGGGTAAAGCAAGGGTCGCACCCTCAAAGGTCACAAGTATCCCGAGGCTTGAACTCGCAGCGGCGGTGGTTTCTACAAAAGTAAGCGTCCTGTTAAAAGCAGAGCTTGATATGAAAATCGACGACGAGTTCTTCTGGACAGATTCCCAAGTTGTACTTGGCTACATCAACAATGATGCTCGCAGGTTCCACATATTTGTTGCAAACCGCGTTCAACTTATCAGAGACAACAGTAATCCCAATCAGTGGTATTATGTGGACACCTCAGAAAACCCAGCGGATCATGCATCACGAGGACTCCATGCTTCAGACATTCACTCAACAAACTGGCTGCAAGGACCAAAGTTTCTCTGGGAACGTGAATTACATCTAAATCCTAGCACTCCAGCTGAATTACTCGTTGGTGATCCTGAGGTCAAGACAATTCAGGTGCTCGCAACTGAAGCCAGTACCTTCAATGACATTCTCGATCGTCTGAATCAGTTTTCATCGTGGACGAAACTTGTAAAGGTGGTCGCAAGAATCAAAAGACTGAGGTCTCAACAAAAACACACAGAACATGTGACGGTCAAAGAGCGTGAGAAAGCTGCCGAAGCAGTGATAAAGATCGTACAGCAGCAAGCCTTCCCCCATGAAATAAAGATGCTCCAAGCTGAAAAGGACCTGCCAAATTCAAGCGCTCTCTTCAGTCTGGACCCCATCTGGTCTGAAGGACTTCTGTGTGTTGGTGGGAGATTAAAGCGGTCGTCTCTTTGCCACAAAGTGAAGCACCCACTTATCTTACCAAGCAACAGCCATATAACCAAGCTGATTGTGTCCCACTACCATGCTAAGACATGCCATCAAGGTCGAAGCCAGACACAAATGGAGCTCAGAACTAATGGATTCTGGGTCGTTGGTGGAAGCAAACTGGTGGCCAAACTGATACACACCTCTGTACTTTGCAGGAAACTTCGACGACCTACAGAGAGCCAGCGGATGGCTGAACTACCTAAAGAACGTCTTGAAGCCTCAGCACCTTTCACATTTAGCGGCATGGACTGCTTCGGCCCGTTCATTGTAAAGACAGCCCGCAAAGAACATAAAAGATATGGTCTGATCTTCACGTGTCTGTACTCGAGAGCTGTCCATATCGAGATGCTTGAGGATATGTCTACTGACTCCTTCATTAATGCATTGAGATGCTTCATCAGCCTTAGAGGAGCTGTCCAACAATTACATTGTGACCAAGGTTCCAACTTCATTGGTGCCAGGAACGAATTCAAGGAAGCACTCAAGCAATGCAACGCCAAACGATTGGAGACCTTCCTATCTGAAAGGCAGTGCGAATTTGTCTTCAACGCCCCGTCCGCTAGCCACGCAGGAGGTGTCTGGGAAAGGCAAATAAGAACAGTCAGAAGTGTGTTAAACGCCACCTTTGCACAGTGCCCAGGTCGACTTGATGATGCCTCTCTCAGAACACTGCTATATGAGGCCATGGCTATTGTTAACAGTCGCCCACTATCAGTTGGTGGAATCAATGATCCTCATGCACTGGAACCTTTAACGCCGAATCACCTCATCATGATGAAAACAAACGTTGCGCTTCCACCCCCCGGAGTGTTTGTGAAGGAAGATTTGTACGCGACAAAAAGATGGAGAAGAGTCCAGTATCTCATCGAACAGTTCTGGAGTCGCTGGAAAAGAGAGTATCTGCTCAACATATCTACAAGACAGAAATGGCACTTACCTCAGCGTAACCTCAAAGTCAATGACATTGTCATTATCAAAGACGACAACCTCCCACGAAACCATTGGCAACTAGGACGAGTGGTGGAGACTGTTCAAGACCATGATGGCTTAGTCCGTCGAGTCAAAGTACGAGTTGGGGAGAGAAAGCCTCAAAGAAAGCAAGATGCACCCTCCAAACCCTCAATTATTGAGAGACCAATCCAAAAACTAGTACTACTCCTTGAGAATTAAATGATACAAATTAAGATAAGACAACAATAGTTACGTATACACTACTTTATTGTATGAAGTACACTCACCTGTATACCTCTGATAGTTCTAAATAGAGGCATTAATTTATTAGAGTCGGGAAATCCTGTACAATTCACTTGCTTTGTGTATTTGTTCATTCATTGTATCAGGATTTGGTGGGAGTGTAAATGCCAGTGAGGCTATTTTATTTTACGCCCTTATTTTGAAAGGCACCGCTCTTCCTGTTCTCTTTGCGTCGTTACTTCTGGTTCCGTTCTCAGTAAAACGACACTGCTACGCTGTTTCAGAGTCGATATAAACTTTTACTCTTTGGGATAGGTATGTAAAACATGTACTTCATTTGCCTGTCGTATGCAGTAACTTTTGGAGAAATTATTCATTGCAGTTGAAATCGTTTTTCTTTGTTTTCCTTTGTATATGCATGTCTTTTGTTTGCCATGTGGAAAGATTGGCTATGAAAAGTGCATGGAGGAGGCTGCTAGCGGTTTTAGCAAGATTAGCGCCCTTGGAAGCAGAAAGAGGTTGGTGCAGTGATTAAAAACGGTTGTTTATTTATTTAAGAAATTTAAAGGTGGTCTTTATTTTATTTTATTAAAAGCTGTAACCTAAATAGTTTAAAGGTGTTGATTTCATGTCAATATTACGATTTGTGTTCAACTATTTTCTATGATTTGTGATAAAATGATGGCATTTATTTGTGCACTTTTATAGTTTTCAAGGTGCCATATTGTCGGCGACAGAAAGAGGAGAGAATTAAAGTTGCATCAGTCGAAGCTCTCTGCATCTGAGTGGTGATTCCAAGTGGGCAGCTACAATCTACACTCTGCGAACAGTATTTAACTGTTAACCACAGTGGATTATTGTAGTGTCACGTCTTATTTTTGCAGCAGAATGCAGAACATTGTGGTTGTTTAATTCATGGGTTGAATTGGTTATCAACGTCCCATAGTTTAGATTTGTGGAATAATTCCATACCTTCATTTAATACAAGACATTTCATCATGGATGGTTCACCCGACCTCTTTGCACAGCATATTGACATAATTTGCATCTCTTATTGGCTATTTGAAGCTAGCATTGCTAAATAAGTCAAAATCTGCTGACTGGTGTAGTACAGCCGACGAGTAGAGCAGTGGTATCCAGTGCTTTTAGCTCTTGAAAATGGGCCAGCATCACAACACAGGATTAAAGATGTGAATGTAACGGAAACTTAAAAATACTAATCCCAGATATGTTTTAGGAGCAAACATTATTGCATCATGGTTTATACAAGCGATCGCGATGTCGTCCAGTCCGGGGGGCTTTGGTTGGCAATTTAATATATTTAATAAATAACAATAGTTCTAAGACAGGTAAAACAATGTTCACATACAAGGCGTCGGTCCCCTTGCGCTGTTACAGATTGGTAATTTTATAAAACAACATTAGATGCCAATATGCATCAGCTGTTGCCTACCATTCATAGAAACATCCAGCATAAATTGCGGAAGTAAACAACAACAGCGATCCCTGGTATAGAACCACGAGTAATTGTACTATTTGTCATTTCACACATCAAAACTCCTCTACAAAGATTTCCGCTCTGCATGATTGAGAGCCTCTAAAGGTGTACAGTTTGTGTGCTGTGTGCAGACATTTGTTGACCTGCAGTCTGTGTTGGCTGCTGCGGGTGGTGGGGGTAATCCTCAGATGCTGCCAAAGCCTCCAGGGCTTGTAAAGTGGACACGAGAGCATCGTCCAGCTCCTGGGCGTGGTCACGAACAGTTCTTGTGGAAACATTATCAATCAATGTCACAGGCACGTCTTCTTTTGCTTGGGCCACTTTCCCCGAAGCAGTCCTTAGGCTGGCACCAGTTCCAGTCTTCCTCCCTCTTTTTGAGTCATCCTCATCTGAACTGTTGTCCCTGAAGCCAGGCGGAGGGGCAGCTATAGCTGGCTGTGGCAGTTGCAGGCGCTCAGTGCCATTAGTGACCTCTTCCTCATCTTCCTCTTCGTTACCTGGGGGTGGGAGGGCAGTAAGGTCAACAGCACCTCCATCTCGAGATGCACAACTACTGGAGCAGTGTTTACCTGAGCTCCCACTGCTATTCACCATCACGCCCTCTGCCCTGAGCCGAGCTTTGCACGAGTCACAGAAGTACCGCATACTTTTTTGGGATTGATTCATTGTTTGGGCTCGTATCCTAAACTCTGGATTCTCCATTACTGGGACGTCTGAAACGCCAGCTATTTCCTCAGTACTTTGTAAGGTCGGGTCAGATTTTGTGCGGGGCCGACCAGAGGGCTCCTGAGGTATAAAGTTCTCATTTATGTCCAGTTCAGTCTCTGCCACTGATTGAAACTCCTGGAACTGCTGCTCTCTTTCTCGGAGGTGGACATGACACAGGCCAAGGTGTTGAGGCTCAGCGGGAGCCGAGGCGCGCAATGACCCTGTCTCCCTGTGAGAGCTCTCCCTGTCGTCCCCTCGCCGCCCTCCACTCGGCAGGCTGCTCGCCCCGGAGCGGGAGTAGCCATGGTAGGAGCTTCTGTAATCTGGGGACAGAATGGTCAGAGCAGTGGAGATTTTGAGTAGATACTAGATGTGTAGAGATTCAAATGGAAAAGCAGAGTGACAGCTGATGGCCACATGGACTTTGCTACTTCAGATGACAGTTGAAGCTTAAGGTTGAAGTTAGTTTCTGTGATGTGATGATATGACAGTCCTTCTTGTTTTGACCACAGGTCATGACAGGATGACCGAGGATTTTCACACAGCACTAAATAAGCGACCAGTGAAACATGAAATGCACGTTCAATTTCCACAATGTTGTATTCTGAAGTAGAAGTAAATGAAACTGTATCCAAAGTTGAGATGAAGATGAAAAACAGCAGAAGATATCATGGGAATGGTGGTTCCAGAAACAGCTTGGAGACGACTGGCAATGGTTGGAATCATGAGCATCAACGTTAACATAAATATAATTGTTCAATGAAAGATAACAACATGTCTTTGTATGGTTTAAGTTAATTAACTAATTGATTAATTCAATTAATCAAACCGATAATGTGGATGTCACATACCTGCCTTAGTCAGCTGAGACTGACCAGGGTTTCGGAAAAAGATGGTTCGCTTTGGGTCGACAAACAGTTTGTAGTAGCCAGAGATCAGACAAGCAAAGTTTGTCGCATCTGGCCATTCCATAAGAAGAACCAGGGGCTGCAGAGGATAATTATAACGTTGATGTAATCATTACTTTTCATTCATACTTACAGTGAACATATGAGGATATGGATATAATTTCGTATGAGAATGTGCATAATACCTTGGCCTCGTGGATGGAAACTTCAACTCGAGCTACACCTTGGCTCTCCCTATACAGCTGGACCTTGGAGACTCTGCTGAACTCAGCCAGAACTGTTGTCAGGTTATTTTTAAGGTCGATCACGTGACTGATGCCATGACGAGGACCCACCAAGAGGGTTGTAGCTGACTGTTTCTCATCCTGCAGAAAAATAAATGAATAAATACATATAAAATTGCATATGAAATGACAAATAGCATTTGCCATGCTATTTGTTTCAATAGCATGACAAGTTTCAAACTTGTTTTCCTTTGTTTTGTTTTGTTTCTAATGTAATTGTTTTGTAGATCATCTTTGAGGGCCTGCAGTGACCTCACTTTTGGAACCACTGATATAAGATAACAACAATTTCACTAAATTGGCCTCATAATTAGATTTTCTATTGTCATGATCTATCACCCATATTCTTAAAACATAATAGTAAACATATAGTAACAAAATAATTACCAGTTCAACAGTATGGAATAGTATCCCTCCAAATGGGGGCAAATCATTGAGCACACGCATGTACTGCAGTTTCCCTTGGAGTGGGGGGACCTGTCATCAAAATATAAAAAATAGACACGGATCAATTTAAGAGAAACACTTTTGATTTACACAGCACAACCACTGGAGGGCACTGTTGAGTCACGCAAAGTGTTATGCAACAGCTAAGTCACAGGCTAAAAAGCTCAACTTGGACTTGTATGTATATAAAAGGTTTTTATATTTTTCTAATTAGATTGATAGGATACGAGATTGAGGCAAGTATTGATCATTGTTTGCAATGGTGACAATTGTATATCTAAAAAAAAGTTGAGGAAAAAGTTTTATATATTTGACCTTCCAAGAACCACCACTGGGCCTAGATCAAGTCCCTTCAGGACTAAACCGGGTCTAAAATATGATTATAATGATATTGGACAAAATCTAAAATGGATGTAAATCATGTCTAAACCAGAAATGAAATGCATTACAAATGCATTTAAATGAATCACCTCTAATCAAAATGAAGTCTAAAATATTGACTTTCTTCAGTCATCTGCATCTAGACTTTCAGGGTCATCTGCATCTAAAATAGCAGATGACCCTGAGTACTACCTGAAGAAGCCAAAGTATCAAGTAGTACACGTAAGTACACATATCACAGTTTAAGAGCCATTGCTCTATAACATTAGTGACAATGGAAGAGTTCAAAAGAACCCTAACTCGCGAGTGGTGTCATGGCACATCTATACATTATGGTTGAACATCAACATAGTATACCTCTTCATATGATATCTTGTACACAGGGATCAATAATAAACATAACAACCACTTTCAAACCATGGGAAAAAAAATTATATGAGGGAAATTATGGTACAATTATGAGCACCTTGTTGCCAGATGGTGGGGGGTGCTGGTAGGTCTTCAGTAACTGTGACAGGGTCTTGCACACGTTTTTCTCCTTGACCAATGGTAGCAGAGTGAGGGGAAGAAAAGGTTCAAGCCCCCACTCTTTCCTGTAATGGAGAACACACAAAAGGACAGGGCGTAAAACAATGGCAGACTGGCTTAATCAGAAACCATGGAAATGTCACCAACAGAGGAACAAAGGCCTTGTTTTATTCCTCCACCAGACAGCAGTTTTATCTGACTTGTGGCCCGACAGCTACCTTTTAAACCACAGAAGGTTTGATGAACAGGTAATTACCCGCTGTAGGCTGAAAGCTTGAGCAATACATCAGCAAACAGACGAGAATGGCTTGCTATGTTTAGAAAATTTAAACTAGATTTTTCAATTAAAAAACATGAACACACTCAAATTTAGCATACACGAGATTGTGCGATCCTTCTGTATACAGTTATTTTTATCCTCTTATCGTTTATTTACCTTTTTATGTTTTTTTTAAATTTGTTTAGCTTTGTTGTTTTATTCATTAATATCTACTCATCCTGACAAATCCCCGGCACAGTTAATTTTGTCTGTAATTCTCAGTATTCACTTGTAATGTACCTTATATCTAAAATAATATCAGTAACAATAATGTGAACCTACTCCACATGTTTGAGTGAGATCTTCTGGCTGGGTCTTGCCGAGGACACAGTGATATAAATGTGCAGCGCTGCCAGACGCAACGTGATGTCAGACTTCCAGTCCATGCCAAAACGCTCCTTAATCACATCATTTCGATTCTGTGAAAGCATGAACAAAGACAGATCAGCCTTATGCTAAATCCGTATCTTTTCTGACGACTACCATCAACCAGATAATAGAGTATAAAAAAAAACAACCAGCGCGGCCTTTATGGCTGAGTAATCCGCTAGTGCCATGAGACAGAATAATGGTGTCTAATTAATTTACCTGAATATAGAGATACTCAAATGCAGCAGGATCCCTCCTCAGCAGATCTGCAGGGTCCTTCGGGAAGAAGCAAACCCGGAAAAGACACTTCATCCCCTGGAAGTAGGTTCTGTGCACAACCTAAAAGAATAAAATCACATCATTTAGATAACCGACACATGTATTCATCGCATTACATATTTTTTTTAATTGAATTGAATATTTTATTTCAAGCCACATAAACATAAGTATAGACAGTGTACAAAAACGGATACAGAGACTAAGGTACATGCTGAATCCGTTCAAAATCTTTACATTTCATACACCGTTCCTTTGCCCCTATAACAATAATAAATAAATAAAAACATTTTAGCTCGAAAAAGAGTGGCAAAGCTTATTTACTCCCACCCACTATTCATATATTTAAATGATAATGTGGTTGCTCCAACAACATAGTTTAGTCCTTGGTGTCTTAATAAAATTAAGCTGGTTACATATTTACAAAAAATGCAACAATGCATTACATTAAGTCAACATTATTATCCTGTCAGTAAGGAATTTGGCTACCCCCATTTTTAAAGCTTCAATTGATCTAAAAATGTCCTTTCACTCTTTCTCATTTTTTTTTCCCCAAGAAACTCCACTTGGTGTAATTATGTATTCACTACTAGATATCTTAGTTAAATAGTAAGACTTCTTATTTCAGGTAAAATCAGTTATGGGAAAACATTGAGTGTTACTTAAAGGCACACTGTGTAACGTTTTGGATTAAACAAAACATGCTACTCATGACCAGCGAGACACAGAAAAGGCTTCATGTAAGTAGTGGGTAATCAAAGAATTCATTTGGATGAGGACTTGAAATATTTAAATCTCATATTTGGCTGCCTTTTGTCAACCTCTTCATGAAGACGAGCTGGAGATGTCCCCCCTCCCCGGTAAAGTTACAGGTTATAGGAGAAGTGAGCCGCTCACAGCAAAGAAACATGTTTGTTGTCAATTTTTTAGGCATCTTATAACAATATCTGAAACTAAATAATTGTTTGTATTTTATTCTATTTATTGGGTGATTAATAAATTTTTTCTTACACTTCTTTATTAAAGAAGCAAAAGGACAATGGACGGATGAATATTTTGAATGGTTTAAAGTGATTATAGATGTAGTTAACGTCCCTTTTTGCAATGACATTTCAAGGCCATGTGGGTTTATTTGAATAGCCTTTTCGAAACCTTGATTATATGACAATGATAACTTTACATGTGTCAGAGGCTGGTTCTCCTGCAGCAGATGCAGCCTCTGATGATGGTCCATACCAGCTGCCTCAAGTACTAAAGCAAAATGCTCAATGTAACGCAGGGAAAGGCGGTCCTGCAGGGAGGCAATCACATCCTAAAAGAAAAAAAATATCACAGTATCAATACAACGGTATCATTCTGCAGTAATGAGTTTTGTTCACGGAGAGATCTTAACCTTGATCTTAACCTTGAGTAATAGTAAAATCACCCTTGAACAAAACATACTTTCACCATAGTAATCTGGGGTTTGATGTCTTGGAATCGTGTTTCTGTGTGGAGTTTATATGTCTTTCCTCGGTGTCCCCTACCATTAAAAACATGTACAGTGGGATGCTCTCCGGGGTCAGATGATCATTGGGATTGTGAGCTCAACGGGTCAACGGATGGAAATTAGCTCATGACAACAATCTGCTTTAGTGTAGCCTGTTTGCATGCTTGAGTGTTCATAAGCATGTGCTGTACAAATCAACATGCAACTAAAACAAAAATATTTTCTGATTCTGAAAAAGGAAGCTGTTGGTGTATCTTATAACGTATAATTGGAGCATAAAAAAAAAGAAAAATGCTGTAAGGATTTTAGCTGAGAAACAGGGCGATGGGCGCAGTGCAGTGGGTCTCATTACTTTAATCTGTGGCATTGATTCTGATCTGCAGCTTTCACGATCATTATGCAAAAATATAAAAAAAAAAAAAAAGCCAAACTGCTGCCTTAATGGACGGAGATTTTTTTAATTTATTTTTTATTGCCTCAGTGCAACGAGCTTGTGATAGCCTAAACCGTAAATATCTGATTTAAAACACGTATCGTTTTGTGTCCTAATCACTGCAATAGGAGTTTAAAGTGCGCAAGGAATGTTTCAGCATTGAAAACCAAAACCTGACTTTATACTATCTCTTATGCAAGATGGTGAATTTGTGGACTACAGGGTGAGTTAGTTTGACTTACAATTCAAACTTAGTAGATTTTGATATGAGGACAGTGATATTAATTATATTAATGTACTGTAGTATTGAAACATGCCCTATTTATTTGTTACTGTGGCAGCGTGTCCAGAACGTTATCTGCGAAAGTTTCAACCAATTCAAAATGCGGTTGCAAGATTGTAAACAGAGACTAATAGAAGAGAACACATTTACTCCTATGCTAAAGTCTCTACACTGGCTTCCATGTTGGCTGAAGGTAATGAGTTCACATACTATATACAAGTCTATAGAGTGCTTACTGTTCAGCTCTTTGTGTGCTGGTTTACACACAACCTCCTACAGGCAAGTAACACTTTCCTACAAACCAAAATATAGGTGTTTCATATAGGTGCTTGACTTCCATACATACCCTAACAGTGGTGCGGCTGTCAAATGTAAAGGACTTGATTTGCCCATTCTCCAAAAACACCTTCAATACATTTGGTATAAGAAGCAAGGAGTCGTCCTTGAGCATTGTCTGGAAGGAAAGGGAAGAAAACTTGAGCATTGCATTATCGATGGTACCAAATGCACCACTTTGTGAGTTTAGATGATCCACAGCAGACTAACATATTACCAATGGACATTGAAACAAAAGCAAACAAATAAAACAACAGGTCCTTAAGAACCCACAACGTCAATGCCAATTGGGATCTGGGATTGAAAGGCAGGCCTTGATGTCTTACTTTACCAATTTAAGCAAGAAATACCTGTTGAGAGGATGTGTAATATTCAGTTCCTATTCAGAATTTTTAATTGTACAATTTCCTAGAAGAGAAGAAGCATATGTACTAGATATAAGTGAACAACCTTTCTCCTGCTGGTCTAGTTTGTCCTTGATATGCCCTTCACCATTTACAAAGTCAAGATAAGGCTCAGTGCCATACCACATTTTGTAGCACGATGCTAATACATTTCCCTGAATAATCAATACAAGTCAGAGCTGCGTTTACTTGACATGTAAATAAGTCAATGCTGCTGAGTGAAAGTATTTCCAAACATCGCTCTCTAGTTTGGTTTCATTTTCTATTCTGTTGGCTTGAGCTTGGCGGAGATGTTCACAATTTAAAAAGAAAGTGGAGACTGTTTCAGAGTGAGATGAGAAACAATACAAAAAAACTGATTCTTCGATGAACCATCTCTGTTTTTTTTTCAGCTGTTTGTCCAGAATATCAACCAAACACATACCAAAGAAATCATAAGGCCGACACATCACTATACATCACGTAAATGTAATTAGGAAACTGGTCATGAGACTAAATTGATTGAAAGCAAATGTAAAAGTCAGCAAAATGACAACAATAACTGTGCATGTGAATGATTACAATTTCACATTAAAGGAAAAAGTGAGACCAACTCTGAGAAATGGGAAGCAGTATAATCAACATTATAGAAGTGGCGAAAAAATCTGAAGCTGCTGGCATCAAAAGAAGCTGCAACAGACCAGACATAATGTCCATGAGGAAGATTTCAGAGTGAAAGAAAATGATCAAAGAGCGGAGCAGAGGTCCTGTGCAGCGAACAGCCCAAATCTCTGAGGTTAAATTATTTCTGTCACACTTCTTCCCACTATGCTATGAACATTTCATGTAAAGTTTTTGAAGAACCAATAAGACGTGTGTACAGCAGCAGGCCAACGTATCTGAATCCACACAGTTTGTATGAGAGATCATACTAATAACAATGATATGCCTTGGTCTTAGATATAGAGCTTTTTGGGATAGACTCACCAAGGCAACGTTGCCAATCTGTGCATTCAGCCCCCACCGGCCCCCACCAAACACTAATTTACACACTACAGTCATACATCATATTAGCTCAGCACCAATTAATCCCCAATATTTCAGATGCCACAGTCTGTCTGGACAGTGCTGAGCAGGAGGCGAAAACAAAGAGAAGGACTTACTGAGTCTGGGTCACTGATGGACACTTGCTCAGAAAAGCGCACTTTGGGTGGGTTGGTTCGCAGACGAGCCTTTTTGGCTGCACTTATGAAGGCAGACTTAGGTGACTGAGGAAGGAGAGAGAAGCCTTGAGTCAGCTTGTGAAAACATAAATGAGAGAAATGGCTCTATGACTGCCAAGAAGATCTGTTTTAGAACAGCTAATGCAGCTGCACTGCGACAACTATTAATCTTATAACATGGCATGCTCACAACTGCTGAATTTAAAAATTTTTACGTCTTGGGTCCAGATTAAAATTCATGGAGATTAAAAAATTAGATTCAAATGATCACATTACTTCAGTTTTCTTGGCAATAAATTGTACATTTTCACGGCGGATGAATACAAATTTCCAGTATTTAATGTTAAGTCCTGTTTTGCCCACACAGACGTCTGTCCAGGGCCGGCCCGGGAGCATCGGGCTATCTGATGGAGGGGGCGCCAAATTGCACTGTAATTGTTTAACCCCATGAATTCCAAGCCCGGCCATCTACAACATCATCAACTTTTAGACATAACTTTTAAACAGAAAGTGGTAGACCATATACTGTCTTTTGCCTCGGCAAGTAGAGATTTCACACTTTCCATAAAAACAGCCACAAAATCTATGGAAAATAGATCAATATATTTCAGAAAAATATGTGTCCATGTCTGCAAAAAAAACTAAACAAATACACACGCAAGTACAAATGCTATGAAGGTATAAACAGTGGGAGGAAAAAAAATCATAAGAATGAATAAACAGTGTCTGCTTAAACTAATACCACCCAAACATTTACATTTTATCATATCATGTAAACATTCACAGGAGAGCGTGGAATAAGTAAGTACACTGTCTGAATCTCACTGAACTGCAGCAGTTTTGTGCTACAAGAGGAATGGTCCAAGATTCATCCTCATTGTTGTGAACGTCTAATCTGCACAAAACTGAAGAATCATGGTGTGGGGCTGTTTTGTTGCCTCAGGGCCTGGACAACGCACTATCATCAATAGAATTGTATTTTTTTCAAAGATATTTTGCAAAAAAAACCTGAAACATTCACAACAGTATGTGAATAAGTGAGTACACCCCTGTATTAAAGAGCTGGCTGATCCTTCTTTTGCAGCAATAACTGCTTTCCTGTAGTTGCAGATTAGACGTTCACAGCGATCAGGATGAATCTTGGATCATTCCTCTTAACAAAACTGCTGCAGCGAGATTTAGGCAGTGTACTTACTTATTCCACGCTCTCCTGTGAATGTTTACATGTTATGGTCAATAAAATATGATAAAATGTAAATGTTTGGGTGGTATTAGTTTAAGCAGACACTGTTTACACATTCTTAAGATTTTGATGAAGATCAGACCACATGTATCGACCAGTAAAATGTGAGAAATTCCAAAGTTTTCTTCCCACTGTAAATTATATGATTATTTAATATATATATATATATAATTTTTTTTTTTTGCCACGGTCACCAAATTGGTTACGGTGTTACTGGGTCTTTCAAAGGTTCATCTCAGGATACATTTCTACAATGTGAAAAGGCACATTTTATAAACAAATGAATTAAATTGCATAACCTGAAAAAGAAGCGGTAATAGAAAGAGAAACTGCATGTTCTTACCTGATGGGGCTGGAGCACAGTGAGAACGATAGTGTCTTTACAGCATCTGTGGAAGGACACAGCGGAGTGTGTTAGGTAATAACATGGGCACAGAGACTGTATTTGGAGAGCTTCTTCAGTTTTATCTGCCATTTCTCCCAGGCCGTCAGCAACTACAGACTCATCCCAGGTTTCAATGTGTTGCACAACCAGCAAAAAAACAGCTTGTTCCATGATCACCCATTTTACTCATGCTGCTCACTCCCTGTCCCAGCACCTGTCCCCCGTCCTATGTGTCCCTCCCTCTTGGGACAGTAAAGGATGTTACCTTACAAGGTCTATGACTCTCTCTCGCGGCGCGTCGCTCACCGTCTCTTCGTTAATGGTCAAGATCTGATCTCCGGGGAGAAGCTTGCCAAAGGAAGGGCCGTCTACAGACATAGACTCTTTTTAGTACCAACATACAGTACTTACATATAGGCATTTCTCCTCTATAAGCACAGCACTCACTCACCAGCAGAGACGGAGCGTACAATGACAGGTCTCTGGCTGCCTGCGATGAACCCGAAGCCCTGTGTGAGGTGTCTCTTGATAGTAACCTGTCGAGCTGCAGGGGGACTTAGGGTGCCACTGTCCATACCATCTTGGCCCTCCTCTAACATTACACAGCTACAATAAAACACAACATGCCAGATTATGTAATCTCCTAATAGCACCTCTCTTTCAAACTGAAATAAATTATATATGATGAACACTTTATCTGGATAATGTTTTGGTCCCTGAACATGTAATTGTAATCCTCAAGGATCAGACCTGTCCCTTAACCTATAACCTATGTAATTTATAATGTGACTAAACTGGTGTTCGATCAGACCGACTCCCACAGACAAAATGTCTCTTTAATCTTGGTGATGCTTTTTTAAAGAAAACATATTAATTTCCTTCTGTCATTTGCTTCTGGTATTTTAGTGACACATTTGATGCCAGTAGATTTCAAGCCCAAATAAAGAGCTTGATTAGTTTTGAAATAAATAATTGTGAACATGTAATCAGGAAAGACCATTTAAAATGTTTGTACAAACCTGTCATATGCATGTGTGTGTCCATCCCGGACCTTTGCCATCCCCTGAGAGGAGGGAGCAGCATGGAAGAGGTTTGCACGGCAAGAACGATTCTCGTTGTAGCAGTCATTCACCTGGATGGGCATAAAGCACAGGCATTTTTAAAATGCTAGCAGCACAGTAGTAAAATACACTCGCTTTGACCCACACAGTCACTTTTGCAGATGCCATAAGTGGGAGGCATCACTGAAAGAGCGAGTGTGAGTTGATGTGGGCTTTTGTTATGAAGGGAAATGTGTCCAACCGATTGTGTGAATCGTGTGCAGCGTTCTTTTATTTAACCATGCTTGTAATTGAAAAATGACTAACAATTTGGATGTACGTCATAGACTGGCTTAAAAACCAAACTAAACAGCCAACAACCCTTCATTACTATGCAGGGTTATACTGTCAAAAGCAAACGCCTTTCTGAGCTAAAGCGCCAGCAACAGCCACTGAGAGAGATATAAGTCAATAGAGCGGATTCATACAGAGGCGACCTGTCGTCTGTGATAACAGTGGCTCATTTATAATTCCACTGATGCTCTGCTGATCCCAACCTTGTGTCATGTCATTAGATTGAGGCTTGATGCATCGTAAATTGGCTCTACCTTAAGCTTAGAAAAGTCCCTGCACTGAATTTTAATCACAACAATTATTTGAAAACACTGCTTTGGAGAAAAAAACAACATTCAATATTCAAGGGCCTCACGAAGCATCACCTGTTAAAGATGAAGGCGCACAGAGGTGACAAATGATGAGGCAACAGATTGTTTGGCAAAATATTTTAGATCTTAATATGAGAATCATCACTGACTGCTTTGAATGCTATGATGGATTTTTTCCCCCTCTGTTTTGGTTTATTCAGATGTCCCCAAGCCTTTATCTACACTCCATCTGTCAGTCTCTCCACAGAAGGACAGTAATGTGGTTGGATGTTGAAGGAGTGGCCCGTAACCAGGCATTTAGCAGGTTGATGTGAACTGAAGCTGTCAGTATCTCCACCGCTCTCCCTCAGGGCAAAGACGCAGGGCAATGTACACTGGTTGAAAGTATGGCCCGAAAATAAAAGAATGGAGCATATGCGCCAGAGACAAGAAAAAACATATTCTGAAGCAAATCTATGTCCAGCATAATATTTACACAGAGTAATTGTAAGTGCATTACAGACAAAGGGTACGTTAAGATTTACAATGAAAACATACCATCTGCACAGTATCACACCACACCTCAAATTTATTCTTACGACTTTTTTTCTGCTGTGGCATATTTTATTACAATTTACTTTGATTTCTAATGGCCATGAAGGCGGTGAAAAAAACTGAAGCAGTGAGCAATTCCTGAAGGCACCATTGAGCATCTCCATGTTCGCAAAGTTAAACAGCCTTTGAGCAGTGGGGCGCCCTTTGCACGGAGCACTGAAGAAGTACACCCCCCCCCCCCCAAGGGCACAGCAGGCTCGGCCGTCGCTATGGTTACAAGAGTTAGAACCTCGTCTTGGGTCTGAACGCGTCCTGGTAGGTGGATGAGAGCGATGAGGCCATATTGGACAGATGCCAATATATCTCTTGGACAGGGGCAGTTTGAGCGGCGGACACACGACTGCCCGTGTGAGCCTAAGCGGCCCCCAGAGCAGGTTGCTTCAGACAATGACATTTGGACTTGACTGACACGATTTGCATTGTAATGAGTTTACCGCCCATTGCCAACCGGCGCTAATTAGACCGTTTTGATGAATCTGTAATTATACGGAAATAGATACCGATTTCGTAGGTTCATTTCGGATTCAAAAGGAACAGGCCACCGTTTTTCCACACTGAGATATGTTCTTAACTGAGCTTAGATGAGTTCATGCGCACCTGTCTGGTCTTTGTGCGTGCGCTCAGTCACGCAAAAAGACCAAAGATGTTGTTTAGCCTCTCCTCTATGGGGCCAAACGGGGGTGAAGTTAGGAGCGACCCAGCTCTTCCATGTTTCACCTATCTAAATAACACCTTAGGAGCACTTTGACGTCCGCACCGTAATATCTTCACTCTACAGCGTGGACGTCAAAGGTGTTATTACGCCGTACAATATAGTCCCCCTTTTTATCCTCTTAGAAAATTGACATGTTTAATTTTGTGTAACTATACTTGGATCGTGTAACTACTCACGTAACCATATTTAAATAGGGGAAACGTGGAAGAGCTGAGTCGCTTCTACCTTCACCCTCGTTTGGCCCCATAGTGGAGATGAGGAGAGAAGTAGCTGCTCACTCGAAATGGCCTCCTTTGTAAGAGCGAGGGAGTTAATGATTGTCTCTCTGTGGATGTAACTCTTCTTATGTCTCTGGGGACCTACGTGTTTTCAGATCTTGAGCCAGGTTTGGTCTGGACCAACTAGCTGGAGAAAATGACGGAAAAAACACACCTCACCAAACAGGGATCACTAGCACGACAAAAATCTGTTCAGCCTCAAATCAAGTGAAGACTGATTTGGAAAAGATACAAGAAACGCAAATACACTGCTGACTTTTGTTTTACTAGCCTCTTACTGTTTATACCAATAATCTGAACTCTCTCCCTTCACTCCAGCCCCTCAAAGTCACTGAACTCAAACCCATAACCTCATACCCCCCACCTGAACTGAGTGAATTTTTCCAGTTTGGCTTTACCCAAATCTAAAAGCTTCTCAACTGGAGAGCAACAGTGTAATGCCTCATTTGAAGGCTAAGACCTACAAAAGTGTTTTCATTGCTTTTTTGGCACTTTTTTTATCATGTATTTGTTACATTTTTTGCTGTATTTTCATCCTCGTTTTTTTTCCCACCATTTTGATGCTTTTTAAGCTTTTAGGTTTTGGGTTAAGCCAAACTGGAGAAAATGTGCTCGGTTCAGGTGGGGGTTAGACATTAAACAAAAGTTTAATTCCATAAGCTTTTTGCAGCTAAAATTGGAGCGCACAACTCCGTGACTCATCTTTAGTCAACGCTCTGTTAGAGGCTGGTTCAAGCGATGTGTGAATGTGCAACAGGTTGGAAAATATGTTCATTTCTAGATTGGACACATAGCAGTATCACTGACCACCGAAGGGACAGTCAGAGCAAAGTGTGTCTCATACACGGTCGGTCACGGTCACCGCGTGTTTTATTACAGACCCCTGCGGAATTACAGAGGGACAAAAGAATCCCACTGATTCTTATTAAACCTCCGATAGCCCTGGAGGAAATTTGCTATGAGGAAACGCAAATTAGTCTGAGAGGTAAATAATGAAAACTGCAGTGGGAAGTTTGGATACAAAAATTCAGGCTGGGGGCAATATTTGATAGTCGATTTAAGGAATGGAAAGCACAACATTTGCAGTTGCCACTTTTATTTTATGGTGAATGAGGAAATGTGCATCAGGTTTGCTTTAATACAGGCGTATTCAGACACACGGATTTGGCCCCTGGTCATTTTTTGCAGCCCGCGAGATATATTTGTATTATATGCGGCCCCGTCGGTAAATTGCATTAAACACATTAGAACTACGTTTCCCATGAGGCACCGCGCGGTAGCGCCAATGCCGTTGCGGACGCGAGAATGACAACATCATGGGAAGGGAGATGCGGCGCTTCTGCAGACGAATTATCAACTTTTTTCAACAAAGAAACGGACTAAAAGCAGCGTAATGTGAGAGAGGAGCTTCTGAAACAGGTGGGAGACTGTCTGGCCTGGTAGGGAAGAGATCATTGACCGGAGTTTACGGATGACAAAGGCCAGGCTAGAAACTGTCAGAACGTGAGGGAGAAGCTTTAGTTGTTCAGCTAAACATGTGCTGGAAAAGTGACAGCACTGCAGCCTGACAAAAAGCTTCGTTACTTTACCTGTATGACTTTGCAAAGTGAACACATCGTAAATAGTGTTTAAAACCGTCACAACAGTAAAGTGAGAACCCGTTTCTCTCCATCTCTCTCTCAGAGCAACATTGTTGCACACAAGAAGCACATCATATCAATTCATCTTTATCAAGGACACATGATCCATAGTTACATTAAAAATAGAGAATATGGAAATGTATAAAAATACTGCAAATAATTACAGCAACATTGGCAGTAAAAAATATAAGCCCCATCAATCCCTGTAGGTCACAAAAAGGCAAGAGGCCAATGACCCCACATTATTTACATGAGGTGAATCTCACTGAGCTGATCTCAGACACCAGAGTCTGTAAAATGGCATTTGGAGAGTTGCCAAGTCTACACATTCATTGATGTATTTATTTATATGACAGGGTAATTGAAAATTAACATAGTACAAAACAAGTTTGTAGATGAAGCTTTTTGCTAGTGCTCAATATCAGCTCCAGTCTCTGGTTGGGCCTTTCTACACTAAATTAAAATAACATTTGTTGTACATTTGCATTTCTTTCTAAATAGGCTAACAGGCAGAAATTGGACCCGACTCTTGAAAGATCATTCACTGATGCCCTGAACCAATTTACCTGAACCAAAATGAGATTAATTACAAAAACACTAATTGTCTAAAAGTCTGTAATTTCAAATTTAGAAGCTCAGCAAATGTTTAGGCGATTGGAAACCTCTGGAATCTTAAAAATGTGCAGATAGTTAATGTACAGTCTATTTTAAGGTTTATTATAACAAACAATAAAAAAGTTGCTAAATCATAATTGACTTAATAAAAAAGGCTTTGTCTGTTGCGGCCCCCGACCAACACTGGGTTCGTATTTTTGGCCCCCAGTCCAAATGAGTTTGAGACCCCACATTAGCACAATCTGTACATTGTAATGTTTACATCTTTGTAGAGGTACAGTAAGCATTTTTATAAATCTAAATGCAGGTCAAGCTGGGCTAAATAAGCTGATAATGCACTATGAATGTATTCTGAATGACTTAACATAACACGCATGGAGGGGGTGGGGGGGCATAAATATTAAAACAATATTTATGCATTCAGTGTAAGTGAACGCTGCAACATAGCGCTCTGAGCAACATTATTTATTGTTAATTAGTTCAGGCTATCCCCACATGCATGAGTTGCATCTTAGGGCCTCAGTGTAGATGCTTAATTATGGCTCAATAGGAATTAAAGAATTCCAGTGACAATTACTACAGTACTGAATTATGTGCATACTAAACACGCCTAAGGATTTCTCCCTTACTTTGCTCGAGCACTAATTGTTAATTAACGGTGTCTGGCTAATGGCTGAATTAAACCTATAAATTGGAATTAAGCCTCCGACAGGTGATAGAAAAACATGAGGAATGCTGTGGGTACGATTTCTGCAACAACAAAAAGAGGGATGACATTTAGACATGTGTGAAAAGAATCATTGGCTTTAGTTGGGATGGTTACAAGACAAAGGGGGCGTAAATCAAAACTTTTAATAAACTGGACAAATTATTTAACTGAAGCATTATTATTTTACTACAGTGACAGAAGATTGATTGAGAGAGAAGCACATTAACTTTCTTCAGATTTGAATGTATGATTAATTGTCTCTGACACTGTGCAGCAAGCCGTATCCGTCAGTCAAATGTAGAAATTAAGGGAATTTTCTTGAAAGTGGCAATATTCTTGGTTTTCGAAACAAAAACATCTCTGAGTAATAAGTGTCTCAGATCAATGTGAACGAAAAACATTTTGAATGTAGCAAAGCATGTGAAATGGCTGAGAGGAGGCCATTTCCTAATGAATGGGATTCAGTTTTTACGGTATTTACCAAGCCCCAAGTTGCTTTACTCAGAATCCGGCAATTACAGTTTTGTTTTCCAAAAGATTTAACTGGGAATAGAACCAGAGCAAACGGTAGACTACAACAAGGTACGCAATTAAAACAGCACTGCATTCAATTTGTTAGCTAGCCCTGCTCAAAAAGCAAATCTTACTTCACACAAGAAGTGCCACCACACGCAATTAGATATGGAAAATATTGCAATCCATTTGGCCTTATCGACATATTGCAGTTCAGTGGCAGGAAAATCATGTATTTGGAGGATTAAAACTAGTCCTGGGCTGTGGCTTATCTTGATGTAACCATATGAATAAAAGCAAAGATATACTGTAGCTTAAGTAAGAAACAATGTTTTTACTGAAGAAATAATCTTATTTTTTTAAATATATTTTCTAGTTCCTCTGGGAGGACCACAATAAAAGCAAGTACCGGTACACAGAATAAAGTGTCCAGTTACTGTATTGTGTTATGGCATGTGCCATTGGTATTCAGAAATATCCCATCAGTCTTGAGTTCGCACTGGCAGCATGTATCATGTAACAAATCCTTGAGTCTGAAAAAATCCTGTTAGGATTATGACGGAGTCAACGGTGTAATCTCCCCAGTGTGCTGTGAAACTAGCTTTTTTGGACAAAGACTGGCTGCCAAACTGTTATGTGGGGCTCTCTGAAAGTTGAAGGAAAGTTATTGACATCTGTTTTTTGTAAGCTAAACTTCATATGTGGATAATTTATATGTGCAGTTGGTATAAATGGGTTTTCAGAGTGACAGAAACATTTTTGCACAAAGAGAACCAATCAAACGATGCCATTGGCGCTGGGCCTAATCGTCTCCTCTCTGTAAATGCGCTCGTGTCTGGACATAGCTTCCGGGAAGCATTCAATTTCAGTCCAAAAGGAGACAGGTCAAAGTGAGCAGCGGCCTTTCTTACTGATAAAACCTTTATTGTTTTTGCCATTTACGTGACCTTAATGAAATGGGCCCTTGAATAGAAACTGGAGGTAACTTACATTACGTATCTGTCTTTTTAAATGCCACATTCTGGTCCATATATGTGTAAAAGGGAACAGGCTGTTATATATTACAGTGTACATGTTTTGTTTTCAGCTTGTTATGTCTAAGCAGCCTAACACCAACTTTTAGCTTGTATCATAAATGTTCATCAGCAGGTACGTTCACTGAGAGGACAGAGCAAAGTTAGTTTCATATAATGATGGATAATTGGATCGGTTCAGGTGATTTTCAGAGACAGTGTTCATATTATAAATTAATGTTGACATAAAAAAATAACATGCCATTTCTGCAAGCACACACTTCTAGCAGTTTTACTCTTGGCATGATCCATGTTGAATCGAAGGACCACTAGGGACAACACACGCCCGGTCTACAACGAGGTGCCCCCTGATATGGACTGACAGCGGCACTGTCACACAACCTTGCAGAAACAATTTAAGCAATTTTAAAGGATAGATTTTCATATTTTCTACACAGAGACATGGTGCACACACGCATCACATTACGGGCAACCAGCATCCAGAAGTACACATGGACAAAAGGCAGTTAATCTTTATCTCCTACGTCTGCGGTCCTTGCAAAAGTATGGCCGAGTAGGACCTCGGTAAATAAAATGTATTATACAATCTGCACGATCAATATCAAACTGTAAATGATCAACATTCTGCAAAAGTCAGAGGCCTCCAACTGCTTTGACAGTGAGCTATTTTTACAAAACAAAAATGTAGCTACTTCAACGCAACTTTAATGAAAATTTGACTTTGCAACTTAAAGTCCGCACACACTACACGATTTTTCTAGTCTTAAACTATTTTATATAGACTGGAGGGTCCACACTACACGACTGGATTTAGTGCGATTATAGAACATCCAGGGGTTCACACTTAACGACTGAAAAGGTGGTTCTCGTGAACTTTTGGTGATATAAAGTTGTGCCTTTTTGTGTGGGGCTGTGGCCATGAAATGAGCTGTGTGTGCCGCTGTTTTCACGGAGAAATGACCATGAGGCGCGGCTGTGTTTTTCTATCTTTATTTCACCCTGTCATTGGCCGCTGCTTTCTGTGTGTTCACTTTGGGGACGGTAAAATCACCCACGTTTCTCCTGTGCGTCCAAAATCGGGCTTAAAAATCAAACATGTTTGATTTCCTGCGACTGTGGTCCAGTTGTGTCTGACTGCTGCCCACACTACACGATTCGAACGCGAGTCCAGTCGTGACCCCCCACACTGCGCGACACGACTCTCTGCGACTGCCTTCGACTAGCCACGACTCGGGAAGACACGGCGCGACTGAGAATTGTATCAAAATTGGGCATAGAAATCGTGTAATGTGTGCGGACCTTAAGTCTACAAATAAAGCAAGCTGGCGAGCCACTTGGTAAGGGCTTGAGAGCTGTTGTAGATTCCTGTTATGAGTAACAATTAAGACAGTGATTTAATGTTTGCTCAACTATTTCAGATGTAAATTTTTTGTGTGCGCGCTTGTCCTTCGCCTTGTTTCAGTTTGTGTCATTCATGTAAATAGACTGCTATCCACATGTCTTTGATATGGGCTCATTAGGTTATCCTTCTTTACACAGTGTCTACAGGCAGAGTCTGCGATTATCGGCGGCACTCCTTGAAATAAAGCTGCAGCTGTTTATTCTGCCAGTCCACTGCCGTCTGGTGCCCTTACTGCCAGCAAGCCTCAACTCTCCCTCTTCTGTGCACATAAATGCTGTCCCAGTTTGACCAGATGGCGTCCATTTAGTAAAGCGCTGAGTAGTTTCTTCCTTCACTTCCAGACGTATTGCCCACCTCGACTGTCCCTGTCTTTTCCTGTTAATCTTTGCCCGCTCCTTCTGTCAGCGTTGGTCTGACGCCGCCCAGTCTCTCCCAAACAGCCAGCGTTCACGGCCCCTTTTGGAAAAGGATTGTTGCCGTAGGTGAAGGCGACAGCTGGAGAGGTGATTGATGCGGCGAGAATAGAGGACGTCAGACCTTCAGGCTGTAAGGCTTTGTGCCAAGTGCCTCCTGATTTTGGTCTTTGTCCGATACTCCTTTGTGCCCAAAATAAAATGTTATTATCTGTGTTAAAAGAGCAATACTAAGAAGATCCTCCTAGATAGGGCCTCAAGGTGGCCAGCCCTAAATTACTGTTGTGTCAGGAAACAAAGTCAAAGTAAAGTGTTCGTACAAAACATTATGCAAATTCCTGCGCACAACAAGAAGGCATCATTTGCTATGAAGCAACCTCAGAAGTGTTGCTAAGACCCAAACAGTAACTGGCAAATAGTAAACAAGCCATCATTACCCCAGGATTAATCTTATTTACGACTGCCGGCATAAAACGAGTGTGTTTAAGTCAAAGCTCTTCTTCTTGGGATCTGGGGGTTTGTATGATGTTTGAGGGCTTACAGGGCAGGGTAACCAGCAGAGTAAATAAGTTCATACATTTATAAGTTTTGGTCTATAATACAGTTGGCCCAAAACTCAAGAACAGTGCCATGCAGGTAATGCTGTGGCACTGGCAATACTTGGGGCAATCACAGAAAATAAATTGACTTTTCACCAGCATTTTAGGTCATTCTTTTCATATGCAACTACATTGCATACCAGGTTGGGATAAAACCGTAAGCCTAACACAAACTGGACTAAAGGTTTGTTTTTGTTGCTTTACACGGGTGTCTTCTTTGTACCACGATAAAGAGGCTTCTAGAAAACACTGTGGACTGGTATGACTTTTGCTCAAAGACACAGCAATAGGGCATGTAATTTCAAATCCCTTCCCAGATCCCATTAAGCTCCAAATACAGATAAAAAAAACACACTCCTATCTTTTTCTATATCAATTCAGTGAGGGCCTAACTTTGTAAACACACTGGCGTCTTATTGTCCTCGCTCTGCGTCTGACCGTCCTCCTCAGGGCCATTTTGTCTCAGTTTGTATCTCCACCAAGACAAATGAAGATGAACGATCTCAGACAGCTTTTAGCATGCAATATCTTACAATATCATCTGAAGGCTATTAACAGAAATGTCAGCCACCAGTGATTAATTTGCATGTCTTTCTAATAATCAGTTTCGTCTTATAGTGAGATAAGGCGACACTCTTCTGTCTACTCATGGTGTTTTTTTCTGCCTTTATAATTGAAATGAGATGACATGGATGCATAGTGCGAATGTCAAGAAATGCATGTGTGGGCGGTGAATGGCTGGTAATTGAGAGGCTTAGTATATAACATGTCTGAGAATGAAATAACAAAATGCTTGGCCCGCTATCATTTTAATACATATTCATAAAAATAAAAAAAAGACCAGCATAAGATCATGACACACATATGATTAAAAAGCTAACTTCTATAACAGCAACATGGCACAGGGTAGGCCATACACTCCGCTGCCGGTCGACCTAATTATTAAAGCCATCAACGCAGCACATGACCTTCACTGATACATGGAAATTAATTTCCCCACCTTCCCGAAGCAGCGTCTGCAGACTGGCGTAACCCCGGCCCTCGCATCTAAAGACAGATCATGTGCCAGCGCCGGATACGTCTGCGCTCATGATCAAAGATTAGAGCCACACGTCTCCGTAGGGACAGTGCCCTCTGTGTCACATGACTGCGTTTGGGTTACTTTATCTGATGTGTCGAACCATGTGCCCCTCGCCCGGCCCCTGTATAAGCATAATTGGGAGGGGTTTTACCTTCAACCCTGGAAATGTCTGTCATTGATAAATCAGGAGGCATCGAAAGAGTCAGCCCCTCCATTATGCAGACTATGGTTCAACTGCAGTGAATTAGGTCACAGATAATTACACTAGATCTTTAGACCGGCCTTTTAACTGACCCAGCTGTTTGTTCTATGCAATGTACTCTAGTGCATTTCCCTGTAATACATCATACATTGTTTTCCATTTTCTTGTATCGAATTTATTTGTTTTTCATTTTCTATAAACACGAGATGCTTGGATTCTGGATACTGTAATTTCCCCTAGCATCATTCTGCTGCTTCAATATGAGACACATAGAATCTGAATATAATGCCCCCACATCTTGTCTTATGATTTAGACTAGAATAGAACTTTATTGCCTGTTTAATAGAGCAGGAATTCGTCTTTCAACACGGCACATTACACCCATTCAGTAAAGCACACTCAATAAACAAACACAACAAAGACTTTATTATGAAAATCAATCATGAATGATTTTTGAGGTGAGACATTTTCCCGAGATACCTAACATGCCTTGTACTTGAGCATTTCAAAGTGGGGTTGCAGTGTGTCAATACAAAATTAATTTGTTTTGTATGTTAGAGAACCATTCAAACACCCTTTAGGCTAGGTTCAGTAGCATTATGCGGTATAGGCAGCATGGCAGAGTGGTTTGTACTCACAAGACGGACTCTGTTGGCCTTTCTGAGTGGAGTTTGCATGTTCTCCCTGTCGGTGGGTTTCCTCCAGGTGCTACATTTCCCCCATCAACCCAAATGAAGAGGAGAAATGTGCCTACATGGACAATAATGTATCCTTTAACCTTACAAGTATTCCTAGTCCTGCAGCTTATCATGTCTGAACATCTTGTCTGATGTCTGCTCATTTTGCCTGTAAACATATGTGGTCCACGTTTATTAGCCCCTGTATGATTTATGATGTTCTTCCATAATTCATCTCTATATAGCTGTAGCACAACACGCAAAGCCCAGAGAAAAAAACAGATCCAGCTGAAATTGGAGGAGCATCATAAAGTTCAGCCTCAACAGGATGAGACTGAAATATGACGCACAAGTAACAGTGGGCAGCAATGGATGGGTCAATAATTTAGGAGTAGGTAGCCATAGGTTAGACAAACATATGGAGGGGTTTTACTATCTCCGCAGGTCGCTGGGCTCGCCCGCTTTTCTCGATAAAAGGTGGATGAGGTTAAGAAATGCAACTCATCCATGTAATAGCCTCTTACAACTTTGAGCACTTGCGGGCAGTAAAAGGAAATATTTATGGAGGGCAAGGAGCAGACTTCAATGCTGTCCGGAGACTGCGGCACCCCGTGGAGGTCATAAATATGCCAGCAAACATGATAACAGGGTTTGATACAAGTCCTTTTTGTATATGGGGGTTGCAACACCAGCCAAAATCCTATATTCTAAATAGTTTGCTTTTTTTGACGTTTCAATTCATTTTCCTCTTTCAGAACACATTCCCAGTCTGGCAGACCTTTAAGATCAGTATCTAATGCTGTATGGAAGCATAATGTAGATAATATAATAACCGTATGACTTTTTAAACAGATGGTAGAGAGATGGAAGCAGCAGAGTGCATAAATGAACTGGTTTGGCACAGGACCACAAATTAAATCTCTCAAAACAGAATCATTTAACGTGTTCTTCTGCTAAAATGCATTGCCTACAGCGACAACATATGGATAGGCACCTAAAGGGAGATTAACATTTCATACAGCCGAGTTTAATATTAATGCCTTGGCCATGGTTGCATTTTTGGATTTATTGATAATATGAAGTCTGATGTGTGCGACATACACAATGCATTTTACAAAAAAACAACAACATTGTTTAAAAACTGTGAAGTTTACCTGAACCAGGTTTAATTATAATGATTTTGATGGTTCAACGTAAGGATGACAGGGGCCTTGTCTAGACAGCAGCCAGTCACACGCTGCTACACAAAACCATCATAATTGAGGAAATGGATGGTCGTGGAGCTAAAGCACATGATCATTATTGTAACGGGAACTCCTAAAATACATTGCAAATGTAGAAAATATGGTGAGTTAAACATATCTGTCGCTGTAAACATTTCCAAGTTAAAAAGGAATCTGAAATGAATAGTGCCATACTCCAATAAGCAGCTCTGATGTTTCTTTTGAATTTATATTCAATCTGCTCTGAGGTTGCAGAGATTTCCACTTGACTACATTTGATTCATCAGTCTTCAGCTGAAGAGTTGGAGTCAGACTTAGCTGCATTATTCTCTGCCTGAAATCAACCGTCCTTCACAACTCGGCATTTCAATGATCAGACATTTTTTTCAGCTATTTGCTGAATTCAACCTTCTGAAGACAATGCTGTAAATATGTCTAAAGTTTCAAGAGTTGACCATGGAGCAGGCGCGAACGCAGAGGCTAATACACCTGACCTTTACAAAATCAATCTCTCCTTTCTCGATTGTGTTTAAACAGGCTGCAAATGGGAGCATTATGTAAGGACCAGGGCTGGCTCTTTCACACACAGAGTGCAAATGATGTAGCCAGCCACTGCCAGCCCCAGTGCCAGTCTCTCACAGATGAAAACAGAGCCCGAGCGGCCGTGACAGCAGCAGAGCGCCTCTGTCTTTCTCCTGTCACCCTCCAGTGAAGCTCACAGCTCTGGGCAGCTCGCCCAACGCCACATGCACAGAGAGACACTCAAATACTGTTCCCTCCTTCTCTTTACCTCTTAGATCAGCAGCACAAACATCTCTCTGTATTTAAATTCACTATTTTATAGACAGGTATGAAAAATCTCTGTATGGTCACAAAGGTTGATGTTTCATTATGGATCCCTGGATTTCATTAAGGGATAACATGTGACACATTGCAGCAACCCTGAAAGTCTATTGGGTATTATCCTTTCCTATGACTAACTTGTGTCACAATAGAAAACACGTCAAACTCCAAACTAAACTTTGAAACAAGCAAAAAATTACACTTATACTCAATTCTGATTTTAAACCATGGTGCAAAACTTGAGTATCGAGGTACACGGAAGTCTAATCAAGAGCCCTGTCAGTTTACTGTGCCTATAGCACCTATTAGCCTGTAATAGCCGATAATCATAGCAGTAGAGATTTGTTTCAATTATGTACTTTTAAGCAGAATGCCTAATTTATTGTTTTACCGTTTTGACAGATGCTTAATTAGTTTCTGACTATCCATTATTTTGACAGCCTTAGTGCAAAGACTCCAACCTACTGTATCTGTGCCCCTAGGGCTGGGACGATACAATGTTGTTGCGATGCATGTATGTATCCCGATGAAGAGGGCGCGATACCTGCTTTACTGGATCAAACTACTGCATAAAATTACTGCTAGATTCACTTGACAACTATCCCAATATTCCAGCAGCTATAGCAGGTGATCTTCAGGGAACCTGGGAGAGAAAAGGCATGGATACTGTTGCTAACTTTCTACTCTAATAATGAGTTTTCTAATATTTGTCAATTATCAGAAGTTCATGGCTTAGACAAGTGTAACTTCATCAAATGTCTGCAAATCAGAGATTGGGTTAAAACTCAAACTAAACCTGATGAATCCTTAATTGAAACTTACTTAAATACTTATTGAATCCAGAAAGGACAACACAAAGGGTATCTCTTCAAACAGTGAAAGTCGGATTTAGTAAATTAAAATCTCGGAGCTGCTCTAGCTCTCACAGTTCGGGTGCGCTTATGAGTTCAGAGTGACACTGTTGAAACGAGAATTGTGCGTTTTTTTGTTAAACGTGAAATGTTTGTGGTGGTTGGGGAAACCAGCACCTACAGGAAACTTGTCCAGACACGAGACGAACAAACAAACTCCATACATAAAGGCTTGCGTACATTTTATAATTTGTAGAACTTATTACATCATATGTTATTTTTTCATTCACTCTGACACAACAGTGACTTATTATAACGATAAACAAACATAGTATCTTAATGATGAAGATAGTAGCCTATCTAGATTTGAATCTCCATTAGAGAAGAGGCCCAAGAGTGTATCACCTCATATGCGACTGGTGTGTGGAGGAAATGAATATATGCTGGGCTCCTGGTGGAGCTTAATCCTGTTAATGCAGCCTGAGCAGAGGAGAGCACCGCGGTGTATGGAGCTCGCTGTGATGCACATCGAAAGGAGCTTTACTTTTGAATTGAGGCAGAACCACTGGCTGCATGGACTTGTGGCTGTGGTTGTTATGGGCAAATAAAATTCAGTTGCAAGCAAAGGCAATTGAGATATCAAACAGTTCAAACTAAAATCCACAGTGGTTCAAATGCCCTTACTATGTGTTTATTAGTTAATATGGAACTCTAATAAATAACGCTGTTATTGAAAGTGTGTTGTCATGTTGTAAATGCTGCTGTGTCCAAGTTTTAAATATGCAAATCACTGCAAAGGCGTTCTAATGACTAAAAGCTATGTTACTACTCTTGTGTTTTGAAACATTTGAGTCTCGATAAGCAGCATGTAAACACCCACATATATCCAGCAGCGAGTGTAGGTGGCCCACTGAGTGATATCTGCAAGAGTTGTGATGAATCAGACTGCAGTGCTGCACTTTTATCACTGTTATGGGCTCTAATCAATAAAGTACCTCCATATCAGCAGCCCGGCAGTGATAACAGAGTGTACCAAAGGGCACCAGAGGATGATAGTCGGTGAGAATGTGGAGATAATCAACTAGCCTGCAGGTGATGCTCTAGGTGGTCTGTTGTGTCCAGTCAGTAAAATTATCCTTTGTGTCTTTTGATTAAGACACACTTGGAACAGATCAGGATAAAGACAATTCTCAGGTCTTTTTTTTAATTTATTTTTGGCTGCACTTCAGCAATTTTGAAACCTACACATTTAGCCTTGCTTATTGAATTAGCAATGGTCCCAATAAAGGCATTAATAAGGCAAATGGTCTTAAAGGCTTGTATTTGATCTGTTATTTTAGCAGTACTGACTAACTAACTAATCTCTATCCTATCACAACCACCTCCAGTCTATGAAATCTATCACCTCATGATTCACCACAGATCTCAAACATACATACACACTTTTCTCAGTCGTATACTTTGTAGCAGCATTGAAATACTGATTAAAAATCTTACATCCCACCTCCGCTCATTGCCATTCTCCTGAGTTATTGGTCACAGCTCATCTGTCCCGCTCATCAGCCCAGAGCGGTAGTTTCTGCTCAACCATGTGTGAGATGTTTGACAAAGCACCTGATTGCAAAATTACATTGTTGTGACAGTTGTTTGCGAGGCACAAATGAGTAACAATCCTGACGTGATGACAATGGCCACATTCATTGTTTAAATATTCAGTTCAGTATGTAATGTTTTGTCTTTTGTTATTAGACATATGACTTTTTTTTAGCTCATTATTATATTAGAATTTGATGTAAAAATCAAATTAAAATGACATGAAGGTTTAATACACATAGACTATGTTAATCCATTCCAGACGGTTCTCATAGCATCAGAGGAAGGTGCCTCCACTTCAAACTAGCTCTGAACGTAAGAGGGAAATGTCAGAGTAAACATATGCTTAGGCTTTTGATGCTGAACACAAAATAAACAAGTGCCTTAAATGACTAACAGGAAAAGTGTGCGTCAAAAGCGGTTCTGGCATGTCTTCCCTCTGCATCACTGAGCTGCAAAGAGAGAGCCACACCAGACGTGCTGTGATTGATTAAATGTTTTTTAGACATTTAACACCGTGGGTCTGGGGAGACGTCTGGGACTACAGCAAAGTAGCAGAACATTTTCTAATTTTCAAAGCTCGTAATTTACGCACAAGATTGTTGTGCTTTATGAATGTTCCAGCACAGGTCAATATAGTCTTAAAAAAAAAAGAAAAAAAGACGATTTAATTGTGCTAATTCTGAACTTTGCCAGAGGAGCTGAAGAATCTTTTAGCAACATTGTATTTTATCTGATTTTCAACTCATTTTCCACATTTTGTGTATTTCTGACTTGTCAAATACACAATTTTATGACAAATAAAAAGTAACAATTCATCAACATGTCCCAAATCAAAACACCTGGCTCTTCATGACAACAGGACAAAATGAGAAATCACTGCCAAATTCCACATAGGATTAAAAACAAAAAAACTGGAATCCTCAATCTTCCAGGTAGATTTAGCGCCACAGTGTCCAAAATCAAGACAGCTAGATCTTCAAAAAGTCACATTTCGAAGGTCGAGTCAATAGGAACACTATGCAGTAAACCCTGCTTGTTTTACTGGCAGATTCTCGCAGTGAGCGTGATGGCAGCCAGGCAGGTGCTCCTCTCTGATATGTTTCTTATCTGAGGACTTCTCGGAGCTCATCACGGACCGCAGCACATCGCGCCTGAGCGCACACATACAGTATGCACACCCATCACACTGAAGCATAATACATCCGCCACTGTGTCAAAAGGAACGGAGGGAGGGAGAGGGAATCTATTTGTCTGCTTGAAGAAATCCCCCAGGAAGTGTGTTTCCTGGGTCTGTGGTTATAGCAATGCTTATTTTATCCACAGAGAATGGTGGAATTCCAGAGGAGATGTGATATAACCAATACAAAATGCAGGCTATGTGTAGCAAGGCGCCTGTTGTGTTCCTCCCGGCCAGCTGGCGGCGCCATGACTATAAAAGGGGAGTTAGTTTAGATTCTCATTCCCTCACCTCAAGCACTTCCTGGTTGTGTGCCGACCCTTTCTCCGTTCTCAGGTATAGCATTTACCTCCGCTTTACTAATGTAATTTAGGCATTTAGTTTTAATCTATTTCTCTTTAGTGCCGCTGTCGAGCGCGCCCAACGCTGGCTCCCCTTGCTCGGGTATGCCTGCCTGGCTGTGTGAAGGTAGGCTGTATAGTAGTAAAAGCTTTGCGTATAATTGTTAGCCGGCCGAAGCTAATTAGTGCTTGTTCCACTTTTGGTTTTCTTTTCTATCGTTTACTCCGGTTTTGTCATGGAGAAACGCATTGTTGGAGAACCCTGAAATGTCGCAAATACATCAAAGAAACAGCTCTTAAAGACCAAACGAATTTAAAAAAGTAACTTATATATTTTCTATATGGAACGAGTGTCTGTCCTCAATTAACGAACCTGTGACCTTTTTAATATAGAAGTTACACTTTGGTCCAAATCCGAGATTGACCACTCGGTGGCGTTGTCGTGCAAACATTCCCAACCTTTTACAATAGACGCTAAGGTTAAATCATCATCGCAAACACTCCTTCTGCTACCTAGCTCCACCCGTCATGCCACATATGGAGGAGCAAAAGCTATACAAAATCCTCAAAAGAAAGAAGCAAAACTAGGTGAACTTTGTAACCGCGGACCTTTGCAAAGAAACGGGTCCTACCTCACAATGCTTTAGAACCAACATTTAAGGCTATGTACTTCTCTACCTCTAATATCAAGTGTCTTCCCTCTCTCTGACTGAGGATTCTTCTAAAAAAAAAAAAGCAGCAACTCACTGTTTTTACATATATACAATGCCTGACCAAAACGGGATGCCACAGTGAATGTGTGCTGTTATCAAAGCTAAAGGCGGTCCAACCAAATAATATAATACAGCGTGACCATTTTTTACTGGCAACTTCTTTTTGGTCAGGCAGCGTTTGTTAAAATTGTTTGTATTATATTTTCTTTCTAAAGCCATGTTTTTGCAATATTTCACCGAATAACTAGAACAAAATAGAAGCATTGCGTTCATCCAGGGGGATGTTATTGGAGAAAACACCGCCACACACATCTCGAGCCTTAGCGATGCGAGGGGTCACCTTTTTCCTGACCCTGCCCAGCTCAGCCCTAACAAACTCCACTCAACCAACCGTGAAAAATGGGTCTCAAATTGCCCTGGCGGCTCAGGTGGTGCCCGACACACACCCCGAGCCGTCAAAGTAAGGTTGGGAGTCCGACTCCACAATCATCAATATTGGTGAAAAATGAATGCAACAGTGGAGGTGCAGAAGCTCATGAAAACGACGTCACACTCACAGAAATTGCATGACATAACCAAAGACAGTGCGGAGAAATACTGCATTAGAGTGTGTGACTTTTTCTTATGTGTCATTGCTGGAGCTTTTTTACTTTTGGTCTGGCAGTTTTCTCCCCCACTCCCTCCTTAATTGCAAAGCCTGCCAAAATGACTTCAGTAGAGAAAGGTGCTTCATTTTCTAATTTTTTGTAAAGTCATAGTGAAAAGACCTAAATTAATTTCTGATTCGACAATTAGCGGACTGTGAAGACATGTTTTGCTGAATATGACACGGCTTATGCAGTAAAGGCTTTAAGTTTACAATAACGGATGGTGTGACCTTACAATTACAGGAGATTTCAAGCACAGGAGATGTATTACTAAAAGGATGGCAGAGTATTACGGAGAGCCTGCATGGACTCTGGGGCTCAGAGGCGACAGTTATAAGATGTGAACTTAATTAAGAAATAGCAGGGCACATGAGCCACTGTCCCAGTCATTTTCTCACCACAAAGCCTATTTCATGCTTCGACAGGTAGTAGGGGTAGTAAAGAAACTAATTATACTGTTTGTTTTCGAATGAGTTATGAAGAAGAATAGTGATATTAGATAACTGTGACGTTGACTTTATTGTTATGTTTCACTAAACCATTTTAGCACCGAACGGTCCATTAATTATACACAATAATAGGAGGCAAAGTGCATTTTTGAAGTCACATTGTGTTGAAACGGTTAGAAAAGCACGAACTCAACACCACACAGGGCAAAAAAACAAAAAAAAAACAAAAACAAACATCATGACTAAACTGAACTTTTGCACTTTTTTTGCACTGATATCAAGCACTTGCCCCTGAACAAAGAGTTCAAGTTCAAGGGGAGGCCTGTACTAAATCATTAAAACACAGAGATGGGGGCACTGGTGCGGTTCTGCTCTCTCAAAGTGCTGCAATTCTCAAAGTCCTTTTTCTCTTTTCTGAATGGTCCCCTTTCACTGAGCTAATGTTATTCAGTCTGTCATTTTGACAGCATGCTGCTCTAACCAAATTTTCTCAAAAATACCTGTCGACTTGGGAAGCGGCGATTTACATAGCGCTCAGGTCGGTCAGTGATCACCATGGCAACCTGTGGCGCGCGGCTCTGGATGTTTTCACTGCTGTAGGGACTGTACGCCTGAGGGCATAACGCCGGCAAAGGGTTACGACTGCGCATCCCAAAGACCTCCACCACACTAGAATTATTCAGCAATAGCTTCTGTCACGTCTCCCTTTTTTATTCTGGAAAATGCGAGATATTCCTCATTGAGCGCGCACTTTGCTGCTTAAAATGCTGTATTTCTCCGTCTTGTAAATCCTAAAGCAGTTTCAACATTTCGGTGAAGTTGAGACGTTGATTTATTTATTATGCGGTGCTCGACAAGTTGCACAGCACAGTGATCTGCAGCGTCTCTCTGCAGGAGCTGGCGCCGCTGAATGTGCAGGGATGATCATACAAAGACTAACCTAAAAAAAAGAAAAAAAAAAAAACTATTTCTATGCGGGAAGCTTTCCACAAAATCCAGTATTTCAGAGGGAAGGATGAGATTCAAAAAGATAATTGAGAACTGGGACTATTGGATCTTCTCATTGCATTTTACCGAAAGATACAAACCGCTGATTATGGATACAGCTCCCAAACTGGATGTTGGCAAACAGCGGCTATCTAAATAAGAGCGCCAGCAAAAACATTTCGGCTCAGAAATGAAAAAGAGATGCCAAAATTAGGCCGCTCCCCATCAATAAGCAGAAGTCTGATGCACAAATCTGCATTTATAATTCCTCTGCCTCTGTTCATATCCTGCCCGAGACACTCCACAGCACATTCAAATGCAAATGATACAAATGACTCAGTGGTTCAGAAAACACAGCTTCAAATGGCCCTTAAAATAGCGGGGAATTACGTTACACTACAATCTCATTTGTTCAAAACACACTTGCATTGATATCACCGTCCGCAAATAATTGAAAGTAGAACGTTTAGAATGTAGTCATAATGTTATAAATAGCCCATATTCCAAGGCTGCAGGATATGGGAGACACTTAATTGAGAAATTCTAAAACCGATGTGCATTTCATTTACCTAAACATGCATATTTGTCAGAGCAGTAAAGCGACTACACAACAAAAGGAACACAATCAATATATCATGGTGAATGTTTCCACATGGTCAGCCATTTTTGTTTTGGGCTGGGTTAGCAAAATGTATGTAAATCTCAGACAGAGGGCAGACCTCATGGATTTAGCTACAGCACAGTATATATTGTGGCTTCTTGCGATGTGGATATTGCTTCACATAATATTGTCATTTGCGGTAACAATTATTTGGTGATATAGTATGGACCTACCCTGTCTAATTAGTGGCAATAGAAACTGGTTGGTCGGTGATTAAAACATGTACCGTATATATGCAAATCACAGCCATTATGAAGAAGATCATACAGCTTATGCAGCTTCTGTTTCTATACGTTTGTTAAGGGATGATGTCATCGCTCTACTTCCGAGTCCAACTGAGCTTTAGTCCTTTTCTCTATAATGGGATTTGGCTGTTTTTAACCTGCCGACTACAGGCTCTTTCTAAACATCTGATCGCAAAGAAATATTACTTTTACTCTGGATTTTCTTGAGTAATGCTTTTCTGGCATTAATTATCACATTATTTTTTCCATACACAATGAAGGCCTATTTTAAATATGAATGTCTTTACTTCACCTGGAAAAATTGTGAGATATATTATTCTAATTAAGTGTAAAACAGTTTTGGGCCTTTTACCTGTTGTTATTTCAGCAGGGGATTCAGATAAAGTAAAAATGTTTGCTGTGTTTATCTGTGGACCTCTCAACAGTTTGGTAAGTAAGTAAGTAGCTTATTATTGTGCATGATGTCACACTTAACAAACGTATTTAAGTCTAAATAAAAATGGAACCTCAAATGGGTGAACTAGTCAAACAATAACATAAGATAGAACGTCAAAGAAATAACTCAAGAATAATATTGCAGAGACAGCCGCTCAGTTTCCTTATGGCATCACATGCATAAACTCTACACGTGTTTAGAGAGGCTTGAGATTAGTAAATTAGCACGAGAACTAACTATTTAAAATATAGCGAACATTTTGCCCTACTAACTCAAAATCAATCTAATTTCATGCTGCTGACATACTGGGAGTATGTCTGTCTTTACTTTAACAGGGATAGTGAATGCTAAGATGAATGCTCTGAACACATAATGACTTTGGACGTTTGCTGGGATTAATTGGAGAGCAGTGTCGCACAGTGTGAGCGAGCGGCTTAGTGCCAGACATGTGGCGACACAGCAATGATAAGTTTTGCCTCAATTGTAAATACACACACCCCATCAGTAAATTAAAATATATATATACGTATTCAATATACAAATATATATCCTTTTTTACACTTTCTTTCTCTGCCATCCTGGCTTAAACTATCTGCACTATTACTACAGTCAATTTGGTGGCACGCGTTGTGGATTTTCTTACCAATCTAAAGTAAAAACTGAAGAACTATTGTCTTGTCAACTGAGAGGTTTACGACGCATGCGGAGAACCCACACACAGAGAAGTCCATGGTAAAGTCTGGGGAACAAACTTTCTGACCAAACCATATAGGCAAACACAGCAGGGCACAGGAATGGTGATACAGTATAAGATGTCACAGCATGACAGTTGTGTTAATGCAGATGAGCGGCAGACGTCTGGGGTGCTAATACAATCGAGAGATGGTTTTAGAGCAAGACAGGAAGCCCTTTGTTTCAAGGACAGGACTTTGGCCTATTGTTTTAAGCGTGAAAAGAGGATCCCGTCAGGGATGCAGGACGCCGGCACTTCAGTAGAAACTCAGCATGTCTTCAGACGAGAGGAGCCTGGCCTTGTTTATTGCTTATACTGTGGCTGGCTTTAGATAATAGTAACTGTAACTAATTTGTCACAACACACGTTTGCAGATTACGTTTGGTTAGTAATCTTTCCTAGGATGACCGCCCCCTCCCCGGTAGATACTCCTAGAGTCTAGCTTAAGACCTTTTGGAGAAACAGTGGCAGTAGCAGCACTTTTATACCGTAATATTAAACCAAAAAGACTAATCCAATCCTTAAGGAAAGAAGGATCATAAACAGACATTGTATATTTTTCCCACCATTTAAGCATCTGCCAGCTGCAATCAGTGGTACTACCATGTTGCTCTAAACAGCTATGTGACAGGATGAAGCAGACGGCAGAATGGACTCTGAGCTTCTGGGGTCTCACATGAGAAAATGTGCGCGATTGATGCTCACATAACTTTAGCCGATGTGGATCAACAAAGAGGAGACTATTATGTCCCCTGACAGAGGAGTTTCAAAAGCAAACAGTAAAAGTCAATGCACACTGAAGCCAGGCGTGAAGGCCAGGGTCAGGGGTGTACCGGGAATCCAGCAGCACAGATAAGAGGAGGAAAGCTGGATTTGGAACAATGAAATCCCTGCACAAGAGAGACTGGCCTTTGACGAAGAGGCTGAGTGAAGCTGACTGATGTAACAGGAGTCAGTGCTGGGGCCAAACGCATTAATGTGGAGCAGACAAACAGGAGAGAGACCGACAGCAGATTGTTACTTGACTTGTTTAATCAATAGTGCTGCTCGTTCAGGCTGATAGCAATACACACATTATGAATCATGACATAAAATATGACCTCTATGACTTTCTTGAAACGATTCATGTTTCGTACAGGTGAAAGTACTAATGCTGTGAAACGAGCAGAGGTGAATATTGATCAATTAGAAAATACATCCTAAAATGCAGAGTCATTTGTATCAGAGATGCACATAAGTCCCTGACCCGCAAGTCCAAGTCTCTGGACAGGAGTCCCAAGTGAGGTCCAAGTCTCTAGAGCTGCAAGTCCAAGTCAAGTCCAAGTCTCATAGCTTGTTTTATACTGATTAAAATTACGGCGCAATAGAACAAAGGATTAACAGATGATTTGAAAAAAATTAGACAAATAAAAAAGCTCAGAGCTCAATGCTGCTGCTCTGTCCCTCAGCTGCGTTTAGGGAGCGTTTTTTTATGCTGATATTCCCTGAACCTGCAAATAGAAATAAAAACATGTTTGTTTTACTTCACGTATGGTGCACATCAACAGTGTTGGGGAGAATACTTTGGAATTGTATTTAGTTACTGAATACTTAAAATGTATTTTGTAACATATTCTGTTACTTTGTCTAATCAGAGTGCTGTATTCTGAATACTTTGAATACTTTTAGAATACTTTCACATTGATTGTCATTATATTATAAACTCAGACAGTTACCATTAATTAGGAACTTTTTAACTCTCTTGGCAAATGGAACAGCAGATACAGCATCATGTGACACACGTGTTTGTATGAACTGTTTTAAATCTTTATTTTAGTTTAGGAAGAAAAACACGTCAACATTTCCTTCTTAATAATGTTGTGAACATGGAGCTAAAATCTAATGATTGATACTGGGATGTATTTCCTTGATATTTGGAAAGTAACTATTACTCTCAAATGAAAGTGTAACTTTACCTGAATACAGTAAAGTTACTGAATACAGTAAAGTTACTAAATAAATGTATTCTAAATAAATGTATTTAGTTACTCCCCAGCACTGCCCATCAAGCAACAATAGAAGTAGTTGATAAATGATAAATGGCTTAAATTGTGATGCTAATAGTGCCTGATATAAAGTTTAGCTGCGTGTCGATCTATTCTGACAGTAAGCCTTTGCTAACACTGCCACCCTGACTCACCTCTTTGGGTGCGTTTTCAAGTGCCTTCTAAAGTTAGAGGTTGTGGTCTTTGCGTCTGTAATTTGAACTCCACACAATGTGCATTTGGCAAATCTCTTGTCATGGCGCTGAATAAAGTTTTTAAAAGCAAAAGCTATTATAAGCGGAGGCGCTGTCGCCGCGAGTCCGAGTCGAGTCGCAAGTCTCTAAAAATAGCGACTTAAGTCCGACTCGAGTCCGAGTCCGACTCGCGAGTCCCCATCTCTGATTTGTATGGTTAAAAGTTGAATGATTGAGAATAGAGAAGTCTATACTACCATAATGTAGAGGAAAATGTAGTATTTAGCAGCTAATAGTTTCATTCTATCACAATTGCAATCATATTGTTTTGCTGTTCAAAATTGAAAGGTAAGCAAACTGAGAACTAGGCAAATATTTACAGTGCCCTTATCCTGCTCCCATTGTGTGACACTGTAGTCAAGCCCAGCACTAAGCCCTCATATTTATCAGAGATGTCTTTTAAACCTCGTCTGAGATTTCACAGAGGAATACCCTGCAATAATACAACACGTCACCAAAGCCTGATATTATGAGCCACAGAGACAACTGGAAAACAAAGTGCCGTCTGTTCCATATGCTTCAGGTGTGCAGTTATTCCCTCAGGTAGATCAGAGAGCTTAGGCTACCTCTGTGTTGTCTACCGCCCTTTCAGCGAGTCCTCCGGGCCTCCACTCGGCACAGTTCGCTCTGTTTCAAGTACTTCCCACCACTGTAACATGTACTGTGCACTATATCAGGAGCGATAAACAACACAGCGTTAGTCTTACGTTCTATACATTCTAAACTTCTTCATTTTATACTGTGGTCAAAACCATGGCAGACCATATAAAGGCTTACTGTTTAAGATGCAAATGAATGTGTCATGTCGAAGATGAGACACAATTACAAACAGTGTTAAATGTCAGGACGACCATTGTTTTTATGAGGTACAACTCTGTACTTCAAGTTGACCTTGATACCGGTCCATTTCTTTATAGATCTGGCACCAATCTCATAAAATGGATTGTTTGCTATAATGAAGCTCTAAAATATGTAACACTGTGGTGATGAGTCAGCGCATAAGGTCCCAGCGAGCACAAGTGGCTGCCTCTCTGAGACAATAAAGAGAGCTGATTAGTATCGCGAGGTGCTGGAGGGATAAACAACATGGTTTGCATGTTTGCCAACACTGTTATGTTATTTCATAAGTCCAATTATGGAGCTTCCAGTTGTTGACCACCCTTTTCTTTGTGCAGCTTGCGCGGTGGTGATAACAGACTTAACGGGTTATTTTATTATTGATGACTATGGATACGTTTCACTTCAGCACATCCTTCGCTGAGTATTGCCAAAGATTGCTGCAAACGTGATGGTTGTGGCTGCAGTCATTTGCTCTGCAGCATTACACTCCCTCTCACAGAGCTGAGCAGCGATCGCCTTTGGCTCAAGCCAACACACGTCTGAACTGCGGCAGCGCTATGGAGCCACTGCAGATGTGATAACACCTTTACTGTACACAACACAACAGGCTTCATACACCCACCCAGTTTATGACCTCTGGCACGGCACATCTGAACACAAGCAAAACCCGTTCACAAGGTTAAAACAATAGTAAAAAATACAGAGCATTGTTTTCAAGTGAGGAAATGCAGAATAAACACAGAAGAAATCAATCTTAGTTGTATGTGTAGATTAGTGCATAATAACATTTTAAAATGTTCACCCTAAAGTTAGGCTAAAGTGATTTACAATTTGCCAAGTGTGTAGTAGTGACATAATCTATGCTTTTAGTTTCTAATCCCATAAATAGAGAAGGAAACTGTGTGTAGCATGTACTCACGGTCTCTGGTGCAAACGAACGGACAGGAGGTTGTCGGTTTAATTCATCCTTGGACGGACACGCTCACAGCGCTCTGGTCTCTGGGTGGATACCTGGTGGAGAACAGCGCATTTTGAGTTTTTATTGCATTGGTTATATTATTTATTTTTGCTTAAATGCAAACAGACAAACGGAAACGAGTGCATTGGTGAAAGGTGTTAGTCTTCTGCTCTGTAAGTGTCCGCACTCCCGGACAGTTATTTCTGTTCATTTACCTCATAGCAGTAAGGCAGTCTGACAGTCCGCAGCCACTAAATGACCATGAACACGGTTGATGGGCTCTGTGGGTTGCATCTGCATAATACTTCCCCCCTGAACAGACAACGGCTCAGTAACAAACAGTGGTTTATGTTACCTGACAGCTGCGTTGGCAGGTGTGACATGGGCTGCAAATGAAACATGAAGACAGACAAGCAAAAGCGCACAGTCAGTAGAGCTACATGGAGATTCATTGTATCAGCTGCATAGCTGTTCATTTCATCCATGTACTCTGAGAGGCAAACATGGTTTAATTAGCTGCTGCTGTATAAACGCGCCATAAAGAAATGCTGAGGTAGAAATAGCCCGAGAATGGAAAGGAAAATACGTATGATATAAATCTTAAACTCAATCTGTGTCAAGAGTCAGCAGATTTGGCTGCAGTGGTTCGTGCATGCCGTCTTTTCATTTAATCATTTTGAAGATTCCAATATTTAAAAATGCAATAATTATATGGTGAAATGACAAAATACGTTACAGCGCTTGATATGTGGCCAACTAGGCACTCAGGCCATGGACAATGTTTTTATTAGCCTGGCAAGTCCAGAACGATACCCCTCTGTATCTTTTATACGCAGGGATATCAGTCAGGGCAGCCCACCCGCGTTTGCTGTTCGAGCCAGACTCAAATGGACCTGTGTAATCAGATTACTGTATTTGCAGTCACGTGTCGTTAGCGAGCAGCATCCCTCTTGAGACTCGGAAGCTCTCTCAATAACGATCCACGGGTAACGCACAAGAGAGCCGAGAGCTTTTCTCCAATCAGCGGTAAATTACTAAAAACACACTGACAGTAGGTGAGTTTTATGATTATTAACCCTACACACATATATATGAGCCGTGGGATTTTTTGGGGAGACAAAAGCAAAATCATTTTCTTTTCAACGTTGCTTTTTGAGTAAATTAGTTTAATATTCCCAGCATTTGTTTGGAGCTATGAAGGTTTTTTTATTTATTTAATTTTTTATGCCATGTCTTGCTTGGGATCTAAAAGCATGTTTATCTTTCCTTTGAATTCTCTACATTGTTCTTTTGTAATCTATTAAGTACGTCCATTAACTTCAGATCTTCAGATACGCCCATGGTTCTGGATAAATAGGATTTGTATCAAACATGTTTCATTATTTGGTTTCTTTATAGATGTTTTGACATGCGTGGATGGAACACAACACAATGCCCTTGTTTTATTAAGCTGAACAATGTCCCATTTTATAATTGCACAAATTACAGGTTCCAGTGCCAGTCTGCCGGCGGCTGATGGTTGGACACAGAAATAGAGATACATTGGATCCTGGTGAGCTCAGACAAAACAGTCTCTCAGTGCTTTGTGCACAGGGCCCTGGAGTATTCTTTACATGTCAAACGAGAACCAAGATAACAATCAGACGTGACAGAATGTAGGAGCATATTAATTAGCTCTAAAAGGCCCAGTGGCGTAATGTAACAGTGAAACTAAATGTTTCATTAGCTGGCACACAGCAGAATGTCAGCTTGTGTCATAATGCCGGAGAAATTGAGTGGACCATGGCCAAAGATCCCGGAAAACATGCAAAAGACCCAAGAGTGTACATTAGATTAAAGGGACTTTGGTTTGTCCTAATGGGATCCTTATTCAATTACCTAAACTGTCTTCAAAACCACTGCAGTTACGTTCACATGGAACTTCAAACTATTGAGTCAAAAGATCATTTTCTTTAAACTGGTATTTGAGAACATTAATGTGTGTGATAATTTTGTGGATTAACTAAAGGTTCAATGCCACTGACAAGCTCTGTTTTTCTTTTCCTCAGATAGACAACCAAGTCCTTCTAAATTATAAAAAGTCTCATAAAAGGTGTGAAGCCTTGACATATAAACAAAGGTCTAAAGTCTCCTGAGGAAGTCCAATGAGTATCTGTTTAAAGACTGTATTAAGCTTTGAGTGATTCATTTATACTGTGTGAACGATGTTCTCACTCACAGTGTGTTGCTCTATTTCTCAACATAATTATTCTGGAGAGATTTGGCTGTCAGACATTTGGATTTGGATTAAGAGACAGTAAAGCCGTAATCAACAATTATTTATATTACTAATATCCTTTTGTCCTTCAAGTATTTAACAATATAACATTTAATTTTTAGTTTATTCGTTTATTTGAGCAGCGTAAAAAATATATTTATATTTTTGCCAGGAAAAGGAGTGAATTTGCATACTCATCATACACATTATAAAAAGGAGAAAAGAAATCCAAAACATTTTACCAAGCATTTCCTCGGTCCTTTGATAGGTCCATTTTACCACCCATTTTATCGTTTATGGTCGAAAAGTAACAAAGTAAAGTAAAAACAAAGTAAAACATACATTTCAGTCATGTTTTATTTATTTTATTTTTTTAATTACATAATAAGATAAGACACATTTTAAACCCCCCACCCAACCCCAGCCACTCCCCCTTGCATTCATGCCACAATCATCCACACATTTATAGTATTTTGACAAGAACACAGACTATAAACAGAAAGGGAGCACAAAGCAAACACAAATAAAATCATTAAAAAAAAGAAAAATAAGATGAAATCACTAATACCGATCAAAAACCCATAAACAAAATGCATTTCAGTCATGTTTTATCTGCATAAAATATTTGGATTTATTATGAGCCAAGCATTTTTTGAAATATTACCTCTGTTTTCAAACAAACAAAAATCCCTAATCTCCTTCATCCTGCCTCTTAGACTCTCTTCTGTGATCGTCCATCGTAAATCCAAATGCGTCGCTTTCGCGTCGTTACCAGAGTTTTCTTTATACTTCTTACTGAGGTACTTGTAGCTGTACACAGTCACCAACACCCACCACGTCGCCACCTGCCACGTTTCTATGGCGACAGGATGAGATGGCTCGCGGCAGGTACACGTCGCCATCATCAGTAATTGGAGCTCATTAGCACATGTGGCTGGGAACCTTAACCAAAAAGACTAATGTGAGCCATCACTACAGAGCTGAATAAATGGAACCAAGTAATGTGAGAAAAAATAAAACATGGACGGTCACCCACTACCACGTTGATAGACATCACAGAGTAGCCCATTAAGGCTGCATGAGGAATTTCATTAATTTGATCTGTCAAACGCAAGAGTTTTCAAGATTGAAAGGTACAAACGGAACGTTGCGGGCAAAAACTACCAAGTTTATATTTGCAGCAGGCACAACGTCCACGGATTTACCTCAGCCATACAATGAAAAGGTAAGCACGCAAACCCACAGAGCACATCATTTAACTGCCCTGTAACAAAAAACATTTTATTTTAGATTATTTTATAATCTAGTTAATCAAATGGAATGTGCAAATAATCGCAGAATACTTAACAGATATGACGACACAATCCTGAGTTCTATCGAATGTCATGAAGCGGTTAATCAAGGCCATCACTATAGCAATGAGCTTCATGATATCTATGTTTTGAGTAAACTTGTATTGTTTGGTTTAAAGAGATCATGTATCATGTAAAAAAAAATACCTCATGTTCTGAAATACATGGGATTTAAAGCTTAGTTCATATTTCAGTCTTCTCTGAAATGTCTATGCTCCTGGACATCTATGTACAGAATATGTATTTTATAGTGTGACCATAAATTGCAACTTAAATCACAATCACAGCACATGTTTGGTTAAAAGCCACGCAGCTGTAGACTTCAGCACCATGGACAGCGGCAGAACAGCTCCGTGTCATTCCACATTACAGCACTGTATTTATACAATGAATCTGTTGTAAAAACACAAATATAGTTGTGCATGAAAATGCATAGTGTTCAAATATACTGGACTGCACTAGGTTGGTCGAGTTGAGGACGTTTTGCATCAATCTTCAGAAGCTTATTCTCGCTCTTGTAGTCAAGAGAAGCTAAACATACTTCACCAACCCAGTCCAGTCGATAATATTTCAAAGTATCTACAATGATGGATAATTCCTGGACGACTGAGAGCATACACAAACATCCAGAAAAGTGACAGAAGAGACTTAAGCCAAAGGTTAGTCATAGAGAAGCTGGAAAACTCTCCCCTTTGAGCACATGAAAAGCAAAGTGCTTGATGACATGGTGAGTGATAATTGCAGATTTAAAGACCATAGTAAAACAGCAGCTTTATATTATGGCAGAAAATGAACAACTGTGAGAATAAAGCATTAAAATAGCTAGTTCTCTTTAGGGAATATGAAAATAATAATATTCAAAGACTCTCCAGTAAACGGAGAGAGAAAAGTGCAGTGTCAGGATTGCCACATATGAAGGCAGGCTCCTCACTCCCACTTTAAACAACAGATATTATTTATAGCTGCTCACTTTCCCCACTTTGGGTGATTCAGTGGGAATGGTTGAAGCAAGGTGCCAGTTAAAAGCCTTTAATGAAGGCACTGTTTGTCAGGAGGAAGATAAGTCTAATTGCACAGATCTCTTATTCTGAATATCCATCCAATAATGCCTTTCAGGACAGTGTGCTTTTAACAGCTTTTTCAAACCTATTATGCAAAATAGGAGAGCATTTATCTGTATATCTCCTGCTAGAGGCAGAAGTCAAGTAAACATAATAATGCATTTATGTGACCTGGTTTGGCAGCGTTTCTTGCAATTACAACTGGTAATTATGCTTCTTTTTTGCCAAATTGTTAACTTAAAGTACTGTACTAAGTTTTTATTTTTACCTTTTAAATACATTTGGACTTTGCCTACAATTATCAAAATGGTTAACATAAAGTCTTATCAAAGTCATATTAATCCAGCCAGTCATGTTGAACGGTCAAAACTGGACTAAACTCCCAAAGGCAACAAACCCCCCCATTCATGAATGGCAACGAAATCATATTGTTTAGCGTCTTCGTTGACGAAAACAACACTGTTATTATGAGATGCATCAGGAAGAAATGAAGGGCTGAGCCGAACAGTCAGCTTCACAGGTATTATGGCTGTGTTAACAGATGTCCACCGCTCATTGATTCATGTGCTGCAGCTTTGATCAGCCTGCTGTTAGATGTTCCTGGGGGCCTTAACTCTGTTTAGCCTATAATGGGAAGCTACGGGTAGTTCATGCCTCAGCAGAGAGGCCAGTGAGAGATGATCTGCTCAAGGAATAGGGAGGCCTGCCAATGAATGGGCTCCCGTGCAGTCGTTTTTTGGTTGGGGATCTAATGTCAAACTTACAAATGCTAAAATTGTTATGCAACACAATTAGTTCCAGAAAAAATGTAAGCACATCTTTACCAACTATCAAAGAATAACACAGTGACAGTTTCTGTATGTACTGTAGTGATAAACGAGTCGCCAATTACATTTCGTTTGTTTTGCCATCTCCATATTACTCATTCTCCACTCGGAACATCACGTACTTTGCAGAACTCTTCCACGCTCACCAACAACATGAAAGACTTCTACATTGCCTTTGCCATTGTCTGAATGTAAACCCCATTTATTGGAAAAGAAACATCACATGTTCTCCAAGCTGTAGCAGTTCTGTGTGTCTCATTCTACTTTTGTGTTTGCCAGTGTTCACCCACAGCTGCCTCCAATGTAAGCTTCACGTCACGACAGCCACTTGTTTTTATCTCCACATACCGGGTGCAAGAGCTACCCAGTAGATAAGTGAGCTTTAACTTCAGTAATACTTCCCGGAAACCTACAGAGAATATACCGACTTTATTCCTCGTGGATGAACACACACCCAACTCATTATGATAATTTACTTTTGAGCTCTATGTTTACACCCCGGGACAGCCATACGTGATTACTTAATGAACACACAGTGAACCAGCCTAAAGGAGAGAAGAAGAGGAAGGTGGGCAACTAATTAATGTTGTCTTTTCCTCACAATAATGAGTTAGCCTTGCGTGTGAGACGGAGAAGGCGGCGCTGATGGGAGCTGGTAGTAGGCTAAGTCATTTCTAATTGCTTGCATGTCTTAGAGATAAGGTAGAACTGACTGGTGCCATGGGACACATGAAACTTGAATGCCTTTGAAATTATCTGCGCGGCAAATATATTTTAGCACTTTCTCCCAGTCCATGGAAATGCCCATCATTGCCATTGCGTTCCATTAAGAAAGAATTTAAACATTAAGAATCAATTGTGCGTATATATAGTTAGCATTTAGCCTCTCCCATTTGACGATATTACTTCGCGGACGTCGAAGTACTCCAGGTGTTATTACGCCTCACAATATAGTATCCACTTAGAAAATCGTTTAATTTTGTGTAACTATACTTGGATCGTGTAAAGGCTCACGTAACTGTATTTAAATAGGGAAAACGTGGAAGAGCTTGGTCGCTTCTAACTTCACCTCAGTACCTTTGCTGGGAGAGGCTAAATGCTAACACCATTTGCGTGACTGAGCGCACGCACAAAGATCAGACAGTTCCGCATCAACCCGTCTAAGCAAAGGTACGAACATTATCTCAGTGTGTAAAAACGGTGGCCTATTCCTTTAATGCACATTATTCAACATAGTTTTAATTGTTTTACTGCTTGATATTACTATGGGCCAATTTGCATGGTAGATTTAAGGGTTGTGGCCTGAAGAGTTTGGGAACCCTTGCAGTGCTGTACTAATAACGTACTTAATTAGTAATGTGAGTGGTTGATGGTGGTCGGAGGGGCCGATGGCGCAGATTGGCTGCCTCGCTTCCGTCAGTCTACCCCAGGGCAGCTGTGGCTACAATAGTAGCTTACCACCACCAAGTATGGAGTGAATGAATAGTGCCATGTAAAGCGTCTTTGAGTGTCCAGAAAAGCGCTATATAAAACTGATGCATTATTATTATTATTAGTAATATAGCTATTGTATTGAAATTCTCTTTGTACTTTGTGCTCTTGTCAAACTCTGAGACACTGGAATTAATGCAGCATCAGCACTTTGAAGTAAACATTTGACAACCCTAACTTGACCCCAAACTTTGCATTAAATATCATTATATATGATTTGCATGGTAGTCGCCGACGCACAGCAGTATATCTGACAGTGTTGGTTTAATTGAATTGATTATCAACCTCATTTTCAAAAGCTTTTTACACACAAAAAGTTAGCACCAAAAACAAATTAAACTTAACATTAAGTAAAAAAGAAGGATTCAGTTTAAAAAAAAAATAATAATAATATTAAAAAATTTGAGTAAGTGCGTGACTTTGATTGGCAAAAGGCACAAAAGAGTTATGAGATACTGCACAGCACTGCCATGTAATCTTGGAGACCAATTATTTCTGTGTAACAAAGTACCTTCATGCTTCTGCATAGCTGAACTCTGGAAAAGTCAAGTCTGAAGGGAGAGTAGTAAAAGCATTGCATCATAACAGGTTTGGACCAGTAAAGGACTGGAGGCTATTGAGTCTGCGAGCCGTTCACTGAAAGCTATTACAATGAGTGGGTCCCAGACACATAGTCTGACACCTTTTAAAATGTTAAGCGCACGAAGATCTAGAGACAGCATCAAATGTGCATGAAAATGTTGAACCGAGGACCAATGAGATTACTTTCAAGAAGCTTCTCAAGCGCATAGGAAAGTGTAAAGTGAAGTGTTTGTCGTTTATGAGGAGCATGAAGAGGACAGAGGGTGATAGTAGGAGCACAAATCAAGCACACGAACTTAATGTAAATAATAATCTATGAAAACTTTTCTGATGGCTCATTATTGTGTCACAACACTATGACAAGGTATCTTTCCATTTGAGGTAACAATCCTCACTTAGAAAGGATGAGTGATAACTCTGAAGAGATCTTCATACGCTGATGCACTGAGAGGACTTAACGACTCAAGGAGCGCAACACTCCATCAAAAAAAAAAGCCCGGACATTAGGCTAAGCGGCGGAAACAAGCTACAGAAAGTGTCTCCTTACTCTGTTTTATATAGGAGTGAAATGAGAGAAAGGAGTGTCATTAAAATATTAAATCACTTTAATACTGAGACAACTTCACACAACAAAAAATACACAGCTATATTCGGCTAAAGCCAGCCTAAGTTTACAGACTGCCCCAGGTGTCGTCAAACCTCAGTCTAATCCTCATATCATACACGTAACTGGTTCCAGCCAGCAGCATCCACAATTGAAAGGCGAATTGCTAACTTCCTCTGTTCAGTATAAATACGGTGGTACTGAAGTTGAAGCATCCAACGTCCCAATGCTTAAATGTTTCTTTCAACTTGACAATGAATAAAAAATGAACAACATAGAAATGAGCTGAGCCCACACCTAGCAGAGCCATTAAAGTCTAAAACACAAGAGAGCAAACAGATGCAATGGCACCTCAGCATTCCTGTCACACATCCCTGACGTCACACTGTACATTGCACCATAAACCGCGGCCCCTAAAACCAGCCTGCAAAGGGACACTAAAGCTCTCACCTGATTTAGAGAAGAGGGGGAAATTTGAGGCAGACTTGCAGCTCAGGCTTGTATCGACATAGGCAGATGGGCTGTCACATTGTATTGGATCTACAGGGACCGGCTGGTTAGCCTTCGGCCTACGCCACACGTGTACTTTCTCCTCTACTCCTGTGAGAGTGTAGATGTACGTATCTTGCATGCTGCAGTGTCCAAATGTTGATGTTGTCCAATGTTTTACATTTGAAGAGATCCATAGAGTGTGCCAAAAATCCCCAAACGCAGGTTAAATGCATGGATGTATATTGCGATAAATGATTATAAATTCAACTACTGTCACATCATGTTTATACGCGGCTGAGGTAACTCTATACTGGTGCATCGATCACCAATCACAGTCTGTGATGAAGTTGAACTGAACTAAATTATCTAAAATCGTGGCATACTGAAAGTAAGTCAGTCTATAGTAATGAATGTTTCTGTTAGCCTGAAACAAACTTTCTTCTCATCCCTGTTTTGTTCTGGGCCGGAGTCTCTTTGTTTCTTACCTGCCCTAGTTCTGAGCCTGTGGGCATGATTAAGGCAAGAGTGGAGATTAGGTAGGTGACGAAATCCACTCTGCTGCCGTATCCTCCTCTCACTGCAAAAGTCTAAGTCAAAGCAAATAAAAATGTAAGAATGTTGTCAAAACTGTTTGAAGAAAACACTAAAGTAAGTCATGTAAATTTGTATCTCCCGCCAGCTGCGCGTGGACTGACCTATGTGTACGTACACTGGATCCTGCAGGTGATTCCAGAAGACGTGGCTGCTTTTCGGAGCAGCCATGTTCTCTGCTGAGATTGCTATCTAAAGAGGAACATCTGCCTGTCTGAAGCGGTAAGCTTTGGTCCTGCATGACTCCCACATCCAGCTCAGAAAGCAATCCACTTTGAAACACTAAGGCGCTCGCATATCAGCACAAACTGCTAACAAATGCAGAAATCCTGCACCAGCAGAACAGAGAATGTGTGTCACTTTCACATGCTCTGACAAAAGACTTGAGACTTTCAAAGTAATCACTCTGCCTCCTCAGAAAATCTGCAAGGGCTCTCTCTGTGAGGAAGGTAAAGACTTGATATCAGTATCGCCGTCATAAATGATCAAAACGGTCCCATGGACAGGAGAATCCATGGGACCATTTTGACTCTGACTCAAAACAGATTTTTTTAAAGATATTTATCTTCGTGTGCATATTTCTGTTTACAAAGCCAGGAAACCTGTATCAGAGGGCCAACCCCACAGGAAAGCACCAGGCATAAAGAGCGTATAAAGAGTGACGTACAGCTGAGCTGCAGGGCTCCTGCAGTGCCAGGCCCATTCACTGTCTGGCAGATTGATGAGCCCGAGGCAGCCCGTTATTGGCCTCCAACACAGTATCAGGTGTGAGGCAGATTACAGCTTTTAGCCCAGCACTCCACCTCTGCCCAGAGAATCACTTGGTAAAAGAGACCAGCTCCTTCCAGGACATAAAAAAGTAAAATAAATAACGGACATTATTGAACCATCAAATCTTAGGCTACATATAATATAATCCATCACTCTGCTATTCACAGTGTCACTCAACAAATATTTCATTTTAAACAAATATAAAAACATGTACAATAGGATCCTCTCCGGGGCCAGGACTCCCCTGAAAAGAGATTCTTAATCTCATTGGGACTTCCCTGATTAAATTAAGATCAAATAAAAATAAATGGATTGTAAAATATATTTTTCTTACCTTTTATTTCACCACGTTAAATACAACTCATTATCCTTCAAACATCACCATCTTATATCTATTCAAATAAAAATACAAAAAATAAAACAACTGACCAATGTTGTTTGATCTCCCGGTCAGATGTCTTAGTAAGAATCTTGCTGCTGACATAGAAATCATGGATATTGTGCAATTCTGAGTTTGACAAAATCGTGTAACAATCTCTTTTCTTCTATAGGTCTTAAAAACGCAACTGCATATTGTCCAACAGAAGCGATCACATTTTCACCCTCAAGAATGGAAGATGTGTTAAAGGATTTCATTTAAACAACAGGAGACAGGATTTGACTCAGCCTCTCACATCCTTTTGGCTTTGTTCACTCATAATTAATCCCATTGTTTGCTGGAAAACAGTCAAAATCTACATCCATCCATCCATCCATTTTCTCCCACTTGTCCGTTGCCGGGTCGTGGGGGCAGCTGTTGGAGCTGCCCAAGTCACATCTTGGGCAGATGTGACTACAAAATCTACAGATCAGCATATACAGCACAGCCAGCTCACGCCACAGCAGCCAAACATTGTAGATAAAGCATTGGTTTTAGAGCAACAGCCAAGTTTGCAAACATGTAACTCGCTGAAATCAGAGCTTGTCCCAGCGGTACCTTTGCATAAATATTGTCTGATTTTGACTTTCAGCTTTTATTAGTAAGTGAATAAATCAGGTTTCTTATTCGTTCTTGCGTGTATTGTCAGCAAAATTGTCAGAAAGACACGCATTGCAAAATATAATTTACAGGCAAGGCAAGTTTATCTGTAGAGCACAATTCATGCACGAGGCAATTCAAAGTGCTTCACCGTTGCATAACATTACAAGAAAACAGATAAAAATCAATAAAACATCAACATAAAAATTAATCAGTTACAGTAAAAGGCAAGAGTGCAGATAGAATACTTTCAGTTTTCATTTGCTCGGGTAAAAAGAGCTGTTTTCAGCCTGGATTTGAACATTGTCAGAGTTGAGGCCTGTCTCACATCCTCATGAAGACTGTTCCAGATTTTAGCTGCATGAAACTGAAACACAGCCTCACCGTGTTTATTATTGACTCTGGGAACCACCAGGAGACCCCTCCCTGAAGTTCTCAGGGCCCGAGATGGTTCATACGGCTCTAACATGTCAGAGATGTACTTTGGTGCTAAACCATGAAACGACTTGTACACAAGCAGTGCTGTTTTAAATTCTATTCTCTGATCGACAGGAAGCCAGTGCAGAGACCGGAGCACTGGACTAATATGGTCAGATTTCCTGGTTCTTGTCAGGACTCGAGTAGCAGCGTTCTGGATGTACTGCAGCTCTAACAGCTCGTTTAGAAAGGCCAGTGAGCAGCCGTTACAGTAGTCTAACCTGCTGGAGACAAATGCATGGACGTAGATCTGAGTGTAATCTGTGTAGTTGTGGTACGACACATTGTTGCTGTTTATTAGCTAACCCAATGGAAGCATGTACAAGTTGAATAAGAGGGTTCCCCAAGATTGACCCCTGGGCAATTTTGTCTGTGACACATTTGCCAATTTCGACAAAATACGTCCGATCCTCGAGATAGGACTGGAACCAGTTTAGAGCAGTACCAGAGATTCCCACCCAGTTTTCTAACCTGTGAAGGAAGATCCCGTGGTCCACTGTGTCAAAGGCAGCGCTCAGGTCCAGCAGAACTAAAACGGAGACCTTACCTGCGTTGGTGTTCATACGGATATCATTTGTCACCTTGATGTCTCAGAAAAATCTCCGGAGGGTATAGATGTAGCAGTCGGGCTCAAGGCCTATGGTGGAGTTGATGAAAGTACTCCTTGGGCTGAATCATTTACTATGCAGGTGGTACTGAAGCTGAGCTTTTCCCCGGAGATGCAGATGCAGGTGGCGCCGCTGCTATGGTTGAAATGTTTTCCAGAGATGGTGTTGCTGTGGCTAAAACCTTAACTGCGGCTGAGTCCTTTACTGTGGGAGCAGATGTTGCTGCTGTGGCTGGATCCTTAATTGTGGCTGAGTCCTTTACTGTAGGTGCAGATAATGCAGCTGCGACTGAATCTTTTATTGGGGATGCAGGCGAAGCCTTTGCTGGCGAGCCAGGAGCTCTTCTCATGCTCCTCTCCGCTGCTCAGGCCTCCTCTAATATTTCAGAGCGTGGAGGAGATTTTCCGTCTGTCGTCACTCCACCTCTGCTCAAATGTGGGCCATTTCCTTTAAACAGATCGTCGCGTTGCCAGAAAAGATTAACGTTCTCTATGAAATACAGTCAGGAGAATTTGTTTATTCTCCCGTCGATGTTTGGGATAGGTCCACTGATGAAAATTTGCATTGCCTCTTTATCCAGACAATCAAGTCTCTCAAAAAGTTTATTAAACTTTTCTTTCAGGGCTTCAGACTCTCTGTTTTTAATGTCAACAGCACCAACATATAGAACAAGTGTATTAATCCTAGGGTTATTTGTAATTTCTTTGTTTAGAACATCTATGATGTCAGAAACTGTGGCGCACGGATAGCTGCTGGTAACAATTCTCTCCATGTTTATATTAGATATGGCTCCGTCTCCAAGCACCAGGATATCTCTGGCCTTGACACTTGGCACAGTTTTTCTCTCCATCTTTGTTTTGACTTCTTGTTCCCTGTTTCTCTCTGACTTTCTCTGTTTGTTACACTCATCCTCTGAGAGAGGTGAAAATCTGTACCAGCATGTTGTCTTTGCTTTGGCCTAGCACCAAGTTGTCTCTTAAGTTTTGGGAAAGTTACGGTATCGTTTAGCTTTAGGTTGCAAGTATCAGTTTTTCCAGTCTTCTTACCGGGTTCCACAGGTAGAGTGTCATTAAGTCCTTTTTCCGTCTCTAAGGCAAAAATATTGTCCCGTAGTAGGCACATTTCTTGTTGATATATCCAACAGCTTTCACAAGGAGATGTTTGCGTTACTCCCTCAGCCATGTTGAAGAGACTGTCATCGCTGGTTCGTCAGATAAGTTGTAAAAAAGGCATAAAAATTATTACAAAGTCTTGGTTCACTTAAAAGAAGAGAATACAATCCTATCCAAGACATGTGCCAAAAAAGATAGAATGATTAAAAAGCAAATAAAGAGGCAAGCAACAGCAGCAAGCAGAGATACATCTGCACTCTTGATAAGCAGGAAGCATATATCCTGCTTATCAGTAAACAGAGGCTCTGTTTACTGTATTCCCAAGAGAAATGACAGGCCATTAGAACAGGATTTGTCTGAATCTGGACTTTTTCACCTTGGAGACAGAGGCTGAATAAAAATGCACTGGGGCGAGCACTATTCATCACTGCTGCACTTCTTACCACCGGATCGTTCATCACCACCAAGACTAGGGTTATAAACAAATGTGTCCTTTACTGGTGAAGAGCACAAAAAGGGGGAACAAAATCATTTTATAATAAGTGGAATATGCTGATATTCCAACATTTTTTGGCCTGTAGCAAATCACCTGCCATCATCTCACCCTCTCCTCCTTCACTTCACACCAACACCACTTCATGTCCTTTCAATACATCCATAAATCTCATTATTGGTCTTTCCCCAAAGGCCTCCTTTCTGGCAGCTACCATCTTAGCCTTCTTTTATACACATTCAGTACCACTGACCACATGTCCAAACTGTACCTCTTTGGCATAATCTCTGAAACACTCAGCACTAGCTATATCCCTGCTTGACCAATCTCCATCTCCACTACTTACTTTACAGCACCGTAATAGCATGGTATTTGGATGGAAAGCGCAGCTCGGTTCACAGAAGTGTGAGAACATTGTAATGATGCTAAGGATATGTAAAGTTCAAATGGAAACACATGATTTTATTGTAATGCAGTTAATGATGAGCCTAACTCAGTATGAAGACTTGCCAGGAAATATGTAATCCCCAGTTGTGCTATTTTCTCATATGCATGTTATTGCTGTTCCGTTTTAATGTGGGATCCTTGTGGACACCTTCTGCATTGGATTATGTTGATATTGCAGATGTTTCCCAGTGTGCAGACTCAGTTTTGGGCCCTCTCGTTTGCACTTGCGCTCGTGACCCGAACCCCGGGCGAATGCTGATCTAGCTAGCATCCGCATAGTCTCAGATCACACAGCAGCAGCAGCAGCATGTTTGTGATGTGACAAATTGGTCTTAGCGCCTGGAAACCTGGTGACTTTTAATCATGGCTGCTGGTCTTGTGGCAGGTGGTCCAAGTGCCCTTCGTTATAGACCATCCTTCTGGTGAGGACGCACTCTCCCCTCCTCCTGCAGACGTTATACCCACAGCCACCTCTAACACCATTAATTAATCAGACACGAGCTTCGTCTCTGCCATTGGAGAGGCTGTGTAAGGCCCGTGCGAGATCAAGTACAATCCACCTTTTTTTTTCTTTTTTTTTAAGGGTTTCAGGCTAAGCGGATGGGCAGTACGGAGGCAACAGTCGGCACAACACAGAGTACATCTGGAACAATTAGGTAAAAATGTACTTCTGTCCTCTCAACGTGTAATACTTTGTTATATTTAAAAGCAAGATTTTTCCCTTCGAACACATTGTTTTTGTATGTCAAAGTTCAAATAGGTGGAGTATATAAAAATGACTTGTGCGGGCGGCGGATTGCCGTTTGCGTCAGAACATGTTTTGCATAATATAGCATTTAGTGAATCCAATTACATTAGCTGTTCAGATGGGGCTCAAGGCTTATACACATTTAGAAACGGGGTGACAGGTTATAAACACTGCAGGACATGTTCCTTAAAGGGTATAAATCTATATTAGCCACTTATTTTTGTGCAGAGATTTGGATACATAAAACATAAATCTCTTCTATTGCACATTTATTTTTTATTGTGCACATTTTCAGATCTATGTTTACCAAAACGTCTGCGTAGCTTTTAAAAGTATTTCCTCACATCATCTCGACTCAAACCTAAGTGACAGAGTTGCATCAGGCAGAAAATCTGTGCTTTTTGTCCAAGTTACTGCTCGTGTTTGTACATAGATCAGCTCTGTTGACAGCAGACTCTAGACAAGCTTTATGCAACAATGTGGAGGAGAGCTGTCTGTCTGCCACTCTAATCTCAGGCAATGACATTTTATTTCAGTCTTTGACTTATTTTTACACCACAAAAGGCCTGATATAAACCTTACAAAATGAGATTCTGTTGACACAATTTTAATTTCAATCCAATTCTCCTGATTACTGTCATGAACAACATTGTGAAAACTATAATATTGCTATTGTTACTTCCTGACACAAACATGTAAAGTCGTGTGTTTACTGGTAGGGCTGCACAATTACTGTTGTTAATACCCGCTGTTGCATTTTTGCGAAATCAACAAGCAAACTTGGAGTTTTAATGCCAGGAGGTTATTTTCCATGCAATAGTTCTATCAAAAAAAGAAATTGCAGATGCGTCATCATAAATCTACAGAGAAAATCACTGTATGGAAACAGAACAAATGACAATAGCAATTAGAAAGTTAAATTATCAATATTAAATCATGACGCTTATGGGGAGATTTGTAACTATCGATTTTTAGAGATTATTAATGTATTCCTGTCTGTGTAAAGTTTTCCCACAGTTCAATCAAATTTGAGTAATGGCTCAAGCTATTGTAGCATTGAAGCCATTAAATAAAATGGCTAAAAAGAACTAATTTGGTCCATACTAATACACCTCATGGCTGGTGAATGCAACTCTAATAATTGGAGCATTGCATTAGGCCTCCAAATAAGCAGTGATTTTAACGCATTACACTGAGTCTGCAGACTGGATTGACAAAAACAGGAAAAAAAGGGAATCTTACGTGTGTAGCACTTTTCTTATGAGTCACCCACAGCGCTTCACAAAAACAATGCGTACATGAGTTAATTACTCTTTGTCAGATTGAATCACCTAACATTACCTTTCTGGGAACATATCCATACTGTGTTGTGTTGTAATACAGACATTTGTATTGTCATGGCAAATTCCTAAAATTAACTTTACCCAAACAAAAGCACATTAGTACATACCACTGACAGTATGTCAAAGTGCGTCAGTGGCCCACCTTTGAAGCCGAGCTCTGTTTTATAGAAACGGTTCATCTCCGTGTTGCACTGCTTCAGGGAGCGTGAGCTGAGACACATCAAAGAACATCTCATCGCTCCCCAATCACCACCAAACACAATACGGCCAGTCGAGAGCAGCTTGTGTCTTATTTACTTCAAACATTCGCATTGCGCACCAGGCCTTTTGCACTTTAGCGCTCATTAGCAACTGATTTCATAGACTCATACGCCGTAATATCGGACACTTTTGAGTGCTTTATGGAGTTTGGGAGCTTTTGTGAAAACAGAGAATCTTTTCACTTGTATGAGGAAACTGAATATTGGTTATTTGAAGTCTATTACTGAAATTGTTGTGGCTTAACAGCAACGAGATTTACAGTTCATTCAAAGTGTTTCACTCTCTGCATCGAGGATATTTTTCTGCATTTTATTTTACATTGGCAACAGGCTGCACATGTTAGGCTGGGATCAATTACAAGCCAAGGAGTAAAAAATGAAAGCATTAATCACATTCCATTCATCACAATGGAGAATGCAAGAGCGAGTTTGCTTGCAGTATTTGTTGTAGCGTGCCTATGTTCCCATTAATCAACCAGAGTTTTGCTGTATAATGAAAAAGCTGTTCTTGTTACTATTAAGAAACCCTATTTCTTCCTTTTCTAATTCCCCTGTGGCCAAAGCGGATGAATAACTGGTGAGCTCTGTTGCCATTTGTTTTTTAGTTGTATTTTAGACTTGGATGATTGCTACAGCATTGTGTAATACGAACTGACCAGTGGGCGCCTCTGCACGAAGCACATGATGGCTGTAAAGGTTCAAGACTTTGAGGTGGTGCTTTGTAAAGCCACGTCTATCAGGCTTTATTTTCACATGACCCTATGGTAAGAGGAGATGTTGTAGTTTGAAAAGATTGTAGTGCCTTAAAGGAGCATTATGCAACTTTTTATTCGAAAAAATCAAATTCATATTTGTACATATTTGACCTTGTAGTGACCGAGTGGCTGTATGAGTGGTCAGCGTGATGCCTTTACTTTCGATCACATTGGTCTCTACAACGCTCCAGAATCAATTGTTTTGAAGGTTTTCTGATGAGAGGGTCCCGTCAGCAGTGAAAACCTTCCAAACAATTGATGCTGGAGCGTCGTAGAGACCAATGTGATGGAAAGTAAAGGCATCACGCTGACCACTCATACAGCCGCTGGGTCACTCAAGGTCAAATACGCACACATATCAACTTTCTTTTACACCTAGAAAGTTGCATAATGCACCTTTAATAACAGCGGTATTTGCAATTTGTTGTATTGCAATTACAATTTCGATTTGATTGGGATTAATTGTGCAACCTTATGGCAGTTTACATAAATGTCAAGACTTTTGGGTGAAGGACGACGTTTTGTGAAGCCATGACAGATCCCACACCGTTTAAATTCTCATTATTACCTGGGGTCTCAAATGCAAAACCATCTGCCTTCTACTGTGCTGCATTTTACTTACAAATTGTGTGTTGAGACTGAGCCACTGTTACATAGGTACAGCGTGCTTCCCTTCTTTTCCTCTTTCATGATAACACAGGCCTCTTCCTCCATCAAACAGCGGCTCTTTTAACTCTTTCACATGTGAAACCTAATCAGCAGTGCAACCACTCAGGAGCATGGCTAATTAGACAAGGTTGACTTTGCTGATGCAGTGGTTCCACTTCACAGCGTCTCAGAGTCGAGTTGGCCAGGTTAAAGAGTAAAGCTCTGCACATTCTGACAGTACGTTAGTCGATGTTGGCGAGGCGTTAGCGAGGCTGTCTTCCGCAGTCTGTTTATCCCAGATATCGTATGTAAATCCCTTTACAATAAATCAGCTATACAGTAGATTAGCTACAGTCTGAACAATGAACTGTTGTTTTAAAGGTCCTATATCATGAAAAATCGATTGTTGTTATGCTATTTATTTCTCAAAAACACCCCCAGAGTGGTTTTTGGCTTTATTTATGCGGTTCCAAGTAATCCTCCTGAATCCTGTTCTCTGAGCAGCTGCTCCGCCCTCTCCTGGAAAACGACTGAGTTCTGACACTCTGACGTATTTTACGTCAGAGTGTCAAACAGGAAGGGCCAGACCTCTGTAATGTAATGCCTTACGGCCTGATTTTAATTTATAAAACAGCTTTTTCATTATTTCTGTTGTAAGAAAGAAAAATAAAAAAATATAAAAAAAGGAAGTCCCAGACGCGTCTGTGCTCTCCCGGGAAGGGTAAACAAACGCACCCCCGGAGGATCTGAACAGACGTCTTGTTTGTGAAGACGGAGCTCTTTTTAACCTACTCTGGACACCGCCTGTTGTCACGGATGCGCGTTTGGCCACGAGAGGATTCAACCTTCATAAAGAAGAGTGCACTCGCCAGAAGTTGGAATTTCTTTCCGTGATTCAGATAGCTACTATATCAACCAACCTGATGGATGCTTGGTGAACCTTGGCCAGAATAAAAGTGGATTAACTTTTATAACCAACGGGAGTGCCATAATGTAAACTCCTGATGTACATGTACTTATATTTCTCTCAAAAATGTGTACTCCATAGTGATAGAGGTACAATATATCATATAAATGATAGTTTACTTTGGAATGGCAAAAATAGCATGATACAGATCCTTTAAGAACTAACATCATTTTATGCCACTTTTTTTTCCAACAGTTGGAAGTCTAAATCTCACCTACAGAAGCTTGTCTTTTGACAGAGGGAGGAAAAGCAAGACAGACAGACAGAAAAGCGTGTGTACAACAGTAAAAGTAATACAATCATAGATATAAAATAATACAGATGTGTGGGTCCCGTTGCTTCCACTATTTCGGACTGATAAAAGAAAACCAGCATGGTTAAAAATATTTCACCTATTCCAGCGTTGTCACATGGGTCATAGCAACATTTAGAAAAAACAAAACTCTTTGGAGCCAGGCTTTTAAGCCGTTCTAGGGAGGTCGGACGTCCCATTAGAATGCTGTTTACCAGGTGTATTGCAGCAATGTCAGCTCCCCGCCATGAGGACCACAGAGAAGCACGTTCCTCGCACCATTTAATACAATACAATACAATATGACATCATTTAATGGGATTTAATTGCTCTTCACTGGGAGCCGAGTCTTTGGGATCCGTTCAAAAGACTAGCTCTTTTTAAAATGATATTTTAATAACACCAGTCAAATAACTCTCAATATCTAAGGTGTTTTTGATTGAAATCATCGAAAATTACAATGCGAATGGTATTTACGCTTTAAAAAACAAGTTAGTTTAGAATAAAATCTCACGCTACAACTAAAAAGAGGCTGCGACTGTCTGACAAATAATTTTTAGTGCATTTAGCTGTGCAAAAAGATTTCACTTGCGTTGCCTGCCTGTTGTTGGGCTGATTCTTGTGTTCGTTCAGGGGAGATCTGGGTAAAATTGACTGAAAAAAAGATCCAGCTCTTTTCACAACTGATATCCGGTTTGAATTGTTCACCTTTGCATTGTCCCTTGAATAAAGATTAAGGAAAGGTAGGGTACATTTCAGAGGGCATGTAAGGATTTAATTATAATAATAATGCATTAGTCTTATATAGCGCTTTTCCAGACGCTCAAAGTCGCTTTACAATTTTGGTGCATTATTCATTCCCTCAGTGATGATAAGCGAGGCAACCAGTCTGCGCACATCAGCCATCACCACCAACCACTCACACAAACACTACATTTGCTTCCTGGTGTTCCCAAACGGTCTCCCATCCAAGTCCGGCCAGGCCCTTCCCTGCTTAGCTTCCGAGGTCTGACGGGATCGGGCATAGCAAAGGCGGTATGGCACTTACATGAGACACTATCTCATTCATTTTCATATCTTCCAGTCAAACAGTTTCGCTCAATAGTTCCTCTGTGGTAACATCACCACCCACAACTTCTGTACATTTTTACCCTTGGGCTTTGGTCAAAACTTATCCACAAATCTGTAAAATGGCCCTTCTAACCTTCCATACATTGTTGTAAAAATGCAGTGGAAAATAGCCTTCAGATATAGCCTTCAATATCTCATGCCACAGAGACCTGTTGGACCTCTCGGAAACCCTGCGGACAGTTTTTTTTTTTTTTATATATATTCTACGTGGCTGCGGGAAGAAAAAGATAACCTAAGGAGGATTCAGTTGGTGTTTTGTGAGGCAGACCATGGTGTGCTAGGGAAATGTTCCAAGCAGTCTCTAAGAGCTGCAAACTGAGGTGAGCTTTGTCGTCTCTGGCTATATTTGTACTCAACACAGCACAAAGCCTTACAGCCACCATCTCATCCATTGTGCTTTGACTCAGTGTTTTTCTGACAACACTTGAGGAAAGGGATCAAAGTGATGCATGATTTTCTGCTTGTTATGAAATGGACAGATATATTGTCTTTAGTATATCAAATAACGACTGTGTATCTGGCTCAAGAAAGGTCTTAACAAAAAATATCTGCTCAGGGCTGCAGTTAGTCACAATCAAAATCTCTTTTTCTGTAGTCATTATTCATTCCTCCACACTCGGTGGCCCTCTTTGTAGACGGTCAATCTGCGCCATCAGCCGCTTCGACCACCACCAAACACTTGCTCACACCCTAGATTCCCACAGGTGGTGGGTCGAAAAAAGCAGCGAACCCTGTTGTTTAGGCCTCTACAAACATGTTTTGAATATAATTCTTGTATTTCCGTCTTCTCTCAAATGTTAAAGTTATTTAGAATATGCACAACTGAACCTGTATTCTTAAAATCAAAATTGCCATCGTAGAAAAATTGCAGTGACTCTTCCAAAATAGTGTAGCCCTAGTGATGTCTTTGTCAATAGTTTAGTCAGATCTTGTGTTGGCCTAGTTCAGACCCTAATTTTAAACATAGTTGGTCCTGGTTTGTAGCCTCGTGTTTTTATCAACTTAAAAATGTTACATAATTGCCCTGTCTGTACGTAAGTCCTGTTGTAAACTTATCTAGTGTTCTACGGTTACTGAATTTTCTGTATCATGTTCTAATATTGTGCAGCCTTCACGTTTTACAATCTAGTTTTCAAAGATGGTTTTATTTTTATCTTTTAGCGGCTCGTATGTGTTTTCCTTTTGGTCGGAAATTTGGAGAGCGGCCAAGTTAAGTACTGACTTCACACGGCACTGCTCCTCGGTGGCGCACAGGCGTAATTTTTCCAGAATGCGTTGGCACAAAAGACCAATTAATATGCATGTACTTACTCAGATGTTTATTGCTCCAGTAACACCCCTGGTTTATTACTGTGTGTTTTCCCGCATTTGGATCTGGCTCCTGCTCTGCTCAAATGCCCATGGGCTGCGGAGAGAGGTACAGCTGGTTGTCAGTGGTGACCATTAATGACAGCAAGGGGAAGAGGCAGAGGCTAGTTAGACAGACGGACGGACAGATCGATAGACGGATATTTCTTGCTTGAATATCCTGTCCATTCTGCAGAAATATTGAAGGTTTCCATGGGAACGTAACGGAAATTGTTGGATCACTGTAATGATGTAACCTCTGGATGGTGTTGAGAAACGGGAACTATCTCTCCGCACCACAATGATGGACCATAAAAATTATTACCTGCGATGTCTTCATGCTGTTTTCTATTACAGAGTTTGGATACTTTCACTGTTCCCGCAGCCAATGCTCATTAATAAACAAACTCATCTCGATGTGAAGTCGTATTGTAAGTGCTACGATGTTTTGTGCACAAAAATATTCAGTTGCTTCTTAACGTATGTTAAGTTCGCTTCGCCAACTGCACACTATTGCCTATTTTTCTGCATAGGCGAGAGCAAGCCTGTCAAAATAACAAAATCTGAAGTTTGATTCGTTGAGGTGAGAAAGTATCTCGAACAAATATATTAAGGACCATTTATGCCGACAAAACGGCAACTCTAAAGCATAGCAATGACAATAAACTTTAGTTCTAAATGTTCCTAACCACATTTTAATTTGCAAACAACTTCAAAACATTTTTTTACACAATTTACTTCAGTGAAAATTACAGTATTACATAGAACCATAAGACAAAAGCTGAAAATAAATATACAAACGATAAAAATGGAGCCAAAAAAGATATATTTCATACGATGAGTCAACATAGTAATTGTTGGGACAGGCCTAGGCCAGAGAAGGAATTAGTTAGGCCCCCGTTGGGAGCAAACGGGGTTGAAGTTAGAAGCGACCAAGCTCTTCCATGTTTCCCCTATTTAAATACGGTTACCTGAGTCGTTACACAATCCAAGTATAGTCACACAAAATTAAACATGTCGATTTTCTAAGCGGATAAAAAGGGGTACGAAATTGTAAGGCGTAATAGCCCCTTAGGAGCACTTCGACATCCGCGCAGTTATAGATTGTGTAACTACTCACGTAACCATATTTAAATAGGGAAATTGTGGAAGAGCTTGGTCGCTTCTAACTTCACCCCCGTTTGTGTCCATAGAGGAGAGGAGGAGGGGCTAAATGCTGATGACATCTTTGGTCTTTTTGCGTGACCGAGCGCACGCGTAAAGACCAGACAGGCATCAACTCGTCTAAGCTCAGGTAAGAACATATCTCTGTATGGAAAAACGGTGGCCTGTTCCTTTAATGAAAAACAATTAGTTTTATTTGTTTTCAACACAAGATTCAGAAAATACCACGTTGTGAATCTCATTCAAATGGAAGACCTCAGAATAGTATGTGACTTCTTGTGATACAGTTATTGCGATGATAATTTGGCGACACTGCGCAGCCCTAATCCCAAACACAAGGTCTATGCGTGTAGTGCACCACTGAAACAGCTTCTTCACGGTTCACCTGTTGAGGAGCATTACTGAAGAAAGAGCTGTCACTGGAAAATAGTTCTTTTAAGTTTATCCCCATTGACCTGTTCTGTAGTTTTTAATACCCTTTCATGTGCCAGGCTATATCTCCAACCGCTGTTTCTGATTTGATATCAAAGCTACCCTTGGCCTTTTTGATGCCCTGTTTTTTAAGCAATCTCAGCGCGCTGTTGTGTAATGGTGTACTGTGTTTGACTTCACCACAAATAGAAATAATTTGTTTCAACCAACAACCTTGGGCTATTGTATGATTTATTTATAGCTAAGCGCAGGCCAGTGATAATGTAACAGTTGGGTGAGATTGTACATAATTCCTCTAGGGTTATGTTCCTCTTATAAGCTTTCTGGCAGTGCAGCGTGTTCAAATCTTACTTCTGGGGTAAATGAAGTTGAATTACCTTATAGTTTGCATTCAGAAACACCCACACAAAGCTACTCTGGCAGATCTGTAAAAGAACACATAATTGGTCTCAGACATTGCTGCCTTTCTGTCAGGCTGAGTGGCATCTAGATTGAGCATACTTCAGAAATGAAATGTCAATCAAACAAACCAAAATCTGGTTTGCTTTGTACAGATTAGCCCTCGTTTTTCAGGTTATGCCCGTCTGTAATGCGGGGCCAAATGATCAAATCAGAGCAGCCTCGTCATCTAAGTAATAGCTTTTCTTCAGCGGGTTCCTCTTGGGTCTGAAGCCCGTACTTGGTGATGTATGCTCCATGCAACAGCAGTGGACAGCTCATCTCTCTCAGCTCCAGGCACCACTGAATAAGCACAACCACCCTGGACCAATCTCTTTAGAAATGCACTCCAGGCCCTCTGATGCGGTTCCCGTACAAAATTGCAATAACTGCTCACTTAATTGTTTGCATTGATAATGAGGCTGTACGTGCTCTATCTTGGAGGAAATGAAATCCCGAATATGGCAATGTTCCAAGTCCTAAAAGCTGCAATCATGATGAGACTAGATATTTTTCACACAGGCACTCATCCTCGCAACATAATGAGGATTTTCATCACAACAATATCCTTAAGCAAAATGTGCAGACTATTTACCAAATGATTGTCCAAAAGTTCCAATTGTATTTGTTTGCCCTTGTAACCTCCTATTACTAAGTGAAATAGATCTCCCAGGATTTCATTGGCATACTGTACGTCGCCAATCAAAAATGATGCAATGAGAAAAAGTAAATTCCAGTGAGTACCATTCACATTAGTTGACTGACACTTTCAATTTTTACATCAGGTTTTATCTGTCCTCCTCTGTGTCTTTCTCCCAGTTGTGCCTTTTGCTTTCACTATGACATTCCCCAGACATCTGATAAACATCGGAGCATGTCCTTTAGGAGACATTTTCCATTATTGCGCTGCTACAGTCCTCATCCCCAAACCAATCTCTCTTCTCTTCTAATCAATGGCCATGCAGCACACCAGCCGCACATACAAACAAACTGCACCAAAGCGTCAGCAAATGACCAAATGACCAACAATAGCACATGAGAATCACAGAAGTCATGAAACCATCTGGCGACGCATGAACGGCGAGTGGAGAAGCGTGGCGCTTGTTACCTGTGTGTCACCGTGGAGGTCCTCTACGTGGCTGTGGCGCTGATTAAGAGGCATGTACTTCCACATGGGCGTGCATCCGTGAGGGGCAGCTCTTCTTGTCGCCGTCAGTGTGCTGTAACGGGACAGACCGGAGAGATCAGAGAGAGGGAGGGAGAGTCCTGTTCCCAGCCACCCCGTCTAGCACATCTCCGCGTGTCTCCCACTCTCCTGGGTCATTCCAGCCAGCCCCTCAGCAACCGCAGCACCGGGGAGCGAGTGTTTGGGGGGGATGGGAGGTTCTTAGAGGACTAGAGCGGACATGGAAGAGCGATCACAGCACCACCTCCTCCTCCGTCTGCATGTCGGACTGCAGCCACTGGTCATGCTCCAGCCTCCCGGGGTCCGTCCACTGCTGGTTCTAATGCCTGTGCGCGCCGAGCAGCCTGTCCCCCTCAGTGAAGCTGCCGCTGCTGCTATTGCTGCTGGTGGCCAAATGCTGTAGCAGTCTGAGAGAAGAGAGACAGAGAGAGGAGCGGAGGAGGGAAAACTGCAGGAGAATATAAGAAATATTGCTCTCTTGCTTGCTCCACCTATCCATCAGTCATTTAGAGGCACATGACAAAAGGGTTAATGAGCCCGTCACACCTACACAAGTGTGTGTGACTATAGGAAACATTAGAGAGGAGCCCACAGAGCGTGAATGTCACTTTTCATACCCCGCATGTGTGAGCTGCTGTGTGCAAACTGTTACTGTGAGTCATTTTGCAAAGCCCAAACTGTCACGCTGTAGACAGTAGACAAATGTGTGCCCCACTGTCCAAGGAAACCATATTCTATTGGAAGTGATGGTAACACAGTAATCAGAAGGGAAAAAACACAATAATTGTGCTTTTTTTTTTCATTATTATTACAGAATGCGTATATCCCAGTGCACATTTTTAGAGCACATTATAATTTTTACCTCTGAAGTGAAAAATAATACGAAGGAGTCCCTTTCCATCTTGAAATATGTATTTGTGCAAGACCCTGCAAATCCCTTATAGTAAACAACAAGAGGAATAATAGCTAGCCCATTACGTTTAGTCTCTTTCTAAAGCTATATATTAGCAATTTAAGGTGTCCTACTGCTGCGAGTGTTCTAGCTGTTATGGACAATAGTAGTGCAACTGTCAAGGATCTACTTTGGTTAAAGTCCCACCAACTAGTTTTTGCGTATTTTTATTTGGTGAGTTACGTTTGTGTTGAACTTTAAATTTACCGTCACAGACTTCATGATGACAACCTTTTGTTCGATTATCTATTCCCTTTGTTTCCAATGCTTTACAGTCTTTATGGCAGGCTCATTATGACTGAAGAAAGCAGTGTTCTCAATCACAGCAAAGGATCTCCTCGTGTGATCAGTAAATCAGCAGGCCTTGAGGACCCAACTGCTTTAAAGGCTTTTCCTGAACACCCAGGGGAATGATAAATCATGGACCAACAGAGCACATGAGGTAAAAGGGATGTTAATAAATACAGAAACGCACAGGGAGCAAAGAAAATCTAAAAGACATAATGTGAAATGTCGCAAAGCACTTTCAATGCTTTCCATTTGTTCACTGAACCTGCAGTCTGCTCTGCTTTAGCTGCAGGAGAAATTAAATGAGGAAGACAGTGGGGAATGAAAGTGAGGAGATTGAGGAAAAAAAATGGACAAAGAAGAAAATGAAGAACGGAGAGCTAAATGCAAACCATGAAGAATCATCTCATTGGATAAAGGTGTGCCCTTATCTGAAAGTGGCATACAAGTAACTACAGAAATGTGACCCCATGTTTGTTTACCATCAAACTGTGTCTATTCTTTATCTGTTTAGTAAGTTCCAAAGTAATGAGAGACAGATTCATAACACCAATTCATTCCCTCCTCACACTCGATGGTGGTGAGCTAAACATATAGTGATAGAAGTGTGGGTATGGTGGGTGAAGTTGGGTAGATGCATACATACATACATACACAATGGCACTATGTACCAGTCGGATCCATGGAAGAAAGGTAAACACTGAGCCACGACCATCCAATATGCTATAAATGTATGTGTGAGTGCTTTCATAAGGTTGTTCGAAAAAGGAAGACCCCGCACACTCTGGAGGCAACAGGTGTGTAGAAGGCAGGGCAAAAGCTCCCTTACACCGTCTCCCTCTTTCATAAGGTTCTCTAGCCGTCTGCAGGGGGCGCTAGATTTTACTATAAAAAACCCTAGATTCGCAGCGCTTGTTCTATAGCACTCGAACTTCCTGGTTTTGTGAGAGCAGGTAAATACGAGCTACCTTTCATTATTCCAAAGTTATGTAATTATTCCTGATTAAAACTATTCACTTCGGTTCCCAGGGAGTGAGTCAAGGACATGGGGAGAGCAGATGTAGATTGATCATGTGGGATCCAAAAGTTATCACATGTGAAAAGTGAGGTTACAAGGCAGCCGTGGTGTATCTGCACAGGGGACAGGGCGTGACGGGTTAACGAAATGCTGTTGAGATGACTGAGGAAACGTACTGCTTCTTATGTCCGTTTACAGGGCAAATGCACAACATAGCACTGGACCATCGGGATCCCACACACACAATCCCATGAGCTGTCAGCATGCACTTGATGTGCTCCCCGGAACCAATGCAATGCTTAGCTTTGATCAGGACTTATTTAATGATAAGAGTATAAAGTATAATAGTATAATAATGAGTATTTACTACCTCTCCCAGCCAGAATCAAAACCAGGAAGTGCTAGGGCTAGAGAATGAGCACCTAGAAACTCAGGGATTTTATTGTAAAATCCGCCCCCAGAGAACCTTACTAAAAAACTCACGCTCAGAATAGGACAATGTTAAAAAATAGTTAATACTGTTAGATCTCAAACTGTAAAAGAGACTTGTGCACGCATAATTATCTGATTGGGCCTGCTATCTCACCAAGCTGTAAAAATGTAGCCTACTTGCTAAGGAGTAGATGATAACATTGAGTGACAAACGTTTCTGAGTTCACTAAAACAATGTTGTGTTATAATTGCAATGACAACAGATTACTTTTTTTTAGGAAAAGTCTTGGAGAAAGTGGTCTACAGCCAGCTTACAGACTTTCTTCTTGTAAATCGCGTTGTTGACGTGTTCCGGTCGGGCTTTAGACCCCACCACAGTACTGAGACGGCCTTGATCCAGGTGACTAATGACAACAGGCTAAATTAGGGCTGTGCGATTTTGGAAAAAAATATTATTTTCCACATATTGATCGATCTCGATTGTTTTGTTTTAAAGAAAAAAACAATAAATGTGGTCTTTCCTGGACTATCAAGTAAACACATGCTGTGGCCAAACTGACAACTCCAGCTAATTCAGCAGCAAAAACAAACTCCACACTTTTAACCTCACACTACAACATCTCCTCACGACAAGACACAAACATCTGCAAAGGAGACACAAAAAAGTGGAATATTTAAAGAAGCAGACAACATCACAAAGCCACGACTTACTGAGTGAAGCACTAACAACTTAATATGTAGGCCTACATAAAGAAATACGAGTAAAAAGCGCATTCATAAGTATAAAGATGATCACACTTACAATTCACTGTTAGAAGTCCAGATAACCCATGGCTGCAGCCTCAAAAATAGTCCACATGATCCATAGCTTTCCTCTTCGAAGTAGGGATGTGTCGGTCGCGAACGATCCGGCTCTTTTGAACGAGTCTTTACAGTGAACTATATGAACGGGTTCGCGGAGGTGAACGGCTCTTTTTTTATTGTATCCTTTTTTATTATTATTATTATTTTTCCTCTTCGGGGGAGGGGCGTCACTTTGGTTGTGGCGAAACAAAAGTCACAGCTGGAGTGGGGCGGAGAGAGGAGTGGCAGGGGGACAGTTTGTGACCGCTGGACGTGAGCTTGGTCTGCGGGGAAAGGGTTTTAAAGCGCGGCTCGGGGGAAACAGCGAGAGCGCGCGCCCGAACGCTCCCAGTGCCAGCGCTCTCCCGGGCAAAGGCGCGCGGGGTCCGAGAGTGACGATGCGGCTACAGGCGCCCCGTCACACACATCTTCCACCTGTACGCTCAGCTCCGCTCCTCTTCAGTCCGCTCCGGTCAGCTGCAGCCTCACGAGGAGCTCAAAGTGAGCCCGTATAAGGCAACCCGTTTGAGAAATAAAAGTCCTAATGAAATAATAAATAACGGTTACAGAGGAGATCGCGTTGAAGCAAGACACCTCTTTCACTTACGTTTATTTTTGTCAACTCTTGCGCGAGGGAGAGAGAGGCAGAGGAAAAGTTACGTGAATGAGAGCAATAGAAGCTTAATCGGGCCTTGTGATTGTTTTTTTGTGATAACAAACTCCATAGAGGGGATATCGATGTTATATAGGTGTGAAATAGTGAATTTTGTGTTAAAATAAAGTCAATTTGGAGGGTATTTACTTTCTTGAAAAAAAGAATATTAATTGAACGACTCTTTAAAGTGAACGGCTCCCTTCAAATAGCCATAAGTCCCATCACTACTTCGAAGGTGAACTTTTCCTCCCAGTACGTGTGTCCTGTTCCTCGGTCTGCTCCTCCTCGCGTGTTTCTATTTGAGTTTGCGCGACTTTATATCTTATTTTACTCTTAAAATCACCAGGACCTCTCCCCAGGCTGCTGCCGCATGTGCCATCCTGTGCTTCCTGTTTGTTTGGGCCGACTGATCCCTGGGATTGACCTGACAGGTCTCCATATTTTTTTTCACAATACGACATGATCGGGTAGTGCGGTCGTCTCATGATCGGAAGGTCAGGGGTTCGAATCCCGCCTCCTGAAGGTACACATTGTTGTTGTGTCCTTGGGCAAGACACTTCACCCTTCTTGCCTCCAGTGTCTGTGTATGAATGAGAGTGTGAATGGGTGAAGCCCACTATGAGAGACCAACAGGCCCCCGTTTGGAACCATGAGGCCGTCCTCCTGTGGACCCACCACCTGCAGGAGGAGCCATAGGGGCTGGTGCGATGTGATTTGGGCAGCTCCAACAGCTGCCCCCACGACCCGGCAACGGACAAGTAAATGGATGGATGGACATGATCGGCCAATTTTGTCGACTAAAAATGCGCAGCGTTTGACACAGTGGACCAAGAGTGGGTGGGACTCTGGAAAGGCTCTCTAGTGGTTCAGAGCCTACCTTGAGGACCGAACTTACTATGTTGCGATGGGAAACTGTGTCTCAGACCAAATAGCATTGACCTGTGGGGTTCCGGAGGGATTAATTTACTAGAATTGAAAAAATCAAGTTAGAAATCTAGGAGTAATTATGGCCTCAGACCTGAATTTTATATTTTATATTAAGTCCATTACATCAGCGGTCTATTACCATCTAAAAAAACATTGCTAAAATAAAAAAAAACGTAGTGTCTAAACCAGACTTGGGCCCTGTCCCAATTCAAACCCTAGCACTAGATTTGAGCCCTTCTCCTAGATGTTGCGCGTTCCCACGGAGGGGTAGGGTGTCCCAATACTTTAGGGAGCAAGAATAAGTGGCTATCTCCCCTTGAAAAGGCCCCTCTGCAGCAAGTCAGCTCAGGAGCAGACTTGCGGCCAAGGGAGTATAAAGATGGTGGCTACCGGTGGAAACGACAACTGGCTTAAAGTGCTGTGGTTAGATTCACACTGACCCTAAAGTGCCGCTCTCGGGCCGAAAGTCCCTTTAAGTCGACCTAACTAGAGCCTGTGTGAAAACACCCTCAGGTTCATGCAGCAAAAGTGTGGAACAGCCTCCATGAGGACATGAGACAGGCCTCAACTATGACTATGTTTAAGACCAGGCTAAAAACATGCTTATTTACTGCTGCCTTAAAAAAAAAAACTCATTTTGATATGCATACATATATTTTTAATGTAATTGGATCGATTGATTTGTTTTTATTGCTTTTTATTGTGATTGTGTGTTTGGTGTACTGTGAGGTGTATTGGGTTGTCTTGTGCATAAAATGTGCCATACAAATAAACTTGCCTTGCCTTTAAGCAATATAATGCTTCACTGTTTAAATGTAATCTGTGCTGGAATCAGACTTGAGGCAAAGACTGGGCCTGTCTCAGCAAGGAGTGTGTGTGGGGTAATTACGCGTGAGGAAGGAGGTTAGGCCTGTGTTGGCAAAGGGTGAACAGATGGATATTCCCTCTTGCTCCTGTACCTCTGTCTGATATTTGGATTACAAATCACTCAACTTCTGACAAGCAAAAAGCCTATTACCTGCACTAATGAACGCAGCCAAATTTCATAATCTTGAGTTTAATCTCTTAACCCCCACCTGAACCAAGTTTATTTTGTCCAGTTTGGCATTACCTGGATCTAAAAGCTTCTTCAAGAAGCAACAAAAACACAACAAACCAGTGACAAAAAAGCAACAAAAAGTGATGAAAACATGACAAATAAGCAAGGAACAAGCAAAAAAAATAGTCACAAAATAAAACCACGATAAAGCGACAAAAACATAACAAAAACGCTTTAAATATGTGACATAAATGTGACGACAACGCAACAAGCTTAGCCTTTAGATTTGGGTAAAGCTGAACTGGAGAAAATGTGCTTGGTTAAGGGGGGGGGGGGGGGGGTTTAAATAAAGGTTGAAAAAGTAGGGGCGTTTTTAGATGCATCGTCGATTCCGAAACGACTCAATTATTCTGAATTGAGGCTTTGTCAATATCGGATTCTAACAGGCTCGAATATCTATATCAGCCTATATTACTGTCAATTTCTCGATTTTTAAGTTGTTTTTAAAAGGATGCTAAGTTTGACCTTTTTTTGCACTTACCGCAGTAAAAAAACAAACAAACCAAAATGTAGGCTACAAAATGTGGCGACTGTGACGGAAAGTTTAGATACATTGTAAAAACGACTCTCCCCTCACAGGAGGAGCGGCGTACACACACACTCGCCAGTTGGCAGAAACCACAAGCTGGAGCAGAAGAAACCGCGCGTCCAGAGTCATCCGAAAAAAAGGACGACGTCCTCCTGGGTTAGGGTTAGCCCGAAGACGACCAGACTGCGCCTCAGAAAGGTGCAACATCCAGTCCTTCTTATCCCTTATCTGTAAGTCCAGTTGAGGTAAAATATTTTTTCCACGGTAAAACCATAAAGTTAATTCCAGGAAAAGTCGAAACAGAAATGCACTGCTGCCTTACTCTGCGCAAAACAGTGGTCCATCCAAAAGCACATTTTACTTTCCTTTTTGTTTGGACTACAGTGCAATCATTGAACGAGCTATAATTTATAAATTACTTCAGGAACATTTTAACATATACATTTACGTTTATTATTGGTCAGTTGAAATGTTAAACAATTCGTGATTGTTTTTCGTCCAACTTTGGGCATAAAGCTGTGTGAATTGCTATTTGATGTACTGTATAGTTCACCCATTAACCTAAGCATTGCTTTTAGCCGCCACAAGCTTTTAAAGATATGGGCATGTACACTTTTGTGAGGAATGTCAATAGACGCTCATGCTGTGGAAAGCGTGAAGTAGGCTAGCTGTTTGTATTTTAGGCATAACAATTTACATAATACCTCTTGTCAAGTCAAAAATGATTGCAGGTCCAATTACACTTCAGAGGAAAGTGTAATTCCTTTGAAGGAATTACACTTTATCTCTACGATGCAATCCATCAAAGTAATATTACAGAAAAGTAATATTATTTTCAATATTTTCGGCGCACTCGCGACACATTTGTGGCGTAATCGTGACCCTTGGAGTAGTATCACCTGCTAGAGCAGGCTGAGGTCTCAACATGGCTCAGCCTCGGTCAAACGGAGTACGAAGCTAAACTAAACAGGAGGTGTATCGTTGGACAGAATGACGGATGTCACAAAACAGATCGTATAAGGACCACGAGCCTAGTGTTTTTTACGCTGAGGATTCGCTCTCGCTGAGGCATTTGCTATCGCTGCACATTTCTCTTCAAAGTTTAAATTAGGCTAAACAGCAGCTTCAAGGTAGGGACAGCCCTACTGTGTTCCAAGTCTGGACTTGGAACACAGTAGTTAACCTGTGTCAAGTTAGCCCCCAATATCGTCCGAGTGGTTCTAAAGTGGCGTCATTCCCACAGATAGGGCCTGATTAGCCTCTGTCCGCACATCTGAGGGAGGGGCGTGTTGTTTGAAAATAACTAGGGTCTTGGTGAAGACCCATTCCTCCCCATAGCTTTTGTCTGTAGTTTTGGCGTGGACTTGTTTTTGGCTTGGTTTACATGCGGTTTAGGCCTGAGTTGGTGTTAGTCCTGATTCCTTGTTTACATATGGTTTAGTCCTTGGCTGGATATGGCTAAAAACTACAGAAAGTGATAGTTCTACTAAATACCAGTATCAGCTTTTCAAAATACACAATTTAGTGCAATGTACGATAGGATAAAGTTGAGCAGAATAAGTTTGAGTTGTTGTTGTTGCGGCCCAACGACTCAATTCAGGTTTCTGATGTGGCCCCTTATGAAAATGTATTGCCCACCCCTGCCATGAGGTGAAGCAATATCTGCATTGTGGAAACCACTAATATATCGAAAAGAAATCTCATCTGACAGAGATGTACACATGTTTTGCTCACAATCTAAAATAAAAAAAAAAGTGTAAATGTTTTAGTTACAATTTTTAGAAATATTTAGTCACATTTTAGCCTTGGACCAGGTTTCAGCCCTGATTTAGTATTCTTAAAGTTCCCTTTTAGTATTGTTAAAGATTTAGTTAGTACACTAATTTTGTACTTTAGACCTCTGCAAACACGTTTTGAAATGCATGCTTCATCATCATTCATGAATCATGTATTAGTGTAGCACTTCAAAATTTTCTCCCAAGAGTAATGGCTGTGTTGAAAATGTGCACTGTCAACAAAATCTTTCATTGTTACATTGAAAATCGCATTTGCTTCTATATTGTTTGTCCATATGTTTTCATCCATACCGGCCCTTTCTTATACTGTAACTGTGCATAATGCATGCCTTGTTTTGGTTTTACATATGACACTATTTGATAATAAGGCATTGCTCGCAATTCTTTAAGTTAAAAGAAAAACGACTGTATAGTACAATAATTAATAATTTTATTGCAATATTCAAGATATTTTCATCCTCACTTAAATCTGCTGCTTGTTTCAGTTGTTTTTAGCTATTTTTACCTGCCATTTCTTTATTGTTTATTTTGTCTTTATAGCTTCCTTATTTATTTATTATTATTATTATTATTATTATTATTATTATTATTATTACCTGTTTATGTGTCATGTTGCAACATTGTGCGGAAAAAGCCAAACTAAATCCTGGTTTGTGAATGCACCTTTCACTGACAATGGCAGAAACAACTATTTCAATTCTGGATCTGAAGATTAAATTTAGCTTTTTTTTTTCTTATATCATCTTATATCCTGCAGCCCTCATTTAAACAATAATTCAGCGTAGACACCAGAATTCTCAACCTTGTAGGGGATGCAGAAGTGTCCGTCCCTGTAATAGGCAGGGATTGTGATCGTGAGACACTTTGATGTCAGCAAGACGAAGCTTAACAGTCAATTAACCCTTGGATCACACACAAGGCATGTTCACGCACACGCCACACCACAGCAAGGTCACTGTCTGCAATGTCTGCAACCTTTATGGGTCAAATTTGCCATTTGTCCACAGTCTTGGACATCTTTCCGTCTACTGGTCTTCTGAAGGGTCAAGAGAAGTGTGAGCCAGTCAGAACTGTTCAAGGCTTTTATTGGATCAATGACTGAGCGATGAAAACAGGACTGACATGACACGCCGCTGTTCCACTAATGACATATTGATGTTCTGTGATGATTGCAAAGAGTTATTGCTGTGTACGATCAAGATAGATGCACTCTTTGCCTCAGCAGTATCTTTAATAACGACATAATTTGATGTATCTCTGCAACAACAGCTTGCTGTGTGTTGTTTGTTTATGAAGAAGCTGAAACCCCACCGAGACCCAGACGGTCCAGTGAGCCAATGGTGGTTTGGTGGTTTCTCCTGTCTTGCGGGGGGTGAGTGGTGATTAATTCCTTGTTATGGGGCGACGGTGGTGCAGATGGTAGAGCGGGTCGTCTCATGATCGGAAGGTCGGGGGTTCGAATCCCGCCTCCTGAAGGTGCATGCTGTCGTTGTGTCCTTGGGCAAGACACTTCACCCACCTTGCCTCCAGTGTCTGCGTACACTGGTGTATGAATGGGTGAGAGGTTCCTTGCTGTAAAGCGCTTTGAGTGCCTAATGTAGGTGGAAAAGCGCTATATAAGTTGAGACCATTTACCATTTACCATTTACCATTTATTTCAGTTTAAGGGGTTCATTGTACAAGCACAATTATCCACTAGATGCAGTTTAGAGTAACCAATTAACTAAAGCTCATGCCATGAGGAGCCCGAGTTTCCAGGCTAAAAGCATTCATCTGCGCTGTCTCTGGTGTTCACAAACATTGTTACCTTTTATTTCATACTTGTGTCATCATTGTTGCGACTCATTTGGTTCAGTGTCTCGCTGCTGCGGCCCAGGACTCTGCCCGCCCTCTCCCCCCAGCTGCCATGCTCTGCGCCCTGGTCCAAGCGGGGTCTGCTCTTTGCCCTCTCCGCCCTGGATGCACTGTGGACAAGTCTGTTCTCGATCTCTCCTCATGGCTCCAGCCACAGCCGGCCAGTGGCAGTGGTTTCACAGACAGAGGATGGAATGTGTTTGTGGACTAAAGCAGAGATGGGAACATTGTTGGGCTAATCTTGTGCTACTGCATTCAGCCTAAATTAAAGCTGCGCACAAGAAGCTCCATCACTCTTGAGCGTTTTCATCAGGAATAAGTTGAGACTTTTAATTGTTTCTTCTAATTTTCTTTAATTTTAAATATATTCCCATGTAGCCTAAGATATGATATCTTATCTTCCAAATCGCTTTGCTTGTTATAAAAGCAAACATGAGTGGACAACATAAGGGGTTAAAAAGAATTTGGGCAGCATTATTTTGTTCATGGTTTCTGTTGCGTAAAAATATTTCTCCCAGTGGTAACTCAGAGTCTAGTGCTTATAGTTTAAAGATAACAGTGTTTTCCTCACTGTTTTCCCATTAGTCCTCTGTTGCTTTCCAAATCCTGGCAGCCAGTTGTGTGGAATTGTCTAAAGATAAGCATTTTTTTAAGATCTTCTCAGAGGTGCACCATAGACTTTGCGGTTCTCATGGGGTCAGACTAAAAATGTGACTCAACCAGACACAATGGTGCACTGCAGAACACACTCAAAGACAACAAGCTGGTGCAAAAACATGAGCTTCTGTGGCCTGCAGATCAAAATGAGACACTCTTTTGAAAATACAAAAGCCATCGTGCATTGGCCTCTCTTGTGAGCACAATGGGAGGCCTGCTTATTACTGATTACAACTGCCTGTCGTGCTGAGCTGGATAGAGACTTTGTGCGTTGTAGATTCAAAAACATGCTTGGCTTTATTTTCAATGGGTTTTCATAATTGTGGAAAAAATTAGGTTTGGTTGAGCACTGCTGTAGTCAGACGTCTAAGCACAGCATGGAGTTCTTTTTCAAGTCATATTTTTCAGCTGAATCTGTGTAGTTTAATCTGCTGCCCGTCTTCGATTCTTTTCTGCCGAGGCAACATCTAATCTTCAGTCCCCGCCTCAATCGTCTGAACTCAATTATCTTTTGATATAAAAAATTAATGATTTTTTCAAGGTCACAGTCCCGGACTAATTGGAGATACCTTTGTGAAAAGATCTGTGCGGGTCCTCATGCTGGAATCAAACATGTTTTATTAATGTGGGAATGACAGGCAGACAGCGAGAGGACAGAGATGACTGATCCATCGCAGACAATACAGTAATAGAAGTCGGCTGTGTCTTTGAGAGAAGTTAGACTTTGCTTGCTCCATAATGTGTTTGTTCCTTCTTGATTATATTTCACAGATAAACGTTGCTAAACTGAATGGATTATAATGTATTTTCAGTTGTGCTTTGAAGACAGGAATTTGAAATCTACTCTGGTGTTCTGGTGTGATGATATCAGATCAGGTAATATTCTTGAACCATGTCAAAGCAATTCCACATTACTGTCTTTCCTTAAAGGAACAGGCCACCGTTTTTCCATACTGATATATGTTGTTACCTGAGCTTAGACCAGTTGATGCGTATGTCTGGTCTTTGTGCGTGCGCTCAGTCAAGATGTTGTTAGCATTTAGCCTCTCCCAGCATATTCCTATGGACCCACATGAGGTGAAGTTAGAAACGACCAAGCTCTTCCACGTTTCCCATATATAAATACGGTTTCATGAGTAGTTAGACGATCAAACTATATAGTTAGACAAAACATGTCGATTTTCTGAGCAGGGGCACTATTGTAAGGTGTAATAACACTTTAGGAGCACTTCGACATCTGCACAATAATTTCTTCACTCCTAAAGAATTCTGAAGTTATTACTTCAACATGTTTAATTTTATTTTATACTTGGATCGTGTAACTACTCATGTAACCGTATTTAAATAGGGAAAACGTGGAGAGCTTGGTCGCTTCTAACTTCACCCTTGTTTGGGCTTATAGGCATATGCTGGGAGAAGCTAAATGCCAACAACATCTTTGGTCTTTTTGCGTGACTGAGCGCAGGCACAAAGACCACACAGGTACGCATCAACTCGTCTAAGCTCTGGTAAGAACATATCTCAGTATGGAAAAATCTGTAGCCTGTTCCTTTAATGGCTGGGCATTTTTTATTTGAAACGTGCCCACAGTAAACATGTTCAAATTAAATATGGATTTTACAGATAATTTTATTTCCATTTATTCACAATTGTTTTCTTTTTTTGTTGGGATTCCTGATATAATTATCCAATCATCAGAATGAGCCCCGCCAGTTTGATTTTGAGATCCTATGATACTGTTTCTAAACTAGAGCGCATGTTGCATACCCTACTTCAAAAAAAAGGTCATTGATATTTGTCTGAGGTTAACTTGCTGATGCACTTGTGGTTGTTGCGCTTACTCACAGTGAACTGGAGCCGGTCTCTGGGTGTTGTGTTTGCAGCCCTGCCTGTCCCAGTCCCTCTGCTGTCACAATCCGTCTAAAGCCTTCAACTGGGGCATCTGTGGAGCTCCTCATCTGGGAACCACACCATTTTCCTCAAGGCTCAGTGTTTCTGGAGTCAGACGGACGTGTCGCTTAACCTTTAACCCCAAGTGTCGCTCCCTGAATGAGTTGCTGTGCTCTAACAAAATAGTCGTCTTGGTTTATGTTGCGAATGCCATGGTATGTCTGTCTACCAGTGCTATTATACAACTTAATAGTGGTCACCGCCCACACCCTCAGGACTCTGTCATTGCATGGTTTTACATGGCACACATGTTGAACTTTTGAGTTTGGAAACATTGGCATACGGTGCCAGGGTGTTGGACTATTATTATTTATAACCGTCGCTATTGAACCATACAGCCTTTGCTACTCTGAGCTTTGCATTAGCTATTGTGAGATTACCTTCACTTTTCTTTTAACTGCGTCTTTCCCTCTCGTCTTTGCTAAGATCTCCTGCATGATTTCATAAATGCCTTAACTGCAGGTTCCTTTATTTTTAGAGTGATATAAAACTCCAGGCATTAAAACGGCCTCTGTAGTAGTCGTGGTTGGTTGTGTTTAACGTTTCCTCCCATCGGACCCCAAAGCATAGAGCAGGAGTGGCCAACCCGCGGCTCTCGGGCCGCATGCGGCCCTTGGCCAATCAGAGTGCGGCTCTTTGCATGATTAGATATTTTTAACACAATGCGGCTCTTTGCAAAAGAATTGGTACATGTTGCCCATAAACTGTAACAGTCTTTAAGAATCTTGACCAAAAATCCAACCATAGTCCTACAGACCCTGTTTTCCATCTCTACGCATGAACGAGAGTCTGTCTCTCTTCTTTCCGAGGCGGCGTGTAAAAGGTGCTCGTGCAGCAGCCTCGCTCAAAGCGGGATGTAGGGGAGGTTAAACAACAGTCAGGCAGATCGTGGCACTGGGATCAGCTTCCGTGCTTTTCAAGTTTCTGATTAGCCTACTCTTTATTTGATGAAAGTTGGCCTCATATTCACAGAAAAAGATCATAATTAGTAAATGGAAAAAAGCGGAGCTCTAATGAAGCGTATGATGCGAAGCGCGACATCGTAACGCGGAAACACACAAAGTCATTGACTTTTCTGTCACATGTTGTAACTGTAACACATGCAACATAAAACATAATCTCAGACGTCCTCCAGAGGCTCCTGATTAAAGCTTATGAACTTTGTGCAGCCTAAAGTTCGTTCTCTGCACAGTCCAGTCAGGACCAGGCTGCAGGAACTGAGCGCACAGGCCAGGGGCGAACCAGAGGAGGGGGCTCAGTGGGCAGGGCCCCACACACAAATATACACCAGCATTGAAAAAAACAAAACAAGCAACAACAAAAACTATTCGAAATAATAATATTGTTAATAAATAGATCAAATGTTGTCCCAGTCAGAACAGAATAGCAGAAAATGTCAGTTTATTTAATATACATTTATTTCAATCTAGGTGAGGAGTAAAACTACCACAATTATTGAAAAGAAAAAGGCCAGGCATAAAGTTATTGTTTATTATGATTAAATATAACAGTTTCATTACATTTAATCATATTAAACTACCACACTCGGATTTCGCGAATGGTCGGTGCCTTTGTGGCTCTTCACAGGATCAAGGTTGAACATTTCGGCCCTTGGCCTCTGACCGGTTGGCCACCCCTGGCATAGAGTCTTACTTGTAATGGAAACGATAGAAGTGAAGCTGCATACTGGCGAGATGAGCTGTCCCACGTGGAAAAGAGGCTGAATTTCTGAATAAACATGACCCACCTTGATGTTGTACAAACAAGTTAATCATCCATGTTTTCTTTTACAACAGCACTGAATAGTTTATGACTGCCGTGTACATGTACCCCTTATGGCCTTTGTTGGATTCATTCTGTGGTGGTTTCTTATGTTCTTGCTTTTATTTTCTATGACTGTACATTTCAACCCGTCACGGTCCGGAAGGTCTCGCTGTTGCTATATTTGGATGTAATATAATAAGCGAATGTTAATTGACGGGGCCATTTCACGCTGAAACCTGGCATTGGTAGGACTCTAATATAAGCAAAGAGGTTTAACAGGACAAGAGGTAAACGACCCGCAATGTAACTGTGTAGAAAATGTTTGTTCTCCACCGAGAGCGCAGCTTAACAGGATTGTCATGGGACAAGGGTCATTCACAATAGATGTCTTTGCCCTTGGGTGTAATGGTGGCTGTGCAGCTGTGCTTTGTTCGTGTTTTGGAAAGCCGTTGTTTGTATGTGTCTAAAATAATGCCCTTGATTTGCCCTGTCCCTCCTTCATCATCATCATCAGCCTCTCTATCAGCCGCAGCTCTCAGCAGAATAATGCATTTTATACTATCAGTAGGTAACTGCACATGTAAGTGTAGGGCTGTTGTTGCACTAACATGTACTGATGTACTGGATGAGATTATTTCACTTTAGAGAAATTATGCTCCCTTGATTAAGTGTATTATGTTTTCTTCCGTAGTGCGTTCAATTATTAGCACTTATAGGACTGCACAATTATCACCATCAATTAGTACAAGGGTGGGGAACACGACTGGATACAATGCGGCTCTTTGCAAAAGAATTGGTAGTTTACATATTTCCGATAAACTGTAACAGTCTTTAAGAATCTTGACCAAAAATCCAACCATAGTCCTACAGACTCTGTTTCCCATCTCTACACACATGAATGAGAGTCCGTATCCCTCCTTTTCAAGGCGGCGTGTAAAAGCTGCCCGTGCAGCAGCCTCACTCAAAGCAGTATAGGTTAAACAACAGTCTGGCAGATCGTGGCACTGGGATCAGCTTCTGTGCATTTCAAGTTTCTGATTAGCCTACTCTTTATTTGATGAAAGTTGGCCTCATATCCACAGAAAAAGATCCAAATTAAGCGCTAATGAAGCATGTGATGCGAAGCGCGACATCGTAACGCGGAAATACGCAAAGTCATTGACTTTTCTGTCACATGTGCTGCAACTGTAACAAAGGCAACATAAAACAGAATCTCAGACGTCCTTCAGAGGCTCCTGAAGTAAGTTTATGAACTTTGTGCAGCCTAGAGTGCGTTTTCTGCACAGTCCAGTCAGGATCAAACTGCAGAGACACTGAGCTCAGTGGGCAGGGCCCCTCACACTAACACACTCATTAAAAATAAAAAATCGAATTCTGTCCCAGTCAGAACAGAACAGCACAACATGTCAGTTTATTTAAATTTTTAAATATTTAAATGTATTTCAATCTTGGTCAGGAGTAAAATTATCACATATAATAAAAAAAATAAAAATAAAAAAAGGCCAGGCATAAAGTTATAGTTTATTGTGATTAAACATAACGGTCACATTATATTTAATCACAATAAACTACCGCCCCTGGATCTCGCGAATGATCAGTGCCTTTGTGGCTCTTCATAGGATCATGGTTGAAAATGTTGGCTCTTGGTCTCTGACTAGTTGGCCACCCCTGAGCTAGTAGAAAAGGGTCAATTTAGCGTAAGCGTCCTCTGAATACGTCTAAAACATACCTTTGTACTGTAGACCTCTGCAAACATGTTCTGAAATTCATGAATCATGTATTAGTGTAGTACTACTTATTTTAATCTTCTTCCAAGAGTGATGGTTGTGTTAAAAATGTGCACTGTCAACAACATCTGTGTATTAAAAGCCAACATTGTGCAAACCTACTTTTCTAGTCTTAGAACTTCCATATTGTTTGTCCATATGTTTCCATCCATACTGGCCCTTTCTTATACTGTAATTGTGCATGATAATGCCTGAATCCAGACACAATGTTTGGAAGCAAAACAAAGGTAAGAGGGTAAAATGCAGCCTTCCCCTTTCTTTACCTTTGCACAGCACTTTGACTGCACTCACACCATTATGCTCCTGTCTCCTCTCATCCAGCTCCCTCCTCTGCTCTCATTAGCCGAAGGAGACAGCCTTATTTTTGCGTAACAAGCTGTCCATTTCCCCGTGTAGGTATGAGATGTTTTTTTCTGTGTGTATGTTTACTGTACATGCGTGCTGTTCCCATAAGCACCAGGCGGCCGGCCAGTGGCAAGGCTATGTCTTTTAAAAGCTTCTCATTAGCATATCCACTCCAGTCTAGACTCTCTTTCTTATTCTGCTGCCGTTTTTTGGACACATTAGTCTGATGATGCTCTCTCTAATGGAGCAGAATGAGAGGGGCACCAACCAACATATGACGCTACTGTCCCAGGCTGAAAATTAGTTTGAACACATATGTGTTCCAGTGGCGTGCTGTCAGGGTCCTGTAAAGCCTTCTCTGCTGGCCTGAACAACTTTACAATAACTGGAATGGAAACTCTTCACATGACACAAGACACTTGGCTATGTATGTAGCCACAGTTTCTGCGCCAACGGTCCCTCATCAACACACACACACACACACACACCATTCATCCTAACCTATTGTACATGTTTATAGGGGAAAACTACGCAGACACTGGGAGAACATGCAACCTTCTAGCTGTGACGTTTTTATGTTGTTTTGAATGTTTCCTGCCATGGCAATCTGTAACAAAATCTAATTTAATATGAAGCATGAATGCTAATCACTGCACCACCATCCTCTTTATTTTTCTATATCTTATAATGTTATATTGTCATCCAATCATATTTTTTGCTCTTTGTAGCCGACAGCAGAGGGCAGTCTGCTTTGGCCCTCATATTCACTTCTGCAGGCTCTCTTCCATGTAAAACAACCAATGGCCGCTTGTAGCAGAGATTCATGATGACGACGCTGAGTGTCACCATTGCCCTACATTGCTGTACTTCCATATAGGGGCGGTAAAACAAGCTAGTTTTCCATAAGCAAGCATTGCACTTTAGACACGTTAAAATAAACTTTAAAGCCGGGTTTTCGTAAGGAACATTTTAGCATTCTTACTTAAGTCCATTCACAATATAAAATATTGTGAATGGACTTAAGTAAGAATGCTCATTGGCCACTGTATCAACCTGCTGTCACTTTGCCTCTGCCCAGGGACTACAGATGAAAATGAGCTTGTAGCTATCTCTGGTCTGTGCAGCACATTTGTTGTGCAATGTCCCTGTTAAATAAATAAATAAACATATACGATTTAGGGTAGGACTTTGATTGACAGGTCATTAGCATTAGCACTAATGGCGCGGGTGCGCCTATGACCGAACTACATGCCACGTGAGGGGCGAGTCTACAGAGAAGATCCCGTCCTTGTGCCCTTTTTAGGAACATGCTACGTCAGAGCTGGTTAGGAGGAGTCTGTAAATCGGCCATGATTTCCCCCTCTAATGTAGTTATTATGGCAAATGGGAAGGAGTGAGGAGGAGCTGTCTATTAATACTACAGTCTACAGGTAAATACAGCAGAACATGACTCTCCAATCAGAAGCATAGGTTTACATGTCCCCAAGGCCTTCTATAAGGAGGACGTTATTGCATTTCTCTGTCAATCACATAGTGAGAGCCAGCAAACACGACCAATAAAACGTTTGCTTTTATCCTTGAATGACTGACTTTTGGTGTAATCAATGGGTGATCACATGATTGGAAGGTCGAGGGTTCGAATCCCAGCTGATACTTGGGAAGTTTACATTTTTAACCATTGTTCACGACTGTTCTTTCTGCTGGTCATTGGAATGGAAATCATTTGAAATGTGCCACACATATATAACAAGAAAAACGGTTTATTAGCCAGCTGCAAACATAAGGTTAAATGCACAGCTTTATTTGCATTCAGTGTGCACAAAGAAAGAAGCTGGCTTTGATTATCATTACTGTCTCCATAAATTTAACTTGATTGCAATCTTTTACATCTTTTTACAGATGATGCATTAATATTTATGCCTTTGCTACAATCAAGTGCACATTTGAATTCTCCTTTTGTGATCCACTTTTTGCTCAATGCTAATCTTTTATTCTTAGGCAGTTCAGTTTCTCCATTCCCTTCTGTGACCAGGACGGGTTTATAATGAAATGTAATACTGACTTTGAATACAAAATATTCCTAAAGAGGAAAGTGAAATGGCTGTCAAGTTTCTTTGTCGATTTGAATTGAGACTACTATGTATTGTATAAAATACTGTATGTCCTTCAAAAATACTGCATACATTATATTCTAACAACTGACACAACATTAAAGGTATAGTTCCGTATTTCTGACATAGGGCCTCATTTCCTAGTTATCCAGAGTGTTGTTGATTTCTGGAGATATTATATATTTTTATCCATGCAGTCCTTATATTTGAAGAGTTTAGTGGTGCTAGGCTAGTGCTAGGCTTGCGCATTTCTACGGTAACAGCTAGCCTGCTTTAAAAACGGTCTGACCCACTCCACAGTGCCCCTGAGGCAAATCACTTATAACGCCAGACTACCGATATAAATATCCGTGTCAATAAGAGTAATTTTTTTAATACAACTGACCTTGCATCATGAATTACCGCATTTTGAGGGACTGTGTCTAGCAGATCACTCTGCCGCTGCGTAGCTTACAATCAGGAAGCTGATGCTGCTCAAATATAAGTTATTTTAAATGCAAAATGGTTACAATTATTCTATCGACACAGAAATTTATATCGGTATTCTGGTGTTAAAGGTGAGTTGCCTCACGGGCACTGTGGAGTGGGTCAGACTGTTTTTAATGCAGGCTAGCTGTTTCCTTAGAAATGTGCTAGCCTAAGACCAACCAAGCGCCACTAAATTCTTCAAATATAAGGACTGCATGAATTAAAAAAAATATATCTCTAGAAATCAACACTCTGGATAACTAGAAATGCGGGGCCTATGTCAAAAATCCTGATATATCCCTTTAAGGGCCCGATTTGTGGTGGTGTTGCACCTGATTTATTATTAGAAACTGTGCGTATTATTAGTGTGGGCACTTTTGAGAGAACAACCACATAAATGATGGATACATGACAGATGTCCACAGTTACTTGTTACTTTATTGTTACTTAATTTTTGACTTAGCCTACTGTCTGTGATCAAATATTAAATCCATGTTCACACCGCACTGATTGTTCACGTGTAGGCACCCCGAAAACAAACCTTCATGCCCTCCGCGCTCTTCCAGAAGTACAGTAGATCTGCGCAGGTTCGAGGAGCATCTCTCAGGTTGTGTGCACTGCGCACTGAAGCGTGTTGAGTGCACATGTGTTGATATTTCTTCTGGAAGTTGTGATAAATATGAACAGTTGCTAAATCCTATCATTTTCATTTTCTCCACACCACATTTTGCTTATTGTGGTGTTTTGCATATTCAGTAGGTCCTATGAGCTGAATCTGCGCTGTAGTGTTTTTTAGAGATGCAACTCTCAACTGCTCTTGCTTTTTGCCCAACTTCAGTACGCACTGCTGTTGTTGCTCGTGTGCAAACGCTTAGTAAATGACCCCCTAATGAATAAATGCATGGGTGCATATACAATTAGCCTGGTTTTACCATACCCTTGTACTTATTTATTTTCGTACAAGGGTTTGGATCTTCACAATTGAGCTCCATATCATGTGGGAGGGGTGAACTCCTTTGAAACGATTGGATCTGATTTTCGCTAGCGTTTGGTCGTGACGTATGTAATGCGCCCGAGTGAGTGAAGCAGCTTTCATAACTCTATTATAACTCTATTATAACTCTATCATAACTCTATCATAACTCTTGGGAGCATTCCTTGCGCATTCCAAGGCTTCGATTTTAATTTCTGGATATTTGGGAGCCGAGCCAGAATGGACTGAAGAGCTTCCATTACTTTCGTATTCACCACCATTGCCGAACTACAACTGGCAAATGTGGCGCAAAATGCTTGACGTCACCTACAACACCCGCCTCCCGCGCTCGCTGAATGGTAGGTTGAAATTGAACCGATGTAATGTGGCCACTGAGATCAATCGCAGACGTACATGTAGGGAAATTATAATTGACCGGAGTTTACGGATGGCTATGGCCAGGCTAATATACAAGGGGCTGGAGAAAATTATGTCCTTCACTGTGGTTCTTCACAATATAGATTTTTATTTTGTGTGTTATTTTTCTCATGTTGTGCACAGATACTCAATGCGTTTTGCCAAAGTGTATTACATGGAGCTGTGTGTCTGAGTGGCACTAACTGTTCTGTGCTGCAGATCTCTGTGTACTCCTGTATATTTATGACAGTCCATCATCATTTTATAGACTCTGTATTCGCCCCTGGCTCAGAGACCCTTTTAGTTAGCACAATGGATTTTCTTCATCTGTTTTACTTGTACCTTAATCATCATGCATCATTGTTTGTATACACTACTGTAATATGGAGCTAAAAGGAGTTATTTTCATCATCACTAGTTGGAACCAAGACACGAAAATGTCCCATTTTGCAGAAATATATTTTGTTGATTCATTTATATTGTTATTTATTTATTTCCGTATCACCCACCCTGTTGTCACAAGCCTGTATACTGGTTCTAGTTGCTTGAATAAATGAAACAGCAACATGAATATGCAATTTGTTATTTGTTGAGGCAGATGATTTGCTAAAGCCCAAATGGAAAAGCTGACACTGAAGAAACAGTAAAGAATATTGCCTACATTTCTAAAGGTTTTAGATGTGTTTTAATTAATGTTTAAATAATGAGGCCGCACAATGTCTTGGTGTTATTTTGAGAGTGGGACACACAGATTCATTTTTCATGCAGCTATTGGATTTGCACATTTCACTCTCAAGGATTGTCAGTGGCATGTGAAAGCCCAGAGTATATTTCAGCCACTGAAAGCTGGGCATGAATAAGTTAACAGTGTCAAAATGTTTATTTATTCATTCATGAGTCTCTGCTCGTGCACCAAAGCAGCAACAGCTCAACACTAAAGCACAGCAACATAAGCTATTGTCTGAATGCAAATTATGAAGTGTGTCTGCAGTGTTTTGAAATGAGCCCATATTATGTAACTGCAATTGTTTTCTGTTCTGTGGTTAAGAATTCCTTTGGGGATTTCAACTTTTTTGCCTTGGCTTAAGGGTTTAGCGACCCGCTTTTATTAAAATGGTGTCAAGGGAAGGTTGATGTATTTAGGTAGGATGCTGGGTTATAAACATCCATCCATCCATCCATCCCGCTTTATCCGGGGCCGGGTCGCAGGGGCAGCAGTCTCAGCAGAGATGCCCAGACTTCCCGATCCACGCACACCTCCTCCAGCTGTTCTGGGGGGACCCGAGGCGACACCAGGCCAGCTCGGAGACATAGTCCCACCAGCGTGTCCTGGGCCTTCCACGAGGCCTCCTCCCAATAGGACATGCCTGGAACACCTCAGCTGAGGTGGCAATGTATGTTACACTATATGTGTAACGAGCTCACACATATAGTTGAAATATTGTTATTGTTAAAATGTATTGATTAACTGACACGGAATTAGTTATTTTTATTTTATTTATTTGTTTATTTTGTTGGGACACCCTATTTTGTCTGTAATATACCTGTACTCTGTTAATATGTCCACTAGCATAATCACATTTGCTCCATATGTTCAAAAATCTGATATTCAGGCTCCTTTAATAATGGGATTAATCCTAAAAAAAATAATGGCCAGATTTGTCAATTAGCTAAGTGATTATTAGTTGCAGAGCATAGTTTCACCAGACCTATTTAGTGCAATCCATAAAAGAATACAGTCTATGTAACCATATAGATTGACAAGGTTTGTATGATAATGTGTTTTTCTGTCATCTCAGAAGTTTTAGGATTATAATTTTATTGCGTGAATGAATGCATTCAACATTAGCTGCTGAACCGTTCATTTATCTCAGTGCAGCAGCGGAAAGAACGCTCCTCTGTTTGTTTTAAAGTCACCAGAATTTTCCCTGCCAAGAAGTATTTCACGGTGACACTGCAGACTGTGTCAGTGCCTTCAATAGTATAGAGACTTGTAGCTGTCCATGCATTTCTTGGTCTTTGAAAGCTTGCGTTTATTCACCTTGGCATAAGGCAAAGCAGTTATCATTTTGTATATGACCTCCAATGACAGCCAGGCATCATTAGCACACGTTTGATTTATATGACATACGATGACATATAGAGTTTCAAGATGATGTTGAAGTATTGCAGTGGATTCTCAGGTGATAAGAAACCATAAGGAGTAAACTAAACCCCACTGGTAGCAATAGTTACTCAAAGGTGGACGGTTTAATCTCCACTAAAGGCGATGCATTCTACCATTGTGTGCCAAAGCAAACCAGTACAAAAATCAAGCAATTTAGAATAATGTTTGTAAATGTGTAAAATGTGTTAACTACTCCCGAGGTTTTATGCACAATGATACAGAATATGGGATCATTGTGTTAAAATCTTCAGCTTGTTTTGAGAATTAACAAACTTTGCGCTGTCCACTTGAATTATATACATATTCCCTCCTTCCAATTATGTCTGAACCTTGCTGTCACATAATATGAAGTGTAAACAAAGCATAAAGCCGTCATTGACACACACTGGAGCTGCTGTCTACAAGCTTCATTAGTCTGTTGTTTAGCTCTCTGTTTCACAAAGATAAGGCCTTCATTAAACTGGACCCCTGTAAATTCAGAAGTAATTGCTCAATCCATGATGTGGTGAAACAAAGCTTCCCAGTTCAAGTGATAATTTTGAACTGGGGGATTGAACAGCAGGTGCCTAAATTTGTGGTTTCACTTTGCGTTGTTTGTTTGCAGTGAGATCTTTTCACTGTTGTTTTGCTCCTCTGCCAGTGCTGCTGTTTACATCCCTGTGTGCCTAATTGGATCAGCCAACACTCATTAACAACGTTATGCAGTAACCACTGTGATCCTTTCTGTCAAAAGGATTGTAAATGGCAATGAATTGAAAAAGGCATAAGCTTCAGATAGTCATATATTCAGATTCTTCGTCTAGAGTAGGAAGACAAACTCACAACAATCAAAGTGTTATGAATTGAGTTTTTGTTGTTCTATGATTTACAAAATAACTATACAATATTTAAAAGATAATCTTCTAAAGGCCTAAAAATGATTTGGATCATTTTGTCCATTGCGCATGACAGAACCTTCATACAATTATAAATCAAATCAAATCAAATCTTTATTTATAAAGCGCTTTTCATACAAAATGTAACACAAAGTGCTTTACAGTGCTTAAAAATCATTAAAATCGCCCCCACCAGCAAATATACATAAATAACTACAACCCCACCATCCACCACCCCACCCGCACACACAGACGTACAGACAGCCCAGCAATAAAGCAATAAAAATGGACATAGAGTTGAGTACATAAGGCTGAGTACAGATGGACTGAAAGAGGAAACACCATCCAAGGAGCCGTCTGCACCAGGAGCAGCCCATCGGCCACAGAGCGCCAACCCAGGGTGCCCGGAGTAGGTGTAGGAGAGACGTCCTATATCCATCCAGGCACCCCCAGGACAATTAAATAAATTAAAGATAAATTCAAAATAGCTAAAACTCAGCTAAAAATGTGAAATAGCACACGATAAAAAAAAAAAAGAGTGAAACTAAAGAAATAATTGTATAAACCTAAAACAGGTAAATAAAGTTAATATAAGTAAATATTAGTTTAAAGCTAAGCTAAAAAGGTGGGTCTTGAGCCTGCTTTTAAAAACATGAACGTTCTCTGCGGCCCTGAGCTCCTCCGGCAGGTCGTTCCAGAGGCGAGGGCCATACTGGAAAATGAATTACTCTAGCAGTTGTAATGCTCCACTAACTTTATACAAACTAAGGTGCTATTTTGTCTGGCATCAGAAACAGTGGCCAAGAGGCAGGAAGCTGCCATACTGTAATAAGGTACAGGTCAAAAACTCGGATCAATTTGTTCATGAGACACAAGCTAAACGAAAAGGCATTGGTAAGCCTGAACACCCCAGGGACCTATCCCTGCAAGGACTGCCCAAAAGCTCTCCCTTCAGCAACTTGGCAGCTTAATCAAAGGCACAAGGTCTAGGGAGGACATGAGAGTGTGGAGAAGCCAACAGTGCTATTGACCTGCTTTCTTTGCCTACACAAAGTGAGTGGAAGCAAGTTTTACTATCTCTTTTAGTCCTACATCAAATTTAGCAAATTAACTTGTGATTTTGCACCAATCGGTTTGAGAGTAATGCAGCTTTAATTTTCTGTATCTCCTTAACTTGAATTGACATTAGGCTGACTGAAATGAAAATTATTTAGATAAACTAATCTACTGAAGTTAAAACAAGACAACTGGACTGGACCCATGGATAGTGAAACCCCACTGGTGTCTGATGACTACACGATCACGCCCCAGAACACAAGATGGTCCTGCACTTTGGACTGCACACAGTTGCATCCATAATGAACATCGTGGTTTTAATTGTGCATTTGTTTGACGGTATCATTGCTCATTATGTTTTCAGGAGTTTGTCTCAATTAACCCACATCTTTGCTTCTGGGGACTAGGGATTACTGCCTACCAGAGTTAGAATTAAGTCTGTGCTGCTGCTAATTACGGGAAGCATTTTCTGTTCACTCACTTTCACCTTCAACTTAATGTGGCCCGCGGAGAGTAAAAAGTCGTTATGAGACATTTTATTATCTAATCTACAAAGACGCAGTTCCTTACCCACACACGCGACGCGGCCCCATTACCTTCACATCTCTGTCATATAGCGCCTAATTATGTGTAGATATTCTGACAGAGCTGAATGTGGTGTTGTCTCATCACGGTCGAACACACTCCAGAGAGAGAGCGAGAGCCAAACAGACACGAGATGAAAAGAGTCCTCAGCTGCAGGCCTTTAATCATGAAGCTCATAACAGCTAAGCCCCATGGTGCTTATACCTCTCCTGTGGCCAGCAAACATATACTGTATAAACACAAGCACGGGGACATACACACTAGAAGAGTTACCGCACAGCTGACATCACCTGTCACATCCACGCCACAAAATCCAATTTGGCTCAGCGATTGTGAGAACATGTAGCTCTGAGGAATAGAGGAGTGCAATCACTGAGACTGCCCCGCTCTTTATACAGTTAGGACACGATACATGACACCAGCAAAATGCCTCAGTCACCCTCGTATTCATGGCGACGAAGATATGTCATAGTTCTAAAGCGATGCGCACTTGGGTCCCCATTTTACTCAAAAAGCGCAATTTGTTGTCAAAACCTGCACACACAGAACGGATCACAAGCAAAGCATTTTACATTTGGTTTAGGTGTCAAACTTTGCCTACTGGTTTTGTTCGCCCTTGTAAATTTGTAAATAGCTGTAAGAAATTACCGTAAAAATACAGCATTTATTGACAGCAGTAATCCAGTCATCTTAACACACAGTTGATTGCTGTAGATTTTAACAGGAAATTACCCAAATATCTGTTCAGAAAGTGTCAGGTCTAAATTTACAGTTTACTACAGTATTTATGGTACTTCTTTTTAGAGAAGAGATTTTCTTCTTTTCATCGGTGAGATGACAATTAACAATGAATTTGCGAGTTTTGGACAGCAGGCTAAATACTAAATAGATGATGTTCAGAGAAGCACTGTCCTATGAGATCAAATCTTTATAGACTTATTTTTCTTTATTTCAATTTTCAATTTTTCAGTCTCTGTTGCTGACATTTACACTGACCAGTGGATGTTTAGTCCTGAGGGCCAAGCAGGCTTTACAACATTTCGTAAAACGCTCATCATTTTTGGTGTTGTCTCCAGACACGTCATCGGCATTAACACAAGGAAGCTCCGAGGCAAGTCTCTAAACTGGAAAGCTGACCGTAAATCCAATCCCCAAACCTCATGGACTGTATACGGACAGTCAGTAGTTCCTACTGACTGCAGAGCATTTGACTGGTCAGATTTCCCCAGATAAATGTTTTGAGTGTCTGAATATTCATTAAATGTTGTGGCTCATTTTTACACAAGTTTTTATGTGTAATGAAGTGCTATGTTGTTTCTAGAAATTGTAGATGAAGTTTTTTATTTTTAAAAACAAATAATAACTGTATAGTACTGTAATATTTTACTGTTCCCAGACGTAATTTTACCTGCTTTAGGAAAACCGTAAATTTACAGTAAAGAGCAGGACAATCATTTGCCAGCACCTTAAATGTATTTAATTTTTCTCACTGTTCTGCTCTCTCAAATTCACCTTCCGTTATTCACCTTTTAACACCTTGGTTTTATTGTTACTTCCTTCCACCTTTGCCGCTCTGTGGTGTTGCAAAGCCATGAATTGTGTTTAAGGTTTTGACTAGAGAGTCATGTTAGTTCAAGTAGTTGGTGGTTTGATGCGTTATTCTGTGTCTTACAGTGAAAGCTTTATGGTGTTTTTTTTTTTTTTAACCATCAATTAATTATATAATATCGTGAAGGACAGGACACAAACTAAGTTGCCTTTTAGTTCAGAGATTCTCAGACATTTCAGACCTAATGTGTTTGAGAATGTGTTGGGTTTTCCAAGCTCTGCAAAGTCCAAAACTTTGGATGATAGTCGGTCCGAAAGTGCAATACACTTGGACTAAAGTCATTATTTCCCCAGATAAATGTTTTGAGTGTCTGAATATACATTAAATGTTATGGCTCATACTTTTGTTATGTCCATGTATGAGCCATGTTACGGCTCATACATGGACAAGATCTGACTGTAAACACAGGCTATAGAATTGGAAACACTGTTCTAGTTTAGGTACTATTCTCTATGAAGTAGGCTAATAGTATTAAAGATGATTTTGAGACACTTCAAAACAGGCATACTGTAAAATGTGGATATTGTTACACCGCTTGTATCTACTTGAATATATTGTGCTTCAAAACATTCATTTTAGTTTGACAGTAAGTCTAAACCCCAGAAATGCACAGTGTTGGTAACACACTTCTTTTTGAGTTGTAAATTTAATTCAAACTGAAGCTTTGGCAAGTGAAGCGTAAATTGGACAGTTTTGATGTTTGTTTTTTTTCCTCCCAAGTATGATTTTTCCAAGTGAGTGTAAACGGCTGAAAGTACATGTGCTTGTTGTTGATGTGAAATCTGCTGTGAGAGAGTGTGAGCTCATTATTACGCGGGATGCATTGTGAGACTGTTAGCTGGTATTCCTTCCTCTGTGAAATACACTGCTGCACAACACAAAGTTTCATTACTTGCAAATAAAAAAGTTGCAATACAAGGCACTGAAGTTTCACATCGACTTCTGCTACAACCTTGTGACCTTTCTTTTTTTCTCTTTCTGTATTCTTATCAGTGCCTCGAAAGAAACTGGTGGTGGTGGTTGGAGCAGTGTAGGTGTTTGTGAACTCTAAAAAAAAAATCAGGATTTAAAGTACCAGTAGTTCTCAAACTTTACATGCACATTCACGTTCGAAAGTGTCATTTTTCTTCTACGGTGACAGCAGTAAAACCGGTGTATAGTGATATGCTGCACAATCTAGTATAGCTGGCCAGGCCAATCAATTGGCACAAAAATGAGAAAATGCATCTATAAATTTGACTTTATTTCTACATCGTAAGTGTTAGTGCATTTGCTGAACAGAAAGAAGGTCCCAGTTTCAATCGCAGAATGGATGGGGTTCTCTGTGTGGAGTTTGCATGTTCTGCCCGTGTCTGCTTGGTTTCTTTTGGGCGCTCCGTTTTCCCCTCCAGCCAGGTAATTTTGACCATTAGCCTGACTTGACATCTTGAGCTGATCCCAGGCATCGAAAGATGGGTCAAATGCAGAGGACAAATTCCCTACACCTCAACACCTTAAACAGTAGTAAGTAACTTGTTTACCTTAATAAAACCTTTTCGTAGTCCCTCTGGGGGTAATGCAAGTGTTAATGGGATGACTCCGGGGGTCTTTCATCTCCCCCTGGTGTCTCTGTCCAGAAAACCACACTTACAACTTTCCTAGCTCTGACACGCAGGCACAATACATTCTAATGGAATCACAAAGAAGAAGCTAACAGGCTAACGGGCAAAGCTAACTGTGGGCTAGCGCCGCTTAAACAGTATTTACAGCCAAGTTTGAGTGAAAAAAAATATCTTCATTGTGTAATTGGGTTGTGGCACAATGTACAAATCCCTCTTTCCCTTTGTCTTTTCTGTCAGCGTAGGGTGACCCGATATCCCAGTTTACCCGGGACAGTCCCAGTTTTGAGTCCTTTGTCCCACGTTCCAAATAGATTTCTCTTTAATCACTGAGTTGTCCCAGTTTTACTCAGTCCCTGTCCCAGTTGTTCCGTTTTTGGCCAATACAGTACCCGAAATGCCACATTTCACTTGAAAATGAATGTTGTTTTTTTTGCCCATGTGAATATGAATGACCAATTAAAAGTCTCAATTCTAACACCTCCTCACTGCGGATTGGTGCACGTCGTGAGTTTTACCATTCAGTGCGGGAACAGACTTGGAAGATTTGGAAAACCCTGCGGCATATTCCCGAAATGTGTCCCAGTTTTTAAGTGGGAAAATCTGATCATCCTAACTCTCACGGACAATTAATAAATAAAAAAACGCAACATGCTGCGACACCTGCAGTGGCGCTTATGGCCTCTAGGGGCATGAGTTACTTAGTACTGCTTTAACTGTAACCTTAGTTATTTTGACTTAAAGCTTAAAAAAGCCTTTTGCAAGCTACTGAGAAAAGGAGGGAGGATCCTGCACGATAGAAGCAGCCACATACCACCCTCTCCACCACTTCCCGATCTTCCACATACCGTAAACTCAGTCAGCTGCAAAACCATACATTGATCCCAGTGACAGTGTTAGTGAGTCTTGCAGAGCACAGCTGGGGAGCGTGATGAAACTGGTTTCCCCTGAGAATACGCCTGTCTGTTGATCTGCCCCTGGGCTGTGCATCTGAGCAGCTGCGTTTGTGTTTGTAGGATCTGCGCTAATAGTCACAAAGTCTCGGAGGCAATACAAAGGGGAAACATGCAATCCGCTTGTGATCTCATCTGGTAAACTCTGTTTTCTACTAGTGCAGCATTACTGTCAGCTACAACAGCTACAGAGATTGTCCCGGTTGACACGTGATACATGTGTTAAGAAAAGGGGCCTCCAAGGTTAAATGTGACTGTAGAGATTTCCAATAACATTTGCTTTGTTTTTCTCTCGAGATGAACGAGGACCAAAGCAAGGTGGAGAAAATCTGTGAACTCTTAGAAACCATCTAATACTGGCCGGGCTTTAAGATTAAAACAAAACACTAATATGGGCTCCAGGGGTGTGAACTTATAAGTTATACTCCCCCCCCCCCCCCCCCCCCCCCCCCTCCTTTTCGAGTTTAATTATGTACAGTATTATTTGATTTGATTTTCATTTATTTGAGCTATTATTTACAATGAGCTATTGTTTACAATAGCTCAAAACCAATAAAAATAAATAATAACTCAGAAGGAGTAGGCCGAATCAAGAAAGCTTATAAATGCCTACCCCATATTCAAAATACAATTATTGATTAGCAAAATTGATAATTCGAAGCTTCACAGGTTGAAAATCTGACACATACATGTGTATGTAATGTACATTACACTCGGAATAATCAATCAATAAATCAAAATAAACACTGTTGTTCAATCAATTTATCTTCATGTGAAACAGCAATAGCAAATAAAGATGCCCCGTGCTCTGACTACCAGAGAGTATGGTTTGGGGAAATGTTCAAACCATGATTTGTATACTGAAGATTTAGTATTCGTAAAACATTGCATGCTTAAACTATAACTATCCTGTTGGGGCCTGTTTGCAAAGCTGTCGGTGTCAGGCAAAACATGCACAATGGGCTAATCCTCGAGCTGGCTACTCCTGACACCGAATCTTGCTCGAAATATGGAGATGGGTCCCTGGGCACTGCATTTTTCTCTCACTGGGCTTTTGTTTGTTTGCCTGGATACTTCATTTGCCTGAACTTTACATGGTCTTGTTTTTGTTTTGTTTCTTTGTTTGAATGTGTGTGCAGTCCTGTGAGGCAACCCCTGTTAGATTGAGCTATACAGAACAATTGATTGATTGACTTTTTGGTACCATCTTACTATTCTATTACGGGTGTAAAGTAGCGTTCAACAACATTAGAAAAATCACAAGGCACACCACAAAAGAAAAAAAGTATCTTTATTGAAATATAATTGAAAACCTGGGCCTGTCTTGGTGAACACAAGGCTGATATTTTTGAGGGAAACGAAGAAAGGCAGGTAGAAGACATGGTGATGTCTATGGCACACATTTTTGCCTCAAAAAAGGAATTTGATGTCAGAAATATGTAAATATTGACGTATTATATTCTGCCTTTGAAGAAGAAGCAAGATCAAGTTGATAGAAAACAATGAGCCACTCCCAATGTGTTCAAGGTGTTATTGTGTGTCACCTGTGCATTGGACGAGATGCAGTGGAGTGGACCTAGGCTGCAGAAACCACATCAAATGAAGGCGCTGGCTCTCGATCATCCATGGACAGTGCACTAATAGAGTTGTTTGTATGCAGGCGGTACCTCCCCTGCTCAGATCACTCACAGGTCACTCATGTTGCTTACTCGTACATCCAAACACACACACACACACACACACACACACACTCTCAAGCACACGCACACACACACACTCTCAAGCACACACGACGTGATTAATCATAATCAACACTAATGCAGTTATACCTGTACAGCTGCCATGATAAATGACACAATATGGCAAAACAATGGACACTTGAGTACTATAAAGAGACCATTATGCTCCTTCAGTGTTCGCTTTCATATTGTTGTAAGGATTTGTGGACGCTGTATTCTTAACACCGTTTCTTTTCACATAAAGGTGACTAAATAATTTGCTTGTATGAGTTGAGTTTTCAATCTCACAAAAATACAATCCACTTTTTGGGGTGACAAGTATGTGGCACAGTCATAAGTTTAAGTTTTATATTTTGCTACAACATCAAGCAGTTTTTACACAGTAATGATGAGGTATATTTACAGAATATACATAACATTTTTACTAAATAGCTAATTGCTTTATAATCATAGAGCTTCGTTTGGGGACGAGTGGTGCTCGGCTAGAACGAGACATGCTTGATGACAAATTCTAATTCGAAAGTGCATCCTCTTCTTGAACGATTTAAACGGGTGCCATTCCAGACATTAGAAGACTGATAACCTCAGTAATGTGCATATTTTTATTGCCATAATAATCATCACCATAATAAATAATGGCCACCCTTGTGTTAGTAAAATAGTGCATTCAGCGTCAAAGTCTCTGCATTATAATAACCCTACAGTTATTATTCTACCGTTGTTTTTGAGCGACCTTCTGCAGTGCCACCACTTACAAAGAAACTGGAGCTGCACTGTTTTCAAAGCCTCCGTTTAAAGTTGTAAAAGGGCAGTTAGCTAATAATGGTGGTACAAGCGTAAACTTTAAGTAGTCTTGAAGTTGTTTACAGTTTAGCTTCAGAGTAATTATTTTCCCTCTTGTAGATTTGATTAGAACAACTTAGGAGGCCACATACTGTACCTCTATCAAAACCTGGCTACAATGGGTTTCATTACTGACCCATTGTTACTGAACAGAAGCTCAGAATTGCTCCTGTTTCAACTGTTGCATAGTGCGGTGGTTTCCAAGTAATCTTAATCTATGTACCGTGTCTATCCGCTCTGTTGGAACTTACAGTGCCTCTCAAAAGTACTAATACACCTTGAACTTTTGCACATTTTGTCATATTTACAACCCTAAACGTAAAGATTTTATTTTGAATTTTTTTACTGAAAGTTCACACACAAGTAACAGACAACTGTAAAGTGAAAGCAAAATGATACATGATTCTGTTACTTTTTCAAAAAATAGAAAAGTGAAAGGTGGGGCGTGCATAAGTATTCATACAGCATTTTCTGAGTGCATTAAATTGCCTTTATAACATTCCTAATGACTGCAGAAAGTTCACACCTTTCCCTAACCATTAAATAGAGGCCACCTGTGTGTAATCTACTCTCAGTATAATTACAGCTGTTCTGTGAGGGCCTCAGAGCTATGGTCAGAGTGTATTGGTCACTAAACAACATCATGAAGGCCAAGGAGCACACCAGAGAGGTCAGGGATGAAGCTGTGGAGAAGTTTAAAGCAGCGTTAAGTTATACAAAGATTTCCCAAGATTTGAACATCTCACAGAGCACTGTTCAATCCATCATTCGGAAATGGAAGGAGTATAGCACCACTGCCAACTTACCAAGACACGGCCGTCCACCTAAACTAACAGACCGAACAAGGAGAGCACTGGTCAGAAATGTAACCAAGTGCCCCAAGATAACTCTGGAGGAGCTGCGACGTACTGCCGCTGAGCTGGGGGAATCTGTACATGGGACAACTATACGTCGTACTCTACACAAATCTGGCCTTCATGGACGAGTGGCAAGAAGAAAGCCATTATTGAAAGGAAGCCATAAGAAATCCTGTTTGAAGTTTGCTAGAAGTCATATGGAGGACACAGTGCTTTGGTCAGATGAGACAAAAATTGAACTTTTTGACCCAAATGCAAAACGTTATGTATGGAGCAAACCTAACACTGCTCATCGTCCTGAGTGCACCATCCCCAGTGTCAAATATGGTGGGGGGAGCATCATGTTATGGGGCTGCTTTTCCTCAGCAGGAACTGGGAAGATTGTAAGAATAGTTGGGAAGATGGATGGAGCCAAATACAGAGACATTTTGGAGGAAAACTTGCTGGAAACTTGCTAGAATCTACAATGGAATGGTTTAAAAACAAACATATTAATGTGTTAGAATGGCCCAGTCAAAATCCTGACCTAAATCCTACTGAAAATCTGTGGAAAAACCTGAAAACTGCTGTTCACAAACGCTCTCCTTCTAATTTGACATAGCTTGAGTTGTTTTGTAAAGAGGAATGGGCTAAAATGTCAGTCTCTCATACCCCAGAAGACTTGCTGCTGTTATTGCAGCAAAAGAGGGGTTCCACAAAGTATTCATTCATGTATGAATACTTGTGCACGCCCCACTTTTCGGTTTTCTATTTTAAAAAAAATAACAACAGAATCATGTTTCATTTTGCTTTCACTTCACAGTTGTCTGTTACTTGTGTGTGAACTTTCAGTAAAAAATTCAAAATAAAATCTTTACGTTTAGGGTTGTAAACATGACAAAATGTACAAAGGTTCAAGGTGTATTAGTACTTTCGAGAGGCACTGTATTTTAGAAAACAAGCAACTAAAACATCTGTATACTAGTGACGATATGTTATTTTTTTAGCCAAATAATGTTAATGTTATGTAAGTTATGTTCAAAATCCTCCAAAAAACATTGTTATATAAAATTAACAACAAAAATATAATAATAATAATAATAATAATAATAAACATACATTTAGTTCCACCATCCAGGGCTCTTGAGCAGTGGTTCCCAAAGGGGGGTTTGGGAACCACTCGTGGGGTTCCCAGAGGATTTCAAGATGAAATTAAAAAAAAGAAAATGCAACTGTTTTTGGAATTTTTGTTGTGTCTAAAACTGCATAGAAACAGTTTAAATATTAACTTGATTTTAAAATGTTGTTCTGCCCTAAAGTGGCATAAGATGCAATAACTTTATACAATGGGGGTCCCGAGTACATGTACATGTTTGGGGTCCCAGCCAAAAAAGTTTGGGAACTCAATTACATTGAGTATTTGTACATTTTTAAGCTTAATAAATTTTTATATAAATTTTTTGGCAAATTTTACACTTACAAACGTTACAAACCACTTGAAAAATATTCCAGTGAATATTAATAAGGGACTTTTAGGTGTTTATATATTTTTTCAATACTTTGAAAAATGTGTAGTGAAATTCCAGTCACAGGACACATGCTTTTTCATATATATATATATATATAAAAAAGAAAAAATTCATATACATCTAACATACACAATCTGGTGACAAAGAGTTTTCTACAGTTTTTCCAACTGTAGATGAAACCCAACTTGTCTCGTCACTTTCCAGTCCAGCGCTAGGCCATGGCAGCACCCAGTGTTTGGCAGCAGCATCTTACACTTCCGCACCGTGCAAACTGCCCACTCACACACGTTCAATGTGAGTGCTACCACTGCATAATAGCCAGTAGGGACGTAACAATGCGCGGTGCAGAAATCTGACAATATGAACCGTACTAAAGTGACGGTGCAAGTTTTAGTCAACATTTCTTAATATTTAAGCTCCGTGGTGCGTGTCAGACGCATGTACGTCGTGCACCTAAACAGTGTGTGTCATCATCACTTACGATAAACTGGAGGCTGCAGGCAAACTTACATCTTCCAAAAACAAATGAAATGCCTTGCAAACATTCTCCTGCTGAAGGCCACGGTGGTAAAGTATAGATCCAGTGCGCAGACAAATGCATAAGATCCACTCTTGGTCATAATCCGCATCAAAAGCTTTGTTTCCAAAAAAATACAGGCAGAATATCATCCAGGAACAGCCCAAACACAAGCCCCAAATCAAATGCGCTGTTGTTTTAGCTGCCGTGTTGAAAGCAAAACTGAAACTTATTAGCTACTCAATGAGCACATGGTCCACTGCACTGCTTTTTTATTTTTTTTATTTTCTTTAACTTTAGAGCACTGTGTTTTTTTATTTTGTTTTGTATTGTATTGTGAGCCCAGGGGCACATTTTACTGTAAAGCAGCTTTGAAAAATTAGAAAGCATTTTCATTGTATTTCTGAAATTACAAAAACTGCCTAATAATGAACATTTAGGCTATTTTATTTCAAAACTGACTTATTAACCAATTATATTGCACTTGCACCGTGATGCACCGAACCGTGGGTCCTGCCCCGTGAACGGTACCGAACCGTGGGATAGCTGAACCGTTACACCCCTAATAGCCAGTCTAGTCACCAAATGAAAAAATAGGGGTCACCAGTGCGACTAGTGCTTTGTGCCACCTCTTAAGTGCTATATCCGCGGCCCATGTCATAATGCAAAACTCACTCTCTTCCAGTGAGAGAATCCTCTATTAAATGTTAAATCCAGTTTATGTATCCAAGTTATCCGGTCGGTACTGATGAATAATTACCATAGTCCATTAATAATATAACCTGAATGTAATGTAACCTTTAACAAATTAATATTTACAATCTCCTTATCCAAGGAAAGATGAACTAAAACTAAAGATTGGGTTTTATATATTTTTTTATGTCTTTGGCAGAGAGCTCTCGTTGTCCTGGTGAAGGCAGAGTACAGAGCATGGAGAAATGGCTTATTATCCACACTGCTATTGTGAGCAGAGAGATTTCTAAGGTAATTTAGGCACAATAGGATGAGGTGTTGAGACCTGAACGAGCAGAGGACTTCCTGTTCAGAAGGAGAGCGTGAAGGATTGTGTTCGCTAAATTTAGTTTTTCTCAGTAATTCCTGCCTAAAAGCTGTTGTGTGGTTGGATGTTCCATTTTGTCGGAACTACAGCTTCAATCTTGTAAACTGAGTAAGTTTTATGATTAGAATCGACGTCTGCAGATCTTAAAGTTTAACGTAACTGTGCCGGACACATCAGGCTCTAAATTCTACCATTTACTGTGCTTTAAACATAAAATAAATTGTTAATCAAATGTTGTCAGACATGTGTTCGCTAAGTCATGCTTTAGCTAAATCTAAAGCTGAAAAAAACTACACAGAACTTCACCTAAAAGCTTCTAAACCATTTTCTCGTCAGCATTACGTTTAACTTAGATCATGATTATTTCCCGTAAGGCGAAACATAAATGTGTGAAATTCAACACAAAGTTACAATAGATTAGCGACGCGTACTAGGCGACCTCTTGGCAGTTTGTACAAACATTAATCGAGACCAATTTCTGTTTATATCAGACTTTTGCCTCAATAGGCAGGTTATCATGGTAATCAAATCACAATCTGACAATTATTCACCTTAATAAATCCTCTCAAACCACCATCCAATATCAGCGATCTCCCATTGTTTTCAATGAAGCGAGAGCGCTGTATTCACCTCACCTGTGACGTAACATTGTAGAGCCTTGTAGACACAACAACTCAATCCATTGTTATACTGAAGGACAAGGTTGACAGGGGGCTTGTTTCCGGTCGGACTGATTTCAGGGACGGACACAGCTAGACCAACGCGAAAAAAGTTTTCAAGAACATCAAAATATTCGTTAAGAAAATTCAGGCCTGCTGAGAGGGAGCAAAATGCCAAAACCGCCGAAAATAGAGGCGAAGCAACAGGCAGATTCGGCGGTGGAAGATGAATACGTAAGCCTCAGTCGAGTCACGGAGCTCATGGAGCAGCAGAGGGTCATGTTCAGAGAATTAATTCAACAACAGCAGGAAAACTTCAAAGGATTTATAAAACTCATCATGGAATCAACAAACACCCGCATGGATTTACAGACTAAGGACATTCAAGAACTAAAAACAAGCCTGCAGTTCACGCAAGGTGAGGTGGACACGTTGAAAGAACATAATCTGAAACTCACGGAGCGCACAAACACTTTACAAACGGACTTTTACAAAGTATGTGACAATTTACACATCATCACGGACAAACTGGAGTATCTGGAGGGGCAGAGCCGCAGAAATAACCTGGTATTTGAGGGAGTGTTGGAGTCGCCTGGGGAGACCTGGGCCGACGCCGAGGTAAAAGTTAAGGAGATACTGAAGGAGAAGCTACAGCTACAGCACGCGGTGGAGGTGGAGAGGGCTCACCGCGTAGGGAAACCCGGCGGAGGGAGAGACTGGCCGAGACCCATCATCGCCAGACTACTGAGGTGGAAGGATCGCGAGGAAATCTTGCAGCGCGCCAAACGACTTAAAGGAACAAAAATCTTCATTAACGAGGACTACACCGAATCAATAAAAAGAAAACGTAAAGAACTGATGCCGGAGCTGAGAGCTGCACGAGAAAGGGGGGAGATCGCCTTCTTGCGATATGACAAACTCATTATACGTCCACGCAGCAGTACACCACATCCAGTATAAACACCGAGAAAAACGTATGGATTTTGGTATGTAAAAGCACATAATCTCACATGTCTAGTAATACATACAGTTCTATAGGAAGCACCGACTTGGATTTTTCAATAAGGAGAATTGCTGAAGCAAACTCCCAGGATTTTACATTCTCTCAATACGACCTACAGAACACTGAGATCGACATCGACCCTGAAAATAACTTTTTTACTAGAGCTACCAATGACTGTCAATATTACACAGAGGATCTGTACAATAGTAAACTTAAGAACATTAAGGCATTCACTGTAATCCACTTCAATAGTCGAAGCCTCTATGCAAACTTTGACCACATCAAAAGCTTCTTAAAACAGTTTTCCACACCATTCAGTGTCATCCTAATCACAGAAACATGGATCAATAATGATAGAGAATTTGAGTTTTCTATTGATGGTTATGAATTTATAAGTATGAACAGAAGGAACAAGCATGGAGGGGGCGTAGCTATGTTTATAGACTCCAACTATAGTTACAAAGTAATGGAAAATAAGACAATGGTGGTGGATGATACACTTGAATGCATTACTGTTGAAATTACAAGGCAAAAAAAGAAAAATATTATTGTGAGTTCTATCTATAGAACACCTGGCTCTGATATAGATGTTTTTTCTAACTGGATGGAGGAGCACTTTTCAGGATTAAATCATAAAGTCATGTTTGTGGGGGGAGACCTCAACATCGATTTGTTAAACCCATATAAACATAAAAAGACGGACGAATTTATAAATACTTTATTCAGTATAGGTCTGTTTCCTCTAATAACCAAACCTAGTAGAATTACAACCCATAGTGCCACCTTGATTGATAACATTTTCTCAAATGAAATTGAAAGTGATACAGTCAGCGGGTTAATTATAAATGATATTAGTGATCACCTTCCAGTTTTCGTTATGTATAAAAATGGATATGTAAAAGATGAAGAGGAAAACAAGTATTGGTTTAGAAGGGTAAAAACAGAGAAAACTATTGATGCATTTAAAAAGGAGCTTTTAGCTCAAGACTGGAGTATTGTGTACAGAGAGAATGACACGAATATGGCTTATGATGAGTTTACGCAAGTATTTCAAAAGGTATACGACAAAAACTGCCCAATGAAGAAATACTGTAAAAACAGAAAGTATAAAGAAACACCATGGATGTCTAAAGGTTTACTAAATGCTTGCAAGAAAAAAAATAATCTTTACAAAAACTTTATAAATAACCAAACAAAAGAAGCTGAGGATAAATATAAGAAATATAAAAATAAATTGACAGGTATCATTAGAAAATGTAAACAGGATTATTATAATAAGTTGTTGGATAGTAATAAGAATAATATTAAAGGTTTATGGAACATCTTAAATAGTATAATTAGAAATAAACCAAGAACGATTAATTATCCAAAATATTTCAAAGATGAGGATAACACGTTAAATAATATGAATGAAGTCGTCGAAACATTTAATAAATTCTTTGTAGATGTTGGACCGAACCTTGCTGCAAAAATTACAAACGTTGAGAATTATAATTGTGATCTGATAGAAGCAAATCCTATGTCCCTGTTCCTCAAACCTGTGGAGGAAAAGGAGATACTGGACATTGTTAAAGGGTGTAAAAATAAAACTTCGACCGATTACCATGACATGGACATGAAAACTTTAAAAACTGTTATTGAAAGTATCTCTAAGCCGTTAACTTACATCTGTAACTTATCGTTGCAAACTGGAAAATTTCCTGATAGTATGAAAGTAGCAAAAGTGATTCCTCTGTTCAAAGCAGGAGATAAACATCTCTTTACAAACTACAGGCCTGTTTCCCTTTTACCGCAATTCTCTAAAATCTTAGAAAAGGTTTTTAACTCTAGACTCGACAGCTTTATCGAAAAGTGTAATTTACTCTCGGACAATCAGTTTGGTTTTAGGAACAATCACTCAACCTCACACGCGCTCTTTGATATAACTGAAGAAATAACTAATGCTGTAGATAACAAGAAATATGCAATAGGGTTATTTATTGACCTGAGTAAAGCGTTTGATACAATAAACTATGATATATTAATTAATAAACTAGAACTTTATGGGATTAGGGGGGTAGCTCTACAGTGGGTCACCAGTTACTTAAAAAATAGAAAACAATGTGTGAAAATCGGTGATTATCAGTCGAGTTGTCGACAAATTGTCTGTGGTTTACCTCAAGGTTCTATTCTGGGCCCAAAATTGTTTAATATGTATATTAATGCCATTTGTAACACATCTGAAGTACTTAAATTTATCTTGTTTGCTGACGATACAAATATTTTTGCATCAGGAGACGACTTACAGCAGCTGTGTCGGATTGTTAACTTGGAACTCAAAAGTGTCAATAAGTGGTTCAAACAAAATAAACTATCTCTAAACCTGAGTAAAAGCAAAATGATGATATTTGGCAACTGTAATTCCAATGCTCAGGAAGCGATTCAGATAGAGGGTGTTGTTATCGAGCAAGTGCATGAAATCAAATTCCTTGGGGTGATTATTGATGACAGAATTACTTGGAAATCTCACATTAAATATATATCTACGAAAATTTCTAGAAGCATTTCAGTAATTGCAAAAGCAAAGCACATTTTAAACATCAAAGCTCTACATACCTTATACTGTTCTCTGATTTTGCCCTACTTATATTATTGTACTGTGGTTTGGGGTAGTACTTATAAAAACACAGTTAAACCAATAATATTGTTGCAAAAAAGAGCTATCCGAGTAATTCATAAAGTTGGGTTTTTGGACCACACAAACTCATTATTTCTAAAATCAAAGATCATGAAGTTTTGTGACATTGTTGAGTTCCAAACTGTACAAATGTTATTCAAAGCAAGGTATAAATTGTTACCAAACCAAATACAAAGAAGGTTCCAAGAACGTACTGGTCGTTATGAATTACGTGATGAATTAAACTTTAGGATTCAGAAACATAGCACAACTTTGAAAAGTTTTAGCCCAACAGTTAATGGTGTACAATTGTGGAATAAACTGGAGATGGAATTGAAACGATGTCCAAACATCAACCTGTTCAAATATAAATACAAACAAAAGACTTTTGAAATATACAGACAAGAAGAAATGCGTTGCCACTAAGGGGAGCAGTGGGATCAATTATGTGTATTTTTCCTCTATATTCAAGGAAGAGTGTTGCTGCTTGGAACGGTTGTCATTCTATTGCTCAAATTCACAAACGGAGAATTAGGGTTGGCAGGTTATGGATCTGTTGAGAGGGATCCTCCCAACGGGCTCTAAACCTTGTCCTTTAATGCACCACTCAGCATAGGAACATATTCTACAAAATCAGCTGTTAGGGCAGCTGTGTGGGGGTTTGTTGAAGGGGAGTTACTGCCCTCTTCAACTGGCTCACTCTCTGGCTTTTTAATGCACCACACTGTGCAGGGCTTTCATCATACTTCACATATAAATCAATTAAATAAATTATATAATAATGATGATGATAATTAAACCCAAATTAAAATTATACTGAGAATGGTAATGACAACTGGAAAGTATCAAGATCTCAGATTATAATATCTATTAATGTACCTTTATACCATAAAAGTAACTCTGTAATCACGGGTAAAAATATGCAAGCAATATATTAAGTAACAAATTTTTTTGACTTGCTTTGTATTAGACATCGTATATGAAACTAGATTGTTGTTGTAGCTGTGCGTTGTTCCAATTAATTATATAAACAGTTAAAATATTTTTGTTGTTTGTTGTAAGTTGGTCTGTACGAATGTAGCTGCTTGAAATGTTTTGAAATGTTCTTTTTTTATTTATTGCACTTGGGGGTGGGGGCTCATAAGCTTTTTGCTTCAGCCCACTCATTTTGAGCACAATGTGTATTGCTCAAATAAACTAAACTAAACTGCCACGGTGCTGAGAGTAGTGAGGCTTGTGTCAGCATTAAAAGCCAAATCAATGCAAATCATTGAACACTGAACAGATGACTTGGTGTAGCCTCCTTGGAAGTAAAAAGCCGCCAGGAACAAAGTGAATAAGAAAACAGATTACATTGTGAGCTTCTTAATTCTTTGTCAGGATTGCCTCCCACCACAGTGCACGCAAAGCAAGCGATGTGTAACGAGTGGAAAATTGCTTCAAAATGCCTGAATAAACCTGACGCATTTGCCTGATGACCGGATCAAAACATAAACAACAAAGCGTCACAGCGGTCCCATTTCTCTCACCTCCTCAGAGAACACTCGCTATGAGTTCCCTCCACAGTAGAGTCCCCTCAGTGAGGGAAGTGCAAGTGAAGATTTTCCCCTAAGAAATGGGACAAATTGGTGCAGTGAATGTGTTCTTTCCGTCGCAACATCGACGTGTCTGATTTTACCCCAGTCTAGTAGATAGCAGTAATACACAGTTGTTTATACACACAAACTACGATAACAAGACATACGTAGCTCCTGCCTGTTGTGTGTGCCATGTTGATTTATCTACGTTTGCTAAATCAACGGAGAGGAATTATACGAAACAGCGGACGCGTTGGCCGTATGTTTGTGACGGTCGGGATGTTTCAGGTATGTTGTTTAATTTTGGCACTTGGCTCAACTTAGCTGCCACCTACCATTGTGTCTAAAAACAAGACGACCTACACATTCAGACCGTATAGTTTGCATCCAGTTTATTGTTAAACGATTAAACATGATGCATTACTGTTTTTCAATAGATCAATCAATAATCATCTGTGTCACATAAGTAGAACGTAAACAAGCAACAGTCCTCACAGGAGAAAGGGTTCATCTTAAGACCATTTTGTTTACTGAAAGCTTGAATCAGAGTCAGTGGATTGAGAACCTGAATAAGCGCGAAACATCCACATGTACACCGGGGCGCCCACCCGGCCGTGAGTGTCTATTGACGGGCAGACTCTGGCGAAGCACTCAGCATTTTTACAAACGTCGTCAAATAGCGACTTTCAAACTCTAACTTAAAAGTCCATTGCATATACATCTAACTAACACATTCCAACACATTTCAGAATTTTCACAGGCTTATTTGCGTATATATTCTTACATTTGTAATTGTCGCTTCCACCGGGAGGGTTCAAATCTAGTGCTAGGGTTTGAACATCGCCCTAAACTTTGATCCTGCACACATTTTTGAAAGACATCTCAGTGTGAATACTGGTGGGACTATCTCTCTCAGTTGGGCTGGGAACACCTTGGGATCCCTCTGGAAGAGCTGGTGGAAGTGTGCGTTGGGCATCACTAACACCTCCGCAAACCTGCCCCATATAAAGCGAAACAATGGACGGATTGTAATGTGATATTGCTGCAAAAGTGATTAGATTTGCAAGTTTAAAAAAAGCAGGATTCATTTCACTATGTCCAGCAGCATTTGGCGTAATAGGCAGAAATGTGATCTGCTAAATTAAAATTAAAGCAGTGATTGCACGTGTTTGTAGAAGATTAAACCACAGAAAAGACCCATGGATACGGGATATTTCATTGTCTGCAAAGGATAAATTGCAGTTTCAATTCATCCGAGATTAATTGTGCCGGCCCATTTTGTGAGCTGTGTGTTTTCCACTTGTCTCGTCACATTTGTGGCTGGACTGTGCATTTAACCTTGGGCTTTGCGTGGATGCCCAGCAGATAATGGCCACTGTTGGCAGGAGCAGCAAGTTTTCTCAGACTCAGCAGCTGCCACGCGGTGTGGCTGAGTGGCGCCCAGACGAGACCCTTTCACAATGACTTAGTTCACTCCGTGTTTCCAGCGCTGTTGTAAGTCCTTTTAACCTGCAAGTTTAGCATGAAAGGCAACAATGAGTCCATTGGAAGTGACAGTTTTCTTGTGCGCTGTGGCCTGAAGAAAGGGCAGGGTCATCTGTCATTATTGTGCACTTTTCGTCTTGTTTATAAAGGCTGGTGACTATATCAAAATGAGATTGCTTGTTTAGTTGTGCAATAATATATTATATATTATATTTGTAGATCTAAAATCTATCACATTAATAGACAACATATATATCAGTTAATTATTGTGTAGAAGAGGACTTGAAGATTGAAATATTGAAAGAAATGATATGACCAATGCCAAGAGAGGTTGAGTTTTAAGTCATTTCATTGTTTACAGTTCTCAGCCTGAAGATTAAATTAATAAACGGTTTGAAAAGCCATTTATTTACTGAAAATATTCAATTCAAGCCTAATCTTTCTTTCATTTATAACTCTTTTGGCAAAAGTGTGGTTCCAGTGTTTCCAGCTCATCTCACTCAGGTCGAGATTTGGGACTTGGGCGCATGAACACACACAGGCACAAACTTTGTTAGTCAAGTGCTTGAGGCTCACTTTGGGGCTTTGGAGGAAAATAATAAAAAGACATTTTCAGTGATTAATTCGCCTTCCCTTCAGCCTGTGAAAAAACGACGGCTACACTCAATCATGTCCTGAATCTATTAGAAATTATTGATTTAGGAGGAAGCCGTGAGAGAAAGAGTAAGACACTGCGGAGGAGAGTGGAGATGGAATGAAACGGTGAGGACAGAGATGTATAAAGGAGGGAATGGGCACTAAAAGGCTGAAGCAGTCGGGACAAATAAAGGTTTCTGGGCTGCGTAAATGCTTTTAAATGTAGCACACGAGGAAAGTCTGGCTGTAGCTGAAGGTGCTCCTGTCCCGTATGAGACTGTTTATGTTTGAGGGGCTGTGGCGGTGACTGATGCGCGCAGACAAGAGCGGAGTGTCCGGTGTCCAAATCCATTCGGAGAGCCACGACAAGAACGCCCTGAATCCAAAGCAAAGCAGTGAATCAGCCAAAGACATCGTGACACAGAGATACTTGAACCATGCCTAGAATACAAAACTCGTAAAATAGTGCAGGCAGATGTGTAGTAAGCTTTTACACTAAAAGAAAAACATCACACAAGCAGGTTATAATGTACCCTCACAAAATACGACCTGGAATAGCATTTTTGCTTCATCCACGCAGTTTGAGAAATCGTGTCTAGTTTGTTTCTTCTTTCGCAGAAGTGCACTGATCTGAACTCCCTGGGTTTTGTTGCATAATAAATTGAACCGGGAAGTGTCTGCATTTTTAAAGTCCATGAACCCTTATCGAAACCCATTCTGAGACTCAAACTGCACGGCATCATTGATTTGTTAGCATTTTAGCTAAACTGTATCCTGTTTTTGTCATGTGGAATGCCTCCTGCAGCCAGCAGAGGCGCTCTAAGCAACATGCAAGATCCCTAAAAGAGACGACTTTACCGAGCACACGCGTACATTTATATGATTATTATTTTTTCTTTATTATATATATCATATTTGAAAATATGATTAAAAGTGTATTTAAAAGCCACTATTATGTCCACTTAAAATGGTAACAAAAGGATTGGAGTAAAAAAAGCTTTTGCTAACGTTGTATGCTCAAATCATAGTTTCCGTAACAAAAACAATACAATGTAAAAGAACAAAATAGTTTGTATCAGATCATTTGTATTAACATTTAAAACTCCTTCACTTGTTCATTGATATTTAGCTCAGCAGCAAACACACACTGTCAATTGATTTGTCTGAAGTTTTATCTCAGCTTGGCGGGTTATTTGTACTTTTTTTCTTTATTCATCAAGCAAAAAGGTGCCGCTTTAATTTAACTGCACTTTGTTTTTAAAGCTAAATATAAAGAAGTTCCTGGTGCTTTAGTTGTGACATGTCGAGTATGAGGATGTCTTATAGTGCAATCTATTGTACATTTTAGCGTTTCTTATTAACCAAGAGAAAGGGCTCAGGCATTATCTGTGCATCGCTTAATACATTGTTGTCACCTCTTCTAATTAACCCCAGTTTGTGAATTAGCACTTTATTTAATGACCAGCTTCCTTGGCTCCTGTCCAACAGACCAGATGTTTATCACTCTAACCCCGACATCATTTGGAGAATATAGATGAAGTGCTCTGGCATTCAGGCTGCATTTGCCTAAGCATTGTGTTAAAAACGTGTATGTATAATATGTAAATGTTCTGCACCATGAAATAGAACACACAAGTCTTTTGTCATAAAAGTCTTTTGCTGTAAATCTGTATTTCCCGTGGCCCCGTGGTCTGCGCTGGGTGACTCACCATAGGCACATCCAGATGGTGTTTGTGCTTTCGACCCGTGCATCTGTGTGCCGGCATTGATGGAGCAGGTGTGTCTGTATGTACTCTGCAAACCCTACAATAATAATCAATTAACTTCCATGCTCACACAGACGAAAGCCATGTTAGAGGCAAAATAGTAATCTCATCTTCTCGTGCTACCCAATTCGCCCGCCCCTCCTCCATGTGATAACAGCCCCTTCTCGGTGTAAATACCAGTCGGTGATTAATGTGGGGATGTAAGTCCAGTCGTGCTCCTGTCAGCACATCGATCATAGAGCCCACGATGACTAGTACTACGACAAGATGAATGAACGCGCCCACCAGGTCCACTGCCCTGTTACTATGTCTCAACCAACCAGCCACATTTTTGGTATTGGTTACACCTCCCAACGTGACCTAACATGACCTTTGATCACTCCACAAGAATAACATTGTTCAAGGATTTTCACATCGCTAAGGGGTGTGTTCCCAAATCTGTTGCAATTATTTATTGAACTGGACAGGCCAGATGGCTATGGAAGAATTTGCCTTTCAACTGTCAACCTGGCGTATTATTGAAGGAGGAGTATAATATGACATCGACTTTTTAGAGCTGTTATATTATTGTTCTCTCATCAAATGCGTTCTTCGAGTTGTGTTTTCAAACATTCATGGATGTTTAAGTAATCTTAGAATCTCCATCGGCTCTTTGTAACCAGGAAATGCTCTCCCTATAGCGTGAACGCAACCTGGTCCATTGCGTTCATGTTATCACAGCCAGTTTTGTTATATTGCCATTGAAAGATAACTTGTTTATGAAACAAATGTAGGCCCTACTTTTGTTATTCGCATTTTCTGTAATAAAAAAGTTGTTGATTTTTGCAAGGCAGAATTTGATAAAGCATGTTTACTTCAAATGTTGGAAGGTTTTTAGTTGTTGTTGTTTTGTTACTGTTTTTGCATAGTTTTCTCATTTTACAAAGCGTAAAATGGGATAGAGGCATTTACCTTATAACCTGAAAAGACTCACAGAAACAGAGTGGCTTTAGGAAGTTTTATCGGACATGAATCGTAACTGGGGCTCAGACCCCGGCAGAAGATTGCATTAACGATGTGAAATACATGGCAATGATGAGTGTACGAATCTTCCCCCAGAGTCTGACACTGATGGTGGTAGAGGGCGGCCAGTTGGCAAAGACGAGCAGAGCCGAGGAGAGGCCAGGCTGAGGAGGGTCGCAGCACAGCTGGGAGATGGCCGATGGATGAGGAAGCTTAAGAGGAAGGGGATCCTGGGCGATGGATAGCTGAAGCAGGAATGACCACTGCGGTGATTGGCTGTTGTGAAGGTGCGGCTCGAGATGAGACTGTGATTGTATGATTGGTGAAGGCTTCCAGTAATGAAGCGATGAATGAGTGCTGTAGGTGAACTTACATGTTGAATTTGCGCTTAAGCTTCGTTTGGCGTTTTTTAGCGTATTCCTTTCTAAGCAACCTTGAGATTTGCCGTATTCATATCCATAGTACTCATGATTGTTTTTCCTGTACACCCTTACAAACTTTACATACAACTAACCAGTCACAGTCATCTTGGCACAACACAGTCTCACTCCGAAAGCGTCATAAATTGACGAACGGTCACTCGCCTTATGCAGAATATAGAACGCAAAAGGTACCCGTTTGTGTCTCCATTGACGCAATGGGTTTGTAATGTATTTCAATGAGAGTCCAGGTGCGGCTCATTTGACGATATCGGACAACTCTTAGTATAGAACAAATTCTGCCCGGTTTAGCCAACTATAAAACAAACAAAAATCCAAAAGCGCATTCAGCGCAAACACAAGCGCAGAACTACAGTATTCACGTCTATTTGCCTGAATCTGAGGCCAAACTGTTGTTCATCAAAGCCAAAAAATTATGGCTCCAGGACAAACCAAGTTGGACCCAACCCAATAAACAAAAACTTCTTCAGGAACTTTTACAATATGGCATTGCATTACAGCAGTACGTAGTTTAAAGCCTTTTCCCTCCCTTCTGCTGTCTTCGTGGGACGAGTACTCCAGTATATTGCCGGGTCGTTGCCGGGCTTGTACCCGGCCAAGGTGCGTTCTCTTCGGGCTAGCTTTGAGCTGCGGCCCGCTGGAGTCCCATGGAGGATCGTAACGCTGATTCACACTTCCTCCGCAAAAGTCCTTTGGGTGAAAGTGATGCCAAGCATCCACGATGATATAAATGTCCTTATGTTTGCCTCGATCAGCCATTTAAGGTTTAAAGATAAGCATTTATTGATCATATGTTTGACTAGGCGCCAATATACAAGGCCTTGATCAGCTGTTCTGATTGACACCCGTGTTACCAGTGACACACGTTCAAAACTGTGACGTCACTAAGAAGGCGGTCAATCTATATTATTTATTGTAAAATATTAGTATTAGCCTTATTTACGTCATTAAGCAGAAGAATCTGAAAGCACATTTAAGGTTTGGATTGGAGGCCTTTTTTATTTTATTTTAATTATTTTTTCAGCAATTAAAGACGGTTTACTTCGCACATCTCTTGTATGAAACAGGTGCGTAAGAGAATGCATAGAAGCCAAACGTAGAACAGAAAAAAAACTCTCGCACACTGTATACTTGCAACACCAGTGTTCCTTTATTTGTTCCACCAGTGGCCTTCATCAGGCAAAATGTTTTTTATGAATGAGAAGCCATCCTTAAATAGATCTTATGATATATTTATCGGAGCCAGTCGTCGCCTTCCTTCCTCATCCTTCCATCGAATGTCAGTGATAAACAATACACAGTAACTTCATTTCTTCCATTTCAACCATTTAAAAAGGTGCCACATAAAATAGTCACTTTTTCTTTTTAACAAACTTATGCAGCAAAAAGGGGGTCACAGTGGAAAGGTGAGGTCCCGTTTTTGGAGGCAGAAAGTCGTTTAAAACTGAATTAGAGCTTCGTTTATTCTCTTTCCTCCATCAAAAGTCCGTTAGGTCAGATGCAGAGACTGTCCCGGGAAGTTTCGGTCACTGTTGGGCTTCCGTAGCCTGTTTTGCGGCGGCGTCTGGTTGCTGGGTGATGGAGGAGGGCGTGGCTAGAGTGGAGAACCAGGAAGACATGGCCGACTTGGCGCTGGTCAAAGCTCCTTCTAAAGACTGACCTGGGAAAGGAAGAAACCAAAATGTGATCAATGATAGACCACACAGCTGATAATAATGTGTCTTATGCAGAGCTTTTCCATTATACTTTATTACGGCAAATCTTAGTGGACCTTCTGGCGGACTATTTGCACATTTAGCCCACAGGGGTCGAAATCAGGTCCATGTGAACATTCTGGTATTAGAAAATTAAGCAGATTGTCCAGTAGAAGTGAAAACCGGCCCTCAAAGCTAGGGTTAGCATATGAAGCGTGACGCTAACATTAGTCATGGCATTTATTTAATTTCTGTGGTTTCTCCATCATTAACATATTATAAAGTTATGTTTATTTTATACAGCAGCAGTTCAAATGTAATGCTTTTATTGCACATTTAGGCTTTATTTCTATTGCTATTGTAGGGCTTAGCTTTCAAATAAGGCGTTACACTGGCCAATAGGCTCCAGTCCACAAGCTTTAAGATTTGGGTAAAGCTGGAGAAATTCACTCGTTTAAAGTGGGGGGTATGAGGTTAAGGCCTTACCTTTTGCACTGTTCATTAATGAAAAACATCTCTTTCAATTTAAATATCGCTTTTTCTTATGTTAATTTCTCTACAATAAGGTTAAATATCATCCAAAATATTTCGGAGGGGTGTAATAGATTCTATAACTGATACAAAGGAATAGCTATGACCACTAGAGGGAGGCAGTGAGTAGCCTTAGAGCTTATAAAATTTTACTAGACACTTCCTGTGAGAGCCGCAGTTTAACGTCAGCCACACTGGCCCTGGAACGGGTGTCTGCAACGAGAGAAAACGCCAACATTACATTTGAACAAACGCAAATGTCGGCCGTTGTGAAAAAAAATTACATTTAGAGATATCAATAAATCCTTTGCTGTATATTTCTGACATAAACATGAGGAAATGTGAGAGTAAATACTTCGCTGACAGAAAAGACAAAGGGACAGAGGGATATTGCACATCCAATGGAGATCATTTTTTGCACTCAAACTTGGCTAAATACTGTTTAAGTGGCGCTAGCCCGCAGTAAGCTTTGCCCGTTAGCATGTTAGCTTCTTCTTTGTGATTCCATTAGTGTGTATTGGTACCCCCAGAAGGACTACGGAAAAGGATGTATTAAGGTAAACAAGTTACTTAAAAACGTTCATTTCACAGTTAAAGCCACACAGCGTAACGGTGTTCACGGCAGTGTTAATTTCGTCGACAAAAAAATGTAGTCTTAATTTTAGTCAAAGTGATTTTTTTGACGACTAAAATTGGACTAAAACTAAATTAAAAGTTTTTCATGCGACTAAAACTATGACTAAAATGTCCAGATATTTTAGTCGACTAAAATAAGACTAAATAAAAATGGAAAGGAGAGACTAAAATCATCCAAACTTCTATTGACAGTCTGAAAGAGCCTCATATCATGTAAATTCACTGCCAAAGGAACAGCTCTGAGCTTTGTTCATGAGGGAGCAGATCCATGAAGCAGAGGACCTTGATTAAATATGATTATAATGAATATTATAAATACAAAGTCGACTAAATGTGTCTTAAATTTAGTCGACTAAATTGACTTGCAATTTTAGTCGACTAAATCTCGACTAAAATTGAAGATATTTTTTTGACTAAAACTCGACTAAAATTGAATTACATTTTCGTCAAAAGACTAAGACTAAAACTAAATTAAAATATGTTGTCAAAATTAACACTGGTTCACGGTTTGTGAAAAATGCCAATATAGACAAATGCAGGTTTATAAACGTGTATACACTATTTTACTTAAGGGGCTGGACCGTTCAGGCTCTCAAACCCGATGGACAATGGATTACCATGGCAACGGCCCTAGAGACCCGTGGAACGTCTTACGCTGTTTAAATGTGATTCTGTGATGACGTCACATTCTATCCTTAAAGTGATCCATTCTCTTCCATGACATCACCTTGTATGTGAGCACAATCTTACCCTCACTTATACAGACACTTTCGCTCGACAAGCCACGTTTCAAAGCATCTCGTCAAGTTTTGAAGCATTTTGCCGAATTTTCAGTCTTTTTCAAAGACACAAACATGAAGCTCTTTGGAAAGAAGCGTTTGGCAGACGCCACGCTCATCCAGGAGTTACGCCTTGCACTCTGTTCGGCCGAACAGCAGCTGCAAAGCGAGCGTCTACACACAGCCTCGTTAGCCCGGGATCTCTGCGCAGAAAAACTGCACTCACAGAGTCTCCAAGACACGCTGGACATCAAGAATGAGACTCTGACGGCGATCAGAGCAGATGTTCAAGCTCTACAGGGCCAAAACGAGGAGACCAACAGGCTTCGAGCCTCCGTGTCAGAGCGAGATGCCACAATTCTCCTCCTTAAACAGGAACACGAGAACCAAAAAGACATAACAAAGATGGTTATCGTTGCCCTTAAGACAAACTACGGTCAGCTCAAAGTAGCAAACGCGAGTCTTCATCAGAAGATTAAAGACGTTGAAGGCCAGGTCGGACAAAAAAACCTTTTGCTCCATCGGCAGAACGAGGAGCTGGAGGAGATCATGCGAGACAGACTCCACGCTCTCCAAGAGTCTAGTTGTATGTTTGACAGGTTTCAAAAAGAGCAATTAGCAATGAAGGCGGACCGTGACGAGGCAATGGAAGAAAGCGACAAGTTTAGGGAAGAAGCAAGTGTTCTCCGTGGACAGGTTGAGGAACTGCACGAGACTATGAACTCTTCTGCAGCTGATCGAGAACAACTATGCTTAAATCTTCAGGACAAAGTCAAAACAATCGGGCACTTTGAAGAAATAAACAAGTCCCTTCAGTCCGAGAAACACTTCCTCACAGAAGAGCTCAAAACATCGAAAGCACAAACATCGAAAGCACTTAAGAGACTCCAAGAAGAGACATTAGAAATCAAGGCGGACCGTGACAGCGCTATAGAAGAGGCCGACAAGTTGAGGAAAGAGGTAAACGTTCTCCAGGGACAAGTCAAGGAGCTGTATGAGAACCTGGAACACAGTGTCGAAGTAGTTGTGAGTTTGAAGTTGGACAACCAGGCCATTCGGAAAGCTAGAGACTACCATTTAGAGACACTCATAAAGTATGAGAAGGCAGAGAAAGCCGCCGCACTGCAGGAGACGAACCAACAACAACCGGATCAGCTGAAAACCAAAGAGCCAGAGTGGAGCATAGCATCGCAGGACATACGGACCAAAAACAACACCTGGAAAGACCACAGGAACCAGAGAGAGATGCCCAATGTTCAAGGGCAGACGCGGAGTAATGGCTTTAACAGGAGACGCCAGGAGAAGGAGCAGGGTCAGAGGAGAAACGGTCGCTGGGTCTGAGGAGGACAGATCTCACACACTGTCGTTGTGTCCTTGGGCAAGACACTTCACCCTCCTTGCCTCCAGTGTTGATGCTGGTGTATGAATGAGTGGGTGAGTGGTTCCTTGATGTAAATCCTTTTGAGTGCCTCGGGCAAGTACAAAAGGTGCTACATATATGTGACCATTTGCCATTTCCCCTTCTTTCTCTTCTCCCATTATTTATTTTTCTGGGGTGACAGCGGCGCTTGGGCGGAATGTCCTGTAGGCGCACGCTGTCGTTGTGTCCTTGGGCAAGACACTTCACCCGCCTTGCCTCCAGTGTTCATGCTGGTGTATGAATGAGTGTGAATGGGTGAGTGGTTCCTTGATGTAAAGCCCTTTGAGTGCCTCGGCAAGTACAAACGGCGCTACATATATGGGACCATTTACCATTTCTCTCCTACATCCTCTCCCTCTCTCTGTCCTCTCCTCTCTCCCTCAGTCCTCCCTCTTCTCTCCTGAAAACCATCTTGTGTTACATCCACAGACCTCCTCTCTCTCGCCTGTAGTCTCCTTGTCCTCGAGCAGAACCTGTGTGTCCTCATCGCTGAACATCTCGCTCCTCAGATGTGGCTCTAACGCCTGACTTCTCCTCTCATCGCAGATTCATCTATTTGTCTCCCTGTGTTTCAGATGGCCGGTCATTGTATCGCAGTCCTCGGCCATGTCCTCGGAGGAACCGAACTGAAGCAACAACTGGACGTTCTTCCACCACGGCCTACAGAGGGACTCCCATCAGCCCCCAAAACGCTCCCCCCCTCCCTCCTATTTACCTCAATACAAAGAATACAAACAAATATAAGTCTAAGTGTGCTTTCTGATCATTATAATATCATTTTTCTCAACTGAGGGCTTTACTTTTGCCTGAATGAATTACTTTGCATAAAACACGGTAATATTAAGGTCTAAATCCTAGTAGAGACGGATTAGTGAGTAGTTTCATATTACCAAGAAACAATAATAATTACCAATATATCAACAACATGAAGCCATACATTTAAACCTGGCTCTGTCCTTTATTTAGATTTGGTCGTTGAAAATGTTTATGAAAACATAAAGTGAAATATGTCTCTTCATTGTCTTCTATAAATGTCATATTAAGTGAGAGCTAATACAGTATATTTAAACAAATTCAACTCATAACTGGGGGTGCATTAGCGTTAGCACACAGAGCAGATACTTTTCTTCGACATGTTCTGCATGTGAGAGTTTCATCTCTTAGATTTCTTTTGCAGTCAATCCACAAAGATCCCGCACCTCAGACTTTACTTTCTGAGGTGTGGAGGGTAAAGTGTGGAGTTATTCAGATCCACCTCGTTCACTCACCAGGACAGCGGCGTTTCTCATCGACTCCTCATTCTGCCAAAGCTTGCACTGATTGGGGAGTCGGGCCCCCTTGTGGTGTAACACTATCATTGACTGAGATACTTTTCCCTATTGCCATGAGGCAAGGAAGGCAGCAACTTGGGGCCCTGTATCTATAAGCTTGCATCTTACCAATGGGCGAGGAACGCGCTTCTCTATAGTGCTTATGGCGGGGAGCTGACATTGCTGTAATATTACCCCCTAGTGGCCAAGGGCAACTCCAAGAGACACTTGGGAGCATTGATTCTAATGGGAGTTCAAATGTCCCGAGAACAGCTTAAAAGCCTGGCTCCAAAGAGTTTTTCTTTTTCTAAAAAATCACTATGACCCATGTGACAACGCTGGGGTTGGTGAAATATGTTTAACCACATCAGCCTGAACATTTTAAGCATTTTCAGTTTGTAGGACGAGACAGAGCGGCCATTAAGTTTCACACATGACTCAGAAACCAGTGGGGGGACACGCCCCTTTTCACCCGATTTCAGTTCGTGGTAGTGGCAGGCCGTGGTATTGCAGCCTGCGGCTCAAAACGCCCTTTTTGTCATTGACACTCATGTAAAAGGAGCGGCCTGTAAAATGGTCCACAGGGCATCTGGAGTTTCAGACTAAGGCTAATATATTTCTTAAAAATTACTATTTTTAGGACATAGACCTTTTTTTTTCTTAAAAAAATTGTAAAGCATCCAAAATAATTGTTTTTAAAGTTTTCCTTGTAGGTCAGTATGTTTGTGTTTGGGTGTGTGGCCCTCTTTATCATAACCATAGACTGTAAAATTAAATAAAAACACCTTCCTCTGTTTGATTAAATGTTTGCAAATCTCAAGAAATGAAATATTTTTTTGCATTATAATTGTATAAATATATATATATGTTTAATCTTAATTATTTTGACAAATATCACTTTGGACCTCAGTGAGTGAATAAACAGCCGTGGTGAAGTTGTTCTGATCAGAAACATCACAATCTAAAACAACATTTATCCAGAGAATTAGGTTGTTATACTGTTAACATATACTTTTCAATGTCTTGAATTATTTCTACTTAACCAACACGAGAAATTGAATACTATTGGACTATTAAGTCAAATTCTTATCTGAAACCTTTACCTACATTAAAAAATATATATATATTACAGAAATAAAAAATAAAAAAAGCGTAAGCAAAACATAAAAAGAATTATAGCTTTAATAATAATAATACCACTGGCTTAGGACAAAAGCTTTAACCGAATATGAGCAAAACTTTGTAATGACAAACGATGAGCTCAATGATTAGAGTAATGAAAATAGGTCCACATTACATGACACCAGTGAGTTAAACCTTCAGTGAAACAGAATCCATATTAGATTACTGCAAATCAAAGGAGTAAATATTGTCTTTATCACAAGCCAAAGTGGACATATTTTACAATATGTTACCATGGACTGTATACATGTGATCCCAGTTTCCCTTGGGTGCCCCGCCATAGACCACCTGTTAATTCACCCTGTCTTCTGCTCTCCACTCTCCAATCTCCAATCATCAGGATCATGGACGAGAAGGGCAGCAAACTATGTATTTCCCCCTAAATATTACGCAACCGTAACCGGAATTGCAGCTAAAATCAATATCTGTGTCTGCTACAGTGAGGCCCCACAGACAGAACTTGTATTACCGGTTCTGCTAAATCCAGGGATGTCCCAGAGGTCAGCTGCAGGAAGCTGGATGAGCCGCACAATCCTACCTGCCACGCCTGACCTCCACTCCGCCGAGTAATTGGTGTCTGAAATCCTCGCCTCTTGAATAACCGAACACAGTAGAGTAAAAAACAATAACAAAACCTCCACGCTCATCACATGTCAATCAATCAATTAGTCAAACCTTTACATTGAGCGCTTTACAGTAACACAAAGCAGGCTAAAGTTGTATTTGTCAAGAACAGGGGATGCAGGATTTAGGAAAACATGCAATATTCGAGTGTCTTGAATAATGCAGTAACAATGTTCGTACAATATTTAATTAAACCATTTAAATAACCTATGTTTCATTAATGTTATTATTATTTGGCTAATTGTGTCAAAACAGTCCTTAAAAAATACTACGTCAGGACAAAACAAGTGTGACATGGTGCGCAGTGAGTATTTTATATGATTGACATTGAGTTTATGAGCACCTTATGTCCTGTCTCTGGTATAGCCCATTCAAAATGCCTCTAAAAGTGCATTATGGAACTTTAAATGTGAAAAAAAAAACGTGATATTTGTGTGTAGTTTACCTTTTTGTGGCCCAATCCTCATAAAGGCCACTGTGGTGGAAACTAAAGGCGCCATGCTGACCACTCATACAGCCAATCGATCACTACAAGGTCAAATGTGCACGCATTAAAAATAACATAATGCATCTTTAACACAACATATAGATTAATAATAATAATTACTAATTTACAGTAATAGTAATATTCCTTGGCTTCAGATGGTTAGACTAACCATGCCTTACACTTGTAATGAATGCGCTTTACAAGGTGTCATTTTGTTTAGCCCGTGCTGTGGCTGTCCATAAACACTATGTGGCAGTACCTCGCGTGGCCAGTGTTCCCTGGCGGACTTCCTATCAAAGCATCATCATAAATGGCATAAATTGAGTAATTCAAAATAGGTAAGGCCTCACAATGGCATTATTTCAAAATGCTCTTTAGCATTTAAAAAAAGTTACTAAAACACCAACCGTAGTTGTACAAAAATAATAGAATAAATCCAATCCTTTATCTTTTAATTTAGCAATATATAAGTATCGTTACAGGCTTAATGATAGGTTTCAGCAATAGATTCTGCACATTTTCCGGTACGGCTTCATATTGACAACAATCAACAAAACAAACATCTTGATTTATCAAATTTTACTGCTATTGTGAATAAAATAAAAAAAAACACACCATAGAGGAACTATGGTGTGTTTTTTTTTTTTTTATTCATAGTGGCACAATTTTACCGACAGAGAAGTCACAAACCTTTATGGCGGTATTTGTTTAATAAGGCCAGTAAATACTGAGATATTGACCTCTGTATTTTCTACCAGAAAAGTCTTACCTAAGTCTTACCAAAGGGTTACCTCAATGCTAAACTTTCAGTCTCGAAATGATATCACGTTAGAGCAGCCTATTGCCACTTGTGAAATCGCCGCAAAACTTAATTGTTAGTTTTTTTTATATTCCTTTTTTATTTCTTCTTGAACAAAGCACACCATGACCTCTTTATCTTATTTCATCAATATTGCGTGGTCACGCTCCAGAAAGGTGCTCCAGGCCCTTCTCCGTCCACCTATTCTTCACGCTTGAGCGGACAGACACACCGTGATGGAGCACAGAGAGAAAGCCATTTGCCATTGACACATCGCAGCCTGCAGTATGCATGACCAACCTTGCCATTATCTCTATGCAGAAATAATTTGAGTGTCAGATGTTCGGCTGGGGACTGGGGATTTTTCATTTTATCACAGACCTCAGAGTTCAAACAGGCCTGACAGTGGAGTTAAATTTAGTGCCATATGAAAATTACATTGGTGATGGGGAGACGTAAGTAGGAAAATGAGGTGCGTGACTTATGGTTGTGCACATCGGCTTCTTAAAGTGTGATGTTTTATACTGTTTTAAGATGGTTACAGCACATCCTATTATCTCTGCTAATGACCTCATAACTCACAGTGAGCTTGCTGTATCTACTTCCAGAACAATAGGGCCATGCTGCAGTGCTCATCACATGAGGGAAAGCAGGCAATTGTATCTCCGTCAATCATAGCAAGACGTATAAGGACTATTGAATTAGGAAAGTTCTTTATAAAATAACTGTGTCTACGTGCAAGTTTCATTGACGTACTTGAGTTAAATGGACATTTCATGGACATAAAAGAGTCTTTCGAATTCTGAATCACAAATTATATGTAATCTCACGTACACGTGTGCTCTCTTTTCGCTGTTTTGTAGATAGTTCTTTTAAATTAGTTGAGCAGCCTATTGCATGATTTGAGTGGGCAGCACGTGGGCGGCACGGTAGCACAGCGGTTAGTGCTCTCGCTTCACAGCTAGAAGGTCCCGGGTTCAATTCCCACCTGGACGGGGCCTTTCTGTGTGAAGTTTGCATGTTCTCCCCGTGTCCGCGTAGGTTTCCTCCGGGTACTCCGGTTTCCCCTACCACCAAAAACATGTACAATAGGCCAGGATGAATGATGTGTGTTTAAATGTATGGTGTTGGTCAGAGGGACCGTTGGCGCAGACGTGTGTAGTCACGACAGCGCTTCTGTCAGTCTCCCCCAGGGGAAACTGAAGCTACTAACGTAGTTTACCACCACCGAGTATGGAGTGAATGTAAAGCGCTTTGTGGCTTTGTCTGTGAAAGGCGCTATATAAATAAAGGTTCTTCTTCTTGAATATAAAAGAACATATTGTACTGTAACCTTAACACCCGACATGGAGATTGTATAAAATACTAAATTATACTTTCCGATAACAAAGTTGTGTAAGATTGTGTCCTATTCATGCCCGAATAGGTGTCAAACTTCTTAGACTGCAATATGTGTTTATTCTCATCGAGGCTTACACCAAAGCAGACCGGATAGCTTTACTCCTGCTCACCCGCTGCTTTTGTGATTGACAGATGCATTAAACCCTCAACAATCAAACAACAGGCCTCATCAGATGTTCACTCAGCGTGATGGGAGCAAAAGGCTGCACTATGATTACATTGACTGACACCGCTGCACAAGTTAGCTGCCGCTTGGGGTATTTCCTGTTTACAATCCCCAAAGCCACAGTGGTGTAACATGAACAGAGCAACCTCAGTCAGCCAAAACAATGGCCCGAGAGCCTCTTAGGTCATCAATATTTAAACGTGTAGTCTTGCGAACAAAGGAGTCTCGTCCTGGTTTATCCTTCCCAGGAGAACCGGTTTCGATCCGAGGCGCTAATTGCATTACATAGCCATGCAGAAGTGTCATGTATACTTTACTCCTTTGATGGTAAAGGGAAAGGGACACAGGCTCTGACAGGCTTTGCTACTGAGAGGTACTTGGCTCTCTTTGACTCCCCTGTGACTGTATCCTGATGTTGGTGCTGCAGCGGGTAAATAATGCATGAGTTCACATCTGAAGCTGATGCATTGTTAAATAGCAAGCGCTAACAATCTAGTTATACTGTACACATAAAATTTGTCTTGAATCTTTTATGATGGAGTACTTCTGTAAACTAATAGTTTCCTGTTAATTTAAAGTGTAACATTATGAATTACATGGTGTTGCTAGCGTTGTAAATCTTAAAAGGGGATGTAGCCTGTAGAGAAATGTCATGTAAACAAATAACAGTATAATTCCTTCTTATTTTAGTGTCTAGTGTCACATCAGATCAGGATGTGACTAAAACCTGTCTTTGCTTTGGCTATAGACTATAGGGCCATTACATCCCTTTCATGGAAAGCTTGAACACCTTTAACACGGTCCATATCTAAGTTACAGTAACATTTAAAATTGTACTATTCACTCCAGAGGCACACTGCTGATGGGTCTAAAGTCCTGTGTTGCTGGACACATGGAACTGATGGTCTCCTCGTGCAGTTAGCGAGTGGGTTGTGCTGAACAACCTCAGCAACTCTCCTTGACATTTGAATGCATTATATTTGAATGTTGCACATTAGCGGCAAAAGCTCGGCTTTAATTGTGCACTTAAACCTGGCCTTTGTCTTTGAGAATCAGGAAGAAAATGCCACAGACCCCTTGCTGGTTGTCACATTGCTCAGAGGAGAAAGTGTGGGCAGATCAACACTCTGCACTCACTGCTCTGTCAGAATAAAAGAAATTCATGTCATATGTGTTCCTTCTTTTAGAAGTAAATCTAATGGAGAATATTTGCAAAGTTCAAATCATTCTAGTTTTGAGTTGAGCAGTTTGCAAAAAGAGAAAAGGAAAAGATTTTGATAGATGGCAGCAGCTCTGATAAACGGAGAGGAATCGTTGTAACAAATTCTGACCACAAAGAAAAACCTCATTCCCTCTTGTCTGGCACATTATTGCTAATACCGACATCTGTGGCAGAGTGTGGAGCTGTGTGCGATGAACATACTCTTGGCCGATGAGGCCACAGAGAGACATCAGAAGCAGCTCATTGAGTCAGGATTAGGCTGAGATCTGTGCTGCTCACAAACATGCTTTATGAGCCCTCCACAGCCGTGACACACGTTAAGTATTTAATTAAAACTAATGCACACAGCTCTCAGATGAACAGGCACTCTGAGAAATGAGTCCATTACTGCTTTAGGAAATTGAGCTGGCTTTTCTGTCATGTTTGTTGCGCACTTTAAAGTTACCCATAATGCACCAAACTCATTAAAGCTAACCGTGTTTGCTTCAAACAGTGAAGTATCCAAATATATAATTTAACCACATTCACGGCATGTTTGTTGATAATACTGTCATGCTTAAAGGTTCGCTCCTGGCACAATAAAGGCACAATGTCACTTATATCAGAGGTGCATAAAAAAGAAATATAACAAATCAAATTAGTCCCCTCAAAAAACTTCACACACATTTCACTTTTCAATAACTTTTGTTGTTTTATCTTTCTGTGAAGCACTTTGGTCTTCCTTGGTGTTGTTTGAAAGTGCTATATAAATAAACTTTGATTGATTTTCATAATAAATGTAATTCGGAAAACTACTTTTATTGTCATAGCCCTTCTACCTAATTTTCAGCTTCTAAATAATTGTTAAATCAGTTCTGAGTAAGAAATACACCGGGAAATGTTGTTAGCAGTTAGTAAAATGTGAATAGACCTCTTGTATAATGTAACTAGCCTTCAGGAACAATATTAAACGTGGCTTAACTTCTGTTCTAACTGTACGTGAGGGATTAGAGTAACTACGTTTCTCCTGTGATTTGCAGAGTGCACTTAAAACCTCTCTCCATGTAACAGCTCTGCAATCTGAGAGCCCACTCTTGAGGACAGCTCTTGCATCTCTGGTCTTTGGTGGTGGAAAGCGCCTCTGACAGATTTTTACCCTGGCTCAGGTTTGGCTCATTGTGAGTGAGTCTGACAGTAGAGCGTTCCAGCTCTCTCTCCAAAGCCCCTTATTTCAACAGTGAAGTCGTAGCAATACAGTGTATGGACTCACACGGGCTCTCAGCAGCTGTCATCTATTTGCCTGCAGCACTCGGTAGATTTTGAGTAAGGATGAACACACCCGGGTGAATCAGCCCCATTGTACTCAAAATTGCACTGGCTTACACAATACTTGCTTCACCTAAATACATAAGACCGAGTGTGTTGTGGACTGAAGAAATATGTTGAGTGGATGTTATCAAACGATGAATCAGACTGAATTTGGTGATTGGGCAGATGTATAAAAAAGCATTCATATAGCCTGCTCTGTTTTCCATTGTGTGGTTACACCCTTAATACCTACAGCAGTTTGATCCTGAATTGAGAGGTTCTGCGGGATGCTTAAAGCATAAGGAATAATGATCAGGCTGTGCTCACCTGTCTGCAGTGGTGCAGAACAATTTGTCGATACAATTAGCTCTCAATCTGTACATCTGAACTGGTGTTAAAGGAACAGGCCACTGTTCTTCTTAGTGAGATATGTTCTTACCTGAGCTTAGACGAGTTGATACGTACCTGTCTGGTCCTTGTGCGTGACCGTGGAAGAGCGTGGTCACTTCCAACTTCACGCCCGTTCGAAATATGCTGGGAGAGGCCAAATGCTAACAACGTCTTTGGTCGTTTTGTGTGACAGAGAAGACCAGGCATCAACTCGTCTAAGCTCAGGTAAGAACATATTTCAGTATGTAAAAACGGTGGCCTGTTCCTTTAACTTAAAATGTAAAACAATCATTCAAATGTACTGTAATAGAATGATCAGAAGTGTCGGGGTTAGTAAAATAACTCTTGTGCTGGTATGATGTTCAGCTTTTCAGATCACATGCACAATCCATCCATCCATTTTCTTCCACTTGTCCGGTGCCGGGTCGTGGGGGCAGTTTGAGCTGCCCAAATCACATTGCACCAGCCCCTATGGCTCCTCCTGCAGGTGGTGGGTCCACAGAAGGACGGCCTCATGGTTCTAACCGGGCCGGTCTCTCATAAGGGGCTTCTGATGCATGCATTATACATACAATAATACATTAACACTCAGATCAAAACATCTAAGATCACAAGCACACATGCCGTCGTTTCCCGGCGGTTTCAGAGTCGTTCATGAAACTGACACAAGTGCTATTTCTTTACTGTGTATAATTGAACTCTCAGGCTATGACAATGACCCTGAAAAGTGACCCTGCTATAAAATATGACTATAAACTTGTCCCTGTGAAGAATTGGAACATTACAAATATGTTGGAAAAGTTAGGAATGAGTTTGGACCACAACTAACATATTTAATTAGCAGCTTCCTCTTTCATTGTTTGTTTGGGGCCGTTAAGTTATTGACCATTTATCGTCATGGCAGCAACTTGTGTTACTCAAGTGAACTATTGCTCTTTTTTTAATGTATTTTGTCTATTGTGCTGAACTTTGTATTTAACATTCCATGATATTTAGTCAAGTCTGTTTGTGAATGATAAATTCTAAAGAAATGGATTAGATAGAATAAACATTTATAAGGTGATCGTGACCTCCTCCTTCCCTTATTTCTCTCCTGACAGCTGTAATCCCAGCATCCAGTTTGAGTTGTTTCACCGCAGAGAACTGACCGTTTGTGCCATGGGCAGGGTGAAGATGTTTAGCCGAAAGGTCAGACAGGAGAGGGACTTTCCATCACTTGATGAAGCAGTCCGCGTTCGCCCGATGAGCCGCCTTTGAAGATAGATGGTCACCTCTGGGCCTCATCACCAAGCTCTCACAACAAGCTGTGCCATGCAGACTCATCAGATCTGTCAGCCCAAACGAACAGGCCACTGCTCTGACACTGACAATGACTTAGCACGTGCGTCAAGGTAACTCACAGCTCTAATTGGATAAAGTCTCAAGAAAGTTTACTGGAGACATCTTTGTGAGGGGGCTTAATAGGCGCTGTCTTGTGCTATGATGCTGTTGGGGCAGCAGTGGTTATGAAGATAGATGAGATCTGGTCCAAATGGTTATCTTCCTGATGCGCCGTGCAGGACTGTGCTCCTCCAGATGTTGTTTATGTACAAAGTCAACAACTGGAACCAACTTCAATGTATGTATGCACTGAGGTAAAATCCAAATAATGTGCTGAAGCATTTAAAGCCTGGAGGCAAAAGTGGCAAGAGCCCTTCGTTTGTCATTCAGGTGCTGGTTTTGTTCATTATAATTTTTACACAGTAACTTGTGCCTCAACTATCCATTCCTAGATTGGTTTGATCGACTGTTGGGATACAAGCACAATATGTTTCCACTGTGAAATGCCTGGCACAAGTCTTTTTCACATTTTGATGGGTAAAAACAGTGCATTAGTCTCTTAATTTCCTCCTCTCTGTTCTTGCGAATCCGATGTCTCCCGGTGCACACTTAGACCCGCCAGCGCTTATCATTATTCTCCACGTTACTTCTCAGCAGCACTCTGAAAAGTTGCTTTTTGCCGCTAACAACCCCTGTCAATCACCGAAAAGCTTTTATCTTTCATTAAGGATCCCGGGCAGTATCCATCTTTTCTCATGATCCGGGGTTGATTGTGTTGGCTTGTCGTATTTTAAAAACCCAATATTTATTGATGATTCAGAAGCAAAGTTATAAAGTGCTTTTTTACTGAGGATTCATGTAAAATGTTCCTTGGGACTCATGAATAGGCTGTGTTTATGTCCTTAAGGGCAGAGCCTCCGGTTCTTAACACTGACGTGGGCAGATAAGAATTGCATGGAAGAATTTGCCTTTTACGTAGCGGATGGTTTCACTAATGTGTCAGTAATTATTATGTGGACCTGTCCACATGAAATAAAAATCGCCTCAAAGTTGAATGTCTCCTTTAGCCACATATTATTAAAAAAAAAACAGTGTGTAAGTGCTTGTGAATTGTGATAACACTGAACTTTGGGCTGATAACGTATCATTTTCCCCTTTTTTAAAATAATTGCTGTACATATACTATTTACTTTGACGTGGTTTCCTTTTTTTTTTTTTTTTTTTCAAGTTGAAAAGAAGGTACTTATTAAGTTTAATTTATCAGATATCGACGCAATCTTATGAGACGCCGCTGTTTGTTTGTGTTTGTCTTTTAATTAGCACTCAGAGCACAAAGGAGCGCGTTCCGGCGGAAAGCCTCGGTCAATTATGCGAAGCTGCAGGAGAGAAAACAGTGACCTTTAATCAATGCACCGTGTCTGTGGCTACTTTGGGTTATTGTCTGCCGGTTTCTGCAGCACTTTGTAGTAAATCCGCGGAGTGGCGTAATTAACATGTTGACGTTTTGAGTTGAGTGTTTGCAGCCGGGAGCGCGAACCAGGCACAAACGTTTTTCACTGCTAGCATTTGATGTTTCTGTTGGGCTTCTGATAAAACGCGGTGTGTCATGAGTCCCAATCAATCAAGATAAGACCCGGAAATGCAATTTCTGCCAACCAGAAAGTTGACAGTCTTTTATAGTATCAGAACATTAATTGGGTTTTTCTCATTCTCTTGGTCACACCATCAACTTAACATGAAGTGTGTCCCGGTCGTAGATAGCCACTTCTTCCTCCTATGGTGCGTTTAGTACGGCCCAGCTGCTGCACGCTCCCCTGTAAATGGGTAATGCTTTTTTTTTCTTTCTTTTTTTTATGGAGGTGAAACGGTGTGTCAGGCATTATCACACGCAGCAGCCTTTCTCTCAGGCCAAACCAAGAAGGCCACAAAAGACTGACAGTGGGCTCAAAGAAGATAAGGCGCGTTCTCACCATCGCTCCAATTTACAGGCCTTGAGAATCAAAAGGAGGCCGCGCTCTTATTATGAAGCTTTAAAACCGAGTGGCTTTTTATTCCCTTCCCACTGACCCTCATTTTATCTGCTCAGATCTCGATGGTGCATTCAGTTTCAAGAACAAACCACTCACCGAGGCTCGGTCTTTTCTCGGCGCCTGTGAGAGCTGCATAAATATTGCATGTGCGTATTAAGTCTGTGTTTAAATTCCCCTTGTTTTTTACATCTGTTGATACGAGCACAGAAGGTCTAATGGAACAGTGGCTCATTTCAGAGAACTGAGGGACTGAGCTGTTAAAAGCTAAAGACGATGTGTTACACAATTTCATACATAGTTTGTGACAGTAGCGAATACTCTTGGATTTGTTATTTGGCATCTGATACATCTCATATTGTATTCACCTCACTTGATTCTCAATCGGATTTCACTACACCCTAAGCATTTCTTTGTCCATGTTATAACTATAATGCCACCGCTGCTTTTTGAAGGATTTCTCCATCTGAAGCGATTGATTTTTGAACATTTTGAAGGAGGGAAAAGTTAGAGAGTGCAGTAAGTGATGAATGCAAGTGGTATTTGAGGCGGGCTGTCTTCAGGGTTAGTATGAGCGAGCGTGCCTCTGTGATAGACGACACTTTATTGATCTGCAGCCAGGAGCTCACTGAGAAGGCACTGAGCTATGGTACGTGATAGGAGCCTTAAATGACAAGGATGCTGCCACTTTATAATGTTTTATGTTTACTACATATTTTTAACCTGTCACACTTTTCTGAAAGCTTGATCATCTAAACGAGTTCATATGGCGATCGATCACTGAATTTAGGCTTAACTTTGACCACATGTCTAACACTATGCAGCTTAATGCCCAACTCACTTTAATGCAGAACTCTTTGGTAATTACAGATAATGTTTGTAGGATGCTCTGTTAGTGTTTAAAAAAAAAAAAAAGCATAACAATTGGGCTACAACTGAACACAGGTTCCCCTAAGCTAAATATGAGGACAGTACCAGCTAAGACCTAGGACTTGATTGGGAACAGGTGTCGTTGAAATAGAAGATGAATATTTTGTATCCAAACTGGTTTTAGCAGTATCTGACAATACTAAGTGTGAAGCTCATTAAAACTTTGAGAGTTTACCTTCCGGGGCCAGAGGCAATGGGACGTCACATGACTCTTCAATATGGGTCCTTCAGAAAACATGTGTCTGCATTTGTGAATATATCAACATTACACACGTTATCGGTGCAACCAGCCTATTTGATTTTAACATTCTTACACACAGAGAGAGGTCCTGCACACAACATTTTTTGTATTATAATATTATTATAATACAAAAAAACTTTTAAAACTAAAAAACTCAAAACGTATCCTACCGTTTATTCCTTTCTTTGAGTAAGGCAATCTTGACACCCACAAGAGAAGATCTCAAAATCTTCCAGCCGTTCCTTTTTGCCCTTTGTCAGACTTATTGAAAGTAACTTGAAGAACATGATGTCCACTTGTTGGTCATTATAACCCACTCCATTACCTACCTTGACCTTTCAGTGACCATAATGCAGCGATTAGTGTATGGACCTAAAGTGCTTGGCTTATGTCTGTCCCCTTTTGTTCTTTTTAGATTGAAAATCCTAAATGTGTTCCGAGTATTTCAGGACACCAAAGAGATTATGATAGTGTTTAAAGAAAAAGACATACTGTACATTGCATCCTTCTTTAGCCCAAGGGTACATAGTGTTTATTTCAGTCCCACCATGAGCACCACAAGGGTTAAAGAAAGGTGTCCTATCCTCCCTCCAAGGCCTAGACCTTGAGACAGCTGCTGTGAATAGCAGAAAAACAATGGAGCACTTTTGGTCCTCCGGTGAAGTGGCGTTGCCAGGCAGCGGGTGCATGACGTTGTTAGCCGCTAAGAGAAGAGCGTAGAGGAGTGGGTGTATGTTTGTGACCAGGGAAAAAATTTACAGCAGCCTCTATAGAGAATCTGCAGGTATACTAAGAGCGCACTCATCCATTTGGTCTTTTGATGATAAGGCCAAGACACCTGCTTTAATGAGCCTCTACTGTTCTCATTGTGGACAAATTGTTATTGATTTAAGAGCGGGAGGGACAGGAAGCAGAAGTGACTGAATGGGAGAGCACTATGGTTTTATTAAAACACCTTTGAGCCACAGAACACACTCAAATGAATTAACCGGACAAACATGTATCATATCACATTATATAATTCTCTATTTTCTTTCCAAGCATTTGTTTGCATAATCTCCTCCATTTTGTCTGTCAATCCACCTCTTCTTTGGTCGTCCTCATGGTCGCCGTTCTTGTGGGCTGAGATTTAGGGATCATCAGAGCGCGTCTTCCTCATCTTTTCTGTGATTGCCACGCCCATGACTCTTCTGACGTGGTAATTTGTGACATGGTCCAGCCTTGTGGGCTAAAGTGACCAGTGCAGCAGTTGCATCTACATGGAGTGGATGGCCTAGTGGCTTATACGTAGATGCGGACCAACACTTCGAGCCATTGACCACTACTTGACTCACTACAGTCCTGTAGATCTTTCCTTTCAGGAACTGTCACCACTTCATCCAGGCTGCAAATTGTTGGAAGTTGGAAGTGCAAATTTCAAAGTTTCTCCAATGTCTATTAAGTTCAATTTCATTCTCGACAGAGGATTTCCAAATCCATGTGGTTCCAAACGTCCCATCTTCTTATTTAAAGACATTACCTGAGCCCTTGAGCTGTACGCGCCTTCTCTCCTCATATCCTGTTTCTCCCTGACAAGTGTCTGTGACTCATGGTTGAATCCATGCAGGTATTCTGAAGCTTTTGGACTAATTTGATACTATATTGGGGTCAACTATGAAGCGTTTGCTCCCGTGCAAAACGAGTAGCATGTGCAAAAGTGGATCAGCAGCACAGTCATATATGCATTTTTTTTGTCACACAGCATTCTCTCATTTACATATCAGGTCTGTGGACCTAAAACTGTAATTCAAATTGTGAATTTGTTGCAATATGCCCACAAAAAGCTATATGCTATATTCCAGCTTGCTCTCACTTTAGCACTTGCCTTTATAAATGACCCCCTAAGTGTACTATACTGCTTAACTTTTCAATATATTGTACCATAGTGTTGCGTTTGATTTAAAAAAGTCCAAAATACTTGAGGCTTGTGTAACAATATGAAGGGGAAAGTTGAGAAAATCTCAGATTTATAATAATATGTGCTAATTTTGTGGTAATTCACGCTCTGCACTGGAGTCCTCCTGTGTCACTGCAAAGGCTCAGAGCTGATTTGTGCTGCCATATCTGTCTAAGCCTATTCAACTCTTTCACCTTGTCAGAGTTATTCCAAAAATTACATTCTTCTTTCGCTCTTTCTATTTCCCTCCGCATTTCCCCCCAAAAGAATGTGTTATCATAATTGAACGACAAAAATATGCCGCTACAATCTGAATTAATTTCCCCAATTGTTCTCAATGGAAAAGGACCAAAGATCTTATCAACGTTATTGTATCTGCAACAAAACATCTTCTTCTTGCAATACTTGTTGGCTTCACACTTATTATGAAACCTTCAGATTCCCATTCATGTTTTAATATGTCACTCAGCCAGATTCCACAGTTCTCCTTAGATTTGACAGAGAAATGTGCCTAATGTCACCTTATTTCAAGCTTTACAAATGAATTATGATCCCCATAGCAGCACTTGTTTCATATTCAGATGTGTATTCATGTAGTGCAGCACACGACTTTGTCAGTGTGCCCTGGACGAATGAAGACTCAGAACACCGAAAAGAGTGTGCCCTGTTTGTGATATTACACAGAAAAATAAACCCTTCCGTTTCACTGCCCATAAACCAAATTATTTTATCTAAGTGCTATCAGTTTGCAAACTGACAAGGTTCAAGACATTTCGTAAATTTGGTGTATTAATAGAAAACCCCTTGAGATGCAGCATCTCGTTTTCAAGGGGGCTTTAAAACGCAATAATGTTTCCAATGCAAATGACAATCCTGCAGCCGCCTAGAGGGGACACATTTGTCATTGACTAAACAGTGAACGATGTGATTTCTTGTGAGTTGTTCATGCTGCCTCAATGACTGACCCACTAGATTTGTAAAATCTGTGCTGTGCCGTTTCATACCACATCTATAATCTATAGCACTAGTCAACATCTCACTTCAGACTGGAGCATTTCCAAAGACCTTGAAACTAAATGTTTCGAAAGCTAAACAAAATCATCATCCTAAAATGTACAACACTAAAATGTTTAAAAAGTTGCCAGATCTACTGAAGGTAGTTTTTTGGGAGACTTATTTTCTTATTTTTCAGCCGCACATTGTGATCTGTAAACACCATGTTCTTTTGAATGGTCTCTTTATCGTCTAAAGACTCTCGATATTTGTATACAATAGAAGTGGTACACGTTTAAGCCCTGATCCATCTTATAAAAGAGCTCTATGTACGATGGGACTCCCACCCTCTTGCTCCTTCTCGCACCTCCGGGGCTGTCGAGGCTGAGGATGAAGCACGTGGCGTGGCCTCAGTGTAGACACAAAACACTGGTGATCCATCCTCCCAGTCCCCGACCAAAAGTTGAAGTTAGTCTGGAGCCAGAGGAAGTCCAAATAGTTGGCAGTAATTTCTCTGAATCGTAAAACATTGGCGGTCCTTTAGACTAGAGTCCAAACAACATGATTTAAAAGGATAAACTCACAACAATTAAGTGCAGAGGCCATAAATTTGCAGGCAAATTGCAAGTGGCGAATTTTATATAGTGCTGGCCTACATGTAGTATCACAACACTTTTCTCTCACTATTATGCCTTTTACTGCCACACCTTCTTTATGTAAATATTGACTAGAAGCCACATTGCGGAACATAGATATATGTTGTAAAATACAAGGAGTTTCCAGCAAAGTTAATCAAGTCAAGTCTGAGGAGTAATAAATCATTAAACCCATTATCAAATAAATGACTGTATTTTATCCTGTTTGTTGGGTATAATGTTACGCTGAATGGCATTAATAATAGTGCTCAGTCAGTGCTTACCACCATTGATGGGCCAAGCAAACGTGGTCAAATGTTCATCATTTGTTGCAGCCGATGTTTGCAACATAATTCTTACTCTGACAGAAACTTCTGAAACTGCTTGTTTTAGTGTTACTAAATTCTGTAATGTTGAGAATAAATATATCAAAGCACTTTATATCAGCAGTGCTTTTCACACTTGAGTAAAACCTTTGCATGACACTGTAATTGGATTAGACATAGTTACGGATTCATATTCATTTATGGTGACATTTTCCCTGTGCACTGCTGATCCTGGTTCAGAGCTTATAGAAACCGTTCACAGAAACATTTTTGAATTAGAAAACCCCATTATGTTTGGGGCGCTATGTCTCGGAGAAACCTCGAGTCAGAGCTGTTCTTCTCCGCTGCGCATCGCAGACTCCCTCTGGACGCTACCAATGCTCTGCTGCTGTCACAACATGGGGTATCCCCCCCTCCCCAAATGTGAAGGAACTCAATCCCTCTGCCCACTCAGTGACAACTGTTGGGGTCTGATATGGGCATTTCATATCTTGATCAGAGGGTATTTGGCTTAGCAAGTCCTCCCTATACAATCCTCTCAAGGAATACTGGCAACTCTGGTAAATATGAGAAAAGGACACAAAAACATCCTAACAAAGATGAACAAAAGAAACTAGTTTGCTTGTGGGGTCCCCCAGGGGTCAGTGTTGGGGCCAAAACTGTTTAATGTGTATATAAATGATATTTTTAGTACGTCCAAAGATCTGAAACTCATACTATTTGCAGACGACACTAATATATTCTACTGTAGTGATGCTTATAATGACCTTGTAGAGACGGTAAACAGGGAACTAAATATAATAAAAAAGTGGATGGACACAAATAAATTATCCTTGAATATAAACAAAACTAAGATAATGATGTTTGGTAATCGTAATGCTATGTCTGATCAGACCATAAGTATTGATGGTGCCCAGGTTGAAATCGTAAATGAGATTACATTTTTGGGCGTAATTATTGATAGTAAATTGTCATGGAAACCCCATGTCAGACACATTAAAACAAAAATCTCAAAAAGCCTCTCAATTATAAATAAAGCAAAATTATACCTTGATGGAAATGCACTCCGTACTCACTGCACTATACTGCACCCTGGTACTCCCATACCTTACGTATTGTGTTGAAGTGTGGGGGAATACTTACAAGAATACAATTAATCCTCTGATCATATTACAGAAAAGAGCAATGCGGATCATTCACAAGGTTGGTTTCCTAGACCATACTCATAATCTGTTTATGCAGTCAAAGTTGTTAAAATTCGATGATCTTGTAAAATATAGTACAGCTATAGTCTTATACAAAGCATTCAACAAATTATTACCGCCTAACCTACAACGTTTTTTTTATAACTCCAGTGCGAGCTTATGACTTGAGAGGTTTTGGATATTTTTCATTGCCGAGAGCTCAAAACACTTCGTTTCTGTGTGTCTGTATGTGGAGTGAAACTCTGGAACAAACTGGACTTACAACACAAGCAATGCCAAACTGTCCATCGATTCAAACTCTTATACAAACATCGGGTCTGGTCAAAATATAGAGATGGGGGTCTTTAATTTGAATTGCTGTTGTCTCATAGTGTTACAAGTGCTCAATGTTTCCTTGCCATCGTTGGTTTAATTTGTTCCTTACCATTACTGGTATATTGTTCATTACCATTGTTGGTATTGTTAAATTTTCTTTACATTGTTGGTATACATTTTTTGTTGCGCTGTGATAAATTGTTGTCACATGTGGTAATGCCACCATGATATAATTTGTAGAAGTTTTTAAACAAGTGACAGTGAAGCTGAGTCTGTTGAGCTCTGAGTGGGGAACTGGGGGTGGGATTAAATAGGTTTTCTTCTTCTCACTCCCTTTCAGGTGGAAGTGGATTGTTTTTTTTGTCTTGTTTTGTTTTGTTTTTCTGTATATTCTCTGTTGCCCTCTGCCTGAAATAAATAAATAAATGAATGAAATAAATGAAGAAACAACATTTTTATTTCATAAATTATTGTAGTAATTGGTCTTGATATGGATATTGTTATAGGTGTGATGTAATTGGTGTGATATAATTATTCATACCCCAGTGGATTAATGAGAACAATATTTGTTAATGTCTTTTAATGTGTTGGTTATGGGGAAAAAACGGTCATTACCGGTAATCGCTTCAGAATCATGAATTTGAGATTTAACATCTGGGGGGAAACACAACATGACACCAAGCACTGATGGAGTTAAGTAGTCCATAAGAAAAGTCCACAATGGAAGGCTGTGCCGAGGCTTGACTGTTCCTAATGATATTGATGTCCTTAATTTATATTAAACATTTCATAAACAAGACCGTTCCCAAAGTGCTGCAGAATTGTTCCTTCAAAAACAATAAAAAAAAAAATCTGTTTAGCTCCACCAGTCCTCATTAAAAATAATGGGTTGCTAACCGTTTAAATGGCCTTCATTTTATTGCAGAAAAATATGCATTCTCCCAGTTTCATTAACCTCTAAAGATTTCCCTCATCTTTTTAGAGGGGACTTCTCCGGTTCTCTGGCCTATCTCTCAGAGCAGACTCGGAGCAGGGCTTTCTTGTGGGCGCAGTGGCTCGACGGGACCAGATGTCAGACGCGTTGGATCGCCTCCAATCCCATACACTGCGCCATACCTTGGTCTTTTTCCCTCTCTGGCATGGGTGACATTTAATTTCTCTATCCTGGTGACCAATGCATAAAAGAAAAGGTCCTGCTGCAATTACAGGCAAGGTCAGCGCAGTAGAGTGTGGTGTTCTCTGATGTTTGAATGGGAGCTTTTATGCCATCGCTGTTCTCTTGTGTGGACAACATGATGGCACGAAACAAAGAGGTTTTATTCAACCAAGTCCATTATCTTAAAATGTACATGTATATACAGTATAATGCAGGCCCACGCACAGGTATCAAAAGAGCGTGTGACAATATAGATGTTTGCATCCTTTATGAATGAGACTGGCAGCTTATAAATTCAGCCCTCTTGATGTGAGAGCCTGCCAATAACAGAGAGCCATACTGTTAAAATAATGCCAGCATGTCAACCTGCAATTGGATTCAAAATAAACAAAATCTGCCAAGGCAATTTAAGGTAAAGATATTGTTTTGTCTTTTCTAAGAAAGGACATGCATCCATCCATCTCCAGTGGCCATTACGGCTTTCAGCGGACCAGAGTTATTCTGCTCTCAAATCATGCCAGATCCTTACATCCTCTCCGAGCGTAAGCCGAGCCAAGTACAAAACAACAACCTTGTTATAATTTTTTTTTGTGTACATTTCCGACAGCCCATTTCTGGCACCGGCTCTGTCTCTCTCCTCTCTGTTGTCCATCCTTATCATGCCTTATCTCTCGCCCCTCTCATTTTGTTCTCTGCAGGAGGCTCATTAAGGAGGCTTACCCTGGACCCGCGCCTGCTCACTGCTGCCAGTCCAACTGCACTTCCACGTGTGAAGTGCAGTGAGCTAAAACACCACCAGGGGGCCGCAATCTCAGGCGACTTGCATGTTGGTATTGGGGTACCTATCACTTGGCCCAGCTAAAAAAAATTGGAAGAGAAAGCCTATCTCAGAATTTCCAGAGGTTGAGCTTATGAAACACAATGTAAAAGCATTTGGCTGTTTTGTGAATTAAATTGTAGTTAAACTAATAATGGTAAATCTGTTTCTTCAAGTGCCACCGTGGGTCTGCAGTCTCGGGCCTCAAGTGCTCCCAAAACTAAACTCTCCTCGACATGTCCACGGAAACGCTCAAAGTTATCAGTGCGTAAACCGGCTCTCTTGTGCTTTCTTGCAGAGAAGATGTTTCCTGACAGCCTGAACCTGAGTCGCAAAGTAAGTAAGAGCGCGCTACACAAGGAGATAAACCAGCGCGAGGAGGCGTGGAGCAGGGAGCAGATGGTGACCAGACGGAGGCGGGAGGGCGGAGGAGCAGGCACAGACACAGACGCGGAAAGGGCAGCACTGGGGGGTGAATCTATCAGCCAGGCATGACAGTGTGGACGACAGATAGATGGATGCCCGGAGGTCCCAGAATGAGGTGTGAGCAGCTGGCATTTCAGTCTCCTGTCTCCTGTAGGACTCACCTGCATGCCCCATTGACATGCACGCTGACACAGCACTGAGCCACGCGCACAGGGCTCTTTGAATTCACTGAGTGCTGTGCAAATAGAGAGGAAAGGGCACGGGGGCAGACAACCACAGCATTGTTTACAGTAGGATTAATATTGTAATGCTGAACGATTTCACTGCTCTCCTCGGTCTGCTTTCCCAAGATGAAACTCGGCTAACCCCGACGGAGCAATATCTCTCGCGCATTGCCCAGTGGGTGCGTCTTAGGTGAAGACACAATGCTGAACCGACGCAGAGACAGAGGGAGATAAGTTGGAGGAGAAGTCGAATGCTGAGCAGGTCCTGCCTTGAGGGCCCAGAGCCAATAGCCGTCACCGTGGCATTAATTATATTCTCTATTCATTAGAGCACACCCCGGGGACTGCAGTTATTAGACACAGCCCAATTAAGCCTGCAGTGAGCTAACAATGCCAGGCCACGCCACGGCGAGGGGCAGTGGGGCGGATAGGGAAACCCAGAGGATACAGCATTGCCTCCATCAGCCCTTTCTCCGAGCAGCACGACGCAAAATAGACTGAGGTGATGTAACAGAATCTACAAGATGCATCTAAACAAGGGTCTCTTTCCCTTGCTAAAACTAAAACATGGGACTTTTTTTTTGACAATAGAAATGACAAAGATTCAAATGTTACAATTGTTAGGGTCAAGTTGTGTCAAAGATATTTGATGACTAGAAACTAGAAACTTTCAAATCTGTATTTTTCACTCTTTTGTTAGCGCTATTTATTTGGTCTGGTTCTGGTAGATTAATTGGTAAACACCCAGAGGATATTGCACCCAAGGGAAGAGAGAGAACACTTGTTATTACAGCCTCGCCTTCCTGCTTATATCCACTATGTGAGAATGCAATTTAGTTTCTTGTTACGAAGTTTTGCTTAGAAAGATTTACTTCCTATCCACTCACCGCCAGAATATACAAGTCAATAATCCTTTAAACATCTACTGACCCTTGCTTTGGTAATAATGACGGCATATATAAGAGTGCCCCAGGGTCAGACCCACTTGAGAAGTGCCTATGGCTAAAAGATGAGGCAGATCAATGCCACTTCTATGCCACTAGCGCTGTTGCCTTACAGTGTATTTTTGGTTGATTAAACACATTGACTGGGCTGTCACAGAGCTGGAGGAATGGCCTGTTGCTGCACTAGGTCTCTGCACTACTCTATGAATAAACCATGGCTCAAGGCTAATGCTAAAGGCAATGTAAGATTAAGGGTTTGCTCACCTAATGTGCGGGTTGCCAAAACATTGGGGGGGAAATGCATCACTGACAGTAAGGAACGTTTTCAAACCTTTATGAATTATTTGTATTACTTGTGACACAAAAATATCATATATGAATATGCAACCAAGTGCCCCAAGATAACTCTGGAGGAGCTGCGACATACCGCCGCTGAGCTGGGGGAATCTGTACATGGGACAACTATAAGTCGTGCTCTACACAAATCTGACCTTCATGGACGAGTGGCAAGAAGAAAGCCATTATTGAAAGGAGACCATAAGAAATCCCGTTTGAAGTTTGCTAGAAGTCATATGGAGGACACAGCTACCATGTGGAAGAAGGTGCTTTGGTCAGATGAGACAAAAATTGAACTTTTTCACCCAAATGCAAAACGTTATGTATGGAGCAAACCTAACACTGCTCATCGTCCTGAGTGCACCATCCCCAGTGTCAAATATGGTGGGGGGGCATCATGCTATGGGGCTGCTTTTCCTCAGCGGGTACTGAGAAAATGGTAAGAATAGTTGGGAAGATGGATGAAGCCAAATACAGAGACATTTTGGAAGAAAACCTGCTGGAGTCAGCAAGAGAATTGAGGCTGGGGCGGAGATTCACCTTCCAGCAGGACAATGACGCTAAACACAAAGATAAATCTACAATGGAATAGTTTCAAAACAAACATATTAATGTGTTAGAATGGCCCAGTCAAAGTCCTGACCAAAATCCTATTGAAAATCTGTGGAAAGACCTGAAAACTGCTGTTCACAAACGCTCTCCTTCTAATTTGACAGAGCTTGAGTTGTTTTGTAAAGAGGAATGGGCTAAAATGTCAGTCTCTAGATGTGTAAACCTTGTAGAGTCATACGCCAAAAGAAAGTAACTGACAGTAAGGAACGTTTTCAAACCTTTAAGAATTATTTGTATTACTTGTGACACAAAAATATCATAATATGATTTACTGTATATTTTTTTGTCACTACCGTACAATAGTACATTTAGGGTGTCAAAGCATTTGTGCCAAATGAGCACATGCAAAAGCAGCAAAGTCATGTACACTTTTCTACTTGCACAGCATTTTCTCAATAACATATCAGATTTGGGTCCCCAAAGCTATTATACAGGCATTTTCAATTGGTAAAAATTGTGCAACATTCACACAAATATTTTCCAGCCTGCATGATTCACTACTTAGCTACTGTCTTGATCAATGACCCCCTAAGAAATGTGAAAGGTTTTGGAAGACAATGGATTACGTTACATTTTGTTTCAGGCCGTACACAACAACTGCAGATCTCACGTTGTGTCCTTATGAAGCCTGTGTGACGATTTGTAAGTGTAAGACCATTAGTAAAGATCATCCGACTTCCAACAAGTAAACCGGCATGAATACTCCCTAAACCCACTGTATATCGTGCAGCCCGTGTTTGCTGCTTTTCCCATTGAATGTCTGTTCCAGTGTCTTGCTATCCCTGGCAGGTACGCTCCTGTTTGAATGCTAAACAGACAGTCATTGTATAATTGCCTGCGTCTGCTCACTGCCTGTTACTGAGTTATACTTCCAGACTGTCTCCCTTTTATCTTGTTCAGCTCCGTCTTTGGTCGACTTTGCCATGCCTTTGGAGCTGGAGCTGCCAGTTTAGAAGGCTATACCCTGATGACATCGATAGCTGCCAGAGTGCACACATTGGCACTTTTCTCTCCAATCTAATTCAAGCAATGATCCAGGGATTTCATATTTATTAGGTGTCCCATGATCATTTATCATTTTCATCTGCCCACATAAAGATGCTTATTAGATTTGAGCAAATGAGGAGTAGGCCTCGGCAGTAACTAACTGTTGCACTCATAATCCATCTGTCAAAAATAACTTGACGAGTTTTACTACACAGGAGCAAAAGGCAATTACAGTAAATGACGGGCAGCATGGTTTAATGCTATAACATACTTACAAACACCATGAAAATGATGGATTCTCCAGTTCAAGTCCTCATTCCACAACCTCTGCTCATAGTGCCATCTAGTGTCGTGGTCACACGGCCATTTAGTTGGAAAAATAATAATCGCTTTATGTGAAGCAAATATTAGTTTGTCAATTTAACCAAGTGCATTTTCTCCAGTTCAGCATTACCCAAATCTTAAAGCTACTCGACGGGAGCCAGTGTAGCACCTTATTTGAAAGCTAAGACTTACAAAATGGATCTTATACCTCGTTTTTGTCACTTGTGTCTCTTTGTGGCCTTTTCAACGCATTTTTCAAGAAGCTTTTAGATTTGGGTAAAGCCAAACTGGAGAAAATGTGCTTAGTTCAGGTTAATATTTAGTATCAATTGTCAAGTATTAAATTATCAAATTGTTAAACAGCTCATATTAAACTAACAAAACCAAACATGCTCCTAATGATCTATTAAACGACAACATTAATGTTTGCAGTAGGAAATCACAAAAAGCACTTTTACTAGAGAATCATTTCAACCTTTAGCTGTAAACGGCAACATCTCCACAGAGACAAGCTGGTGACATATCGCTCTCAGCGAAGTTGAGAGTTTGGTCTGAGGCGAGGCGAACAATAAACATGCATATTGGATTCTATTATCGCACTATTCCATTTGTATGGCTGGTAGAGGAATAAACGATCTATTAAAATTAGATGTAGACCATGGTATTGTTTGCATTAAAGCTTAATTGTAACAAGGTGATATCACAAAGTTGCTCATCTTTACTGCTTGCACAGTTACGTCCTGCGGCTCATTTGCCTTTGATAAACCGTATGTTACATAAATTATCCCGGTGTTGACTCTCCTTTCATCACATTCCCTCCGCTAAGCCCCGAACTGTGCACGTTCTTGTGCAAACGCATCACAGCGCCGGAAACACACTGTGGATTACACATGGATTTGATATAGTGTTTGCCTTCAGTTAGGCCTTATATTAATTGATCCCATTGATTGTGTCAGGTTGATCCGGAGACCGCAGACTGTAGCCCTCTTCCCCACCCCCTTCTCTTCATATACTTATATCCTCCGTGCAGCGCATACAGTGCCTTGCGAAAGTACGAATACACCTTGAACTTTTGCACAGTTTGTCATGTTTACAATACTGAACGTAAAGATTTTATTTAGAATTGTTTTACTAAAAGTTCACACACAAGTAACAGACAACTGTGAAGTGAAAGTAAAATGATACATGATTCTGTAATTTTACAAAAAATAGAAAAGTGAAAAGTGGGGCGTGCACAAGTATTCATACAGCATTTTCTGAGTGCATTACATTGCCTTTATAACATTCCTAATGACTGCAGACAGTTCACATGTAGCACAATCAAAAAACACGCACATCCCTTTCTGAGCAGGGTGCAGGATCTAAGAGTCCTTCATCAGACTTAGTCCGAAACGTTACAGCGTGGTGTGAGTACACATACAATTTTGGGAGCCAAAACGCAGTTGTGCAGGTTTTTATTCTTCTTGTGTGTAATCTACTCTCAGTATAATTCCAGCTGTTCTGTGAGGGCCTCAGAGCTATGGTCAGAGTGTATTGGTCACTAAACAACATCATGAAGGCCAAGGAGCACACCAGAGAGGTCAGGGATAAAGCTGTGGAGAAGTTTAAAGCGGTGTTAAGTTATACAAAGATTTCCCAAAATTTGAACATCTCACGGAGCACTGTTCAATCCATCATTCGGAAAGGGAAAGAGTATAGCACCACTACCAACTTACCAAGACACGGCCGTCCACCTAAACTAACAGACCGAACAAGGAGAGCACTGGTCAGAAATGTAACCAAGTGCCCCAAGATAACTCTGGAGGAGCTGCGACGTACTGCCGCTCAACTGGGGGAATCTACATGGGACAACTATAAGTCGTACTCTACACAAATCTGGCCTTCATGGACGAGAGGCAAGAAGAAAGCCACTATTGAAAGGAAGCCATAAGAAATCCCGTTTGAAGTTTGCTAGAAGTCATATGGAGGACACAGCTACCGTGTGGAAGAAGGTGCTTTGGTCAGATGAGACAAACATTGAACTTTTTGGCCCAAATGCAAAACATTATGTACGGCACAAACCTAACACTGCTCATCGTCCTGAGTGCACCATCCCCAGTGTCAAATATGGTGGGGGGAGCATCATGCTATGGGGCTGCTTTTCCTCAGCGGGGACTGAGAAAATGGTAAGAATAGTTGGGAAGATGGATGGAGCCAAATACAGAGACATTTTGGAGTAAAACCTGCCGGAGTCAGCAAGAGAATTGAGGCTGGGGCGGAGATTCACCTTCCAGCAGGACAATGACCCTAAACACAAAGCTAAATCTACAATGGAATGGTTTAAAAACAAACCTAATAATGTGTTAGAATGGCCCAGTCAAAGCCCTGACCTAAATCCTATTGAAAATCTGTGGAAAGACCTGGAAACCGCTGTTCACAAATGCTCTCCTTCTAATTTGACAGAGCTTGAGTTGTTTTGTAAAGAGGAATGGGCTAAAATGTCAGTCTCTGTGCAAACCTTGTAGTCATACCCCAAAAGACTTGCTGCTATTATTGCAGCAAAAGGGGGTTCCACTGAGTATTATTTCATGCTGTAATGAATACTTATGCACGCCCCACTTTTCAGTTTTCTATTTTTTGAAAAATAACGGAATCATGTATCATTTTGCTTTCACTTCACAGTTGTCTGTTACTTGTATCTGAACTTTCAGTAAAAAATTCAAATTAAATCTTTATGTTTAGGGTAGTAAACATGACAAAATGTACAAAAGTTCCAAGGTGTATTAGTATTTTCGCAAGGCACTGTAAATACTGCACATAACACTCTTTCCATTGCAACCCCTATTTACTTTGCCTCTGTCCGGTAATGGCCAAACTGTTCGCGAAATCACTATAATGAAAATTCCTGTTGTCTCAGCAAATATGTTCTATGCATTCATTCATACAGATGGGGATTTACGACGTGCGCCGCACCAGGAAGTTTGTTGTATAGGCCTAATGCCAGCACCACTGAGATTAGCCTTCCACCCGCTGTATGGAAGAGTAATGACACGGTTTAGGGTTGCACCACAAGGTGAGATAAATATGTACCCGCGTAATAAGACTTATTACCTTTGTCTGCGCTTAAGGTCACTGCTCAGTTTGTTAATTGTGCATATGATGTTGTTATTTGTGGGGAGTTTTTTGCTGAAACCTCATATGATTAGATGATAAAGAGCACTTGTATTTGTCCCACAGTGGAGACAATGGCATAGTCGCAACAGCACGGTACAAAAGAGTAGCATTGGACAAATTCCAAGGCATTAAAAATGCCATAATTTCAACAACACAAATAGCAACCCTACCACCAGATAAAAACCTTGAGCTGACACATTTCACACCTGTTACTGACAAAACCATCAAAGAGGTTATCTCCGGTCTGAGTTCATACATGCTGCCTTCATGAATTACCCCTAGATTTCTGAAGTCTGTGCAGACCAGCTTGTTACCACAACTTGTTCAGTTAGTTAACATCTCATTTGAGACGGGAGCATTTCCGAAGGCCTTGAAAACCGCGGTCATTAAGCCTCTTCTAAAGAAGAGCAGCCTTGATCCCAAGATACTGAACAACGACCGACCCATATCAAACCTGCCATTCTTAGGAAAAGTCCTAGAGAAAGTAATCTATCAACAGCTTACTTACTTTCTCCTATCTAACAATGTGTTTGATGCTTTCCAGTCAGGATTTAGGCCCTTCCACAGCACTGAGACAGCTCTGATCAAGGTGATAAATGATATCCATATGAACACCAACGCAGGTAAGGTCTCAGTTTTAGTTCTGCTGGACCTGAGCTCTGCCTTTGACACAGTGGACCACGGGATCTTCCTTTACAGGTTAAAAAACTGGGTGGGAATCTCTGGTACTGCTCTAAACTGGTTCAAGTCCTAACTGGAGGATAGGACGTACTTTGTTGAAATTGGCAACTGTGTCACAGACAAAATTTCCATGACCTGTGGAGTCCCCCAGGGGTCAATCTTGGGACCCCTCTTATTCAACGTGTACATGCTTCCATTGGGTCAGCTAATAAACAGCAACAATGTGTCGTACCACAACTACGCAGATGACTGTCAGATCTACGTGTCACTGACGGCAGGTGAACATGGGCCTGTAGATACACTCGAACAGATCAGTTTGTGGATGCAAAACAACTTTCTCCAACTAAACTGAGATAATTGTTTTTGGCCCACAGACACAAATACAAAGTGTTATCAGTCACCTTGAGTCTCTCTCTCTAAAACCAAAGAATCAGGTTAGAAATCTAGGAGTAATCATGGACTCAGACCTGAACTTAAACAGCCACATCAAAGCAATAACATCATCAGCTTTTTACCATCTGAAAAACATGGCTAAGATCAGAGGACGGCACGGTAGCAAAGTGGTTAGCGCTCGTGCTTCACAGCTAGAAGGTCCGGGTTCGACGGGGCCTTTCTATGTGGAGTTAGCATGTTCTCCCCATGTCTGGGAGAACATGGTTTCTCCTACCACTGGTACTCCGGTTTCCCGTACCACTAAAAACATGTACAATAGGCCCAGGGACTGCAGGTGGAAATTAGCACAGGTGCTATAACCTGGTACAATGCATCTCTCCTTGCTGAGGCTAATGTAGATTGTACACTGTCCCTGTTCAAAAATAAAATAAAAAAATTAAGTGTTTGCTCGCGTCCTGACAAGAACCAGGAAATACGACCATATTAGTCCAGTGCTCCGGTCTCTGCACTGGCTTCCTGTCACTCAGAGAATAGAATTTAAAACTGCTCTGCTTGTGTACAAGTCTTTTCATGGTTTAGCACCAAAGTACATCTCTGACATGTTAGAGCCGTATGAACCATCTCGGGCCCTGAGAACTTCAGGGAGGGGTCTCCTGGTGGTTCCCAGAGTCAGGACTAAACACGGTGAGGCTGCGTTTCAGTTTCATGCAGCTAAAATCTGGAACAGTCTTCATGAGGATGTGAGACAGGCCTCAACTCTGACAATGTTCAAATCCAGGCTGAAAACAGCTCTTTTTACCCGAGCATATGGAAACTGAAAGTATTTTATCTGCCCTCTTGCCTTTTACTGTAATTGATTAATTTTTATGTTGATGTTTTAATGATTGATTTGATCTGTTTTCTTGTAATTTTATGCAACTGTGAAGCACTTTGAATTGCCTTGTGTATGACTTGTGCTCTACAAATAAACTTTCCTTGCAATTTTAACCTCTTACCCCCCATTTTAACATTTTAACAGTGCATTTTCTCCAGGTCGGCTTTACCCAAATCCAAAAGCTTCTCGACTGGAGAGCAACAGTGTAATGCCTCATTTGAAAGCGAAGGCCTACAAAACTGATGCGTTGTTGGCGTGTTTTTGCCACTCGTGTTTTCTTCTCTTTTTATGTGGCTCTTTTTTTGTTGAATGTTTGTCATTATTATTGCTTTTTGTCATGTTTTTATCATGTTTTTTTTTTATCATTGTTGCGTCTTTGTTGCATTTTTGTCACTTTTCATGTCACTTTTTTTGTTATGTTTTTGTCACTTTTTCATCGTGTTAGTGTTGCTTTTTTGTCACATATTTTGTCACATTTGTGTTGCATTACCCAAATCTAAAAGCTTTTTGAAAAAAGCTTTTAGATTTGGGTAATGCCCAACTGGAGAAAATGTGCCTGGTTCAATTGGGGGTTAAGAGATTAATACAGAATGGCAACTAGTGGCAACATAGTGATGAACTAGTAGTAAGAAGGTAGTTATGCTGAGATTCAGAATTCTCTTTTTCACTCAACACCCTATTATACATGTTTTTAGTGGTCGGAGAAACGTCAACGTACACAGGCATATGAACGATATGCAACTGCTGTGCTACATTTTCACCCAGTTGTGTTGTTTTGTCCCCAGTTATTTGCTGGTCTGCCACAAAGACCTACACCACAGCACCCCCTGTTTCCCAAGGAGGAGATGTAGAAACATTCTCACTTGTATTAGCGATCACAGAAAGGCACAAATCACTGGACGTTTTCGTGCTGGGCGGAGGGACTGGAAATAGACTTGTCATTATTTGACTGGAGATCCAAGCCAGCGCACATAGTAGAGTGCACAGATTTGGGGAAATTAAACAGTTCAGATGCAGCCTGCTGTGATATTAGTGCTCAGTGATATAAGTGCTTCTACCGTCATACCTGTGCGCACCATTTTACTTTTGCAGTATATCACACACAGACTTGCTTCTTTGTGTGGGGTCACCGAGTTTTCTCCCTCTGTTTCTCACAGCCAGTATTCCATTTAATTAAACCAAAGAGCGCCATGCAACCTTTGGTAGTACCTCCCATTACGTAAGATGAAATTCACATTAAAAGCAAGAACTGAAGACTTCGCTTCTCCATCTTGGTATCATTTCTGCGGCTGATAAATCGGGGTCATAACAAGCGCAAGGAAGATTGAAGCCAAAGTGCTTGGCTCCTGTCCTAAAGGACGAATGGATGGATGTAGAAAGACGGGACACAGTTTATGGAAGAGAGAGGAAGAAGAATAGGATGGAAGTCATAAATGTGTGAATAAATGAGAACGCATCAGTTTAAATCTACCTTTTTTTATCAGATGAACTCCATAAAAGTACTGAAGTACTTTGATAAACTAGCTTTCTCCAAAGAGCTCAGAAACTGTGAAATATAAACTAGGGCATTATGAATTCATAATGAGCTCTATAAAGTTTGTTAGTGGCAAGTAGTGCACAATTTTGGATTAATTACAATAGGTTCCCTGGCACTGTTTAGGTTTTCTTCTTTTCCTTTTTATGTATTATTTATATTTTATATTTTTTAATCAAGTTTATTGCACAACAAAAGTGCAATTGAAAAAGAGGCCATAGACTGAACTTAAACTTGGGACCAACCACACACAACTCAAAACTTTCTTACACAAAGATACTGCTTAAAAATACAGAAGAGGGGAAAATATTTTTACTACACGCACAGATTAAAAGAAATATTGTAAAGGTGATGCTTGGACGGTCAAATGTTTTATAAGTTGAACTCGGTGTGGAAAAGTGTGAAAGTGACTGACTGAGGTCTAATTATGCTTAGAGGCTCACCATTTGTTAATGTCCATACCATCATGTGCCCAAACAAATACATACAAATACATTTTTATTACCTACAGTCCCTATTTGCAATAAGCTTGACTGAGTTGGACCTGTTTATTTCATATATTTCACCTTTGCATTGCACAAATGCATTATGGATCAACTTTTCCCATGTTGCTGCTGTAGACTGAATCCATAAAACAGAATTGACGTGGCACTGTGACATACATGAATATGATGCTGTGAGGCATATATGCAATTAGACGTACATCAATATTCTGTCATGGTTTTGAGAGCAAATGTGATGTCGCCAAGTTGTGTGTGATGCCAGGTATGTAATTTACTCGTCTTAAAGCGCACAAGAAAAGTGAATGTAATATTTATGTGTTTCAAAGTATTGTTTGATTTAGGAGTCAACAGGGTCAGCTTACTCACACTTGGGTTAAAGCCAGCTGCTGTTGCATTAAGGGGGGGAGGTCACTGAGATGCTTGTCTTTTTGGATCCTGATGAAGAATTCAATTGGGACACACCAGGCCACAGCCGAACAGTTCTCCTCTCAGACTCCTTCACTCCACAGGATGGCCTCCCTTGCTCCCCACGATCTCCTGTTAGACTAAAAATCAATCCCAGAGAGCAGCAGCAGCCCATTTGTCCTTGGCTTTGACAGTGGCGCGGGTCAATAACGGCACTGCGTCGCTACTCCCTGCTTCGGCCTCCCAGCGATGCCCCGTGCTTGGTGCAGCAATACTGGGCCCAATGATAGATGGCTTAGTCCAGTGTAGGGATACACCGGACCAAGCCACAGCAACCAATCTCAGCTTTTAGCTCGTGGCAAAACATCAGACAGTGTATTAGCAGCAACATGGAGCCACCAAACTTCTAAAACCCGGGATGTATCATTTTATGGATAATTCGTTCGCCCGTTTAGCTGCAGTAATACAGTTGTGCTCAAAAGTTCACATACCCTGGAAGATTTTTTATTTTATTTTTTACCATTGAAAAAAGAAAGTACCAAAAATGACCCTGATCAAAAGTTTATAATCAGGAGGAATGGGCCTCTGTATATAACCATTAGATTATATACAGAACCACACCTACCACAAAAGACTCCAAGCTGTCATTGATGCTAAACAGGGCAATACACAGAACTACGGATCAGGGTCATTTCGGTACTTTCTTTTTTCATTATGATTTCAAAAGAGCAAACTCCGTTTATTCACCACAAATGGCTGGATGAATATTGAATGTATGAAAACTGATCAGGATCTTTATACTGATTATATGTATCTTAAAATAACACTCTACTTTTTGTTCATCAGCAACCTCCGAGCTGTAGTTTGGCAACATCTGAGTTATAGAGGGTCAAATAATGAACATATCTATGACTCGTTTCAAAAACGATTTTAGTGAAGAGAATGTGTTTCGTTGTGCTTCAGATTTGTTGGAGCTCATGGAGATTGTGGGTTGTGAGTTTAGGCTTTTAGACACTCGCATTTGCTTTACATTGCCGCACTTATAAGAGATAACCCTTTATTGATCTCACAATGGAGAAATTCTCTTGGTACATTCCAGCTCTCAGAGACACTCAGGGTGTGTAAGATAGACAGGAAATAGTATATAGAGGTATCTTATGTACAATGACTACCAAAAAACTTTAACCTCTTAAGCCCCACCTGAACCGAGCACATTGTCTTCGGTTCGACTTTAACTAAATCTAAAAGCTTCTTGAAAAAAGTGTCAAAGTAGTGACAAAAACGAGACGAAAACGAGGATGAAAAAGTCACAAAAAACAACAAAAAGAGTGTTGAAAATGCAACAGAAAAAGCAACAAAAAGTGACGAAAAAGTGACAACAATGTGATGAAAAAGTGACAAAAAAATCATGAAAAAGTGATGAAAAAAGCAATGAAACAAAACAATGCGAGGGAAAAGATCCGTTTTGTAGGTCTCAGCTTTCAATTGAGGCGTTACTCGGACCTATAGGCTGTAACCTTTTAGATTTGGGTAAAGCTGAACTGGGAGAAAAACGTGTTTTAGGTTGGGGTTAACGGGTTATGGGGGCAAAAAGTACAAACCGTAAAAAAATAAAACAGACTATAGGTATTAGCAGTGCAGGTTTACAGCCTTGGTGCAAGTGACGCAGTTAAAGTGACGTAGATATTGCACGTAGTTTTGCAAAGGGGTTATTGCACATGATACTTTACAGTATTTGTTGTACTATACTATTAACTTCCCACAGTTAGTGTCTGGCTACAGAGGCCTTATAACACATCGCATTAGAAGCTTAAACAGGCTTTTTTCATGATTATTCCAACAGGTCATGTATCTGTTTGAAGTAGATATAAGAGATCTGCAGACTTGAATTTTAAAAGATCTGGTGATGTCTCAACCTTTCCCTTTCGAAAGCATTACTTTTAAACGTGACTGCACCACACTGGGGGTTTGACGTTCTGCAAACAACAAAGATGTTTCCTTGACAAAAATGCAGAACTGATTTAATCTCTCAGCTCTGAGCGTGAGCAACCTGTAATCTGTATAAATCAGTGTGTTTCCCCCTGAGCTCTGAGCACACAGCGTTTTTATCTTCACCGCACAATCTCCGCTCAAATGCGTTCGATAACTTAGGCCATGGTGTACGATAAACGCGGTTATTCAGTCCGATGAGTGTTTAAAATAGCGGAATTGGACGCAATGAACACTGGTCCTGTAATTTGCCTGACTGTTCCTTGGATGAGCATGTGATTTTCTAATTAACCTGTAGGAGCCCGCTTTCCCGGGATCCCACTAATGAAACGCGCAAGTCGAATGCAATCAGCCTGACCCCATCATTATTTGTCACGAATAAATGTATGCAGTATAATCAATTACATCTCCCTGTAATATATAATCATGCTCATCTATGCACGCGCGCTCTACCTCAAGGCTTCTTGTATTCATTGAAATTCAGCGGAGGTTTTAACCACATACACAGTCATACCCCGCGAGTGGAGTTTCCCGGTTTGTCCCTGTTCCGATGTCATGACAAAGTGTTGCTACGTGGGACAAAGTAGCCTCTCTTGTGTAGGGTCTGGTACTTCCTATAACTGCGGATCATGTGGCGCTACTTCCTCTTTTGCTACGTGTCAAAGATGTGTTTTATTTGCTGCTTTCTCTTGCCATTCACATAGAAGACGTGTCTGAAGATGGACATGGAGGGAGGTGCGCTGTCCTTGGCGTCTTCAGCGTCATTGTCCACAACAGGAACCGTGTCAAATGAGCCCAAGTTAACTGAGGACTCAGGGTGAGTACCTCCATACACGTGCGTCAGGTTTTGTTGATACCTCTGCAGGATGTTGTATTTGATATTTTTCAAGTAACTTTAGGGGCAAATTCATAAAACACTGTCTAGTGTGCTAAATAGACCAGATGATTTTGAATTCCCCTGCCATAACCCTGATTGGATTTACATAGAAATAGCGTTGAATTCAAAAACTTTGAAACCTTTCCTTCAAAAAGTTGAGGTGTAATACTGATGAAACTAACAAATACTATTTATGATATTGTCTATTGCTACTTTCAGTACTGTATCTCCTGTGTTACAACTGACTGCTATTCATTTTTGTAAATGAACAAATACATATAGTAAACAAACATACTTTTATTCTATATTCATATCAATATTGTTTTTGTTTACATTGAAATAAAAAACTGTACTCAACACAGTAAAAGTTTTGTGTATAAAGGTTAGATCAAGTTGCCACTGTATGTTCCTCTTAATCCAGTTCTCATGTCAGTCAATACTGTGGTTTTAAATTGCGTGAGTCGAGTTGAAGTTGCAACACCATCACATTTCGGTCAGAGTAGGCCCAGCTCATCAACAACTAACTGCATAAAAAAAAAAAAAAAAACTCATTTCAATTTCTGGATGCCAGTGGCTCAAGGAAACAATATCATCATCATTCTTATCACTCGCCATGACTGCGGATTACCATATTGTTAGAGGAGAGCTGTAGCGTTCGAGTGTCCTTCCAAAATCATGTCATTTCGAAAACTTGGTGAAACTGGGTCACTCACCGACTGCTGTCTGTCAGAGGAGGCTGAGGATCAAGGAAGCGTGGAGCGGAGCGTGATCCCAAAAGCACAACTGAATACATAACGCTGAGCTGCCAAGGCAAGGGCTGGATGTGTTCGTTTGTGTTGGCTGCGGGGGAGAAAATCTGATTTCACCCTACATTTTGCAAAACTATGAAAACATATTTGCTGCACAGATAGCAGTTTCAGAACATTTGGGTAAATAAATGATCAACAATTCTTGAATTCGCGAGTAGACGTGGGACTGATGAAGTAAAGCTAAAATGAATGTCTCTAAATAGTAAGAAATGCCACGTAACTCAATCTAATGCAAGTCTGTTGCACAGGGGATTCTGGCCGGCCAAAATCGATTTTGGGCCAAAATCGCCGGATTTTGGCCCAAGGGCCAAATCCGGCCCTCCAGCACAGAACCTCTGGCCCTCGGGATGTTATGAATGATTTTTAAGATTATATTTTTACACACATCTGAGCTCAAATGCCTGTTATTGTGCTCCAAAAATGTGCAAAATACTGTCAATTCTTTCCAAACAGAACACTCAAATAGGGCTGTGTACGGTTCATTTTTTTTCGATACCTGATTGATACCAATACTTCAATATTTGTTATCTTGAACCAGAAATAGAACAATAATCTGTGGAAGATCTGCAGATTTACAATATCCATCTCCTTTGTCAAGAAATTTGAAAAATTGGGGGAACAATTTTTGGGGAAAATAGAGAATAAATGGGGAATAAATTGGAGAAAATGGGGAGAAAATTAGTAATGTTTTTTTTTTCCTATACCAGACTGGTATTGTTTAACTGCACCCAGCCCTAATCATGTACATACAAAACTGGCATTTGAAGAAATGGTGCTCTAAGATTGGCTGGTCCGGCCCTGGGTCTTTTTACAGTGATGAAAATTGGCCCTCCGTCGAGCAAACTTGCCTACCCTTGCTGTAGCAGATGGAGAGGCTCAGAGAGGTCCATCATGGCTTTGCGCATTGTCCAAGCAGTCGAGTGTGTGTTCAAAGAGGTCCATGGGGGATAAATCCACAGTTTCATCTTCCTCCGTGCTCTTCTACAAGCGGCTTCTTCTCCCCCAGGCTTTTAAACTCCACTGCTTCGCTGTCTGCTGCCCCATTTAGACGAGACCCCACACCAGGGCCCGCGGGAACAAAAACAGTCGAGTAATTAATCTCGGCAAATATTTCCCCTTCTATTTCATGCGAGTGCCTTCCATTTTCCGGGGATGATTGTGATTGTTTCCGGAGGATATCAATATGCAAATTCTACACTAATAAACATCGGCTACATGTAAAGGGGCTTGTTTGGTTATTTGTGTTATAATATGATAATCTGTTTGCATGCATAAGGACATTCCATTCTCCATAGCTATTCTTAGTTGGTTAATGTTGGGAAATGAATGAAAGTCAAAGTTTCAGCTTTGAGTGCGTCGTGTCACTTTGGCTTCATGCGTGAGAGCGGAATGAATAATAGCTCTAAGTTGAGTCTCAGTAAGTGCTCTTTAAGCGAGTGGGTGTTCAGAAGTACCGACAGTCTTTGTGCTAGATTATTATTATGACTTTATTTATGGCATATCTCCCGTGTGTGTGCAGGTCACAGCGAGCTGACAGGCTGCAGTCTGCAGAGGAGCAGGTCACTCTGATCACCGACAGCATGACAGTCACCTCCACAGACCAAGAGAAACTGCTACTGCTCGACAAAAACACGGAGCTGCGCCGCGTCAACAAAGAGGTACGGCCGCAGCTCAGTGCACCTTCACGTTCACTTTCACTGCTGATGTGGCAATTACCTTACACTGGCTCTTGCTGAAATCCAGAGGAGGACTGTGGGCGGTGTGTGAACACTGCTATTGAACTGTGAAAACTAAACAGAAATGACTCATTTTTCATATTTTTAAAAAGCTTCGCCCCTAATTTCACTGGGCCATGTCAGTGCAAATGTAGTGTTTTTTTTTTTGCACGTGTCAGTTCTGAGTTCACCTCATGATGCTGTCAGAGACAGAATGGCAGCCATGATTATAATAATGGTGATAATGACCATGGGTTGTATTGCAGTTGATGAAGCTGAACGAGGAATGGGACCAGGTGTACCGCAGTGTTACGCTCAGTCTTCAACAGAGAGTAGAGGCTCTGGAGCAAGAAAACTCGACTATAAAAACACTTAACAACAAACTACTGCTCAAAGTGGAACACCAGCAGGTAGAAGTATCTCTCTCACTGAGAGGACAATGTGGGAGAACGTCCCTATGTGTTATTGTAAACAACATGTGGTTGTGTTTTTACTCTTGTACCAGAGTGTGAAGGACTTCTATGAGCAAGCACTGATGCAGGAGGTGAAGAAAAAACAGGAGTTGCAAGACTATATCAGGCTTGTGGAGGAGCTGCCCCCCTCAGAGTACAGAGGCACATCTGCACAGGTACTTCTGCAAGCGCACTCACAATAAACACCCTACATTTTGTCAGTGCTTGCTCAATGTGTGGTGCATTTTTTGCCACAGGGCAACATCATGATGCCGTCATCAAGCACCTCTGTTAATCGCCCCGGGGGTCCTAATCTGTCACCCTTTACCTCACACCCATTGGTCCCAACTGCACCACAGGCAAAACTGGGGGGGCCCTGCGCCTCTGCACAGGGACACCCACAACATGAGGTGCAGGACCTGGAGGAGCAGCTTCAGGCCCTGCAGTGCCAGGTGGGACACCAGCACAGAATCAGTAAAACATCCATTTCTCTGATGACGGGCTGCTGTTGCCAGGGAGAGACCTGCTAAACGCTGGTGTGCAGCTTTGTATTATAGAGCGTATTGCACCACCAAGTGGAGGCTGTGGCTGGAGGGATGTGCAGAACAGAACCTATAAAGAGATCACACAGTATGGTTTGAATGACTGCTGTATTGATGTCCTGTGTCAACAGACCCGGATTTATGAAGCAGAATTTCAAACGGCGCATACCGGCCATAAACACACACTTCAGGAGAACCGCAGGCTCAGACAGAGAAGGGAGGAGATGCACCAACAGGTGGCGCTACTTCAAGAGCAGGTGGTTTATTACAATCTTTAACAATAAACAGTACAGTAGTTTATTTAAAAACTGAAGCAAGAATATGTATCAAAAAACAAACTTTTATTTTGTCGTGATATTTCTACAGCTCAAAGTGTACGAGGAGGACTTCAGGCGTGAGCGCTCAGACAAACAGGTGCTGCAGAGGCTGCTGAAGAAAAAACAGTCACCTCTTATAACCCCAGAGCTGATCCATCGCTGTAATACTGAAAAACAACCAGATGAGGGAGACAAGAGGACATACGTAAACAGGCAGCACAGGAAACAGCACCATCCACTCTGCCCCAAACATCAGGGGAGACCTAAGGACTGAGTAAACTTACAGCTGATTCCTGCACAAATACTGTGGTGAAATAAGACTAATCTGTGCCAAAAATATAAAATATTTATTAAATAGTGTATTTACACTGATTACTACACAACAAAACTGTTTAGTGGCACATTAAACTGAATTAAACATTAAACTGATTGAGGGCATTTAGGTGTAGAATAGCTTTGCTTTAGCAATATTGTAATAGCACTTAGCTCGTCAGTGTGTTTGTCATCATGTGTTACTTATTAATAGCAACCAGTACTGTACAGGAAGAAATTATAAATAGGCTATGTGTTTTGAAAGGAAATCAGGTATTGCGTTTTACAAGAAGCTACAAAGGGTCAGATGTGAGTAAGAGAGCAGGAATTCCAAAGGACGGGCACACTGACTGTAACTGCTCAACTACAAGGAACTTTTTCGGGAAAAATAAGTTAAACAAGTTTTACAAGAAGCTACAAAGGGTCAGATGTGAGTAAGAAAGCAAGAATTCCGAAGGAACACTGACTGTAACTGCTTAACTACAAGGAACAAGGAACTTTTTCCAGGACAAAATAAGTTAAAGGCACAATACCTGATTTCTTTTCTTGTAATGGAAAAAAATTAGTTTTGTCCTCCTTAAGTATATTGTATATTATGAGTTAAATTGATGATAGGTTCATGTGGCGTAACATTATGAAGAAGCTACTATGTCACACAGGAGTGAAGTAAATCGCAAATAGTTATTTTCTTCACTGATCCTGTGCAAATGGACTTGAAGTTCATTGTCTTCTATGTCACCACAAATGAACTACAGTATGTAAACATGATTGGGCTTCACTGATGCCACTGCCAGCTGAAATGATGGGCAGCTTTGTGGACCTACAGTACCTTTCTTTCAAATAAAGAGATTTACACTTTGACGTCTGCCATCCATTTGAGAAACTGACAAGATCCAATTGTAGAATGTGAATGTAACCTCACGGAAAGGTCCTAGGCTGGGTATGGTACCAAAACAGTCAAGGTACTACTACACAAAAAGGTGCCTTGTATCTGAAAGCAATGCATACCACCCTGATACTGTATTGTAAATGAGTGGAATTTACTTCTAACCCATCTGTGCCTATTGTCCTGGATGTGTACAGCTATTTTACTGGACATAGGGGAAAGAGACCAAAGTGTGGGGGGAAAGTGGGTTTAGGTTTCTGTAAGTAAGTAAGTAAGTGCTTTATTGTCATTGTACAAGTGTACCATGAAATAGTGTTCAGGTGTTAGTCCTGAGCTGCTGCGGCTGAGCCGCGCTGCCACTGTGTGTCAACACAGCTGTAGATGTTGCTTAATGATTGACTTGCACACCACACCTAACAGGCAAGACGTGCAACGCAAAATACGTCATGGATTGTTATATATTTCCTTTTGTCATTCCATAGATGATTTTAAATGATGACAAATATTTGGACTTTCCGGGAGTTTTGTTTAAATAGCCTTTGTCACGGAGAGAACTGCACACAACCACTGAGCAGCAAACGAGTAAGTAACTTCACATTATGCATAATAAAGAACATATTGGTTTTGGCAGACATCATGAGATATTTGTATAGAGCAACTTAAGAAAACAAACATTGCAGAAAGTTTAAATATCCATCCATCCATTCATCCATCCATGTTTATTTGAGCAGTTAGTCTGTTCAAAAGGAGTGGGCCAAAGCAAAAGGCTTATAAGCGCCCACCCCCAAAATAAAAACAATAACATTTTCATTTAAAAAATATAGCTACTTATGTTATTTGCTTACTGAACCTGGTGCTTGACCCAGACTCGGCACCACTTTTGCCTTGTTCTGAGTTATGTGTCTGTTCATTCTCCTGCTCTTATTGACAAAAGGTTTAAAGCTTCAAAACATCAGAGACGATGACCACATCCTCTGGAAATCTCCAGGAGCAGTACAACACACAGGGCTACCTGAACGCTCTGCCTGTCCTGAGTGACTCTGAGCTGAGGGGCGCCAGAGACGCCTTCTCTCAACTGGAGGACGAGTTTGGTGAGTGCAAAGTAAACACAAAGGGTTACGAGCTAGATTTAATTGAGTAACAATAATAAAATAACTGTCTGTGTTTTATGTTGATATTGGGTCAAATGTAGAATGGTGTTAATCAAAATTTGAGCTCAGTACTGATACTTATCCATAAAGCATTTTGTATAATACCAACTTAAATGTTTGATGTTGTTAATATGTATCTCTGTGTCTTTAGGTATTGAATACACAAGCTATAGCCTCCATAATGTCCACCTGAAGTATGACTGGGTGATGGCTCTGACCAAACACCCTCGTGTGTTGGAAGTGGTCAGAGCTGTCCTGGGCCCTGACGTGATTCTGTTGGACTCTCGCTTCATCTGTAAATATCCCGTACTCAAACCTAATGGAGCGGAAGAAGAGCTGCCGTATGTGGCCTGGCATCAGGACATGAGGTAAACCCACTATACTTACAATAATTCAACCTCTTTTTCTTCATTAGCTCCTGTGATTTGAGGAAACTTAAATAATTTGATGAGACCTAGGAGACAGTATTAAAGATGATATTTCAACACATAGAAACTTGTTAAGGTATAAGGTATACCTACAAAGTTTAAATTTACAAGTACAAATTCATAAACTTATAATAGACTAATAATAATTATGAATAAACATCAGTGAGCAAGGAGTTACTGATGTGTGAACATACACATTTAAGAAGCATTGGTTCATTATTTATCCATTATTAGTTTCTCATTAACTTGTATTTGTAAATCCTTTATAAATACTTGTATGTACAGTAGATACTTTCTTAACTGTGCCCTGTTCTACTACACAAACCCCAGTACAGTAGTGCTGTCTTTCCAGGTATTGGGGCATTGATGGAGGCCCTGTTCTTTCTGTGTGGCTGGCTTTAGATGATTCACTCAAGGAAAATGGTGCACTCCAGGTGATACCAGGTAATACAAATGCTGAGGGACTTTGGTGCAAGTTTACTCTTATATTATGTAGGCTAAGTATTGTTGAAACTGATTTGTCTACTGATACTTCCAGTATACAGTGAGTGAGGAGTTGTAGTCTGGCCTTCTTTTCTATTGTTTAATATGCGCGTTGTTATTATTAAGATCGCATATATTACAGAAATTGCCCAAAACATTTTCACCATGTTTCCACAAGAATATCAGACTTTATTTTGTACAGTAGCCTCACGCCTTTCTTAAATTTCCTCAGCTCGAGAGACAGTGTGTAAAATCCCTCTGCTTCTCACAGGCACTCACTGCTCGGGCATGCTCCCCCATCGCCAGGCGCTGCGTTGTGGTAACATGCTCTCAGTAAACCAGGAGATCCCAGAGGAGCTGCTGCAGGTGGAGCAGGCTGTGCTCTGCCCCTTGTTAGCAGGACAGATGTCTGTGAGTAAACAGACTGTGCAATAACACATCTCAGTAGTTTCAGTGCTGTAGAGCAGGAGATAAAGCTGAATGCAAAACGTCTGTTTAACACTAAGAATGTCATATCTCATGTTTAAGCTTCGCACTACCCAATAAAGGTTCATTTTAACACTTTAAATACATTAAATGACCTTGCTCCTAAACAGTATTTCAGACATGTTAATAGCATTATGTCCTGGAGGGCACACTTAAGGTTATCCAAGCAAACCCTTTTAGTAATTCCAGAAGCCCAACTTTAAACTAAAGGGGAAACAGCTTAATTTGGTCCCTTAAACTGAAATGGTCTTTCCATTATTCTAACTACCAGTCATTCATCCCTGTCAATGAAACTCTTTGTAACCGTGTTTATAAATGTGTATGACGATACAAAAGTATTCACTACTACCATTATTACCATCATAATTATATTTTTCAGGTGCATGACGGATTTCTCGTGCATGCCAGCGACCCCAACATGTCCCCTAGGAGGCGCTGTGGCTTTGTGATCCGTTACGTGCCCACCTGCGCTTACCCCATCGAGGTGAGGTGCACATTTGCTCCTCTTTGTTCAGTCAGATAAATACTGAAAATGCACTCATTATTATGTATTTCTCCATCAGGATCCAGAGCGACCCAGGAAGTTTCACGCAGCTGCGTTGGCCTGTGGAACAGATCACTTCAGTCATTTCTCCAATCAAAGCATTTGATTATTTTTTGAAATTCATATGTGACATATTTATTCTCTAAATCCTTTTCTGTGTATTAATGTTAACTAATCTGAATGCATTATATTAACTTAGCATTATAACACTTTGCATTATGAAATCAATATCATCAATAAAATATAATGAATTACAAATATGTGAGACTCTATTTATGGTTTATTAAAGAGATATTATAAACATTAATAATTAGAGCAGCACGACAGTATTGTGTCACTTGATTATTTTGACTGAACTTTTGAAAATGAGATTGAGATTGAGAATGAAATTGTATTGAAGCCATGTACATTGTAGATTGGTTTTCAAATACATTATTGTTATTCCTTAGTCACACATAAATAAGTAAATAAATAAATAAATGCTCACTGAGTGTCAACACAAATATAGTATAGGTCTCATTGTCACGCTCTTGCTATGTTGTGACATCATCTGCATAGCCTCTTTGTGGCATAGCTCTCACTGATTTGCAATTTTTTGCAAATTTGTTTAAGTTAATTTCGTCCTTCTGCACCATAAAATGTCTTTTTCCGTGTTTGTTTAAATCAATATCATCTTCCATTTAAATGCCCATGTTGTGCTTAATCAACATTTGGTAACACTTTATTTGATAAATTGTACCTACCAAATTTAGTACAATGTAATGTGCTATGTAATGATGTAAAATAACTTAATTTGACATTTTTGTATGTAACCCATAGGCAAAATTTGTATAGAGACATAATTTAATAAGACATAAGACCTTAACTCTAACCCCAACTCTAAATGTCTGACGTGTTACACTTTATTTTACACTACCTTGATACATTGTACCTAACAAAATGTAGTACAATGTAATCTGCCTTGTAACAATCTGTAATAACTTGTACCTACACAGTACATACACAGTGGAATAATGTGTATTAGTACTTTAGAGGTACATCATGTAATAAGGCATAAGACCCTTAGGGTTAGGGCTTAAGGTAAGGGTTATTGTTAGGGCCTTATGTCTTATTACATAATGTACTTTCAAACTCCAAATACATATTATCCCACTGTGTATGTAACCCATAGGTACAAGTTATAACACAGTTTTACAGAACACATTACATTGTACTAAATTTGGCAGGTACAATGTATCAAGGGTAGTGTAAAATAATGTGTTACCCCAACATTTTTGTTGACATTGTTTGTACATTATATTTTGTACATTTTTATTTTAAAGAATATTAATTAATTTATTTACAGATCAAAAACAAATACAAAAAGTTCATTGTCAAATTTTATTGAATGTTTCAGAATGCCACAGACTTCAGTGAAGGTAGATAATTGAAAATAACTTTAATTTGGAAAATATGTTCTATTCAAGCTAGTTTGAGTGTTTCTTTGACCATGACACCCACTCCATCAAACACTTTGTGAATGGGAGCATTGCACATAAAGGCGCAGGTCGTGACAAGTTTATTTTTGACATCAACATGAGCAGCTTCAACATCTCGGTTCACATGTTTGGCTCCCAACTCCTTGAAAACACCAGCAGTTGCTGCATATGGCCACCTGTAGAGAAACGCAAATCTTGTAGCATTGTTGATAAGTAAAAACATAATTACTAAGTATTTTTCTTACTTTTCACACTCTTCGTCATGGCCCACAGTCACCTCACAGCCAGGCAGGAGTTTGACAGCCAGAATGGGAGAAATGCAGCACATGCCCAAAGGTTTCCCAGCTTTGTGAAAGGCTTTGACAAGCTTCTCCACCTCTGGAAGGATGGTGCAGTCTTTACTCTTCACTGCCCAGTCACTCAGGTTCTTGGCCACACCAAAACCCCCTGGCAGAGCACAAGGAGAATGTCAGGAAGCAGTCAACCAGATACTATGTTGCAGAATGTATCTGGCCATGGCAAACCTGGGATAATAGCGGCATCAAAAGCGGAGACATCTAACTTGGATAAATTGGTGACCTCTCCTCGAGCGATGCGGGCGCTCTCGTGCAAGACGTTTCTCTTCTCCCCTGTGGGTTTACCCTCACAGTGGTTCACAACATGCATCTGATCCACATCCGGGGCAAACATCTGCACCTGAAAGAACAAATTAATATATCATCACCAGATCTATGTCTCAAACTTCTTCCAGGCAGGTTCCATGGCGGCAAAGTGACTGACTTGTTAGCACGCTTGCCTCAGCAGGAAGGTCCCGGGTTTGATGGACTAATCATGTGGGCCTGTCTGTGTAGTGTTTGTCCTGGCTTTCAATTTAGAAAATACCACCACCACTCGTAATGCTACACTTGCAAAAACATTGAGGGGGGAAAGTCCCGGAGACAACTATTGCCACTTTGATTATAAAAAGTCTATTTCCCAAAACAGTGCATTACCTTTGCTCCAGCTCGACTCAGATGGACGAGAACGGCAGACGCCTCGTGGATCTCTGTGCCATCATAGACGCCACAGCCGGAGAGGATGACTGCAACACGCTTTGCCATTTTACCCTGATGAAAGAGCAGTGTCCACATAATGTAATCAGACGTGTTAAATTACATGCTGTGCCTGTTTACACAAAAGAATAGGTGTCAGGGGAGTCTAGGGAGTGTAGCCAGGTAACTGCTGAGCTCATAATACAAACCACCTAAAGGTTTGATAAATTAAAATACATTAAAAAAAACTAAAATAAAAAGCTAATGGACATTTGGACAGCTGTATCAGTATTTCTGGCAAAGGATAGCATGGTATATCGCTACTATAGCAATAGGCTCTACTATGCTGAACACATTTTTAGGACAATACATTACAAAATATATGGGAAGACACTGATGTAAGAAAAAAAAAAATACCTCAAGATTGGTTGTGTCGTCTGCCCGATAGAGTTGATGAACTGAGTGTACTGTGGGTAAACACCTTTTTATTGATGTGTCTGAACTCCGCCCACGGTTCCTCTCCTCCACTCAGCATAGGCTACGACATACCAGGAAACTGGTGAAATTGAAGAATGAATAACTAATGGTATTTCTTTTCTTTTTTTCCCCCTCCTTTTATTATTTATTTTAAATATAAAAGGAAATAGCAGCTTTTTATGCAATTGGATAACGCCAAGAAATTGCGCGACTGAGACACGCCAATAGGCTTTAAATTATGTCACCATAGGCTACATTAAAAAACAAACAAAAAATAGGGCTATAATTGTTGGAACCACAAGTGTCATGAACAGGTGTAATATGGCCCGGGTCTATTATAATAGCCTGCCTAGACAGAGCGAATCACACTTTCCACAGGTTTTCCCCGTTTTCCCCAAAAGGCGCAACTCCATTCTTACGTTTCGTTTTTTGCGTTGACGTCATAGCTCAGGAAAGGGACGCTTTAAATGCTGAGCGCAAATACAACACAGACGCGGTCCTACCATGGCGCGAGAGCAGCAGTCCCTGCACCTCTCCGTGGGCATTCTCAGCATCTCTGGCGGTAAGATGGTTTTAATGGGTTTGAGATGGTTTTAGACGGTTTGAAGTCGCCTACGAATATGGGAGTTATGCTTCAGGATCGATTTAAATGTAGGCTATAGGTTTCATTAGAGGCGAGTAGTAGTCTGCTCAGTTATATTTACTCAAGTAGCCTACAAGTACATGTAGCCTACTTGAGTAACTTTTTGAAGTAGCTAATTATACTTCGTAGAGTAGTTTTACCATATCTGTACTCTTTTCTAAAAACTCGTTGCATAGTGAGTATATCTTTAAGTGGCAAAAACTTCATGTTGACACATGAAATAAATGTAGTTTGTCTTTATATAGCCTACTTTATTCTTCAGGAAAATTATAATCTAATTCTCTGTGTTCGACATCAATGAACAAAAATAGACATACTATCCTTGTAATTAATGTATTAGCTATAATAACAACAATAATAATAATAATTATTATTATTATTATTATTGTCATTGTCGTTGTTATTTATGATTATTATTATTTTTATTTTTATTATTATAGGTTCTCTTCTGTTGCTCATAAATAACTATGCCAGTGACAGTAGCGCATTCATTCCCCACACCGCTCTGGGGATACTGCTTCTCATCACTGCAGCCTTGTTGGCTTATGCAGGTTTGTAACACTATCCTTTTAAAATATATTTGTCCTATATCATATTATGTATGTTGTACTAAACGTTTTCTCTTTTACCCCATAGCTGTCAGCCGCTGCCTGAGTCATGCACAGTTGTTTTCCACCCTGTGTCTGACCCTGTCAGCCATGTGGTGTGGTTTGGGACTAGTCCACATTTTGATGGGGCAGAGGGTGCTGGAATTTGAAGAGCTTAGACTGGCTCTGATCCCTGGTTTGGCTGCTTTTAGTTTAGCCTTGTTTCTCATAGGGTTCATAGCAATCATTGTAAAGAAAGTCATCTTATTTATCTTTGCTATCAGCATTAGTTTGGCTTGTGCTCATCAAATAGCCGATTTGTCAGTGGGAGGTTTTGGCCACACTGCCACAGCAGCCAATTACCTCCTTGCATTTCTTGTTGGTGTTTATTTTGGTGTTGGATCTCTGCTGTCCGTTATTACTCATGGGAAAGTGAAGCTCCCAGGAACAGGTCTAAAAGACAAAGTTAGTCAAAAACCAGAGCAGGGCGACAACTGCAGTGATATAGTCGTTGTAGGTTTGGTCCTGAACCTGCTCGCCGCCGCTGTGGTAGCCTGCCCGCTGTTTGGGGCGGTGCTTAACCCCGGACACATCTGCTGGCTATGGACTGCAGCCGTTTACCAGTTTGCTATGTGTATACTCCTCTTCAGAGCCATGGACACTTTGGCAGCAACTTTCTTTGCTTTCATGACGTTAATTAGATTTGCCGAAGGATTCTCTGTCCTTCTGTATGGAAACCCTCCTATTTTCCCTGTAGCTTCCCCAATCGTCTTCTCCGTCCTTTTTTCAGTCCTTGCTGTCTTTAATTGTTTACAAAGCCTGTTGTTTGGTCTCTACCTGTTGTTCTACTCAGCTTACTGCATTGCAATAGCAACACAGTCTATTAAAGGTGTTCAGGGTGTACAAGCAGCTATATTCATTGTTACGATAGGTATGGTTTTATTGCACTCCTTCAACATAGTTTCATCTTCCAAAGTCAATACAGGGCAAGAATATTTGAAGCTTTTACTAAACAAAATAAAATGTGTTACTTTTAAGACCAAAGACAAAAACCAGCATGCGCCTCATTTGGGGTTCTCCAAATATGGCGATGCTGAAGTGTTAGGGCACGCTTGTAACGTTCTGGCTGCCTTTGCCCTCATTAATTCTGATGGAAGCCCTCTGTTCTCATTTCTGCCCTGGGTAGCCGTGGGCGGTGGCCTTCTTCAGCTACTCTGTGGATCAGTGGCTTTTTCCAGAGGCAAAACATTTGAAAGCACCGTGTTTGTCTTGTATGGAGTACTGTGGACATTCTGGGGCTCGGTCAGATATGGCGCCCTCTACGGTGACGTTAGAGGCTTCGGTGTAGCAGTTGGCATCATCGGTTTTATGTTATTTAACTGTTTGGTGACAATCGCAGCACTGTTTCTCAGCGTGGCCTGGTTTGTATACGCTCTCACCTTCCAGCTCATACTTATTAGCTTCCTGTTGGATGCGGTGGGAGCGCTGCCTCACGGGTACGACATTGGGGTCTCAATCATCTTTGGCCTTGTCAGTTTTTATTGCTTTATGGCCAGGATGTTTTGCGGCACCTTCCAGTCGCCGCAGATCCCTTTGGGGAAACCTATTGTTAGACTGAGTGGGGTTGGTGGAGGCGTGGATATCTGCCCACATGTCCCCGCACGCAGAGCCACATCTGTGCAGCAGATTGCAGGTGAGAAAATAAAGCATATAGAAAATAATTTAAAAACTCCTTGAGTAATAAAAACTTTGGTCTGCCTGTCTTAAAGATATAATGAAGAATGGAGGTACATGTGGAATGCCTACAGACACTGTTTATGTGCTAGTAGCAGCTTGCAATCGTCCGGATGCAGTAGTCAAAGCCTACAAGTAAGTAAGTTTGTTTGTTTTCCTTTTTAGAGCGTCATTACGTTCCCATTGCTATAAAAGTGTTAATTAACTTAATTTATTCGACTGGCAGAGTGAAAAAGCAGGCTGAGGACCGGCCCATGTCCATGTGGATCTCTTCTATTAAACAGCTGGAGCCAGTGCGACACCTGTTGAGCCCCCTGCTGCTGGACTTCATGGAGGCTGCGTGGCCCTCCTCCATCAGTATGGTTATTCCCAGAGGTAGGATATTTCAGCCGACCGTATGGTGTTTTGTTCTGTCATAACATGTATCTGTTTAATATAAGGAAAATAATTATACCGGTATACTTTTTTTTTTTGATTGATGCACAGGACCGTGGATGGACGTTTTTGGTTTAGGGGATGCAGCCAAACACATTGGGACACCACAAAGCATTGCCATCAGGAACCCAGACTGTGCTGTTGCAACTCACCTCATGAATTTGGTGAGAACTTAGTAAATATAGTGTATTTCAGGAAAAGATTATTCAGGAATTGTACACCTCTGCTGGACTGATGTCACTTACTGGACATGTTTTCTGTAGTTTCATTCTTATTCTGGTTATTTAAGATGTTTTAGCCCTTTATAAACATCATTATTGTCTATCACAATTATTGTCTTCTCAAAGGTTGGGCCCATCGCAGTGACTTCAGCCAACCCGACGGGAGAAGCAGACACAACTCACCATAATCAAGTTTTTGCTAAATTGGGTGACAAGGTAAAGCAATTGTTGATTAATGAAAGGCAGGCACTACTGTACTGAATGTAACATAATGCACATTTATGATCAGGTGGATGGCGTGTTGTGTGACGGAGCCTCTCCAGAAAACATAGCGTCTACTGTAGTCGACTGCACTAAGATCGAGTCGGGGCAGATTGGTTTCTTCAGAGTCGGTCTCATTCCTAAATCCAAGGTAATCAACCATAACCGTGTGTATATTTATTATGTTAAATTGTGTCCCATACCCACATATCTTTTTGGTGTATCTTGAAAAGGTGCTGCAGATTTTTGAGGAGGTTCAGTGGCGGCACAGACAGGGGCAGACAAATCCTGCTTTTGAAAATGATGTTGATTCTACGTGAATCTGCCTGTGATGGAGGAGAGCTCTTCTGAATCGGGACATTGTCTGCTGCTAAATTAATAACACACATTTTATACTACTGCAAAGTCTGATTCTTATCATTATATTTATATGACGTGTTAATTTATTTACTTTGTACTGGTATTTGATTGCACTATCATTTGTTATTTAGGACCAATAAACATGTTTAAATTGAAACAATGGGCTTCAACTTAATTGAATGTACTCCTGAAGATACTTTGGTAAACATTATTCAAAACTAGCTATACAGTTTCCAACATTTAAAAATAAACAACTCAAAATGCAACAATCAACTTCAGAGCTCCTTTTCCAAAAACACTTTTGGAAAACACACACCTTAAGTTTACTCAGATCAACTCATAATAATCTGACTAACTACATTTACCATTTTTGACTTGTTGCATCTCCAACTGTATTGTCTGTCTTTCCTTCTCTTCTTTGTTGTATTATTGTTTTGTAAGTCTAGTTAACACAGCAAGCAGCTGTTCATCACAAGTGTGATCATGATGATCATTATTGTTATCATTATTATCATTCATTTGTTCTTTTTGTAAATGTAATTTGAACTGTAATAATCAATCAAACTTTATTTATAAAGCGCTTTACAACATTTAAATTAAAACAGTACGCCCGGCACCCCCTCCCATCCCTCTGAATATATACAAGCATAACACCCACACACAAACTTTTACCACTGTCTACGCACACACACCCTCACTCACTAACTCACACACTCACACACACATAGAATAAAATAAATAGATACATAAGGCTGGGTACAGATGGACAACTGTGGAAACCCCATTTGAGGAGCCGTCTGCGCCGGGAGCAGCAGTCCAGCGCAGCTACAGGGCCTCCACCTGCGCACCCACAGGACAGAGACACCACACCTCCAGCTGAGCACCCACAGGACAGAGACACCACACCTCTACCTGAGCACCCACAGGACAGAGACACCACACCTCTACCTGAGCACCCACAGGACAGAGACACCACACCTCCAGCTGAGCACCCACAGCACCCTCACAGCCACTGCCTATCACTGCTCCCGAGCCAGAGGGCCCCTTTAGAGGAAACACTGGGAAAGCCTTAAAATATCTAAAAACACTCATAAGAGTTTAAAATCCAGAAGTAAAAGCAATTAATGATGCTAGAAATATGTATATGTATATATATATATATATATATATATATATATATATATATATATATAGTGCGATTTGCCAAAAAACAGAAGGGGGGATAGTTACTCCATCACTTTATTGCATAAAAAGCACATACATTTCATGCTGTTGAACTTGAAACCCAGTGTTGAAAGATAATTATTATGTTCTGTCTAGTAGTAGCTCAGTTTGTGTGGAGCGGAGGCCGGGTGAAGTTGATGCCACTGTGTGCAGGGCGGCCGTGCCTGTGTGTTTTGGGGCTGAATATAAGCGCGTAATGATCCAGCCTTTAGCCTACTCCAAGGCAGATATTAATATATATGAGACGCAGAGGCCTATGTTACGTGTTCCTCTGTATAGTTTTGGATTATATTCAGCAAGGAGTAGCAAGGGAGACAGGAGATGAGAGACTTCAAATGGCCTGTGCATAGACGACGGAAGTAGGGGGGCAACCCCTCCAGAGCGCGTGTTTCTCAGGGAATTGTGCCGTTTTGGAAAACTCTTCATGATCAAACTTTAAGTAACAAGCGTAGTGTGACCAGGGCGACAGGTGTCTTTCTTTTTTGAGGGACAGAGCTGGAAATGTTACAGCATGCACATGTATGAGCGCAGCTGGCACTTCTTAGAACCGAATCAGAACCGTGCGTAAAGGTTCCTCATCCTGTCTGTCAAACTGTCGTAAACTGTTGTAAAACGCGCGGGGTGTCACACAAGGCTGGGGGCATTTGCGCGAGTTACGGGAGCCGGGTCCGATCATTAAATTCTCCTTTGATCGCGGGCCGGGTTGGGGCGGTCGCCACTCATTGCCGCCATGCGTGTATTCATAGTTCAGCCACAATTCAGTCTATCATCTATACAGCGGGTTTTTTGACGCTGCTTGTGGTCCAGAGAACGTTTTTGTGGCGCTCAAAGTCTCCCATTTTCCACGCATGTGCGTCTGTGCGCGACTTCTCTATGGGGCGCCAAATGTAACATGCCTTATTTCGTGGACAGAATGACTTTTGTGTCACGAAATACATATATTCATTACGAAATCACGTTACGTCGTAACGCCGTTTGTCCACGGAATACACACATTGGTTTGCATTGTGTCCACGAAACACTGAAGAGAGCACATCGTTTCGTGGACCAAATTGACTGGTGGCCTTTTCCTTTCGTGGACATAAGGCTGAATGCACTATTCACTGTCGTAGACGAAATAAACTTTCGTCATAAAAGTATTGTGATGTGATACAGAAATTATGATGTGTACAAAAGGGATTTATTCTCTAACTCTGCAGTTACAGAAGGCATTCCGTCCACGTAATAGTAACTTCATGACTTACGAAATACATTCAGTGACACGTGCTTTCATTCCGTGGACGAAATGCATAATGGAATACATTTCGTGAGTCAGCAGTTTACGGAATGAATTATGTCTCATGATAATACATTACGTGGACGAAATGCATTATAGAATCACGAAATCAGTTTTGTGACCTGCTACAATACATTTCGTGAATCAACAGTTTACATAATAAACTGTTGATTCACGAAACAGTGAGTCAACAGTTATGTTATGTTTACGAAATATTTACGAAATGTCACATAATTCATTCCGTAAACTGCTGACTCACAAAATATATTCCATTATGCATTTCGTCCACAGAATGAAAGCATGTCACTGAATGTATTTCGTAAGTTATGAAGTTACTATTCCATGGACGGAATGCCTTCTGTAACTGCAGAGTTAGAGAATAAATCCCTTTTGTAAACATCATAATTTCTTGAGTCTTGAGTCTTTTTGTTGACTTTAGGAATAACTAGGAAGGGAGGAGCGAAGGGTCCGTGAAGGTTCATAAGGTAAAAAGCAGTTCTGAAAGATAAGAAGGACCAAGACCATTAAGACATTTAAAAACCATTAAAAGAACTTTAAAATCGAGTTTATTATTGTTAAAATAATAATCTTAACAATAGATTGGGGCAATAATTCTCATGCATTGCCACCTGGGCTGCCTTGTTCCAAATGATAATGCTCACATCCTTTTTAATTTCTTCATATATTAAAACAAAAACAAGGTTTCACCGTTTCCTTGTACAGCAATATTTCACCATTACACAACAAGCAACGCAGATAGAAAAACAGGGTGTCACATACAGGGCCACAAAGCAAACACAAGGGTAATAATTGATCTTGGACACTCCTGAAAAAGAGATTCAGAAATCTCAGTGGGACTTTCCTTGTTATATCAGAATCAGAATCATAGTTGTTATTGCCACCTTTAGTGAACAGGTTCACAGCAGGGAGTTCAGCTTCCCGATGGCCTTGTGTATGAAACAGTTTTTAAGTCGACTGGACCTGGCCTGTAGATTACGCAGTCTCCTCCCTGAAGGCATTACCTTGAAGAGACTGTGTGATGGGTGCGTAGGGTCCCTGGTGATTCTGACGGCTTTACGGGTGAGACGGGTGGAGTACATGTCCTTAATGGAGGGGAGAGGAGCTCCACAGATCCTCTTCGCTGCTCTCATGATGCGCTGGAGGCTCCTTCAGCAGGAGGCAGTGCCGGCGCGTGCCACACAGTGATGGAGCTGGTCAGGATGCTCTGTATAGTCCCTCTGTAGAAGTTGCACATAACAGAGGCTAGGACTCTAGCTCTTCTTAACTTACGGAGAAAGTATAGACGCTGATTACTTTTTTGACCAGTGATGTAGTGTGCATGGTCCAGGGAAGGTTCTCTGTGATGTGCACACCCAGGAACTTAGTGCTGGTCACCCTCTCCACTGCAGCACCATTGATTGTTAGAGGAGCATGCTGGACCCGCGCTCTACGAAAGTCCACAACAATCTCTTTTGTCTTCTCCACATTTAGAGAGAGATTGTTCTGTGTGCACTACATGGCCAGACCGCTCACCTCACTCCTGTAGTTTGACTCGTCTCTGTTGTTGATGAGACCCACCATGAAGAGGTTTGAGTCGTACTTTGGAGCGCAGTCATGGGTCAGCAGAGTGAACTGGAGGGGGCTCAGCACACAGCCTTGGGGAGCCCCCGTGTTCAGTGTGATGGTTCTGGAGGACTTTCCGCCGACACGTACAGCCTGTGATCTCCCCGTCAGAATGTCCAGCAGCCAGTTGCACAGTGATGTGTTGATCCCCAGGTGGAGCAGTTTGTGTATTAGCAGTAACAGTATTTGTATACTCCTGGAGATCAGTGATATTGTTGTGAATGGCAGCCCGCTTGAACATATTCCAATCCGTTGTGTGAAAGCAGTCCTTGAGTTTCTCTAAAGAGTCTTTACTCCACACTTGAATCTGTTTCCGAACCGGTTTAGTGACTCTAACCAGTAGCCTGTATGCTGGCAGTAACATAATAGTTATGTGGTCCGAGGCACCAAGATGGGGTAGGGGGTGTCCAAGTACCGACCAGGCCCTTCCCTGCTTAGCTTCTAAGATGTGACGTGATTGGGCACAGCAAAGGCGGTATGGCCTAATGGCTGGAACAGGTTATTAAGTTCATGAGTCTGATTCAGAGTTATTGGGTCTGGTTTTCATCCATGAGTCTGATGGCGGAGGGAGAAAACTGTTCTTGTGGCTGGAGGTTCGGGTCTACTTGTTCAAATCAGTAAATAGAAATACTTTTCTGGAACAAAAAGTGGTGAAACAATGTACGCATACGTGTGTTATGTATCCGAGCTGTGTCTTGTGTTCGTAAATTTTCCCATTGAGGGGCAATAAAGTACACATTTTCTTAACTTCTTATTGTATTTAAACTAAAATAGACTTTCTTAAGCCTGGATCATGTTCAAATCCAGGCTGAAAACAGCTCTTTTTACCCGAGCATATGAAAACTGAAAGTATTTTATTTGCACTCTTGCCTTTTACTGTAATTGATTAATTTTTATGTTGATGTTTTAATGATTGATTTTATCTTTTTTCTTGTAATTTTATGCAAATGTGAAGTACTTTGAATTGCCTTGTGTGTGAATTGTTCTCTACAAATAAACTTGCCTTGCCCTGCCTTAATGTGTATCTTTAGTATCTAGTGAGCCAGTCTGATAATATTTGTCAATAATGCAATTATATTACACCGTTTAGGTTTTTATGGGACAGTGGCCATTGTTTTCACCTGGCAATTCCCCACATTCTCATGCAATTGTAAATCTATTGCCTTTTAGTCATAGTAGCATAAGGAAATATCACTGTTTCCTCCTCTTTGTTGTATGTTCAGGCAGTAGTTACTCAGTTACTGGCATCAAAGTTCTTCCTGCTAATGGTAATTTTCCGGTTCATTTATTTCATAGATACCAGTGTGTCTATTATCAGACTGACGGAAGTGAGGCAACCAGTCTGTACCATCGGCCCCTCCAACCAAGCTCTCACTACATTCATCTCAGGCTTCTTTGCCTGGCCTGCCAAACGACATTCCTTTTCATAGATATTTCAAAGTCTGGGAGCAAGCATGATCTCAACAATTTCCCGGTGGACGTGATTGACAGACGGCATCAACCAATTAGAGCAACGCTAGATAAATTGCAGTAACAAGCGGCAGAAAACCTTTCCAAAAACGTGTTTTTTTACGAGGAACGCTTCGAACGCTGTTTCTTGTTCCGGTTTTAGGGATTTCATATTTTCCAAATGATTTAAAACAGACGAAAGAGCAGAAGAAACCCGTGTATCGGCCGCCATCTTTAATGTTTTGGAAGAGTGTGTGGAGGTGACAGGGGACGGCTTCCGTCTCTTGGTGCGTGATTGGACCGATGTGGGTAAAATCGTGAAATGATTGGCTGCGAGCAGCGCCCAGACGGTTCTTCTTTTGAACAGAAAGGAGGAGCGTCTGGCAGGCCGGGCAACAGGCTTCCCTTGTGTTCCCAAACGGTCTCCAATCCAAGTACCGACCAGGCCCTTCCCTGCTTAGCTTCTAAGATGTGACGTGATTGGGCACAGCAAAGGCGGTATGGCCTAATGGCTGGAACAGGTTACTAAGTTCATGAGTCTGATTCAGAGTTATTGGGTCTGGTTTTCGTACATGAGTCTGATGGCGGAGGGAGAAAACTGTTCTTGTGGCTGGAGGTTCGGGTCTACTTGTTTGAATCAGTAAATAGAAATACTTTTCTGGAACAAAAAGTGGTGAAACAATGTACGCATACGTGTGTTATGTATCCGAGCTGTGTCTTGTGTTTGTAAATTTTCCCATTGAGGGGCAATAAAGTACACATTTTCTTAACTTCTTATTGTATTTAAACTAAAATAGACTTTCTTAAGCCTGGATAATGTTCAAATCCAGGCTGAAAACAGCTCTTTTTACCCGAGCATATGAAAACTGAAAGTATTTTATCTGCACTCTTGCCTTTTACTGTAATTGATAAATTTTTATGTTGATGTTTTAATGATTGATTTTATCTTTTTTCTTGTAATTTTATGCAAATGTGAAGCACTTTGAATTGCCTTGTGTGTGAATTGTGCTCTAAAAATAAACTTGCCTTGTCTTGTCTTAATATGTATATTTCGCTAGTATCTAGTGAGCCAGTCTGATAATGTTTGTCAATAATGCAATTATATTACACCGTTTAGGTTTTTATGGGACAGTGGCCATTGTTTTCACCTGGCAATTCCCCACATTCTCATGCAATTGTAAATCTATTGCCTTTTAGTCATAGTAGCATAAGGAAATATCACTGTTTCCTCCTCTTTGTGGTATGTTCAGGCAGTAGTTACTCAGTTACTGGCATCAAAGTTCTTCCTGCTAATGGTAATTTTCCGGTTCATTTATTGCATAGATACCAGTGTGTCTATTATCAGACTGACGGAAGTGAGGCAACCAGTCTGTACCATCGGCCCCTCCAACCAAGCTCTCACTACATTCATCTCAGGCTTCTTTGCCTGGCCTGCCAAACGACATTCCTTTTCATAGATATTTCAAAGTCTGGGAGCAAGCATGATCTCAACAATTTCCCGGTGGACGTGATTGACAGAGGGCATCAACCAATTAGAGCAACGCTAGATAAATTGCAGTAACAAGCGGCAGAAAACCTTTCCAAAAACGTGTTTTTTTACGAGGAACGCTTCGAACGCTGTTTCTTGTTCCGGTTTTAGGGATTTCATATTTTCCAAATGATTTAAAACAGACGAAAGAGCAGAAGAAACCCGCGTATCGGCCGCCATCTTTAATGTTTTGGAAGAGTGTGTGGAGGTGACAGGGGACGGCTTCCGTCTCTTGGTGCGTGATTGGACCGATGTGGGTAAAATCGTGAAATGATTGGCTGCGAGCAGCGCCCAGACGGTTCTTCTTTTGAACAGAAAGGAGGAGCGTCTGGCAGGCCGGGCAACAGGCTTCCCTTGTGTTCCCAAACGGTGTCCCATCCAAGTACCGACCAGGCCCTTCCCTGCTTAGCTTCTAAGATGTGACGTGATTGGGCACAGCAAAGGCGGTATGGCCTAATGGCTGGAACAGGTTACTAAGTTCATGAGTCTGATTCAGAGTTATTGGGTCTGGTTTTCGTACATGAGTCTGATGGCGGAGGGAGAAAACTGTTCTTGTGGCTGGAGGTTCGGGTCTACTTGTTTGAATCAGTAAATAGAAATACTTTTCTGGAACAAAAAGTGGTGAAACAATGTACGCATACGTGTGTTATGTATCCGAGCTGTGTCTTGTGTTTGTAAATTTTCCCATTGAGGGGCAATAAAGTACACATTTTCTTAACTTCTTATTGTATTTAAACTAAAATAGACTTTCTTAAGCCTGGATAATGTTCAAATCCAGGCTGAAAACAGCTCTTTTTACCCGAGCATATGAAAACTGAAAGTATTTTATCTGCACTCTTGCCTTTTACTGTAATTGATAAATTTTTATGTTGATGTTTTAATGATTGATTTTATCTTTTTTCTTGTAATTTTATGCAAATGTGAAGCACTTTGAATTGCCTTGTGTGTGAATTGTGCTCTAAAAATAAACTTGCCTTGTCTTGTCTTAATATGTATATTTCGCTAGTATCTAGTGAGCCAGTCTGATAATGTTTGTCAATAATGCAATTATATTACACCGTTTAGGTTTTTATGGGACAGTGGCCATTGTTTTCACCTGGCAATTCCCCACATTCTCATGCAATTGTAAATCTATTGCCTTTTAGTCATAGTAGCATAAGGAAATATCACTGTTTCCTCCTCTTTGTGGTATGTTCAGGCAGTAGTTACTCAGTTACTGGCATCAAAGTTCTTCCTGCTAATGGTAATTTTCCGGTTCATTTATTGCATAGATACCAGTGTGTCTATTATCAGACTGACGGAAGTGAGGCAACCAGTCTGTACCATCGGCCCCTCCAACCAAGCTCTCACTACATTCATCTCAGGCTTCTTTGCCTGGCCTGCCAAACGACATTCCTTTTCATAGATATTTCAAAGTCTGGGAGCAAGCATGATCTCAACAATTTCCCGGTGGACGTGATTGACAGAGGGCATCAACCAATTAGAGCAACGCTAGATAAATTGCAGTAACAAGCGGCAGAAAACCTTTCCAAAAACGTGTTTTTTTACGAGGAACGCTTCGAACGCTGTTTCTTGTTCCGGTTTTAGGGATTTCATATTTTCCAAATGATTTAAAACAGACGAAAGAGCAGAAGAAACCCGCGTATCGGCCGCCATCTTTAATGTTTTGGAAGAGTGTGTGGAGGTGACAGGGGACGGCTTCCGTCTCTTGGTGCGTGATTGGACCGATGTGGGTAAAATCGTGAAATGATTGGCTGCGAGCAGCGCCCAGACGGTTCTTCTTTTGAACAGAAAGGAGGAGCGTCTGGCAGGCCGGGCAACAGGCTTCCCTTGTGTTCCCAAACGGTGTCCCATCCAAGTACCGACCAGGCCCTTCCCTGCTTAGCTTCTAAGATGTGACGTGATTGGGCACAGCAAAGGCGGTATGGCCTAATGGCTGGAACAGGTTACTAAGTTCATGAGTCTGATTCAGAGTTATTGGGTCTGGTTTTCGTACATGAGTCTGATGGCGGAGGGAGAAAACTGTTCTTGTGGCTGGAGGTTCGGGTCTACTTGTTTGAATCAGTAAATAGAAATACTTTTCTGGAACAAAAAGTGGTGAAACAATGTACGCATACGTGTGTTATGTATCCGAGCTGTGTCTTGTGTTCGTAAATTTTCCCATTGAGGGGCAATAAAGTACACATTTTCTTAACTTCTTATTGTATTTAAACTAAAATAGACTTTCTTAAGCCTGGATAATGTTCAAATCCAGGCTGAAAACAGCTCTTTTTACCCGAGCATATGAAAACTGAAAGTATTTTATTTGCACTCTTGCCTTTTACTGTAATTGATTAATTTTTATGTTGATGTTTTAATGATTGATTTTATCTTTTTTCTTGTAATTTTATGCAAATGTGAAGCACTTTGAATTGCCTTGTGTGTGAATTGTGCTCTAAAAATAAACTTGCCTTGTCTTGTCTTAATATGTATATTTCGCTAGTATCTAGTGAGCCAGTCTGATAATATTTGTCAATAATGCAATTATATTACACCGTTTAGGTTTTTATGGGACAGTGGCCATTGTTTTCACCTGGCAATTCCCCACATTCTCATGCAATTGTAAATCTATTGCCTTTTAGTCATAGTAGCATAAGGAAATATCACTGTTTCCTCCTCTTTGTGGTATGTTCAGGCAGTAGTTACTCAGTTACTGGCATCAAAGTTCTTCCTGCTAATGGTAATTTTCCGGTTCATTTATTGCATAGATACCAGTGTGTCTATTATCAGACTGACGGAAGTGAGGCAACCAGTCTGTACCATCGGCCCCTCCAACCAAGCTCTCACTACATTCATCTCAGGCTTCTTTGCCTGGGCTGCCAAACGACATTCCTTTTCATAGATATTTCAAAGTCTGGGAGCAAGCATGATCTCAACAATTTCCCGGTGGACGTGATTGACAGAGGGCATCAACCAATTAGAGCAACGCTAGATAAATTGCAGTAACAAGCGGCAGAAAACTTTTCCAAAAACGTGTTTTTTTACGAGGAACGCTTCGAACGCTGTTTCTTGTTCCGGTTTTAGGGATTTCATATTTTCCAAATGATTTAAAACAGACGAAAGAGCAGAAGAAACCCGTGTATCGGCCGCCATCTTTAATGTTTTGGAAGAGTGTGTGGAGGTGACAGGGGACGGCTTCCGTCTCTTGGTGCGTGATTGGACCGATGTGGGTAAAATCGTGAAATGATTGGCTGCGAGCAGCGCCCAGACGGTTCTTCTTTTGAACAGAAAGGAGGAGCGTCTGGCAGGCCGGGCAACAGGCTTCCCTTGTGTTCCCAAACGGTGTCCCATCCAAGTACCGACCAGGCCCTTCCCTGCTTAGCTTCTAAGATGTGACGTGATTGGGCACAGCAAAGGCGGTATGGCCTAATGGCTGGAACAGGTTACTAAGTTCATGAGTCTGATTCAGAGTTATTGGGTCTGGTTTTCGTACATGAGTCTGATGGCGGAGGGAGAAAACTGTTCTTGTGGCTGGAGGTTCGGGTCTACTTGTTTGAATCAGTAAATAGAAATACTTTTCTGGAACAAAAAGTGGTGAAACAATGTACGCATACGTGTGTTATGTATCCGAGCTGTGTCTTGTGTTTGTAAATTTTCCCATTGAGGGGCAATAAAGTACACATTTTCTTAACTTCTTATTGTATTTAAACTAAAATAGACTTTCTTAAGCCTGGATAATGTTCAAATCCAGGCTGAAAACAGCTCTTTTTACCCGAGCATATGAAAACTGAAAGTATTTTATCTGCACTCTTGCCTTTTACTGTAATTGATAAATTTTTATGTTGATGTTTTAATGATTGATTTTATCTTTTTTCTTGTAATTTTATGCAAATGTGAAGCACTTTGAATTGCCTTGTGTGTGAATTGTGCTCTAAAAATAAACTTGCCTTGTCTTGTCTTAATATGTATATTTCGCTAGTATCTAGTGAGCCAGTCTGATAATGTTTGTCAATAATGCAATTATATTACACCGTTTAGGTTTTTATGGGACAGTGGCCATTGTTTTCACCTGGCAATTCCCCACATTCTCATGCAATTGTAAATCTATTGCCTTTTAGTCATAGTAGCATAAGGAAATATCACTGTTTCCTCCTCTTTGTGGTATGTTCAGGCAGTAGTTACTCAGTTACTGACATCAAAGTTCTTCCTGCTAATGGTAATTTTCCGGTTCATTTATTTCATAGATACCAGTGTGTCTATTATCAGACTGACGGAAGTGAGGCAACCAGTCTGTACCATCGGCCCCTCCAACCAAGCTCTCACTACATTCATCTCAGGCTTCTTTGCCTGGCCTGCCAAACGACATTCCTTTTCATAGATATTTCAAAGTCTGGGAGCAAGCATGATCTCAACAATTTCCCGGTGGACGTGATTGACAGAGGGCATCAACCAATTAGAGCAACGCTAGATAAATTGCAGTAACAAGCGGCAGAAAACCTTTCCAAAAACGTGTTTTTTTACGAGGAACGCTTCAAACGCTGTTTATTGTTCCGGTTTTAGGGATTTCATATTTTCCAAATGATTTAAAACAGACGAAAGAGCAGAAGAAACCTGTGTATCGGCCGCCATCTTTAATGTTTTGGAAGAGTGTGTGGAGGTGACAGGGGACGGCTTCCGTCTCTTGGTGCGTGATTGGACCGATGTGGGTAAAATCGTGAAATGATTGGCTGCGAGCAGCGCCCAGACGGTTCTTCTTTTGAACAGAAAGGAGGAGCGTCTGGCAGGCCGGGCAACAGGCTTCCCTTGTGTTCCCAAACGGTCTCCAATCCAAGTACCGACCAGGCCCTTCCCTGCTTAGCTTCTAAGATGTGACGTGATTGGGCACAGCAAAGGCGGTATGGCCTAATGGCTGGAACAGGTTACTAAGTTCATGAGTCTGATTCAGAGTTATTGGGTCTGGTTTTCGTACATGAGTCTGATGGCGGAGGGAGAAAACTGTTCTTGTGGCTAGAGGTTTGGGTCTACTTGTTCAAATCAGTAAATAGAAATACTTTTCTGGAACAAAAAGTGGTGAAACAATGTACGCATACGTGTGTTATGTATCCGAGCTGTGTCTTGTGTTCGTAAATTTTCCCATTGAGGGGCAATAAAGTACACATTTTCTTAACTTCTTATTGTATTTAAACTAAAATAGACTTTCTTAAGCCTGGATAATGTTCAAATCCAGGCTGAAAACAGCTCTTTTTACCCGAGCATATGAAAACTGAGGGGTACGCTGTGTGCATGCCGTGTTCCCGGGCTCTTGTGTCCATCGGTGAGATGGGTTTAAATAAAAGGAGAAGCAGTGGTTATAGAGTCCGTTAGCCTTTTCAATGTATTTTTCCCACAGCCGTTAGCATTAGCCTCAAACATCGCAAATTATGAAAGATCCAGATGTTTTCAGCTGCATTTAACCATCGACCACATTTAGGTCAAAGCCTCGTCAGAAATCATGAATGAATGTACAGACCTTTTTAGGTTTTACTTTAGATAAGAAATACTAGATGTAGTGGTAGGCCCTGCCCCGCTGGCAGCCCAATCACGCTGCACCTGAGCGTTGATTAAGGAAATGTCTGCAGGTGCGCGGTCTCTCCTTTTGCTTTGCCTCTGATCGTCCCTGCGTGTGACACGGAGGAGCTGGACCGGGGCCACGGATAATTTAACTATTTTCGCTGTAAAGTCCAAAACAAGCTAGTAGTCTCAAAAGCCTTGTGCAACCATTGAAGTACGGTTCGTCGTGATCACGGGTAAGTAAAACAACTTAACCGCATTTCAATTACTCGGAATATTTCTAACGCTGGGGTGTTGGCGTCAGCGTGTGGCTCCGTGTCAATCAGTTTGGCTCCCCGTGTCAGCGTGTAAAACGCCCTGTGCCTTACTGTTATGAAGTGACACCTGTAATTACAGTTCATGCCCACAAGGTGGCTATAGTGGTTAAGTCAGCTAGTAGCTCTACAGTACAGGTTGCAGAGTGCATTCGGCACAGACCTAGATACAGTCAGGATGTCTCGGTGCTGTGTCCTGTAATAAAAGTTGTCCCTTAAGACGAAGAAGCTGCCTCATCTATGATTCGTGATTCATACGATATCACATATGGCGACGAGGATAAAAGCCTGCAGATGGCAAGTTGAGTTGTGCTACGTAGCTTAGCTCATGAAGTTTAGCAAGCAGTAGTGCGCTGACATACTGACAAGAGTGCCGTATCCGTCTTCAGAGGACTATGGCTGCTACAGTGGGCTCGGTGGCGCCTTTCGATAACGGATTGCAATCCTGGGAAGAATACTGTGAGATTTTGGAGTATTTCTTTGTGGCAAATGACATTGACGACGGGGACAAGAAACGAGCGGTGCTGCTGAGCAGCGTGGGCGCCCAGACCTACGCGACCTGCTCAGTCCAGATAAGCCGGGAGATCGTTCATACGCCGAATTGGTGGGGTTGTTGAAAAATCATTTTCATCCGAAACCAAGCGAAATAGTTCAGCGGTGGAAGTTTAATACGAGGAACAGAAAGCCTGAAGAAAGTGTGGGTGATTATGTGGCTGAGCTGAGGAAGCTCGCACAAGACTGTAATTTTGGAGATTCTCTGACGGTGATGTTAAGAGATCGTTTGGTCTGTGGAATAAATTATGATAGAATACAGCGCAGATTATTATCAGAGGACGGTCTGACTTTTGAAAAGGCGCTCAAGTTTGCACAGGCCATGGAAGCCGCTAATAGAGACATTGAAGATTTGCGGGGAATGGCAGAGCGTTCAGGATTCAACAGGGGTATGGGATCCGTGAACAAGATGGCGGATGCCCGCGCAAAATCTCTGCAGGACCCTATAAAGTGCTACAGATGTGGCGGGACGAGCCACGTCGCCAAGGACTGCAGGTTTGCCGCTGAAAAGTGCTACAACTGCGGTAAGGTGGGACACATTAAGAGAGCCTGTAAAATGAAAGAAGAAAACCGAGAGAGGGACAAACGCTTTACAGGGGGGAGAGACAAACAAGGAAAACGTGCACATTTCTTGGAAGAGGAGGATAATGAGAGTGAAGATGAAGTTGCGGTGATGTACCACAGGAAGGAAAGCACTGTCACACTGTACAACTTGCATGTAGAGCTGGTTATTCCAAAGGAGGAACCGATCAGAAAAGAGCTCAAAATAAATGGACAAAATATAACATATGAAGTGGACACTGGCTGTGGTTACACCATCATGTCGAAGAGGACATTTGAAAAGTTATTTGATAGAAGCAAACCCAAACTGGTTAGGTGTGGAATAAAACTGAGAACATATGGTGGCCACAGAGTGCCAGTGTTGGGAGCTGCCAAAGTTAAAGTGGAACACGGAGAGATGGTGAAGATGCTGGCAGTGGTGGTGGTTAAAGGTTCAGGGACGAGTCTACTGGGACGAGGCTGGATTAAAGCCCTCAAACTAGACTGGCAACCGGTGCATAAGATAGAGGGTGGAGAGGATGTCTTGCAGGAGTTACTGGTGAGACATGAAACCATGTTTAAGGAGGAGCTAGGGATGCTGAAAGATTTCACAGCAAAGATACATGTCGCAAGTGATGCAAAACCCTGTTTCTATAAGCCACGATCTGTTCCTTTTGCTACAAAAAAGAAAGTAGAGCAAGAACTAGAGAGACTCTTGTACCGGTACAAAAACCCGATTCCAGCACAAGGATCTGTGGTGACTACAAGTCAACAAAGTGTCACCCACTGAACAGTATCCCATTCCAAGAATGGAGGACATGATTGTTTGTTTATCAGGAGGAGAAAAATACACAAAGTTAGACATGAGTCATGCCTACCAACAGATTGTGCTGGATGAAGAATCCAGAAACTTTGTCACGGTGAACACACACAATGGACTGTTCACATACACACGGTTACCGTTTGGTGTTAGTTCCAGTCCAGCTATCTTTCAGCGCACCATGGAAAGTGTGCTGCAAGGACTCTCAAGCGTTGCAGTGTATCTAGATGATATCATCCTGACGGGTAAGGATGACAAAGACCACCTAAAGACACTGGAGCAAGTTTTGCAGCGACTACAGAACGCAGGACTGCGTCTTAAAAGGAGCAAGTGTCAGTTAATGGAGAAGGAAGTGACATTTTTAGGACACCGCGTGGACAAGACAGGACTGCATCCGTTACCAGCAAAGGTGAAAGCGGTGCAGGAGGCTTATTTGGGGTTGCTGAACTTTTACAACAAGTTCCTGCCAAACTTGTCTTCTCTGTTGGCCCCACTGCACAACCTGCTGAGAAAAGATGAACTGTGGTGCTGGGGACCTGAACAAGAGAAGGTGTTTCAACAGTCAAAAGAATTGTTGCAATCTAGCAGTGTGTTAGTACACTATGATGAAAAGAAAGAACTGATACTGTCCTGTGATGCGTCTCCCTATGGCGTCGGAGCCGTGTTAGCTCATCGCATGTCAGATGGTCAAGAGAAACCATAAGCCATTGATCAGTTTGTTTCATGAGATGAAGGCTGTGCCTCAAATGGCCTCCCAGAGAATAATGAGATGGGCTGTGCTATTACGAGCATATGAGTATGTTATTAAATACAGAGAGGGTAAGAACAAAGGTAATGCTGATGGTCTGAGTCGTCTTCCCCTGCCAGAGACGCCCCCTGATTCAGTATCATCAGAAGAACATGTGTTTATGTTGGATCAGGAGCAGGGTCCATTGATGACATCAGAACAGCTTCAAAGGTGGACCAGCAAAGATACCATACTCTCCAGAGTACGTGAGTATATTCTGAGAGGTTGGCCCAGTATCCAAGACCGTGACTTTGGCCCTTACAGACAGAGGCAGCAGGAGCTGAGTGTGCAGGACGGCTGTGTGCTGTGGGGAGCTCGCATCGTGATACCAGAAAAAGGACGACCCCCTATGCTGGAACAGCTACATCAGTCACACCCTGGAATGAGCCGTATGAAGGGCATGGCGAGGAGTTACATGTGGTGGCCTCATATGGACACGGACATTGAAAATAAGGTAAAGTCCTGCACCCCATGCCAAGAACAAAGAAACACCCCTCAAAGTGCTCCGCTCCACCCCTGGGAGTGGCCTGAGAAGCCATGGAGAAGGCTGCATATAGATTATGCAGGCCCTTTTATGGGTAAAATGTTCCTGGTAATAGTAGATGCACATTCAAAATGGCTAGATGTGTACCCAGTGCCTTCTGCGACATCTACAGCCACAATAAACTGTTTGAGAAACAGCTTCAGTACACACGGTATCCCGGAAATGGTCGTATCTGACAACGCTCAGTGTTTTGTCAGTGAACAAAGTAAAGAGTTCATGACAAGAAATGGAATCACACATGTCACATCGGCTCCATATCACCCCTCATCGAACGGCTTAGCTGAGAGAGCTGTGCAGATTGTCAAGGAACTTTTAAAAAAAAGTACTGGAGACACATTGGAGACAAAGTTAAGCAGGGCTCTGTTTAGCTACCGCATCACACCACAATCGACAACGGGGAAGTCTCCAGCAGAGCTGATGATGGGCCGGAGATTAAGGTGCACACTTGATCTCATACATCCAGATTTGAAAAATAGGGTTGCAGCCAAACAAGCAAACCAAAGACTGTACCATGACAAACATGCTAAAGAGCGCAATTTTGTTGCTGGAGATCCTGTTTATACAAGAAACTACGGATGTGGACCAAAATGGATTCCAGGACTAATACAGAAGATGACAGGACCTGTGTCCTACACAGTACTGGTGGGAAATAGAAAAGTGATCAGGCGACATGTGCATCAGTTGTTTAGCCGACGGGAGCCACATCTACCTGCAGTAATACCTGATGTCATACAGGAAGAGCAGATGACATCTCCCCCAATGATCGATGCAGGGTCTCAGGAAGCAAGTGTTGAGCAAGTGGGGGACCAGATCACACCACTGGTCGCACAGAATAAAGAGAATGATGCAGCTGGTAACTCGCCAACCATGGAGTTGCGCCGATCTCTGCGAAACAAGAGACCTCCAGCACATATGAGAGACTTTGTGTAGTGACTGGTAATGAAAAAAAAAATGAAAAAAGTTGTTTTCATTCATTTCAACACGTGGAGTTTTGGTTGTAACAATGTGAGTTCTAGGTGAGGTGTTTAAGTGAACATGCTCTGTTATTTGTTTTGCATGGGAGTTAGGTGAACAAGGAAATGTTGAGTTATTAAACGGCAGGATACTTTCAGTTTAAAGGGGGAGGGATGTTATGAAGTGACACCTGTAATTACAGTTCATGCCCACAAGGTGGCTATAGTGGTTAAGTCAGCTAGTAGCTCTACAGTACAGGTTGCAGAGTCCATTCGGCACAGACCTAGATACAGTCAGGATGTCTCGGTGCTGTGTCCTGTAATAAAAGCGGTCCGGTAAGCGGTCATGTAATATATTTTAGTATCTCCATTTGGCCTATAGCGAGGCCTTACACTTTGCGTCTCCATTTAGTAACGCCAGCGCGAGGAACACGGACACAGCAAACAGCCTTTGATCTCCGCTGCTTCGTGTCGTGCGTTTCCTGAGTGCTACATAGGTAAGTAGACTATCACTGTGCTGTGGTTTTTGCCTTGTTAGTCACAAAATTTTAATCATGCTACAGAGGACTGGGTCGAGTTTTCCGTTCCCTCTTGGTCATCGTCCCTGGGCTAGAACCTCTCCACTCAGGATTTGGTTCGTAAAGACATTATTGCGTGTCGAAGCGAAATACGGACTCCAAACGGTGTTAAAAGCACCAAGCAGTTTTATCCCAGATAACTGAGCTCCTGGTGTTCCCAAGCCCAATGCAATGAGTTTAAAGGACATTTTGCTTTGATTATGTTTTCTGCATATTTGATTTGGGTGAGTGTTTGAGTGAGTGGTGCGACTGAGTGAGAGTGTGTTTAAACTTCTTAGTATTAACAATTATTTTAAAAAGAAAGGTTTTATAATCTAGTCTTTGCAAATTCAGAAATAAAAGTAATGTAAACTGATTATTTTTGTCTGTCGTTCCTCTCAGTTCTTTCGAACCTGCGTGGCCTTCGCGGGGTGAAAGTCCAATTTTGTGTTAATTCTACGTGCTATCCAGGTTCCCTGGACCTGCAATTCCAGGGTGGCGTTGTCAAACTAAATTTGGGTCACTATCTGAGGTTTTGTCACCTTACTTCACGGTGTCTACCGCTCTCGCCGCTACATTTTGGCGTTTGTTAGCTGAGGATGGACTGAGATGGGACACAGATAAAAAATTTTTTATTGTGATTAGGACTTGGACGGTTTAATGGTTTAGTGTAATACTTTACTTGGCTTTTATGTAAAGTAAAAGCCAAGTAAAGTACACACACACTGACCTACAAGTAAAATATTTCACATAATAAAAACTTCACAAAAACAAAACAACGTGATCTTACCTCAAAGAATAGGCCCTGACATATTATGTGCAAGTTAATATGCCATAATCAAATACTAACACAAAAAACCCACATCACCGGGTTTCACCTGATCTCAGACCGCAGAGACTGCACGGAGAAGACCTGTGCTCGTTCATGAGTCATGGCGCACGCGCACGTCCACAGGCCTGGTGACGTCACCCGAAAAAAAATATTTTGGATGCTTAACAATTTTTTTAAGAAAAAAAAAAAGTCTATGTCCTAAAAATAGTAATTTTTAAGAAATATATTAGCCTTAGTCTGAAACTCCAGGTGCCCTGTGGACCATTTTACAGGCCGCTCCCTTTACATGAGTGTCTATGACAAAAAAGGCTTTTTGAGCCGCAAGCTGCAATACCACGGCCTGCCACTAGCACGAACTGAAATCGGGTGAAAAGGGGCGTGTCCCCCCACTGGTTTCTGAGTCATGTGTGAAACTTAATGGCCGCTCTGTCTCGTCCTACAAACTGAAAATGCTTAAAATGTTCAGGCTAATGAGCAAACACCAGTGTGGTTAAACATATTTCACCAACCCCAGCGTTGTCACATGGGTCATAGTGATTTTTTAGAAAAAGAAAAACTCTTTGGAGCCAGGCTTTTAAGCTGTTCTCGGGACATTTGAACTCTATTAGAATCAATGCTCCCAAGTGTCTCTTGGAGTTGCCCTTGACCACCAGGGGGTGATATTACAGCAATGTCAGCTCCCCGCCATAAGCACCATAGAGATGCGCGTTCCTCACCCATTGGTAAGATGCAAGCTTATAAATACGGGGCCCCAAGTGGCTGCCTTCCTTGCCTCATGGCAATAGGGATGGGACGATAAACAATAATATCGTTAGAATATCACAGCTGGTCCCTCTGCTATAAAGTACCTCAGTCAATTATAGTGTTACACCACAAGGGGGCCCAACTCCCCAATCAGTGCAAGCTTTGGCAGAATGAGGAGTCGAGGAACGCCGCTGTCCTGGCGAGTGAACGAGGTGGATCTGAATAACTCCACACTTTACCCTCCACCCCTCAGAAAGTAAAGTCTGAGGTGCGGGATCTTTGTGGACTGACGGCAAAAGAAATCTAAGAGATGAAACTCTCACATGCAGAACATGTCGAAGAAAAGTATCTGCTCTGTGTGCTAACGCTAATGCACCCCCAGTTATGAGTTTAATTTGTTTAAATATACTGTTTTAGCTCTCACTTAATATGACATTTATAGAAGACAATGAAGAGACATATTTCACTTTATGTTTTCATAAACATTTTCAACGACCAAATCTAAATAAAGGACAGAGCCAGGTTTAAATGTATGGCTTCATGTTGTTGATATATTGGTAATTATTGTTGTTGTTTCTTGGTAATATGAAACTACTCACTAATCCGTCTCTACTAGGATTTAGACCTTAATATTACCGTGTTTTATGCAAAGTAATTCATTCAGGCAAAAGTAAAGCCCTCAGTTGAGAAAAATGATATTATAATGATCAGAAAGCACACTTAGACTTATATTTGTTTGTATTCTTTGTATTGAGGTAAATAGGAGGGAGGGGGGGAGCGTTTCAGGGGCTGATGGGAGACCCTCTGTAGGCCGTGGTGGAAGAACGTCCAGTTGTTGCTTCAGTTCGGTTCCTCCGAGGACATGGCCGAGGACTGCGATACAATGACCGGCCATCTGAAACAGAGGGAGACAAATAGATGAATCTGCCATGAGAGGAGAAGTCAGGCGTTAGAGCCACATCTGAGGAGCGAGATGTTCAGCGATGAGGACACACAGGTTCTGCTCGAGGACAAGGAGACTACAGGCGAGAGAGAGGAGGTCTGTGGATGTAACACAAGATGGTTTTCAGGAGAGAAGAGGGAGGACTGAGGGAGAGAGGAGAGGACAGAGAGAGGGAGAGGATGTAGGAGAGAAATGGTAAATGGTCCCATATATGTAGCGCCGTTTGTACTTGCCCGAGGCACTCAAAGGGCTTTACATCAAGGAACCACTCACCCGTTCACACTCATTCATACACCAGCATGAACACTGGAGGCAAGGCGGGTGAAGTGTCTTGCCCAAGGACACAACGACAGCGTGCGCCTACAGGACATTCCGCCCATGCGCCGCTGTCACCCCAGAAAAATAAATAATGGGAGAAGAGAAAGAAGGGGAAATGGCAAATGGTCACATATATGTAGCACCTTTTGTACTTGCCAGAGACACTCAAAAGACTTTACATCAAGGAACCACTCGCCCACTCATTCATACACCAGCATCAACACTGGAGGCAAGGAGGGTGAAGTGTCTTGCCCAAGGACACAACGACAGTGTGCGCCCCAGGAAAAAAAAGAGGGGGGAGAGAAGAGAGAAAGAGTAGGGTAACACTTATTCTACACTACCCTTGATACATTGTACTCAACTAAATTGCAAATGTGGCAGGTACAATGTATCAAGGGTAGTGTAAAATCAAGTGTTACCAAGACAGAAAAGAGAGATGGATCTGTCCTCCTCAGACCTCGTGAGAGATCTGTCCTCCTCAGACCTCGTGAGAGATCTGTCCTCCTCAGACCCAGCGACCGTTTCTCCTCTGACCCTGCTCCTTCTCCTGGCGTCTCCTGTTAAAGCCATTACTCCGTGTCTGCCCTTGAACGTTGGGCATCTCTCTCTGGTTCCTGTGGTCTTTCCAGGTGTTGTTTTTGGTCCGTATGTCCTGCGATGCTATGCTCCACTCTGGCTCTTTGGTTTTCAGCTGATCCGGTTGTTGTTTGTTCGTCTCCTGCAGTGCTGCGGCTTTCTCTGCCTTTTCATACTTAATGAGTGTCTCTAAATGGTAGTCTCTAGCTTTCCGAATGGCCTGGTTGTCCAACTTCAAACTCACAACTACTTCGACACTGTGTTCCAGGTTCTCATACAGCTCCTTGACTTGTCCCTGGAGAACGTTTACCTCTTTCCTCAACTTGTCGGCCTCTTCTATAGCGCTGTCACGGTCCGCCTTGATTTCTAATGTGTCCTCTTGGAGTCTCTTAAGTGCTTTAGATGTTTGTGCTTTAGATGTTTTGAGCTCTTCTGTGAGGAAGTGTTTCTCGGACTGAAGGGACTTGTTTATTTCTTCAAAGTGCCCGATTGTTTTGACTTTGTCCTGAAGATTTAAGCATAGTTGTTCTCGATCAGCTGCAGAAGAGTTCATAGTCTCGTGCAGTTCCTCAACCTGTCCACGGAGAACACTTGCTTCTTCCCTAAACTTGTCGCTTTCTTCCATTGCCTCGTCACGGTCCGCCTTCATTGCTAATTGCTCTTTTTGAAACCTGTCAAACATACAACTAGACTCTTGGAGAGCGTGGAGTCTGTCTCGCATGATCTCCTCCAGCTCCTTGTCCTGCCGTTGTAGCAAAAGGTTTTTTTGTCCGACCTGGCCTTCAACGTCTTTAATCTTCTGATGAAGACTCGCGTTTGCTACTTTGAGCTGACCGTAGTTTGTCTTAAGGGCGACGATAACCATCTTTGTAATGTCTTTTTGGTTCTCGTGTTCCTGTTTAAGGAGGAGAATTGTGGCATCGCGCTCTGACACGGAGGCTCGAAGCCTGTTGGTCTCCTCGTTTTGGCCCTGTAGAGCTTGAACATCTGCTCTGATCGCCATCAGAGTCTCATTCTTGATGTCCAGCGTGTCTTGGAGACTCTGTGAGTGCAGTTTTTCTGCGCAGAGATCCCGGGCTAACGAGGCTTTGTCTAGACGCTCGCTTTGCAGCTGCTGTTCGGCCGAACAGAGTGCAAGGCGTAACTCCTGGATGAGCGTGGCGTCTGCCAAACGCTTCTTTCCAAAGAGCTTCATGTTTGTGTCTTTGAAAAAGACTGAAAATTCTGCAAAATGCTTCAAAACTTGACGAGATGCTTTGAAACGTGGCTTGTCGAGCGAAAGTGTCTGTATAAGTGAGGTAAGACTGTGCTCAAATACAAGGTGATGTCATGGAAGAGAATGGATCACTTTAAGGATAGAATGTGACGTCATCACAGAATCACATTTAAACAGCGTAAGACGTTCCACGGGTCTCTAGGGCCGTTGCCATGGTAATCCATTGTTCATCGGGTTTGAGAGCCTGAATGGTCCAGCCCCTTAAGTAAAATAGTGTATACACATTTATAAACCTGCATTTGTCTATATTGGCATGTTTCACAAACCGTGAACACCGTTACGCTGTGTGGCTTTAACTGTGAAATGAACGTTTTTAAGTAACTTGTTTACCTTAATACATCCTTTCCGTAGTCCTTCTGGGGGTACCAATACACACTAATGGAATCACGAAGAAGAAGCTAACATGCTAACGGGCAAAGCTTACTGCGAGCTAGCACCACTTAAACTTTGTAACATGTTCCCTGTATTATTGTGATTTGATTAATTGTTTTTATTTCAATGACGTCGGGGGTGGGCGCTTATAAGCTTTTGCTTCAGCCCACTCCTTTTGAGCAGAATTTTAACTGCTCAAATAAACTAAACTAACACGCCGGTCATGGAAATTGCCATTTCTTGCTTGATTTCCAGCGGGTCGGGTTAGTGCGGGTCAGAAAAAAAACTCTGTGGTGCTGTTCGGATATCAGGACATAAGGAAATGCAAAGTTTCCATCATAAGGGTCAGTTTGCCCACTCCTAAAAAGTCTTCTTGTCCAAACGTACCCAATCGCTCTATACCAATCTGTACAGTTAGCTTCTGCATGCTTTGTTGAAGTATTATAAGCTGACCCATTATGGGAACACAGTGGTATTATACTTTTACACCTTTCGAGAATAGACTTCTTGTATCTTTCAAGATTAGTAATTTCATAAAATTACGGAACAGTTAGTCAGATTTACCTTTTGCCTTGTACCCATGTCGCCTGGGTTGTTTCCCTTCACTGTGATCAACCCATTGGGATACTCTGACAAAACTAAATGAACAATTGTGCCCACGCTGGTCACAACCAACGTGAGAATGAACTGAAATGTAAACCTGTTTTTATGGTACTTGGTACAATGAAATGAAATCCAAATAATTTATTGAGCTTAACACAAAGTAAATAAATTTTTTGTAATGAAACTGTCTATGCCTCTTATTCAATTACGAACCTGTGTGTCCTTTAGTGCTTGTTTATTCAAGCTGGCGTTGTTGGTATTTTAGTTATTTTTAAGTATATTATGTTTAATTCCCAAACACCCTAACCACTCGTCATGCCACATTTGGCACATGTCAGCAGTATAATTGATTTAAAATAGAGGCTGTTCCATGTAAAAATAATAAAACTTGTGTATCTCTAATGCTAGCAAAGGTAGCTGCCAAGTAAGTGGCTCTGTTTTTCAGTGCTGGTTTAGCAAATGCACTGTCCAACCTTTTATTTTCATTTGTGTTATTTCAAAGAGTGTATATTTGCATGTGGTGATTTGTATGATTTACCTTTTATTTAATGTATTGCTTTGTTATTCATGGGCATGATTATGTTGACAGTTTTGTTTTGTTCTAAAACCACACTTTTGAATATGTTCACGCTACTAACATCCTGATGCTACCACTAGTGATATCTGGATTAGCTGTGTCAATGTGTAACAGGTCATGCTGTATCGTACCATACTGTCACTTTAAGTTGGGTGTGATTTTTCTTTGTGGGCGTTTCTTTGTAGTGGGCCAATGGCCATGTCTGAATTTAAGTGGGAAGTATTGGGAGCGGGGCTTCCATTATAAAACACCTGTGCACCTTCTGTTCCCTCTCTCTCACGCTCTGTTTGCCTTGGTGTTCAGGTCAGTCTCTCATAGCAGCACTCATTCACATTCAAAGAAACGGGATTGATAAACTTTGTTACTCTCTCTCACGCTCTGTTTGCCTTGGTGTTCAGGTCCAAGCTGGTGGAAAACGAGTCGGCTGCAGAAAGACTGGGGCACGCTGGGGATCTAATACCGGACCAGTCGTGCCAGCGGTTAACTGCAGATCTTCCCCTTGCCGACCAAGAGCCTGGACCCCCAAACCCACTGGACTCCATTTGACTTGCCCACTCCTCCCCAATAGATTTTTAACCCTTTTAAAGCTTTTGTACCAAATAAATTAACTTCAAGCTCTCCCGTTGTCCTGGTCTCCTTGGACCCTGGTGATTTGAACAATAGAGGGCGTTACAACTGTGTTAACTCAAATTGTGCTCTGTTCAAAGGCGAGGCAGCTGTGGTTCAAGGACAATTGTTAGCAGGCCCGCCTTAATGTACCCAGAATTGTAGCCCCCACCCCCTCAGCGCAAACCCTAATTCTAACCTATAACTTGATCAGCCATGATTAGGACAGATACTGGGCAGTGATCATCTATGAATAGGACAGGACTGATTGATACTGAGGTGAGCAGATCGTTAGACGCTCTACTTCAAAGGTGTTTACCCACAGGTGAGAGTAGCTGTGATTAGAGATGAGGAGCCGGGCCAACCCTAACTCCTCCCCTTTGGTCTATACAGTGCCTTGCGAAAGTATTCGGAAGGCAGTGTATAGTGGATGCTTAAACATCCACTATGACTTTGCAAAAGGCTGTGTGTTGTGTTCTAGGCAGTGCTTAATTTAAATAAAATAACTAGTATATTATATTTGGACAAATTGCCCAGCTCTTAATCCTGAGCCTTTATACCTCCACAAACATGCTCTGAAATGCATGTGATTCAGTTAAACAGTTCATATTTCAGTGAAAATTCATTTTGTCAATGTATGAAGCCCCACCAAAATATTTACAAAGCACAAATAATATTTGTTTATACAAAGTATATATTATACTTACATTTCAGCATTCAAAGTAATCTGTATCATCCTCCTTCAGGTAGACGCAAACTCCGCAAGGGCTTCCTTTTGTCATCTTCCTAATGACAAAAAAAGTAAATATGAATCATAAGGAAAAAGAAAAACAGATCTGTAAGCTTTCCATGGTGTGCAATAGGCTAGAACAGTGTTGGGGATAACACATTACCATTAGAGAACTTAGGCCACCGTTTTTACATACTGATTTATGTTCTTACCTTTAGAATAGCCTGGCTAACGCCAGACTGCTGTGTGCGCTCGAATTCTTTCGAACTTCACCACAGCCTGGGGACTATGGCCGAAATCTTCGCATGGATTTGGGGACCAATCACAGAACGAGGAGGGACGGTAAAATGATGACGCACTATTCGACGTCGTTTAATCCCTAGTTTGTTTACGGATTAAAATATATATATATATATATTTATATTTACGGATCCAACATTCACAGCAGACGCGACGCCCTCTTTTCAAGTTTTAGACCGTGTTCTAAATAGTTTAGCTCGAAAATTTACAGCTGGTACATCCTACGTCATCTGATTTGATTGGCTATGGCTACGTGCAGACGCATGATAGACATCCGTAGCACCCAATAAATGGCTATGGACAATGAATTGCTGGTCCCCAGACTAAATATTATTTGTGATTTTAGTCTGGCGTTAGCCAGGCTAACCTTAGACGAGATGATGTGTAATTGTCTGGTCGTTGAGCGTGTACTCAGTCACGAAAATGTTGTTAGCGTTTAGCCTCCCCCAGCATAGGTATATCTCCAAAATGTGGTAAAATTAGAAGTTACCAAGCTGTTCCACGTTTTCCCTATTTAAATACAGTTACATGAAACATTACACGATCCAGGTCTAGTTACACAAAACATGTCAATTTTCTAAGCGGATAAACAGGGGAACTATTTTGTGAGGCTATCCGCTTAGAAAAACGACATGTTTAATTTTATGGAACTAGACCTGGATTGTGTAATGTTTCATGTAACTGTATTTAAATAGGGAAAACGTTTAACAGCTTGGTAGCTTCTAATTTTACCCCAGTTTGGAGGCTAAATGATAACAACATTTGCGTCCTTGACTGAGCGCACGCACAAAGACCAGACATGTCCACATCAACAAGTCTAAACTAAGGTAAGAACATATCTCAGTATGTAAAAACGGTGGCCGAGTGATGTATTTTGATCGTTTTAAGTGCCAAAGTAAGCTGGTAATAGTTACTTTTTCAACACAGTACCTCATTACTTCAGGTCATCTCCTCACTCAGGCTCAGGATTTCCCTGTCCCAGTGTGGCCAAAGCAGGTCCAAGGGCACTTTTGCCTGGGCAGCAGAGAGAAGCCGACTGTATCTACAAATACATGAACATGTATTACAAGTATGATACATAACCAAACAGAAAGGACAAGAACATTGGACCCTACAACGAAATGAATTAGTAACTAAAACTGTTTACCAAACAATGTACAATACATTAACTTATTGTATTTTTTAAAATGGAACAAGTGTCTGTCAATTTAAACGAACCTGTGTGACCTTACTGGTAGTTCTGTTTTAATGGTCATTTTCCGGGCTGACCACCCGGTGGCGTTGTCGCAGTCACCTTGGTAATGTGAGGTTTTTAGTTTTACCTGGCTAAAGCTACCTAGCGCTACACCACCCTGCCACATATTGATTTTGGGCGCTGTCGTGAAATTTCTTACCACTATAAGGGAAAAAGCTCATAATTTGTCTCATCAAACGTCCAATTTATTTAACACACGTGCGGAGAACCGACACACAGAGTACAGTCCATGGTGAGTTCTGCGGAGCCAGCTACCTGATCCGTTATATAGACAGCACAGCAGGTCACGGCATGACCATTCGGTGGGTTTAATGCAGATGTATGGCAAACATCTGGGGTGCTAAGAGGATCGAGAGGCCCTTTGATTCCAGGACACGTCTTTGGCCTACTGTCTTAGGTGTGATAGGGCAATCAGCAGAGGCCTTTGTCTGGCGGTGAGAGACTCGGCATGTGCTTCAGCCAAGAGGAGCCAAGATAGGGACCAGGATGGGTCTGGTCATTGATTGAGCGGGCCGCCAGACGGTACTTCACAGTTTGTGTTTTGCTGCGACTGGTTTTAGTTTAATTAACTCTAAAAACTATCACAACAGCGCTTATAAGCTTATGCTTCGGCCCACTCCTTTTGAGCAGAGTGTTGCTGCTCAAATACACAAATAAACTAAACTAATTCTCTATTCATCCATTAACTGCTTTACTCTTTCCATCAGGAAGAGAACTGCCACACAACTACTTCTGCCAATACTCGATTATGCAGAGTATAATGCTTACTTGCATTCATTGGATGTAATATATCATCGTGTCTGTAGATTTGTCCTCCGGTGTCCATACATGTCACATCACAGTGAAATGTACACTTCTTTAAAGTCACTCACAGCTAGAAGACATTTACATTGTATTCATGTGTGTTCATCTAAATTATCCATCCTACTTAAAAGAATATTTAATTCCACTTAGGACTGTCTATAGTCTTAGGCACAGTGAACAATTGTTTTTTAAGGTACCCGCTATAAAAAAAAAAGAAGTTGGTCGCTCTATCTCGACTATCCATGTTTCTAAGTTTTGTGTTTACAATCACCTTAAATCAACTTTGGTTTGTGTTACTCACCTATTTTATATTTTTGTCTCATGTATTGTGTTTAATCTATGTATTATACTTTAGCGTCTGCTACCTTGAAATGCTGATCTGATATTATGAATTGCTTGATGGTTGGATCCAAAAGGAGAACTGTGGTGTGAGTGTAGGTGCAGTATGAATGGGTTTACTGTGATTGTTATTGTTTATTGTTGAACCTTTTAAGTTTAGGACCCCCTTGTAAACGAGATGCTGCATCTCAAGGGGCTTTTTCCTACAAATAAAGAAATGCAAAAAAATGTACGGGTTACAAACAGCTGCTTTGTCTTTAGAGGAAATGTTTTTGAAAGCTTTATTTGTTTAATGAAACACTTGTGAATAAGGAAGTTGTAAAATATAATTTTAACTTTGAACTGTTAAAGACTGTGAACACTGCTTTTCTTAAGGAAATGCATCAGACGTACTTGCTTTCATCCGGATCTGCACGTGAACTGAAACAGAGAGGACTTAGACTTGACCTAAGGCACATTCGAGTACAAACGAGTAGCACAGTGAAAAATTCATTGTTAGTGTATTAATTAGATAATGTTATCAATTTGCATTTGATGCTGTTGTGTTGCTTGTAAACTTAAAGTAAATTATGTCTGTGAAGTCTTGTTTTTGCTGTGATGCTGTACTGTATGTCATTAGAACAATTTTCTTGTTCGGGAGACAAAAATTGTTTCATATAGTCAACTAAAATGATAACATTTGAACATTGTTATAGTTTTTAAAAGGTGCCTTATGGAACTTTCTATGCGGAAAATAAACCTTTTATATTTGTGCGTATTCTGACCTGTTAGTGCCAGCTGTTAAGTAAAGTCGTTTTTTTTTTTTTTAATAGGAGTTTAAATATAATGTTTTGTTCTTTTTATTCACATTTGCTAAAAATACATGGGATTTTCTTTGTCGGACCCCGATACGTGAACGGGAATGGGTGGGACTGTTGAGCTCATCCCTTGAACACCTGTGCAGTATGGTGCATTCATTGTCCTTTGGTAAAACCCAATATTGTTCAAATCCAACCTCATCACAAGGCACCTTTACTTTCGATCACGGTGCCCTCTACAACGCTCCAGGATCAACTGTTTTGTAGATTTTCTGGTGAGAGGGTCCGTCAGCGGTGAAACCTACCAAACCTGGAGTGGTGTAGAAACCACCATGATCGACGGTAAAGGCGCCATGCTAATCACCCATACAGCTGCCGGGTCACTAAAAGGTCAAATACACACAAATAAAAAGGGTTTTTGTTTGTTTCTTTTTGCCACATTAAAAAAATATCCATTATGCACTTTTAAAAATTAATTATTGTGTTTAGGTGAAGGAGACGCCACAGAAAGAGAAAGACAAAACTAGAAGAAGCTCCTGATTATGACAATGTTTGCTGGACTAATGTAAATTATCCCATGACGCTATAACACAAACATTTTTGGAGTTTGATTTTGTTTAATTCCATTCAAATTATCACAGCATTTCATAAATGTAGTCGTACGTTTTAATATTTGTTCTGCATTATAGGGAACAGTAATAAACAGATTAAAAAGAGTCAACCCATAACAACACTGGGCATGTTCACTAGTCCTCCAAAACTTTGTAAGGTCTGCTCAGATAGTTGAGAGTTAATATAAATATCTTTAAAATTCAATACTAATAGTAATTCATATTATTAAGAAAATATGGATATAAATGTTTAAATTATTGCTTGTATGTTTAATGTTTTTATTTCTACAATTATTTATCTTTTACAGGCCAAATGTTATATTGCAAACAGCCACCAAGCTCATTTCAATTAGTTTGTATTATGAATCAACATTTATTAATAAAGCCTTTACAACACTTAGGGTGACCAAAGTGCTTTACAGTCAAATTAGGCAAAATGAGAATAAAAACTATTACATAAACAATTATGTGAACAACAATAAAATAAAAACAGATCAAATATGCCACATTTGACTCCAAAATAGCAGCATGTCGTGTTTATTTACATTAGTAACATCATAAATACACAATGATCCATGTATAAAGTGCACATTAATAATAAAAATAGAGGAATACAGCTTGCATACACGCATGTTACATTTAGGAGAAAGAATGTGAAAGCATACGTATGAACTGGGAGCATTCACACCATGTTTGCTTTGACTCTTTCAAAGATCTGAAGGACTTTGACTGCAGGGACACAGCCTTCTCTCACAATACTGATGTTTCCTATGGGGGGGGAAAAAACATACACAATGCTTTAATTAAGCGTAAAGACCTGGAAATAAACTTTATTTACTTCAAAAGTCACCTTCATCTATCTTTAGGCAGTTGACTACAGTGGACGCAACAGTTTCGTTGGACTCTCCATCACACAGGACGCCTTGAATCTTGTGTCCCAGTCGACTGCGTCAAAGCAAAGCACGCGGTCAGTTTGTGGACGCGACATTCAATAACAGCAGCATTTGTTTTACCTGATGACCATGTCGTGGTGTGTGCTGTCCGGCTCTCCGCTGGGATTGGCTGAGGTGATGGCGAGTGGCCCGGTGATGTCACACAGGTGTCCCGTCACGGTGTGGTCAGGGACTCTTATCATGATGCTGTCTTTGGTTCCTACTCGGTCATAAGCCGGTCCCACCCCTGTGTGCATTGATTACACAGATAGTTGCCCAAAATGGTTCGAGATGAATGCACTTCAATGATTGGCGCCTTCATACCTAGTTTACGGAGCCATTCTCCTTTACTGATGATGCAGCTGATGCCTCCTGGATACACGTTTCTCATGAACTCCCACAGCAGCGGACTGAAGGGAGGATGAACGGCTACCAACTGCTCCACATTGGAGATGCAAATACAGATGGGCTTTTCGGCTGGTCTTTCCTGATACGGAACAAAATGGCAATTCAAAATCCGACTTTTGTTTCAGATGACAACGCGTCCTTTTATTTTGCGTCTTCACCTTAATATGGTAGATTTTCTCTATGGCTTCTGGGCTCTTGCAAGAAGCAGCCAGCGCATACACTGTGTCGGTGGGAATACCGCACACGCCTCCCTCGCCCAAAAGAGCAGCCATCTTGAGCAGACCACTAGTGAGTCTGGAGTCTGCCACAGGACACGGGAGGACTGCGGTGGTGTCAGGTTTAACTTTCTCCTTTAATACACACCACAAAACATGTTGAAATAAAGGTAATTGCATATAGCTGATAGTTTACTGTACATTTTACCTTTAATAGTGGCGGGCCAAGAGGGAGTAGTGGTTGAGATAAGGAGCCATTCATCAGTGACGCCAGAGCCCCATAAAGACAAGTTATAGAAAATAGAGCAAGCATGGCCACTGCAATATACATAGTGGTAAGTGATTAAGTGATTAAAACTATGAACAAGTGAGAATGCTTTGATGCTCACTTTCTAGTTGGTATGGCAATGACTGTAACGTGGAAAGCAGGAAGCAGACCAGTACCACTTCCATGATAATTGTAATGAGCAGCAACACCAGGTTCTTATAGGCAGCTGAAAAAGAACAATGTAGACACATATATTATATATATTATTGATAAATATTGAAAATAATAATATAGGTATTCATGTTGCTTTCCTCAAGCTGAAACATACCCATTAGAATAAGGAAAACATTGACAACCAAGAGTGCAATGGCTCCCGCTGTGAATCCATAGACTTGCCGTGAAGAAAACCAAAGCATCTCACCTGAAAAAACACATAATCATTACTTGTATCTTTACCATAGAAACGTTGCTGTTATAAATTAGGCACAATACGTTACCTGTAAACCTAAACCAAGTCCACATGGCCCACACTGCAACATAGACGGATGAGATGACTGATCCAAAGCGGCCACTGTTAAGTTGCAGTCGGCTAATGTAGGCTTGAATCACAGCTCCGGAGATGAGGATCCAAGGCACTGAGAGGTGGTTGAAGGAGGGACTTCTACTGCCCTCTTCTGTATGGAGAGCTGATAGGCTTGCAAGGCCATTCAGAAGATAGAAGAGGGCCTCAGATGTCTGGTTGGTATTGCGTGAGTGTTCATCTGAGTGTTCATTATTCTTCTTGCAGTTGAAGGCATTAGTGATGTGTTCGGTGGAGACAGGCTGTGGGCCTACAGGGATGAGGGACTTCTCAGCTATAGTGTTGATGAGACGAGTAAAGGTGCCGTAAAGGGAAACCACAGCAAATAGGCAGCATGTTATGCCAAAGAAGATGTAGTACACATGAAAAGGGATTTGAGAGACAGTGGACACAGTAACCAGTAGGAACAGCATGTTATGGATCAGTTCGAGCAAGTCTGTGTTCAAACTTCCTGCGCAAATCACCAAGGAGGCCAGAACAAAGAACCAGTCACCAATCATTGCTTCTCTGCCCACAGACACCTCACTGTTTGGCATTGTAGATGCCACGAACTCGTCCCACGCCTTGACAATCCAGTATGTCGCATGTAATCCAAATTTAGTTGTGTGGTAGCAATCTTGGCGTAGATTAGCATAGTAACTTGAAAAGAGTTGAGCGGTTGAGATTATAGTCACCCATATCGCTCCTAGACCAAACAACTTAAAGTATCCAAAACTGTAGAAAGCGAAGATGACTGGAGAGACCGTATCGCAGAAAAGTCCTAACGCCATTGGTTCAGCGTACTTTGTGTTTTTGTTTTTTTCTTGGCCGATTTTCCGCGCACTGGCGGAGGTGGCTGTGCCAAGTAGAAGGACATTGAAGAGAGGTGTACCAAAACCTTTCAAGATTAGCCGCTGGGTCAGGCCTTTCAGAAGCAGAGCGGCTGAACCGTACATGGCAAAAATCAAAATGAGCAGTTCCAGTATGCCGGAAACTATCAGGGCCCAGGACCCGGCTACCAAACCAACAGCTTCAAATATAAGGGTGAAAGTGATTGCCCCAAAGACAAAAGGCATGATGTAGTTAACAGTGGCTGAGCAAAACGCGAGCAGAAAGGAGAGTATGATGTACGGGATGAGGCCAGAAATAGCTGATTCTTTGACGTAATGGTTTATAGTTGAATTTAAGATTGTGAATGATGAATTATTATAGTCTGGTGTTGTGTTATTGAATGAGTGACTGTTTGCAGTGGGTAATAATATGGACTGAGGAGGTGGCGTGAGAGAACCGAAATAGATTCGGGTGGCACCATAGCTGCTCCAGAGGGCAGCATAACCAATGAATGCGGTGCCACTGAGATGGTCATATTTTCGGAAGGAAAGCAGACCAGCCACCAGCTGACAGATACCACCAATGAGAATCAGCTGAACGCCTGAAATGAGAGCATAAACATCGTATCACAGGACAAGTTGAGCACAAAACAATGGCATAAATAATGACACAACCAATTTTATTTTAATGTGGGTGGGCGAGTGTGGAAAAAGCTATTGTGTGTAACTAACTGAAATATTGTCTTAGTGGTGTTTGGTGTTCATGCAGACAATACATACAACAGTGTGAAATTGCAGCATTTGAAAACAAGTTTGTAGTAAAAATACTCATGTTTAAATTAAATAATACAAAAATGAAAAATACCAAAATACCAAGCCACATTATTAATACAGCATGTACCTGCCAACACGTTTTCCACCCCAGTAGGTGAGACGCTGGTTCTGGCTGTATCAAAGTTCTGTAGAAGCACAAGGAAAGCACTGATCCCGTTGGATAACATTCCCAGGACGCCGGGCTCACCATAATAACTGGCTGGAAAACCGTCTGGTCCTGACATAGTGTCTGTTTTTAACTGTAAAGCAAACAGAAAGGCATTTTGTAACAATATGCAAACGTTTCAATGAAGCTATTTCATATACTTTTTGGCTTTGGCCAATAACTTTAGTTCAAGTATGGCATTATTGCAATGAAACCAATGCTTGTTTTTCAGGGAGGGGTCTCCTGGTGGTTCCCAGAGTCAATAACAAACACGGTGAGGCTGTGTTTCAGTTTCATGCAGCTAAAATCTGGAACAGTCTTCATGAGGATGTGAGACAGGCCTCAACTCTGACAATGTTCAAATCCAGGCTGAAAACAGCTCTTTTTACCCGAGCATATGACAACTTAAAGTATTTTATCTGCACTCTTGCCTCTTACTGTAATTGATTAATTTTATGTTGATGTTTTATTGATTGATTTTATTTGTTTTCTTGTAATTTTATGCAAATGTGAAGCACATTGAATTGCCTTGTGTATGAATTGTGCTTTACAAATAAATTTGCCTTGCCTTGTTTTTATAGCAGCTGTATTATCATGAAAAAAAAATATTACTGCCGACAAAATAAGAAATACTCAAAAGAGACATTTAAAGGCAGGAAAATGAACATACTAAAAACATAAAATAAAAACATAAACAATATATATACACAGTATAAACACAAGTATACAGAAATGAATGGCTTACCTGGGACGCTGGAACAGGTGTAATCTGAGGTTTGTCTGAAAGGTTTGACATAAATAAGGGTGTGGAGGTTGTGGGAGGAGTTCCTGAAATCCCCTACCACACAGAGATCACTGACGCCACATTAATGACACAAAAATCACAAAAAGTCCACTCCCAATGTTCCATTTCATGAGAGGTAATGACCATTAAGGAAATTCCACTTCCTGACAATCAGCTCAGGATGTTACTTCCCCCTGGCCCGTTTATAAGTTAAAGCAGTCTGGGACTATAGAAAGGAGGCGGCTTAGTTTACCCATGCTCTTAACTGTATAGACAAGACTTGTACACTGTTAAAAGTGTTGCTTAGATCTAAAGCATAAAAAGTGACGTAAGTGGTTGCATTGCTCCAATTATGTTATGACAACTTTTGTCATTTTATGCTTACCGATAAAACAAAACAAATACTTCAAAAGAAAGAATGGACATTGCTTCAAGATTATCGTTTTTCCCAACAATTATGAGTAATGATGAAACAATAAAGCTACTTTAAGATAATTATTTTTTCGAACATAATGATGTTAACTTGAAGCAATGAAATTACTTTAAGATTATCATTTTTCGCAACAATTATGTGTAATTATGAAACAATAAAGCTACTTTAAGATAATTATTTTTTCAAACATAATGATGTTAACTTAAAGCAATGAAATTACTTTAAGATTATCATTTTTCCAAACAATTTGATGTCAAGATAAAGCAATAAAATTATTTTAAGATAATAATTTAACTATCACTTTTTGTGTTCTTACAAAGCAAAACTTAAAAATTAATAATTTACCAGCCGGTTTTATACTCTGATTAAGCACAATAACTTAATGACAATAAATTTCATTTATATTCAACATTTAATCAGCATCAAATGTTTAAACAGGTTTTTAAACAATAAAAGCCAAACACATTTGAACATGTAAGCAGCAGCAAAGTGCCTATTTTCTTTGGTAACAATGAAGCCCTTTTCTTAACCAAAAATAATAACAACGATAAAATGAAATACAGTAGTGAAATATAATCGTGAAACGTAAGGTATATTCCAAGGAAGCTTGTGTTTCTCTCATTCACCTGGCTTCACAAGCTATGTCTTTCTTATTTTGCTTTAGCTGTTACACGTTGCTATGGTTACGACAGTAGCGGAGTGATATTCAGTTGGATAGTGCTGACGTCACAGCTCTACTTCCAGGTCCGCATAGACCGGCAGATGTGAAACTACAAAAAACTCTTCACTACCACAATCTATATTTCTGAAACACAACAGAGAGTTACTGAACATACTTATCAGGCCCATTAGCCAAACATCCTGTACCTACTGCTATAAAAGCCATATTTACCAAAATTGCTACATCCGGATTTAGCGGAGAAACCTGTCAGAGTCGGCGCAGCAGCAACGCGAAGCAGCAACTTTTGTAAATATTACTTTTTGTAGCAGTAGGTACAGATTACAAGCCATTAGTATTTTAATTCTTTATGCCATGGTCAGTGAGAATTCCAACACTATTTGGCGTACATTAATGTTGTCTAATGCACATGTAGTTCAGCAAGTCAAATCACTCAATTGTGTGTTTTGGCTATGTGCGTCATGTTCTGTGTTCAATAACACACGTACAAGTTTCGTGTTAAAAACACTTTCAAGATTCCAGATTTTTATTCATTATGCACTTCAGTTCTCCTCCTCTCCCTGTTCAATTTCAGTTTTGGCAAAATAATGTTGAAGGTCACTATAAAAGCCACGTTACACCACGTTTCTCGCATTTACAACTTGACTTCACAAGCTATGCCAATCTTAATTTGCTTCAGCTGTTACGCGTTGTTATGGTTGCGACAATAGCGGAGTGATATAACAGTGATTTTGACTTGCCGAACTACATGTACAGTAGACAAAATGATGTACACTAGTTAGGATTGGAATTCTCTGCAAGTAACAGCAAGAAAAGACTTCTGAGCATTATTTAGATTTTTGTATAGTGTATCATCCTTTTGAAAGGATTGTATGGTTATATCGACATTGGTAGCAATAGAAAATTGAAAGGCTATAAACCAAGAAAAACAAAAAAATCATAACTTCAAACTAAAACAAAAGTACAGGAAAGAAATTGTAAAGTGATTGACCACGTGCTTAACGATGCAATCATTGTAAACCTAGGTCAATTTTTTGACTAAACCGGTGTATCTATTAGAGGGTTTTGGGCGCAGAGGATTTACCCCATAAAAAGTCCCTGGAATACCTCAAAAGTGTGCTTGGCTTTGGGTGGATTTTTCAAATCAAGAGCACATGATACCAACCAGAAGACAACAAGATTTTGCCAACGTGGGCAAACCTTTCAAGACTGGCTGGCCCGATCCCGTAGGTCTCTTGAGACGTGAAGATCATCACTGGGTAGCGGAGATCCTCAGTGAAACCGCTAGTCTGTTTAAGGAGACAAATAATGTTTAAACTTGACAGTCTGTTTAATGTTTCAAGACCACCTTTTTAACCTTCAGATCAATGGTTTAATTATTTTCACACCAAGTACAATCTTGGAAAATACATTTGGTTCTCCAAATACCACATTCTGTATATTTACAAAGTCTTAAATCAGCGTCTGAGCTCAGCCAGCTGATGTCACTGATGATGTAAGCAGCAGAAGGGTCTATATACCGCTTTTCAAGACGCTGAAAGTTGCTTTACAAATTCATTATTCATTCACCCCATACTTGGTAGTGGTAAGCTACTATTGTAGCCACAGCTGCCCTGGGGTAGACTGACAGAAGCGAGGCTGCCAATCTGTGCCATCGGCCCCTCTAACCGCCACCTCACATTCACTCACACACCACATTCGCCAGGCTTCAAAGAGCAAAGGCAGTATGGCCTTATTTGCTAGCGTACCTAAACGTCAGCTAAACGAAGGCACTGTGCACTTAAGAGCATGGAGCAGCATGGATGTGGTCATTGTTGTTTGGCTGATGGAAGCGAGTCCTTGGTCTTATTAACTCTAACTTGTTGGCGATCGACAGGTGCCTTCAACAGCTGACTCAGTCCAGTGGTCACTGATCAAAAAGGCGCCTTATGAGAAACATTACAGACGTGAAAACAGACCCTGTGTAAAGCGCTCAATCGTTTCCTGGATGTTGTACAGTGAAAACAATTAAATAACAATCTTTAAAAAGTTCCCTACATCATATTAATAAAGGCTGCATTTATTCTTAATTACCTCCACCAAGACGTTGGCTGTAGGTCATGTTTTCACCGGGGTCTGTTTGTCTGTCTGTGACTAAGATACCTCAAAAACTGATGGATGGATTAAGATGAAAGAAGAAATTATAACATTTTGGGGGTGATCCGGATCACAAAATATTAAGCTGCCTTTCTTTTGCTTTTCTTGTTAAAAACATAAAATTCAATATTAATATGGAGGTAATTAATATACTTTTTCCCCCCCAATATCACCCAAACTTACCACAAACCTACTTTTAGTAACATCAACGCACTTTAATTTTGACAATTCAAATGAAAAATACTTTAAATGATCTATACAAAATGGAAAACATGGTACCTGGTTATCACAAATAAGGTCAGCTTGGTTTTCCCCAATGTACGCCATGAGGCATCTCAGCAAAATTTCTCTCCTCTTTTCAACCGTTGAAGACGGATTCTATAAAACACATAGATTTCATTCAAATGTATTATAGACATGTTTTATCCCCCACCACCAACCAGGGACCCACAATAATTCACATTGTAAGTCTAAAATGTTCATACATTTTAAAAGTATATACCTGAACTCGATAATTAAAGGTGTCATCTTTTCACCGAGCCACCTTTTGAGTTGAATAGTGAGAACATCTTGGCTGTGTGTTTGCCCAGTTCTCAAATAAACGTTGGCTCCAGAGATATTCCAATAAGCCGCTGAAATTCTTGACAAATCTGCCGGCAAGTGTGTAGTAGTGGTTTAAAAAAAAACAACTATGTAAATATACACTTAAATGCAACAACATTTTAGAGCCACACCTGAGATCAAGAAGAGTGGCAACATTGGATCCATCAGATAAAACTTCTTGCCTTTCATAGGCCGAAGGTTTGGGACATCCGGTAATTTATCACTTAGCCATTGTTTTTCTTTTCTTGAACTGTTAAAATGTATATATATATATAAATAAAAAGAAAGAACAAAAAAAGTCATCCATATTTAAAAGCACAGCAAAATGAATTTCACCTGTATCATATCTTGGTCCACCGTCAGATCTTTTAGGTATCAGTGAGTCAGTCGCCAGGCTGCTAACAGAAGATATAAACTGTTAGACAGAAATATATTATAGAGAAATATACAGCAATATTTCAGATGGAAACAAAAATTTTGTGTGATCATCAACATTTCTAAAAGGACTTATTTTTATAAAACCACAAAATACAAATGTTAGCTGTTACTACTGTGTACATTGTATTGACATACAATGTTCCCTTCCCAACTTACGCAGGGTTTCTTCAGTTTTCATCTGTACTCAGAAATGGAGTGTCGGACATTTCACTCTTTATCACACTTAAGCTCTCACTACGGCCAACGAAGCTCTTGGGATAAAGAGCGAAACGTCCGACACCTGTACGACTGAGAACCTACACAGACGCTCCCTCCCCAAGTTATTGCATTACCTAGAAAACATCACAGTGGATGGCGTTTGTCAAAATAATCTAATTTTCAAGTATTTTCTTTACAACACGTATCATCTGCTGTATTCTTGTCTTTTTATTGCACACCTTAAGTTTTTTCTGAGAGCTGATTTAACAAGTGAATTTCTCCGATGTGAGATCAATAAAGAATGATCTTATCTTAAAATAAGTCTTGACGAATGATAAATATTACAGCCCTAAATGTTTGACTCGATGCATAGTTCACCCTTACCGAATAATGTTTACTTAGAAACTTACAAAAAGGAGAGAAGCTACCTGAGGTTAGCACAGACATGAACTGATAACGCAGCACGTTTACGATACGTTTTTGTACAACTTTACGGTGACGCAGCGTGAACTGGAGATGATAAAGTGTGCGTTTGATGAGGGGAGAACAAGACACGAGTTCGCCCACTTTGGCTCACCTTGTGTTGTTCACAGAACACTGTATGGGCCTCCGGTTCTGAGCTCGTTGAGCTAACGCTGTTGTGGCGTCAGATCCGAGTGTAATTTCGTTTCGCCTCCGCCTGATCTACACGAGCTCTGACTTTTTAGAGATGTGTAATATTCTCGTCTTTTATGAAGACCTCTCGGGACGAACAGACCCGTAAATGTGTGTTGTATAGACTTTAGTATGATCCTCTCTGTTCAGATAGTCCTCCCCAACACGCTAGCTTTCACGGCCACTTACAATGTTAAACCAAATTAATTCTCCAAATTGCCAACCAGACTCTCTGCCAATATTATTTGTATTTTTGGTATTTCGATTCAGTTTTATTGAAAACGTTTAACACATAAACGCAACAAAGTTTTCCAAAACATTTCTTTCTAACGACCAACAACATGTTAACATCGGCTAATGCTAGCTGAGAGCACGTATTTCGAACATAAGTAGTGCCACATTTTTGGCCAGATTTGACAAACATAATAACCACCGTTTTGCAGTAAAGGATACACCTACCTTGTCTTGTTCACCTGGAAAATCTTTCGAGCGACCGCGACGGCAAAGGCAGACTTCTGCTCAGGCTCTGAGACGCATTGATAGACTGGCTTGAACCGGTCTGAAAGCCAGCCTACAAACCCGCCCAATAAAATTTGTTTTCGATCAACACATTATGTTTGTTTTGTCATTACAGGACCACCACTCTGATAAAATAAATACTTAAAGTGTTTTCACTTAAAGCAATAAAATCTGTATTGTACATGGTGCTATGATAATGATATATAGCACTTAATTATCAACCAAAAATTTAAAATAATACAAAATTAAGTATATAGTAATTACTTAAAATATTTTAAATCAAAGTTTGGTCTGCAGCACTTGTTACAGTGTAGAGGACGAGGCTCTTTACGGAAAACATGATCTCCATTCTTCAGGTAAGCTGTAAAGTCTTGTCTTGATGCTGATGTAAATCATTTTTATGAGCAGTGGTTGCTCCTTGAAAGCTGTGAAACATGCTTATGAATTGAAATGCTATAGAGTTAGAATTAGGAGTAAAAACTGACTTCAACTAACGTCATCTGTCAGAAAAACAAGACAAATTTAGCTGATATTTTAATAACCCGTGCAAATATAAACGGCAGGCTTGGAAAGTACTGAAAGTACACATTGTCCATGTGAATTATTTTAGAGAAGAAATTAGAGTAAAATAATACATTTCCAAATGCAATGATCAACTCTTGATCATTTAGCAAAAACCAAAAGAAAATTTTCATAATGCTCAAAAAGGCCTGCTCATAATGGGATTAGCACCAATGCCCTAGGCATTTGATTTTAATGTAATTTTAATAATTAAAAATATAATTAATCCTTTTTCAATGTTTATCATTTACAAAATATTATATTTTTTTCATGATTGTGTCTCTAAAACATAGTTGAAAGTTACAATCTAATAAAAACAATAAAAAACATTGTGTTTATTCTTTTCCAGAAAACCCTTCGGCCAGTTTATGCCATCAGAGCGTTGCACATGTCCGCTGTGAAAGGTGCGTCTGAGTTTACGTTACAATCCTGCGATAATCAGCTCTGTCCTTGTCTCTTATCTGCCTGCGTCTCTCCTCTCATCAGTTTTGGAGCGCCCTTCCCCTGAGCCCACAGTGACAGGGAGTTTTGGCAGGTTTATCAGTGAAGTGAAGCCCCAACATCTGTCCCCCCTCCTTCTGCAGCGCAGCAAGAGGATGGTCCTGGACAGCATCGGCGTCGGTCTGATCGGGGCGACTACAGAGGTGTTTCAGCTGGCGCTGCAGCACTGCCAGGTCAGATCCAAAGCACTAAAGTGTTTGTCCTACTTGAGATAAAATAATTCAAATGAGAATATATTTATCTTCGCAGCTTCGTGTTTTTACCATTTTACTTCTATTGTTTGAAATTATCAGAACGTTCATTTATTAGGGCAATTATTCTAAAATATAATTTAAGCAAATTACTTTCTGCTAATTCAATGTGAGTGTTAAAACACAGAATTCTGAGCACTCAAGGTTATTTGTAAATTTAAGCAGTATTGCAAACACATTTAAACATAAAAAATATATAACACATTTAAAAAATAACTTAATAGAATTAAATAACTATAATTATTCAAGCAACTAGTTATTAAAGTTTAATCACGCTATATCTTTTAGCTCATTGCCATATAAATAGAAGTTCTTTGTTTCTACAGCACATGTACGGGCCAGATGGGGTCAGCTCTGTGTACGGATGTAAAGGGACCAGACTTTCCCCAGCATTGGCAGCCTTCGTGAATGGAGTTGCAGTGAGTTATAGCTTTTTTTTTTGTATTTGACCAAAATGCGTGCTTTCTTGTGGAAATTATGCAAAAGTCAAAACACATTGATTCATGTATGTAACTAAATTATATATATATTATATAGGCCTACTTATATGATTATATAATACAATGAAAGAAGACTTGAATACTAAAATAAACAGTACTTTGTTGCAGGGCACAAAATGTCCCTTTTGTAAATTAGAGCAACTTGCTGATGTTTGTGTTGTAAAAAGTAAAAAGAAAAAACTCTCACTGTGTTGTCCTAGACTCATTCCATGGACTTTGATGATACATGGCACCCCGCCACTCATCCCTCTGGAGCGGTCCTTCCTGCTGTGATAGCGCTCAGTGACATGATGCCAGCGAGCAACAAACCCACTGGCCTGGACCTCCTGCTGGCCTTCAACGTTGGCATCGAGATCCAAGGGCGACTTATGAGATTCTCCAATGAGGCTCACAACATTCCCAAGAGGTTAATCTATTTCTAAACTGGTCATATCTTAATTCACTGTGGATATGGCACATAAATCATCACTCATTCAAGATGATGTTGACTGAGAGGCAGCAAGTTAATTTTGTCCTAAAAAATGTTGCGCTTCAGAAGCAGAAAATATTTAAAGTACAAAATGCCAGATTTTCTTGATCATAGTATCTCCTGGGCTCTAGTGGTCAGTTTGTAGATTTGTCACACTTGGGCCTTAATTAGGCCATATTATGCCGTCTAACTAATTATTATTAATGGTGGAGATTGCTATTTTGATGCAAAGTCAAGTGGCGCCTATCGACACCCAATCTGCTTGATATAACCAGGAAGTGATGTCACTTAGGATTAACCGATTTGTTCTTGTAGTGCACTGCATTTATACCCTATACTGTAATAGATTTTTTTCTCCTCTATAGTGTTTTACTCAACATGTCTTCTTTCTACATCTGCAGATTTCACCCTCCCAGTGTGGTCGGGACCATGGGCAGCGCTGCAGCCTGTGCTCGGCTTCTGTCTTTAGGTGATTCCCAGTGCAGTCACGCTTTGGCTATAGCAGCCTCCCTGTCGGGGGCTCCCATGGCCAACGCTGCAACCCAGTCCAAACCTCTTCATATTGGTAATGCAGCACGTTTAGGGCTAGAAGCTGCTTTGTTGGCCTCTAGAGGGCTGGAAGCAAGTGCTTTAGTGCTAGATGCTACACCTGGGGTAGCAGGGTTCAGTGCTTTCTATGAAGATTATGCCCCACAGTCTCTAGCCATGCCAAATGAAAACAGCAAATTCCTGTTAGAGGAGCAGGACATGGCTTTTAAGCGCTTCCCAGCTCACTTGGGGATGCACTGGATAGCTGACGCAGCGGCCTCCATCAACAAGACTTTGGTGGGGGCTGGTCTTGGTTCAATATCACCAGATCAGGTAGAGGAAATACTTATTCGAGTGCCCAAATCTAAATACATTAACAGACCATTCCCGGAATCAGAGCATGAAGCACGCCACTCTTTCCAGTTCAATGCCTGCACTGCCCTCCTGTACGGGGAGGTGACGGTCCAGTCATTTACACCTGTGTCAATTATTCATCCCGAGCTGCTTGCTTTACTGAACTGTGTCCGAGTAGAGCATCCCCATGACAACGCGGCCAACTTTAACCTGATGTACGGAGAGGTGCAGGTGACTCTCAGAGGAGGGGATATCCTGACGGCCCGCTGTGACACGTTCTACGGTCACTGGCGTAACCCCATGACCAATGAAAGTCTAAGAAGGAAGTTTAGGAGCAATGCCACCACAGTTCTCCCATCAGAGCAAGTGGAGGGGCTGATTGAAGTCATAGAAGACCTGGACCGAATAGAAGACTGTACTCCTCTCCTGACAAAACTGCACTAAACATGACAATATATTAGTTTAGTACAAATTATATCAACCTGATTCTGTTGTTTCCTTTTTTGTTAATTACTGAAAAGATTTGTATATAGTTAAATTATAATATTGATATTCTGTTACACAAAGAGCTTTGTCATCTTATGTTGAATTATGATCTGTTGTTTAAATAAGGAAAACAATAAAACATATTAAAGTATATGCTTTGCTTTTCATTGCATGGTCAAATATGGTATCCTGCAAGGCCAGTGTTTTCTGTTGTTTTTTGTTCAAGTGGCGGCATGGTGGCGCAGTGGTTAGAGCTCGTGCTTCACAGCTAGAAGGCCCCGTCCACCTGGACTCCGTGTGGAGTTTGCATGTTCTCCCTGTGTCTGCATAGGTTTCCTCCGGGTACTCCGGTTTCCCCTACCACTAAAAACATGTAGAATACAAGAGGCCAGGATGAATGTGTGTGAATGTATGGTGGTGTCAGAGAGACCATTGGCGCAGATGTGTGCAGTCGTGTTTCTGTCAGTCTCCCCCGGGGGAAACTGAACACCACCAAGTGTAGGGTGAATGTGAAATTGTCTCATGTAAAATGCTTTGTGAATATGTCTGTGAAAGGTGTTATACAAATAAAGTTCTTCTTCCAAGCCTAAATAAAGTGAGCAGATCTGTCACAAAACCTTTGGTCACAGGGTTAGCAAAATGAACACTTAACAAATGAATCACATGTCTTTAAAAGGCCAAATCTGTGCACAATGTGAATTCAGTGTCATTTTCTGTCAACTATTCACACTGTCATATGACGTTCTTGTTTTGAATGTGTTCGGGTTGTTGAGCTGCATAAGTGAGATGCAGTAAGACAGTCATTTTGAATTTCCACAATCCAAATCCAACTGAGAACCTTTGGGGAAGGATGGAAAGGGAAATCTACCAAATTGGACAAAAGTTCCAGACAGTAGATGCAGCTTCGTCTTCACCACTCGGAGAAATGTCCCCATCACCTAGAAACGCTTGCATCAAGCATGCCGCAACAAATTAAACAGTAATGGTGGAGCTACTCATTATCGAGTTCATGTTTGCAACTTTGATTTCTTTTTTGAGGCATGGTGGTCCCTTTGATCAGGTGCAAAACAGCCCATTTCAGTTCAATTCTTGTTTTATTTGTTTGTAAGAAATTGTCTCACTCCCAATCTCTTCTTGTTGCATACTGAAATTCTATTTGGAACCTTGTAAAGATCCAACAAAGATTGGGATTAGGTCCAGCATATAAACCTTAAATTGTGTGGAGAGGAGCGTAGCCTTGTGGCCAATGGGTAGTATAACAAGGCAAAGCAGTATACAAAAAACTCATCGTTCTACAGATACACACCTAAGGCCAAGGTTGCCAGGTCCGCGGTTTTTTAAGCCATTCCGCGGGTGAAAAAAACTGTCCGCGTTTTTTTGCCTTGCTGTTTTTAATGTAAAATTGGCTATTTCGATCTTATTTTTTGATCAAAATGACAAAATCTCAAATCTAAGGCTCTGTGTGCTGCTTTTTCAAAAAGAGAGGGAGAAAGGGGCGGTTTCTCATCATCGCAGGAGCACATGGGCTCTGTTTACTGGTAAACAATATTAAAAATTCCAGCCGCGCCGTATGTCCGCGGTTTTTCAGATATTTTTTGGGCGGGTTTGGCTGCTCAAACCTGGCAACCCTGCCTAAGGCCTACATCATATTAGGCCTTGCAGCTCACTTGATAGTGCAGGTAACTTAAAATGGTCATTTCGGCCGCTTGTACCCTCGATCTCGTCCTTTCGGTTATTACCCAGATCTCATGACCATAGGTGAGGGGACATAGAGTGACTGGTAAATTGAGAGCTTTGCACCAATTTTACTCTTTGGCCCAGAGTCATCCCGTACATTCCCTCTCCTACCTCCCTTTGGGGAGACATCTGCGGAGCCTCAAAACTTAGACATTTTGTTTATGACACAGTTTTTATTCTCAGGCGGTGAGGCCTGTGACCATTAGCCGAAAGGAGAGCTGAGGTTTTAGCGTTATATTGCTGGAATGCTTTGTTTGTTTGTATTATATAGATGTTTTTATATGTAGATTTGTTTTCTTGTTCAGCAGAGTGAGTGCCAGGGCAAAACACTTTTCATTGCTTTTGGTACCTTGTATACACTTGACGCATGATAAATAAACTTGAACTTGGAAGAAAGAGAGCTCTTCTGTGCAGCTATTCCAGTGATGAACCCCTTTAACAGAAATACAAAATATCATGGTCATTAATTCACAAAATAATATTTATTTGATATTGCAGTCATTTAAGGTGGGCCGCCCAAACATTTGACGTGAATATCTGCTCACTGGTTGTAGTTTGACACCTCAATGAGATTGTCATCAGGATCTCTAAAGTAAACAGAGGTTATTGGGCCCATCGCTCCACTCCTTTCAACTGGACCTTCTTCAATTTGAACTCCACAACCCTACAAGTCATAAGACACACATAAATATCTGACACTACATTAGGAGAAAACATAACATTAACAGGTATAATACTTTTAAGTGTGTGGCCACAGTTGTCAAAGGGGTTTTAGTGATAAGACAAAGATCCGCAGAGCCTGAAGTTGGATGCTTGGCTTTAGGGTCAAACTCTTGGCCCAGCTGATGAAGGTTAAGCTTCTGTTGTCCAAATGCTAAAGCCTTTCGGTTACCCTGCATAATGGAAGAAAAATACAGCACATGTAGGCTACATAATACAAACGGGTCTGAATGGAGCCGATGGAGAGTCACGTGGGTAGTGGAACTCCATTTCTCCACATGTAATGGCGTCACCTCCACTTTTTTTCCTGCGCCATTATTCAAATGAATCTTAATAAGACGCCTTTAGTAAACGTCACTACCCTTAAGGTTAGCCTTAGGGTTAGTTTGGCGTTAGAGTTAGCTTTAACATTTCCTGTGGAGAAGTGTAGTTCCACTGATCATGTGCCCCTCCATCGTTTGCATCCAGACCCTTCTCAGCCACTCCATTGTTATGAATAATAGTGTTACATACCTTAAAAGTTATCACTTCCATCCCGAGAACAGAGGAGTAAAACTGTATGGTGTCAGGTATACTTTTCACAGTGAGCACCAAATGGTCAAGATGGCTCACTTCAACAGGAGAACGCCCCTTGCCAGCACTGCGACTTTGAATAAAGGCCTGCTATTTGGAGTCAAGCAAATAAAGTCTGGATCAAAATTTTAAATTTTAAGACTAATTGAAAAATTCACATTTTGCATTGTTGGATTTTATCAAGGTTCCCGGTAGAACTTCATTATGCCACAAGAAATGGCAGTGAGACAAATAACATTTTAAACTGAAAAAGGCTTTGCTGTTGATCAAAGGCCAAAGGTGCACAATGTGAATTCAGTGTCATTTTCTGTCAACTATTCACACTGTCATATGACGTTCTTGTTTTGAACGTGTTCGGGTTGTTGAGCTGCATAAGTGAGATGCAGTAAGACAGTCATTTTGAATTTCCACGATCCAAATCCAACTGAGAACCTTTGGGGAAGGATGGAAAGGGAAATCTACCAAATTGGACAACAGTTCCAGACAGTAGATGCAGCTTCGTCCCCATCACCTAGAAACGCTTGCATCAAGCATGCCGCAACAAATTAAACAGTAATGGTGGAGCTACTCATTATCGAGTTCATGTTTGCAACTTTGATTTCTGTTATGAGGGTTTTTTGAGGTATGGTGGTCCCTTTAATCAGGTGCAAAACAGCCCATTTCAGTTCAATTCTTTTTATTTATTTTTATATATATATATTTTTTTAAGAAATTGTCTCACTCCCAATCTCTTCTCGATGCATACTGAAATTCTATTCGGAACCTTGTAAAGATCCAACAATGCATAATGTAAATGTTTGCCATCTTTCAACTGGTCTTGGGATTAGGTCCAGTTTATAAACCTTACATTGTGTGGAGAGGAGCGTAGCCTTGTGGCCAATGGGTAGTATAACAAGGCAAAGCAGTATACAAAAAACTCATCGTTAGGTTGATCTATACAGATACACACCTAAAGGCCTACGTGTATTATGTATCATATTAGGCCTTGCAGCTCACTTGATAATCTAGTCGTCACGTGATCACAAATAAACCAACAATCACGCAGGTAACTTAAAATGGTCAACTACATCCCCATGACACACTTAGAGATTTTATCCATACGCAATCAGGTTTCTGTGATGTGATTGAAAAATGAAGGGACGCTACTTACTTTTAAAAAGCATCTCTGAAAAAGGCATAAACGAGTCGCGACTTTCACAAGCGTCATGATTGCCTCGCACTGCACCGTCACGAACACTTCCTTGTTTTTAGACCTAGGCCACATTTATGGCCACTAGTGGTAACTTTTTCTTTTTTTTCCCACGTGCTTAGAAAAAAAACAATCAGCTTTGTTTCGATGTAGGTCTATTTTTAACAGAAATGGGGAGACAAGCTGTCACGTTAATTGGTCAAGACACTACAAAATATGTACACGTTTTTATTTATTACATGGGAACCCAGTTTACACATTATGCTGGGCGGGTCGAGCAAAGACAATCGTTGCATGAGGAGCATTATTTTTTGTATCATTCATGGGTTAATAAATCCACCTAGGGTGTCAAAGAATGAATAAGATAGATGAATTTGGCTGAAACGGTGGTGAAATACGTTTATTTGCTTGTGTTTGCCCATAAACATTAGTGCTTTTTAGCACATAAAAAAATAAAAGTAATAATCAGCTCTGAAAGGTATTATTCCTTACCATTTCAACAAGTGGCAAACACGGACACAAACACTATTATCTGGTGCAAGAGTCCTTACTTTCACTTCTGCATATGCACAAACACACACACACAGACCAGGGTTTTACATTTTGACTAAACGATTGCAGCTCAGCCTTCAGTCTCCTACAGCAATCATGTAGCCTACATTTGTTTTCATCTTACTGATTAGGAATTCCTCAATTTCCTACATTTCATCAAACCAATGAAATGTAAGTTGATCACATTTGGAAAACAAACAATAATTTTGTTCAATGTGTTTAATAGCACATACATCATAAATTTGAGTGAACAAAGGAAAAGTACATAACTGTAAAATACCGTAAATAAAACACATCTTCTATATGAGAACCTTTATATTTATGACAAAAATTACTTCTGTTATTATTATAAAATAATCAAGGCCCATTAGTAAATTATGTGTATCTTGTCCAAAACCAATTCATGGGTTCCCAAATTATTTTATAAGCATATTTACAGCTAATACTTTGAACAATACCAACATTCACCTTGGATAAGGCGTTTAAGGGAAAAATATAAAAAGCAGACAGAAAGCCTCAACACATAAACCTCACAGATCCTGTGTGATTTGTCTGCCTGTGCAGGTGACTTCTGAGGTGCATTGCTGCTTGGTTACTACAAGTTGATTTAGAGACAGCATGCGTATCTTGAGATTAGATGAGAGTTATATTATTAAATGTCTTGTAGAGCGCAGCAAGTGCCATGTTGCAAAAACACCCCAAACCAAATTGTATTACTACATTATAATAAACGCCTAAAGGAAAGATAGAAACTTCAAAACTGATAACACTTCTTTAAAGCCTCTGATGGAGGTTGGATACTACATAATTTAATTTGAGATTGAAAGACTCATCCTAAATTTAAACCACACTTTCTCGATTAGCAGATACTAGGACAGCTCTGCGGCAAATGGGACAAGTGGAGTTTTCAGACAGCCAACGATCGATGCAGTGAACATGATACTCATGAGAGCAGGGCAGCTTTCGGAGCTTATTGCCTTCAGCATATTCTGTTATGCAAACACTGCAAGTTTTCAGGGCATCACTCTCTCCAAAATTGCGCATGGAGAGGTTATCTATTTGTTCTTTGGTAAGTCCTTGGGGTTGGTCTTCGTCATCGTCATTTAGAAGGAAAAAGTGGGCAAGCCGGAGGAAAGGAAGAGAACTAGGCTCCTCAAAACTGATTGGGGGCCTTGATCTTGGTCTGCCACCAGCAGCTGGTGGAACATCGCTTTCATCCGAGTTTCCCTCAACTGTCTGTGCTCCGGCCCCTCCCGGACCAGCCTGCAGGTCACCATCGGCGGCAGCGGGAGCCCCAGTACTGGGCGCCTCGCCATTGTTGAGGACAGATTCAGCCACATCTGAAGGAGTGTTGGTACCACGATTTGAATCTGAGGACTCGGAGTCAGAATCCATGAGGTAGCCAAGTTCCCCAAAACCAGTCATAATTTGACGGATCATAGACTGCAGTGCCATCGATGTAGCTTCTCCTAAACCCGCATCAGAGATGCGCCTGATAGGGATGCGAATGGTGCTAACATAAGTCCTCACACCAGCACGCTCAGAGCGTGAGAAAGTCCGGCGGAAGCCACCGCGCTCGCTTTCATAAAGAAAGGTATTGTTAGAGTTCTGAGAGCGGGAGCGAGTACGACTTGCAATGCTGTCTCTTTGGCGGTACTCTCCAGGACGCACACGCCGCACCTGGAGATCAAGCATGATAGTGGGAGGGCGGCGGCCAGCTGCACTACCATCGCCAGCAGCAGCAGCCTCCCCATCCTGAGACTCCGGGGGCTCAGTGACAGGCTCTGCCGAAGCCTGCGGCGGCTGAACATTTTCATCAGGAGGAGTCTGTCTGGCAGAAATGTGTTGTCGAGTCCGGGAACTGCCCTCCACCTGAGGGATAGGTGGATTAGTATGGACAGAATTTGAGTTTTGGGAGCTAGGGGGATTATGGAGAGTTGGAAGAACGTATGGCAACTCAAGAGTGAGAGGTGAGCGACTTCTAGCTGTTCGAGCCCTTGTCCTGCGGGGCTCAGGACTGCGACTGCGGGGTCTTCTATGTCCTCTGCGTGGAGATGGGGATAACGGAGGTTGTACTACTGGTTCGTTGGGTGATGAGGGTGATTCTTGGAGAATATCTTGAGGAACTTCTTCAGGTTCTGGTTCTGGTTCCACGATTACAGCCAACTCCTCCACCACTGGTTCTTCTACGACATCCGTCTCCATTGGTGCTGGCGGATCCGCATTTTCCACTACCTCTTCACGACCCTCTGGAGTGACCTGCTCACCATCCACAGCCAAGTTACGGTTTACACTGATTTCCAGACTGAAGCGAAAGTCGCCACTGTTTGGATTGGTTTGACTTACAGCTCGCCAGGACTGATTCCCACGATGACCAGTCCTTGTAGTGTTGCCTGTGCGCCTCACAGTGTTCAGCCAATCTAAAAGGCTATCTCCATGAACAGGCTCCTCTGCGTTTTCTGGTGGGTCTGCAAACAAGTCATAAACATGTCCCATCAATAGTGGCAGAAATAGTATAACACTATAACTGCATGAGCAGACGACAAATTAACCTTACCAGCAACATCTTCTCCAGTCTGTGAACTTGTAGCATTATTCTGTTGTTCTGGCCCATCTTTAATTTGTTGAAGTCTACTGATCAGCTCATCTTCGGTTAGCTCCCCTAAAACATATAGGATTATCTTTAAATTCTTAATTGAGTTTAACAAGTACATAAAAAAATTAAATTAAAATTAAAAAAAGTTAAATCTTATGATAATGAAAAACATTAACAACTGATGTATGTTGATCAGTATGTTTGGGTTGCAAATAGCCAAATAAATCTTTGAGCTGAACACAGCAACAGGACAATACTGAAAACCTCCACACTTACCAGGGCATGCCACTGTCCGTTCAATGCCCTCTCCCTGCAGGATGCTCCACTTACATTTTTCCTCCTACTCTCCTGGGACAGAAACGGATTGGACGCTTCAGTTGCCCATTGTGAGCTGCATGCTGAGCATTTCTATAAATTACATTAACAACAGCTAACTAATCTGAATTGCTTTTGACCTTGTAAAGGTGACACAGTTTTTGTAGTAGGGGTTACACATACTTACAGTTTTAAATTTTTTTACTAAAACTATATAAAAAAATTGGCGAGTATGTATATATATACCTGGGTTCCCCAGGAGATTATTGTCTCTCATAAGTCGGTAGTCCTCATCACTGAGATTATTTACAAACTGGTAAAAGGCTTCTTCTCTATCCAGGCGGTCGAGCTGACTTCTCCGTTGGGACTCCGTTTGGTCACTGCCACTTGGATCTGTGTTGTCTGATCCTTCCATTGATGCAAAAGCGGGCAGTGCTTGAGAGAAAATTCTACAGCTGTAAGAAAAGATGACCATTAATAAGAAGCCTATGAATGTTGGAAGATTCACAATTAATTGGGAAACGCTGTCACAGAATATTTGAACGTAGAAAAGCTGACTGGGGTGCTGCTCAATGATACATTTACATTGCTTAATTAAATACTTAATTTTGAATATATGTAAAAATAGGATTTTTCAGTGAAAGGAACAACAGATGGTAAAAGGAGTTGGCTGAAGTCAAGACCTATAGAGCTCTAGTCCTATTTATAGTAGGGGTGAAAATCTTTAGTAAATTGATGATTCATGCAGCCATAGTGAGGAACATTGTTCTGCTCTCAACGTTGTGGGTTCAAGTCCCGGCTCTGAATGTCTCTCCCTGCTCTTCACTCCCTTTCACCCTGAATTGCCCAGTCCAGTAAAGCCTACAGGCCAAAAAGATTTCAAGACAAAACAGTTTTAAAACCAAGGTTGTGCAGGGTTTCTTACATATTTTGAGACTGTGTGGATATATTCTCACTTTTTCCAGTTAAATCATTGTTTACCAACACAAACAAAAAAAAGCAAAAAAACTAATAGAAAAATCAAATTTTACTGTGAGATTTTAGACTATGAGGGGCTACTTAAATCCTGTGAGAAGGGAATCGCTCCCAATTCTGAATATTATTGGAGGTCTAAAAAAAAATACAAAATTTAAAAATAAATTAAAAAAAAAGAAACAGGATATTTATTTAGTCGTCTACATAGTGTGTTGGGGTTAAACAATAACGGCCAGTTTAAAATGAGATTTCAATCCAGCTGCTTTCAATATAGCAGGCTTTATAACGTGAGACGAAAAATCATAAGCTAACTTAAATGCTGAACAATTTTATATATATAAAGGACAAGAGTTAAGTAGGGGTTAAGCAGCTATCATTAGCAACGTTAATCTAAACTGCTAGGACGCATTTGAAAAACACCACCTAGTTAAAATAGATCATGCATTCTAACAATTTAAGCGAATTTAAATGTGACAAATGAAACTCGCATACATTTCTAACAGCTAGCTACCATCCATTTTATCAGCTTAGCTACAGTTAGCAACGCGAATAATGCTGTCACGAACACACTATATGCATCCACTGTAGCATCATTCCCTGCACTACAGACACTTCGTTTTGTTGTTGCGATGCAGTAATACATTTATTTAAAACTAGAAAATATACATCACACATATAAAATGGGTTAGCATTACCGCAGGCTAACAAGGCAAGCGACGTCAAGAAATGACGTTCACCGAGTAAACATTCAAAAATTACCATCGCCAAGTAAAGAGTTAAGAAAAAAATGTTTTAACACACACAAATGTGGTCGAATACTGTACCGGTCTTATGCTGTTTGGATCACGATGTGTGTTAAACTACTCTATAAAAGCGTAACTGTTTGTCTAAGTACGATTGGTTTCCATTTTCTTTCTTTAGGAAACGGGACCATGGATGCAGTCTTCCGGATAGTACGTTACATCATGTTACCCTGCGTTTAAACTTGCAGGCACTAGCAATTCACTCGATTTACGATGAAATGTTATCCTTGTCGCATAGACGCATACATCGATTATTTAAAAAATAAAATAAAATAAGACAATCAGCACTCTAGATTTCCATGTATTTAGGTACCTCCGTTTAAAGAAAACAAAAACAAGATGTTGCTTGTCGGGTATTTACTCTAGTCTCTAGGACGTCTAGAATTGACCAAAAAATTGTGAAACAAGATATTGCAGTTTATCGTTGTGTGTGTCGGGCAGTAACTAGCCTCAGCAATCATGTTCTACATTATATACGTGGACTTGATGTTTGAAACATACAGCCAGCAAAATATTTTTGTAGACAGCCTGGAAGACTAAACCCCGGGTAACATTACAGAAAAGGTTGTCTTCAGCTGCGCCGTTCTCGGCTGTTCTTGCTGTAGCGTCACGTTGCGGTACTGCGTGCAACTGCGTACAGGATTTTAAACGAAAGTGAATGTTCTATGTTTATTCCTGTTTCATTCTTTCAAACTCAGTACGAATAACCCCGCCCCCCACTGTCATTAGGAGTGGCCATTCGCTCTTTCGTGTTGAAACAATGGAACTATTATTGATTAGCCTACATTATACATCCATGGTTGCACGTAAGATAGTGTTGAAACCAGAGGCCCCTGTAGCCAATATTCGGCTGAAATAATGAAAACGCCATCCAAGTGTGTTTTAATCTGTTTGGCTATTAATATAAAGAAGAAGAAAAAACAAGAAATGTCAAGAGCAAGTCAGGCCATGTCAATGAATAACTTACAAAAGATATGTCAAGTGCAGAAAAATAATTATCTCACTATCTAAAACAAACTAAACAAAAGCTTATTTGCCTATAGCCATAGGTTTACCTTTTCCCTTGTAGCACAATCAAAAACACGCACATCCCTTGCTGTGCAGTGTGCTGGTTAAAAAAAAAAGTATATATAATTGTCTTGGAAATTTGTGTCCAAGCATCTAGGATCTTTAATAACAACAGGTGAATCTGAAAAACTAGACATTCTGTGTATGCCTATAATTTGCTTGCACCCTGGTATGGATGACTAAATAGCCAAACAAAAACAATACTAATACCACCTGACAATGTTAGAGGCATATATCACAAGATCTGTTTATGGTGTGAGACAGTCTCTCCAGCTCCAATTAAGCATGCCAGTATGAGTTGCAGTGCGGACCACAGCAGCCCCGGTCTGAGTTATGGATGAGCAGTCACTGCCTGACCCTGAGAGCTAATTAGATATGACATTAAAATAACATGAGCTGAAGCTAGACTTGAACAGAAATCAAAATGCCTTTTATTGAAGAGTTTCAATATAATTAACAGAAAGGCAGGCTAGCTGGGAAACAAATACCATTTATATTTTCACATCATATTGAGGTCAAGCAAGAAGTGTTTATGTTTACATGATCTGAAGAAAATCCTAAAAATATGAAGGCTATATAGTTTTGTTGGAGTTGTAAGCAATGAATTAATTCAAATCAAATAGACCCTGATATGCAATAGGCCTAACTAAAGACTTACAATTGTAGTGGCAAATGTAACTATTAATATTTAATTAAACAATAATGTTGAATTAGCACAACTTTATGCTCAGAGCAGAGACGGGGGAAAAAATAAATACAGACCAACTCTCTTCGGAAAGCAGCATTCAAAATCTTATTTTAATTCGTATATTTACTCCATAAACATTATTACAAAACTCAGCAAGTTACCAATATTACATTATCACCATACAGGCTTGATCACAAATATTTAAAACCTTTGCAACAGTTACAACAAAACAAAAACAAAATAATACTCAAATAATTTACATGAAAATCTATAAAACAGCAAATTGTTCACAAATTATATTTTTGAAGTTTTCATTTTTTCTTGCTTATTTGTGTTTTGCACAGTAACACAACACTCCCACAACAAGATCATGGTCTTAATACAAAACTCCCAACAAAATGTAAATATTTCTAGTTTTCTGTTCATGTCTCATATTTTGGTTTTTAAAACCAGAAACTTGTCGCTGTAATATCCTTTCCATTGCCCAGAGGCGCATAAAAGGTTACTCACACACACAAATACTTCACAGCACTTTCTAAGAAAAATATACACTTACAAAATATGTTACAAATTGGCACACAAAAAATATACAAGATTTTGTTGTGTCAAGAGTTCATTAAGATTCCTTCAGGTAACAACTCTAGACATTATATATAAAGCTCAGTAATCTTTTAATGGAAACAGAAAAGTAATTTCCAATGTCAAAGAATCATGAAGTGAAAACATCCAACAAAACAGTTTAATATACATTCATAAAGAGGGTTAGGTACCTATATATTTTGCATTTCTTTTTTGTCAACTCTGGGAAACAAAAGATGAAAACAGAACAAAAGAGGCTTTCTTAGCACCATTAACATGAGGCAGCTCAACAGTGGCACATTTTATAACAATAAAAAGAAAAACAAGATCCAAAACAACTATGAACTCAGAGAAGTACATTCAATTTGACAATAGGCAGACATGAGAGAAGGCAGACTAAATGGGCAGGCAACCCGTGTGGAGCTTCCCAACAGCAGCTTGTCTTGGTCCTAACCCTGATACACTAGAGAACCCAAACTAATGATATGGCAAAGAGGATAGAGGAGTGATTCAATCTTGCTAAGTGCAAGCGTCAACTAATGTCAGTTGTGCAGTAGGATTACCATACCGAGTCTCAGGTTTGTCCAGTAATCTTCAATATAAAAAAACAAAAAAACTGGGCTTGACTGCATGTGTGAATATGATTAAAGTTGGTTATTTTAGATATCTTAATGACATTCAAGAATAAACTTGTTTATTCATTTCCTTAATAAAATCTCAACATAATAGTTTTCATTAGACCATTACTGGGCAGAAATGCAGTAAATGGTTATGTTTAGGGCCATATGACAGATTTTGTTTTACTTGTGGCAATAAACCTTCTGCCAAAATACTGTATCACATAAAACATGAAAATGATGCTTTGCTGTAACCATTTGATTTGGACATAATAAAAGAAAAGTCAGTAAACGGCAAATGAAACATTAATAATGATAGTTACATGTATGTAAAAAACAAAAAACAAAAAAACGATATCAGTGTGGAGTTATGTTAAAACATGCTTTCCTTCATATACAAGAGTACTGATGCCAACCTACTGCTTTCACATTCACATTTCTTTTAACTGCAAAATGTAATGTCTTATGCCCATACACTACTGAGCTGTGCACAATCTCTACTTGTAATAAACTGCCTTGAATTTACTGTACAAAACAGCTTTTGAACGAGGCGCAGCCCCGACTGTAGACTATTTTCTTGCTTGTACCCTCAGACATCTGCTCGACTTGGTCCAAAAATGCCTTTTGCTTCAGTGCAGATCCTCCCTTTTCTTTTGTTGATGCTTCTCAGTGCCAGGCGATGTTGAGGTAAATTTAATTTGGCAAACAAAGTGGGGAATTGAGGAAAATTTATAGTCTTTCTGATTTGGTTTAGTAAGTGGCAGAGTACCACTGCTAGCTGTTGGTGCCTTTCAACACAGAAGAGGTGAAGTGTCCCAAATAAAATACTCCTGTCTTTATAAGGATCTCCATCCCGAGCAGCCAATATTCCAGTGGATAGAAAAGAGAGGAACAGCCAATATTCACACATATATAAGAGGTCATTTACACAGCATTGTTACTTTTGGCACATTGATTTTAAGATTATAATCTTTTTTTGCAAATATTGCATGTCCCTGTACAACAACATTGACAAAAATACTCTGAGGGTGGAGCTTTTATGAATTTGCAAGGCGTAAAAATGTAAATTTAACCAGTCCTCTAAACTCCAGAGGAAAAAACAACAACTCTTGAAAAAAGAACAAAAGTCATTCCAACTTTGAGGGTAAAATACATAGGTCTGATATGTCGTCAATACAAAATGGTCCCATCTTGTGTTTTCAAGATGTCTTGGGCTTAATAATGGCTCATTTGTGGTAGGTTTCCCTCTTGAAATGAGCCAGGCAGTGTATGAAGGACAGCAACAACAGGACATCCATATTCTGCATACAAAAACAGATGGGGAGGGGGTGCGTAGATGTCACTTAATGCATTTGTGTAAATAGCTACATCTTTAGGGAAAAGGGAGGGGGAATACAGAATTCAGGGGAGCTAGTTCTGCTGAGAAAATACCAAAACAAAGTTTCTCCAAAAAAGGCGACAAAACTGTTATCAAGGCTTATTCTTATTGTTGTTTTTTCTTTTCTCTTTTCAGACAAAATTAAAACAAACGACTATAGGAACAAACAAAGCAGAAACAACAAAAGCAAGAAAAAATGCAGCCATGGTCGTTTCAAATCTCAATCAAGCTCGACACAATCACTCGATAGGTAGTTTGCAAAGTACAAGAAAGTTTTTCATGCAGATATTAATTTCTTCTTCAGGGGGTCAAAGGAAGTGGGAGTAGTCAGGGGAAGGAAACGTAGTCATGCAGCTCTGTCATAGCGCCGGTGAAGGTATGCATTGGGAGGGAGTTTGAGCAGGTACTGGAGGGAGAGTGAGAAAGGGTGCGACAGCCGCTGATAAGAAAATATTACCTCAGTTTCTCAAAAGAGGTCATCAGTGCTATGTCCTTATTTGGGTCTCTATCAGCTCGTTTCCCCTTCAGCGTCTCAATGCGAGGGAACTTTGCACTGGTTTTGTGGCGGTACAGTTTTTTGTGTGCGGGACCAGGGTTAATAAAGTTGGGTTTGTCAAACATGTTGCAGCCGAGAGCGAGCTGAGGGAAAAGGGGGTGGGACGGGTTGAACTTGGCCTGGTTTTTGCCCCCTTTGCCCCCCGCCTTTCTACCTCGACCGGCCCCTGCAAGCATTGCTCCCTTCTTCTTCAGGTCCGCCTCGGTGCCAGCCAGGATCTTGAGTGTTTTGAGGTTGAGACTGTTGGCCTCAGAGGGCATGCAGGCCTCGGACATGGGATTCCACAGTGGCTCTATGGAGGCCATCATGAACCTCTGGACCTCTGCCATACCAGAGACAATGTTTGACAGGATATTGGATGGCTCCTCGAACTCTCTCTGGTCGTCCCCCACCAGACTGTTGCTCTCAGACCAGCCTGTCCCAGACCAGTCCCCAGTGCTGCTACTGTCTGTCAGGCCTGCACCCTCTGCCTGGTTCTTTGCTGCCTTACCCTCTAGCATTGCCTTTATCTTTTTAGTGGAGCGTGAGTTCTGTTTAGATGTTTTGACTTTTTCAGACTTAGGAGCTCTGGGGGTGCGGGCTTTCTTTGGGCTCTGTCCTGCAGGCTGCTTGTGATGACATTTTTTCTTTGACTTTATACTTTTGGCACCAGTCTGTTCATCTAATTCTTCATCTGGCATCTCTTTCTTATCCAGGTCCAGGACATCCTGACTGTTGAAGTTGTGCAGAGAGAACTGCCTGTCCTCTGCTGGGAAGGTGTTTGTAGTGTGCTCTTGTTGCTGCATAACTTCACAGTTCCACTTTACATCTCTATTACAGTCCATATTAATGTCATTTACATCTTGATAATCTCCACCATTTCCAGTCATTTTCATTTCTCTGCCCACCACCTGGGGGGATAGGTTTGGGGTCTCAGGAGGGGACAGCTCGGACAGTGATGAGTGTCTAAACTTGTCAGGGGTGAAGTTGGAGATATCCAGCAGGTCTGAGGACTCCCTGAGAGGGGTAAGAGCATTCACACTTTGCTGAATCACCACTTTAGGACTGCAGTGAGCTAAGAAAGTGTCTCGGCCCTCCTCCTCTTGCTCACGTTCACAGGACTTGAGGCTCAGGGAGCTGTAATTGCTGGAGGAGGCTGACAGAGAGCCCACTGAGTCATAGCTGATGAGCCTGCCATTGTCTGTACACAGAGAGCCTCTCTGGTGTTGCACCTGGCCCTCAGCACAGCCTGACTGACACACTTGCAGATCTGCCCCAGGCAGCAAGCCAGCCTCAGTCAGGTAGCTCTTGTCATAAACCAGCCTGTCAGCCTGCGGGCTCAGCTGGGTGTAGTTAGACACTGGCAGGCTGTCATTCAGTGGCACAGCGGCGGGGAAGTTGTTGGGTAAGATTGGCGTCTCAGGGGTCTCGGGCCCAAAGCTATGGCTATGACTAGCACAGAGCTGTGGGTGCCACACAGGGGTAAAGCTGGAGCAGTTCTGTGGAGACTGCTGGAGCTCAGACTCAGAGGGAGGGGACAGGACACAGCTCTGAGCAAGCTGCAGAGTAGAGAACTGCTTCTCCTCCAAGGACAGCCCCAGAGGATACTGCTGCCTGGAGGGCTGCTGGGGGAAATAGGGGAGGCTGGCAGTGGCAGAGGAGTCTGTAGCATCTAACAGGGTCTGCAGGTAGCCTCCCGGAATGACAGGGACACCCGCCTCCACCTCCTCTGTTGAGGGGGCTTTGTCAGAGGAGCACGAGGATGACACAAAAGGGAATTTCTCCTCATCAGATGTGTGAACTGTGCTACTGTTATCAGGGAAATGGGGGTTGACTGTTGCTGAGCTCTTTGCTACCTCCAGCTCAGCAGTGGCCTGCTCTATCTGTGCCCCTGAAGCACAGGCATCCAATACATTTGTCATGCTCCTCCCCTCCTCTCCTTCTGCCTTTTTCAGTTTCTGGCTCCTCAGCCTTGCTTCGCTTTTGAATTTTCTTATCCTGATTGTTTTATTTCCTCCCAATCGCCTGCCCTCTCTCTCCTCCATCTCCTGGGAGCGGCTCTTGGCTGTGACTGTGTATGTGATAGGGTCTGTGTCTATTGTGGCTGTGAGGTCTGGGGCTGCAATTATTCCCAGTGCCAGTGCGGGGGTGACTCCTCCCTGGCCCTGATCAGAGAGACAGGAGCCCTGTGCAGTTACTGATTGCTCCACAGCATGAATCCTCTGAACCTTAAGCCTGTTTGCTATCTTGTATTTCCTTTTGAGATGACTAGCATTAAAAAGACGATGATGGCGTCCATTTAGATGAAAACCACATTGTTGTTTATCTTTGCCAGCCAGCTTAAGCTGTTCCTGTCTCTCCCTTTGCTTCTGCTGCCAGAAATCCTTCAGAGGAGCCAGTGTCTTATATTTGTTTACCGTGTCCGCATCTAAGTTCACAGTAGCTACAGGGTCCAGCTTGCCCAGCTTCACCGACATAAGCCTCTCTCCCTTAAACCTGTTAATTATGATGTACTTAATCACAACAGGAGGCTCTTTACGACAGGATTTCCGTCGTTTTTTGGGACACCAGTCTACATCCTCCTCCTCTTTCTGACCTGCAAGTCCTTTCTCCTTTTTCTCTGCATTTTTCTCACTTTCCAGTGAGTCAACATCATATAGGTAATCATCACTGTACCTAACCTTTCTCTTGGAGCGTAAGCCATAATTAAGAGGGTTGGATGGGCAAAGAAAACTGGTTGAGTGACCTTTTTTATATTTCCCTTCCTGCAGCGTATCAGAGGAAGAGCCAGTGCATGAGCTGTCATCACTGAACTCCCCTGACTCCTCCGTAGAGTTGAAGTCCATTAGGTAAGTCACTTTGGGAGTGGACATGGGTGACCCCTGGGAGCCATCAAGAGGGCTCCTGCCACTACAGTCCCCAAGCTTGGCTTCCTGTCCCGTCTCCAGTATTAGTTCATCACCTTTAGGCTCATCTACACTCCTCCTCAGAACTGCTGCAGCCTCCTCTTTTTTGGCACAGTTGGCCAGGACACTAGGAAAAAAGTTAAACTGTGTCTCCTCTTGGAGCACATTTGTTTTTTCCCTCATATTATCCTGAAAAGACTCGTAACGAATCTTTAGAGAACAAACATCACTGCTTAAAGTAGAGTCATCATCTTCATCGTCAAAGAGATTGTCAACATCTTCCTCAGAGAAAAGATTGACAGACAGTTCATTTTTTGAACAGAGGTCGAGCAATTCCATTTTGCTCTCGCTAATAAAGGACTCAAAATAGCCCCAGTCCTGGCCCGCATTGGCCAGGAGTACCTCCTCTCCGCTCACTTTGTCTAACAACAGTCCTTCGTAAAGGTTTTTAGCCGTTGCCTCATCCTCTGGGTCGTCACAGTCCTCTGTTGTTTTATTTCCATCTGCCCTCTTGCCCTCACCTGAGGCCTTAGGCAGAGGGAAGTTAAGTAGCTGGTCAGAGAGGAGCTGTTCTCCGTAGTGACTCACTGCCTCCCCCGCATGGCTCAGGCACTGAATGTTGATGTTGTTTATGTCTGAAAAGTCCTCTCGGCTCACATCGCCTATCCTCAGCCCTGTGTCTGTGTCGGGGCCTGTAGTTTGCTCGTGAGGGGGGTCACCTATCGGAGCGGGGTCAGTAGCGTCGCGTGTTTCAATGAAGCAGCCCATGCAGGTGCGCTCCGGCTGCAGCAGACACTCCTCTGTGAGAGCAGGAGCAGCCCCGGGCTCCATCATGGCAGCTGACATAGGAAGGGTAGCAGGTAGAGGGACTTTACTTTCCTGGGACTGTCCTGACAGGACCCAGGAGCTGAGAGCAGCTGTGGAGGGAGGAGTGGGGTGAAGGTGGGGGGTTACACTTGGAGCGTCATGAGTGGAGGGACGGGAGGGGGTTGCCGTCAAGCCCAGGGGCAGGGGGTGGGGCAGGGAGGCTGCAGTCCTCTGATGCGCTGGAGCCCTTTGTGAAGTAGCAGGTGGAGATGTGGATGGAGGGAGTGCAGCAGCATCAACAAGTCCGCACAGACTCAGATCACCACTCTGCTCACATACCCCTGCAGAGAAACACACACATTTCACAGTTTTAGAAAAGAGCTTTCACAAATGTCAAACTTAAATTCCATTGTCTCTGTTCTGGGATTATACTGACATTTCTTCAACACTGCTCAAAACATTTAGCGACAATTAACCCACTTTCACTCAAAATGTCATTTTAAGATGCCGACTTTGGGTGATAATTATTCTGGTGGTTGTGGTTTTAGCAATGCCAGGTTGTAAAATGATTTAGTTTACTAAAAGACAGCCAATGCTATGTTACTATTTTACAAATAAAAAGAGCGTTTCGAAGTGTATATATGCGGACACATTTATTTGGTAACTTTTATTGTGACATACATAAGTACATAAGTAAAATAAAATTGCTCTCATATCCAAGAAACCCAACAACAACAACAACAACAACAATGGCTGAAATGGAGAAATAGAATCAAAGTAATCATGCACAGGTCAAATGTGACAATATCTTAATCAGTGAAAGATGTGCAACAATCAAAACCCACAGAAGCCAGCTGTAGCAGCAGGCTGATAGCTTTGTTTGCTCTGCATAATTAGATGACAGCAGCCGAGGCAGGTACGTTACACATGGGACACGGCAGGCCCATATGTTGGAGACTGTATCACCGATATTATCTACACCTGCCGTCTCATACACTTTCAACAACCTGCTACCGTCGTACACTGTTTTCACAGAACAAAACTGTAATCTGAAACATAATTACAAGACAGTAGGGCACAGCGATATGAGGAAAATGTGCAATTTAATATTTATTAAAACCCATTCTGTGATCTAAAAAACGAATTTCCATCTTATGAATTTCATTTAGGAATTTTGACCATTCAAAATATCGTCTTGAATTCCTAATTGCAAACGTCCCACTCAGACACAAGCATATCTATTGATAAAGTCTGTGCTAAAATGGAATAATATTAAACCAAGACTAAAACGAGGTTAAAAGAAAACTTGATTCAGAAAATCCAGGCCAAATCAGATCCAAATCTCAACTTTATCTGTAAACTAAATTCCACTGTGATAAAATTGAGAATTTGCCGAAGACCCTCACTGATTGTATGGTCTACAAACAAGTTCGCAGAAAACAACAACAACCCGTGGCATGCAATTGTGCCACAGCCAGCTCTAATAATGAATCCCTCCAGAGAAATAGATCTCTTTTTGCTCTCAGTCAGAAAACTGTTAGCAGCGAGTTGTCAGAGGCTGCAGGAGCGTCACAGCGAGGAAGCAGCTCCCTCAGTCTCCGAGCCCAAATGACCTCCAGCGAAAGCGTGTTAGTGGCACATGTTCAGTGCGAGAGGAGAGGCACGAGGAGACCACACTGAAACACAAGATGATCTGCCTATCATGGACAGACATGTTCACATCTGAATAATAGAGTTGGGTAGTGTGATAAATTTAAGTAGAAGCCATATGTCAAATAAGTGTTTTTAAGTAGCTGTTTTTATTCTGTCAAAGTTGGTCATGCCGGGGGAAATGTTGGAGTAGAGAAATACTTTACCAAAGTAAGTCTCTTGGATTTACTGCTTTAAAGGTTTTATGAAGATTGAATTATAATTATTAATAATCACTTGTATATTCTCTATCTATCTTGTATGTCAATTATATCAAACACATTTAAAACCCTTCTCTGTTACTTATTACTGAAGCAATTTACTACCTACTTTTATGTCCACATAAACCTTGCATTAGACCTAACCAGAAAGGGGAAAAATAATCTTATGAAAGCTGGAATTAAATGCAATTCGGCATGTAATCGCACTAATACTAACACATTCAAAGTTTAAATTTCTTTTTTTAACAGGTTTAACTGGTGTCTAAGGTCTGCACCGTGCATGGGCTTGTGAACACGCACGGTGTTTCGACAGAAAGAGAGAGTATTGGCTCAGGGGTATAGTGTTATGGAGAGGCCATCTGTCTCCAGCTGGACCATTAGCTCCTCAGCTGTTCCCGAGACTGCCACAGATCAGGCAGGTATACGCACACATGCGCCCTTACAGTAGTGACAAATCCAACTTGACATCAGAGGCCAGAGGTCATCCGCAACCTCAGATACACTTAAATAGCATTTGAGTGCCATGCCAAGTTTTCATACTATACCGCTATTGCAGTATAAGCGGAACAAGGGTAATATCCACTACTGTATCAATAGGGTACAGCATTTGACAGAAAACTAGCCTCTCATATGGAAAGGTCTACATTTTTATTTACTTTTAATGTAACCATATAAAATGGTATGCTTTATACATTAGCACTTGGCAGAATCCCCTGGCTGGAGGATTCACCTAATGTACATGTTTTTTTGTGGTAGGGGAAACCGGAGTACCCAGAGGAAACCTACACAGACACAGGGAGAACATGCAAACTCCACACAGAAAGGTCCCGTCCAGGTGGGAATCAAAGCACGAGTGCTAACCACTGAGCTACCATGCCACCCCATTACTGCAATAATAACCATAGCCTGCAGTACCTATCACATGTTTTTTGATTTATTTTTTTTACATTTTTGCGGCCCTACAATCAACCGAAACTAAGTTGGCAAACCTTCACAATAAACAGTCACAAAATTGCTGCCAAATTTTAATTTCTCACTTGCAGAAAAATCACAGCTCGTCTCGTGTTCAAAGCCTCACACATCAATATGACACAGTTGTAGCGGTGTGTGTACGAGGAGCCCTCTTGGTTGGACTAGACCGGAGCCTGGATGTGACACCGTGAGCATGCCCAGTCTCCTACTAGCATATGGAGGGACCCCGGCTGCTGGCAGGTGCTGCTGATCTTCTGGTGATGCCAGGACCCTGCCAAACGCTGCGATGCTAGACAGCCCAAGCACTGCCAAACCAGACCAGACTAGACTGGACCAGTTAGCAGTCTGAGGTCCTTTCTGAGCTCTCTCTCTATTTCAACCAGGATGTGTGCTCTGCAGTGTGTCAGGTAGAGCTGTGTGGGTAAAGTAACAACCAGCTACAGTGTCTATGTTTCCTTCACACATTTCATATCCTCGAAGTTTTGTTTCTTGTATATGGGGAATCTTTATTCTTCCATTTGCACAATTACCTTTGAGGGTTTTTCTAATGCACTTTCTTACTATCTGTATTTTACTACGTATGAAGAGCTGCTGTGACAACAACATTTCCCAACTGTGGAATCAATAAAGTGTGAACTGAGAAGAGTCTTTGGTACGATTGCATTTACTTACTGTACATGTATTGCACATACTGTAATAGAAAAATTACAACATTTGTCACCTGGCAAGAGCCAGATTGATATTACAGTGCCAATAACATTTGCACTGATATCAATCTGGGACCGCACCGGCTTGAATCGTTCGGGGTGAGGTTGCCCGTTTGGAGCAGCATTTGCTGCTGATTGGATCAAGAACACCGCAAATCCACCCATATGTTTAGTCTTGAAAAAAAGTTATGCACTTTTGTGTTATGTATTGCGGCATACCTCTTGTTTTTGTGTGATCGTGGCATTGTTAATTAGTGTCTTTTTTGTCAGAACCAATTTTGGTTCTGTCCGAACGGTGAAGGCAAGAGCGGTTCAAGATGGATTCTCGTGTTTTTGTAAACTCACAAATACCGGGAGAAAACATTTGCTTAAAAAATTCTTCTCTGGTTGTATGTATATCAATGGGCGTGAGTGCAAATGAGGACAAAGATATATTTCTTTACCTTTTTAAAAACACAAAAATAATCCCTGGTTTTATGCCCCATGTCACACATTTAAGATCATGATATTTTTCCTGTCTTAACTCATCCTTGTTGTAAGCGTTAACGTCCATTAGCTGCCGCGTTAGCTGCCACAGAGCTCAGGCACCTCGGGCATTTGCTGTCCCGACCGCAGATGTGCTTGCTATTGCTCTGTCTTCATATGACATTTTGTGAATGGTGGGGGGAAATCAATCCGGCCAGCACAGGATGTTCATAATAAGTGGTGAGTAAGTGCGCCATGATTCATGGCTGGTCTCCTTGGAGAACTGGCCTATTGCTGCTCAATAGAGCAGCCTTCACCTCTGATACTGCGGCTTTTCATACATTTACTCCCTTTTCTTTTATTATCATCCCCTCCCTCTCTCTTTCCGCAGGCTGCTGTTTGATTGTCACAGTGAGGACTGCACCTACTGAGCATGACCACAGCTCAAATGAGATAAATCTTATCCAGAGATTATAGATGGAAACTAAACACATGTACTGTTCTTCTTAACAACTGTGCCATCAGTAGAAACCAAATGTAAATTGGGAGGATTCAGGTATTAAAAGCATTGAAGGGATGTCACACTTCAAAGTCAAGAGATACATTGAAAGTGACAATAGCAATAGCTCTGATAGATTCTTTTTTATTTTTTTATTTTTAAAAGTAGTCATGCATTTCAAGTCCTTGATAATCTTTTTCAAGAGCTTAAACCTGAAGATAAAACATTAATTAAAAGTTCTGCCATGAGTTCTATTGCTATTTATCTTTGAAAGCACGGGCTGACAGAGCATTTAATATGAACTGTAATTTCACCCGGTGTTATTTCAGTATTATCCTTTGTATGTGCTAAAGAAAAAGGGTTTTTTACCTGTGATTTGTGCAGGGTTAGCAGTCGGGGGTTTGGACGTCTTCACAATCAATGTGAGACTGCTGTCTGTTAACACATCCATCAATACAGGTTGGAGCTGCTCTTCCTACGCATCATTTTGACTGTTTCACCTGTTGAAGGCAGAGGGAAAAGAAGTTAACACTTTAGAAATATCCACCATCCAGATATAACAAGTGTATGGTGGTCATAATGTAGTTTGTTATAACTGCTGGATAATATACAAAAAGAGAGAACAAATATTGCACCACTGAATCAAAACCATCATTCACCTCTAATTCCGTAATGCTGTGGAGTTTGCACGTTCTTCCTGTGCTCCAGTTTCCACCAGCAACACAAAACATGCACAATCGGCTAATACTCCAGCTAGGAACTCCTGACCATGAACCTACAGCTCACAATTTGTAGACGGATCCCAGGCATCTGCACTGTGGTCAAGGTAAAAGGAAAAACACGCAAGTGCTGGATCCGCACAGCCAGATTGCTCCCAAAAGCTACTTTTAATTGTTTACACCGACAATGTGACGTTTCGGGCTGAGCCCTTCATCAGACTTCATTCAGCCTGTCTGATGAAGGGCTCAGCCCGAAACGTCACATTGTCGGTGTAAGCAATTGAAAATTGCTTTTGGGAGCAATCTGGCTGTGCGGATCTTTCCTTTACCTCCTGAACTACCTGCACTATGGTCAACCACTGCCCATTATGGGTCACTCCAGTGGCACTGATAATGCATAGGACACATATACAAAATACGTTTGCTTTTTGGATTAAACCCTACATGTGCACAGACCAAAGACATCCACTTTCATCTGCTAATTGTTGCAAATTACATATCTGCATCTTTGGATCAACTGAGACTTTACCAAGCATGCATATGAGATCTCTATAGCAACTGTAGGTCATAATGCCCTATTTTAAGCTTCATTACACATTTATAGCACGTGTTGCTAACCTGTGCAAACCTTACATAGGTGCCTCCAAGCTATTGTTTGTTGTAATCAATCAAATAATGCCATTCTGCTGTGGCATTAAGAAAATAACTTTATTAATAATGAGTAATTCATTATGAGGAATTTCAAGTTTTGCGATTTACAAGAAAAGTGTTACTACAACAATGGAGTCAGCCTTGCTTGCCCTTATTTAACCTGGGTTTACTGTCAAGCGCTCGTTCACACAGGCTTGGGGACTGCCACAATGAGTAACGTGGTTTGTGACGCCCTGTGGCCTTGGATTAGGACACATATGGCTTTATAAACAGACTTCTGCTTGGCCTCTGGGTTACCTACTGTATATTGTTTTCTCTTTGTTCTGTCCTTAGCTCCTTCTCAGGGAGGGGTGGTGGAGCCGAGAGATGACATAAGAGGCAGGGAGGGGATCTAATAACCTGAGCTTGTGCCGCGAAAAAGGGTGAGCAGCGAGGAGATTAAGACAGATAATAAGACAAAGGTAGCGCAACTCACTATACCAAACATCTGCTGTTCTTTCATGCCATTTCTTTGTAAATGTCATTAGCTGCTCACTGACCGCAGAGGAGAGCTACCTGACGGGCACCCCGCTTTAGGTTACACTGGCACACGCGGTCGGATCAGTGGGTAATTACCTTATGAGGCGTTAGGTGTGCTCATGTGTGCAGCAGGTACAAGAGGCCTGTAGCGCCAAAGCCCTAATCTCCACCTAAGCTTCACCCCAACACGGACACGCTGAGAGAGACGGCTATGAGGTCATAGGAGCAAAATGAATCTTTTTCTTTTTAACATGCAATGATCAACAAAACAGAGCTTGGGATTGTGTCGCCACAACCGCAAAGAATTTTGGGGATAGTAGCACAAACATATACTAAGCCAATCGAGATTTTAAAATGTAAAAGCGTGTTAAAATAAATATATTCAGAAATTACTGGAAAGTTGATGCTTCCATTTGGAATGAAAATCATGGAAGTGCTCACCCCATACTGTATGTCACACCACTGTGCAGCACTAAAGAAAGATTAGATAACTGGACCATCTCACAAAATAGCACTTTGCGAATAAGATATTCCAAAACATATCATATAAAATCACTTCCCAATGTTCCCCTTTCCGACAAAGCCGGTTTGAATTTAGTTTAGTTCCTCCGAACCCAAGTGACCCAGATGAGTCCAGTTATTTTGTTATTTTTCCGAAATACAACATTCCTCTCACTGGGGCAGCCCATTAAATCTTGCTGCTGAGTGGTGCATGTCCACACAGCAGCAGTGATGGTCAGACTACAGAGGACCAAAACCTCAGCAGCCAGAGTTGCCAGAGCATCCCAGATTGTTTATGGCCAAATGTATGTGTGCTGAACAGAAGCCCCAGGGCTGCGTATCCACAGCATCAGCATCCATGGGGCATCAACGGTGCATCTGCTGCATCCCACACCCGAGAGAGAATCAAAACTCCCGACTGCCAGCCACCGCTGATACTTCAAAATGTATTTAATTTACACAATATTTATGAGACAACCTTTCTCCCAAGCTTACACACGTACATATAGAGTACAAATAATATAATTATAATATGTGTTACATATTATAAAAACAAAAAGGGTAATTCCGCACTGTTTTCCATTACAACAAAATACAACTATTGCCAGCAGATAATACAAGGGCCCATTCTCTACTGCTGATGCAAAGTATGAATAAGACTAAAAGCAATAACTAGTGTGAAGTTGGATGTAGTGGGCAATATAAATTGTTATGAAAGCATGAAAGTATCAGAACGAGTCCAATAAAGCTGGATAAAGATAAAAATCACACAAAGATACAAAAGAAACAAAAACCTTTTTAAGTAAATCTGTGAGGTTATTTACAGAGGATGGCGATGACTGATCAAAAGTGATGCTGTATGGTCTTTAAAAATAGTGGGGAGCTTTTCCTTGATTAACACTACTTGACATGGATGAAGCTTACCATGAGTGGATGAATAATTAACCTAATTATAATTCTGTGCACATAGCACTAAGACCTTGCATTGTTATTTTAAAGTAAAAGTGACTCTTTATCCCCCACCTCTGACTGGTTGTACTGATCTCAATTTGTGTCTACATTATTGTTCCTTCACAGAGGGCACAAGCATTCATATTCGCTTGAGAAAACCACTGTTTAAACACTGGTGTAATAAGAGCCATGTAATTACTGCACAATCAGTTCTCGAGGCTTTGGCATTGCAGGTGTTGAAAAATGACAGCTATACCCTTCTGACCCGCTATTGTTCCTGCCTATTCATTGGGGTCGTTTTGCGCGCACATACAGGTGAAGTACAGAAAAACAGTGGGGGGTGCACAGAATGATTAGGATTTGATTTCTGCCTTTTTCAAACTGCCCCGCTCCACTCCGCACCCCCTCAATGTGTTAATGTGCAAGCTGGATAACAAGATAAGAACATGTTTACAAAGCTCTATATGGAACTTATCAGCAGCCAAAATCTAATTCCTGCAAGCCTTTTTCCCAGGTCGTTATTTTTCCCCCCTCCTGCAATACCCCTCAATTTGATTGCATTTCTCCCCAATGAAGAGCGATAGCTCGAGTGGGATTGGCTGTAATTGCAGAAAAAAACACAAATCAAGGTGCATTGCTGCACTGCAGCTACTTCAGAGTATACATGTTTATACAAAAGGCCTATTGTGTGTCGAAGGAACTAGGGACAAAACGTCTGCTGGATACCCAGCAGAGGAGCTCTCAGAGAGGGCAGAGCTCCTCCGGGACAAGGGCTGAGCTAAACAGACAACAGTCGAAAATGTAACTCAACTCTCCAGCACAAGTTTATAGTTACAGAGCCAGCGCCATCATCTACTGGTACTGATGATGGCGCTGTTGTTAGAATAAGCAAAAAGACAGCAGGACAGTAAAAAAAAATTCAAGAGTTTATGGTAGTTTATGGTGGTTTTGGTTTCAGATTCAGAGAATGTTATTTCACAAACACATCACAGTAACTCTGTGTCAGTTCCAACAGTTCAGACAAGAGTAGAGGCTCAAGATAAACAATAGTACTACAACAATAATAAAATAGAGCACATTTCAAATCGTTTTACTTATTTGGTTTGGTTTAGTTGTTGATTTCTGGGGACAGTATGACTCCCACACATGTGAGTCACATACGCCACACGGGATTGTAGCCAGGGGCTCCATTATCCCACAGTCGCACACACAAACACATACTCATTCATCGTGGCCTGTTGTATATGTTTTTAGTAGTAAGGACAACCAGAGTACCCAGAGCAAACCTATGATAAGATTTGATATTCCTACTGTACAATCTCTGTTGCACAGAGGTTATATCCAGCATAGGAGAAGGGTCTCAGTCGTCATCTCTTCTGGGTTGTTGTTGTTTACTTTTGTTGCAGTACTGGGGACATTTCTCCTCTCACCTTAAAGGTCAGTGCAGGCTGTAGTTGGGAGGGGCTCCTACCAACTTAAATTAATGGTAATTTTCTATGGCGCAATAAAGTCCAAATGTTCTTATTGTCAGTTTTTATTTGGGTCTCCGCTTGGTATGTCCCCAAATACACCAAAACATTTATTTTCCCTTTATTCGTCTTGTTTGCAAGTCGATTCCCATCTATCATTTTTGCTGATGCTTTTCTGGTCTTTGCGTCAATTAGGTTTCCCCCTCGTCCCCCCCTCTCTGTCTCTCTCTCTCGCAAACAGGAGCATTGTTGTGGTGAAGGTCAACAGGCATCCTCACTGCTGATATGTCACCGCTCTCCTTCTCCGAGGGCCTGACACATCCAGCCCACCTCCCAAGCACGAGCAGATAAAGTGTGTGTCTACACTTCACATACTCACAACTTCCAGGAAATCTTTCATCCTCTGGTAAATAGCTGGGAGTGAAGCAACGAGAGAGAGAAAAAAAAAAGCACTTCGGACTTATGTGTCCATATTCCAATCTCGCAATGTTAAAGACGTACTCGAACCAATTTACTTCTGCAGTACCCTATTTTAATGTGCAATCAATTTTAGCGGGCAAACGAGATTGAACAAAATCATCACCATTATTGACTTTAATCAAGTTATCAAAATTACGTTTTCTGTTCTCTTAACAACAAATAAAGAAATGTTAGACGTTAGAACAGTTAGAGTAAAATTATGTGGCCAACAGAAATAATAATCGCAGCCTTTGTGATTTGATAATTTTATCTTTCAGCCCTATTCCCCCGTGCATGGCCATATTTCACTGGCACAAAAACAACAAGCAAATACCAATACAACCTTGTCATGGAGCTGAGAATCCTTTTAACAACTCTGTTTCACAAGTAGACGAACCAAAATCCCCTATCTGTACATCTTAATTCAGGATGCTTCTCCTGGCTGCGCTCTGCTCTGCATCTTCTGTCAGCTGTTTGCCTCTGTATTTGATCCCAACCCCTCACCTGAAATCCCCAACATGGCCCCCACACCGATCGCCGAGATACGCTATCCACTCCAGATAATCATTGTCAATCACACGCTGCTTAAGAGCCCAGGAAGCGGCTGATAGGTGGAGATTCACTGCGGATCGGGATTAGAGCTGGATTTTTATCAGCCCCGCACAAACCAGCAGAGGTGATGTAAACGATTAGGATGCCGTTAGCTCACAGGCATCTGGCAGGTCCCAGCAGTGGGTCAGAAACTGCATTTTACATTAAAACCGCGCCAGGTAAAGGTTGTTCTCTTCTTGGTTTATGGCTTGTAACTATTTGCAAAATCAATGTATTTAGACTTCGTACACACACATAACATAGCGTTATTTCACCCGGACCAAGACCTTGATATCATTTGAATTGAGTTTGTTCTGTGACATACACAAGAGAAACCACTGGCAAATGGGCAGATCATGCTGAACTTTAAAATGAAGTTCAATATGTAGCTGCAGTTATTATAATACAAAGCAACGCTCTCAATAATTGCACGGCCTTATAAACTCTGACTCACTGATTACCTAACGAAACAAATTATTACTATTATTTGGTCAACTCTGAGTAACAACGCCTATGAGAACTTGTATAAAGTATATAGCCAGTTTAATACACATTTCATGCCAACAGCAGTTCTGATAATAAATTGTAATAATGCATGCTTTTATGAGATAAATTTAAAAGCAGATTTTTCTTTCTTTTTTCTAAGCACTAATCATATGTTCTCAAAGTAAACACAGACGGAATTAAACTTCTATTAGAAAGTGCAGTACTGTGAGGTTTCTATAGCGACAACTTTTGTATCTCCTCTCTTCGTACTGGTGTTTTCAGGGTTTGCACATATGCGAGACTATAAATAGTTAACCTATACTAGGTTGACAGACGGTATACAGACAGTATAGACTGGAGGGAACGGATGGGAGTTTCATCAAAGTCTGTAACAGGTGGGTGGATTGGTTATTAATTACTATATGTATCGTCACGTAGAAAAGATTAAAAAAATATCTATGATGTACCTCGACGGTGCGCCCAAGTGACGACAGCTATGCACCGTGTTTATTTCACAGTAACTAATAAAACACTAAAGTAGATTTCACAGGATATATCACAGGATCTATAGTTGAGACCAGGTGACCCCTTCCATTTACCCGTCTCACCCGCAGAGGTCTCCTATGCACCCATCACACAGTCTCCTCATTGAGCTGCCGTCAGAACCTTCAGGAGTCTACGGGCCAGGTCCAGCAGGCTTAAGCTTCCTCCATTATACTATTGAAAACTACGTATCTTTACAGCACTGGTTCAGTACCCAGCTCTATATGTGAAACTGACAATAAATATGCATTATTATGTGACATGCATTTAAAATAATTAATACAATGTTTGTGTAAACTCTCAGTCATACAGGGGTTTTCCATCAATGACCCAAAATTAGGCTGTCGTCTGTAATTAAACAACCTAAGAAGTTTTGTCTCTGAGTATAAATATGCCTTTATGAGCTCCTGTACCTGATTTGTGGTGAAATTAAATTTGTTTTGCCCTACTCCAGTTATTGAATATGCAGTTGTTTGCAGAAAATAGACTGTCCATTTAATTATAAAGCATTTTTCGATAGTGAGCTTTCCAGCAAGTTTTAGTTAGAATTACAGTGACAGTAACTCTGAAAAGTAACCTTGAAGTTAAAAACGTATTACCGTGCAGAATTGTAATGTTACAAATGCGTTTGAACTGTTGGAAATATGTTTGGACACAACTAATGGTTATATTTTCGCTCCTTCCTTCATTGTTGTAAACAAACCAAATACAAAGTTCAGGTATAGGCCCCTTAAACACGATGCTTACTTTGCATAATATTAACATTAAAAAAGTATTTTTGTGAACAATAATGTTCAATTTGCAGATATACAGAACAATCTGATTTTTAAACTCTATACCACTAATGAATAGCAACATGTACAATGTGTACAATGCTCCATCGACTGAAGGAGGTCATGAATGTGAAGAAAAGTAGACCTTGCACGGTATTTTTATTTTATCAAGCTGCATTTCATGAGAACACTCTAAACTCTTTGAGCTGAGATCTCAGGGCTCATCAAGAGCCTAAGCCTTCTACATAGGAAAAATACATGCAGTTTCTGGAGCACTCTTTGTACTGATCCAAACTGTATTCTGTCAAGAACTGACACCGTTTTAAAATCATATTTTGTGCAGGGTTTAAATGGCTCATCCAACATCATGGAAGCACAGCATATAAGTAACAAAAGATCAAATGAAAAAGGCGTTGGACACCACAGTGCAGTGGTGTGCATCAGCAGTGTGGCAGCGATGACACACTTACACAAGAGTTATTAAAGTAATTGATTTTCTGATATTTATCGATACTAAAACGCATGTATTGGAACTGATTATTTCAGATTCTCAAAACAATTAATATAACTGTAACCCGTTACGCAGACAAAAATCAATTAAATAGGCACAAATGAGTATTGTAATTGATCAAATTAAAATTAATGTTTTTTTTTAAATATATTTGCTCTTGAGTAAGTCTGATTAATATATATATATATATATATATATATATATATATATATATATATATATATATACACACACACATACATATCCTCATACATACACCCTCAGACATTCATCCGTTGCCGGGTCGTGGGGGCAGTTGTTGGAGTTGCCCAAATCACACTGCACCAGCCCCTATGGCTCCTCCTGCAGGTGGGGGGTCCACAGAAGGACGGCCTCATGGTTCTAACCGGGCCTGTTGGTTTCTCATAAGGGGCTTCTGAACCGCTCTTTGTCTGACCCGTCAACTTGGACCTGTTTGCCATGGGAGACCCTACCAGGGGCACGAAGCCCCCAACAACAGAGCTCCCAGGATCATTCGGGCGCTTGAACCCCTCCACCACGTTAAGGTCCAGACAGCAATGATAAAACAATTCAACTTGGAATACACTAAAATGGACTTAGAATACACAAATTACAACCAACCATAAAATATGGACATGTAAATGGGCTTCTACGTCACTAAATTAGCTACTTAATATGTTCCTCACTGCGATAATGAATTAAAGTGGTATCGAGTACCAAGCTTAGTATCAAAATGTTTACATTTTAGTCTGGCTTCCATAGTACTTTTCACTTTCTTTAATATATGCATGTGCAAAAATGTTGTAAACAAAAGTAAGATTAACTACACTTTAGTGTCTTTTAATATTGTTGATGTTTGTTTAAAAAAAAAAAGCTATATAACGAGATGTATAGGACAAATCGACAGTTAATATAATAGTAATATAATAAATACCCCTGCCAATGCACTGAATTGACATTTACGGCTCAAAACCATCTAAATTAAGTCATAAGACTGCGTTACGCTTTCTTTAAGGTCATGTTAAACGTCCTCATGTTAATGCATCAGTTGCTGTAATTCACAAAAGGACAATTTCTTCAGGTTAACTGCTTCCATTAAATGCCAAACATGTCACCCGGAAAGAAAACAAAGCCCAGCCTCAGCAAGCCAAGATGTATTCTGTCTCATCCAACGTAATTTCATTTATTTTACAAATCTGTATAGCAGCACTGTTTTGGGAGCAAAGCAAGCATGGTGCTGGCTGAGAAACCAACCGCAGTGTGCGCCACTACTGCAACTACTGGCATGTTTCTGTTTGTATTTGCATAAGTCAAAAGCAGAATTAGAAGAAGAGAAGAAAAGGGAAGGTCAGGAGGGAGCGGAGAGGCAGTGGAAGATAATAATGATGCGCCTTAAAGACTGCAGCTGCCGTGTGTGAGCTTACAATTGTGCTCTGTTTATACATGTGCCGTGAAAGATTAGGGCTGCAAGCTTTTGGGGAAAAAATATCTATCTGTGATTTTTCTGACAAACGATTGCGATCAAATTTGTAATTCTGTTGTCATATCAGGATACTGCATAACATTTACTTACATTTAATACAATAATACTACAGCATCAAGTGTCTTTAGTGGGAGCAGGCTGGCCTCTCCTCAGACCTCACTCGTAACTTTTCACCAGTTCATCCTCATGTTGCTGTTTTGGTTTGACAACATTTAAGGTCCTCTTCCAAATGCTTCACTTTTATAACAATAAAGGTGGAGCAATAAGAGTAAAGAGGCACATTTACTATCACTGGAATTGTTTATGTTTTGAGTGTACACATTTTAGTTCCTTTTTGTGACGCAGCATTTTGTTTATTGTTTTTAGTTATTTGTTTATTTGAGCAGTTTACATTCTAATATTTATTTTCTAAACTCACAATTATAAAGTTATGGAAAGTCTAAAGGAGTAGGCTGAAGCAAGAAGCTTATATGCTCATATTCAATGTAATACAATGGTATACATTACAAAGACATTAGAAGTAAACATTCCTTCTGGTACATATTTATGAGTTACCTTTTACTAAATATTGCAATTACAACTCGAAACCTTTGCCATTGCGATTGACTGCGGAATTTGCAGACACAAATTCTGAAATTGCAGAAACAATTTAAATTGCATAAACTGTCGAAATTGCATAAATTGGTTCATTTGCATACATTCTACAAATTGCATAAACTGGTTAAACTGTTGAAGCCGCTGAAGTCCTATTAAAATGAATGGGCCAGATTCTCCATACAAATGAATGGGAAAATTACACAATCCCGTAGAAAAAACTGGCAAACTGCAGAAGGCAGAATTGTCCTGAAGTGGCAGAAGCTGAACCAGTACAAATTGCAGAAATTGTAGAAAAAATTGCTGAAAACCATGAATTTGCTGAAACCCCATTATAAGTCAAAGGGAAAAATTGCTGGAATTCCGTACATTTATTGAAAATCCGTACATTTCAGAATTTACTGATTTTTTTATTGGTCAATCAATCAGCAGCAATAACCTTACAATTATTTGAGAGAGGACTGACATATGAACTGCTAAAAACCAAAACAAGAATCACATGGATTTGGGAACATTTTGAAGAGGTCTTTGCAACAGGATTTAATCCTTAGAAAACCTAATGGCAAAGGATAGCCTTCTTAACTGCCTTAATTGCATTGCCATTCACTAATTGCAATCATTCCCATTGCAATTTCTATTGTAATATTTGTTGTGCAGCCTACTGTACACCGATGCTCTAAAACCAGGCTCATGTCTGAAACAAAAGGCGGGTGGTGTCTAAATAGGGGAACAGTGCCCTGAGAGTGAATGGCAGAGGGAAGACTGACAATAAAGCAGGCAGTAGGCGAGGTGTTAAAAGTTGATTACGCCGTTAAAGGTCACGTAGTCAGGCCTCATCAGCTGTCCCAGTGGAGCGGGAGAAAGCAGCTCCGGGCCGCAGCTCTTCTGGTAATGAGACACAACCTGGGTAACGTATGGATGTAGCCTGATGCCTCTTATTGCAAATAGAAGTCCACACAATTTACTGTACATGGTGATGTTACATTGAAACCGTGGCATAATAACAGTAAAGTCAGAAACCGTAGGCTAAACAAGGAGTTTTGAATGGTGGTCCTTCCAGGGCAAATGATCTGTTCATTTAGCCACACAAAGCACTAATACAGCGTCTCACAATGCGAACAGACCTTGTGTGGGTGGAGCCAGTATAATTGCCTCATTCATGCAAAAGCTCAGATTCGTGAAATCCAGGATGCAGGAGTTCCAGATCCGCTCACCATTGTTGTGTGCAGATAGTGTCAGCAAAAGCAGTCACTTCACAAGTTTCACAAGCAGTCTTTTTTTCTTTTCTTTTTTTTTACAAAGCATTAGATTTTCAATGATATGTTTTAAAATAAATCGCATTCCAGTGCATGTTGGTAGAAGTGTAAATTAAAGGATTAGCAGCTTTTAAAAATGAAAATTAATTGCAGCTTTAGAGAATAGTTTATTCCCACCATTTAAACTGTTCAAACCTTTTAATTACTTTTGTGCAATCCTGCAATGAATCTAACCCTAACCCTTTATCCAGTGCAGAATCATGAGCCAAAGTCCAAAGCTCTTATATTAACAAAATACATAACATCAGTGATTCTGTGAATTTTACATGTTAATATATTCTGCGAGCTTCATATTTAACATAAATGTCCTTGCATAACTGTGTTACTGTGGTGATATTCACTCACTGCAATTAACATCCATAGTCACTCTAACAAGTACAGTTAATGTACCCAGGCCAAACTGCCCTGGGGCATGTGAAAGAAGTGAGCCCAGCAGATGAGCAGCACATGCAGCACTCTAAACTTCCACATTCATTTGCACAGAGCAGGATTTGGTCCACCCACCGCTCCTGAAGGGTCAGTCTTGAAACGGACTATGTTTTAATGAGGCATACAAGCAGTTCAGCGCGCACGCATATTCACCATAGACATATTGCAAACAGTGCTCCCACTCACTTACAGTTTAAAAAGATGCTGACGTATGAGTAACTGCTGATAAATACAGAAAGAGCATCCACCCCCAAGAAACATGGAGCTAAAACTACCATCCCTTTTGACGCACTCGAGAGGCCGAGACAACGTCAAATAATCTTTACGGAATGGAAAAAGGTCAGCCAACTGAATTACCATGATCATATTTTCAACAGGTCCATTTATTAGCACTATGCTTCATTTGCTTTTCAGAATCTAAATGAGGCAGTGGGGGCAGGGGGGCCATTACGCTGCAGTGATCAGTGCTAATACAGTGACATAATGTCCTGCAGGTTTACAAGCTCGCAACAGCACTCCGTCAATGCCTGCTTCTGCCACAACAAAGCCTGTCAGACACATTATTGGCTAAGGCGATCAATATTTTTTATTACCACTACTTGTTCCACGTTGCTCGCATAAGCACCAGAATAATTGACATTTATGCAATTTTCAGGGCCAATGCTTTTCTGTGTTCTGTTCATTCTTGAGTAAATGTGCATGTGGGTCCTTCTCTATACAAGTCAATAGGCAGAAAGGTTTCGCTGCTAATGCCTGACTGTGAACAAATGAGATGCATTACGTTACTTACAGAGGGTACACTGTGTCTCTGGGTGCTCATAACTTAATCTTGAACTTTTACATGATAAAAGAGACACTTAAAAGTGTTAGGTCACGGGTAAAAGGGCAAGCGACAAAAAAGTGATGATGGTCCCTATGGCTCTAGCAGCACATGTAATGACAGTGTCATACTGTAACCATTTTTAATTCAAGATGCCGCAGCCGTGACATGAACAGACCTGCCTGGAGAAAGGGCAGGAGGTGAGAACATTCGCAGGCTGGATCAGAGCTGGCTGTGACCGTCAGTGGATAATCAATGCAGCAGTGCACCTATGGGAGGCATGTTTCATTAGGAGTTTGGGTCAATGTGTTGGCCAACAAAGAGGCCTGCTTTATTTCCTTGACACTTGTCCCTGTGCAAACCTATAGGTCTCTATTGATGTGTCTCACTGTTCACCCTGGAGTCCTATCAGTCAGCGACTTCCATCGGGCGCTGATGCAGAGGAACACATGAACTGTGACCTCCACACCCTGACCCCAGGTGACCCCATGTTAATTAGGAGAGTGTGTATTTACCAAACATCTATTTCTCACGTGTTAAACTTTTAAAAAAATCTGTCATATTTGAGCGAATAAGGACATAGGGCGTTTTCATAAACAAGCCGAGAAAATAATGAGAAGGATTTTGCACAACAGCAGTGAGACAAGCCAAATGTAAATAATTATTAGGCTTCACTTAACTATTGTTGGCAAATGTAATATTTGTCACATCCATTTGTCACCACACACAGAGCATCACAAAGTCAGAAGAGAGAGTGTGAAAACACATGCAACACAAAAGGCAGTAATTAATGGAATGACCTCTGAACGGTGCAGCAGCAGCCGCCTGCTTTCATCGCACTCAGACACATGCATGCACACACACTCCAATAGCACGGCTGTCTGGAGCCGCTGGAACCTGCCAATTATTCTGTACTTTACTGGACCGCCGCTGCATCAGAGGTGTGATTGGAATAACAACCATTCTCCGAACTCTGCAATTCTCTATTCCCTGTAGAGCAGCATTGAACCAGCAGGGGGAAAACAAGGGACTGGGATGAGATGCCAGTGACATAGAAGAAGAGGATGTGCAGAGGACAGGAAAATAAAATACAGGAAAACCAAGGAAAATGCAAAAAAACAAAAACAAAAAAAACACCAGTTTACTTGATGACAGAGAAATGGGAGGAGAGGAGTGAGCAGGGGCTCCCTGGCAACATGCAGCGCAGCACTGCCTGAGTGACACTCGCTCTGATATCCCCCCCTCTGGGGAAATAACCCCCTTAATCCAGCATGCTCTTTCAGATAGACAAGATCCCCTTCTTCTCTCTGCACGGATATGAAACGCTCCCCCTTGTGATTCAAATACCGGGAATGAGCGATGGAAACCGAATAGACAACAATGTGACGTAGCGCTGCTAGAGAGAGACATCATGCTCTCCTCTCAGCCTGCTACTTACTCTCTGTCACAACAAGAAGGCACAAGTCATTGGTTAAACCTGGAGGAAGTGGCCTGCAATTGGCTGTTTTTTGGGAGGTGGCGTTACAATAGCTGCAGAGCCACAACATCGAATGAAGCCAGGTGGGTGAGACAGACAAAGCTGTGTTCATGATCCAAACTCAGACATTTTCACATATTTTGGAGGTGCTTCACTCGTAGAATAAACAAGCAATAGTAACTGAATTGTGAAAGAAAGATGGCATTGATGCAACAGATCGGATAGAATAAAAATGTTTTTGTCATAAGCTGCATTTGACTGATCAGTTCAAAGAGAGTGTTTACATTGAGACTCTTGAGCCTATTTGTTAAAATGGAAACTTCCGTCCCAGCAAATCCCCTAAATTTCCAGCTGATTTAATGCTTATATTCCTTTGGTAATATTATTTTGCATAAGCTGCACACAATGTGACAAATGCTCTGAGACAGAGTTAATTAACAGTGTACAGGGCTGGTCGGAGCAGAGTCAATAAAGTCAAGGCGAACCCGCTCACAGCAGGCCGAGCCGCAGGACCCGCAGACCACGCAGCCTTTTCACTGTGAGCCGAGGGAGGTCTTTTTCTCTCCATACTGGTAAATCACTCCACCGCCATGCTGCTTATACACAGAGCGGACGGCAGAGCTAGGGCGACACAGTGTGATATTATATTAGCATTACAAAGGCTTTCCCACCATCTGTGACACAGAGTGAAAAAAAAAAAATCACTTTTCTCTTTCCAAGCTCTGAGTGCTGATGTTTCCATAGGTTTAGTGAGTGGTGGTAGACTGGCTTCAGGTGACAAACACTATATGCATTTATTATAACCTTTCTGACATGTGCGCTGTATAATACAGACCGGCATTCCTGTGACACCATACTTTGACTTTTTACTCGGATTTAGATCGGAGATGGAAATAGAGATCTACTTTAAGGTGAAAAATCCTTTTCTTATTTCATATACCGGCAGGGTTCGAAATTAACACCCGCCAACCCGCCAAATGCGGGTTAAAAATCATTTTGGCGGGTACCGATAAAAAACCTACCAGCCAGTTTGGCCGGTGATGCATGAGCTAGTGATGGGTCGGTCGCGAACGAGTCGGTACAAAGAGCCGGCTCTTTTAAGTGAAAGATGAGAGCCGAGCCTCACCCGCGAGCCGTTTTATTTATTTATTTATTTTTTGCATGTTGCATGTTTATCAAGCTCACCGTGCCCCGCTTTCTGCTACATTCAAGAAAAATAGAGAAAGGCAAAGAGTAAACGAGTAAAGAGAATGGGATCGGGGAGAGAGGGAGAAAGGAGAACTCTGCAGGCGCAGCCCGTCCGCGAGGAATGAACCTGCTATTTACACAAAATCAAGATCTCTATAAACTTAAACTACTCCATAAATGTAGTCAGCGCATCCATAGCTTTCAGTCACTTTATATTTGAGAGAGATCCGCTTAATATTTTCGGTTTTATGGTTAGAAAAAGTTACGCTGGGTTTGTGGAGTGAAAACAATGCGATGACGCGCGGAGCGGCGAAACGACGCGATGTCGGCCTTTTCCTCTCATGTGTATGAGCGCATTACAAACGTACAGGAGTCCTGGCTTAAGTAATAACTTCAGTTATGTCTGGAGTCTGTAACTCTCTCTCAGCGCGAGGCTCCAGCAGCTCACGGAGGCGGAGCTGAGGCCGCAGAGGGACTGGGGAGAAGCTATGGGAGAAGCATTTTGACTGTAAATAAAAGAGTACATACATGAAACTAATGGCAGCTTTAAAAGTGTATGTTGCTATAATAAACAATGGCTCTACCACCTCAAAAAATTTACTTTGATTCCTGAAGACAACACAGACCACTATAAGCCAATATCACATTATTATAGCAACTAATAAAATTAATTCCTCTTTTCTTTTTAATTGCTTTCTTGATTATAGTTGTTTTGTGCAGGGAGCAGTAGAGAGGCTCATTTAACGAGCCATTAATCCAAATCTCTCCTAAATTTAAAGTGTATATATTAAAAAAACATAAAGAGCCATTTGGGGGCCAAAAGAGTCGGCTCTTTTTGGTGAGCCGATCCAAATGATCCGGTTCACCAAAAATAGCTGAAAATCCCATCACTAGCATGAGCCAATCATGCAAATCATGTCAGAGACGCTCTGGGTGGTTTGTCCCCTCTGTCCTACATTTCCCATGAACACTACACTACTGGTGACGTTTTAGATACCTATTATCACATTTTCATCCAGTGGCATTCATAATCTCTTATTTTCGCAACGTAAAAATTTGTCTAATGGAAATTCTGATTGGCTGGTAACTTCAGAAAGTTACCAGCCACTTTGGCTGGTGATCAAAAAAGTTAATTTCGAACCCTGTATACCGGTAATATAAACTGGTAATGTATGTTTTGCTTTCTCATACGTAAGAGACAGAAAAGTGTGAATGAAGTAAAAGCTAATTATCACTTTTGCTAAAGAATAATGATAAATAAAGAATATTTTATCTTTCACTTGAACATTTGCTTTGAATTATCTTGCATTTAAACATCCTGTACCGAGTAATTTCAACCAAAAGCATATGACAAAAGTGTCCATAAAGCCCTGTGTTTCCCCCCGAGCAGAGCGAGTTTTGTGGCTCTGCGGGGAATGAATAGACTTGGCTCCATCACACCGCTCTCTCCTTGCTTTCCACTGTAGCCTGTTGTCACTAGCCCCTGGTCCAACGCCAGTCGCCTACTTGGCAGCGAGAGGTGCCGTACAAAGCAACTGGCAGGTCTGGTAAATAATGCTGATGGAGTGTGATAGAGAGAGAAGCATCTCCTTTTATTCAACACAGTTACACTATCTGTTTCAGCCGGGGAGAGGACAAATGCTGCCTTCTCTCATCCAATAAAAAATAGACCTACCTAGCTCCCTTTTTGTGTTATCTTTCATGATGGTTGCCAGCTTAAGGAAAACCAATAGCCCTTTAGAAAATGGCTTAAGAGAAAGCGCAGTACAGAGACCTGCCAACCGCTGGGATTTGCAGGCGAAAAACTTCATGCATACAATTACGCAGATGAAGGAGCGACAAGTGGACAATAGCTATGCAGCGTCGAGGAGAAACACTCAACCAGGCAATCATGCAAAGCCCTCTACTTAGTGAGTGCAACAGGAAAACAGTGTTAGGGAGAGAGAGACATCATTATGACTGTGAATGAATAGCTCTGCATTTTAGCATCAACAAAACAACACCAGGTCTGTACTTTGAACAAACAAAGAAATAAAATGACTTCCACAATGATTTTAAAATATGCATTTGCACCACTGCAATGGGCTTGGCCGGGTGGTGAATTTACTGTGCACAGAGTGATATCAATGCACTAAACTTAACTGTTTCTCTGACTCAACTTTAACCTGACCCTTTCGTCTCTGCAACCTTCAGGTCCATCCAATATTCCACAACCATTCTGTACAAAAATGCTGCCTGTCACAGCAGTTATTACTCAAGCCCCACAACAAAGTCCTTGAACTGCTTATAGCTTGAGTGTTTAACCAGTCGTACATTTGACAATAAGAGCGAGAAGATGCTACTGAAGATAGAACGGTTACTCAATCGGCACAGTCCAATCGACTATAAAAGAAAATTGCTACTATGAGGGACCTTTATGTGTTGTAAGATTTTCTATACAGTATGTGGGTTTCCTCCTTATACTCCAGTTTTCTACAAAATGCCTGCTCAAAAGGCGAACCCTGCATCTTGGTACTCGTCCAAGAAGACATACGAAGGTGCATCGTTTGATGCAGCTAACAACACATGACTGCCAACCTGGACCCACTTCACAGCATTTCTCATTATAGCAGTTACCTTTAGCCACCAAAAATCACAAACAATAGAGATGGCCGTCCGAAATCAATCAAGTGTTTGATTAAAGACTTTTTAGATATCATTATAGAAGATATATTATTGATGGACAGGAATATGAGAGATAAGACCAAGGACATACATCCACAATGGAAAACCATGGAAATGAATACATTGTTTTAGTGGATTCGATACCACTGATATTTCAGTGCACCATATCTTGACCATTGTGAGATTTGGCCTGTACTGTGCAGAATGTCTTTAAATTACTGCATGTAGCTCTAAAGCTAAGGTGGAACTAAGGCGAGCGCTATTCATTTTCTACAGCGATGGGGCCGTCTTTTAAAATTACATATTTGTACAAGCATGTAATTCATACATTAGGCCACTGTGTGCCTCCATCATGAGCAGATCAACACAATAAAGAGGGCATTTAGGGCTCGGTGGCCACACATTCACCATGTCCCCAGTGGGACGTCCCGGGGTCAATAAGGTCTGCTGGGCTGTGTAATATCCCTGTCATTGTGGAAACACCTGTAGATGCATCTCCTTTTTTCTGTGAGTAATGTGCATTAGCATACGGCCAGGAATACCCGACAGCCCAGGTAAGCGGGGTGAGCTCGCTTGTCAAAAGCAATACCTACATCTTTAAGACCAGACGATGGGAGAGGCAGCCGAAATTACCTGCATAACGGAGAGGTACAGAAATCACCGCTCATAAAGTACGACAGGGGAGCTGGTTAACGCGTGATGAAAGGAGGAGAGCCCAGCGCAGCTCTCAGTATGCCGATAATCAAACAACCCCGGCGCTAAAAGCATGGCATTCGAATCCAATTGAGAGTCTAGAAGAGAGGAAAGAAGATGCAAGAGGGGGGAAAATTACGCTCCTGTTGTTTTGAACTAAGCGCGTCAAAGATGTGTTTTATAATGCCTCCCATTAGAACTAAAACCCCAGGCTCACAAACTGTTGACAGTACGCACACAATATAACGTAAAGGCGAGGAGAGAAGACATCAATTATGAGTGATGTGGTGAAAAAAATAAACATGTATTATAGTGCAGAAAGGATCTCCTGATAACGTAAGCTGGCAGTAAGACAGCCTCAGCTAATCCTCCAGGTAACAAACAAATTAGGAGTCACATATGACAATAAATCACAACACGTCAATGCCAGAGATATGCTTGTTCAATTAGGATTAGAAATGTAACTGTCAATAAAGAGGGAAAAGTCTGAAAAATTAGTTTTAAAACGTTTTCTGTGTTTGGTTTTAAAAAAAGGTGGGGGAAAAACTCTAAATAGGTTCTAAGGGGAGAGGGGACACACAAACAGAGTGATGAATTGGCAATATGAAAACATATTCACACAAAACTCTATATTTTTCCTCACATGTCATACAGGTATGTAAATCAAATCAACCGATGAACACAAGTCAGACAACAGCGGCGTCTTTCAATGACCAAACAGTGAGCTTTGACTATGAGAGCAGTGGTGCAGTAAAACAGCAGAAGCACCAGAGTGAGTTTGAATGCCTTATTACCGAGTCAGGAGTGAAATAGGAGCGGGGCTGCAGCTCAGCGACAGAGGCTGATGAAAGACCCACAGAGCCCATGACACGGATGATAACTGTTCACCAGCCAATGCATGTAGCCCTTGCTCATGTATATTTAAACACGTCCACAGCAATCTGGGCTCAAACGCTTGCTTTTCACAGTAAAATAGGGAGAAGCTATACAAAGCAATGGATAATATCAAAAAGAATGCAGTCACAAAAGGTTACAAGGTTCAGTGCACTCTTATCGTGAAGTTGCTTTTAGGTTTGTGATTTAATGTTTTAGCATTTAACATTAACATTGGAGAGAAGACATGAAAAAAGAACTGCTAAACTATTACAAAAAAAATCACACGTATTTACGAACTTGTATTTGTCTCAAAAACTGGATATTTTATACATAATAAAAACACCCCACAGAGTCAAAATACTATGTTGCTCGCAGCCCTTTTATTTGCCCTATGGTTAAGACTTAATACTCTATAATAATAATAATGCTGTAATATCCAAATAGCGTGCAATACTTCCTCATAAAGTTACATTGTTTTATGCACCGATTTCGAAGTCTGACCAATTGAGAACCAGCCTAGACCCATGGCTATAGATGGTATTCCTACTGGATGGGACATTTTGTTTCTAAAGAGCTGCAGAGTCACTTTTATTAGGGAAAAATAAACACCACTGCAATTTGTAGATTAAACGTTTTACACCTAAGAGAAGATATTTTTTACTTTACAACGGGGAGACTGTAATACAACATTACATTACTACCTTAACAATAGCGCAGAGCAGGCTATGGCCCTGTACGCCTTGAAGCTTTCTGGAAACTACTAGTACTGCACTGATCTCTAATATCAAAAGTATACATATAGCCCAATTAATAAGAGAAAAAAAGCAGCACACACTGGCACTGACACATTAAGAGTGTGTGATCTGCGCACTCGGGCGTATCTTCAAGGCCTCTGCTCTGTTTGTGCATGTGAGAAAGCGCGTGGGCGTGTTTGCTTGACTATATCTTTGTGCGGAGGAAAAAGGCGAGTGACGTGACGACGAGAGAGAGTGGAAGACAGAGACGGGATGACAGCAGCGGGATAAAGCAGAGGGGTCTTTGGATGCGGCCCGGGGGGTAGCTGAGGTTACCCATGTACCCACACACAATGTTCTGAGCACAGGCCAAAGGGCTGAATAACACTGTGTGCCCCGCTCCGCTCAATACCCCCCCCGGCCGCAAATCTCATATCCCAATAACATCGATGCTCCGACTGCACTGTTGTTGATGAGGTCTTAAAAAAACACACGGCGCAGAGAAATCCAAGGAGAAAGATTGCATTTGGCACTTTATTTGTCATCAGCAGAGGGCCCTTCTGAGTGCACTTCCAGCTGGTATGCCCCTTTTATAACATAGTTGGTGGCTGGCTGGCTTTCCCTTTTTTTTTTTTTACACTGAAGTGTGGGGACGGCTTGTAATTGCACCTGTTTAGCCCCAACTTCCATTGTCATTAAAAGCAGATTAAGGCGATAGAGCATTTTATTAGAGCCGCCTTGTAAACATATGACCCCGCGTTCTGTAAATGAAGGTAGGAATAAACTGATTAGCCAGGATTACACATCAAATCCAATGAGTCAGACTAGTATGTATAGAGCTTAATAGCACTTACTATAGTGGTCCTCTATGTGCTAACATTGGTATAGGGCTATCATGAGGAATAAAGCTGTTAAAGCCACACTGTAGAACATTCCAGGTTACGTGAGAGAAATGTTAAGCATCATAGCTTTGTGTTATTTATCAACCAGTGCACTACCTTATTGAAATAGATCAACTATAGGAAGATTTGGAAGCTGCTCGTATTATTTTCACCCAACCCACACATAGCTGCACTGCAGATGTATCAACCTCTGTGCGGAAATTGAAAGGCCAATGCAGTGTAAAGAAAGGATATTGACATCATGCTGAACTGTATTTAATTTGTCATTTCAACCCAGACACTTGAAGTGGGCTATATGTATTTGCGAGCTGCAGACAATAGGAAAGTCAAGCTTTTATTGTGCAGGTGAAAAGCGTCAGTCAAAGAGTTTGAGTTTCTATATGAATGCAAGAAGTAATTTCCAAAGACAGGCTGAAAGCACAGTAATGTTATAAAGCAAATACTGTAATGCAAATAATCTTTTTTCTCATTGTCAGTGAACAAGATTCCCAAACTAGAGATGTCTTTGTTAGTTTGGTGTGGCAAGCATTATGCCGCAAATCAGTAATAATAATAATAATAATAATAATAATAATAATAATAATAATAATAGTAATAATAACAATAATAATAATAGGCGGAGGAATATGTAATTAAAAGTTAAAGTTAAGTTAAGTCAAAATGTAAAAATCTCATTCCAAAATGTGCAATTTAGACAAAACAGTGGCTGAGTGCAGAGCCCAAACTCTGAAACCAAACCCTACAGCTGAAATTGCCTCTGAGTTAAAACAATTAAGTGTCTCCAACAAACTCCCTGTAATAGAGGCGGCTTTGAATTCCTTAAAGCGAGACAAACTCCAGCTACAAAATGTGCCAGTTCCAAGTCTGGATAACAGGGCAGGGTTACTTAAAGAAGGGCATTCCGCATAAAAGGAAATTTATAACATGTTACTTACTCTTCTTTTTATCTCTCTAAAATAAGGGCGTTTGGATGTAGCTGATCGAATAATGTCAAGCCAAAGAAAACAACTATAGGGGGAGAAGTAAGTCCTCAGAGGAGAAGGAGCTTTTAGGCGGCCAGAGTGTGCCAGCTGTTTCAATCACCGATAGAAAACATGGAGCTGTGTGCCAACAGGAACCAGCCCATCAGCAGGTGTTACCGGTTAGCACGAACCCCCATGTTTGATAGGTGTATGCACAGGGGAGCTCAGAAACACTGCACGCTGAATAAGTGCAGTATAACACAATACAAATGTCAAATATATCAGTAGACAAATTATATCAATAATCAATATAAGCTAAAAATCAACCACCCATCCAAGAGTTCCCTTTAAAAATATGTAAATAACCAGCCCATGCATTTATAAATTCTTTGACAAAAAAACAAATAAATAAAGAAGAAAAATGCGTGAGAATTCATACTGTCGCTACAGAACTAATTGTTGATTTAACACCAGGGAAAATAATGGACATTTTCTGATGATCCTTCGTAATTTCTTTATATAATTGTGACGCATTTTCAGTTTTGGGGATTCAACATTTAAGCCAAATCACGGCTCTTCTGCTGGAGAAATGGTTTACTTTGGCGGCAACGAGAGAGGTAATACATTTGAATAACCTACATGAGAAGCACTGGCCTCTGACCCAGCCCTGATGATTAATATTTACGCATGAAAAACATCATCCCCAACCAGAGCCTGAGGACCATGGACGTACATTATTGTCGTAAAATCATAAAACCATGACCTCCTCATTATGGGTCTGGGTCATCTATATTAAGCATAATGTGATATTTAGCAAAGAATAAAAAACAACACCAGTGACAGCATATTGCCTTTCTTTGCGTGACATGAGTCCAAATGGATCTTCTATATTGGCTCGTATATTATTTGGCTTTCAGTACGGTCAATGCATAATATTAACATGATTATATTGAAAATGAGCTGATGGCATCTTAGCTGTTCAAACTCATAACATCAGCTTTGTCTTTCGATTTTTACGGCTCATTAAATTTTGCTAAGTTGGTGATGCGGCGCACAGACAATGATGTGAAACATGGGCGTTCAAATTGGAGTGGTATAATACGCGTATAGCGAGTAATTATCAGCGGTGGTCGCCCGGTGAACGGGACGATCAGAGGGAGAGAGGTCAAATGCAGGTGGAGCATGTGTTCATTATCCAGTCATGAACAACACTTGAAGGTCAAAGCAGACGCGGGGAGATGCGCGCGGACAAACACGCCGCACTTTTAAATTGGCGTCTCTTTAGCACGAACTCCCGAGACCTCCTGTCGCTGCCTTCGCATGTAGTACGCGTTTGTTTGTAACATCGCGGTGGTGGTGTTGCTACCTTAAAAATACATGACACACAGCACGGGCAGCTTAAGTAATCACCAGATCCAAATCTCAGTGAATGGTTGCAGTTAGCAAATCGCAAAGGCTGCAATCAAGAGGCTGTATCCAACAACAAAATACCCCCGAGGTTCTTGTGTTTGAAATGTGCTCACCCTGTAGTTTAGCCTTCTTTAAAATGCATGCACTTCTTCTATGAGTGAAGTAGCTCATATTTCAGTCTTCTCCCGTTTGTTAATGATCCTGGACGTGTTTAAAAAGTGCACAGTGAACCTATTTTAAAACATAAAGCTAAAACCGAATTCCAACCTTTATCTGTTCGGCCGGTTCTGTTTTTCCGGGTTTTTTTTCATATGTCATGTCATTCAATGAGGCTTGTGTTTTAACTTAAAGCACTTTGGTCGGTAAAAGCGCTGTTGTGAAGTTTTCCCGAAATTAACTTTGATCGATTGATTGATCCGGAAAAAAATTGCAATTCAGTATTTATCTTACAAAATCACGCAGCGCTAATTCACCTGAAGATTAAAAGTAACAGATGTGCCGTGTTGTAAATCCAGCATGACAATAAACATCTTTAGCAGAAACCAATCATTTGTCATTTGTGGGGCTACGCTGTAGAGTAGCTGTATACTCCATGTAAACTCTTTATGTCGAGGAATTGTTCACCATTCACACATACAGTGGAGGCGAAGTGGAAGAAGTGTGTTGCTCAAGGACACTGTGACATTACGGGCATGGAGGAGCTGTGAAATATTATACTATGTGTGTGTTGTTTTTTGCTTTTTTACACTTCTTTGGTCCATTATAAATCCAATTGTACTTTACCAAAACAGAGGCCTACCCCACTCATAAATTGGAGCACATACATAAAGCCACAAGGTTTTCTAATAATATGTAATCAAGATTGTTTTGTGGGCTGACAACCAATCAATTACATGTAATGTCAAAGATTTCAAGTCGGAATACGTTCAATATGAAATTACCATTTTAAATTAGCAAGTAAGCTAAAAGCTTCATGGAAACTGTCACTCTTGTAGAGGTAGAGTAAAGCCAAAGATAAACCCTTTAATTAGCACTAATAGGGCAGAGTATTATCAGCATTTACAGCACATGCATCTGCGCCAGAGCTGATCACACCAAGGCTACAGTGCGTTGTCAGTCGCAGTGCATCGACGTCGCCATAGTGCTCCTCTGCGACCTTGTTACATGGCTTTTTTTTTTCTTCCCCAAACAATTACGAGCCCGTATTAAGCTTTTGTCCCGCGCTGTGCCGTGCTGGCCTTGCAGCCTCTCCAGCTCCTCCCTGGGTGAATGACAGCTCATAAAAGCCCCTTTTGCTTCAGCTTGCGTCACCGTCACTATGTAATTCCACTGCAGGGGTAGTCGTGTGCTTTTAGCCCTGAAGCCCACAGCCACCGCAAGTGCTCTAAAGGCACAGCCACAAACCATCGCCAGATTGCCCTCATGCTTCCAGACATTCCCCCTGACATTTTATTGACAGAGATGACTGTTACTATTTGAGCCATCTGTTAGTTATTCTATTGTGGCAGCGCTGCAGAGCAAAAGTGAGAGGAGAGAATGGCGCGTTAACAACACTCAAGGTTTGCGTTTCATGACTAAAAATGACAATATGATCCTCTGCATGATATCTGAAAAAATAACATCCATTGTCTAAACGACGCAGGGTTATGTAGTGCGGATCATTGCCAAAGCAAGAGACCTGGTTCTGAACAGTCAAACACATAATGGTTCAAACTCTTCAAGGTCTAAACCAGGGCTAAGCCAGACTTTAAACTAAAACAAGGCAGGAGCCAGAGCAAGTATAACCTTGTCAAATAATAGGTCTAAAATAAGTACTTCAAACTAGTACCTATAGTTTCCAACAGTTATTTTGATTGAAATTAGAGAGGACTACAATATGTGCTTAATGCTAAGAAAAAGAATCACATTTTTTAACAAATCAAACCCCATAAAGACAAGGTATTTCGTTGTTTGTAAACGCTGCAGTCTTTCAATTTCGATTTCATTCCGATTCACTGCGCATCCCTCTTCCAAACCAACATTTGCAGTTTCAAAAAAAATAAATCCAGCCTAAATGCGTTCTGTTTTGAACTATGCACATCTACGTCCGGTGAAAACGCATTATCATCCCTCCTCCTACGGACACAACCAATGTTGCAAAAGCTATCGTTTATCAATTTCCCGACGCTACTCTTGAGTCAATAATTCAGCTCAATAAAAACATTTTCCACGAGCCAAAAGCTGTGGCAAGACAGTGAACACGTCTTGTTTTCTTCCGTAGAGGGAGAGGAGCGGCGCGAGACCTTGAGTGAATGGGAGTGGATGCTGCAGCGCTACAGCGTTCGCAGTGTAAGCAGAGCTAACTGTGAGTCAGACAGTGTTTTCCTCTGCGCGTTTCGACCCTGTGCCTCCCTCTCTTTCCAATTCCACTCTGTCGCTCGGCCTCTCGTAGCACTTAAGCAGCTGCCTCCACTTATGCAGGCCACATTTTCAGATGACAGGAGGGTGGGGTGAGTGGCAAAAATGGGGAAAAAAATAAATAAAAAAGGAGAAAAGACGAAACGGGTGGGGGAAGGGGGGGGGGTGGTGATGGAGAAGCTCTTTGGGGGGTGGACAAAAAGGTCGCACAATGATTGCACAATGATTCACAAAAAAACAAAAAAAAGGAGGCACACTAAAAAACATCCCCGGGTTTACAGGCTGGGCTCTCCTCTGGCTATTTTGTGAGCTTAAATAAAACAACAGGGCTATACATCACGGTAGGGAAGGTTAACTGCTCACCACGGTAACCCCAGTAATAGGACCGATTTCTAATGACCATCGAAAACTGTTTACGACCACCGGCTTCGTGATTGATAGCCACATGCGGCATATGGGGCCTGTTTCGCGTCCGCGGCCTGTCTTCACGCAGAGAGAATGGCACAGATTGGACATAGAATTGATATCCAGAGTCATTTCATACATTACAGTAAAGTCTCCGCTAAGTGCGTAATTACTGCGGTGTGGCGGACCCGTATGCGCACAGAATGTAATATGCCAAAGCAATTACTGTTTGTCGTTTGTCATCTAAAATTAGACACACGACAAAAAAGAAATCAACAGTCTCACTTCCCTCCCGTAACAAAGATCGCATCAACATTAAGTTCTTCATGGCACAGCAGTGGGTTATATTACAATGTTTGATGCATTGTATGACCAGGCTTTGGTATTTAAAGCTGGGGAATAGAGCATTAATATATGAGTGAAATGTGGACAGTAAACTGTTCATTGTTGCGTTCTCCAGAATGTTATCGATAAATAGAAACCATTTGCATTCCTTTTCTTCTATTTGGGGTAAAAAGCTTACCGACGGGAAATGATTCAGAACAATTGTATTTGTTTTTATGGTGCAGTGCACAAATAGGGATTTTCTTAAACCTGCAGTAAGGCGGTGTCCAAACCGTAGCTCGGGATCTTTAGCTCGCCAACCCTTTTCATGGAGCTCCCCAAAGGCGTTCTACGTATGGAAGTACTGTCTTGGCAAAAAAACGCATGAAAATCCTAGGAGTTTATAAGAAAGAGTTAAACATTTGAATTCCCTAATATAATATGATATAATATACAATGTTTTTATAAACTATACGAAAAAAGAAACTGTCAAACTCTAAGCTACAAAAATGCATGTACAGTAAACTGGTATAAATGTGTGCCACGGTACATTTTCCAAAGCAATACAAAAACACATGTACACAGCTGGTTGGTCCTTTCATACACTGCATTATGACAAACAGAGAAACACAAATATGAAAAGTGAGGGTTTTTCTAGGTTAGGTCTTTGCAGTAAATCCAATCGAAACGTGCATTGATTGCAAATATTAATGTTGTTTTATTTCGCTGTAAAAGCTTTGAATGACGTGGTAAATCACTTCATATGTGAACCGTTTAAAAGTAACTTTTATTTTTTTAATCTAATAAAAAAAATGGGATGGATCAGTATGAGGAAAATAATAATAATAATATCTGGCAAATTGCCCAGACCTCATTTGAATTGACATTTTTTTAACGCCTGAAACATAATGTCCGTCATACAAGGACAAAATGGACAGTGCATATTTTAATTATTTAGCAACATTACTCCAGTGTTTGCATAATGTACATAACACACTTCTTTTTCCATGTCTATTAGCAACCAAAAGCTTTGGCGTTTCCCGACAAGAATCCTCCATAGCAAATAGCACTTGTACCAGAGGAACAGGCTGTTATTTTCCATTACAGCTGTGTAAAAGCAGGTGTTTAGGGGGAGGAGAGGCTGCAGCAGTGATGCAGGACAAGATGTTGCTCAAACTATTTGTCTGCAGTACTGCACTGCTACTTACTCCCAGTGACCTCAAATCAACTGCACTAGCAACAACAACAACTATAGCTCCCAGATGATTACAGCTAAAGCACTTCAACAAAACCCATTTGCATTCATAATAATTACCATGACGCCCAAAAGCTAATTTCGGATTACGATTTTACAGGCTGAGAGAGTCCGCTTTGTTGTAGCCCCAAAATCGACAAATCAAAAATCAACTCTAAGAGGAGCTTGCAGTAACAACGAAAAAGAAGGGTGAGGCAAGCGGTGTGGAGCAGGCTGCAATCACAGCGCTCTGAGCAAAATTTGTCTCACTGCGCACCAAAAAGAGGACTGTGCCGACAATATGTTTAAAAAGGTGCAATTCAAATACATGGGTAAAGGGAAAGACGTTTGGATTTCTTTAAAAACAGCAGACATTTTTCATTCCAATTAAAGAGCTTGCCCTGCTTTTACATGACTTTTTCCCACTCAGCAGTGCACCTAGCAGGTACTTACACCTAATTGCTAATGTTTATTTTTGGCCAGGTATAAAAAATGAAGGCACAAAAAATAACTTTATACCTTTTTATCCTCATTGTAGCAGTCTAAATGTGCAGGTAATATGTCTCTCTGGAGTCAAAGACAAAAGGGACTCATTGATAATGACTCAATAATGTTGCTTAGAGGTCCTTTGAGGAAGCGCGGGTCAATGCAAGGCCACCATTGATTGCTACATGGCACCCTGTGACGTTATGTTTTACTCCAGAATTTACTGTAACAGATGAATGGACTCTGGATGTAATGAAATACTATTGTACTATTTGAGTCAAATATAAAGATCTCAATAGGCTTCAATACGATGTTGGTGATATTCCGTCTTTGTTTAAACAAGAGCATGTTTTCTCCTCCTTCAAAAAACTAAAAACAAAACATGTCACATGCTTTACTTATTTCCCAGTCACTTCAGACTGAGCTTGAAAGCCAACAGAAGGGGCCAGACAGGAAGGATGTGGGGTCCTGAGACAGGGGCAATAAGGGGCCAAAGAAAGAAGAGAGCAATTGAAAAAGAAGAAAGAAATCTGAAGAATGCATGGACCATGTCAGTCAGCCATGTGTCTAGTGTCGGGGACAGCAGTATGCGCTTCAGAGCATCCCCAAACACACATCTCAGTCTTCAGCCACTATCTGCAATCTCCAATGCATTATCCTCCTTTGATATTTGTTTTTTTCCCATTTTAAAATCATTGGTGTTATTTGCTTGTGAAACCAGGCTTAGAGCCTTGATGATCGCTGGAGCACATGGAAATATAACTGGCCGCACACAAGATAATAATAAAGATGCAGCACTCTGTGAAACACATGATCAAGCACGTGAGCACAAGCCACAGCTGTAACGCCTGTCTCTCGGTGGGACTGCTCTGATGCCACAGCTCAAAGTGGCACAATATCAGTCACAACCCTGTAACACAATGTACAGCGGCACAGTTTAAAACAGATGACAGGCTGCAGCTAGACACCAGTGGGAGAGTGAGAGAGAGAGACGATAAAATGCCATTTTCTGCGGCCCTGTGCGTCTAAATGTTTTCTTTACAGCTGGGTCAGAGCAGCACATTAGTATTGACTCAGGGAAGCAGCATTTGTCTGACACCATCAGATCCAGTCGGCAGTGCACTGGGTTAGAAACCTTACTCAAACTCCCTTTTAGGACACAGTGTGTGGGGTTACCCAGATGTATGAGGGGCATTTCTGCGGTGGACATATTAGAACAAACGTGTATGCTCCCTCTTTGTAATCAGCTGTATTGATTGGTGCAGTGTAGGCCTGGGCGGTGGGTTGAGGAGCATATGCACACGGGTATTAGGCGTGCTTATTCTCAGGCCTATGGGACAAAGCAGACTCTGAGAGAGGTGATTAAAACGCCTGAGCTATTGAGCTTCTACAATCAATGCACTCTGTGCTACAGGACAGAGCTGGAGGCCACTTCCTCCACATAAGCCATACACATGCAAACTCCCCCCGTCCCATTAAATCACAGCACCTCTGTTAAGATGAGACCCCCACCAGAGCTATGCTGTCCTGATCACAACATGCTGCAGAGGGGCTTACGATTTTCATCATGAGCATCAGTCAATTAATACATTCTAATGGAGGAGAAGGGGGTGTGGGTAAAAGCAGGAGCATGGATAAGGTTAATGAGTTATTTGTATGGCTGATGTATTCCAATGGTTTAAAAGGTTAGGCACATCCACACCGCTGCCCTTTGAAGAGATCTTCTCGCTTTCACGCTTCCTCAAGCAGTAGTAATGACAGGTCACTGTCCAACGGGAAAACCCTGAGATCCAGCCACCATGCAACCACAGCACCATCATATTATATTTTCTCCAAAATAAACAGGCTGACGAAGGAGCAGGTCATTTTGCCCCCCCTGAACCTGTCCGCTCTCTCTCTCTTTCAATATCCTGACAAGAGGTCTGCTCTCAGCCGGCTCTGACCACACAACACTCCAATCTCTTGTTTTTTGGAAAATCTGCTTTTGTATTTTCAATAACAGCTCAGCCCTATTTTTTGCTTCATAATGGAGCCTCTCTCTTTCCTTCTCATGTTTATGTTAGAAATGCTGCACCACCTTATACCAACTGTGTCATGCCTTTTCTCCAGCTAAGGGGTGCGTTTAGCGCATGTGCGCAAACGCACCGAGTAAAATTCCTAGTTTTGAACCTGTTCATAATGGCAATAAAACCTATTCTGATTCTGATTCTGATTTCAGTTTCAACACCTTGATAATTCCAGTCAAAATTGATAACACAAAATCTGCCTCAGAAAAAAAAGTCAATCATTTGATTTTTCTCTGGCATATGCAAGGCAGGGCAAGTTTATTTGTAGAGCACAATTCATACACAAGGCAATTCAAAGTGCATTCACAGTTGCATAAAGTTACAAGAAAACGGATCAAATTAATCATTAAAACATCAACATAAAAATTAATCAATTACAGTAAAAGGCAAGAGTGCAGATAAAATACTTTCAGTTTTCATATGCTCGGGTAAAAAGAGCTGTTTTCAGCCTGGATTTGAACATTGTCAGAGTTGAGGCCTGTCTCACATCCTCATGAAGACTGTTCCAGATTTTAGCTGCATGAAACTGAAACGCAGCTTCACCGTGTTTATTATTGACTCTGGGAACCACCTGAAGTTCTCAGGGCCCGAGATGGTTCATACGGCTCTAACATGTCAGAGATGTACTTTGGTGCTAAACCATGAAACGACTTGTACACAAGCAGAGCTGTTTTAAATTCTATTCTCTGAGTGACAGGAAGCCAGTGCAGAGACCGGAGCACTGGACTAATATGGTCGTTTTTCCTGGTTCTTGTCAGGACTCGAGCAGCAGCGTTCTGGATGTACATATGATTGCTTCACTTGCATTTGGAGGTTGGTTGGTGGTTGCACAAGATTATAGCCAGTAATGTAGCAGAATATGTAAACAATGCCATGGTGATGTCCAAGTGGTTGGTCAAACACCTAAACTATGATGTGTTGATTCTTTTAAGGTATGCATTTGGTGCTTTATGAATGTAAATACCAAAGCTGCCAGGTGTGGACAGTCCTTTCAGTGGAACAGGCAGGCTGGTGCAGAGCTGTCATAGCGGCCAGGGAGAGTGGACAGAGGCAGTGGGCGCTGCTTAAGACAGAGTATTGGACAAACACAAACAAACGAGGCTGCAGCCACTGTGACTCAGTGCTCTAATGAACCAGCGTATTGACTTGCTGGCTTTCTCTTTCTCTCACACACATTTCTGCCTCTCTCTCTCTGTCTGCTGCATTTGTATGGATCCCAGCTGCTACTCAGAATACCAATTACGATGGGCCCAGGAGAGGGGGAACAGAGAGGGGGATGTAGTGAAGAAGAGAAGAGAGCTGCAGAGGAAGTGGCTGTTGTCAGTCCAGAGCTGGTCCTCTCTTGGTGGCCACAGCAGCAGCGGTAGACCAGAGAGCAGAGGGGCACCTCACGAGGAGGGAAAATCAAACACTTAGATCCTGATGCTGCTGTGACACTCCTGCCGCTGACGCAGGAGGAAATATCAAAGAGGACCTTTGTGTTCTGCCTCAAATAGGAACAGCCTGAGCAAAAGAAGCCTGCACAGAGTCAAGTGTCTAACAAGCCCCAAAACACGTCTATGTGACACACAGGTGCTATATTTTCTACCTGTTCACGTACATAATTTGGATCTTAGTTTATTTTATTGGCACAATGACGCAGTGGTTTACACTCTGGCTGGTCTCACAGCAAGAAGGTATTGAGTTTGAGTCCCAGACCAGGTCTGGAGTTTGCATGTTTTCCCATTATCTGCATAGCATTTCTCCTCCTCTGGCGCTCCAGTTTCCCCTGTTTAGGAGGAAAGACACGCACATCCACAGCTCTCAGCCAGTGTGCTGGATCAAAAAAACAGTACAGTAAAAAATAAAAAATAAACGCTAATAACCACTAAACAACACAAACAATAACCACTAAAAAATAATACCAAAGCTAGTACTTTGCTGTTGCCAATATAAAAAAAACAACAACATATCACTTGTGTACATTAAGCATTAGCAGGTATGTAATATACAGGCATGTATAGTATCACAAGGGTCTCATATAATACAAGATACAATATACCAAAGCCAGGAAGTCATCCCCTTTGTTTCGATGGTACTGATACACTGCACCAGTCAAACTGGTCTAGTGATTAAACGCTGCATTGTCTTTCACGAAGTGTGTTTTTGGACCAATAAGAGCTTTAGGTTTTTCATCTCCATCCTTTCTTTTCTTCCATTGCAACAATTCTCATGACAACCATAATGAGCATGCTCACATTCTGCACGATACCACTAATTTGAGAAATTTCCAGCACAAAGACATAATTAGACAAACTAATTAGACGAAGACTTCGCAGTACAGAGATCCTCCGCAGTTCAACTCATACGCCTACCTGCCCATGACTAAAATAGGAAGCAGCCGTCATGCCCATCGATGCCTATTCCCTTCAGTTAGTGCATTTGGCGAGATGTTTGTTAGATGGGAGGGCAACACTAAATCCCCCAAGGGGCACAGCCACTCCCCACAGAGGTGTAGTGTGTTTCTATTGTGGCTTTGGTGTCAAATTGGCTGCACTTTATTTATATGCATACTGTATTTGTGTGGATACGGCAAAGAAGAGAAGATTCAAGGAAACAATTTATATTGAAGCTACATGTAGGGCTATAGACACATGATAAATGACAGAGCAGTACTCAAACATGAACACTTAAAGCACAGAGCAGAGGTGTTTGGTAGTAGCTATAGGTGAAGTACAGGGTTCCTAATGAAGAATATGCAGAGAGTACTTAGCGTCGGAGAGGTGCGGGAGGTAGAGAGGTAATTGATTTTCAAAGTGATGGGAAAAACCCACAGGTCTCAGGAGGGAAGCTGCCTCAGAGGAGATCGAGGTCCCAGCCACCTTCAGCAACGATGAAACAATTAACACGTGGCTTGAAATCTAAATGCAGGAGTCAATGGAGTTAAATTAACTTTTAACAAAGCGTCTGCAGAGGATAGCTCAGACAGTGGCTCAGATGGTAAAGCATCTGAGCCAAATTAAATACTTTTTTCTTGTAATCCTCAAATATCACAAGAGCAGTTTCCTCACTATTACTGATTTACAAACAGGACCTATTTGGAAACCAGACACATGTCCTTGGGCAAGACATTTGACCCACCATGCATGTGTGAATGTAGTGTGAGTGGTTGGTTGATGGTTGATGGTGGTGTACTCCGAATAAGTCCCACCTAGAATCCTCACAACACAAGCTCTCAGATTTTCTATTTCGGTGATCCGTGAACACATGTGTACATCTTCTAAATACTCATGGTTCTGGGCACATTCTGTTTTGCCAATTCCTACCTGGGTATGAATTCAATATTGTTGTCAGTGAACAGAACTCACATTAATCTAAGATATTAGTCATTTTAGATATGAGCGCAGAATGTACTATTCAGAGCTTTCCTAATAGCTGCATTTTTTTCCTCTTGTGTAGAACAGCCACCAAGATAATTCATCCAAGAATGCAGATTGACTCATGAATACACAAAAACAAACTTAATGCCCACATAAAGCTCCGGGGTCCAAATAAGCAGGAGCTCACACTGACACACAAACACACACACACACACACACACGCGCACACACACACACGCACACACTTGTGGTTCCCACTCTTGGCAAGCTGTCACTGCATTCATGACACAGTCTTAACAGTTGTAGGCAGATTTGTGAGAAAAGGGTACAAGAGACACACGCTGCTATTGTTACTGCTATTGTTTCTTGTAGGTCAGAAAATCAGGCTGGTATTAACAATTTCAGAGGCTGCTTTGAAAACAGGCAACTATTTGGTTGTCGTTGGACCTCGCTGTGGACTACGACCATAGCAAACATAAAATACATTCCTGTTTTAAATAGGGACGATAATGAAATCTAGTGTCACGTTTATCTTTGCGAAAATAATTGCGATTAATGATATTATCACGATATTTGCCGATGGTTAAAAAAATTCACTGAAGCTCCAGATTTACAGAAATTAGGAGAATTGGGTAACTAAATATTCCTCTTCATTGTCTCCTATAATTGTTATATTGAGTGAGACCTAATAAAGTACATTTAAACAAATTCCACTCAAAACAAAGAAAACAAAATTGCAGTAAATTATAAACATCGAACGAAAATCAGCTACTCTTTTCATAGCCATAATTTATTACTCATTAATTATCCGTGAGAGTAAATACTACACTGACAGAAAAGACAAAGGGAAAGAGGGATATTGTACATCCAATTACACAATGGAAATAATTTTTTTCACTCACACTTGGCTGTAAATACTGTTTAAGTGGCGCTAGCCCACAGGTAGCTTTGCCCGTTAGCCTGTTAGATTCTTCTTCTTCGTGATTCCATCAGTGTTTATTGGTAACACCTACAAGGTGGCAGCAAAGTTGCAATTGTGGTTTTCTGGCCAGAGACACCAGGGGGAGATGAAAGACGCCCAAATCATCCTATTAACACTTATATTACCCCCAGAGGGACTACGAAAAGGATTTATTATGGTAAACAAGTTACTTAGTACTGCTTTAATAAACCGTCCTCCTCTGACTGTGCTGTACTTTTGTCTCTATGGCGATGCTATTGCTTTCGTAGCAAAAATATAAGGTTTGAATATGTTTAGTCCTGTTTAGGGTTGGGCCATATCATATCGCATACCATTATCGCGATATACATTTTTTATATCGTTGTCATTTTTGATATCGTTGTGGACACAACATAATTTCTATTATGTTCAGCTCCATCAGAGCAGCATAAACACTGACTGTATAACACTCGGGCAGGTGCTTAAAAAGTAAAGTGAAATGAAGGATTGCTTGAGTAGATCATATTTGTGAGGAAATTAGTATGGCACTAAAAAAATTAATAAACTATCACTGAATTAATCGTAATTTGTCCATTGTCAATTATATCGTCAAATATGTCGTTATTGTGATATTTCTTTTTTATATCATGATATAGATTATAGGCCTTATCGCCCTGCCCTAGTCCTATTCCAAAAGCTTTACTATGGAAACCTGCGGCACAGTTAACATGGTCAGCATCTGTAGCAGATCCTTACAAGCATAATAATAATGATAATACATTTTATTTAAAAGCACCTTTCAAAACAATGGTCCCGTTAAAAACAGGAGCAACAGAATAAAACAGAGAATAACATAAAGATGGTGAGTGTGTAACTAGGTGGTGTAGGACTGTCTGAACAGGTGAGATGTTTGGTATTGCTGGCATGACGAACATATGTTTTGGAATGGATTGTTACCGATGTAGACAGCTTTAAGAAAGTTGAAATAGAAAGTTGATTCAGTTTGTTTTAGCACCATGACCTTTATAGCTACCAAGGGACTACAACATCTTTTGTTATGAATCTCAGTGTATAGCCTTTTTCAACGCTGCTGGTGAATCTAAATGCTACCTATGTGGGGGAGATTTACTGGCCACTGTTCAGGGTGTATTCCTTCTCTAAGGCCCAACAGGAATGGGCCATGTGTTCACAATATATAAATATATTCATGTTATCGGGGCAACACAACAGCACCGACCCACGCATCTGAATTCATAATGTTGCTATTGTGTGTAATGCTAACATATGACGGGTCCCAACAGTCCCCACAAGTGACTAGAGATGAGCGCCTTCCCAGAGCAATAAATAGATGTAATAAGTGCGGACACATACACTGAGCAAACAGGCCTCTTCAAAGACCCTCCACTGCAGCAGCCACATCTTTGATACCGAGCTTAAAGCTGTTGGATCATCTGGCTGTGCTGTATGCATGGCGGCTTCACACCAGCGCTCATCTGACAGAGACTCCCCCCTCCATGGAATAACCTGCATAAAAATACGCCACGCACAAATCCCAAGTAGTGCACACAGTCAACAGTCATGGGCACTTTGTCGATGAGCCGGTGAGACCGAACAGTGTTTCAGAGGTGGGTAGTGTTGCCAAAACCTTTACTCAAGCAAGATTTAACGTTACTTTTACTTGAGGACGAGTGCAAAGTAGTGGCCCAAATAATTACTCAAAAAGTATGTGTAAAATATGGTTAAAGTTATTTTAATATTTCTAATCAAAATCGCTGCCTATGTTCAACCTCGTAACCCCCACCTGAACCAAGTATATTTTCCACAGTTTGGCAATACCCAGATCTAAAAGCTGCTTGAAAAAAAAATGCAAAAACTAAGATGAAAACGCAACAAAAAAGTGACCAAAAAAACGACAAAGAACCATTCAAAGAGCGACAGAAAAGTGCCAGAAAAGACACAATAATATAACAAAAAGTGACAAAAACGTGGCGAAACCAGGACAAAAAAGCAACAAAGAAACGATAAAAAATTAACCAAAAACACTTCAAAAATGTGACAAAAGGCAGTGCCAAATGAGCAATTACACTGTTGCTCTCCAGTCGAGAAGCTTTTAGATTTGGGTAAAGCCGAACTAGAGAAAATGCACTCGACTAAATGCACTTAAAGTGGGGGTAAGAGGTTAAAGTTCTAAAAGGAAAGCATCTCAGGGTGGCATATAGTACAGGGGAAAGATCTAGTACTATTTTGAGGTTTTTTTTTTACATATCCGTAGATTCGACGGTGACGACAGGCCCTCAATCAGTTAATCTTCTATTCCGTTGAATAAGTAAAATTTTGCAAGTCCGTGAGTTTTAAAATGCTTCCTCAATCCAACCTACAGAGGGGAGAATTATTCAGCAAATCCAGATCTCCGAGAATCCGACCGTATACAAAATACTCTCTGCGGCTTTGTGTGACTAAGTGATGATTTAGCTCTTTTATCGTCTGCGGCTACGCTGAGGTGCACATCTGAGGCCTGTGTGCTGCGTTTCACTATGAGATAGAAGCACACTGTTTCTGACACAGCCGCTGAATGATGACTTAGGGAAATGGGTTAAAAGTGTGGAGTAAGAGAAAGTGAGGTGAAAAATGTTTGGGAACCTTGTAATTTGGTCGAGCACTGAGAGGCTTAAAAGCAAATGCAGACCTGGCATATGCAACTGTGGCATTGAAAACAGCACAAAGTTGTAGGGCAAATACGTTTTTTGAATCGGTATTGCGGTACTGGGGAGGCAGCAATCAATCATGGATACAAAGATTGCATGTTCGATCCCAGTTCTGGTCACGCACACTAGACTGTCTACCTCAGGATAGCTGGAGAGTGAATGAAAAATGTGACTTCGAGTGACAAAAAGAAAATAATCACACACAAATAACTACAATAAAGGACAAAGATTCAGTACAAAGCACTGTATGTGAAACAATAAGAAAACTGGAGGAATGAAAACGGTTCATTACTAGATAAAATGAAAAGTCTGGGAAAACAAATAAGAGCGGACTTGAGAATTTTGATCAAATATGAACCAGCTCTGCCACATCTTTCCAGGAGTACATTTATCTTTCATTCCCCACAAAAACACAATTTCAAAGATTTATCTGAAACTTTACAAAGCATTTCACCGTCTTCCATTTGAAATTGTCATGTGCATCTGATTGTCAAGTAGTCAGCGGTTGTTAGCATTTAGCCTCTCCTCCTCTCCTCTATGGGGCCAAACGGGGGGGAAGTTAGAGGCGACCAAGCTCAGGTATCTCAGTATGCAAAAACGGTGGCCTATTCCTTTAAGGCTGCTACACAGATTGGTGGAACACTATTTTGTGGGCTGTTTCCCAAAGCCTAGGTGTCTTGCCTTGCCTTGGTCTGAAATGGGCGAGGTCAGGCATCCACATCATCACTCGCCGCCCAAGTGCTGTTCCAATGCTCAAGTCGTCTGGAGGCATGTGTCCTCCCTTTAGTATGTGGCTAATATACCAAGGATACATCAGTGTAGCCTTCACTGCCTTGCTCAATTACCCATAATGCACCACGGCTCTCAAGAAAACAAGAAAGAAAACAAGGTGGTGCTGGCTTGTGTGACTTGTTAAAGCACAAAAACTCCACTTTTTAACAAAACAAAAAAAGAAAACATACTTTGACTTGTTTAATGGCTCTGCAGTGTTCATGTTACTTGTACCGGTAGTCTTTTTACAAAAAATGTCTGTGTAAGCTCTCAGTCGTACAGGAGATGTCCATCTTCAATGAAGGTGCTTGAGTCATCTTCTGTACTCAGTAGTTGAAGCTTCATCTTCTGAGTGGTCATACAGCCTTTGCTATGCCCAATCCCGTCAGATCTTGGAAGCTAAGCTGGGAAGGGCCTGGATTTGGATGGGAGACCGTTTGGTAACACCAGGAAGCCTTGCGAATGTGAGTGGTGGTCGAAGGGGTCGATGGCACGTACTGGTTGCCTCGCTTCCGTCAGTCTACCCTAGGGCAGCTGTGGCTACAACAGTATCTTACCACCACCGAGTATGGAGTGAATGAATAATGACGACAGTGTAGCGCTTTGAGAAACTTGGTAATACAGGCTTGTAAAGCGCAATACATGTAAGGCATTATTATTATTATGAGTACAGAAGATGACTCCCCTTCATTGAAGATTTTTACAAATGTTTTTGTTAAGATTTGGTCAAATAATTAATTTTATTGTTGAGTGTGATTTGTTTTGTTAACAAAAACAAATGTGAAATGTATATAATTTGATTCAAAGATGAAAGCAAATGTCACTGCTTCATGGAGCAACAAAGGACATGATTTGTTTCATTTTAATTAAATTAAATTGATATAAGGCACTTTCAAATGTTTATTTCTAAAGTTTTTAGTCTCCCTTTCGAGTTTTTTATTTTATATTTTCCGATAGGTTTCATCATCTCTGACTACTTTTTAATTATTTAATTTCAGTTGGTAAAAATATAATTACTTTCACCCCCCAGCGCTTCAGAATCCTCCCTCCTCAGCAGACCCTCCCCTTTCCTCTGGATGAAACATATCTCCTTTTTTTAGTTTGTGATGTCACTTCCTTTACTTCTGAAGTGTGTTCCATTAGCATCTCTTTTTGGTCCAAGGCAGGACACTTGCCTTGGACTGGAAGGAAGTGAGTTTGGAGGCACTGCCTTCAACACCAAGGCAAGGCAAGGTACCTAGGCTTTGGGAAACAGCCCTAATTTGCTGAAAGTCTCTTACCACTTTTCACCACTGTAAAAAAAAAAAAAAGCCCACCAACGAAAAAAAATAAAAATATTGAGTTAATACCATATATATTGCCTGGCGCCCCTTCTTTCTGTTCAAAAGAAGAACTGTCTGGGCAGCTGCTTGCAGCCCATCATTTCCCAATTTTACCCATATCGGACCACTCACAGACCGAGAGACGGAGGTTCATCCACCAAGAGACGGAAGCTGTCACTGCACTCTTCCAAAACATTAAAGATGGTGGCGCGTGAAAAAGGACGTTTTTGAAAGGCTTCCTGCGACTGGTTCCTGCGTCATATCCAGCTTTCCGCTAATTGGTTGATCCCGTCTGTCAATCACGCCTACCTGGAAATCACTGAAATCCCGCTCGCTCCCAGGCTATGTATCTTTGAAATAACATGTAGTCTGGCAGGCCAGGCAACCATATATACACTATGGGCCATAGTTAGCAGCACAAAGCTGATTCACCTCCCTCGTGCTTTTAAACTGTTAATATTAATGTTTTTTTCAAATTCCCGATGAAGAAAATGGATTAAAAATGTATTTCCTGAACCTCTAGGGAGTTGCATTTAAGGTTTTTGGTTAAATAGTAATACATTATTTTATTTTCAGTTCGCAATCAGGACCTCAATTGTTAAATTATTAAAAGTGATTTACTTTCCATCAGTTTATGGTAATTACAATGCCCCCACTGGCCTGGCATGCGCACTGCACCACCTCTATCACGACGCATAAACAGGTCGCTGAAGTCAAAGCTCGACAGTGCACTCTCGATGCTCTGTCTGTGATGCATGGGAAATGAGAAGTCCTAATTATTATTTCCATTGTGACCCACTCCGGTGACAAGGACCACTGGCTGTGAATGATTATAATTATTAGCCGTAGTAGAATGGCAGTCATGCTGTTCTGTCATCAGCTACATCATCCAACAGATCAGGGTCACAAAACCAACTTGAAATTCATGCATGCAATCCCATACAGATTATGTGTTAAGGTATTCAAAAACATTTCTCATTTCACCTGCGCTCCTCCGTGTCGTGCACAAGTTATATTTTGCCGCTGGCGTGTGATAGTAAATGGAAGTGAAGACTGCATATGACAGGGAGGCGATTGCAGCTGCTCGACAGGCGGTGATCCTGCCTCTGTAGCAGCTTTAGCATGTGATAAAACAACTATTAAATTCAATTATCACTAATGTTTGATTAGGGGACAAACAGGACGGCATCCGCAAACAGCCACACAGTCAAGCCAGGACGAATTATGGGCAATGTTACAAACATCGTCAGATTAAGCCTTTTAATCACTTGACTTTTACAAGGTGAAAACATTTACGCTTGGTTCGTCTTATTTTTCTACACATAAATTCCTAACAATGTTTAGTAAACATGGCGGTCTTGAATGTGCGGTAATTATGTAGAGCAGCAAATAAAGCGTGGTTCTTTTCCAAAGCACTGGTGGCTTGTTAAGTGGTGCACAAACAAAACAGCGTTTAGGAAATTAAAGGTGCAGCTTTTCTCCCAATACAGCCAACACTGTCCATGTGAGGGGCGTCTGTTTGTTCCTATGGGCAGCAAGCAACCCCCCCACACTATATGCATCTGCTATCCTTCAAGTCTTTCAATGCATCATTAAAGGTGCATAATGTTAGAAGAATGAGCAGTGCCAGTGAGACAGTGAAAAGAAAATGTGCGACAATGGTTTTTACAAACAATGCTGTAATTATGGCTGGGCGATCATAATATAGTTCAATCTTTTTTTTTAATACTAAAATGAAATAAATATGGCTTTTACTAATATGGTTTATTAACATTAGGAGGTTCATTACTCCAGTATTACTGTATATAGCACAATAAAATGTAATGATTAAATGCATTCAATTTTAATGAGCTGTTAGTTACTCCCACAGGATTGACTATACCTGTCAATAAAAAGCACCATGAAATATTTTAACTTCACAGCTCAAGATGCAACGAAAGATCACTCTTAAAGACAAACAGATAGTAGACAAACGTAAATCAAACTAAGGTCTACCAGTACTTAGTCCTTAGTGGATTGAAGCAAAACCAGAATCAGATTCAGTAATTTATTGTCCTGGTTAAAAACAACAAATTATATTAGAGTTTCATCAATAATTAACGAGTACAGAGTCATCAAAGCCAGCGATAATCAGGGGTCACAGGAAAAACAGTTCAGACAATGCTGTGATTTATGGTATGTGAGTTTTGTTGTGTAATAATAACATTCTGCTGCCCTATAGGTTTAATCTTCAAAACAATTACAGATTTCCTAATGCCCCACAATATAATTGCCTCCTTTTTATTTGGATCCCTTCCCCCTTTCCCTCTACACAACAAAAATGAAAGATAAAGCTAATTAAGGTTCCAATTTACTGGCAATCCCTGGGCCAAAATACAACAAATAAAAACACGTTCAGGCCACTGGGTCTAATAGTAATATTATAAACAAAGATGTAACTTTCAGCCAATGTATGTCATTTCAAAAAGGCGAATACGTGAGGGGAGTGTAGTGTGCGAAACCAATTAACTTACCCTGTCATATAGACTGTGAAAACGCAACTTTCACACCACACATGTCTGCGCACCTGAGTCCACAGCATTAAGTCTGCACCAATGTAGCCGTCTTCTCAAATTTACACAAGCAATATGAAGAATAGGTTGTGTTTGCGTGACATTAAAGCATTCTTAGAGCAGCTACTTGTATAGCTGCAGGATCCTCTTTTAACATACACAAGCTGTGACTCCTATATTTGAGCTAACAATTAAAAACATAATGTAGTTCTACTTACACAGTTTCAGTCATTTTCCACTTTTGCAGGACTTTTTTGACCATTTAGAAGATTTGTTTTCAAGCGATACAAAAAATGTTCTGCTTTCAGCACTGTAGGCCACAAATTGTTTATAATAAACTGCAGTATTTCCTCAGTGTTACATTGATTCAACTAATGTTCAAAAGGCAAAAGAGACCCAAAAAAAGACGGATTTTTGTGAGAGTGAAAATTCAGATCATGTGAGAATTCAGGGAAGAGTTAGGACCTATTTACATGAACCAAAAGACATGTTCATTTTTTAATCACCATTTTTGATTTTGACCGTGTTAGCAAAAAATGTGTAAATGTCAAATGAAAAACCTAATTTGTGATGTATCGTGGCTTCTTGCAACAGGATATTGCTTCACCTAATATAGAAATAACAATCACAGCCTTACTATAGCTAAGCATATGTGGATTTTCGAAAACAAAGAATTTCCCATGAAGATATATAGGCTCATGCACATCATCTGAAATTGGGATATTGAATTCAAGAACAGAGTGAACACAACCTATTTCAACAAGAGTTAAGTGTACCAAAGGAAGGCCAGGCGAACCAGGTGGAAATTTCACATTATCTATTCATCTGCAATAGAAGGATCTGAGGGGGCAGGAAATGAGTTATGAACGTGCAGCCAGCGTATGCTCGTGGTCCCAGCGGCCACCAACCTACACACAGCCAGATCAAATACACTGTGGGAAAAGAGCGTTAATAGGCCTCGCTGTAATTGGACTTTTATTTGTTAACGGTAGAAAGTCCTGATGCATCACTTTCATTATAGCACCACTAATTCAGAAGAAAAAACTTACAAGGACTTTGAAAAACATCGACTGGGATTACTTTTTTTTAATGAATCTACAGCAACTTCCCAGTTCGGTTTCCTGCTAGAACCCGACAGCTGCCATAAATGAGAGTTTTCTTGATTATATACATCTACATAAAACTGTTTTAAACATTATGATATTATTTGAACAAATCCAAAACATGGATTTAGTACAATAAGGTAGACGATGCACAACAACATTCCCTCAGCTCTTTAAGTGAACTGCCACGCAGGGATACTCTTTTTGAAGTGGGGCGCAGCAGCCTGAACTGGCTATACTATCATTTTTTTAAATGTTGATTTTGTTGATTCAAATAAATGCATGTTTTGTAATATTCACAATCATGATTTACAGCTGACATACATTTCCTATTTTGTAGTCTATTTGCACTCCCTGAGTCTTTCTTGTGAGCTGATGTAACAAGTGGATTTCTCCACTGTCATCAATAAAGTCCTATCTTATCTTATCTGTTTCAGAGACATTATGTCTTCAGGCCTTGCCATATAGTATGTGCAAATGTATTTGTGTATGCAAGGGATATTGCCGTAGTAATTTGTAAAATGTAACTCTAGAGACTCTCCAAATGTATTAATTCTAAATCTCTGTAATATGTATCTAGTTAAGATAATTAAATTAAAAATTAAAACATTATGACTGTGACCTTACTGTAACATTTGAATATGTTTTTAACAAATACAATAAAAGAATAGACATTGTCCAATACAATCCACGTTATTTGTATAGCACATTTAAACATTAAAAACGTTTCCCAAAAGAAAGTTTTTAGTTTTTACAAGCATAATGGCATTGTCAGCAATGTGAATGTGAATATGAAGTGCCTCGGCTTACACTGTGAGCTTACCATCTATTTGTCATAGACGTTGCTATAATACTGACTAACAACAAAATGGAAACTGGCAACTATTGTACATACTATTACTGACCCTTCTCGTTTTTGGCTGAAGGCACTGCACACCTCAACCCCATCTCCAGTGAACAGCCCGGACTGATGATGCTCCTGATGTCTCGTTGATTGCTCTGTTTCTAATTCATTACTGACTGAGCTGTAACAGTTTTGCCTCAGCGCCTCTCGCCTCAAACTGACACACATTTCCCCCAAACAGGGCCACTCTATTGAGTAGATTAGCACAGTTTGCCTGTCAGCTACAGATGTAATATTTTTTTGCCTGCCTCAGCCCAGGCTGGCGGTGTATGTGAGCACAAACGTGTGTGTCTTTTCTTGAACAGCTCCTGTCTGGGAGGCATAGCAGGCAGCAAAGAGCTCAGCAGCAGCGGTGCCTCAGTCCCTTAGGACACGCTGCAGCTCTCTCTCCTCATAGCCATGAAAAGCAATCAGGGCCCGGCCGTCTCCCTTGGACATACCTCTGCCTTTAATTACAGCATTGAGAAGAGTGACTATACCAGCGTGTCATGGCTCTTATGCAGGTCTCTATGCCCCACTGAAGCTAAATCAACAACTAGAGCTGCATATTAGGAAAATATTCTGCTTGTGTTAGTCACCATGTTAAAGATCACAGTAACAGTAATTGCACATGTATTTCAATCAAGGATTCTAAAAGTACTATTAGTAGTGTTGGTGATAGTTAAAAGACTTGCAAGAAAAAGAACAAACTTGGCTGAGCATGGTATGTAAGTCTTCAAGAAAAAAGCACTAATGCTTAGTGCCCCAATGGAATTTTGCTTTTGCTTTTGTAGTGTGTATATTGAATTTATAAAATAATAATAATAATAATAATAATGCATCAGTTTTATATAGCGCTTTTCTGGACACTCAAAGACGCTTTACACTATTCATTCACTCCATACTTGGTGGTGGTAAGCTACTATTGTAGCCACAGCTGCCCTGGGGTAGACTGACGGAAGCGAGGCAGCCAATCTGCGCCATCGGCCCCTCCGACCACCACCAACTCACATCATTCATCCTGGTCTATTGTACATGTTTTTGGTGGTAGGGGAAACCGGAGTACCCGGAGGAAACCTACGCAGACACGGGGAGAACATGCAAACTCCACACAGAAAGGCCCCGTCCAAGTGGGAATCGAACCCGGGACCTTCTAGCTGTGAAGCACGAGCGCTAACCACTGTGCTACCGTGCCGCCAAAAACAACAATAACAACAAAAACAAAAACATTGCTTTTGAGGCTCAGTGCAAAAATGTCACTAACGTTTAAAAATATTTCAAAACAACAAGGCTGTAAAACTGTTGCAAAATAAATTGGAATGGATCATTATCTAATTTTGAGCATAACGAAGGCTAACATTATAAATCAAAACATTACTTTAACATTGCAACATTCATTCTACTCCACTTAACGGCTAACAAGATCTCGGCCATTTGGGAATATTACACTTCACAACAAATGCAGGTGCGTGGCAAAACTGATTTAAAATATTGATCCACAAAGATGATTACCATATATAAATAACAAAGCAATCACTTGTCAAAGGAGTGATTGATGATGATTGTTTATTCGGCATAACTGAGAGTCTCTCCTATGAGCTTTCATGGAGGAAGCCTAAGGCAGTGGAGAGGCCACTGAGCCAACATGGGCCAGAGAAGATACGAGCCTCCACAAGATGCTCGTTTCCCTGCTGCAACATGACACCCAGATAGCATCAGAAACACATCATTGATATATCTGTCTTTGGTAATGTGGAAGAGAGCCCCAGTGCCCAATTTCTCACCCAATTGAATCAGAATGGAGATCAGCACTTTAGCATTAAGTAGTAGGGACGGACCTGGAGATGTGACGGAGATACAGCAATAAAAGAATGCAGTGCGGCTTCAAGTGGTCAATGGCAGTAGAATGTACTCAGAGATATCGCTTGCATCATGATCCAACACTCTTTGTAATTGCTTCCTTGGGGTGTATAAATGTGCGAGGACAAAGCTGAAAAACTAAAATGTACTAAGAGGGGGGGGAAACACAAAGATGTCAAACACACTTCTCGTTAAACATCGGCTTTAGAAGGAATCCAACAAAACTTCACTTCAATTTAAACAACATAAGTATAAGTATCCCCTCCACGAACTAGGAAACATAGGTTTCCAGCTCTGCAGGCTGCAGCTCATTATTTCTATAGCACTGACTTGTCTGGGCTGCAGTGTAGGTGTCTGGGATATCCAGTAAACATCTGTCAGAACGCATCTTTAACTGGAGCAGAGACACACTAAGCTACTGAACCAGTGACCTCACAGTGCAGCCATTCTCTCACGCCTTGCTGCACCGGGGTGTCCTCTGCCGTCAGGATGCTTGGACCAATTTGAGGACTTTGTGCTTATAAACCGTATATGAATCATTTATTAGCCTTATCACAGTGGAGGGGCCTAGCTATAGCTGTAGATGATGTGTTATCCCATTGGGTTTCAATGGCCCATTCATGAATCATTCATCAGTTTAGGTTATAGATTATTCCCTTGCTATTCACCCTGAGCTGCACTGATTCAAAATGACATCCACAGGCCAATCTCCAAAACACAACACTCGGGCCATGACTGGCATCAGTAGGCGACCACGCGTGGCACGTGCACTTGGGCACTATTTATGAGTTTAAAGCTTGTAGCCTATTGTGGCTGTTGCAGGGAGAGACTAATCGATGGAGCAGAGACGAATGAATTGGCTACAACAGCTGTCCCAAAGAGGAAGGCTAGAGCTGCTACTACACCGCATGCTTGTGCGTGCGGAGGAATACATGTCCGATGTGATGAAAATGTGTGATATTAAGCAATGGGTAGACATTAGGCTGTCATGGATAATAGATCTGAGCTCATATTGACACACACAGGCTCAAATAGCAGGACAGTATGGTAGCTTACCTCCAGTGCGTGTGCGTCCAAAATGCGATGTTTTTTCCCCCCTCCTCTCCCCTCGTCGCAATGGGATCCTTCTCAGCAGCTTTTTGGACAGTCTCGGAGATGCGTCTTTTTTCCCCCGAAATGCAAACACTTCCCCTGCATGTTAACCCCCCGCCCTCCCCGCCACCGCTACAGCAGCAGCGGTAGCAGCCCGGGCCTGGCCTCCAGAAAAGAGCAGGTGGACGCGCCTCTCAGTGATGGAGACAGCGCGACGCTCCTCTCCCCCGCCGCTCCATTTTCAATTACGGGCCGATTCGTATTCCAGGAAACGCTCTACGGGGCAGTCAGCATGTCCTAGCGTCGCCACTTTTCTCGTGCCGTCGCCTGGTTGTCACGCTCCCAGTTCGCGCCGCCTCCTGGCCTCGTCTCTCTGTTACGAGCTGCTTGATGTTGCCATTGTCGCGGAGTGTTTTCCCTTCTATTTTTTATTTTTTATTTTTTTTATTTTTTGCCGCTGGACCTCTCCTCCCCGGCGCGCAGTCTCGTAGGCGCGCTCTATGCTGCTCTCTCCTTTTTCGTCTCTTCTCCTTTTGGACCTATGAGCGCGCGCACAGCCGACGCAGGGCACGCTGGCGTTTGCTCATGATGGACGACGCGTTGAGCAAATCAGGTATGGAGCCCACACCGAATAGCACTGTATCATAACAGGGCAGCTGCAATGGCATGAATAATGAATAGGTTGCTCGTGTTTGTTTGTGCGGGGTGGTAAGCTTGCTCTTAGCACTTTACACTCATGCAGGCAAAATTTGGACACTTTGTCTTCTCTCTTTTAACTAGTACTGGAGCCCTGTGTCCACTCCTGGCCAATCTCCGTCACTGGATACACTCAACTAAGAAACATACAGGCAAGTAAACAAAATACCCAGAAGCCAATTACCTGTTGGGCTTCAATCATGGGATAAAAAAGAAAAAAATAACACCAACCAAATAAAGCAGCTGAAAAAGGAAAGAAAAAATCAACCATGGGCAGAGAGTTAAAGGCACTATGCCTGATTTCTTTTTTCCTAGTAATGAACAAAATTGGTTTTGTTCTCCTTTATTATATTGTAAACTAAACATTTGTGGGAAAAAGATTGTGCATCTAATTATAAAACAAGTATCAATTTAATGAACTTGCAGGGTAGTTTTGTAGCATTTCTGTGAACGTGACCCTGAAAAGTGACCCTGCAAGTTGTGAAATGTGCCCATGAATTTGTCCCCGTTAAGAATTCAGATGCTACAAATATTACGCTAACCTCCCACATTATTAAAAAGCATTCTCTCACTTATTTCAAAAAGTTGGTGGTTCAATTGCAACTCCAGCCAGTACGTTGTTGTTCTGTCCCCGGCCATTACACTTCACCCACCCTGCCTCCAGTGCCTGTGATACTGGTCTGGAGTATGAATGATATACAGTATCTGTTCATGGTTGCGGAACAACTTGGGGCATTCAATGCAATATTTGAAATCCATAAATCCTCCATCAATGGCCAGCTTACAACCAGCACATATTGGTCAGGGTAGCATGGTCATTTGTATTAATGATTTTTCAATTAATCTTTAAGTAGCGTGGAAAGAAGCCCTATTTGTGAGATGCCGTGTTGCAAAGTCATTTATGGTGAGCAGCAATTGAGTGTAAAATTAAAGTTGAAGAAAACAACTGATCCAAACTCTGTTCATAGCCTTCCACCTTCAAATAATCAATTAGTAATGTTTAAACAAGAGCAATGTTGAAAGAGTTAGAGGGCATAATATTAAGTGAGAGAAAACCACCAGCCGTTTATTGGTCCCTAAACCGTTGCCCCGAAATGTCTTGCCTCCAAGAAGATTAAGATTTATGCCTATAATAACATTAGAAGTAGCTGCAGTAACCATAATATTCTTTTCCCTAGTTGTGGAATATTCATTTTGTTCTGTTTTGTAAATGCACACATTTTGTTATTTATCATAAAGCCTTCTTATTTGTCATGAACTAGCAGACTAGTTGTGGTTTACAATACCGTCACAGTGTTGTTCCCTGAAAGATGTGAAATGTGCTTATAAACTCCTTATAAAGAACTGAGATGTTAGAAATGTGCAAAGGTTAGGAATGAGTTTGGACCACAACAAACAGTTTAAACTTTTTTTTCATTTGAAAACCCCCAAAAAATAAGGTGCAGTGCTCATTTTACATAAGTAAATGTTTAGATCTGAAATAACTCCTAAGGCGGCAGTTGTTTCTCTCAAGCAAAGATATTGAGTGTAAATATAGTCTCTGCGTGACACAAAACTACTGCACGACTGCAGTCAGTGAGTAGCATTTTCTGATTAGTCTTGTTCTCTTTTCACTTTATGTGATTTGTGTTAATGATCTCCATAGTAACCTCACATTTTATATCCACGGCTCTAAAAATACTTGATCAGTGAGAAAAAAGTGACCGTTGGCTTCACCTTTATAAAGCTGACAAGTGAAGAACAATTAGCCTATAGGGTACTGTATAATATGTGCACGTTAAAATGCCTTTCGACTTGGATTATCCCCAGTGTGGACTAATGTGAAGTAGGGAAATTGTGAATAGCAATATACATATCGAGTGCATAAAAATACAGTTGTCATGGGTGTCAGACAGAGTTGCTTTAGGAAGTCCCTTCACTCTCACTCACACTCTGACAAAACTCCTTTAGCCTCGTATACATTCTTGTGAATTTGCACTGGTTTGCACCTGCTCTTGTATTTGGTCACAATCACTATAAAAATGACTGTGTGTGCCTTTGTGAGTGACTTAATTGGCATCACCATGTTCCAGAGCAGAATAATGGGACTGATCCTGTGGGACGGAAGCAGCAAGAGGTATTTAAGTTCAATACTCAGTCAAATGAGGAGCCACTGAGTGAACCATTAATATTCTGACAAACTCTACATAACTATGTGGGAACTCCAGTTCATAGCTGTGCCAGTTCTTGTGTCATAAGAAAAGCCTTTACGGAAATATTAGTCATGAACTCGTTCATTGAATTCATTTATTTATTTCAAGCAAAGTGTGCCAAGAACAAAACAGAAAGGGTACACAATAATCCTCAGTCTGAATAGGTGTACTGAATCCAAAACAAATGGTCATAACTGGGGGAAAAAAAAATATTGATTGCCCACTAAACGTGATGTTTCTGGATTAGCCGATCATGAAAAATTATGAAAACATATTTTAGTTCTTAATTTTGAGTTAAAAAACAAATACATTATATTGTGTTCTAAAATGAAAATGCTCTTATTGTGTTTTTGAAGGTCCCAGGGCTGTAGCATGCAGTACGGCTGGATCCACCAATATGCACTCAGAAGTTGCATCATGCAGCAGTAGAGAAGCAGACCGAGAAATTGTAGCAGCAAACTTCAAGCAGCTACCCAAAGATTAGCTGTGTTGCTTAAGTGGTTACATCTTTGAATATTCATCTTCATTTTGACCAGGAGTACTGATATAGTGCAGTGGGATTACGCATATAAATTTAACCTCCCACACAAAATGTTGGAAATAACCACATCTTCTCAGAGGCTCCGATGCATATTTATCGGGACTGAGGTGCCCCCGGCCACTTTCTTGTTGGTGTTATTGAGGAGCATAGGACAGTACTGCTGCACTGGATCGCCCTCAGCCTCTTCTTCCACAAAGGTACAAAGCAGGCCAGAAAAGTGTGGCAGAATTTGAACGGGCGTGGTCGTGATCCTCCTGTGATGTGACCAGCACAGTTTAAAGAAGTCACATGAAGCGACAAACCTGCAATTTCTTTCATCAATAAGCACAATGAAAATAAAATAAATAAAGACTGCAGTATCTAAATAATCAAATTCATCAATAGCCCTGTTCAGCTCAGATGATTACCTTCTACTGTTGTGTCCTTGGGCAACACCCACCTTGCCTATACAAATGAACGTGTTGTGTGAGTGAGAACTTGGCACCGATTGGCATCCGGGAGTCTACCCCTGGGAAGCACGCAAAAAAATATACATTATTATTATACAATGGTAGAACTTTTTTAATTTCCTGAACATTCAGCATCTCTGAAATAAATAAATAAAATGACCTCAGTTTGGCAGGAATTTACTGAAAAGACCAAAACATGGCCATGAGTGAACATGTTTTTTCTCTGTGCTTATTATAGAATACCAGAGACAAGAAAGGAGGAAGGAAGGTCAAAGTAAAAAAAAAGATTAAATTGATTATATATCTTAATATTTTAAGGGGTTAAAGTATTTTAAGAATTTTGAAGCAGGAAAAGGGCCTCGGTTTGTCTTTCTTTCATAATTTCTTGTCAAAATCTTCACCACAGAACAATTATTTGACGAAAATTTCCCAAGCACTTTGAAATTTCACCTTTTTGGAAAGACGGGAGGTATTTATTTTTTTATTGTTACTGAATTAATGTTTCTTTTTAAATGTTTTTTTTGTTTGGACACAGGACCACGCATCAACCAACCTGTTTCCCTCTGGGGGTGGGCGCTCATAAGCTTTTTGCTTCAGCCCACTCCTTTTGAGCAGAATGTATACTGCTCAAATAAACAAATAAACTAAACTAAACTAAAAAACTAAACCTCGCAGCCAACCCACTACTCCTGCCTTCGCCAAACCACGCTTTGAATCACACGGATGCCTTATTTGTACCAACCAAGCCCATTCAACAATGTTTGTATGAAACTGTCCACCCTCCGTCTCTGCAGGTCATATAATTAGAAGAAAAAGTTAATTTATTTCTGTATTTCAACTTCAAATGTGAAACCAATACATGATATAGACTCATTACATGCAAAGTGAAAAATGAGCCATAATAATCAAAATGACAACAATTAAAGGCTATATCTCAATGTGCATGTAATAAGTCTATATTAGGTTCACAGTTTAAGTTGAATAACAGAAGTGAATGCACTTTTTCATGATATTCTAATTATATGACGAGCACCTGTATTATGTCCATTTTATCTTTCAACTCTGATTCCTCTGCTCCGAGGGGGATTCTGAAGACCTGGATACACGCCTGAGCCGGTGCCCCCACCCAGTCTCAAACCAGCGACCATCATCATCATCATCATCATCATCTCAATTTTAAAGTCTTAATCGCATCTTCTGTTGTGGCTGGTCCTTTCTAGTGAATGTACATTGTGAAAAAAGTTAGCACATACAAATTGGTTAATCTGAATAAATAAATGATGAATTTCTCCATTGTAAAATCAATAAAGTTCTATCATACAGTGCAGAGAAAAAGTAAGACATTTCTCACATTTCTGCCTAAATTGGTCACTAAATGTGGTCTGATCTTCATCAAAATCACAGGAATGATTAAACAGTGTCTGCCTGAACTAATACCACCCAAACATTTACATTTGATCATACTTTTATTGGCCGTTCACAGGAGAGGGCGGAATAAGTAAGTACACTGCCTGAATCTCACTAAACTCCCAACAGTTTTGTAAAGAGGAATGATCCAAGATTCATCCTGATCGTTGTGAACATCTAATCTGCAACTACAGGAAAGCAGTTATTGCTGCAAAAGAAGGATCAGCCAGCTCTTTAATACAGGGGTGTACTCACTTATTCATACACTGTTGTGAATGTCTCAGGTTTTTCTGCAAAATATCTTGATACACTTGTGAATAAATGTTTCTATTGATGATAGCATGTTGTCCAGGCCCTGGGGCAACACAACAGCCCCACACCATGATGCTCCTGCTCCATACTTCACTGTGGGGATAGGGTTTTGATGTTCCATTTTTACTCCACACATGACGTTGTGTGTTCCTGCCAAACTATTCAACTTGTGAAAGAGCTCTTGAATGCTCCACAGCATTACTGGAAAAATATACTGTGGATTGTTGGACCCAAAGCTGAACAGTTTGGGAGGAACACACAAAGTCATGTGTGGAGGACAAATGGAACAGCACTTCAACATCCAAACCCTATCCCCACTGTGAAGTATGGTGCAGGAGCATCATGGTGTGGGGTTGTTTTGTTGCCTCAGGTCCTGGACAACGTGATGTCATCAATAGAAAAATTCACAAGTTTATCACGATATTTTGCAGAAACACCTGAGACATTCACTACAGTGTGTCACACCTCAAGTAGTTAACGTGTGGCTCCTCTCAGTCAATACTAGAAGCTCTGGACTTCGACAACACACAAAAAAAGTTAAGCTGTTTTGCAAGGAATCTCAGCACATCACAGTGGACAAAGCTCACTGAATAATTGGCAGCTATAACCTGTTAGAGACAGCAGCTGAACAGTGTTGGGAGTCACTAATGAATAGTGCCATAATAATCTCTTCCTGGTTAGATTAGGAGGAGACCATTAAAAATGAAGTCATCTGTGCGGACATATGACGCTTGGATGAAGACTTATCCAGTAATCACCCTGTTGGTCCATTTTTAACCCGAGCTCTATCAAAGCACACTTTCATGTGTAGGCTCTGTGGCTTCCTCTGCAGTTCGTGCAGGGATGTTACTAACTTACTACGCAGCACAAAAGCAGGCCAAGGCTTTTCATGTTAGACACATGACCGTTTTGGCTGTTGATTGTTTCAATTACAGTCATACATGGATTCAAAATGTGTTGAAGGGACTGGGTCTTATAGGATTCAGACACTGGCATAAAAGCCTGTGATTCTATGTATGTTTTGGACACAAGGACAGTCAGTGCATTGCTGGAACAAAGCTAAATAATCTTAAAATATAAATGTATGTATAAATCAATATTGAAGAATATTTGTTACTTCAAAAACTTTACATTTATTAATTGGTTCAAAGTGTATTCACACAATAGACAAATCAGAATAATACACACTGTACATAGTCTCAATAGACTATTTGTATTATCGGTGGATAGATTATTCGCAAAAGGCGCCGCACACCAAAATATGCCTCAGTAATAAGGACATACTGCACTGAAATCTTCACAAATAAGCGTCAAACCAATTAATTTCAAAATGGTTAAAACAACCAACATTGTTTTTATCAGAGTTCAGATATGAAAAGGTCAAGTTGAATAAAGAAATCAATCCCTGTGAAGGTTTACTCACATAATGAGTGACTTTAATTACTGTGTATTTAATAACCGATATAGGGTTATATCGAGACAGGTTCAATAAATATTATTGTATGCAGTGGTGCATAACTGAACATTTCAGCTTTGGCGGCAACTGTGAGAAGTAATGTCCTGATATATTGTCTGTATTTGGTTCTGTAGAAAATGACAGACTCAAATAGAGACATGTTTGTTTGATTAGAATAAAAACTGTCCATCTGATATGTGTTAAAAATAAATGAAAAAATAAAAACCTCTATGAGTTGTGTCCATGTCCAGTCACGTATCCTCATGTGACGTCTTATTTGTTTGTCTTAAACCTGATGTCAGAAATGAGGAGTTGTGGGGCAGCCATGTTGGCTAGCAGATGTCTTAAACACACATATGCGACACACAGGTCTCTTTATACATGGTTTCAGCTGAGGAAACTGGCACTCAGCTCTCTGGACAGCAGCCAGTGCTAAATGCACAGGCTTCCAGTTCTGATCCTCCTCAGTGTCTCTGATGAGATGGTGCCCATCACAGACGGCAGGAGAGTCACAGGGGAGGGGCTGTAATGGGGCTGTGGAAGGGCTCCTCTCCCCCACAGACCAGGTATTCCAGTGCAGGCCTCTGAATGTGATGTCCTCTCAGCAGGAGCAGTTCCCACAACCCTTCACACTGTTGAGGATCTCCTCCTGCAGCTTCTTCCTCTCCTCCTCCTTTTGGGAGACTCGCTCAGCTGGTGCCTCGGGGCTGGGCCGGCTGCTGTTCAGGATTTTACTGTTTTGCGTGTTCCACAGGTCTGCATACAAACTGTTGGGAGCGCTGAGGAGGGTCTCGTGGGAGCCTCTTTCTGCCACCTTACCCTGAATGAAAAAATACCAATAATTAAATCATGTCAATAAGCTGTAATCCTGGTGGACAGCCGTTTGGGCAGTGTAAACACTGACTCTTTACTTATTATCTTGTAGCGCACAACAGTGACCACACTGCAGAGAAGTATGCTCCCCTAGAATCCTTAACGCCTCCCCAACAACTGTTGCATTCTCACAAAAATATGGCTCTCGCACACATACGCACTGCCACACAGAGCAAACACACTTGCCTCCCACACAGTGCAACACAAATGAAGCCACCCCTTCCCCCACTTTACATGAGCGTGCAGAGGTGTTGGCATCATCTTTAGTGCACCCAAGATGAACATGTGACTCCTTCCGCTCGTTATTTTAATGAGCACCCCAGGCAGTCCTCGGCTGGTGACACCAGCAAACACTGGAGATATGACAGGCAAACATGCCTTCTCACCACACGCCTCTGATCCCTCCCATCTGACTGTAAAACATGGAGCCACAAATGGCCACTTGCCATTGTTCAAAGAAAAGGATTCTCTGGTCAGTTACAAGGCGGGAGAAGAAAGTCACTTTGTCTTTTACTTTAACTTATGATGCACGATGTAGCTATTTGTGCCTTATATGTAAAAACCCGAGGCTGTTGCAACAACCTAGTGCCTTCACCTAGATAAGTAGACCATAGCACAATAGCCTTCTTACGCACCTTAGGTTAAAGAATGAAGTAAAAACTGTGAGAAACAAATACATTAAAAAGACAAGTCTTGGTCATCAGTGCTTGGAAGATACATTAGGAGTCAACTAGTTGGGAAAACAGCTAGTTGGGCCTGACTGCTTCAATGACCCCTTACGGAGAAAAGAACATGAACACATGGATCATACAGTGTTACGGTGAATGTTACAGAGAAAACATAAACAAATAAAGTGTTTATCACGTAAAATTGAAAAGAGGGTGTTACACAGACACATAATTTCATTTTCAAGTAATTAGGTGGGATTATCACCATGTGGTGTTTTAAAATGATGACCTTGGACATTATTTGCCTCCTTGAACTGCAATTTTAAACTATTCCTGATAAGAAAAGAAAAAAAGTGGAAATGTACCACTTGGGGCTCGTACCTCACGAAGCACAAAGATTTCATCGGCGTCTACAATAGTCGAAAGCCTGTGGGCAATGAACACCGAGGTCTTGTCCTTCACCATCTCCTTCATCGAACTCAGAATGTTCTGGGACAAGACAAACACAATATCAATGTCAAGCTTTACAAGAGGACCACTTAATCCATAGAAATACACTTTGAGGCATTAATGCAAGACCAAACACAATGTGAAACACATGGCATGAATGACAGCATATATATGAAATATAGTTCATGTTGCTCAGCAACAATAACCTTCAAATGTTTAATTTTCTTTGTTTAAGATTGTAATTAAAAGTCTATATCCTCAAACAGTCTTGAATAACTCCAATTAAACCACAAGTCTACAGAGGATTTACACTTGTTCTATTATAGTACTATATCATTATAGCTCCACATATTCTGAGGTTGTTTTAAACTGCAGCTATAGTGGAGAAAACACGCAATCTTTTTTCAGCAAGTTGAGAGTTGACATATGGCACAGCAGGTACGAGGAGTGGCGAGCTGCATTACTGTGTACTTACAGGAGGTGATGAAGTGGGCGTTTGTCTTGGTAAATGTGAATGCACATGAAGGACGTTTTAAGAGCACGTTTAGCGAGTAATTTTTTCAAACACACCTCTTCTGTAATGGAGTCGAGGGAGGAAGTTGCTTCATCATACAGGAGAATGGGTGGCTTTTTTAATATGGCACGAGCAATGGCAACACGCTGCTTTTCTCCCCCTAAAACAAGCAGGGGCAACAAAACAAGGACAGAATAATTCCTATTGGTGGACACAGAAAATTCTTTCTCAAAGCATCTAACAAATATTTAGAGCACGATAATGATACCAGTTTAAACACATTTAAAAACAGGGTCGAAGGCAGTGCTGAAATACTATCTGATCATCGGAAAGTAATTAGCATTCAATCAGTAATACATGCTCCTTCACAAAGTCACAGACAGTGGTCACACAGCAAATTAATGCAAGGTTTGCCTTTATTTTGTCCTTACTCGCTCTCCATATAAAGACGTCTGTGTTCTCAGTAATTGTGTGTTGAATGCTGAGTGCAAGTGCTCAATCTGTTTACGTGGGCTAAATGAGTTGAATGATAATTGCAGCCAAATACTACACAGCCTTCTGCATTTAGACGACTCGAGGCAACTTAAGCAAAAAGGAAGTAAATAAAGGTTTTCTATAAAATGTATGTGTGTATCATTTAGCAAGCGTTCACTCGCGTGTATAAGGAGTAGAATATGCAAAAGTAGATCAGCAGTTATTTGCGCAGCACTCTCATATTTTCATATTCTATTTGGGGCCGTACTCTTGATAAATGAACCCCAGAGAATTACAACACAAAGCCCAACATTAAGTCTATTTAAGAGACAGATACCTGACAGCTTCAAACCCCGCTCCCCGACCTGGGTGTCATAGCCATGGGGCATCTTGAGAATAGCATCATGAAGGCCTGCGAGGCGCGCCACTTGGTACACCTCCTCTGCAGTGGCGTTGATGTTCCCATACTGCAGGTTGTAGAAGATGGTGTTGTGGAAGAGCACAGCATCCTGAAGACAACAGTTCAGAGCATTTTTGCAGCTTAGACACAAATAGAGGACTGCAGATAAAAGACGGGTAGGAGGCAGCGAGAAACGCAAATGACAAAAATACAGTTCATGTACCATCTGTTCAGATCAGCCTGAACCCAATGCAGTGGAAGCTTCACTGGAGGTGGATTTAGCTTAATGTCCTTTGACTTCAGCTTTTTTAATAATAGTACTTATTATTTTGGTTTTAACAGAACATTATTTTCTGTAAGTGAGGGAGATTGTCAGACCTGAGGCACAACCCCAAAAGCTTTTCTCAAGCTGTCAAGGTTGACTTCTCGGATATTCTGCCCAGCGATGTAGATGTTCCCCTGCTGTGGCTCATAGAAGCGGAACAACAGCCGCATAATGGTGCTCTTCCTGAAACCAAACGTGGAACAAATAATCAGCATCGCCCTGTCTCGTCCCAATCCTGATGACACCAGGAGATAACATGGGCTGCTCATAAAAATTAGGCACAGCACGCAGATAGTTACTTACCCAGACCCACTGCCTCCAACTATAGCCACCTTTTTACCCGCGGGCACGTCGAAAGTCACTCCATTTAAAACCTTTTGGCCCTCCATGTATTCAAAGTAGACGTCTTCAAAGCGAATAGTGGCCTCCTGCGGTGTGATGGCTAATGCTGGGGCAAATTCCTTCTCCTAGAGCAAATCATCAGAGGGATTAGACGATTGAGACAGAAAAAAAAAACGGGATATAGAAGAGTCATTGGCATAAGGCGCTGATGATGCAATGATAGTCCAACACCTTGTAAAAGAGGTTAATACTGAACACTTGCTCCACAAAGCTGTGGTCCTGAACGCTAATGCGAGAGAGTGTTTCAAAGGCCATGAAGGATAACAATACATCATTTTTTTTACTGTTCAATTTTTAGTTAATGCGGAATATTGTTTTTTATGTGAAAGACATTTTAAGTGAGAAACTATTGTTAAAGCAGATTTTACACACAACTCTTTGTGTGATTATAGGCCAAGCATTTGCGGCTGTAATATATACTTTTATGTTCCATGTAGTAACAATATTCAGCTCAGTGTTGCAAAAGGGTGGGACTTGTGGAGAACTGGGCAGCGAGGTTATAGAGATAAATTTGACAAATCAGGCTAAATTACGGAATCCTTTTTGTTTATCCTTCAACAGCAGCAACCAAGACCATTTAGCAAAACATTTGAAGGTGTTATAATTGAAATGAATAAATATACAGGTGAAACTTAGAATATCGTGAAAAAGTTCATTTCTGTAATTCAGTTTAAAATATGATATAGACTCATGGTATACATAGGTCATGCCTTTGTTTTGTTTTAATTGGGAAAATTAGGGCTTGTAAAAACCCATTACATGAAATCAATGAAAAAATGATTTTAAACAAAGAAATGTAGGTCTTCAGAAAACAATAATCATGCATATGTACTTAGTACTTGGTTTGGGCCTTTTACTTGAATGACTGCCTTAATGCGGTTGCATGGCATGGATGCCATCAGCCTGTGGCACTGCTGAGGTGTTATGGAAGACCAGGATGCTTCAACCAGAGGAATATGACATTTGAAGCCCATCTCCAGGTTCCACCTTTGAATGGCCTTTTCCTGACGATTCACTCCAGACTGCGCTCATCCTGAGATGTTTCTGAGATGTTTTATTTGGGGTGAACCATAATTATCAACATTTTAACAAATAAAGGCTTGATATATCTCACTTTGCATGATTTTTTTGGCTCACAGCTTGTAAAAAACACAAATTCAAAATCTCAGAAAATTAGAATATTGTGAAAAGGGACCATTATTGTAGCTCAAAGTGTCTCCTTTCATCAGCTAATTAATCCAAAACACCTGAAAAGAGTCCCTGAGACTTTAAATGGTCTCCAAGTGGTTCACTAGAATTCAGCATCATGGGGAAGACTGCTGACCTGACAGTTGTGCAGAAAACCAACATTGACACCCTCCATAAGGAGGGAAAGGCTCAAAAAGAAGTTTTTCTCAAAGTGAAGAAGTTTTTCTCTAAGTGTGGAAGAAAAAGGTGCAAGAGCCCTAGGGATGAGCGCAGTCTGGAGAGGACTTTAAGGAAAAAGGCCATTCCATTCAAAGGTGTGGGGGACCTTCACAAGGAGTGGACTGAGGCTGGAGTCAGTGTATCAAGAGCCTCCACACACAGACGGATCCTGGACATGGGCTTCAAATGTCATATTCCTCTGGTTGAAGCATCCTGGTCTTCCATAACACCTCAGCAGTGCCACAGGCTGATAGCATCCATGCCACGCAACCACTAAGTACATATACATGATAATAGTTTTCGGAGGGCCCACATTTCTTTGTTTAAAATATTTTTTTCATTGATTTCATGTAATATTCAAATTTTCTAACATTTTCATTTTGGGGTTTTTACAAGCTGTAAGCCAAAATTTTCTAAATTATAAACAAACAAAGGCTTGACTTATGTCACTTTGCATGCCATGAGTCTATATAATATATTAGTTTCACATTTTAAACTGAAGTACAGAAATAAATGAACTTTTTCACAATATTCTAATTGGAATCACTTGAATGTGATACAAAGAGTTACTCCTATATGGTATAAAACCATGGGCAGAGGCTGCCCTTTGACCCTGTGTCCATCAACAATATGCTACTTAAATATTTTTAGAAAATAAGAGTGTTCTTACAGTAAGGTATGAAAAAAACCAAGCTGCAAACATGGCAAGTGTGTGTATAAGAGAAGATAATGGCTTCACAACTCCTTTGCACTGATGTCACACTGGCAAATCAAGACAGCAGGGTAAACAACATACGTTGTTTTCATGTAATGAAGACAGCCACCCATTTGATTCTAAGCAAACAGTCAAGGCAGTCAGAACTTTTCAATAAGTTACCAAACAAGTTTTTTAGTGGAGAAAGCGACCATTGCTAAATTTAGAACGATTAGGTTAAAAAAGAATGTCCAAAATAGGCATCTAAAACCGTCAGACACAGAGCATTGCCATCTCTAGTCCCATGACTGACTTTTCACTCAGCTGAAGCTCTTTGTAACATACATTGGGAACCAGATTATTTATATATTCAAAGAAGGTACTCGAGTCATCTTCTGTATTCAGTAGTTGAAGTCTCGAGGGTTTCGCCTCTCATTTTTTCTCACTATCTGACATGAAACCACAATTAACTTTTACTTTTTTAGGTCAATTAGATTTTTGAAACTTATTTCTATTTGCTAAATGCCAGAAGAATGAGATAGAATGTTTTACTTTACTTTTTACAAAGTCAGAAGTAAGATTACTATACCTTTGCACAATTTGGGAAAGCCCAGATGACGATGTCATGTTCTCGGAAGCACAAGTCTGGTTCATCCTTAAGTGCAATTTCAAGACACTTGAGGTGCCAGTTTCATTGGTTAAAACAATGATGGAAATGACCAGCCATCATACAGATCAGAAAGAAGGCGGTTTCTGTGTCCCAGAGATGAACGTGCTGTGGTCTGAAATGTGAATATCAACCCAAGAACAAATGCAAAAGACCTGGCGAAGATGCTGAACCTGGTAAGAGTTTGTCATCAAGTACTGTACCGACATGGGCTGAGAGGGTACTCTGCCAGAAACAATCCCTTACTCCAAAAGATACATCAAAAAGACAAATTGGAGCTTGTAAATCCACACAAGGATAAAGTCTTACATTTTTTGAGACATATCCTGTGGTCTGACGGGAAAAAATATATTATATATAGAAAAATAATGTTTTGGCCATAATGACCATTGTCATGTTTGGAGGATGAAAAGGGTGTATCTTACAAGCCTGAGAGAACCATCCCAACTGTGAAATACACGGATGGCAGCATCATGCTGTGGGGTCGTTTTGCTGTCGGAGGGACTGGTGCACAAAAAATAGATGACATCATGAAGAAATAAGACTGTGTGGAAATATTGGAGCAACATCTCAAGACATCAGCCAGGAAGTTAAAGCTTGGGCACACATGGGTCTTCCAAATGCACAATGACCCAATGCATACTGTCACACTGGTTACAAAGTGGCTTAGGGATAACAGAGTCAATGTTTTGAAGTGGTCATCACAAAGTCCTGATATCTATCAAGTTGAAAATGTATGGGCTGAGCTGAAAAGGCATAGGCACGCAAGGCGGTCTACAAAATTGGCTCAATTATACCAGTTCTAGTTGGAGGAATGGATCAAAACTCCTGTTAACTATTGTGAGACGCTTGTGGAAAAATATGCAAAACGTTTCACCCAAGTTATACAGTTTAAAGGCAATACTACTAAATATTACTGAAATGTATGTAAACTTTCGCATTGTAAAAGGTAACATCAAACCGTATAGAACATTCTATCTCTCATTCTTCTGGCATTTAGCAAATAGAAATAATTTCTAAAATTCTAACGGACCTAAAAACGTAATTCTTAATTCTGATTTCATGTCAGACAGTGACAAAAAAATGCAAATGTATCTTTTTATAAAGTGCATGTAAACATCTGGTTTCCACTGTAATCTATACCAAGACACAAAACTGGAGATTTATTCATCTCCCGCTCACTGAGGCAACCACAACTCTTAAAAAAAAAAAACACACAGACCACGACTAGCTGCTTTATAAAGTGTATCCACTACACAAAGACTTTTGATATATATATATATATATTTTTAAACTCTCAAAGAATGATTCACACTCAATATTAAGCCCAAGCAGTTACTTAGGTCTTTAGCTACTAGCGGGAACAATGCAGAAGCTCTAAATGTTTACCAATTCAGAGCTTCTGCATTGGACAAAGAGAAGATAAACCAATCAACATCAAATCTATTCAGAACAAAAAACTTCAAGATCGACTATGTCAATAAGCACTGTGTTACTGAGCACAAACTGATATGGTTCCCTCGCAGAATGTGATAAAGTCCATATTTACAAATGAGTTAGCAACAGATGAGGAACTGTCAAGAATACCCTGCTTCTAATCACTCTATTTTAATATAATTATCATGAGAAAGTTTATTTCTGTTATTCAACTTGAAAATGTGAACCTAATATATTATACAGACTCATTACATGCAAAGCGACATATGTAAAGCCTCTATTTTGTTAGAATTCTAATGATTATATTATTATTATTATTAAAATATTTATGATACAAGATTTTTAAATTGGAGTTTTTACAAGCTGAGCTATAATAATTAAAATAACAAATAAAGGCTATACATATCTCACTTTGCATGTAATGAGTCTAGCATATATTAGTTTCACAGTCCAAGTTGAATAACAGTGAATGCACTTTTTAATTATATTCTAATTATATGACGAGCACCTGTATATATCGTTATTGTTACGTTACACAAGATGCAAGTCTTTTGTCACAACTAAATGAGGGGGATCGCCCTGTCGTCACGTCCGAGGCACTGGTGGGCAACGCAAATGTATTAATAGATATTAATAGTTCTATGGTGGGTCAAAACATCGTTCACAAACAGAGCATTGCATCTGTGAAACGATCAGTGCTGTAAAAGATCTGTGATTTAAATTAACAGCTCTTCAAGCTCGGAAAAATCAGCTGTTTGCCCACCAGTCACCAAAACATCCGGTGAAAATCGCGGAAATAAACAATAACAGCGATCCTCCCTATAGTGATTGTGAAATGTTCTCACATACTGTGAGATAGATGACAAGGTTTTAAAGGCAGGATTTAAGCTGCATCCACAGCTCACAAACAGCTTACCTTGATCTTGGTGTCAACGCTGAGCAGAGTGAACAGAGTGTTCATGTCTATTAGCGCCTGCCTTGTCTCTCTGTACACTGTACCCAGGAAGTTGAGCGGGAGAGAGAGCTGGAAGAGCAGTCCATTCACCATCACCAGGTCTCCCACTGTCATTGTGCCTAGACAACAACACAGCATCTTACACGCTTGGCACACTCCATCTACTGAAACTATAGTAGCTCTCATTGGAGAATAAATCTGAAAAATAAATAACTTTCATTCAAGCTCTGAAAGCAGACAAAAGCTGAAAGCGTCCAAATCTCCTGCTGCGATTTCATTTTCTGCATCAAGACCATTTTATTTTCTATTCATGGAACTTTTTCATCCTCACTGTGTTTTGTTCCCATTTTGTTTCAATTATTCAGTTCACTTCGAGTTTACCTGCAGTTTTCTAATTGTCTGATGCTTGAGTACCGCATATTTCTCCTATTGTGTTTCTGTCACTGATCCCACGCATACAGGAGTCACACAACGCATTTTGTTGATACACACTCTCATGAGCTTATGATGATTACCAACTCAGCAAACCCACGCCTCTCACTTCACAAGCTTTGTGCAGAAACAGGGTTCACTCACCTGCACTGATGCCCTTGCTCGCCAATAACATTATGCCAGTGAGGCCGACACTGAAAATGGCGCTTTGGCCAAAGTTGAGCATAGCCAGAGTGGTGGTGGTTTTCAAAGACGATGACTCATAGATCTTTAGGAATCCATCATACCTTTCAGCTTCATACTTCTCATTGTTGAAGTACTACAGACATATGAGAGGAAATCATCAGGGTGAGAGAGAACGGAATTAGTGGAAAAAAATTACAAATATTGCACAGAGTCAGAAAGAAGTTTGCTTTTCCTTGGGGCTATATTTGTTCTGTGTCACCAATTTGTATTGACATGTTAGGCTCTTTCTTTACTTATTTGGCCCAATGCTTTCAGATTTTTAAAAACCTCGGAAGTAAAAACTTCAGAATCTGTTCAGGACTGGAATTTACATGTGTATCCTATAAAAGCAAACTCACTACTTCAATGGCATTTCACACACATCTCCGTTTACAAAGCGTGTTGATGACAAAGCAAGTGTGACTTTTAAAAGCCACTTCACACAAGCAACTCTAATTTTGATTAAAGTACAAGGCTCTAGTTTACTAGGGGAAAAAAATCTAGGAATCAAGACATAAGCATCATCTCAAACAACAAGCCTCTAACTCTGCTGCCAATTACCTAATGCTGAGGTTTAGTTTGCGCCATTGTTTACTGCTGTGGTTAAGTGGGCGATTCGCTTCTCCTGCTCACGGCACTGGAGCAGTGCTACTACAGACGGGCTGAAGCATTTACATATAAAGAAATGCAGGAATCTGACAAAAGACAGAAAGTAGCGCAAAGAGGACAAACTGAAACTGAGGCAGCCACCGTGTTGTGTTCAGGTTTCCAGCCAGCTCTTTGTGAAAGTGGAACGGATTTCTGAGTGGGCGGAGATCTAATTACATATGCACACTCACATCTAGCGTGATGCTAAATCAGGCCACATTGACACAGATGACACAAAATAACACTCAACAAACGTTAAGAAAAACAAGACGCAACATAACGCAGCTCGTAAAATTGCAAGGATCTGTAACACATTATACCTCTAGACAAGAGACCAGAGCGAGGCACCAAAAACGAGACGATTATGAGAGCACGGCGTATGAGAAAAAGTTTTTACAATTGGATTATTGTCTACAGTGCCTGAAATAAACCTTGAATAACAGTTAACACAATTCAGGTTTTACAGTATACAATGACATAATAACTTTGCTTATAGCAGCAATTATCAATAAAATATTATTTCAAAGATCTGTGCATTTGTAAAGAAGCATTTTTAAGATCGAACATGTTGCTCCAGCGATTATACTATGCCTCAGACTGCAAGGCTGACTCAATACCAATAAAATTACACATCGTCTTACCTTAACAGTTTCATAGTTCAGAAGGGAATCAATTGCGGCATTTCCAGCTTCATTGTCCGCTTTGTTCATTTCAATTCGGAATCTCGTCCTATGAAGGAAAAAAAAAAAAGTACATTGTTTACTGACATTTTTACAATCGCTATAGATTCAGGGAAATATTAATAAATATTGCCGACGTCATCGTTACCTCCACTGAGTGACGAGAATGGTGAAGAGGGTGTATGCTGATAAAGTACCCAAGGCTACTGCAGCAAACTGTCCACCACATTTGTAATACTGCGGAGAGACATCCGTCAGTCAAAGCAAAGCATCACTTACTACATGCTCGGAGTGACTCTGGCACACATCAGAGCACATCAGTACCACAAGGCCATCTGAACATGTTTTGACCATTCCTCTACAAAATTGAGGGTTACAAATGGAGAAAGAAAAGAGGAAGTAATCATGCTAATGCACAGGCTATTTAGGTAATGAAGTCTGCACTCATTACAAGCAAGACGATGTACCAGCTTTGAGTGGAATGATAACATAAAGCTATAGATGGCCTTCTTTCACTGGTTGAGTTAAGAAGGCAGCAGGTTGCTAGGGTCGTAATACACAAAAAGAAATTAGCCATGCTTTGGAAGTGTGGTACTAGTTTCTTTCAGTGTGGGGTTGTCGGACTCAGGATTATTAGATTTTTACTTTTGTTATAAATGTAAAATCCAAATAGAGAAACAAGAACTTTGAAAGAAACACAACAAAGAAACAGCAAAAGTAAATGTTGTGTTTAAATTACACAATTTCATCATGTGATTAATAATCTGTAAAAGGAAATGTGTTTGTTACTTCCTGAACCCAGAGCAGGTTTCAAGGCGGGCTCCATGTGTCAGAAGTTGCCTTCAGGTTTCACTTACCAGAATGGCACTGACGAGCCCCATCTCGAACACTGTAGGTCCTAGATTGAAGATTATAGCACTGAGGACAAAGGAGATGGCCCTGGTGCCGCGGTCGATGGCCTTGGAAAGGGCCCCCGTTTGGCGGCTAAGGTGGAAACCAAGGTCCAGGTTGTGCAGGTGAAGGAAGACATTTTTGGCAATTCGTCGAATTGAGCTTTGGGCCACTTTGCTGAACACAAAGTTCCTCAGCTCATTGAAAAGGGCTGCACAAGCCCGTGACACACCATCTGGGGTAGTGAAGAAACAGTGAGTTTAGCACACCTGCTGTGAGAGGCAGGGAGAAATCAACAGGGACTGATGCTATCAACACAAAATCCACTGAGAAAAGTTAGAGAGCACTCCAGGGTGAAGTTTGTTTTGACCTGTCCCTTCCTGAGTTTATCTAAGAGGGAAGGCAAAAGTTGAGGCACTTCGATCTTGAATAAACCTAAAGTCAATAACTAAGGTGTTCTTCCACATCTTGTGTCCACACTGCTGAGCTGGAGTGGCAGGCGCCACTTGCCTTTGTAATTACAGAGATGGACGCAGTCGGCAACCTCACCATTATGACACTGCGGTGCTCAAGAAAAGGATGAAACAAGACTGTACACATTGCAGAAATATATTCTAAGGTTTTAAAAAAACAAACAAGTGTATTTTACATGTACAACTTCACCGAAAGGAAGAGTTGTACACATGGTAACAATTAATGTCATCTTCCTGTTATAATTACATCTGTGAATAAAATGCTCGAGTTGTAATTGTTCTATTGGTCGGTTTTCATGGGGTTGTAATGTAGCGTTAAATGGGAAGCTCATCTATTAAACGTCGTGTCCAAATCTGACAAGGAAGAATGAGCACTGCACTACCTTTTTAGCTTTCAAATGTCACAGCTTGTATGGAGGCCGTTGCATGGCTCACAAATTAATACAAAAACATATTTCATTTCCCCAAGTGTTTTCTCCTTTTTTACAGTAAAGCCACTCAGCCTATCTTGAGTTCTGTTCATGTGCTCCAATTATTTCACAAGGAGCATTAGTGTGCAAGACCTAACAGGCTCATTATAATAAATGGCTGCAAAGCTCAGTGTACATTGTGCACCGACCGCTATGAGCCGAGGCCACAGAGACCTGCGGTAGGTGACGGGTCCACTGCATTTGTTTACGTCTTTCTTTTATACAGCCTCAAACTCCACATTAAGTCTACATCTTGCCTCTGAAAAAGCGCCTACCGTCACAAAAAACGTTTCCATTTTACGATTAAAAAGCCTCACACGAACACAGTAATTGAGATTGACCATTGTTAAGATTTTGATTCAATCAAATTTGATAAATAGCACCACCCTAACTCATACACCGTCAGAGGAACAGCTTCACAGACAATAAGGTTGTGTGGATTAATAGAGGTAAACTGTGAAAGAGCAGAACGTAAATACTTGGAGGATTTGGATATGAACGTTTGGGAAAGGTCAGATTTTTGATAACAGCGCGGCCACAGTCCCATTGTGATGGGTGCAGAAGCAGCCAGTGCGGGCATGTCTGGGACTCACAGCCAATCAGCACGGCCGTTGCCATGGTAGCCACAGTGCTTGGCGCGTCATTCAGGTTGAGCATGTGTCCTGACATCTGGTTTAACTCGTCCACTGCATACTTAAACATGAAGGGCACCATCACGTTGGTGAGCTGGGAGGAGGAGAGGGAGAGGCAGCGTATTAGTCAGGCATATGCTCAATAAACTTTACAACCATCTTCTCAGTCCTCTGAGTGACTACAACAGACACATTGTGTTCAGTGTTTACGCTGCCATGTACAAAAACATGGTAAATTAATTCATTTTCATTTCTTTGTGCTTTGTGCCTGCATGCTGCTGTGGTATTATTGCCTCTGGCTTTTGGGCTGTGGGTGAGGAGCTGGTGCTTCCTGCTAATGGAGTTGAAATGGTTATTATAGCTAATTAAAAGCACAGGGACAGCTGTGTGACTCAGGCGAGTCCGCTGCACATTAGGACGGCCAGCAAACAGCAGCTCACCGCTACGGGTTTTTATTTGAAAACCATTTCAGCTGACGCACTCTGCCCCACGCAGTGCAGAGCCTTTGTTAAGTTTTCTATCAATTCTCTATGCAGTTTGGAAAATATTTTTTTTATCAAACATGAAAAGCATCAAGTCGCCTAAATACAATTATAACATTAGTTAATTAATTAATACGCAATTGTATGAACATTTCAGCTGTGTACTCTCTCTTGAGGTGTTCATCCACTGTTCACAAGACTGGACTGCTCTTGTTCCTACACGGCTTAAATTACTTTAAGAAATCACTTTACCGTCTCCATTTACTGTGCAAGAAAATTAATAGTTTGCAGAGGTGAAATTGAGTAAACTTCCAATTATTAAATGAAGTTGAGAAAAACATTGCTTAATATTAAGATAAAAGTGTTTAAGTAAAAATGTTATGTTTTGTCTCACATCCTGGCAGGGCAGCAACCAATGTTTACTTGAAAATCAATTACACGCCACAGATTGAGAGCTCCAAAAAAAATTATGTCACATGACGACCTAATCAATCATGGTGTACAGTCTACGTGTACAGTGGTCACTTAATTATTGTGTCCCACTTGTTGTTGGTTCTTTATTATTTTATATCTTTATGTTTGAAGCCTGAAATGTGGCAAAAGGTCGAAAAGTTCAAGGGGGCCGAATACTTTCGCAAGGCACTGTATGTGCACGGGACGTCCACGACAAGAAAAGCGTGTTAGTGAATTTTTGCTCGTTTTGCGCGCTCCAATTTCTTATACGATTTCAAGAGCCCCTTCACCAGCCCTGATGGCGCTCAGGCCTAATAAATGGGGGAGACAGTGGCGCAGACAGTTGAGAGGGTCGTCTTTTACCCAGAAGGTTGACGGGTCGAATCATGGCTCCCACAGGTGCACACTACCGGTGTGTCCTTGGGCAAGACTTCTTAACCAAACTCGGCGATATATCGTGCCAATATTTGGGAATTTTTTGCTATCGGCCGATCTAATGCTGATAAACGCCGATATCTCCGGAACCAAAGACTTCCCGTTTTTTGCTCTGGAAAAAGCTCAGTACAACAACACCCTCTTAGGCCTCAAGGGGACTGAGAAATATCACAATGAAAATCGGTCTGAAAAAGTTTCACCGACTAAACCTTAGTGAATACGGACATGCTGCAGCTCATTTTGAAGCTCAGAACCTGGAGAATTCAATCACAGAGTTAGTTACCTCCGCAATTGTATTTTTAATCAATGCTTAGCTTGTGTGCTAAAGCTAGCGGCAGCCGGCAGGATGCTAATGCTAACATCAACTAAGCAAGACTGAGACAGAAACTATGATTGGATCACGTAAAGAAATAAACTAAAACCACTGCTGTAGTGTATTTTATTTTATGAAATAATTGATCTAACAATATCATCAGATCACTTTATGTAAGTTGTTAATATTAGTGCAACCTAAAGCCTGTAATTTCCCCAAGGAAATAGTGTAGAATAGTCCAGTGATCATTGTTTAATATTTTTACAATATTTTATCAATTGATATAATTGATAAATGGTGACATCTCTTTTGCAAGAAAAAAATAAGACTGTATTCACTTTTCCAGGACAGGAATGTTTTTAATAAATCAGCCTGATGCCCCTAATAAAACGCCCTCTGCTGTCACAGTACAACGCATTTTACAGTTTAGAAGCCTCATATAGGATTATAGACAAGACATTTGGAAAAATCGGCCAAAAATATTAGTCAAAAATATCGGCTGCGCATATCGGCATTGCCCAATTAACATCCCAAAATATCGGCATCGGCCTTACAAAAACCCATATCGGTCGGCCTCTAGTTGCTTTATAATAAAAATGATAATAATAATAATAATAATAATATTTTTCACTTGTATTGTGCTTTTAAAGGATCTGTATCATGCTATGTTAGCCATTCCAAAGGAAAGTATAGGCTTTTATATTATATACTGTACCTCTATCACTATGGAGTACTCATTTTTGAGAGAAATGTATTTTCTGGGGGTATTTTTCAAGACACTTCGATTCAGTTAACTCCACCCCTCTCTCCGCTAATTCCACATTTGCAGTATTATAAATATAAATAAATATTGCTGCAAAAAGTGAAGTTACTTCACATAATGCAGTTATAAGGAGTTGACATGTGCAACAGTTTCATAAATGGCTAACACACACACTAACACGCGTTTTGATTGACTTACCGCTCAGCCTGGCCTCCCATCATCGGGAGTTTACGTTATGGCACTTGCATTGGTTATAAAAGTTAATCCACTTTGATTCTAGCCAAGGGTCACCAAGCATCCATCAGGTTGGTTGATATAGTAGCTGAATCCCGGAAAGAAATTCCAACTTCTGGCGAGTGCACTCTTCTTTAGGAAGGTTGAATAGTCCTCTCGTAGCATCCGTGACATTATCGTTGGGTAAGAAAAAAGAACAGGCGGTGTCCAGAGTAGGTTAGAAAGAGCTCCGTCTTCACAAACAAGACTTCTGTTCAGATCCTCCGGGGGTGCGTTTGTTTACTCTCCCGGGACAGCACAGACGCGTCGGAGAGTTCCTTTTTTTATTTTTATTTCTCTCTTACAACAAAAATAATGAAAAAGCTGTTTTATAAATTAAAATCAGGCCGCAAGGCATTACATTACTGAGGTCTGGCCCTTCCTGTTTGACACTGACGTAAAATACAAAACTATAAAACAAAGCACACAAATTATTATTACGGTAAATTATGTTCCAGACCTTTGCTTGATAATTATTCTACTTTATTTTTTTTGGATCGCAGTGGAATTAAATTCAGGACCCCGTTCTAAACTTTACTTCTCTCCCCTCCCCCTTTAATACGTTTTGCTCAACTTGTCATGATGCACGTCTGTACCGATTTTTATGATTCTACGACAAACTTCATTTTTGCCCGCATCCTATCACGCAATGTTAAAAAAATACAAAACAGGAGGTGACGCTATCGCACCACTATTTTGAAATAAAAAATGTGGAAATAGTCAAAATGGCCAAAATCTGTAACTTTTCAAGCCTGTGTTAAAAGTTTCTCAAAGCGCCACGTCACACTCGATGGTGGTAATCTACTTACTAACGTAGGTGGACAAGCACTATATAAATTGAGACCATTTACCAAATGATCAATCAATTAATCCAAGATTAATTAATTGTTTCAGCTCTACATCCAAGAAGCTTTATCAATTCAAAATTAGACTAGAGACTAGAGAGCACAATTACTGTGCACCTCGGCTCTACTGCAAGTTTAATTTGAGAATGGTCAAAGCTTCTTGGGCAGGAAATATTTTTTTAAGTCAACATAAAATCAAGAGGCTCATAATGAGGTATTTGAAATGAAAATGTCACTGATTATTTGGAGTGCAGAGGTGAGAGGGACTGTAGCCACACAATTATTCAGTTGATTTAAAAATTGCCTCTACACTGCCGGAGGTCTCAGTTCACACAGACAAAGTGGAGAAATCGAGGCTAACTCCAGCCACGCAGGAAAATGGAAGGAGACGCTTTGATTGCATACGTGTCCTCACCTCTTTTGCACACACTAGAGGGAGCCATGCTGAGCAACCACAGGACGTACTTATTTAGGAGCTGTGAATTTGTGATTGTTTTCCAGGGTGTAAATTAGAGACCATCAACACAGAAACAGGAAATACATCACCAACTGATTGATGTCTGCAAGAATGTTTTGTTCCCAACAATCTGATTTGAACTTTAGTCAGTATTATAAATATACAGAAGACGTATCTTAAAAACTAGACAGGTACAGATTGCATATTTAGGTAAATATATCAGTGGTGTGCAGTCAGGGCCTTCTCTAGCCAAATGAGGAAAAAAAGTGTAAAATGTTTTAATAGTATATTTAATTTCTAATTTATTTATATAATGTACAGTCAAGTCACTTATATTGATTTTGTTGATATGTAACTGTAATTTCCTACTCAAAAAGTGCCTTAAACACCTCTGGCGAGCTGCTCCTCCTCAGGGCCTTCTCCACTGATTCTGCTGGCCCTGTGTTGACAGGCCGCACACATGATTGACAGCCAGCGTGACTGACAGAATCAGCCAATCAGAATTCGATGTACGGCACGCCCCCAGGGCCTTCAGTAGCTCAGCAGCTTCCCCTACGTTTTGTTCACCTGGGAAAACCGCTAATGTAACCGTGCATGGGCAAAAAGCGGGACGTAGACACTTGGCTCCCCGGACAGGAGAAGAGTTTCCCCGCGACAGGACTACGAGCGCTAAAAAAGTATTTCACATAGCACCAAACTGTAAATGTTGTATATTTTTATGAGGGTAGATTTTACGTTTGAGTTGATCTCTGGATGTCTCGCTCGGTCATCAAAACGACTCCCAAAATGTCCACGTTATAACGTACTCGTCTCCACCGGTCATGTGTCGTGTGTTTCCGTATTCTAGTACGAGTGTTCCCGAAGGTGTTTGCTTTGGTTTGGGGGCGGAGGCACCGCTGCTTTGGTTTGCGTTGTTGATAGATCCTTTAGCGAACAAATGCCACGCAAAAAGGCAGTTTTATCCATACACCTATTGTCGATCAGTTTATATGGGTTTGACTGCGTGAACCCAGGTTGCTATGGAAGGCCCTGACTGAAACCCCACAGCCCGCCACTGAAATATATAGGTTAGTGATTAGCGTCTTATCAAAATTTGAATGGTTGCAATTAGCACAGACACCAATTATTTACAGTAGGCAGTACTATACTTTGCAAACATCCATGTTTAAAATCTACTGTAGGAGCCAGTAGTCTCCAAGTAAATGTCCGCTAGGGGTCACTGCAGGACAAGGGCGCACAGGATATAGGTGGTGATCTTTGATACCTGCAGAGAGTTGCTAGACGGACGGGCTCATACGTTTGTTGACCGCTTTGCGGCACTATGAGGTAATAGTTTTATTGTTGGATATGAATCTAATTGCACTGTGTGGACTGATTTTAGATTTGTTATAATAAAGTATACTTTTAACGATAAGCTTGCCTCGGAGACGTCTTTTGACTTTCAAATGAATGAATGAAGTGAGCAGGCGCGTCAGCTAACATGTCCGTCGGCAACAGAAGCGGCTCAGGTTAGTACTGGCTGCTACACAAGTCAACAAACCGGCTCTTATGACTTTGGATTTCACGCTACTATTCGTTTGAACTGTGGCTCGCACTGCATTAACGAGACGACGGTGCGGGTACAGCGGCCTGGCGCTACGAGCAACAGTGCAGGTTTAATGCAGTTCTTCCATGGATCTATTATAATAAGTTCATCGTCAGAAGGAGGACGCGGACATCTTCGGCCCTCGCTGGAGCAGCGGACCCATCTCCTACACCTGTGGATCTATCTTCGCGCATCGCCTGGACGTCCCTGGATTTACGTGGATCTTCATGCTCCCAGGTATTCACGGCGCCCAACGAAATAGGCCTACTGTAGCGCTACATATTTATATGGCCATTTATTTGTGTGCACACGCTAAAATTCCAATGCATTGGTGGTGACTTGCTGATGTGACCGGGCGTTTAAGTACAAGTCATATCGGAATTTGCAATGGGATCGCGCGAGGAGGACATGCCAAGGGGGGCTGAATCAAACTTTGGGGCCGATGAGAATACGGCTAGTAAACAGGTCGTTAAAGAAAAGCGTGTCGTCAAAATGACTCATAAAGCATTTGCAGATAAGCTCGAAAGGCTGCAAAGTGAGAGGAAGTGTCAGTTAAACAAAGCAGCTAAATTGAGAAAAAATATTCAAGAGCTTGTAAATAAAAAAGAGAATGTTTCGGTTGTTTACAAGATGTTTGATGAATTTATTAAGGTGTGTGATGAAGCAAAAGGTAGTCACAATATACTGATGGATATGTTGCCTGACGATGAACAAGAAAAACATGAGGTGTGGTTCAAAGCAAAAATGATGTTTAACAATGAATTCATTTCTGAGATAAACGGGTGGTCAAATGAAACTGAAAGATTGCCCACAATAGATGTTAATGAAGTCAAATGGGGTATTTGTCCAGAGGACCCCATTCGTCCAGGGGACAGCATATCAAATGCATCTAGCAGGCAAAGCAAAAGGAGCTCAGGTAGCTCTACATCTGCAAGAATAAAAGCTGAAGCCAACAGAGCTGCTTTTTTGGCAGAAGCACGAGTGTTAAAAGAAAAACATGCACTTGAAGAACAAGAACAAAAACTAAAGCAGAGAAAGGAACAACTGGAACTGGAAGGGAAGCTTGCAGCATCAGAAGCCAGATTAGCTGTTTTTCAAGCCTCAGAGAAGGGTTCAACAATCTCAAGTGCAATGAGAAAATCCTTGGTGCCAGACAAGAAAAAAATAACACTTGATCCTAAAGCAAAGGAATACGAACCAGGAAAGGACACAAGGCTTCCTACTTCAACATGGCCACTGCAACGCGAACCAGCCGCCACTAGAGCCGACATAAGGTCAACGGAAATGGGAATACAAAGAAATGTGACTCAGCCTGATCGTGGTGTAAATTTAAATCCAACGGTTAACAGTCTGCAAGTGGATCAAGGACAAAGATATATACAACAAATGGATCAAAAACAAGGAGATATTTGCTCCATTTTGGAAAGACAAAACGAAATAACAGCAGCTCTTGTGCAGCAACAACGTCTAATGACCCTGCCCCACAGAGATATACCAGCATTTGATGGGGATCCCTTGCAATTCATTTCATTTATAAGAGCCTTTGAACGAGGAGTGGAGGCAAAGGCCTACAAGAGTGACTGTTTATACTACTTGGAGCAGTTTACAGTGGGTCAGCCCAGAGAGTTGGTACGCAGCTGTCAACATATGGAGCCTGAACGTGGCTATTTTAAGGCAATGCAACTTTTGCAAGAACATTTTGGGAATGAATACAGAATTGTTACTGCATATATGGAAAAGGCATTGGCTTGGCCCTCAATCAAATCAGAAGATGGAAAGGCTTTGCAGTCATACACCCTTTTTCTTCGCAGTTGTTGCAACGTTATGGCAGAGTTGCACTACATGACAGAGATGAATATGTCAAGCAATATGAGAACGATACTGTCAAAAATACCTTATAAGCTTCGTGAGCGTTGGAGATCAACTGCGTTTGATATATTGGAAAACACCAACCAAAGAGCATCCTTTACAGATTTAGTTCAATTTCTGGAGCGGCAGGTTAAAATATTATCCGACCCATTATTCGGAGATATCCAAGAGACACAAGTAATAACATCTGGAACAAGGAGCAACTTTAGGCCCAGGCCACAGATGGGAAATACTGTGAGAAACAATACCTTTGCCACAGCTGTTGCTCCAGTGCAAAATGACAATCGTTCCACACTAGATGTCACATGCACACTATGTTCTCAGTGTCACTTGGTGGAGGAGTGCCCACATGTACGTGGAAGAAGTCATAAAGAAAAGGTTCAAATGCTGCAAGAAAGGGGTCTCTGTTTTGGTTGCTTAGAGGCCGGACATATAAGACGTAATTGTGAAAATCGCTCCAGCTGCAAAATGTGCGGGTTGCTGCACCATACTGTATTTCATTTCGAAGGAAAAAGCAGAAGCTCAAACCTACAGGAGGAGGTAGATAATATGCAAACCTGCGGCCATACAGGAGCAGGGAAGGAGCACTGTTATCTGTCCATTTTGCCTGTTCAAATTAAAGCTGAAAGGGGCTCTGAAATAATAAATACGTATGCCCTCCTGGACCCTGGAAGCACTGCAAGTTTCTGCTCCGAAGAGCTTATGCAGAGACTCAAGATTACAGGAAGGAAAACGCAATTCGTCCTTAAAACCATGGGACAAGAGAGGGTGGTACCGGCTTACGCTTTAAAAGGGTTGGAGGTGTCCGCATTAGACAAGAGCTGCTTTTACCAACTGCCAGAGGTTCTGACACAGAAGAGGATGCCTGTAAATAAGGATTGTGTCGCGTCAGAAAAGGAGCTAGCAAGGTGGCCGTACCTGGCAAAGGTCAATATTCCTAACATACAGGCTAACGTGGACTTGTTGATTGGAAGCAATGTTCCAAGGGTATTGGAACCTTGGGAGGTGATCAATAGTCGAGGCAACGGACCTTATGCTATAAGAACTGCATTGGGCTGGGTAATTAATGGCCCCCTCCACAGCAATACTTGCCCAAACCAAGAGATCTCTGCAGCTTTGGTCAACCACATTTCAGTCTGTAAGCTCGAAGAACTGCTGCAGAAACAATACGAGCATGACTTCAACGAAAGCGCCACAGAAGAAAAAGGGCCATCAAGAGAAGACCTGAGATTCATGGAGATCATGGAGGAGTCTGCAACAGTTGAGGACGGCCATTACAGCTTAAAGTTGCCTCTAAGAAACGAATGCCTATCTTTACCAAATAATCTGTCCGTGGCAAAACAAAGACTATTCAATCTCAAAAGAAGATTCCTCCGAAGCAAACCGTTCTTTAAGGAGTACACGGCTAAGATGGAAGAAATGATCAATAAAGGCTACGCAGAACAGATAACAGTGCAGGATAAGGAGGAGGATACTGGCAAAATATGGTATATTCCACATCATGGCGTACGTCACTCCAGGAAGAAGTCTCTGAGAGTTGTGTTTGACTGTGGAGCAACTTTCAAAGGAACGTCGCTCAATGAACATCTGTTGCAAGGTCCAAATCTGACGAGCACATTATGTGGAGTCCTTTTAAGATTTAGGAAGGAATCAGTAGCCTTTATGGGCGATGTTAAGTGCATGTTCCATCAAGTCAAAGTAGCCGAATGTAACAGAGATTTTCTTCGTTTTCTGTGGTGGCCTGGAGGAGATCTGACAAAGGAAGTGGCAGTGTTTCGGATGACAGTACACCTCTTCGGTGCTGTATCTTCGCCAAGTTGCGCTAGTTTTGCGCTCCGAAAAACTGCCGACGACCATCAAGCTGATTTCCCTGAAGAGGTCGTTCAGGTTGTGAAGGAGAACTTCTATGTGGATGACTGCTTAAGCAGCATGGCTAATGAAGAGGAGGCGGTCACCATGGTGAAGCATTTAACATCGCTGTGCCAAAGAGGAGGCTTTTTGCTAACGAGGTGGGTCAGTAATAGCCACCTCATGATGAAAATTCTGTCTGAAACTAATGAAACGGAAGTGCTAAAGGAGATGGATTTGGATCAGGAGGCAGCACTCATCGAGAGGGCACTAGGACTGCAGTGGTGTGTAACGACCGATACATTTAAGTTCAAAATGGAAATCCAACAACGACCGCATACAAGACGGGGAATGTTGTCAATTTCAAGTTCGGTGTATGACCCGATGGGATTTTTGGCGCCCCTTGTCCTCCCTTCAAAGATTATGCTGCAAGAATTATGTAGAAGAAACATCGGATGGGATGATACTATTCCACAGGACATAAGACGTCCATGGGAACACTGGTTGGAAGGGCTGGATATGCTCTCTGAGTTCAAGGTTGAACGGTGCATTAAACCCAGAGAATTTGGAAGTTTAAATCATGCCCAGTTGCATCATTTTTCAGACGCCAGCGAAATGGGATATGGTACCGTTACCTACCTCAGGTTGCAAGACGTCAGAGGAGATGTGTATGTGAGTTTCCTGATGGGGAAAGCAAGAGTCACACCAATAAAGGCAGTCACTATCCCTCGACTGGAGTTAACTGCAGCTGTTTTGGCAGTGCGTATGGACTTGATGCTAAGGGCCGAAATGAAGATGCAGTTACAGGAATCTGTCTTCTGGACAGATAGTATGTCTGTACTCCGCTATGTGAGGAACGAAGACAAGCGCTTCCACACATTCGTGGCCAACCGAATTGCAGTAATCAGGGATGCCACTACAGCCTCGCAGTGGAGATATATTGGCTCCAAAGAAAATCCAGCCGACGCTGCGTCACGAGGAATGAAAGCGGCAGATTTTGTACAGGACAGAAGATGGATACAGGGCCCTGAGTTCCTCTTTAGGAAGCATGAGGAGTGGCCAATCAAAGTGATTGACATGGAGGATAGCCACGATCCAGAAGTTAAAAGAGATCTTGCTGTACATGCCATCAATACAGTCAATAGCCTGGAAGCCACAGATCGACTCCTGTCATATTTTTCAGATTGGAGGAAGTTGAAGTTGGCCGTGGGCTGGATTTTGAGACTCAAACAGATGCTGCTGGCGAAGATTAAAGGGTTTCCCGGAAGGGTGTCAGCAAAGCAAACTCAAAATGGAACCATGCAGCCTCTGTCGGGGGAAGAGCTCTTTGAAGCGGAGAAGGCAATAATCAAATATGCCCAACGTCAAGAATTCTCAGAAGAAGTTGCTGCATTGTCAGCGGGCAAGGCTGTGAGGAGAAATAGCACTATCTACAAATTGACCCCATGTTTAGACAACGGCCTTCTGAGGGTTGGGGGTAGGCTGACGAGAGGATGTTTGCCAGAGGAAGTCAAACACCCGCTCATTTTAGCCAGTCGCCAATCCGTGGCTTCCCTCATTATTAAAAATATCCACCTCCAGCTTGGTCACAGTGGTCGCAACCACACACTGTCCACTCTACGGAGAAAGTATTGGGTCACAAAGGCCACCTCAGCTGTACGACAGATTATTACAGAATGTTGCTTCTGTAGGAAACATAATGCCAAGACTAAAGATCAGATAATGGCAGATTTACCAAAGGAAAGGCTCCTTCCTGACAATCCTCCATTTACCAATGTGGGTGTTGATTATTTTGGGCCCATAGAGGTGAAAAGAGGCAGAGCAGTTGTTAAGCGATATGGAGTAATCTTCACTTGTTTGGCTTGTAGAGCAGTTCATCTGGAGGTGGCAAGTTCCTTGGATACAGATTCATGCATCAACGTCTTGCGTCGATTTCTATGCCGAAGAGGCCAGGTATCCTCGATACGCTCAGACAATGGAACCAATTTTATTGGTGCTGAAAAGGAGCTGAAACAGGCAATTACATCATGGAATCATGCAAAAATTCACCAAGCTCTGCAGGAAAGAGGAGTGAAATGGTATTTTAACCCTCCTGCTGCTCCTCACCATGGTGGCATTTGGGAGAGGCTTGTCCGTATGGTGAAGAAGATCTTGAGGTCAGTTCTCCTGCAGCAAACATTGGATGAAGATGGTCTCAATACAGTTATGTGTGAGGCAGAAGCTATTCTCAATGATCGTCCGATCACAAAGCTCTCTAACGACCCTACTGATTTGGAAGCACTAACACCAAATCATCTCCTTCTCTTGAAAGCAAAGCCTTCTTTGCCCCCAGGGCTGTTTGTCCAGAGTGACATGTATGTTAAAAGAAGATGGCGGCAAGTGCAATACTTGGCCGACCTTTTTTGGAAACGTTGGATCCGCGAGTATTTGCCGTTACTTCAGGAAAGGCAACGATGGAACGAAAGGAAGGAGAACCTAAAGCCTGGAGATGTTGTTGTGATAATGGACCCTACTGCTCCACGGTGTTCCTGGCCATTAGGACGAGTGTTGGAGGTCTTTTCTGATAGAAATGGATTGGTTCGATCCGTCCGACTACAGACCAAAACGAGTATAATTGAGAGACCAGTTACAAGGATTTGCCTGCTGATTGAAGCTGATTAGTGCATGGCTCCCTTAAGAGAATGAAGAAAATTGTTCTGCAAGGCTATGAACAATTATGGGGAGGGCGTGTAGGAGCCAGTAGTCTCCAAGTAAATGTCCGCTAGGGGTCACTGCAGGACAAGGGCGCACAGGATATAGGTGGTGATCTTTGATACCTGCAGAGAGTTGCTAGACGGACGGGCTCATACGTTTGTTGACCGCTTTGCGGCACTATGAGGTAATAGTTTTATTGTTGGATATGAATCTAATTGCACTGTGTGGACTGATTTTAGATTTGTTATAATAAAGTATACTTTTAACGATAAGCTTGCCTCGGAGACGTCTTTTGACTTTCAAATGAATGAATGAAGTGAGCAGGCGCGTCAGCTAACATGTCCGTCGGCAACAGAAGCGGCTCAGGTTAGTACTGGCTGCTACATCTACTAACCCTGCAATAGCTTAGTGGCAGTTCATACTCTCAAATGTTTATGCTCTGGGACATGTTTAAAATGTGCTCAATGAATTGAATCTTGAGTTTTTTCAAGTTAATTTGCAATTCTTTCTTTAAAAAAAAAAAAAAAAAAAAGGTACACTTTGTAACATTTTGGATAATGCCATTGCCAACATTGGATTTGGAAGGGAACCTAACCTATTTAAATGTCATATTTGGCTGCCTTTAGTCAATATCTCTACGAAATAAAGTAAAGTCAGGTCTTACGAGAGGTGAGCCACTCACTGCCAACACATATGATTGCTTGTCCATTTCTTAGTAAATTAAAATAAACATCTTCGTGTAACAACATTTTTACCAAAAAGTACCTTAGCTCCAGCAAGAAGACCCAATGAGATAGCCACGCGAGCTCGCAGGTCTGGTCTATCTTTTGGCCACACATAGGACAGCATTGCAGACAGGATTTTGGCTGAATTCACCTCCGTCAACTGTGGAAATAAAATCTATTTAATCAAAACTACAACTCACAAGATGTACGTTAAAAAACAAAAATACTTTTGGCACAGACACATGGAAATGTAATGAAATATCAACAGAAGCCCCGGGGAGACCTAGGGACCAGCAGCAACAGTGAAGCCTCCAGGTGGACTTGGGGGTTCAACTTGACACTACAAGTCCCAAGAGAAGCCTGGGCTGTCATCCCAGCTGAGACTGCCAATGTGGCTGTTTACTCTCTCTCCTCTAAACACCTGCTACTGTGGCTCCTGCTGGCCAAAGAATATGCAGTAATTCCATCTAATCCGCTCAATATGGTGGCTCCACGTTACAGCACTGTTGTATGGCACTATCTCCAAACAAATTATAGTGAAAATGTGCCAAACACCTGCCTTTAATCAAATACAATCAGGCATTACGTGGCACCGAGGACAGACGAATTTACAGTTAATGCCCAATTAAAGAGTTTATTATTATCCAGAAATTAAAGGTGCCAAGTTTAGGTTTGCATCGATAAATATAATTGACAAATGTTATCCAGGACACTGGATATTCATGGCATCATTACTGTGAATGTAAAAAAGAGAATCAGGAAACTGCATTTTAGTATAAGTTTTTACATCTTGGGTTTACTCTGAGAGTAAACCCAAGATTCATGGTCGATCGATTGATGTTTAATCGAAAAGAGTAAAAGAAACCCTAAAAATGTATGTCAGAGATCACAAAACTGCTGATCTTGGTCTGGATCCAGACCCATGCGCCAGCCCATCCGGACCCGAAACTTGGATCCGAACTTTGGACCCGACCCTGAATCCCTTCAGACGAGCGGCTGCTCGTACATTCTCTCTCCCTCCCTTACTGCAGCAGAGAGGTAACTAAAGCTCAGATGAAAGAGAAAGTCCTACACCTGAAACTTTTATATTTTTAGAAACGGCTTCGGAATGACTGTCATACGGCTCGCTAAAAATAAAGCAGAGGGCGCCCAAATTAAATATGCACGTGCGATCGTAATGCGCAAATTAGTGCAGCCGTTTCCCAATCGGCAGCAAGCAGGTCTGAACTTGGACTAAGCCGGGACTAAACCTGGACAAAGCAAGGCTCAGTGTGTTGAACTGAGCAAAGAAGAGAAACACATCACTGTCAGATACTATGTGCACATTGTGTATAATAGAGGCTATGCATGTTGCTATTTAGAAGCCAAAACTTATTTTTTGGCCAAAAAAACATTAACAGGATTCAGTTAATTGCATTATTTTCAAATTACAGCATAGATTTAATAAAGGCTTAAAAATCCTCATATAACGTGAATCAACCCTGTATGTTCCGGACCTTTGCGTGACACTTTTTTTTTCAATTCGGACCTCTGTGAAATGTAATGTGTGACCCCTGATCTATGTATTTTCATATTTCTGTTTGACACTGTTTTATTGAAACTGGCTAAAATGCCACTGTGACTCACCACATTCTTTGGATCTGCATTCAAACGTCCTCCTGCGTTTCCATGCCAGCATGTTCTTTTCTCCATTATCTGGAAATGCTGTTAAACATAAAAGGGCGAGTGTTAATTAGACACATTCTGAAAGTAAAAACAACAGTACTACCAATGTATTAGAGTGCACTGACCCTGGCTGCCTCCAGGATGTCTCGACTGTTTCCACATCTGTTTGAAGTCCATGTTGCTATTCTTTGATTTGTTGCACCCAACTAAAACCACAGGACATGGAGATGAACAAAAAAACAATCAAAAACGTACGCGCAATTTTGCAAGTATAGAGATAGTGATTAGATGTCAACATGTAAGGACTAAATGACAGTGTTAGGTTTATTTATACAGAGTAAATCATGTCGGGATTTGCTGGCGATCAATCACGCAGCCCTATATAAGCATAACTTTTGTATAACGCACTTCAAAACGTTCAGATGATGGTTGTGACAGAAAGTTTGAAAAGAAGTGTGATGTACAAGAGGAACAAAAGCCTATAGTTTATTTTTATTTTTTCTACGATCGCAAAAAGCAGTCACAGTGATTCTGAAGATTTTTCAAAAACTGTGTAAGAATGTGTCGTGGGTACAGAAATCAACATTATTACCGATCTTAGACAGTGCAATGGGTGGCCGAAAGACAGTACCTTATCTAACTTTTACTAAGCCACAGTCTGCAAGTGCTGATGTCAAACACGTAACTGATAAGCGACAACCACAACTACAGTAGTAGACAGTAAAAGTAAAGTAAAGCGTTTATTAAAGAATGACATGATAAATCCTTTAAAACACAGTATTAAGATGGTCGCAATTACCTTAATTCTTACTTCGGAAACATTACAGTAAGTTAATTAATTGCAAAATCCGTCCATTCTTAGATGGATGTTACCAAAAACACAATGTCCTTTACAAACTACTGTATCCCCACTCACCAGATACGTATTTTGAGGTTTATGTTCCACGCCGTTTTCATTACGAGATCTGTTCCAAACATGGTATGAACTTGTTTGTCGAATAATATACGCCAATTTTCGTCTCTGAAGGTAAACTCCACATTTTAGATGGAGCAACATCGGCGCCATGTTGACGAACCAGGAAGGCGGTCACTGGTCGCGCCGGCAACGTCATATCCGGTCTACGACGACACTGTCAGCTAGCAAAAAGCACAGGGTGGATTATTTATTGTAAATGTTAATCTGACTTCTGCTGTGGTGCACCGATATGATCTATTTTGTACTTTTTGCGGCATATCTTTTTTACATATAGTAGGCGGATAACGTTTGAGTACACCGCGAAGCCAACGCAGGAACACGTTGTCCGCCTGACTGGTCGCTGTGCTGTTTCTTCTTTTTTGTCACATATGAATGTAGTGTTAGTCAGCTTGCGCTGTCTCTCGGCCCACTGGACCAGCACTTCAGGATGCCATGCCATAACCAGCAAGTGAATAACATCAGCAGTGGTCAAGAACACCCAATGAAGCAAGTCCGATTCGCAAATAGTACTAGCAACAACACTGGAGTACTATCGAACAGTGATCCAAGTCATGTCACTGTACAACCCGTCAATAACCAAGAAAACCTGGGACCACAACTTAAACTGCTGCCCCTGAATGACCAGATCCGAGAGTTACAGACTATCATCAGAGACAAGTGAGTTCCTCTTTTATCCAAATGATATATATTGATCATTGTTGACCTGCTTAAAGCGAATATAGCACATCATTACAATAAAATAATACTTTGATTTTATAACACGTTTTATTCTAGCTAATCATGCTCTCCATCATGTCTGTGGTATCTCTTAATACTTTCAGGACCACCAGCAGAGGAGATTTTGTGTTTAGCGCAGACAGATTGGTAAGATCACAATTTGATCATCGTATTACACTTGGGTTGAGTCAATGGATGGGCGATATAACAATAAAAAAACCAAAGTCTGGTCGGTGACCTTGTGAGTGAGTGACGGCTGACTTTAACCAGTCACAGTGAAGAAGGAACTCTCAGAAGAAGTCTTGTTAGCTCTTAACCCCTTAACCCCCATGTAACCAAGAATATTTACTCAAAACTTGAAGCTTCTTGACGTGGGAGTTTACAGCCTATAGGCCAATCAGTGTAACGCCTCATTTGAAAGCTAAGACTTACAAAACTCATCCAAGCTTCTTCCTTGTTTTGTTTTAATCGATTTTGTTGCGTTTATGCAGAGGTTTTGGCCAGATTTTTGTCATGTTTTCGTTGTTTTGCTGCATTTTTGTCACGTTTTCTTTCCTTTTTGTAGAGTCTTGACCGCATTTCGTTTTTGAGTTTAATGTAACCGTATTAAAGCCACGAAAACTCGACGACAAAAACAGCGTTAGCCTCAAATGAACCATTACTGTGGCCTATAGGCTGTAAACTCTCTGGTCAAGAAACTTTTAGATTTGGGTAATGTCGAACTGGAACTGTGCTCTATTAAGGCGGGGTTAAGAGGTTAAAGGTGATTTAAAATATACAAGGCTCATAGAAATCATGTTATGAATTTTTCTGCCTTTTCACCCACCTACAGTTGTAACGGCCCATTATATTGATTTTATTTGCTCAGACGATATTGTCATATTGGCTGGTAATTGATTCTATACAAAATAGAAAATGCATGTAATAATGTTATAATATCTGCTCACAGATCAGATTAGTTGTTGAAGAGGGTCTAAACCAACTGCCCTATTCGGAGTGCACAGTCACAACACCGACTGGTAATGTATGATTGTTATTGGCTTGAATATGTGGAGAAAAGCATATTTGCAACTCCTGTTTGTGTCTGTTCCTTTAATGTTTCATTCAGGGTACAAGTATGAAGGTGTGAAGTTCGAGAGGGGCAACTGTGGTGTTAGCATCATGAGAAGTGGTAAGTCAGTCAAGACTAATTGTGAATAATCAATGGTTGCAATAATTAATAACCCATCAATCTTTACAAAAAAAGTGCTGGGAAAGCAGTACTCTATTTTCAGATTCTTAAAAAAAAATTAAGAATCTGTCTTTTTATGAAAAGTTATTGTCTGTAAATGTTATCATATAAAGTCTTCAGGTGACAATGATATATATTTTACAAAATGTATTTTGTAAACTACTTTAATTTGATTTTCCTCTGTCTAACCTATTCATTCTTAAAATTGCATCCCAACAGTGCAGAACATTTTAATATTTACAAAACTATCAAAAAATTGTCCTGTTGAAATGAATGGCATGAATGAAAGTTTAGGGTCCCAGTCTTGGTCAGTTTCTCCTGAAACATGGCGTCAACTCTGATATAAAAAGTTTGACTGAAAACTGTTCTATTAAGCTGTGAATGTGACAACTGAAAGTATGTTGGTGGCGCAGTGGCTTATGGGATAGCACATGGCTCCTAACTGCTGGTGAGGAACCTCCAGAGGTCCCTATGCTAAAGAAGATATGAGAGAAAGCATACAAGCTCCTTACCTCCTTCCTAACTGACAGCACTATTCAGACGCTTCTTAACATGGCGGACGCTGATGCACACCCGGTTTGGACTTAGACCTCTTACCAATTTGCCCGAATCAAATGCACCGTAAATTAATTCTGTCACTACACCCATCTTTTATTTGTCACTCGAGGTCCATAAGAGAAAGAAAAGAAAACAAACACAACACATACTTATGCTTTATGGACTGATTTTATTTTCCTTCTTGGAATTTAATGTAGCTGTAAAGCACATAACATTGCCGTGGGTTTGAATTAATGAATGCCGTGCTTTACCAAAATAACAGCTGAGTAAGAAATGGGTAACAAAATATAATGCGCAAAATATACTTATTTATACATTTTTGAGCTATATCGTGCAACAGCATGTGTAGTGAAATGTTATTTCATTAAGTATAGTTTTTACAGTCGTAAATTACTTCCATTAAACTGATTGCTTTTTGTAACTACACAGGTGAGGCTATGGAGCAGGGACTCAGGGACTGCTGTCGCTCCATACGTATTGGCAAAATTCTCATCCAAAGCGACGAAGAAACACAGAAGGCCAAAGTCTATTACGCCAAGTTCCCCCCTGATGTTTACAGGAGAAAAGTGCTGCTCATGTATCCCATCCTTAGTAAGTACAGACAGGTTGTCGTTTACCACTTTAAATTCTTCGTAAATGTCAAGAGATGTCCACAGTTCCCGCGTTTATCCATTATGGAAAATCTCCCTTGAGTTGACCTTCAGTGCCAATCTGCATTTCCACATTATACCTATTCAAACTGTTCTGAAAATTATAGCTCTCAGGGGGAAATTATACACTGCCTAGGACATAGCCACCCAGATGCTGAATAGTCTGGGCCAGCAAAAATAGTGGCTTAATTGCCACGGTTTTCTAGTGGCACATTTTTATGTTTTATTTTTTAATGGCTACATATTATCAAGGTTGGAAGTATGTTTTAAATGTCAGAATCACAATCCATATGATTGGATTTGATTCTAGCCAACAGGGTGAAAAATGAAAGCCTGCCAGATGCCACTTCTTGGACAAAATGTTAATTTCTTTCAAAATGTTGCAAGTTTTACCCATATCAAGTTGAAAATTACTTTGCATATGTTTTTCATAATAATTTGAGATTTTATGTGCCTGCAGGTACTGGAAACACTGTAATTGAAGCAGTGAAAGTGTTGATAGAACACGGAGTCCAGCCTCGACATATTATCCTCCTCAGTCTCTTCTCTACTCCTCATGGTAATCCACTAATTCAACAGTGCAAATTCTAAGAATAGACTTTGAACATGAGTAGAGGTGTACTTTTGCACATAAAACATAACCAGGCACGGGCTCAAGTCTTACCAAAGCAAACATTGTGCCGTGTTTCTGTTACATCACACAAATTTGAATAGAAAAGCAAGGAACTTGAATGTTACTCATGCAGTTTCTTTTCTTTGTAGGAGCCAAATCAATCATTCAGGAGTTTCCAGAGATCACCATCCTGACCACAGAGGTTCACCCAGTAGCTCCAACACACTTTGGGCAGAGATATTTTGGCACAGATTAAGGACAAGAGATTTGGTCTTTTTTTTTCTTCTTTGTCTTTTATTTAAATATTTAAAACGTGTGGTTAAGTTTTTTGCAGTGTATTCTGTGAGTAAGCATTGTTCTTAAGTGTAATGAATTTCATTTTATTTTGCATGTTACAACGATGAATGAATTATAAAGAATTTCTATTTGTCAAAGGACATAAAAACGAAGTAAAAAATAAATAATAAATATGGACCTTTTTGATACATTTGAGTTCCTGGGAGGCATCACAATGGCATATTGCAAAGAAAAATTACGATATTAAACAAGACCGGTAATATTAAGTATTACGAGTATGTGGTAAGACCTATTATTTGATGCGCCATGTTATAAGTCAATACATAAACTGTAAACACACAAGAAAAAAACATCAGACACTCAACTTTGTACACGTCTTCCAACACTATCAGACTCCGTTTAGGTTCAGCATTAATCAATCTTACGGTGTATTTCTGGATATGAGCAGCATTTGATTTGGCTTACAAAGAAAATACATACATACATAGCACAAAGAGATGTCATACTTAACATTAAAACACCATCCAGGTTTGATACAACCTCAAAACTATATATTTTAGTGCACCGTCGAGTGTCAATACAGAAGACTGGAGTCAAGTTTAGACAGAATAATAATAATGAGGATTTAATTCTAGTAAAAAGTATCTAAACAAAATAAATGTATTGCAAAATACTGATCTCTACCAACCAGCAGATGAGGATCAGTTACTTTGTCAACATTTACAGGAACCTGCATAATTATTCTTCCTCCAAGTAAATTAAGGTGAAAATATAGTACACCTAAATATTAAATAGCTTCACTGTGTCCATCTTCCCAGGTTAGGTGGACTAGTTTTATTTCGGTAAAGTGTAAATCCTCAATACATGCCTTCATTAAGCACTGCATATTGATATGATATGTTAAGATGCACAAACCTTTACAAACAAAACTACCATCATTTTTGGATACAATCTTTGGGTCCATTTGAAAAGTGTATCACCAGAAATAGTTTACACAATTTTCACAGTTCTAAAGAAAAAAATCCAAGTGTGGTACTAAAACAGTTTAGTACCACGACGCAAGCTACCGGATAACGGTAAAAAATCCGTGAGAAGATGACGTACTGCAAATAAAGAACTTTGCATACAAATACCTTTTCCAATTGTGACCCCATTGCTATTAGTAGATGAATTACACAGCATGTTGTACTTCTCATTTGGTATACTCCATGTAAATAAAGGTTTGGCCCCCTTCACCGATTCCATGAAAACTAATGTAACTCAAATGAATCTGCACAGTGAGCACGGCTTAAGTCCATCTTCTGTGCCTTAATAATTCTGGTTTTACATAACTACTCGTCCATCTCAATTGTGACAGAAGGATCATGTTCTCCCACTGAAAAAAAAAATAAGTTTAACATTTTAAATTGGGTTGTTATTCTTCATAGTTTCAAGTCTATCAATTAGCCACAAGGTGGTAGCAGATGTCTGACGAATTACAGTGCATGGAATAATCCTACTTTACAATACAGTAATAGTGAAGGAAAATAAAGCTTTGAATGATCTTAGATCAGAGTCACATGACTGTTAAGAAAGCAGTCTCAGTTAATACCGATCATAATAGTTTTATTACTGTAAACTACTGTAGTTCATAGTAGCTTAGTTTAGTTCAGTTTATTTGTTTATTTGAGCAGTTGAAATTCTGCTCAAAAGGAGTGGGCCAAAGCAAAAGCTTGTGAGCGCCCACCCCCGAATAAATATTTGTCCATTTGTAAGCAAGGATGATAAATAACTTACCAAAGCTTCCTTCCTCTGAGCACTCATCTGACTCCTCCCACATCTCTGAAGCTAATAATGGATTCTGGGACTCACTTTGATTTTTCAGGGGAAAGAAGTGTCCATTTCCTTGACTAATGCGTACATTGGACAGACATACATTTTAGAAGGTATAACAACTTAAATGAATTTGTCTCACTGACTTCAAGGTGTTAAACAGTACATACAGAGACTAGCTTACCTGGTATAGATCGGGATGAACCACAGTCTTCTTTCCTCTCCAAAAACCTGCCTCAGGTTTCTACGCAAGCCAACATTAAAACCATTTTTGTCTGGTCCATTGACAAATACAGGTGCAGAGAAGGCCTCTGAAGATGATATTATATACACGAATGTCTTAAACAACATTAATAACGTCTTCATAATCGTCATAAATAAGTCCTTACCTAAAGTGGACCTGTTTTTGGCGACCAACCAACAGTGGTAGCCAAAGAGGAACATGAGACTGACGAAGAACATGAGCGCCACAAACATGAGGAAGAGGACATGGAACTTGGCAGGTCCATTTGGCAATTCCCCCTAAGCCACGAAAGAGGAGCGCACACAACTGATGAAATTACAAGGTATAATGTATTGCAGCAAGGATCACTAGTTACCATGTGATATTTCAGAATTATTGTATGGCACTTACCACCCAGAATTTAATGAAATACTGAAAGACTGTTGCTGCGATGAATACGCAATATAACATGGAGTATGACAGAAAGAGAAGAAAAAACTTGTAGTTTGAAAATCCCACACAGTTGTTCACCCTGAAAAATGTCAAACATTGATGTGCAAATTTAATGTTTTTGATTCCATACAAGCCTCCTGCATCAATTAAGGATTTACATACCAGGGACAGTGATGGTCCATCTTCAAAACACATCTGAATAAAGAATAATAATAATAATAAGCAGTGCATTTAAGGTTGCAAGATAAATCTCTTGGCTTATACAATCCTGACCAGTTCAAGTAATATCCCTGTTCCATTTCTTGAGATAGTCATGTGGCCATTACCCCTGAGCATCTGCTGTGTCTTTGTACAAGTCGTTGCTCTGATTTATTTCTAAGAGATACTTGTACCAACAAAGCAACACCTTCTAATCATTACAAACTGCTCTTCGCCAACAAATACGTCTGGTCCTGGCCAGTGTTTCTACATGAATGAGCTGGAGAGGAAAGGGGACTTACGTTTCACAAACTGAACAGTGGTGACAGCGGTCAGGCTTCAGCACCTGGCAGCGGTCACAGAACCTGATAGCTGGAGACAAGAGGATGACCAGGTGAATGAACGACATTTGAGACGTGCTGTACCCGTTGCTTATTTCCTGAAGCCTAGAACTTTGCAATCTGCCCTAATGAAAGAGATATGGTGGCTGATTACACTCTCTCTGCTGCTCTAACACTATACAGGCCGATTACCCTTGCCTACGCGTTTTCAATTCACACACAAAAAATGCAGAACAAAAACAAGTTACCTCACCAGAACAGGATACACGTGATAAAAGAATAAAACAACAGTCAAATTCTCTGCAGATGATAAAAAAAATAAAGTAAGTCCCTTTACCTCCAGATTGTGCTCGTGTGGAAATTGGTAACTTTCTTGAAATCTCAACAAGGATCTGTTTCTGCGCGTCAGGCCGCTCCTCCATCTCATATCTTTGTTTGTCTGAATATGAGAGCTGAAACTGGCACAAGAAATACAAACAACAGACTTCAGTGACATTGCATTTGAAAGGGGAAATGCTCAGCAGATATGACAAGTGTGCACCTTTTTGCATGGGGAAGCAGGGGGAGTGAATATGGACTTCCAATAGGTCCAAGAAAACATCACAAAGCATATGTGAAAAACTAGTAGATAGGCCACTGCAAAAATGAAAGTACCACTCAATCATAATATGAGAACTCGTGTTTGTGTGGCAAGCAACAATTACTGGCAAATATAATAATACACGTAATATTAATAATAAAAAATAAATACTTACCTTTTTCAAATGAATTAGTAATAGTAACTGTAAAAATAAAAATAAAAAATAAGGACAGATATAAGGAAACACATATTTAGAAGGTGCAATGTGACATAAGGCGCTAATTCTTTGTCCTCACAAAATGATTGACTGCACTGACTGACGCAAATCCACGATACAGAAACACGCGGCTAAAACGTAACATAATCTGGTTACAAGGTACAGTGGTTATGTTCACAAGTACAATGTTATCCTGGTTATTCCGGGGGAAAGCCGCTCAAAACCCGCTTCCGCGTTGTTTGCTAATTCTGGCCATAATTCTGTCAACACTGCTGTGCGGAAATCTGCGACATCTCCGGCTAAAACGACGTCAACAATCATAACAAACCACAGTGTCGTGTACTTACACAGGCACAACTCAAAGACATAGGCATAGTACGACCACAGAACCACGGAGGTGATGATAAGGACAGGTATCCAGGAGAAAACCCGCTGACAGCATCTCAAACCTCTGGACAGAGCCATATTCATTTCACCTCTGGGTTCATCGGCGCTCCACCATAATCCCTGGGAATTATCCATCAGTGACATCGGCAATCGATCCACCAAGTCCATCGCCTCGGGACGCCAAATTTGATTTTAAAACTGCCTGAAAAAAAAAACGCGACTCTTTGAATCATTAGAAATACTTTCACCATAAATACATCAGCTCAACGTAACATTTGCCTTAAAAACTTTCGTAGACCAAACAGATTTCCATCAGACCATGTGCATGTGACGCATAGAGGTGTTCTCGATTTGGCTTCTACTAGAGGAATAAACAATGTTTTTTAAAAAAGGTTCTTGAGGCATGATTATTTTTTTTTCTATCCGTCGTTTATTGAGAATGATGATCATCTCTTCCTTGTGGACATAAAACCGGTAGGACGTCCTGCATTAAACTTGTAGCAGTAGCCTGTGCCAGTCGGCCTACACTGCATAGTTTACATGTGTATACATTTAGATTGATTTGAACTATGGTCTCTACCATAGATAACAAATGTCTACCTTGCCCGTTTGATCAGTAGAAGCGAAGTGCAATGTATCGAGGGATCCAGTGGAAGGCGCTGTTAGAGTGAAGATAAATAGGTAATAGGCCCACACTGTACAACTACAAACTTAAAGGATCTAAGATTCTCTTGAATAAAACCACCAGGCTTAGGCATAATCAGTCAGTTTACTTACAATTTGAGTAGAATCATAAACTGCTAGTTGCCTATTGTCTACATTGACTGTAATTTGTGTTTTTTTTAATAACTGAAATAAACGTTGTCTATAGCTATTACAGGGTAAACAAAACTTCAATTGATGATGTAAGACAAGCTATTTTACTGACTTACATATTGATCACCACTTGTTAAGTGATAGGTCTGCTGCACTTTTGATTCCGCTCGCTCATTTGTACGTGGTATTTTGTCATGTTTGGATGTAGTTATGGAGAACAGTCTTATAAACTCTTGTCACCTGATTCCTACTAGGCTTTCTGATTGCTGTGAAACAGTTCATTGAGTTGTGGGACCCCAGAGTCAATGGAGCATTTACAGTAACTGTAGCCCAGTCCTGCAGATCAGAAGTGCTTTTGCTGGTTCACAGTACCACCTGCTGTCCCATTTTACGTTATGCAGAGTCTCTCTTAGCCGTGTTAATCCTTGTGGGAGAGGGGTGTGAGGTGAACTGCACCCATATTTGACCTCTTCTTTCCATAACACATGTACGCCCCTCTCTGTCTCTGCCCCTGAACTTTAATTTAACTTCAAATCACTGTCTGTGGTTTTCTCTGCATATCTTTCCTGTTCTGAGACGGCTCTCTTCAGGCAACAGAGACAGTAGCTGAGTGATGACAGCTCCTCTCTCATTTTCAGGATGCAGGGAGTGGCCCACCATCCTTCAGCATGGCAGCAAACTAGTCCACTACAAAAGCCAATGTGACTTTCAAACAAAACAGCTTGCATTAACAGGTTGAGGCAAACTCCGCATCTCAGTGTCAGAGGTACATCTGTGGGCATCCTGGTGGTAAAATAAGAAGATTGTTGAGACCGGATGAGAGCCTGTTTGAGCAGAAGTCATGCGTAGCTGCATAGAGGTGTGAAACTATTGGGACTCACAATGAGGTTCCATGCAAGCCTTTATACTGGCTGCCACAATAGCAGACATGGTCCAGTTACTTGAGTTTGCTCCTAAGATGCTTGATTAGGAGCAATTTCGATGCTGCCTTGAATATGAAGTGGCACTGAGAAAGTGCAATTTATTTTACCCCAGATACAGTTGTGTAATGCAACCTTGTGTTGAATGGTAGGGATGCTTAGTAGGCCTTCATGAGCAGTGTGAGGAAGAGCAATATATCTCAGTTGTGTGTTTGCAGGGTGCTCATTTAAGTCTATTGAGACATTGCATTTGATTGGAGTTTATGTTTGATTATTATCTACTTGGACTAAGGATCCTTGTTTCCGGTGTTTCTATAAGAAGTCAATATGGACCTCATATTGGAAAGTCTGTATTCATCTCAACATATTGTCATTGGTGAATGGCCAGGTGATCAAAGGCTGCTGCCCTCATTTACACAAATGGTATGTGTGTAAAAATCAGAGTTGAGTAGACTAATTAGCAAGTCAGACCAGCTCAAGAAAACACAACTATGACTTCATAGAACATGGTCTCAAAAGTCATTTGTAATTTAGTGTAACATAAGACAGAAAACGACTTAATGTGTTCTACCATTACCTTATTAACTGCAGTGAATTCTTTCAAAGCGCTAGATCCTGCTTGTGTATTATGCATGCAGAAAGATGTCAAGGTGGAATTAGGGAGAATAATGCATGCAATTTTTGCATTGGTGCGTCATACTGCCTAATGTCCAGGGTGTGAAAAAGACTACAGGGTATAATTACTGCTCTCACCCTTGTGATGGACACGCAGGACTTCAGACGTCTGGAAAGCTGCTTGAATGGTGACATCAACAAGCAGCGCTCAATGGAGCAAGAGAAGACCTAGGTTTCTGCTCATATTCACACTTAACAGCAGAGCAAACAATGACAGGGCGGGGAGGACTTGCAGACACCTCACCCAGCATGTGTGAAAATAAATCTGCTCAAGGGTGGAGACCTGTGTGTCTTCGACAATCATGGAAATTTGAATGGTTGTGCCACGTGGAGGGCCATATGCCTTTTAATAAGAGCACTTGATTACCTTTACATGTCAGACAGTGTTGCTCAGAGGTGAGTTCTTCAATAAACCACGTAAAAGCCCATTTGATTTGTTTTATTTTTGCATGAACTGAGGCATTTCATCAAAATGGCTCACCATCTTGGCACTGGGCACATAAATTGCCTTTTACCTAATGATACCTTCCCATAAACCGCGTCATGTTATGACTATAGTGTATATGGAGCAGAACATCACTGAGATTGTGAGACTAAAAGTGCTCAGGTTTATTGGCATCAAGTGTGCTTTTACTCCGTGAGAGGAGTCAGGCAGTGTTTGCCTGTATTCATCAGACTCTGTCAAAGCAGTCAGCAGTAAAAACATTCAATATCCAGATCTACAGTTTGGGAGCTTGTCTTTTTCCCATACCGTCTCTCAAAACACGTCTCTCTGTGATGGTGCTGTGGGGAATATGCTGAGGTAAACGGTGGAAGGCCTCATTTGGTCCTGATGGTCCAAACACACTGACGCAGCCGAGCAGGTTCACCTGGGAGCAGCTCGGTCATCTTTCATAATGTTACATCCTCACAAATACATTGCACTGTGCCTATGTACACAGATAAATAGAAATTCATCAGATACTACAAAATATGTGATGAAACAAAATGTATGGAGGAAAAACAGAGTATTGATCATTTCCCCATCATCTTTCATATAGCAGCGTCACTTGAGCAGATTGTAGATTGCTATCCAGTATTTCTTGCCAATAATGTCATTACCAGATGCGCACATTAATAGCAATGTGCTTTGGCTTGGATAAAAGCATTTTTGAGGCACCTCACAGTAATTTATCTACACTTTGTTGGAGTTCAAACCGGCCCTATTCAAATTGACATCCCCATAAACATTCAGACTAATTTTGATCACTATCAGGGGCAGTAATTTTTCTTCACTTAAGGGTTTTCTTGATATCCTTTGTGAATTTAGTCAGTATTTCCGCTTCTGGAAAATAGTCTGGCAATGTTATTGTAGAGGAGATTCCACAGGGATGTGCTCCTAAAAGGTACACGGCATGAGACCGATCAGAGTGGAACACATACAAATGCACTGAAGGGATGCAGAATAGTTATGGAGACAGAAATATACAGAACTGATTGGAAATATACCTTTGATGCAATAGAAGAAAGAACTCTTGTTAATAACATCAGGTAGCAGTAATGTGGTGAATGTGTACTGCGGCATTGGTTGAATTATTGTTTAATTCCCACCAACCCCGACGACATGCAAGTCAACTGCAACACTTCTTTGCAAGCAAGGCATTCTATAATGTTTTATTTTTTTTGTGCATGTCACAAAGGATTCTCAATAGTGGCATATGACACATTCCACTGTAATGCACTGTGAAGTTTGACACAGGTTAACAAAATATTCAAAATGTAACAGCTGCTGTCTGGACCCTCAGGGGAAGGTTGGTCGGCGTCCCTTCTGCAGATGATCTAGTCTTTGAAACAATACATTGAGTGTTTATGGACACGTAACATTAGATGATGATGGTTTTGAATATTTATCATATTTTTGAAAAGTTAGTCCACATTTAGGAAATAAGAAACATATCAAAAGAGACATATCTATCTCGAGAGTGAGAGAGATTGTATGTAGAGAAATAGTGTTAATGAGACAATGTGGGCAGAAACATTATATTGTTTGGTTGATGATTAAAGATAACTTAATACTAGACACATGTACGATTTTTGACACTGGCAGCTGAGAGTATATATTTTTATTGAATCAAAGCAAAGAAATAAAGTTGCAGTTAATGTGAAATCAAAGTCAGCACGTGTGAGTCATTAAGTTTGAGTAAGGGAGGCTTTTCTATCATTACTTTGTTTAAAATAAGTACTTGTTGGATATACCACAAAACATATATGGTAACAACATTAAAGAAATAAACGTTCACCCAAAAAGCACTTGTACAATGTTGTTCCATTTCATTTAGTTAGTTGAGTAATGTGTGCCGCTGCTGGTGAATGACTAGACTATACAAATTGTTTCTGCTTGATACCACATGATACCATCTTTGGTCATTGTTCCTTGAGCTTTCTGAGTGAGCTCAGAAAGCTCACTCTTTTAATGCTGATCATATGTGTTAATGAACTTGGCTGCACCTGAGCGTGACCTGAGTGTCGTCTGGTCAGACTGAGGTCATCTGGGTCAGATAACGCCATGCACTGTTCATGTATTCAACACTTAATAGGAAACAGACACCGACACTAACAGATTCCGGCCCTTGACTGATGATATTGATTCAGTTTCCAAAGTTTGCTTTTCCCTCTTCTCTCAATCGAATGTTTGATCAGCGTTGCCATGGACAATTAGTCTGATTGCAAAGGCATCAAAGACGAATGGGGGGTGAGGGTCTGGACTCAGAGCTGCACACGAAAACAAGCCTCATGTCTATAATTTTAATCTCTCATGAAATCACACATGGTTTAGGGAAGACATCAGCTATTTCAGCTATGCCTGTAAAAGTCTGCCAGGACAAATGATTACACGGGTACAAACTTTCTTGTGTTTTCTAATACGCACACGAGGTAACGCTCACCCTTTAAAGGTGCACTGGACACCGCCTCGTTTATGTGCTGACCCTTTTTTTGGCTGTTTTGGTTATTTGTCTGATAGATCGTTAATTGTACTTCTCGTAACATATTAATGATCAAGTAAATTTGTTTACATTAATGATCCACTGTATCTGGTTTGGACTTAAGTAAAAAAAAGCAGCATTTTGTCATTGTCCTGAATCCACACAAAACATGATTTTCGTCTTGGTGAATGTGACAAAACCATAAAAAAATGGATAATGTTCAAATTTTATATGATCAGACAGCAAAAAAGATTGCTGTGCGAGAAAAGGGCCATTTGTAAAGCCTCCATTCGCACAATGCCCTGTGCTCTAAACAGCTAATAAGTATTTATCAGTCCTATAATGACATTCCCGTCCAGTCTATCTGCACAAGGTGCCCCACCCTAACTGGATCCAGATGAGCTCTATCATGTCATACTTGGAGGAGAACCAATTTTACATGACAGAAGTGGGTGGGTATTTCTGTACTTCTGATAAAAGTGGGGAGAGTAGGAAAAAACATTTCTGGGGGGACACTCTATTAAAGAAAAGGCATGAGGTCTTTTCCACAGCTGTTTTGCACATTGGCCTGAACAGAGGGCCTGGTAATGGAGTGATAGGCAATGCAGAGGTGCGCTCCAATGAGGGTCATTTTATGCTTTTTGGGGTGAAAAAGTAGGAGGACCTCACACACTGAGCCTGTTTGTTTCTCACAGAAAAATATGGACAGTCTCAAAAAAGAATAACTGGTTATGAAATGTGCTACACCTAAAATCCTTTGGAAGAACGTTACTCAATGAGCACGATACAGATTCACTGCAAAAAGAGTTAGCTGATCTAGGCTTGTATCAAGCAAACTTAATTAAAGTAAAATCTACTATATGTCTACAGGTCATTGCTGTGCGAGTGTTATAGGCTCTTGAAGATTATTTAGAGCTGATTTGCCGAGACAAAAGTAACTGACAAAAGAATCAGAATGAGCAATATCACTGGAGGCTGGAGGACAATAATAGATGTATTGTTTATGTTAGCCTATGCCTCTTGAGCGTTATTGTGCGCAAATCGATATTTTACCACACGGTGGCGGTATACTTTAGTCTCTTGGGCTCCAGTACCCTCCATGGTCGAGATAAGAACGTTTCTTCTTGCGCGCCTAAATTCATATTTCTCCATCCTTACATCCATGCGCTAGTAGCCTGGTGATACTCCTAGACTGAGGTACTTTTTCAATTGGGAAGACAAGAAACGCGTTAGAGTCGAAGGGGCGTATGAAGGTCAGACTTTGGCTCAGATTGGTGGTTCAAACGACATGCTTTCAAAAAATTATTTTTTTCTTTTCAAAGTTACTCTGCTATTATTATCATTAAGTTTTTTTTTTTTTTTTTTATCAGATGGAATGATTGATGTTGTAATGTATCTCTGCATTGTTGGCTTTATAGCTCATGTAATTTTGACAGAAAGATCTCCCTTATTGTAAATATAACCTGGCGACAAAGCAGCCTATACCCTGACCCAAATATTCTGTCTTCATTCCTATAAGGATATGTGGATCCTGGTTCACAAAAGGACCTTCAGTGGTTAAACGGTAAGCCTCTTTTTTAATGTACATTCCGTATGTATTAAATTGCTTAAAGATTGAGATCAAGCCAAATTATTCCGTTTGTAACACAAGCATCAGATTTGGTATGAAATTTGCCTTGGGCTTTTTGTTACAGAAAACTTTTTTGTTTCACAAAATTTCAATATGGTTTTGAGAGGGCTACCAATGTTACCTATACTGCAAAGAAGGCATGACTCAGACCCCTATTATAATATTTAAGAAGTGTGACTTGCAAGTGAGGAAAAATTGGTAAATGCAGTGAAAGAGGCTCTCTGTAGTACAAAAATAATAATAATAATCCTTTAGTCAAACATGGATAGTAGGTTTAAAATGACGCCAACACGTTTTGACACCAGCATGTCTTCATGATGCCCTCAGAAGTGAATTCACAAATTTTGACTCATTTGCAAATCACGCTTCTGCTGTTTAATTGTGGCCTATTTTCTGGAATGGTATGTCAACCAGTACCTTCAGGACCCGCTGCAGCGCTCACTTTTTCTATCTCCAAAAATAATACTAATAATTTTTATTTAGAGTTTGCCTCGGCCCATTTCTCGACCCTGTTTATGGGATAGGACCAAAAACCTCTTTTATTGGACCACTTTTAAAGGACAATGATGAGGTCAGACACCAAATTGGCTGCTTGTATCACAAAGTGAAAAGTCCAATGTGCACCACTTTGAACCCCATTTTATTGTTAGTCTATTCCTCACTTTACAATTAAAACAACAAAACAACACACATTAAACACAAACAACAAAAACTGATTCCTGACTCCCGAATAACTCACATATCCACACAAGCATTTAAATGTAGCTCAACTTGTGCTGAGGGATTTCATCTGCCCAGGACATAAAACATTCTCCCTCTCTGCACTGACAGCTTCACTCCTCCAGTGTAAAAGCAGAATAACAGACAATTATCTGCAGCGGTTGGTCAAGGTTCAAGGATCCACTTCAGTTTCATGTGCAGCCAGAAGTTAAAGTCTCTATTAGTTCACACCTTGTTTTGCAATGAAACATGCTTGTGCTAGTTTTACAGGTCTTGGCCAGCGGTTTGTGGAGCATCCACAATGGCTAGTAAAAGTCAGTGGAAAGTCAAGGTAGTTGGCCCCTATGTGCAATGAGACAAATGCAGCAGGGATGGGAGATACAGGCCATCACAACAGTAATGTCAAAGAGTGGAGAAATGAATCCATGGAAAAGACGTATAATCCTCATTACAAAGGCTTTGGCATCTCTCGGTATGACACATGTGACTGCAGAACAATTATGTGCTCTCTAATCCCATCAGCTCATCCGCACACTGCCTTCTTCAGCTTAACCTTTTTACTTTGCATGGAATCTCCAAATCAAAACAGGACTATGTCACTCCTTCCGTCTCATCACTGCTTTTAGCTCATTAAATTCTGTGTTGGATAGATACTGTATACATGGGGCATGTCAGCATCTGAGAAAAGGTAATTTGTGTAATTGGGAAGTCAAGTTACAATTTCATGGGCACATAGCAGCAGGGCAGCCTGCTTCTATGTGGTCAATGGTTTCTTAAAATTGTGGTATTATTATTAATAATAATAATAGCTATTAATATTATTGATTGACTGCGGAACTTTCCGCAGTCAATAATTGGTTTTCAAGTTATTTATTGATTGACTGCGGAACTTTCCGCAGTCAATAATTGGTTTTCATGTTCTTTATCTTTTATTATTATTATTCAACTTCCGTCTTATTCCTGATTTTCAGCAGCTTTCACAGCTTTCACAGTTTCAGCGATTTCCACAAGTTATACATCAAAACGTTCCGCATGTTTAAGAGAATTCTGCTATTACTTTTGGGACTTCAGCGATTTCCGGTTTTTCCGCAATCGGACAAAAATCGGTCGATTTTTCCCATTGACTTATAATGGGGCTTCCGTAAATTCAACGTTTTCAGCATTTTTTTCCACATTTTCTGCAATTTCTGCAGTCTGTGCATGTTCAGCTTCCACAACTTGTCAGTTTTCAGAAAAAATTAGAGTTATGCAGTTTTCCAGTTTTTTTCTACGGGCTTGGGAATTCTGCCATTCATTTGTATTGAGAATTCTGCCATGCATTTTAATAGGCCCATGCAATTTAATAGGACTTCAGGTCTTTCAGACATTTCTACAGTTTCTACAATGTTAAGAGTTTCCACAATGTTAAGAGTTTCCACAATGTTAAGAGTTTCCACAATGTTAAGAGTTTCCACAATGTTCAGAGTTTCCACAATGTTCAGAGTTTCCACAATGTTCAGAGTTTCCACAATGTTCAGAGTTTCCACAATGTTCAGAGTTTCCACAATGTTAAGAGTTTCCACAATGTTAAGAGTTTCCACAATGTTAAGAGTTTCCACAATGTTTAGAGTTTCCACAATGTTAAGAGTTTCCACAATGTTAAGAGTTTCCACAATGTTCAGAGTTTCCACAATGTTCAGAGTTTTCACAATGTTCAGAGTTTCTACAATGTTCAGAGTTTCCACAATGTTCAGAGTTTCCACAATGTTAAGAGTTTCCACAATGTTCAGAGTTTCCACAATGTTCAGAGTTTCCACAATGTTCAGAGTTTCCACAATGTTAAGAGTTTCCACAATGTTAAGAGTTTCCACAATGTTAAGAGTTTCCACAATGTTCAGAGTTTCCACAATGTTCAGAGTTTCCACAATGTTAAGAGTTTCCACAATGTTCAGAGTTTCCACAATGTTAAGAGTTTCCGCAATGTTCAGAGTTTCCACAATGTTCAGAGTTTCCGCAATGTTCAGAGTTTCCGCAATGTTCAGAGTTTCCGCAATGTTAAGAGTTTCCACAATGTTCAGAGTTTCCACAATGTTCAGAGTTTCTACAATTTCTACAGCTTTTACAGTTTCTGCAACAACATAGGGATTTTTTGCAATTATACCACAATTTTTACATGTAAACCAGTATAAACCAGTATAATGGAACCTAATAGGGTTTTTACATGTAAACCAGTATAAACCAGTATAATGGAACCTAATAGGGTTTTTTACATGTAAACCAGTATAAACCAGTATAATGGAACCTAATAGGGTTTTTTACATGTAAACCAGTATAAACCAGTATAATGGAACCTAATAGGGTTTTTTACATGTAAACCAGTATAAACCAGTATAATGCAACCTAATAGGGTTTTTTACATGTAAACCAGTATAAACCAGTATAATGGAACCTAATAGGGTTTTTTACATGTAAACCAGTATAAACCAGTATAATGGAACCTAATAGGGGTTTTTACATGTAAACCAGTATAAACCAGTATAATGGAACCTAATAGGGTTTTTTACATGTAAACCAGTATAAACCAGTATAATGCAACCTAATAGGGTTTTTTACATGTAAACCAGTATAAACCAGTATAATGGAACCTAATAGGGTTTTTTACATGTAAACCAGTATAAACCAGTATAATGGAACCTAATAGGGTTTTTTACATGTAAACCAGTATAAACCAGTATAATGGAACCTAATAGGGTTTTTACATGTAAACCAGTATAAACCAGTATAATGGAACCTAATAGGGTTTTTTACATGTAAACCAGTATAAACCAGTATAATGCAACCTAATAGGGTTTTTTACATGTAAACCAGTATAAACCAGTATAATGGAACCTAATAGGGGTTTTTACATGTAAACCAGTATAAACCAGTATAATGGAACCTAATAGGGTTTTTTACATGTAAACCAGTATAAACCAGTATAATGCAACCTAATAGGGTTTTTTACATGTAAACCAGTATAAACCAGTATAATGGAACCTAATAGGGTTTTTTACATGTAAACCAGTATAAACCAGTATAATGCAACCTAATAGGGTTTTTTACATGTAAACCAGTATAAACCAGTATAATGGAACCTAATAGGGTTTTTTACATGTAAACCAGTATAAACCAGTATAATGGAACCTAATAGGGTTTTTTACATGTAAACCAGTATAAACCAGTATAATGGAACCTAATAGGGTTTTTTACATGTAAACCAGTATAAACCAGTATAATGCAACCTAATAGGGTTTTTTATATGTAAACCAGTATAAACCAGTACAATGGAACCTAATAGGGTTTTTTACATGTAAACCAGTATAAACCAGTATAATGGAACCTAATAGGGTTTTTTACATGTAAACCAGTATAAACCAGTATAATGGAACCTAATAGGGTTTTTTACATGTAAACCAGTATAAACCAGTACAATGCAACCTAATAGGGTTTTTTACATGTAAACCAGTATAAACCAGTATAATGGAACCTAATAGGGTTTTTTACATGTAAACCAGTATAAACCAGTATAATGGAACCTAATAGGGTTTTTTACATGTAAACCAGTATAAACCAGTATAATGGAACCTAATAGGGTTTTTTACATGTAAACCAGTATAAACCAGTATAATGCAACCTAATAGGGTTTTTTACATGTAAACCAGTATAATGCAACTTAATAGGGTTTTTTACATGTAAACCAGTATAAACCAGTATAATGGAACCTAATAGGGGTTTTTACATGTAAACCAGTATAATGCAACTTAATAGGGGTTTTTACATGTACACCAGTATAATGCAACTTAATAGGGTTTTTTACATGTAAACCAGTATAATGCAACTTAATAGGGGTTTTTACATGTAAACCAGTATAATGCAACTTAATAGGGTTTTTTACATGTAAACCAGTATAATGCAACTTAATAGGGGTTTTTACATGTAAACCAGTATAATGCAACTTAATAGGGATTTTTACATGTAAACCAGTATAATGCAACTTAATAGGGTTTTTTACATGTAAACCAGTATAAACCAGTATAATGGAACCTAATAGGGTTTTTTACATGTAAACCAGTATAAACCAGTATAATGGAACCTAATAGGGTTTTTTACATGTAAACCAGTATAAACCAGTATAATGCAACCTAATAGGGTTTTTTACATGTAAACCAGTATAATGCAACTTAATAGGGTTTTTTACATGTAAACCAGTATAAACCAGTATAATGGAACCTAATAGGGGTTTTTACATGTAAACCAGTATAATGCAACTTAATAGGGGTTTTTACATGTACACCAGTATAATGCAACTTAATAGGTTTTTTTTACATGTAAACCAGTATAATGCAACTTAATAGGGTTTTTTTTACATGTAAACCAGTATAATGCAACTTAATAGGGGTTTTTACATGTAAACCAGTATAATGCAACTTAATAGGGTTTTTTACATGTAAACCAGTATAATGCAACTTAATAGGGGTTTTTACATGTAAACCAGTATAATGCAACTTAATAGGGATTTTTCCATGTAAACCAGTATAATGCAATTTAATAGGACTTCAGGTCTTTCAGACATTTCTACAGTTTCTACAATGTTAAGAGTTTCCACAATGTTAAGAGTTTCCACAATGTTCAGAGTTTCCACAATGTTCAGAGTTTCCACAATGTTCAGAGTTTCCACAATGTTAAGAGTTTCCACAATGTTAAGAGTTTCCACAATGTTAAGAGTTTCTACAATGTTAAGAGTTTCAAGGTTTCAACAGTTTCAAGGATATCAGGAGCTTCAAATACTTCAGGAGTTTATAAGATGTTTCAAGTATTTTTACAGTTTCAAGGATTTCAAGGATTTTTCAGGTAACTTCTGCATTAGATCTATTCCGCAGTCAATCGCAATGGCGCAGCCATTGCAACGGTTTCTAGTTATTATATTTATATTTTTTTCCAGTTTTTTGGCATCTTTCAACTGTTTCACAGTTTCAACAATTTCAACAAGTTATACATCAAAACGTTCAGCATGTTCACCAGAATCCTGCTATTACTTTTGGGACTTCAGCGATTTCCGGTTTTTCCGCAATCGGACAAAAATCGGTCGATTTTTCCCATTGACTTATAATGGGGCTTCAACAAATTCATAGTTTTCAGCATTTTCTTCAACATTTTTAGCAATTTCTGCAGTTTGTACATGTTCAGCTTCCACAACTTGTGAGTTTTCAGAAAAAATTTGAGTTCTGCAGTTTTCCAGTTTTTTTATACGGGCTTGGGAATTCTGCCATTAATTTGCATTGAGAATTCTGCCATTCATTTTAATAGGCCCATGCATTTTAATAGGACTTCAGGTCTTTCAGACATTTCAACAGTTTGAAGGATTCAACAGTTTCAAGGATTCAGCAGTTTCAAGGATTCAGCAGTTTCAAGGATTCAACAGTTTCAAGGACTTCAGCAGTTTCAAGGATTCAACAGTTTCAAGGACTTCAGCAGTTTCAAGGATTCAACAGTTTCAAGGACTTCAGCAGTTTCAAGGATTTAACAGTTTCAAGGACTTCAGCAGTTTCAAGGATTCAACAGTTTCAAGGACTTCAACAGTTTCAAGGATTCAACAGTTTCAAGGACTTCAACAGTTTCAAGGATTCAACAGTTTTAAGGACTTCAACAGTTTCAAGGACTTCAACAGTTTCAAGGATTCAACAGTTTCAAGGACTTCAGCAGTTTCAAGGATTCAGCAGTTTCAAGGATTCAGCAGTTTCAAGGATTCAACAGTTTCAAGGACTTCAGCAGTTTGAAGGATTCAACAGTTTCAAGGATTCAAAAGTTTCAAGGACTTCAGCAGTTTCAAGGATTCAAAAGTTTCAAGGACTTCAGCAGTTTCAAGGATTCAAAAGTTTCAAGGACTTCAGCAGTTTCAAGGATTCAGCAGTTTCAAGGATTCAACAGTTTCAAGGACTTCAGCAGTTTCAAGGACTTCAGCAGTTTAAAGGATTCAACAGTTTCAAGGACTTCAGCAGTTTCAAGGACTTCAGCAGTTTCAAGGATTTAACAGTTTCAAGGATTCAACAGTTTCAAGGACTTCAGCAGTTTCAAGGACTTCAGCAGTTTCAAGGATTTAACAGTTTCAAGGACTTCAGCAGTTTCAAGGATTCAACAGTTTCAAGGACTTCAACAGTTTCAAGGACTTCAGCAGTTTCAAGGATTTAACAGTTTCAAGGACTTCAGCAGTTTCAAGGATTCAACAGTTTCAAGGACTTCAGCAGTTTCAAGGACTTCAGCAGTTTCAAGGATTTAACAGTTTCAAGGACTTCAGCAGTTTCAAGGATTCAACAGTTTCAAGGACTTCAACAGTTTCAAGGATTCAACAGTTTCAAGGACTTCAACAGTTTCAAGGATTCAACAGTTTTAAGGACTTCAACAGTTTCAAGGATTTAACAGTTTCAAGGACTTCAGCAGTTTCAAGGATTCAACAGTTTCAAGGACTTCAACAGTTTCAAGGATTCAACAGTTTCAAGGACTTCAACAGTTTCAAGGATTCAACAGTTTTAAGGACTTCAACAGTTTCAAGGACTTCAACAGTTTCAAGGATTCAACAGTTTCAAGGACTTCAACAGTTTCAAGGATTCAACAGTTTTAAGGACTTCAACAGTTTCAAGGACTTCAACAGTTTCAAGGATTCAACAGTTTCAAGGACTTCAGCAGTTTCAAGGATTCAGCAGTTTCAAGGATTCAGCAGTTTCAAGGATTCAACAGTTTCAAGGACTTCAGCAGTTTGAAGGATTCAACAGTTTCAAGGATTCAAAAGTTTCAAGGACTTCAGCAGTTTCAAGGATTCAAAAGTTTCAAGGACTTCAGCAGTTTCAAGGATTCAAAAGTTTCAAGGACTTCAGCAGTTTCAAGGATTCAGCAGTTTCAAGGATTCAACAGTTTCAAGGACTTCAGCAGTTTCAAGGATTCAGCAGTTTCAAGGATTCAACAGTTTCAAGGACTTCAGCAGTTTCAAGGATTCAGCAGTTTAAAGGATTCAACAGTTTCAAGGACTTCAGCAGTTTCAAGGACAGTCAATCTCCATGGCGTCAGCCATGGAGATTGACATTCAGCAGTTTCAAGGTTTCAACAGTTTCAAGTTTTCCAGGAGTTTCAAGGTTTCCAGGAGTTTCAAGGACTTCAGTGCAATAATGCAACATAATAGGGTTTTTTACATGTAAACCAGTATAAACCAGTATAATACAACCTAATAGGACTTTTTACATGTAAACCAGTATAAACCAGTATAATGGAACCTAATAGGGTTTTTTACATGTAAACCAGTATAATGCAACTTAATAGGGATGTTTACATGTAAACCAGTATAAACCAGTATAATGGAACCTACGGTGGCGCAGATGGTAGAGCGGGTCGTCTCATGATCGGAAGGTCGGGGGTTCGAATCCCGCCTCCTGAAGGTGCACATTGTCGTTGTGTCCTTGGGCAAGACACTTCACCCTCCTTGCCTCCAGTGTCTGCGTACCCTGGTGTATGAGTGAGTGGCAGGTGGTGGGCCGATGGCGCAGACTGGCTGCCCCAGGGCAGCTGTGGCTGCAACAGCAGCTCACCACCAAGTATGGAGTGAATGAATAATGACGACAGTGTAGCGCTTTGAGAAACTTGGTAATACAGGCTTGTAAAGCGCAATATAAGTGTAAGGCATTATTATTATTATTATTACCTAATAGGGTTTTTTACATGTAAACCAGTATAAACCAGTATAATGGAACCTAATAGGGATATTTACATGTAAACCAGTATAAACCAGTATAATACAACCTAATAGGGTTTTTTACATGTAAACCAGTATAAACCAGTATAATGGAACCTAATAGGGTTTTTTACATGTAAACCAGTATAAACCAGTATAATGCAACCTAATAGGGGTTTTTACATGTAAACCAGTATAATGCAACTTAATAGGGGTTTTTACACGTAAACCAGTATAATGCAACTTAATAGGGATTTTTACATGTAAACCAGTATAATGCAACTTAATAGGGATGTTTACATGTAAACCAGTATAAACCAGTATAATGGAACCTAATAGGGTTTTTTACATGTAAACCAGTATAATGCAACTTAATAGGGATGTTTACATGTAAACCAGTATAAACCAGTATAATGGAACCTAATAGGGTTTTTTACATGTAAACCAGTATAATGCAACTTAATAGGGATGTTTACATGTAAACCAGTATAAACCAGTATAATGGAACCTAATAGGGTTTTTTACATGTAAACCAGTATAATGCAACTTAATAGGGATGTTTACATGTAAACCAGTATAAACCAGTATAATGGAACCTAATAGGGTTTTTTACATGTAAACCAGTATAATGCAACTTAATAGGGATTTTTACATGTAAACCAGTATAAACCAGTATAATGGAACCTAATAGGGTTTTTTACATGTAAACCAGTATAAACCAGTATAATGGAACCTAATAGGGTTTTTTACATGTAAACCAGTATAAACCAGTATAATGGAACCTAATAGGGTTTTTTACATGTAAACCAGTATAATGCAACTTAATAGGGGTTTTTACATGTAAACCAGTATAATGCAACTTAATAGGTGTTTTTACATGTAAACCAGTATAATGCAACTTAATAGGGGTTTTTACATGTAAACCAGTATAATGCAACAGTTTCACGGATTCAACAGTTTCAAGGACTTCAACAGTTTCAAGGACTTCAGCAGTTTCAAGGACTTCAACAGTTTCAAGGTCTTCAACAGTTTCAAGGACTTCAACAGTTTCAAGGACTTCAGCAGTTTCAAGGATTTAACAGTTTCAAGGACTTCAACAGTTTCAATGTTTCAACAGTTTCAAGGACTTATGGAGTTTCAAATATCTATCAAGTATTTTAACAGTTTCAAGGCCTTTTCAAGGATTTCAAGCATTTTTCAGCTAAATTCCACATTAGATCTATTCCGCAGTCAATCGCAATGGCTTCAGCTATTGCAAGTTTCTAGTTATTATTATTATTATTATTATTATGTAGCCACTTACACAGTTGCCTATCTCTGCAATTGGATCCTCCTACTATTACCAACCACTCACTGTACTAGGGCCGGGACAAAATACGGTATTTAATTTGGATCGCAATACTTTTTGCAGCAATACCAAGTTTCGATACTTTATCAAGTATCGCAATACATTCAATACTAGTGTTTGTAGGCATTTTTATCATACTCCTTTGTTTTCCATTATCAGCACTTTGTTACATTTTAAGTTAATGCACTTTTCAATCTTAACAATTCAATAAATGTCAAATTTCATTTGGTTTAAAAACTTTTGGCACATGACTGTTTTTTTTTTTTACACATTTTAAGGCTAACATATTATTTATCATAATTATTTACTGTATCGGATCGGCCCCTGAGTATCGTGATACGTATTGAAACATGACTAAAGTCGATCGTCCCAGCTCTAGTAGCTACCTGGTGTTCTCATCCTGGTACTAACAGTTATTAAACTGCTGAAGTGAGGTTTCCAACTTTCTGTGATTTTAATTCTGCGATGGCTGCACACAGCTAGAGGTAGTTGTATCAGCTAGAGGTAGTTGTATTCAGTCAGTGTAGGGACAGACTGTAGTTTCTGCCTTTAGTTCATCCACTGCTGCCCGGTAGGCAGCGTTGTATTATTATTATTATTGACTTTTGGTTCATAGATTACATGGGGCAACTACAGTATTTGCACAGGGCAATTATTCAGCTTGTCCATTTGACTAAATGTGTCTTTCTAATACTTTAAGGTTATAGTGGCTGCCTAAAAATATTTGTTTTAAACAGGACTTTCTGTATTATGCTCCTCTAAATAAGTTAAGTGCTTTATTTGTCATTGTACAGTTGTATAGCAAAATATTGGCTATTGTCATAGTTCTTGAAAAAACAAATGATAGTTGTCATGTTGCTGGGTATTTACCGTTGGTATTATTATGAATGTAATGACCCACTGTGTAGGTATTGTAAGTACACTGGCAATATTTATTTAGTCTTGACCGTTCACTGAATTCAGCTTTTAATTTGTACTTCTTGGTGTGTATTTGACTTATGGCAAATGAATTTGCAAATGGAAGATTGTTTCTCTTGTTTTCTGTGTTTTGGATGTGAATGATGTCATGTGGAATACCTAATAACTAATTGTATTGTTTTAACTTTAACTAATTGTATTGTTTTAACTTTGGTAGCTGTAACTTTACCCCTAGTTAGGCTAGAACAAAATAAAAAAAAACGTACGATTTTTGGGGTATTCCCCAAACCAGACCCTAACGGGCTGTTCTGTTCTGCAGTGGATGCTGGGCTTCGATGACCCTTGACGGTGCTGCTCCGGCATGCCAGCTTTGGCGGCTCCTTCCTTTGGACCTCTGGCTTTTTTATCCAAATCGCAGTCAAGCTTCAAAAATAAAGAGCCCTAGAGACCCATTCAATGAACAGGCAAACCCTGCACCGACAATGTGTCACAAACTCCACGTCCACTCATTCTGTTTTACTCTTTCTTCTCTTCATTTTTTCCTCTTAATATGTTTTTTACATACTTTTACCAGTGTCGTGACCTTTGGAGAATTTTCTCTTCAATTGTTTCCTTCCACGGTTCCTCCTACCTCTCCTACATTTGAAGACGTTGTTTTGTTATTGTGTTTCTCGCACTTGATTTCTATGGTGACAGTGCACTTCCCAGGAATAATGGCGGCTGGGGGATTAGGAGGCGTGAAGGCAGACGGATGGCTTTCTCATAAATAGGTAGGAAACTCCTGGAGCCGGGTGGATTGGATCAGCAGATGTGTGACACGAACTCAGAGTCTAATTGGAAGATTTTCTATCACTCCGAGCCGTGGAGAACGAGGGAACGTTCACACGCTTCTCGCCCACTGTATATAGACTGGGGTTTCCTTGAGAGAGCACATTATAGTAGAAGAAACAGCAAAACCAGAACACGCTCCTTCCTCAGCGGTTAGTGCTCTCGCTTCACAGCTAGAAGGTCCAGGGTTCGACTCCCACCTTTCTGTGTGGAGTTTGCATGTTCTCCCCGTGTCTGCGTAGGTTTCCTCCGGCCCTCCGGTTTCCCCTACCACTAAAAACATGTACAATAGGCCAGGATGAATGATATGTGTGAGTGAGTGTATGGAGGTGGTCAGAGGGACCGTTGGCGCAGTCACGACAGCGCTTCTGTCAGTCTCCCCCAGGGGAAACTGAAGTTACTAATGTAGCTTATCACCACCGTGGATGGAGTGAATGTAAAATTGTCTCATGTAAAGCGCTTTGTGACCGTGTCTGTGAAAGGCGCTATATAAATAAAGATCTTCTTCTTCATCTTCTTATGGTGGTGGTCAGCCACTTGCAAGCTTTATCACTTTTGGTGGGTTTGATGACAGGGCTGATTCAACCATCGTTTTAAACCAAATTATCACCACATGCCTCAGAAATCCGTTAAGTCAAAACATCAAAACATCCACAGACATTTAGCCGTTCAGAATGTAGGCTATTTCACATGATTGCAATCAATTTGGATACAGTTCAGCAAAATTGAAGTAGACTTTACCACAAATGACTTAACATGCTGTAATGACAACACTGTATTTCATCAAGTGGTTTTGCAAAATGCCAACTTTGGAAGCCCCTCTGGAGAGTAAGTTCAGCAGCACACTTGACAGTGCTCGAGAGCCAGAAACATTCAGTGGCTGCTACTCTCCATACTTGCCTGACCGCGGTAACCACATGTGAGCCAAAGCTAAGCCTCCAAAGTCAATTAAAGTGTTATGAAGTGGAGTTCCTTTTATTTATTTATTTATTCCTGCTGGCAAGTAACAGCTGCACAGTTACTGTAACAGTCACAGCTGTCCACTCGGGTCTAAGTGAAGGTTCCTATGAAACCGCTGCTTACCACAGAGCAGACATCAGCCAGTTTACCAGAAAGGCCTGGCCTAGACAGCACATAGCAAACATACTGCTGCTGACGCACTGACCACGTAACCTCCAGAGCAACGTCACCATGAGCACCTGTGTGCGCACGGCCGGGATTCCTCCTTAAAACGGCCCATCATGACTTGGATTATAGGATTTGATATGAAAACTGTTTGATACGAAAGCATTTTTTTTTCTCTTTCATTATGTCAGAAAGACTTGTGACAATCGATCTACGACAGGTGGAGTTGACTTAAGCAATTTGGATATTGCTGTTGGACATACTCTGCATTGGAACCAAAACCTGTTGGTCTCCTAAATCACTGCTATTAGTATAATCCCAGTCTTAAATTCCTTTCATATAAGCAATGCCATTTCATTACATACTGAGAACTATCAGACTTCTAGCTGATCATATATCCACAGTCTGCAGAAATGTACAATAACTCCAGTGGATTTGTGCGGCTGGGTGGTTCGCCCCCTCAGTTTCCCCACGGGAGCAACAACCATGATTTTCCCAGGCTTCGCTCATATTGTGTGTCACAGGTGGTTAAGTACAGAAACAGTGACAATGATTTCACTCCCACTGCCGATGTCAGGCGTGAGGAAACATGTTTCATATTGTAGTTTATTTGTCTGTCTGTGTAGCCTCTATGTAGGCCTTCCTTAACAGGAGCACAGGTGACTAAGTTTCAGTCCCGATATAATCCTCCAAGCCTCACATTATGTGAGGAGCCTGGCTACATGTTGTTTGTCCTGTCACTTGTCTCTAGCCCTGCTTTACTTGCACATACAGACAGTCCTTGAGGGCACCTCAACTTTCTGACAGGAATGTTATTCCTTCATTCTCATCCCAGAAGGGAATTATTTACATTTGACTGCAGACTCAAAGGGAATTGTTCAATACCTGTGTGCACTGTGTCCATGATATCACAACATCTCAAGCAACTGAGAGAGATGTGACAGTGGTTATTAGGATTTCTGATTGTATTGGTACAATGATTATTATTTTAAAACACAAAGGTTTGTCTGCAGTACACTGTGTGGAGAATCTACACAAGACTACCCTTCTATTATTACGACCTTCTGTTTTTGCTGCTAAGCTTCTACTACACTAATGTAAAGAGTATTACATACATTATTCTGTTTATCAGATTTATCAATCAATCAAATCTTTATTTCTATAGCACATTTAAAGACAACTACTGTTGACCAAAGTGCTGAACAGGCTAATTCAGGGGAACAACAAAACACATATTCAAGATGAATTTAGTGCCTGTTTAAAAGATCTTTGTGTGAACTCACTCACCTCACAGTCCGAATACCCCCATTTATTCATATCATATGTTCTTTTACCTGCAACATGTTTCCTGAATGTTTAAAATGTACATTTCAAAAATATCACTTATAGTTTTTCTTTACTTCTTTCTTTTATTGGAGGAACAATGGAGAGTAATGCATGCATACTTCTGAAATTAATCATTGCATTCGTTCCATCAGAGAGTACTACATGAGACGATGCCTATTTGTTTTCCCTTTTACCTCTTTTCTTCAATTCCAATCAATTCCTGCTGGACTTACTGCATTATTCCATGGAAAGTAGCTGACAAGAGCAGGTGTTTCAGGCTGGGAGCTGATTGCCAGAGCGAGTGGGCTGTAGTACAGCTGACTGTTGCAGCTAATGTGAAGTGACAGTACCTCTGAAGCTGCAGAGAAAAGAGCGGATCAGTTTGCGCTCTAGGCACAACCCAGAGTTATCAGGTTAACCACAGGTTAAACACAAATCAGAGCAAATGCTTGTAGCCTTCATTAATAACTGTCCCATTTGATCCAAGACAGAGCTGTACAATTTACTATAGTCAAAGTAACAGATTATCTTCCTACAGTATCATTATTTATTATTCAAGCTCATAACCTGGACAGAACAGCTCACTGAAGATATACACACATGTGCATTGAGGTCAGGGCTACACAGTGTGAGCTACATAATTCAGAAATAACTGTTAACTTGATTATCTAATTTAACATATTACATTGGCACAAAATGTAAGTATTTAGACATTCATTCACCTATTTGAGGGGTGTTCTCCAAGTCCAAACATAATATCGACAATTTGGCTAATAGAGCCTTCTGTAATGAAAGCAGCTTTATCTGTCCTGGAGATCATCAGCTGCTGGCTGTCTGTAGACATGATCCCATCCTGCTGACAGCACGAAGGGTAAACTTTGGAGAAGACTCACGCGACGCCTGAACCTGTGCAGCCTCTGCAGGGCTGAGCTGGCGCCATCGCAGCCTGGACCACGAACAGAAGGAGCACATCTGTTCTGCTCATGACGGGCTGCTCCAGTCACTGTGTCCCGAAGCAGAGGCACCTTCACATGGCTGCCACACCTCGCCCCCACTGCCCAGACCTTCAGCCTCCAGTCTCACAGCCATCCGCAAATAACATGAAATCCTCAAATAAAGAGGGTTGCTGTGCTGTGGTTTCAATCTGCCCATCCAGACAAAAACACCTAACAGAGCAGTCTGTGCAAAGACAACAGGGTTTAATATTCTCAAGTACAGAGTGTAAGTAAAACCTCATGGTCCAGGTGCATCCGGAGCTTAGCATCACTGTCTTTGATTGAGATGCAGACAGTGGATAGGCTCCATATGTTCATGAAGGCAAACCCTGAGGGCAGACATTAAGTTCATAATCATAACAATAAACAAGTTTGTAATCTGTCAATATGACAACTTTCCACCTTCGCTGGAAAAGAACTTGGCTTTGTGGCTCAGATTATAACATGGTTATTAGTTGGTGTCTCTTGAAGTCTTCACATATGAACTTTTGACTACTCATCTATCTTCTCAAGTTAGGGAGCAGCACAAAGGTTAGATGTCAGATTTGATTGTTGCATCGTGTTTTTGTCATTAGGCAAGACAGTTCACACGTCTGGCATCCAGTGTCTGTGTATTCTGGTGTATGGATGAGCGTGTCTTTCTGCCCTAGTTTTACATTCAGAGGTAGCTTAAAGCTGAGTATTTATTTGCAGGAGGAACCATTTGACTTGGACTTGCAGATCTAATGAGCTGCTGACTTTACTCAAACTCAGCTTGAACTAGTTCTTTGTGACTTAAAAAGTGGTAACTTGACTAACACTGATGAATGAATGTAAATCTGCAGGCCAAACATCAAGGCCTTTTCTGTTAGCCTCTTTATGCAGCTTTGAGTCCTCTATGAAATGCAGCTGTTGCCTTTACTGCTGCGAGAGTGTGATAGTTAATAATTTCACTTCTTCCCGTAATCAGAGTCTATAAAAACATTTAAAATCAAATCACCTACAATGGCAAAAAGTCACGTCATTCACACAGAAACCGTTGCACTCAGTGATTTTATTTGGTTAGAGGGAAATAAATCTGGAATGAATTCATGATGAAGGTAACGTGTTAAAGTGATGAACAATGTGGACAAACATGTGCTATTCCATTGAGGGTAAAGCTCTCAGCGGCACAGTGGCCTAGGGGTTGGGTCACATATGGCACCAGAGCCAGGTAGTTTGGCATAATAGTACTTCTTAGAGTAGTTTACACACTTGTACTTGGGAAATAAATACTTTTGTTTAGTTACTCTTCCAATTGTGAGTAAATCTTCAAATGACAAAAACCTCATGTGAGATGTCAAGTTAGTCATTCTTTTGGTTTATTAGCAAATGTGAAGATAGCAGTGTGACGAGCAGAACGCTCTCCTCCAGTGCATCGTCTTTCAAATCCATTATTTCATTACCTTATGGAAAAACAGCATTTTCTGTGTCTAGCTGGTCATTAGGAGCATGTCTTGTATTGGTGTAATTGAAAATATTACGCAGTGTGCCTTTAAATATTCATTCCATAAACCATAATAAAAGCCACATATATACAGTGGGAGGAAAAAGTGAGTACACTGTGTGGAATTTCTCACATTTCTGCCTAAATTGATCACTAAATGTGGTCCGATCTTTATTAAAATCACAGGAATGATTAAACAGTGTTTGCTTGAACTAATACCACCCAAACATTTACATTTTATCATATTGGCCATGTCATGTAAACATTCACAGGAGAGGGAGTAAGTAAGTACACAGCCTGAATCTCACTGAACTGCAGCAGTTTTGTAAAGAGGAATGATCCAAGATTCATCCTGATCGCTGTGAGCAGTTATTGCTGCAAAAGGAGGATCAGCCAGCTCTTTAATACAGGGGTGTACTTATTCACACGCTGTTGTGAATGTCTCAGGTTTTTCTGCAAAATATCTTTATAAACTTGTGAATTAATTTTTCTATTGATGACATCACGTTGTCCAGGCCCTGAGGCAGCAAAACAGCCCCACACCATGATTCTCCCTGCCCCATACTTCACACTGAGGATAGGGTTTGGATGTTGTTGAGCTGTTCCATTTTTCCTAAACACATGACGTTGTGTGTTCTTCCCAAAATATTCAACTTTGGTTTGCGAAAGAGCTCTTGAATGCTCCACAGCACTACTGGAAAAATATTCAGTGGACTGATGAACCCAAAGTTGAATAGTTTGGGAGGAACACACAACCTCATGTGAGAAGGACAAATGGAACAGCACACCAACATCAAAATCCTATCCTCAGTGTGAAGTAAGGAACAGGAGCATCATGGTGTGGGGCTGTTTTGTTGCCTCAGGGCCTGGACAACCTGCTATCAGCAGTAGAAACATTTATACACCAGTGTATCAAAATATTTTGCAGAAAAACCTGAGACATTCACTACAGTGTGTGAATAAGTGAGTGATTCCCTGTATTAAAGAGATGGCTGATCCTTCTTTTGCAGCAATAACTGCTCACAGCGATCAGGATGAATCTTGGACCATTCCTCTTGACAACACTGTTGGAGTTCAGTGAGATTCAGGCGGTGTACTTACTTACTCCCTCCTGTGAATGTTTACATCTTGTGGCCAATAAAAATAGGATAAAATGTTAAATGTTTGGGTGGTATTATTTCAGGCAGATACTGTTGAATCATTCCTGTGATCTTAATAAAGATTGGACCACAAATAGTGATCAATTTAGGCAGAAATTTGAGAGATTCCACACGGCGTACTCACTTTTTCCCACTGTATATGTTTGTAATAATAAAAAATAGTGTAACACTAGCAAGGTGTTTAGAGAACAGGTGAGCTTTTAATGACAAAGCCAGACAGTCAGTGTGGGGTCCAACAGCCCTAAGGCAGAGTTTATTTGCAGTTAAATACAAAAATACTAAAAGTAGTTATTAGGATGGTGTGGCCTCGAGCTGGGATGTGAGAGGTATTCTATTAGTGAAAAAACAAATAAAAGAACACCATTTCCACCACCACCAAAACTACAAATAAAACCACCACCTAAAGTGAACCCCTGTCACCCCAGCTGTCGGTAGATTTTAAACAATAGGTTAAACAATAGGTTAAACAATGAATAAAACGGCACAATAAATTATCTAAAAACTAAACGGCAACCAGCACTGAGCCTATAAAAGCACAGTGCAATTAGTAAAAACAACAAACAGTTACAATATAAAAGCATACCTTTAGACTGGACTGTTAGAACCCTTAAAAAATATAAAACAATGTACATCAGTGTTTTGTTTACAATGATACATAAAAAGTGTTAAAACTTCAACATGTCTTCAGCTCACCAGACAGCAACATGTGCACAGGCCTGCTCAGGAAGAGGAAGTGGGCATGTACAACTCCCTCTTTTATAGGTATGGTCATGTGATGTGATCACATGACCACACCTGTCCCTGCCACAATAGGATCTCATCCAACTTGAGAATTATTTTTGCCACATCCCCGACCCCATCAGTTACTGACCACAGTGACCATGTTGACTGAGCTAAGAAAAATCTCCATAACCACGGAGCCTTTGTTTAACTGTAGTGTCTCTGATACTTTAATCTTTTCCCACATTTTTGTCCCTTTAATCCTCAACATGTCGACTCAAACAAGGAAATGAAAACTTCTGTTTGATACCATAAATCCATTTGGCACTTAAACAAAGCCTCCTCTCAGTGTGTGATCCTGGAGAATCTTGTCAAATTACCACTGCTATTCATACTTTTACCTCCACTGGAAAGATTTAGAGGGCCGATCCCAAACTATCTTTGGGATTTATTAATTGTCCACTTTTTAACTCTTAGCTTAAACAGCATCAGGCATCAAACTCAGCAATAGCTGCATTACTCATCAAAACCCCTAGATGCAACCAATACACTAAAATAACACTATATGCCCCAAGCCTTGTTTTGGGCCTATGAGCGTGGTAACAGACAATCCTGAAACACTACTAAAATGATGTTAGGGAGATATGGGAAATTAATAATAAATGATTCTCAATCTAATCAAAATTACAATCGAAATGGTTGCAAATTGTAAAGACTGCAGTTATTTAGGCCGTATAAAAATCGTTATCCAACTGTGTTATTTATTAATTAATGTGATACCTTAATTTAACCAGGGAAGTCCCACTGAGATTAAGAATCTCTTCCCCCTCTGAGTCCTAGCCCCAGAGGGGAACTTATTGTACATGATTTTAGTGGTAGGGGAAACCGAAAAACCCGGAGGAAACCTACGGGGAGAACATGCAAACTCCACACCTTATTTAAACCTCAACCATGTTCTGAAATACACATGATTCTTGCATTTAAAATAAAAATATGAAATCTAATTGCATTGTATCATCAGAAAAATGTCCGTTTGGAATTTTTACTAAATCATGCTGTCCTACATTTTTTAAATATAAAATACATGGATTAAAGATATATGTTCATTTGAAGTTTAGTCGTAAGTCAGTTCTCAGTAAAACGTTTACCCAATATTTTATGCACATATCCAAAAATATTGTATGATTATAATCAAGCAAAGTCCAAATTGTACGTGTAGCTTCTTTTAAACATATGGCTCTAACTGTATCCCTTAACCGAGTAGTTGCCAAAGTGGGGTCCAGGGCCCCTGGGGGGCCTCAGAAGCACTTCAGGGGCCCCCAAAGCTTGTCTACAAAACAAATGCATTCAGGAACATTGATTTTGAAAGGAAAAATACATTTATTTGCTTACTTTATTCCAGTATTTAGCCACAGTCATTGCTAGATGTTGCTTTCTATGTCATTTTAGCAGTAAACTAATAACAAATTCCTTTGAATAGTCAGTTATTATAATTGGGGGGCCCCTGAGGACTTTGGGAATGGCTGCCTTAACCAGTGTAAATATTCATTATCAAACCTTTATTTATCTGGATGATTGAGATCTTCATTGAATTATTAAACTTATATTAAGTATGATCAAAATGACCTGCAGAGTCCTTCAGAGCTACTTTAAAGTGGAGTCTCTCTGAAGCGAGAATTGCTCTGTGTAGACACACATATTAAAACGTACACACTACATAATTCTTCTGTTTGACTTCACACACCTCCATTGATTAGGGCTCTATATGAAATCTGAACAACAGGTGTCTTTGTGCCTGTACGGCTGAAGCAGCAGACAGCGGCCAGAGCTTAGAGTTTCAGTCTTTGAAAGTGATAGGGGTGAGCTGCTTTTCTCAGGCCTAACCCCAAATCTGCCGCTGATGGACAGACCACCCAACTCTAGGCTCCTATAGGCACACAGTGGGGCCACTCGTAGCAAAGGCAGCCCCTGTCATTGTCCTTTGGTCTCAGCATGCTGTTTGTCAAGTCCACTGTCAGGACTCTTGCACTATCAAACAGCCAGGTTTAGCTACTCACGGAGTAATCCAAGCAGCGCTTTACAAACCCAGCCTCACAGCTCTTTAAACTGTGACAGCAATAGCTTGCTTTGTGTAAAAGTCCAGAAAGATGTCTTGTTGGAAAAATGGAACAGTATGATCTGTAAAAGTGGAATCCCTGAAGATGAATGACATTTTTATGGTGATTTGTCCTTTTAGCTTCTCCAGGAAAATCCATGCTTTCTCTGTTTGACTTTATTGTGGGACTTTATAGGAGGTTTTCTGATCACAATAAAGATTCCCGCAGGATGTCCGAGGGCCAGAGGCGTGGATGCCAGAGTTGCTGGTCAGAAGCTCATCGACCGCACAGTGTAGCCAGAAGTGCTCTCACGCCCATTCATTTGTGTCCAAAGGATCCCCTCCTGAAAGTTTGATCCCAACAAAAGACCACAAAATGAATATTATGATTTATCGCTGCACCTATTCATCCGACTTTCTGCTAGTTCACTCTGTCTGACATCTTCTAACATACGAGTTAGAAGATGAGTTACTGGTCCCTGAAAATATGCTAATGAAGTCTGCAAGCCTGACTTCAAATCCTTAGCACACGTTGCACATGAGATCTGTGATTCTGCTGATTCTTTGTGCGGGCTGAACTCTTATAATGGGGAACCCTTAACTCGGGTCCATGTGTCAACAATCGATAAACCGGGAGCCTCCTCAGCCCTGAAGCAAAATTGTGAGGCACACAGATTAAACCTAACCCCACTATAGAATACAATGTGGTTTATGTAAATATATAGACCATGTGTTTATAAACCTGAAAAATGTTCAGGACTTGCGATGTCTTCGCCGGACAAGTCTGATGTCATATAAATCATAATACATACAACAATGACTGCAAGAAATGTACTTGTATGAAATATTTTTCTCTAGACATTTGGGTCAAAATGCTTGCTTCAACATACACTTTGTTCATTATTAAACACATCTGGCTGACAGGTGCCCTGTCTGTAAAATACTGAGTACTTTCATTCGAGTGGAGAAGAGGCAAAGGTACACAATCTTCTATCTGTGATGACATCAGACCTCCAAGAGCTTGTATGAAACTAAGGGTCGACTCTATAGACAGTGACCCGGCCCACCACTGTCAGTGCCCTTTCAAAGGACTGATTACTCCATTCTCAAAGCCCTAATCTTTGTAAACAATCTCTGTTTTCATTATCTCTTAAACTGATTAGCCCTATGAACATAACTTTCCAGAGTTAGACTCGGACAGAAAATATTGATGCCAGCTGTGGCTGCATGACCTTACAAGAGAAATAAAGCTGTGATACAAACACAGATAACGTGACTAAGACAGGCCTGAAACTATCGCAAATGTCCACAGCAAATGTGTAAAAGAGAACATCCATGTTCTCCTCGTGTCTGTGTGGGTTTCCTCCAGCTGTTCCGGTTTCCCCTTCCACTAAAACATGTACAATAGCTTAATCCTCCAGCAGGTGTTTCTAACCATTAGCCTGGCTCTACATCTGGAGCTATGTCCCAGGGCGCCTGCCTATGCCGGTTGCCCACTGCTTCTACAGGTTGCTCCGGCAGCGTTGAGGATGGGTTAAATGCAGAGAACACATTTCCCTGTGGGGATTAATAAGCAACCCTAACCCGAAACCTTTGGTCACCAATTAACCACTGCGAGAAACACTGCTCATATTGAATCTAGAAGGTCTTGTTCCTCCATCTTTCACAGTTCATTCTTTTCTGCTCTTCAGTCCATCTGGGCAACTCAAACAGCAGTTTCCTAATGTGCTTGTGCACCTCTGTCATGGTCCAGTCTTGTTCCTGGCTTAAGATTTTGTCTTTTAACCTTACTATTTTTAACATCAAATTCCGAGAGATTCCAGATGAAAACATCGACATTTGTAGACACTTTAAATTCAGGTTTAAGCATTATATTGACTTCCAACAACATTTACTGCTCTCCATTTGCCCATAATCACCTAAAGCAAAATGGAAAGCCACTGTTTGATGTGACTGTAAATTCGACCTTGTGCTGTTTCTGGCAAGCAGTTATGTTTTGCCCTAAAACTGTAAGTCCTGTAAATTTTGTAAGTCATAGTTACTCTGGACGTTAAATGACCTTGAGTAACAAACCCGATATGAATGTTCAACAACAGAATTGCATCAAAACTACGTCAGCTGCAGAAATGGCCTTGATTACAGAAACTGAGAAGGAATTTATCCCATCACGCCAACAGTGTGAGCGGACTGGTTGGGAATGGAAGAAAGTAAAACGGGGAGGGGAGAGGTGGTGGTCAGACCTCCATCCTCCTGCACTGAATTCCCCTCCTTAATTAACTAATGTATCTCCATCTGTCAAAGCGTGATATTGCATGTTTCCGAGGCCGTTGGAAATTGTTGGCTTTGGAAAGGGAAAACATCAGCGCCCTCTACTGTAGAACAGAGCCACATCTCCCGCAGTGGCAATTCGCTCCCATTTATAATCCCTATAAAGCATTTTATTTATGTTTTTGTTATCTTCCCTTAAGGCGGTGTTATGAATTTTGATTTGCCATTTAAGACTTTATCTACGTATCTAATTGGTTTGTAAGGTAAGACTTAAGGGCTGTCTTGAAATGACTACAATGATACTTAATATCTATTACATCAAAAATACTAACTAGTTTAGTGGTAATATGTGAAAGGCTTGGCCCTATAGTTGCAAGTAAATTACTGTTTTTGAATTGCAGGTTTATTTGCAATTTAGTTGATCAAATAGGTTAATACACTAACCTGGGGATTTTGCACTGTTAATCCCTAGATTATAACGTCCTTGGCTGCCCTGTCTGCTGTGATAAAGGGGAAGCAAGTATGCTGTGCACAGTGAATTTTAAGGAATTAGTTTTCATCAGAAGAGAATGACTAAACACAGTACAACGTCTGGGATAAAGACCTGCATCAGAGATAGGGGGCGCCTGGCTTTTTTCACTGCGTAACTGAACCTTCATCAGTATGTCACTGTCTCCCCAGCTAAACAAATTAGTCTATTTGATTGATCAAAGTTTACACAAGAGCTGGGATTTGATTTCAAACAGAGAGAAGGGAGGCCGCTCACAAGAGCAGGAGGGGTGAAGGGAAAGAAAGAGAAAAAGAGGCAGAGCAGCTGGATTGCCATGTAAATAGCTGTGCAGATAGGTAGGTTTGGGCTCGGTGCCAGAGACCGTACAAAGGCCTCCTAACATCTGTTTGAGGGTAGATTCCTGCTCTGTGTTGTAGTAAGAATAATAGTCGGGCAGCGAGGACAGGATCATGATCATGCATATACTCTGTGGTCTGAGAGCTCACGTCAGCTCCTCGCCTCTTACTGCTGTTATTACAAGGCACATCAGTCATCAGCTGGTGCAGACAGGTGGAGCTCAGATAAGAGAGGGGCAGTGTCACCAGACCGTCACAAGTATTCCTCTCTAGCATCAGGAAACTCAGAGCCAAAAACACTCAGTGGCTGTGTGCAATGGGAAATATAGCCTTTTGAAAACCAGTGTGTAAGTGTGGGCAGCCATGATATGAAAACAGAAAAACCACAAGTTTGTCTATGGATAATTGACTGCCAAACCAAGACAAGGGTTTAAAACCCATATTGGGATGTCTCTCCTCATGTTTGCCATGACAAGAGTTGCTTTTCCTTCTGCTCAGTACACATGCAAGCAATTTGTACTATAAATGTTGGTTTTAGGCTGTGTTTCTTGCATACTAGTGGCTTCTCAAAACCAAGAGGGCTCAATTTGTTAGTACTTGAAAGTAAACCAAACAAATTAATTAACACTATCTTTAAACAACTTGGAAAAGAAAGCAGGGGCTGAAATGTTACACCATTACCTAAATTCACATGCATTTGTCTGTGTCTTCTACCCCCTCCCCTGGTTGCGTCCCCTTCCCGGCCCTGCCCCAGTGCGGAGGGCGCCCTTGAACAAGGCTGAGGGACCACCTGCGTGAAAGAGGAGACCCTCTCTGTTATGTCTCTGCGAGGGAATGAAATAACACGGAATCCAGCTCTGCAAATAACTCACAGTGAAGATCATTTTCCACACGCTGCTCGACAAAAGGTAAAATAAGAACAGATGATAGACTTTCTGCTCTCCTCTGCACTTGTAGCTGTGTTTACTACTCAGTACTTTATTGAGGGGCTCAACAGGCCACATAGTTAACCTGGAACCATGTGACACACTGAACAATTGCCGTACTAGATGTTTGAATACAGTACACACATACACATATACATAATGGATTTAGCTCTATCCAAATAACTATAATTGTACAACAAAGACAACTTATTGAAAAATGTTTTAGTATTTGGTAATAAACTGTAGAACAAAAACACAGAAAGATATAAAGGATACAGGATAGTGCAAAAGAACAAAAACTGCACCAGCTGCTTGTACACAGGTCTACATGCAAATGGCCACCTTTGATTAATGTATATTGATAATCTTATTATTGAAGACCAAACTTGGTCCATACCAAGGCAGGCAAGAGATCATGCACGCTCAACTCTCATCTCTACTGAGGCACCTGGTGAAGTGTATCTGAAATCATTTAAATGAGCAGAGATGTCTCTGTTTAAAAGTACTTATGGCAAACTACACATGCACGTGCCTCATCGGGATCTATGTAAAACTCTCTGATTGTCGTATTTGTCCAGACTGACCTGTGCTGACCCAACAAAAGAGGACACATGAAGTTGGGTTAATCCAAATAAACAGGTGAGGCTCTTATTAGCCTCTAATTCCCAGCACAAGTGTCACTTCATTTTCGATTCCTGCTCATTCTCTCTGAATGACTCATGGGAGAGAGGCTTCAAAGCTGCAGCCCTGCACTTGAGGTCATTATCTTCATTTCTATATCCTCGGCAGGTTCTCCACATATGGGAACATTTTAACTCTTTTTGTGTTTGCAGCCATAAATCTGCCATTGTCAACTATACAATATGCCTGACCAGCAGCAGATGTATTTATACCTGCGACAAAAACATAAATCAAAGTTTATTACATCTTGATTCTGTTTTGATATCCTAATAGGGTCAAAATTAAACAGGCTTTACAATGTTACAAGAGAGAGAAAAAGTTAAAAGCAAAATATGGCATTAAGTTTGTATGTTGGTTGAGTTAAATGAAACTATAGAGGGAACGTGTTAAAGTGGGTTACCTTCAGCTTCTTTCAGAACCACATGGACATACGTTAGCAGAATTAATGACTCTAGCTTGTCTTTGTGTAGTCCATGAATGTGAGAGAGTGAACAGTATATATAAGCACTAAACACCCCCCAGCAGCTTCTTGCGTAAAAAGGAAACACTATGAGTACATGCATACTGTAAGTTATTAAGTGTATCAGATTGTTTTCCCTGACAATTTGACTAGCTCTCTTACTCTGTCATTTTTGTTTTATTAATTATTTTACTCTTTGCCTTTTATCACATGCGACAGTGTGGGCCCTAGTGTCTGATCGCACAAAGCCTGACCATCCATGACTCCTCGTCAACCCCTTCTCCCAATCCATCAAGAGGAGGCCCATGGGCCACCTTTCATATCAGCACCAGCTGAGAGCCACTGTCCCTGCGCTGTCTTCAATGCAGCCGTGACACACCCCTAAGATTTATAGTGGCATAATTAGTAGCAGTGAAAAAGGCCTGTGTGCTTTGGAGGGTCAATCGTACTGTATCCCACTCACATCTGCTTCAAAATAGATTATTCTGCCACCACACAAGTTGATAAATTAACTCAACAACAAGGAGTGCAGAGATCCATCAAAGGCACACAGTGACATCAAAACAATTATATATACTTTGAAGAGAGTTAACATACTATTTGTCACCATTCATTGAAGTGGTACACTGTTGTAAATCCCATCTCTCTGCAGGGAATGGTGCCAGTTGTGAAGAGCAGGTCGGAGTTGAACTCTCCCCCTGGGACGGGGCTTTCCTAGAGCAGCTTGAAGGAGGTCTAAAATAACACGTCTAATACTTAAACAGTGTTATAGGTGTAATCATGTCCCCCTCCCTCCTGTCCCGCTGTCAGTAAACGCTCATAACAGTGAACTAATTAAAACAGTCCTGGGTTTGTTTTCATTTCACAAATATAAAAGTCTCCACTAAACAGCTGCAAAAAAAATTTCTGCTTAGCCACAAGTTGGAACCTGCCACTCCATTGTGAGAAAAATTCCCTATTATTCATTATTCCTGCTAGTTGTCTTTAATCTGCACCTTTCTGAACATGGCATCACGAAAAGGAGAAATTGTTTAAAAAATGAGTATATAGTAATTTAATATGTAAAGGAACGTGCACTATTATTTTGATCAAAGGTCAAATTATTTTAGGCCGTACGCAGTCTGTGACAGGATCCCTTGCACCAAGGAGTTTGAATAGTTCACGTCATCAGCATTCGCCTTTTTCTTTTTTCCACTTTCTTGTCAGGAGTTCAAGTGCTTCTGCTGCAAACACTGAGCAGAGGGGCGAGGAAGCACCTGCTTCCAACAAGGAGGTGGAGAAAATGCTCTCATGAAAACGTCCCAGTGCAGCGGTTGGCACTGTCACTTGCTCGGATTGTTCAGAGATTATCCACACACCGTTCTTTTGGATCCACTCTCAGTGTCGGCCGTTTCTTTAACATTTGGACTGGCTACATCTAGTTTTGCATTTTGCTATATTATCAGTTTTATATATATATATATATATATTTTAAGTTTTTACGACAACGGCTTTTCAGATGCAAATTGCTTGTTATTTTTGATGCATGTGCATTGCTCCTATCGGGATTTCTTACAGACCGCGTCGGGACCACATGGACAGTGAAGAGAATATTTCAACTGTTTGCGTAGATGTTGCGGCTAAATACAGATTTTGAACTGAACAAGTTTTAAAAGAAGCGCACATTTTGAGAGAAACTGATGCGAGTAAGAAAGGATGCCAGCCAGGCGTGGCTTGTGTTTGAATATCCAATGTGAGAAGTCCCGGGGAGTATGTATATAGCAGTCATTCCATTGATACACAGATATATCAACGTGGGTGACTACGGACAGCGTTTATAAACTCGCAGGACTGGCGCGCTGGTTTGGAGGAGCAGGACGCGCTTTGCTTTGTGCGTGAATGGACCGTCAACTTCCCAACCCTCCTTAAGAAACTGTCTAAATTTACAATGCCTTCGTTTAATCTGACTGCTGTGCACACCATGGCAGAGGTTGGGACTTTTGTGGGGACAGTCGACTTGGATTTACAAAGTTTTCCTGCGCTCGGGAATATTCCTTTGGTGGAGTCTCCGGTGGGATTGAATGAGCGCCTGGGACAAATTGAAGGGAGGCTGCAGCGAGGGTCGTCCACGGATTTTGGACACCTCAAAGGAATCCTTAGACGACGGCAACTTTACTGCAGGACCGGCTTTCAACTAGAAATATTCCCCAACGGGACAGTGCACGGGACAAGACAGGACCACAGTAGATTTGGTGAGTCTATAAACTCTCAAATCTATTTTAGTGTGGGTTATTTACTTAACGTAACGTAGGACTTAAAAGTACATTCAGAATGAGACCAATAACCAGTCCTTGACCACTGTTAAAACAACGGGGTCTGGTATGGCAATAATTCATAAAGTCAGTGAATGGAAAGAATTTGAAATATGGCGAGCATCTTAAATGAGCACGCGGTCCCATTTTAACAGTCTTGGGTTGTGGGGTTGTCCTATGGATCGTTGCTGGGCATAATTATGGTTATCTGCTGATTACAACCCGCTCATCCGTACGAGGTGTGTTTCATTAGGAGGGTTGCTGTGACCCCAGATCCCAAGTGGCAGCAGTCCGTGCGTCACTGTGCCATACACTCCACACACCTCGGTTAATCCCGCAGCGCATGGGACGCAGGTGTCCTACACTACTAACAGTAAGCACGGAAAGTCATCTAGTGAACGGGTAAACGCACTGACTCCGGGAATCGCAGACTGAAGCCCCGTCTCAAGAGTCAGGTGCAGGAAAACTTGTACGCAACTAGGAATGAAAGCGTGACTGCGGCGGAGTTCAGAGAGTTTAAAAAGCGGCTGATGGGTGGTCCGACCGTGCACTTGTTTTTGCTTAGTCTTACAACGCAAGGTCTGTGTGTGAGATGCCTCTGATTAAAGACATCATCGTTTGGCTGCAGTTCTTGAGGTCTTGTTGAGATGGGGACCAGGTGCCAGTCGCCAGGCCAGATCCTCTGACTAACCTCTGCATCACAACATCACAACAGCCGCTGCAGGCTCTCGTTTTACATGCCGTTTCCTCTGCTTTGAAGTAACATGCTCGTTTTGACTTTTAACTCCCCGTGACTCAGCAGTGCAACTGCATTATAGCCGCGAGACACAAAAGTCCTCGCCTTGTGTGACGGATCAGAACAAAATGACGCCACGGGCCTTCAAGTTTACAGAAAGATTCATTATTGACGCCCTTGTCTTATAGCACTGTTCTGGACACTCAAAGCTATATCCATTTATTCCATACTCTGTGGTTGCAAGTTTGTAGCCACAGCTGCCCCAGTGCTGAGGGACTGAGGAATGGCATGCCAGTCTGTGCCTACCACCACCTTCATCACACACCACATTCATGTTGACAAAACGAATGAAGGGATTTGCCCTTTGACATACTAACAGTGGGCAGAGATAACAGATGCAAATAGTTTTTTTTAGAAAATAAGGACAACCCTTTTGTTAATGTGATTTTATGTGAAGCTGTTTAATGTCTGTATGTTTTTCCAGTGCAAGCTGTGTGTCCCTCCTGATGGTGTGTTCTATGATGCGCAGGTATACTGGAGTTTATCAGTCTGGCAGTGGGCCTCGTCAGTATCAGAGGCGTGGACTCCGGACTCTACCTCGGCATGAACGAGAAAGGAGAGCTCTATGGGTCGGTAAGTCATAGACCTCTTCCAGTCAGGACCCTTCACTCACCAGGGCGCCCATTCAAATGAGTTTGCAACACAATATTCAAGTAGCTACAGTAATAAAAAATAAGTAAGTAATGAATAACAAACAATAGATATGTTGATTGATAAAGTAACTCTGAAACAATTAACTGCAAATGCATCTAGACCCAACACAAAAAACGGACATTTGAAAAGGTCTAGTGCTTTGGCTGCAGCCTCCTTATTCAGAAACAGGCCGGAATATTTACGTGTCTCCTCAAAGTGGTGTTTTTGTTCACCTCTGGTGCACAGCCGAGCTACAGCTACAGCTACAGCTACAGTCATGAGCTCACATCTTGTTTTGACTGACTTTGTCCACATTCGGTGGGATAGTCAGGAGAGGTAACAACAATAGGGGGGAAGTAAGTAAAGGGTTACATGGATCAGATGTCCCCGAGCTTTACCTGAGGCCCACAGGTCTTGGACAGCCTCAAGCTCTGAACAGAGACCACCTTTACAGCCATTGTGTCAAAAGTGCAGATTTTGTTACTGCTCTGTTGGACTCAGACTGATGATGTGACCCTATGTGTTTTGGGGGATTGATTGCACACCTGACTGAGTTACCTTACTGACACAGGGGGGCTGTTGTTGACCTGTCTGTCTAAGCTAGAGGCCGTGAGATGGGACGGGTACCGCCCAGGGGGACCTGGGAAAAGGAAGACGGCTGCTTCCGCCTCATGAGCTCTGGACATCACTAGGCATTTGATCCAGTGAGAGAGGTCTAAGGAGTCATGTGCTGAAGCTAGTGTTTACAGACAACAGCGCTACTGCTGCTGAGCACAGTCTGACGGTTAATCGTCACAATTATTTAGCAACTACGGTCCTTATTCGCGGCTGTTGCTGTGTAGTCTGCTTCGATGTCCTCTGTCTAAAAGGTAAATGAAAGCAAAAGATATTACTTGTTGATTGTGGACACTGCTGGGAATAACCTGACATTTGTGGCTGAAGCACAACACTGCATGACTGACTGCTCTTGGCTGAGCGCAGCTCTGATGTCTCTCACACTCAGTGAGCCAGCGCAGTTCACCTGCTGAACCCACAGCCATCGCTCATGCTGCGATGTCAGTGAGGCTCTGTCTGGGAGTCAGTTCTTGCTTCAGAGGTAACAAAATATTTCTCAGAAGCCCATGGAGAGGTTAACAGGTCTGAGCAGCATGTGTAGGGTGTAAAGCGAAGAGCTGCTTGTAACGACTTACACTCTTTCGTCATAATGAGCACCTGCCTCAATGTGTTTCTACTGGTTCATTTCAGTTCACAGGACAAACACAAAAAGCTACTCATTGGTTGTTGTTAATAATGGAAAGTTGAAACTTTGTGTCAAAGTAAAAGTAAACTCAATATTTGGAGATTGATTATTTCAAGAAGAGTGCATGTACCTTTTAAGTAAATAAAAAATGTCATGTCCTTTAAACTATGTGTTTCTCTTTTTGTCTGCAGAAGAAGCTGACAGCAGAATGTGTGTTCAGGGAGCAGTTTGAGGAGAATTGGTACAACACGTATGCTTCCACTCTTTACAAACACACTGACACGGGACGCTTCTACTATGTTGCCCTGAATAAAGATGGCTCGCCTAGAGAAGGCAATAGGACTAAAAAACACCAGAAACTCACCCACTTTTTACCCCGACCGGTGGAGGTGGACAGGATACCCCAAGCTTACAGAGACTCCTTCCAGTACAGGTGACCGCAGCTATTAGAGCACTTCTTCTAGGTTTGAGAAACAGTGAACAAGAGCTGTTGTGGATAGACAGGACCTGCTATAAAACTGTTTACCCAAAGCTGCAGCTCTTCTCCGTGCCTTCTGAAGTGACTTTGTAAGACTGCTGCCAAGTATGTGGAGCACTGACATAAACACCATGGATGTCCCAAGACGGCTCACTGGTCTGACAGAGAGGGAGAGGAGACCTCCCCTGAAAATGCAAGACCCAGCTAGAGGCTGCACAAACCAGGTTTCTGTGTTACCACTTTTTGAAGGTAACTGTATTTACCAAAGTGACATGAAGTGCTTGCGGTTATGACCTTCTTTGGCCTACTTTGTCATGGCACTGAGACTATAGTGAGTGTACATATGAAAGCTATGTAAGAGGAGACAAGGCCACTCTGCAGTAATGATGAATTTGAAAAGGCACATTCCAGCAACAAAATAACAGGCCAGGGAGCATCACAAGAAATACTTGTCAACCAGCTATAAAGTAGACTGGAACAGGCAAGGGTAAAGAGTGGGCCAAAACAACAAAATCAACTCATCATCAATAAAATAGCACTTACTGCACATGCCGAGTGTTACACAAAAGGCACGTGTGTCTCGAAAGTGGCTGTGCTCGAGGAAATGCACTTCATTTGACTGCAATTGTAAAGGATATAAATACTGGCGACTTGTAATGTTCATTGTCTAGAACATTATTAAATTCAACCAACTGAGGTGAACAAATGGGAGATCCTATTTATGAGATGTACATATATTTATTTTCTGCATATAAAATATAAATCTATATTTATTTATTGCAAAGACTTTATTTTGTAATGAACTTGAAGTTATATGAACTTTAGATTCTACTGAAATGTTACATAAACAAAAAATGAAGAACTGACATGAATATGACAATAAAATTGTCTTGCAAATGAGAATTTATTCTGATGTTTGTTTGTTTTTTGCATATAATGTAATGTACCAGTAAAAACAGTAGAGAAATTCTGTACTTTGTAAACTCGGCCTTTAAATTACGTAATTGTAGCTTACACATGCTTACCACCAGTAAGGCATACACAAATCTTTTCAGGGGAGAACACCAGTACAATCCCATGGCAATGTTCCCTCATAAACCTGTTATTCTATGGCCTCTGTTTCTAAGGTCTTAGTCAGCTATAGACACCATATCAAATGAGATTCCTTATGCAACTGGATACCAAATACTAATTGCCTTTACACATCAGCATGCTTTAGGCCTGCGAATGGGGGAACATTGCAGGGGCCCCACTGACCCTCACCACTGAACAGACAGAAACAGCTGTTTGCTGCCGAGAACCAGTGTGGATGGGCCACAAATCCAAGCATTGGTAATCTAGGGCTAAGAGCGGATGGATCAACATTTCAACATCTGCAATAGCTGTAATGTTCCTGCACTGGCAGATATCTGTAGGCTGTGAGAGCAGCTCCTCAGGGGGAAGGAATGGAAAAGTCAAAGACATGCAGGGAAAACCTTGGCAGACTGAAAAATGAAAACAAAACTGGGAGAGAAAATGAGATGACAGATTGAAGGAAGAGGGACAAAAGGCACTCAGAGCCGTTTGTGTGAAATGATGGGACAAAGTCTAGATGCGAATGATCATTTGACAGCATGTCATTTTTAATTAAATAAGGGGAACATATTTGTTTGCAGATTATGTTCTGTTAGTTTCATTAAACCAGGCTTCATCAATGTGAACTCTGACGGTTTGTAGCAGAGTGTGAAGCCACTGGGATGAAAATCAGCACCTCCAAATCCGAAGCCATGGTTTTCAACCAGAAAAGACATGCTTGCCCTCTCCAGGACAGTGGAGAGTCCTTGCCTCAAGTGGTGAAGATTAAATATCTCGGGGTCTTGTTCATGAGTGAGGGACGGATGGAGTCTAAGGTTGACTAGTGTGGCGTCTGCATCTGCAGTGATGTAGTCGCTGAATGGGACTGTTGAGGTGCAGGAGTTGTACGTTCCTACTCTCACATGAGGTCTGGGTCATGACGAAATAAACAAGATCGCAGATACAAGCATCAGAGACGAGGTGAGGAGCTCAGTCACCCAGGAGGAGCTCAAAGTAAAGCTGATACCTTGCATCAAGAGGAGGATGCCAAGGTGGCTCAGGCATCTATTTTTGACGCTTCCCGGGTTCCGGACATGTCCCATTGGGAGGAGGCTCCCAGGAAGATCAAGGACACGGTGGAGGGGCCATGTCTCTGAGCCGGCCTTGTAATGAGGAGGAAGTGTGTGTGTATGAGGAAGGTTGTTCCCCAAAGCCAAGGTGCCTTGCCTTGGTTTGATGTGGGCGTGGTCAGGCATCCACATTATCATTCGACGCCAAAGTGCTGCTCCAGTGTTCATGTGCTCCAGAGGCATGTGTCCTCCCTTTGGTTAGCACGTGGGTAATTTGCCAAGGATACAGCAGTGTAGCTTTTGCAGCCTTGCACCAACCAAAATCACCCATAATGCACAACAGCTCTCAAAAGAAACAAAGTTGGAGCTGGCTTATGTGGCTTGTAAAAACTTAAATTAGAAAGAATAAAAAATGCATGCTTTGAATGACTCAGGGGCCAGTGGACAACAGTCAAATTTAGTTTTAGTTGTCATCTTTGGAAAAAAAAGACCAAAATAGGTTTTGGCAAAAAATTTAAAATTGTACTGCTAATGTTTTATTTCCCCTTTTCGATTTTTATTTTGTATTTATTAGCCAACAAAAACAATCTATTACTTTATATTTAGAGTCCTACTTTAGTCAGTAAAAATATTACTTCCTCTCAGCAGAACATTAATATATGCATTTGAAATAACATGACTACACAGAACACCTTTTGGTCACTTTATTAAATGTAATATTAAATACTTATCAAGATAATAGGTCATGGCAAATCATGTAGAACATAAAAACATTCTTCAAAAGAGCATAATGTATCTGTACATATATGAAATACATTTGCAACAATTCTGTGTGTGAACAGCTACACCAGTCTAACAATTCAGAAGCGAGAAATGTGGCCTAGTAAAAGATGAAAAATGAGGTCTGAATGCTGCCTGGTACTACAACAGAGACTGGGACAGCACACTTTTTTGAAGTCCATTGGATCCACAGTTGTCAAACTCTGACAGATGATTGAAGTCATCAGTTTGGGCCTGCAATCCCAGGCTTGAAGGAGGTTGTGCTTTCTTCTGGGACGCCTTAATACCCGGCCCGTAGTTCGACACCAGTGGAACATAGACACTAAAGAGGACGCACACGGTGCTATGCCAGACAATACGCAACAAAGTGAATGCTACTACAAAAGGTCGAGAACCGGCAGGCAGTCTTCAATAACACAAGCATTGCATTACCACGTTAAGCGGTAACCAATGTGAACACGTAAAATTTAGAAAAGATTTTCTTCAACAAACTTTATACTTTTACATGTTTTAAGAGAGAAATATAAAGCAATTTTTTTCAGATTTCATCAATCTCTCTAAAGAAAACACCAGCAGCTTTCAGCACACCAATCATGGCGACATCAATGGGGCTTATATAAAGAAAGAGCATAAATGACTTTGCCATTGACGACACTGGTCCCACTCGGGGTAAATTAGGCATTTAAAACAGTAGAAAAACTGACTTTAAATAATACCAAACCCTCTTTTTAAGAAGAACCCATCTGTGTAAATTCATTCTCGGAAAATTATCAAACATGGAAAAAGAAAGATGTAGAATAACATTAAGGCCGTATTTACATTTTTTTTTTTTTATGTCCCTAGCAGATCAGGTTCACACATTTATACAACACAATCCCTCTCAGTGAACTACGAAATAATGGACAGAGTTGATCCCATATGCAGCTCTGTACAGCCGCCTAGTCCCGAAACTACACCGCCCGGATCCAAGTTGAACTGCTCCAGGCTGCCAGAGTAGTTAAAGTTCTCTGAAGTGGTGCTAGTGAGAGCAGGGCTGTGCTGAAGAGGGCTCCTTGGAACAGCAGCTTTGCACGGGTCTGACCTACAAGCCTTTGGAGGGTCCCGGGTTTTTGCCCATGTCTTGGTGAGCACTTAAACCATGGAGCTGCTGGTACAGTCCCAACAGATCCATCTGGCTCATTTGACCCATGCCGGACGCTCCCAGAATACCGTTCTGCAGAGCAAGCTGGTACTGTTGGTTGGCAAGGGCCATCTGCTGCTGTTGCACCTTTCTGTTGTTGATCAGCTTCTGCACAAAGCTCATCAGCTGCAATAAAGAAAAGGGCATCGATCACATGTGGCCCGAAAGGCACAATGATCAGGTCATCAAATTGTATGTGGAAAGTGTCTATTTGGAGCCATCTTGTGGCAAAATAATAATCCCAAAGTTCAACATCCAGTGAAAGCCCTTACCCCCTGCTGCCTGGCGAGTGTGTCCCGGTAAACGGCCTGTCTGCGCTTGATCTCCATCTCCACATTGGCCTGCCGATTCAGGGCAATAGCATGGACCTGGTTCTCGGTCAGTACTGGGTTCTCTTTCCACTAAATACAGACATAATACTTTTAAAACTAACTTGCACAAATTACTTTCAATTCGATTTGATAGAAAAGCGGTTCTACACTCACCACCCTGGCAATGGTGTCTTCCAGTGTCTCTGGACTTAAAGACTTCAGTGAATTTGTTGCTTCAATGACCTTTGCTCGTCCTTGGTTGATGAGATCCTAGAGGAAAAAGAAAAAAAATCCTTCCATGTTACAATTTTGCTCATACTTAACATTGATTTGATAATTTCAAAGTGGTCATCTCTGATAAGTGGTGGGGCTTTTACTGATATGATTCATGAACACAGGATAGAGCTTTCAGATATATTTCAGCTCATACACAAATTGATGCTTTTCATTCCAGTGCCATTTACACACAAAAAAACTACTTGTCTAAACTCCAAACCAGGTGCTCTTACAGCCACAGAATTGGCCGCAGACCTGGCAATTAAAAAGCCGCATGACAATAATTGAGACTGACCGAAGTTGGGACTGTGATTTTGATTAATTGCGTAATGTTGGAAAAATTTCACAATAGTCTTCAAATTATTTTGTTTAACATTTTGTTGTAAGTACCAACACAAAGCCATAGAAGACGCTCACTTGGATGGGCCACTGAGTACAAATGGCCACTGAGCAGACGTGGAGTATTACAAACTGTCACAATTAGCAGCAAGATCTGAGGAATGCAGGTGTCATGCTGGGGGGCGAGAGGGGCAGATGGAGCTCATTACTTACCTCCAGCTGCTGGTTGGACATAGTGGATAAGGCTGCAAAGTTGTAGTTGATGTAGGACTGGGCATTCGCCATCCCCAAGTCCATTTGGGAATAGACTGTAGGGTTGTTCCTCATCAGAGACAAGCCCTGCAACATCAAAGACACAGTGAGCATCAAACAGTAGTAGTCGTCGTCATTGGACTGGTGCTAAAAGTCCACATGATGGGAAAGGATTTGCTAAGAGCAACGTTTGAATCAAATGGTACTTGTTGGCATGGAACAATATCATTGCAATATATAATAAACCATATCAACACATTGCATTCCTTTAACTTTAAACAACACATTTGTTGTTCATCAAATTGTGTCAAAAAGACTCAATGTGATATTCTGTGGCTTCTTGAGATATGAATATTGCATTAATAATAATTTGGTGGTATTGTGCAGCCCTAATTAAAACAAAAGCGTGCGCCAACGCTGTCCTGAATTAATGTGTGTGTTTACGAGTCGAGTGACCCGAGGTATACCGCCTTGTCCCAGTAAAGGACAGCAGGATGCCGATGTTTCTGTGTAATTGAGACTCTGCTGCAGATGGTTTCTCTGTGCCCTGTAATCTGGCCATCCGGTATGTGAGGATGTATGTGTGTGTCTGTTAGGGGCCTGTAGGGGTCTTTGGACGGTCTTTGGTCCAGGTGTGCAGGTCCAAACAGTACAAAACCTCTTAACAACCATGTATGTGCGCACACTTTTAATGAGTTTTTTCTTTTTCACAACAGCGCCACCAAAACAGAAATAAACTGTCACAGGTTTGAAATCCAATATTCTTTACGATTATCTACACTTCTTAAGAACTCACTCAATACAAATGCATGGAAAATGTACTCTTCTATTAAAAAGATTGGCAGAGGAATGTTTGGTGCAGCCATCTCAATGGGAGACGTGGACGCCTTGGTTTAGTCTAGCGTGGGGCTCATGTTCGCACAGTTCTGTCCCATTTCCTGAGCTGCAAACCTGAAATCCGTACAAGCAGCTCACCCTAGCCACCACAAACCAACACTTGGGTTGTGAGGACATTTAGCGAGGCTTGGTTGCGTTCTGGTTGGCTCCCTTGCAAAGCTCCCTACAATTCAGAATGACCCTTCAACCTCCCTCGCTTCCCCCTTCACCCTACAGCGGCTAACACACGGCACTAATGTGAAGACAAACTGGATCTACGCACTCAGCCTTTGCGATTGAAAACCCTCTGTTCTTTTGTAAAGGAGGGACGTAGCAGTGAAAAGCAGCTTAAGGCAGACAGAGGGCACAAGGGAGTGTGTGTGCGTTGGAAAAATAATCATTAGAGTGAATTAGACTCTAGGATTACACCTAGGAAGAGGAGACCGGCTTCTGATCCCTTACAACATCAGCTCACCAGACACACACACACACACTTTGATAAATAAACTGCACTAATTGCCCATTGATGTTGGGGCGCTGTGGAAAAGTCAAAACTGGGCGGCTCCAGCGTCTGAGCATCTACAGAAAGAATCAATCGTTGGCCGAGTGATTAAGGGATTACAGGGATCCAACTCAAACGCACATCCACAGAAACTAGAGTGGACTTTGGACTGGACCTCTTTGAACCGGAGACAATGGATCGAGAGACTGATGGACAGAAAGGCTAACTGCACATATTGTAGCTAGGTTATACGTGCGAGTGTCTGCATTGCCCACCTTCTTCTCAGCTTCATACTCGGCCCAGGCAGCCTTTCGGTCCTCTTCGCTGAGGGCCTCCTCCTCCTTATGGTCCAGCAGCGAGTCATGCTCGTGGTAAAACACAATCTGGTCCTTGTTGTTCTGAAGCAACTCGGCCAAAACGGCATCCTGCAGAAAAAATAAAATAATGCACGTTACTTGGGTGATTGTCTCAGTGACCGGTGACTCCGGGTTATTGGACCATCAATTAAATTCAGAAATACTTAATGACAGAACAATTGGCAAACAGTAAGGCTCGGGATTGAATGAAGTTTACCAAAGATGTACGCCATTTTATCAAGCATTATCCAGTGAATAAGATGAAAACTATTTTTAAAAAGGAAGGGAAAAGGGCAATCTTTTAGGCCTGGTCTGGCTAGCCACGCTGGAGTACTTTGATGTATGAGAGGAAGCGCTGTATTGAAGTCATGTTCCTGTAACACTGATTTAAGAGTGTGTCCTCTAAAGCCTGGCAGTAGGTTTGGGAGCAGAGTTTGAGGCCATCTTCAACCTGAATTGGTCCAACTAACTAATATTGAATGATACCAGCGCACATCAATACTCCACCTCCACCTGGTGTCTAAGCTTTAAAAGTGATCAGGCTACGGATCCCACCTCCAAATCCATCCAGAGTAATTTTGCCGAATCAACCTTGAGATTTTTTTTTGGCCCAGTCAAGGCATTTAAGCTTACGAGTATTGTTTATTGATGGACACGTTTCAGCCTTCCATATTTTGGCAATGGTTTGGAGCACACCTTGTTCCTTAAAGGGTGTTGCATCTCTCTGACAAGCTTTTTGACATGTCTGTTTTGTCTTGCCCACTTTGCTGACAAAAAGAAGATATATAATAATTCTGCACAACCGATAAAGACTGTGAACCTTGCCTGGTCACACCTCACTCATTACACAGTAGCTCATCACCTCAGATGATCCAATATGCTTTTGATTTTGCAGTTTGGAGCTGGAAAATGTGAAGAAAATTAGAAGTATGGTCCTGAAAAGGCATTTATCATTATGCACAAGGCAAAGGCGTACTTTATATCCCCGTAGGAGGAAAGGATTTGCATTTAATGTGTTACCTATTAGTCATTATCAAACATTATAAAATCAAACTGCATTTTTAAGTTTTGTTCACGTATAACTTTGTGAATTAAACATCCTGGATTGACAGTTTTAACATTTTTATGGGGTAAAGCCTGGCGTCGTTGACTGCAAACGGGATTACACAGATTAGACAACATATAAAAGGCAAACAAAACAAATACCACATACTTCTGTCAGAATCTGGTTTCCATGACCACATTGTTATTGAAAACAATACCTGAGTAAAACTGAGAGCTGGACCAGATGCCGCTCACATAAACATGGTTTAAATTACTCTACACACAGTGATTTTTTTTAAACTTTACATTAAAGTGGGACTTCTTTCTGGAAACTTCATACGGAGTTGCATCATTAGCCTCAGCATGAGCTAGTTTACAAAGGGACTGCCCCACGAGAGTCATGCCCTCTGAGATGTGCTAAAGAAAATCCAAATGACCAAAAGAGGAAATAAGTCACCCTCAAGATCAGTGCGGCGGACAGTGCGCTTGAAGAAAAAGTCATGCAAGACTGAACATGAACAAGCAAAGGTTTCACTGTGTTGTTCTCTAATTGAAAAAATACTAAAGCTCAAGTTTGATAAAAATCCCCAAATCATGTTCAGAATTGAAGGAGCAGGTCTGAGTTCAAATAAAGGTGGTCACTGTCACCGTGCGTGCTGCAGCAATCATTACCATCACTACGGTTTGTCCAAAAAAATTATAATAATCGATTTCCAAAAGGTTTGTAAAAATCTAACATGGTCCGAGGCGTTTTCACACCTGCACTGCTTGGTCCGGACCAACATCTGCAGTGTCAAGAGGTGGTCTGAACAGAACTAAAGTCTGTGAGCGCAGATTAGTAATCTGTGCTCAGTGCATTTGGAGGTACAGCAGTAATCTGTGCTCCGTGGCTCTGGGGTGGTCCGGTCCGTCTCACCGGCAGCGCGCAGTGTGCCGTGTGCTCAGAGCCAGCACTAATGACTGTAGGTAACTCGACCTGGGCTATTGTCATCCTTTAAGGGCCGCATGGTGAAGCCTATCACTTTACTGGAGGGAAACAGAAAAGCCCTGGGAAGCACTGGGTGGGCAGATGTACTGAAAAAGTGGTAAATTAACCCTTTGGCCCAAACGGTGGGGAGCAAGGATTGTTTTTATAGAGTCACATCTCAAAAGGAATTTTGGCATGTGGCATCACAGACTGTTGTTTTTATTCAATTAGGAAGATGCCAAACTTTAACAAACAACAGGCTTTTTACATTGAAGACCGACCAGACCTTGTCTCAACCCAAGTGCCATAATCTGTTTAAATCTCAAACAACACAAAAATGCCTTTTATTTAACAAAGTATCTGGAAAAGTGCTAATAACATGATGTGAGCTCCAAGCAGGAAATCGGCTGCAGCTGAATAAGGCTTGAATCCCACACGTAAGATATTTACACATGCTTGAAACCCATTCAAGTCCAAACTTTGAATGCAAATTAGTTTGGAGAGCAGTGCACCATTTGAGAGATGCCTATACATCGAAGTTGACTGCAAAACATAAACAAGGTAACATGATACAGTTTTACCAGAGTTGAAAACCTCACCATGTTGTGCCGACCATAATCCACATCTTTTTGAAAGATCAATCTAATGCTTTTCATCAAGCTGCCTAAAGACCCTCCTCGTTGCAAACGTTTTCTACGGGCGCCAGGTTGATGTACACGTTTGCAAAGGTTATCTGGACACCAATGAGGAATGACAAATTAATTACATCATCAAAATGTAACGGAGCACATCCCCTGGACTTCACAATGTATTACTTATTATTAATATGGCAAAATTGGGTGATGCGATATCCACATCACAATCTTAGAAAGCATTGTTTTAACACAATTGCAGGTTTATGGTTTGTTTACATTATATATATATATATATATATATATATATATATAAATAATATACACACATACACACTGCGGTGACATGGTTTAGTTTAACATTGCAATATCATTATCGCAGCATCACCCAGATCTACGATATACCTTGTAACCTTATAGTAGCTGCTGCTTCCAAGAAAGAATCTGTATTGCTCTCAGATCAGACACTGTTTGCTGGAGACATCTTAAAACACAGGTGGGTTTACCAAAGCAACACAGGGGGCCAAGACAGGATCACAGCAGCAGGAATGTGCGGAGCCAGGATATTTGTAATACCTAAACATAGCCCGTCAAAACTCTCTCTCCGCCAGCTGCACATTGACACACACACAAACACGCACGCACACACTTCTCCGGGACCACGTTGTCTTAACACCCTCCGGGGCCTGCATGCAAGTCCGGGGGTTTACCGCGCTGTCAGTCAATTAACAAAGAAACAAAATCACGCATGTCACAAAGGGCTAAACAAAGACAATAAACATGGTGCATTCCTATTAAAACAAGCCCCGGCTAGCACCAGAGGAGGGCGGTGTGCGCGGAGGAGAGGAGCGCGGCACAAGGGCGAGCCAGCTGGAAGGTCAGGGGAGATCCACGCAGACACAAGGCTCAGACAGTGCTGTGCCGCAAATTAATAAACTCATCAAATAAACTAAAAATACATTGATAGTAATGCGGCTGATCCGTTTCATATTGAGACTAGCCAGACACTAGGACACACTGTTTGTAACATGGCTGCAGTTATTTTGGTATTGATTCTTTGCAGACAACAAATCATCCTGCCTCCATGGGGTCTTATGCTCAAAACCTATTAATACTGCAGTTCAGACTTCTTGTTTTAGTTTGGCAGTTCATTTTTCAGTCCTCTCTTAAATTTCAATGCTCCTGGGCAGAAATACAAAATGTCCTAATATGAACTAACATTTTCTCACTCTTAACTTCCATTCAACTTGACTTAATGAAGAACTAAAACAATGACAAGGCAATATAACACAAACAAAGACGAGCATCAATGAGGAAACATAAATAAGGCCCGCGCACACAGCAGCAGGAAAATGGTCTCTTGCTGTTACTATCATTAGAGCTTCTCTTCACTTCAATGGCACGTTCGGGCTTGTTCTGGAGGCTGGCAAAACACTGAAAACACCAACAAACCTCTGACTAAAGCACCCGTTCAGTAGCGTAGAACATATATATAACTCCCTGATGTGATGCAGTCCCTTGATATATGATTAAACAAGTGGTTTATGATGATTTCCATAAAGATCCAGAAATCTCCTACGGTTAACAAGACAGGCGCGGCTTATTGCTCCCCGTCTGCTCGGAGCGTCCCGGTCAGGGCACAATGACCGCTGTGCACTGGACGCACAGGGAGAGCCGGTCACTTCACCAACACCATGTATCACAAACAATACAAAACGCATGCAGTGTAATCTTTCATAAGTGTGCGGTTTACCTTATGTTTGAGCGACACTTTAATCTAAACTAACATGTTAGACATTTCAGTGTATTTTCAAGGGTTTGCAAACCATGTGTTGGAAATAGTTGCTGAGAAAGCCAACATTTTGAGATTTCGGTCAACATTGTCCATAGTCAAAAAGGTCAACACGTGCACAACAAGGAGGTCAAATTGCTGCCGGGGCTGGATGAAGCTTACATGTCATTAGGTGGAAACGTGCCTTGCTGCTTCGCCTCCAATTAGTTTCTCTGAGCCATCTTTAAGAGCGGGGTTTCAATAATGACCCTTCATCAGACTGGGGAGGCCAGAAGGGGTGGTAAGGAAAAACAACTTGTGCCTCTTTGAACGTTTCGGGGTAGCGATGAGTAAGAGTAACAGATTGACTCGATGCTAGTGAGAGGAGGAACACCGGCGGGGACATGGGGCGTGGTGGAAACGATGATAAAATAAAATATGAGGCTGCTTATGTTATGTAATAAGGCAGAGCGGAGCATATCTGAAAACCCCAGCTTCCTTCTACTACTGCGATCGTGATCTTTAAATGAACATTATGCTCATTCACTGGAAAATACTGCAGTGAAATACCATGGTAGCGACACTGGTCAGATTCAGAAACGATAAGCTAGTTACTCAAACCACAGATTTAATAGTAAAAGTGTAAGATTTGATTAGGTTCCAAGAATAAAGTCATATTTCTGGGGAAAAAATGCAAGAAACACTTCCACCCTTGAAGCCTTTTGAAGATGACCTGGTCACAAGGGACAAGGCATTTGATTCATCAAGGTTCAGACGACTGACATTTAGTCTGTGCGCATCATACGGAAAAAGCACAGAAAAATGCGTGTAGTTAATATCTCTCCATTAGGTTATGCACCTGCTACAATGACTGTTTAAACTATTATCAACATGAACTCAGCTGCCCACTTGTCTAAGGCCTTTTGGCTCAAGGTGATGAATCAAGTCTGACTCATCTTCACATTTTTCCAGACGGCAAATTCCTTCCATACAGCTGTAGTTTGGCTGCCACGTTGCCAATATGCTTATGACAAAAAGGTCACTGGGCTCAACTACCCGACTACCGAGTATTTCATATTGTGTCACTGACATACCAATGGGTTTAGAGATCCACTTATGTTTACAGACCAATGGAGAGTCAACCAAAACAACAAGGTAAAACCACTTCAAGCACATGTGGGAGGATGCGTGGGCAATTTAGAGCCAGTAAAATAAAAGGAAGACGATTTGGGAAAGAGGTTTTATAGTGGTCCAGCAGTTTAGCAATGAGCAGACTATTTAGTAAATAGCTATAAACAGACAAAGTTTTGCAGCTGGAGCCTTTGCCATCGCTGTTTGTTCTTATCGAGGCCCAGATAGTGCCACAGCGCCAGCATTGAAGAGAAGAGAGGCGGCCGATTATGAACAGAAACACAAATAAAATAAAAGATCCAGGAAATGCCAAGCAGCATACAAGCTAGCTGGCATGCGTTTTGGTGCAATTTTGGAAAAAACAAGCTCGACATTAAAAGGTACACTCCTCACCATGTTTGTTAGAAAATACAGGACATGTTAATAGGTCTCATCCTAAAAGGTTTTACATGTAGAGTTGGGAAGTACACAGTGAAATTTCAAGTTAATGGAACACTACTATAAAATATCTAGATTTGTGTGTGTGTGTGTGTGTAATTTATACAAAGGAAAGACAAGCATATTGGCTTACCTTAGGGAGCACTGGTGTGTCCCTCTTTTTCTTCTTTCCCTCGGGGTCGTCCAGCTGCTCAGGTTCAAAGTTGTACAGCTCTGACAGTTCGTTCATGGTAAAGTGCCTTTCGATTTGTTGCTGGTCCACAACTCGGAATGACAAAGACTGCTTGGTCACCTGCCGCTCATAAATCTTTTCCTCCATCGTCCCCTGAAAGAGGACGAAGTGCATTCTTATCAATAAAGTAATAAAAGAGCCAACGTCACTAAATGCACAGACAAATGTTCATACCTGGGCCAAAAACCTGTACACAAAGACAGTTCTAACTTGGCCGAAGCGATATACTCTAAAGATACTCTGGACATCATAGGAAGGATTCCAAGAGGCATCAAAGATTATGACCCTGTTAGCCCCTACGAGGTTGATGCCGAGGGAGCCAGCTCGTGTGGAGATGAGGAACAGCCGTCCTCTGAAAGACAATTGTATGTTAAAATATATGAAGATACTTGCTGTGAAATTTGTGCAAGTACTTCAAACAAAAGCTGACTGTGAGAGTACCTTGTGTTACTAGTGTCATTAAACTCTTCAGCCCACTTTTTCCTGGTGGTTGCATTGGTCGAGCCATCCAAGCGATAGTAGTCAATGTTTCTGAACCACTTGCCTTCACCTGCACAAATCATTGGAAATGCAACCAATATTCAATGTTAATGTATACACAACACAGTAGGTAAAAAGACTAGGCATCAACAAACAGCGGAACGATGGCTGCGTTGGTCAGACACCGACCATGTTTAGCCTTCAAGATGGCCCACCCCCTGCCAGCCTTCATAACCAACTTTTCAGTATGTTTCCAATTACAGCACTGTGATCTTTTCATTACAAATTACAAACCCTTGAGCAAACATTTTTTGTGGAATAAAAAGTCAAGGTCTAATCATTTCCAAAATGAAAGTAAAAACAGCTGCTCAAGTTTAATTAGGAACATGACCTTACACCAGCAGCGGTGCATTTGTAAGCGCCTGTGTGTGTTTAAAGTTAATAAGCACTCCACTGAGAAGTATGTTGCATACAGGCAGCTTCAAACGGGCATTGCCATAAAAAACATGTGAGCCTTTTCACATTTTACACTCTTTAGCCAGTTCAAAACCCACAGTAGAGTCAGGTGTAGAACCACAAATAGAAAACAGGGAAAATAAAGTGGCAGCCCTGGCCAAGTATTAGACGGTTAAGTAATTTAGGGTAACACAGTCATATAAAGTATAAGGAAATATTTGGCATACATCTGTACCTTTGTATGGAGATTTCTTTTCCTCATCGTCGGCACATTTAGTAGCCAATTCCAAGAAATCCTCGATTAAGTCCAGAGAAATAAGAGACTGACTGAACACCAACCTAAAAATCAACATCAAAATGTAAGTCAATGACTTAACATCCCTGTCAAGCTGTTGGATCCTGTGAGGACTTACACTTTCTCCTCCAACTCCTCTGCCATCCGGAGAACCTCAAAAAGAAGCACAACTTTTCCGGAGTGCTCCAGGACTTCAGCATCAGCTTCAGTCATGAAGTCTCTGTGCCAGTCGTGAGTGGGACTCCCGGGCCGCGAGCCAGGCACCCGAGCAGCTGATCATAACAGACAGAGTCAATTCACTGCAAATGCAAGTACTGTAGCCACATCTGCACTCATTAATTGGAGAAAATGCACAAAGATATTTTAATTTTTTCTAGAGTATTTGTAATTGTATATATGGGTGCAGCTGAATAAAAGTAACATACGTTCTTCTTCAGGCTCTGGCCGACTGCGACCCTCTCCACCTTCTCCGTTCCTGCCTCGAGAGCTGGTGTTCCACTCCTTGATCACTTCCACATCATCACTATCAGAATCTTCAGAGGATTTCTTCTTACCCTTCTTCTTTTTCCTAAGATGATAATCAAAAGCCAAAACATGTCATGAAAAGTGTACAGCATTTATCATTTCTATAATTACATAACAATATATATTTTTTTAAATCTCGTACTTCTTTTGCTTCTCGTCCGCAGAGCTGAGACTCATGGATGACTCCTCAGTTTCTGAAGCGATAAAGTCATCCATACTGTCCTCATCAAAGAAGCCCTGTGTGAAGCAGCAGGTGCAGGAACATAAGTTTAGAACGTTGACAACATTTTTGCTTATTTACAGCGTAAACATTTGTTTGCTGTGCCCAAGACACACAGTCTTACCCTGTTTTCTTTACTGATGTAGTCCAACTGAAGGCACCATGGATGGGTCCAGATTCTGCTGAGCATCTGGAAATCCTGGAAGAGTTTGGTCCCAGTGCGGCCTCGGCCCCCTTCCAAAGCATTCCCCACACCTGCATGAGACAGACCAGAGTGAGGACAAAGATGAATTATGCACTTCACAAGCATGCACACAATGCATATATATATATAAAGAATAAATCTTCATTCTGGTTTCATGAAAAGTATTTGTAACAATCCAAGTGCTCTAATAATGTAATGTCTACTTTTGAACTATCACTGCACTTATGCCATGCATGTCAGGCTCAGAGATTAGATGTTTAATAGGTTTTTAAACATCTTCGAACTGGGCAGTTTGCGCACGTCTGTTCTAGCACCTACATGTTTAATCAAAGTAAGGATCAAAGTTTAAAATCACAATACCATAGACAAAGTGACAAAACAGGCCACATATTAACCCTTTACTATTCGCCCTCCTGGTCTTTGTTTTCACATTGGGTGTAAAACCACAGGCCTAGCTTAGTTAACGTTTCTTCTCTTTTACGCCACATTCTCCCTTGCACCCCCACCGCTGGTCCCCTCTGTCCCTGGGCTCTTCATTAGGGAGACGTGGGAAACTGGGCTTTAACTCTGCCTGCGGCACTTTGCCAGCTCCACTCTTACACATAGGTCCGAGACCACATTTAAGCGGAAGTTCACTTAACTACTTCAACTGCTCAAGATGGCCACACCATTCATCTCAAACTCTTGTAAGAAATCACAACCACAAAAAAATAAATGCCCTGCAAAAACCTTTAAGCCACTGATTCCCAAAGTGGGGTCCAGGGTAGCCTGACAAGTCCAGAATGATGCGCCTCTGTCATTTTTATACAACAGCAGCACATGTCCGCCCTTCACTGATTGGTTTGCTTACATATGTTCCGTTGTAGAAATGTAGTTGATGCCGACTCTAACCAGAATCAATCGCTGGTACAACAGCAGAGTCGGGATTTTTCCAGGCAAGGTCCAGGGACCAGTGGAGTAACCTGGCCTGCAAGCTGAATTCTCACAGTATTTGCAAATTTACAGACAGTCGATCTTGTGCAGGTGGCGGGTTTTACATTTACAGAGAAAACAAATACTTATCAGTAATTTTAACGGGATGACGCCATACATTTTTTTTTTTTTTTAAAAGGTGCGCTGCTACACACTGAAAAACCTAAATAACTTGTCTGTGTAGGCTCTCAGTCGCACAGGAATTGTCCATCTTTAATGAAGGTTCTTGAGTCATATTCTGTACTCTGTCTACAGAAGCTAAATAACAACTGTTAACACTAAATATTTAATGGATTTGTTATTGTGGTAGTTTTAAGACTTGCAAATGATCAGCTAAAACAAGGCAGACTTGATTCAATCAGCCACAAATACTCTGCAAAAACTTCTTGAACAATTTCAACAGGAACTAATCCGGATTGACATTATTTGCACTGTAATATCAATCTGGCTAGTAGAGAGAAAGTCCAATGTAAGAACATATAAATAACACTAACCTTAACTACATCCCTGTTCCAAACCCTAATTTGTGAGATGAAATCTCAAGTTTTCACAGCAGACCGTCCCTCCCGAGCCAACCATCTAGCATTAGCTCATTGCAAAGGAGCTTTAGATCCATCCTTCCACTTGTCCGTTTCCGGGTTGTGGCGAGTCGCATTGCAGCAGCCCCCCTGGCTCCTCCTGCAGGCGGTGGGTCCACAGGAGGACGGCCTCATGGTTCTAACCGGGCCTGATGGTCTCTCATAAGGGGCTTCTGAACCGCTCTGTGTCTGACCTGTCACCTAGGACCTGTTTGCCCTGGGAGACCCTACCAGGGGCACGGAGCCCCCGACAACAGAGCTCCAGGATCAGTCGGGTGCTTGAACCCCTCCACCACATTAAGATGGCGGTTCCAGGAGGGGGGAGCTTTAGATACAGTTGTTTAATTATAATCTGTATTTTTCCCATAATCCCCATTATTTGTAAATTGTTAAAACATTTATAAAGGGATATATAAATGTATATAGTTTTGGAGGGGTCTGTACGTATTAATGTATTAATAATTTAATAGAAAGCATACAATTGACCTTCGAGATCTGCATTTTGATGTAAAGTAAGAAACATGGGCAACACATTATATTAATGGGTGCTTGTTAAGTATTAATAAGCATTAGTAATCTGCTTTGGGTTACAGGTTCAGTATAAGGTTATGATTAAGGTAGGCCATGTATAAGCATAGTACTGTTGCCTACTCGCATGTTAATAGGTAACAGTACAAGAAGCTTTATTATTATGCTTACAAGCATTTAATTCATGGCCTACTGAACTGATTACTAATGCTTTTTAATACCATATTAATACTCAACAAAACCCCCTACATATAAAGCATTACTCTCACAGGATTACGAATGGACCAATGAGATGAGCTTTCCAGTGCACAAGGAAGGGCTTTCAGGTCCCAAGGCGCACAGACATGAAGGTGTTGTGTGGCCTAAAACCCACCTGTAAAGTGCTCCAGGTAATATCTGTAGAGTCGACACTGGATGGGAGTCAGCCTCACTAAGAGCACATACTCGTGCTTGGGAGGCAGAAACTTTGTAAGTGCCGAGTAATCCTTCCTCTGTAGTAGGCAAATAGAAATATTATTATTGGATGATATACATTTCCAAAAAATTATATAGAACATATCGAACTGAAAAGTAGACAATATTTCAACAGTGCTTGTAAGTAAACAAAAGAGCAAATCAATATTTGCAGAAGGTTGAACAAAGTCCAGCTTGTCTCAAAAAGTATGCATTTTAAAAGAGACTATACAGAGTTTAAAAATGTTAAAATTAAGTATTTTCCTCCCCGTACATTTTCCATAAATGTCCTGATGTGTAGAAGCCCAGACCTATTCACCACAACTGCCTCTAAAATCCTGCACTGTCACTCAAAAGGGTGTTAATTCGTGTCTGAAGTGCCGTCATGCACAAGCTTAATGTAGTAGCTGCAGTTACGCCTTAGACCTGATGTGGCAGTGGTGAGTATAAAAATGACAAACTTGCATCTAGTCCCTTTAACTTAATAGACCATTTACAATTTGTCAGTTTTTGGCTATATTTGATGTCACTCTTGGTTTTAAGACTTAAGCAAGTTGCATCTCTGATTTCATCTTTCTGTGCACAACTAAACTGACAGATGTCGGACTTCTTATGTCGCGCATTCTGTACAGAAGAGCTTTTGTGTCCCGTGCACTGACACAAGCAGATCCGCCCCTCTGTCGGTCACATGCGCCGATTGAGTAAGAGAAGCGGCTCGCAGGCAGAAGCTGGGCTCTTTGAACTGGCGAAACAGGTTAAAGATTGCGCTAAAATGCATTAAATTATATGGTGCCTTGTATATATATAATATAATGAGCTGTAAGTAATAAGTTAACGCAATAATAATTCTCCGAAACAGGATTCTAGTGTTAGTATAAATTACCTGAACACAACCAGCCAACATCTCGTAGAGAATGTGTGCCCTCTTCTTCATAACACGGACATCCTGCATCGTGGAGTCGGCGCACTGTCCATTCTGGATGGGATTAATGAAGCGGTTCCTGAACTCCTTAACTGACCCAAGCAGGTTTTCCTTGATGAAGTTAACCATGCAGTGGTCTGTCATGAAAAGACATGTTTAGACATTACTTTAGACACATGTTAAACAAACAAGCTTAAAGTCACAATAGAACCATACATTCAATTAGGTTGTTTTGCAGTGGTGTTCCTGTAAGCACCACCCTCCTCCTCGTCCTTATGGAGTTCATGGCCTTGGACACAGCAGAGGCTTCATTCTTAAGTATATGACCTTCGTCACAGATCACCAAATCTGGGCCTGGTCAAAAGGTGAAAAACATTATGGCTAAACCCAATTGTTTGTTTTTTAAATAAATAAAACCACAAATATATTCAAAACAACCAGCACCAATAAAATAATAATATTATACAGTATAATGGTGCATTATGCAACCTTTTCTGTGAAAACACTTTTTATTTGTGTTTATCTAATTTTTCAGTGACCCAGTGGCTGTAAGGATGGTTATCATGGTGCCTTTACTTTCCATCACAGTGGCCTTTAAAAAACGCTAAAAATAATTGATCGCGGAGCGTCAGAGGCCGTCGTGATGGAAAGTAAAGGTGCCATGCTAACCAGCCATACAGCCGCTGGATCACTGAAAGGTAAAATAAGCACAAGTTGCATAGTGTACCTTCAAGACTATACATCACGTACCTGGATCTACAAGTGTCTTCTGAAATGTCTCTTTGAGTTTCTTGCTTTTGGTGTTCTTCCCCTGAGTGAGGTTTCGATACATTTCATAGCCCATGATCATTATTCCACCAGATTCCTGCCATTGCTCCAAAGCAACAGCTCTTTCTTGTGGTCTCTTTACTGTGGCCAGCTCCGTAACCTACAAATCACAAACCCAACCATTTCTAAATTAATGACTCAACACCAAGTGTATTATTTTTTAGCATATATACAATTTTAAAGGTGGTTTGTTGCCCCTTTACCTCTAACGACTCTTCATCTTTCAAACCCACTTGCCACTTCTCAAACTCATTGAGCCAGTTAAGGACAGTGTTAAGAGGACAAACCACTAAGGCCGTGGAAAAGTCAAGTTTTTCACAGAGCAGCAGAGTGTGGAGAAGTGTCACCACCTATAGTCCAAAAGGAAAATTACACATTGGTACAGATGTATGTCCCAGGGAACAGGCTTTTCCATAAATTCCTTATTGAAATGTTTATCTCAAGAGCAGGTTCTTTACCTGTAGGGTTTTTCCAAGACCCATGCAATGTGCAAGGATGCAACCAGAGCCAGAAGACTTCTGTACCTTTTTCACTGACTCACAACAGCAATCCCACATAAACTGAACTCCTGAAAAGAAAACAGACAATGCATTCATAAATATCCATTCATTTATATATCAATAGGTGTGTTTAAGATGAAGTGCGCCTCGCCTCGATTCCAGACGGTAGCGGCCGAGGGCGGAGAAAGGCGCCTCTAATCAAGGCAGACACATCTCAGCCCCGAGAACAGAGAGGAGCGTCTCACGTTTTTTAGAAAGAGTTTGTAAATAAAAGTATTTTTAAAAGTTTGTTAACGCATTTCTGCTTCTTTTCACCACATCATGGACGAGTCTTTTTGTCAAACAAACTAAGTTTGGAACTAAAGTGGAGCAGCCTTTACCCGACGCAATGAAGCTGCTCTCCTCCTGTTAGTAAGAAGTTGTTGCCTTGTTATTTTAGCTGGGCCTTGCTTCGTGGTGCTACATTATTTTAATCACATGTGCCCGTCGCACATGTGCTTGAGCACAGCTGTTGTTGTGCAGGCATTTGGAGCAGACGAGCTCGAGGCTACATCTAAACATGCTAATGACACGTTTGCCCAGTTAAATTGGACATTCAACAAAACAACGCCTACTTTCAGTGGCATTTGTGGAAAAGAATGCAGGTTATGTTGCAAGACAACAATGTACTTTCTAACGCAAGCCGCTTGCACCCCAAGTTTGAGGTGCCCGAAATACTTAAATACTTTTAAGATGATTAAAATGATAATTTAAGGGACATATAGAATAGATAAAAATGTGCGATTAATCGCAAGTTGTTTTAAATATTATATATATATATATATATATATTTTTTTCCCCCATCTCTCCTTACCATCAACCTGGTGAGGCTTGAGCCTTGTCACAAGGTTCCTGTGGACCTGCACAAGGGGCTCCTTGGTCTCTTCATCCTCATCCAGCACCAGTTTTGTGGTAATTGGGCACGATACTTGGGATGATTCCTCTACTTCAATTACCTAAAAGAAGTAAAGATGTCATGTACAAAATTTGTAATGATGATAACAAAGTTGATAAGATAAAATAAAACAAAAATGACTTTAAGTAGCATGCAATTGAAGAATATAGAAAATATTAAATTTGATTCTGTAGCCAAATTCTCGAGCAGCAGAAAACCTGCTTTGAATTTAAAAATGACCAATATCCATTATTAAGTGCTGCAAGGTGAGGTAAACCCATCATAAATACAGCAGTAAAAACATGCAAATAGTTGTACCTCGCGGAGTCTCTTCCTGAGTGCTTCTCGCTCAGCTATCCGTTTCCTCCGGTCCTCCTCTTCTTTCAGAGCATCCCGTGTCTCTGTGCGTAGTTTGGTGTCCTTCAAGATTTTCCGGATCTTTTTACGGCCTTTCTTGTCCTCCCCATCTTGGTCATCACCCTCTTCGTCTTCACCCTCTTCGCCCTCCTCTCCCTCTTCACCGCTCTGTGAAAAATTACCACAGTTGATCACACAATGATCGCAAGCTCAACACTTAAAATTAAAAATGAGTCCCTGGCAGTTTAGTCGCAACGGCTCCGCTTGTATCACGTAGTGTTCATGCGACATCAAAAGAGCAAATAGTTTAATGTTAAGGTAGCTGACCGACACTATTCGAATTTTAGATTATGGTTAACATCTCTGATTACAAGGAATATTCACAATATCCATCAACGCATTTTTATTAATTTTTTTTTTGAAGAAGAAGTTAGTTAAGGCGGCCGCCCAAACAGGACAGCGCTGCGGGAAACCCTGCTTTTTCACTCAAGTAGTATCATTTTTCTTTCATTTCTTTATGTTTATGGTTGTAAACATGACAAAATGTGCAAAAGTTCAAGGTGTATTAGTACTTTCGAGAGGCACTGTATATCAGCCACTGTCATATTGGTATCGGACCCGAAAAACTCCATATCAGTCAGGTTAGTCAACCGGAGCAAGAAACAGCGTTGGAAGCGTGCCTTGTGAAAAAGGACACTTTTGAAAAGGCTTCCTACCGCTTGCTCCTTCGACATATCCAGAGTTTCTCTAGTGAGTTGATCCTGTTTGTCAATCACGAAAATCGCCGAGATCATGCTCTCTCCCAGACTACTTATCTTTGAAAAAGCATGTAGTTTGGCAGGCCAGGTAAAGCTCAGTCAGTGTTGAGTTCACTTGTTTCAGGCTCACTGCTGCAATGCTTTTTCACTAATGTGTGACACAGTGTGATACAATCTTGAAAGTGTGTGACACACACCACACACTTTACTAGCCATGACTCAAGAAGACTCCGCTTAAAATGGCGTAGGGCTGGGCAATTAATGAATTAATTGAAATTGCACTCTCTACTTTGGTCAATAATCGTCATAGGACTTCGACAAGTTTACAGCCATTTCTTTGGCACAGGGCTTAAAGTGAAAGAAAAATCCTGAGCCTGAACTTTCTGTGGCTCAACCATGAATTTTATCGATGCTCCTTATCACTTCAGTACTTTAACGGTACTACATACGGAAAATAAAAAATAAAAGATAGCGGCTACTGTATGTAGGTAATGTAGCCTAGGTCTATATTTTTTATTACACATTTACTCTACGTTTGGACCCAATTTATTTCCAATTTGTGCAAACACTTGATATATGGGAGGTAAAATACAAGTATAAGGATTAAGTCTCATACATGTTTTGTTAATCAGGCTGTTGGTTAGATTTGGCTGTAGCTCTGGGACTGAGCCTAAATGAAAACTTTGTGCTGTAAAATGAACTAGAGCCACAGCATGTTTTCTCCCACTTTCAGCTTATGTCCAGTGGGTCAACACCGACTCACACTGACGCGCGCATGTGGGAGCGTTCACGCTACTGTGTGCACCGGTCGCGGAAAAAATAGACTCCACTTGAAACTCTTAAGTTCAGGTATTTATGAATGGAGAAAAGTGCGAGGCGTTGTTCAATATTAAGGCGTTACGTTTCCTTTTTACAGCGGGTTAGCGGCAGTAGCTCGGGGGTGTTTCGGAGAATAAGCAAGTTTGAATGTTTTACACTGCGGGTCTTTCCTGTGCACACCCGTCTCTCACTGTTCTGGTCGGTCATTGTGTAAAACCCCTCTGTGATTAGAATAGTTGGACTGTTCCACTGCCCCCGCTAAATGGTACATTCCACTCTGCCTGGGCTTGTTCGAGCTAGTTCTGCGTAGTAGCGTCTGTGGAGCAGTCCTTCAATTTGTTGCACTGAGAATGTGCCGTGCGTGAATATGAACAAATCACACGTAGCTACACACATACTCTGGTTATTACCAACAACGAATGTAACAAATAAAGTTCTGTAGTTTCTTTTTACAAATGCACGGAAAATATAACAGTCGAGTTCTACAGCGGGTGGCAATAGTGGTGACTAGGGGTGTCACGATTTCAATTTTTTGAGTCACGATTATTGTGAAACAAAAAATTGCGATTTTACGATTATTCACGATTATTCCCCGAATGAAAGGAAAGAACGGGATATTTTTAGTTTTTGTCTTTAAAAAGCTTTTTAATACTTGTAAACAGTCACCGTTTCTAAAAATGAAAAAAGCTTTAAGATTGTTTTGCATTAAAATAAATAGGCCTACATTGAATAATACAAAACAATGTCAACTTTACTTCTTTATAATGACCATAATTATCATAATTATTTTACTATATATTATCAGGCCACAAGCTAGGCTAGGTTTTATGCTCTCAAAAGTTAAGCTGTTGCTTAATTATTTTGATGAACAGAGAATGAAACGTGTTTACAAAGTGACTAATGAACAGCTGATTCCACTTTCCTTTCTGCTACGCGTAGCTGAAGCAGAGCGTAGCGTTAGCCTTTTGTTACATCCTGAGCCAGTTGTGGCGGCTATTTCCGAACATTTGGACAACTTTTTTGGGAAGTATGCAGTTCGTTACCTGGACATTCAGAGCGAAGGATTATCTCCAAGATGTTGTTTATATTCGACGTAGCTGCAGCTTTCTGACGACAGGGTTTGCATAACGGACGTCCATCGACAACAAAGCCTTGATCATCTTTTGGATCCTAAAGAGGTCCCACTCTGCTGACTTCAATCGTTTTTGGGTGGATACAACACTGGAGGAGAGCGACCTTCTGCCTCGCTCAACTACCGGTGAGTTTACGCGCTGTTTATGGCGCGCAGCGGCTCGTGCGTCCACGTGGAAAAAAGGCTGCGGTAAACCGTGGCTTCTGAAATTCTTACGGTTAACCTACCGCGTCCTTTTATAATCGTGGTAATCGTAAAACCGGTTAATCTTGACATCCCTAGTGGTGACAGGTAGGTTGAAGGAGAACCGGTGTATTATTCAAGTCAGATTAAAGTGCCTCCGACTGTAATTTGCAGCCTGATAAATAAATGTTGCTTGCGCTGGAGGCCGGAATACTTTAAGCCCTGTAAGCACAAACAGTACCTAGTTTGGGAGTTTGGATGAGACAATGAAAGACTTTTGTGTGTTAAATGAAACTGGAAGAAAGCATTTGTTTTGAGGTTTGAATAAAAGATGCATCTAATTATATGAATCAGCAAGATGTATTTAATTTATTATGAAAAAAATAAAATGTGAAAAGTGCAAATCGAGATCGGTCAATATGGGGAAAGTAATCTTGATTATTTTTTTTGCCCAGCCCTAAAATGGCGTAATTACGAAACTCTTTTGAAGCAGTACAGGCCTCACCTTCTCATTGCTGGAGGAGGAGTCCTGAATTTTGATCCTACGTCGCTTCTTCTTCTGCTGCTTATAACTTCTCTGTTTCACTTCATCTTTCTTTTTGGCAGCGCTATACACAGAAAAAAAAACAATTGGTTGATAGCACTACAAAAGACGGTGTGGCTCTGCCTTGGTATAGTGGCTGTTCATACCGAGTCTTTCGTGGCTTGTCGTCCTCCGAATCGCTGACAGCTTCACTTAACGCTTCTGAGCCTGAACCTTCTGCGCTGGACTCTGGCTTCTCAAAGTCAGAATCTTCAGAGTCATCACTGCCCACTAGAAAAACAAGGACAAACAGAAGTCACTTAATAAGGTGTGACAATCCAACAGTTCAGGCATGCAAACACAAGCATGGTAAAAAAAATATATATATATAAATACAAATAACAATAACAAATAAAACATAAAATTAAAATACAAAAAAAATAAAAAAGTACAGCTCACAAGGCCGTGACGGGGCGCGGCTGTTTGCAGCAATATTTTATCAGAACTCGTGTAGCTTTTATGATGAATTCAAATAGGCCACTAAACTTGGTAGACTTTCATTTAGTTTTAGAACTGTGGTTCTACTAATGTCTTCAGTTTCATCACAGTGGAGTGTGGATAGACTGTAAAGGATTTGTACAGAATGTGAAATTAAAAATCAGGGTCTGTGCAACAGATGATATACTGTATTGTATTTGAACTAAAATGATAAAAGGGTAGTACAAATATAATTTAAAAAAAACTTGTATTGATGATTTATAGGAATATAGCCAAGTATATACTTCAGAAGATACCACCCTATAGCATGCAAACAAAACATTAATATCGGGTATATTCTGGCTACAGTAAGCTATTAAATGGTTTGGCATTTCTGAATAGTTGCGAGTCCAAATAGGTGTGTAAACTTGGTTCAGTTTTAGTAGACTTGCCAACATGAACATCTCTGATTAGCAGAAACCACGTCAGAACCGCCCAATGACCACACGGTCCACCTGGAGTGGTCAGCCTTAGTGCACTGGCCGCTAGCTACTTTATGAATCTGAATAAAAGTTAACATGTTGCAATATACAGCGGTGTAACTTTCACCTTGGCGTCAGTGTGATGTCTCGTTCTCAGTGGTGCGTGTGTTAGTGAGTAGACGAGCCTACAGTCGGAGGGTGGAGGCAGCTGTTCCTTTGCCCAGGTAAAGTGAGCGAGTGCGGGACCAGTGCTCATTTCGTAGACTAAAATATTTAGTCAAAGTAATATTTTTCAGACTAAACCTAAATTAAAAGTTGTTTATAAGACTAAAACTATGACTAAAATGTCCATATATTTTCATTGACTATTTATTGCATAAAAATGAAGAGACTAAAATTAACCAAACTTCAATGACAGTTTGACACCGAATTAACACCTTTTTGAGTGACAGCGCACGATTTTAGAATTTTAGAACCAGTTGTGGTGAACAGGTCTGGGCTCATTCTACATGGCTGGAACATGTAGGGGGAGGAAAATACACAATTTTAACATTTTTAAACTCCGTATAGTCCCTTTAACTCACCAGCTTTCTTTGCCTTCCTTTTCTTCTTTTCTTTTTTGGCACCTTTTTTTTCATCTCCAGACTCGCCCTCACTCAGTGAAAGCTTGTGACGGAGAAGTTTGTGGCGTTTTGAACCTTTCGTCACATCGACATCAGACCCTGAATCTTCTGTGTCACTAGTATCTATTAAAAAGGAAGAAAAATAAAGAGTAAAGGAATAATAATGTATCAAATAAAAATTTAAAAAACAAGCATGTTGTTGTTGCGGGGTCAGAATAGAAGAGCACACTACCTGACTGATTATTTTCGTTTTCACTTTGATTTTCTTTTTTCACTTTTTTCGAAGTCTCTTCTTTTTCCGATGTGTCTTCATTAGATGAGCTCTCCGCACCAGAAGAATAGTTGGATTTAATTTTTGCAAGCAGCATCTTCTTTGCAATTCTTTAGGGAAAAAAATGCACAAGTTTGATCAGAGCTAGAAAACTTAAACAAATGGCAATGCCTCAAAGCTGGGAAAATCACTACGTCACTGTGTTCCAGTCAGAAAGTCACTGTTAGTGATTGCCTGGAAAAATCCAGACTCACTGCTGTACCAGTGAATAAGTCTGACTAGAGTCGCCATCTACTCCATTTCCACAGTAGAACATACGCAAGCAAACATTAAGTGGAGTAAAACAAAAAGCAAAGGGCGGGTGTGTATCGTTGTTGTGGGGTTATTAGCAGTTCTGCGTTAATATTCAAACACAAAATCTCACCAGCTTGTGTTTTCGGTAACTTGCCGCCGATTGAAATTAAGCACTCAGCTCTCCCGTGCGCTGTCCATAGATTGTTATTGAGGGGACTTGCGCATCCCAAGACTGACGCCTCTCAGCCGCCGCCTTTGGCCACTGCCGAGTGGCCGCTTTGGCCACTCAGCAGTGGCCAAAGCGGCCCCCGCCAGGACCGATATCCGTATACATAAAATGTACATAGGGGCATCATTCTGGATGCCTGGCTGTGTTAGTTAAGACAAATTGACATAAGCTATGATATTGGTAAACGTCAGACAAACTACGCACCTCATTAACTTTTTTTATTTGACCAAACAGTGACTGTACTTTGATGCAGTCACACAGTTTGGTCGAATCACAATCTAAACTCACACGGAGTGAAGTTTGCCCTTATTGTCAAGGGCAAACAGCGCATTTCTAAATTGCAGAGGGTCAAACGCTGAACAGGAGCATGTTCACTGTGTGTCGCCATGGTTACAACCTCCAAGTCAAGGCATTTACATGGAGAGAAGTCTTATTGTGGGCCAGCATGCTTATTCAAGAAGGCATACTTATTGTCTGCCATTACCTGTTTTCTGGGTCATCATCAAAATCATCTTCTAATGGCTGAGAGGGTGGTTTCTCATCAACTTCATCTCCTACAAAAGCAAACACTGTGAGTGAAAAAAGCATGATACACTCAAAGCAGGATGTAAAACCCTCATCACCTGAAGACTGATGAAATAGGCCACTTTCTCCAACAATATTCTCAACAATAGGTTTTATCTTCTGATCATCACTGTTGGCTGCAGAATCTTCATCAGCCTGCTGCTCCTCTTCCTCACTCGAAGACAACTGCAGTTTTGAGGACGCTTTAGGACTTTTAGTGCGTTTCTTTTCGTACGACCTTTTACGATCCCTTGCCGTTTCACGAGATTTTTTCTCTTTTTCTTGTTTTTTTACACGAACGGATTTCCGTTTTAATTTGTCAGTTTTTGTATCCTCATCTTCTGAATCAGACGAGTCTGAACTATGTTGTTTCTTTTTCTTTGGTATAGTTTTTTTTTTGTTATCTTTATTATCTGAATCAGAGCTTTCAGGCTTCCTCTTCCGTTTGTTTAGTTTGAATAATTGTTTCTTAGCACTACTGCTTTTCTCTTCTCCTGAGCTGTCTGCTTCATTTGCTTTCTCAAGAAGTGCATTTGGTACCTCATCAGAGTCAGAGTCCAGAGTCTTATCTTCCTGCTTTTCATCTTCTTTGCCGTCACTTGATTTACCAGGCCTAACCTTTTTCTTTGCCTTTTTCTCAGAATCTGAATCAGAGGACTCATCCTTGCTTTTGGTCTCTGCCTGCTTTCTTAAAGGAGTAGTTTTTACGCGACTTGATTGGCGCCGGCGTTGCGGACTTGTGTCACTACCTTCTTTCTTAGATTTCACGGGTGTATCCTCTTTGTTTTTACTTTTAGATCCGGACAACCGTGACTCACGTGTCGTGACAACAGGCACAGGAGTAAGTTTGACTATCAGGTTCTTGACCTTGGGCTGCGAATGCGTGGAGTCAGCAGGATTCTCATTTGACTTCTTTTCCGCTTCTGAATTCAATGTACAGTCGTTCCGTTCAAGGTTGGCAGAATCGGCAAGACTCTCAACCATCTGAAAAAGCTCTTCAGGAACAGATGGCGTTACAGCCAGAATGTCTTGATCCAGAGACATTTCACCAGTGTCTTCGAAGCCGTCATCAGAGACCTCTTTCTTTATTATAATCTCAGGGTCAGTTTGGTTATTTTTTGACTCCATTTCAACTGAAGCATTCTCACTGATCTGAGCCTCATCAATTGCAGCGGTTTCATTTGTCTCCTCAACAGGTTCACTGGATGTTTTTTTCCCTTTTGCATCTACAATCTTGAGTGTCTCCTGCGGTTTGTCCACCAACATGTCCTCCACCACAGCAGCAGGTCCCGGGACATTTTCCTCCATGTCTTCGGTGTAGTCTTCATCAGCCAGTGATTCATGATCTACAGTCTCCTCAGCAGCAGATGTGTGATTGTTTTCCACAACTGGCTCAGCAATTACATCTTTTTCATCCGCAGTATCAGGAGCATGGTCTACATGTACATCATCATTATTTGTGATGACTGCTGCATTTGTGATCTTTTGTACACTGGGCTGGCCATTCAATAACTCCATATTTTTAAACTCTGGCTCCAGTGCAGCCTCTAGGGCACTGTGAGCTTTTTTTAAATCAGCAAGTACTGATTTGAAAGCTTTCAAATGCCGATATCTAATGGCATGGTCGGTCTCTTCTTCTGCTGTCTGTTGTATAAACTGAATAAATGTATCATTCAGACATGTCGTTGTTTCGACAAGTTTTTTTGTTTTCTTTATTAGTTCTTTGGGTACTTGTAGTTTTTTATAGGTAAATGTCATAGTCCCTGAGTTTTCAGGCTCTTCCTTTCCATTGACAATTGGTTTATGTTCCTTTAATGGTTTGCTTTTGTCTTTCTTCTTCTCAGGCTCCTCATTTCTCTCAGTTTTCTTCTGTTTACCATGTTCTTGTACTTGTCCTATGATACTGTGGCATTTATTAACAAGATCTTTCAGAGGTTCACCTCTGCAAACATAGCAATGCCACTTGGAATTTTCATCTGTGATGAGTGAATGCTCTTTTCGGCCAAGGTTGCGCAAGATACACTTCTTGCAGAAAGCATTACTGCAGTAGTCACAACAGATGAGCTTCCCTCCCTCAGCACACCACCTGCAGCACAAAGTTATCCAGACCTTAATCAAAATGTTATTCATCAGTGTGTCGGGGCAGGTGATCGGATAGTAAATAAAAGTTTTATAGGACCCTGTGATAATCTGCCAATCTGCAGAGATTGTTCTATTGTGATTAAGTGCATCTCTCCTACCCATTCAATAAAACCAATCTTCTGAGGAAGCTATATACAGTGGGAACCAGATATTTACATATACTATATAAAATGCAACATATGCATTTTTTTCTCAGTTTCTGACCTGAAAAAGAACGTTTATTCGGGTTTCATGTCAATTAGAAATTTCTAAATAATTTCCATTTGCTGGCAGAGTGAACGCTCACTCCATGTAAGGATCTTTGATGTGTGGAGTGCTTTTGCTTCGTCAAAGCGCAGTGTGTTTAGAAAATTTTGGCTGAAAGAAACCGTGTCATGATGTGGATCTGGTCTCTGCAGCTCAGGAGGTAATAACGTCCTTTCTCTCTTTTTTATCGCTGCTTAAGTGGAAATTTTGCTCAGGTGACGCTGCTGCGGCCTGTGTAGCTTCTGTTGTGCTGTGTTAGGAATTTTTCCTCAACGACACATTTTTTACACGTTACTTTAACTGAATTAAAATAACATAGGTATCGAAAAAAAGTACCGCTAAAGCACCGGCACCGAAAAGCAGGGGTCGTTAAAGTAGTGGTATCAAAAAAAAAAAACTAACGGTACCCATCCCTAGATCTAACAGTTGACCCCATGACAGGTTAAGGATTAGTTGCTAGTGTTAGTACTTAGAGGGTATAATTTGATGGTTTTGGATGCAGCCCTGATCTCAATCCAGTTGAAAATGTATGGGCAGAGCTGAAAAGGCATGTGCACGCAAGGTGGCCTACAAACTTGGCTCAGTTACACCAGTTCTGTATGGAAGAATGGACCAAAACTCCTGCCAACTATTGAGAGAAGCTTGTGGAAGGATATCCAAAACGTTTGACCCAAGTTATACAGTTTAAGAGGCAATTCTACCAAATATTAACTAAATGCATGTAAACTTTTGGCTTATTAAAAAGTAATATCAAACCGTATAGAAAATTAAATCTCTCATTCTTCTGGCATTTAACTAATCAAAATAATGTTGAACATTTTAATTTAACTAAAAAAACTAACAGTAAATTCTGGTTTCAAGTCAGACAGTGAGAATTTATTTTTTATTTTATAAAGTGCATGTCAACATCTGGTTCCCACTGTACTTAGTTACTTTTATTTATCTTATTTATTTGTTTATTTGAGCAGCAACACTGCTCAAAAGGAGTGAGCCGAAGCGTTACTTCTTCGATAAAACTCACTCGGAGGAAGGGCAGCACAATATTGAAAAACCTTGCAAGGGTGTGCAATATTGCAATAAAAATATAATTGCAATATTTCTCTAAACCATTTCAATACAATAAACATGAAATGTGTGTTATTTGTTTGCCAGCAAATTGTGAAAAACATATCCGGACAAAACACAACAAAATTTGGAAAATTAAGTACAGGGCATTTTTGTTTTCTGTTTTTGATCATCTCAGTCAGATGGCAGATTTAAGTGATTTTGCGATATATTGTGGCTTCTTGCGATACAAACATTGCATAACCAAATATTGTGATACAATGTTTTTTGCAATATTTAGTGCAGCCCTACACAGGGCCCAATACTCCTTTTTTTTGCCATGTCACCCACCCCTTTTACTACATTTATTACAAATTTCAGACCTGCATTGCTCATCCATTCCATCAGAGTCCTTGCTGATGTCATCACTCGTGTAATAATCGTAACATGACTAAAAAGAACAATATGATACATCTGATGAAACACTGGAATTGGTAAGAAATGTACTGCGTGGAATTTCTATTCCATACCTTACAAATAAGAACTTTAAGTACAGGATGCTCAAACACAGAGCTGGACTTAAACTGGTTAACTTGCTTCCCACAGCCTGTGCAGCTGACTTTTTTCGAGAGGGCCTCGTCTGCAAATAGATAGAACACTACGTTTGCCACAGTTAAATAATTTTGGTAATGAGAAATTACCTTTTTGCTTTTGTTTTAAATCCACCCGGAGCTTCATGGCGCCTTTATTCTCATTTCCACAAGACTTCATAGCTAAAGAATGACAATTAGCAATTAATTAGCCATTTAACAATCATCTACAGTGTAGTAGTGTGTCCCACACCTTTTGATGAGCTTTTTGCATTCTTTTCTGAAGGGTTGTCAGATGTGGCACCATCATTTCCACTTTGTTCAGCATCATCAGATTTCTTTTGTACATTTTGCTTAGTCATTGTACTGGTTCTCCTAAACAAAAAAGGCATTTCAAAATGCAAGTGTAGGCATGTAAAAAAAAATTAGAGTAGTTGAAAAGAAAACTCCAAACCTCTTACTACGAGATGATGAGGACTTCATTGGTTGTGAACTACAAGACTGATGTAAACAAATCGTTTGTTTTTTAAAGAAAAAAGGAATATTTTATTTTAATAAAATTGACACATCCTCATATATAGACAGACAATCATCCTCATATATAGACAGACAATCATCCTCATATATAGACAGACAATCATCCTCATATATAGACAGACAATCATCCTCATATATAGACAGACAATCAACTGCAACTATTTGAAAGTATAAGTGCCTCTGTGGGGGGTGTCAATCACACGTTTGCCACAATATATCAAGACTAATGAAACAAGAGAAGACTGAAATCAATATTAAAATATAACTGTATAAATAAATTTTGGTAGAGCCGTGCAAGCTTTACATTGTGATGTGATAGCTCTTACACACACACACACGCACCTTTTCCAGAAGAGTCCTGGCCCCAGAGGAGAACCTATTGTTAATTTTTTTTTTTTTTTTTTGTGGTAAGGGACCCGGAGGAAACTTGTATGCAGACACGGGAAGAGCATGCAAACTCCTCACAGAAAGGCCCCGTCCAGGTGGGAATCTACCTCGAGACCTTCTTGTTATGAGGCACGAGCGCTAACTGTCCCATAAAGGGAGTGGATAATTAGCCAGGACCGGCTTGTAGTTTGTTTTTGCTGTTGTACCATGACTTGCTCCTAATTCATCTACTCTTGTCATGTGATTAAATCTTTACATTTTCAACATGATTGGTGCTAGATAATCTGCTCAGGAGGGACTGTCTGCTGTGAAAACTTACGATTTCATGACACAAAATAGGTTTAGGGCCAGGGATATGGTTAATTATAAGGTTAGGATTATTCATATTTCCCAACAAACCAGCTAGCACTAACTGTATGCTTCAACGTTGTTGGAAGTAAAGTGAATGTTTATACATGATATGAACTGACGCAATGGGAGCAATTTAGTTTTACAGCATAAGAGCGTAAACCTACATTCATACATAATACTATATTGAAACATTGTGTATATTGTTACAGTATACTATTGTGCATTGCATGTATATTATAAAAACATCCATGCTCAATTGCCTACCTCCTCTCCTAGTTCACTCATTTGGTCCTGGTTTGATGAAGAACTCAGGTTCATTTTACCTACAGAAACATACAACGAAATAATGTATTATTGCTAGCATTATATAACAAATGTATAGCCTGTAACAGCTATACAGCTGCAGGTTATCAAAAGGTGCTAGTGAAAGGCAGTTCATTAATACCAAATTGACAAGAAGATCCAAAATGGACAGGACACATTAAAATGTGTTGTCCAGATATTACTGAAAAGCTGGGTTGCAGTAATTTGCAGTTCTGTTTAGTTTTATGATAAACAAATATCCACCTACATAATTTAATTAGTTTAAAAGAAGATATTTGCTGATAACCTACACAGGCGCGTGGTAGGCCCTACTGTTTTTTCCTGTTTTGCGTCATCATAATGTGCTGATTACATCTGCGCTTACTGAGCTTCTCTCTGGACAAGCCAATGTCTGCAAAAAGTCACTAACAGAGAAAAATACCCAAGTTAAAGCATGAATCACTGTAGGATGTTTTATTCACTGCTTATCCGGGCAATGTTTAGATTAGGATGACTATTTTCCTATTTCAAATGAGGCTCACTGACAATAGCATTAGCGCGTGTGGGTGTCATTTGTTTTTATTGCGTTGACATAATTTAAGTAATGCATGCATTGGTTATTGCCATAGTCATGTTCCTGCCATGAATGTCCAAAGTTTCTGGTCCTGCTATCTCGAGACATGAAGCACAATTCTGACATTTGGCGGGTCTCAAGAGCTAGCGCCAAAGTAGCAAAACACATTAGTTTGGGCAGCAAAACAAGTTGTACAGTTGCGTTTTGCGAACTCTAGAATGAATAATGTACCTATTGAATAGTTGGCAATGAGTGAGTGTGCAAGTTCTCTTGATGTGAAAGAATAACATGACTGGTTGCGCAGCTACAAGCTAATAAGTCAGCTAACCTGCTGGTGACTGCTATGCACTCATGGCCCGGCTTTACGCTAGCAAATGTAGCAATATAAGCAACGCATAAATATGCAGCCACTGCAAGCTTACCATGTTTTCACGACTGTGCAGATATTTCCGAACAGGCAGAGGCGGTGTTAATAATGGAGTTGCCAGTATTCCCGATGTCACGGAAGCGAGGAGCACCTCTGATAAACGAAAGCTCTCCGCTTACATGAGACAAAGCATAGGGACCATCTTGCCGGATGGCGGTGGACGCAGTAAAATGGCGCATCTAGCCCAAAGCCCATGTGCTTTCCCATTGGCCAACTGCATCTGATGCTCTGGCTCTCATCACCAAAGATGACACGGTCGCTGATGCTTCAGTGTTAGAAGGATCTTATGATAAAAACATATAAAGTAACACATCATTTCATGCAGATGTAGTCGGCACTGAATCACGGTCAAATTACCCTGTAAAAGTACAGAAATCACGTTCATCAGACTTTACTAAAAAAAAATCGTGTTTATTTATGTATTTATTTGAGCATACATTTTGCTCAAAAGGAGTGAGCCGCAGCAAGAAGCTTTTGAGCGCCTACCCCCAACTCAATGTGATAAAACATTGCATTTCAATATAGTACAATCAGTGTAAAAGGGAACAAAACAACAACAAGGAACAATAGCAAAAAAGGATGAGGTGCACAGTCTGGTCATGGTTGGCAAGATGGCATTTACGTTAAGGAAGATTACATGACTAAAATTACATGTCTATCATGTGCTATAGGCTACACCTTCCCCAAAAAAGTAATACTAATTACAACAATAACAATGATAATTCTATGTAGTGAAATTGTAATCACTCTCGACCCCTGAAGCATGTTTCAGATTCCACAGCAATAATAAGAAAATAAGTTTACATGTTCAGTCATACATTTAGCCGCATCATTTTGTGATTAGTCTCATTGACTGAAAAGAAGAACTTGTTACCTTTCAGAGCAGCTCATTAACACAGACCAAACTCACAACCGCTGTTCATATAATTAACAGAACAAAACACTATTACAAGAACGGTCTCGTTTCATGTAAGATCCCTACAAAGCAAGTAACAAAAGGCGACCATTAATATATTTCTTTCAGATGGTTACCAATGCCAAATATCACCCATAATCACTTGTTTTATGACATAAGGGTACATTAATATACATGTACAGTGCCTTGCGAAAGTATTCGGCCCACTTGAACTTTTCGACCTTTTGCCACATTTCAGGCTTCAAACATAAATATATAAAACTGTAATTTTTTGTGAAGAACCAACAACAAGTGGGACACAGTCATGAAGTGAAACGAAATTTATTGGATATTTCAAACATTTTTAACAAATAAACAACTGAAAAATTGGGCGTGCAAAATTATTCAGCCGCCTTAAGTTAATACTTTGTAGCCCCACCTTTTGCTGCGATTACTGCTGTAAGTCGCTTGGGGTTTGTCTCTATCAGTTTTGCACATTGAGAGACTGAAATATTGGCCCATTCCTCCTTGCAAAACAGCTCGAGCTCAGTGAAGTTGGATGGACAGCGTTTAGTTTTCAGTTCTTTCCACAGATTCTCGATTGTATTCAGGTCTGGACTTTGACTTGGCCATTCTAACACCTGGATATGTTTATTTGTGAACCACTCTATTGTAAATTTTGCTTTATGTTTTGGATCATTGTCTTGTTGGAAGACAAATCTCCGTCCCAGTCTCAGGTCTTTTGCAGACTCCATCAGGTTTTCTTCCAGAATGGTTCTGTATTTGGCTCCATCCATCTTCCCATCAATTTTAACCATCTTCCCTGTCCCTGCTGAAGAAAAGCAGGCCCAAACCATGATGCTGCCACCACCATGTTTGACAGTGGGGATGGTGTGTTCAGGGTGATGAGCTGTGTTGCTTTTACGCCAAACATAACGTTTTGCATTGTTGCCAAAAAGTTTGATTTTGGTTTCATCTGACCAGAGCACCTTCTTCCACATGTTTGGTGTGTCTCCCAGGTGGCTTGTGGCAAACTTTAAACAACACTTTTTATGGATATCTTTAAGAAATGGCTTTCTTCTTGCCACTCTTCCATAAAGGCCAGAGTTGTGCAGTATACGACTGATTGTTGTCCTATGGACAGGGTCTCCCACCTCAGCTGTACATTTCTGCAGTTCATCCAGAGTGATCATGGGCCTCTTGGCAGCATCTCTGATCAGTTTTCTCCTTGTATGAGCTGAAAGTTTAGAGGGACGGCCGGGTCTTTGTAGATTTGCAGTGGTCTGATACTCCTTCCATTTTAATATTATCGCTTGCACAGTGCTCCTTGGGATGTTTAAAGCTTGGGAAATCTTTTTGTATCCAAATCCGGCTTTAAGCTTCTCCACAACTGTATCTCGGACCTGCCTGGTGTGTTCCTTGTTCTTCATGATGCTCTCTGCGCTTTAAACTGACCTCTGAGACTATCACAGAGCAGGTGCATTTATACGGAGACTTGTTTACACACAGGTGGATTCTATTTATCATCATTAGTCATTTAGGTCAACATTGGATCATTCAGAGATCCTCACTGAACTTCTGGAGAGAGTTTGCTGCACTGAAAGTAAAGGGGCTGAATAATTTTGCACGCCCAATTTTTCAGTTGTTTATTTGTTAAAAATATTGGAAATATCCAATAAATTTCGTTTCACTTCATGATTGTGTCTCACTTATTGTTGGTTCTTCACAAAAAAATACAGTTTTATATCTTTATGTTTGAAGCCTGAAATGTGGCAAAAGGTCGAAAAGTTCAAGGGGGCTGAATACTTTTGCAAGGCACTGTATATTATACTTCGCAATTGTCATTACCATGCACACAATATTAATCTGTGTACACTTTTATTTTTATTATTTTTTTATTATGTACAGTGTAAGATGTAAGCCCTACATCGAGTGGTGCGTTAAAAAGCCGGGTGTAGAGCGGTCCAGTTGAAGAGGGCAGTAGCTTCCTATCAACAAATCCGCACCCAGCCGCCCTAACAGCTGATTTTGTAGATGATGTTCCTATGCTGTGTGGTGCATTAAAAGATGAGGTTTATGAGCCCGTTGAGAGGGTCCCTCTCAACAGATTCATAGTTCGCCTAGCCTAATTCTCTTTTCTTTATTTTGTTTTGAGCAATAGAAATGACAACCGTTCCAAGCATTTCCAAACACTTTGCTTTAGATAATCAAATGTGAATTGATTTAGTGGCAACTGATTTCTTCTTCTCTGTACTTTTCAAAAGCCTTTTCTTTGTATTTATATTGGAACAGGTTGATGTTTGGACATTGATTCATCTCCACCTCCAAATTATTCCACAAATGCACACCTTTAATTGTAGGGCTTAAACTTTTCAAAGTTCAATGTTTCTGAACCCTAAAGTTTAATTCATCACGTAAATCATAAAAACCAGTGCGTTCTTGGAACCTTCTTTGTATTTGGCCTGGTAACAGTTTGTAACTTGCTTTGTATAACATCTGTACAGTTTGAAACTCAACAATGTCACAAAACTTCATGATCTTTGATTTTAAATAATAAGTTTGTGTGTTCAAAAAACCCAACTTTATTAATTAATCGAACAGCTCTTTTTTGCAACAATACTATTGGTTTAACTGTGTTTTTATAAGTACTACCCCAAACCACAGTTCAATAATTTAAATAGGGCTTTAAGAGAACAGTATAAGGTATGTAGAGCTTTGATGTTTAAAATGTGCTTTGCTTTTGCTATTACTGAAATGCTCTTGAAATTTTAGTAGTTATATATTTAATGTGAGATTTCCAAGTAATTCTATTATCTATAATAACTCCAAGGAATTTGATTTCATGCACCAGTGCTATAATAACACCCTCTATTTGAATTGTTTCCTAAGCATTGGAATTACAGTTGCCAAATATCATCATTTTGCTTTTTACTCAGATTTAAAGATAGTTTGTTTTGTTTGAACCACTTATTGACACTCTTGAGTTCCAAGTGGACAATCCGACACAGTTGTTGTAAATCGACTCCTGATGCAAAAATATTTGTATCATCTGCAAACAAAATGAATTTAAGTATTTGTGATGTTTTACAAATGTCGTTTATATATATATATATATATATTAAACAATTTTGGACCCAAAATGGAACCTTGAGGTAAACCACACACAATTTCTAGACAATTTGACTGATAATCTCCTATTTTCACACATTGTTTTCTATTTTTTAAATAACTGGTAACCCACTGTAGAGCTACCCCCCTAATCCCATAATGTTCTAGTTTATCAATTAATATATCGTAGTTATTATAATTCTGTTTACATTCTCTAATGATACTTGTTAGTTTATTTTTATATTTCTTATATCTATCTGTGACACACTAATGTGTATTCACATTATTATTTGTTTTGGGTTTTAAGAGGAAGACTGATTTGGGGAAATAACTTGTTTTAGTTGTAGTTACACACTCACACCAGAAGGTGACACATTACTCCGTGAGACGGTATGGTGATGTCATAGGCCCTCCTTCAATATGGCAGAAGCGTGGCATTGAGAAACTGCACCTGTCGCCTCTCTCATTTATTTCCCTGTTTTACAGGTTAGTAAACGAGTATAAACCACATGAAATGGGTCGGAAAGTACTTATAAGAAACACAGCTAAACGTGTCTTGATAAATTAGTCAATAAACACTGTATTTTTGTTGAGTTTTAAGCATGTGAAAAGCTAAGTCACGGCGTGCGCCATTTTCGTATAATTTATTGAAAGCCCTTTTTTTGGGGGGGGGGGGGGGGGGAAATATAAGCTCCAGATGGTATCCTGACATGTGTATATGTTTATATGCCGTTGGCAGAGAGATAACGTGTTACCTAGTTAGAGTAAAAGCATATTGAAAAAGTTAAAAGCTAAAGCTAAGCCTGCCAGTATGCATGTGTTACTACCATGCAATTCATGAGCCGTGCTAGACGGAGATAAGTTAAAACTAGCTAAGCTAACTAACTATATGTTGAAAAGCAGCCCAGCTGCGAAATGACAGTTACTTGATGTAACTATAGTTCTGTAAGTATGGGCGTAGCCCTCTACGGGCTTCACTATTGGTTATAACCCGAGGCATCGCCTCGCGCCTGAGAGATAAAAACATCTACCCGCTCCAATCATGTCAAGGTGATGGCATAGCCATCTGGGGTATATAAACCCCATCTCAGCCATAGAAGACAGGATGGGCCTGCTGGGCATGCAGGTAGAGGGCTACGCCCATACTCACAGAACTATAGTTACGTCAAGTAACTGTCATTTCTGTTTCGTATGGGCTACGCCCTCTACGGGCTTCACTATTGGTTATAACCCGAGGCATCGCCTCGCGCCTGAGAGATAAAAACATCTACCCGCTCCAATCATGTCAAGGTGATGGCATAGCCATCTGGGGTATATAAACCCCATCTCAGCCATAGAAGACAGGATGGGCCTGCTGGGCATGCAGGTAGAGGGCTACGCCCATACTCACAGAACTATAGTTACGTCAAGTAACTGTCATTTCTGTTTCGTATGGGCTACGCCCTCTACGGGCTTCGCTATTGGTTAAAACCCTGCGCGAAGACCGTAGGGAAGAATGTACTCCCAGCAGGCACAAATGACCACGATTGGAGCGCAACCAGGACAACGTCACGCAGTCAGTGTCACCAACCAGACGCACCCATGGGCAGTCAGAGCAGGGCCACGGGCTGCTCCACCAGAGCACCAAGGCACCTAGCACCATATACAGAAGGAAGCATAACGGCCGCCTCTCTCAAGAGCGCCCATGCAACCAAAACAGAGCACGCGTGTCGCCTCTCCCAAGAGCACAGACGCACCCACAACCGAAAAGGAGAAGTGAAGGTGCATAGGCCGCCTCTCCCAAGAGCGCCCGCACCCCCACACCCAGACAGGTCGCCTCTTCCATGAGCACTTGCAGTGGGCAGTCAAAATCAAATTAAACCCGCCCGCCGCTCAAAACCGAATGAGCGACAGACCCAGAAGCGACGTCCATCAAGTACGAGCGGGCGAAGGTCGACGAGGATGACCAGGAAGCTGCCAAGCACACATCCTCTATCGAAACCCCTCTAAACAAAGCCGTAGAGGCAGCCACCCCTCGAGTAGAGTGGGCCCTGACGACCCTAGGATCAGGAAGACCCCGAGCCTCGTATGCCATACGAATGAGCTACATCTCAAGCAGGCCCCCATCCTCACCGAAGGACGTGCAGGATGGATGCACAGACAGCGCAGTCAGGTCACCCGCCCTCTTGGCAGAGACCAGAGCCAAAAGGAGCGCAGTCTTATATAACAGGCAACTAAGGTCCGACCTGTCCAGGGGCTCAAAAGGAGGGCCCGACAGACCCTCCAACACCACCTGAAGGTCCCACGAGGGCAAAGAGCACCGCACGGGCGGTCTCAGCCTCCGTGCTCCACGCAAAAAGCGTTTAACCAGGGGATGGTTCCTCGCCGTGAGATGGCCAAACCCCACGTGTCCGGTCGTAATGGCTGCCGCGAACACCCCCAGAGTGGCGGCAGCCCACCCTCTATCTAGGAGGAACTGTAGGAACTCCAACACTCTCCTTATTGAGCAGGAAGTCAATCAAGCACCCCTTTCTGAACACCAGGCCTAAAAAAAAAAACGCCGAATGGGAGGTCACATGATGCGAAGCAGGTAGGAGCGCATGAACAGGGCTCCCCAAATTGATGATATTTTGTGAAATATAAAAGACAGCTAACTGCGACTAAACACGTGAACCAAGAGTTTAATGTCTCTGTCAGACATCTGGGCTGAGAAGAAGCCGGAAACATCTCGAGCTTTGCGCCAGAAATCTCAAAAATCTCTGTGGAAACCGAGGCCTCGAACAAGAAGAAAAAGATGGCTGACGCTGACAGCGACGACAAGCTGGAACGTTTAGTTGCTAAGATAAGTGATAGTCTCTACGATAAGCTCAGCGCCGTATGGATACGAAACTGGACAAGATTGTTCAATCTGTCAACACAGCATGTGAGCAAATAACAAATTTGGAGAAAAGAATGGATAATGTTGAACAAAGAATCTCTGACACGAAAGATAACTGGGGATTCCCTACAGGATGATCTACCCAGCAGTGCTACGAGTCAACGCCGAGGACGAGGTCCGTCTTTTCAAAACTCCAGCTGAGGCGCAGAGGTATGCAGACGCCGTGAGCAGAGACACTTAATGGACAGTAATGGACATTTTTCAATACAGCGAAGCTCTACGCCATTATTATAAAGGTTTACAAATCATATCTAATGTTGTGATAATAGTCAGCAGTTATCATTGTATTTAACAACATATCTAAAACCGCACACGCACACAAAAACAGGACTGTTTGGGGAAGCTCTGTTTCATCCTAGTTTGGTTAAAGACAACCTTAGTTGGGAAGTGTTGCAGAACCAATGTGTCACATGAGCCTCATCAGGGAGGCTTGGTTACAGCAGAGATGTTTACTTTTTTGTGTTAACTGTTCATGGTTCTTAAGTATTTCTATAATATTTTTTTTGTATTTATTTTATTTTATTCTTCTCGTTTTTATATTTCATCACCACCACCAAGGGAAGTGTCGTCTCACATATGCCACAAACTGGTCAAAACATATGTTAAATTAATTATATGTTGGCTATGAATGCTGTTAAATTTGTACATTTAATGTAAAGGGTATTCACCACCCTATAAAGCGCAAGAAAATATTAAGCACTTTAAATTTTAATTGTGCACTGGACTAGTTATTGGATAGATCACCAACATCCAGCATCAGTCAGCATAATTCAGGAGCTCCCCTGGCCAAAATGTTGGAAGATATTAATATGGTGGATGTTTGGTGAACCATGCACCCCTCAGTAAAATACTTTACATTCTATTCTAACCTGCACAATTCTTATTCCCGAATCTACTATTTTTTTTTACCACCAGAGTCATTAGGACAGGTAAACATGTGTGACATAGGATCTATCTATTTAAGTGACCATGCTCCTGTCTATTTAGATTTTAATATATGTGATACAGCAACTAAAGTAACAAAATGGCGCTTTCTGTCCTATATTCTAAATGATAAGGAATTTAAGACAAAGATGGAGGAGGAGCTTGATTTGTATTTTGATAAAAATGACAATGAGGACACAAACCCTGAGTTTTTGTGGGAAGCTGTTTTTGCCTCCTTTTATCAATCTTTTTATAAGTCTGAAAATATTAGTACCAAGGAAGATCTTGAAAAGTACTTCTCACAGATTAAATTACCCACTTTAACAGAAGAACAACAGGAGATCCTAGGCAGGCCCATTGATGAAAAGGACATTTTGAAAGCATTGTCCTTGATGAACAATGGAAAAGCCCTGATGGGCTCCCTGTAGAATGGTTTAAAGCATTTAAAGAAAAGATTGTTCCCTGTTTATTGAGAACATTTACCTATAGTTTTACCACAACTCATCATTTACCAGAAACAATGACACATGCGAATATCTGTCTTATCTTAAAAAAGGATAAGGATCCTGAGGACCCTGCTTCCTATAGACCAATCTCTCTAATTAATGTTGATGCCAAAATACTGACAAAACTTAAGCCTAAGACTAGAATCTTTTATAAGATTATTAATCAAATGCGATCAAACAGGGTTTATAAAAGGGAGGAACGCGTTTCATAACATACGCAGACTCCTAAACATTATACAATGTGCTAAAAATAAAAACATTAAGGGCTTGATAGTGTCTTTGGACTCATTAAAAGCATTTGACAGTTGAATGGACATATTTATTTTATGTGATGGATAGATTTCAACTGGGTGATAAATTTAAAGATTGGGTCGACAGGTATGTCCTCTGAGTCCTCTCTTGTTCGCGTTAACCATTGAACCCTTCGCAGAGCTTGTCAGAACTTCCCCCGAGATAAATGGGTTTTATATGGAAGATGCAGAGCACAAATTCTCATTATACGCAGATGATGTATTGCTGTATCTGACTGAAATAGATGGCAGCATCCCCAAACTACTTGAATATTTAAAACAATTTGGACACATATCTGGCTTTAAAGTAAACTTATTCAAAACAGAAGCAATGCCAATAGGCGCCTTGACAGGCTCGGATCCACCCATGGGATTTCCTTTTCGGTGGGCCCCGAAAGAAATAACTTATCTGGGTATAAAAGTGTGCCCTTGTCTAAAACAACTGTTTAAATTGAATTTAGACCCAGTGCTGGCGCGTGTAGGGGAGGACTTAGATTGGTGGAAAACATTACCGGTATCCTGGTTGGGACGTATAAGCATACTCAATATGAATATACTCCCTAGACTCATGTATCTACCAAACTCGATTCCAAATTCTTGGTTTTCAAAGCTGGAAAAACTATTTACTGAGTTTATCTGGCAGGGGAAAAAGTAAGAATGAAAATTAGCAAATAATATCAGGCAGGTTTAGCTGTTCCAAATATTCGCCTTTACTATTGCGCTGCACAGTTGCGGTATATGGGTGAATCCTGATGCTTCAAATACATGGATTGGTATAGAATCTAGTTGTTGTGGTCGTGTATTATTAAAATACTGTCCTTTTATGTCCTATAAAAAGACTAAAATAGAACTGCAGAACAACTTCATTTTCACATGGCACAAAATGTTGTTGTTTTTTAAACTGAAAGATCATTTTTCGTTATTGGCCCCAACATATCAAAATCCGGACTTTATTCCATCATGTCAAGAACCTGTGTTTAAACTTTGGTATGAGAGAGGCTTGGTCCAGATTGTCAAACTGTATGAAGGAGAGTCATTGGAGTCATTTGAGGCTTTAAAGAACAGGTACTCATTACACTCGTCTCATTTCTTCCGTTACTTACAAATTAGACATTATATCCCAAAATCAATACAACCCCCAAATCTGACATTCTTGGAACGCATTCTTACAGCTAATAAACCAATGTTTTGGAAGTGTGTTAAAATTCTAAAGTATTGGACTGATGTTAAAAATGAAGTGAGCACACTATTGGGATATAATCCAGAACTTTCACCGTTTCACTGTGTCCTTGCTGCTAAAGTGGACAACGTAAGGGACAAGCATAACGCTAAACTGACGGAAATTCTTCTTTATGTGGCAAGAAAGACTATTTTGAAATTTTGGATTTCCAGTGACTGTCCTACAATTGAGGACTGGTACACAGAGGTCTTGAGGATACTCCCTCTGGAGAGACTTACATATTTTCTACATGACAACACTGACGGATTTCTGGACATCTCGGGGCCGGTTCTTCATAAAACAAACCTCGCTTGACCACATAATTGCTCACAATGTACATGTGATTGTGTGGATCGTTTTGAAAATGGAACTTCAATACTTCAATGGTGGTGATGACACTTGTAGGTGAAACACGACTTATTTTATTTCTTTACTGTATAATTTTTTTTCTTTCTGTTTTTTGCTTTGTACTTTGCTTTCTCCCCTTTGCATTGTTGCTAGCCACTTGTTTTATTTTATTTGTTCTTTGTTAATGTAAGGAAAAAAGGGGGCTGAAAAGTATTGTACTTGAATGTTATATGCACTATGATCCCAAATAAATAAATAAAAATAAAAAAAAACGCGTTGTGGACGGCGCACGGGCACCCTGAATAGTGGCCACCACTGGAGAGGGAAGGCCTAAACGCAACAACTTCCCCCTCTCAGCTTCCAAACCAAAAGGCTGCGTCCCAACACCGGGCAGGAGTGCAGAGTCCCCCTGCATGGACCAACGTGTCCGACCAGTCCGGCAGGGGCCCTCCACCACCATCCCCACCAGGTACGGGTACCACCTGGCGTTCGGACTGTCTGGGGCCACTACCAGAATGACCAACCCCTCCGTCCTACCCTGTGCAGCAGAGGAGGCATGAGGCGAACCGGCGGAAATGCATACAGGAGACCCGTAGGCCACGGCCGATGGGCCAAGGCGTGAACCCCGAGCGGAGGGGCGTCTGCCCACCTGAGCGAGAACCAAAGTGGGCACTGTGCGTTTTCTGCACTGGCGAAAAGGTCGGCCACTGGATCCCCGAACCGGCGCCAAACCTCCATTGCGACCAATGGGGCTAGGCTGCCATCATGCCCAATAGGGAACGAATGGACTGGGACGGCACCCGCGGCTCGTCCAGTACCATTCTCCCCAGCGTCAGCAGCGCCTCTATCCTCTCAGCCGAGAGGGAGGCGTGCATGTTCCTGGAGTCGAGCTGCAGGCCCAGATACGTCACATGCTAAATGGGGTATAACGCGCTTTTCTCCAGGTTGACCACAAATCCCAATCGGGAGATGTGTTCCAATAGGGCCGTCGTGTGAGCCTGCGCCTCCTGCCGAGACGAGGTCAGGATGAGCCAGTCGTCGATGTAAGTCAGAACTCGGACTTTACAACGACGAAGCGGCTCCAGCGCCGCCTCCACGCACTTGGAGAACGTGCGCGGGGCGGTGATATTCGTAGCACTTCACCCCCACTGCAAAGTGTAGAAACTTCCTGTGTTCCGACACAATAGGACCGTGGAAGTATGCATCTGTGAGATCCACGGACGTCATCCAGTCTCCTGGTCTGATGCACTCCAAAAGCTGCCTGACCGTCAGCATGCGAAAAGGCCTTTCCGCGATGCAGTGGTTCAGGACGCGCAGGTCCAAAATCGGACGCTTTTCATGGGGACTAGGAAATATGGGGAGTACAGCTATTTTTCCACCGCGTCCGAAGCCACCTCTGCCACAGCCCCACGCCGCAGCAGAGAGGCTACTTCCTCCTGGATGACCGCGGCCTCCGCCTGACCTCGGAGCCTTGTCCTGAGGATCCCGCTAAAAGGCGGCGGTCTCCGAGCGAACCGCAACGCGTATTCCCTGCGAAGCGTCCTGTCTAACCAGGGAGAAGAAAGAAGCCCCAGGCTCTTCCACTCCTGATAAAATTCTGTCACGGGCCTCACCGGTCCACAGAGTAGAAACGGAGCAGCAGGTTGAGACGGGGGCAGAGGAATCTCCATACAGTCTGCGGCAGACGTAAACAACGCGGGGAGACCGCTAAGCACCCCTGGCAGTCAGCGTCCCCCACTGCATGGTGCCAACCGAGGCAGCGGGAGCACAGCTCGTGCTGATCTTCAGGGAGGAGAATGGAGGGACATTTGCCGCATCTGCGGAGCTCGACACCGGCAGGTGAAGTCATCTTCGAGCAGAGAAGCCGCGAGAAGATCCTGAAAGTAAATAGAAGTATCATTCTGGAAGGACGTGCTCGCAGAAGTGAGTTCTGAAAAGAACTTGCTCTCTCAATCACTGAGTTAAAAAAGGAGATGAGCGGTGGGCAGATGGGGTTTATATACCCCAGATGGATATGCCATCACCTTGACATGATTGGAGCGGGTAACCCATACGAAACAGAACATTAAAAATACATTGGTTAAAGTGAGTAATAAGTTAAATAGAATAAATAGCTAAAACTTAATTAAAAAACAGGTAATTCATATTTGTGAATTTTGTCAATGTAAAAAAAAAGTAATTGTGAAAAAGTCATTTCAGTTACTGTACATGAAGGACATTTTATTGCATATTTTGCATATGGAATCAGTTGTTGTAAAGCTGTGAGTTTGATACATGTCATTGTATTAATAAATATGGCAGAAGCGAGGCATTGAGAAACTTCGCCTCTCTCATTTATTTCCCTGTTTTACAGGAACATATAATCTGCCCAACAGGCCCAAAACCTGGGTCTGGTACATATCCTCAGCTTCTTTTGTTCTATTATTTATACATTTTTTGTAAAGTGAATTTTTTTTCTTGCATGCATTTCACACTCCCTTAGACATCCATGTTTTTTTTTTATTGGGCATTTTTTATCAGAAAACCTTTTCAAATGTTTGCGCAAACTCATTATATGCCTTATTAGTGTCATTCTCTCTGTATATAATACTCCAGTCTTGAGCTAATAGTTCCTTTTAAATGCATCAATAGCCATCTCTGTTTTACCCTTCTAAACCAATACAAGTTTTCGTGTTCATTTATTTATTTATTTTTTCATTTTTGTACAATACAAAAACTGGAAGGTGATATCATTTATCATTAGTCCGCTGACAGTATGGTAAATGGTCTCAACTTGTATAGCGCTTTTCCACCTATATTAGGCACTCAAAGCGCTTTACAGCAAGGGACCTCTCACCCATTCATACACCAATGTACGCAGACACTGGAGGCAAGGTGGGTGAAGTGTCTTGCCCAAGGACACAACGACAGCATGCACTTTCAGGAGGCGGGATTCGAACCCCCGACCTTCCAATCATGAGACGACCCGTATCATTTTCCATTTCATTTGAAAAAATATTATCAATTAAAGTGGCACTATGAGTTGTAATTCTACTAGGTTTTGTAATTAGGGGAAACAGACCTATACTAAATAAAGTGTTGATAAATTCGTCAGTCTGTTTACGGTTATTTGGGTTTAACAGATCGATGTTAAAATCTCCCCCCACAAACATGAGTTTATGATTTGAGCTTGAAAAGTGCTCCTTCATTCAATTAGAAAACACCTCTATATTAGACCCAGGTGTTCTATAAATACAACTTACAATAATTTTCTTTTTTTCCCTTGCAATTTCCACACTAAGGCATTCAAGTATATCATCAACCACCATACTCTTATTTTCAATCACTGTGTAGGTATAATTTGAGTCTATAAATATAGCCACGCCCCCACCATGCTTATTTCTTCTGTTCATACTTATAAACTCATAACCTTCAATTGAGAACTCCATTCCCTGTCATTATCAATCAATGTTTCTGATATTACATTGAAAGGTTTTGAAAAATGATTTAAGTAGCTCTTGATGTGGTCAAAGTTTGCATAAAGGCTTTGACTATATTCACTTCACACTGAAAAAACAACACTGGGGGAATACCAGACTCCTCTTTATTTGTAAAAGCAATACCAATGTTTATTAAAAAGAAAAAAAAGGGGTTTTCTGTTCCACCTTAATGACTCGCACAACAAATGTATTGATAAGATTTACCTGCAAAATATAGATAATTTTGCTACGAATCATAGTGGAAACATTAACACTTATGAACATCAACTTTCCATTCAGAGGCATCCATATTTGGTGTTTTCCTCTGATGCATCTAAACACGGTGGTTATAAGTGAGCTAATGATGCCTGTGATCAACAGTGTCAGACCTTTAGTCTCCTCGAGTGGTAGTGTTCTTTAATCATGAAGAAATTCATAATTACCCATTTTGGAGTTGTCATGCTTTGTACAGTGCTCTATGCACAAAACCCTACTCAAAGACTACAAACAATTTGGGACACTGTGAATAACCTGACTGCACTGGTAAGAAAATTATATATCCTTGTATATTGTTTATGCATGCTTGTTTAATGCTGATAATATTTTTTGCTTGTATTAAAGAATAAAAGTATACAAGTGCATATGGTAATTGAAACAACACAGTGTCAGGTAATGTTTGTTCATCTCCTATTTTTATAAATGTGTAAAACATTAATTACACACAAAATTAAGGAAACAGTACTATATTTAAAAGGAAATATCTACTGCGTTTTCTTTTTACAGAGCGATTTTTTCTGTCATGCTGAAAAGTCCCTGGAACCTGAAAGAAATATCAGTAGTTTAGAAAAACTCTATAGACTATTGGAACATTACAACAAGGAGGTAACTTGAGTATATGTATCAATCAAAATCATTGCGGTCTTTAGTCTGCCTAATTGTATTTGTATTTTTTCCCCAATCCATCTCACAGACTAACAGTACGTGTCGTGACTTCAATGGCTCAGACCCTTGGGTCTCAATCAATACGCTGCTGAAGGAAATAAAAGAATGTGCCAAAAAAGCTTCAGGGAATCACACTCAAGTGGCTCAACACAGGAGGAAACCAAAGCGAGCTTAAATGTAATGTTCTATTTTGTGTATTTCTGGTTTAACCTTTTATTTACTTTTATTTATTTATTGTATTTATTTGTAACCAAAGAAATTACCTTTACCTTTTCTCTTTTTATATTAACGCAATAAATAATTATATATTGAACTCTGTTTTATACATTTTTTTACTTGAATGTCGGTTTGTTAAACGATAATAAAGTACAGGGAACAATAGCAGCATGAGGGGATTGCTATTTATTTATTAACAAAACACTATGCGAGATAAAACATTACAAGTAATTTCATAAATAAAATCTGCAGTTTAGTGTATGTATACATTTGACAGTTGAGACAAAAATGTTCGTATACAACAAATTAATAATAAAATGGTGCTCCACACCACCACCAGTGCAGTACTCAGCCTGTGTTGTGTTTGACTAGTATAGTGGAGTATGCTCTGGCATGCACATTTCACTTAACTTCAGAATGGAAAACTTACCATTAAATAATGAGAACCATAGATTATACAACAATAAATTAATAGTATAATGAACTACCAATACAGTCGCAAGCAATACATGTTTCATCTGAGTTCTTATATAATGCAGATAACAGGATTCATGTGTGGATATTATTTGTTTTACATCGGTCTTTTTATTATGTTTACCTAAACCTTCAGTAACTTCTTTATTGCAGAAGAGATTCAATTGCTGCATCTGGCCGAGCTGATCTTTTCCTGTGTGGAGATGGAGACATGATAATTGTTATCAACTATTTCAGGAAGCATGTTATTTTAACAAAGTATTACCATAAACAGTGCACCAAATTCTTTTGAATATTCCTGTATAATGAATCCATTTTCAAATTGTGAAATTCAGAGGTAGAGTAGAGGTTGCTACTGTCCAAACAATGCAACAGAGATGGTACAGTGGGTCTTCTCATGACCGGAAGGTCGAGGATTCGAATCCCGGCTGCTGCAGGTGCACACTGTCGTCGTGTCCCTGGGCAAGACACTTGTTCTAAACTCAAACAGCACTTTTCCATCTACAGTACATTAGGCACTCAAACTTTGCCTCCAGTGTCTGTGTATGAATGAGATTGTGAATGGGTGAGTGGTTCCTTGCTGTAAAGCGCCTTGGATAAAAGCACTATACAAGTTGAGACCATGCACCAAACACGTTTGCAACTCTCATAGACTCTCCCGCACGTCCCGATTCTTTACGCAAGTTAATCAGATGCAAGTTTCAGGCAGAAGCGACTGTGTTAAGAGCTAAACTGGGTGGATCACCCAAGAAAACACTGCGCAGATTGAGACTTACACTTCCCCCATCAGAGACAGATAGAAATGAGTTATTTAGATAACAGCACATGCAGTCAAATTTTCTTTTACAAAAGCTGGGTTTACAATGAAGATCTATAGTGGCAAAAAAAATCTACTGAAGTAAAAGAAAATATGTTTCTTACACCAGCTTCAAGACTATTGAGATTAACCATCTCCTTTTTGTTTTCAGTGGTATATCATAATATAAAAAAATAATACTACTTATTACAATGCTTATATAATGAATAATATGCAACTGAATATTGCAATTAATTTAGAAAAAACAAAACAAAGCACAACATCATTACCTTCGCCCTGTCTTTGGACGTCCACTTTTACTATTCTTGGAAGTCCTGGGTCTTTCCAGTTTCATTATAGACTGCCGCATGCTTTCCTCTGTGTATGCGAGGTACACGCGGGACAAGTCCACCTCAAACGGCTAAAAATTACAAAATGATAATTAGTTTGTGTAGGCTTTCAGAATCTTCTACCGTACTGTAGTATAGATTTTCAAATATTGTCATCTGTACTGTCAATTAATTAAGTCGGTGATACGTGAAAATCTGTACTACAATAGAATGATAAGTTTAAGAAAAATATTTTTAAGATGCAAATAATAATTTAAAAAAACATACATCTTTTTCTTTTTGGTCTGGTGCAGGGGTAAGTTTCCGCATGTTATTTCCAGTATATGCAACACATTTCTGTTAATAGGGTTGAAAAGAAGTTAGATTAAGATTGACATAAAATCTATGTGAAAACTACAGTAAAATAAAAAAATATTAAGAACTCACCAACTGCCATTCTCCTATATCTTCATTCCAGTGCACGTAATTCTCTATCATTTCCTACAGACATAAGAAGTAAAATGAACTAGTCAAACCTAATTTTCTAACTGAGTAAACCATTAAATAAATGTTTTAAAACCTGGTATTCCGGTGGTATAAAGCTGTCTATGACAAGCATCTGGAGGCGCAGTTCCCGGCTCAGCTGACGAATGTTTTCTAAGAGACCCTCAATTTCTCTGTGATTCTCCTGCTGCAAATCTGCCAACTAAAATAGGGGAAAATATTCTTAAAAAGTAAAATGTGAACAGAAAACACACTGAACACAAATTAAAAACACGGCTTACTTCAGATTTAGCAGCCATCAACATTGTCCACACTTTCTTTAGTTTCTTTGTTTTTCCTTGAGCTTCTTCTTGGAGACTTGTGTACTTTTCTTCAATATCAAGGCGTTCTTGCTGTTGTAAGAGCAAGAGTATTATAACTTACAGTATATTTGAGATTGTTAAACCACAACGATAAAACTAAATTCATACCTTAAATAGTATTAAATGTGGCGCTTAAAAAAATTAATATTATTCATAATCATTACGCACAAATCTGCCCGCCATTTCTAACCACAAACTGAGATAATCATCACAAATGTGGAGATGTTTGTGTGATGTCATGTCCTGTTAGTGAAATACAAGTGGAAATTGTGCAAGCATTAGATCAGGGGAGAGACAATTATTATATTCATTGTATTTTTTATTCCATTAAGTTTGGTTTAGATGAATCACAACAATAGTTACGATTCAGTAATGTGTCATTCAGCTACAAGACTTTCCCAGTTAGTACTGTATAGTATAGTATAATATAGTAAAGTAGGATCCAAAATAAGGAGTCCAATGTTTCCTGATTCTATAGCTGTTAGATGTTTTGAACAGTAGAACCAACCATAGCAGTAAAGAGCTGTGATGGCATCTTACTTTTTTGTTTTGGCTTAGGCTGCAGCATTTTAAAAAATAACTGACATTTTTGAATAAGCATTTTGATTGCAATTAGATTTGCAGTTTTGTATTTTAAACATGCCCAGGAGCATAAACCTGAACTACTGAACTAATAAAGGAATTGTGTGCATTTCAGAACATATTTGTAGGTGTCTAATGTAAAAATAGGGTTGTCAGGTTTAATATTCTGCCGTTTGCAAAGAATATTGTGCCACCTAAATAATTGTCAGTCTTTGCGATTGACAAATTGCTACAATTGAAAGTTGCCATTTTCACTTGATTCAGTGATCAGTGATCATATGTGTGATTAATTGATTAAAAGGTTTAAGGCTACTATAACTCCATGCTGGAAACTGGGTAGATTTTTCCCAATAGCACGTTCCTGAGTGAAGGACACAAAGTATTTTATAACTTAAAATCTGCACAGGCTATATACTATTGCATTATTCTTGTTTTCCCTGACTTTGGATTGATATCTTCAGTTGATTAAGTATATTAGTACTAAGTATAGATGACTAGCCTCTTTCTCCTCGAGCTCCTTCCGCAGCTGCTCTGCTCTCCTGCGACGTTCTTCCAGCTCATTGTTGGATTCCTCCAGCAGCTTTTCCTGTTCCTCAGCCTTGGCCAAAAGGTCCACCCCACCAACAATAACCTTTTTCTCCAAAGTGGTCAGCTTCTCCAGTAGAATATGGTGCTCCTGTCTATTAGAGAATAACATCTTTACCATAATATACATATGCATCATATAAATCTTCAGAATCAGTTTGGGCTGTAGGATTTTAGAAAATACCAAATGGTGATTTTTGTGACAAGTATTACAATTATATTTGCAATTGACGTTTTAGAAGCAATATTTAGTCCACAGCGCACCCGTCATGCAAGAATTAACTTTTGAAAGAAGATGAAAACAAGGGTTAGCATGTTCATACACAAGACCCAGTGAAAACAAGATATTTTATTGGTTTCAGAAGATATTATGTGACCTAAACAATTTCAGCCTTTGACATGTGTTACTAGACCATTAAAATTGCCATTTTTATTTGATTGCAATTAATTATGCAGCCCTAACATCAGTATAATAAATGTAATATACGCACTGGGCTTTGAGTAAGTCTTTTTCTCTTTTCTCCAGCTCAGCTCTTGCTTTGTTTCTTTCCTCTTCTTCCATATCAAGCTTGGCCTCCAAAGCCTTTCGTTCCTCTTCAATCTTTGCCTGCATTTCCACCATCTTGTCAGCAGACACCTTCTTTCGTCCTAAAAAAAATTCAGAGATAACAGAAACAACTGTTAACTCACTATCAAGAGGTTTATTCTCTGAAGGGATATACAGTGCTTTGCGAAAGTACTAATACACCTTGAACTTTTGCACATTTTGTCATGTTAACAACCCTAAACGTAAAGATTTTATTTTGATTTCTTTACTGCAAGTTCACACACAAGTAACAGACAACTGTGAAGTGAAAGCAAAATGATACATGATTCTGTTATATTTCAAAAAGTAGAAAAGTGAAAAGTGTGGCGTTCATAAGTACAGCATTTTCTGAGTGCATTAAATTGCCTTTATAACATTCCTAATGACTGCAGAATGTTCACATCTTAACCATTAAATAGAGGCCCCCTGTGCGTAATCTACTCTCAGTATAATTACAGCTGTTCTGTGAGGGCCTCAGAGCTATGGTCAGAGTGCGTTGGTCACTAAACAACAGCATGAAGGCCAAGGAGCTCACCAGAGAGGTCAAATAAATTTATTTGTCAAATCATTTGCTCGGACGGTTGCACCACCTGACATTTTAGGAGTTTGAGGTGTGAAAACATGAAAAAATATTTATTATTGAAATGTGAACTAAATAGGTTTTGTAGAATAAAATAATACATGCAATGAAAAGCTCAAATTATTTTTAAAAGAAATATAACACTCATATCAATCACCCTGCGTGTTTTCAAGTTTTCATCGTTACGAAGGGCTTGACCAGCTACTGGAAGTTTGTAAAGTGGACGATGAAGCTGATGGTGCGTGAGTTTTGGAAAACTGCTCTGAGTGCGCATGGGGGACGACGGACGCAAATTAGCCCAAGGCTACAATCCGGTGTGGCTTGTTACCATGCATGAGACCCATGTATGTTCATTAACATGCACTGTCCCGACCAAATAAACCAAACCAATAAAATTCTCCTTCTCGGGTTAGCTGATTCTGTCCCGAGTTTCCGAGTCGGAATTACGGCGTTGGTGCGCATTCCAGTTGAAAGTTGAAAAAAAGTCGGAGCTCGGAAATTTCGATTTTCGAGATCAAGTGGAACGCACCTAAATCATGCTGTATGAATACTTATGCATGCCTTACTTTTCACTTTTCTATTTTTTGAAAAATAACAGAATCATGTATCATTTTGCTTTCTCTTCGCAGTTGTCTGTTACTTGTGTATGAACTTTTAGTAAAAAATTCAGAATAAAATCTTTATGTTTAGGGTTGCAAACATGACAAAATGTACAAAAGTTCAAGGTGTATTAGTACTTTTGCAAAGCACTGTATTAAAAATAGCTCTGAGTCACTGCTTCTGTGGGTGACTGAAAGAGAGGAAGAGCCACCCTGTGCTATCTAAAGTTTAGAGCATTATGGAAATCCCCAGGTTTAATAAGTGTTACCACGAACAGACAAATCCTGGAGTCTGAGCCTTTACCACAGATTTCTGCGAAATTCTTCTTCACAAACTCAAAGATTGCACGTGCTAATAATAAAAATAACTACACAGTTAAAAAAAACACACACAAAAACAAGGTAGCCTCATTTACCTCTTTTTCGTCTGCGACTTTCTCCAACTTCACCTGCCTCATCTTCACCTTCATCCATTTCTTCAGACCCACTGCCCTCAGAACCAGAGATCTCCTCTCCTAGAATTGTGCATCACAGGCACAACATGATGTTATTAACTTGAACATCAAATTTCAAATGTGCAATTAACAAAAAAGCTGATAAATAATAGGTCAAGGAATATGTCTGGATAGAATTAATAAAACTACCTTCCTCAAGTTTCTTCTTCAACTCCTCAATCTCTTTCTGAAACTGGCGAAGTAGAGCATCCTTAGGATCCTCATTGATCCTAGCTTTGTTCTTGATATTTTTAGCCCTGTTGGCGTAGCGCAGCGTGCTGATGGTCTCATCATAATTGTAGTCAGCAGGGCCAATATTTGCACACTAATTGATACAAAAAGTAGGTAACAAAGTAAGAATCGACAGTGCAGCGACTGAATCTAATTGTTTCCACATTACCATCATGGTCTTGGAGTTGCCACCGAGTGAGTCTTGCAGAAGGCGTGTCAGTTTGGAGTTCCTGTAGGGCACATGAGTGCTTTTGCCATCCACCAGGGCAGAGATGACGTTACCCAAAGTAGAGAGAGAAAGATTGATCTTAGTGGCTTCTTTCAAGCGCTGCCCTGTGGCCCCTGTTTTACCCTGTCGCTCTGAACCCTGTGTGAAGAAAGAGACACAAGAAGTGATGAGTACATAAATGATTTATACCATATTTAGAGAATATTAACAAAAACTACATACGGCAAGATCAACCAAATGAAGCTTCCCCATGCGCACATGCTGATTCCCATCAACACCCTTCTCACTGCACTCAATAGTAATGGTGAAGATGGCATGAGAACGTGAGCTGTGTTCATTCATATTTGTTGCTCCAACAGATCCTTAAATTAAGAAAATAAATTAGAACATTTCATAAGTTTCAAACAACATTTCTTTAAAAGACACACTGTGTAACATTGTGGATTCTACAGTTGCCAATAAAGCAAAATGGCAATGTCAGGTTTCAGCCCCCGGGGCCTGCATTTGGATCCGTTTCTTACCCACCTCGGCCCGCAACATTGTTTCTATTTTTACAACCCAAACCATCTCGCCCCGCAACCAATAATAATTACACATTATAAATATGATACGTCTGAATGAACCAGGGCTTTAATTCTGTCCGAAACGGTGCTTGAAAGTTTCCTAAAACTAGCAACAAGATGCAAATCTGCAAGAGGCAGCAATGAGACATAATAAGGAGTTCTTAAGACGGGACAGAGAGCAGAGGTAACGCAAACTCTGGCACAGTGGGAAATATCGTTAAAACAGGAGACATTGGGCTCCATAACAACTTAAGATAAGATAAGATAGCCTTTATTGATCTCACAATGGAGACATTTACTTGTTACATTCAGCTCTTAGAAACACTCAGGGTGTGCAAATAGGCAGGAAATGTGAAAAAAAAACAATTAAATAGTAAATAGTGGTATCTTATATACAATGACTACCAAGGACTTCTCTAGATCACAAGCTGCAAAACGTTGCTGCTTTATGAAAATCCGCCGCATATTTAATAAAAAAAACGACTCAATACAAATACGCGCTCGTACGCCAACAATGCACGGCAGAGACTAACATTTTTTGACCCGTGTGCAGTCCTGATCAAATAAATAAGGAAAAAGCAAAGATGAATTTTGAAATGTGATGAATGAGCCCTAACCTATCCACCACAACTGTCGCTAAAAGCCTGCACTCAAAAACTATCTCCATCGTCATGCACGAGCTTCACATAGACTGCAGTTACGTGTAAGACCTGAGGTGGCAGTAGCGATTCCCTTTAAGAATGAAAAAACACAAAATCATCAAAGAGAAGTCAACAAAGGCATCAACTAAGAAAAATGCCTAAAGAAGTGAATGTGGAATTTTGAAATAATGCATTTTACAGCCCCGGCCTACTCTAATATTGAGATCAGGCATAAAGAAGACTTACTATTTTTGTGCCCAAGTGTCATAATTTTATCCATGTCGTCTGCATTGTTGACAACATAACCAGATAGATCCTTAATATACACACCGACATCTGGTCTTTCCTTTACCTGTTTTGGGAGGGGGGAAAGAGTTCTGATAAGGCTTTGTCAAAAATGTTTATATAATAAATAAGGCAGAAATGTTTAGTACATGGGTGACAAAGAACGATTTACCTCAAGTTGCTGCATTTGATCTTTGCCCAGCAAATCTCGCACCTCTTCATTGTAAATCTCAAGGTAGGAAACACGGACCAAAAACCTGAAAGTTTACAACATACGATGTGAACAAAACATTTTCATGCATCGTCATTATATATACTCCAACTTGTAGTTTTAACCACAACAAAATGAAATATATTTGTTACTACTGCTGCTGCTCAATGTCTTCATACCTTGTATCACCCTCTGCCTTTGCAATGTGACCAAATATGTGCGCAAAGGAATTTGGGATTATTCCTCTAAGTTCTGGTACAGCTCTTACACCTTCCATGGTAAAGGTTTTTCCTGTTCCAGTTTGTCCATAAGCAAAAATGGTGCCTGAAATAAACATAAACGTGAACTGCAGAATTATTTGTAACAACCAGAAACTAGGAAACATTTGTGAAAGACTGTTTAAAAAAATTAAATAAAAATTAAACGCTGGTAAAGAATGACATTTTTTCCTGATTATTGTAACAAATACAATACTTGACAAAGAAATAAAATTGCGAGCCATATTCTGTATACCATTATATCCTTCCAATACTGAATCAATGATGGGACGGGCAGTGAGGTTGTAGACATCCAGCTGCTTGCTGTCTGGTCCAAACACTGTGTCAAATGTGAAGGTCTTGGGGGGCTCGTTGGGAGTTTCCAGTTTGTTAACAGTGATTGTTCCACGGATCTCGTCCACGATTACAGCCTGTTTGTGGCTCATCATCAACTCCTTCTGGTTGAGAGGGCGACACCGGACAACCACTTTGACATTGTCACTGGCCTCCTGCTTTTCAGCCTTATTACTCTGGAAGAAAAAAAAGAAAAAATTAGACAAAAGCAACATGTTATCCCCGACTGTATAATTGGACATTATTCCAAAACAAAACAAGATCTTTTAGACGTAAAGGCTCATTCATACCTCACAAGACACAAGAACTTTGTGAAGTAATTTTTGTCTTGTAGCCAAAAAAAAAGTGGTGGCTCATTTGACCCCAGCAGCGGGATATAGACCCTTTAATTGTTTGTAAACATCCCGGGCTTAGCTGGAGGCAAGAAGCTCAATTCCTATCTATTTCCATTGTTGACATGGTAACGATAAACAAATGTCTTAACTGTTTTTGGAAATATCAGATAAACCTTATTTTATCGTCTCAATGTCATTTCTCTTGGTCTTGCACCTTAAGCCACAACAGGACCACATTTTTAAGTTGTAGTTTTACACTTAAAATCGCTAGTTTTAGTTTAATCTTATTTCTCTTGATCACTTCCTGCCTCCAGCTGATGTCACTGATGATGTCAGCAGTTAAGGGGTCTATTGAACCAGGTCTATTGGTAAATCAAACCACAAAAATTAAAAGGTGAAATTTACACTAATTATCATAAAGTCTAATTCTTTACATTTTAATGTTCCCATTAGCAATTTTATGCAAAAAGAAAATATATATTTTTCTTTTCATACGCACCATTTGCAGATTATGACATTTTGTCTCTATTAAAAAAAAATAATAATTGAATGAAATAATGTATTTTAATCTGCTAGTCTCTACCAAACTCAGAAGCCCCAACAATGCAACAACTATAGAATTGTACATTTAAGATTAGCAAAAAATGGGATTCACATCAGACATCTGCTCACACTGCACTCAAAATTGCACCGACACATACACTCATGCCACTGCACCCCCATCAAACACTTTTGGGAAGAGGTCACACAGTCACTTTCCTCCCTGCTGGACTGCCACATCCCATTATCTCCCCTACTCTGCTTGCTAGGAGACCTCACAACACTCAACAATATAACAATAAACCTTAAACTAGTTCTCATAGCTCCAACCATCGCCAAGAAAACTATCTTCATGAACTGGAAAAAAACTTAATGTCATTGGAAAAATCTTCTCACAGACTTTATTACAATGTAATATACACCACCCCCATACAGTTACTCAGCAGAACCCGAACCCTATAATCCAACCCTTGCCGATTTAGTATTGCTTTAATCTCATTTGTTTCACTCCATCTCTAACTCTTCTGTCCCTAATTTTACTGTGTCTGAGAGCCCACCCCCCTTAACTCCCCCACACCATTATACCACACGCACGCATGCCTAACCCATTTCCATGCAGTTGTTTTTGTATTTGTTTTAATGTTATTGTTGTTGTCATTGTTATCTTATCATCTTTACCACTCTCTTTTATACAATCTCCCCCCCCCCCTCTTCTATTTTTGTGATTCAGTTTGATCTTGATTTGTATTTAGTAATAGTGATTTCAAAAATGTTTGTTATTGATGCTATAGTAACAATGGTAATAGTGATAATTTATTGTTATGACCTTTATAGTTATGTATACATAAGCTAGTCTCTTGCCTCACCTTTGTTATCACCACTGATACCATGCTTGACTCATTTTTATTAGAGATAACAGTAAACAACATATTGTATATTGCCTCCATCTCCGTCTGGCCCCCATCCTTTTTTGCGTCTTTTAATGCATCACAGTAGAATAGTAACATTAAAAAAAAATGTTTTAACACAAACAAACAATACACAAGCTCTAAGGTCGGTAGGGCAGAAGGGATGTGCTTACAGGGACAGTATATCTGCCCAGGTGAGCACTTCTTGATGTCCTTCTTTTAATGCAAAAATTCACTTTGAGTTGTGAAAAACGCTTTTTTCAAACAAAGTGACGAGTTATTTTAAGGCCAGTTTTTCTAATTTTTTGTCTGGCAAATTCAAATCTATAATCTCACATGAAAATTTTTATTATTTTTTTTCATAATATATGGTGGTTCAACTTACCCCACTCTCACTACTTGTGATGTCATTTTTTTTTTAAAGGCAGTGTCCGACGGCTTTTTGCCATTTTGCAATCTGCTTATGATAATGCGTAAAAAGACGTCCAGTGACCAACAAAGATTCACAGTTCATACTTTTTGTGTGTGTCTTGAACAGCTCAACACGATGTAGTTAATATTGGTTTGAGAGATAAAATAAATGACTACCGGACCAATTTTATTTAACCTCTTAACCACATCTGAACCGAGCACCTTTTCTTCAGTTTGGCTTTACTCAAATCTGAAAGCTTCTTGAAAAAAAGGGTCAAAATAGTGACAAAAATGTGTAACGAAAATGCCACAAAAATCTATGAAAAAGTGAGCAAAAAAGCGATGAAAAAAATAGGTGGCGAAAAGTTACAAAAAGCAACAAAAATGCCACAAAAGAGCAACAGAAAAGTGACAAAAAGCGATACAAATTCGGCAAAAATTTGATGAAAACGCAACAAAAAAGCTTTTTTTTTTTTTTTTTAACAATGCAGCGACAACACAAGGGAAAACAATATGTTTTGATGAGTTTTGTAGGACCTTTTAGATTTGGGTAAAGCTGAACTGGAGAAAATGCACTCGGTTAAGGCGGGGGTTAAGAGGTTAACATTGTCACGTCATTAAATATTGCCAAATAAACCTAACCCTAACCTTTCATTGAACAAACAGGCTGCATGCAAGCAGTATAGGGATGCGCCATTACACCTTTTTACATTAAAGTTGGCAAGTGCTGACTTATAGTTTTACCCCGCTATTTTTGGGCTGAATGTATTACATGCATTACCACTGTTGTGTTGTTAGTAAAAGCATGACAATGACTATGCATCCATTCCTCCAAGTGACGCTTATAATTGTGTAATATGGAATGCACATTTGTTGTGATGTCTTGTCTCTGGACTAACAAATCCTCCTCTCTCTTCTAGGTATAATCTAAAGATATGGATCAAGTGGACATGTATGAGGTTACGAAAGTAACTGAGGAAGTAACCTTAACCAGCTAGATATTGTCCATGTCAAACATATGTGACGGCAAAATAGCAGGGAACCGTCCAAGCGTGCTTTTTTAAAAAAAAAAAGGTTATGCTCGGGAGGTGAAATATTTTATAAATAAATAGTCCTTGTTGTGAAAGGTTTGAGAACCAAGGTCTAGACTAATTCATAACGGTTTGTCTTTTCCGTTTGTTAGTGTCCAACGGTTGCCAAGCAAACCTAGCAACCGACCGTTACGAACTCCGACATAAAAAAGGAAAAAGTCAAATATATAACGTTACGTTTGTAAAATACGAATTCAGCTAAATGACACCCAGAAGACGTGTAGCAAGTGTACGTTTTATATATTATAAGATAACTATGCTAACCGGGTAGCATCACTAGCTCAGCTTGGTGAGTCGAAGGAAGGGAGGAACCCTTATTTTCACAAAACAAACGCGTAATCGTGCGGATACTTACAGGCATTGTTCATCTGCACATGGACGTCTATATTCTTGTGTAAATTAATGATTTCAGAGGACTAATATGTTGTCGATTCGGCGTTTCATCCAGGGAATGTAAAAAAAAACAGTGTGCACACATAAACTATCCCATCCGATACAGCTTCAGTGAACGGTGCAAACACACAGCGCATGCGCTAAATGAATAAGGAGGTCTCGCCTTGCCTGGAATAGGATCATTTATTTTAATTTTAAAATGTATATATTATATATTCAAGATTGTTTTATTTGTCAAACCATGTGACTGATTTGAAATTATATTTCTCTCATCCTTGATTGTGGAGCGAGGGGTGGGGGAAGAGGGGCCCTGTGTACGAAACTGTTCGACCTGGCCCGTAGATACCGCAGTCTCCTCCCTGAAGGCATTACCTTGAAGAGACTGTGTGATGGGTGCCTAGGGTCCCTGGTGATTCTGAGGGCTTTGTGGGTGAGACGGGTGGAGTACATGTCCTTAATGGAGGGGAGAGGAGCTCCACAGATCCTCTCCGCTGCTCTCATGATGCGCTGGAGGCTCCTTCGGCAGGAGGCAGTGCTGGCGCAGTGCCACACAGTGATGGAGCTGGTCAGGATGCTCTCTATAGTCCCTCTGTAGAAGTTGCACACAACAGAGGCTGGGACTCTAGCTCTTCTTAACTTGCGGAGAAAGTGATTACTTTTCTTGACCAGAGATGTAGTGTGCATGGTCCAGGAAAGGTTCTCTGTGATGTGCACACCCAGGAACTTAGTGCTGGTCACCCTCTCCACTGCAGCACTGTTGATTGTTAGAGGAGCATAATGGACCCGTGCTCTACGAAAGTCCACAACAATCTCTTTTGTCTTCTCCACATTTAGAGAGAGGTTGTTCTGTGTGCACCACATGGCCAGACTGCTCACCTCACTCCTGTAGTTTGACTCGTCTCTGTTGTTGATGAGACCCACCACTGTTGTGTCGTCTGCAAACTTGATGAAGAGGTTTGAGTCGTACTTTGGAGCGCAGTCATGGGTCAGCAGAGTGAACAGGAGTAGGCAATACACATACAATCATTTTCTTTAGAATTATTTGGACTGCAGTCAGTGCAAATACTCAGCCATTTATTTATGTTTTAGTTTCTTTTTATACATGGATGTTATTGATGAATCCAGAAGATGGATATGTCTGTTCTATTGTGCCTGGCTAACAAAGAATAACTTAGTCCGTGTTGTCCTTTCAGTGCTTTTATTTCAGCATTTTTCCAGCGCCTCGTAGGTACACATTTTCTATTAGCAAGCTACATCAAGTACAACCGTTTTTGTATGGACTTCCGGTTTTCAAAGTAAGAGTCAGGTGGGGCAATGTTATCGGAATATTACATGTTCCATACGAACTCCATCTAAATCGTGAGATGTATTAAACAATGGCAGATGCAGGTGCAATTTTGCAGCCAGCCATGTTGAATAATGGTGGACCTGATAATTATGTTAAAAAATGTGTTTTATACTGTGTCAGAGGACCAGCAGTGATGGGGACAATACTTTGAAATTGTATTTAGTTACTGAATACTGAAAATTTGCCTTAAAATGTATTTAACGTATTCCATTACTTTGTCTAATCATTACTGTATTCTGAATACTTTCACATTGTAATTATATTTATGTATAGATATGGCGTTAAATTAGAGAAGAATACGATTGTTGGAACACCTGTTTTTTTGCTTTTTACTTCTATTGGAAGGAACACCTGTTATAAATTCACTTACCATTAGGAACTCAAACACTCTCTTGGCAAATGGAGCAGCAGATAAAGCATCATGTGACACATGTGCAGTGTTTGTATGAACTGTGGCATAAAGTGTTTTAAATCTTTATTTTATTTTATGAAGAAAAACAGGTCAACATTAAAAGTGTGTTCTTAATAATGCAATATGGGACTAAAATCAAATGATTGAGTACTGGGATGTATACTCTCAAATGAAAGTGTAACTTACCCAGAATATAATGACTGAAAATTAGTATTCTAAATACGTATTCTAAATACGTAAAATGTAGTTACTCCCCAACACTGAGGACCAGTCACAATCATGCAGTGATCTAAATACAAATATAGTAGCTATAGTAGAGTATTTTGTTTTCTTTTTTACCTTTATTTATCCAGGATAAAACTCAGAGATACAAAATATTTCATTTTGGAAAGGGTAACCAGGTCCTATTAGTCTAGTAATAGAACTGTTACGTCAAAATAATATGATTTATTACGTAGAAGTTATTAAAAAAAAACTACACCACAGAGTACAGTTAGTTCAAAAACGTATTAGTTAGTTTGAAAAATAGAAAAACTAAAACTCGGTTTTTAGGGGGGGTTCGTACTTGAGTATAAATATACATACATACAAAATATACATATTCTGTCATCAACAACACACTACATGATCAGTAATGATCATGACACAAAACCGAGGCTCTGATATGGTTTTATTTACTACACAAAACATTTAGGTATTTTCTAAATATACTTTACTTACTTTGTGGAGCTGGACAAAGGCACTCAACAAGTATTGATAGATAAAAAGCAGGGACAGAGATAGTGTGTATGTGCAAACCCTGCATCCGTAGTAATCCAGCACAAATCAATTTGGAAAGTAAAACATATACAATCAGTAGGATTTTAAATTGACAGCATAATTTTCTTTGGACATCAGTGTTTTGTTGTGCAAACCATGGCAGCTTGAAGACAGTAAAATGAAAAAGAAAAAAACGGGGGGGAACATAGTGAACGGCTATCATTGAATACAATCAGCTGAACCTCTCCAGCACTTGAAGGATGTTACTTTGGAACAAGCCAGTCTGTCCACTGCTCTCCTGCGTAACAAGGAGACGTCCATCAGGACGAGGTCTGTGGACCAGGACCACCTCTCCTTGAACTAGAGTGAGGTCAGAGTCCGTCTGTGCTAAATGGGTTTTGGTCACTCTGTGTCTGTGAGGGGAAAAAAAGTGAATCAAAATTAAACTAATTAGTCTAGACACAAACATTAATGTAATAATGTGTGTCATATATTTAGATACATTAAATGCTTAAACGGTGTTGTATGTGTCATGTACTCATATGTGTTCTGTTATGTGTCGTACAGTAAATTAGATCATACCTTGTTGGGCTAAACTGAGCCGACACGGCAGAGAAAGACGGCTGTGGCAATACTGGGGTGTTTGAGTTCAGATCTGAGATAGTTGTCTCTAGACCCTTTCTGAAAATAGGAGCTTTTCCTTCTTTGAGAATTATTCCCGGTCCATCTCTGCCCAGGGTGAGCGATGGGGCCCACACTTCCAGTGGAGATGGGCCAAACTGGTTACTAGATCCAACCTGCCCCGCAGACCAGGAGGAGGTGCGACGTCTTAGAGGAGGGGAATCTTCATCTGTGACAAAACGCACCGACTTTGAAGGCTATAAGATCAAACAGAAGAGTGATTAATTGACTAATTATATTAGAGGCCAAGAATTTAGACATTCTATTATCCAACCTTTTCCCCGAGGTTCTTCAGGGATTCGGGTCTGATCAGGATAGACTGTGGAGCATTGGGAGGCAGCTGAAACGTTGAGAGTCCAGGAGTAAAGTCCCTGTCTCTATGATAAGCAGCAGAGGGCGCTATTGCCTCACTCATCAATCCAAAAGGTCTGACACAGTTGGCCAGGATATTGCTGTTCTTCTTTCTCTGCAGCGCTGGGGAGTAGCCAGATGCTTGAACTTGAGCGAAGTGCTTTGTGTTGGATGGGACGTTTGTATCAAACATTTGATTGAACTGAGTTACGCCTGGGTGGAGTAGAGACGATAAAACATGAGATCTCACCTTCCAGATTGGGGTTAAGAGTAGTAGGTTTGCACAATATTCAAAACAATCTGCAATAAAATGTTACAATGATTATAGTAATAACTATAACACATATAGTCAAACTATATACTACAATTTCACTTATATAGTAAGTTCAATATAAGTAAACCGTAAAGTGTCTGTAAGTCAGTAGACCTACAGTAACTGTCCAAATCAAAAGGCTACCCAATTGCAACCTCAAATCAACATTAACAATAAAATAGAGCTAAATTTAATATGTTACCCGCAAATTATTTTTGTTTGCGTTTAGTAGGAGCGCACTGTGAGATTTTGCAGATCCAGACCCTAACGCATTAAGTGGGCTATAAGTGGGCAGGACAGACTCCCATGGCCAATGGCGATGTTATGTAGAACAACCTTTTTCCTCCAACTAGACTCCGCAGCCGGGAAGGGGCAAGAGAGAAGGGTGGTGGGGGAGTAGGGATGAACACGTGCTTTTGTTTGGGCTGCATTAACGCACTTACGGCTTGGTGCTGACTGGCACAACAGTGGGACCGGCTGTACATCTCTTTCTCTCGGGACACCGGACACGAATAGTGTTTAACTCAAGTACTTAGTTTGACTGATAGAGCTTAATTAGCCTTTAGCATTAGCATTAATGCTAAAGGAAGAACACGAGAGTACAATGTAAATGAGAAAAAGAATGTGAAGGCTGCCGCAGGAGAGCAGCGCTCAGTGCTGCTTGGTATAAACCGTGCCTCAGTCGATGTCTTTTAAAAAAAATAAGTGACGCCTTCTTGCCAGTGGTGCAGTCAAATAGCGCAACAGCTAGATGACACCTGTCTAACGTTGCGTTTGGAGCAGCACTGTCCTCGTCTTTTATACGAAGTACTTAAAAATAATTTATATACCTTACGTTTTCTGCAATACAGGTAAAGAGCGATTATTTTGAGAAGCCTTGGTTACATTTCCTCACCTCTATTTGGGTTAAAGATGCGCCTCACAGTGTCCCAACCTTGATTTCCTCCATGAGAGATCGTTTTCCCAACCATAGAGGAAGGCATGGCCTGCTGTGCTCCATTGGGTACAGAGGGGACGTGTCCAGTTGTGTGCATTGTTCCATCAGCATTTACTTTATCGAGGGCAAGTACCACAGCAGGGTTCCGGGCAGTTGTGGGTTTCCTCCCAGTAACTGAATTGTATGGTGATGAAGCATTGGCTGCTTTGGTCTCAAAAAGTCTGGCAGATGTTCTACAAAAAGGCATACATACAATTATTACTGGCACATTTTGGCTTTACAGTGGACAATGTAAACATATCGGTTGCACTTTACTTTACAGAACAATATTAACAAGGTAATAACAGCATGATTCACTCAGTTATAATGCGCTTTGCAGCCCTGTTTCCACATTATTACCTAAAAAATACTCACCATGTTTCCTGGTAATTTAAGGGCAAGAGTCATGACTAATCATATAATAATAATAATGCATCGGTTATATATAGCGCTTTTCTGGTCACTCAAAGACGCTTTACAGTGCACTATTCATTCACTCCATACCTGGTGGTAGTAAGCTACTATTGTAGCCACAGCTGCCCTGGGGTAGACTGACGGAAGCGAGACAACCAGTCTGCGCCATCGGCCCCTCCGACCACCACCAACCACTCACTCACTCACTACATTCGCTAGGCTTCCTGGTGTTCCCAAACGGTCTCCCATCCAAGTACCGTCCAGGCCCTTCCCTGCTTAGCTTCCAAAATCTGACGGGACTGGGCATAGCAAAGGCGGTATGGCCAAATATAAAATTGGTGTCCGGTTATCATCTAATTATAATTTTATTACATTTTTAGAGACTGTGCCATTACCATCCTATTATTATGCTATAAATGCGTAAAAAAGTGCTACCAATATTTTATGTTTTGTCTTTTTTGCCTGTGCATACTCAATGCAGTAAAGCTGAATCACTTGCTTCCGAGGATCACAGCCTTTTACCTGAGCACAGGGGTTATGTAGTTGCTTGGCAAAATGCCCACTTTGCCAGTTCGTAACGATAACCCACGGAGCCAGCCTTCTTTAAACATGCCGTATACTCCCACCATTTCTCCTCTTCTCAGCTCCAGCTCCTCTGGTCGCCGTGGCTTGTAAGAGTAGAGGACGGCACAACTAAAGTGTCAATGAGAAGATTTGTTACTTTTCCACCAGGTTTTATTCAATGTTAGTTTATTTTTCTGTAAGTTCCTCATTAAATTGCCATTCAATATGACTCACACGCTGATGGAGAGCTGCTGTGTGGAGGCGTTTGTGCTGTCGGCAGATGACATTTGAGGGTTCATCAGAGTCAGAGTAGGCGGAGCCTCATTGGACATCCTCTTCTCGCTCTGTATTGATGTGCAAACAAAATGTCAAAAATTGATCTCAAAAGCCAATGATTTTGGATGCATTCATTTAAATCCCATTATTTTCTGCACATATATTATGTAAACGCATTTAAGTTTTAGATACATACATGTGTAGCCAATGTGGCACATTGTAGCACAACGAATCAAAACAGCCACAACTTTTGGGGGTATTTAATCACCCTACATGAAAGTGAGTCTGTAAGATTGCAAAATGAGGAGCTGAAAGCCACTCCTGGTTTGCAAAACAAGGAGAGCAACAACAAAGTTTAAAAAATAAACGCTCAAGCTCCCCTTCCCAGTTCGTCAAGCTTGTCTCACTGGTCAAAGTGATTGTACTGGGGATTCTGGTTAGTTTACGGAGTTTAGCAAAGGAGGGAAAAAATACTATTATTTAATATTACTTATAAGTTACAATGTGTCAAATTGCAGGCCCGATTTTGATATTTTTGATATCAAAAAGCTGTTTGCGTCTTGTGTAGCAGGAGGTTGAAATAACTTCCCTTCCCATTATCTCTTCAGTGATGTCAGGGGCTGCTCTGTGCTATTTACAGGAGTTTACCACCCAGCCTCGCCCGGGGCTGAGGAATCATTTGATATAGTTTGTTTCGCTTCATTGCATATTTATCATACTTCAGAATAGAGGTGGGTCATATATTGTCTGTAAGAGAATATAAAAATTGCTGTTTGGAAGATATGAGAACTTACAATATCGAGTTTATCTCCAATGTCAAAAGATGTAGGGGAAAAAAATCGGGATATAATGGTAAAAAATATTTGGTAAATGTGGGGAAAAACAGGGGAAAATGTGTAAAGTGTTTTGTTCAGCCCTTTTAGTCTGTTCAGGACAATTATCTTTTTGAGCGACAAAACAATTTAGATGTTTGCAGCACATTTTTGCATATTTCTAATGGTTTGCAAAAATATCGCTTCATCATCGTTATCGAGTAAATCCCCCAAATATTGATATATTACATTTTGTCAATATCGCCCAGCTTTACTTCAGAAAAGCACAAAGTAAGCAGAAGCCATATTTGTTTCTCAAAATGAATTCTATGAGGCAAAAGTAGAAAGCCGTAAAAAACCTGAAGCCATTTGATTTCAATAATGTACAGAAGAAACAGGAAGTTCTAATCGTGTATCTTACAATCCATACGTAGCAAGCTAAAAACATGTCTTGTTTCACTCATAGCCTTCTATATTAGGCATCACCCTTCATCTATAAAAGCCCAACTAAAACATATTCCCCCAAACTATTTAATTATTTAGTTCTGTTATAACCTCTTCTATCCCTCTTCTATTCCTGTGTTTGTGAAGATAAGAGACCTTGTCTCAGTCACGCAAAGTGCTGGTTATTGGATAGAAGGAATACAAACATACACTTGACAAAGTGTACAATGTATTTTATTTATTGCTACAGTTAACCTACAATCATTAGTGGAACTGGGAAACTAAGAAAAAAGAAAAAGAAAAGTCACTTGTAAGAAAAAGGCTCCAATAAGAGAAACACTACTAGTAATTAGGTAGATTCTGGAGGTTAATAACAGTTCAGGGAAGTTCACAGAATTTGCAATTACAGCTCGACTGATGTGATAGTTACCTACTTAGTGAAGAGGAAGGAGCAGGGCAGAGAGGGGTCTGTTATGTAACAAAGCTCACAGTGACTCATCATCATCATCAGCGGTGAGAGAAGCAGACACTGAGGGGCTCACACTGCCTCCCACTCACACATCCAGCTCTCAATTTTACTTACTTTACTTTCGTCTTTTATCACTTTATGTAGGTCATACTGTAATCTGTGTTTCTATATCTCTCTATTGGTCTTCTTGTTTAATGTAGAAAAAAAAGTGTATTATCTTCAATCATTCAAAATATTCAGATGAATTTGAAAAACTAAAGGAATTACAGTGTGCTAATGTGACTTTGTATGCAATCAGCAGGATAGAATATGCACCACAATTAAGTGTAGACACATTGGTGAATACACCAAACTAAGTATTTTCAAATGTTAGTGAAACTCAGGATTAGTTCACGGATACATTCAACATATTTAGTTTTAGATTATTATGTATAAAAAAGCATCTCACTTTCCCAGTTATGATTCGAAACTTCTTAAAGGTTTTTAACACCACTCCCACCCTAAATGTTACTTATCTTTTACACAGCACTGTATCATATAACTTTAGGGTGAGGTGTTTTACACGTCCATTCCTTAAGTTTTATGTAACAGTTTCCTCCCTGTTTCCAAGAAACCTTTTAGTCTTTCATTAGTTCAAGAAAACATTACCTCATGAAGAATTGACAAGTCTTTTGCCAAACACATGTTTTTACTTTCAATTTTACTTGGAAGCCAAACAAAGTCTGGGCTTGGTTAAAAGAACTGAACAAAAGGTGCATTAAATCAATACAAAATGTGTGGTTTAAAAAAGACAGAGGACTCACCTGTGGCAGGTGTTTGTGAGAATTTTCAGAGTGGCGTCTTTGTCGCTGAGAGTTGTCTCTGGTCGGATGTGAGTGACTCCGAGCTGCCGGGGGCACAGATCTGCGTTGGTGATGACCCTTGTGGTTGAAGCTGCTAATGTCGGTCCCTTCGCCTTTGGAGGTGTAAAAATTGTTCCTGCTGGCTCCCTGCTGTTTCCGATAGTTGGAATGGGGCAAAGAATTGATGACAGGAGCCCGTCCTGGGACCTGAGAGGGTCCGAGGTGAGTGGTCCTACTTGATGCGTCAGTGGCCTTGCTTTTGCCCCCACTGCTAGTCCAATACTGTAATTCTGCAGAGTCACTCCCCTTTCGACCTTTCCCTTCGAGCAGTTTGGCAGCCACCAAATTTGGCTAAAAGACATGAATACAAATGGAGAAACCAGAGTGAAAGTGAGAATAAATCCTACAAGAGTCAGTCATGGAAATCTATGAATCTCTACTCCTGCTGATCACTGACTTTCTACAGTCTTATCTCTACTCCACTCCCCTACAACTTGTTGGACGGGCTGTCAGGCAGCGGGATAAGTACCCTTCAAATGCATCAGGAAAGGCTGACTGCTGCTCAGAGAGTAGAAGCAGGCAATATGAAAGGTTGAGCTCCACAGACAGATAGGCATGGCAGGGTTAAAGCTTTCACTCCCCACAGTGATGTGCTGTTATGCCACCCAAGCAGAGAAAGCATTACTCTGTCTTCACGCCTGGCTGCACAACACGAGAAGAGGCAGACTCTGAGAAAGACACACGAGTGGGATAGAAGAACACAATACAGAGATGGCGCAAAGGAAACAGGAAGACGAATAAAATATGGTCAGAACTTGTGTGGGAGTTTATGCTTTCTCGACCCTGGAGTCCATACAAATTTCATACGAATTTTCCCTCTTAACTTCCAAAGACAAAGAGGGCAGTGGGAAAAAAAGACAGTCGGTAAGCTTGGTAAGCAAACTCTGCAAACCTGACTAAGCCAAGTCAGACACTAATGAGCAGCTGCAGACACAGCAGGGCTTTAGAGATTAGTTCTTTACCTCAGCACTCTGTAGCAAATAAGTGACATTTACGGATGAATCAAAGGTTTAAATAAAGACCAAGGTAGTGCCTGGGCACTGACCTGGACATAATGACATCCAGCTACGACATCTATGGTTCAGTTCACCACAAGAATATCACAATCAGAGCAAAGTGCCAAATAGAATATGTCCAGCTTGATCACAGTGAAAAGCCCACAATAATGAAGAATATTTTGAAATTAAAGAGGAGAGTTAGATGAAAACCAATAAGGAATGTAGAAGTAAACAAGGAAGAATCACTAACCTCAAGAAACTGCAGAGGGCAAATTCCAGCTTTGGTCCCAAGCCTGGCTTCAATCCAGTTTTCATCCACTCGTCTGATAAAAGTTAGAACGTCCCCCTAAAATAAAAAACACACCCAAGAATAAATTAGTTTGTCATGAAGACTAAGGCCTTTGTCAAGTTTACAGTAACAGTTTTAGTGTCTTCAGGCAAAGACTGTAACCAGTCTAGCTCTAACATTGAACTATGTGTATTAAAAAGCACATGCCTCAGCTTCCTTTAATGGAAAGCAAACCCATAACTGAGGCCCTTATGTAACTCTAGGAGAAATACTTTAGGGTAAGTAAGAGTCACTGCATCAGAGAAGGGACAAATAGCACTGGCCATTACAGGAAGCTACATGTGTATTTCCAGTTCAGATCACACAGAAAGGCTGATAAATAATACATGCACGTAATGCTACAATTAGTCCCTCACTATAATAATAAACAAATATTGTGAATATTTGCATAGATCTATAGCTTAAATTAATCTGAATGCAATTCACCTCTGTAATACCGCTAGTAAAATATCCATTGAGAGTGGATTATACTGTCAATGGTTTTTACTCAAGAATTGAATATTGGTAAGTGGTACACTTTTACTGTAATATCTAAGAATCAAGACAAAAGGTTTGACAGAGCAGATTGTAAAAAACATGGAGCTCCTATCAGCTGGCATTTGTATAGGCTGTTTAATAATGGCTGCAGCCAGACCCTTCAGCGTCAGGAGAACCTTGGTATTTGCTTTGTCCTTTATGCGTCATCATGGGCTATATCTGTAATACCAATAATAATATAATAATAATAAACATTGACACTTGTATTGCGCTTTACAAGCCTATGACAAGTACGGTACATTATAGCCATTAAACTTTCACTCCTAACTCAGGAGAGTGGTAAGCTACCATGGGGCCCCTCCGACCACTCACTCACACACTTACACAGGGGTTGCATAAAGTGTCTCACCCATTGACAGTCTGCTCTTGCGTGAGCTGGGATTTGAACTGCCAACCTCTCACTTATTGGACCTCTACCTATTAAGTCACTGTCGCCTCTATGCAAGTTGCTCTCTACTTCTCTTTGATTCGTAAATGTGGGGTGAAAAACTGTTGTGATAGGTGTTAGGTGTGACGTTTGGAGACAGACCTTGTTGAAACCAAGGCAGAATTGACTGTCCTGCAGGTTCATCTGTTGTGGGCTAAAGTCACAGAGGGCCCTATACAGAGGCATCTGGCTGGAGAACGCACTGCTGTACACTCTTCTGTTGTCATTGGGGTTTCCATAGCTTGAATCAACATCTGCCATGGATTTTAGGGGCACACCAGAAGTGAAGACAGAGTCGTCCACTACACTCCCATGTTGGCTTGATGATCTAACCTGTAGGGACAGAAAAAGGGAAATATTCTCAGCATAATGTCTCTCATTTGTGTGCATAGGTAACAACGACAAAAAAAGAAAAACGCAAATCACAGATCTCTGTCAATAATCAGGTTCTGAGCAGGCAATAGTAAATATTGAAGAGTATTTGGTAAAACAATATCATAATATAAAAATCCTCTAACAGGGCTTTACTGGCTAACTCAGAAAAATCAGTCACTGAAGTAATTGTGGGGCAATGGTGGCGCAGAGAGTAGAGCAGGTCGACTAGTGATAGGAGGATCGGCGGTCCGAATCCCGCAGGTGCACACCATCGTTGTGTCCTTGGGCAAGACACTTCACCCAGTGTCTGCGTACACTGGTGAATGAGTGTGAATGGGTGACTGGTTCCTTGATGTAAAGCGCTTTGAGTGCCTAAAGCAGGTAGAAAGGCGCTATATTAATGTGACCATTTGACCATTTAATTAGATAATCAGATCTGGTGTGTTGACTTGAGAAATCTGATAATCCAAAACTCTGGGTGTACATGTGCCAGTTCAATTGTGGATCCAAAGTGCTCATTGTTTGAATCCCTCCATCTGCACTGACAGCCCAGATACTGCACAGGGTTACTAAGTCAAATGTCCAGAGCTCAAGCCCAGTTAACTGTACCCACATTTTCTTTAGTAATTGTAATGATCGGAGCAAAGTAAAATGCAAACTTTCTTAAAAGGATGTAAAGATGAAGAGCAGGTAAATAATCAGAGCTGAGACTGAAACCCACAACGTCATCATCACATCAGACGGTGAAGTGGGCTGGCAAGCTGATTGGGCAGCCACAGGTGAGCTTGGGGTCGCTCTACACCAGCCAGCTGCAGAGACTACGCGCCAGCATCATGCAGGATCCTATGCATCCATTAAATGGCCTCTTCCAGTATCTGGCATCGAGACAGAGACTGATGGTTCCAAAATGCAGAACAAAGAGGTGCAGGGACAGTTGTATCCCAGCAGCAGTTATCCTTCATAATGACATGCCGTGCCGTCATTAAGGGCAGCTCGTACTCTGCACTTTGTTCTCACTTATTTATATGTCATTTTTTACATGTATCGTTTACAGCAGTTCTTGAATGAACGTGTGTTTGTATGAGATGTCTACCTACCACTGCAATCTAATTTACTTACGGGTACAAATAAAGAAACCTGAACCTGAACCAACACTGAAAACGGAACAATGTTCTTTGATTTTGTTCCATTCCATTTTCATGGTTAGCATATATGCACAAGAGTGAAAGGTCACAAAGAAATCATTATACATCTATGTCAGATATAAATATCAGATTATGCTATCTACACACAGCTTCAATAATGTGAGAACTCCAGAAATTCGATCATGATTAGATTTTTGCTCTGCATGTCAGTAATTGCTTTTTCGTAAATTTATGTCAAATCCCTTGAGGGTTTAAGTGTATAAAACAAATGTTTATTATTATTATTACTTAGTCTTAAGTCCGTTTGATGTCTGAAGTAATTTTTAAGAATATTTTGCACAAATATGATTAAGTGATTTGACAATTTCATGTGAGTTTTTAATCTAAGAGTACATTATTTGGTGACATAGGAAAAGGGAGTATAATTTCTCACTGGGATAATATTGTTGCATGGCAAGTTATATACATTCTTCCAGTGCCGGAAATGGACATGCCAAAATATGTCAAAGGTTTTTGTTAACATTTTGAGGTTAAGAGCTCCTGTGAAGTATAACTGGTCTGCAGCGGTGTCATAAATATGCACTTTAAAATGCATTAAAATCCATACCGTAATTCCAGCAGCTAGGAAGGTAAAAGTATATAACACATCAAAACTGGAGACGTAGGAGGTGATTAAAATGTGTCAGTGTTTTTTATTTGATTCACCGTTTCCATTGCTATTCTGTTTCCTGTTTCGCCAAAAAAAGACTTAGCTGCGGAGGTATGCCAGATGGTATCAAGGAATTAACAGCAAAAACACTCAGGTCGTTGTCTATGCAAAAGAAGACAACTGGATACAGGCCAAAGATATAAAAGGCCCAACAAATATAGTTTTCTATTGAGAGTTGTTTTGCAATGTATGTTTGAAAATAACTAATAATATACAGTATAATAAGCCATGCAAATTACATGACAACAGAACATGTTTGTAGCGGTTTACAGGGTTAGCAGTTTTTAACCCCTTAACCCCCACCTTTACCAAGCTCATTTTCAGCTTACAGACTTTAGGCCAGTGTAACGCCTCATTTGAAAGCGAACACCCAAAAAACCCATCTAAGTTTCTCCTTTGTCTTTGTTATCACGTTACAGTCGTTTCTGTTGCATTTTTTATCAGGTTTCCGTTGCTTTTTAAGTCGCATTTTTGTCAGGTTTTAATTGATTTTTTTGGTAGCGTTTTTGTCACTTATTGTCACGTTTTTGTTACGTTTGCATTGCTTTTTTGTAGCGTTTTTTTGTTGCTTAACCAGTCACATTACACAAAAAAAGCAAAACGTAACCAAAACATGTCAAAAAAGCTACAAAAACATGATGAAAACACAACCAAAAATAATAACAAGGAAGAAGCTTAGATGGGTATTGTAGGTCTTAGCTTTCAAATAAGGCATTACACTGGCCTGTAGGCTGTAAGTTCCAGTCGAGAAGCTTAGGGATTTGGGGAAAATGGGCTCGGTTTAGGCAGAGGTTAAGAGATTAAACATGATAAAACCAAAAAGAGACAGGATTTTTCTTTCATTCAAAGGATTTTGTACAACCTAAATCATTGTGGTTTCAATAATGATTCAAATGTGATTCATTGATTTATTCTTCCTTAAGGACTACTACTCCCAAAGTCAAAAGTCTTGTTGTCTCTCGTACTATAAAAAATTGGCATCAAATTAGAAAACATTTTAAAAGGCAAGATAAGTATTGACCCCGATCGCATTTAACCATGAGTTCAACCCAGCACTTCGTGAAGTTGCTTTTTTTCAGTGGAAAGCCAAAGGAATACAGGATTTGTTTATTGAAAATGTGTTTGCGTCTTTTGGTCAGTTGCGTCAGAAAAAACAAATTGCCAATGCAGACTTTAAAAATTTGTTTTACAAATGCCTCCCAGCACAGACAGGAATACTATACTTTTAAAAGATCCGCTGAAAAAAGGTAACGTTTCTAAAATATGTAAAGAACTGTCAGATATGGAATACATGCCTTCACTTAATCACCTAAAAGAAGCTTGGCCACAGGGCATTGGAATGAACATCACTGCATCTCAATGGACTAAAGCTCAAGACAACGTCCACTCATATTCAATCTGTGCTCGGCATGGACTGCTCCAATTCCAAGTTCTACACAGGCTACACCTCTCCAAACTACGGCTTTCCAAAATGTTTCATGGGTTGAACACAGCTTGTGATCGGTGCGACCAGGAACAGGCTTCAGTTGCTCACACTTTTTGGAACTGTCCCAACATAACAACTCACTGGACTAAAGTTTTTGAATTGTTGTCTGATGTTTGTGGAGCACAGTTACACCCTGACCCTGTACTTTTTGGAGTACCTTCAGTAACGGCTAATCTTGCTAACAAGCAAAAAAAGTGCTATCGAGAAGACTGATATTACTAAATTGGAATAAGAAAAAACATTCAACCTATATTAATTTGTTACACGATGTTATGAAACAAGTTCAACTGGAAAAAATCTAATTTGAATTAAAAGGGAAGGTAGATGAGTTTTATTTGACATGGGGTCCGTTTCTCAGGTACTTTAAGAAGTTTAAGCAAGACGAGTGAATAGAACAAGAACATTAATTTGAACTGCTGTTTTTATTTGTAATATTGCAATGAAATTAATAAATTAGCTTTTGTGAAACAATTCTGTATCTGTTCACAGAAACAATCAATACATCTACAAAACGATATTATCTTATTAATAATAAATGTTTCACCCGTACTTTTAGCTTATATTAGACAGTATTAAGGAAAATGGTTTAGTTTATTCATTCGTTGATTTTTTTTTATTATTGTTATTTTATGTCAAAAAGATCCTTCTTGTGTTAGGTGTTGTTGTTTTTGGTCAGGACAGTGCATGTTAATGAACATACATGGGACTCATGCATGTAAACACGCCTCGCCGGATTGTAGATGTGAGATCATTTTCCACCTCTCAAACACACTCTCATTCGTCCTGGCCTATTGTACATGTTTTTAGTTAAATCGAACCCGGGACCTTCTAGCTGTGAAGCACGATTATCATATATATTATCGTCTTTAGCATCGTTACTTACACTGTCTTTTTTGTGTAACATAACACTGACCAATATAATGTATCTGAGAACAGCCTCCAATACCTCCTCCACATTATTATGGACAACTGTGATTATATTATGTAACACGTGCAACACACATGTTTCTGTAACGATGACGTGCATGGACACAAAACAATAATGCTAAGGACACATTTGTCTTGTCTTAAGTCCTTGTGAGGGCATTTAATAGTGGAGGAAAGTACTACATCTGTAACATAAAAAGGTTTGAAAAGGTAAAAGTCACATTGTGGTGATATGTGGTAGAGTTCTCCCCACAACATGACATGCATTTATGATCTAAAATGGCTGAAGCAGCGGCACTTGCACCCCAACCAGTACATGGGACTTCTTCAGGTGGCATTTTAGAATTAATAAAAAAGATTATTTCATTTAAGATTGAGTTATGCATCTAAATTAGACGTTATCTGGTGTAGGCATGGTTTACACCAGATAAGATATATTTTAGCCTAATTTTGGTTTATTATAGACTTTTTTAGTCCTGATTTGATCTTTATCTAGGCCGGGTGGTACGTGGATGGTCAAATATTTTCTCACGGTGGGAGATCCACAGCTGTAGCCCGTTTTGCTGTATGTGTGCCGTGCAATAGGGGTCATGCACTCACCTCACTGTACCCTTGCTTGCCCCTGTGGTTATAACTGTCCTGCTGTTGTCCCTCATTTTCTTCCATTTTGGGCTGGGAATGGGATGAGGGTACATCATAATGGGACATCAGTGCGTTCCTCGCGTGCCCCTCGGTGACCTGCAGCCCCTCCAGCAGGCGCACAAGCATTAGATTGGTGGGGAGCTCCTCTGCTGTCCCGGCCAGGGCAGGTGTCTGACACTCTGGACACAGCAGCTGGGAGTGGGCAGTCGCCTGTCTTTGCAAACAGGACTTGCAGAACGCGTGTTGGCAGGGCAGGACCTTTGCTGATGTGTCTAGCTGCTCCAAACATAGAGGACACTCCAGCAGGGCTTTCAGAGACAGCTCCTCCATTGTGAAAGGTCCAACTCTCTCTGGGACAGCACGTTCATCTGAGACAAAGTAATCCAGCATAGTACGCCTTTGTACTACAGGAGAAAACGAGGAAATAAGAGAAGTCCATTTGATAGGCATTGATTAGAAAGGATCAAAAAGTGAATATTAAAACAGAGAAAGATCAAACGCAGTGTAGCCAATGCGCAGGTTAGCACTTTGTAGTAGACATGCTACAAGTGTCACGTCAACTTACCTGGATGGCTGCCCAGGTGAGAGCTCGGCTTCTACGACAGGTCTAGCAACACAGCGAGATCGCGCGCATGCCTTTGCTGAATGACAGGCTGCTATTCTGCCTTTAAACTCCGATTATAGAAGGTCTGACTTTTTCAAGCATATCGCCATGACGCAGTACGGACCACAGCGCAGGCAGAGCTGCAGGACGAGCTGTCGAGCCGCGGGACAAAGCCATGCCGCCGCAGTGAATGACGACAGAAACACCCACCTGTGGATCTGACAAGTTACAGGCAGTTGTTGTAAAATGTCACCGCTCCTCGAGGTGGATAATCCCGGTAAATGTGGCGCATGGCCGGGCAATCAGAAAATACACCCCAGTTCGCCACATGTTAGCTTAAAACTGGCTATGAGTTGGGAAAGAAAATAGCATTATATCCCTAATGGTATTTTTGGATGAAGCTGTAAAATTAACCACGTGCTCGATAGCTGTTGTGTAAAAAAATGCTCGGATATGCTAATGTGCAATTTAATCATCAGCATAATAAAGCAAGATGTGCTGCCTGTTAGTTGGTTTGTTGCAGTTAGCTTCCCACAGTTTTTGAGCTTTATTGCAAAAGAAGAGCGTCGTGTGTCGTGGTCTCCCTCTGCTGGCGCGTTCACTGACCAGCATTTATTTCACTAGGCTCAGGAGAACAGGCCTGACTGCAAAATCAAACTATGCAAGGGCCAAACCCTCGACTAGGGTTGACTTTTCCCCCCTTTACTATGCAGTGAGTGACATTCATAAAGCTCGAGCAAGAGACAAGAATGACATTAAATGCTTAGTCTGAAGCTGAAATTACCCATCCTGCAACTTGAAAATAAATAATTTATTTATATTGGCTATGTTTGGAAAGTTCAGGACATCCGTTTAAATTTTTTAGACAAGTATAAATGTTTCATGCTGTTCTGCACGTCAGCAGAACTCGGGGAATTCTAAAAACCTACATGTGCAGCTTTTACAGCAAGAGAGTGCCATGGAAGCCATGACTTATTTACATGTTCATATCAGTGTTGAAACAGGCCTTTCCTCTCAAGCTTCCCTCGCAGCTTAATGACATTCATGGAGTTAATTTTAGTTCATATCTCAAAGACTTAAGTTAAACTCTTTATGATTGCTTTGTCCCCGTCTCCTTTTTCAGAGAATTGGAGCGTTTCTTGTCCTGCTTCAGAAGTCAATGCAAAGTGCTTATCAAAAGACGGTGGTCAATCTAGCCTCAGGTATATGGACTTCTGTGGAGCAATGTACACATTTATTTTAGGTAATGGGCTCCCAAGAGACGCGCCTGTTTCATACAATTTCATAGTTGCTGCAAGTTACTTTACAAGAATGGCATTCGTCTCCCACTTAAGACTTAACACTCTCTTCCTGTGAAAAAGCTGCTAGGATTGGTTTGGGTTTCCTCTACAATAAATGCATTTTCATGCTACTACTCTGCTGTGTGTGGATATTCTTGAGATGCAGCAGTTTCATTTAGATTTGCTACACATTGGGCATTTTAGGTGCATGAAAGCTTCTTAATTATTTTTATCAGTCAGAAGGAACTAATCCTCCAGGAAAAATAAGTTACTTGTGGTCATAGTGGCATGTCATGATTGGAGAAAAGGCAGTCTGTTCAGTGAATATAAAAATATGCAGAAGGTGAGGCTTCAGGCTCCTAAAGTGGAAACAAACACAAGCAAGCTGAACTGGATCTTCCAGTTCTTTTGCTCAGCGCGTGTCTGTGCAGACACTTTACCTTTTTGATGCGTTCACACCCAGAGTTATGTGATGGACCTACTGTGGACATGTCAAAAGCCTTTGTTAGTGTAATTTAGGGCTAAGACTGCAGATAAGGCAGTCTGTTCTTTCTCTCCACACATGTTTTATAACATTGTCCATAAGCAACTTTGAGATTTTTACATCCACAGTTTGTTCTGTCCGGGCCTCAACCAGCAGATTCAGTCCTATGAATATTTCATATTTGATAAATAAATGAAACAACCTCTTTCTTACTGGGTAGCGCTCTAAGCTGCTGCTTACCTCTGAATACAGCAGCTCATTATCCCTCACAAGTCATTTTCTGAATTATATTCAGATTAAACACATTCTCATTTATTTTTGAAAACAAAAATCACTTTGTGTTTGGTTTCAATATGCTTTATTTAAAGCCTTTAGTCACTTTGCACTGAAATGTTTGAAGATTTAAAAAATAAAATGCTTCCTGCTGTAAACATGCTTTGTGGCTGCTGTATTGCTCTTGCTGTTATTTATGCCAGTGGTGACCTCTTCTGACTGCTCTCTGGGCTCCTTGTACATTAGTCACACAGGACACGGCTGTTTACAGCTGTCACACTTGTCAAGACGCTGGTGCTCAGCATCATCATCATCATTATGGGCCACATGGCTTTATCAGCTGTGCTTCACCTTCACTCTATAGTTGTTACTAACTGAAATACCTAAACACCAATCCAAACTGTATCTTAACCATAACCAGGTCAAAACATCTTCAAAATGACAAATAAAATGCAAATCCCACCATAGGACTCTGGTCTGCCCACTTGAGTAGAGCTCTGGACTGAATGGTATACAGGTGCTCGTCATATAATTAGAATATCATGAAAAAGTTCATTTATTTCTGTAATTCAACTTAAAATGTGAAACTAATATATGCTATAGACTCATTACGTGCAAAGTGACATATGTCAAGCCTTTATTTGTTATAATTTTGATGCCCGTGGTTTACAGTCCATTTTCTAAATATTCTAATTTTATGAGATTTTTAATTTGGGTTTTTTACAAGCTGAGCCATAATCATCAAAATTATAAAAAAAATAAAGGCTATACATATTATCTCACGTTGCATGTAATGAGTCTGTCATATATTAGGTTCACAGTTTAAGTTGAATAACAGAAGTGAATGCACTTAATATCAGCTAAAAAACAAATAAAAAAAGTAGAGAGAACTCCCTTAGATGTTTGGTAACTACTGGTTAATACGTCTAACACGATGTAGTTGCAAATGCTCGTGAACAATAGCAGCATGTATTTTACTTGTATTTTATTTATTTTTTATCAATTGGCTTATTATTATTAAAAGTGCCAGCAATCCCAAAAATCTTAGCGGATACATGACACTATTCCAAGCCCTTTAGGCTCTTTAGATTGTTATAAACACAACTTATTACAACAAAACTACTCACACTGGTAAAAGTTGAAGTATTTTTTGTGGGAGAATCTTTTGGTGTGCAAATGTTCCCGCAGCTGTTTGATATAGAGATTTTCATGAGGGAAACTAAAAATAGGACGCACACCTCTGAGCCAGCTGCCTCCTCCTCGCCGCTGCCTTTGGGACTCTCTCTTCCTCCTTTTTCTTCTTCTGTAGCTCTTCGTTCTATGGCCCCTGCAAGCTCCCTATACCCTCTTTAGTTTGCCTGTCCAGTACTGCACCGCGTGGTGTTCACACTGTAACAGGACACTGCTTTAGCGTCCTGTGGTCCATTCTTTGACTTGGTGGGAAACTAGAACACTGAAAAATGTGCCTGTCCCATGTGTCTGGATCCAATTATTCACAAAGCACAATGAAGCTAAACAAAGATTCTTATTAAAAGGAAATAAGGCATTATGCAGAATCTGCCAGACACTTCTGTACTTAGACACTGGCTGCGGTCCTGCTTTTGGCACACCCTGTTTCAGCTTGTTCCATTCAAAGCTTGTGTTTTATTATTAGGAGCAAGGCTGGACATGAACATTTGCCAACAAGCCAAATACTGGTAGATTTCAAGGCCACTCTGTACTTTTTAAATAACATGGTCATTGAATGGAAATAGCAGGGCGACTAGAGATAACAGTGGCTAATGAATTGTGCACCTACAATGTATTGTCACCTACTAAAAGGCAGTAATAACTTGTTTCCTCAAAATTACAATTTATTCATAAAAAAAATTGCAAACTGCAAATGCTGCAGTTATTTAAGGCTCATTCATAATCCTAAAATGCAAAAACGTTGTTCTTGCTTTGAAACCATGGAAATGTATTATAACTGAAGACATTTCTATGGTTACAAAGCTAAAATTACTTCATTTTGCTCTTGCAGCTCTTGGTTTAAGAACAAAGTCCGTGCGTCTTATGAAGTATGAATGAGCCATAAGATATAATTTGCTCTGAAAGCAAAACAATAATCTGTCTGCCTAGGGATTTATCTTGTACAAAACCCTGTTGTTAATCTACAAACATGTTTTGAAATTAATGTGATGCTTATATTCAATTTGAAGTTAATTCCCCTGAAAATGTGTAAAATTAAAGTTTAAATGAGTACTATAAACTGAATCGCAAAACTAACATTTTATCTGAAAAATTGCAACGGTAAATAGTCTCAACTTATAAATTATAGTGCTTTTCCACACTCAAAGTGCTTTACAGCAAGGACTCACACTCTTCACACTTCACACTCATACACTAATGTACGCAGACACTGGAGGCAAGGTGGTTGAAGTGTCTTGCCCAAGGACACAACGACTGTGGGCATCTGCAAGAGGTAGGATTCAAACCCTCAACTTTCCGATCATGAGACGACCCTCTTCTACCATCTGTGTCACTGTCGCCAACAACAATTGTGCTTTTCTAAAATTGCACAGCCCTACTTATTATATCAAACAGATTTTCATGTCATCCAGCTTCACCATCTCCTTTTGTCGTTACAGGTGTGGATGCAGTCGTGGCTGTGATGAGACGTGTGTCAGAAGTAATTAAGGTAACCCTGAATGTCATCACCAGGCCAGATCACGACTCCTGCTTAAACAGTGAATATAATCAGTACACTGCAGTGAAACTGAGAAATGTCAGCGCTCCCTCTGAGGCTTTTTGCACTCGCTCACGGCGCTGTACCCTGCACACACACAGAAACAGTGGCAGAGCATCTTTTGGCAGGCCTACTTTCTGCACTGCATCCAAAGTGGTATCACAATTGTTCGAAAACAGAAAAAATAGCTCAAGACCGTTTTCAGTGGCGCTCTATACCTGTACTGTTCAAGTGAGGCATCGACAGAGGTGGTCAGTAACAAAGTATATTTACTTGAAAGTATAAGTTAAGTTTTTCTCATGTTTTTGAAGCTGCATTGTATAATATTGAATTGAACTGGAATTGTACTTTGTCCTTTGAATTCTCAAGTATTATCTACAACAAATACTTCAGTACCTTTGATTTAATTCGATCGAGCAACTATTTTTACTGGAGTAACATCTACATCTACGTATCAGTAGTATCTGTACTTTTTTCATGTAATGAAGTTGGCTACTTGGATCATCACTGGCTATGGTCTAAACGTGATCCTAGTGGGCCCTAACATGGTGGTCAGCTCCTTCAGGATTGATCACCCGTGTCCAGCGTCAGCAGGACTTGTCCTTTGGTCTGTTACACTCCTCTGTTTCACCTTGGCCGAGCTCCTGGCTCTGAGCCCTCTGTCCTCTTCTTTCAACTCCAGATGCTGGACTTTGCCCAGTGAGCAGTGGGGCATTACAGCAAATGAGTAACACAATTGCAGAGAGTGATGGTGTTTTAATCAGTGTGCTAAGCTGGAGTTCAGCTGTAAGAGGCTTGTAACTTAACCCACACCAGTAAGGTCTTGATTGCACATTGACTTCATGAGGACGACTAATTAACATGTCCCTAATTTAGAATTCATTCTTCTCAGTGCAACAGGCTTTGATTTACCGCCACTATCAGCATCACTCTTATCCTCTTTGTGGAATTATTTGGAGGAATTATTCGGTGCTTGTTGACAATTCATCTCGACATGTGAGTAGTGAAGGATTAGACGTGATGTCATTCGTCCATATATAGCGGCCATTCGTCATATAGTCTGTGACAGCTCAACACTTCAGAAGGAGTCAGGGCCCCTATGATGAGTTTCTAACTCTTGTTTATAGCTCACCTCCTTCTGCCGACTGTAGTCCCTGCCCAATCCCTCTACCCAACGTAATAATGCCTTTGAGGTAAATATCATTTGTTTTGTGCAGTTTCTCTGATGGCTGAATAATGGTTTGACGTGTGTTGCTAAATGAGAGTCTGAGGCCTAAAATGAAAGTAATCTGGCCTTTCTGTCTGAATGGAACTCAGTCCAATGGAGATTAATGAGTGCAGAAGTCTTAACACTTTCAGCACTACAGCTCTGTGTTGTCTAGAGGTCTTAACTCACAAGCAGCCAATCGAATCGAATCACTGTTCTGTTTCAGTCGCTCCCTGTGTAAAGGCTATAAGTAGGAAAGATAGTTCGCCCCCTTAGGATGATTACATGTGAAATAAAAAACACATAAAAAACACTATAGATGCTATAAAAAATAAATGTAATATAAAATTCAATAGTGTACTGTATATAGTTATCCTTCACCAGCTGTCAAAAATAGGAATACATTAAAAACTACATTTTTTAAATAAAACATAAAGTCTAGTGGTTAAGGCTGGTGCACATTATGGAGTAAAACTGTTCTTCTGCATTGTAGGGTTGTGCCCCAGTTCCAACAATTTTCCCACTCTTCACCCCGTTTTCTCTGTAATCCAATAAAGCTTAAACGCAGAAAAATCCTTTAATAAAAAATGTTATAAGAGCAACACATTCAAAATATATTAAATGTATTGATACGGATGAACTGTCGCCTGAGTCCCTGCTGTGTTGAATGTGTGTATAGTGCTGCATTTTCTACAGTGGATAAAATGCACATTTGATCTGCTGATCTGCTGAAAACAGTGCTATGGCAGGTCAGCTGACGTGAATGCAACGAGCCTGCCATCTGTGTGCAGAATTTAATCTCTGGGTGGATTAATCTGTCCGGCACGGGACATGAGACTAGTTCATTTTGTTGTAATTCAGATTCAGATTTGCAAAAATAATAAAATACAGTAGCCATTGGAGACAGCACCCCCCTGATCTGAAAGGTGACAACAAGATAATTATTCCTCCAGAGAAAAGTGGCTTGTTTAATGAGTGGGTCTGGGACATAAATGTATTCAGTATTAATATGCAGTCCCTGTTCCCAGTACTGTAACCCCTTTAAAATGACAGAATATCACTCAGATTAAGACTGGATTGAAATGTGGCAGTCTGAGACAACATTGTCCCTGCTGAGTTCCATGTTAAAGTGGCCGCCTCCAGCATAATGATGAAAACTGATAAGGACACACACAATAACCTCGTGTGCTCAAGCCCTCCTCGCACACGCTGCACAAAGGATTTGTTTTAATTAAACCCACACCCCTCAATCGCCTCCAAGTCAAACGCTCTGATTATTCGCCTTTTACTGTAACAGCTTAGTAATGCATTTTGAACATGGTTCCTCCCAGGGCTCTTGTTTCACGGAAGAAATTAACTTTATCACACGGACAAAAGGTCCTCTGAAGCTCTTTGAAGATGTTTTATAACACAATAATGCCTTAATCTTAATAGAAGAGTGAAGAAGTTTGGACCAATTAAGACAATGTTCCCTGACTGATTGTTAAATCGGCCGAAAAACGTTAGCTGACAGCAGCAAGTCGGATACAGTCTCATAAGCTCAAGTGTCTTCATACAGTAATGGCATATTGACAAAAATCGATGACAACATTTGAACTGTGAAAGGCTTTGGCCTCTTAACCAGCCAAGAGGTGTGAGTTGGCTAAACTATCTGCATGCATTGTCCGTGTCACAACCTCACCACAATTACTGCTTATTTTCTGGATTTACTGTCAGATGTACAACAGTATTTTATCCCCTGCAATATCCTCTGTACTCCTGATTTGATTTATAATACTGCTGCCCCGCTGCACACACTCTTTCCACTGTGGCAGAGAGCTGCTGATCAGTAGCCCTTGGAGGTGATTTATGAGGAATGGGATTTCCGGTCAGAACAGCCTAATTGAGCTTGTATATTCTCCAGAGCAGTCCTTGAGAAGGGGATAAGGTAATGAGGGGGAAATGACAGGTACTGGACACTTTGGCTGTAAATCAGCTGCTGAGGAAATGTTCACACAGTAAGTACACCTGCACGACTGTGGAGAGCGTCAAGTTCACTGCTCTGACCCTGTAGCAAGGCGAGGGACTGTGACGGAGCTGCTGTACTCTCATTTTTGCTGCTTCTTCTTCACCTCCGTTCTCTGTGGTCCCGGAGGGAGCAAATCAACATACATGCCCCGCTCAGCCCCAGGACGGTGGCATGTTTGGCCTCGTTAGCTGAGCCACTTTTTTCCACATAGTTTTGGTTTAGAGGTGTTTGGATGGACGTTGAGTGAGTGTGTAGAGCTGTACTTCAAACACAGATTAGTGTGATGCTGACACAGAGATTCAGTGATTGTGTGTCTATGCTGTGACGGAGAGCTGGCGCCAAAGCCTGGAGCCCTGGGAGAAGGTGGCGCCAAGAAGTGCAAAAGTAGACCTAGACAGTTGCCTGCTGAAGTCAGCGCTTACTGACAGCTGTCTCGTGCACTGTGTCCTTCCGTGTTTGACCATGTTTAGTTAGATCTTGCATTATAGCAAAACCAAATCACAATGGAGCAGATCAAAACAGCACCAAGCATCTTGTCCCTCGTAATGTCTTGAACTGACCTGAAATCATAATGCAGAAAGTCGGCTGATAGTACTGGTGACGTTTCTTCTACCCCCACTCTTGCTTGCATGTTTTGTAATCCATTTCACGGCAGAATAGTGTCCAGTAACCTGTCTGCTTGTTGTACTTTCCATATAAGTGCTTAAATGTATGCTCACTATTTCCCCAGAGTCAGGAAGCCCACTATGCCTGTGACATTCACCTTCATGTTGTCACTTTCCTCCAGAATCATTTGTAATGTGTTCCACTGGTATTTCTACTCATTGGACTTGGCAGAATCAGGCCATTGTCAGGCCCCAAATGTATTCGGTGGCTGCAAATTGGATCTTATTTCTCTAAGTGTGTCCCTGTAGAAGCTCCATGAAAGAGCACCGCTGCATGTAGGGTTAGTGTACACGAATCACAGCTCACAGCACAATAGGGATTGCAAACGGGGTATTGACCCTGAGCAAGTATGTATGAAATTTGTGTTAGGTAAATAAATACACGCATGTGGTCCTGGTGGATAAGCATTACCTTATAGAGAGGCCGGTTTCTGCAAATATTATTAAAAGCAGCTTTGTAGCCGTTTCACCTGGCGTATTGGCTATACGAGGTTTTCTCGAACATATCCTGCATTGGTAAATTCCCAAGAATACCTTTGAATAATAAAAATTGTGCTTGCCCAGAGCCTGAATAAATAAAGATCATTTGGACAGAAGAGCATCCAACATTGTTATGTGCTGATAACTTAGCGCTGAAGCACCGGTGACTGACAGTGCATTGATTGGTATGGAAAATGTTTTAATGTGCTAACTACAAAACATATAGAGCATAAATATAGTAATGTGTCAACAAAACACATGTAAATAGTGTAAGATCCACAGTCATACATTTGTTGTGAGCAGGTAATTACTACACGTATCACCTCTACATTGCACAACATAGAGATGCAAATGGAGTGTAAAGTTTATGTCTATTTTAACAGAGGCACTAAGTCTATTTGAGCACATTGATACAGCTGTGTTGTTTGCACACAACCGTTTTTTTTCTCAAACAAGTAGCTGAGAACCTGTACCTTGTTCATCTTATGTATTTATTTAGACTTTTATGAGTGTCTTGTAAGGGATGGAAAGGGAAAATGTTGGATTTTCTGTGTGGAGTTTGCATGTGTCCGGGTGAGTTTCTTCCAGGTGCACCAGTTTCCATGAACAGGAGACTAAATCCTGCACAGGTTCACCCCCGACATGGCTCACAATTATGTTGTCTGTATAATGACTCTTAATTAATGACCTGAAAATGTTTCTATTGTTATATAAAACTGGGAAAGGAATCCCTCTGTAAAGTCAAGCCTAGTTAGAAATAGCAGCGCTGTATTTGAGACTTAATGTTATTTTGAATCGTGGAAGGAGGATGCTGAATATGGATTGTATTTAATGATAGTTCAGGGTCAGGATCTGACACTATTGATCGAGAGGAGAGTGGCAGGCGCAGGTTGAGGTGGGTCTATGGGATAGGTTAGTGAGGTCAGTCGAGTCAGACCGGGACACTCCATTCTGATGCGGGTGCATTTGATATGCAAAAACACATGCATTGATTTTTCATTGTGGTATAAGGATTCACATAGTGCTAAATGCACAGCCATCTCAGTGAGAGTTTTGAAAAGAGACGCACTGGATTTCCAACAGTAAGACGCTGGTGTTTCGGGCTGCACCATTTCGTGTAACTGAACCAAAATCACAATAACCAAAGGAAATCTGTCTCCATAAGTATTTAATATCGGTTATAATGTAATATCAGTCTTGTGTTCATTTTGCAAATGTTAATGCTCTTGGTTGTTTAGAATGTAGCCTTTGTTTTTCAAAACTTAAATTGCAAATCTAGTGCAATAATTGTCAGAAAATATGCCCATTATCCCAAATGGTGCTGCGATAGTGTTTTGATGAAATTAAGGATAAGTCAACGAACTGCATGCTTTATGTAATGTTTTCACTAGTGTTTTGAAGGTTGAAGCAGAATGATCTCTAAAGCGTGCATCCAAGGCATTATAAATATACCAAGACAAACTGCTATAAATACTGCTTCCTATGGCGCTTGGGGATGCTCAACTATACTGCAGCTATTTATACACCGTATATTGTGTCCCTGGGATCATCTCAGAATGAAAAGTCAGATTACAATGTCAGGAAGAGATCGTTTTCCTTGCAGACGGGATCCGGGGTGTGGGATTTGCAGTGGGAGGCAATATTGTTAGTGTCCTGTTGGATAACACTGTGCGTCCCATTAACAGTGAGGGAGATTATGGCGGCACCCCCACGGTCCAAAACAAACTACACAATAAACTGGTGAAACATAATGAACTTAAGATCACTCTACACATTGATCAAGAAAGATTAAATATCTGCAATTAGTGACAAATTAGATCAGTCTCTACAGAAACCCATGGGAGACACTGGCTAACAAGTATTTGGATCATTCATGCTGAGAAGGTGCAAGAAGCAAGTTCTGTATGCAAAATTCATTAATCCACAGAAAAATACCCATTAATTCAGATCACAATTCTAAATAATTTATTAGATTTTTGCACACTACAGTCAAGGATTCAATCATCCTATACCTTGTACATCTTCATTCCATCACACATTTCGACAAAAACATTTACATGGCTTACAGATGTAGGCAGGGCTCTTCTCAAAAAAGTGTTCTACACACCATATTCCATCTCAAAACCGGTGAATCAAAGTTTTCTCTGATATTGCATAATGATGCCTTAAAATTGTGAAATGACATGCAGTGCTGTTTTCAAAGCATACAACACGTATTATGTGGGGTCAGTGGAATATAGTGATAATCCATTGCTAAGTCACTGTAACATCTGGATAAACTCCTTTGAACGTATAGCTTTTGTGGACTTGTGCTGTTTATAGAATACTTAGGAAGGAATGCATGACAGGCTATTACTTTAGATCGCTGTTACCCTTATGGAAATACAGCCTGGAAGACTTGCCTACCGCTACACCAGTTGATTCAGTTCAGTTGCGATGGAGCCCTCCTTCACTTTAACCACCACTAGTGACTAGGCTCCAGGGGAAGGCTATTTCCTGTGCCCTGCAGGGGCCTAAACATGTTATATCTCATCTTCGCTTGCTTGTGTTCCAATCCAAGTCTGTCCTGGTTGAATATTGTATTTTATGTGGCTTAAGCAGCTGTGATCTTAATATCTGTACAGGCGATCTTGACCTCCCTTGCTCTACAAAGCGGGATAGCATTATGAAAGTTTTAGACTATGCCAAAATCGGATCTACCACTGTGGATTTTTCTCTGAGTAGTAATTCTGGAGATGCTCTGGCTTAGCCACAGTTTGCCCTTAGTCTTACTCAACCCCAAACATTTCCTGTTTCTTCCCATGCACTTTGGGGTCTGTTTGTCTGTATAAACAACAATCAAAAGCCACCATGTTGCTATTACCTCTAGGTTTTGACTGACTCTTCAGGTGGGACAATTGAATAGTGTCTCGCCACGTCTCTTAACATCTCGAGAATACGAAATCATTAGCTTTTGTGACGTGTTTGTTGAAAAATCTGCTTTCTCATCCATTCATGTTTCTCTTCCACTAAACGTGAGGACTTGAAGCAGTCTGGCCCTGAGGTTACTTTGATGCTCGATGGTCATGTTTCAGTGATAACACTCAGAACAAGTATAATGTAGAAGAAACCTGATTTAAACTGGTGCCTAACACACAACACTGTGCTTGTTCGACAAAGACTCGGGCGGCCTTGTGCTCCATATATTGTAGTGCTGGCAGCAAAGTGTCTTAATTTCTAATACAGTAGTGTCTTGGAGGGTGCTGCTTGTATAGCCTGTCTTTTCTGATACCTTTCACCGATGGTAACCTGATATCACCAACTCTCGTATTCAGAGCCGGTACTTTCTTAGCAGCTCTGATTGCCACATATTCTTCCTCTCCGGAAAGCGATCTGGAATCTTAATGCGTCGGAAGTCCTGGATGCACTTCTCCAGCTCCTGCTCCGGAGTCATCTTCTCCTTGTTGATTTTCCTCCCCTTCGCGGCGCCGAAGGTCCTCACCCGCAGCATGTCCGTCTTGCGCCGCATCTCGGCCTGGTGCAGCATGTGCGCGGGCCCCTTTGCCATGGAGCGGTCCAGGGTTTGGGCGTTGGTCGGTCGGGACACAGGGCCACGGATCACCGTGCCCTGGGGAGAGCTGGCCTCGGACTGGGACTCCGAGCAGGACGTGGACACCTCATTGAAGGAGGTGCCGCTCTCGCCCTCGTGTTCGCTCTTGTGGCTCTTGCAGCAGCAGTCACAGTGAGAGGATGACCATTTGGACGGTCCACCTAAAACACACACAGACACACAGAATACAGTTAGTGTCAACCAGGTGCTGTAAACTGCGTCAGAACAAAATAGTATGACTCTAATTGGAAAGATATAACTCCAAAACGCACGGTACACATTATTTGTTACAACTTTTTAGCTTTGCTGCCCGTTAACCTCTTAACCCCCACCTGAACCGAGCACATTTTTCTCCAGTTTGGCTTTACCCAATTCTAAAAGCTTCTTGAAAAAAATCGAGCGACATAATACTGACAAAAATGAGACGAAATCAGGATAAAAACACAACAAAAAAGTGATGAAAATGTGACAAAAATGTGACGTAAAGTGAGAAAAATGCCACAAAAGAGCAATAGAAAAGAGACCAAAATGTGACGAAAATGAGGATGAAAACGCAACAAAAAAGCAACCAAAGAATAACAGTAAAGTGACAAAAATGAGACAAAAATGTGATGAAAAAGTGACAAAAATGTGATGAAAAAGTGACAAAAATTAGACAAAAATGTGATGAAGGCAAAAAAAAAGCCACTAAAGAGTAACAAGACAAAAAAGAAATGAAAAGAAAAGTCATAAAAGTGACTACAACGCGTTACAATAGGCTGTAAGCTCCAGTTGAGCTTTTAGATTTGGGTAAAGCTGAACTGGAGAAAACTTGGTTAAGGCTAAGAGCACTTGGTTAAGGCTAAGAGGTTAAGAGGTTCTGTGGGGAGTTTTCATGTTCTCCCCGGGTTTGAGTTTTTCTGGGTGGGGCCACAGTTTGTGCATGTATGCTCCTAAAAAATTGCCTGTATTTGGACAAACTCAAACATTTATTATATTACATTTATTTTATTCCTGTAATATATTTATTCCTTTGCTATCGGTAAGTGGCAGATTTCAGCCAGGATTAAAACGAACAGCACAAGTGATCGAGCAAAAGTGCACACAGCTATTTCAGCGTCACAAAAATCTGTGTACACGTGTAAGGTGTCCAGTTACCTCCAGTGCAAGTACGTAGGTGTGCTGAAGAAAACATGTGGGGGTCTTTGACATTTAATTGCTCAATTTCAGGAGTTGTTGGGCTGTGCATATTGCTTTTCTCCCTGATCAGCTGCGCCAGAGTGCATTGTCAGGGCAAGGCTTGTCTCTGAGCCAAACCAATCTGCTTCAAGTTCATGCTCTCTTATTATAGCCGTATCCTGTCTACCGTTAAGAGGCACATCTACCTTACAGAAAGCAGATGACTGAAGTACCTCGCCTACAGATATGGAAACAAACAAGGCTACGATAGTTACTAGCTACTATTAAATTAGGAATCTGTTCCAGCCCATTGTCTGCTTTAGAAGGTTCACTTAACTCGCCCTGTAGGGATTTTTTCTTTTGCATTTGGCCGATCCATCAGGAGCAGCCGGTGACGGGTGTAGTGCCCTGGGACCCTCCTCCAGAGGAATTTGAGTTAAGGGGACCTTGTACCCAGAGGCGTAGTTTGCCATAAGGCAAGGCAGGCAGCTGCCTGGGGCCCCCAAGCCAGCAGGGGCCCCCAGAGGGCCAACAGATTTGACAGAAACAACCAAGAGAATAAAGTCACTGCAGCAGCAGTGACAAGGTGCAACAACAATAAAAAAATAAATACAAAATATAAAAGAAGAAAAAGAAGAGGAAGGAGAGCAAGACAAGAGTGTAATATGTTTACTGTAGTTGTATGACTCTGAAGTGCCTTCTTTTGGCAGCCTTCATGGCTTGACATGCAAATATCATCGTCCCCCAGATTTTTGGGGGCACGTACAGGCTTATTTTTCATGTTATTAGACAGGGCAGTGTATGGGGTATAAAGAGCAGGAGACATATCCACGAACTGGCAGATGCGTACAATAACCCCTCAGCCTCGCCCAGGCCTTTGTAACATATTGTTGTGCTCAAGCGAGCAATAGTTTTATTCGGAAATCGGAGATGGCTTTTTCCGGTCAAAATGTGTAAACTTCATCATTAAGCACCATTATGTTGCGCTCTCTTTTCTCCTCTGCTTCTGTTTGCTGCATGTCCTTCACTTTCAATCTTGAACAATGCACTTCAAGTGGAGGATTAGGTTGACTTTCTTTGTCTTGTATTCTTTGTCTCCTCTTGCTGCCTCCTACATGGATAATTATGAAGTACTGCGTGTTTGTACTGCCCGCTGGCTTGTGAAGTGCTCAAGTAAAGACTGTAAACAGGAGAGCTGCCTTTTGTTTCCAAAAATATCTACAGCCTGAGATCTCGTTCAGTCGTCCGAACAGGTAGAAATGAGCAATGCTGGAAACCACACTATCATTTCTATTCCAATACTTTGAAATGCAGATGTGGTAGTAACTAATATGGGACTGCATAAGGCTGCACAATAGCCCGATACAGTGGTTCTCAAAGTGCTATGTAAGTTGAAACCATTTACCATTCTTTGTTTAGACATAATTTATTCAAATTTTAGACTGTTTTTAGACACGCTTTGGTCCTGATTTGATTTTGATCCAGAGCAATAGAGTAGACCTGCACAATGAAAATGTCTGAAAGCATGGCTGAACCAAAAAGGCTAAAATCAGGCAAAAACAAAAGGTTCCTTCACAACAACAGCACTTCCTGGCAAGGGCCTAAATTAATTTCTTGATATAAAAAAACAGGACTGTATGAAGGCCTACACTACAAGCAGAGGTGACAAAATACTGCACACACTTGAGGAAAATATGCAAGGTAGATACAAACATGGAACGAGTCTGTTCCATTTTCAAAAGCTCTTTTTTGTATCGGCCACAACCTAAAACACTGTCCTCTTCAAACCTGGGTTTCAAATGGCGAAGATGATTTCTTTGAGACTTTTCATCTCTACGTATGGGTAATAGATATTTCTGTGTATAACTATCAAATCAAATGTTTATGGTTCAATTGTATATCTGTCTGTAAAGAAGCATCCTTCAGCTGTGTTTATTCCCATTCACTTCCATTAACACCCTTGTAAAATTTCCAACGTTGAAAATTACCGAAATGTTTCAACCCTAGTCATCCAACAATAATGTGGCAATATATTGTGCTGCTCTATTCCCTTTCAACCTGAAAACTCCACTGTTGAATAAACAGTGAATCTAAAACCTCCTAACGGCCTGCAGTGAGATGATGGGACTCAATATCTCAAAGGGTGCAGTAACTCATCCATTACCTCCTTCCAATGCCTACACCAATTTGTGTTTAGTGAATCAAGTTCAAGGGATTTTAACCTCTGCAATACCGACCGTATCTCTGCTGCTGTGATTGCACTGAGCTGATAGCGAGATTCACTAACAGCTTTTTAATGGCTAATCCATGAGTTAAGAGGCCAATCAGTGCACCAATTTCTCTCCACAGCGAGAGCCGAAAGCAGCGGACGAGACGCGCCTGGCAAATGCATCTGTGGAAGAAGGTTACTGTGGAGGGCTGGTCTGTTTGTATAACCAAAGGCCAAACATAAAAATCACAGTCAATGCTGCGTGAAACTGCGGAAAAGTATATCTAATTTACAGTCTTTGATGAATACGCTGTAGCTTAAATTTGGCCGAAAAATGAAAGATCTTTTACTTCCCTGTGACCTGATTTTATTTTTTTGATCAGCACTTTGAGAACATTGCAGCAACCTCCCTCTCTCTTGGTACAGCAGAGTTTGTTGCCTTTTTGTGCAAACTGCATTTGTGGTTTGTGTGTTCCACATTGTTTTACTGAATACTTTTGTACATCTTTGCTGTGTTTTTGTGGAGGTTCAGTGGATTTTTTTCTGCAGAGAGTCTTTACTAGCCATGAAGGACCCAGCTTGTTTTTAAAGTAAACAATGAGCTAAAGACATTTGAGACCTCCAAATGTCTTCTTCTGAGACACTGAAGAGGCACAAAGAGCTCCGCACACCTGCAGCACAGTAGAGGCGTCACAAGAGGCGCTACAGGAAACAAAAAAGCGGCAAACATGGAGGTATCCGGGCAAGACACAGCTAAGCTACACAAGTATTCCAACCCTACGACGACCAATGTTCGTTCTCTGGGGGAATAACACGGGTTGTATTCGTCTGCTACGCTCTTTGTAGAAGATGGCGAAAGACTGTTGTGGAGCGGAGGGAGCTGCGCAGGAGGAAGAGGAAAGGAGAAAGTGGAGCTGACCAGTGCAGGACACCACGCTCTGAAACAGGGACAAACCCCGGAGGCACTGCACAATTCCAGTGGAGCACTGAAGGCAGTACAAACATGCTGATCAGGTTGGCCCACAATGGCTGAACGCTCAGTCGCAGCGGCCTAACACCAGAACGCAATTTGTACAATGACACATAAAGCACTTACGTCCTTGTATGGCTGATATGTGCTCTATATTATGGTTATTCTAAAGTCAAGCCTTCTAAAATAAAGATATGTATCAAGTAATATGGACTGGGGACCTGCCTCTTTCATACAGCGAGTCAAATCTACAGGATATTGCATTTAACATTTTTTGTTAATAATCAATTAGATCCTAATGATCATAACATGTATAATTAATAATAGATAGATTTTTTTGGGTCAAATTAAACAAAGTAATTAAAAACAAACTATCTTGCGATCCCACCTGCTGAACCTCTGCTGCCTCCCTGGGTGTCATGACCCTCATATTGTAGCCCCCTTAACCTACATGACAGTCTTCAATGTATTTAATATAAGAAAGAAGATTCCTGTCTCGATACATTGTTAGCCTCCACGCATTAAAACAAGTGAATGTGTGTACACTTTGCTATCTTTTCACGGAAGGCATTGATCGCTGTGTGTTTCTTCGGATCCATACGGCCTGTATGAAAGATCATATTCCAACCACAGCGAAAGGCCCATGGCTGCGTCTGCACTTCTCATAAATAACAGAGAGGGAGTCGAGTTTAGCTCTGTCAAAGCAGGCAACTGAAGCAAAAGCATCAGTGTCTGTCCTCACTCCGGGGGCAACGAGACTTCGGTTGAAATTCAGCAACATTTGGGGGTTGCTTATAATGACATGACACAATTGTAGCCATTTGGAGTCTTTAGCAAATGGCAGAAAAGTAGGACATGATGTAGGCAGCGGAGTCTGACAAATGAAAATGTCACTGGGTTATAGATGTGTTATGTACTTGGTCTAAAGTGACTCATCAAGTGTGTCACTGCCGACTGGTCATCATACAAAGTCAACAGAAGCACGGTAGGGATATAACAAAGGTTTGGCTGCTATTGACTTGTCCAATCAAAAACAGGGCCAGGTAGGGCCGCATTATTTTGGGAAAATATCTGTGACTTCACAGAGTAGTTCTATGATTGCGATTATTTGTGTACACTGGTCCGGATGAATTAACATTAGAAAAGATTGAAATTTGAACTGCTAAACTTATAAAGAATCACACACATTTCGGAACATGTTTCTAGAAGTCTAAAATACCTGGTTGTAGCTTTCAAATAACTGTGCTTCCTATGCTAAGCTTAGCAAACCATCTTTAAACCTCCAAATCTCCTGCTACAATTTTTCATATTTTACTGCAAACTGCATTTGTGGTTTCTGTGTTCCACATTGTTTTTCTGGATACTTTTGTACGTCTTTGCCGTGTTTTTGTGGAGGTTTGGTGGATTTGTTTACTTTGAGAGTCCAAAATGGTCCTGAAGAAAGCAGCTTTTTAAAAGTAAACAGCTAGCTTTTCAGCTAAACCCATTTGAGACCTACACATTTCTTCTTCTGAGACACTGAAGAGGTACCAGGAGAGGAGCTACAGGAAACAAGTTAGGGACAAACGAGGAGATGGTGAAAGACTGGAGCCGCAGGAGGAAGAGGAAGGAGGAGGAGCTGACCAGTGCAGGACACCACGCTCTGAAACAGGGAGCGTGCACCGTTTCAGAGGATCAGAGGACACAGCGAGAGAGGGCAGCCAGCCAGGTTTCTTCCGAGTGCTACAGTTTCCCCGACCTCCAAGGTCATGCGGGTCAGGCAGCACGGCTCAGCCGCAGCAGCTCAGGACTAACACCTGAACACTATTTTGTTGTACGCTTGTACAATGACAATAAAGCACTTACTTACTTACTTATCCTTTGGGTTCTGCAGCTGTCTTTTCCCCTTTGACACTTCTGCTCAAATGAAGGGATTGTCATATGTGGACGCTGCTGGGGCAAATGCAGAGTGCATTGCGTGTAAACTTGTTTGTCAGGCTAAATATGCAGATTAATGCAGCCATTCAGGCAGCTCACATGAGCAGAGTCACCCTCGTCACAGACTCACAAGATCACAGATCCAGTGGCACAAATAATTTTAGTTTGCCTGTGGTACAGTGTGGTTTACACTTTGTTAGCTCAAAAATTAGGCCAGTGTGTCCTTGCAGCAAGAGAAAGGCTTGTCTTGCAGAGACAGCGACAGGCATTGTAGAGCGAGGGAAATCCATTTCACAGGACAGCAGTTTCTGACCAGGCTGCAGTCGCCTCATGTCATGGATAATAATGTCTGTCATATCTGTGTGAATTACAATTAGTCTATACCAATTATGTCAAGCCCTTGTGGCTGAAGCTTCTCATCAGCACCACTCATCACAAACTGCTGCTGAAAGAAGAGTCACAACGAATTTAAATCAATTATGCCAAAAAAAAGGACAGAGCCATTTTGTAGCACCCTGTAACCACACTGTCTCCACATGATTATTTTAGCCAATTATTAGCACAAGAGCAGGATGCCCTTCTGGGGTTAAACAATACTGCAGTCTCTTACTGGAATCGGCTTTGACATAGACCATTATTGTTTGTCTATGGAAAGCCCAACACTATAATGATCTCTGGTCTAACCTCGCTTAAAACCTAAGCATATCATTGATGAGATCAATCTGCCTGATATTTAACACAGAGTTACATTTCGCGGGTCATAGCTGGACCAAATTAAACCCCATGCTGCTTCGGGGAATCCTGACCACAGAATTTAAATTGTATCTGAAAAGGGTTGTCAGGGGAGAATAGATGCTGTTCAGACAAGCAGACACTTCACATAGCATTTACACAGTGCAATGACATTCCCTTACTGATGTTGCTCTAGGCTTGGGGCTGCACCCATGAGCAGCTGATGACCCATGTATTGAAAATAATAAGCTTCACTTCGAACAGTGTCTTTGTTCAAAATATTAGATCGTCTTCATGGGAAAATGAAATCTGCTTCTACTTGTGATTTATTTTGAGGAGTCTTTTTCAAGGTGAGCCGGTTTGTCTTCTTGAACTGAGCTGCTTTAGACCGTGCTTTGTGAGAAAAATGGCACATCCGTGGAGTACCTCTGACCATTTTTCTGCCCTGGTACTTTTAAAGACCATCATGAGTTATTCATGGAAGCCCCATCTATCTCTTGTAAGGCCTTACCGATCTATCGTACTCTGGCTCTCCAGGAACACCCAATCTCTGAGTCTATTACACACAAACTAATGATTACTCTCTTCTCCCCATCTCAGCTGCATCATTGTGTTGAAGCCCAGACAAAATGAGCACTGTCAGAGCCTATTTGACACGCTCTTTATTCTTTTACTCTTATCATGGTTACATTGAGAGCACACTAACATTCATTGTCATCTATTAGACTCATGTTTCTATGTTAATGTCATTACTGATCAGTCAGGCTGGTGACTCTTGTATTTAGTTACAAGTTTAGTTTAAATGAATTTTAAACTAAATGATTATCTTATAATCCTAAACGGATTGACTTAGAATTACTATTAAGCATAATAATTTGTGAATTTACTAATATCTATCTAAATGGTTCAGTGGAGAACTGTATACTGTATTAAGACATGACTGCTTTTTATAATTATTAAACATTCACCCGTGAGAAAATTGATTGCATTACTTATAAATAGCCTACATCAGTGGTTCTCAAACTTTTCACACCAGGTACCACATTATACCACATTGACTACTCAAGTTAAATACAGTAAATCAGGGCTGCAACAGATCTAAATAGATCTGAATTGACTAAATTATAACTAAATTATGCCTAAACTGCATGTAAACCAATGACTAAACCATAACAGAAAAAAAAGTGCATTACTGTAACACTAATAACGTTAGCCCCAATTAAAATGAATGTAGGTAAGTAAATAAGTAAGTAAGTAAATAAGTAAGTAAGCAAAAGTCTAAAATTGCAGATGAGCCACCACCTGAAGAAGCCCAAGTACAGCCAGTGTTACACGAACCCCTGCCCCACATCTTTCTCCGAAGTAGCAGCAATACTACTATATATAGCACTGCAGGTACAGCTGGATGTATCAAGTAAGCATAAAACACAGGCATTAAGTGTAGAATTCCACACAATGGATGGCTTACACTTGAACTGTGCTTTACAAGCTTGTGTTACCAAGTTTTGCAAAGCACTACTGTACAGTCCTGATCAAAGGTTTAAGCCAGTTCAGAAATAGAAAACATTCACATTTTGCATGGTTGAATCTTAACAAGGTTCTTCAATATGCAACACGAAGAAATGGGAGTGAGACAAGAAAAATTTTGAATGAACCTTTTATTGAAAACAACAATTAAACTGAAATAGGCTGTTTTTGCAGGTGATCAAAAGTATAGGACCACATTTCTTTAAAAGGCCAAATCTGAGCAAAAATGTGCTTTCAATGTAATTTTCTGTCAGGTATTCACACTGTCATGACGCCACGATGGCAAAGGCAAAAAAAATGTTGTTCTTCTTTTGCGTCGAGGGTTGCGTTTTGCGTTGAGGCTTGACGGACAGCCAATCGGATCCTCCGGCTCAGTGCTGGTGACATTTCTTTGGGTCTTCCACTTTTTTGTTCCATAACCTTCAGGATCATTAAAGACATTCAAAATGACTGTCTTACTCCGTCCCACTTCAGCAGTGATGGCACGCTGTGAGAGGCTCTGCTTATGCAGCTCAACAACCCGACCACAGCATATTTTTTATGCCTTTGCCATCAGGACGCCAGTGTGAATACCTGATGGAAAATGACTCTGAACCCAAATTTTGACACAGATTTGGGTCTGTAAAGGCATGTGGGCCTGAACTTTTGATCAGCGTTCAGTTCATTTGTTATTTTCAATAAAAGCTTCACTCAAAAATGTTTTTTGTCTCACTCCCTTTTCTTCTTGTTGCGTATTGAAGTTCTACTTGGAACCTTGTTAACATCCAAACAAGCAAAATGTGAATTTTATCATTCTTCAGATAGCCTTAAACTTTTGATCGGGACTGTATTCCTTATTCATTCACACTATAGTTACTACTATTGTAGCCACAGCCGCCCCTGGGGTAGACTGATGGAAGCAAGGCTGCCAATCTGCGCCCTTGGCCACTCCGACCACCACCAATAACTCACTCACACAGGCACACACACAACTAATTCATTCTGGCCTTAGTGGTAGGGGAAACCCGGAGGAAACCTGTGCCGGTACGGGGAGGACATGCAAACTCCACACAGAAAGGTCCCGACCGGCACGAGCACTAACCGCTGCATGGAGCTATTGGTAAATAAAATAATGAGCAACATAACATGTCGAGACTCTTTTCAAAACTCTGCCCCTTTTTCTGCATCATTTGTTGAAGCCTAAACAAAATTGTGAAACACTGGTTACATTTATTCCTGCAGGCTGTGGCTGTAATTGAGAGTGGAAGGGGGGTGGCTTCTTGGGATTTTTTACTGATCAGAGCGATGAGACACCACACCATGAGGAGGTGATAGAGTGTAAGCAGGGAAATTGAAATGGGTGAGGACTGCAGAGAATCCAACTTAATAGAAGGTCAAAACAGATGACCTGTTGACAGAATGACAACCAATGTGTTCACTCTGTAGAATGCTTGCTTCTAAGGAGAGTGACTTTTTGTTCTATCTCTACAGCACTTTGTATTGCTTTTTGCACAAAAGGTGTCTTATATGTAAATAAACTTGCTTGCTTGACTTTTGTCTGTAATTTAGGTCTAAACTTGAGGGATTTTGCATGAAAGGGAGACAGAGGCTCGTTTTTATTATCTGTCATACATGAAATTAAAGCTTAAAGCCTCCCCTCCCCTCTTCCTATTTTCCTATTTAGCGACACGGTGGTGGTAGCGCTCGTGCCTCACAACAAGAAGGTCCCAGGTTTGATTCCCACCTGGACGAGGCGTTTATATATATTATATATATATATATATATATATATATATATATATATATATATATATATATATATATATATATAATTTTGTATTACAATAATATATATATATATATATATATATATATATATTTATATTATTGTAATACAAAATTGTCATATGACACTGACAACCAACCCGCAAGTCCGTGAGATAACCATCCCTATTTGAAACACTTGATATTAGATTTTCAGAAACCAGCTAGCTTTAAGAAAAACATCATACACTTGAAAAATTGGTCAGATCCCTAAAAAAAAGACTAATTGTCTCCCCAGTTCAAGTTGAGAGAATGAAATCATATTATAGCAAAAAAAAATGGCACGATGTTAAACTAACGATGTACCAATATCAACTCCCCCGGTTGTAAATGCAATTAGAGAGAGAGAGCCAGCCCCAGTCTCTCCTATTATGTATTACTATTAGTATTCAGTATTATATAATATGTGTATTATGTTTATTGAACATTTTAAATAATTGGCCTCCCTCTGCTGCCGCTATACTGCTCTATTGTGTAAACTATTGTCTTATGCACCAAGGGTTTGAGAGGAACATGATTTTGATCTGTGTTCTGGGTTTTATTTGAATCGACAACAAAGTTAACTAAACTAATAGCGCCACAGTACAAGTAGTGATATAACTTGAGTTTTTGAGCTTTCTCATGTTCTCTGTTGTTCAAAAGGTGCACTTATTGTCTACAGTATATTGGGACGTCAAGCCGTGGGCCAGCCACTGCCCTATATTCAGAAAAAGGTGGGTATTTTTAAACTGCTTCAAAATAAAGTGCACCTTTTATGTTTCCATTTCATTTGTCACCCGGTCTTTGTAAAAAAAAAAAAGGTCCTGTCTCCTCAAAGTAAAATGTTTTGCTTTCTTTCCAAATATAAAGTGTTGCTCTTTCCAGAGCTCCCTCTGACTGAACTTCTACTTTAATCTATTTTTGTTCTCTTGCTTCTGCCTCAGTTGCTTCTCCCCATGGCCAGGTCTCATGCAACTTTTACTTCGTCGTTCCTCCAGCTCCTCGCTCTTCCCATCTGTGCTGTTCACTGATTTCTTCAGGCTCATATTTCCCTCTAACACTCTGCCTATACTGTGCACTTTCCGACTCCAATAGAAACTTCGTCAGCATCAGCATTGGAAGATACCAATTTCTTATTTTGCATGATATTTAAGTCATTGCAGACATAATGCATCTTCTTTGCTGTGACAGTTTATGGGTGGGCTACTTAGAGTAAGATTATTATCTGTCTTTCAGCAATACATGTCTTCTCTTACTTTGTTATGTTAGTTAGCTGCCGGCTAATGTTATAATTAGACCATAATAACAATTATATTGCTAAATCGTTAACACACCATATGTCATGTCTTTTGTCTTTTCCCGTTCTGACCCTCCAACTGAGCTCACTTCAGTGCTTTCAAAAGGATCACTGAGAATAATGAGCGCTGTTTTTTTTAAATATTTTATTTTATTGACCATATGCTCATGTACTTAAAAGTAGGCACAGATGGAGAGATGGAGAAGGCAAGGAGTGGCCTCCTGTCCACTGGTGCTCGATTATTCGTAACCCATGGGTTGCTGGCAGAATCTGAGCAATAATAACACATGTTTACGTATGACGCATGAGTAGTCTACTTCAGCCTTGTGACTCAGTTGTCCTGTGGGCAAATCTGACTCTTATCTAGGACCCCGAACAGAAGCTAAAAGTCACCCGCTGCACGAGAACCGCGGATTTAAAGAGGGATACGCAAGCATGCCTCTTGATGCAGATTTTTTTTTTACTGAGCCATGCCCTGTTTGTGTGGGTGCCCCATCTGAATCTTTTCAGCTTTGCATCAATTACTACTATCAATATTTTGTATTCATTAACGTTACAAAATTACAATTTTACAGATAGGTGTACTCACGGTAGAAGATGTACTGTGCATAATTGGACCAGACCCTGTCGTCCGCGTAATGACCGACTGGGGACGCTGTCAGTGATGTATTGCAGGCTACAATGTGAAAGCCACTCTCCGACAGCATGTCGAAAGCTCTTTCCAGATGCCTGAAATTGAGGTAAAACCGGCACGTGTAGCGGTCAGGTGCTCTGTCTAAATCCCTATTCTCGCTAAGGGCGTCTCCAAATACTTCCTTTGCTAGACCGATCCTGCTGCTTATGAAAATACGTGGTAACTTTCTAACTTTGGCATCAGTCTGACTCTCTTTGTATCCAGCTGCACACACGCCTTTGAGCATCACTGTTATGTAGCCGTATCTCTTGTCCAAAGAGTAAGAAGAGTAAAATCGTTCACTGCCCTGCGATGTGTCATCAAAATCACTCAAATATAAATCGTCTTGAATTAGTTTGGAGTCATCTGAAGATAAAAGTTTCACTAAATCAGGCAGCTGAAAGTACTCCGCTTCTCTTTTTAAGCGCCCACGCTCTGGAAAGTGGTCGGGCAGGACAACTTGCTTGTCTCTAAGATAATCCAAGACATATCGAAAAAGAAAGCCATCTCTGTCAATAAAATATCGCCCTCTGAAGTCTCTAGACAAATCATTAGAGGATCCTTTCTTGTTGGAGAACAGCTTCCCTAAAAGTGAATTAGAAAAGCTTGCCAGAGTGGCTTGGCGCGTGTAGTAGACCTGTCCTCCCACGTTTAGTTCAATAACATCTGTTGGAGGATCTTTTGCCGTTTGTGTTTTAGAGTTGTCGCTTAAAGCCATTTTAGTCCGCTCTGAGAGAAATCGTAGTCCTGCTAAGAGGAGAAAGGGCGTCCCAGAAGTTCAGGGTGTGGGGTATCGTGCATGGCGCTCACATCACGCGCTGCAGTTCTTGTGCGCCGACGAGTCCCTAGGTGTACGAACTGTATATCCCCACTTTAACTCCGTACGTTGTGCATCTTTTGGAAAAATGATCGACAATGTTCATAACTATAGAACTGAAAGCGCATCGCGTTATTGTCATCCACTGCAAAGGCTCATACCGGGGACTCTGCGGAAATACAATAGGCAATTTCTTCCGTTTAAAAATGCCAGTGGGCCAAAAAGTATCATCAGCTGTGCGCAAAGAGCTGCTCCTTGCGACTCAGTAATATCCAAACACGGTGTGCGCGTCCGGTCACTGCACAGTAGTGAGACTGAGAGGTACTCCACATACGAGGCTGAAGCTGGAACTCCTGCGCGCACCTATCTCTCCTAACTGAGTGTGGACAGTAGAAGATTTAATATTTTAGCATCAAGTTGTAGAAGAAAAACCTTCACGTAAAATAATGTCTTACATCATAGACAAAATGCTTCCCTAGATCTCGTACATTTGAGCGTGGATTTCTGTTTCTATTGACATGCAGCTGTTGGCCCAGATGATCTGGTGCAGTTTTCACTGAGCCTAGAGCATTGTGGACTTTAATCCCTTTTCCGAGTCTTCACAGAGGCATTTGCGTCCACATTAAACGCTTTTAGCTGACGCGCTTATCCCACGGGCTGACGGGGGCAGGCTTTGGTGCCCGTGTCTTGCAAATGCAATCTGCAGAATGGGGCGTCTGTGACACGCATGTTCACGAAAAACTCAAACTATATGTCTAAAACAGGTTCAACATAAATATATATATATAACTCTAAAATAGATAGTCCTAAATGTACGTGTATTATAGAAAAAACTTTTTTTAAACATATTTAATATATATATATACATTTTGTTTCACCATGATATCCACCAGCATCTGCAAAAGAATTAGGGATACTTAGAATAACGCTATCAATTCAATATCATTCGAAAATTGATCTCCTCGTCAATCAGCGACTCCTCGGTTTCAGCACCATGGACAGCACCACCCCCCTTCCACCACCATCACTCCGCTGTGTACTACTTTTATTTTTATTTTTTCTCAATGGAATCACATTTACAGAGCTGATCAGCCATTTGGCACAATGTCCGGCAGTATTGGGAAGTAGAATAGAATACATGTACCCCGACAATAGAAATATGAGCATTCTGTTGCATAGGCTTAGTATAACTCTTTCACTCAGGAGTATTTACAACAGATAAAGGAATTAATTGTGGCCCTCAAAAAATTCAAGCTTTCATCAAAACAAATTTTTGTATGGTGTGCTCACAAGTTACGAAGCTCAAGTTCACTGCCAGTTGTCACTATAGAGTCTATAGAGTCTTACAAAGCCACCAGAGGACCAAGTGGGGCACAGAAGGTTGGATTTAAGACATGGAAAAGTACTTTACCATCTGCCTATGCAAATCCAAATATATTAAGATGGGTTTGTTAAAAAGATCTTCAACAAAATAAAGACAATATTTTTATCTGTATTTGGTGTTTTCTTTTTTTATTCCTGTGTGTCAAATGTTCATAATGCTCTTGCTTGTTTTGTGTTCTTTAAGTCACACAATCATGTCACATATACCATTTTTGCTTTTGCTGGTAGGAGGCATTGGTGATGGAAGAGCACCCTTGTCTGGTACTTTGGGGGAGGCAGCGGTCACGGTTTGCCCTGTTAATTCAGAGTTATATTGTGCTGGAGAGGGGTTGCTAAGCAGCCACATGGGTCTGAGTGGGATTCAAACAGTGGGGATTTAGAGCAACAGCGTGCCTAAATATGAGCACATTTTTATGTTTGAGTTTTTACCACTGTATCATCCAAATCATGTAATAACCCCAAACATTGCAAGAGCATTGGGAAGTGCAACAACATTGATATTTCTAAAATAATTGCTCCATACATTATAATGAGGTGGAGCCAGGTTCAAATTCTACGAATGAGTTTTGTTCACGCATCATTAAGATGAGATTTCTGTGTAGGCTATTACAACGAAAAGGAGAGAAAAAAACAACACAGCGACTGGAAGGAATACCATGAGTCTACAATGGTATAGCAAGGTCATTGTCACTCCCAACAAAATATATATTATCAATCAATCAATCAAGTTTTATTTCTAAAGCGCCTTACAACAACTTACCAAAGCGCTGCACACAATAAAAATGAAAATACAATATAAAAAGAAGTACAATTTCATTAAAAACAGACCATTCACAACAGTTGCCACAGAACTATGTGTCAAATGCCTCTTTAAACAGGTGAGTCTTTAGTTTTGCTTTGAACAGGGGCAGGTCTGAAACGGCACGTAACTCAAGCGGGAACGAGTTCCCGAGTTTTGGACCTGCCACAGCAAAAGCCCGATCACCCCACTCTTTATGATGTGACCTGGGCACCTCCAGCAGGTGGTGTTGGGCAGAACGTAGGGTTCTGCTGGGCTGGTAAGGGGTCAGAGACTCACATAAATACACAGGTGCAAGGCCGTGGATGGAACTGAAAACAAAAAGCAAAAGTTTGTACTGGATTCTGAAAAGGACAACGACATCGCTCTCTCCTTGTGGAGCTGAGTTTTTTGCCTTTTTCTGCTAACTGCATTTGTGGTTTCTGTGTTCCACATTGTTTTTCTGGATACTTTTGTACGTCTTTGCGGTGTTTTTGTGAAGGTTTGGTGGATTTGTTTACTTTGAGAGTCTAAAATGGTCCTGAAGAAAGCAGCTTTTTAAAGGTAAACAAAGTGCTAGCTTATCAGCTAAACCCATTTGAGACCTACACATTTCTTCTTCTGAGACACTGAGGAGGCACCAAGAGTCCCCACAGCTGCAGCACAGTCGAGGCGTCACAAGAGGAGCTACAGGAAACAAAAAAGGACAAACGAGAGATGGTGAAAAACTGTTGTGGGGCGGAGGGAGCCGCAGGAGGAAGAGGGAGGAGGAGGAGCTGACCAGTGCAGGACACCACGCTCTGAAACAGGGAGCGTGCACCATTTCAGAGGAGACAGAGGGCAGCCAGCCAGGTTTCTTCCGAGTGCTACAGTTTCCCCGACCTCCAAGGTCATGCGGGTCAGGTTGACACACAGTGGCCGCAGCAGCTCAGGACTGACACCTGAACACTATTTCACGCTTGTACAATGACAATAAAGCACTTACTTACTTACTTATTATGTCATTTGAGATAGTGACAGAAAAAACTGGGATGTTTGGAAGAAAACATGCATTGCTCCCATGACATGATCAGTTTCCATAACATGACCACAATACATGTGCAGAAACCTTATTGATAAATTACATTAATGTGGATAATTCTTGCATTGGATGGCTGCCCTTATGGCCTGATGTGCAAAGACATCTCTTCTATTTATGCTGTAGAGAATGCTTCCAATTCATCTCACTCATCATCCCATTAGAGCCCATTTCGCTGCCTCTAGTCTTCATTTTATTTCCTGTTCATGCTCCACTCCCCGGACAGATTCTATCTTTTTCAAGCAACTTCAGCATGAATAATGTAACACAATATGGGTCCTAGCTGAAAGTAAAAGAAAAGTATATGTTTATTTGTGTAAAGTTCAATGTAACCTGTAATATCGACGCATGTACGTATCTGGAAATCAAATCGAATTTGGTTATGAATTTAATTATTATAAATACATTTGATTAAAAATTAGGCCCAGATTTATTTGTCCTTTTATGACAACACTATTATATAGATATTTGCTATGAAATAGTCCCAGTAAATTCAAACAATGAGTTGCTGTAATCATGTACATTGGGCTAATTATAATGTGCTGTTTGTAATAATAATAATAATGCAGTCTTATATAGCGCTTTTCCAGATGCTCAAAGTCACTGTACAATTTAGTGCATTATTTATTCACACCATACTGGGTGATGGAGAGCTACGTATGTAGCCACAGCTGTCCTGGGTCAGACTGACGGAAGCGAGGCTACCAGTCTTTCGCCATTGGCCCCTCCGACCACCATCAACCAACCATTCACTCACTCACTCCATTCACCCCAGGCTTCCTGGTGTTCCCAAAGGGTCTCCCATCCAAGAACCAACCAGGCCCTTCCTGCTTAGCTTCCGAATCTGACAGGATCAGGCAAAGGCGGTATGATGATAATGTCTGTATGATGTATATAATTTAATGTCATATTTTATCTGTACTGTGGTGTTATCACACAACTATGTCTATGGTGTGTGCACATCAAACCCCTTGTGTAGAACAGAACAACGACCATTTTAAAAGGTTCAAAGATTCAAAGATTACATGAATAACAATAGACCTAAACATGTATTTTAATCTCGTTTATTTTGCTACAGTTCTTATAATCTAAAAATAAAAACATATCAGTTTATGGTTTAGCCATGGACAGGGATAGTCATAGCATGTATTAACATGGGTTGTCCAGCAGGTGGCAGTGCTCCATGTAAACAAGGGAGTTCCGCACTGCTCGCCTGGTTCTCCATTTTGTATGTTTTCCTGGAGGTTAGCGCCTACTTTCCTAATGGCAAGCTGCGCCTCTCCGTAGCTTAGCTTAGCTTATTGTCTCATGTAAAGCGCTTTGTGACCATGTATGAGAAAGGCGCTATATAAATAAACATCTTCTTCTTAGCCCGTGTAACACACTTTGTCACTCTTAAAAGGTAGGTCAAACTGGAAGACTGGACAAATCATGCGTAGCTTAGCACGCTATTATTGTTCTATTTACCCGAGTAGCTGTGTCTCCACGCTTGAAGACTGTTTTAACACATATTGAGTGTATGTTTTGGAGTACACTTTCAACCAAAACAATGTTGACAGACGACCTGTGCAGACATATCAACCACCAGTCATTTGAAGGGTAAGTGCAATATTTTTGTTTACAATATATGCATGGAGTAAACGTGACTACAAATGTTAAATGCCAGGATTATCAAAGATACTTGATAGTTTCGATCCGAATACCCACAAACAAACTGTCCTGTCACGGCCAATGGAGCGAAATGGGCACGTATGTACTATGCTAACTGTTAGCAGCATTGCTACATGCCATGCCAGCACTTAGCGACATGCTACTATTAGCTTTCACCACCAATTTTCATTATAATATTGGCAACAACTATTGATTTTCTATTTTGGGTGGTAAAGCATGTCACTATGCCCAAAAATATACACATTCGTTCATACTATGGTGTCATTGGATGACTTGTCATAAACAAAACTAGCGTTTTCCATCTTAGCAACATTAGCTCAAGGGCGCGCAGGAAGGGAATCGTAGAAACTTTGTATAAACATTATGTAAAATTACTTATTACAAGGTGTGACCCGGCCTACGGCCGGGCTTCCGCTAGTGTCCACATTTGATGTTCTGAGATTATGAGTAAAGAATGTCCACCCATGTCCCTATAACCTGTCACTGTCTATAGACCCGCACTAACGCCGTCTCCACATAGCGCGACCCGCCGCGCACGCCACGAGCTACGTGCACGTGTCGACACTACCCCGCAGACCTTTCTGTTTCCCCCCCACACACACATGCATTTGTTATGGGCGGTGCCGCACAGGGGAGCACGTTGTACAGATCGTCATTAAACGTTTTTAGAGCCGCGATGAGAACAAATGTGGACAAAAGCTGTCATCTGGTGAGAGTTATGGAATCATTCTGAGGAGCCAGCTGTATTAAAACAGAAACGAAACTGCTAAATACAACTATGAAGGTGAACTACATGCAAATGTTATGCTAACAGCGGCTAAATGCTAATATCAGCAAAATCCCCTTTTAGCGGTATGATGTTGTGAAATATAAAATCCGCATAACCTGCGTGTCAATAGTGAGGGCTGCCCACTCTCTCGTTGCCAATCAGAGGCCAGCAGTCTGTTCATGTCACATCAGACACGGGTTAGCTCGCTTTGGCCACAGCCGGAGGCCTTTAAGACATAAAAATGTCCACCCAAATCAATCGACTCGCCCTAAGTAGACCAGTGGTTCTTAACCTTTTTACTTGAAGCCCCCCTTTGCACGTGCTGTAGTGCCCATAGTTTCCAAAAACGATGGGCACTACAAATGTATAAAACAATTAATTCTAAAAATATTGTCAAACAAACTGCAATTTTATGCAGTTTGTTTTATGCACCCGTACTCCTTTCTCAGTCATATCCACACACAGCTCTGAGCCTCTGCAATCCCAGGTGCCCCGCCCTGCAGGTGTGGAAACACTGTAATGACTATAAAGTCAAGTGCAAAGTTGCCTACTCTCTGCAGTGTGCAGAAAGGAGTGAGCCCGTTGTCCAGAGCACCAGCAGGATGAGCGACTACATCTACAATAGGTTAAACTCAGGGAATAATATTGAAGAGACAGTGGAATATGTATGGTTAAATATTAGGGGTTCAGCTCTCACGGTTCGGTTCACGGTGCAGGACCCGCGTAAATGTTCATCATTCGACAGTATTTATAATCTTAATAAAAATGGGCAATGCTTTCAAAGCAGCTTTATAATAAAATGTACCTCTGGGCTCACAGTACAGTGCAGGCCATGCGCTTGTTAAGTGGTAGTTTAATTTTCGCTTTTCTTACATGGAGGCTAAAGCACTCGGAGCAGCGCGTTTGATTTGGGGCTCGTGTTTGGGCTGTCCTTGGACAACTTTCTGCTTATACTTTGTTTTCGGAGACAAAGCTTTTGAGACGGAATATGACCAGGATTGGATCTTACACATTTGTCTGCGCCTCTGACATTACGCAGTGCACTGGATCTATAATTAACCACAGCCATGGTCATCTGCAAGAGAAGCCAAAACAAAGTCACGCAGATTTAATGTGTTTTTGGAGGAGGTAACTGTACAGGGGTGGAGCGTCTACAGCGGTGAGTGAGGATGACACACATCGCCCCGTTTGGATGCACACACACGCAGGGCAGTCAGATCTCATTCACTCGTGTTGTTGTCCATCCATCTTCTTTCACTTGTCCGTGGCTAATGCCCGCAGCTGACGGGACGGTCACATGGCCCGCAGAGTTCTGGGAAATAAAAATGCCGGCGCCCTATGGAGCTTAAGCCCTGCCCACAGCGCGATTGCGGTTTATATTATAGATGGATGTACCGTGACTGTGCTTTTATTCCAGACTAAACGTGTGGAAACGTAATGCTTATTATATAGCTGTTCAACTAACCATTTATTGTTTATCTCAGTAGTTTATATTTGTTTCTGTTTCACTATCTACAGATGGACAAAGGAGGAGTAAAGAAGCTCATTTACAGAGGAGATGACCATTTAAGTAAACTGGTCTACACTGAGAGCTCTGAGGAGAGGGGTCTGTTGAGAGTGGCTCCTTCCAGTGCCATGTCCATCACTTCTGCCACCTCTATAGTAATTCCTCCAAGTCCCTTGATGCAGCCAGGACAGGTCCCAAACGGCTTTAGCAATAGCCCCGCTTCTGAAGATCTTGCATCTCCTTCTGGCACTGCTACAGTACGTTCCCGAGGTCTAACCAAAGATCAGAAATCCCATTTGAGTGCCATTGTCCAGGACATGGATTCCCTTATTGGAGGGTCAGATCCCAACTTTTTCCCCTTGAAAACCGACTTTTCTATGGATAAAGGAGAACCAGATCCCATAGACCTTGATCATGATTTTGACCATATTGGCAAAGATGTTGATGTGAACCAGAAATTGTTCAGTGACAACACGCTAGACTTGCTTCAGGACTTTGAGCTCACTGGGTCCCCGTCCGATTTTTATGTGGGAGACGATGCTTTCCTCTCCACTTTGGGGGATGACTCTTTACTTGGAGAAGTCAGCTCAGACAGAGACATTAAGCCAACCCTGGTTGAGAGCAATAACAGTGGCACAGTTGCTCTCAATGGCAGTAAGATATCTAGCTCTGGCCAGACGGGTGCTAGTGTTTCCTCAATTTCCCCTCTAACAACTTCATCCAATTTGTCTATTTCAGTTAAGAAAGAGAACGATGTTGGGCTCATTCAGTTGAGCACCCCCGGAGTGATAAAGCAGGAGAAAACATCTTTAGGCCAGAGTTATTGCCAAATTAGTGGCACATCCTCTTCTGATCTCCCCAGGTCTAACCCAATTTCAATTTGTGGCGTGAGCACTTCAGGAGGACAGAGCTTTCATTTTGGAATGAGCAATGAAACACCACAGCAAAAAGATCAAAAGCCAGTGACTACGCTGTACCGCCCAGTAACAACTGTCAGTGGTACTTGGAACAGAGTCCAGGGAAATGGTGACGCATCGGGAATGCACAGAGGAAATGAGAGTTTCTCCAGCTCCTCCCCTACTTTTACCAGGTATGATACAGTCTGCACACATTACAGTACTGCATACTGCAACAAGGTGCAATCCATTCAACACCACTCTATTTAATCCTGTACTTAATGGGAGTAAATACACAGCACATGTTTCGGTTTTTGCATCAGCTCTCTCCAAGTGTAGCTGATACAATATGAACTATCATGAAAGTTCAGTACTGTGCTATGTCTTGTACTGACAGCCTTTTTAAAGTTTTTAAACTAAACGTTGACACAGTAGACTAAAGTCCGTGGGGAAGACATAGTCCAGAGATTTGCAGATGAGTTTTACGACCTTAACAGAAAATATGATACAGAATATTAAGCTATGAGTTGCATAAAGGTGTATTGAACCATTTTCCTGTGGCTTCAAGAGAAAGGCTCTGTGAACAAAAAGGAAATGGTCCACATAAGTGGAAAATCTAGTATTACTTAACCATGTGATTCTGTGGAGTTTTATTTTTGTAAATGTTTCCCTCTGTAAGCTGCCATTCAGTAAAACATGACGTGTTAACAAGCAGTATTTACTATGCAGACTTGCAGCGCCTTACAAAGTGTCTTTTGTTAGCTTCGGCTTGTAAACGTGTGAGTGTTGACCTGCAATGTTGGCCGTGATGCCCAGTTGTGAGTAGCGCTGTAAGTAGAAAGTCACATGGCCTGACAGATTTTGTGTAGAAGTTATGCATGCGTTTTTGTCTTTTGCCTTCATGCATTCATCTGAAATCACATCAGACAGATAGTGATCAAGCTTCAGTGGCACGCGATCTTTGAGCCTGTACCCTGAAACGTTTTTTTACGGTTAACACACAAGCATCTTAACTACTGTTAATAGGGTGACCTTGATATTCAATAGCCCATCTAAATTAGGGTTTATTTTGGTGTTTACGGATTCGCCTGCTGTGTCTTTGTGCCAGGTTGTGGTTTGCTCCTGCTATATTCAACATGTGTGACATTTAGCAGATTGTTTCTAGGCGCAGTGACTGTCAAGAGGTTAGTTACCATCATCACTAGCTTATCTCGCCACAGCAAGTCTTTTAAAGCATGGCCAGGTTTGGCCCATAGGTTCACTGCTCAGCTTTTGTCTTCAAGCATTAGAAGAAGAGAGACTTACAACACATGCTGATCTCTCCAGGGCCTCTTATTTTACAGCATGAAAAGAAAAATACAGGGTTTTTCCCGTCATTAAAGGACAACTAAGCAGTTAAAAAGTGCACAGATTAAAAATATAATCAGGGTTCATACAGTCATGGAAATCCTGGAAAAGTCATGGAATTTTAAAAGCAAATTTCCACGGCCTGGAAAAGTTTTGGAATTTTGAGAAACTTATTTCAGAATCCTAAAATATAGTATAAATTTAAAAAAAAAGCACTGCACACTGTTTTGTGTACGGACGGTCTCGGAGCATCCGACCATGAGCCTGATTTGCAACGTAGTCTTCTACCTGTCTGTCCGAGCCGCTCCCCGCGCACGTTTGTTTCCCACAACCAGTGCAGCGCTTCAGGACACTCCAGATTACGCACGGATTAGATCACGTCGTCTGTTGAACAACGTTACGTTAGTAAAATAAAACATGCAGCTCTATCGTCTCCGTGGTTAAAGTAGGTTAAAAGCGCATCTCCGGAGGTTCACCATGTAACTTCACAACAGCATTATAAAAAATATAAAAGTAACAAAGATATAACGTCAGGCGTGCGATAGGATTAGTGTTTTATCCTGGCTGTGTCTTTTGGAGTTACTGCGCACTCCAGGGAGAAACTATTGGCACAAAGCAAAGCCATGGTTGTGTAAAATCCTGGCTAATAACAGTAAACAGTAACACATGTGAATCCTCAGAGTTACAAAATATTACCCCTACTACCCCTGTGTAAGCCTGCTTTTCTTATTACTTGAGTACAAGTCAATGACAGAACAGCTCACAGAAGTACCATTTATTGTTTATTTTAAAGTGGCAAAATCTCAGGACCATTCTCATCTTTTGAATTGCACTAGAATGCAGGAAAATAAGGATGATCAGCTTTACATTTGTTGGGGGGACCCCAAACCTTTATACTAACCCCCACTTTAATGTATCTGACATTGTCAAATCTGTCAGACACACAATTCTGGAGAAGCACGTTTATAGAAAGTGATTCATCCATTCTTTTAGCTCAGTGGGACTCTATGGCACAGGAGCCTGAGTCTCGACTACAGTAGGCCTAATCTTAAAAATCCCAAACTGAAAATGTAGTGATGATTAATACGTACGCCAAATAATAAATGTGGCTAATAAAATGATTGCATTGGGGTCCTGGAAATGTTGTTAAGAGTCATGGAAAACCTCTAGAGAAAATCTGTACGAACCCTGTATAATGTTTAGGCGTTAAAGCATAAATTCGACTTCCGTAGAAACCCGGTGACATATGATGGATGACTGATTTAGGTGTGGCATAACCTGATCAACTTTATGAGAAACTCATGCAGAAAAGATTGGCAAATAAAGACAAATATTTCCTCTGCTGAATATTGCGGCGCCGCCTAGAACTGTTATGTAACATTTGTTTTTAGCTCGGCATTTCCTTCGTCTGCTACTGGCATGAACACAAGCGCGGAATCCTGTTTATAGGTCACATGTAATGACATAAACATAGACTGGATCCTGCTGTGGCTGAGATTCATTGCTATTTATTCATTGTAATGGGTCACACTTCATAGTGCTACCCATTATTTATAATGGGATTAGTGCTTTTTAACTGTAACTTGAAGTGAGAAATATGTTTTCTGTTTTTCTCACTTCTTTAGTTTTACAAAGGTTTACAAGTTGTGACACTTTTCTAATCCAAAATGGGAGCAAATAAATATTTTTGATCAAGTATCTGTAAGGAGATATCTATTTGACGAGTGTAGAAAAATATGGCGTCTACTGCTCTTTTGTAAAAAGATGTTTATTTTTAACAATTCTTTCTATGCATATAATGCCATTTAGCATTTTGAGACTCGTCTTTGGACATTTTACCTCTTCTTGTGCTGTCCTCTATTTTTGCCTCGTCCAGCCCGGACTGTCCTGGGGCCCGGACTGTCAGCAATAGCTTGCGTGCGTGTGTGTGTGTGCGCGTGTGTCAGTGTGTGTGTTAGTGTGTGAGAGAGAATGAGACGTGCATGTTGGTTAGTGCTCTGTATTATTCATGGCTGTGTGCAGTGCATGTGTTGGCACGTGGGTTTGACATAGTGCTGTAGCATGTAGGCAGGCAGACCTCAGCACTGAGCCGCTCTGACTCTCCTGACCTACTTTCTCTCTCATGCCTCACTCTCTGCAGCTGGCACCGAGCAAACGCACCAAATCAAATGCCTGCAATTCCAGGCACTTCCACAATATTACAGCATTTCAGAGGAACTGCGCTTAGCAAACCGTTTCATTTTATTTCTGCTGTACCTTATATAACTTCCCATTCTGCAGTTAAGAGGATATTGCGCAGGCTGCATTTTGGTTGTAGTTCCTTGTCTAACTTTAGTTCACGCTGCCGACTCAGCACAGTGTGACTTTAGGAGCTGCCTCCGCCCACATTCCAGAGGTGTCCAGCTGCACACAGTAGCACCTCACTGTAGAGCATTTACAGGCCTGAAGCCTAACCCACCTCCACAGCTACTGCTCACTCCTCCTGTACCAAAGCTCATACCGTCAGTTGCATTTCAAGGCTTGGCTTTGTCATAACTTCAGGTTAGAAAAATAAGTCGTGACGTGGACAGTACCACAGTACTGTCTACACCCACCTCAGCCAAAACATTTTCCTGCGCAAATACAATAACGTATTGTCACATGCGTGGGGAATCACTTCAAAGACTTTATTTACACTTGAAACAACTATGTGCAAAGCAAACATTTGCACATGCAACTCTTGTCTTAGCTTGATGAGTCAATTATGAGGAATTATCATATTGCAATCTGAGCCCAGGTCTGCAGTATGATCATTCCGCCTCTGCTCCCTGCAGCCACTGTGCCAATTGTGCAGCTGTAAAACCTGTAAGGATGTCTAAAGTTTACTATCCTCTGATGTTTTTAAGCAGCCTAAACGAAGCCAATGCCTTTCCTTTCCTCAGTTGTGGATCTAAAAGTAAGTGGCCAATCAGCAGTTTCTGCCAACCCTCATCAAAGTGAAACGGGCCCTCAGAGGGCAATGGATATTTGTGAATAATAGGCCAATATTGAAGATTACAAACAGGCTCAGCTCTGTGACAAATAGTGTCGCGTGTTGATTCAAAGGCCCTTTTGGAAAATCTCCCATCTCTCCCAATTACCTTCTGATGCCTTAATTTAGTCTTTAGAGTGGAAGCATCACATGCCATGGTATAGGACTGGTGCTCAGCAACTCTGAACCAAAGTTTTGATATCGGATTGGAAAATGCGTTATTGGAACAATAGTTTTATAACAAGAAGAAGAAGAAGATCTTTATTTATATAGCGCCTTTCACAGACATGGTCACAAAGCGTTTTACATGAGAGCATTTTAAGAAGAAGTGAACTGCCTCAGCTCAATCCTTATATTTAATGTACTGAAAATATTTCCAATATTTGTAATTCACTTAAACACTGCTGTATTTCTATAGAGTATAGACTTGGTCTGCTTGCGTTTTTGCATTAATTTGTCATGTAATTGGTAGTAGGGCTGAGCGATTTTTTTTCTTCAATATTGCGATTGCGATTAAATATGGGGTTATTGTTTCAAGTCCTCTTATGTATTTTTCACCTAACACAAGCAATAAATCAGTCTGTTTCATAATCAACAACACGTGGACTGCACTTCTTAAAAACTGTCTGAACTTAACAGTACAGTCTATAAATAAAAGATAAATTATATAGATATAAAAAATAAACAAAAACCTCACTGATCCAGTCAGTAACATCACCCATACTAAAGTGCAGGAAAAGTAAGAACAAACGCCTGCTTTAACTAGTTGGAAAAGTTTTAGGAAATTTAAACTCCCAATTAATACAAAATGAACTATTGATTATTTATAAACTATTGATTATTCGGCCAATCAAATCACTGTCTGAGCCGCGACTCGTAGTTGCTTCAGATGCGCGTTATTGAAGGACACGGAGAGGCCAGATGGAGCACACGCCAAAACACAGTGGAATTAGGAGCAGCATTTTGTTTTGGTAACTTTGGACAATATGAAGAAAGAAGAACATTAACGCAAGGAAACGCCGACGCCAAACACAGACACATTTTACTTTCTTTGACTCGCAGCCATTTAGTGACATTTCAGCTTAAACAGCTCATTTCCTCAGCAAAATAAGACATGACACGGACTCCTGCCTCAGATCCTAGTTACCAACCCTTTTCATTCAGCAGTTTAGTGTTTATATCTTGCATCTGTACCTGCGGAGCGGATATGCGGTAGATGCAAAGGTAAATAAAGGCACAGTATCCGCGGATACTTTATGTTCATGAACTGTCATTATGCTTTTGAGATAAGTTCTTTATCCACAACATTCCCAAACATAAGCCTCCTAAACTGAGCCACAAATGATTCTTTACTCTTTACAAGCAGCACAGGCTCACCTATATATGTCTGTGGAGGCAGAGACGTTTGAATCCGGAGGTGAGGGAGTTTCTGTGATCATCAGAGCGTGTAGTAGTAGCGAGAGAATGGCGTGATGAGCACTGCGGCTAACGCAATGCTAACGGAGAAGAAAGCGGGGGCTGCATGATAAACGCTGATATTTTCACTTTACATCCACAATCTACTGCGCACCTTAACTAGACTGAGACGTAAACAAAATCATTCACTTCCAAAATCGCGTGCCCTGCGATTACGAAATTGCGTTGTGTAATGCTGCGATAAAATTGCAAATGCAATTAATCGTTCAGCCCTAATTGGTAGACTCATTTTGCACGTTTTTTTTTTCATTAGTGAATGGGCAGAGCCAGACGGAGATTTCAGTCTGATTTTTGTTTATCTGAGGTGACCTTACACAGAGCTTTGCAGTGCAGCACTGCCGACCCACTGCTGACACGGGCGACTAAGAACAGATTATTGTTAAGCAGGGCACTGGGCCACTGGCATTATGTTAAGTGCATTAGGTGGCTTGCCTCTTAGAAACCTAGGTGGATTGATCAATCCCCTTCAAATGTTAAGGGTAAACTTTTGTTGCTGCTCGTTCTATGCCGAATTTGAGGCCTACCCAAGAGAAGCCTTATTTGAGCTGTGGTTATGACCAACAAGCACTTCCTGATTTTGCAAATGCTTTCGAAAAGAGGAAATAGACCCTGGTTGGCCTCCCTATAGTGATGTACAACTATAAATGGGGTGAAACAAATTGTTATTATAAACATTTGGTCTGACACACCAGGCTTAATTGTTGTTGCACACATTGTAATTGGATTTGAACCAATAGCTGTAAAGCTGCCTTGCTGACTCGCTCCCAGCAAGCCATTGGAGGATACGCGGGTTAGCTCCCAGTAACTCCCTGCCACTTCAGACGTGAGACTTATTAGAAGTGTGTCAAGGGAAATCTCCCATAAGTCCTAACGATACACGTGGCATGACTGTTACATCATTAACGGCAGCACAGCTCTTTCATTTGAAATGTTTATGTGGTGAATGACTCTCCACTGAGCCACATTGTATGTTTACAGTAGCGAAGAAGTGAGAAGTTTTGAACTGAAGATATGACTCCGGTAATCTGTCAGCACAAAGTGAAAATGGAGCCTCATTGACCACAGTGTGTGTGTTCTAAAAGCTCTTTGCTGGAGCTGCGGCGAGACGGCCTCCTAAGAGCCTCCTCTGCTCTGTGTTTTAGCATAAAAGCTGCTCAACCTCCAGCTTTAATGTTATGCTTAGGTTAGCCCATTCTGCTACTGTTTGTTGCGCTGAAATAAATAAAACCCCTTGTTGACCAAAGGTTTGGCTTCTGTGATAAGATCTGTGTGTTAGTAACATGCAATCGTGTAATTATTTCTTTTTTTAATTAAATTAACCAAAGAACAGTTATATTCGTTCCAGTGGTTCAAGATTTGAATACTTTGCCACAGTGTTGCACGCTGCATCCTCTCTGTAACCTCTGTGGCCACTGCTTTATGAAAAGGGGGTTTGTATCTGTCGCATGGATGCAGCAAAGCCAGTGACGCCTTGTGGTGTTTTTTAGCAAGTGCATCACATGTCAAGCCAGCGAAGTTCAGTATACATTTATGGTTGAAGTGTGGTTTTCGGACACCTCTTGGTCTAGGATGTAACCCTGGCTCTGAAAGTATTTAAAGGATGATTGCGAACAATGGAGCACACGTTTTGTCTTTTCCTAATGAACCAGAGGTGGAGTTGAGGAGTTGTCCTACAGGAAGCTGCTACATGTTCCATACAGTTCCCTTTCTTTGAATAATGCATAATTATAATAATAAATAATGAGTAATCATACAACTTAACCTATACCTCACTAAGTACAGTAAATACATGCATTTGTTCATGCCTTAACATCTTTCATTTGTCTTCTGTTGTTTCTGTAGTTCTTCCACTCATAAGGACAGTAGCAGTGCTCCGGCTCCTGCACAAGGGAAAAGCGTGGTTCACAAAGTCTGCCTGGTTTGTTCAGATGAAGCATCCGGCTGCCACTATGGCGTCCTCACCTGCGGCAGCTGCAAGGTGTTTTTTAAGAGAGCAGTGGAAGGTACATGACTCTTCTCTGTAGAGCTCCCTTGTTTGCCACACACATCATGGCTAACATTTTTTCTCTGTGCTTTAGGGCAGCATAATTACCTGTGCGCTGGCAGAAATGACTGCATCATTGACAAAATCCGGAGGAAGAACTGTCCCGCCTGCCGTTTTCGCAAGTGTCTGATGGCTGGCATGAACCTGGAAGGTCTGTCCCAATGAGGCTCTATTTATCCCTATTTACCATGTGTGAATGTAACTAAATCTGTATATGTTTCTACAGCTCGTAAAATTAAGAAGAACCGTCTAAAAGGCACCCAGCAGAGCAACGTTCCTGAAGTGGTGCACACTTCTCCACCGGTCGAGGCCCGCTCCCTTATGCCCAAATGTATGCCCCAGCTCGTGCCCACCATGCTGTCCCTTTTGAAAGCTATAGAGCCAGAGACCATATATGCGGGTTATGACAGCACTCTGCCCGACACGTCCACACGCCTAATGACCACCCTGAACCGACTGGGGGGCAGGCAGGTCATCTCCGCAGTCAAGTGGGCCAAGTCTCTGCCAGGTCAGTGCTGTACTGTGTCTGAGAAGAGAACACTGTTGTCATCAATGTGATTTAGGATTGTTTCATCAATCCAGGCATTTTCAGTCTCTCTCCAACTCCACTGTTTGAACCCCACTTGTCCCTTACAGGTTGTTGTAGCATGAGCAAACATTCTTAAATCTAACAATGTGTTGCATTTTCAGGATTTAGAAACTTGCACCTTGATGATCAGATGACCCTGCTGCAGTGCTCCTGGCTCTTTCTCATGACATTTGGTTTGGGATGGAGGTCCTATCATCAGTGCAACGGCAACATGCTGTGCTTTGCTCCAGACCTTGTCATTAATGAGTACGCACTTTCTATTTACTCTTCTTTACTTACTTCACTTTCATGTGCTGTGAAAGTAGTATAACTTTCACCATCTGTCAACCCATTAGTATTTATATCAGTATATGCACACATATTTCTTACTTCCCTAGAGCTATGTGGAGCATGTCTGTCGAATGTTGCACCTGTCTGTCAGTTGTCACCACAAATCTGCATTTCCGCCTCCTTCCACGCATTATTATTCAGCAGCAAGTGCGCTCGGCTCATTTTGAATGGCGGTATGATGATATTTTACATTACTAAGTCCGAATCGACGTGACTTATTTAGTAAAAGCGAGTGATGTTATTGCAATCATTTCCAAATGGTTTTCAAATTATTTCTTAGTACCATTGAACCTCCAAAACAAATCCAAGCCAGTCATCAAATATTACTAAACCTTCACTTGAGTGTTTGTCAGTGAGAAATGGGGACGTCGGTAAAACTGAAATGACCCCAGAACGTCAGGTAATTTTTTGTCCATTCCCACGGGATCAACAATGTCGGTAATTAACACGTTTTTACTGACTTTTTTTTCCGGAAATGATGCACAGCTAATGAACACTGAATGCCTTTTATTCATTCGTGATGAGAAAGCTAACTGTGAGCTTTGCTTTAGCGAGAAAGGCTATTTCTTACCGCACGGCGCACACTACAACAAACGACATCAGCGTCAAGTCTGTGCTCTGACATAAAACAGCTGTTTCCTTTCCCCTTCAATCAGTTTGCTCTGAAACCGCCTCAAGTACATTGGAAGAAAAAGAAAAGATCCGCACAACTGTAGTTAGCTCACCAATTTATTGCTCACCGAAAGTGGTAACGTTTCGGGTCCTAGCCCTTCATCAGATATGGTTTGTCTAACGTTGTCATGACAATGGGGCTGTACTTCCGGGTTACGTCTGTGTAACGCTGTCGTTTTTCTCTTTTATACACTTTATACTTCTATACTACTACTTTAAATGGATAAAAAAAAAATGAATATTGGTCAAAGTAATGCTATGATTGCATGATATTATTACTATAGCTTAAATGCGGACATAAAAATATTGGTAAAAAGATGTTTTAAATCAACGTTGCCCATATTTATAATTGTTTACACTGGTTAAAAACTTTCCAAACTCTAACATGGCAGATTCGCAGGGGAACAGAAACTCCGAGGACATCAGTAATATTTACTTTTGACCAGAGGTCCCTAGATTATTCTAATCCCATACGAATAGGGCTTTAATCAAACTAAAGACAGACCTGGGTATCACCAGACACAGGTTGTGCACCACTGAGAAACATGAATGTATTGCTGTGATTCATTTAAATTTTCATTTTTTTCTTAGGGACAGGATGAAGATGCCCTTCATGACTGACCAGTTTGAGCAAATGCTGAAGATTTCCAGCGAGTTTGTTCGTCTGCAGGTTTCTCACGATGAGTTCTTGTGCATGAAGGTCCTGCTGCTGCTGAGCACAGGTAACACTAAAGACACCAGACACTAGGGCTGAAAGATATATCGTTATCGTATCGAGATATGAACATTCAAGATATCAATATTGCAAAAGAAAAATGTATCGTATTTATATCGAGATATGAACATTCAAAATATTAAAATCGAAAAAGCAAGATATAAACGATATAGATTTTCATGAATAAAACTGCACTCTTTTGTATTATGATTTTATTTTTCTGAAAGATGCTTAGTTTTCACCAGTGGTTCTCAAATAGTGCAGCAATGCCAGCGGGGGCGCGAGTGACGCGTGTGTTACTGTATCTAAAAACGTGGGCAGGGTAGACAGCATGAAGCCAAATAAATGAAGGCGTAACTTGAAGACTTAAGTCCCCATTTCTTCAGTGAAAACGTGCTGAATATCGCCAACAATCATCCTGCTTTGTGAAAGTACGCAAGTGTGCGCACCAGCGTCAGTGCAGCTGTAGCCCGCAGTGGTGTGCTGCTACGCGTGCTTTAAATTGGTGTTTATTTGGTGAAGATTGGTCAAATACTCGCGTATGGTCATTAAGTGGCACAGCAGGATCAATACGTTCGACTCGTTCTCCCGGACAGTGGGAGACTCAAAGCTAAACTTTCTCGGCAAACTATAGCCGTTTAATGACATACACATCGGGTACCACTGAAGAAAGCCTCGAGCAGAGCGGTGCGAAAGAGGCGCGCGCCCGGACAGACACACAATAAAAACAATTTTTTTATATAAAAACAAAAACAAACAAAAATTTCGCGATCCATTTTTTTTTTTACTCGATGCGTTTCGTCACGTTTTGTATCGCGATATTTCGCCAAACGATATTTCGTCCCATCCCTAGTCATCACTGTAGTACCTATGTGGCTTTATAGCTGTTGTGTAGTGTAATGTGCAATACTTTTACTTCTATATAATTTTATCACTATATCATTATAATAGTTTACTTATAGTTTACTTATATTCTTTTCAACACAGTAAATCACAACTAGAATTCATGTTTTGCATATTCTTTTATGCTTTAGTCTCAGTCAAATGGGTGATTTTTTTATTTTGCGTTATACTGTGATAATGATAATCTGATTATATATATTGTGCAGCCCTAGCTAAGAGTAAAGCAACAGGTTTACTGAAGTATTATAATATCCATGAAGTTCTTGTGTAGCTTTTATCAGCATTAAAGTGCAGTTACTTTGTCCGTGTGGATTGACATTAATCTGAGCATGTCACTCTATTCCAACTGCTCGGGTATTAATTATGTCTATGTAAACTTTTGTCTTGCAGTGCCAAAGGACGGCCTAAAGAGCCAGGCTGTGTTTGATGAGCTTCGGATGTCGTACATTAAAGAGTTGGGCAAAGCAATAGTAAAACGAGAGGAAAACTCAAGTCAGAACTGGCAGCGTTTCTATCAGCTCACCAAGCTGCTAGACGCCATGCACGAGGTATCTAAAATAAACAAACTGGTTGAATTTGAATGGGGTGATACATTCTTTGGGCATAAGGATATTCCTCTAATTATTGATAATCATAAAAGTCTCAAGGCCAGTGCACACCAAAACGCATCCTGACGCATCCATGTGGGATTTCAACACACACTGGGGCGCGTCACGGCACTTCAAAGGCTTTTCTTGGACCAGGGCTTAAAACACGTGACTATCGTCCATCCGTCCATTTTCTTCCGCTTTATCCGGGGCCGGGTCGCGGGGGCAGCAGTCTCAGCAGAGATGCCCAGACTTCCCGATCCACGCACACCTCCTCCAGCTGTTCTGGGGGGACCCCGAGGCGGCACCAGGCCAGCTCGGAGACATAGTCCCACCAGCGTGTCCTGGGCCTTCCACGAGGCCTCCTCTCAATAGGACATGCCTGGAGCACCTCCTGAAGGAGGCGACCAGGAGGCATCCGGAACAGATGCCCTAGCCACCTCAGCTGGCTCCTTTTGCGTGAAGGAGCAGCGACTCTACTCTGAGCTCCTCCCGGGTAATTGAGCTCCTCACCCAATCTCGGAGGGTGCGCCCAGCCACCCTGCGAAGGAAACTCATTTTGGCCGCTTGTATTCGGTCATTACCCAAATCTCATGACCATAGGTGAGGGTGGGAATGTAGATCGATCGGTAAATCGAGAGCTTTGCCCTTTGCCCTCAGCTCCCTCTTCAGCACAACAGTCCAATACAGCGACCGCACCGATCCGTCTATCGATCTCACGCTCCATCCGTCCCTCACTCGTGAACAGGACCCCAAGATACTTGAACTTGGGGCAAGGACACCCCACCAACCTGAAGCGGGGAAACCAACTTTTTCCGGTGGAGAACCATGGCCTCAGATTTGGAGGTGCTGATCCTCATCCCGGCCGCTTCACACTCGACTGCAAACCGCCCCAGTGCAGCTGAAGGTCCTGATTTGATGAAGCCAACAGAACAACATCGTCTGCAAACAGCGATGTTGCAGAGACGTGTCAGCCAAGTCTTACAACACCCAGAGACTTAAGGTACTCGGGACGAATCTCATCCACCCCTGGGGCCTTGCCACCGAGGAGCTTTCTAACCACCTCGGTGACTTTAGCCTGGGTGATGGGCGAGCCCCCCTCCCCCAGCCTCTGCCTCCTCCTCGGGAGACGTGACAGTGGGATTGAGGAGATCCTCGAAGTACTCGTTCCACTGCCCGACCACATCCCCAGGTGAGGTCAGCAGCCCCCCACCCACACTGTAAACAGTGTTGGTGAAGCACTGCTTCCCCCTCCTGAGGCGCCGGATGGTTTGCCAGAATCTCTTCGAGGCCGACCGATAGTCCTCCTCCATGGCTTCTCCGAACTCCTCCCAAACCAGAGTTTTTGACTTTGTGACCGCACGAGCTGCAGCACGCTTGTCCTGCCGGTACCGCTTGATCATCGACCTCCTGCCTAGGGTGTCCTGGTGCCACGTGCACTTATGGACACCCTTGTGCTCGAACATGGTGTTCGTTATGGACAAACCGTAACTAGCACAGAAGTCCAATAACAGAACACCACTCGGGTTCAGATCGGGGAGGCCGTTCTTCCCAATCACCCCGTCGTCCAGGTCTCAGTCGTTCCCCACGTGGCCGTTGAAGTCCCCCAGTAGAACAATAGGGGACTATGCACAAGTCACTGCAGCCTGTGCATAGAAAATAATGCCGCGCGTCGAAGCGTCTCGGTGTTCGTTGGCCTTAACGTGACTCCTTTTGCTTAAGTTAGCCCTGTTTCTTTCCTGTCCTATCCCTGTGAAACAAATGTGGCAAATGCATGCTTTTGACTTTTTGAGGACCAGCATATGTCAAATTAGCAACGTAGAGGTTTAAAAACGGCACCACAACTAAACTTAAGTTGTCTTAAACTGCGCATGAAGATCTATGTGGACAATACCATTCTGGATTTGAAAGATTAAAGCCTCCAGAAATCTGTCACTGAGCGTTAACCATTGGAGGAATGCTCGAGCACTTATCAGGACTTCGTGGGGAACAGGATTGTGGGAAAATATAGTCTTTCATTTACAAACCTGCATAAACCATTTGGCAAACTTGAGGGGCTAACTCCGCTTTCTAATTAGATAATCATCTTGAGAACCTAAACAAAAATCTAAAACAGTTTTAAATCATGTGAAGTATTTTTGTGATCATGAATCAACAACAGTTTTTATATATAAACATGTCTTAAAAACTCTGGCTGTTCCTCTATTCCTTCCTCATCTCCACGTAACACTTTTTGGGGGGTTAACTGACCTGATAACTGAACTTGAACCTTTAACAACATAACTGAAGCTTGAACACTGACGAATATATTTATGCCTTCAGATGGTGGGCGGTCTTCTCAACTTCTGTTTCTACACATTTGTGAACAAGTCCCTGGCCGTGGAGTTCCCCGAGATGTTGGCAGAAATCATCAGCAACCAGTTACCAAAATTCAAGGCTGGGAGCGTGAAAGCTCTGCTGTTCCACCAGAGATGACACTCTCCAGCCCCAGACACAATGCCTTAAAATCCTTTACCACCCGCCCCACTCCAGGAGCTACAGCGAGCACCAAGAACCCCACGAGTCAGTTTAGTTACTGCGAGACGGCCCCTGGCATTGGGGCAAAGGTCTGAAGGCAAACTGAGGAGGTACCACCAAGAGAGAACACAGCTTTTTTTTATTTTGGTCTAACATATGGTGTGTGTCACATAGGAAGTGTTTTGTATAATCACAGAGATAATTGGCGTACATCCATGTCATCTCAGGTTCCTTACATTAAATAGATAACTACTATCTATGTAGGTTCTGATAGTCTTTTTTTTTTTTTCGCGAATAATACCAATGTGTTTTGTTCTATTTTTACCCCAGATATTGTTATCACAAAGGGTAGCGGAGCTTAATTGATAAATGGCTCTAAACCTTTGGACTGTGTTCCTCTTTCGTTAGAGGCTTGAAATGCTAGCAAAAATTAAACCTTTTTTTTGTATAATGAACATTCATGTGCTCGTTTTAAGGATGATTTCTCTCACACCTCTTCCAGGTTTACACGTTACAAAAAAGGGATAAATAATGTGCCTTTTTGCTTGAAATATCCTATCCATTGCTTCCTGACTGTCCGTGGCATGCTTCACCAAACCTGTCATGGTCTCCCCTCAGCATACATTGATTGTACTTTCATATAAACATGCAGTTGCAATCTTTTTTCAGTTGCTTTGTTTATCTTTAGAAGTGGCAGCTCAGTCCTTTGTGAAGAAACAGTCTGTTAGTTTGAGAATGAATATGGAAAGCCCATTTTCCTCTAATGCAATCTCCCGCACATCTGATTCCCGGGTGCAATGCGAGCACTTTGTATCCACCTAAAGGCTTTAAAAGACTGTTTTTTTATGAAAATTTTTCTTTATTTTAATAGGAGATAGCTGACCATATTTTACCCGCTCCACCGCCCTAATAGTTTAGTGGAATGTGAGAAATACCTGCGTCAACCAATCAGAAAAACCATACACGGCGCTAGGGGTGGGCCTAGGCACTTTTGTCTGTGGCCCAGGGGGTCAGACCACACCATTCAGTGTTCTGCGTGTGAATGAGTCTGTCCTTTGCCTCTACAGCAGGGACAGTGACATGAGCCGCGCCTGTGTCTGCAGGACCTGCCACACACATCTGGCTGTGTTCCGAGGGAGAACACATTTTGCCAGGCCTACCGCATTTTCTCCCTGTCCACCCAAATAGTTTGTCCTGGCACAGCTACTGCAGAAAGCAGAGCATTTTGTGTTGTTTGCATAATTAATTTTAAATGTCATTGTTGAGGTTTTAACATCCTGTTGTTTTGTAACAGAAAGGTTTATTTTAGCGCCTATGCATTTTGTTTTCATACATTTGATATTGAACAGTTGTGCATAAAACACTCATCACCACAGCTGGCCATAGCTCGACCCCTTCTAACAGCACTCTGTAGCCACCATGACCTGTTAATCACATGTCCTCAGTGTCTAGTATATTTGCACATACGTCCCAATGTTGGCACTTCCCATTCATCCCCTTCGTCAGTGAAAGCCACTGTCTGGAAAGTCGTTCAGTGCCAAAATCCTTGTTTCATCTACTTTGTGAGGCTGGAGCTTTGTCAGTATTTGTGAGTAAAAACCTGAGAACTTGTCTGAATCGTGAAGTGGTAACGATGGTCCAGTTTATCCCAATTTTGAATCCCTGAATTCAACCATCACTCTGAAGTGTTGCGTAATCACAAAGTCGGTCCTGCTATCGGTTTGTGTTGTCAGTGATGATTAGAAATGTGTTGCAATATTTTCCCCTGTTCACACCAGCACTTAAGTTATTGGCCTAAGCACAACAAAAATGTGGCACTTGGATCCAAAAAAAAAATCTGTCTAGTTGAGTGGCTTCAAAGTCCAAACTGATGCTTGTTCACTAAATAAACTTGGAGCTGAAAATGTAGCTTTGGATGAAAAACACAAAATAATTACTAACCACTCAGTTATCATGCAATTTATATTTCACTCATGCGTAGTTTTAAAATCATGTTTTCAACGACTTGTCTGTTGAAGTCTCTTCAGTCTGTCTTCAGTTGTCATTAATGGATTGTTAATAAATCTCTCGTAACACGTTTCTCACACTCAGCCCAATGACATCTGAAAAGGCGACTGTCATTGTTTCTTTTTGGAACAAATCCATGATATTTGTAGACTGCCTACGCGTCACTCGTGGGTTACTTTCACATTCAGTGTTTCCAAATAATCTCTGCTGCTGCTTTTTTTACAGGTATTACTGAGACACACACTTGCCTCTTCATAGAAACATCACCCCCATTGTTTACTATTGGGGACTACTATATATGCAATAGAAAAAAAATGTATCACCTTTTTACTGAACAAACTATGGCTGCTCCCATTTTCAGTTCCACAATATATAAGCTATTTAAGATTCACCATAAACCCTTATCTCTGCAGGTCAGATTTTCAGGAAAAATCACTCAGAATGCACAAAAACGTATTTTATGTTCAACAACTGGTGACCAAAGCAAAGACAACAAACCCACTACGTGTCAAGCTATTGAAACTAGTAACAATTGTACAGATCATTGTATGTTATTACTTTTTTTTATTCTAAAGTGACAGCTTTGGTCAATTTATGTAATACTGTGAATAGGATAGAAGTCGATCTTTTTCACTCTAAAAACTGTTTGTGAAAGTAATCAACCAGCTTGAATCTTAAAAAAAGTTGCACTACCCAAATATTGTTTGAAAATCTATTTTGTATAAAACATATGCAGACATTACCTTTTGGAAATGTATCAAGGGCCGATCATGTTTCACTGGTATATGCTTTCTCTAAAGCTTTGTTTAGCTTGAAGATTTGAATCTGTACATATAATCCATTGTAAAGAATATGTGGTGTACTTGTCCCATGATAATAGTTTTTCTATACCCTCTGTATTATTTCGCCTCTGTAGTGTGAGCCCTGATCCTCTTTTTCTCCATTGATTAAAGGTCGAACCGGTTGCTTTTGGTCTGACTTGGTTCTTTGCTTCTATTTTGCCATAACCTTGTGTTTTTGCATAGGCTTTTTTTTTACAGAACGTTGTTTTCCCAGGTGTCTACAGAACACCTGGATCCAAAATTGACACCTTCAGGGATTATATGGAGGGATTATTTTCAAATTTGGGATGAAAGGAAGTGTTTCTTTGTGGAGATTTTAACATTGACTTACTTAAAATAAAATATAAAAAGGCCCTCGGAACATTTCTTAAATACCCTATACAGTCTATCTTTGTATCCTAAAATAACCAGGCCAACACGAATAACTCCACACAATTGCTCACTAATTGATAATATATTTACAAATGTACAATGTTTTTGTTTTGTATAACCTAAAAAAATAGGAAAAACTAAAGATGAAAAAAGTCATGTCACTAAATTTATTGGATTGTTAAATGATAACGCGCTAGACGCCTTTAAAGTCAGTTTAGCAGAAAATAACTGGAAATCTCTCTTGGAAGAAACCAATGTAGATGCAGCATATATATAAGAACAAGTAAATCTGAAAATAAGTTTCAAAAGATACAAAACAAACTTACTAACATAATAAGAAAAATTATGTATAGGATAGTATACTACTCGAAAAAAAATAAGACAAACACTAAAGCTCTCTGGTGTACCATAAATGATGTACTTCGAAGGACTCCAAAAGGAAATGTATTACCACAGAGCTTTATGTCAAATGGTCAGAAAATTGAAAATTAAAAAATTAAATTTTGAGCGAGTTCAATAAGTACTTCATAATTACCTCAATCATCTTCCTCAATAACTCCACCATGCACAAATTATAATTATGATTGTGTCTAGGAAAACCCAAATACAATGTTTCTTACGCCAACAACAGGACAAGAAATAAATGATATAGTTAGAAATTCCATAAACAAGAAATCCTTGGACTGTGATGAGGTAGATATGAGTATTGTTAAACAGGTCATCGATCACATTGTGATACCGCTATCCCATATTTTTAATCGGTCTTTCAAAACGGGTAAATTTCCAAATTTAATGAAAATGGCTAAAGTTATTCCTATCTATAAAAATGGTGACAAAACTCAATTCTCTAATTACAGACCTATCTCAATACTACCTCAACTCTCAAAAATATTAAAAAAGCTCTATACAACTTGGCTAGGCGCATTTATAGATAGATACAATATTTTAAATGACCGTCAACATGGCTTTCGCAAAAGCAGATCTCCCGCTTTCGCGTTAATGGAACTCATAGAGGAAATCACAAATAATATCGACAAGAACAAGTATTTAATTGGTATTTTTTTTATCGATCTTAAAAAGGCTTTCGACACTATGGATCACTGAAAAAACTACAAATAAGAGGTATTGCTTTCACCTGGAATAAATCCTACTTAACAAACCGTAAACCGTATGTTCAAATGGGGCAGTGTAGATCCATGTGTGATACCCTAGTGTGTGGAGTCCCCCAGGGATCGGTGCTGGGACCTAAACTATTTTTATTATATATCAATGATTTGTACTTGGTTTCCAAGAAGCTTAAACTGGTCCTTTTTGCAGATGATACAACTCTCAGGTGCAGACCTACAGCAAATGGTGATTGAGATTACAGAAGAAATTGATAAATTGAAAGATTGGTTCTGCGTAAACAAATTGTCTCTAAACATTACGAAAACCAAAGCAATGTTCTTTGGAAATTGTGTAATGAATGTACAATTACCAATTAAAATTGGCAACGAAACTATTGAAAGAGTCTATGAACATACATTTCTTGGTGTAACACTCGACCATAAAATCAGCTGGAAACCTCACATCATAAAAATTAAAACTAAAGTTGCAAAGATTTTAGCCCTAATTAATAAATCTAAATATAGTATTAACAACAAAGCTCTATATACTATATACTGTTCACTTATCCTTCCCCATTTAATATATAAATAAAATAAATGTGCCACAATTTGCAATGGAATAATTTCAAGGGCATTATATTTGTTGGACGGAATAAAATCGAATTAAAATCGGGGGCGCGCGCTCATGCACGAGCCAGTAACACCTGACCTCCTCAGGGGACAGCCGCAGATTCAATACTCTTTTCCTCGAAAAGCGGACCACCCTCTAGGTCGAAACCCCACCGCAGTCTCCTCCGCAGTGGATGATGGAGGGAGAAGTGGTGGAGCAGCGAGCTGAGCAGAGCGCGGCTCTGCCGGATTACAAGAAGCTCACTCGGTTGTACTGCATGAATGGCGGGCATCACCTCCAGCTCCTCCCCGATGGGACAGTGCGGGGCCAGAGGGACGATGGGGACGTACACAGTATGCGCAACTCTTTGGCTCCTTGGAGATGGGCACTGCAGAGCGTCTAAACTCATTAAATCTAATGTAAAATATTGTTTTCCCAGCCTTTCTGAAACTCAAAGCTGTGGACAGAGGTGTTGTGGTCATCTTTGGGGAGGAAGCTGGAAGGTACCTGGCTATGAATAGCGAGGGTCGTTTGTACAGCTCTGTAAGTTGCCTTTAAATGTGCCAAATAATTTCAAACAACCTTGCCATCAACATAGCATAACTAACATGTATTTTATGTTTCTCAGCCAACTGTAAATGAGGAGTGCTATTTCCTGGAGAAACTAGAGGAAAACCACTACAACACGTATCAGTCCAAACATTACACAGAAATGAACTGGTATGTAGGTCTAAAAAAGAACGGAAGACCCAAAACTGGCCCAAGAACTCACATCGGACAGAAAGCCATCTTCTTCCTCCCCAGACAAGTGCAAGATTCAGGCGAATAACCTCTAGCTATCAATGATTCAATGATTCAATAATGAATGTGTTGTAGTATGCGTGTAGTTAACACTGTGTAAAGAGTAAACCTAAACAGATGTGAACTAACCTACTAACAATGTCCTTTTAAGATAACTCAATGTAAAACCAGTAGGACTAACTAGATTATCAGACCCTAATGCTGCACTGCAGGAAAGTGACTATGGGCAATACTGGATTACTCTGTCCCCAACATTGGCTGCCACCCTGAACAGAAGCAGTTCTTTGGGTCCTTTTGGAATAGAATTCAGTGCTGGACCAGAGTGCCTTGATGGTTGGTTCAAACAAAATTATGGTATCGGTCAACAGTACCATCCATTATTTTTATTCCCAAGATAATGAATTGTCAAGCTTATATCATTACAATATGTAGCCCGTAAGAAAAAAGAACGAAGCGTAAATACATTAAATGTTTTATTTAACACTAAAAGCTTTCTGTACAGTTTCATTACAACAAACCCTTTGATGCAGTTCATCATAGATACAAGTTTTTAGTCGAAGCAATTATGTAAAAGCCGTTATGAACTAATGGTTTCTTCATTATAAAGCATACAATGTCAAGTCCTGGTTGGCATGCCTTTACTGGATTGAAATTATGAAGTTTGCTTTATATGTCTTTTTTTAAAAGTGCATTTGCATTTGACAACCATATTTACACTGTTTAAAAACAATCAATGAGTGAAAATAAAAACGTCAAATTGGCTCAATTTACTTTCCACTACAACAGTTGAACCAGTTTCTAAAAGGGTCAGTGTGAATTTTTATATATATATATATATATATATATATCCCCATCATTCATATGAACGAATGATGGGGAATCTGCTTCATGAAAAATGAGTCCAGCTAACATGCTCGGGGGCTTCCGTCAAAGTCAATTATGATCTTATTGGGTTGTTCTTGTGTTTGCAAGTGAGATAAAAAATAAAAACGATTTTTTTTTTTCCTTGATTGAATGTAACATCTAACACCATATATCCAATAAAACAGTTGAACCACTGTTACATGTCCTTGTGAAGGCTCTGAACGTCCATTTAATGAATGGCTAAAGACAGCGGACAACGCTGCCCCCTACTGGCTACCAACGCTGACAGGTGAGGTTTTATGCAAGAGTACTGCTTGCTCATTTATCAATACAGTGGATGTGGTGTGTGGTCATTTCATAACACCCTGCGGTGATGACGAAACACATGGACATGATAAAGTATCCTGCATGCATATAGTTTGTCTAAAAAGTGTTATACCCGTTGGCAAAGGTTTTCAAAATTGTCAGGTTGCATGCTTGTATCTCACCGTCAAATGATAAGGCATCATAGACTGAGATGTAGTTAGTGAGCACTTAACATTCACCTCTAATGATTACACAGAGGAACTATTACATATTACATTAAAGTTTAAACAAAAGAAAATCAATATAATTCCTGAATAATGTGTCTTCACCTACAATTTTTCGGTCTTCATTTTACTTAGTTGCTTGTCTTGGTCCTATCCAGTTCCTCTACCAAACCTGAAACGGTAAAGAACAGAGTGATTGGTTGGTTTCGGTTTCTGCTGTGGTTTCCTCAAGGCACATTACGCAACCAAATTACTGTGAATACGGTCAACTAGAAATGTTTTCAAAGCACACAGGTTGAAAATCAAGGATCTCTTCACTATGTGCAAAGTAGCTTACCTCTAATAAATGAAGAGCACTCTTGTTCGAGGGAGTGAGGCGAATGTGGGATCTGCCAGTTTACGCACTCTTGAATAGTTAACGAAACCACGGATAAACAGCATGAAACCTAGAGTTGCAAGATATGGTTTAATACAGAAGGAAACTGACAAAATACATAAAAACATGTCCATTTCCTTCCTTACCCAGAGCCAGAAAGACCCACCACAACCAGTACTGTCCATCAAAGTAACCAGGGAAGTAGGTAGAAAACTAAAAATATAAAAAGTGACATTTATTTCTAAACAATATTAAACAATAAAGTTCAATAAAAAAATAAAACAGTTCTTACCCTAACAATAAGAACCCATTTGATGAGAGATAGGCCAAAGCCAGAGATGGCCCCGTATCGACCAGCAGCCGATGTGGTCAAACAGAAAGACAAGAAGAAGCCAATCCAATTGAAGAGGAATGCCACTGATAACATAAAGAGGATAATTTCAAAATGTGTCGTAAATGGGTTTTATTTCACAGAAACAAACTGATATCTTACTGAAGAATGTGAGCATAAATATGCCGTCATTTCCTATCCGAAGTTGATCAGCATCTTCAAAGTCATCTCGAGCAACAAAGTCTTCCTCCTGAATGAATGGAGGGGGATCTGATATCACAGGGGCCTTAGCAAGTAAAGGGCCTTAGCAAGTAACGATGTACATACTGTGATTCTTCCGGTGACCAGTGGAACAGTAGCCTCCGCTTTGCTTCTCTCTGCCTCATCGTAGGAGGGTAAAGTAGTGGCCACACTGTATGAGGGAGGGTTTGGGAAGTTTCCCGCTTCTTCTTTGTACTCCAAAAAAGCTAACATTGACAAACACATATTAATTTCCTAATCATGAGTGCCAACAATTGCAAACACTTTACAGTAGTGAAGAAAATTGATTTGGATTTTGGTAAAATACGTTTGAAACTAAGGATCTTTAGGCATATAAATAAATAAATAAATAAATAAATGGGCGGCACGGTGGCGCAGCGGTTGGAGCTCGTGCTTCACAGCAAGAAGGTCCCAGGTTCGATTCGTGGGGCCCTTCTGTGTAGAGTTTGCATTGGTTTCCTTCGGGTACTCCAGTTTCCCCTACCACTAAAAACATGTACAATAGGTCAGGATGATTGACGGTGAGAAAACTAGGGGGATGGAAATTAGCTCATGGCTACAATCCGGCGTGGTATGTTTGCAATAACATGCACTGTCTTGACCCAATAAAATAATTACAGATGTCCCAGGGGAGACAGTCCAACTGTATAGTACACACACAGTGTCACTGCTGCACTATTTAATGGATTAAATCTGGGTAATTTGACTGACACTCCCCATTGTGCTTTATCCCTGCTCTGGGCTACTACTATTCTTAAGCACTGAGATGGCCTATGCCCTATTAAGACGAAAAGGTTTACAGCAATAGGTCTTGCTCAGACTGTGACTGACCTGCATTAGCTGCTGCAGCACTACTGTAGGGTGGGGGTGCGTCCTGGGAGGCGGCCTCCTGGGAAGGCTGGGATGGCTCCTCTTCATTCACCAACTTCAGAAACATTACACAACTATTTAGTTCAAAAGTTAATCTATCAGTCATTGTTTTTGGTTTAGTTCAACGCTAATACAAGTGTGATGTGCTGTGTATAAAAGGTTTGCACTATTTGACATAAAGTAAAATCAGAAGATCACATTACATAAATAGAATACATACCCGATGCCGCACATTTGCAAATGATTAATATAATTACACAAAACGTGAATATAGTTAGTTTTTAAGTCGAAGTCGGTGCCCTTATCACTTACGTAACATGAACCTTATTTCAAGACACTAATATAATATCAGAGTTTGTTTTTCTTCTTTCGCCCATACTGATGGCACTCAAAACAGAAGTGATTATACTAGTAAGCGGTCTGACAATCTCGTAAAGGCCATCACGTAAAACACATCACAATTTAACTAAATCCAATGACTATGACGCCAAAAACACAAACTTTAATCGGTGAATTTAATGCAGACTGTTTAAAGTGTTACATTGCATTACAGGCGTTAGTCGACTTAGTGTTGACTTAGCACAGCCGCTAACGTTAGCTACCGACACACACTAACGCTAGCTATGTCTGTATAGCGATGAAATTATACAAACCTCTTGATATCGCACGCTACTATTTTGCTCCGTCATCGTGGAAGAGGAGTATGAAATGGTCCTCTTTCCACTTTGCGTATTAAACTGCAAGAGATGAACCGCAAACCGAAACAAGGAACGACCTACGCGAATCAGAGAGCGAAGCTAATGCTAGTCGGCCATGTCTCACACAGACAGCGATGCCTTCACGTCTGTCGGAAACTTTCGATTAGTGAACGTCTTGTTTTTGCTCTGTAATGTAAATCTGTTCATTATAGTTTATATTTGAACAGCAAATATTCTAGACAATAAAAATATTGTATACAATAAAACATTTCAACTATACTGAGAAATTCCACTGTTTTAATTACAAGATTACAAATATCACGATTACAAAAATATGCCACCACGTTAGTTGTCAGAGTGTGAGAACAAAGCCCTCTTCTTCTGGTGCATAGAAGGCTACATTTATTACAGTGAAGTTTTCTCGTGGACTTTGATCTCATGGAGCTTGAAGTGGCTCTACCAGTTTGTTGTGGACATGCATCATTCCTAGCACAAACATTATGCAAATGATGTTAATTTATGTGGAGATTAGGGAATTATGTGATCATTTTATTACCTTTGAAGTATTTCACAGTCTTCACCCGCAATTCTAAAGTGGCATCTTCATCACATACAAAAAGTGTCTGTGGATGTTGCTGGAACGCAGACACCGTCCACATATGGTTCACACCGTCTTCTATGGCTTTGTACAAAGCAAATGCCTTGTGTGCTCCAGTGATAATAATCATAACCTGTAATAAGAAGGAATACATGTCTATATTTGATTGAGTACAGCCTGTGTGTGTGTAAAGTAAACTCTAAAACCTCAACAAAAGGACATATGTCTCAAAGATGGTAATGTGAGTGAATGAGTTCAAAACAACATTGTATGAGTAGGCTACCTAATAATGATTACATTTGTGTTACCAGATTTCTCAACGCGCTACACTGTAGCCATTATTGAGTCATGCCATACTCGGTGGTGGTGAGCTACTATTGTAACCACAGCTACCCCTGGGGTAGGAGGTGGGCAAACTGGGCTCTTTACATAATTAATATAATTTATGTCTGTTTTTTACACGACAAATTGCGTATATCAGAGGCACCTTTACTACCCCCAGAGTGGTCTGAAATGGCTCTACATATTTTTTTATGTATGTATTTCATTAAAAAACTGCTAATTCAATGCAGTCTGAATGAAAAGGAGGATCTTATGATATCGGCCTCTTTGTTAACGTTCTGTCGTTTCTTTTGTATACATTATTTACAATTACCATCAAGCAAGTTCCTGATATAATTTAGTGCATTTTGCAATGGGAGCAACTTAAGCAGAATTAATTTCAAGTTATTGTTGGTGCGGCTCTCCAACTCAATTTAACTGCCCACCCCTGGGGTAGACTATCGGAAGCAAGGCTGCCAATCTGCACCGTCCTTGGAAAACCACCAACTTGAGTGCCCAAGGGAACCTGTGCAGACACGAGGACAACATGCAAACTCCACGCAGAAAATCTTAGCTAAGGACAAAATGCTTCACGTTCAGTGTGGATTCAGAAAGTGTCCTGAGCAATCTGAAACATTTGTGAACCTGGACCATTTTTGAGATATTGGTTAAAATGACCAGAACAATGGTCAGCAGATACCAATATGTAATCTGTTATCTTGCTCATCTTAAATAGGGTAAGACCTTGTATTTTCTGTAGCCTATTATGTAAATTGTTCTGCATAATGCTTCTCACCTCTTTTGCATCCATGACTGTGCCCACTCCCACAGTCAGAGCCATAGTGGGCACCTTTGACAGATCACCATCAAAGAACCGTGCATTTGCTATTATTGTGTCTTGTGCCAGAGTTTTCACCCTTGTGCGAGAAACCAGGCTTGAACCGGGCTCATTAAAAGCAATGTGGCCATCAGGTCCAATTCCTAAAAGATTACAGTTTGAATTAAATGTTGCATAATTTCTGTCAATCATACTTGTTAAATTACTGGCAATGTGAACTTCTGACCTCCAACAAATAGCTCAATCCCTCCAGCAGCTTTTATCTCATCTTCAAACGCATCACACTCTGCCTGTAGGTCAGCAGCATTACCATCAAGAATATGGGTATTTTCAGCTCTTATGTCCATGTGCTTGAAGAAGTTGTTCCACATAAATGAGTGATAGCTCTCAGGATGCTCTCTGGGAAGCCCTGAACACAGGTTTGACAAATTATATAATAAAGTACATTTACATTCATTGCACTAACGATGACCTACCAACATATTCGTCCATGTTAAAAGTCTTGACATATTGGAATGAGATCTCTCCATTCTTGTAGTACTCAATCAGTTTTTTATAGCAACCCAAGGGAGTACCTCCTAGTAGACACACATAGAATTAAACATAGGAAAATATTCAAACATAGCCATTAAGAGTGCAGTCAGTAGTGGGCTATTTTGGCCAAGATTGTGTACATGTTCATTTGTTCAGTCCTGATGATGGTCCAGATGCAGCCTATGTCCAGGCTTACAGCCAGACACATGATCGTGTGCATAATGCGGGCATGTCACTTACCAGTTGGAAGCCCAAGTGTAAAATATCTGTCCGGTCCCGGTTTGAACAGTAGAAGTTTGTTTCTGATGTATTTCGCTGCCCACTCGCTTGCCTGGTCATAGTCATTGAGGATCATCAGCTTCATGTTGTTTTGTGCAGGTAAAATTTGTGAAGTGTTCTGGCAGCGTCAGACTTCTCTGCAAATAAAATTTACTCAACATAATCCTTTAAGACAGACAACACACCTTAACTGGACTTTGGACTCATTAACCCAAGCTATTGACCTGAAAGGTATTAGTCTTACCAATATATAAAAAACCTCCCGATTAAAACAAAGCTTGATCCATACTTTGGAACAAAGTTTAAGTAGTTGCACCTTCCGCTTTTTTCCGAAGAAAGTGGAAGACGACAAATCACGTGATTACAGTCGCCATTGGGATGACGTTAAAGCTGTGCGTAGGAAAAGCAGCATTAAATATTCATCACCTGAGACCAGGTTGAACGGATTTTGACCTGTTGTATTCATACATTGCTTTAGGTGAAGACACCTTTGATCAAGGCAAAATGAATGTATTTGCAATGGAACCATTTTTTAAGTCAATGAAAACAAAGTTGACAGTGACCTTGTGTGAAGGACTCAAGAGTGGAATGTCTTAGCGATCTTGTCAATAATACTATAAAATATACAGACACCATACAAATAGCCTATGGTTTAATAGTGTTGCTGGTTAAAACCATGATTTAATGACTTTCAAATGTTTGCAGCGACAGTTCAATGACATTTTCCCCAATTACTTTTTTCCACAAATGAATTGTCCAAAAACAAACCATGGTTTAATATTTTTTAAGTTTTAATTAAAACCATATTGTGACACAGACCAGAACTCACAAACTACAGGAAAAGTAATAAATACTGTTGTGTACAGCGCTCATGGTCAAACAGGCTTATTGCAACTGTTTTTATCTATGGTTATCCAGAGAGAGGGACATGCTATGTCATCAGAGAGACATCACTGGGAACTGCTCAGTATACTAATTATCCTGCCAGCATTTTGACAATGGAGTGAACTTTCAAAAATCCTATAATGCTCTCCAATACATTGTGGCCACACAACCAGCACCTACTTAACATTGTGCATTTGGTTGAATTAGTCGAGGTCCATTTCAGGTTTGCTTTCTGATGTTTCTGACGTGTTGCTGCCATCGGCAGCAGTCGCTCCCTTGGTAGCACCGTCTTCTTGTGATTTCTCTTGCCCGTTGACAGGCCCGTTCTGCTCTGCAGGCGGCTCCTCTTTCGGCAACTCTACCTTGGGTTTGGGTTTGGTTACAGTAGGATTGCAAGCAGAGAAAAGCTCCTGAAACACAAACAATATGATTGGGTCATGGTTTGAAATACTCAATTGTGAGATCAAAGGTCTCCAAAGCACTGTCACTGAACCGATTCCATACCCGTGTTTTTGCTTGAATATCTTTCACTTTGACTGAAGGATCAACTGTCAAACTTTGTTTGCTTTGTTGGTTCATGGCACTGTTCATCCAGATCATTGAGTCATTGGTCAATTTATCTACTTTTGTGACATCGGCCTCTTCCAAATGGTCATATTGCTCATCCTAAAAAACAAAAACTATTACATTTTCCCAGTATATGGGGGGGCCATAAATAGTTTTTGGTTTGTCTGTACCTTCATCTTGTATGCTTCCACAAATTTCATGTACTGCTGGATTTGTTTTCCCAACTCATCGAATGCTTTAGGTCTCTCTTCAGATTCTGCATACCGCTCTTGGATGGGCATGCCAAGTTTCTGCAGAATAAAAATAAAATAAGTAATTTTCAAACAAAAGATCATCGTTCCTTCCCAATGCAGTTACCTTTAACTCTGCCAGTTTATCAATGTACACTTGTTTGGATTGGTCCTCGCCTTCCTCGTACAACCAGTTCTCAGTATTTTCCAGTTTTAGAGTCAAGGCATCACGGTCCTACATGCAATGAGTGAAATGTACAATGAAACTTAAATAGCTTTTGTAAATAGGTTGCATGCTTGCGTTAGTCAACTATTTGACTCACAGACTCGCTGACAAACTTCTCATACATCCCATGCAGTTTGTCCCTCATGTCATACACATACTCTTCCACATTATTCTTCGCGTCGTTTCGCTCTTTCTCCAGCTTGTCCTGCATGATCATCTTACCCTGTAGAGGAGCCAAAACAGCAACTGTAACCACTATATACACACACAAGTCATTACATCATGGCAGTCAAACACCGTGAACTATGTGCCTAGAGAGCGAATGTGCAGTTACCTCATTTTCTACAAAAAGATTGAGCATGTCAACGGCTAGTTGCCACTGTGGGCTGTTTTCAATTGGAAGCTCCAAAACTTTTGTTTTGACTTTGGGCTTTTTGGCTTGTGGAGGCTGGTCAGACTTCTTTTCCCCTTTGTTCTCCTGCGTAGTAGTCTAGATAAAATAAATGCAACATTTATTATTATAATTGGTATTATCATTTAAGACTAGTACACAGATACTTGCCTCCATTTCTTCAGTTTCCTGAGATGACTTGTCTTCTACCTCCTTTGAATTTTCTCCTTGACCTTGTTGCTCTTCTTGGTCCGTTTGCATTTTATTTTGCTAAAATGATTACAAATGTTTTGTTTAGATTTTAACATTTATGTGTGTTACATTATTAGATATTGTAACACCTCTGAATCCTTGTCTTGGGCCTGGTCCGTTTCCATGGGCTCCTCTGACTCATCAGACTTCTGTACCTCAACAAGGGAGGCACTGGAGACGCTGAAAATACCATGAATATTCACTCGCACCTTCACTTTAATCTTGGAGCTCTCCCCAGATGCCTGTGGGATAACTTTCTGGATCAAAAACTGACCTAAATAAGTACATGTGAAGAGTTAAATCCAATTCATTCCAAGAAAATAAATGTTCTACAAATATTTGAGTAATACTTCTTACCAATTGTGGGATCAGGGTAGGGCAGGTCATTATGGGCATTATAGTAGGCCTCCAAAGAGAATGGCTCTCTCCGGTAGAAGGTCAAAACTTTAGAAAAAGGTGCAGCATGGTTTTTGGGGAAGACCTCACAGTCACTAAAACGTAAAAAATATCATTTAAAAAAACGTATTATAACATAAGTAAATATGGTCAAGTTTATCAATATTTACCTCACTCCCTCCTCAGCTGCTGAATGCCACTTTAATGAAATTGGGTAGGGAACCACATCTGTGATGGAGAATTCTCGAACTTTGAAAGCTGGAGACAGTATTGCACACTACAGAAAAAGAGACAAGTATTTATTATTTATACAACTAAGCAGCTCATGTTTGGGTGTTTGCAATTTTGTTCTAGTTCAGGATTATTGCAACGCCCACAGTTTAGGTTTGTATACAACATGTGATACCTGCAGGGCACATCCTCTTGCTACAGCCTCGTCAGCATTTAGCGTGGTACTCAGTTCCTTTCCGAAGAATTTGCTGATTCTTTCCTTGACAGCCGGGATTCTGGAAGCTCCGCCCACTATCTCTACTGCATAGATGTCGTCTCGCTTTAGCTCTAGGTCAGGGAAGAAAAGATGTAGACATACAGTGAAAAATGCACTCAAAAAGAGCACAATAAAAATGTCACATATCTTAAAACATTAACCCACTGGTCTGTTCCAACAGACTCTGCAGCGGAGACTCTACTCGAGCAAGAATGTCAACACACATGTCCTCAAAATGGCCCCTTTGGTGAAACAAAAAATCTGTTTAGGGAAACTATTGTGCTATTCCAATTACTAAATCATGTAAAACAGTTACCTGTTCAATTTCCCAGTTACATCAATATCGTTCATGAAGCATTCAATATTGAGTGGCAAATCAGAAGAATTTGCGCTCATCAACTTCTTGAGTTTTTCACATTCCTGGTAGAGCCGAACCAGGGCTCTGGGTTTTGACTTGACATCAAGCTTGTACTTCTTGGAAAATTCCTCACAGAAGTGTTGGACCAGAACTGCATCAAAGTCCTTACCCCCAAGTTCTGGGTCACAAGCTGTGGCCAGAATCTACAAAATAGCCAGTAAATATTGAATTAAGTCTAAAAGAAACATTTATGGGTACTCTTATTTTAATACAGACCTTCAGTTTGCCCTTATTAAAAGCACATACAGATGTTTGAAATCCTGAATGACCCAAGTCTACAAACACCACATTCCTGGGTTTTTCTTCTGGAGCAGGGAGATCCTGTTTGTAGATGCCATACGCCAATGCAACTGCAAAACATTTGAGTGTTGTTTTTTTTTGCATGCATACATATATAATATAATATAATATAATATAATATAATATAATATAATATAATATAATATATATATATATATAAACCTTGTACATCATCTTGCTGCTAAAACAAGTTTATTACTGACAAAACTCAATGATTAACACAAATAATGTAGTACAGACCTGCAGTTGTCTCATTCATAAGCCGCAGGCAATTTAGTCCTGCAATTTGAGCTGCATCTACCACTGATCTCCTCTCAGCATCAGTGTAATAGCAGGGAACCTAGATCAAACATCACAATTACAAACATGTTCTACATTAACAAATACATAAAATAGAGTATAAACTACACAACGATGCTAGGCTTATAACATGTTATCTAAAGTATTGTGCAGTGTAACTTACAGAGACAACACAGTCAGCCACAGGCTTTTTCAGAGCACTCTCAGCTGTCTCTTTCAGCTTGGTCAACAACATGGCTGTAACTTGTTCAATGCTGAAAATCTTTTCCTCCTCCATGTATGTCACCTTCAGACAAGAATATATTTAGAACATCGGAGTTTGTACAACTTTCCCTAACAAAGTGTTTATTTTACCTTGATACCAGTTGTCCCGTTGGGCATCTGTGCAATGTCATAAACGAGGCTGGATTTGAGACGTTGCACAAAGGGATCAGAAAATGCCCTCCCATGAAACTTCTTGAATCCTTGGACCGTGTTCTTGCAGTTTGTGACAACCTATTACAAGCAGAAAGAACAGTACAACAGTGGGAGTCTGTAAAATATGAAATGTATAAGAGCATTTAGAAATACACACCTGACTTTTTGCAGCTGCACCGATTGATCGGTTCCGTGGTCCAAAAGACACACATGCTCTAGAACAACAAACAGAACAAGTTTCAGGCTGATTATGTTCTGTACTCACATAAGTAAGGCGTTTTGGAGTCTAGCTTTACAAAACAATATACATGTTTTAAACGCGTGAGAAATGCATGTATGCAGCCAGGCATATTTGTATTTCTAATGGTTAAAGAAAAAGTAGACTGGAGTCTGATAGATGGTCAGGATCCGAAACCGATACCTTAAGTAGCTAGTGTGTTGTACAATTGTTTGTAGGTCTATGTTTGTCTTCGGAATTATGTTAATCGTGTTTTGTTGATCGAAATAGATATAATTTCTGTAACGCTGGGGCACGAGTATATATATGGCACATATCTTATAAATGAATGAAACCGCAGAGAGCATCATGGCCTCCTCCTGTCAAAAGCTAATTTAAGTTGACGACAAAACATTAATCAGTCGACTGTGTATAAAATGACTATTTCAACACAGTGCATGCAACACCAAGTGCTTTCAGTCGGCTAACTTCACTCGGGACATCATTTTCAAAACATAATCGCCCTGCGTTAGCTTTAGCACTGGCATCACATGCCGCTTCCTGATGCAAAAGCATTAGCATGCTAACTAGCAAGGTAGCATTTAGCTGTCAGGCACAGTAAACAAAACTTCTAACTTGTTATTTATTGGGAAACGAACAAACCCAATATTTATTTTCTAATAAAAAACAAAATATATGTTTTACTTACGGTGTACATCTGTCGCTGTATTCATTGGCAACCGTCTCAATCCCTCCGGCTCTGGCTACCGCTACATAGCAGTTCATAAACCCTACGTCAAAGCCTACCACTGACATCTTCACTAACTAAAACAGTGCCGTCAATACAAGGAAGATCAGGACAGAATCGTAGTGCTAAATGCTGCAGCAATAGGGGTAATTACAGTGTGTTTTACTCCGCGGATGATGGCCGTTGTTCCATGAAGCTGAGCCGCGGAAACATGCGGTGCTCCGTCACTCCGGGGCCGGTTCAGGAATCTTCTGCTGCGTCTCCGCCAATGCCTGTACAGCAGCGCGCGCCACCAAGAGGCCAGTGATCTCCCTCGGCGTCACTCACCGGAGCCATTATACCAGGGATCTCCAGTAGCTTTGCAACATTTTCCAAGTAGCTCCCTAAAGACTAGGAGAGAGGAGGCAGAGTGCGCACTGGATCACGCGTAGTAGTAAAGTACATTTGCTAAAGGAAAATAGCAAAACGAACGTACAAATCAGGTGCTCTTCAAACTCGTGGGGCAAAGCATACTAAAGGAAAAAGGATGAGCCGAGCTCCCTAAAGACTTAAAATGTCAACTAAATGCTTGGCCTCACATTTTAAATGCATTTTCTCTTTGTTCAGGATATGTTGAACACAATCCGCGAACACTCTCGGTAAATATAAACTAAAAACTGAAGTGTCTGTGTAAGTTCTCAGTCGTACAGGGGTTGTCCATCTTCAATGAAGGTACTTGATTCATCTTCTGTACTCAGTAGTTGAAGTCTTCGAACGTTTCGCCTCTCATCCAAGAAAAAAAACTGAAGTCATTTTCTTGAATCTTTATGAAATCTGATAACCTTGAGTTTAAGTACACACATATATATTTGGGTCTAAAAAATATAATTTTTATACATTTCAAGGTTAAAGTTGGAGACCACACGCGTAACACGCAGCATTATATAATTTATCTTCTGTAATAACTTTCAAGCAGCAGAAGTCACACTCGCATTATCCAGAAAATGCCAAGGGTATGTGTGGGAAATGCTTTGTCAAGTCTCTCCTCCTTCTTTCTTGCAAAAATCATATAGTCAAAATAACAATCAGCTTGCACTGACTTCACGATTTGAAAATGGTCACCATTGCCCAAACTGCATATCTAACATTTAACTGTAAGCCCACTATGAAGCACATATGAAAAAAGCTAATTAGTGAACTGCACACGCCTTAATAAATACAAACAGATATAGTGTACATATAAATAATCATCTTTATTATTGACACATACAGAACTGGATTTAACAGAGATAGAGTGGGTGGACTTATTCGTCATTTTCAATGTCGGCATGCTGCTTCTTCTTCCCTTGCTCATGAACATTGTTGCCCCAGGTGTAAGTCGCATACATCACGATCATTGCTGTAAAGGAAAATACACATTTACACATTGCTTCATCCAGAAACAGATCTATAATGCTCCATCTTCAAACTTACGTGGGGCAACTTTAAAAATGGAAGCAGTAACTCGTCTCCAGACATTAGGGATTCCTTTGGACAAGTAGTTTGGGAATGCCCTCTGTTCAAAGGGGGATAAGCTGTATGTGATCACATGCCTGATCTTTGCCAACTCTCCGAAGTGGAGCACCATGTTTACCAACGAGGAAGCTGAAAAACAAACAATACAGTAAAACCTGAACAATAGCCCAGGTCAAACATTTTGACAAAGGAGACTAATGGTTTTTGATTTGTAAGTTTATCATTTATCATCTAATTTGCAGCGGTAGGTATGTAAAATACTAGTTAAATACAAAAGATAAACCTATTCAAGCTATTAAGGTTACGTGTTGTGCCATTGCTATGGGGTTAGGAGTTATGCTAGCAGCTAGGTGTTTATTAGCTGCCGACGAACACCCAAATACCCCTCAAGATTGCGCTCAACTTGTAAAGTGTGACACTACAAATGTGACAGGGCATGAAAGCAGCGACTAAAACATTATACATGTGTTAAATGTTGTGCTGAGAACACAGCAAAAAGTCAAACGTTCTCGTAAAATCTGTGACATTGAGCCTTACCGTAGTACGTGCTGTGCGCAGTGTTTAGGAGTGGACTTCCTGTGCCCTTGCTTTTCAGATAGAGGGAAGTACCGCCCCCTCCCGGTGTGGAGGTGGCAAGCACCACATATCAAGCTACGTTATGATAACTTCACAGATAACTATTTCACTACTAGGCCGGGCCTCCGCTAGTCTCTACATGTGATGTTCTGAGATTATGAGTTATTACAAAAAAATGTCCACCCAAGTCCCAATAATCCGTCACTTCTTTATACAGTCTATGGTCACCCCCTGTAGTCGGGCTGCGCCCCCCCATTCCCAAAACTATGGCCACTGCAATTGTATAAAACAATGAATGCTAAAAATAATTTTAAACAAACTGCAATTGGAGCGTTTTATGCACCCGTACTCCTTTCTCAGTCATATCTGATGATTTTTACTCATTACCCTTTGATCAGACAAATCTGAGCCTCTACAATCCCAGGCGTCCTGCAGGTGTGGAACCACTGTATAGTCAAGTGCAAAGTTTCCTACTGCTGCGGCTGCAGAAAGGAGTGAGCCCGTTGTCCAGAGCACCAGCAGAATGAGCGACTACATCTACAATATAAACTCGGGGAATAAAATTCAAGAGACAGTGGAATATTTATGGATAAATATTATGGGTTCAGCTCTCACGGTCCGGTTCACGGTGCAGGACCCGCGGTCTGGTGCATCACGGTGCAAGTACAATTTTATTTATTTATTTTTTATATTTAAAAACATAAGTTTTTTTGAAATATATATATATATATATATATATATATATAACTTAAATGTTCATTATTAATCTTAAAATAGAATTGGTGATGCCTTCAAAGCTGCTTTAAAATGTTCCTCTGGGCATAACCGTCGCTATGGAGGGCCATACCCTTTTTTGTTGTGTTGAAAAACAAGGTTTTTTTAGGCCATGATTTGCATTAAAGATACACTGCTTGCTTGCTACTTTTTTTTATTTTTACAACTCGTAGAAACTATGCCTACATAACTTGGTCTTCAGACTATCCCCAAGATGAGCATAGACAGACAGTGAATAAACAGTCATGGCAGCATTTAGTCACATTAAACAAGGCCTACAAAATGGTTTTGAGTCAATTCATAGTGCATACATTTCAGTCACTTAGTGACCAGAATAAATACATACAAAAACCTTGACAACTTTCATTCATGACATTATGAAAACAGATAACACTCAGATATCTATATATAACTTCCATGAACAAAATGGTATGTAAAAGGTTTAAGAAGAGATTGTGACTTTTTCATGTTACTAGAACAGGGCAACTTAAATAATAATTTTGTGATAAATTAAAGGATAATGACCCCCCACCCAAAAAAAAATAATTTAAATAATCAAATGAAACTTCACATTTCACATCTTTTTCAAGTGTGGCAGAGTCTTCTGCACATACAGATGCATTTGCAATCTGCTCTCATAATTCAAACAAAATAAATAAGTCCCATTTCATGTTATCTCTGATAAAATACTCTTCATATAAGTTAGAACACCTGCTCCAGATCCAACATGTTCATGCTGAATGATTTTTCACATTCATGAAATCACTGAGCTTTGTCAGAGGGCAATAGCTATAATGTTTGCGTTGTAAAAAACCAAGACAGATTATAATAGATCAGTCAGCGACATGTGCAGCGGGTTGCAACCATATCTTCAAACTCTTTGTAGACATAAGAGCCATCTTCTTCAAAGATCATCACACTTAAAGGGCTGTAGTGGGATGGCACACATGAGGGGCGGGGCACTGAAGAGTCCAGCTTCTCATAGATGATGTTTTGTACCATGGTATGGACAGGCGATCCATAGAAAAACCCAACAGTCCTGGGGCAGATGCCTCTGCAGTACCTAGGGTTATACTTGGGTGGAAAAACAATCCAGTGATCCAGTTTAAGTTGACTAAATCGCACCCTAAAATCATACAGGGCACAATCGCTGGTTGGAAATTCAGAGCTTGAAAGTAGCTCTGGTAACTGAGTTTTCAGACTCTTATCACGTTTGTTTTTTGAAGAACTTCTCTTCCATCTCCTTCTAGGGGAGAGAATGTGCTTAGTTTTGAAGATTTCTTTATGGAGTTTGTTTTCAACAGCAGATGTCTTTTGCTCAGCTTTAGTTGTGGCTAACCTTTGGTGAGCTGCTTTACTGGTGTCACTTAAGTAAAGAAGCAGTGGAGGGGACCGTAGTGCCGACTCCAACATAGTGCTCTGGCTGTCACTATTGCCCCTCTCTGCACAAGTAACATTGATGAGCAGGTGTAAAGTGTTCTTTTGAAGAGTCAACAAAGGCAGAAGAAATGCAGTAACATCGATCTCAACCCAGTTTATACCACTGTGTCTGGTGAAGTTCACAGACTGAAGGACGCTGAGAGTTGGACACAGTTGACAGTGGGGGGTAGGCTCCGGCTCTTTGATATGAAGATGGCACCGAGAGCCAAGTGAACCTCGACCAGGGTCAAAACTGTACAGCAGGGTGGATTTCAAAAGTTGTTCTTTCTTCCTTACTTGATCAAGTCGGTAAGTAAGATCCTGCATAAAACCCTCTGAAAGTGAAGACATGTGTTAAACAAATGTTAAAATTTCAAATAACTTCACTTTGAAGCCCAAGTCTGCTGTAATATAGATTAAATAGATTTTGTAAATGAAGATGCATGGGGTTATTTAAAAGTCGTTGCCCCCCTCACCTTCATATCTCTGTGCAGAGCACTCATCCTGTGGCTTGATCAGCCGCACTATGTTGTAAACACCGTCCACACTCCTCTGTACTTGGAATGACCTCCTGTACACCTCCTTCAGATATTTGATGTATTTGTGTTCCGGCTTGGGTCTCTTTCTCAAACCAGCGCTCACGGAGCCTCCGTGCTCGGACAGAGCTTTGATCAGCGGAGACAAGATATTTCCATACGGATGGGTCAAGTCGTTTAGGTTGTAGAGCGCATTGGAGGCAGCGGCGGCGGGGGGCCTCACTACGGAGCTAGTGATCAGCAGTAGAAAGAAAACCATGCCAAAGTAATGAAGCGCTGACATGCACAGGGTTTTTTCCATACTCAACAGCCAGAACCCAGAAACACGTTTCTGGAGCCGGAGGTCAACACAACCCAGCACATGCTTCAGCTGACACAGCAGGTGTGGTCAATCACGGCGATGACGTGTCATTTTCCAGGTAGGTCTCAGAAAGCCCGAGAATGAACCTGTAAGCAAAAGTATCACCTTCAAGGATGTTTTTATACTTCGGCGGCCGGTCCCGCCCACCGCAGCCCCGTCAGAATCGTTAGAACTTCCGCGTAGCTCCTCTATGTTCACGTTGTGATGTAGATTTAAAAAAAAAATGTTATAACATAAAAAGTGAAAACATTAAATCATAGGAACAATATATCCATAAAAAATAACTTCAAAGAGGGAGACTGGAGGAGTTTGTTGTGTGTTTACTCGTTTTGCGAAAGGATCGAGTAACCAATCACGCGCTTGCGTTCTGCAGCACCTTGAGCAGCAGGTGCACTTCAGCGGCAGCTGTCGCGAACTCCCTGATTGGCTCCCACGTGCGTCCAGCACGTAAAGGCGGAGCTGTCGCTGAAGTATAAATCAGCCTTTAGACAAGTCTATAATGCACATTAATATGCAATAATCCTTTAGGCTGGACAAAGACCGTGACGTGTTTCTAGCTTCAAGTGTAAACCCATTTCCAGTGTCTAAAGAGGCAGTAGAATTACAGGAAACAAGACTAGGCCTACATGTTCTAATTAAAAAGAGTTTTAAGCATTTGATTATAGGCCTAGGCCTACCTGCCAGCAGCCATCCGGGAGCATCCGAGGATTTCTGACAGCTGTCAGAGTTTATAAAATGCCGGATTGTATGTAAAAGGAGAAAACTCAAAGCTCGTTCAGTTTTTCAAACACACAGAATTTATTATTTAAATTATTAATATTATTAATCATTCATTATGCCAAATCCAAACAAATAAAAATTCCCAATTTAAAAAAACATTATTATTAATAATAGTTATGGCTTTGGTAAGGAATAATCATAGTTTTACATCTGTTAAGTAGCAGTTTCATTTTGAAAGTTGAAAACAAAAAGTAGCCATTTACATGTTCTAAGACATTAGTGACATGTGAAGAGTGAAAGAACTGTGACTCGATTATGTCCTATTGGTACATCAACATCATGGAAATTCTACCCCTTCCTGCTGTGCCTAATGATCAATTATAAACATAAAACTATTATGTAAATTCAGAGAAAACTAATAAATAAGCTTAAGGTTAAATGGAGGCCAGATGCACTTTAAACAAGTCAGAATACAAAATAAGTAATTTACAAAATACAGCCTATACAGAAGTGGTTCTCAAACATTTCACACCAATGGTACCACCACCCAGGCAGCAATTGGTTCTCTAAGTGCCACAAGAACTGGGTCTAAAGTAGGGCTAAACCTTGAATACTTTGCAGTAATGTACCATGTGCCCCTGTGTCCAACCATTAAAAGAGTTTCAAACATGGAATAAAAACACTCAGCCACCCGCACATAGTACCCCACCAGTCGAGCATTGGACCGTTCTCCATTCTTCAAGTTGCTAAATAAAATTCCAGAACTGCGGAACTGTCCTACTTTGGACTGTTTATAAATAGAAGAAAAATATGATCAGAAGCTGATTTTTTATACAATGTTTTTAAAATTCCCAGTCATCAATGCCTTTAGGCACGGCATTGTACAAAAAACAAAACAGATACTAAGTAACAGCGTTGTTTAACAAGGACTAACCCAACAGAGGACAAAAGCCCAAATTAAATGGTCTAACAAAGACAAGAATTACAGAGAAGTCAGAATACCACCTGCAAACGGCCCAAGAACCACGGTTCAAGATCCAATGTCTCACAGATGTAGTACTTACTAATGCATATTTTATTTTTTTACACAAATCTGATTATCTTTATGGCACGCTATTAAGGTGACAAAACAGTTAGTCACTTGGCGTTGCAATCAAGTGTATTTCTGTGGGAAGCTAAAAAAAGAACGTACACCTGAATAAAATGTCATGTACATGTCATTAACATTACATTAATGGTAAATGGTCTAAACCTATATAGCGCTTTTCTACATTCTTTACACCCATTCGCTCTACATACACCAATGTACGCAGACACTGGAGGCAAGGTGGGCGAAGTGTCTTGCCCAAGGACACAACAACAGTGGGCATCTTCAGGAGCTGGGATTCGAACCCCTTGCCTTCTCGATCATGAGACAACCCCATGGTAAATGAGTGAGATTTTCCTACAATAAAAATGACCAATTTCCATAAATTAGGGTGAGTTTTGTATATTATATCTATGGTTTTATCATATGCTTCAATGTTGACTGCATTTCAATGTTGCAACACATTATTCATGCATATTACAAAAAAGTTTGTGGCAAGAATTTTGTGTTGGGGATGTCATGTTTGCCAATTGTTGTTACAGACCCAAAAAGGAAGCCCTGGAAACCATCAGCATTTTCACCAGTCCTGGGCATACTTTTTTGCAATTCTGTGTTTTTTCCCTTTGTGCGAATGGAACCGCTTACTAATAGTGTTTCTAGATTGTTTTTTGTATTCATCTTCATCTTTCTTTTCTCTGTGTTTGCTGTGAGGTGGTGCCCCCAGAAGGGCCCTGACCTCTGCAGACACATTTTTGCTAAGATAGTGAAACGCCTTCTTCCCATCATTATCTCGCACATTTACATTGGCACCATATCCCCGCACCAGCAGAAACATGACTTTTTTGCGTTCATGGATGGCTGCAATATGCAAAGGTGTGTAGCCTCCATGAGCTTTGCTGTTTAGATCTACAAAAGCATCTCTTTCTCTTGTAATTCCCAGTATTTTCATAATTATTTCACTGTTTCCTTCCTTAGCAGCCCAATGCAGCACTGTGAACCCAGACATGAAGTCTTTTCTCTGTATCAAGTGGACGTCCTTGAGTAATAAAGCATACACTTGCCCCCAAAGTCCAGCTGCACACTTGACCAACCACTCGTGCGCTAAAAGATCTAGAGGCACAGATTCTGAGTACTTCGTCTCCTCTCCTTGTTTTAAAATCTTGCTTGGAAGGGGCCTCTCTGGGGGCACTGCTGTGGGTTGCACAACATCGACTTGTCCACGGTTCCAGCCGCTCAAAGCATCATCCCTTTTACAGGCTGGAATACAAGCAGAAGTGGGCAGTTTTGTTGGAGAAACCTTGGTTACGTATGTCGACTCCTCTGTTGCTTTGTGGTGCAGCTCATCTTTGACTGCTGCTGTCCTCGGAGGGGATTTAACAGCGACAACAGCGAACACGGACTCCGCTTTCCCCGCCCTGTTCGCTTGATGTCCGGGGATATTTAGGACTCGGACCATAGTTGCATCCACACTACTAGCACTTCTTGAGCATTTTAATCTGTCATTTTGCGCACAGCCCACTGGCGCTTTGTCACAAACATCATTTCCATTCAAGTTCAAGGCACAGGTATTATTATTCTCAATGTCCGAGTGCGTGGCCTTGACGGACTGGGAGCGATGCGGAGACGCGTTTGGACTCGAATAGCAATCATCCATATGCGCTTTTGGTGACGCACAATGAGGTGCATCTTTGATAAAGTCCAGGTACCGGTTCTTCACGACCACGAACTTGGTCTCGTCCATTGTTTTGACGACCGCGACGCTGTTCACCAACTTTTTGAATCGGTCCCTATTGTACTGAGTCTCCGCGGGATCATCACTGTTGATTCGGCTCCTGAAATGGTTCAAGAAGTCCGAGTTATTCACTTTACCTCCGCGATCGAGTAAAAAAGACAAGATAGACTCTTGGGTCAGCGCCATTGTGATTTAGAGCAGAACCACAAGAACAAATGCAGAAAAAAATAACCCCAACCCCAAAAACAAAAATTGCACACACTGGAGGATGATCGCCTCTTTCCTGTACCCCCCACTCCTCTGTCCACAGCCAACCTGTCGCTTCCGGTGTAATGGCGAGTTCTGCATCCCTGTAGAGATTTGCCGTTTACATGAAAGGAAGAAAACGCCACCTATAAGTAATCTAAAAATCTAAGAATTAATAGGATACATGCATGCAATTTAAATAGCCTTTTTAATAGCCCACATAATATCTGCATATGGGATTATTGGATGGAAGGTGGTCTGACAGGCAATCCATAACATTATTCACAATATTAATGCCTTGGCGACAGAAATCTCCAGATCGGCCTCTAACGAAGTAGTGACCTCATTCAGCAGCTACGGGGTGTTGTGAGATATTGTTTTCATAGGATATTTTAACTTAGCAGCTAGTTTGCCAACTGTAAGGAAATTATTTCATATTTCTATTAGGCCGCGCATGGAGATAAAATTGGGGTGGCTGGGTAAACCTGCTCAAATGAGTAGGTTATGCAGTGTGGTGTAGCGCCACCCTCCGGCACCAAGGAAGTGTTGCCTCCAAGTGGCCATATTGAAACAGTAGCGCTAAGTCTGCTGTTGTGTGATGTGGTGCGGGTCTGGAAGAAGACGCATTAAACGCAGCCACTTTGACGATGGCGGCCAATGAAATAGACCTATTTGCTGTAAGTCTGAATAGCTACACTCGGGGGCATGTTTCTTGCATCTGGCACAAATTGTAATCGATATTTTGCGTGTAGTTCATGTATGGATGTGGGATTTATGCATTGAGAATGCTGCAACGACGCTGCTGCGTAAAGTGGACTGTTTGCCATAGTGAAGGGATTATGACGATGTAATGAATAGGTTCTGGACAAAGGCTACTAGAAAGTATTATTTATGTGAATGGGATTTCCAAAGCCTCTAAATTGACTGCGTCATGGTCTTTTGCTGCCTCATCAATAGGCTACTAACAGGTAAGCAAGGTGCGTGATTGGCAGTGCCCATATGCAAAATAAACGGGGCAGACCGCGATAAGTGGATCAGCGTGAGTAGAAGCTCTGGTTAAACAATGCACTACTCAGCAAAAGCTTTTTAAAAAGTAAAGGCATTTAGTGCTATTTGGTTGTAAAAACGAAAAGAAAACAAAGTAGACCGCGGATGTCACAGACATTGAAAGATGATGATTAAACGTCTAAAGAAATTTCATAACAGAGTTTTAGTCAAGTAATCTGTGAAGGGAGTTGTGGGTACCAAGGCAGCGAGCTTGGACATCCTCCCACCCTGTGAACTAACATTAGATAAAGAGCTCTTTGTATGTGTGTGTGAAAAGAGGCAGAAACGGATGATTGTTGTATTGAACACATCCTTTTGCTCATGTTGAGCTTTTGCGAGATGCCAAGGCGCCTACTGAGAATATCACAGTGGATAAAGGGAGATTTGAGTATTCAGATATTTAGTATTCAGACTGTATGACCAGTTAAACATAACATTGTCCCCTTGGACAAGTAATTTGGACTGCTAATAAACTTGTATGTAGTCAGTGTCACTCTCTCTCTCTATCTATCTATCTATCTATCTATCTATCTATCTATCTATCTATCTATATATATATATATATATATATATATATATATATATATACACTATATACAGTTGTGCTCAAAAGTTTACATTATTTGTTTATTGTGCATGTGTGCATGCTAGTGCATGTTAATGAACAAGCCATGTAGCCTTGGGCTAATTTTCATCCGTCGTCCCCCATGCAAACTCTCAAACACACTCCCATTCATCCTGGCCTATTGTACATGTTTTTGGTGGTAAGGGCGTACCCGGAGGAAACATACGCAGGCATGGGGAGAACATGCAAACTCCACACAGAAAGGCGGAGTTTGGGCCTCTTTATTTCCTCGGATAGTAAAGCTGGCCATTCTTTTTGGCAAGAAGCCTCCAGTTCAAGTAAATTCCTGGGCTGTCTTACACGAACTGCACATTCGAGATCTCCCCAGAGTGGCTCAATGATATTGAGGTCAGGAGACTGAAATGGCCACTCCAGAACCTTCACTTTATTCTGCTGAAGCCAATGAGAGGTCGACATGGCCTTGTTACTTTGGATCGTTGTCATATTAGGACGTCCAAGTGTGTCATGTGCAGCTTTCAGGCTGATGAGTGACACTTTTCCTCCAGGATTCTTTAATAATATGCTGCATTCATCCTGAAATCTATTTTGACTAAGTTCCCTGAAGCTCAAAAATCTCCAAAACATCAGTGATACACCTCTGTGTTTCACTATAGGAATGGTGCATTGTTCACCACAGGCCTTGTTGACTCTCCTCCAAATGTAATGGTTGTTTATGGTTGTGGACAAAAAGTTCCATTTTGGTTTCATCATTCCTAATGACATTGTTTCAGACATTTTTAGGCTTGTCTCTGTGCAGTTTGGCATATTGTAAGCGCATACTTTGTGGCATTTGCAAACTAATGGCTTTCTTTTCCTTGTTGTGCATCTTGAAAAAGCTTCACAACTTTTTTTGTGAGAGAGTCCTGTATTTCAGATGAAGTTACCTCTTGGTTTTTCTTGTCATCCACAATTTTCCTGACAGTTGTTGTTGAATTTTTTGTTCGTCGACCTGTTTGACCGTGGTTTGGTTTCAACTAGGGCTGCAACTAACGATTATTTTGTAATAGATTAATCTATCAATTATTTTTACGATTAATCGATTAATCGCTTGGCTGTGAATGGTGTAGGAAATGTTATTTTAGAAATGTTTTCATCATACAAAGCAAAAGTGGCGCCGCTTGAGGACGTGTTGATGTAGTAAACTTAAAGTAAATGTTTGTTGGAGGCTCTTAGCACTAATTCTGCTTTCTGATTGGATGAGACACAGACGGATATTCATAAAATTTACAATGTACAAAACACTACAGACCCTAACTATAAAAACAAAGTAGGTTTTCATCAAAAATACTAAATTTTAATGTAATTTTTGCTCTATTTGAGTCTGTGTGAACCAGAAAACGATTCATCGATTATTAAAATAGTTGTCGACTATTTCAATAATCGATTAGTCGTCGATTAATCGATTAGGTGTTTCAGCCCTAGTTTCAACAGAATCCTGCATTTTCCACTTAGAGTTTGAACACGGCTGATTGATACTCTCAGTACTTTGGATATCTCTTTTTACAGTTCTTTCTTGTAGATCCTCTGACAATTATTTTGCTTTCCTCATGACTCAGAAATCAGAAACGCCAGTGCAACATTGGTTAAAAGATGCAAGGGTCTGTCAGGAGCCCAAAAACTCACTTTTATACACACACGATAATTACAAGCACAGATCACAGGTGAGGATGCTTACCTTTAGTAGCCATTCGAACCCATTTGTGTCAACTTGTGTGCATATTATCAGGCCAAGATCAACAGTGTATGTAAATGAGCTGCTTGACTATCATAAGAGCAACCACGAGATGAAATACCCACCATGGAAAAGAAGACTGGAGGCTAACATCAAGGCAGCGTTGTTGACAGAGGCCCTGAAAGGTGCAATGAAAAAACAAGTACCCAAGAGGTACAGCCATATGCCCATACCTGAAGCATTGGAAACTGCCAAACAAACGCTCCAAGCCTTGGTCAGCCGCCTAAAGAAGTACACGAGACAATGAAGAAGAAGAAGATCTTTATTTATATAGCGCCTTTCACAGACATGGTCACAAAGCGCTTTACATGAGAGCATTTTACATTCACTTCTCACTCGGTGGTGATAAACTACGTTAGTAGCTTCAGTTTCCCCTGGGGGAGACTGACAGAAGCGCTGTCGCGACTACACACATCGCCCCAACGGTCCCTCTGATCACCACCATACATTCACACACACATCATCCATCCAGGCCTATTGTACATGTTTTTGGTGGTAGGGGAAACCGGAGTACCCGGAGGAAACCTACGCAGACACGGGGAGAACATGCAAACTCCACACAGAAAGAAAGAAAGTCCAGGTGGGAATCGAACCTGGGACCTTCTAGCTGTGAAGCACGAGCGCTAACCGCTGTGCTACCGTGCCGCCCCCAATGAAGCCAGACCAATAAACCAGCTGTTCTCAACTCAACCAGCAAAACTGTATGCTCTATGGCAGGGTAACAATAGCAAAGTAGTGAACAGTACTGGAAAAGGCATATCAGCACACAACAGTGATGCACAGTGGCTGGTAGCTCTGAGAGAGGACCACAGCAACCTCCCTGAACAGAATTCAGTCACAGTGGCAGACATCCAAGAAAGAGTCTCAGTTATGAAAAACTGGACAGCAGGCCCTAACCTGATACACACCTAAAGAAACTCACGGCACTCCATGAGTGCTTGGCAGCACAAATGAACCAGCTGCTGAGAGATGGGAATCACCCTGAATGGCCGAAGGGCGCACAATCCTGACCCTGAAGGATCCCTCAAAGGGTACAGGCTCATCCAACTATCGGCCAATAACCTGCCTCGTGGAAGCTCATGTCTGGCATCATAGCGGCTAAGATAAGCGGGCACATGGATCAATACATGAGCACAACTTAGAAGGGAATCGGTAAAAATGTCAGAGGTGCCAAACACCAGCTCCTGGTAGCCAGAATAGTCGCTTGAGACTGCATAACCCGAAACAAAAACCTGAGCACTGCCTGGATTGATTACAAGAAAGCCTACGACTCAATGTCACATACTTGGATCATTGAATGCTTGGAGCTAAACAACATCAACAGGACTCTAAGAGCCTTCATTGCAAATTTGATGAGGTTGTGAAAAACCACCCTTGAGCCACTTGCACAAGTCTCCATCTAATGTGGCATATACCAAGGAGACGCCCTGTCCCCACTGCTGTTCTGCATAGGTCTGAACCCCCTCAGCCAAATAATCAAAGAGACTGGCCATGGATACCGACTCAGGAACGGGGCCACCATCAGTCACCTCCTCTACATGAATGACATCAAGCTGTAAGCGAAGAGTTAGCGAGACATCGACTCACTGATTTATACCACCAGTATCTAGAGTACAGACATTGGGATGTCATTCGGACTAGAGAAGTGTGGTCGGATGGTGACTAAGAGAGGGAAGGTAGTCCACACAGAAGGGGTCTCACTCCCAGAAGGAACAATAGCAGAGATTGAGGACTGTTACAAGTACCTCGGAATCCCACAGGCAAATGGCAACCTCGAAGAGGTGACAAGGAAAGCAGCTACAGCCAAATACCCAAAACGAGTAAGGCAGGTCCTAAGAAGCCAGCTCAATGGCAAGAACAAATCCCGGGCAATAAACAGCTACGCCAGTAATCAGATACCCTACAGGAATAATAAGCTGGCCAAAGGATGAGATAGAAAAAGAATAAAAAGGATAAGACACAAAATCAAATCCAGCCCCCCGAGACTGTACGCTAGTAGTAAGAAGGAGGCCAAGGACTTGTGAGCCTGAGAGCCACTATCCAAGATGAAACATCCAAGATCCATTAGTACATCAAGGACAAGGCTCCAACAGATGACATGCTCAGTGAATGTCTCAGACACTGGGGAACAGAAGATGAGGTGCTGGATGTTCCGTCATGGGAGGACAAGCCCCTACATGGGAAGTACCATGGAAACATAGCTGAATTGGCTGATATTTAAGGATATCAAGAAATCCATGGCTGCAGGCCACTGGAGCAGGCCTTGCGCACCAGAGCAATACAGGCCCAGATCTACCAAGACCCCAGTTGTAGACTGTGCAAAGAGGCCCCTGAGACAATCCAGCACATAACTGCAGGGTGTAAGATGCTGCAGGAAAAGCTTACATGGAGCGGCAAAACCAAGTGGCTGGCATAGTGTACAGGAACATCTGTGCAGAGTATGGGCTGGAAACCCCAAGGTCAAAGTGGAAAACATCTCCAAAGGTGGTAGAAAATGACCGAGCCAAGATCCTGTGGGACGTCCAGATACAGACAGACAGAATGGTAATGGAAAACTAATTGGACATTGTGGTGGTGGACAAAGAGCAGAGGAAAGCCGTTTGATATAGCTATACCAAGAGATTACGACATCAGGAAAAAGGAACATGAGAAACTAGAGAAAAACCAAGGGCTCAGAGAAGAGCTGGAGAAGCCCTGGAGGGTGAAGGCATCAGTGATGCCCGTGGTCATTGGGGCACTCGGGGCAGTGACCCCCAAACGTAGTGGCTATAGCAGATACCAGGAAATACATCAGACAGTGCAGTTCTAGGAACAGCAAAGATACTGTGCAGAACTCTCAAGCTCCCAGGCCTCTGGAAGAGGACCCGAGCTTGGAGGAAAAAGAGATCGCCCGTGGTGGGTGAGGAAGAGTAAAAAAATAAATAATACACCATTTGTCATTTAATAATGTAGTGGACTTTCAAATTCAATACACTGAATCTTTAAAATTTGTTTTTGTCTTTAACAGAACATAGAAAAGCGAAACCTGGAGCTCGGAGGCCATGTGGGGTTTGACAGTCTTCCTGATCAGCTGGTCAGCAAATCAGTCGCACGAGGCTTCTGTTTCAACATCCTCTGTGTAGGTACGTCTGAACCAAGGAGGTTTTATTATTCAGAGACGCCTCTAAAAATGGATCAGAGCATTACTTATTAAAACATGTGTTTAATCCTTGTATCTTCAGGTGAAACAGGAATTGGCAAATCAACTCTGATGAACACATTGTTCAACACAATATTGGAAAATGAAGAAGCCAGCCATTATGAGAATGAGGTGCAGCTACGACCCCAGACATTTGAGTTGCATGAGAGCAATGTCAACCTGAAGCTGACTGTTGTGCATACTGTGGGCTTTGGCGACCAGATAAACAAAGAAGAAAGGTAAGGGTTCTCGAGTCTGAGATGATTATTTTGAGATTGTGTGAGAAAAACAACAGGAACTAAGAGATACGTATGATCAGATTCTTTTTGGGAATGATGGGGATCGATCAGAGGGACAGGTCAGAAAGAGCTTTATATGTTATGAGTACAGACTGTGATAGGATTGAACATACAGAGGAGGCAGGGTGAATAAATTGTTAAAGAATACTCAGTTCAAACTTATGGCCAGGACAAAAAAAAACACCAAAAAAGGGATGTACGGATATAGTGAAAGTGAACCTGTTAACTGATGATAAAGAGGATGTAACGGAAATTTACTGTGGCCTGCCGCCTGACGATTGGCTGTGGTAAAAGAACACATTTGAAGGAAAAAGATTTTAAAAAGCATGGTATTAGTAAAATAATTTGTCATACAACTATATACAATTATATAACCAATGAATAAATCACATTTTCTTTACAGCTACAAACCCATCATACAATACATCGATGCTCAATTTGAAAATTATCTTGAGGAGGAGCTAAAAATCAAACGATCCTTATTCAGCTACCATGATACAAGGATCCACATCTGCCTATATTTCATCGCACCTTCGGGACACTCTCTGAAATCACTTGATCTTGTGACGATGAAGAAACTCGACAGCAAGGTAACTTCTTGTACTTAACTAGGCCATTGTCGCTAATGTTGATTGCTTACTCTTTGACTTATCAGGTGAACATCATCCCAGTCATTGCAAAAGCTGACACAGTTTCAAGAAGCGAACTGGATAAATTGAAAATCAAAATTATGAGTGAGCTGGTCAGTAACGGTGTGCAGATTTATAACTTTCCCACTGAAGATGAGGCAGTTGCAGAGATTAATGCCTCAATGAATGTGAGTTTTCTTTTGCGCTGACCTTTTACTATTTTTGGGATGTGGCAAAATGCATCATGTTGCCATAGCTGCTTTGTTTTATGCTTCAGACTTATCTTCCTTTTGCCGTCATCGGAAGTACAGAAGATGTTAAAGTGGGGAACAAGATGGTGAAAGCGAGACTCTATCCGTGGGGATCTGTACAAGGTTAGCCTGTTGATTTCTCTTTGTAAAACATCAGGGTGTGATTTATAAAAGAAAATCATGTAATTTTCAATATATTTTAGTGGAAAATGAAAATCACTGTGATTTTGTGAAGCTGAGGGAGATGTTATTGCGTGTGAATATGGAGGACCTCCGTGAGCAAACACACGCCAGACACTATGAGCTGTACCGCCGCTGTAAGCTCGAAGAGATGGGCTTCAAGGACACAGATCCAGACAGCAAGTCTTTCAGGTTACATGCAACAGATGACACTAAATGAAAACATAAAAGTCTAGATAAATATTTGCTTACACTACTAAAATGTTAGTTTTTAGTCAAGGAGGATGTTTTTGGTGTGGTAACAAACAAGTTATAAGGCAGAGAAATACATTTATTATTGCCGAGCTTTCTGAGTGCTTCTAGATTTGTTGTTAATAAGCTACACAACTCAAAAAAAGCTGCATCGCACACTTTGGTAGACAATGTCCAAAGGTATATTTATTAAATATAACGTTTCAGCAGAGCCTTCTTAGATCATTTTCTTTTTTTGAACCACAGTGCATGTGGAGGTTACCAGCCCAGATGGCTTAGATCTTCTCTTTAATAAATATACCTTTGGAGATTGGCTACCTGAGTGTGTAATGCTGCTTTTTTTAATGTTGTAGATTTTTCATCTGCACCTCTGATATATATCATTTGGTTTGGTCTTTCTTACTTTTAATAAGCTACACAACACCACCAGTATTTTTTCTTCTTCTAGAGAACAGCCTTTTTGTCATACAACAGATGTAAATCATGATAGTAACTGGATTTGATAAAGTCAAAGTGTTGAAAAAGTGTTTTTCATTTTATTTTTTTTATTTTTTAGTCTACAGGAGACCTATGAAGCCAAGAGGAAGGAGTTTCTGCTGGAGCTACAGCGTAAAGAAGAGGAGATGAGGCAGATGTTCGTAAACAAAGTCAAGGAGACCGAAGCTGAGCTGAAAGAAAAAGAAAAAGAGGTATTAGTAGCATATATTATTTATTTATTTACTTATATATTTTTTCAAGCCTGGCGCGTACCATTTCACCCAATATATAGAATAAAATACAAGCATGTATTTAATTACAGATGCAAACAAATGTGTGTTTGCTGTGAGAGGCTCACCTCTCCTCACCTGACTAATTACTTTACTGGGTGCGGGGACGTCTCCAGTTAGTCTCCATGGAGATTAGGGCCCGACCAATATAGGTTTTTGGAGTCCGATACCGACATGAAGGGGGTTGGCATGGCCGATAGGCGGATATTTGAAGTAATTTAATTTGATGTACGGTATTTTTTTAAATCCCTCAACTAGCCTAAAGTTAAACATTAGTTATTATAGTATAAGTTTCAATTATAGAAATATATTTAATAGAGGTCGACCGATGTGTTTCCTTGGCTGATACTGATTATTGGGGATTTTTATTGGCCAATGCCGATATGCACTGTTGATATTTTTGGTCACATTTTTTTTTTAAAAAAGGAGTTGTGGGAGGGTTCATTTTAAAGCTCTGACTGAGCAATCATTTTCTGTTCCGAAGATATTGGCCGATATCCCTAAAGGTGATGTTTACTAAAGGCAGCCAAATATGAGATTTTTAGGTTAGGCCCACATTCAAATCCATTCTTTGATTACTCACTGCAAAAATAGCATTTTCTGTGTCTAGCTGGTCATTAGGAGCCTGCTGGCAACAATGTGTAAATGTTTCGCAGTTAATATTGACATACGTTTACTTTGTCTTACAATGAGTATCACCTTTGTGTCCAGCTTCACGACAGGTTTGAGCAGCTAAAGCGACTGCACCATGAGGAAAAGAAAAACCTGGAGGAGAAACGTCGGGGGCTGGAGGAGGAGATGAATGCCTTCAACAGGAGGAAGGTCGCAGCAGACACTCTGATGGGACAGGGGCTTCAGGGCGGCTCTCAGGCCCTTAAAAAGGACAAAGACAAGAAGAAGTAAGTCTACTGCTCACTCATTAACTCATTTAGGAAACATATAGTTTATAGTATCTATAATTATATTTGATCTTAATAGAAACATTAAATCACATTACTATCTTGGTACTATTTTCCCCAAAGACATTTTGGCTTGTATACTATTACAAGGACAGATTCAGACTGACCATGCAAGGACTACAGCACTGTCCAACTCCAGTTCAGACTACCAGGAAGAACCTTCTGTTTCTGCTATTTATTTTTTTACCAATGAACAGTTGTCTTTAGTATGTATATACCATTTTGTGTCCTTTTAATCTCTATATTGACTTATTTTAATATGATTCAATGATATCCCAACATGACTTCATTTACATGAACTTCATTGCCCTTCACTTCTGCAACTTCATTCTTTGCCTTAATTTTGCCACATTGTTTTATTCCCTTTCAGTTGATTTATGGATGAAACATTGAAGTAAACCAGGATTGTGTGTCTTCAGCTCATTGTACTAGTGGCCTCAGTGACTCAGTGACTGTGCACACCAGCCTGAATAATGTGATAGGCCACTGTGGATCAAAACTTTGTTCTGCATATTTCATTTTTGGCGTTACTGCTGACTGTGCAAGACACTACAATAACAAATCCACTGTCTGTTTTTATAACATGCTGCTCACGTTCCCTAACTAATGTTTTATGAGGAAAATGCCAGTACAGCTCAAGAATTTATTATATCCAGTTTAACTTTCAGATAATTTTATTTAAGTAGCAATCATTTAACCCATTGGACTTAAAAGGCCTTTATACATAATTACGCGTTGTTTCTATGCTTCCACTCTGTCTGTGTTTTCCAGCGTCATTACATGACATTCACCATGCCATTGCCACCATAAGCTCTTTTGCAACATTTTAACATTTATTAATAAACTGTGCATTTTTCTCCCCTTTCTTTAGCTTTTTTAGTCTACCCTCTGCGTGTTCCTTAACCTCAGGAAGGAATTTGAATTAGAAGATTTTCTGCTTCTACACAACATCAATTTAACAATCAAAAAAATGTGTATACCTTTTATAAAATCAACTAACACTCCTACCTGTGACAATGGGACATCTAACATCTTTTGAATCCAGTGCCCTGGTTTGTGCATGTTTCTTGGCCATCTGCCCTATTTGCCAAAATGTCAGACATTACGTGCTGTATGTTTTTTTTTTTTTTAACTAACACTGTGACAAGAAAGACATTATATTGGTTCAGAGGGATTGTAATTTTACCTAGTATGCACTTTACAAGAAATGTTCAATTACATGTTATTAACTTGCTATTATTTAATATATTTCAAATCTATTTAAAGTAATTTAATAATATATAGACTAGTATGATATATTTGAGGTTACCTATTGTAATATGTCATCAGTAGCTCAATATGAGATCTGTGCCATTACTAGATTTGTAAAATCTGTTGGAGATTAATAAAAATGTGTCATTAGCTTGCATCCTTTGTTGATTCATCCAGACCAGTGTTTTTCAAACGCTGTGAGATATTGTCTGGTGTGCCTTGGGAAATTATCCAATTTCACCTAGTGGGTCTAAACAATATTATTTGAAAACAAATCAATAATTATCTGCAAGTAGTGTGCCATTGTCAAGTCTCTGTGCTGATCGGCAGAGTCACCATATTAAACTCTTCCATATCAGAAAGTGCCCAGAAAGGCAGCTCATTTCTTTGAGACAAGAGAATTAGCGATGCATGGATGCACTTAACATTTTCTGCTGGTGCATGGTGTGCCTCGTGATTTTTTCAATGAAAAAAAATGTGCCTTGGCTCCAGTGTTAATTTCGTCGACTAAAATATCTAGTCTTAATTTTAGTCAAAGTGATTTTTTTGACGACTAAAATTGGACTAAAACTAAATTAAAAGTTTTTCATGCGACTAAAACTATGACTAAAATGTCCAGATATTTTAGTCTACTAAAATGAGACTTCTATTGATAGTCTGAAAGAGCCTCATATCATGTAAATTCACTGCCAAAGGAACAGCTCTGAGCTTTGTTCATCAGGGAGCAGCTCCATGAAGCAGAGGACCTCGATTAAATATGATTATAATGAATATTATTAATACAAAGTCGACTAAATGTGTCTTAAATTTAGTCGACTAAATTGACTTGCAATTTTAGTCGACTAAATCTCGACTAAAATTGAAGATATTTTTTTGACTAAAATTTTATTACATTTTCGTCAAAAGACTAAGACTAAAACTAAATTAAAATATGTTGTCAAAATTAACACTGCTTGGGTCAAAAAAGGTTGAAAAACACTGATCCAGACCTTTCTACATAACACAACTCCACACCAATAGATGTGAAGGAGAACATTAATTTGGGAACTCACCACTATTATAAATTGATCAGTTACAATACATTAGTAATTCTATCCAGTTCCATGTGATGAAGTTGGGGAATGGCCATAGTCATATTATTAATTAATTAATGGCATAGTTCCCTCAGTCCCGCCCACCTGTGCGTCATTGGTCACGAGGCGGGGCGTGTTTGACTCTAAAATGGCCAATCGAAACAGCGAATGGAAAGGACCTAAAGTCAATGACCAATGGGGGCTCTCCGTGTTGGGCAGGGGCATGGTTTTATGCCTGCATTAAAACCTCCTCGGTCCTTTTCCCGTCGCCTCAAGCCAAGGGTAGGGGGGTGTGCATAGGCAGAAGATAACTTAAGCGTAAAACTTTCTTAAGTGAAAGTTCATACTTGCACTGCTTTTCATTCGCTTATTTTGAGCGTGTGAAGTTTTATTTGTTTTTTAACACCGCAGCAACACAACATAACCATCCAAGGTAAGTCCTTTCTCTCCGCGTCCTTCTATGAAACTTGGGAAATGACTCGTGTAACGGTCTAAGGGCCTTTATTTGAAACTGTTTGAATGTTATGGCTGAATAAATGTCTAATTAAAGTGGTAATAAATGGCTAAAGCAATGCCTTTTGCCTTTAAGCTACGTTTAGCTGCGGAGCTAGCTATTGGTAAACACCATAGACTGTATAAATAACGCTACGTTTTAAAGGGGAGGAAATGATCTAACTCCTCGCATTACCGCCTATGAGTGGATTGTTGTGTAGAAAATGTTTTATGACGTTTATCTTAATCTCTCATGTCGTTCGTGTTCATTCCGTTCGCTTGTATCGACTAGAGCAGGACTAGAGGGACATGTCCCGACATGACGCAGGTTCTGCCCACTCTGCCTGCCTCAAGGCCTCAAGCCCTTTTGCGTTTTAAATCTCACATTTGTCACTTAAAGACATGGTCTAAACTGCATATATCACAGTATTAAATCAAAGTGACACAGTTTGAATGTACTGCTGATATTCTCTATGATTGAACCGCGTCCTATTCCAGTTCAGTCCAGTCCTGGGACAACTGGGTGAAGGGCCTTATTTGGAAGTGTCCCTTTCCATTAGGCTGTTCTTCAGACTCGCACAGAAGTACTTTTGTTTTCTGTATGTTTTACTTTACGGGTTATTTAATAGAAATGTTTTTTTAAAATTATTTACTCATTTAAATTCTAGTCTAAAATGACAGTGTTGCTCTGATCGGCAGAGGGAGCATTAGGTTCGCTACTCAATTTTGCATTCTCCTTCTGTCATGCCTGTAGATGATTGACACAGCAGCAGCACCAGGAACACTGCCTTTTGCAGTGCAGATCAAGGCTTTGATGGACCTCGAAGGCCGTTATCAGCCCAAACTGAGTGGGCTGAGACACTTGGAGAGTGCTCCAGACAATGGCCTCCGGATGACCACCAAACTGAGAGAGCTGGAGGTAAAGGATCTGCTCTCTCTGACCAGGTTCTTTGGCTTCACGTCAGAGACTTTCTCTCTGGCCATCAGCCTTCTGGATCGATTTCTGTCCGTCATGAAGGTCTGTACCAAAAACACGGGGATTTCTTTTGCTGTGGTTGCATATAAAACATTTGGACTATTTGTGTTTCTGTTTAGATTCAGCCCAAACACCTGTCCTGTGTGGGGTTGTGCTGTTTTTATATTGCTGTGAAGTCTACTGAAGAGGAGAAGAATGTGCCCCTTGCCAATGACCTGATCCGCATCAGTCAGAACCGCTTCACAGTGTCAGACATGATGCGGATGGAGAAGATCATTATGGAGAAGCTCCACTGGAAGGTGAAGGGCCCGACAGCGCTGCGCTTTCTCCGCCTCTTTCACAGCTGCATCCAGGAGCAGCTGGACACGGAGAGGTACAGACTGACCTCAACCTGCAGGGCTGCCATGACTCTATTGGCTTCACTGAACTAAAATGTGTCTTCTCATATTTATCTCTGAAGAAACACTGGACAAAATCTATTTAGAGCCGCCAGGCACATGCTCATTTAAAAGCTTCAAATCTTGCATGACCTGTTCAAAGTAGGACTTCTTAATAGGACATAGGCAAGTATTACTACATTATTACTGACTTCTTCTTTCCACAGCAAGAAGATCCTGAGCATTGAGCGACTGGAGGCTCAACTGAAAGCCTGCCACTGCTCCTATACTTTCACAAAAATAAAGGTGAGCCTTTTAACACAGGCTACTTATTCAAAATGCAATGGTAGCATGTCTGAGCCACTCTAATTGCCGATCTCCCCCACCCCCCAGCCGTCTCTGCTTGCTCTTGCTCTACTGAGCTATGAACTCCATGAACAACATGATCCTGAGTGCACTGACAAGATATCTGAGATCCTGTCAGGCATACAGCTGCAGCTTAATGTAAGTAATCAGTTAAAGCCATAATATGAACTGAAAATAAGTTTTAACTTTTCTCAACCTTGGAATTACAACAGTAAGTCTTTTCATCTGTTCTACTTATTGTAGATTAAGGCTGGTGACCTGGTTTGTGTGCGAGAGCTGGTTGGGAAGTGCCTGGCTGAATATGCCACCGCCAAGTGCTCCAAGCCGAACAGCCAAAGACTACGCTGGACTATTTCAGGAAGAACTGCGCGCCAGCTGAAGCACAGTTACTACAAAATTACTCATCTGCCCACCATCCCAGAGTCCGCTTATTGAGATCTGTCTTTGATTGGGTGGCCTTATGTAACGTTACGTTTGTGTAATTTATTTCGGTCTGCAAGGTCACCCTCTAAAATCCAAATTTAATTTTCTTTACAGACGGCCATTATGGATGATGGTCTTCTTTAAAGAAAAGCTCAAACTAGATTTTGTCAAACGTCACACACTGTTCCATCTGCCTCAGTGACAAGGAGTAATGCTTTGTCTACCACCTAGCTTAGTTTTACTTTCTTGGTTGAGTTGCTTGCACAAGTGTACAGTATGTTCTCGTTAAATCCGTACCATGATGATTTGGTATTTGGGTTGCTGGTTTAAGCAAATAAGTATAGAACCACCTAGGTCCTCAGTCCACCGTGTGGAAGAGGAGGGAGAAGGATTTTGTGAACATCAAAAATGGAACCAAGAAATCAGGCCCAAAGTCCTTAACTCTCACCCTAGGTTGTAAACTGTCGTGAATGCACACTCCTACCCAAGGTGATTTTTTAATTTTTAGTTATGGCGCGAGAGCTCTGGATTTCTCCAGTGAATAAGGCTAGTTATGATTTGTCATTTCTAGTGACTCATATTTTGAAGCTGAATGTAAGCTTTTGATGAGCAGTTACCGATGAGTCGTTTTTACTGATATTTGATTTGTAGACACACAAATGAAGCATTGTTTTTGCTCGAAGATTGTCAATTAGGCAGAGAACACAAATGAATACATTAGGATTGTTTTATTTGATGTTTTAAGTAAAAAGTGTTCTCAATTAAAAATGTAAATCAGTACACTTACACCATCTGGTAAACCTATGCTTGTACCTTTCAATAAAAGTTTATTGAAAAGCCATCCATATGTTCTGAATCTGTATTGGCCGTACAAAGTTCAGCCGTGATATTATATGCTAAAATGCAGAACATAATGGCCATGATCGGATCAGACCGATTAAATGAAAGTATCAAATATTAGTCCATCTTTTGGGTCAAAAGTCCTCCAAAGAAACTGTTACTTCTGCAAACTGGAAAAGTCAGGGCCGCCTCCTGCAAAATTACCAGAGATTTCTGCACCGCTGAAGTCAAAACCAGGATTCTGGGGAGGAAAATTAGATTTTGTCGCATTAGTTCAATTGTACTCAACTGGGTAATGTCCATTGTTTTAATATGAAAAGTTGAGAGCAGTGTAAAACATACAGGCATTGGATATTAGGCACTAATTGCTGTACATATGGTCTTAGCCATTCATATAAAAAAGGCCTCGTTTAAAACAGAAATATCTTTTCCTGACCTGCCAGACTATAGGCTTTTTCCAAGATGTGTAGCCTGGGAGCGAGTGCGATCTTAGCGATTTCTTGGGGGGCGTGACAGGATCAACCAATTAAACTCTGGATATGATGCATGAAGCCTTTAACGCTTCCAACACTGTTTCTTGCTCTAGTTTTAGAGAATTTAATATTTTCCAAATGATTTAAAACAGACGAAAGAACTGAAGAAAACGGTATCAGTCGCTACGCCGCCATCTTTAATGTTTTAGAAGGGCGTGGTAATGGTTTCCGTCTCTTGGTGCGATGAACTCCCACCTCTTGGTCTGATAGTGGTAAAATTGGGTAATAATTGGCTGCAAGCAGCTTCCCAGACAGTTCTTTTGAACAGTAAGAATGAGCGTCTGGCTGGCCAGGCAAGAAATATCTAGGCATCAACCATTAAAACAGTCTGAATGATGACATACCTCCCGCTGGAACCTCTCTAGAGTAAGTTTCCTCTGCATTTGATCCTGGACCCAAGCATTGGCACAATACTCCCCTTCCAGAAGAGAGGACCAGCAGTTCCCCGCTTCTCTGTTGGTCTTCATTAGGACAATGTGGATGAGACATTTATCCTCTGAGGAAGAAGCACAATGAGACAGATAACATCTTGGCTTAACATCATGGGCAGCACGGTAGTACAGTGATTAGAGCTCGTGCTTCACAGCTAGAAGATCCAGGGTTCGATTCCCACCTGGATGGGGCCTTTCTGTATGGAGTTTGCATGTTCTCCCCGTGTCTGCGTAGGTTTCCTCTGGGTATTCCCGTTTCCCCTACCACTAAAAACATGTACAATAGGCCAGGATGAATGAGTGTGTGTTTGAGAGTGCGCATCGGGGACAACGGATGCAAATTAGCCGAAGGCTACAATCCGGTGTGGCTTGTTTACATGCATGACACCCATGTATGTTCATTAACATGCACTGTCCTGACCAAATAAATCTTTAAAATCTAATTTTTAGAACTTGATCAATGATCAATTTGATTCATAACTCACCTAGAGTCCATGTAGCCTCATCAGAAACAGTTGCACCAAACAGTCGTCCCTAATCAATGCAAATGGGACAATGTTAATCTGAAAATCATCTTATTCACAAAGCTCATATTGACAGGTATAGACATGTAAAGAAAGCAAACCAGGAAATACCGATTGAGACGATTTGAATACAGAATAGTATGTTTGCTCATTGCAGGAAGGGTGTTTAGTCCAGAATTGTCAGGCAAAACTGACCAAAGAAGTGATATATGTATGGTAAGGACATGAAGTTAGTTGATGAGAGAGAAGAGGGGGCGCAAGACATGGTGGAGGCAGGGGGGTAATTTGCTGTACAAAACAAATGGACAAACCCATGAATATTATATAATTTGTTGGTAGAGTACCTTGAATATTTCCTTTCCTTTGACGTGTAGCTCGATGTCCTTTGAGCCTAGACGGCATTTCACTTCTTTAGCGGACGTACCGACAGGCACATTCACCTCAATAAACACCTCCTCCATGGTCTGGTACCAGGACCCCCATGGAGTTTGACAGGGGACCACTCCGCTCCTCTCCTCAAAGTGCACAGACATCCTGAAGCCGCACACACGGCTAATAACAGCTAACAGCTACCTAGAGCTACCAAAGCCTTTCAAGTTCAACTAAGAAATGCACATCAACAGACCCCATTCACCTTGTTGATATCAATATTCTTAATCACATTAAATCGCAAAATACCCAAAGAAACAACCATTTCCCTAGTTTTTCTAACTCACTTCTTCTTGCTTGGGGTTTGATCTCTTTTCCGGTGGATCCAGTGTCAACATTCCCTCTAGCGCCACCATCTGTCTACATTAAAAACTGGGATAAAAACGTTGAGCTGTTCAATAAAAAAAAGTGTAAATCTAAACAACAAAACAAAAAATAAACAGTAAAAGTCTCACATCAATTAAATAATCAGCATTGAGGTCGGTACTACGAAGGAGCATTTCCGATTTATTTTTTCCCCTTAGTTGATTATCTCGTAATTACAAGATACTATCTCGTTATTCCGAGATACTATCCCGTTATTCCGAGATATGTGTTCCGTTTTCCGAATAATAATTTAAAAAAAGCAGTTTTTTAATGTTGTTTTTATTTTATTTTTATCCGTTTTCCGAAGAGATAATATCTCGTAATTACGAGGGGAAGAAAAATAATTCGGAAAACTGATATATATATATATATATTTTTTACTGACTACAATGCTCCATCGTACAGTACACTACGGTGAGGGGGGTTAACGCCTGGAGCAGAGCTTGTGCAAAACGTGGACATGGGCGCCACATTTAGGTCATGTCTTTTCAAGGTGGTCATTAGTGGGGAGTAATTAGTTCAAAGAAATGTCCAAATCATAATTGTCGAGAAAAGCAATTTTCAATTCAAGTGGTAAATTGTCTCAATTTATATAGGTCTCTTCTACCATCCGGGTACTTTCAGTGCGGAGGTGAAAACAATAGCGGCATTAAACAGCGTTTTTGCCTGTGAATGACAGATTGTGTTCTATAAATTCAGTTTTTCTCAGTAATTCCTGCCTAAAAGCTGTTGTGTGGTTGGATGTTCCATTTTGTCGGAACTACAGCTTCAATCTTGTAAACTGAGTAAATTCTATGATTAGAATCGACGTCTGCAGATCTTAAAGTTTAACGTAACTGTGCCGGACACATCAGGCTCTAAATTCTACCATTTACTGTGCTTTAAACATAAAATAATGTTTTAATTAAATGTTTAATGTCATGACATGTGTTCGCTAAGTCATGCTTTAGCTAAATCTAAAGCTGAAAAAAACTAGACAGAACTTCACCTAAAAGCTTCTAAAACATGTTCTCATGAGCATGACGTTTAACTTAGATCATGATTATTTCCCGTTATCCTTAGGGGAAAGTTACGATGGATTAGCAATGCATAGGCGACCTCTTGGCAGTTTGTACAGACATTAATCGAGACCAATTAAGTCCAATTTCTGTTGACTTTGTCTCAATAGGCAGCTATCATGGTAATCAAATCACAATCTGACAATTATTCACCTTAATAAATCCTCTCAAACAACCACCCAATATCAGCGATCTCCCTCTCCCGCTTGATTTGTGACATAACACCGTTGAGCCCTACAGCGCTTTTCCATCTACGTTAGGCACTCAAAGCGCTTTACAGCAAGGATCACTCACACTCTCATTCATACACCAATGTACGCAGACACTGAAGTGTCTTGCCCAAGGACACAACGACAGTGTGCACCTTCAGGAAGCGGGATTCGATCCCCCGACCCTCCGATCATGAGGGTCTACCATCTGCGCCACCGTCGCCCCGAAAATGAAGATGATAGGACTTTAAAGTGGAGCGTCACCTCTGACATCAGCACATGTATACATACATGCATTAATAAAACTAAACTAAACTCAAAACATGGTTAAAAGCTCAAACTATCTGTCAAAACGTCAATTTACAATAGCACTCGTTAAGCCCTGCCCCCAGGATAGAGCATATTATAATAGTCTGTCAGTGTAGTCCATAATGAAAATACAAAAAAGTGCATTTTATAGAGTTTGCGTTGATGTACTTTAAGAAAAACAAAACGTGTTGGTGTGGATCTAAAAAGAGAGCCATGCCGTTAATCTGTTAATGAGATTACTGTTCTTGTCTAGGTGACTTCTGTTTCCTTACACACCAGACACATGACAGGCTGCAAAGACGCACGTTTAATAGTTTTGTGGCCTAGAATACAAGAGAATAAAGCTAACTATGTCCTAAAAAGTTGTGGGTAAAGAAATCTGCAGAATTTGCTGTAAAGAATGGCCACCTGTTCAATCACTGTGGTTACAGTAGTCTCGTTTATAAGGTAAGTCCTCTTTGCTTCAAAATCATTTCAAAAGTGAACAGTGAGTTGACATATTTTTCTGTATAGTCTTGTAGTGTATGGAAATGAGAGGATTAACTCAGATGACATTACTCGCATCTTGGATCGATTATTGGACGGCTATGACAATAGACTTCGCCCTGGATCTGGAGGTGGGTAACACCCACCATCATGCATGACTTTGAGGCAGTAATTGTGGTCTACAATTCTGCCAGGACAGAAGAGGGCAGCACTATAAGTCATGTTATAGGCCAAAGCTCTTTTCAAAATATTAACCTTTGGTTTATAACTTTTAGAAATTGGACTTGTGTTTTCTTTTTAAATTGTATTGCAATAATTTAATATTGTATCACATTGAAATCACAATACGAAGAACCCTGTGTATTGCGATACATATTGTATTGAATTGTATTGTATGGTATTGTATTGTGAAAAAAAAAATGTATTGCCTCGATGCCCCCTGCCATTTGTTTGCTTCTTTTTAGATTTAAAATAGTTTAGTTTAGTTTATTTGTTTATTTGAGCAATACACATTGTGCTCAAAAGGAGTGGGCTGAAGCAAAAAGCTTATGAGCCCCCACCCCAAGTGCAATAAATAAAAAAATATGTACAATAGGTTCCCCTCTGGGCCAGGACTCCTCTGTAAAAGAGATTCTTAATTTCAGTGGGACTTCCCTGGTTAAATAAAGGTCAAAAAAACAAAAAATAGATTTAATGTCATTTTAGTTCACAAAATGTGATGCCAGTTTGGTCTGAATAACATATTTAGTCAGTCTTCTTAAAAGTGTTTTTTTGAAACATCTGGAAATGCAGGCATAGTTTCAGTCTGCATGAATAACTTTTTCTCAATATTTATTTAGGTTTACAATGACAGTTAAATGAACACTGACTGATATTCCGATATTGTGCAGTTCCTATATAATGTTAAATTGGGTTATCGTCTGTATTGTTGTATTTCAGGTGGTGTTACAGAGGTGAAGACTGATATATTTGTCACCAGTTTTGGGCCTGTTTCCGACATGCAGATGGTGAGATTTGGCTTGTTTCAGAAGATGTAAACACTAATGTTTTGAGATAATAGAGCCTCTGAGGCCACTAAATGTCTGCTGCCTCATGGGCAAGCTGCCACAACACCAATTAATGAGCCATTACTCTATTACTGGCGGCCTTTAAATCAATATGACAGCACGTCAGACACAAAAGAATGGTTGAATAGATTGATTAATGATTATCTAGGGTGAGTGGCATCCATCATTGCCACACATTTTACTGCAGCAGACGCAGAAAGTTAAATGTACATAGCTATACAAAATCTTGACAGTTATTAAACATTTTACTTTTTGTTAATGCCACAGGAGTACACCATGGACATGTTCTTCCGTCAGATGTGGGTGGATGAACGGCTCAAATTCGAAGGTCCCACTGAAATCTTGCGACTAAATAACCTCATGGTGGACAAAATATGGACCCCCGACACTTTCTTCCGTAACTCCAGGAGGTCCATTTCCCACAATATGACCACACCCAACAAGCTTTTTCGAATCATGCAGAACGGGACCGTACTCTACACAATGAGGTGATCATGCCGATATGCCATGGGATAATAAGTTGAATAGGGAAAATATTGCCACACTTAAGTTGTCGCATTAATGGGGATGCAATATTCATATAACGAGAATCTAATACATCACAAAATGTGATTTACACCTTGTTACCTTTCTTCTTGTTTTTTGTTCACACAACTTAGAAGAAAAACATCAATTACAGAAGGCAGGTGCGTTGGAGCTGAGGGAAGATCCCAGCGTTCATGATAATAATAATTCCCGCACACTGCCAACATTGCAAAAAATATTTTTTTTGTATACAACCAACGTTTCGGTCCTGCTAACACAACTTAAAACAAAACTACAAAGCAACTTATAAATGACGAAAAGTTCTGTTTTCTGTATAATTTTTTTGTTACATAGTAGCCTTTTTTGGTCTGCAGATTTAATATTTCCAATATCTTGATTTGCAGTTTGGTGAAACTAATTGCTCCATTGCTTTAATATAATAAATCATCATTCATGTCACAATATTTATGATAGTTTTAATTTTATTTCCTCATCCTGTGCAGCCCTTACGCTGAATAATAAAACTAATCACCTGTTGTTTTTCAGACTTACAATCAGTGCAGAATGTCCAATGCAACTTGGAGATTTCCCCATGGATGGACACGCTTGCCCTCTGCGATTCGGAAGCTGTAAGATTAATAGTATAATGGTGTGCAGAGGTGTCAAGAAGTTACAGTACACTATCGCCTATTTCAGTAACACGTCCTGTCTTTCCAGATGCCTACACCAGCAGTGAGATTTTGTTCACCTGGAGGAAAGGGCTAAGTGCATCTGTGGACTGTCCCAAAGAGTCCATGAGTCTTCTGCAGTATGATCTGGTGGGACAGACATTATCCAGTGAGATCTTTAAATCAAACACAGGTATCAACAACTTAAACATTAGATCCACGTCTTAACTCACATAAACTAACACATCCTCAGAATCTTCTTCTGCTGAATTCACTTGTTTGTCTCTTTGCGTAATCTCGCAAATCAAAAATGTTTGCCCCTCACCTGGTGATGTCATGAGGTGGTGTTCCTCTATGTCCAGGTCTAGTCACAAGACTGATTATTTAAGTGTTCAAATGATCTCTCCTACCTATAGTCCAACTATTGTTTTTAAACAGCTTCACTCATCTCTGTGCCAGCAGAAAACAAGTAACTTGTTTTTAGGGCAGAATTACAATGCACATTTTAGTTCTCTAGACGTATTGCCAGAAGAAAAGCATAACATAGGAGATCAAATTACTTTCTTGCGGTATCAATGTCCATTAGTTGGTTTAGCCCATATCAAAGACTTCCGAGAGCAGCCATATATCACTCTTATGTGGTCAGAGCTAATGCATAAGGTGCTTTAAGAGAAACTATAGAGTTTAATGCACCAAAGTGAAGCAAAATGGAGGTTAAGGGGTATTTTCTATCTTTGACATTTATGTTCTTAGTCTCTTTTTCTTCTCAGTAAGAGCCCATAATATTCATCTGAACCTTTATGTGTACTAAACCACTGTCAAAGAAGCGACACATTCATTGGGTTTTCCCAACAGCGGTTGTGTTTGAAGGGCGGGCAAGGGCAGGCGCTTGGTGCTAACCTGCTCTGTCCCCTCCGGCAAGATTTCTTCACACGTTCTGTTAATGTTTACAGGTCACTACTCGGTGCAGGTGGTCCATTTTCATCTCCAAAGGAAGCTGGGCTATTATCTCATACAAACCTATATACCCCTCATAATGGTGGTGGTACTGTCCCAGGTTTCTTTTTGGATCAACAAAGAGTCTGTTCCTGCTCGCACAGTTGCAGGTAAAACAATTTAAAGTATAAACTTATTTGACACTTGTCCAGCATCTTCAAATCACTGTCGCCTTTTTAGCTGAGTGTTTTATTAAGTACTATTGAAAATAACAGTAAAGTCCGAAATAAAAAACGGCTACTTTTTTTAAGCTACTATTGCTGCTAAGCTATTATTGCTTCTATAACCAGTAGGCAACTACTTCAACTACTAACCGTACTATTTAACCATAACCCCGACAATTATTGCAACTACTATATCCTTTGAGTAGTGTAGCCTACTTCTCTTCTACCACTTCTACTAGAACTTCAATGAGAAGGGGTTGGCAAAATAAAGAAAATTGAAACATAATAAATCGAATTGTGATCTATTAAGAAAGTTCCTTGTTGAAATATGCAGCTCTATGCTGAATCATAGTCATGCTCTCTACCCCCCAATGACCAGCCTCAGTAAGGCTCTAAGTCAGTAAACAGGCTGAACAGGCTTCGTTAGGTGGAACTGAGGCATGTGCAGTTTTAGACTTTATTCGCTTATATAAGAGATAATTAAATGTATGATTTAATAATATGCAGTTTGAGACATGGTGGCACTGCCTGGTTCTTGTCCTGCCCGCATAGGTTTCCTCTGAGTGCTCTTGTCTGTCTGTTCAAATTAACTTAACAAAACTAAACTATAATAAATTAGCCCATGGCGACAATCCTCCGATGCAGTTTAGTAGTGAATCTAATGAATCTTGGTTTACAATGTTTGAGACCCATTTCTATAAATGACTGCTAGGCAGATTTGACAAATCACATTGACGTGTGAACTCCCATAAGAAGCAGATAGAGGCAGTTACTTGTTGAAGGTAATATAAAGTTTACTTCTATAGCAATAAAGCATGCAAACCTCAAAGAAAATCATGACGTTATTGATTTGGCGTGTCACAAAATTACTGTAATACATGCTACTACCAGAAACCAGCTACAGGGCGAAATATATGTTTATTGATTTAGAACATAAAGTAAAAACAGCATCGCACATTCAGTCAATGGCCAAATTATTCAAGATTATGTTTCGGCATTTGCCTTCTTCAGGTCATTTTTATTTTTTTGTGAGCCACAGTGCATGTAGAGTGGACCAGCCCAGGTGGCTTAGATCTTCTCCAAATGGTGGGTGGTGCCCATCAATCTGGAGGCCACACCCAGTTCAGAGCAGCCAATTTCTACAAAGACAAAAATTATTAAAGTATATACAAAAATAGTAAGTAAGGTCAATTCGGCAAATGCCGGAACGTAATACACTTTTGGACATCGGCTACTGGAGTGTGCGATACTGTTTTTTTTCTTCTTTTTTTTTAAGATTTACCTCAACATCTGCACCTCTGATACCACTTTTGGTGTGCGTTACTCCTCTCCCCTATTCATTTAGAAACAGCTTAAATAGATCACTTATAGTACTTTTCTAATATTTATTATATATAGTAGATTGTAAATAAATGTTTATGTCAATCTCCAAAGGAATCACTACTGTGCTGACGATGACTACCTTGAGCATCAGTGCGCGACAGTCTCTTCCCAAAGTGTCCTATGCCACCGCAATGGACTGGTTCATCGCCGTGTGCTTTGGCTTCGTGGCATTTGCTCTGGTGGAGTTTGCAGCAGTGAATTACTTTGCCACTCTTCAGGCCCATCATCTAAACAAGAAGCAGAGGAAGTCAGGACAGGACAAGCTGGAAGAGCAGCCAGATGGTGATGAAGAGGACAATGATGACAATGCTTCAGTAAGCAACAGCACAACAAACAAGAGTTAGATATACAGTACTATAACTGTATCATGTAATATGTATCATTAATTAAATGGGTAGTATAGGGTGAATTCAGATACTGTAGTGGCTTACATGATTACTTCCTAAATTGCACATTTGGGTAACAGAAGGTCCACAAACAAATGTGCTATGGATTTTTTTTTATCCTGTGCATATAAAGAGAAGCCATCTTGCCTCTTCTTTTCTGTTCAAGCTGGTACAACACACATGAAATAGTCATATGTAATGTTGTAGCACTCTGCTCTTCTGCTATATGCTTTATGCGAATACTGTGAGCCATCCAGTGTCCTCCTGGGATCTGCCTCACGTGTTGGGCTCATGGTTAGATGCTTTAAAAATAGCCTTGGTGTGAGAACAGAGAGGATCTCAAGCAATGCTATACTGCAGCTCCTAATCCCACCAGCCGTTGGGTATCGAGCGAACTACCTGCTGCACTGCTGTGGGACTCTGCTTTCTCATTCAAAGAAAACCTCCTGTGAATAGAAAACTAATTTGTAATCTTGTTTACATGTTCAAATCACCATACAGCAGAAAATGAACAATGTGCCTGTCTCTGCTCCTTCTATTCCCTCCTCCCAGACGGACAGCGGCCCCCCAGAAGGCCTCAAAAAGAGAAACCACTCGATGTGTCGTAGTGAGAAGAGTGATGACGCTCCACCACCGGTGCCTATATTCATGCAACAAGGATCAGCGTTTCCCCAGATTCCACAGTTAGCCGGCACCAGCCCCATTGACAAGTACGCTCGGGTACTTTTCCCCCTGGCATTTGGTCTCTTCAACCTGGTGTACTGGTACATCTATCTGGCCAAAGACACAATGGAGAAGCCAAGGTATTTCAGCTGTTTTTTAAGTACTCCACCTTAACCGTGTACATTATCTCCGGTTCGACTTTACCCTAATCTAAAAGCTGCTTGAAAAAAGCATCAAAAGAGCGACAAAAACGCAAGAAAACAAGCAATAAATGATGATGAAGCAGCAAAACGATCACAAAAATAAAAAAAGTACAAAATGCAACTAACAAGCAAAAACAACGCAATAAAACAGGCAACAAACAAGCTATGAAAAAAAATACGGCAACAAAAAATAGGCGTTACACTGGCCTGTAGGCTGTAAGACGTTTTTAGATTTGGGTAAAGCTGGACTAGAGAAAATGCACTGCGTTAAAGTGGGGATTTATCAAATGCAGGCTTTTTTTTTTAAACAACAATATAAAATACTAAACAAAACTGAAGTTGTAAACTAAATTGAATTCATATGAATGCTAATGATAATTGAAGAGGGGAGTGTAAGACATTTTCAAAAAACTAATAAAAATAAAAAAGAGGAAATTGTACACTAATTGATATTATACTGAGGACAGTAATGACAACTGGGAAGTAGCAAGATCACGATGTATAATACTGCTGCATAGTAACGTGGCTTTATAACATTAAAATAGTGACTTCCGGTAATGTTACACTAGTGATTTTAGTAATGTACCAACGTTTGGCATTGGTAACAATTTGTAAGAAATATATTGATGGTCATAGTTTGTTATTTGCTCTGTACTAGACATTGTACAAGAAATGAAACAGCTGTTGTTGTGTTTTGTATGCTTTGATTGTTAAATGAAAATGTAATTGTTTTTATTTTGGGGGTGGGCGCTTAGAAGTCTTTTGCTTCGGCCCACTCCTTTTGAGCAGACTGCTCAACTGCTCAAATAAACTAAACTATAAACTAAATGTTACTTTCATCTACACACAAGCTAATTTTACAAGGTGAACCCATATGCAGTGATTGCAGCAATCAATAGATTTTATTTCTGTGGTAGTCTTTGGTTTGAGAAACACTGACACTGAATATTGAGCTGTTATAAAGCAAAAAAGTCCAATTGATACAGTACGTATCGTGCAGCTTTATGTATATTAATTTCAAACATGTTTGACTACATTGTGGCTCCTTTGAACTACAGTACAGACTAAAATGAGGCCTTAAGAGCTCATCTTCTAAAGCAATCCCAGGAGAGCCCTTGCAAAATGAAAAACATGTCTAAGTGTGTTGTTGCTGCTTTGACACTAACACTGTGCTTTCATAATTGTCATCAAACTAAACAGCCTCGGCTAATTTCACCAGAAAGAGCAAACATCAAGCATTTCCACACTCTCATTTGCGTTACCTGCTAGACAACAATTCTCCAGAGGGACTAGAACCCCATGAGAGCAGATACAACACATGTGTGCCATGAATGTGAAACGTATTCTTATTCACATTCTGATGCACTATATGCTCTATGTACAATAAGGAAGGAGAGAGATTCAGAGCAAAAAAAAAAAAAAGCAGAGGAATAGAGTGGGACGGGGAGCGATCTGTTATATAACACTGGGGGGTGCAAATCTGCTCATCATGCTCCTCGTGTTTGTGTCTGAGAATTTTTATGGCTGTTTTTTTGTTTAGTGGGTTGTGCAGAATAATGAGAAAGACGCAGGGAACAGGTGTGCTGAGTCTCAAGATGAGTGGAGTGGTCTGAAGGCAGTTGCGGAGAGGACAGGGAGGATGCGTGGAAAGGCTACTGGAGATGTGCCTCTCATTTTGTTTCGCATTCTGCTTCTCTTTCAGGGAAATGGATGAACAGATCTAAACCTGTGGCACGCAGCTGGAGATAACATCCGTGTCTCTATGTGAACAAGCTCACAGCATTTGAGCCCCCTCTCATCTAACAAACGAAGAAGGATCTGAAACCCATCTATCCTCCTGCTGCACATTCAGATTCATTTCACAGGCGGCGACCACTGCTCACTTGTCACCACTTCTGGGCCAGTCTTGAATCCCCCCCTCCACACACACACACACACACACACACGCACACGCACACGCACTCGCACCCACACACACACACACACAGACGGACCTATGCATTCTGCTCACTCAGACACACACACCAAGAAACACATCAAAAAGAGGTAGATGATATAATCTATGATGACTGTAATAGGAGGTGATGCAACTGTGAATCAATGCTCAGAAGTCTGCCCTCTACAGAAGCGCTGCTCCCACTACAACCACATCAAAGGCAGTTTAGAGCAAGCTTGTAGCTCCTAGTAGCATCAAAAAAATATTTCAAATCTGAGAAGCTACACATTTGGGTGGTGTCTTCCATCTGTCCTTTTGACTCTGTGACTGTGTGCTCTATTGCCGAGACAGTAGCTACTCATGCTACTCATGTATAGGCCTAAAGGAATAAGCGAATATGATAATTGGAAATGTCTTGACCTGTTGCCGCCTCTATAAAAAGTTATGATATATACTACAAAGTTTTCTTATTTGCCCTATTGGACTAAACCTGTAACTACACTTAATTAGAGGCTGCACTGTTTGACCTTGTAAAATCCCATTCTAATCCACGTTTTGTTCTCAAACAGTAAATAAAGGAGCATAAAACCCACAGCTGTTGGTCGTGGAGCCCTTGTTACTCCGTTACACACATCCCCTTGTCCCTTTAATATTTTTCACTGCAATGGAAACTGCTCATCCACCATCATCAGTCTCTACTCTTTGATCTTGGGCGCTCGACACGCATGCGCCCCTCATTGGCTCCTCTGCACTGTCTGGAGTAAGTTGGATGTGCTCTCTCCTCACTCGCATCCCGAAACCATCTCAAAAACTGTTGCGATGGGGAGGATCAGGAAAAACCACTTTGGGATTTTGACTTTTTCGTTATTAGTGACATTCGTCTGGGCGCAAAGGTAAGATGTTTTCTCGCGTCTTTTGCTGTGGATGTCATGTACAGCCTCTGTTTAAAGCGTGACTGGCATATGATATTAATAGGACATTTTGCATTACACCACCTCTTTCCTCCGCAGCGCCAAGGATCTCAAAGATCCAAGTAACATGCCTCTGGTAAAGGAAACGGTGGACAGACTGATGAAGGGATACGACATTCGGTTGAGACCAGATTTTGGAGGTAAACATGGCAAACGACTGTTTTCACGCCGCTGTGACGTGCAATACATGTTTAATGAATCGCGAAATCTGTTTTAATTTGCATAATCATCCCTTCACAGGCAAATAGGCCTCCCCTATTAGTCCGAGAGATGAACGATGCATGCATATTTCACTTGATGGGGAGATAAAACAGGCTTTTAACTTGATCGACCCAGCTCATCACTGTTCCATAATTTGACTGAAAAGTCTACAATAGCGGCATTAAGCTCAAGTAGCCTACATGTTATCAAAACCCCAGCTTCTGCGTGATGTGAGCTACAAGTCCCCCGTGATGCTTGTAGGCGGAAGGCAGAAAAACCGTGTAAAAAAATATAGCCTAGACTATTTATGCGTCTTTTATTAACGCGTCCTTTCCCCCACAGGTGCTCCAGTGGCAGTAGGAATGAACATAGACATCTCGAGCATAGACATGGTTTCTGAAGTAAACATGGTAAGTGCATTCTATTTTTAGACTCTATGTATATTTCAATTTTTTTGTTGCTGCTACGGACTTTCTATCCATGCCTGCTGGTATATTGGGGAGTGCGCGAGTTGCTGCATCTTGTGAATATTTTACTGGGCTAAAAATGTTGGAAGCTTGGTAATCCAGCCCCTGCCTGCTCCCTTTCGCCCCCCTTTTCTCAAAAACACATCAGAGCCATGTACGTCTCCTCTCCTCCACTCGCCTTCTCCCTCTCAATCCCGCATTTGCAGGTCTGGTGTGTTGCTACTGCATTTGAATTCAAAACACACATTCACTGGCGCACTCTCGGACGCACAACCTTGGATTCGTGCGTGCGTGCGCTCCTGGCTGTTTCACGCTGTCAAACCGCGGTCGGCGGTTTCATTTTGTTGGTTTTCACATAGGCTGGGGTCCCGATTTGTATAAGATGTCTAATGCATTCCGTAAGTTGTTAACAGTGTCTGCTAATTTGCCAATACGTGTTATGACGCAGGCAGATAGGCAATAGCTGCACATGATATAAAATAACCTTCTGAAATAAACGCAAAACCGCGTTGGATACTTGTATAGTAGGCCTTAATGGCATGGGCAGTGAACTTCACAACTTGGGGGAGAGTAGCTATTGTGAAAAGTTCAGAAAGGCCTTTGCCAAACTTGTGAAGTTAAAAACAAAACACCTGGACCTTTTTGGTAGAATGCCACCATTTCCCTCTCCATCCAGAGAGCCTTCCAATGGCAATGGGCGAGGAAAGCCCTTCTCTTTGGTCATCATGGCGGGGAGCTGACATTGAAGTAATACCACCCCCTGGTGGCCAGAGGTGACTCCAAAGTACACTTTGTAAACAGGATTCTTATGTAGCTTTGGGCCTTGTTTAAATTGCTTCAAAGACTGGCTCCAAAGAGTTTTTCTTTTTCTAAAAGTTGCTATGACCCATGTGACAACGCTGGGCTGTGGATCCTATTTTTAATCACACAGGCTCTGGAGCTCTGTGGAGGCTCGTAGCCAGTCTGCGGACGGGGCTTCCCGCCTCTTTGCCCTTTTAGGCTTTGTAGGAGACACTGAGCACTTTCACAGACCACTCCGGCTGATTACTATGAATGGGGCTGAATGGAACATTGGTTTTCTCTTCTATCTTACATCTATGCACCCACCAGATATACATATGGGCGTGGGTGGTGAAATTCCAGTGATGTTCAATGGCGTTACTAGATGGACCTGGACCTGGTCTTAAGCCAAACCATGTCCAGAGCATCGTATATGAACAGCTCTGTCACAGGTGTGCAACAGCCGAGTTGTCAGTTCAGTACATTAATCTCTCATACAGTATATGGCCTTCATCCCCCCTCTCTCAAACTACACAGCAGATCTGCACATTGGAAATGTTGGCATTTGCACATTGGTGGCAATGTCGCCATCTGTAAAATCCAGATGTCTTGTTTTAACGTCACAAGATTGAACTAACCACCTGGTTGAAAGAAACTTTTTTAAAGCCTTTATCAGCACAAAATAGAATAGCCTACATCCCATGTGTATAATCGTGACAGATTGTAGCCCATAGAAAAATTCACTGACGACATTGATCTGCTCTTTATTCACTTGGCATGAATATACATAGGGGTTTAATTTGTTTTGCTAAATGTGGCTAAATGCACGTCATTCAACAAATAATGTTTAAAAGCTAGACAAAAATGCATCTATAAAAATGTATATGTGCATCATTGTGACCAACCCAGGTCTAGAAGGACAGCCTTCAGTGTGAGAGAAGATCATTCTCAAAGCAGCCGCTCTTGTAGTAGCATAATAGTGGTGTTATATAACGGTTTGAAAAACAAGTTCTGATTGGACCAGTGGAGATCTTAATTGTTAGTAGAATAGCTGCCTTTATGACGATGCATCCATGAACACAACCAACTTGATTCTGGATTGAGCCGCTTGGCTTATTTAGTCCTCAACTGATCCTTTCCACACTTACTTTTTTGACTTTCTAGCAGCAAATGCATCTGTCTGTGTGAAGTTGCTTTCAAGACTGTGATGTCAGGAGCTTACCCTTTGATGGAAATTATTTATTTTGGTATTGAGGATGCGACCAGAATGGAAGCGCCTCGGGGATCTGCAGAGATTTGAAATAGAAACCCCTCACTCCCTTTCGCATCTCTTTCTCTCCCCTTTTCTCCTCCGCTCCATCCATCCGTCCCTCCCACCACTTTGACCGATGCCTGGTTCTGGCTCTGGACTCTACGTAATACACCTCTGCCTTGTTCCAAAGGGTTATCTCTTACTTAAGTAGAATCTCTTAAGTCATTCATCTGTAAAAAACACTGCTTCATACATTTGTGCGTGTGTGTCACAAAACCACAAACAGTGAATGGCGTTTGACGTCACGCCGTTCCCTGTGGCTATGGGAGCCTTCTTCTCATTCTTCAGAAAATTGTCTCCTTTAAGATCTTTGTTTCTCAAACACATTTAGATCAAAGATGTAAAAATCCCTGCAACTCAGAAGGCTTGTGTTTCTTTATGACTAAAATAACAAGACGGAAACTCCTCTTTTCATTGGATACTTGGGTGTATTTTTGATACACTGAAGGATAATTGACAACATTGATTTGTGATGAATCAACAATATCATTGAGCATGGAAATAGACAACTATCTTATTTAATTTGTGAGAAAACAACACAGAACACAGTAGCACAGAGAAGGGGGGAATTCGGGGGATAAAATTAAGGTCATTCTCTTCAAAGCGTGAACCAAAACTACATCCAAATCGACCCTCAACAAACCACTTTTGCCTGAGCTCCGACGTGAGTTTAAATTTCAAAATTGTAAAACAAAACAAAAAATATATTTATATTACTGGTGTGGAAAAGAAACTTTTTGCACTTTGGGTAGCGCTCGGCCAGTTTGGAACAACACTTGAATTTTGAAATGGCCTGGTTGCTTCTGGTGTGATCCACTGTGATGGCCTGTTGAGGCACAAAGGTCAGCCATGTAGTCGGGCAATAAACAGTGCAGGTCAGTCAGCCTCACGACTGCAGCCATGGCGGCATGACAAATGTGCTATTTTCACAGGGAAGTGTCCCCCTGAGTCCAAGGTGCGACCACACTTAGCGGTGGGTGGGCTATGCTGACTCACGTAGTTCAAACTATGGCACAGATATCAAATCATGTCCCTCATCTGGTGACTCCCTTTACTCCGTCACTCATTACTCTCAGTTGAAATAGTATTATTCTAATGGTGTTTGTTTATGCCAAAATCACAGAACTGAAAACCAGCGATGGTGCATTAAAAGTATAGACGGTGCAGCTGATTAAATACAACTTGAGCTTGTTGTCTCAGCAAAGTATCAGCGTTGTATAATATTATCTGCAGATTGTGCCTTCCATATGTGCAGTTTAGCTACAAAATGATCTCTCAAATACAGAGGCAAGTAAATGACTATTTCCTCTCCTCCTCTCTCTCTTGTGCTTCTTAATTACATGTAAAGTAGACCTACCTGAGGTTGGTGGTTGTTACGAGGCGCTGCTCAAGCCATAATACTGTTCTCTGAATGTTAATTAGCTGACTATGAATTAAAAGATTTAAACAAACCAGCTGTGGTAGCTTCTGGGACGGAGGGATTAGTGGGGCGTGAGCGTTGCCTTTATTACGATCATTATCCTGACACGGGCTGCAGTGAGTAAGGGGATCTTGCCCTTACTCACCAAGGGGCATATCTGCGAGGATGCCGTGTTTTTTTCTGCTGGAAATTAGCACACATTTTCATTTTCTGTGTCCAAACTGATGCTGTTCCACATTATTTCCAGCTTGTAGAAAATAAGCTTGTGTTATTTTTACTCAGTGTTACCATGACAACAGAGCCCTTTTCACGATCTGGAGAAGTCAAGGAAAGCATAACACATCCTCCTTTTCCTGGGACTTTTCACCATTATTCGACTCAAATATTACATCAAAATTCCTTGATTTATTTGACCCCTCAGGGACTGCAGATGGAAATGAGCTCCAATAGCCAAAGTCTAGTACAAAGTATACTTTCATACTTTTTGATCAATGCTGTTCATAGTGCCTGTGAAATAAATAAAATTTGTGTTGCATAGTTGGCCTATAATTGTAATTGGAGATTTTAAAATATAATAGCCCACACAAGTAAGTGTTAAATATTAAATAATTATTGTCTTATCAGTGTCCCAGCGTATAAAAGAGTTGCGTCTAAGAGAGTTTAGACGTGGTGCTTATTTTCTGATGTAAGATTTCAGGGGTGGGCGCTCATAAGTGTTTGCTTAGGCCCACTCCGTTTGAGCAGAATTTCAACTGCTCAAATAAATAAATACAATGAAAAATAAGATCCCAATCTTAAGAGTTTTGCAAATAATAGGCCAACACTACTTCTTTGACTGTTGAACATTCTGGCTTACTTTTTGATTAAGATGTTTTTACATCAAGTCTTGAATCTCAAAGCCTAGGCTATCATGAACATGAATCCTTTCTTAACATCATGTACATGTCTAGTGGGTTGAGCTCAGGCCTGTTACTCTTTACATGTTGGACAATGTCTGGATTTGTTGGACAATGTCTGGATTTGTTGTCCTGTGTATGTCTTTATTCACTGCAAATGAATTTCCTCACGATGACAATACATTTTCTGCTACTACTTATAGGCTTAATTTTGTATACATTGCCGTAGCAATTGGCAATTTTAACCATTGCTTTCTTATTCAATAAGTGTAACTGGCAAGTCAATCTATTGAAACCCATAAATAGTAATAGTAGTATTTCCTTCAACTTTGACCAACATAATTTTGATTAATTGAGTAGAATGGCTGGCTCACCCTTTTCTGTGTGTGGAGTTTACATGTTCTCTCCAATGATTGCGTAGGTTTCCTCTGGGTACTCCGGCTTCTAGTACCACTAAAACACATACAATAGGTCACATGAATTAAATGAGAGTGTGTTTTTTAACAGCAACACAACAGCTGCATAGTTGCCTATGGCAATAATCCAATGAGGAGTGTTTACTTTTGTCCCATATGTCTTCATTGACATGGACTGTGCCAAATAAATAAGCGTATTGCTTACTTTTAGAGTATATTTTATTTATTTATTGGTTGGGAATAAACCATGTATGTTAATGAACATACATGAGTCTCATGCATGTAAACAAGCCACACCAGATTGTAGCCTTGGGCTAATTTACATCCATCATCCCCCAATGCGCACTCTCAAATTCATCCTGGCCTATTGTACATGTTTTTTAGTGGTAGGGGAAACCTACGCAGACACGGGGAGAACATGCAAACTCCACACAGAAAGGCCCCGTCCCTGGTGGGAATTGAACCCAGACCTTCTAGCTGTGAAGCAAGAGCGCTAACCGCTGCACTACCGTGCCGCCGTATACAAACAATAACATCGACAGCTATAAGTATTTGTTATTTAGTAGCATCTATACACAGTAAATCATCTATGGATGAACTCATATGAGCTGCAGCAGGTTATAATGTCATTAGTTACACTTAATGGATACACCACAAACATTAATATGGGAAATGCATAAGTGTAATTACAGCGCAAGAACACCACTTAATCCTACACGGAGTCTGATTTCTTAATTTAGTGTTTGGTCCTTGGAGACTGCACATGTAAAAAGGCATCAAGGTCAGAGGATGTGAATGACATCTTGTAGGCTTCTTGTAGAAATTGTGACTTTAAAAGCTAAACCTGCTACATATATAGCCTAATGTCTTGATTCATTCATACTTAATTTGATGATCTATTTTAGCCAATTTTTAATTTGCTGTAATTATTAGCACTTACCCTCGCAGCTGTCCCTCAAGGCAGCACATTAGTGGCAGACAATGCATCACTTCTTCTTAATTGTTATTTGTGGAAAACAAAGAAACAGGCATGTTACAGTGCAGTAAGTTATAACTACAGGCATTTTAATGTGTTAAAGACTGACCTAATCATTCTTTCCTTATTCGTGCTAAAACGCTGAAATAGCCAAATGAGCCATTAGAAAACACATGTTGTCACAGTGCAGCAGTTCTCTTGAGATCAATAAAATGTAATGTGTCCAAATTAAACACCGTGCTATGTTACTTAGTTATGTCCAAGTGAAACAAATGAAACATCTTCTAATTGCCTATGGTTAGCTCCTGCCAGTTCAGGGAAAAGTCTACGCTTCTCTGCTAGCATGATTACAAGGTAGACTACCTCCTGTGGTGTAGCATAACTAACTTGATTAGACCTCTTAGAAGTTATCTGGCTTAGAAGGATTATACAGAGATATGCTTGTATTGGTATATAAAACAAAATAGATAAATAAAATAATGTTGAAAATGGTTAGGCTACCAGTAAACAGCAATCTAACTAATGAATATAACTAATAAAATAAAGTAAGAAAAAATGTAACTGCATTACAGTTAACCTCTTAGTGTGTGTCGTCACATCTGGCATTCATTCATTTGTATATATTTGCATATAAGCGCAGGTGTAACGATGCGCTTATGGAAAATGACCAAAACTGCCTTAAAATGCTGCCGTTGGTTGGTTCTCTTCCCCTCTTGTCCTCACCGACTGTGTATTTACTCCCTGTGGAACGAGTGATTATTTTATTTTTACAAAAGTAAGAGTACAAATAGCCTACTGCATTATAATATTAGAAGTAAAAAGTACCAGAAGTAAGAAGTACATTTACTCAGAGGTGGGTAGAGTAGCCAATATATTTACTCAAGTAAGAGTAACATCACTTTGAAATCATTTTAACTCAAGTACAAGTAAAAAGTAGTGACCAAAATAATTACTTAAGTAAAAGTAATAAAGTATTATGATAGAGTATTATTAGTACGTCTGATTTATATGATATTTACAAAGAAAATACCAAGAAAATGGCCGAAAATAGAGAAAAACAAAATAATTCTAAAGAATAAGGTGCACTAGACGCTCTACATCTACTTCATAGATCAAAATGAAGCATTTGCCAGAATTTACTCATAGTGGGAAAAAATAACAATTATTTTTTACTCAAGTAAGAGTACAGATTAATTTTGATCTGCTTTCTTGTAAGTTATGCAACTGTGGAGCACTTTGAATTGCCTTGTGCTCAAGGCAATTTTACTTCTACAAGTAGAAGTAAAAGGTACCTTATGATAAAGCTACTCAAAGAAGTACAATTTCTTCAAAGATGTACTCAAGTACATCTTGAGTACTTGAGTACTCAGTACTTGAGTACATCGGCTGTTTTTGCAGCCGATCAAAAGTTTAGCCCTTTGAAAGGCTAAATCGGTGCAGAATTTTCTGGCAGGTATTCACACCATCATGATGTCCTGATGGCAAAGGCAAAAATAAATTCTCTTTTGAGCGTCGGGGGCCTATTGCAGCGCACCATTCCTGCTGAAGTGGGACGCCATAAGACAGTCATTTTTAATTTCCTAAAAGATTTTTGAAACAAAAAGTCAAGTGGAAGACCTAAAGAAATGTTCCCAGCACTGAGTCGGAGGATCCGATTGGCTGTCCGCCAGACTAAATACACAAGTGATATTTTGTCTGGGAACCACCCATTAATTTTCTCGTAGGAGAGGTGTGGTTTACGATTGTCTATCATGCGTCTGCACGTAGCCCATAGCCAATCGTATCAATTGTACCGGATGATGTATGTAGACACTGCAAAGCCAAACGATGTTTTTCTTTTAAAGGGGCTAGATGCAAGTTGGCCATTTTATACTCACTACTGCCACCTCAGGTCATACGCGTAACTGCACTTTCAATATTAAGCTCGCGCATGTCGGCCATTCGGACCCAAAATAACTACTTTTTGAGTGACGGTGCAGGATTTTAGAGGCAGTTGTGGCGATTAGGTCTGGGCTCATTCTCCACCTTAGGACATTGGTGGAACATGTAGGAGGTGGAAAATACATAATAAATACTTAATTGTCTTGCCGCCCCTCCCTGTTCTGTGATTGGTCCCCAAATCCATGCTGAGCAGTTTGAAATGATTTGAGCATGCAAAGCAGCATGGGTATTGGAGCTGTGGGGCTTAGAAAACATCTCAGGTGGATCTTCTTGTCATGCTAGTAACTTTGGAGACCATTAGGAAAATGTGTTTTCATTAGAGGATGAAACTTTCTTCCACCTTTCAAGGTCCCATGTTCATGCTCTCTTGCAAAGTCCAAATGGACAGTTCTGTGGTGTTCAAGGAGACGAGGCCTTTGAAGATGTTTTTTTCTTTTTGAAGCCCTTCAGTCGCAGATGCCTCTGATGGTTATTAGGCTGCAGTCGGCTCCAGTAACAGCCTTAATTTGGGTCAAGGATCGTCCAGTGTGTTGACAGACACCCAATCGTGTCCTCTGGCTCAGTGCAGGTGACATTTTTTAGGGGTTTTCCACTTGACGTTTTTGTTTCATAACCTCATAGTATACAAGAGATCGATGATTATCCATTCAGCCCGATTCATGGCTGCCTAATCTCCTCCTACGAAGCCTGGGCAAAAAGGCGGGAAGCTCCACGAGCCTCCAGTGTTCCAGTCATTCTGAAAAGGCTTCCACTTTTTAGTGCTGATGTACAAAAACCAGCAATATGACACCCATCCCAGCGTTGCCACATGGGTCATAGTGATTTTTCAAAAAAATAATCTCTTTGGAGCCAGACTTTTTTAGCAGTGCTAGGGAAGGTCAAAGTGCTCACGAGAACGCTGTTTACCAAGTGTTTTTTGGAGCCGCCTCTGGCCACCAGGGGGTGGTACTACAGCAATATACCATATAGAACAACTCAACAGCTCAACAACCCGACCACATTCAAAACGAGAACGATTTTTTTTTGCTTTGCCTTCAGGACGTCATGACAGTGTGAATACCTGACAGAAAATTACACTGAATCCACATTTTTGCGTCGATTTGGCCTTGTTTAATGTTGCCTTAATGTTTAAGGCATGTGGTCTTAAACATTCAGTTTATTTGTTGTTTTCAATAAAAGCTTTACTCAATTTTTTTTGTCTCACTCCCTTTTCTTCTTCTTAGAATTAGGTTCTAATTGGAACCTTGTTAAGATCCAACAATGCAAAATGTTAATTTTTGCCATTTTTCAACTGGTCTATTGGGACTGTATCAAAAAGTTACTCCACAAAACTGTTCATGACTATTTAAAAACTCTCTGTACAAATCAGTCATAATTGGCACAGGGTCTGAGAGCCACTTTTGGGTTCTGCCCATTAGTTGAGAATTGGTCTGTTGTGATATTGCCCAAGGTATTATTTTAATTTTTTATGTTTTACCATTTCACCAGATTAGATCATCTTGAGGAGTGATATTGATTATGATTTATTCTGCATGCCCTCCCTTTCTCTTTGCACTGGCTTGATACTGACAGAAGAGGCCCTCTGAGTCTGAAATGGTGCAGTGTATTTGTGATCCATTTGTGTTTTTATTATAATAGAAATATAAAAATAACAATTATCACGGCGGGACTGGGATTTTGAAAAGTCTTGTGCAACTTTCAAATGCTGCCAACTACTGTCCTACCTGTAAAATCACTAAGACTTTTCATCGAGACTTTATGTTTTTGTCTCCAATTCATAAGAACAATGTAAAAGCAGGTGTCAATGGGAGGCAGCAGTATTTAGTGTCCGTGTCCCAATGAAGGAAAGCAGTGCCATCTGTGAGGCCGTAATTACAGTTTCACAGCGAGCCATGAGGCAATGTGCAGACCCAGGTGTAGGTGTGCTTTTTCTGAAAATGCATGCACACGTTTTAAATCAAAGCATGCTCGGTTAATGTGAGCTCAGTGAATTGAACACTTCAAAATGTGGAAATTATCTCGACAATTCATGTGCAGACCTAATTAGATGCTTCATATACGGCATGTTGTGAACGGTTGATGTGAAGCAAGCAATTCTAATCCAATTTACTTTTTTAATTTACTTCCTTTTGATGCCGGAGCTGTTCCCTGAGCCGGAGCCAATCAGCACTAGTCCATGTATGTGAGTAAACGAGTGCTGCGCTAAAGTCTATATGAACGGTTTGGCCCTTTCTGAATCGCTTAACATTTTAGAGACATGTTTACTTGTTACTTACATTGGGACCTGCAGCGTTAAACCCTTAAGAAACTACTGAATATTTGCAATGTCAAAAGTCCAATAGTCAGGCTGAAAGAAAGCTGAGCAGTGGAGAAGAAACCTCTTTTAAGACGTGGCCGTCCTGACTTGACATTTCACCACAAAAAGAAAAAAGAAAAGAAATCAACATGGCGTGAGGCAAGCTCATATTTTTAGCTGCCCTTTTTATGCAATGTTTCTGTCGGACACACATGCAGGCAACCACAATCTTTAACACAATGTCGAGCGACAGAGGCTCAGATGGTAGAGTGGGCTGTCTTATAACTGGAAGGTTGGTGGTTCAATCCTGCCTCCTGCAGGTGTCGTTGTGTCCTTGGACAAGGCTTTACCCACATGCTAATGTATGAATGTAGTGTGTGAGACTGAATGGTGGAGGTCGGAGGTGCTGATGGCGGAGATTGTCAGCCTTGTCAGTCTACCCCAGGGCAGCTGTGGCTGCAGATGTAGTGTACCATCACCGAGTGTGGATTAACTGAGTGACGATGATATGTTTAAAAATAAATAAAAAATAAAAGTAAAGGACTTTTATTGTGTAGACGTCTCAGCATGCTCACTATTGTTTTTTCTTAAAGTATCTACAATTACAGTTTTAATTGAATCACAATGTCACCTATGGTCAAGCTCAATTATTGGCACATTTTAGTTTAATGTTCAGGTCTATAAGCCAATTGTGTAGCAGTAACTGCATGTGGTTTGTTTTAAGGAGTCTGATTTAATGTTTTGGGGTTGTTTTGTGGATAAATGTTACATGAAGGCAAGGCAAGTTTATTTATACCGCTCATTTCACCCACAAGGCAACTCAATGCGCCTATCAAGAAGGGAAAGTGTTTATTTTCTGTTTGTTTATTTAGAAGGTGAAGCTTGTTTATGATCATTTACCATATTTCTAAAAGTTATTTGTATTTGCTTTTAAAGTGAAAGTCTGTAAGTTTGCAAAGTGAGGAGAGATAGAGTGAAATTTGAGAGTAAACAATCAAATTCCTCCCCTCTTTAACCAGAAAGCCCTTCTTAGTTTGCAAAATGAGGAAAGCAGGAAACAGAATTGTCCAAAGTAAATGATCAAGCTCCTCCCCCTCCTCCTGATTGGACCTGACAGGCTGGTTCACAGGAAAAGCTAATCTCATTGGTCAACGTGGGAGGATACTAGACTCTGATTAGTTGCTGAGAACTGGGAAGGTGGGACTTTACAAAAAAGAATATAGATATATTATTACTTACTTTACATCAAAATGCAAGACCAGGTGGTCGATTTTGCAAATTTTATAAAATTTGTAATACATTTAGATTTACAGACTATCACTTTAATATAACGAAATAAAATCATATAAACATTTTAGAATACAATTACAAATATTTCAGTTAGCTATATCATTGGCCATACTGCAAAACATACAACAAAATACAAAGAAAGTAAATAAAGTTAAAATGATGACTTTTCTTTTTCAAAATAAGATGTTAAATATTTAGGCTTGGTGGGGGCAGAATTAATTACTCATTTGTTTGTTTCTTTCAGGACTACACTCTGACAATGTACTTCCAGCAAGCTTGGCGGGATAAGCGTCTGTCCTACTCTGAAATCGCCTACAACTTGACTCTGGATAACCGGGTGGCAGACCAGCTCTGGGTTCCAGACACGTATTTCCTCAATGACAAAAAGTCCTTTGTCCATGGCGTGACGGTGAAAAACAGGATGATCCGTCTTCACCCTGACGGCACTGTGCTGTACGGCCTCAGGTGAGCTCGACATCTGCTGCTCAGGCAGTGTTGAAGAGTCGTTAATATTAAATCTACAGTGACTTTTAATTTCCTGCTTCAATTAGCAATGCCAAAAAAAAAGCACAATAGCACATCATAATTTGTTGGTTGAATTGCTGGCTATATTGATATGTAAAAGATACTTAAGGTGAAACGAATCAGGAATTGACAGTACTATGGGGAAGACTGAAGAAAGTGTAACTCGCCGCACAATGTTACTCTTTCAAATCCTGAGATTATCATCAGTTTGAATAATTGATGGTTGATCAATAATAAAGTAGGTTGTACAAAAGCAAACTGACTCATATTGTGCGGGATGGTTGGACTCGTCAAAAAGACATGCTTTGGGATGTTGCGCTGGGATGCCTCTGAGGCGGCTGTTTCATAATTGATAACTGTTAATCAATAATGTAGTGGTTCAATACAAACACTGAATCAGTGTTTTCAGTATCGTACTGATGTGGCAGATTTGACTGCACAGGTTAGCACCACCTGTCCATCAACACTGCCATAGGCGCCGATTTGTGTTCTTCCCAGTGGGTGCCCAGTAAAAAAAAAGAAAAGTCGAGGTCGAAATTTAACCGGCGGTCCCGTGGTTGTGACCCGGCCATATGAGCCCTGCGCTGTACCTATGGAGCTAAACGAGCAGAACAAACTGCCGCAAACGCACGTATATCATTTTTATGAACCGCCCCACGCTCGTGTATTTGGGGGACACCGAGTAGCGGCTTTACAGGTTAGGCGTTATTTATTTAATCATTTTGTAATCAGGGAAAATTCGCCTGGGTGCCCAAAGATTTGAGTGGGTGCTCCAGCCCCGCAGCACCCACAGGATCGGCGCCTATGCACGCTGCTGCTGGATATGCCTCACATATGGGCTGTGTGTGCTTTTTAGTATTATTATTTTATATTAAAATTGGCCTCCTTTTGTTGTTGTTGTTGTTGTTGTTGTTGTTATTATATTATAATTATTGTTGTTGTTATTGTGAATGAGTCGTTGGTGTTGGTTGGGGGTCCGATAGTAGCCACAACTACTATTGCACATAATATTATAATATAATAACGTAATGTAAAGCATCTTTGAATGTCCATCTATATAAAACCAAAGCATGATTATTATTATAGTTTACTGGAGAAATATTTTGAGCTCTGATAAAGCTTTGTTAGTTACAAATATGTATGCAGAGACACAGCAAATGTCTTTGCTCTCTCACCTTAAAACGTTTCCTTTACGGTTGTGTACAAGAGTTAAAGTGCGTTGCTGGCTGGCAGGAGGCATCCTGTGCTCTAGTATGAGTGGGCTTCATGCCTGTGTGTGGATATGTGTGAGTGGGTGGGTGTTATTTTGGGGGAACATGCAGAGGAGGGATAGCCAGGTTGTTGTTTGCTCAGTATTCTCTGGATGTTAGTGCTTCCCAATCCGACCAAACCCGCCTTCAATTACCGGGAGAAGTAGAAAATCACAATAGTGCTCTCGGAGTGTTACTTTGGGGCTGGGTTTGATGTAGTCTCATCTAATTATTCCACCTCTGAAAGCACTCGGGTAATAACATGCTTAGGCTACAACTGCGTGTAAAAGACATTTCAGGGTATCACATAAATCTTATAGAGAAAAATATGGTTTCTGTATCTGTGCACGTGGCTTTGGCTTCACCCCGTGAGGCTGCAAAAGATGGAGGACGCAGAACAGAAAGAGACATCACGGTCAGACTTCATTCAAAATGGAGAAATGATTAGGATTCTCCCTCCTTCCGACTAGGTCTGAGCTCCAATACTCTTGTGCTGTGAATATTGTTGCTCATTTTGTGAAAGGACGTATCCTTGTGCTATGGAGGCTGACGTCCTCTTTTGTCAGGGAATAGAGTGTTCCTCTCTGCAGCTCGATACTTGACATTGTGTGGCCTGTGGGAGCAAGCTGCTGAGTGTGAAGAAGAGATTTTTAAGTGGCCTGTCTGTCAATAATATGCACATATGTTGAGCTGCTATATGTGTAAGTTGCATTTTAAGATGTAAGATGTTCTAGGTAAATATTCCATAAATCCTGTCCCGAGATATGAGATAACACCACTGTAATGTTGATTTATTCCCAGCCTGGGAATTAAAGCTGGAACTTGTTTGTTGTGAGGCAAGAGCATTAACCACTGTGCCACCATTCCATACTTAACCAGAGTGCTCTCTTCAAACATTACCTTCAAAGCTTTGTTATCATGCATTAATCAGGCATACATTTAAATGTGGATGTGTTGAGGTTTTCAGTCCTGGTTAATGACGTCAAGACATTATTTGGCACGTTAATCCTGAATCTGCTTTACTTATGTCCGACTGTAGTGGAGGCAGCCTCGCTTTCTTCATTTAGTTAATTGCAGTGTCCATAAGGTAAACTGTTTTACGTCATGTTAATTACAGGGTAGGCTGCGTAACCTCGAGTGTCTCCCTTGGCCTCTGGTTTGAGCTGTGATGCTGCCTGGAGATGAGATTGCGTCTCTGGAGTTTGTAGTGCTTGTGTTATGTCCGTAAACAAGGTCATTTGAAATAAAAGGTGCACGGGCTGCCTGAAGGGGGTCCACAAATACACACAAACAGAGCCAGACTCTACAGTGAGGAGAGGGAAAGGAGGGACAGGGGAAAAAAAACAAAAAAACAAACCGGCCTGTTTTAGACCTCATGTCCTATTAGTCCAGACGCGCAGCAAATGTAGCGTGTTTGAATGTGCGTGATCTGGTGGAGCGTGGCCTCTCCTCCGGCGGGTTTGTCCGACAGTGAGGTCAGCCTGAATGAAGATGATGATGACGAGGAGACCAGTCTGAGCTACTGCTACAGACTTTAACCAGCGGAATTGGAAATGCTCGGATTTTGTTGCATTTTGTGCTTCTTAATGGCTTCCACAATCATCTTGAATTTTATGTCTTAAAGGTCACGGGTATAGAACTGTCCTGTTCCATCACTTTTGCTGTAGGTTTTCTATATGTTGGGTGTAAAATGCTTTGTCATCCTTGCGTTGATCAGATGCATGCGCCAACCTTACCGGTATGTTTTTAGTGGTAGAAGATAGTCCTAGTTCCTCCAGTGCCTAGAGGGAACCAACGCAAACACGTCTGGACTGGGTTTGAGCCCAGGACCTTCTTGCTTTGGGCCGGGGGCACAATGAAAAGGCCAGTCGTAGATTTCTGGCATGTCACAGGAACACAGCCTAATGTGAGGCTAGAGGTACAGGGAGTGAAACAGCGAACCCTCAGTTATACTCCTTTCCACTCCTTTTCAAGGTTTTGTAACTTAGCATTGGCAATGTACATATTATCTTTGCACAATTGTCTTATCTATTCAGGGCGCAATTTGTTATAAGATGCTGATTTAACATATTTTGATACAACTGGAAATATAATCAGTCAATCAATCAGCTCATATGGCTGATGATCGGTGATTGCAGAGTCTCTCCTCAGACGAAAAACCCCGAGACTTTTGCTGATGATGTAGGTGGGCTATAAATAGGCCGATATTTTTACCCCTGCCATTTTGGCCTCATTTCCGCTCTTCCCTTGTGTTTCCTCTGCCACCACCATGATTTAGCGTTGAGGATGGTAATGATGGTAAGTGATGAGCGCGAGCCTGGTGTGCACAACATCTCTAAGTTGTGGCCATAAAGGGACGATAAACTAGGACAGAAATGAGCATCCCGTGTTAATCCCCAGTGCACCATGGCACTGCTAACTGGCTCTTACATAAAAGCCCAGAGAAAAGGAGGCAGACAGTGGAAGAGAAAGACTGTCTCTGCATCTCAGAAAATCCCATACTTGCCTCGGCGTTGCCCAGGAGAACAGAAAGTCCTGAGCAGAAGACAATCGTGCACCAACATCTAATAAAAGACAAAGAAGTCCTCAAAATAATCTCTCTCTTTTTTCTTTGCTTGGAGTAGGTTCAAGAACAAATACAATTTTTGAACAAGTGTGGGTTGTTTTATAATAGCTTAAGTAAGTGTCAAATAGGGCTGTGTTGCTAAGTTATTGTCACATCAATATTAACCAGCGCAATAATACTGTATCCGTACCCCACACAGCTGTCAAGGATTTATTTATTTTGACTAATTTAGCCTTGCTCTCTGCTGGCTTTGCCTTTGTTGTTTTTAGTTTTACTCGTGAAAAAAGGCATTGGCATATTTGTTTTAGTGTGAATTAATATACTGTGTCAAATGTTCTCAAATAATAAAATAATATTGAGTTACTATCCTATTGCTTTGAAGAAGTATAGACAATTCACCGGCTTCTTTCCTGTTGCATAAAAAACACCAAGAGTCAAACTCCTTACACTGCAGGCATTTTCTCCAAAGGTGATTTCAATCTTCCAAACTTCCGCCTGTATTAGTTGGCTGCCCAGGATAGTGCTCTGTAGATGTGGATTTACTCATAGGTTGATGAATTGAGAGAGTTCTCTATTTCAGAAATTGTATTAAAACTCAACACACAAACCCAATGAATCTTCACATAGACGTGATTCTTCAAATATCAATAGTGTATAAAACTGTAATAGGCAATTTACCCGCGTATAGCAAATATTCTGTCAAAACATAATGGTCTTCCGATCTTGGCTTTACTCACACAAAAGAGAATTGGAACAGGTTACTAAACTTGACACAGACATTCTGTTCAATATTTTCCATAGAACATACTTTACTCAACATATATTAAAAAAATGTGATCATTTCATTTCAGATCAAAGTTTCTGTAATACAGCAATTATTTTATCTGTCGATTGAAACATTTTGGACCCATGTCACAACAATAACTTCCTAAGAGTGATGATTGGCCTTGGGCTTATAATTTGGCTACTTAGAAACGTTGCTCCTCGGAAACTGTCTAGCAAGTCTAGCAAAACATTTTGTATTGTTAACTTGGCAGCAACAGCAGCAGCAGCCATAATGCATCCTTAAAAACTGGAGCCCAAGTGTCTTTTAAAAATGACGTCCAATGTTTTACTGTCCACAGACAATGTGGCGCCAATATGACAACTCTGTCACAGCTATATAAAACCGAGACACTGTTACTTCACCATCACTCTCTTTTCATCTGCTTTAGGTTTTACAGCTAAATGGTGTCAGATAGGCGGTATGTTGCTGTAGATCTTTTTATTAATAGACTGTTAACAAGTTAATGACGCCAGCGTTATGTAATGTAAGGCAAGCATTTGTGTAAAGCGATATGGAGTAGACAATGATGCTTGGTGTAGCTGGAGTACCAATTTGTTTGTCCAGGATCAGTCGGCCTCTGGGGTTTGGCGCAGATGGGTGCCAGCCCGTCTCAGCTTTGGCCAAGTCGTGTGAAGCATAAAGCAGATCTGTCAGTGTTAGACTCGTCTACCTCTATTTTTGTCCCTCTCTATTAAAGAATTATGGGTCTTCAGCCTGAGCTCATTATGCTGCCAGCCTGAGTCTTGTTCACAAAAAGAAAATGTACTGTACTGTATTGGCGATTTAACAAAGTTGAACTGATAACTCCTGCCTTTTTTCAGGATCACAACAACTGCTGCCTGCATGATGGACCTGAGGCGCTACCCTCTGGATGAACAAAACTGCACCTTGGAGATCGAAAGCTGTAAGCATGATTACCCCTCGCGAAAGAAGAGAACTCCCACATTGACACAGACACCACAAAAATGGGAAGAATTTGGTAGGGAAAGTCATGCAGCCCATGGGCCACGAGGCAGTAAACAGGTTGATAACGATAACGGCACGTAAAATGCTGAGAAAGGCAGATGAGATATGAGGAGATGCACATCAAGAGGAACATCACTAATGGCTCAGTGGCTGATAACATCCAGTCTAATTAATTCAGCTGCAGCTGCAGTAGCTTCCCCAGGCTTTAGGAGGCTGATTAGTCCAGAGTTTGAGGCTGTGCTGACTGTGGAGCTGCCATGTTTGTATGGGGCAAAAAGCTCATTTAGCACATAGATTGGAATTGCGTGGTTGCTAATATAGCAGAAAAGGAGTGCGCAAAAGAAGGGCTGGACTGACCTTTGCTAATCTTAGTGCAGCCACTCTGTCTGTCTCTCTGTGTTCTTCTCTCGTAGTGTCTCACAAATGGAGGATTTAACCTTGATTTTACTCTTGAGCATCCACTCACGCACACATTGTAATAAAAATATGACCTTTTTATATTCCTCTCCATCACTCATGCCTCTTCCTCGGCAGACCACAAAAAGACACTGTCCTATCACATTGCTCAGTTTTGATCACCAGGCTCCATCTAAAATGGATTAACTGGCAACGGTTTTAACGCTACACTTGCTTCATGCCAGGGCATGCTATTTTATTCACACTAATGAGCCCAGAGAACTCACATTTCCCTTGATAAACTTGATGTATTTTTAAAAGACACAAGCCTTAAAATCTCTGTTCCTCATATGTCTCCAATACATCACAGCAGATCAAACTGCTGGTCATACAAGACGCAGTGCAACAACGAGCAATAAGTATTTGTGGTCTTCTTTAATTTACTTGACGCGTGAGTTCAGTTTATCGGACAGAGTGAATGCCAAACCTTAGTGTGGTTTACCTAGTAACGGACCACTTACACTCATATTGAAGAAAGAAAGAAAAAAAAAAAGTTCTACAACTTCAATTGCTGTGAAAAATTGCACACGTGAGGACAATTTTTCTATTACCTGTAATCAATAGTCCTCAAACACAGGTCTCTAAAAGAGTCTTAATATTATGAGCTGCATGCCATAGTTAAAATATTGCCTGAATGACAAATCAATCTATACTATACTGTAGATACATTAATAACTTCATCATCATGACTACCCAACACTTATTAATTTAACAATGATAATGATCATAATAATAAAACAATCAAAAACATGTACCATTTATTATTCATCAGCCCATCTGAATAGGTCATTTCCTTTGAGTGGAGAAGGATCTGGTCTTGTTCAGGCGTCAGCAGCAGCGCTCTCCTCATGTGCATCAAACAGATGCAGCAGCCCATGCTGCACTCATACGGCTTTAAAATAGCATTGTCTTCAAATGAACATAGATGCGTGGCCTGGTTACCTACACTTGTACAGTATCAACTTTTTATGTACAAAAATTATCTGTAACATAAACATCTTTAAGTTATTTCTGATTGTCCTTTGCAGATGGCTATACCACAGATGACATTGAGTTTTACTGGCGAGGGGGAGAAGGCGCAGTATCTGGAGTTGACAGAATCGAACTCCCGCAGTTTTCAATTGTTGACTACAAACTTATCTCAAAAAATGTGGTGTTCTCTACAGGTACGTCACTCATGACTGCCTAAGGCTTTGCCATGAAATTAGAGAAATAGAAATGAGACAAAAGTGTGCCGATTTATTCATTTTGAAGTCTGCATGCATTTTGTCTATGTATTTGGAAAGTAATACAATTTAATAGATTTCGTCCAACAATATGTTACATTTTTTGTGTCAGAAACAGATAAATCAGTCTTTTTCATGTCAAGGAATATAGCTTTTAATGGGCGTCACTGAGAAAGATCTATTTCTACTGCACTTCCACTGTTTTAGGTTCCTACCCCCGCCTGTCCCTCAGCTTCAAACTCAAGAGGAACATTGGTTACTTCATTCTGCAGACGTACATGCCTTCTATCTTGATTACCATCCTCTCTTGGGTCTCCTTCTGGATCAACTACGATGCTTCCGCTGCCAGAGTTGCCCTGGGTAAGAGCGCCTCGCCACTTCTTAACAGCAGCACGGGGAAATAACCCGCAGCTCAATGATTACTGCCCTGTTTAACATACTTTAGTAACATTACAATCAGATCAGCTGCATACCCTTGTACTGTTGCATGTTCCGCTATTAGCACAAAGCATGTGAGTGATAGCACTGTGTGATGGCTGCCTGCTAAATGTCTCTTATTTGGAGATGACTGTGAATGCGTGACTCATGTAGAGAGAGCAGAGCGGCAGCGCGACCTTGAAATGCACTGTCTGTACTCGCCTTCTGCTTCTCTGTGGCCAAACGTAACGTCTAGAATTGTTCTAAAACACCACAATAATATCAGAATGGATGTGCTTGCAGTAGATTTAACATCTATATCTGTGTTTTGTAAATACAAGGTCAGAACAGAGGAAATTACTGTCAGCCTGCTGTGTATTGCTCTTGTCACACTCCATTTGTTTTGTGAAGTGGGACACTTGTGGGTCGGCGTTTCAGACGGCGTATTCAAAGGGTAACGTGATTTAAAGATGGGCCTCCTCTCAGTGTCCTGAGCTGAGCAGAAGGCACAATGATAAATGGGGCCCGTTGGCGGCTGGGTTATTTTTAAAACGCGTGAATGTGACCAAATGCAGATTGTGCATGCAGATGACTAACGGCTATGTGACAACAAGCATTTGTCAAAAGTTACAGGTGAATTGTGCTGTGACTGAGATCAGATGTATTAGTCTAATAATATCAGTCTATTGCTTTCTACTCTACATACCAAGAGTTTCCAACCTTTGCTTCCATGTAAGGAGCTTTTTTAAAAAACAAAAACAAATATAGGGTTACTTCTGCTTTGAAGATACTTGGAATGGAGTGGATTTTTATTTTTGATAGCGCTTTGACATAAGTCACCCAAAAATACCCACGCAAGATAGGGGATTTTAATCATTGGCTCCACGTAAGCTATGTGTATAGTCAGCCACCACCTTTCATTCACAGATACAGGTGGTGGTTGACTATACACATCGTGGTAGGAGCGATTTGGGGGGAACATGCAAACTCCACATCCAACCTGGACCTTCTTGGTGTGAAGCACTGCACCACCTTGAGTACAGTATGGGTCTTCTTTGGCTGAGTAGACTCTGCAGTTTGTCCCCAAGATGATATTTCAAGATAATTAATTTTACCTAGATGTTTGCAGATTGTGTTTAATATGTTCATAATTCACTTGTTTGGTGCACAAAGAGAAAATGTATCTACTACTACTACTTTGAATGGGCTAGCGAGTTTCTGGTTGGAGACCTCTGTCCTCAACTCTCTATATCCTGGGTAGAATGTTTAATATTTTGCAATGCTTTAGTCTCAGTTATTCACTGTTGTCTTGTTAAACATACCCCATCTCATGTTGTAAATGTATGATTTTCGCGGACACATCGCGGATGTCTTTCTGTGTACGTTGTCAGGGATCACAACGGTGCTGACCATGACCACCATCAACACTCACCTGCGGGAGACGCTGCCTAAGATCCCCTACGTCAAAGCCATCGACATGTACTTGATGGGCTGCTTTGTGTTTGTCTTCCTGGCCCTGCTGGAGTACGCCTTCGTCAACTACATCTTCTTCGGCCAAGGCCCACAGCGGCAGAAGAAGGCGGCTGAGAAAGCTGCTTTGGCTAACAATGAGAAACTGCGGCCTGACCCCAACAAGGTACTAGCTGGACGTTTGCTCCTGCGGGTCTGAAAATAATAGTGCCATCATTTACTATGTGTGTTTGTTTCTGTGGAGCCAAGCCTTCTCTCAAGGTCAATGTGAGGCTGTGATCAATGCTTTTGTCCTCTTTACTCCTCCAGCTCTCCGAGTCTCTCTGGTTAAGCTTTGTGTGTCGACAACAGCTGAATGAAACATGTTTAAAAGCCTCTACCAATCTGAATGCAGAAGCAATGTCTGGCTTGTTCTATATCCCCATATTTCTCTGTCTTTCAAAGGGCTAGGTGCCTTGAAATATACACTGGCTCTGGTGCCAATGACAAAAATTCTATTCAGCTGCTTCAAGTAGCACGAACAAGAGATCCAAAAAAAAAACACCCTTTCCTTCTGAGTGTGGCAAGCTACGATTTCCCCTAAGTAACAGTGCTGATTTTGTATGCTTGCAGTGGCTGGTGGGAAATGTAGTTCAGAGAGATGATGCTCTGTATGCCAGAATGAAACAGAAGGAAATTGACGCATATGACTCGATGTGGGATCCCATCTTTATGGACGATGCCGCATTAGGACTAGGCGAGCAAAGAAATAAGGTACTGGAGGTTTTGAAAATCAAAACTAACAATGTCATCAATCTGAGTCAACCCAGATCAGAGGAAAATGCTGTAGTTTTTGTGCATTTCTTTGATTTCTATAGATTTTAAGGCGACCATCACTCCCACCATTGTGTTTTTTCCCTCTTCTTGGTTTGCTCTTCATGCATTTTCCTGACAAACATGGCTTAGCAGTTTGATTTATGCAGGCATTACCTGAGCAGTAAGTCAGGCTTAAGTTTCAACATATTCATTTTTAGATATCATAATCAACTTGGAAGACAAAATTCTGGATTAAAGAATTAGAAAACATCTTCAGTTTGATAATAGCTGCTTTAAGGTACATAGACTCTATTTACCGGGGAAATTGGACTAGCTAGGAGACTTTTTTCAGACGTCAGGCTATGGATGAAGAAATGTTGATCTGAATTCACTTCCCACAACGTCTATTCCCAACCTGCCCCCAAACCGTAGCCTCTCCCTCATGCTACCTAAGTGCTTACTATTCTTTCAGCCTTCTCCTGTCACATTTTCCTTTGCTTTCTCTTTATTTCTTCTGTTTGTCTTGTGAGTAGACAGAATTTTAACCACTGCTTTGGTTGAAATTCTGAGACGGCAATAAAGACTTCTCTCCATAAAGACCTAGTTTGTGGAGTACGTCGTGCTTATCCGGGAATGTTAAGTCATAGTCCTGTGGTTGTTATATCACTCAGTTATTGATTGACAAATTATTGACTGTTATGTTTAGAATTTTATTTACTGTTAGATGTAGAGTTTGGCTCATTTGCATTATCCATTTTAGCTCCATATTTTTGCACAATAAGCTGCTGCTCGTCTACAATAGATGATAATTAAAATCATTTATATTCTGATGACAAATCCTTAGACTGTTACGTCTCATAGCTGCCACTCTTTCTGTCCCTCCCCTGTAGATGACGCCCGATGATAACCTCCTATTTGGGACTTTGGAGATGAAGAACGAGATGGGCGGACCCGCGGACCTCTCCCGGGGGCTAGGGGCACCAGGAGACCCCCGCAACACCATGATGGCCTATGACGCATCCTCGCTGATGTACCGCCGGGCAGCCATGGCCCGCCAGAACTATGGCCACAGCGCCCTGGAGCGGCACGCCCAAAAGAAGTCACGCCTACGGAGACGGGCCTCCCAGCTCAAGGTCAACATCCCAGACCTCTCGGATGTGAACTCTATCGACAAGTGGTCCAGGATGATCTTCCCCACTGTTTTTTCCTTCTTTAACGTGGTGTACTGGCTCTACTACGTCCATTAAACCCCACAGGAGGCCAGCGCTCATGTTGAGAGCTCCCAAAGAAGAGAGGGGGGGGGGGGGGGGGGGGAATGGGATGGGGCACACTTCAGGGAGGAGAGCGTGGTGTGTGAGAGAATGAGAATTAAAAAATAAACAACAACTAACAGTGCACCAACTTTTTTGCTGGTTCTTTTAAGAAAAAAGAAACAAAACAAAAAAACAATGAGACTTTTTTTGGATGGACTCCAGCAGCGCCCAACACAAAGTCAGCGGTGACTCTTTCAGGATGTGGGAAAACACCTTACGTTGACTGAAATCACACAAAAAGAACAGTTTCAAGAGGAACAGAAACGGTGCCTGTTCAGAAATTTCAGTCTATCACTAATATTTGTCATTTATAGCTTACTCTCTGTGGATCAAAAATATTTATGCTTGTGTTTGCTTATACTTTGGAGATTTGTTTTGTTTCGTATCTATTTACTTCGTAGCCGAGCTGTCTGCATCCAGGAAAGCGTTTTCAATGATTTAAAAGAGCCATCCTTGATAGTCTATTTTCCTATGACTACTGTAAATCGAAAACATCCTTTAAAACGCATGCTTACGTTTGATTTTCATTTGCATCTCAGCCATGGTAAAAGATGAGTGTGAAGCCTTTTTTTTGTCTATTCTAGGTAGTTTGTTCTGTCAGGCTATAATGTGCCAGTTACTTTTTTGTAGCTATTATGGCTTTAAGCATGGACCAAATGGACCAAACAGCCGGTGTGGAGACAAAGGAACAACAGGCCGGGGGGGGGGGGGGGGGGGGGGTATTTTCTCACTGGACAATCCTATATGGCTTCTATGCTGCCACGGCTTTTAAAAGTTTTTAAAGGCTTCCTTGCTATTGGGAGGGACCAAGAGTGAAACTGTGGCCACTGACGCTTTGGCCAACTTTGTTTTCATGCTTTTTTGCTGTGCTGACAGAAACCATCTCATCACGTGTTAGTTGTTTTGGAAAGAACACCTTAAACTCTTCCATAACCTTCTGCCATTGTGTGAAGAGGCAAAGGATGGCTTTAAAGTTTGTTTTTTTGTTTTAAGTCATTATTATTGCTGCATAAATATGGCAATCCACAATCATCATCAGTAGAAATGAATGATAGTATGATGCGTTTTATTGTGATTTGTTTTTTGTTTGAAAAATGTAGATAAAAAAAAAAAAACATGAATCATGTTTAAAGAAAAAAAGATGATTCTTTTTTATAAGAAAAAAACAAAACAATATTCACTTTATGTGTAAATATTATGAATTTATCCTATTTAAATGGGTCTGTTGTTTTTTGCAGTTGAAAGTTGCAGTTCCAAAATGCTCCACACAAACAGAAAAGAAAAATGGAAAAAATGATTCACAACTTTGCAGACTGTAATGTTTTTGGACTTTTGTTTGTTTTTAACAGACTCGAAACTACTTTGCTGAAGCACCTCCGGACAACAGCAACTACAAAGGATCAAAGAAACCACTTGACCTTGAGACCCAGGAATTAACGTCAGGCGTAATATTTTGTACAAAGTTTCTGTAAATTCCAATTGTAATATTTCATAATGACTGTAAATACCTTGTGTAATGATTGTCAGCAAATATGAAGATGTAATCTAAATTAAATTAAAAATGGATTCAGTCTATCACTTCAAAGACCAAGATTGCATGAGGTTTTCTGTGTGCTCATGGCTGTCTGAGTGTCTGTGTGAGTGCGGCAACAAACTAAAGGATACCTCGGGTGTAAGGGCCTATAGTCGGAGTAATGGATGGAGAGGCCTGAACTGAAAACTGGCCTGTGCCTTGGGGAACATTAACTTACAGCACCATTGATATGAAGGCACTCTGCGGCCCAGTGGCTTCAGGGGCGAAAAGAAGGGAGAGGGAATAAAATAGGAAGCAAGAAAAAAGACAGAGATGCAGTGTGAGGGCATCTATCCATTTATGCACTCTGCTGCTCCCGGATCTGACCACTGTTTCAGCTCTTAAATGGATGCCAGTGAATATTTCATGTAGCAAAACACTGAATATTTAATATTTTAAAGGGGGATTCTGTTCCAGCAGTGACAAATGTGCAGCTACTGCTTGGTTTATAAAGGAAACTAAGTACAGCGGAGCAAAATTGGAAAATATGATTTGTAAATGTTTGGAAATGTCATACTAAATGAAGAATAGATTCTAATATTATGAGGCCGAAGGTGTTTTTTTGCACTGAGCTCATAGCCAAACATATGGATCTCAAACGTGGGACCACTGAAGTGCCTATGATGTGGGTCAGTGTCAGTGATTAGTCTTGTCTGTTTAGTCTGTTATCTGTAAGTCCCTGTTGAAAGTAACTCGTGTAGCTTATTGTGTTCCTCTGGTAGACAGATGGCTGCAGCAAAATTGGGCTTCCGGTGTTCAAAAAGCCATTAATGTTGACATGCAGGAAAGGGGAGAAAAGCAGATGCTTGTTACTTTGTGGTGTTTCCGTGTCACTGGACTAATTAGAGATGCACAGGGCTCCGTTCAATCGTGTGTGTTTTGTTTCCAAGAGTTCTTGTGTAAGAGTGAGTCGCAGCTGCGCCACTGCGCGCGAAGCCGAGCCAGAGCCTGATCTGACCGGGACGTGCCGGGAGAGGGGAGTGGGGAGAGGGGTAAGTCTCACACCACTCACTGAGTCCCGCCATAACGAATGGAAAACTGGCTATTTGCCCGGGAGTCGTCAACCTGTTACTGAAGGCGATCAAGGACAGGGACAAAGTCATCAGTATTTTGCATTGCTTCATTAAAGAATAGTCCGTGCTAGTTTAGGGGAGAGTGGGCTCAAAGGAGCCACGGGGTAAAAGGTGAATCAACCATTTGGCTAAAGTTTGGAAATGTAACATTTTGCTTTTATGCAACACTGTAAATTAAAACATTGCATAATTTCAGCTTAAATGGCAAATTATAAATGAACCCATGCACCTTTTATAAAAGTGTTTATCATTAACCTTTTGGCATGTTCTCTCAAACAACCTGAAATGTAGGTAAATGGTAACATATTTTTGTTTTAGTTCATCTCCACAGTCTGTTGTTTTTCACTTAAAATTAGTTTAGGCCAGTTCAAATAACATGCAGCTTGTATATAAAAGGCATGGCACTGACTTATGGTGACCCTAAAAAGGGTCACCATAAGTAGGGTTTGTTTCAGTCTTTGAATAACAGAGACCATCTTTTAAAACTCTATCTCACTTTTTTAATGAAAACCTATTGAATCAGTTTAATTACATTTAATGTGGACCTTTCCAATAACGGTCCTGAACAAGATTTTGCCTGGAACTGATCCTAACTATTTGGTTAAGATAATTGGCCTACATTTGGAATCATTTGTAGTGTTATTTGTTCCATTTTTGCGTATTATTAGACCTGCCTAGTAAATGTGTTTAATGTAAATGTAGTGTATGGCTGCTTTTAATTAATTAATTTAGCTGCATATGCCTAACATGCGATACTCCATTTTATCAATGGCTGATCCAGATTAGGCTAAAATGGAAATCTATTACTTGGGGCAACGGGGCGCAGATGGTAGAGCAGGTCGTCTCATGATCGGAAGGTTGGGGGTTCGAATCCCGCCTCCTGAAGGTGCACATTGTTGTTGTGTCCTTGGGCAAGACACTTCACCCTCCTTGCCTCCAGTGTCTGCGTACACTGGTGTATGAATGAGAGTGTGAATGGGTGAAGCCCCTATGAGAGACCAACATGCCTGTTTGGAACCATGAGCCCGTCCTTCTGTGGACCCACCACCTGCAGGAGGAGCCATAGGAGCCTGGTGCAGCTCCAACAGCTGCCCCCACGACCCGGCAACGGACAAGTGGGAGAAAATGGATGGATGGATGGAAATCTATTACAGACATTTAAAGCATGTCTCACTGTGATTCTGGCCTTTTTAAACAGGTTTGGCTGCCTGCTCTGGAAAAGACAACATTATGTCAACATGAGGAAGGGGAAGGCCTCCTACATTGAGGCCATCTGTGCAAGAGGCTGCTTTGTGCCAGTCCATCATTAACCTTAGTGTTCATATGACACACACATTCTCATTTCGTGTGCATTATTTAATTCTTCAGATCCTCTGACCTCCAACTTCACCCTTGAGCAGTGAAATGGTGCAACTAACCAACCATAGAGCAGGCAGAAAAGGTATCGTATAGTAGTCAGTCTGTTCTCTGGTATTAGAGCTGCACAATTAACTAACATCAAAATTGTAATTTCAATGGTCACAAACAGCTAAGTTGCTTTTATTTAGATAATATAATCTAAACATGACTCTCACTTCTATAATCGCTTGAAAGGTCAACTATTTGATGCGGTGAAGTATTTTTTTGTGGCCAAAATATGATTTTTGTTTCATTCTACTCTACAGACCCCAAAATCACGCAATTATCAAAAGTTTAGATATTCGAGATTCGAGATTTACTATCTTTTCAACTCTTTGTATTAAACTGGACCTTTTTCTTTTCTTTTTTTTTCCCGCCCAATAACTGTAGTTTCAAAAGTATTGAGTCCAAGGTTTGGTTCAAATTAGATTTATTTAAGTGAGATTTAGTGCCAGTGCCGCCACAGAAGCAGGCCTCTTGAGGTGTGATACGACTATTTGATATTATTGAGGACACTTTCCCCACACATATTCACTTTCAGTTTCATGAACAGTGTGTTGATTGCCTGTGATGCACTTTTTACACTGTCCTCCATTGTCTGCTTGAGAATAAAAGGGTATGCGGATTATGTCACAGCATGGCAACAGAATTATGCCAAATGAGTGTTAACATTGAGTCATGAAACTGTTATTTGTTTTGACAGTCCGAATCGTTGAGGGTTCTGTTTTGATATTTTCAGATTGCTTATATTTTTGTTTACAGTTCTGTTCACATAAACCCAATTTTCAAGCAACAACCAGTCTCTCGAGCACTTTGCAGCTTCATCGACAGGAATGCAAACACACCTGTCAAAGAAGTGGGCGGTGCCGTCTCTTTGACTTTAACCTGAATCTGGGGCCTGACACACTCAAGAAGACGGTGGAGTGTGGAAGTCACAAAGGCAGTGATATATTTTATTTATTTTTCAGTCTATGGCGGAAAAGGTTTTGTAGAAATTAATAAGGAGCCGGCGATTTTCGCAGCCATGCCCTGGACGAGCCCTCTTGCCCGAATCAGGGACGCTTTCGTAGGTCAGCGGGCGCGGGAGAAGGACCTGCGCAACCTGGTGTCCAATTTACCCTATGAAGGACTGGACAAGTGGAAGCAACCGAATCGCCACTTCCGCAGCAATGGCATCAAGACAACCAAATACTCTGTGCTGTTCTTCATACCCATGAATCTCTTTGAGCAGTTTCACCGTCTCGCAAACCTGTATTTCGTCGGTCTGGCCATTTTGAACTTTGTGCCCGTGGTCCAAGCTTTCCAGCCTGAAGTAGCGCTGATTCCCATTTGTGTCATCCTGGCTCTGACGGCCATAAAAGACGCCTGGGAGGATTTCAGGAGGTACCAGTCGGACAAGAAGCTCAACGGCCTGCCATGTTTCGTGTACAGCAGGTAAACCAGTGCGGTCGCCTGTGATGATGTGGCCACTCACCATCAGCAGCCGTGGCACATCTGTGTTTGTAATCATCTGTGGACATGTGTCGATCGGCGAGATAGCAGGCTATGATTAACTGCCTCTGCGATGTAACGCCTCGAGGGAATATTTAGACCTAGAAATAGAAAAAGCGCGTGTGGGAGATTATTTCTCAATTGAAAAGCCCCTCGTCAAGTCGCTCCTTGAGAAGAGTCCTCTCACGAAGGCCTATCTAGTATTTAGTAGTTCTGGCAAAATGAAAGACTAATTTTTTCACAAGTAGGTAGTTGCACCCCGAAAAATCTGGTATAGCGCCTTTAAATGACTACTGTATAGTGAATAATCTGTTTCTCAATCTTACACTCCTGTCAGTCCACTCTACAAACAAGTCTGTAGTCTATAATGCTGAGGCAAATTAATCTACGTGTTTTGTGTGGCACGTCTATTAACTATTACTCTGTTCAATGGAGATAAGTCACTCCTTTGACGTGTCTTTTTGTCCATGTTCGTAGAAACAAATGTTTGCTACTAAAGTAAATTGTACCCCATTACAACAACCAAATAAGAATAAGAAAAAAATAAATGTTATTTAAGAAAAATAAATATTTAGAAAGTATTTATTTATATATTCACTATAAAGCACATATTTGTAAAGTAAACAAGACTGTTTGTATGGCTGTTTCTTCATATCATATTAAATAACAAAACAATTTTCTTTCTCAATTACTTTACTCAGATGTAACAAATTCTGTTTTTACACAAAATCAAAATGATCTGAAATGATTCCGACTCCAGTCGACTTCTTTGACAGTAGTTTACATAATAAAAGATAAGTTGGCACTTTAGAGAACATGATAAAAATCTTGATGAGTGTGACTGCGTGTCTATAGATAAACGTAATCATGAAAATGATTCAATTTTCTCATGACTCTACTGTATAGATCTAAAATAATGCGACATGCTGAAGTGTAAATGATTCCCTTTACTGTTTTTATTAGTTTAACCTGCCAAGCATAGTCTGAAAACTAAATGTAAAACGCTGAGGTGTGGATTGGATGTTGAGTCTGAGTGGACCTAATCTAGTCTTTCATGCAAGACGACATACCTGCAGCTCTTTGTCTGCAGCAGCACTGTCCCGCTGTCACCCGACGTGCTGGTTCACATACTCCCTGTGCAGACACACCGGCCTCCTTCCAAAACAATGACGTGGAGTTTCTTTCTCATTCATAAACAGGACCGACATAAACTCAGTCATGGTCATTAAGGTGTAAAGTAGATCTCTTTTTTCTGTTTATTACTTTTACTTGACTTTGTAAATAGGCTATCCATAAACTTAAAATTTGTTTTAGATATTCCTAGTTGCAAAATGGGTAAAAAATAATAATTATCATAATAATAAATGCTATGACCCCCCATTTAAAATCTTATGTATAGATCATTTGACCTCAATTCAAAAACGTAACATATAGATATATTATTTACAATATATAATGTATATTGTCCAAGTTTTTTTTATTGTATATATCATATATAATTTATCTATGTAAATATAGATAAATTGTCAATCTTTTTTGATTTTTGTTAAATTAATATAGGACCTCCAACTCAGAGCCTTGCGACCCCCTGCGGGGCCTGAACAATCTCTTTGGAACCTTTATCTCTGCACTAGTAGCAATAACAGTACTTGGGTAACTATATAACTTACTACAGTAATCGCCTGAAATACTATAGCCTACTTGTTAAGAAATAGGGGCTGGGTGCCGTTAAACAATACCAGTATGGTATTGAAAGGTACGGGGGGAAAAATCTTTAGAGACCAATGATTGATGCCTGTTGGTCCAGGGACCGTGTTAAAGAAAATTACTTGAATGCTTCACCTCAAATAAATGATACACATTTAAAATACATTGTTTTTTTATGGAATACATGAACATTATTGTTATATTTTCTTGTTCAGTATGACAATGATTTTACTATAGGTATCAAAAAAGTATTGTTTAGGTATTGGTATCATAAATCAAGTATCGTTAAAGTGCCAGTATCAAAGAAAATTAAACAGTACCCTGTCTTTTGAAGTAGTAGCATAAGCAGTACCCAGTTTGTACATTAATTTCTTGAAATTGTGTAATTGTACTGTTTAGAGTTGTAGTGATGTTGCCATCTGTCTGTATCTGACCAAAAGACCTCATTGTCTGTTTTACAGCAAAGAGAAGGGTTTTGTGGAGAAGCGTTGGAAGGACGTGAGAGTCGGGGACTTCGTGAAGGTTGAGTCCAATGACATCGTCCCCGCAGACCTCCTGCTCTTGTACACGTCCGACCCAAATGGCGTGTGCCACATCGAGACGGCCACCCTGGACGGAGAGACCAACCTGAAGCAGAGACGAGCCGTGCCTGGCGTCTGCATTACAGTCAGTAACACTGACATATTACTGATAATCCATGTTGTAATTAGGACTGGATGCTTGGGTTTTTCCCCCGGATCTTGTACTTAAACAACACCTGGATTACGTTAAAGGCGCCTCAACAATACTGTTTTCACCATCACTATGTTTTCATAATCCGCTGCCTTAATAATCATCAACAGCCATAAAACAGACTGATAATGTTAAAATCCATAAACGGCTGTTCCTTTGAGCAAAATCAGTATCTTTTACCATTTTCTTTTCTTGGTAAAGCTCTTAAAACTTTGGCATTTAAACCTTGTACTGAGGAAACGTGAACTGAATTAAGTTATCGTGGGTCTAGGTTGTGGACAGGGGGCGCACCAAATCACTTCACTTCAATTATATCTGTTATATATTTAATTTAATTTATTTATTTATTTGATCGGGACAACGCACACTAATGAACACTCATATACAAGTTGTACACAAATTGTAAATGTGCCAGATCATAGCAAAACTGCAAATTTACATCTGTAGTCCTGAGGCAGGTATCTACAATTCATACCTTGTAAATGCAGAGAATCAAAATGAAATATGTATGTACACAAAAATAGGGCCAGCAGATGGAGAGAACGGGAGAGTTCAGCTTCCGGACAGCCTGGTGGGTGAAGCTGTCCTTCAGTCAGTTTGGTCTGGCGCAGATCGAGACTCCGCAGTCTTCTCTATGAGGCAGGACTGAAGAGGCTGTGACATGGGCATGGTATCTGTCTCTGACCCTGTCGCAGGAAAGCCGGCCCTGTCCATATCATTGTGGAGCCAAAAACAGTTTTACACAATGCACAGAGAAGAGCGTCATCTAGCCTGATATCCAAAGAGCAAACAATGGCCTCTACAAATACGCGCAGGGGAATTAGCCTGATATGAGAATGAGTCCTGTTGTAAAACTGCTCAAAATACAGTACTGTGTGACTGCTTCATTGTAGATAATCTAAACAAAAAATGGCAACAACAAAAAAAATACCCGAAAAAAGTATGTGAAATGTAAAAGTTGACAAATTACATGGTCAGTCAACTTTTTTTTTCATTAGTAAGTTGTCTTACTACAGCTTGGTGCCAATAGTATAGTTTTCGATGGCCTTTACTTATTTTCCTTCCATGAGCGCTGTATTGAATAACCATGTCAACACCTACAGGCCCTGCCTCAGCCCTGGTATTCAACAAACAACAGATCATGCTTCCTGAATGATGTGGACTATATTTAGAGGCTACTGGGGTTTAGTGCATTATAGAACCAGCTGAAGTACAGGTTTAGTTGCATTTTTTCTTAACTTCCCAATCCACCTCCCGTGACAATTTGCCTTCTTTTCTTTCTTTTTTTAGCATCCTGACGTTGAACCTGAATCTTTTACTGGCATCGTAGTATGTGAAAAACCCAACAACAACCTGAACCACTTCAAATGCTACGTGTACGTATCTGTACAGTCAGCTCCTTCACTAGCAGTTTAATTGTATTACACTACCATTGATTTTCCAGGCTTTTAGCGTCACCTATTAGCTACAATGCCCCGCTAATGTACTAAAGCTTATATGAATTGATTAACCCGGGATGCATCTTCCTGGCAGTGTAGACAAAGTGTCACATTTTTTGGTGCAGAGAAAAAACGAATAAGGAGAAAGTTGGAGCTGGAATCACTAATCTACTGCTGAGAGGCTGCACAGTGAGGAACACGGGTTATGCTGTTGGCTTTGTGGTGTACGCAGGTAAGCTGATGTCCACATACATAGACCTAAACACTGTTCTGGTTTTCATTTCATGCCCAAGTAATGGAAAGTGGATTTTATCTTTTGGTATTGATGATAAGATTAATATCGTAACATCTTGGTATAGTTAACACTGTTGCACTTTGAAAAGTTGTAAATCACAAACAATGCATTTAGAAAAAAAAATTATAATAATTGGGAGGAAGATTTAAAGGTGGGGTATTACGTTTTTTTCAGGCACATAGTTTCAATCTATACTCAAATGACTATGCTATCCAAAATTGTTTGCAAAATGCAGCAAAAATCAAAAACAACTTAAAAGAATTTTCCCTCATAACAACCCTGTTCTTGACACTGCGATTTTGCCTCTGGCGACTTCTTGCCTGTCTGGCACACCCATGAGCACTCCCCCTTCAGTACGTTGTTGTTGTTTTTTAAATTTCTCCTTTTTTGTATGCATATATACAGTGGGAACCATATGTTTACATACACTTCATAAAAAGACACACTTGCATTTTTTCTCACTGTCTGACATGAAACCAGAATTAACCTTTATTTTTTTAGGTAAAGTAGAATTTTAAAGATTATTGCTATTTGTCAAAGTTCAGAAAAATCACAGATAGAATTTTTTTGAAATGTTTTTTTATTTTTTATTTTATTTTTTTTACCTCTTCAGCCAGACTCCTCAGCCTCAGCCCATGAAACCACGCTGGTCTCTGGACTCTGGGGACTGTGACTTTCACTGTGAATGATGACAAACTCTTACCAGGTTCAGCATATTCCCCAGGTCTTTTGCATTTGTCTTGGGTTGATATTCACATTTCAGACCACAGCACGTTCATCTCTGGGACACAGAAACCACCTTCTTTCTGATCTGTATGATGGCTGGTCATTTCCATCATTGTTTTAACCAATGAAACTGGCACCTCAAGTGTCTTGAAATTTCCCTCAAGGATGAACCAGACTTGTGCTTTCAAGGACATGACATCGTCATCTGGGCTTTCCCAAATAGTTTAAAGGTATAGTAATCTTAGTGTATGTAAACTGACTTCTGACTTTGTAAAAAGCAACAAAAAAAAAAGTTTTATTATATCTCTAATTTTTCTGGCATTTAACAAATAGAAATATATTTTTTTTAATTCTACTTCACCTAAAAAAAGTTAACTCTGGTTTTATGTCATACAGTGAGGAAGTGTTTTATAAAGTGTATGTAATATATGGTTCCCATGTAAATGAGTCCAGATGACATAAGCTAGGGGTTTCTTACAACAGTATTAAAAATAGGTAAATTAAAAGCTAAGTCTGCAGGGGTGGGTGCTGTGGGCTGAACTGAGGAAGTGAACATGGGAGGGGCCTCGTCCCCACCAGCAAACAGCAGGAAAATTGCTGCTGGCAGTAGATTCCAAGATTGCTTGATTACTTGAAAAATACATGAATCAATCTGAGCAACACTGGAGGTATGTTTTTCAGAAGGGAATGACAGACTTTTTTGTTTTGTTTTTTGTTTTTTATGAATTAAGATCTATCTTTTATCAGTCAATGACTACAAAAGACAGTCTATCTGAAAATGGAAAAAATGAACTATAACCTCAATGGGATATTTGATGAAGTTTGGCGACCCTTTATGCAGTATTTGACTGACCTTCCCAATAGCTCTCTGCAGGGATGGGTCTCATAGGGTTTAAGTAATATTTAATAAAGCATTTGCTAATTTTTTTCTTCCTCTATGGATTATATTTTAAGGCCATGAAACCAAGTCAATGCTGAACAACAATGGGCCGAGATACAAGCGCAGTCGACTGGAGCGAAGACTCAACATAGATGTGATGTTCTGCATCATCCTACTCTTCACTATGTGCATCATCGGGTCTCTAGGTCAGTATTTACTCCCCGTGAAGAAAAATCCACAATTTATTTTTTATATATTATTAGGTACCATTTTCTTCTTTATCCTAATCACTGTGTATCCTACCACTCAATAAGACACAGGAGAAAATAGATAAGGGGAAGGTGCGTGACAGCCGGTGTGATTAATCCTGTCCTTACACACACAGGGCATTACTTATGGTTGGAGTCGATGCCCAGCGTTCCCCTTTACCTCGTTCCACAGGGCGACGGGCACTTGGACACCCCCAGTCTGTCCAGTTTCTACAAGTTCTTCAGCATGATCATACTGTTACAGGTAAGAAAAAGATAAATGCATTTCCAGCTAGAAAAGCCTGACTCAAGATCGAGAGATGGGTCTCTAGGCACTGCGTTACAATCACAGTTCACTTAATATTTGTTTATTAATGCCTATACTTCATCTCATCTTCTTCTAGGTTTTGATTCCCATTTCCCTGTATGTGTCCATTGAGCTGGTCAAGATCGGTCAGATTTTCTTTATCACGAACGACTTGGATTTGTACGATGAAAAAACAGACGCCACTATACAGTGCAAGGCCCTGAACATCACAGAGGACTTGGGACAGATCCAGTACATCTTTTCTGACAAGACGGGAACGCTCACCGAAAACAAAATGGTGTTTCGTCGATGCTCTATAATGGGAACAGAGTATCCACACAAGGAGAACGGTATGTTTCTCTGCGGACCCAAGTATATAATATTTAAATTAACAATTGTCACAAGTATTCTTATCCTGTATAAGCATTTTAAGGTCAATGAATGCCTAAATGAGTACAAATACTAAAACTATTCAAATAGAATATAGTCTTGCATATGTATTGCAAACACAAACCAAATGTATGTTCCTCTGCTCTGTATGGAATACCTAAATATAAAGTACCTTTTAATTTAACTAGTAATTTCACCTTTGGAGCCCAACAGGTCATTATTATCCCTGGAACTGGAAGTAAAAATCCCATTCAAAATCTCCATAGCCTTAAAAAAATATATATAATAATACAAATAATTATAATTATAATATTAAGAGTTTTAAAGAAAGATAGCAGCAAAGTTGCTATGTTGTAACTCATGGATATAAATACATAATTTTTTAAAGCCAAAATGTTATAAAGTCATTTCACTATAATTTTAAGAATTAGGTATTTTCTCTCTTGTAAAATATGTTGTTAAACTCTTAATATTTTATTTTTTATCCAAAAAGTCCATGGAGATATTGAATGAGATTTTTATTCCAGGTAACATGCAGAGCCTCAACTGTTGAGTTCCAGTGTAGAGGGGATGCAGATGATGTCACAGCTTACCAAGAGCATGGAAAGAAAACAAATGAGTGTCGAAATAGAGTAATAGAATTTGTTATTATTTGTTCTGACGCTTAGTTCAAAATGTTGAGGGTTCAGTTAGAGGAGACTCCTAAAGGGTCTCCTTTCTTACGCTGTGAGCTACTATCTTTACGCAACAAAACGTCAGAGAGCTACTTATGCTTCAATCACGCTTGTGTAACAACCTAACTCCACCTAAGTGCCTTTGGTGGAGTTCATTCTGGAGTTAGTAGCCAAGATGATATTTCAACATAATTAAGAAAATGACAGAATTGCGTCCTAATACTTTAATTCATCTACCTCAGTGTTTGCAGATTGTGTTGAACATGTTCAGACCAAATGGAAAAAGCATCTAAAATGTGAATCATCTAGCCTATCGAGAATGTAGAAAGCTATTGGTGAGCTACCTTGAAAGGAGCTACTGGTTGGGGATCCCTGATCTACAGCCTGCATGATGGCGTTCTTGTGTTTGCAGCTGCACGTTTAGCCTTCATCAACAACCCAGACGAAGATGAAGATGTCCTCTTCAGCCAGACTCCTCAGCCCATGAAACCACGCTGGTCTCTGGACTCTGGGGACTGTGACTCCAGAGAGAAGAAAAGTGAGAGGAGACGCAGGAGCAAAGGCAATGTCCATAGTGATGTCGCCTTCAGCAGTCCACTGGTAGGTCACTGCTCACCAGGATTTTTAACATGTACTCGCTGTTACACTGGTCAGATCATTAGGTAAAAGTCAAACATGGAGTATAGTTGTCGTTTTTTTCGCCTTTTTATTTGTGCAAGCTCTCATTCGACCAGGTGTTTTCCATCATAGCAAGATTTTCTAAAGTCATCCTCTAGAATGGGTTAAGGGTTAAGAATGTTTCTTCTCCAAGAGATTGCGTCAACTCACGTAGTTCCCCTGGTTTGAAAACTACTTTTTATGTTTTTTTTCCTGAGGTAAGGAGTTAGATCTGCCGACCCCCCATAGACTCTAGTTTTGCCTCACTAACCTTATTATTGCCCTGAGTGTGGGTGGAATTGGCTGTGATCTGGGTCTGGGGAGGCTATAGTAAAAATGTTGTCGATTTATTAATATCTACTTGTGCTAAAAGATATATTTGGTCAAAATGTGTCTGTATCATAGCCGTATACATTGGACTGTTGTTCGTTGCCAATGCAATAATCTCGTTTTAACGTGTTTCAGTGCATTTAAAAATCTTTGTTCTCACACTGAACTTAAACACAATCCTTCAGTCAGTTTTGAATATTTGTGAGGCCTATTCCACTGCACCATACTATGTCAATAGTGCACATGAGCTTGTCCCCATGCAGTGCAGACGGTCAAGGTGCCGGGTGCTCGTCCATTTTGGCTCTCTGTCTCCTCGGTGACGGGACATATGGTCACGCTGGGCATCGCTGGGCACTGGCCACTCGCACTGTAAACGCACACCACTGTCTTCACATGCAGTTCACTTGCTCCGGGTCTATTTTTGTCTTCGGGGGCAAAGACTGGCAGCCTGCAGAAAAACAGGATGGAAAAGGAAAGAGGCTTTTTCCAACACGATAAACAGCAGGCGCCCAGGCCGAATTTAGGTCTAAACGGAAAGAGCCAGCTAGTCAGGAAATCAATCAGTTACATTAACTAACTAACATGTCATTTTTTTACCCCACAGTTCGTTATTTTATTTTGAAGTATCAATACTCTTACGTGAGAATGATATTGGGTTACTCTCCCCACAGCAAGTATTTGTGCAAAAAGACCTCTGTGCGCTGTATATTTCTATCTAATAATCTATTTATAAAGCATTTTTATTAATCCTGAACTAGCTGCTATTTGTTGATGTCGTTGTTTACAATACTGTGACTTGTGCCCATAAACTCGTCCCGGTGAATAAAAAATGTATTTGCTCTCTTTTTCATCGTTTGTAAGGAGAAAAAAATACAAAAAAGAAAAATTGGTACAGGGCAATATATTTAAAAAAATAATAATTTATATCCTTTTATGTTTCTATATGTTTTATTTATTTATTTGTTCAGATTATGCTAAAATATGAATCAGACTTAATTATTTGAGGGTCTAGTTTTTCAAAGCCACACATTTCACCCAATAAGTAATAACATAAAAAACATACAAGCATTTATTTAATCATATTTGGTTTTATTGGTTGTTTTCAGGTTCTAGAATGTAATGATGTCACAGTACCCAGTGGGGGGCAGGAGCCAGTCGTATCTAAAAAGAAAATGTATGAATTACAAAAATGATCATTAATATCAGTCACTGGGTCCATGATCTCTCTGTACAAGATCAAAAATGTCCTCAAAAACCAAATAATGTTACCTCTAATAGTATAGGCCTTTAGAACGCTGTGATGTCACCTGAAACCCAAAATCCCTTTTTGTGAGTGCGCTCCTACACCTATATCTTTTCTGGGAGCGGGACATCTCGCTAGTCAAAGATGCTTTGCTTTGACTAGCCTCTGCAAAAATAGCATTATCTGTGTCAAGCTAAAGTGTTTTACTATAATTACGTTACTTTTGTGACATAGCTACATATAACTTTAAATGTTCTGCAGTGTGGCTTTAGACTTGAGTAGAATAATTTTGAAGTAAAGTAAATATTTTCATACTCTACTCACCTCTGAGAATGTGTGAGACGTGCAATAAAATGTATATCTATTAGATTAAGATTCTGATGTTCACTAAGTCCCTGTCTCCAAACCAACAGGAGACTGAGGTTATCCCGGACCAGAAGCTCCTCCGGCAGATCAGGGGCACAGAGAAGATAGATGCCTACCAGGACTTCTTTCTGGCTCTCGCCATTTGCAACACTGTGGTGGTTTCCATGGCAACAGCGAAGAGACTGAGGGTGAGTGCGCGGCTTGTGTAGAGTGAAGTGGATATGGAGGACACACACGAGAGGAGATGCACCAGAGCTCTCATAGACAGAGCGGGAGGGAATATCAACTATTGTCACATAATGATCTCTCTCTCTCATAATACAATCTGGGATTGTTATAATAAACAATAGTCCAGGAAAACAATTCTATTATTATTATTTATATTTTTCAGAGTATCAAGTTTTTTTTAAACATATCTTTAGCTCTTGTGAGTTTCCTCTTGTCCTCTGAGAATTCCCAACATTACATTATGTTTATATGTTTGGTCTTTGATATTAGCTTTACTTTAGATTCCCACTCACAAAGAGTAGTTACAAGTTGTTATAACGTTAAAGAGCATAATAGACACAGATGTTATGTCTATGTCTATTATGCTCTTTATATGAATATATGGTCAAGTCATTTTTTGTATGTGTGCGTTTTAGACCCCTGAGTTTCAACAGACCATTCAGTCCAACCCACTTGACACTTTGTCTAGTTTGGTGAGGAGGGCAGGTTCATGGACTCAACCCAGAGCTCGAAGCACTTCGGAGACCTCAGCAAATGACCTGACCACGCAGGGCCAGTCTGTGAATCAAACTGGGGTGCAGACATGTTCCCTGCATGTCCCACCACAGGGTACTGCTCCAGCTGTACCCACAGGAAAGCTCTGCTATGAGGCAGAGAGTCCAGACGAGGCTGCCTTAGTTCACGCAGCGAAAGCATATGGCTTTGTCCTGATGTCCCGCACCCCTGATAGTGTGACGGTGCAGCTCCCGTCTGGGGCCCAGCTCAGGTTTGAGGTGCTGGACACCTTGAGCTTTGATTCCAACAGGAAGAGGATGTCTGTGTTGGTGAGGCACCCCATCTCCAAACAATGCATCCTATACACTAAAGGTGCAGACTATGCAATTATGGAGCTCCTTGGGACCCCCTATGGAGGTAGGTCAAATAGTTACCAAATGATTACATGTACAATTTGTTTTTATGTTTTAATACACTTTGTTGTGTTTTACTGTACACTTCTCCCTCACTGTTTTCAGTCTATTACTTTTTAATTTTATTTCAATAATAAAGGGTCACTGTGTTTATGAGTATGGTAGAGATGCCTGATGACAAATCACTTTATTATGTGTCTAAACTTATGACTTTTTGATTAAGTTCATATTATTTTCAAATATTACAGAGAATCAGCAGAAGACTATAGCCTCAGATACTCAACAACATCTTGACTGTTATGCTAAAGATGGTCTGCGCACGCTCTGCATCGCCAAAAAGGTGACTGCTTTCACAAATGTTCCGTGGTGTGAGCTCTGCTTTACCTTGTGCTGTTGCTGCAGGTGTTGTGTGACGGTGAGTATGAGAGCTGGGCAGTGCAGAGACAACACGCTCTGGCTGCTATGGACAACAGAGAGCAGCTCATCATGGACTCTGCGGTGCAGATAGAGAGCAACCTCTGCCTGCTGGGTAAAACACATTTTCCTGTGCAGCACAGTGTGTGCAGGTGTGTGAATGTGGGTAATTGGAGAAACTGGGCTTTCTCTGGTGGCTCAGGGGCGACAGGCGTGGAGGACCGTCTGCAAGACAGCGTCCCGGACACCGTCATGACTCTGCGGGAGGCGGGGATCCAGGTGTGGGTGCTGACGGGAGACAAGCCTGAGACAGCTGTCAACATCGGCTATGCCTGCAGGCTTCTGGAGCAAGACGACCTGGTGATTAACATGAGCTGCAAAAGCAAGGTGAGGAGGCCCTTGTCTAGGACCCTTTGACTCTTCATAGAGTCAAATATCACACACGACACAGTGTATCATAAATAAAGTATACATACATGGTATACATTAGAATACAAACTATTTGTGCCCAATAAAAAGTCAGTCCTAGATTTATGCTACTGGGAAAAACAGAGCTGTTCTGCTGTAAGTCACAAGTATTAAAACATTTTTGTGACAGAATATTATAACAGTGTCCAACTATTTCAGACAAAACTAAACAACAATGTTCAACCCCAAGCAATTAGACGCCCAATCCTCTTTAACACATTCAGAGCGCTGCGTTTGGCGCATAGGGGCGGCCTTGTTCCCTTCAGGCGGAACTGTTCATTATGATGAATGAAGCCAGCTAGCCCCAACACAATAACTAATGCTTTGATATCTAATTAGCAGTCTAATATCCAACTCTCAGAGGAAATTCCCCTTGTATCCCGTCACATAATGGGACATATTGGTGATGCCCTATTTTTACCATGGTAACTTGATTATATTGGGAAAAAGGTCCAGGGAGGTGCACTACTACAGCCATTACCCTGTTGTAGCCAATTACACGCAGCTGCAAATGATGGACTAAACACAGCTAGAATGACACCCACGTTGTTAAACTAATAACAGTTTGAGGCAAATCTCTAATCACAATAAGAAGATTCTACAGCAGCTCTTTTGCAGTGCTTGTCTTCATTCTCTTTCAGCTTTACTTAGACAACTTTCTTCTGCGTCCCAGGTCACTTGCACATCCAACCTCGACTGTACCCTGGAAGAGGTGCGAAGATACAGTGAGGATCCTTGTAACGTTGACACAACCCCGGACATCTCGCTGGTGATTGACGGGCGCACCCTGACCATGGCCATGTCTCCGGACCTACGCGACCGCTTCGTGGATCTGGCCCGACACTGTCGCTCTGTGCTATGCTGCAGAGTTACGCCCCTGCAGAAAAGTGAAGTGGTGAAGCTGATCAGAGAGAAGCTCAAGGTTATGACGCTCGCTGTGGGTAAGTCTATTGTAATAATACATTTGGTAACTACTTACAACTAGACAGTTTATGGATAAATACTCCACTACAACCACCTAAATATATGCCTTGGTAACACTGCGCATCATCCCTGTGTCTGGTTAAGTTTTTGAAAATAGTGTGGTCTTGTAAGATCTAAACATATTAATGGTCTGAGCAATCAAGTCTATCAAGATTTACGTGCTTATAAAGGGTTAAAAAAATAATAATTGCAATGCTTAACAGTGTTGCCATAGGTTTTGCCGCATTATACATTACTGTAGTTTATTACAGAATTTGGATTTATTGCACAGTAATGCGGCTCTACCTGTGCATCTGGTAAAGTGCCCTCTGTTTTTGTCCTCAGGTGATGGTGCCAATGATGTCAACATGATTCAGGCTGCTGACATAGGAGTGGGACTATCTGGTCAGGAGGGGATGCAGGTTCACACTAGCCACATGATATAATCCTCCATTTTTTTCCTGTATCATTTTCAAAACTGCTTTTCTATGTCACCCACAGGCGGTCATGGCCAGCGATTTTGCTATTTCTCGCTTCAAACACTTAAAAAAGCTCCTCCTCGTTCACGGACACTGGTGCTACAGCCGACTGGCCAACATGATCATTTATTTCTTCTACAAAAATGCGGTACGTTTTGCTACCAAACCCTCACGATACCAAAGTGATTCTATGTGCAATTGTCTAAAATAAACGGGTGTCTTTTTTAGGCCAATGTCAACTTGCTCTTCTGGTACCAGTTCTTCTGTGGCTTCACCGCGAATGCAATGATCGACCACTGGCTGATGATTTTCTTCAATCTAATATTCACCTCTGTACCACCTGTAATGTTCGGCATCATGGACAAGGATGTGTCTGCTGAGATGCTGCTTGGCCTCCCGGAACTGTACAGGACGGGGCAGGGTAAAGGGGTGAGTCAGATCGTATAAAAACTATGTTTATTTCAAGGCACAAACGTAGTGATCGTTTTCTCTTTGTGTCTATATAGGAATATAGCTTCTTAACATTTTGGATTTCAATGCTCGATGCCTTTTACCAAAGTCTAGTGGCGTTCTTCATCCCATACTTTGTGAGTGAAATGCTGCACCTGTGATATTTGGAACGGTTTTGAGAACATTTATCCAGCTCTTGTTTTCCTTTTAGACTTACAGAGGCTCTGACATCGACATTTATGCTTTTGGAACTCCTTTGAACACCATTTCTCTGTTTACAATCTTGCTTCACCTGTCGATCGAGATCAAGGCATGGGTATGTTTTACTGAGAACTAAATAAAATGTTCTGGTCGCACTTGATTTTACAGCACAGTAATAACATGCAAATAGAACGGAAATAGCACGGTAACTAGCGATAATTGGGGTCGATACATTTTACACTCCTGTTCCCATATTATTACAATGAAATTATTTACCATGTTGCAACACTTTTAGGTACTGTACGTCCATCCAATTACCATGTTATTACTGTAAACGACGACTGGAAAGTAAAATGCGAAATGCTTTTTTTCCAGACGGTCGTACATGCGTTCATCATCCTGGGCAGTGTGGCCTTGTACTTCATAGTGACCCTGGCCTATGGCGTCTGGTACCTAAACGACAGCGGGTACTGGAATCTTCAAGCCCAGATGGTTGATCCCATGTTCTACCTGGTCTGTTTGATCTCGACAGTAATAGCGCTACTGCCCAGGTATTCAGTTACATTGTTGCATTTGTTTGAAGTAATTACGTGGAAAAGTTGGCATAATATATTTGATTTAACATTTTCAACGTCTTATTTCCTCTTAAGTGTAAGTTGTACTGTTTATCTGCATTATGTTTTAATACTGTAGTTAATATCATGGTCAGTCTCAGTGGCACTGATTTAAATATACCAACAATACGGCTGTTCATTCATGTTGAAGCAGATGTACCAGGACACTTGGTTTGTTCAGATTCTCTGCGTGTGTCGTGTAGATTGCAGATTATAACAGCCTTTGAATTGTGAAGGTCATAGAGGACTACGTTCTTCCATTCAGTCGCAGACGTCTCTCAAACTATCGATATTTAGTGGGAATGCTGTAATTTAAATCAAAGAGTCGCATATTTTTCTCTGGCCTACTTTTTTACCACACTTTTCTTTTCCTCAGGTACCTGTTTCATGTGCTGAAGAACTCTATCACCCGCTCCCCGATTGTAGATGCCCGTCATTTGGACACACTGGAGCCCTCCACACGGGACCAATGGATTAAGGAGTGGAGGAGCTTTAGAGGAAGGGTGCAGGACAAAACCTCGGACATGTCTGTCCCACCCTCTCCCTCACTGGAGAGTCTGGATCATGACTCTATTATGGACAATGAATTTGCACTCAATGTGATCACAGAGAACCGTCACAAAAACGCTAATTCATGAGAAAAGATACAGAGCACTAATGGACAATGCTAAATTTAACTTATTTATTGAGCAACATTTGTCAATGTTATATGTCGCTGTTTTTTCACATCACGAGAGACAATTCGTCCATTGGCCTGATAAACCTGTTTAGTACAAAGCGCAACAGGAAAACAGGCAAGTCCTCCCTCAGAGCTCAGCCCAAACCCACACAATCCCCAAGTGAGCATAACATCAGGCTGGGCCTGGTGTTTTGTCATATTTAAGACAATTATGTTCACGTTTGGATATGCTTATGACTGTAATATGTGACAGGAATAAAAACAAAGAACACACAAATAGGCCACCTTTGTTTAACAGAACAAAATAGAGCGTATCCTATGCAGATCCAAAAGCATCACTGGCCTCCCTCATCTTACAGCAGCAATGGTTATATAAGATCCCAGTGATTCCAATAAGACCATTGGTGCCCTCTAGTGTCTAAAAGTAACAACAGCACAAAGGTCAAATGGGACACAAAGCAAGAACTCTATATTAAGGGTTTAACAGCAAGTAAAAACACATAATACAACATTACACTGTAATATTCTATAAAGATAATAGACTTCCAGCCTTAATTTTCTCAAGGAAAAAAAAGTATGCATTTGGCTTAGGTAACGTACATAAAACAATTATGTTACAACAGTCATTCTGATACTTACACTAGAATGAATCGGTGAACAATCAATAGATTGAGGTGCATTTGTGAGTTTAGAGTGAACAAAGATTTACAAGACGACACTAAACAAGTCAAGTTGTAGGCGAAACGACAAGTAATTCATGTCATATTTAAAGCCTGTAGATGATTATCTTGATTTCATTACAATTCAGCATGACAGAGACCGACCCATAGGAAGAGTGAGTGGGAAAAGGATTTATATATTTGAGCATCGAGTTGCATTAAACAGAAACAAAACTGATATAATAACAAAACAGCATATTGTCACAGTAACCAGATCGCATAATTAGATTTTTTTCATGGTATCGCCCAGCCCTACTGTGAAGCTGTTACCCAATAAAATGGGCAGTTAACAATGAACAGTGAAACTCAAGCATCTTACAACAAATAAAAATCAACTGACAAATATTTCGTTCCATACTATACAGTCTCAACTCATAACACAAAACTATAACAGTTACCATAACACCAGCTGCATCAAAAGTCAGATATTATAGTAAAAATGGTGTAATCATTTAAATCAAATATGTCTTCGGAGCGTATCTCAGCAGCCATGTGTTACATCACCATGTGAGCATCTTGTCGCGGTACATTGCCATGGTAACCCTATTACATCACCATCATGTCGGGGAACCATATGCGTCCCAGATGCTTCGACACCTCACTGTGGATCTGCTCCATGTTGTAGGTGCTGTCTGGGATCAGCACCTCCTCCATGATGGACAGCGGAGTCAGCCGGCCCCCACACATCTTTACAAACGCCACAAAGCCACTGCAGGTCACCTCACATTCGCCGAGCCCGATGGCTGTCAGGCTTTTGCACTGCTCTGCGATCCGAATCAGCTCCTTGTCCAGAGGCTCCAGACCGTTAGCACACACCACCAGCTCTACAAGAGGGGGACAGTTGAGACCAATACGCCCCAGCATCTCTTTACTCACTGCTCGCCCAAAGTACAGGTGAGTGACAGGTGTCTCCTCACGAAAGAAAGGCTCAAATTCCTCTTCGTAGAGAAAGAAGTACATGACGATGTTGACTTTTGGAGAGTGCCGCACCAAGGCCTCCCAGCTGCTCTTTTTTATGGTGTGGAAGTGTGCCTGACTGGGGTTCTCACTGACCACATCAATGCGTAGGTGTTCCAGATTTACATGCCTCTCTGTGGAAAGGGCCAGTAGCAGCTCATCACTCAGCAGATAGTAATTCAGAGCCAGCTCTCTGAGCCCATGGCACTGGTCAGCCACACACAGGATCCCTACAAACATATTACAAAACATTACTTGTGTAGTAACCTTCACCTAGAATGGCTTACTGTATGTCTGAGTGAGTGATGCAGTAGTCACCAGCTGGGGAGACGTGGGGACAGCTGCTCATCTTCAACAACTTGAGCGTGTCACTGTTGTTGGCAACCAGCACCTTGAGGGACGGATCATCTACTGGAGTGTCATCAATCTTGATGGAGGACAGTGACTTGGAGTTGACAAATACCACTGTCAAAGTGGACACAAAGTGGGCCTGAGGAGAACAAACACTACATGATCACTTTCCATAATACATACTACAGAAATATGACAAATAATAATTTAAATAATAATCATAATAACCATAATCTGCATGCAGCATTTTACATGAATCACTGTCAGCAAATAGCACTATGTCTGTGAATGATGTGATGAATGTACAGAAGTAGACTAGAAATATCCTGCTGATTATTGAAAACGTTGAAATCAAGGTTATATTCAGATTGCATCAGACTCTTCTTACACAAATAAATTGTAAGCGTGTACTTAAACTTGTTCTAAATTTGTCATAGCAAGGATCAATACGTAACTATAACCAAATGTGCTGCTGTTTCTACCTGAGACACGTCCATAAAGCTCGGCCGTGCCGTGGAGATCAGGCCCAGGGTCTTGATGGTGCAGTTCACCAGTTGGGAGACAATGTCACAGGCCGCTTCTGCAGACTCTGTGCAGCTGTGCACCTGATGTACCGGCCCAGACAAAAGCAAAATGATTGGAGGGACAGGTATCACGTCACTGTGCTGGATGTGCTAAGGCAACTAACGGCAAGACAGCTGGCGAGCCATAATGAAACGAGCAGCAGATGGTTTGGATTAGGAGAGGAACATATTGTTGTTTATATGCATAGTAAAAATGCAGAGAGGAGTCAGTGAAATCTGAGGAGCCGATAGGAAAAAAAACTATCATCTGTAATAGGGCTATGTGATGAATTATTATCACAATATTAGCTGAAGCAATATCTATATCACAAGACGCCGTAATGTACTGTATATAATTTAGCAAGAACACCGGGATCTTCCACCTGACTGAGACAGATTTACACATTTTGCAAACAGCCTTGTCATGATTTTGAGAGTTTGACAAAGAGAACAATTGCATTTTGATTTAAATCATTTCACTGTACAGCTTTGAAATTACTTCAAATCTAATAATAATGACAACAACAACTTTACCTTGAAACTGACGTACTGCAGCTGCTGGGCATGCTTCTTGATGATATGCTGAATGAGATCTGGGTGAGTGGAGCGCAGGTAGGACGTGGCAGGCGCTGGTTGAGCTCGAACTCAAAGCGGCGCCACAAGTCTGGTGTATGAAAGACATCGTTCCAGCGCCGGCACACGGAGGAGGCCCGTGCTCGGTTCACCAAGGACAAGCGCTGGAAGATCTGCAGGAACACATGGTGAGGAAGGTTGCCCCAGTCCTCCCCGCGCACCGGGATGAAGCTGAATGGAGCCTGGCTGCTTTAGCCTCTTGGCCCGTTCCCTGGGGCTGGGGAACGGCTGGCACTTAGATTTGAGACTGGCTCTTCCACGCTTCATTCTGGAAAATAAATGAATGAAGCATTTATAAAGGTTCCAACACCCTTACTATTTGGCATGCATATATACTATTTATGTCATTTGTTCAGAAGCAGCCGAGGAAGCCACCAGGTGGCTTTGAGAGCAAGCCTGTGGACTGGTGCTGCTGGGATGCAATTTGAGAATTGATGACTCCCGTATGGGTCGCCTGGGTGTTACGGTCTGATGCTGAAAGATCCGAAACCCCGATGATCCCAGGAAAACCACTGATGATGTATTGAGATGTATTTTTAAACCTTAAACAAGCATTTGCACACATGTTACAAAGTTACAAAAGTAGCACAATTTTGTTACAAATTAGGTACAAAAGTAGAAGTTATTGGAAAAATGCATAGACTTGATATGTCTGCACTACACACTTTTTATTTGATATTTTAATGCATTACGAACTGCTCTTCCATCTACTCTTGTTCTTTCTTACATGGAATGTCTTGATTTTGTAATGTATGCCCATGCAATACAATTTGTCCAAGCTCCTTATGCATACCATGAAAAAAGAAATGCAGATATGTGTCTATACATGTTTAGATTTCAGATGTGAAGAACAGTTTGCAAGGAAGTGATTTGCACTAAAGAAAAAGTCTATTGAACTTCTTAACACAAAAAAACAAAAGTAAAAAAGCCTAGCATTTACAGTAAAATAGCAATGTACGCACCTGCACACATTTCTGCTTAATACTTGTGTTTTAAGTTTTGAAACTTTTCTTCATCTACAAAGATTTAACCTGTTTTGCATATCAAGTCTTAGTTTTCCTTCTGTAAAACACAAAGGCTAAACCAATCAACAGGAATTCATAACTCACCTAAATTCTTCTGGAACGCAAAGCCTGAATAGTCAGTGACGGTGATAACAGAGCGTCTCCTTCAGTCTGTGCATGCACTGGTGATCTTCTATAAACACCGACTCATCAGACCCCATCCTCTCTCCTTTATGACGCGTCTCATAACTCCCAGGTAGCAAAGGGCTGTTGTTATAAAACTGTGTTACAGAAGATTTCTTATCGCAATTTTGAGGTAAAAGCAATTTAACAAAAACGTTTTTTAGAAAGAAGACACTATTATGTTTTACCCCGCTCAAAAGTGAAGCTACTCTACATGACAATGTTCAAGTTTTTGCAACAAATATGTGCAAATAAGACATAGGCTAATTAATTGCATAACAACTTACAATATTTCAGTTCACTATATATTGGCTTTTTCAAACACAACTAGTACGAATCATTATCCCATTATGCTACAGGGCTGGGAGCACCCACCACCTGTTGAGCCAAATGAACTTTTTACACGTTTCTGTAGAAAAAACAGCATATGGCTCATCATGTATAACCTACTGTACCTTAACCAATAATCCCCTTTCAATTATCATGTGCTATAGGCTTATTTAAAAAAAAAAAAAAAAAGAAAAAAGAAGGAATTTCTTTACTCACCTCTTCACTCAGTGTTTTTGATTTGTGTTGTGGGGTGGTAGATGTCCCACAGGTCATGTCTGTTGTGACTAGAGAAACGTCCTGCTGTTAATGTGGGACAACAACCGGAGAAGAGCCGTAATAAACCCTAGGAAAGCATGTCCTCCTGTCCTGTCCACCTTTTAGCGCCATTCAAATGGATCCACGCTGACTGTGACGTCCATGGGGATTATTTAACAAAGACTGCTGATGTGTCACGTTGTGTTAGTAGTGTTTCTTTTATGTGGACGTAATTACATTGAGGGAACAACAAGCACGTTCAGTTGGAAAAGTAGGTCAGTGTGTCGAACTCTGCGCGTGTATGGTCGTATGACTGGACATTGCATTGACAGTCGCATCCAAGGTTCATATTATGAAGCTTGCGAGCAAATCATCAGCATAAGATGAGGGAATTAGGCAGTATTTCTCTAAACCAAAATAATTTACCATAACATGTCTTGTTGTAGATAGATAGATAGATAGATAGATAGATAGATAGATAGATAGATAGATAGATAGATAGATAGATAGATAGATAGATAGATGGATGGATTGTTTTTTTAATCTGTATGAAAAAGTGTATAAAAAGGCAGTTGGGCTATCAAATACTGATAACTTTGGCGCACTTTGGGATAAGAATGTGTGTCACACAACAAGTCTGCATTAACAATGTGTTTATTTATTCAATAAATAAACATACCCCCCTCCCCACCCCATTTATATTTTTTAATGTAGCTCTTATCTGGCAATGGGCAAAAAACAAAACAAAAAACATCAAATAGAATTTACAATAATCTCAGAGGTGCTTCATTAAATCTAAGCGCTTCCCTGAGTGTAAACCACATTCATTTCCTGAAAGGTAAAGCTTAGGGCAGCATTTACCGAAAGTGGTTACCATGGCACGCCTACGGACGCTCCGCCCCTGTGCGTGACGCAGCGGTATGCGTCCCGCCGTAGCGTCTGCTGCACATCGACGCAGAATAGAAACCAAACAGATGAAAAAAGAGGAGTTTATGTGACAATGGGAGGGAGCCGATACGACCACACGCTCCAGAATTTGTCGCCGACCTCCGATCCTTCAATGTTCCTGTTCCATTGCCTAAAATTAAGGGGTAAAAGTTTAGTGTGCGTTGTTTGCTAGCTTCATTTAGCAACAAACCACAGCGCAACGCCAGAAGCCTTAAGACTACCAACCGGTTACTTCCCTTTCACAAGGTAAAAGAATAAATAAAAAAAGACTGTGTGGGTTTACGTTCTAAAAAATAAAAAAAAAGGTTTCATTTGAAACAAGAAACAAAACGTTATTCGTCCGTTTGTAACTTGATTGTGGTTCAAACCTTTCCAAACCTGTACAGTAGTTCAGTTTTGCAACTTACAAACAAAGGTTGCTAAGTTATGTCTGCTGTCACGTTTATGTATATGTGTTTGTGCCAAGATTATTGATAACCTATACACGTATTTACCAGATCAGCAACCATATTCGATTAGTATACAACTGACCTACTGCTCGTTTTTTACAAAGTCACGTTTTTTTTTTTGTTCCGTGTGGAATATAGACGCTTCTCGTCTAAGCTTGGGATAATGAGTTAGATATTGCTTGTGCGTTGCCTTCGGTTGTTAATTCATTTTTGGTCCTTTCAGGCAAGATGACGCAGACAGCTAGCGTTTTCTCAACCACTGTTGGAGTGGAGGGCATGACTTGTGGATCGTGCGTCCAGTCCATAGAGCAGCGCATCGGAACCTTTTCTGGAGTAATACACATAAAGGTGAATGATTTTCGAGACGTGCGAACACGTGCTGAACAGACATTTGCTCTTATGTTTCCTCATTGAAATGTCTTGAACTGACTTGAGATGCGTGTCAAAGTGACACGTTTCAGTTTTTTTGGTGTCACATAGATAAAAAGGGTATGTTGTAGGTAAAGGATTTGTGACCATTTGACTAGAATTTATGGTATTGGCTATTCCCTGGGGCTTGAATTAGTCCCAATTAAACCCAAGTAACATGATGTCACAATATAGGACCTGGCAGCTGATGTGGCCTGCTGCCTTGTGTTTTGTGTGTTCATGCCCCAGGCTGGGGTTGGATGGGAAAGATAATGTAATAATACTAACTCCCTCTAGATAAAGCTTTGGCCTTTGCAGATGACTGCTTTGGCCAATTCTCTGTCTGTGTCCATAGAAAATATAATTTATGTCATACCCAATAGTGCATGAATTGTATTACTTTTATTTGACCAGCACAATCAGACACAAATCTAGCTCACATGTTGCTTAAAAAATGTATATCAAAAAAGTCATGTCACAACACTTTTCTTACTAACCCCCACAAGGATCACTCGCTCATGGCTCAGTCAAGTGATCTCTTCTGTGAGTCACATGTGTGCTTCCTGTGGGGTGGGGTAAAAGAGCACAGGGCTGACAGAACTTGTTATTTTTTTTCAAACATTGTATGTTTACTAATAAGCATAATCGCAACTGGCGCAATCAATTATGGGATCGCTCAGAGGTCAATTTTGACAGCGCAGAAGCACATATGAAGACGAGAGAGTGCAGATAAATGTAGTTTAAATGATTTGTTATATGTTTGTATGATACTCAAAACTTACTAAACTGTGTGAGAGGCTCAGTTGGAGGATACAGAGATGAGTCGCGCTTTTTAGACGATGGACAATTGCTAATTTGAAGTTTGTGTGGAAACGCGGGCTATCGCTAAGCGGTTAGAGGATTTGTTGGTGGCAGACACAAGACGGGAAAACTCTGGCTGATCCTTGAAAATTCCTCCAGTGAAACAGGTCGTCGAGATAGATGGAGTTTGCTGCTGATCTACGATGTGCTTGTGCCATGAAATCGGCAAAAATAGCATCATGTCTGCAACTGGGGCTTGTTTTTTTTTTATCACATTTTATTTTGGATCTCCTTTATGTATGCCCTTTTAAGTTTTAACGTTTTTATAGTTTATTATTTACGTTTTATGTTTCATGTTGCACAATTGCTCTGAAGAAAATTCCTACTTTGTGAACCTGTTCAATGTCAATAAAACCAATTATGATTCTATCGGATTATTAACAAGGAAAAGTTTCAGTTTCTATACATTTGGATGGTGAGGGAATTGTTTTACTTCAGTACCAGGTACGAAGTACAGTTTCTTTAAGGCCGAGTGCGTTATCAGAAAAGATCCAACAAATTGCATATAAAGCATGTGATCATTGAACAGGACGCATATAAGGTGCTATTGTACATGTTTTCCAGGGTATGTTTATTGTTTCCTGTGCTGCACGAGTTTATTCAACTTCTAGGCATATGCCATTTAGTCTTTCCTTCATACACAATCTTCGTAATCCCTCCTCCCCCCATACAATGCTGAGAGAAAACAGGTTAATGTAGGCCAAAGCATTGTGTAGTATAAAAGTAAGATGACTTACTTTCAGCTTTTGTATAGTACAATTTATATATAGTGTGAAATTTTCAGGAAAGACCCAAAAAGTCGGAATTTAATAATTAGCTTGTGCCACCTGCAATACGAAATTAAAATTAATATATTTGACCAATAATGTTCATGGAAGCACAGATACTCACCCTCGATAAATTGTTGATGATCTTTTAATGTACCACAGTTTTGATGCCTGTAAAATCATCTTTATTCATGCATATTTTACATTGGGATTACTGAGAGACAGCGCTCTTATCCCGTTTGACCTTTGACCGCAATCGCCGCGCATGCGCACTGTGAGATTACAACTTTGTTTATTGTCATCCATTGTCTGTTAGTCCTGCTGAATCCATGTCCCTTTAGTGGAGGTGGTCAAACCTTTTGACCAAAGGGCCAATTCTGGTTTTGTTATATTTTCCAGTAGCAGTTTTGGGGTCGTCAAAGACTTACACTTAACAATAAAAAAAAAAGAAAAATATGAAATGCAACATTTATTGTCAGTTTAGAGTTGGTTATTCTTTGAGCTGATCTAAAATGTGATTGCTTTAAGAGCTTGTTCAAAAAGTCAGAACTGTATGCGCTTGCTTATTAATATTGTCACTTATAATAGATGCTAGTGACACTATGTTTTGTTTTATGTGCAACACCTAAATGATACTGTTAAGCATGCATCTGCATATTTTCATTAACCGTCTCATATTTTTGCATTTTTAGGTGTCTTTGGAGCAAAAAAATGCAACCATCATCTTTGACCAAAACAAGCAAAGCCCTGATTCTCTATCCTTGGCCATTGAGGACATGGGTTTTGAGTCTAATCTCTCAGAGTCCAGCAAAGCCACACCTGTTGCCACAGACACTCAGCTCGTCCCAGCGTCAGGGCTCACTATTTCTTCTGAAACGGAGGTGCTAGACCGGCTCAGGCATATTCAGGGGGTGCTGGAGGTCAGTCACAGCCCTGTACAGAAGGGCTTCTGTGTTACTTTTGTCACCTGCCTGACATCTACACAGCAGCTCAGTGAAGTAGTCGCCAGTGTAACGGCAACTGTACCGTCCAAAGACAGCAGCCCCAGTTTGTCCCTCCCTCGCAGTGCTGGGGGTGAGGCAACTCTGCTAAAACTGTGCATTGATGGAATGACCTGCCACTCCTGCACAACTACAATTGAAGGGAAGATCGGAAAACTGAAAGGGATTGAAAAGATCAAAGGTTTACATATTTTTATTTCCTTTTAAATAGATTTGAGGTTTGTCCATTTCTGCCTAGTCACTCTTACTATGTATTGTGTGTCTCGTGACTTGTAAATACCTCAGCAGGATTTGGTACAAATACTCATGAAGATTTTACAATGGGGGCTCATAAAAACTTTGCTGATGTTGAATTTTAAATGTATTATACTATAGTCTCTTGAGTGTTTCCCACACATGTTTACTGACACTATGGTGGCTCTGGCAGTTCTAATATATTACCATTTCTGTCTTGGTACATTTTTAAAGTCGGGCCCAAGAAACACACAATCACAACATAAAACTTAGAAATCCTTGGTACAGGATCATTACCAATAATGATATTCAATAAATTAAAAAAAGGGGTTATTACCAAAATATGACTTTTGAAGTCGATTTCTGATAAAACATATATATATTAAAAGTATAATTTAGTACTCCAATAAGTGTAACTGAGTAAAGTATTTAATTAGGCTACAAATTCCATTGCCTGGAACAAGATTGAATAAAATGCCTTTTACTTGTGTTTGGAACTTTACTCAAATTATTGTCTTACGCAATTAAAAGAGGAAGAAAAAAACTTACATTTTGCCTCTATTTAATGTTTGTTTAATTCAGGGTTATATATTTGTATTTATGATTTAAGTAAAAATGTATTATTAATATTATTATTATGATGCATCATTATAAAAGTGCTCATACGTCCCTTTGTTGTCCACAGTTGCTTTAGAAGCTAAAGAAGCTACCATTGTATACCTGCCATACCTCATCACCATCCAAACCATCCTCGACCAGATTTCCCGAGCTGGATTTAAGGCCACTGTCAAGTCCAAGCCCCGGCCTTTGCAGCTGCCGAGTGAAATCGAGCGCTTCGTTGATTCCCAAAAGTCGTCTCTTTCTTCTTCAGAAACGGCAGAAGAGACTGAGATCTTCATAGATACAACACCTGTCGCACTCCGGGTCACAGGGATGCACTGCCGCTCATGTGTTGTCAACATCCAGGACAATATCTCGATGCTGCCGGGTGTCTCTTCTGTGGAGGTTTCCCTGGAAAAAGAAAAGGCCTCAATATGTTACGACCCTCTGCAGATATCCGTATCCCAAATTCAGCAGGCAATTGAAGCTCTTCCACCTGGAAACTTCAGGACTTTACTGTGGGACTCCCCCAGTGCTATGTGCTCTCCACCTACTCCCCAATCAGCATTAACGCAGCCTAGTTTGGGAGGCCACGTCAAATATGCTGTGCCCCAGCCGTGTTTTAACCAGCCTCTGTCATCTGTAGCAAATATTCATATTGAGGGTATGACATGTAACTCCTGTGTCCAGTCCATTGAGGGCATGATCTCTCAAAGGAAAGGTGTCAGTTCTGCTAAAGTGTCTCTTTCAGAGCACCAGGGTGTCTTTGAGTATGATCCTCTCGTAACTATGCCGGAGGAGCTCAGAGAAGCCATTGAAGACATGGGATTTGATGCTTTCCTACCTGGTTCGAAAATTACATCATTGGAAATAGTGTAATAAATATTCAATTGAATTCTAATATCTATATAATTATTTTATTTTATATACAGAAACGAACTCGCTGCTTCCTGAATCTAATATGAATCCATCGAAGTCCCAGAGCCTCGCTCATGTAAAGGATGTGAACAGTGACATTCACAAAGAAAACACTTGTAATAAAGATGCTTCTTCCAAATGTTACATCCACATTGGAGGCATGACCTGTGCTTCTTGTGTGGCAAACATTGAGCGTAACCTTAAGAACGAGCCTGGTAAGTTCAACATTCTACTTTAATGAACGGTGCTGTTGTATTTTCAAGAATCTTCTAATAAAATGACTTGCTTCTGTTTCCATGAAGGCATATTCTCAGTTCTTGTAGCACTTATGGCCAGTAAAGCAGAGGTGCGCTACAACCCTGAAGTGACTGACCCCATGAAGATTGCGGAGTGTATAAAGGAGCTGGGGTTCACTGCCTCAGTCATGGAGGACTATGAAGGATCTGATGGAAACTTAGAACTAGTGGTGGGTCATAATAACACTGAAACCGGCTTCTTCATCGTGTGTCATTTATTTATTTGTGTGTGTAAATACTAAGCCTCTCATCTGGTAATTCATTTTTCCTTTTCAAGGTGAGGGGAATGACGTGTGCCTCTTGTGTTCACAAAATTGAATCAAGCCTCATGAGAAAGAAGGGGATCATTTATGCCTCTGTTGCCTTGGCAACTAATAAAGCTCATATTAAATATGATGCTGAAATTATGGGTCCTAGGGACATAATTAAACATATTGAGGTTTGATGTTTTTTTTTCTCCAACAATGGTATTTTAGTCATAATTTAAAGAAGAGTACGATATAAATTTGCATTTATTACAGAATCTCGGATTTGAAGCATCCTTGGTTAAAAAAGACCGCACTGCAAGTCACTTAGACCACAGCAAAGAGATAAAACAGTACGAGTTTGTATTTTCTAATATCTAATGCTTTATCTGAGGAGATATTCATAAACGTTTGGCTTTTCCAGATGGAGAAAGTCCTTCTTTGTCAGCCTGATTTTCTGTGTGCCTGTGATGGGCATGATGATCTACATGATTGTCATGGACCATCAGATGAATGTCTCTCATCATCACAACTTCACCACAGAAGACCGCAACAACTTCCACTCCACAATGTTTCTAGAAAGACAGCTTATTCCTGGCCTCTCCATTATGAACTTGCTCTCCTTCCTCTTCTGTGTGCCGGTTCAGGTAACCATGTTCAGTTGACCAGAGGACTTGATGAATTTTTACCACAGCTTATTCTTGTCTCTTTTTTTCAGTTTATCGGTGGTCGCTATTTCTATGTTCAAGCTTATAAAGCAGTCAAACACAAATCTGCCAACATGGATGTGCTTATAGTTCTTGCCACCACCATTGCCTTCACCTACTCTCTGGTCGTTCTAATAGTAGCCATTGTCGAGAAAGCCAAAATAAACCCCATTACTTTCTTTGATACACCACCAATGCTCTTTGTCTTTATCTCTCTTGGACGATGGCTCGAGCAAATAGCAAAGGTTGATTTTTCTTGTATCTTTTTCTGATGTTATTTGTTTTAGGATCATAAATTGACACTTGTGTATTTTTTTATAGAGCAAAACTTCTGAAGCATTATCCAAATTAATGTCACTACAAGCTACAGATGCCACCGTTGTCACACTTGGCAGTGACATGTCAGTTATTAGGTAACCTTTCCCAAACTTTTCTTCTATATTCTATATGTATATTCTATCTGTATTTTGATTTGTTACAAATACGTTTCAGTGAAGAGCAGGTGGATGTGGAGCTGGTGCAAAGAGGCGATGTGGTTAAGGTTGTTCCCGGTGGAAAGTTTCCTGTTGATGGAAGAGTGATTGAAGGACACTCTATGGCTGACGAATCCCTCATTACAGGCACGTTTGCTGTTGATGTAATCAGGCTTGAAAGATATTAATTGACAAAACAACTTGTAAATAATATCTGTCTGAGCTGTCACATGATTCATTTATACTGTTAATGTGGTATGTTATTTCCTACGGCTTTGCTGCTCTTGGCTGTGTTTACTGACATCTGATTTGTGCAGGGGAGGCAATGCCAGTAACCAAGAAGCCTGGGAGCACAGTAATTGCAGGGTCCATTAACCAGAATGGCTCTCTGCTCGTCAGTGCGACTCATGTTGGCATGGACACAACGCTGTCTCAGATTGTCAAATTGGTGGAGGAGGCCCAGACATCTAAGGTTACCAAACTATTGGCCTTTGCACTTAAGTCTCCCTAAAATAATTTAATGCTTATCTTGTCTACTTTATATTTCTTGTCTTAGGCTCCAATTCAGCAGTATGCTGATAAAATCAGTGGTTACTTTGTGCCATTTGTTGTCGGTGTATCAGGTCTTACCTTGGTGGCATGGATCATCATTGGGTTTTTAAATTTTTCGCTGGTTGAAAAATTATTTCCTGTAAGCTTTTTATTTTATAATTAAATGTTTTCAAAAGTAGTAGTAAAGAAATGTATTACCACTGCATTTTGTACTTCCAGGGTTATGACAAGAGCATTTCCAGGGCTGAAGCAGTGGTTCGCTTTGCTTTCCAAGCCTCCATAACAGTGTTATGCATTGCCTGCCCCTGTTCTCTTGGCTTGGCAACCCCAACAGCTGTGATGGTGGGAACAGGAGTTGGAGCTCAAAATGGCATCTTGATAAAGGGAGGAGAGCCACTTGAGATGGCACATAAGGTTTGTTGATGAAGATTCTCACATCCCACTGATGATCTGTGGTGCTGTAATTATGATGTGCACAGTCGCCAACCTAATTACTCACATAATGACATTATATTATGTGTACAATATTTAATTAAAAGCCTTATTTTGTCTTTGTGAAAGGTCCAGTCAGTCGTGTTTGACAAGACCGGGACCATTACATATGGTGCTCCCAAAGTCATCCAGATGAAAATGGTTGTGGAAGGAAACAAGATGCCCAGGTCTCGACTCCTGGCCATTGTGGGAACAGCAGAGAACAACAGCGAACATCCTTTAGGCGCAGCTATCACCAAATACTGCAAACAGGTATCTTTTTTTTTTGTCCTTCATTACCAACTAAAGACAACATAATGTTTTACACATCAACATTGTTGTTTCTGCAGGAGCTGGGCACAGAGTCTCTTGGCGCTTGCACTGATTTTCAAGCAGTGCCGGGTTGTGGCATTCGATGTCAAGTGAGTAACACAGAGGCCCTGTTGAAACAGGCGGACAGCGACAGCGAAGACAACAACCAGCGCAACAGTGTCCTCATCCGGATCAGTGACACTTGCCCCTCATCCACCTCACACCCGCTCATCATGGACCCGCAGCCACCCAGTAAGTAGCCCCAGAGAGAAAACTCTGCTGAAGAGAAATGGGTTTCATCACGTGGTTCACAACGGTCTATATGTAGAATATAATGTCATGATCTCAGAGGACGGCAAACGATTCAATGTTTTTGCAAACGATATATCAGAAAATCTACAAATGTTGAACATAAATTTACATATCAATCATTAGTCTCTGACTGTTAAGTTTTTACTTAGAAATGTTCAGAAATGCTTAGAGTAATGGGAAGGTCTTTAGTTATTAGATAGTTTCTGTTAAACTAGTGATCTCAGACATTTTTGCACTGCTGCGGTGCAGATAACTTCAGCAATTATAGCACTTTCAATCAATCGAAGTTCATTTCTAGAGCACTTTACAACAACACTTGGCAGACCAAAGTGCTTTCCATAAATACATATTAGAAAAGAATCAACATGAAGTAAATGACATAATATTGTTAAAGGTGGTTAGAAAATAAATAAATAACTTATTTGAATATAGAAAATGAATTGTGCTCCTGTCAGACATGGATACCCTTTCACACTTTACATGAATTTACAAGCAAAACGAATTTCTGAGACAAGAACAAAGCATTAATCTTTAAATAATTAAAGGGTGGTGTTTTTTATTTTAGTATTAAAATATTAATTTATATTAATAATTATTAATATTATTTTAATATTAAAATATTCTTCTTCTTCTTAAAATATTAGTACAGTATTTTAAGACATTGAGCTTCATGCCAGTTTTTGTCTCATGCTGATAGTCCCAGCAATTATAGAGATATTAACTTTGAACCATACATTTTAACTTGTAAAAGGTAAATTACACTATAATAATCTGGCCTGTCCTCTTGTTATGTTAAGTCACGTGAGCACTACCTGTTTCTCCAATGTCTAACAGGTCTGATCCAAACTGCCACCTACATTGTGTTGATTGGAAACCGAGAGTGGATGAGGAGAAACTGTCTGCAGGTCAGTCCTGATGTGGACAACGCTATGACAGAGCATGAACGCAGAGGACGCACTGCTGTACTGGTTGCTGTAGATGGTACGTAAATGTACTTATTAAGTTATAATATGTTAGTATTTACAGTGATGGAAAGTTGTTACATATTTATTTGTATTTGTGCTTAGATTTGCTGTGTGCCATGATAGCCATAGCTGACACCGTGAAACCAGAGGCGGAGCTGGCAGTGCACACTCTGAAGAGCATGGGGCTAGAAGTCGTCCTAATGACTGGGGACAACAGTAAAACTGCACGAGCCATAGCCGCTCAGGTAATATCAAAGAATGTTTTAAATGTTAATCTTGATGCAGTGTGTCTCTCCCTTTTGAGGAATCAGTAAAGGTTTTTGTATCATAGTGTCTTAGCGTAAAAGTTATACTTTATTGATCCCGTAGGGAAATCTGTTCTCTGCATTTGACCTATCCTCAATGCCGCTGAGGCAACTTGTAGGAGCAGTGGGCAGCCGGGGTAGGCAGGCGCCCGGGGAGCAGTGGGCAGCCGGGGTAGGCAGGCGCCCGGGGACCTATCTCCAGAAGTGAAACCACGCTGATGGTCAGAAACACCTGGCTGGAGGATTCATCTATTGTACGTTTTTAGTTGTAGGGGCTGGAGTACCTGTAGGAAACCTACGCAGACACGGGGAGACATGCTAACTCCACACAGAAAGGCCCCGTCCAGGAATCGAACCCAGGACCTTCTAGCTGTGAAGCGCTCATGCCGCCAAATGTTTACTTTTGATGAATATTGTTGCGTATTTTTCAGGTTGGCATCAGGAAGGTGTTTGCTGAAGTTCTGCCGTCTCACAAAGTGGCCAAAGTGGAGCAGCTGCAGCAGGCAGGAAAACGAGTGGCTATGGTGGGAGACGGCGTCAATGACTCACCAGCTTTGGCCATGGCAGATGTTGGGATCGCCATAGGAACTGGGACAGATGTTGCTATAGAGGCGGCAGATGTGGTGTTGATTAGGGTAGGTCTGCGAGATTTAGTTTGTAACACCGTATTGGTTAATTTGGTGATGTGGAAATGTTTTTATTGTTTGTAAGTAAATGCCCACCCTTTCTGTCGGTTGCTGTTTGAAGTAACCTACGTTTGTATATTGTACTTAGAACGACCTGTTGGATGTTGTGGCCAGCATTGATCTATCAAAAAAGACTGTCAAGAGAATAAGGATTAATTTTGTCTTTGCATTAATCTACAACTTAGTTGGCATACCTATTGCTGCTGGTAAGGAACTCCTGACTGTTGCATAACTGAATAATTTTTAGGCATAAAACGATACAAATAATGTAAGTTCCTATTTTTGTTTAGGCGTGTTTCTTCCCATCGGTCTGGTTCTGCAGCCATGGATGGGCTCTGCTGCCATGGCGCTATCGTCTGTCTCTGTTGTAGTGTCGTCACTTTTACTCAAATGGTAAAACATTAAAGCATGTTATAATCTGCTGTTTATTTACAAATAAAAAAATACATGTTCTAACACTTGATACTTATTTACCATAGTTACAACAAGCCTAGTGCTGAGAAGTTGGAATCTCAGTTTGGGCAAAGTCGGCGCCAGGGCAGCCTGTCTGACGTCAGTGTTCACATAGGGATGGGTGAGCTCCGCAGACCCTCTCCCAAACTCAGCTTGCTTGACCGCATTGTCAACTACAGCCGCGCGTCTATCAACTCGCTGCGATCGGACAAGCACTCCCTCAACAGCCTGGTGCTGAGCGAGCCGGACAAACACTCACTGCTGGTGGCGGAAGCAGAGGAGGAAATCTGCTGAGGTCACATTTACAAGCAAGTACCAACCAATATTGGTAAACACACCAAGAACTCACAAGTAGCTTTAGATCACAAGGAAAATGTCATCTGCTATAGGACACCTGTGGGCAGGACTATTGATTTAAGGAAAGCATGTGTCTATAGGTTATTTTTGCTGTTAGTGCCCGGCCTGCTGATGCGCCTCTATTATTGTGACTCTTTGAGCTGTCCGCTCTAATGGATTGAAATATAATTAAAAAAAGATATTGTAGTTTAGGTCAACCCACTGTGAACCAGAACCATCTTAATATCAATCCAAAGACGTTTTAACATTTTAATGGTGTCCAGGTGGAACGCTGCACATTGATATTTTAACCAATTTTCCAATATAGGAAATATGTATAATTTCACAGTATTTATATTATTTAAAACTTCTTCCTGTGTGAAAATGCTAAATCACTGCACCGTGTAGTGTAGGACACAGACAAGCTCAGTATATAGAATATTATTGTGTAAAACCATGTAACATGTATGATCTGGATTGTGTAAATGTCTGACTTCACAAGTGCCAACTAAATTGCCACTTTGGCAAAGTCCAATACATTCCAAAGATAGCACTGAGCACGTGTTGAACTCGAACAGTCAGAGCTGAGATTTCAAGGTGACAGAGAAAACATTTACTGTAATGGTAATGTATCTGAATAAAAATAAAGTTATGAGTATAAGAAACAACATGATGAACCGTCCAGTGTGTTAAACTGTGTTGTGTATTTACAGAAGACACAAGTTGCATTGAAAGATGCTTTGTAATGGTGACAAAAGCCAAAAATATCTTATGTGTCTGTAAAGGTTTGTGTTTTCAACTGTTAGCTTTCTCAACGCGCTCAATTAACAGAAAAGCTCTTCAAACTGCAGGGACAAAGCACAGCAGGACCAACGTTTATGGACACAGCTGCACCTCCGCTTTTCCAAACAAGTTCCTGAGATGAGAGCTCATCGTTTTAAGTCTGGTCTAAAACTGGTACAGTTGTACTAATGTTTTCTGGGGCTGTGGTTGCTGCTACTTTGATGTTTTATATCTTCTGTCTGGTTGTGTTCTGTTCTGAAATCAGGAACTATTTACTACAGTTTTCTGTGTTGGATCTCTTTATTGCAATCAGAGGCATCTTGGTGCTTTTTTTCTATAATGCATAAATATATAATGTCATCTGTTTCTGTGCATTGTTTTGAATTGAGTTTGATCTAAGTGGAGTGAAAAGTTTGTGTGTTCAATGATGTGCCTTGGCATTAAAATGCTTTTTAATCTGACAGTGTTGATGCGTGCTTCATCCAGCAGATGGCATTAGCAGAGGCCAATACACAATATTCAAAATCTATTTTGCATTTCCAAAACAATGTTAGTTATTGCAAAATTAACTTTATTTTTCACATTGGCAGCTATAGATCGGTTTTGTTAAAAAGACATAATCCTAGGTTGTGTGCTTAAAAACACATATTTATCTAAAATCACACAAGTAGATATTTGGCCTAAACGGTTTTTGAATTTAAAGGTTGGTTAATACATTTACAAACAATTATGTTAAACATTGTGCTTTTACAGACTGTTGTAAATAACCAGTAGAAAAACTACATTCAGTAACTTTTGACACCAAAACAATAGGACCACAAAGGAAACCGCTGTCAAATGTTGATAGTCTAAATTTTAACAACACAGTGATCATGTTAATTAACATTATACTAAACACGACAAAAATCACAAAATGAGCGAAAACTTTTTTTTATCAAATCTTTTTTTCAATAAATGGATAACATTTAAAATGTAAACATTTACTTTGTCTGATTCCTCTGCATGTACATGACTTTATTACTTAATACAATTACACAATAGACTAACTCTGTTTTTATTAGTTATCAACTGGGTGAATAATAAAATAACTTGTCAAAGTTCACATCGCTCAATTTTTTAATAATATAATGAATTTAATATATCTATGTATCAACCTAACTGAACTCAAAGTTATCAGTAGTGATCAAGCATTTAAAATAATAAACCTGGCTTTGTATCAGACCAATTTATGTCTGAAATAGAGAATGGTGTCTGACCATGTTTTAGCCCCATGAACAAGACAAGCACTTTGAGAGGAGCAATTTGTTCTGAAAGTTTTGCAAACAATATGTAACACATTAATCCTTAAGACATCAAAATTACTGTAGCACCTTTTCTATTCCTTTAACGTTAATGCTGGACCCTGTAGAGAGCGTATGGGTTTAAGTTAGTGCCTAAAGACTTATTAAACCTCCGAGCGTGGATGCAAGATGCTTACTGAACATTTATTTTATGTGATTTATTCAATGAAATAAAAAATAAATAGCACATGGTAAGTGGCTTTAAAAAAAAATCACTGCGGATTGTTTGGCAAAAAGCCTTACAACTTACAATAAATATGGTGATAAATAATTTTCATACTAAATGACAATACTTTTCATTGGCAAAGTCAAGTTTTTATCAGTTACCATAAACTCAACAATCACATAAAAAAAATCAAGCTCGTCTTTACAAAAACGGGGCTTCACATAACCATTTGAAATGTGCACATGAGGAGAAACTTAATGTTGGCACATAATCAAAGGAGGGATGTAGCCTGGCAGAGGTGTTGTGGCAGTGTCGTGGGGTAGTAGCCACAGATTCATAGACCTTTGTTGAAGTAGACCCTCTCCACTCCGGGATGGTTCGCACGAATCTTCTCCTGTAGCTCAGACTCCAGGCGGCTCACTGACATCGAGCTAAAGCCACAAAACAGGAATGTGAGACATTCAGGGGTTAATGGGCGAAACATGCATCGATCTGTATATTATGCAATAGCAGGACTAAATTATGCAACCTCTGCATGACAGAGATCTTACACTCACCTCTTTTGAGGAAAGAGTGCACAACACAGCGGAGTGGCAAACACCAAACTGAAACATAAGATTCAGACAAAATGTGACACAAAGCAACTATTTCTATCTCGCCAAAGGGATAAACGTGAAGGCTTATCAGGTGGCCCATCTCTCAACTCACCAGAATCCAACCAGGCTGACTTGAATAGGTGCACTCATCCATGGGAACTTCTGAAAAGAATAGGCACAAAGGCAGTGGTGAATTCCCATTCTAGAATGGCCTAGTGGGCTCAAGTCATTCATTGCACTCATGTGTGACTGATGAAAGCAACAAAGATTGTAGACGTTATTACTATCTAGAAAGATAAGGTCACTATGGCTAAAAGACTGTGTAAGTGAAAAATACATACCTTCAGGAATGCCTTCTTTTCCAAGTGGTTCATGAGAAAAGGAGGGATGGCTAAACATACATAAAAATAAAAGTCACTGTCAATGGTTTTTGACTGTTAAGAAATTCTAACGTTATTCGTACCCATTCCCGGCGACGCCATGAGGATTCGGGAAACCACTACCTGGGATATGGCCTGCTGTGCAGCTTTTGTTGATTCTCCTAACCTATTATCATTCTCATCTGTAATAGGAATACCGTGCTTCAGCTCTCTGCAAAAAGAAGACAAATCAAATAATATTTTTTGAGTCCCTGGAGTGTTGAAAACAGAGTGATTAATTTCCATGGTTTTGATCAAGGATGGGTTTTGTTTACCTTTGTCTCATCAAAGGGATATTTATACAGTTAGCAGCAGCAACAGCAGCAAATGGAACGAACCGCCCGATCAGGGGTGAGATATGCTGTGGCATAACAAAAACGTTGTTGCAAGTCAAATATTAAACGTTTTCACAATTTTAATAAACTTATTTCTAATAAAAAACAATGTATAGAATTTTTCTTTACGGACTTTACAAGATTCTCAAAGCGCTTCAGCAGGCCAGCATTGCTTTCACTATGATAAGAGATTTGGAGACCTCAAGCATTGAAATACTTAGAAACAGTTGCCCCAAACCAACACCCTGTTTGACACGTCATCTAAATCAGCCCTTGAAACGTTTGAAATACTTCTGCTTGATCTACATCCAACTCAAGTTACTAATGTAGCCACAGCTGCCCTTGGAAATTACTGAGGGAAAACTGGGAGGCAATGTGCGCCAACTGTGTCTTCCATCACTCACCAGATCTAGCGATCTATCTCACACCACAGTAATACTACGTACATAGGCAAAACAGATGTAGTGTCTTGCCCAAAAACAGAGCAACAGCATGCACTGGTGGGAGCTGGGATTGAACTGATTGAACAGACGACCCCCACGGTTGCAAATTCACTTCAAGGTCACAAAGTAGATAAAACATTCCAAATCATGCAGCGACTCTCAACAAACAGTCAGTACGTTGTGTTACAATCAATGAACTTGAATTGAGTGGCGTAGGGGTTAGCTGAATTAATACCTTGGTTAGTGCATTTAGTCCCAGAGCTGTGACGACGGCCCCTGTTGTAGCAGACACATAAGCTGTGCCAAGCTGACTGCAAACACAAGAGTCGACTGTGAGATTAGATAAGCAGGCAACACACATCATTAAAGTGTTACGTATGGAGATATTATAGGTAAAAGGACTTGCTTGACTGTGATCGGAGCATCTCCACTTCTATTAGTGTAGTTGACTATAGCATTAAACGACTGATTGATCCACTGCCAGAGCAAAACAGCTGGAGTAGTCCTACCAACAATGAATAATATACCAAAAGAATAAACGTTTATCACAAATAGATATAAAGCATTTACATGTTTTGTGCACGAGTTGCAGATTTTGATCATGACAAAAGTAGGTCATGACTGCACGCTCTTACTTGTAAAATGTCATCATACACCCAGTAATCGTCATGTTCATTGGGACCTGTGCTGACATGCGACCAATCAGGATCATCTTTTCTCCGGTGTCGGGGTGAAACGCAGAGTCAAAAATGTATTTGGCCTTCCACAGCTCATCCTCTGTCAGTCCCGGGGACACAACACCTTTTCTTTGAACGGGAGAACATTCGTGTCACAATATGGCGCAACGTTTCACCCATTAAGAAAAAACACAAAACAGCACAATAGAAATAAGCATTTACGGGTGATTTTATTGTTAAATATCTCACAATACACCAAGGGCGGCGAGAGACGTGGAGAAAAAGCTTTTTGTTTAAATAAAAACGTTAATAATGCTAACAAGCCTGTCAAACTTCTTAGAATTGACTTTAATAAATACATATATTTGTTGATACGCGAGTCTGTCTCTCCTTCCCTTTGGCCCCTCCCCTCACTGCTGCGCTTATAGTCTGTGGAGGGAACACAACGCTCTCCTCCCGCACTTGACTTAATGGAAAGAGCATTAGAACTATTTTCTGATCGTTTTTGAGTAAAACCTTTTGATCAAATTAAACCACAGACATCGCGTGTTTTCACGTAAATGCGTCAAACGTAAAGAAGCTCCATAAACCTGCTGTAGGGAAGTTGCAACCCGAAAATGTGAATATCTCCGTAAATATTTCACCAATTAACATGAAACAAAAAGCGCTGTGTGTGCTGGCCGTCCTCTCTCCAGCACAACATGCCAATATCTGTGTAAAGCTTTTGTGAAAGATCGCCTAATGAGAAGACGTGCCCCCTACGCCCCTCACATCACAGTGGGAGCGTCGTCGCATTTAGCTGAAATACGCTCTGAACTCTGTCCAGCCGCTGCCGCTCAAGCTACTGTCCACAAATGTAAATGCTCAGAAGGGAAAAGTTGTGAAATATTGGTGGGGACTGTCCCTGCCAGGCCAAAGTTGGTGTCCATGCAATACACACATCTTTACTGTGACCATTTGAACCTGAGACCTGGCTTATAAGATTGCTGGCTCATTTCCATGCATTTTCAGCATTTAATTTCGTTTCTCCGGTTATTTTTTAATGTTCCACAGTGTGGCTTTAATTTACGTCTCAAAAACATAATTGCTCTCAAAAACATAATTGCTCTTACCTATAGTCAGTGATGATATTATGTGCATGGGTTAGTTGTTCATTGGTGAGAAGGACATTTCTGGGATCAGTAACGGTGAAAAAATGCTTTGCTCGACCCATGAATGTGCTTTGGTCCCACCGTGGCTCCTTGATGTTGATGGTCGTGGATAGTTCTGCAGCCATGTTTATCTGAGAGAAGAAAATAAAGCAGCGATTTCAAGGTATGCTCAATGAACCATATCACAGTAATTGTACTTAAAGTGACAGTGCTACATAGAGCAGTCGAGTAGAACTGGATGATATGACACGGGGTTAATACACGGCGTTGTTGAATAATGCAGTAATTATGCTATAAGATCAAGTGAAAATATTACAAATTTAGGGTAGTTAAATTTGCAGTATATTCATAAGTAATGTTGTTTTGGTTATTGCATGTAATTATGCTAATTAATAGGCTATACATTTTGCCTTGTGCTATGTAGACCCTTATGATGGTCTTCGACATCAAAACAAAAACTGAGTTTGTATAATTTTTAACTAAGCCTGCCTTTTAGCATAACTGTACAAACTACATAATTATAAGACATTCTACAAAGTCTCCTCCGTCCCAAGTCGAGAAACACTTGTGAAAAACAAATGCAGGAGCCCCATGCTGCTGCTTATTCAGCATTATGTTACTATGGAAATGGCTGACCTGACACAAAGGTTGTGAAGCGCTAAATTGCAAAGCCCTATTATGGTCACACACCAACCCCCAAACTGTAGCTAAAAGCCGGCTCTTGGCACTGACAGGCCTGGGGGAAAAGGCAAAAGCTCAAATGATTTCACTCAACATAGCACGTCCATGCAGTAGGGAATTGAACGCATTGTAACAAATGTCTACAATTACACAGGTCCTGTTACACTGTAATCCTAATCTCAGACGTGGGAATGGCTAACCCCATATTCAAAAAATTAATAAATAAAAATATGTGGACATTTTATTTCTGTTTTTGGAAAAAATATCAAATTGCAATTTTCCCGCAGTAGTATTAAATTGTTATATACTTTGATTTGTGCAGTATAAATGTTTAAGCATGTCCAGGAGCATTATACATCTTAACATTGAAATAGCACTAAACTGCTAAAATAATAGAATTAAATGTTTTTCGGTCACACATACATACATACATACATACATACATGCATGTATGTATGTATGTATGTATATATACATGTGTATGTATACATACATACACATGTATGTATACATACATACGCATGTATGTATGTATACATACTTAGCAAACGCAATTTGCTCTATTAGAGTTGCACTTTCTATTAAATGTTTCTTCTGGAAAGACTATAGCTATTCTTGAAATAAAGCTAAGGAGACTGCTGATTTGACAAGGCACATGGGCCTACAGTATTTATTAGTAGTCTGTAAATTGAAAAAGGCACGCTGTCCCTTTAAATCCAATTAAACTGCATGGGGTCCTCGCGAGGTTAAATGAAGATGACTTTTTTCTTTAGCAATGAGGGTTTATGGGAGCATCTTTCTCCTTCTAGTGAAACTTGATAAGGCACATGCACATTAGTAATGAGTGTATTAATGTTGGATCATGGACTTTAGACTTGACACGGCCTTTGATCCAGAAATCCTTCAGGCGCTGTTCTGCCCTCACTCTCAGCCAATCAAAGACGATATTGGCTATATATTAACCTGCGATTCACAACAACTGTAATGAACGAAAAACCTCATTGTACAATAACACGTGGACATCTCCTCTTTTAATATTTGAGGTGGTCGAAGAGAAACGTGCTGTCAAATGGGTAACTGTTCAAAGCGGCAGACCAGTTACAGCTGGACCCGTCTAGCGTTGCGTAAAGGAGCGCACATATACAGTTCAAAGAAAAGTCACGCACGCGGCACTTATTATATTAAAACCATACGCATATCTACCAAAAGCGAAAGAATAAAGCCCTACATCTGTCCCACCACCCTCGCAAATATCCAGTTGTGTGCCCAGATTCAACTAGTATGAGCCTGCCACATCCACACATCCAGCGGCGGCAGCCCCAGTGCGCGCCCCTTCTCCCCATGCGAGAAAGGACACATACTGCCATTTATTCAACAAGAAACCCAAGACGCACGCTCCAATTGACCAATATTGTCACAACAGAGACAGAATGGCCGGTCACTTACTGCACGGTGAGCTCCTGTCGTCCACGAGAGGCTTCACTGAAACGCTGCAGCAGCTAATTTGACCCGCAAAACCAGCAGCAGCAGCAGCAGCGGCAGCAGCAGAACTCCTCAGCCAGCGGAGGAGCGACCCACCGCCACCGGACGTTCAATGTCACAATAAATGCAATGTTTAACAAATAAAACCACGTTGCAAGTATATAACATGCAACTACCAACAATAAAGCGTAGCTGACAGTCCCATCTAAAGAATAACAAGGGAGAAATGACACAAATAAAACCATGCAATAGTTTAAATATTGGCCCCGGGTTTTATTGGAGTAGCGGCGGAGCACTACATCCGCCAGTGCGCGTTCACACTTTCCGTTATTGATAGCAGAGGCAATAAATCATCAGTCGGTGAAACTTCTGATTGCCTTCACGTGTTTATTGAGTACACTGACATAGCTGGGCCACTATTTCCTATGCAAAACACACACACACACACGCGCACACACACACACACACATATATATAACTAAACCAAAGTAAAAATGCAGAAAATAACTTAAAAATAAAGGTAGCCGACATCTATAAAGTAATGTGTCAAAAAAGTAAAACAAATACATCATAGTAATAAACTGTAGTATAGATTTATTTGTATTCAATGTTGTAAGATTGTTTTGAAATATATATTTATAAGCAGCCAGGAAACACCTTTGACACACATTGGATGTTTTCTACCTGTACCGCTATATTCTGTACCTCTTCCAAAATAAATAAAGCAATTGTTTACGATAGTGCAGTCTTTGAGCAGAGCCATGCCACATGGAAATTGCACATGATATAGTGTATATGGAAACACACTTCTTGTCAGTAACAAAAAAAACTGTTACAGTAATCACTCCTGACAAACCAGCAGGATTTCTAATGTTTTTTCTTTAAAATTGTGTTGAGTGTTGAATCATAAACATCATGCAGAAGAGAGAAGTTAGCAGGATAAAGATTTACCCCCCCCCCCTTAATTATGGCACAAAAGCAATTGTCCATGGGAGTGTGAATGCTGCTTTTTTCAACGCATTGGGACTTCTTTCACCAAACTCTCCACTTCTTACAGGAAATAGTCAGGCGTCCGTCGTGTCACGTGGGGCTCTCCTCTGCGTGGCGCTGGGTCAAACTGTAGACTGAAAAAAGAGGAAAAGCACTTTGGAATTACAGTCCCCTTGACCCGTAATTTGGAAAGATGCTATATACTGAGTGTTCAGAAGCTTATCAAATGCATACAAGGAGTATTTCAGAGTGTCATCAAGTTCCATGATTGCAGCCTGGTTCCCACATCGGTAACAATAGTTGGGTGCACTGAAGATTGTTACAACATTACGGTCATGGCACCAGTTATAACCCTGTCAGAACAATATGACAAGTGGCTTTTAGAAAAATTCCTCTATAGGAGACAGATGAAAAAAAAATAAAACTTTAATATTACCTCCATCACCAGCTGGTGAGCTCTAGAGACCAATGTCAGTCCATTAGCATGGTTAAAAGTCTCAGAGATGTCCTGTCCAAAGGTGTAGCCAGCACCTCGCGGTGAGATGCCCCACCCCCCACGATCATCAGGATCTGACCATAACAGGTCACACATGGGTCCCTGAAATGACAAAAAAAAAAAATTGATTACATTATTTTTATTCAAATCATTAGGTCATGGAGCATTGTGATGGACAGCTTCAATATTAATTTGCTTTATATTACTGCAATCTAAATCTAGTAACTTAAAATGTTTATTTTTCCAAATATTTCATAAATGTAATATCTGTGTCATGCTTTGGGTTGCCAGCTGACCTAAATCTTTATCAAAATCGTAAAACCTGTCAAAAAGTCATAATGTGTGTCTCCATGAATTCCTAAGTTTATTCCTAAGTAATATGGTCACGTTTATATCGCACCTTTCTACCTGCTTTAGGCACTCAAAGCGCTTTACATCAAGGAACCACTCACCCATTCGCACTCTCATTCATACACTTGCGTACGCAAGCACTGGATGCAAGGTGGGTGAAGTGTCTTGCCCAAGGACACAACGGCAGTGTGCACCTGCGGGATTCGAACCACCGACCCTCCGGTCACAAGACGACCCGCTCTACTATCTTGGCTTGTTGACATATTCTAAGGGATTAAAGGCAACCAAGACTAAGATACCTTTTTCAAACCACTCAAAGCTCATACTAAACCCTACCTTTAGTTTGGTAGCCTAAGCCTTTAAGTTATTAAAAATGGTAGGAAAAAAAACGTTATGGGTTGAACACAAGAGAGAGATTCCTGGACTGGACACTATATTGACTTATTTTATATTATGGACATGTTCTGTGTACCTCATGAGGGACCTCCTGCAGGCGATCCAGCGCTCTGATGTGATCAAGTGTGTCTATTGACGGAGATAGGCCTCCATGTAGGCAGAAAATCTTAAAAAATATAAAACATTTATAGTTCACAAGACCCAATAGAGTATCAATGCAATTCTTTATTATCAATCTCACCTGGTTGTCTACCAGCGCAGTAAGGGGCAAATAGTCAAATAGGTCAGTGAAATATTTCCAAACATTTGCATTTCCATATTTCCTTAGGCATTCATCATAAAATCCATAGACTTGTGTGATCTGCCGGCTTTCATGGTTTCCTCTAAGAATTGTGATCCGTTCTTGAAATCGTACCTAAAATACATTTTTAAAATGAACCGAACTGTCAACTGCTACAAACCATTATTATTGTTGTAATATTTGTCCTTTATTGGAATAGCAATAGAAAAATTGTACCTTAAGAGAAACCAAGAGTGTAACAGTTTCCACAGAATAATAGCCTCGATCAACATAGTCTCCCATGAAGAGGTAGTTGGTATCCGGTGATTTGCCTCCAATCTTAAACAGCTCCATGAGGTCATGAAACTGGCCATGGACATCGCCACACACGGTCACTGGGCATCTCACCTCCTGCACATTTGACTCCTGTGTGAGGATTTCTTTTGCCTGAGAAGGGAAACAATGACTTGACAGTTACCGTCGCCTCTGTACAGTCTGTGTGCATGCCCCATAGGCTGTTACAACTGAGTGTGTCAGCCGCAGTATGGGCAGCAGATAATAAAATAACATCTTGATCAACATGTTGGCCACACAGCTTATTCCTGGATTCAGAGTGGGCGTAGCTCAACGCAAATGTTTTTGCAGGCTCCATCTTCTGGAGAGACCAGTTCGTAGCATGGGCTGCATCGCTCTGTATGTAGGGATGCTATAAGGCCACACGTGAATTACACGGATTTTTCCCTTAGAAGTAAAGATAGTTTACGATGAAATGATGACACTCTTTCATTCGGTATGATCGAATAAAATAACAAATAAAGCCAGACTAATTCCTCTCATTTACAAACCTACCTTTTCGCAGAGAACTTTGACCTGATTCTCGGTAAGCTGTCTGCACTCATTCAGTTGTTCAATCCAGGCATCCAATTCCTTGTTAAATGTCTTGTCGTCCATGCCTGAAGCGACGACCAGCGGGAATAAGTAAATACTCTGTAGCGGCGGCTGTCCGGCTACACTCGTCCCTACAGCCGCCAGTCATTCGCAGCTGTGTGTAGGCTCTGCGTATGTGCGCCACAAAAAGACTGCGTCACATCACACACGCGTCCTATGTGTGTTTTGCTTACATAAAACTAAATCACAGGCGAATAAATGTATACAAATGTATGGAATCTTCTTGACAAAAAGCGATACATTTTTCAATTGTTCAGGCTATTTCAGTAATTTTTTTTTATTTTATTTTTTTAATTTTTATTAAACCTTTTTGCGTTTATTTTTTACGTACACGTTGTACACATCGCCATATTTACGATAAGCAACAAGCCATGATGGGAAACAAACACTGTATTTTGTAGATTTTGCGTCTATTTAAAAAATTATGGTGCGTTCCACTTGATCTCGGAAGTCGGAATTTCCGAGCTCCGAGTTGGAAATTACAACTGGAACGCGCACCAACTCCGTAAGTCCGACTCGGAAACTCGGGACAGAATCAGCTCACCCGAGAAGGAGCACTGCTGCGCCCGACGTAAAATGTAACGCATGTAAACCTTCATTAAACCACGTTATTTGGCAGATGTTTCCCAAATAAACTTGGGGATGTCAACGCGAAACGGATAAGCTTTACTGCTCTCTTGCTAGCGTCTTATTAACGGTAAAAAAAAAAAAAAAAAAAGTTTTAACTAGTGCTAAATTATCACTGTATTTATAACAATTATAAAAAATATTACAATGATGTTTCCCTGTAAACTGATGATGCTCGAACATGAGAAACAAAGTTGTAACTTTTACGGACGTGTCGACCTCCGATGTTTCCGACCTGGACAACTGGAACGCAACAACTCGGAGATAACGTTTTATCCTGGTCGGATTTTCCGACTTCCGACATAAGTGGAACGCACCATTAACACTGCGTTCCTTATTGGTGAACGTCGTTGCGCATGCGCGAGTTTCTGTCGGTCGGCTGTAGGAGAAAATGGCAGCACTCATGCTAGGACAGCAGGTTTGACATTAAAGCAATATAGTTTGTTTTTTGGTGTTGAAAGGATTTGCCAGATTACATTAAATGTGGAGGTTGTTATTGGCTGATAGGTTGTGTGTGCGATAGAAACAATCCGTTAAGGTCAGTTAAAATACACCAGGCTGTTGAATGGCAGCTAATGCTTTAGCTAATGCTAATGCTTTCCGATTAGCTATGTTCAACCTTTGCAGAACATCGTGTGACTTAAGTTTTTTCCTGCAGGTCCGCCAGCTCAGTACATCTGTAGTCAGGCCAGCTGGGAGACTGGTTAAGGTATTTGCTTTAATGTCTATACTTCATTTGATGTCGACAAGTCTTATCCAATGTCTTTCTGCGCTCCAGGCACCCATTCAAGTCTATGGGGTTGAGGGGCGCTATGCCACTGCTCTGTTCTCCGCGGCCAGCAAGCAGAACAAACTGGACCAAGTGGAGAAAGAGCTCGGACAAGTTTATGTAAGCAATACTTGTACATAAAATTAAAAAAACGTTCAATAGTCCTGCAAGTATCACCGGTCAAAGTGGAATTACTTTGTGTGCTATGCTGCTACATTTCTATCACTGCTTGTCAACCCCAATCCAAAACTAACCAACATTTATTATTTTGATGTAGACCCTGATCAAGGACCCAAAGGTTGCTGGCATTGTCATGAACCCTCACGTGAAGCGCAGTATCAAACAGAAGGCCTTTACCGACACTCTGATAAAGTCAAAGGTGTCATCCATCACCGTGAATCTCATCAGTAAGTCATTGGGTTGTTTTGGAAAGTTAGCATAAAAATATTAGGCTGAAGCATTGAATGTACTTTTTGAATTTACTTCCAATAGTACAGTTGGCTATACAAACCTGCATACAAGACTACTTTCTTTACTCATTTCCTCTAAATTGTCAAAAGCAATTAAAAGATGGTACTTGCACATCACTAACTTTGAACTTGTGAACATCTTTTTGTATTAGATGTTTTGGCCGACAATGGTCGTCTGACTCGGACCGGTGATGTTATTTCTGCTTTTGAAAAAATGATGAGTGCACACCGTGGGGAAGTTCTCTGCACCGTCACAACTGCTCAGGTACAAATAAGAAGTGTCCTATATTTTTAAATAGTTCACCAAATCTTGTTGATCATGCACAACTGAATTATTGTCAATTTGTGTTGCAGCCCTTGGATGAAGCAAGTCTCACTGAACTGAAAGTTGCCCTTAAAGGTTTTCTCCAGAAAGGTGAAACTATCAAGCTAGAAACAAAGGTGAATTAACTACATTTATATATTATGTTGCAAATGCCTCTTAACATTTTAAGTACCTTTTTTAACTTTCCTTTTTCAGTCTGACCCTGCAATCCTTGGCGGCATGGTTGTTAGCATTGGGGACAAGTATGTGGATATGTCCACTAAAACGAAGGTTCAGAAGCTGACAAAACTTATCCGGGAAACATAATTTCTTTGACTATGAAAGATGGCCACTGGGGGATGCTTATTGCTACCTGTTCTGTCAAGCATTGTTTAATGAGTATATAAAGTATCTGTAATTAAAAATATGGATGTTATTAAATAAAACCTGAGGAAAAAATGCTTGTTTCGTTTACCACAGGCTTGGGTGAGTTTGTATGAAAAGACCATGATGTAAAGAACCAGTTTGAGATCTAGGTTGAACACTAATTTAAACAGGACATGCATAACTTTAGCTTCAATTATTGTATAAGTTTGTGTATTGTGTTATAATGTGCTATAAACAAATTTTATTTAACCTTTAACACAATTCTAGGCAAATTACTGAGAAATGTTACATGTAGGATGAGCTTTAGCCATCAATATAAAACATATTTTTTCTCTGTTTTTGTATATAATGTAAGGTTTGAACTGCTGCCTTTTTGTCAATTTGAATAAAGGACCGCCTTGAAAACAATGATTCATCTCAAGGGGCTATTCCCCTTGAAATAAATGTCAAATTGACACGTGGAAAAAAAAGTAGTGCAATAACATTATTTCCAATGTTCCGTCTTCACTGGGGGATAGCAAATGGAAAGGTGAACAATGCGTAGCGTAATACTTACTACGGCCACTAGGGGGCTTTGCAACATGACAGATTCTATATAGTGACTCCTCTTTCTTTGGACTATTAATATAATTTCCATAGGTGCCAACGGTGATATATAATGGGGATGCAAATCAATTGTTTCATCCTTAAAATATGTATATTTTGACTTGTTCATCTATGCCAGTCGTGGACCATGGAGAGGCCTATGCCACATTCATTAAATAAGTCATGTTTCAACTTTGTCCGTCTACTCCTCAGCGAGTTATTTGTTCTTTGTGGATATCATTTCCTAACCTGACAAGAGCAAGATTGATATCCAACCCACGTCGACGCAAGTCTATTGTCCTCTCAGGACACGCCAAATTCATCGCGTACACACAAGTAGAGCCAGGCCACAATTATGAAGATAACCCGTATTGTTCCCAGTTTTGGCTGAGATTGTCCTAAACGCTGTGAGGAAGCTCGGCTCCTTCGCACAGACCCTGCGCGGCCTACGCGAGCGTCAAAGCTGCAGACTTGAGGAAGCAATATGGCGCACGGAGTTTAGGCCGAAACGACTGTGCGCCTCTCGTGCTCATTCTGCCTCCACGTTCCTCTGTCATCGTATCTGCCTTTTCCGTGTGATGTGGGGCTTTAAACGCGTCGACTGCGCGACATTCAAAAGAGCCACAATACAAAGCCTCATTCGACTGTTATTACCATGTTGTGTCGCTATTATTATAACACAGTGGTGATTAGAAACTTCACCTGGACGTGCCTGCCCTTGCGTGGAGTCGTATGAGTGTTTGCATACGTGCTCATCCGCGTGCCCGTGCGCATGAGAGGAGGGTGAGTGTCACGGCCCTCTGCAGACGGGGGGTTGGGTAGCCGTGCCGATTGGTTGCAGCTCACCAACACAGTCAGCCTGGGCTTGTTTTAACATAACCGGGGGCACCTCGATAGAAGCAAACAAAATAATGAAGCAAATGAGCTGCTAGACTGTAAGGAGAGCGGTTTTGTACACTGAATTTTGTCGCTGTTTGATATTGCAACAACATGGATTTTTTTACAGCCTATTTGGTATTTAAGGTGACAGTTTTTCAGAGGGCCGCCGCTGATGAGGCGAAGTGTAGAGAATGAGAGCAGTGCCTCGGCCTACTAGTGCTGCTGCAACTGGGATTGTAAATCGGCTTTCACAAATCGAGAAAAACACTCGCTTTGTGCTGTAGTAATAGAAAGCCGCGGCTGGGTTCACACTGGCCGGAACACAAATGGTAAGTTTATCGCTTTTTCCACGTGTTAATGCTGGGCAGACCTTTTGTGAGAAACAGTAGCTTCCTATGTCGGTGTGTGGCTGTAGCTTGTTTGTGTAAGCCTCTCAATGTTTCTGTGACGGCTCAGTGTCACCTCCTCTACTGAACCTCCACTGTCTTGTGATTGTGAGTCGTCATCGCCACGACCTGCAATCACAAGACAAAGAGGGAATACTCCTGACAGTTTCTCATTGAAATGTGTCCAAGCCAGGCGCACCGGCAGTGTTTTGTCTTGAGCCAACTGGCCTCAAGTAGGAAGGCCATACATGTCGGCTTATTTGTGTATGACGTGCGTAATGTGCACTTTACGTCTGTATTTAAAAGCAAATAATCAGTCATATCCACATGTTGTAGGCTACCACATATTATACTATGTACATTCAATTTAACAACTTAGCCAATGGTTAATAAACCTGAAAGTATAATTGTATTTTCTAATGTGTCTCTTTCTTCTCTTGAACAGGAGGACAGAAACATGACAACATGAATCAACCTTACAGACCGGCTCTTAGGTCAGGCTCAGTGTTTGGCCCGGGCCAGCCTGAACTGAGGCCCCACAATGGCCTAATGAGCACTTCCTTCGGCAACCAGTGCAGCATTGTGAAGCGTGGGTCTGACCAGCAGTCGGGGCAACTGGCCTCCTCAAGCCTCAAGCAGCCATCTGTACTGGGCTTCAATCAGTTTAACGGATCTCACTGCTACAGCCCTCTGAGGCTCCCAGATCTGAACACTGTGGTCAACAGGACAGACCTGCAACACAGAAACCAGCTGCACTGTCCTAGTCCTATCAGTGATGAAGATGAGTTTGAGGCTCCGTCAGTCCAGCTGCCTCCATCTCCAGACATACATGATCTCGAGCCTTTTGAGGGGCTTCCGGATGTACGGAGAAATGGCTTCTCTGACAGTCCTCACAGCCTGGAGCGCTGCTCTCCCATCTCCAATGGATACCTGCACTTTGGGTCTACGCTCTTTGACTGCAGCGACTTTAAGGAGGACGAGATGGGAGAACACAGCAGTAATGAGGACTTCAATCCTTTCAGTTTCTCTCCGAAGTTGTCAGAGGATTATCCTGTCAGTGACTCAAGAAACACATGCAGCACCGGAGCTCAGAAACGAACATTTAAACCTATTTTTAACCTCATGTCCAAAACTATATCTGAACTGAACCCCACGCTGAGCCCCAGTGCATTGCCAGAAATCAATTTGAGAGATGGATGGAGCGAGGAGAAAGAGTCTGTGAGTGAAGATGTGAGCTCTCCTTTACATGATGACAGCCAGGTTTCATTATCAGGAAAGATTCCAAATGTAAATATGAGTAAAATACTCTAATTGTTACATTTTTGTGTTGAAAAATGTATCATTGTATTTTACGTAATGTAATACTGATTATATTAACTTGTAATTAAACCCTTCCATCAGCACAATAGCCCCGTAAAAGGGTTATATCCTTTGGTTGAACTGCTGGAGGGTGATGTGGTATGGGCTAAGTTCAACAAGAGGCCCTGGTGGCCCTGCCAAATCATCTGTCATCCCGTCCAAGGAGTCCACACCAAGATGAAGGGTATGTCTCCAGCTTAAGTGATTTAAATGATGTTTGCATAATACAAATTTGTGTGAATGTGAACCAGTGACGATGTACAAAACTGTGTTTAGGAAGTGTAACAACAATTTAAAACCTTTTTTTCCTCCAGTTCCTAGTCCTCGTCAATGTCGAATGTACTTCCTCCAGACAATTGGAGAAGTTGCGGAGTCTGCTTGGATACCAGAGAGTGTTGTTATTCCTTTTGAAAATGGTCATCAGCTGGAAGAGTCCCTAGTCTTAAAAAGAAGAGGGAAGCGAAAAGAGAAAGATCATAAGTATAAGGTGAATCTATATGAACATTTAATGCTAAGTTACATTTGACTGAAATTGCAACTACATTTAATTTTGTTACATTTGGGCCCTGCAGATACCTAAAAGTTTTCAAAGTGCTTGGGAAATCAGTGTGTCTAAGGCCGAGGAATTGCTTCATGGAGAACAACGCAATAATGAAAGTATCCTACCAACATCCCTGAATGGTCAAATCCCAGTCTCCAGTCCAGGACTACAATCTGTGGAGCAGCGTCTATCTCAGGATCAAACAGCCGCCCCCGGCAATGTGGAGTATAGTGAAAACAAAAAGCATCACAATAAACATCCTGTACAAAATGGAAGGAAAAACAATGTTTTTAAAAAGAAAAAACGCCTATCTGACATTTTTGGCCACATTATTAGCGGTTCAAAGGACCAAAATTTTTCAACAACGTACGCACTGGAAGATGAGCCTAAGGATTCCCCCTATGCTGACCTGGATTCAGTCCCCATGCTACACCGTCCTAAGCGCACAGAGATCTCCCCCTCTGTTGTCAACAAGCACGATTCAGCAACAAAGAACACAACAAATCCTACTGATTGCTCAAATTCTTTAAGTGTAACGTCACAGTCTGAACAGAAATCCGGCAGCTTGAGAAAAACATCTGTGGCGAAACACTCCCACAGTTTTCCAGCGAGTAGTCGGTTGATGACAAAGGCGTTGATGGCAGAGGAAGATAGAGACTTAGACGCACTGTCAACCAAACTCACCTCATCGAAAGACCACACTGAGCCGAGCCCTGTCAAGTCAACTACTGATGCTTCAGCCGGGAATGAAATGTCTCATACCCGAGCATCTCCAGGGGAATTATCATCTTCCAATACTCCAAGCACTGTAAAAAGGCGGTCGAGAAAGCTGGACAAGAAAAAAATTCACAATGGGCAATGTAAAGAATCAAAGACTGACAATTTCACAAATGAACTCATGCCTAATGTCAAAATTAAGAGTGAAAACATTGCCCCAGAGATTTCAACGTCCCCTCCACTCTCACCCGGGGATGCATTTCAGAACGCCAAGGAGCTAAAGTTCCAGTCTCTTGTGAAGGATGAAGAAAAGGACACAGATGCAGATGCGTTTCGAACCGAAAACAATTATCAGTTTAGTACTTTCTTGATGCTTCTTAAAGACATGCACGACACCAGAGAGAAGGAGGGGAAGCCACTAATCCTCCCACCGTCTCCAGTCCTAATCAAAGAGGAACCTATGTTAATGCCTACGACCACTGCCAGAGCTCAGGAGAAGAGTCCCTGTGAAACTAAGACACAAAATGCTACTGATATCATGTTGGAGCAGCCTTCATCAGATAAATCCAAATGTATGGTACACAGTGACGCAGCTAAAGGTGAAGAGGTTCCTGTTCCCTCAGTTGGCTTAGAGAAGCAGCGCCGAAAGCAAAGACTACCTGCCAAGTTGAAAGTCAGTATACCTCGTCTTTCGGCAGATCTTACAAACTTGGCTTTAGCAAAATATTTAGCCGAGGGTCCAGCCACTGCTCCGTGCAACACTACATCTGTCCCAACAAAACCAGTGTCAGAAGAGGAAAAGTCAAATGAGAACAGTCAGAAAGATTTTAAGACCGAGTCTAAAGTTAATGGATCACTTACTGACTTTGAACTGGAGGATACTGGTCTCATGGACAATGATTTCTCAGGTAAAAGCCGGCCTGGTAAGATGATAAAGTCACTGTGAATTAATGGAAGAAAGCTGATTATTGTATATTTTTACAGGTCAGTCAGACAAACGCCACAGAAAACCAACTAAAAGGCTTATGGCGTCCAGTGAAGAATATGAGCAAATATTTACTACACAAAAGAAATCTAAAAGGAACTTATCAGAGGTATACTGATCAGTAAATAAGTACTGCAAATATGTGTATATATATATATATATATCAGCCTCTTGCATCAGTGACAAAGTCATATTTTGAGTTTTGAGGAAAATAGAAAAAAAAATACGGAATCACCAAGGTGATGACCTTGACAGAAGATTTGACTTTTGTTTATTGACCTGGGAATACCTGTGAAACCTGCAGATGCAGGGTTTGGAGAGATGAAACCAAAACCTCAATTTCATAAATGGCAACAGCAAAGGCTGATGCAAAACAAAACAGTGGGTCCAGGAAGTACAGTACCAGTTAAAGGTTTGGAAACACTTCCTATGTATCGGCTTTTCTTTATTTTCAACAGTATTTACATTGTGTGATTCTCATTGACAACATTAAACTATGAATGAACACATGGGATTATGTAGGAAACAAAAAAGGGTGATTTAACTCAAAATCTGTTTTATGTTTTAAATTCTTCAAAATTGCTTCCCTGCATTTTCTCAATGAGCTTTATAAGGTCGTCACCTGAAATGGTTTAACCGTCTGTGAGGTCTATACCTTTTCTGGTGACTAAATCGTGAAGCCCATTAAGAAAAGGCCAAAAATGTGCAAAGTAGTAATCAAAGCGAAAGGCGGCTATTTTGAAGAATCTATTCCACCTTTTTTTGTTTAAAGCATAATTCCATATGTGTTCATTAATAAATTTATGCCTTCAATGATAATCTATAATGTAAATCGTCTTGAAATAAAAGAAAAAGCGATACATAAAAAAGTGTTTCCAAACTTTTGACTGGTACCGAGTCTGATACAGATGTTCTTTTTTAAATTCCTTAATTCAATACACAGTCTTTTGTACCTTTATGTACATTATTCCTATTTTACAATGTACAGCTGCATGATGAAATTGAAAAAGCCAAAAAAGGACTGAAACTTTCTGAACCCATTATGTTTCGGTACTAATTCTGAAACCGTTGTTTTAGATCTCAGATGTCGACACTGCACCGGAGACAGATGTGTCTGTCTCCGTGTCACCTGCTGCTGTGGCAACCACCGAGGCTCCAGTGGATGAAGACAAAACACCAGTTCAGCAGGAGACTCCCGAAACACTGTGTAAACCTTCAGTTATAGCACAGCCCTCACTGGATACAGAGGCTGCTGCTGAAACCAATCTACCTCCCGATTCTGGTAATGATTCAGCAATCCTCATCAGCAGATAATGATGGTGTATTTGTTATATATACAGTGCCTCTCGAAAGTACTAATACACCTTGAACTTTTGCACATTTTGTCATGTTTACAACCATAAACATTAAGATTTTATTTCAAATTTTTTACTGAAGGTTCACACACAAGTAACAGACAACTGTGAAGTGAAAGAAAAATGATACATGATTCTGTTTTTTTTTTTTAAATAGAAAAGTGAAAAGTGGGGCGTGCATAAGTATTCATACAGTGCATTAAATTGCCTTCATAACATTCCAAATGACTGCAGAATGTTCACACCTTGCCCGAACCATTAAATGGAGGCCACTTGAGCGTAATCTACTCTCAGTATAATTACAGCTGTTCTGTGAGGGCCTCAGAGCTATGGTCAGAGTGTATTGGTCACTAAACAACAGCATGAAGGCTAAGGAGCTCACCAGAGAGGTCAGGGATAGGGCTGTGGAGAAGTTTAAAGCAGCGTTAAGTTATACAAAGATTTCCACGGCCGTCCACCTAAACTAACAGATCGAACAAGGAGAGCACTGGTAAGAAATGTAACCAAGTGCCCCAAGATAACTCTGGAGGAGCTGCGACGTACTGCCGCTGAGCTGGGGGAATCTGTACATGGGACAACTATAAGTCGTGTTTAATAAATGACGATAACCAAAATATCCAAATCCAGAGATGACAAAACTCAAACGAACCAGGACTAACGTTGACAATGACATGACAAAGAACAAGGGAAACACAGGTATAAATACACAAGGAAACGGGGCACAGGTAAAACACATCTGGGCGGGGAAGGGAATTAACACAAGGGAAGCAAAGCAAAATCACAAGGACAGAACACACTTGTCAAAATAAAACACAAGACTAGACCAAAGACAGCATACAAAAACAGGGGAACTAAAGATGAATCATGACAGATAGAGCCAAATACAGGGACATTTTGGAGGAAAACCTGCTGAAGTCAGCAAGATAATTGAGGCTGGGGTTCACCTTCCAACAGGACAATGGAATGGTTTAAAACAAAAAACATATTAATGTGTTGGAATGACCCAGTCAAAGTCCTGACCTAAATCCTATTGAAAATCTGTGGAAAGACCTGAAAACCGCTGTTCACAAACGCTCTCCTTCTAATTTGACAGAGCTTGAGTTGTTTTGTAAAGAGGAATGGGCTAAAATGTCAGTCTCCAGATGTGCAAACCTTGTAGAGTCATACCCCAGAAAACTTGCTGCTGTTATTGCAGCAAAAGGGGGTTCCACAAAGTATTAATTCATGCTGTCTTGTCTTGTGCACGCCCCACTTTTCGTTTTTTTTTTTTTTTTTAAATAACAGAATCATGTATCATTTTTCTTTCACTTCACAGTTGTCTGTTACTTGTGTGTGAACTTTAAGTAAAACAATTCTAAATAAAATCTTTATGTTTATGGTTGTAAACATGACAAAATGTGCAAAAATTCAAGGTGTATTAGTACTTTCGAGAGGCACTTCAATAGCTTTACTGATGCTTGAACACAGGGTCTGAACTATCACAAAGAAAGAGACCAAGGAAAGCCTCGCACCAGGTGCTTGAATGCACCATAGAGGAAGTGTCTGTTTCTCCAGCACAAAAACTGGTGAGATAAGACAAAGACATTAGAAGAATTGGACACAAAATATGCAAACATCAAATTTGTTTGTATTTTCTTCAGAAGCAAAAGCGATTCAGCATTGCCACCCCAGAGTTGAAAAAGATTGACAAAAACAAAGAGGTAAACAAAATCCTACAACCTCGGCCACACTGTTTATAAACATAATGTAATTAATTCTCTAGGTAAGAACTGTGAAAACGACACCCCAAAAATCCCAGACTGAGGAGAAGCTGATAGTTGTACAAGAGCGACCGGCCAGCCCGAGCAGATCGAAGACCATCAAACCAAAAATAGAGATTGAGGCAGCAAGCTCTGATGAGGAAATGACTTTTACCACTGGATCACTAACTTCCAAAGATGAGGTTGGTCTATGTTTTGTCTGCAATAGATTCTGCAAGTATATAGTGGCCATTCATGTTTAAAATGCATTGAATTTTTTTTTTTTTACAGGTGAATGACAGCCCATCCTCTCAGGTAGATGTAAAAGGGAAAGTCGGAAGTGCTTCTTTAAAAGAAAATGTTTGTCAGGTATGCACGTATTTCACGTTAACACTACTATAGTAATTACAAAACTATGTTTTTTAAACAGATATATGTTTGTTGCAGATCTGTGAGGAGCCTGGCGACCTACTGAATTGTGATGGCCACTGCTGTGGAGCTTTTCATCTCCAGTGCCTTGGACTGTCATTGGCTCCAAAGGAGAAATTTCTATGCGCCGAATGCCAAACAGGTGGGTAGACTGCGCACCATTTGTAACAACCTAAAAAGTGAATTAGTTGCTTGGTAATAATGCATAATTGGCTCTTTTCAGGGGCCCACACGTGTTTTGTGTGCAAAGACTCTGGGGACGGGGTAAAGCGGTGCATGATACCGCTGTGTGGAAAGTTCTACCACACAGACTGTATTATGACCTTTTCCGCCACTCAGCCAAACAACAAAGGCATCCGCTGTCCTCTTCATGTCTGCCTCTCCTGCCACATCACCAACCCGCTCAACCTCTGCAACTCCAAAGGTGGATTTAGAGTTCATCCTATAGCTTATTATGGTCTGTGTTTAGCGAGGTTACAAGGTGCTACTCGAAAACACCGACTCCTTTTTACAAATCTTTTATTTATTTGACTTGTGTAGATAAGATTTTGAAAGTAAACAGCTTTTAAATTTTTTTATTATATAACATGGCCACAGCATTAATTGTTATCTTATCGGACTTGCAATTTGAATGGTTGCAATTAGCAAATGACATAGGCTGCAAAGGTCTTAGTATGTAATCTTGTTGTACAGTGGTTCTCAACTGGTGGGTCGCGAGCCTTTCCCAGAAAATATTTCTTTAAATGTACAGAAAAAGTTTCACTACTTGATTCCGTTAAAATGACTGTTATAGGGATGTTTTTATTATAATTTCAGCTTTTTTGGCTTATTTAATGCTTATTCAATACAAATTTTGAGTCGTATTTGGGTCACGGCTTGTCATCCCAGGGTGATTGTGGGTCCCGACGCCTTACCCGTTGAGAACCACTGGTGTAGTGTACCTGCTGTACTTCAGACCTCTGCATTCGTGTTCTAACACACATGTCATTCCTGAAGTTTATTGGTAATTTTGCATGTTTATATTAATCTAATCAAATAAACCTAATTTCACATAATATAAATGGACAAGTAAAGAGGGGCGAGATGTAAACCCATTATTTCACATGGCACCTGGACTGTGGTGTAATTTGTTGCTTTTTATTTTTCATCCAGGTCGATTGCTGAAATGTGTCCGCTGTCCTGTGGCCTATCACGCCAATGATAACTGTATAGCTGCGGGCAGCCTAATGCTGGCAAACAACAGCTTCCTCTGTCCAAACCATTTTGCTCCTCGCAAAGGCTGCAAGAACCATGAGCACATCAATGTGAGCTGGTGCTTCGTCTGCTCTGAAGGTCTGAATATAGAGAACTTGTAATTAATTAGGCGACTGTGTTGAATGTTAAGATTTCTGCAATAAATACTGTGTAGATATGACAAGTTTTCAGTTGTTAAACGTTTTCATATGGAAGTTGCATTTATTTTCAAGAGCAAAATCTGAATAGACGCAAGTTTAATTTAATGGTTTATATTGTTGACATAGACATAGTATTAGATACAGTTTTCTGAAGGAATCCTTTAGCCTTGGAGTAAATTATCTGAAATAAACACAAAAATTCTGCCTTTTATTTTATCATTTGAAATTAAGGGTTATTAGGCTAAGAATTATGTATTGACAAATCCTTTTGAGGTTTTGCCTGCGATGTCGAACACATTTACATGTTCATATTGAAAATGTTCGTCATGCTAATGTGACGGCTGTGGTTATGATTTTGCAGGAGGCAGTCTTTTGTGCTGTGAGTCTTGTCCTGCTGCTTTTCATCAAGAGTGTTTGAATATCGAGATGCCTCAAGGGAGCTGGTTCTGCAACGACTGCAAAGCTGGAAAAAGACCTCGAAACAAGGACATACTGTGGGTCAAATGGGCACGCTACAGGTATGGATACAACCTATTATACATTGGGCTTTTCAGGTCGATTTTAAAGGAACAGGCCACCGTTTTTGCACACTGAGATATGTTCTTACCTAAACTTAGACGAGTTGATGTGTGTGCTCCCAGTCATGCAAAAAGACCAACGATGTTGTTCGCATTTAGCCTCTCCTCCTCTCCACTATGGGGCCAAACGGGGGTGAAGTTAGAAACGACCAAGTTCTTCCATGTTTTCCCTATTTAAATACGGTTACGTGAGTAGTTACACGATCCAAGTGTAGTTAAAAATTAAACATGTTGATTTTCTAAGCCAGGGGTGGCTCTTTGCATGATTGGATATGTTTAATACAATGCGGCTCTTTGCAAAACAATTGGTACTTCTTTCCCATTAACCCGTAACAGTCTTTACAAATCTTTACCATAAATCCTATCTTCACAGGATCAAGGTTGAACATTTCGGCTCTTGGTGTCTGACTAGTTGGCCACCCCTGTTCTAAGCGGATAAAAAGGGCTACTATATTGTAAGGCGTAATAACACCATAGGAGCGCAGTAATATCTTAACTTTACTGCGTGGAAAAGTGCTCCTAAAGTATTAAGTCTAAAGGCTAAATGCTAACAACATCTTTGGTCTTTTCGCGTGACTGAGTGCACGTGCAAAGACCAGACAGGTACGCATCAACTCGTCTAAGCTCAGGTAAGAACATATCTCAGAATGCAAAAACGGTGGCCTGTTCCTTCAATTCTTTCTATTTTAATATTTAGAATGACACACATTTATTCTAAACCTCTTTTAGGTGGTGGCCCGCTGAAGTTTGCCTCACAAAAGATGTTCCGAATAACATAATGAGGATGAAGCATGACGTTGGAGAGTTCCCAGTGCAGTTCTTCGGCTCCAAAGACTTTGTGTGGACCTATCAGGCGCGGGTGTTCCCGTACATGGAGGGTGACACGCACAACATCGAGAAGATGGGCAAAGGGGCCGACGTAGTGTACAAATCTGGTGAGTTTCTCAGTGTAATAAAGTCTTTATTCAATGACTTTCTTTCTTTTATCTTTGTTGAAATTACAATAAGAAAATGTTTGTATTTAGCTCTTACCGAAGCAGCAGAAAGATTCAAAGCGCTTCAGGCTGAAAAGGAAATCAAACAACTTCAGGAGGTCAGAAAAAACGACAAGAAACCACCGCCGTACAAGCAAATTAAGGTAACGCATCATTTAATAAAGCAGTGTAGGCAAAACATCTTTTTTCAATGTTGAAGTTGCATGTAAGTTTTCACCTGGAAACAAAGGAGATCTCAAATTACACACAACAATGAAAACTGGTGGTGAGTGTGGAATGCAGTCAAAAGAAGGTTGATGAGGCACTCCGTGGTTATCAAAAAAGTAAAAGTCCTTTATTAAGGCGTGGACAAGATAAATTTTAAAAAACACCAACGCGTTCTCGACTGATGTGTCTTCGTCAGGGCAGTTTTGTGAATGAATTACTTACAGGTGCTAAATACCCAAATAGCTCACGTGAGGGATGTCACGTGACACAAAAACAAACAACAACAACAACAAAAACATGTATACAACCACACAGGCATGGACCTGAAGTGATCACTTCTAAACATATAACATGCCAAGAAACATGGGGTGAAAATACACATGTAGAGGAACTGCATGTTCAGAAAAAACACAAGCAGAGAAATATTGTGAAGTAAAACATGACTCTAAATATAGACACTGTATGAGCCAGTGGAACGACCACAAAAGGAAGCAGTGGTCACCAAGGAAATCGTAGTCAGAGGAAGGGGGAGATTTCTATCTCCTTATTAAGGCCAATGCAGAAACATCCGCACATACAGTCAAGTCTGTAGACGACGTAGGTGGAATTGCAGTTGGCGAATAAACGGCAATGGTATGTTTTAGAGAGGTCAGAGTTCCTGATGGTAGTCGTTCTGTTGATTTGTGAGCATTGAGTGCATGAGCCACAGTCAAGTTTTACTTCACAATATTTCTCTGCTTGTGTTTTTGCTGTACATGTATTTCCTCTACATGTGTATTTTCACCACATGTTTCTTGGCATGTTATACGTTTAGAAGTGATCACTTCAGGTCCAGGTTTTTTTCCCCATTTTTTCTTTCTTTTTGTTTTCTTGTGTGTAACGTGACACCCCTCACGTGAGCTATTTGGGTATTTAGCGCACCTGTAAGTAATTCATTCACAAAACTGCCCTGACGAAGCCAAATCAGTCGAAACACGTTAGCGTTTTTTAAATTGATCTTGTCCATCTTGACTTTTACTTTTTTGATAACCACGGAGTGCCTTTATTTTTTTTTAAACTGCATTCCACACTCACCACCAGTCATTTTTCTGTCTTCATGCATTGCTGGCTTCTTGGGAGAGCACCCGTAGGACACAGGCCTTTCACACCCGTGGGACCCGCAGCAGCGCTCATTTTCTACTTTCATTACACACAACAATGTTCTATTATTTCTCTGAACTGAACAGACTTTCCTCAAAATGCATTTTTTCATTCTCTAAGGACAACATCTTCACTTAAAGTGTTCTCATGCACAAAATGTTCCACTCTTTTACTACAGAAGCATATGTCAATATCGAATTCCTAGTTTGAGCGACTGAGCTTTGGGTCAGTTTGGGGGAATAACTTGTTTATTCAAAGACTAAATACGATTTTTTTTTTTTTTAACTCGGGGAAAGTCTTTATGTCTTATAAGTCAACAAAATAAACCAAAAATATTCAGATTTTGTCCTTATTTATTGATAGAAAACTTGCTGTGCCCTAATTGAAAGTGTTACAATACCCACTGCTTCCACAGGTCAACAAGCCCATTGGTAAAGTCCAGATCATCACCGCCGACCTGTCAGAGATACCGCGATGCAATTGCAAAGCTTCAGATGAAAATCCCTGTGGCCCAGACTCTGAGTGCATCAACCGAATGCTGCTGTATGAATGCCACCCTCAGGTTTGCGTCGCAGGAGAGAAATGCCAAAATCAAGCTTTCACCAAACGAGAATACACACGGGTGGAGATTTTCAGGACACTTTCCCGCGGCTGGGGTCTGCGCAGCGTGTCTGACATTAAAAAGGTAAGGTCAAAATGTACAAAAGAGAACTTATTTTATTATAGTTTATGCTGTTTAGTTGTTGCAGTGGGCTCAGTAAGTTTTGCTGAGTAGTACTCTTTATTGAGGCCTGATGTTACATTATTAAAACCTTACTTTAATTTAAGGTTTGATATCCCCAGTGGATTTCAACTGGGCCACCCCAGATGCCACCCCACATTTGTGGCAGTGTTTCCTCATTAGCACACCCCTCCCCCACCCACACAATCATCAGAAGAAGCCTTTTGTTATGCAGTGCTAATCACGGATTGTTAAGACTATAGCTTCTTTATAGAATACAAAATAAAATTAAATAAATATGAATGCTATAATGAACATTACTGCCATAATGCTGACTGGCATTTTGTAGGTAACAAAATCCAACCCATAATCTGTTGTGCTGCTTTTGCCTGCTTGTTGTTTACATTTTTATTCAGCACATAACATAACATTTATTAAATTAGACCAAAAGCTCTAAAAAAAACTGACTTTTTAATTTGGTATTTCTTCAAAACGATAAAAATGTTATCTTCTGGACACGCCACTGGATATCCCTATAACAAATCTATGCCCAGGCATCTATAGAGGCTGTACCTTTCTGTATAATGGGCAATAAATCAATTTTTAACACAGACCTAAACCTTTATGTATGTACACAATAACATAAAAGGTCTTCGTTCTTTCTGAATCCATAACGGTGCTTCATGTCACGATAGGGAGCATTTGTGAGTGAATACGTGGGGGAGATGATCGATGAAGAGGAGTGTCGGGCACGGATCAGACACGCCCAGGAAAAAGACATCTGCAACTTTTACATGCTTACACTGGACAAGGTGATATAAGTAATGCATGACAAACTTTAGGATGGAAAACAGTTATTGATGCTTGTTACGTTTTTGTCCAGGACCGAGTCATTGATGCAGGTCCTAAAGGTAACGAGGCTCGCTTCATGAACCACTGCTGTCAGCCCAACTGCGAGACTCAGAAGTGGACTGTGAATGGGGACACAAGGGTGGGGTTATTTGCACTACAGGATGTCCCCAAAGGTACAACTGTTTCTCATCAGAAATTGTGCTCATTTATCTTTTTTTATTTTTTTTATTTGTATAACTATGGATACATTACAGGTGTGGAGTTGACTTTTAACTACAACTTGGAGTGTCTGGGTAATGGCAAAACTGTCTGTAAATGTGGCGCGCCCAACTGCAGCGGGTTCTTAGGCGTGCGCCCAAAAGTAAACAGCTTACGCTTTAATAATTTTGTCGGCGATTGGCAATACATTACGATTGTGTATTTGATTGTTCGCAGAACCAACCGTCCGCTGAGAAACAAAAAGATGGGAGAAAGAGGGTGTACATGAAGAAGAAAAGGCAGGAAGTGAAGAAAGAAAGGGAGGATGACTGCTTCAGCTGTGGGGACGGAGGGCAGCTGGTGTCCTGTAAGAAACCAGGCTGTCCCAAAGTCTACCATGCAGACTGTCTCAACCTGGCCAAGAGACCTGCAGGCAAGTATACCACCTATACACTGCTACTATTATTATTATACTATTGCTGTTGTTATTATGGTTTGACATTGACTCACTAGAATTTTAACAAGCTATAATTTAGGAATGTAACAATTTTGAAATCTCATTATTTAAGTATTACAGTAAATGGATTTGTGCAGCTGAATCTGATATAATTATTTGCAGCAATGAGCTAAAATACACCGCCACAAAAAAAAGCTCACTCACTCTAATATTTTGTTGGACGCCTTTAGCTTCCATCACAGCCCGTTATTCGATGTTTTTTCAATAAGCTTCTGCAATGTCAAAAGATCCAGTGTTGCATTACTTTTTCACCAAGATCTTGTATTGATGATGGGAGAGTGTGACCACAGTGCAAAACCTTCTCCATCACATCCCAAAGATTGTCAATGAGGATAACTCACTGGACTCTATAAAATTATGTCTTATGCTCCCTGATGTACTCTATCACAATGTGAGCCCGAAGAATCCTGGCATTGTCATGTTGAAATTAGCCAGGAATAAACCTGGTCATTCAGGATATTCAGGTCGTCAGCTGATCTTATTCCTTGGGCACATGCTGTAGTGTTGTTGAACCTATAACCATAACAGTTAGTTAAATCCAGTTGGTGACATTTTTTGGTGTCAGGTGTTGTACTTTTGAACGATTATTATTGCTATATTTCAAGAAAGATTAAGATAAATTGACTATAAATATATATATTATGGAAAACAATAATAGAGTAGGAGCCTATATGAAATTGTTTTTTTCCTATCCATTTTATGTTGTTAACATGTAATTACAAAACTACAACCATTAATATCATTCACATTTGTATTTAGGGCGCTGGGAGTGTCCGAGGCATCAGTGCGACATCTGTGGGAAAGAGGCCTCCTCATACTGTGAAATGTGCCCCAGCTCGTACTGTAAGGAGCACTGTGAAGGCATGCTCTTCATCTCCAAACTGGATGGGACGCTGTCCTGCAGTGAGCACGACCCCTGTGGGCCCGACCCACTCGAGCCGGGGGAAATCCGCGAGTTCGCTCCGGACACAAACTCTATAAAACACGGCACTACAACAAGCGCACCTCACCCGTCCGCGGCTGTTCCAAACTTGAAAAGGGCAACGACGACCTCTTCCTCCTCCGCCCCCAACGTCATACTGTCCGTCCCGACTGAGCATGTACCCCCGCCGCGACTTTACATCAACACAAAGACTGCTACCTCCAGCTTTGTACCCAGCAGAGTCTACCTCATGGACAGCCCTGAGGGGAACAGCTCCTCAAATTCATCCCCCTCTAGACACAAAGAGGAGAGGGATTTGGAAGACGGAGAGGTGTGCAGTATTGAAGTGGAGGACATCGAGGAAGACGATGATGATGAAGATGATGAAGATGACGATGACGACGATGAGGACGATGAAGGGGACTCAGAGGAGGAGATGGCGATGGAGATTGTTGTGGACGAGAGGGATGAACCAGTGTTTGGAAGTGACTTGGAGCAGAGTGAAGGAGTGGATCAGTTTAATGCTTGTTCTGATGTGGAGAATGAGGAGGACGATGTTGAGGAGGATGAGGAGGTGGAGGTTTGGGACACAGACGATGAAGTCGGCAGTTGACGAGTGAACATAGTACAGAAAACAGTGGAAGAATGCATTTGTACTGTTACAAATACTCAAAGGCAATTGAAAGCACTACTCAATTTGAAATGATACTTAAACTTTGGGACAGAAGCTGCTCATCAGAGAACAGATGAATAATGTAATACTGAAACAATACAGTAGAGTTCGGGATTAAATATGATCAATTTAACAATCTGGGCAAAATCCGCCATATCGTTGTGACCAGTTAGCAACGTTCATTATTGGTAAATACATGTAACTTTTACTGTACATGTTTTACATCTAAATTGACTTATTAATATGGAAAAATATGAAGTTACACATTTCCTCAACATTTACAATATGGTCTGGAATATTTGCATCTTCCACCTGTGACAAATCACTGTTAAAAACCTTCTTCATATTCAGTACTCTTCTTCCGAGCCTCACTCTGATATCAGCCTTCTCATCCTGAGGCTGCAGGACTGACCCTGAGATACGTTCTGGTGCTAAGCGTCTCTGTACTTCTGTAGACATGTTTATTTGTGTTTGGTGCTGTTGTTTTACTGCTCTTTCTCAAAATATTGTTTACATTTTTTAGCGTTTTGTAATGAAGTATAAAAAGTTGGAACGTTTTTGCAAACCAAAATTTAATGTGTCCTTTTTTGGATTGTTTTTAGATGGTTTTATTATTATTGTTATAATAATAATAATAATAATAATAACAATAATGCATCGGTTTTATATAGCGCTTTTTTGGACACTCAAAGACACTTTACATTGCACTATTCATTCACTCCATACTTGGTGGTGGTAAGCTACAATTGTAGCCACAGCCGCCCTGGGGTAAACTGACTGCAGAACTAGGACAGAAAATTACATCTTAAAAGCAAATTAAACATAAACAATCATTACAAGTTTAATTAAAAGAGTGCAGATAACATTTCATATGCACATCTTAATATGAACAGTAACAGTATTTTGTTATTTATTTATTTATTTTACAGATGGGCCTTTTTCCTGACAATGTTCAGAATGTGTCTTGATTTGTAAAGCCAGATATTTCGTTTGTTTTCCTGGATTTTATTTTCATAAGGTTTTGCATGCTGTGACCTAATTGAACATTCTGGTAGAAGTTTACAAACACAAACATAAATGTCTGTAGGAAATCGGCTAGCTCTCAGAAAGTGCCTGAAAATTTACTTTTGTTCCAGGACATAATTTAGATTTAGAGAAGTAAAATTGTTAAACTTCTTCCACAAAAACTTCCACACCCAGGCTCCCTGCACTTACTGAGTAATTGGCTCCTAAAGCCGGAAAGTTTGTGTAAAAATTGACATTTTAGCCTCTACTGGCATTTTTGACTCCAATTATTTCAGAAAGTAAAAAGACCACAGACTTGAAATGTCACAAGAATAAAGACAATACTATAAATATTCAATATGTGGAAACGTTTATTTTGAAGAAATAACTGGAAAATATTCCTTTTTTTAAATATGTGTCCTGTTGAAATGTCTATGATTGAAACAAGCACACCAGGGGAACTACTATTTCCACATATAACATTTTCAGATTAGAATTTATGAACATAATCTTATTGCTCCAGATAAATTTCAAACATTCTCTTAGTTTCTGTGATTTGGGGGGTTATAAGCGTCAGAATCAAGCAAAATAGCAAAGCTGCAGGGTTTCTGCGTGTGGAAACTGTATTTGATCACGGTGGTTATATGTATAGTTTCAGAATAAGTAAAGAAATAGTATTTATGATTTCCTGAAACGAAACTTCACGATAGAAAAGCTAGCCAATGGCTATATTAAAAAGCCTGAACAGTGAACGCTATTTGAAATCATAGGACATAGGGCATGCCTCGCCGCTAGAGGGCACAGTCGGGGATTTCACTGTCACTGAAAACAACAGGATGTGACGTCACTTCAGCAGAAGTAAAATGGCGAGACAGAGACGACGGATGGAAATCTGAAAACAACACAAATTTAACATTTTATACATCTATACATTGTTAATACCGTCTTTGTAGAAAACGCTAATTGTATAGGAAAATTGTATCCTTAAATTGAATTGTAAATATATCGCTTTTTTAATTAGTACCGATTACGTCTAGAACAAATCGACGCGAGAAGCGTTTTGTCGTTGGTTTATCTAGGTTTATTTATATATATATATATATAAAAGAAATGGAGCAAGCGCCAACCGCGACTGAAGAGGGCATCGTGGGCCTGGACGAGCCCAAGAAGATGACCCGAGAGGACTGGAGAAAGAAGAAAGAACTCGAGGAGCAGAGGAAGCTGGGAAACGCTCCTGCTGAGGTCGACGAGGAGGGAAAGTAAGTTATATCCTTGAGAACAATACAAATGGTACACCTTGTAATGTGAATAATAACCATATTTATTTACTTCGCAGGGATATTAATCCACACATCCCACAGTACATTTCGTCAGTGCCCTGGTACATTGATCCATCAAAAAGACCAACATTAAAACATCAGAGGCCACAGGATGAGCAAGAAGAACAGTTTTCTACGATTGGAGAATGGTATAAGAGAGGTGTGAAAGAGGTATGTTCAGTGTTTTGTGAACCAGGGTTAAGGATTACGCCTCAAATCTGCTTACGCCTGACAGTAACCCTTTTCTTTTAATAGGATAATGTCACTACCAAATTCCGGAAAGGAGCTTGTGAAAACTGTGGTGCAATGACACACAAGAAGAAGGACTGTATGGAGGTAGCGTTAACTCGTTCTTTTACTTACCTCTTTCATATTTTTATCCAAGTTTTGATGTGGTTGGTCCAGGGACAGCGTTAAAGGAAGTGACTTGGTTGTTTTCGCTTTTTTTTTTTGCCCAATGTTTGCCAAATTTTCCCTTATTGTTTTTTTTACACATTATTCTTGTTTTTGACACATTTTTTTCTCATTTTCCTCAACCTTTTTCTCCCAAATTTCTTCCTAATTTCTTCACATTGGAGATGAACCCAATATTGTAAATATGCAGAGCTTCCACACATTATTGTTCTGTTTTCTGGTTCTAGGCGACAAATATGTTAGTATAGGTATCGAAAACTAAGTATCGTCAAAATACCGCTATCGTAAAAAATGTAACAGTACCCAGCCCTACATGTATATATTTTTTTTGTCCTTCCAGAGACCAAGAAGAGTCGGTGCAAGGTTCACTGGCACAGCCATTGCTGCTGATGAACACAGTCAGATTAACCTCGACTTGGACTACGATGGGAAACGCGACCGCTGGAATGGCTATGACCCTGAAGAGCACCAGCGTATTGTTGAAGAGTATGCTAAAGTTGATTTGGTGCGAGTCTTTAGTCTCTTAATGCGATACAGTCTTTAATTTGATCAGACTTTATTGGCTTTATTCATTGTGTTTCGATGTTTTTATTCCAGGCCAAAAGGACACTGAAAGCACATAAGCTTCAAGATGAGCTGGCCTCAGGAAAACTCGATCAAAGTGTAAGTTACATGAATAAAATTACAAAGCTACCTTTACAAAGACATGGGAGTTGTCAAGACTAACAACCTTCTCGTACAGGAATGGGAACATGACAGTGAAGGTGAGGATGAAGACAAATACGCGGATGACATTGATATGCCTGGGCAGAACTTTGACTCCAAGCGCAGAATTACCGTCAGGAATCTTCGTATTAGAGAAGACACGGCTAAAGTAAGTATATGTCTTCAGTTAAAAAAAGGGTGAAAACTACTAACAGTGATGTAATGTAATGTATTTTTTGTCTTTCTAGTACTTGAGGAATCTGGATCCAAACTCTGCCTACTATGATCCCAAGACTCGATCTATGAGGGAAAATCCTTACTACAACACGGGCATGAACCCAGACGAGTAAGCAGTCGTTATACCACTTTTGATATGGATCCAGAAATATGAGAAAACTAAAATGTTTTAATGCGTTTAATAGGGTGGGGTATGCAGGGGACAACTTTGCCCGTTACAGTGGAGACACGATCACCATGGCTACAACGCAGTGTAAGTTACAATCTTTTTACAGGCTGCACATCACACCTTTTGTAGTGTAGTGACTTGTACAGTACTGTCATCTTTCGTATGTCTAAACCTAGTGTTCGCTTGGGAGGCCTACGAGCGAGGTTCTGAGGTCCATCTTCAGGCAGATCCCACAAAACTCGAGTTGCTTCATAAATCTTTCAAAGTTAAAAAGGAGGCTTTCAAAGAGCAACAGAGGGAGACCATCCTGGAGAGGGTACTTATTGAAATTAAGTAATTAAGTCCCTGCTGTAATAAAAGACTTAATGACATGTTTGTTACTAACAGTATGGAGGCCAAGAGCACTTGGATGCCCCGCCCAGGGAGCTACTTTTGGCCCAAACCGAAGACTATTTGGAGTATTCTCGTCATGGTGCAGTGCTGAAAGGTCAGGAGAAGGCTGTGGCGCGTTCCAAGTATGAGGAGGATGTGCTCATCAACAACCACACTGTAAGGAGTAAACTTTAAAGAAATATATATATTCACGTTTTATGATGTATTACAATTTTTTTTACTTTTTTTTTTGTAGTGCATTTGGGGTTCTTACTGGAAGGACGGATTTTGGGGATACAAGTGTTGCCACTCAATGGTCAAACAGAGCTACTGCACCGGAGATGCTGGAATTGCAGTTGTATGTATTTGTTTGTTTACCTGTACAGTATTTTCCCTACTTTACTTTTGTTTACCAGTGTATTGTCTATTTCTTTTTTTGTTAAATACAGAGAAGCACAGATTGTGCTCCATTTGAAGAAGGCTTAACTGAGCCTGTGGAAGAAGAGCAACCAAAGTCTCTGCTAGAGGTAAATGAGAGGGTTTTCTTTTAAATATAGCATTAGCATCAAATAATGCTTTAACTTATTGTGTAAAATTACATTTTCAGATGCATCGAGATAAAATGGAGAAGGAGAAAAAGAAGAAGAAGAAGAGGAAAAACAAGAAGCATGCCCCTGACGGCAGTGACTCTGAGGATGAAGAAAAGAAAAAGGAGAAACTAAAGAAGGTACTCATCATTAAAACAGCATTACCTTTTGTATAAAAATGTTTCCACATTCTGCGAACCATTTCTTGTTATATTCTTACCAGGCTCTTGAGGCAGAAGACAAATGGGGAAAGCACATCGAGGCCATAATGCAGCTGGATGAGAGGAAGAGGCCGTACAGCAGTCTGCAGGAGGTGAAGGCACCTACAGAGGAGGAGATGGAGGCCTTCCGAATGAAACGCTGTCGAGCAGACGATCCAATGGCGCCTTTCCTCGGACAGTGACATGTTTCTACATATCCTTGCTGGACTTTAACATAAACTTTTGAATAGCATGTTTTGAGTACATAAAACCTGTGTATGCAGTACCTTTTAAGTTAGTTCAAATCTGCTGAACAGACAGTGGGAGCCATTCTTCGGGATTCTCATGTGCTACAAAACTGTTGGTTGTTTCTTGTACAGTATTTTTAATAAAATAACCCAAAGGCTTCTCTATTGTTTTCTTTTTTTTTAGTGGAACAATATAGATTACAAGCAGTTGAATGATAATGAACACTTTCTCTGTGATCTCAGACCGTGCATAATGTATTTAATAAAAATAAGAAAAAAAATACTAATAGTCTTGTGATATTATATGCTGTAGTATTAAAGAAAAGGAAAACTACAATGCAAGGTATAGTTACTCTGCAAGTCCTGTTCTGCAGCAGTAGGTGATGGTCGGTTCAGTTGTGCAACGCTGCTTCACTGATTCAGTGACCTCATTGTTAAACAATTTTGGTAGATTACCTGTTCAAACAGGGCAGATGTTGCGCACAGAGTGAGCGTCACATTTCTTTAACACTCTTGGAGGAGGAAAAGTCACCATTGTAGAGATCAAAATTGGCAAACTGAGGTGGTTATACATACTGAGTAAAATGCCAATCGGAAATGCATTTCTAACTGGTGAGTCTAATCTATTGTTTATATGCATGTTTGGTCAAATTTTTTTCTTGTACTGAAGCATGAACAGTATTTGAATAGGACACTGTGCAGCTTTCCGTTGCAATGGAATAGATTGTCTCTGATCAGTGCCAATGCTAAGCACACATACAGTACGTAACAAGCAAAGACCCCAGTAAAGTCGTCTGAGCGTAGTTTGGAAGTTGTTTTCGGTTTGCGTTCATGTTGCAACAGGAAGTTAACTTGCATCTTTTTTTATGCACTTTCATGAGAAAAGTCAGCAATTTCGATCATCATCCATCTCTATTTTGTTTCTTTTTCTCTGCAGTGAGTGTTGTGCTGTGGACATGGGGTTCAATATGTTTGTTTTCAGTTATTTTCTCACAGTCAACAATTTCCACTCCCAACATCACTCCAGACTCTTCTGGACTGGTCTGCAGTCAACCTGGACCAGTGGGGCCTGGGGGTATTGCTGGTGTCCCCGGGTCCCCAGGAGCCATGGGGCAGATGGATTCCTCAGGAGAAGATGGTCCTGATGGGATAGATGGTGTCAGGGGAGAGAAAGGGGAAAGAGGTATGGACGCAGTGCAAATGAGATGCCGGATGTAGTTCATTTTCAATAATTAAAAAACAGGTATTATTTCAGGTGAATCTGGGAGCCCTGGGAAGCGGGGGAAGTCTGGTGTCAAAGGCCGTAAAGGTGTTTATGGGAAGGTTGGACCTCCAGGACTGAGGGGGCTGCATGGAGCCCCAGGGCTGATGGGACAACAAGGGGCAAAAGGAGAGCTGGGAGACAGGGGGGCACAGGGAGCTTCAGGAGGGTGTAACTGTGGCAGCCCGGCCCGCTCTGCCTTCTCTGTGGCAATGACAAAACGCTACCCTAAAGAGGAACGGCCCATCCACTTCAGCCGCATTCTTCTGAATGATGGAAATCACTACAATACCAGCACTGGGAAATTTGTCTGTGTCATTCCTGGGGTGTATTATTTTTCATATGATATCACTGTAGCCAACAGGCACCTGGCCATTGGTCTCGTTCATAACGGACAGTACAAAATCAGAACATTAGACTCAAATTCAGGAAACCATGATGTTGCCTCTGGCTCGACCATTCTTCAGCTGCAGAACTCTGACCAGGTGTGGTTGCAGATTTACAACACAGGACAAAACGGCCTTTTCTTTGACCCATTTTGGACTGACAGCACTTTTACTGGCTTCCTCATCTATGCTGACCAGGACTATCTCAATGAGGCTGAAAGAAAAGCTAATGCAAAAGAAGAAAATGAAAACAGTTTATAAAATCATAATTCATCTTTAATGATCATCTTCATGGATAAAATGTGTGTAAATATTGTTAATGCGGCAGGCGTACCTGTATGAAACACAAGGTGGCGCACGAGCAAACTTTTGGCAAACCTAATTTAAGATAAAATAGTAGGAAATAAATAGGCTATAATATAAACAGTCCACTAAGATCTTTTGATAATCGGTTCCTGTGAAAAACATGACTCTATAAAGCTATGTAGAGTTCTATTTAGACTATAGATGGAGATATTCTATCCGGGCCCTAACTTTTCATCTGTCGATTTACCGCATCTATTTATCAATGTACTAATGACACAAACGCTTTAGCGAGAGCGGCATTCCTGCATGTGTAGAGCGACAAACATACAAAGCCACATTTGTTTTGTAGTCCTGTTGAGCCTCCCAAGAACTACAACTCCCAGAACGGAAGCCACTCGCATCGAGCGCACGAGCCGCACCGCAACAGCAGCAGCTGTGCAGCCGAGGAAGCTACTTTGTCACAGCGGAGCCGCCACGGTGAAAACAGCGTCAGATAAACCATTAAAAAAGTGCCAAGCTACGGGGCGAAACGACACGACTCTGCGCTTGTTGCTGCGGCTCGGTGGTGGCAGCTGTTTTATCAACTTGACATTACAATTTGCTTTTCTTTCCTCCACGGGGGAAAAAAAGAGGGGTTTGCAAAGTTGCGCCGTGCGGAGTTCAATGAGGATGTCGGACTGAGACAAAGGGGTCTGGGGGGCATTCCCGTCGGAGCGGTAGGTGCCACATGTTATAACCCTCAGAATTAAAAACGGTTCTCTGTGGATCGTGTGCTGGTTTATGTTCATTGATCACTCGCGTTTTGTTTGAATCACGAACATATTTTATAGTTGAACGATACACGAATTCAGCGCTCGCGTTCCCAACTTGTGCTTGACTGACTGCTTCATCGCGGCGTGGAAACGCAATTCGACTGATTCGTAAAAAAGTTTATGTCGTATGCCTGTTTGGGAAATGTTAGCCTGCGTAAATCGCGTCGATCTGACACAATGTAGTTTTTTGGGGGCTACGTTTTGACTGATTTTACCCACGGCGTGGCTCGGTGGACATTTAACTCATCCATTTAAAAATTCCCCTGCAGTAAGTGAGGCGCCTCTGCTGTGGAAACACAAACTTTAGCAGCAGTCCAGTTTTTAAACGCCTTGAATATTTTAATGTAGGAGATAAGTGTGCTATATACCAGGGCCTATTGCTTTCTGCCTCATTTTAGAAAGCTTGTATTTTTCCACTTTCGGCAGGCTGGATTCTAGATCTGATAATCGTGCTGTGTGCGTGTGTGTGTGTGTGTGTGTGTGTGTGTGTGTGTGTGTTGTGGTCTGCCTTCAGCACTAACCCGGTCTTGTTTTGGAAACATGTGTGTCAGCAGGTAAAAGTTGAATTATAAGCCTCTCCTGGATGGGAAAGATGGAAAGGGAGCTGCAATGGTGGAAAGGACAGCTGGCTGCAGATATTCACCAGTCCCTGCGCATCAAGGTGAGTCTGACTTTGCTGACTATCATTTTACACTTTAAATGTTCTCTTTATTCTCTTTCCCAACTGCACACTTGTTTAGAATTAGATGATTATTGTTTGGCCTTAATAATGATGTTGAGTTTTATTTTCATCATGTTTTCAACTGTTTTTATTTTATTAGTGATCTTGCTTGCAAACAATACTGATGAATAGACACTGGCGAGCGTTCATGGAAAGCTCCCCATTGTATTTCAACTTTTTATAATCTGTATGCACACATTTCTCATTACAGAAACTAAACTAAACATGTAAAGGAAAAAAAATAACACCGAAGGGAAAAACCCTGATGTAACATTTCACAGTAAAGCATAACCTTATATAATCACGGCGCCCTATTATCTTTTTAAACGGGATTTAAATTAGATTACATGGCGGCGTTGGCTCTCATTAATTGTGAATGTCTTAATTAACCTCGAAGCGTGATCATATTTCTTCCCATGTGTGCCTTTTAATGGAGACATCTGTCACTCGACTGGCATCTGCAGGCTGGAGATGAGCCCGTCCCGCCAGCACCGCACACAGGGGGCAAGGACAGATCCAGTGATGGATACGGGCCGTCCGGGCAAACTCGACGCGATGCGAGCTGCTGTGGCGCAGAGATTGGCGTTTATAGAGCGCTGTAAATCAAAGGCCTTCGTGCTCATAATGACTCATTGTCTTATACAGCGAGTTGGTTTACACTTCGGGACAATGTCTGACTCAGAACAATCTGTCAGAGCTTGAAAATCTGCATGAGCTGGAAAACGTTCTGTTCCCAGAAGACACAAGGGCGTGATGTTGTTGTGGGTGCTCCATACATTTTGGTGAACCATTAGCTCACTTGTTTACTCATTAAACATGTATTATTATGTAAAGTGGCAGCAGCATAGTTCCATTTGGATGACAAGCAATTCACCTCAAATTCAAAATGTCTCCTTCCCGACTTCAGCTTGAATGTCCACAATCCGTCTGATATTTTTATAGTTCAGTCAATTCGTTATGTACACTTAATCAAGAATCGGGATCGTACAAAAGGCCAAACTTCAATTAGACAGTGGCACATATAGTATCTAACCTCCACAAACATGCTCTGCAGTGCAAGGGCTTCTTGTTTTTGCGAAGACATTCACATCCCTTGTTCATTTATGCTTCTTGATATGTAAAAAGTGTGCTCTCTGAACCAAATCTTTACTATAAAACCAATGTCTCAGATGTCATCACAATTGCAATACGAATTGGAAAACTCGCGGTTGGGTATGTTTCCCAGAATTGTTTAACAACAGACACGCGGCAAACAAAGTAGACGCTAAAATGTAAATCAGTCCTTTGTTGGTCTATTCAAAGTTGTTTAACATGTATACAGGCTGTATACTCTCTTGTATTATGTAATATCAAAGACCTAATCGTGCTCTGTTTAATTTAGAAATGAATTTTTTAGCCCATGTTTGTCTCTTTTCACAGGGTAGTCCTCGTTTAGGTACATGTACAGGTACTCGGGAAGCCAAATATGTTCTTAGATGGAACTTTGAGTGGCTTTACCTCTTGCTGTGTACGAGAATCTTTTATTTGAAGCAGACTCATTGTTTTCTTAAACGATCTCTTTGTTCCTGCTTGAACATTAACAGAGATCCTGGTAAAAAAGACTTCACACAGTGCGCTCAGATTTCATGCGTGGCGCCCACTCCTTGCTGCCCTGGCTCTTAATGACGTTTGCTGCAGTGGTAATGCCCTGATGTGGGAGATGGCTGCGCTGTGGAGCATGTGGTAAATTATCAGACATGCAAATCAGGCCCGGGCAGCTGTAGAATCCTTAATTGCGGTGCGGGTCCCCCACAAAGGCACCTCTCGCCGCCCCCATGGTCCCCTTCGACTCCTGGTGCTGCACCCCCATTCCCCTGGCCGACAGTCCCCTGCACCCAGACAGACAGACAGACAGATGGGGCGGGCAGGGCTCGGGCAGCAGGGCAGAGGAGCAGGGACTTGCTGGTGCCGGGGGTGGAGCTGCTGGTTCAGAATATCGGTATAGTTTATTTTTGGTTTAAATTGAAATGTTTGTCTGGATCACATCTTAATAGTTTACAAAAAGTTGAATCTTTGAATACTTTTTCTAATCGCAATAGCAATGTTGATTAGTTCGTTTGCAATTAATTTTGCTGCCCTAGCTTTGTTGTATTGTCTTTCTTATGTTTTTTTCAAAGCATGTTCCTGAAAGAGCTCAGACGTGTTTTTGGTTTTTCGGCTCTGATCTAAAGACCCCTCGCTGTTTGAGCCTAAGTAGATTAATATCTGATCCGCATTCGAGTATCAAAATAAAAGCTCTTGTTTTTGCTTTTGCTCAGAGACAAATACATTTTTATCCAACATCTTGACAAAGGGGCTTAATCCAAAAATAATTCTGATGATGTTGTCAGAGCAGCATGAACCATTTTGTACGCAGTGCTGTGATGACACCGCTGGCCGATTCAATGCTAATGTTCCAAGTTGTCTTCTTCCACTTTGAGACACATGCAGCTAATTGAACATGAATAGGAGATAAGCTACGGGTGAAATCTAATCCTGTCTGCAGCTCAGCCTCCACAGGAGAAGACATGTCTGCCTCAATCACACACTCCAGCACCCTCAGCTTTGGCACAAAGACCCCTGCGATGACCCAAATTAGCTCCCGCTCCCTGCCGTGAGCTTATATTAACGGAAATTACAATCTGACAGCAGCATCAAGCATTCCTGTCAGCAAATTGACACCATCTCACTCTGATAATTTTAGATGTTTATGTGAAGTGTCCTGGCAGCAGTCTAGTCAGCACGACTCGCTATTCTCATGCAGGATCTTTACAACCCACAGGTTTCCTCCCGGCCTGCTCTCCCCTGCTGTTTACACTGCCCTCATTGCTCTTTCTTCTTCTCTGCAGGAGCTGAAGTTACCCGTGTACCGGGCCCACTCTCCTCAGATTGGCATGCGGCGGTACTTTGCCGACCTGTTGGCCATCCTGAGCAACCGCTACCAGCTCTGTCCCACGGCGCGTCACCTGGCCGTCTACCTGCTCGACCAGTTCATGGACCACTACGATGTGGCAGTGAAGCAGCTCTATGTCATCGCTCTGTCCTGTCTGCTCCTAGCCAGTAAGTACAGCGTCTTTGAGTTCCTTGAAAAGCGCTATATAAGACTTATGTATTATTATTATTTACACCCTCTTCAACATGTAGGAGGGGAATATGGATTCACATTACACAATATCAAACAGAGGGCAGGGCCTGTATAATTCTTGTTCTTGTTTTGAGGAGACACATCCAAACTGAAAATCCACACTGGTTTAATCTGGTTTAGGGATGAGGGTCACAAATGTCCCCAGCCATGCCATAATGCATAATATATCAATCACCTCTTGTTTAAATATTGCTACTACTTTTTGATATTTTTGTGAGAAAATATATATATATTTTTTTTTTTAACAAATGAGACTTGGGTCAGTTTTTGTTTTATGTGGTTGGCCCGAGCTATACAATGATTACAGAAACATGCAAACCTGCCATATGTACTTTAAAGCTAGCATAGAAATCTAACCTGCCGTCCACTTCACCAACCTGTTGTTTATTCAGCCACAGCGCAGCCTGAAAGCACGAGATTCTGAAGTAGGCCTTTAAGCAGGGACCTTGGGCTAAATTGCCTCCTGCTCAGTATGTGCTCTGTAGTTCTAGTGCGCTCAGAATAGAAGCTCTGAATGTGGTTTTGCACACATGGTACAAGGTGAAGCACTTCCTGACGCACGGCTAATTCGAGTTGGGCACGGGTTTTTCTTGAGCGCACAAACACGAAGCAGAAACAGACAGTTGAGGTTGTTTCTGCTGAAGAAATGTCTGGCTGTGTTTGTGCAACACGGAACAGCTGCATCACTGTGCTTGAACATACACCCTGCATTAGAAGACTTTGTGACCTGGATCTGAGCCTGTCTTAGCTTGATTCAAAGTGTATATTGTACCATCAGACACCAGCCCTGGTCGTGGTCCTGTTTTTTTCCGTGATGCAAAATGTGCCCATGATGCTGTTATTACACGACACGTCTGTGTGGTGATTATCGGACTGAGGTTTTCTGTACATTAATGCAGCCCATGGCATCATGGGTAATTAGACTAATGATGGCGTCAAAGCAGGAGTCTGGAAGCGAGCCCCGTTCACTTGGGAGGGCCAGTGTGTGCGTTTTTCTAAAGTGTGTGTTTGAGCTCAGCTATATCTGCAATCAGAGCAGTCTCAGCGAGGAGACGCTTCAGAGACTTGAAAGAGGTTTTATTCAAACGTAATCTCTGGAGAGGTTCAGTCAGCTTTGGGTTTTTTCCTGGAGTAATACATCAGGCCTGTTTGGTCAGAAGATCTTCATCGTTTCTGCTCTTGATGAATCAGATTTTTATTGAATAGTTTCACTTGTGGCCCTCACTCAGGCTCTGTTCTCTGTGGCTCCTCCAGGACTCTGTCATGATTGATGAAAGCTTGAAAGAGTGTTTGATTTGAGTTGTCTTGGTTTTTATCCCTCCTGAGGTGCTTTGGAATCTGGCAGAGTTATTGAGCTGGCTCCCCCGGTCTCTGACACACTCTTACATGGTCGGTGTTTAAAAATCTTATGGTTTCTCTTCTCACCTAATTAAATGGTCCCTCTTTTGTATCTCTCAGCAGTCACCAGTTAATCCTGTTAGTATGTGTGCGGGAGCATTCGTGTTTATTCATGGATGAGCTGTTCTTCATTGGCAGCAGGAAGATTACAACAACTTTTTCACTCCGACAAGGATTAAGTTTGTTCCTGTGTAGAGCACTTTTATCAGAAACTTAATTTTTTTTTAAAGTTTTTTAGTTAAAACTGCAGGAGTTTGGATAAATGAAGATCAACTGTTTGTTTGGGACAGACCAGTTGAGCACATGTATGAGTTTCTTTGTGTGGTTTGGGTGCTGCTCAGTGAACCTGATAAGGAAAAGTCTGCAAAACCGTCAATTTTGGTCCAGGGTGCACTTGGATAGTGTCCCAGCCCGGGGGTGGGGACGGACTGTGTGCTGAGGGGCACCTGCCATATGCTCCTCCAGTCAGGCCTCAAACAAAAGCCTGTCACTGCAGCGGGAAGAGGCAAAGGCTCAGCGAGGGGGAGGGGCGAGGAGGCAGGACGCTGCTGTGAGCAGCCGCCTGCGTGTGTTTGGACTGTTACATTAAATGATAATGAGCGCAGTCTGACTGAGACCCTCAGAACTCAGTCCATTCTTTGTTTTATTGACCCCAAGACGTTGAACTGGGTTCAGGGTGTTTTTCTGCTATGCTCCTGCAGTGGGTCACCTTACACAGACCGGCAGAGTAAGCCGTCCTGGGACAGGCAGGAAAAAGGCCTGTGTCCCTGGGGGGCTGGGAAGTCAGTGCAGCGGCACTTCAAAGGCCGGTGGTGGCTGATGTTGAGCAGGAGAGAAGGGAGGGCGAGGTGGTGGCGTTTCTAATAGAACATGTTATAACTGAGCCTCTCTGTAGGGTGCTTCAAAACCTAAAGGAAATGCATTCCTCTCGATTGAAACAAAGACAGGCTTTTTTGTTTGCCTCAAAGGTTTTTAAATATTGTCAAATTCTTCTATCAAAATGCTTCCTCTTAACATTTCCTGACCTCAGTGGTAGTCCAAAGGTTTTGTTTGCCGCTATTCTTCTCCGAGCATCCAGCAGGCAAGGCCACATAACGTCCTTGGTGATCCTGACGGCAGCTCCTATACAATCCGCTTCACACTCATATACATACATATGGCTGCGCTCTCCCTGGTCACACAGGCATTTGCATGAAGGGTCAAAGGTTACCGCTGAGCGACAATGTGGTGGCCGCCGGGGCAAGTAGAGCTTATGATGAAGCGGAGACAAATTTCACAGCTCCAAAATGAAAGATGAACCACAAAGAATAGCACTTTCAAGACTGTGTGGCATTCTGGGAGTCAGGGATGACAAAGACTGTATGGCCATTTATAATTAATGTTCGCCCGTGAGTGGAAATGCACAAACTGAAATGGAAAGCTACTGAAAGAGAGACGCGCTGATATGCTTTGTTTATTTTGTCAGTTGGTCTCGAGTTTCTCAGCTGCCCCTATCCCTCCTCCCTCCTCTAACACACCTGGAAGAGGCCTGCCTCTCTATCTACCTCCTCCTCACCCATGACCCCTCACCTGTCCCACACACTCACTCCACTCTTTGGAAATCAAGAGTGTATTACTTTGGTTGTTGATGAAAAAACTGAGCTTGTGTCAGTGGCTGCCGTGTGTCTAAACATGGGTTCATCATATAGCTGCATTCCAGGTAAACTCCAGTCACCGCGGAGGAATGCACCATCTCACAGCTGACTAACAATCTGGACTCATTTATATAATGTCATATCAAAAGTGTTTAGAACCTATATCAGGCTTTATTACTACTTTGTAAACTATTTTGACCACCTTAGACGTGTACATTACTTAGAAAATACCTCCAGGGGGGAGTTATCAAGCATTTTAGACATGGAAATCCACAGAACAAGGCGCATGTCCAAGATTTGCTAAACAATGGACAAAGCCATTCAAACACAAGCTTAGAACAATGGAAACGACCCCCAAACTTGGAAAGACTGCACAAAGAAGATAATATGACCGTGATCAGAACAGTAAAGTGGATGGATGACACGTAAAACGGACATGGTGTTTTCAAAATTACATAAAATTTAGTCACTTATAGCCAGTGTGTCCAGGTTTTCCACTGCACAATTAAATGCACATTGCACTACAGCAGTACAGCTTTCCCACACATTGCTTTTTATTGAAGCTGTCTGTGGCTGACTGTGCAGCCGGCAAAAGTGCATGCTCGCGTCACAGTTTTGCCTTACACCCCGAGGAGGTGGTGCAGTACAGTGTCTCCAATATTAGATTTCTCTTTTTGAAACCTTTGAAAAGTCCTTGTGTTCACCATGTGCCCATTCGGCGTCAGTCGTAAGCCTGCAGTGGTATCACATGGAACAAGGATATAGACTCTCCATCTCACTGGGAGGGTTTTGGGGGAGACTAGGGGGTGTAGCTGGTGTTTTATGGCCAGCGTCTGTGCAGACTTTGTGAAACAGCCGTCCGAGCCGAGTAGGATGTGAGGGTGAGAGAATGAGGCAAGTGTGGACTGGGCCTTTTCCACAGCATTTCCTGTTCTGGTGGTTAGACGCCATTACTGCCTCTCTGCTAATTACCCTTTAGGCCGTTGGGCTGTTCACTGACTCCCCTCCCCTCATCGCTCCTCAATGCTAAAAGATGGCTCCCAGCACCAGTGATAAAACTCGCGCTTGGATGAGGAGGACTTGCTTCACTGGACCTGGCCATAAAGATGCAATTGTTACCTTCCCAAAAGTAAAAAAAAAACATTTTAACTATGGCTATGTTGACAAGTCACAAGTGATGCAATGTCGTTAAGATAATGCCCTCTGCAAACATCAAAATGCTCATAGAGATCTTCTGTATGAAATGTCAACCCTTTAGTCCCGAAGTAACTACTGTAACTTCGGGATCCGCTCATATCAAGACACTTATGACACTGTTCAATTAAATATGTTACTTACTTATATACAACTTAGTCTTTTTTTTAAGCAGAATTTTCTCAGAGTTCAGTTGATTTAATCTTTGATCAAATCACTTCTGGCAAATGTTGGTGACCCACTTATTTACACTTTTCTGAAGATCAATGTTCCATGTTCCTGGACGTGTTTAAAGGTTCACAGTGGGTTCAATCTTAATTTCATAACCAAAATCTCTAATCTCTTATTTGAATAAATGAATGCAAAGAATGTAAAACGATTTATTTGGCCAAAAAAGCTCCTTGTAGACAATGGTCTTGTCAATCACATTCTACATCTCTCTCTGTTGAGTGCAAGTAGGAGCCCAGTTGCAGTATCAGAGAAACCCGACACCCCTCACCCTCATTCTTAAAGTTTGTGGAAAGAGGCCCATTGGAGGTTTGGATTAAAGGCAGAGTCTTCCCCCAGGCCTCAGGGCGGTTGCTATGGGAGGGAGAGAGGATGTCGCGGGACATCAGGGGGGCTCTTTGGCCTGGGCTTGTTTTTAAATGTGTTTGGTGGGTGCGAGGGCCTAAACATCATGGCTCGGACTGCCTCAGTTTCATATAAAGCACCTCACATGTGTATCCCATATGAAGGGTCCACACACTTCTCCCAGAGCCTGTTCGCTTTATAGTTAAGCTTTTGAGCCAGATGTTCGTTAATCATATGTGTTAATACTGCAGCAACTTGTTGAGCTTGTTTTTACTGGACCTCCATGTGTTATATGCACATATCACAATATTTTGTGTGGATGTTGAGACCAAATAACACATGCTCTTCAAGTTTAATTGCTGAACACAAGGCCATCTGTTTTCACCTCTGTGCTTCCTGCAGCTAATGATTCTTTACTAAGCCCAGATGGATGTGAGTGCCAGTTTTAAATCAACCCTCACTCTGTGGTGTTCAAGAACGAAAACGCTTATATTCATGGTTACATTACTGGACACTTTCCTTTGTTTACAAAACTTAGGAAATAGATTCTTTAGCGTTTAGCAGCTCGTTCTTCAGTGACTACAGCTGTCTGTCATTGACTCGGCTCATCAGAGTTGTAAAAGTTGCCGCTTACGTGCGCTTAATTCCTGCACTTGTTTATCTCTTTTCAGGTAAATTTGAGGAGAAAGAGGACTGTGTTCCCAAACTTGAGCAGCTGAACTCTCTGGGCTTCATGTGCAGCCTGAACCTGGTCCTTAACAAAAAGGAACTGATCAAAATGGAGCTTTTGCTGTTGGAGACATTCGGCTGGAACTTGTGCATGCCCACTCCAGCTCACTTCATTGACTACTACCTCCACGCCGCCGTGCAGGAGGGCGATCTATACAATGGCTGGCCCCTGTCCTCTTTCTCCAAGACCAAGGCCTTCATGGACAAATACACACACTACTTTCTGGAGGTCTCGCTGCAGGGTGAGTAATAAGAGCTTTTATCCCCTTCATTTTCAAACTTGTGTCCGTGTTTAAATTAAGCCCTCTGGCTCTTTATAGACCATGCCTTCCTGAGTTTCCGGCCGTCCCAGGTCGCTGCTGCCTGCATTGCTGCATCTCGGATCTGCCTGCAGATCAGTCCTAGCTGGACCACAGCTCTGCACCTCCTCACAGGCTACACCTGGGACCACCTCACACAGTGCATCGAACTCATGCTGCTGTAAGGACACTCTGCTCTCATTCCGGGCCTGGCTTCTGTTTTACTCTTCTGGGTTTTCTTTACGTTTTTCTTAACTACTGTTTATTCATAAAATAATTTTAAAAATATATGCTGCAAGACTGTACATGATGCAAACATGAGTAATGAAGGTTGAGGAAAATGGGCTGAACTTTGTAGATCATTAGAGTTTGATGTACTAAACTTGGTCATAACAAATGTGTTCTTTTGTACAGAGCCCATGACAACGATGTGAAGGAGGCTAATAAAAGTAAATCCACTCCGCCACATAGACAGTCCTCCCTGCAGCCGCAGCTCTCCTCTCACCTCTCTCCAGTGTCTGCTCTTCACAGGCCCTCCCCGTCCTCGTCCACGTCCTCCACTCCACAGCTGCTCTTTCAGCCTGATGCCTTTTCACACATCTCCCAGCATTCCCCCTCTCTGTCACAGCTGCAAGCCCTGGCGGACTCTCAGGCCATGGCTCCTGTGGTCAGTGTTTCTCAGGACTTTCTTCAGACCCACAGAATGGGTTTGTTAGCAGGTGCTCCTGCAGTGACTCCAGCGCCCACTTTTCCCACATACCCGAGCCTTAGCGCAGGTCTGCAGCCCGGCTCCAGGGCGCTGCCGCTGCAGGGGCCCATCTCCATGCAGATGGCTCTGGCAGCTGAGCCACGACACTGTCTCAGCATGGCCTACAGCAGCGGGTATCTGGGCACCCACCACACCTTCACAGCGGGCTGCTTCGACAGGTGACGCCAGGTGACGGAGAGGGAGTGTACCATGCTTCCGTCCCAAGTTCCAACCAAAAACCCCTTCACAGACCTCTTCTCTCTCTCCGTCGCTGCACCTTCTGCCCCTGTGCCCTCCGCCCAGTCCCAGAGACGCCTCAAACGCAAACAGAGAGCCAAAGGCAAAACGGACCCTGTGGAAGTCATCACTCTGACGTGACGAAGGCTTCACTAAGACATTGTTAACCTACTTAATGACATGTGTTATGAATCTGTCATCACTGTGAATGAGACTCATCGAGACACACCCTCCTCATTCAGTGCCTGCTCTCAGTTTGGTGATACGGAGTCTGTTTTACTCTCGGTAATCTGTTGCCAGTTTAGCTGCTGTTTTTACCCTTTCCCACCTCCAAAATGTAGATAAAAAAAAAAAAATGTGTCTAAGAGCTGTCGGAGCATGAAAAAGAAACCATTGTTAAAGCTTGGACTCTACTGGTCCCTGTAATTGACTAGTATCCCAAATGAATGATCATGCATTATCCAAGTCCCTTCACCTTAACTCAAGCTCAGTCTCAAAGTTAAACGTAGAATTTGGTTTCTAAATTCACAGCTTTTGTGATCCCAATGTGTTCAGCTTTGTTCAAAGACTTAAGCCACGTGACTGGACCACCTCAGTGAAGCAGACTGTGTTTGATTGTGTGTTGTACATATGAATTGCTGCTGCCTTTTATGAACTGTTGGTTCTGTCTGTGTGGATGTTTACACGAACCACTGAGTATCAGGGACTTAAAAAAGATTACTTGAATACGATGCCATTGAACCACACCATAGCTTTTTATTTATGACGTACTATTTTTCTTGTTTTTATTATTTAGTGTAGATTTTATACCATGTAGGAACAGGCCAGTTCTACCAGTTTGTTTTGTTTTCTCTTTCTGTATTTTCCAGCTCAGGTTTAAAGGGTAAAGGCCTTTCTATTACTCTCTTTTGTGCTTTAAGTGGGTGCTATTATAATGCATCTGTGGGGGCTCTCCTCCTTTTCATCACTGGACCATACTTGGGAAACACTGACTGAAAACAGATTTACTGTAGAAGTTACTTGACTTAATTTAATTTGCTTAACCTCACTGGCCACTGGACATCCTTTTGTATCAGTGCCTTTATGAACAGTACCAGCTTAAACTGAATATTGTGCCACTAATATTTCAATAGACTGATGAGCGACATGCTGTGCGTTTTACAGCTGAGTTTTCACATTCCTTTGTCATACTTTTCATTGCCGTTTTTGTCATAACAGTTACTACTCAAGGACAACTTCTTACTGAGGTGTCAAAAGTGCAATAGATTACATTCTGTTCAAACCAGCATCATTGCTCAGTGCACGCCTCAGGTTTATCGCTCTGAACTGCATTTGACGGGTTACCAGCACCAGAACGTGGTTTAAACAACTATATTTGACATTTTAATTTTGTTTTCACTTTCTTATTGGAAATGGGTACAGGATGCGAGTTAAGAAGAGGTGCATTTCCTCTCTGCCTATGTCACTGATTTGTTTCAAAACAAGGGTAGGTTAGGGCCCCCCGAGTGTATATTTTTTGTCCCTAAGAGAATTTTGAGACATTTAATTACTGCAAATTGTGATTTAAACACTTATTTACTAAAATACAGAGATTCCTTTGGAAATTGGGAAACCTCCCCACTCACGCCTTTTTAGATCCATGTAATGTTCAATGGCGTTAGTAAATGTGGTCACTGCGGGGAGGCTTGACCCGCCATTGTTTGACTAAGACCCAGAAAACTATTGTTTTAACCGCTTACCCCCGCTTTAACTGACCGCATTTTCTCCAATTTGGCTTTACCCAAGTCTAAAAGCTTCTTGGTAAAAATTGTGAAACTAGTATCAAAAATGAGATGAAAACGCAACAAAAGAGCGACAAAAACGTGACAAAAGCATTTAAAATGTGTGAAGAAAAAGTGTTGAAAAAGAGCAACAAAAAGTGACAAAAACGCCAAACAAAAAGCGATAAAAATGTGGCAAATGGAAAGCTCCATTAGGATGTTTTTTGTAGGTCTTGGCTTTCAAATGAGGCGTTACTCTGGCCTAGAGGCTGTAAACTTTTAGATTTGGGTAAACTGATCTGGAGAAAATGCACTCAATTGAGGCGGGGGTTAAGTGGTTAAAAAAAAATTGTTTTAACTTTTTTAAAACTCTCCCTAAATATGCCACACTATGATTAATGCTTAGACCTGGCGTTATCCCATCCAACTAAGTTACCATGAGAAATGCATAAAAACCTGTCAAATGCACTTTAAGTTCTCTCCGTGTGTGATCTGACTTGCTGTTGTTTGCCATATTATTGCTGGTGACTATGTTGCATATTGCAGCCACCCCAAGTGATAGATTTAGACAGAATGATGATTTTTTTTTCTTTAGGTAGTTTTACCATGTAAAAAAAAACACAACAAAAACACAATACTGGTAATAGTATTGGAATAACACGTTCCACTTATATTTTTATATCCTTTTGTAACAAACTGTAGTGTTGGTTTGAGTGACACTGGCTGATTTAAAAAAAGAGCTCCTTTATCGAATGTGCCACGGAAATAAACACATATTTGAATTTTGAACCAAACGACTATAACTTTTTGTTGTTTTGTGTGGCCGACTGCAGAGGGCTTTTAATAGGAGTATCAAAGAAAGTCTTTGTTTCTACTATTTTGAGACTTTAACATATAGTTAAAGGTAAAAGAGAGCAACACAATATTTTATGTGAAAGTCTAGAAATAAGTTTGACTAAGTTGACTTTCTGTGTGCTGTGAATGGCAAGTTCAAATGATACGTTTCTATTAATCTGTTCTACTAAGGCATTTGCAAAACAAAACTTTACCAGTCCAAGAGCTAATGAATGTTACACAAATAAGAAAGGGTGATGGACTCACATTCAGTATTGGGGAAAACAATGTGATCCTGTGTGAATTGTGTGCAAACAAGAAATGCTCACGTCTTTATCATGAATCTATGACTGGGTACATAAAAGAGGGTTGGATGCTACTGGGAAAAAATTAACAGTACAGAATCATGCTTCAGTTGTTTCTCCTCGTTCCACTGCCTACACACATCTGAACAGAGCCCTTTCATTGCTTTGTGACTTTCTAATCTATTCAAACACGCACCACACCAGACATCATACCCACATGCAGCATAATAAAGCTATGGTTTAGACTTGCAAACAGTGGAGGCTTTTGCTTCACTCTGTATAATTCTCATGGCTACTTGTTTTGCAGTCTCCCAAGTTACCAAACATGCTTAAGAAGAGCTGTCTTGTTTGCCAAAGTGGAGTCATAGTCTTTTACAGGACTGAATGATGCTAATCTCCCTGTTGATCATCTGCCTGTCTGCAGAGTGCTGGGGCACAGGGGGAGCTGAATGCTGTGGTGGAGGCTGTTAATGTGGTAATGGATCATTGGATGTGACCTATTGTTTTCAGGCCTGTCATGTGTCATGAAGGTAGAAGTGGGATAAGTGGGGGTGCAAAGGACAGACACACTTTTGTCCCTCTTGACTCAATTTACTTCAGTGTTGGCCAACTCTGCAGCGTATTGTCACAAACCATCTCAGCTAAAGATAACTAAGAGTTATTAACATAGAATTTTTACTTTTTCCCCTCTCATGTTGACATATATTTGAAAATAAGAATTTGTCTCATCTATAGCTAAAGAAGATGCTTTGAGCACACACTAGGACAAAGTGCAAGTATATAGCACTTCTCCTCCTGGGCAAGTTTTAAAAAGTAAACATTTGTTTCAAACATTCCTGGTCAGTCATTCATTAACACACAAAGAAATCTCAAAAACGTGGCCGAAAATAGAATAACAATGAAATAGTTGGGAAAGTCAGTTGTTTTTTTTTAGGGAAAAATAGGAAGCAATAAACAGGTTGAATAATAAGCCTATAGTTTCTTTGCTTTCTCATAAAATGGTAAATTATGTACAATTATTTGTTGCTCAGCATTAAGATAATACATTATTTCTTCATACTAAACAACCAAGACATTTAGATGGTTTTATGTTGATTTGATCAAGTGCTTTGTCAGACTCAGCGCTTCAAACAAACAAACCCTGATATGCAAAGTGTCGGTCCACGGACACATGCAAACAACCCGGGCCAAACGATTTTTTTAGACCTCAGATTTAGAACTAACAAATAAAAAGTTACATTAGTTCACAGATATTTAATAAAGTAATAAAGGAGAACATGGTTCACGGCCTATTGTTTCCCCAGCGTTCATAAATGACTGTAGTTATAGGACTATAGCTCTATCTAGTGGTGGTAACAAGGAACTCCAGCTGTGGTATTACAACCAGATGTATTATTTCAACGTGACAATATTACTTTATTTTAAGAAAAAGAAAAAATATATATATATTTATTTTATTTTTTTCATGATATGTCAAAATCTCCAAAATCTTTTTTTCAGTAGGAAAAATATTTTAGGATCAGGATGATGCCAACACCAGCCACAAGGAAGCTCTGATGATGTGGGCGAAACGCTCCCCATCATGAGATAACTGGACTTACATGCTCTGTTAAATGTTAAGTCCAGTTGTTTTAGCTGTTACAAAATGTTGAAGTTATCAAAGGTTTGCCTTTTAACAGAAGTAGGCCAAGGCCTATGCATTATTAAGTCCTAATGGCTCATTATAGGGTATAACTTAGAGTCTGCTGTTGCCACAGTGTTGCCTCTATTGGTAAATCCAAGTTAAGTGAGGTCCCTCTTTGTATCAGTCATGGGACCAGCCAATGTTTGAGTTACCTCCTAAAGCCCCTAGTTACTGACACTGGTTCCCTAGCCCCCAATTAGGAAGAAAAGCCTAAATTGTACAGTTTGAGTTATATTTTTAATAACTATCGTTGCAATAAACAATATTTAATTTCAGTACATTATTAACAGAGAGCAGACAGTACATGCATTTAATGTATTGAATGCTTATAGTTTTCCCACGACATGTTCTGTCATGCAGTCTCAGATCCTCTTGTGCACTCGAATGAATGTCACGCCCTTTTCTCCAGGAGTTACACAAGCCTAGAGCCACCAAAAGAGAAAGTATTTAAAATAAATAATAAATCCGTTTTTTTTTTTATAAATGTCAACAAATACATTTCAAGCTACCACATTTTAAATATTGGTAGACATACAATCCGAAAGGGCATTATTTCAAAATGTGAGGCAACCTACCGTAACCAGTTTATCTTCAACAATCTCAGATGTAAAATGGTATTGAGGAAACTGTATAGAAATCTTGCCATTCTCCAACGTTACTGGAGCCTACAAGTCAAGGTGAAATATTATGAATTGTTGATCTGCCAATGCTGTTTTCTGAATCCAAATAACCCACCGTGAACTTTTCCCTTTTCATTGTGAGCAGCTCGCACTCCTGCCCCACAGTGAAGGTGTTAGACAGGGTCCAGCCTGGGATGGTTTGTGTCCAGGTGAAGTTGTCCCCATCTTGCTGCACCTCTGTGATGACCTTATGCTCTGTCTTTGCGCTGAGGAGCCCTACAGAGAAACAAACTCTAACTCCACAGTCATACAACAACATCTTCTGATCATTATGTCTGATTTACCTATTGCTTCTAGAAACTCCACATAATTTTCTTGACGCTCCAGCTCGTATTTCCCCGTGAAAGACATAATAGAAAAGTAAAGGGGGAGCCAGCTGAGTTCATTCCACATTAAAATGGGGGCGTGACCAAATGTGGCTCTACCACTTCCTTCTTCATTCACCCTCTCTCAGCAAAGTAATAACCTATGTATATGCGGACAGCTGAAGTTGCACAATGGCTTTTTTTTTGTCACTGTTGCAACAATTTAGTAATTTGGAAATAATCCTAAGAATTAGTCCTGGTGCTGTCACCGCTAGTTTTTTTCAGCTACACCACGTGCATGGGCTGCAAGTTCGAGCTTGTGACGTGACAGCAGTAAAAAGCGCAGAGCAGGAAGAATGACTTAAATGATACGGTTGGGGGCCCAATGGGGGCCGTGACAATATTTGAAATTCTGTTTGAGCTGCCTCACTGGCACCCATTGGATCTAACCATACTTTAAATGTGATATGTATTCTTTGAAAACTGCTTGTCTGGTCTTATATTCTCACAAAAAAAAAAGACTCATCAAGTGAGCTGCAGAGCTGATTTATATGCCCCTAAGCATCTCTAAGCATCTCAAATGTATCAGCTAGCAGTTATATGAATATTGAAAATATAGGAAAAGCAGCCCCATAGCATGATGCTCCCCCCACCATATTTGACACTGAGGATGGTGCACTCAGGACGATGAGCAGTGTTAGGTTTGCTCCATACATAACGTTTTGCATTTGGGCCAAAAAGTTCAATTTTTGTCTCATCTGACGAAAGCACCTTCTTCCACATGGTAGCTGTGTCCTCCATATGACTTCTAGCAAACTTCAAACGGGATTTCTTATGGCCTCCTTTCAATAATGGCTTTCTTCTTGCCACTCGTCCATGAAGGACAGATTTGTGTAGAGTACGACTTATAGTTGTCCCATGTACAGATTCCCCCAGCTCAGTGGCAGTACGTCGCAGCTCCTCCAGAGTTATCTTGGGGCACTTGGTTGCATTTCTGACCAGTGTTCTCCTTGTTCGGTCTGTTAGTTTAGGTTGACGGCCGTGTCGTGGTAAGTTCTCAGTGGTGCTATACTCTTTCCATTTCCGAATGATGGATTGAACAGTGCTCCGTGAGATGTTCAAATCTCGGGAAATCTTTGTATAACTTAATGCTGCTTTAAACTTCTCCACAGCTTTAACCCTGACCTCTCTTCATGATGTTGTTTAGTGACCAATACACTCCGACCATAGCTCTGAGACCCTCACAGAACAGCTGGAATTATACTGAGAGTAGATTACACACAGGTAGATTCTATTTAATGGTTCGGGTAAGGTGTGAACATTCTGCAGTCATTAGGAATGTTATAAAGGCAATTTAATGCACTCAGAAAATGCTGTATGAATACTTATGCACGCCCCACTTTTCTATTTTTTGAAAAATAACAGAATCATGTATCATTTTGCTTTCACTTCACGGTTTTCTGTTACTTGTGTGTGAACTTTCAGTAAAAAATTCAAAATAAAATCTTTACGTTTAGGGTTGTAAACATGACAAAATGTGCAAAAGTTCAAGGTGTATTAGTACTTTCGAGAGGCAGTCGTCTGATCTGAGATGCCCAGACTTCAATATCCATGCACATTTGCTTTAGCGTTTCCAGGGGGGATCCCGAGGCGTTCGCAGGCCAGCTGACAGTCTCTCCAGCGTTTCCAGGTCTTCCATGGGGCCTCCTCCTAATGGGAGGATCACCTTCCCAGGGAGGCTACCCGGGGGCATCAGGAACAGATGCCCCGTTTATCTCCCAAGTAACTGAACTCCTAACCTTATCTCTAAAGGTGCGCCCAGCCACTCTGTGGAGGTTAGAAACATTTTCTCAAACATGAGATAAAGCAGGATAGAGCAGGAGAAAGAGAAAACAAGAGCAGTGCATGCCCAAAAGAACATGAACTTCAAACATAACCAGAGGCAGAATACTGCAGAGAAAACTACCAACATGCCAAGTTGTCTGGCTTCTTGTGAGTTGGACGAGAGGGTCAACCACAAAGGAACACAGTTGATATTATAATGGAGAACATGGAGAAAATGGACTTGGCAGAATAACTGTTTGATGCACCAGCTGTCCACCGGCACTCCAGACTGGACAGCAGTCCCCAGGCTGTGGAAATGTGCAATGGTAAAGATGACAAACACACCCATCGATGGACACAATAATGAGGAAAAGTAAACATTGGTATAAGGAGGGGAATGCAAAATAAGACGGACGTTATGGATCTGGACTATAACACAAATACTAATACTGTATGCGAGTAGTTTATGACTTAGCTATTTATATTACAAGGGTTGGATTAAGCCTTGTCAACAAAAATAATTGTAGTGGACCAGTGATCTCTCTAGTCAAGTATAGTCCAAGTACAGTCGAAGTCCGGGCAGCACGGCAGCACAGCGGTTGGGGTTCGTGCTTCACAGCTAGAAGGTCCGGGTTTCTGTGTGGAGTTTGCATGTTCTCCCCGTGTCTGCGTAGGTTTCCTCCGGGTTCCCCTACCACTAAAAACATGTACAATAGGCCTGAATGAATGCAGTGTGCATCAGAAAGCCTCGGTGAATGTAGAGTGTGAGTGAGTGGTTGGTGGTGTTCGGAGGGGTTGATGGCACCGACTGGTTGCCTTGCTTCCGCCAGTCTACCCCAGGGCAGCTGTGGCTACAACAGTAGCTTACCACCACCGAGTATGGAGCGAATGAATAATGACGACAGTGCAGCGCTTTGAGAAACTTGGTAATACAGGCTTGTAAGACACAATACAAGTGTAACCCATTATTATTATTATTATTATTATTATTATTATTATTATTATTATTATTATTATTATTATTATTATTATTATTATTATTACACCTGCAGAGGGCAAAAAGTTTGGTGTGTAACCTCTGGATGTCAAGTTTAAAGGCAGCATTTGTAAGGATAGTGTCATATAGGGCCATAAAGAGGAGATGTTCCAGAGAAAGAAAGATCCATGCCTTTTGCCTTTGAACATGATTTATTCATGTCTCAAGCAATCACATGATTCTAGTACATACAGCAATGTCTCAAACACCGGACTAAAAACTTGTATCTTTTTTGTGCGCACAGTAGAGAAACCAAATAATACTTAATATATACCACAAAATATGAAATATGAAGTGAATCTGTGACACACTGATCAAATCAGTAAAGACTTTGCCAGTCCAGAGCACGTTACTGATGTGCTGAGAATATGACAAAACATCATGCAGGAAAATCTCCAGTCTTTCATGTCTCTCTGGCTTGTGTTGATCTCACATACAGGATAAATGGGACATAAGTTCACAGCAGCAGAATAACTCACATGTCTCCACCAAATACTGACCACAAATTACACTGACCACCATGTAACAAGTGAAACACCGATCAGGCACAGCATTGTGGGAGAAAAGTGATAGTCCCGTGATCACAGCCTCTGTGGGAGCACGACTTTCAGGGGAAATAAAGAAAATCGGCTTTAGATTACAGCCTGCGAGTTCCATGTGTAGGTACAGGGAACAAGAAAGTAATTACACATGTTAGTACAGGTAGTAACACATTAAAGTGCAAGGTTTATAGTGGTGTCCAAAGTGTAATAACTGTATACAACCTGTAATAAAGGTGTAGAAGGTGTAACACGGGGTAAAAGTGTAACAAAGTGTACAGTAGTTGCAGGTGTTTTGGCCTTCACATAATTGCGGCAGTTTTATCAAGGGCAGACTAGTTTCATAAATCTGGGGAAATGACTGGACAACTAATGCAATGTACCTAATGTGTAACTACACATGAGCGCGGGCTGTAATCTAAAGTGAGTTGCTTTGAGATCTTAATTACACCTTGTACGCCTTTGTTACACGTACGCCAACATAATGTACACCTTTACTACTCTTTGTACACCTTTATTAAACCTTGCACTTTAATGTGTAGTTACCTGTACTTACATGTGTAATTACTTTCTTGTTCCCTGTACCTACACATGGAACTTGAGGGCTGTAATCTAAAGCGTTACCGAAAATGGAATTACAATTTTTCAGATGAGAATTACGATAAGCAAAATCAAGATAGAAGACTGAAATATGATCCGCAAAAGTAATTCAAGAATCACATGCATTTCATACAGTATTTATACTTAAACGAACCCAAACTACTTATTAAATAAGACAGCATGCCCAGCTGTTTAGTCGTGTCCATCCCAAATTGCATGGACAAATTTAATCCGACGTCATGTTACTTCTTCCTAAACTATCTTCATGTAACTCCTGCACTGTTCTGCACACTCCCAGGGGTACCCGTGCCACAGTCTGGGGAGTATAGGAGTTATAGCTGTCAAACAATAATTGGTAACGGCCAGATTAGACCTACAGTCATCAGTATCAACGGTGGTCCCGTGAAGGAGCACTGGATACGCACAAGAGTCAAGACCTTAAAGTTAAGCTCAGATGGTTTGTTAAAGCTGCTTTAAAGCTGTACGTCGGTCGTAATGCTGTGCCTGATCAGAGGATTATCCAACATACACAGTTAGGCTCACACTTTGCCCGCAGCACCAATATTATCTTTGTTAATGGCTGTTTTGTCTCTAAATTTCCCAAAGGAGAAAGAAAACACATTCGCAGTCACCTCTCCTGCTTTCCCTTTGGTCAACTCTGGTTTCAACACCCCGGGCTGACAGTCCGTGGGCGTCCCGGGAAGCAGGTTTGGGGTAGACGTGGTTGGAGTGCTTGTGCTCCAGATGAAGAGTGCCTCTCCTTCGGGACACGGGGCCAGACCTTTGCTTAGGTAGCTGGGGCTGGGACTGGCGGAGGATAGGGTGCGCTGACTCCCGTTCAGACAGCCGGAGTTGTGGTCGTTGGAGCCTTTTCGGGAGTGTCCGGAGGAGCTGATGTTGGACGAGCGGTAGTTGTAGGCCTTCCATCCGGGACGTTTCCTCTGGTGCCACTGGCAGCGGAGGATGCGGATGAAGGCCATTTTGAACTCGCGGTTGTAGCACGGGTAGATGATGGGGTTGAGGCAGCTGTTGAAATAGCCCAGCCAGAAGATGACTTTGAAGAGGACGTCGGGGGGGCGCAGCTGCACGTTGAAAGAGCCTGAAAACAAGGGAGAAGTGAGTGCATTGGGGATGAAAAGAAGACACTATAACTGTGATGTCTGGTATTTGTCACAGTTTACATCTCTCTTTTGCCAAGTATTAGGAGAACTTTTCATAGATGTATAAAACAGAGCTACACCTTCCCCGCTTTTTCCAGTCATGTTGCTTACCTCAAATTCAAAATGAGTAATTAAAAAAGCATTTTATTAACTTGTACACTGTGTCCAGTGAGTGTTTTTTGTTAAAACGTAAATGTTGAATAACATGCAAAGTCTGAAAGGATAAACTTGCCAAATAAATCACTAAGAATCAAGAACAAAGTAAAGTACTCTGCAACAAAGTTTCCAGCGCATTCAACAAGTTTATTTTTGGAATGCTTTCAAGATATGCATTGATCTCATCCATCACAGATATGCACCTTCACTGCAATGGCTTTCCTCACACCAGAAGAGGGCAGCAAACATTTGTAAAGATGCCACTGGACCTCAGTTTCATCAGGAACAAGGCCATACGGCCTTTGCTCTGCCCGATCCCGTCAGATCTCGGGAACTATGCAGGTTAAGCCTGGTTGGTTCTTGGATGGGACACCGCCGGGGTGAATGTACTGTGTGAGTGAGTGACTGGTTGCCAATGGTCAGATGGTGCAGATTGACAGCCTCACTTCTGCCAGTCTACCTGTGGCAACAAACGTACCTTACCACCACCGAGTATGGTGTGAATGAATAATTCACGGAACTGTAAAGCAACCTTGAGCGTCTAAAAAAGCGCTATAAGACTAATGCATCATTAATATTTCATTGCTTTATTAACTCTTGACTCAATTAAATGTCATGTCTGGCTGAAATTGCTCCAGTCATTGAGGAAAACACATTTATGAGAAGGTTTTTGAGTTCAGTCTTTTCCTGTGGCTTTAAAAAGCATTGAATTGAGGAACAAATGAATCGATTCAAGCCAGTGCACAGTGGACCTGGTCTCGCATTTGTACAAACAAGCACCATGCATTAAACCAAGACGCAAAATCCACAAATTATAAGTGAGGAACAAGCGGTAAGTAGCAAAGGAAAGACTTAATACAGTGGTGTGAGGATAGCTGCGTCTTTGCATCCAACAAAACATCACAAAAGTAAATTACAAAAAGACTGATATAGACACTAAAACAAAAACATAGGCTTAATAAATAATTCAGAACAGTTGCTCTGAAGATATTGATGAAAGTCCCTTTGCTGGACTTGAATGATCAGCTGTTCATTGGCAGCACACACCAGAGGAAATGGTGACAGACGAGTGCTGTCCAGTCATCTGTCCCCTCAAATCAACAGTCTCTATTTAGCAGTTGGTCTTCTCACGATTCACAGGATTGTGTTATGTAACTGTTGACAGGAAGCTGGATGTAAAGATATGGTACTTTGAGATGCTGTCATCGAGGATAAAAGAAACAAGTGGATTTTGAGGAAAAAAGGTAAAAGCCGTCTTTGCCAGATAACGCCTTGATAGAGGTCTCATCGAAACTTATAAAGCAATTTACAGATGGTCAGATTCACTTTAAATTTTAAACATGATTCATTCACTCGCTATAGAGGTTGTCCTAGGGCCCCTCAGACCACCACCATCAAGTACTCACTAACACCCCATATAAATGTTCGGCCAGGCGGGCGGAGTGACGTCCTGCTGACCTTTGCAATCCAATGTTTAGCCACAATGAGCCACTTAAAAAAAATAGGAAGTTGTCGCAAGTTTATTCTGGGTTCGGGGCTGATTCATTTCAATCATTCTCAAGACTATCAAGAGTCTTGAGAACGTGCCCCGACCGATGTTTATTCAGTTTCGTTTGATAAAGATTATTTTAAGAACATTGTGGGACATCATATCTACAGCGGCATATTATTATTAGGGTCATAATCTGTATTTTTAATAAAAGTTTGTTATTTTAGGGACATTGTACCGTTTCTGGGCATGTGGGCCCCATCATGTCTGGAGTCGCCTGCTGTAACTTTACCATGAATCTCTGTGGGGCCCTTTCCACACGGACCTATGATGAAAGAGCAGGAAACCGCACATAGACATTCTGGGCAGACTTATTTGTATGTTTAGCGTTTTGTGTGAACGTGCTCCATGTTTGTGTCCCTTTAAGACATTTATGTTGAACGGATATAGCCCAAACAATAGCCCACAGATAACAGTAGCCTGACACTCCAAACCCGTGTGCACAGCGAGGCTTTTGCACCTCCTTCCTACTGCAGTGCACACCTTATGAACAGGAACATCTTAACAAAACAATGCATCCTGTTATTATAATTGGGCGACATGAGGCCCCTCCTGATGCATGGTTTCATAACACCCTAATGATGAAATGGTCTGGATTTCACGGGGGCAACGGTGATATTGGGGATTGCTAATTGCAGTCGACAAAGCTATAACAAAAATCTATTCCGGGCACGTTGGTATGACAGAATGGCGACTGGCGCGCTCACCCTTTCGCTGCCCTCTAGCCCTAATCCTGCCAGTGCCACCTCCATTCTCGCCCCATCCCGCCGGCACTTAGCTCTTTCATTGTTGTTTCACCCTTCGAAAAGCCTCTCTATTACCCCCAGAGTCATGTGCAGCAAGAGCCCCCCCCCCCCCCCCCCCCCGGCACTAAGCAGAGCAGATACAGGCCTGGTATCAGTTCCCAAACACATCCAAACGGAAACCATTGCTTAACACCTCAGAGTGTGGTCTCCTCTCACATCTCCCTCCATCGCCGGCAGCACCAATTGTGCAATACATAGTGTCCGTGCCGCCTGCAAATGTGAAAATGTGTCTGATAACAAAAAGTCTGCGCACTAATATAACAAGCCTTTCTTTTTAAAACAATAGCCAATTTGAACAATAAGTGAGATGTGTTTTAACTTTAACAGTGTGGAAAACAGTGTGTCTGCATTGGTTTCCGCGGGGTGCTCTGGTTTCCCCACCACAAACAAGAACATGCACAAGGGTACCAGGGCTCCGCTGAAAAAGAGATTCGGAAATGGTTATTTTTGGTTAAATAAAGATCAAATAAAACATAAATAATAATAAACTCGCTTTTACAATTTCGTACATTATTTATTCACTCCATACTTGGTGATAATAAGCTTCGTAAGTGGCCACAGCTGCCCTGGGGTAGACTGAGGGAAGCGAGGTTGCCAATTGGCGCCATCGCCCGCTCCGATCACTCACTCCCACACTACATTCACCCAGGCTTCCCGGTGAATTAAATCACTAAATTAAATAGTCTTTCTTCTTTTATACAGAAAGAAAAAAACTCTTTTGTTTGATATCAAATAAACTAATTTAAAGTAACACTATTTGATTCAGGTACAGTTTTGATCTAAAATTGGTTGAAGCCTGTTCTAAAAGACACTGAACACATCACAGTTATAGGGCATGTTAAGCCACATTTTGTAATAACCTCACATTACGTAATAATCGTTCAACATGTAATGCAATTTTAACTTCATTGTGGAATAAAACCTCTTTTTGGAATATGTTCCACATTTTGAGGTAAACTCATGCATTTTGTGTTAAAATCCGTCACTACACAATATCAAGCAGTCAGTTATGCACTGTTATTCATCATTTAAATGTACACAGTTTACTAATTATTGTTAATATTAATAAACATCTAAACCGATAGTATAGTGACAATGTGCACCACCTGTGTTCATTGACTGAACAATAAAAAAAATCTATGTAGCTGATTATAAATGAGTAGCTGTTTATACATAAGTAACAAATGGATGAGCAGCCTTTCTGCGACTAATTAGTAATATTTTACCTTGCCTCCCTGATTACTGCTTCAGATGCACAATCATCTGAAATGTAGCTTCAAAATGAGGTTTTATCATGTAATAAAAAACGGCGTCATTACCAACTCATAAAATATTTCTGACTGAGTCTGTATGTCTGAGGCTTAATGTTTGACATCTGAGAAAGCCACAGGTTTAATCCTGCTTGTATTGTTGAAAGCAATACTGATCTGTTCTGGTACAAATATCTCAAAGCTTGTGTGAAAGTTGTAACTCGAGTTAAATACTCTTCAAAGTAAAAAAAAAATATCTTGCAGGTGAAAATATTATCCTAAGTGCATATGCATATCCTTAGTACAAAATACTTGAATGGACTTCATAATCAACCAAAAGGCTTTGGACTTTGAGACACTGAGTGGAACGTGTTTTTATCTGTGACCTGAACTTGAAGCCAAAAGCGGATTTGGTCTAAAACAGAACTAAACCTTGATTGAAACATTTTCAGAGCTGCAGAGGAGCCGGAGTACCATCACTGAAGCAGCTTGTTTGAGGAGAACTGACTTATATAACACGATTATTTAACCTTTGTGTAAATGGTATTTTCCAGCTGATGTTAACTCAGGCCAATGGGGCATTGATCATTATCAATGCAATGCTTAAAAGCTTATTTATTGAAAAATGCAAATAAACTCAAATTGAGACACAACTGGATTCTACAGCCGTTCCATCACACTCAGATAAACACTGCTCTGTGACACCGAGAGCATTGTTTTAATGGCACGAGTGCAATCTCCACTGTCACAGACGCCCCACACACTCCATATGTGAAGGTCTAACTACAAAGGAAGGAGACGAGTAATAACAAGTGTTAAACAGGAAATCCCGGACATCCATGCTCCATTAAATGTACAATCAAGGCTTATGCAACTGCTGTAGCATTAGCTATTACGGCAACTATTGCAACTTGTTGTTGCAATAGATGCAACAAGTTTTTAAACTCAACGACACATGATAAATAGTTCAATCACAATTACTTACTCATATTATTAATGCTTTTACCAATATTTTCAACACAAGACCAATTGCTTACAACAAAAATTGCCAAATAAGAGTTTCAGTAATCTATATTCAAGATTATATATATATCTAAGATTCAAGGAAACTTTGTGACACACAAACCAGAAGAATTGAGCTCTGTTTCATGTCGCCTGGACACATCTCCTGCTCTTGTTTATTTTCTCCAGTCTGCTTTTTTCCAATATCATAGTGCAACTACATTTTTCCAGTTAAAGGTAAATTACTTTGACATGTTGCTGACAGATAGCAGTACGGCTTTAGGAAAATCATTCCACCTACAGGGCTCTTGTCCAATTACTGACAGAAAAAATATAAAGCTAAAAATATAAAAGAAAACATTGTATATTTTTTATTTTTTATTTATTTATAGCATTTATTACATTTAACCATAAGATTCTTTAGGTTAAGCTCTAATTCCTAGGTTTAAATACAAGTAATTCCTGGGGTTTACTCGTTATTTCACGGATCAATACTGAACTGTTGATTATAAAGGGCTTGAATCTCTATTACCTCAAGGTTCTATTTTGGGTCCTCTGCTGTTTTTGTTAATGACTCTCCCAATGTTTCTGCTAAACTTTATAAAATCTTTTTTGCAGATGACGCAAGTGTATTTCACTCTCATAGGACACACACATTCTTATAAATGTGGGTAATTAAGATTAATTAATCAACATTAAGAAAACAGGCTTTATATTTGTGGTACATAAGCTAAACGTTTTCACCCTCGTATGAAAACTGAAATTAAAATCAGGAATGTTACTTCAGATTGGTTGTTTTACCCCATATATTAATTTCTGTAACATTCCTTGGGACCAGCACCCACAAAACTAAACATAATCTTCACCTCCAAAAGTGAGCGTTGAAAATTATGTTCTGTGTAGATACGCACTCCTATTTGCTAAAGCGTGTGTTTAGTGTTTATCAGTTTAACCAATTACCAATTTGTGTATTGTCTGTTAAAAGGCTACTGCCCCAACACCACAATAAAATTTTACTTGACAATGAAACAGGTATTCAACTTGTAGTAGCAGTCTATTTAGAGTGAGTCTCAGCTCAGTCTTCTATACAGAGGACGCAAAATATTGAGTGAGTTTTTACAATGCTCTGTAATTGAGTTGATGAAGCCTTTTGGACAATAGGTGAGACATTCAAGCCTTGTTATTGAATTGTATGACTAAGAGGGCTTTTAAAGACAAACCTTACTCCATTGCCACTTAATATTTTAACTCACTATTGTTTCCTGTCCTCACTCCAGACCCTTTTGTTGTATCTCAGTCTCAGCCCCGTGGCTAAACCGTGTCCTCTTTGACTCCACATAGTGATCCTGCCCCTGGTCAGGAGTAATGAGCTGAAGCTAACAGCCCCGAGCATAAACAGATTCCTCAATGGCCACAGGAAATGTATGCAGCCGGCCTCGTGCTGGTTCACAAACACTATTTAATCCCACACAAGTGAGCGAGGAATACGAATAAACAGTCCAACATATATTATTCACAGGGTTTGTTCACAGCCTGACAACTTTAACTTACTCAGAAATAATCAGAGGAGAGCATTTGAAGTCCAGATTTGGCACAATATGCAGTGGGAAGATAAAGTAAGTACCCCCGTTTGGAATTTCTCACATTTCTGCCTAAACTGGTCACTAACTGTGGTCTGACCTTCATCCAAATCATAAGAATGAATAAACGGTGTCTGCTTAAACTAATACCACCCAAACATTTACATTTGATCATATTTATTTATTGGCCATAACATGTAAACATTCACAGGAGAGCGTGGAATAAGTAAGTACACAGCCTGAATCTCACTGAACTGCAGCAGTTTTGTAAAGAGGAATGATCCAAGATTCATCCTGATCGCTGTGAACATCTAATCTGCAACGACAGAAAAGCAGTTATTTCTGCAAAAGTAGGATCAGCCAGCTCTTTAATACAGGGGTGTACTTACTTATTCACACGCTGTTGTGAATGTCTCAGGTCTTTCTACAAAATATCATTGACTTTTTTTTTTCTATTGATGACATCGCGTTGTCCAGGCCCTGAGGCAACAAAACAGCCCCACACCACGATGCTCTTGCACCATACCTCACTGTGGGGATAGGGTTTTAATGTTGTTGTGCTGTTCCATTTGTCCTCCACACATAACATTGTGTGTTCCTCCCAAACTGTTCAACTTTGGGTCCATCAGTCCACAGTATATTTTTCCAGTTGTGCTGTGAAGCGTCAAAGAGCTCTTTCACAAACCAAAGTTAAATAGTTTGGGAGGAACACACAACGTCATGTGTGGAGGAAAAATGGAGCAGCACAACAACATCAAAACCCTATCCCCACAGTGAGGTATGGTGCAGGAGCATCGTGGTGTGGGGCTGTTTTGTTGCCTCAGGGCCTGGACAACGTGCAATCATCAATAGAAAAAGAAATTGACCTGAGACATTCACAACAGCGTGAAATAAGTAAGTACACCCTTGTATTAAAGAGCTGGCTGATCCTTCTTTTGCAGCAGTAACGGGTTTTCTGTCGTTGCAGATTAGACGCTCACAACGATCAGGATGAATCTTGGATCATTTCTCTTTACGAAACTGCTACAGTTCAGTGAGATTCAGGCTGTGTACTCACTTATTCCTCACTCTTCTGTGAATGTTTACATGTTTTGGCCAATAAATTGCTATTAGTTTAAGCAGACACTGTTTACTCATTCTTATGATTTTGATGAAGATCAGACCACATTTTATGACCAATTTAGGCAAAAATGTGAGAAATTCCAAATGGTGTACTTACTTTTTCTTCCCCCTGTATTTGTCCGGTGCGTTTGACCCATCTTGTTGGTCCTGTAAATTGGATGATTTACTACAATGAAAAAAACAAAACCCTGAACTGAATATTCAAACTTATAGTGGCGAGGAAAACAGAGAATCCAACCATAAAATGTGTAGTGTTTACTTTAATTTAGGTTTACAGTTTTTGCATGAATTATTAGCTTTCTGAAAATACCCATCTCCCAGCATTAATATCAAACTGCAGCAGTATATGGTTTAATTTCCTTTAGAGTTTGCAAAGCAATATGGAGTAGAGTCTCTGCGACCCTAGGGCCATGAGATTAACTGGGCTGCAGTGGAGAGGAGGCCACCTACCCACCATTTGGCACATTGAACATACAGAGTCGTTGCATCATAGATACAACTGAGCAGGGTGCAATAGTCATGATAATAATACTTGGGGAAGCTAGTAAAAATCCATTTAAAAAGACAGCATGAGGGCTGCTGTTAAACTGCCAGAAATAAATAGTAGGATTTGACAGATTTGTATCGCTTTGTAGTCTCATAAAAATAATACTTAATGAAATCAACAGGAGCTGGGTTCTGCTTGGCTGAATGCAAAATATATGGTTTCTATTTTTACCATTGCAATATATCACAACCATACTGTATATCAAAGCCCTGTCTGGTTGACAATGTGGTCTAATAAATGTTACTCAGGAGGAATTCCAGTCCAGCCGTGATTCATAAAGCCTGCAGCCTCTAAATGTCCAACTCAGACTTTGTGCAGGGACACATCTGAATACACAGATTGTTATAGCAAAGTCTTAAACCTTTAGCAGACCCTGGGATGACACTATATGTTGATATATGGATAGTTTACACAGTATTGGATTGTAAAGTTGTTGAAATTAGCCCCTGGAGGTCATGTTTTATCATTAGCGTCCACTGGGTCAACAATGTTTATGAAAGTGAGCGTGAAGCCTGCACTGAGTCTGGCAGGTCTTTGATGGTCTTTACATTATATATATTCCAACATCGCATTACTATTGACACACCATGGCAAATGGGTTTTTAAAGGGATTTTGGCTGGGTTTGTGTGCCGTGTCTGTTTTCATATCACAGAATTTGGCATATATTTTCTTATTGGATCAACATATCATCACTTAGGCATTGTTTCATAAAATATCAGTCAGTACATTAATAAATAAAACCAACTATTTAGTCAACAAATAAAAGAACTGGCCCTTATCCAGAAGTAGAATAGCCATGAATCTGTGTAGCCATTACAAAGGAAAGGACATGACTTGACAGTGCATTCTTATTTTCACAATTAATCAAGACAGTTGGTAGCGAGATATGATAATGAAAAATGTGTTTGGATATTTTGGACTCACCTATTGGTAAAGCGACAAAGAAAGGCAGCCAACAAAGGGTAAACATGCCCACAACGACCCCCAAAGTTTTGGCCGCTTTCTTTTCGCGGGAAAACTTGAGAAGTTTAACAGTGAGGGAACTTCTGGCTTGGTGCGCGCGCCCTTTACCGGCTGTTGAAGCACCGGGGTCGTCCGACACGTGCGAGCCTTTGTGTATTCTCAGCGTCAGTTCACCAGAGTTCATCCTCTCCCGCATCACTCCGGCCTCTAAGTTCTTAGTAGTCCGTTTGGCCACTATATAGACGCGGCAGTACATGGCCAGGATGACCACAAGTGGGATATAGAAGGAGCCCAGGGACGAGAACAGTGCGTAGAAAGGCTCCTCTGTGATCAGGCACACTGTGTCGTCCGGGGACGGCGGCTGCTTCCAGCCGAGCAGCGGACCAATAGATATTACTATGGACAGCACCCACACGCCCAACATAGCCAGAAGCGCGCGCCTCTCCGTCACGATGCCCGGGTACTGCAGAGGATGGCTCACTCCGATGTAACGGTCAATGGAAATTACGCACAGGCTCATGATGGATGCGGTGCAGCACAAAACGTCCAGAGCTGCCCAAATGTCACAAAACACACGTCCAAAGACCCAGTAGTCCAGAATCTCCTGTGTGGCAGAAACTGGCAGAACCATTGTGCCCAGGAGCAGGTCCGCGATGGCCAGGTTAATGATGAAATAGTTGGTCGGCGTGCGCAGGTGCCTGTTGCACACCACTGACAGAATGACCAAGATATTACCCGCGATGGCAAACACGATGAAAGCCCCGAGTACCAAGCCCAGCGGGACAGCCCGGCTGAGGACCACCGCTGTGTGGTTCCCTCCGGAGCTGTTCGGTGACGCACCCGCGGCCGCATCCAACCGCGTGGAAGCGTTTTCCCACAAGTTTGTGACATTGTCAGTGCTTCCACTCATTTTGCCTCAAGAGCTCCTCCATATCAGTCTGTCGAGCCCTCTGAACCCAATAAATGAAATTAAAACCACAGAGCTGTCACATAGTCTTCATGGCCATTGTCACTTCCAGCACAGTCTTCCTCTCGAGAGGCTGATGGAGAAGTGTGGGGGTCTCCTCTCACCGCGCGCAGCTCCGACAAACACTGACCAAACACACAAACAGGAGCAGCGCGCGCATGACGCACAGCCCCTCACCGACCCAGGCGCATTTGTATTATTCCGGGGGACAGACAGGAGAGGTCTCTTGTTGCTGACAGCAGTTTTATGAATAAGATGCGCTAAAAGGCTTTGGGGTCAAAACATACATTCCCGTCTCCCATTTAGACCTCCGTAGTAGCAAAAACTATGTGTAATAAAATCCCTAGCACTTACCCCTTGACCTTTCCTCAAAGAAAACAAGCTGGTTAGTTCATTAGTTCAACATGTGTTATGTGAAAGAAATGAGTTTCCACCAACAGTTTGAAAAGCTTATGCTCAAAAGGTCAGATTGATTAAGTTCATTATGAAACAACCAACAGTCTGTGCTTTTATGAGTTGTGTTTCAGTAAAACACACTCCTATTTTGGTCATCTGTGGCGGTCCCATTGGAGTAATCTCATTTTTGATACGGGCTCAGTTAGAGAGGAGTGACTGATTTAATGGGCTGAGTTCCGACACTGCACATTCCTGGGGCCTCGTGTTTAAAGTGCTTTTCGACCAAACCTGAAGCTGTTTCTTTGGATGACATCAAACTGAAGTCTGCTCTGAAACCTGTCACATTTTTCCTACAGCAGCACATAACATTCCCGTGAAATAGAGCGATAATTTCTTTACCTCATTTGTCATTTGATTCAAAATGAGAAGCAGGTTCCTATGTTTTGGTAGCACTGTTGATTTTTATGGATATTTATAAACAGCCAGGTTAAGTCTTTTAGTGACTCCAAACATATTTATCCATGATCCATCCATCCATTTTCTTCCACTTGTCCGTTGCCGGGTCGACATAGCACCAGCCCATATGGCTCCTCCTGCAGGTGGTGGGCCCACAGAGGGAACATATTTATTCCATCCAATAAAAATGTTGCTGTAGATGATAAAGAACATAAAGAAATAATCGCTGCAAAAATGTCTCTAACTCTAACTCTGTCTCCACTTTGCTCTAATTGAAGTTTAATACAGCTATTTTCTGAAAGTTACAGCAATTTTGCGGACTACTATTCACACACAGTGCTAAACCACTTCTGAAGCCACAGCTGGACTGGGACAGACCAAGAGAAGCTTGGTTGCTGATTTGTGTCTATACGGTCCTAAACACAGTAACACTGGATCAAACGCACGGGACCTTTATTCATGTGCAAATGCTAAAAAACTGCTCCAAAGCAAGGCAAGGCAAGTTTATTTGTAGAGCACAATTCATACACAAGGCAATTCAAAGGGCTTCACAGTTGCATAAAGTTACAAGAAAACAGATAAAATCAATCATTAAAACATCAACATAAAAATTATTCAATTACAGTAAAAGGCAAGAGGGCAGATAAAATACTTTCAGTTTTCATTTGCTCGGGTAAAAAGAGCTGTTTTCAGCCTGGATTTGAACATTGTCAGAGTTGAGGCCTGTCTCACATCCTCATGAAGACGGTTCCAGATTTTAGCTGCATGAAACTGAAACGAAGCCTCACCGTGTTTATTATTGACTCTGGGAACCACCAGGAGACCCCTCCCTGAAGTTCTCAGGGCCCGAGATGGTTCATATGGCTCTAACATGTCAGAGATGTACTTTGGTGCTAAACCATGAAACGACTTGTACACAAGCAGAGCTGTTTTAAATTCTATTCTCTGAGTGACAGGAAGCCAGTGCAGGGACCGGAGCACTGGACTAATATGGTCATATTTCCTGGTTCTTGTCAGGACTCGAGCAGCAGCGTTCTGGATGTACTGCAGCTCTAACAGCTCGTTTAGAAAGGCCAGTGAGCAGCCGTTACAGTAGTCTAACCTGCTGGAGACAAATGCATGGATGAGTCTCTCTAAGTTTGGCAAGAATTCCCTTTTGAATAAATACAATTCAAGAATATTTAAATACAATTATTAAAAGAATAATGAAATGTTTCTGCCAAGAAAAACAATATTTGTCAAACATATTGGATTTGGTAAACCCTAAAGATTTTTCTTTATGGAAGATAAGAAAGTGGTGGTCTTTGATCCATGTCGCATAAAGGATACAGTATGAAGTGTATTATCACCGTTCTGTCAAGTCTGAGCATGTGTTATGGTTATCTCTTTGCCTTTGCAGCAGAAACCAAAAGGCAAATTGTCTGGTCTCTGAATTCACAGACAATAAGTGCTCCTTGACTGCTCCTTCAGGAGGGATTACCAGCCTCGTGCCCACACATCTTTTAAACAGGCTACAGAATGTAATTATAATAGGCATCTTAAAAGACAAATCGCCTTATGTCACTTCAGATTCAGCTGCCTTTTAGTGCCACGATCAGGTACATTACACTGACCATCATTTGATCGAAAGCGCTGAACTTTCAAATAACACGGAAGCTGCTCAGGGCCCCTGCCAAGAGTTGCGGGAGGAGAAAACGTTCATATCTTGGACTCAAAATCTTTCTTTAATACGGGATTTTTCTGCCTTTTGGAGCACATTAGTGGGGAGTGGTTTGAGAGAGAAGATCAGTGTCCAAGTTACAAGAGAACAAATAAGTGCATCAGAAAATTTGAAGTACTGTGAAAAAGTAAATGCTTTTATTGATGTTAACTGTATGTATGTTCTCCTAAATATTGTGGTTTGTATCCAGTGACCAGTGATCCAGCACTCTGGTTGGGGAGTCAGCTGTTATCTCACCTCCTAGAAGTTACATTATTGTGCAGTATTTACAAACAGATGCGTATAATTGGGTCGATTGATTTTTCCATTTATTCCACGTCAATCCAAAATTGTTTATTTAACATCTTTAGATTATCAAATCATTTTTTTAGATTGTTATTATTATTAAAACTATAATCCAGAAAGATCAAAAGTCAAAATAAATGGAAAGGGCATTCCTGTTTTCTTTAGTCTGTGTGAAGAGGTTTTTCTTTGGAAACCTCCTGTGTTCAAAGTCTGCCCACAGCCTCTCGGGTCAAAGGCCAGTGCTCCCTCTGAAGCACACATGGTCAGTATTACCACAGCAAACAACAGTATCAATCTCATCAGACTGCCACACAGACAAACCAGTGAGATACAGCAAACTACAAAAGTGAAAGTATATACAGGTATGTGATATTTTATATGACGGAAAACTCATGTATGACTGAGAGCATGAACAACTTTGCAGTTTTGTGCCAATTGAGACTAAAAACCACACACAGCCTTCAATCTGAGCGTAAGATAATTGAATAGACCTCAGTTTTATAACGTATGCTCTTTTTACTTTACAAATTATTCAAGTGTTTGGCGCAGTAGGAGTCAAAAAAATGAAATAGGAATCGTTTTAGGTATTTGTGACGCCTGCAGCACAGTGGAGGTGTCACAAGAGGAGCTACAGGAAACAAAAAAGGGACAAACAAGGAGGTATCTGGGCGAGACTCACTGCTAAGCCACACATTTATTGTTCTGGCTAATGGGCGTTCCCTGGACAGTAAACCAGATTAACTGATAAACTCTTCCCAGAAGATGGTGAAAGACTGTTGTGGAGCGGAGGGAGCTGCGCAGGAGGAAGAGGAAGGACACCAGTGCAGGACACCATGCTCGGAAACAGGGACAAACACAGGAGGCAGTGCACCATTTCAGGGGATCAGAGGAGACTGAAGGCAGCCAGCCAGGTTCCCCCGCAGGTGCTACGGTTTCCTCTATCTCCAAAAACATGTAGGTCAGGTTGACTCACAATGGCAGCGGCTCAGGACTAACACCTGAACACTGTTTTGTTGTACGCTTGTACACACATTGCTATGATGGATCTGAGGTTACTGCAGCTGGCCAGGTCTAGGTTCAGCAACCTCACCTACTGAGTACTGGAACATCCTGAACCGCCAGGTTATGCCATCAATGTATTTCTTCTTCCCTGATGACATGGGCATATTCCAAGATGACAATGCCACATTCACTGAGCTCAAATTGTGAAAGAGTGTTTCCTGGAGCATTAAACATATTTTTACACATGAATTGACCACAATGGAGTTCAGACTTTAATGCCATTAAGAAGCTTTAGGATGTGCTGGAGAAGGCTTTGCGCATTGGTCACACTCTCCCATCATTAATACAAGATCTAGGTGAAACATGAAAAAGATTAATAAAAATGAATGAATAATTGAACAGAAATAAATCTAGTGACGTTGCAGAAGCTTATAAAAAATAATGCCGTAGCCAATGTGTGTCTTAATCAAAGCTAAAGGCGATGCAACTAAATCTTAGAGCATGTGACTTTTTTGGTTTGGGGTGAGGTAATGTGTTTGCATTTCCATAATGAAATAATGATGTTTTTCTTGTTGATGACAGTAATTAGACACACATAGAGAATGCCTTGTTTCTGCTAGTCTGTGCTTTAAATAAAGAACATTGAAGTCAATAAAAAAGTTGTTTCCTGAATTACACATGCACCCATTACATTTTGATTACTATTTTCTACTTGAGATATTGAGTTATTGATTCACCTTCTGTGGAGCCACCACCTGCAGGAGGAGCCATAGGGGAGTGACCACGACCCGGCAACGGACAAGTGGAAGAAAATGGATGGATGGATGGAGTTATTGATTGATTGCTCTTCTCCTAATGTTCTCCACCATAAAACCAGATGTAATGTAAAGAAGCCATTAAGTTGATTGCCTCATTGGAGAACTCACATTGACGTGCGGTTTTATGGTGTGAACCCCCATTGAGCGAGCGGCCCGTCCATTAACTGTCACACAAGAGGAACGTTTTTCTCTTCAAGTCAACAAGGTCAAAGCAATGCCTCGTAGAGATCTGATCTTCCCCACAGCAAGGGTTAAACTCATATCATGCCTTCAGACCTGCACACACCTGAACAAATGGGGAAAAACATAAGAGGGAGGTAAAAACAAAACAAAACAACAGACTAAATAGCCATGTAGACCCATTACAATGAAGCAATCAGGAGACAAGCCATTTATATTTCAATCATGATTTCAGCATTTATACAGACTAATGCTGCCGTCTTTCTATGGGAGCGGAACATGGTCTTATATTAGCAGACTGTCATTCCTCACTCCCCCCCATTTACATTAATTACACCATTTGAGACAGAATCCTGCTGTAGACCTGGTCTCGTGCTTGGCTGGTTGAGTCTTGTTCTATAGTCCTGACTTCTGGTTTACATGTGGTTTAGTCCTGGTTTGACATGAATAAATATACAGTATTCACACCTTATTATGGAATGGAATGGAAGCTTATTTGTGCTTTTCACACAAGTTTGTACTTCATTCACTCCACGGCGGTGATAAGTTACGTACTGTATGTAGCCAGTGTTTTCTCTGGGGTCGACTGACAAAAGTGTGACCGCACACATCTGTGCCTCCATTCCTTCACGCACACACATCATTCATCCTGGCCTATTGTACATGTTTTGAATGGTAGGGGAAACGGGAGTACCTGGAGGAGACCTTCGCAGAGACGGGGAGAACATGCAACCTCTACATAAAAAGGCCCCGTCCAGGTGAGAATCGAACCCAGGACCTTCTCACTGATCGCCAAAACAGCGATGTACATAAATGTATGTGCATTTTGCCCGAGAGTGCATTCTCCCTCATTCAACCATGCGAAGATGCAGTTGCACCCCCCACCCCTTCCCCCCAACATCATCAATGTGGTCTAGCCTGGAAAGTGTTCATGACTCTGGATCTAAAGGGGGTGTGTAGGCGTGCTTAGCACTCCCTTTGGGCGCAAAGCGATTTGGTTTTGGCTGTCGAAACACCCACAAAAGACCTGTCCCATTCTGCTCCCATGGAAAAGGGAAAGGTGTAGAGTAGATTTGTTTTATGTGACATCACAAGCCAACTCTTATAGATGTAATTTGTGGATTGTTATGTTATAGTTCTTATTAAATGTGCAATGCATTCAATAGGACAGAGATAGGCAAATCTGCTATAGGTGTTGAATCGATTGTTATCTCCGCCGTAGCCCAAACTCATGCACCACTTTCTAAGAAAAGTACTAGTGTTAGTTGTACATTACAGGGGAGTCTGGGGGAAATTGAAATTGTCGCGTACCTCTGTATTAGGACAAACGGGCTCCTGGCCCCATCTGAGAGTGACATCATCGCCTGGGCGCACATTGAGATAACCACCTATAGCCAGCACTTTTGTACAAGTCTTAAGCACCATAGATTATCGTACAAAAGGAAGGGAAAGGATTTACTGAACCAAAACCAAAATGATAAGAATCTTTGCACAATAATCACAATAAAATAATGACTATAATTTTAGTCGACACTTTTGTGGTGGACCAAACGGTCCTCTTTAAAGAACCTGACGCCAGATTCCAAATAAAGTACCAACATAGACATTGTCCAGAAATAAGCTCTAATATTTATTTGTACATCCTCAACAAAACACAGCAACATCATGAGAATATTTTATAATAAAAGTATTTTCAACATCTGTATGAATTGTAAAAATCCCATGACATTCAATGATGCGGTTGATATCAGACATTGGTTCTCAACTGTAACTTCTCACAACAAGTACCACCGCATTAAATATTGGAACTTCTAAGTCCCATCAGGCCTACAGCGAAGATTGAAACAAGACAAAAGCAGGTCTAAAAATGGTTTGAAATAGATTTGAATTGGACTAATCAGAAAACATTAGTACTGCATAATGCTTTATGTTTGTGAAGGCTCTCATTCATCCAGGCAGCATTCATCGTAGTAAAGTATTGTAGGGAAGCATACGCTGCATTACATTAAAAAAAAAAAAATCTTTAAATAATTAAAACAAAAGCAATTTAAAATGGCAAAAAGACCCTGAATACCGCCCGAAGAAGCCCAATGCTGCAGTGGTGGTGCATACCACTGCGGCATTGGGCTTCTGCCATTTGAGAACTATTGACATTAGGGTTTAAAATATGCTTTTGCACCATGGAAAGGAAAATGTGATGCTTTTTCACAAAACAGCGTAAGAGTACTCGGAATATGATAATGTTAATTAAATACAATTTTTTATCATTAGACAGATGTTTTATAGATTACTCTGCACCACACAGACTATTACTAATAGTGGACCCATCCGAGGTTTTAGCAGTGAATAAATACAAATCTGTTTGAATCCCAAAAGACTGGACTCAAACTTGAATGTGAATTTCTGAACTGGACTTGGACAATCATTTTAAAAAATCTCCCAAAGGCGACTCGGATTGGACCAAGAATAAGAACTTATATAAACAGGGAAAGACTATTCTATGAGTCACTGGTGACTCAACTACCACAATAAAAACTATATATAAATAGCATTTTACATTTTACTTTTCTTATCCACTATTTGGCTTTGTTCACTTCACATTTCTTAAGCTGAGATACATGATTATTGTGTGGATAAATGTGGACTCAATATGACATAAACCCAGTATTTTATACTGAATCATTGAACCTTTTGTTAAAAATAAAATTATTTCCAATTCTGGTTGTGTTTTCTATAATCATTTACAGTTCACTGAAATGCACGTTCTCCTGTTGTTGATGTAATGACCAAATATGGAAAACGCTTATGTGTTGATTGCATACTGTAAGCTTCCTCTGGAAATAATAGTTATTCTTGGCTGTGAGCAGCATTGCCAACTGACACTGCGCCTGCGATCTGTCTGTGCAGTTTGCTGTTCGTGTCTAATTTGAACATAAATGATTTCCAGCATTGGTAAAATTATAGTTCGACTTATAAGGCCCGGTAATAAGTTTAGGACTGCTCCCGACAGCCACATCTCCACATCCTGGAGGGTCAGTGGGCCTCTTGCACTGTAGAAAGAGGGACATGGAGTTTGTTTCTAGTCTCACCACCGAAGAGCAAAAACCTTTCCTGCACCCCAAAAAGCGCCATGGGCATAATGCAACAGCAAAAGGTGGAATTTAGTGTTTGCTTGACCTGCCCCCTTCATCTTGTTTTGTCTCTGGCCATGTGGGTTTTGTTATCACGCCTTTCCACACCATCACGGATTTACACACTTGTGCAACTGGATATTTCCTTCTTCACATCAGTGCTCCACCTGAGGCCATGAGCCTCTGAGAAAACTGCAAACTCCAGCACTTTCTAAAAATTATATCTGACAATGGCCAAATGGACGGTGAGTAGTGTCACTTTAACTTGATTAAGAGCTAGAAGAGGTTTTGGCTGACCCTGTGCAGTAAGTGCTCGGGGCGGGGCGTATGATGGAGACAGAGGCGACAGCTGATGAAGTAGAAGAATGAAGGTGTGCTCACAGAGATTCTTGGCCGGTGATGTTTGGGACTCGGGAAGGATTTGGCATAAGTCCAGTGCTGAATAGTCTCTTGCAAAGTATAACCAAGACAGACCATTAGATGATTAGCTCTGATGTTTGAGAAGAGCGAAACTTGTGTCTACAGTATTTCTACTGTCGTCTGCGCCGCAACTCTGGTGGACCGCCAAATGGAAACATTACCAGTCGGCAGCTTCCCAGCATAATTGCCTATGTCAATTTTGCGCCAAGTTGACTTTTTTGCTTTCATGTTAAAACATCATCATGGGCTTTGTCATCAGCCGATCAGAAGGGTAGAGATCCTAAATCTTTGGAGATTCTAAAGAGTTTTCCCCAAAAAACATACAATGAATCAATTATGCTTTGAGGCTGATGAAATGTGAAAATCAGTTCGGCTGAGAGTTGGCTGCAGACCCCAACACTGGCATGACCATCTAATTTGAACAAGCAGAATATTATGTAAAAGAAAAAAGCATTTGGTCTGACTTCATTTTGGGAGTTTGAAGTTTGGAGAACGAAGAATAAAACGGGAGTTGTTGCTTAAATGGAGCATTGTGCGTTGGTGACAGATGTACAATAAACCACATGGAGATGACAAACTTGTTTAAGCAGATGAAAGTCCGGATGAATTATCATGTTTGAGTGGCTTTGTCTGTGTTTGACACCAAAGCTTTTGTCGATGTAATTGCAAGGAAAGCAGTGACTATCATGAGTTTAAATCTATGCAGGAGCTTTAGTGGATTTGGCCATGGTCCTTGTCAGAGTCTATCAAGGAAATGAAAAGGAGCAAATGAATGGAGAGCTTTGTACCAGGCCCTGAATAATAATCACTGCATGTTAATAAATATTATGATGCAAATTCAAGGATGGCACTGAGCCATGAAAAATACAGTAGAGAGCTGTCAGCAAAAGGCGACATTAGCGTTGCAAACTCCACATGCAGGAAATCGTTTTTCTGAATGTATGTTATGTTATATGATATGACCTTCCTGCTTCAGATGATGGACGTCTCACTCACTCATCTGTTCTCCCACAAGTGACCCTACGATTTCATTACTGAAGTGTCTGACTTTGACATTTGGAAAAAATGTCCATGCAAATCAAGCTAATGTCAATATGTTAATGTCCGAATCCTTCATTATCTTTAGTCACAGTGTTAGTGTTAGCGCAAGCTCAAAGTCAATGTTATTGCAAAGGAAACAATTTGTTCTCCCTTTGACATTAATTCGATGGCTTCAGAAATTGATTACTGTTAAAAGCTCAAGTTATGTAAATAATAGGTGTAGGTTTAATCAATGTTACACAGGAAAAAATACTATGGGAACAGGATGATTAGCTAGAATTTGTTTTGTTAATGGCCTCAAGTTATACATGATACCATAGAGTCATTTGGAAGTGGAGCATTAAATGGCCACTGCAGATCATGTTGACCACTTTTTAAAATGAAGTGATCAGAGCCCTTTAGGACATTGATCCTAAAACAGACAAAGTCAAAGAGAGGTCACACGCCATTGAGTTTGTCTCAGCTGATTGTGCAAGTGCTTGCGTCAATCGCCACCACTTTCCCAGAAGACCTTTCCAAAAGGGCGAGGTCCAGGACTGTTAGCCGCACTAACCCCAGCACCAAGCGGCTGAGTGTTGTGGGTAAAGAGGTTATGGCTAAAGAGAGTGATGCAGAAGGGCCTGTGCACCAAGGCCCTCCACATCCATTCACATTCATTAAATAGGAAGACACCTCGTCCTCAAGTCCCGGTGCTCAGCTGTCACTCGCTCGTCCTTTTGTTAATATGAGACATGTTTTTTTTTCTGTGTACACAATTTCTTCCCATATAATGCACACACTTTAGATGGTGTCAGCTGTGCTTGGCCTATTGTGTGGTTTTGAATTGATGGGCAAAACAAAAGGAAATGCATACAAGTAGGGAATTTTCCTCCACATTGTACATTGACCTTACCCAATTGTATACAGTTTTTAGAACCCGGGCAAGATGCAGAGCACTTTGTTCACCCAGTTGTCAACATGTGTGGCCGGTTGAGAGGGACAGGGAGGGCATAATGAAACCATTTTGGACTAAATAAGAAAGGTGCCACAATATAACATAGGCAAAGTTGAGCAAGCTAACGTGAAAGTGGATGTTTGTGATGAGATACAGGGCCTCTCGTGGTCTGTTATGTTGACCTGAAGACATGTGCATCAGACTTTAAAAACAGCAGCGTATGATCATGGCCTCTGACTCTGGCACAGTAAGTCTATGTATGGAGCCCCCGCAGTGAGGGGAAAACTACAGTTCCTGATGTCTTTGTAAACGCACATCTGTCGAGGCTAAAAACAGAAAAAAACATGTTGAATCCAGCTGTGGGGAATATGGTTTATTTGTGTTAACGGTTGTTACCCCTGAATAAGTTTCTATAACATAAAGATATAGGCTATGAACATAAACAGACCTTACATGTAACTGAGGGAATGCTAAATGAATAGTTATTTTAAATGATAAAATATTCCATTGCTTATCTTTTCCAGGGGTTGGCACCATGAGCAAAACATGATTTTAGAACAAAAGAATGGTTGCCACTGTTACAAACATTTTAAAATAACAGCACCCATATCTGATAGTGAGTTCCATTTAGCAAAGTTTAAAGGCCTAAACTAAAAATGTCTAAAACCTATAAACTATAACTCATGTTGATGGTCAAATTGCTGTTTTTTGATAGACTGGTAAAACATAGAGCCTCATGGAGTTGCTGTTATTCGTCAAAACCAATGTTGTTTCTTTACTATCAATAACATGCCGTTTGCTTTGATATAACACCATTTCTTTCAGGATGCAGCCATTTCATTTCTGTAAAGTAAAAATACAGATGCATAGTATTTTGGGGGAACCAAGATGTTGCACACAAGGATAGTTCAAATTGTAACAAAAACAAACGTCCCTCTGTGTTAGCTAACCGGTTACGTGATGGTCACTCCTAAAAATATCGGCTCGATAGTAAAAAACTAAAAGGGTCTCATCGATATACTGACTTGCATAAGACTCAATAAATGGACAAAAACTGTCTTTGTTCCGGACTTATACATTGTCTGTGCATGTAAATGTAATGGCGAAGAGTGAACACGCATCAGATGTGACCATTTGTTTAGTGTTACATAATCACTCACAGCGTGAACTGCGTAAAGTGCATTTTGAAATCATAACACAGCATCAGCACAAGAAGCACAGTAATAACATGGTATAGGATGAAAATACATATAAATAGTAACTGAAGATAATGCATTATACTGTGTGTTTTCTATTGTTACCAAGAACAATCAAAACTGGGTCAGGCCAAATCATAAATTATATAATATATATAATATTATTACCATGAAACAGGTGTGTGTCATAGTTACTGTGCATGTTATATGGTGCCCTGCTCTTTCCTTTATATAACTGTAAAGTAAAGTGCTTGAGACATTTGGCATGTTTTAATGCCTAAATAAAGAACACAATGTTAAAAGCAGAAAAATGTACATGCATACAGATAACATGGCTACAATTGCGGCTGTTTTACAATATTTATACAGCCTGGTATTAGAAGAGGCAGGAATAAGGCGATTCTCTAGATTATTTACCAGGTTTTCTGTAATAAATTTCAGCTCAAGGGATTCTTGGACATTGGGTGCAGAATCAATGACTGGCAGCTGATAATGTCACTTTGCTTGGGTGAGTAATCATGGGTCGGAAAGATGAGACGGGTTTATGGAGGCTCAAACATACAGTGAAAAAGTACTCTGTTTATCTATAAGTCTGATGTTGAAAAATACTGCACTTAAGACACAAAATGCATTCGCCAAAGGAAGCAAATAGTACTAAATATGCTTCACATGGGGATCCGTAAATAACTCTTAAATTGGGCCTAAAAGATGGCTCTCTTGACATTGAGCATGGCCAAAGCTCGGTGAAGATGAGATATTTTCATCCAGGGAGATCTATTTGGATTAGGGACTTTTCTTAAGACGACTGAAAAATAGGTCTGAGAGTCAAAACGAGTTTGAAAATTTCCACTGGGAACAACAATCAGGTGCTTCACTTCTGTGTCTAGTCATTCGTCACTTCGATCGTTATATAAGACGTTATAACATAGAAACATCAATCTCTCCCAATGAAAACACTTTTGGATGTTGTCAGAGCTCAAATTCCACCGTTTTGGAAGCATGTGATAGTAATTACCATCTTGATGTACTAATCATGAGCTGTGATAGATTTGTTTGTGTGTACTGTGTTTCTCCGTGTTTGGGTAAGTCTGTGAATGCGCCGCACTGTGAGGCTGGACAGGCTCGAGACACCGGAGTTTAATGAGGATTGATGCTGAAACAGTGAATCAACTGCTAATGTCTTCCAGCCGTTTACTGTATAGTTTTTATTTGCAGAACAACAAGATCCTCTTGTCTCATCGGAATGACAGTAATCGAAAGTAGACAGGCATTTGTGATAATAATTTTCATGGACTTTCTGAGTTTCCTCTTTACGCTATAGCACTCTATCGTGTAAACCATTTAGGCTATATCGTTTACACAATAGATTCGCACAGATGGCGAATCCGAGAATGAAAAACTCATCATATTCACTAAGTTTGCATAATGGCGTTAAAGCGGTATATAGCAAAGCAAAAATAGCAGAAATCATAGGTTATCAAATATCATTGATCGGGCTGGGTTGTCTGCTCAGAAGCTTCACTCTGAAGTCGATGACAAGACTAAGTAATACACAAGCTGGAAGACTATTTGTTAGCCAGTCTCATCATTTGAAGAAGAAGCATCTGAGCAGAAAGATTAAACATACTCAAACTATCCAGTCCAATATTTGAAAACCTATATGGTGGGAAATGTCTTATAATGTTATTTGGAATCAACTAACTTTACACTCTTCCTCCTGACAGTAACACACTCGTTCCAGTGCCACATTACAGCTCTGGAATTAACGCCCATGCATTGGAACAGAAGTACCTTTCACCTGGCCTCAATACATAGTGTCGAGTTTTTATTTATCTATTTTCATTTCTACTTGAATAATGGCAATCCCATCTGTACATCGACATAGCTATGACCTATAATTTGTACATCTGACATAAAACTCAACACTCCTTATTTACCGCTATAGTCGGCTCCTGGCTCTGAACTTCCTGCTGTTTTGTTCGAACTTTGTGTGGATGCTAACGTAGCTCTTTTCTTAATTAGCCGGAGAAGGAGCTGCTCATTGTCAGCGCAGCAAATGGATCAGTGCCCTGCGATAGTGACGTGAAACAGCTAATTTCAAGGAACACTGCTTCAGGAGACATGGCAGTGTTGAGTACGAATACGCTCACACTCATTTTCATGAGCATCATATGCACATTTTGAGTGAAAATGCATAATTAAATGTTGCCATAATTTGGCTCTGTGTTAAATCCCCCCTTCCACCTTCATAACAAGAGCTCATAGCTCATTTTAAAATCAATATTTAGTCAAATGAACACAACGCCTGACTGACAGCTCCTGGGAATGGTCAATCAATAAATGTATAATATTTTGGCTCTGAAGGACAACCAAATCAAACCATCATTTTGATCTACACAATAAACAACCTTCAGCCTGAGATATGCATAAAGTTAGGACCACCTTTGAGTTTTATTTACCTGCTTTATTTACAATTCAAATGCCAGTGTGTAACAGAGGTTTTTCTGAATTACATGTAATAGTCCCATACTGCTCCCTAAGGCTAATCTAATTCAGGATAAACTGCTGTAATAGGTGTATTTTGACAATCATCACTATCAAGTGTAGAGTAGCACTAATAGCTTCCAGACCAGAATGAATGTGGCACCCTGAACGGGCTTTTCCATTTAAACTCATGATATCGCCCCAATCGAAGCACTTGAAAAGATTGCAAAGTGGTCTTGACCTGTTATTTGAAGCTGTTCATATTAAAGCTTTTTGGTATCCGCCCAAAAGCAAACTCTAAGCCGAAGGTTTTGTCTGTTATGTTCGCCACAAAGAGACACAGACATCTGGTCAAAACTACAGACAATCTTGAGCCAGTGAAGAATGTGCGTCTGAATTAATGTTTTTGAGCAGACAGACGTATTTATTGGTTTATTTGGTCGGGACAGTGCATGTTAATTAACATACATGGGACTCATGCATGTAAACACGGCACACTGGATTGAAGCCATGGGCCGCCGTTGTCCCAGTCTTGCACTCTCAAACACATGTTCATTCATCCTGGCCTGTTGTACATGTTTTTAGTGGTAGGAGGAAACCTACGCAGACACCGGAGAACATGCAAGCTCTACACAGAAAGGCCCCATATGGGGATCGATCCCGGGACCTTCTTGCCGTGAAGCACGAGCGCTAAACTGCTTTGAAGTTGTAACTTAAAATAATAATAGTTTTGGAATAGAAACTGTATAAGCTGCTATGCTTCATTACAGTTCTGTTGTATGCTAAATACGTATTGCTGTCATGAATATACATTAATATATTACTGTCATCAATTAGAAAGCCAGGGGACCCATCTCCAGATGTGGCAAATGTTCAGAATCACCTGACTGGAGGATTAACCTATTGTGCATGTTTTTAGTTTTGATTTGATCATTATTTAACCTTTACTTCACCAGGAAACAAAAACATACTACTCTACATTGTAAGTTCAATTAGACACATTTAAAAGTCTCTTGAACATACAACCTATAGGAACTTTTTTTTTAATGTATGACTTATTTGTGCAGCTGATAAACTAAATTTCCTTCAGGATTAATAACGTATATTGTATCGTATCGTATTGTAAACATTCAAACTCCACAACGAAAGGCCCCGTCTGGGACCTTCTAGCTGTGAAGTACAAACACTAACCTCTGTGCCAACGTGCCGCTATGTAATAGTGACGAGATCTGTCGTGACACTGTGACCTCAGCCACTCTTTGAGTCACCCCTGTGTTTTCTCTGGATGATGAGCTCAGGATAAGAACCGGGCCTGACCCAGCAACTTACCAGTCCAAAAGGTTCTCAATCAGTTACTTTTCTAAACCATTTACTGCCCTTGACTTGGCCCAAAACTCACTCTTGCAAAGATCTGGAAAAGAAGCTTCACACTCTATTTGTTTACAACTACCAGAGGTCCCGACTGCTTGCCCTGGGACTGGGTCAGACTTGCACTTGGGCATGTCTGGTATGTCTAAGGTCCCAATCTCAGCTTCTGTTCTCACTTGTGGTTTTTTGTCTGTCCCTCTCTTCCAAACATGAGCAGCAGCAACCAGCTTCCCATGTGAAAACCCTCTGGATTTGCCAGACGTCTAGGACTGTCCTGTACCACAGATACTGACCCGCACCCCTCATGAACTCCATCTGTTTATCTTTGGCTACAAGTGAAGCTTCTTATAAGGCCTGGTACAGTTACGTTACCCCTTTTAACCTGAGATTCCCGACTTAGTTTCTTGTAGTAAACACATTTTTTCCTCACCATACAGTATCTTGTAAACACAGCCATTTGTGACTACCATTCGATGGCTGTATCTAACTATAGCACAGTTTTATCAGTCACAATGCGAAAGAAAGCGTCTGAATCAGCAGAATCTGTAATGGTGTTTCACCCTGATTCCTTAATTGCCGTCTGTCAAAGCTGAATATGTACCCGAAACATGCATATAATTAACTTTTTAAAATTATATTCTATATTTTACAAACTCGTGCATGCCTAATCCACATTTTCTAACCTGGAAGGTGGAACGTGTTTTTATTTACATACAGCTACATTACCCCCCTCTCTTAACGTGCTCTAACCACAGAGCTTATAGAACTGATTATCTTTAAGGCTGTTCAATACACAACTGTGATAAAACAAACACTGGTGATAGTGGCTTATCGTGACAGCCAGGTCGTGTGACATTATAAACTCAAGGCTGCTGCAAAAAAACAAAGAAACAACTGTAAATTAACTGTAAATTCTCTGTCATGTACGGAATATTTTTAGCTTTGACGGAAATTTTTGAAAGCCATTTGTCATTTTGTCGGATTGAAAATGAAACCGTAATGAAAGTTCAAACGCAGCACTGCTCTATCTCGGAGCGCGGCCTTCTGGGCTCTTCCTAAGCGCAGCTATATCACTGGAGCATGCCGCCTGGTTTTGCTTTGCATTTCGCTCTGCAATTAGACAGCCTTTTACTGCCAAGATGGTTCCAACATGAGGCATGCTCACATCGGAGCTGAGAGTGCATTGACTTAGATAAATCCGCAAAGGAAAGAGAGACGAGAGAGAGAAGGCGTGGTGCACCACGAAGGTACGAGGCCACGGACGGCGCGATTAGTGCAGGCTTCAAAAACGCACGATGTCGGACGGATAAAAATCGCTCATGACGGCTTTTTTATGACCCTGTCCGTCGAAATGAGGGAGAGAAATTATCCTTAGCGAAGCCACTGGTTGCAGGGGATTCATTAATTACTGTATTTATTACTCAAAAGATTATGTTTGTGTGTTAATAATTAAGCTATGCTCTCAAACTTATACATTTTAATGTAGCACTATATAGGCCAGGGGTAAGTACATTTCCCTGGGGGCAAAATTATATCAGAAGTATTACCAGAGTCCATAAACAAAAGCTCCGGTAAAATATGTTTAAATTGGGAAAATACTATTTATTTTCAATAAATAAATAATAATGTATAAAAACGGCTTACACGTGTGCTGCACTTTACAAGCTTGTGTCACAAGTTTCTACATTGTAACCCCATCGGCCCTGGTATTATCCTCTCATCGAAGGGGTGGAGGAGTTTGAGCACGACAGGTAGGTTCTCCTATGGCAAGCTGGTCCTAGTTGACGGGTCAGACAAAGAGCGGTTGAGAAGCCCCTTATGAGAGACCAACAGGCCAGCTCAGACGGCTGCCTCCACAACCAACCCAGCAATGGACAAGTAAAGAAAATGGATGGATGGATGTAGTCATTATTTATTCACTCCACACTTGGTGGTGTTAAGCTACTATTGCAGCCACAGCTGGCCTGGGGAAGACTGTCCATTTACCACGTGGCTATAATCTGTTGTTTATATCCTGATCTCTTCTTATGTCAGTGCCTAGTGGCTGGCACGGTAGTACAGCGGTTAGCCCTCGTGCTTCACAGCTAGAAGGTCAGGGCCTTTCTGTGTGGAGTTTGCATGTTCTCCCCGTGTCTGCGTAGGTTTCCTCCGGGTACTCCGGTTTCCCCTACCACTAAAACATGTACAACAGGCCAGGATGAAAGAGAGTGTGTTTGAGAGTGAACATGGGGACGACGGATGGAAATTAGCCCAAGGCTACAATCCGGTGTGGCTTGTTTACATGCATGAGACCCATGTATGTTCATTAACATGCACTGTCCCGACCAAATAAACCAATAAATAAATAAAATAAAGGGAGTGAGCATTCTGGTTATTTTTTAACTCCGCACAGGAACGGGATAGAGGACTTACTTTTTTTTACATGCTCAGGATTCTACAAGTCATGTCCCGGATTAAATCATCTTGTGGGCCGGAAGTGGCCCGCGGGCTGCCTGTTGGAGATCCCTGGTATAGGTAATCTGAATTTGTGCCTGGAGGTGAAAACACTTAACACCTAAGTGTTTTCATTTTCCACAATTAAAAACAGCGCTACTGAAGTGTTTTAGGTATAATGCTGCCTTTAGAGATAAGAAATTAAAACAGAAAGCTAAGCTAACTCTGGGATTTCAGAATGAGGTTAATAACACAAAAAGCTATATATATATAGGATTATGGACTATTGATGTTTAATCAGCTAGTATAACATTGCTTGATGCAGAAGTGTGGCCTTGTATAACCTCAAACACCAGAAGCTTAAAACCGTCCAACGGAAGAAATTTAAAATGCAGAAATATTTTGGACGTTTCAAATGGCTCCAATTGCAATGTCACAACAACATTTAGCGTGGTGCTTTATACACCTGTGTTTAGGGTTATGCGTTTTACATGTTGGACCCAAACCAGCTCTAGAGGTCACCATCACTGCCCCTGCTCTCACCAAAGCTCCATTATGGTTCAGTTTCTAAGCATCATAGTAAGGGAAAGCCTTGAGTAACATAGTAGAAATAGCGAAAAGTTGGTGTACAATGTGCAGAGGGAAATACTAACCGTGAAGGGTAAAAGGTTTTAGCTCGTGTTGTCTACAAAACCCACAAATTCAAAATAAGAAATGCTTGGAATACTTTATATCCCCAAGTTATCAAAACACTCTGGGAAAGACTATTTGGTGCAATGTGCAACTGGTGCAATGTGACAAATAAATTGTGATAAAAGGAAATAACTGGTAAATATGAATCCATTATCAGGACCCATTAAATTAAAGAATCTGATATGCATATGGCACATTCAGTGCAACTGCCAGCACCAGGCTGAAAGCTGAGCGTAGCTCATAAGTTTACATTTTGTGTTAAATTCATGTTGTTTCCTCATTTCTCCATGCAGAGGTTTGCAAACTTTCTCTTCTGTATTTTGGGAAGCAGGGCCTGAGGTCCAGTCGTCACAGACAGAATGTGCTATCCTCCATTTCCTTTTGTCTAAAGCTTCTTTTATCTGCACTGCTTCAAGTTTACAGAACAAGAGTGCTTTATTATAGCTAAAGTTGTTTGTGCTGCACGATGTTCTTTCACTGCAGCTCTGATGCTTTTGAACAACGGACAATCTCATAACTCTCCATAAACACTGAGAAAGGGTTTTAATTGTGCATTGGAAAAGGAAATAGTTAATGTTCTCTATTTTTCACATTTATTTAGTTCTAAAACCAAGTTGTCAAATTCTGTTTGACCTGAATTATCAAGATTATGGAAAAATGCATTGCAAAAATGTGTTATGGAAGAATGTAAAATAAACATCTGTATATATATATATATATATATTTTTCATGTCATAAGTTGAGACTGTGACCTTTAGTTTAGTTTAGTTTATTTAAGTAATTTCAAGTTCCAGGTTGTTAGACAAAACAAAGCTTATTTATGCCTAACCCCCATTCAACATATTTACAACTTTACAATTGCCGTTTGTTTACATTCCGGTTTGTTCTCTGAAACCAGCTCATTATGGTATAATTAAGATATACATAACCAAAATCAACACATAGTTTTGGATATAGATACATAACCATAATCAAACATTGGAAATCAGTTTGCATAGTCTTCTGATGCATAGAATCGGGTTTAGAATACTGTATTCTTAAACATCCAATAGTAACAGGTTATTGCTGCCATCTGATACTGCCCCATATAGTACCATCATTGTCATACTTATATATGCCTGTACATGGACAGTACGTGCATATATAAACATATAGTTTTCTTCTTGTGTGTCTTTAATGTTTTGTCATCTGTGAGTACAATGTGTCCTGATCTATGCGTTAAAAGAGGCAAGGTTTGGTAAGCTGTTGGCACAGGGGGGCACCCATCGAGCTCCAGCCCACCTCCTGCTCAACCTATTCTTCATTGTAGATTTCGAGGAGTGCCTTTGGGTGTCCTGGTCTGTGCATTAAAAGAGCAAGACTTTTGGCGACCTGGTACCAGGGTGGTGTTCCCACTGGAGCACCAGTTACCTCTTGCTTGCCTTAGTATTGTGTTGTTTCTATTAATTATTATATTTATTTGAGTAGGAGTGTGGAAGGTAACATGGAAAAGTAGATAAGAGGCAATAACAACTACAGCAGTGACACTTTCAATTCTCATTGTATACTTGAACAAGTAGGTTTTTGTACCTACATTTCAAGTGCTTAATAGTTGCATATTCAACTACCTTACTTTTGGTAATGTCTTTTTTCTATCCCAAGGATTCGCCCAGCTATGTAAGGACCACACTTAGATCCCCTGCTATCACTTTATCCCTGTATACACCTACACGTCTGTAAATACAATCCAGCAGTTGTTCTATGTCAATTGGGTTCATATTTTACTTTTTTATTTACTTATTTATTTTAATATTCTTTATGCATGCCCCTATTAGCCTTATTTTTTTTTTATTTTTTTTTATGTATTCATTTATTTCAGGCAATGGCACAGAAAGTACAAGGTAGACAAAATATAGTTAAGTAATTTGTGCAAAAAAGGAATATACAGTATATAAACATGACGATCCATTTCTACCTGAAAAGGAGTGGGAAGAAGATAATTTATTTAATCCCACCCCCAGTTCCCCATTTAGAGATTAATACATTCAGCTTCACTGTTACTTTGTCATTATACAAATTAGGATTATTATACAAATGTTATATCATGGTGGCGTTACAATAATTATTACATTGTAACAAAAATGTATACCAACAATGTAAGGAGAATGAATAATAACAACACTATATTTATAGTTTAACATTTTATAGCCTTTTTTTATTTAGTTTTTGTGTTATATGTTTTATGTTGCACGTCTGCACCAAGAAAAATTCCTAGTTTGTGAACCTGTTCTCAAACACTGGCAATAAAATCTATTCTGATTCTGATTCAGACTTAAAGCTGCTTAAAGTAGTTTCAGCGGGTTCGATTCCCACCTGGATGGGGCCTTTCTGTGTGGCGTTTGCATGTTCTCCCTGTGTCTGCGTAGGTTTCCTCTGGGTACTCCAGTTTCCCGTACTACTAAAAACATGTACAATAGGCCAGGATGAATGAGAGTGTGTTTGAGAATGTGCATGAGGGACGATGGATGGAAATTAGCCCAAGGCTACAATCCGGTGTAGCTTGTTCATTAACATGCACTGTCCCGACCAAATAAACCAATACATAATTAAATAAACGGTGTAATTGATGGTGTATTGGCAAGATTAAGATGTACCATCCATTTACAAAATATATATAAAAACATTTGTTATGGGAGAGGGTAAAATATTTTTGAGGTAACAAAACTGCAATTGTTGACCTGACCAACAAACCACCAGAAGAACTGACAAAAAACTTGACTTTCATTTGCATCATTACTACCGTACAATCTGTAAAATACTTCTTGAACACCAGCCAATGATCTTTGTCTGAGAAAAGCTGGTCTCCCAGAGTGGACTGGTTCACCCCATCAGACTCTAGTCTTTTATTCTGAGCAATAAATAAAAGTGCGCTGACTTTTATGCGCTGCCAAATACACGTCATTACATCTCAGTTCAATAAATAACGTAAAAGTTTGATGTGCGCATAAAGGCTATACAAGTTTCCACAGCTGCACACGAACAAAATGTCACAAAACACCCAATGAGTATCCCATAGACTCGTTTAGTATCTGTCTGTGCAGAACGATGCACCCATTAGAGTTTCTTTGGATGGACAAAGTGGAGGGTCACAACTACACAAAAACAACTAAGAGACGCTCTCCATAAATGAAATACTAAAAATATACCATGTTATCACCGCATTAAATTGTCCATGAGAAAAAAATTAGGGGGAAAGTCTACTGAGTTCTTCTGTAAACCAAGCTATTAGAATTAGAGAAATGTGCATAAAACGGGGGGTCTACGCGGTCTGGACGTAGTGTTGTCATACAGGCACAAATAGTGGCCATTGTTTGAGATTGTAGCTGTTGTGTGTTTCACAAATGACTGAGCTTGACTCAATGGCAAAGTGGCACCACTTTTGAAAACAAACTCCTCAAAAACACAAGTTGCCTGGGGAAATGGGACCTGTTCCTGTTTACGCCCCATTCATCTCACCCTCACCACCTTAAAGAAGTCTATAAATACTTGGACAATGCCAAACATCTATCAAGGTAAATAAGTGCTGACAAACAAAGCACAGAGGCCGCAGTGCAATCGGAAAGTGAGTGCTGGTGCTAATGATGGTAATAGCATGTATAGCCATGGAAAAATAAACGATTTAAGAGGAGCAGCCTGCTGTAAACGAGTATGATTAGCCGAGTGTCTCAAGACTGTGCTCATTGTCCCTTGGGAATTTGGGACAAATACTGCTGTAAAGCCTCTCAGTAAATAAAAAGTAAATCGAGGAATTATGCGTTTCCACTGGGAAAACAGACATAATGAAGTGCATTGTTGCGGCACACGTTTGCCGCCGAGACTCCGAACTGAACTCGATCAGGACCAATGGACCCACTTATACTACTTTCCTTTTATTGTTAATTTCTGGCTGTGAACAAGGGAATTGCCTCTTTGCATCTGAGTGCTGCATACAACACTAAAGAGAAGAGCTTTGGAGAGCATTTTCGAGAACAGCAAATATCTCCAAAATAACTTCAGACAGCAATGAGCTGCTGCATATTCATGACATTGTGAAGCCTCAACCACAGCAACAACTCATGTCTCATATCTTTCCAACAAGTCAGCGGGGTGATTGAGACAAACCTGAGAGCTGGCAGACATTTTCATTGCACCACAAAAAATGATCTGTCATCCATCAGTTTTTAAAGCTATGATACACATATAGCTTTAAGTACAAGACCTATTATGAATACCAGCCAATGATGTTTGTTTGTAGATTTTAGGGAAACGTGTCCTGCATTTGATTCTTCCTCAAGCAGTGCCTCAGGGGATACTGATGGGAGCAGTGGGCTACAGATGGGTCCACGGGCACTAACTCATCAACATATCTTGAGCCAGGATCTTGTTCAGGATTACCATGGAGGTCTGAGCCTACGGTGCTGGTTCTGGGTGGATGAGGAACCCAGACTGCCTGGAGGAAACATGCAAACTTTGCATAAAAAGACCCCACCGTCCTGGGAATTAAATCCAGGCCCTTCTCGCTATGAGAGGAGAGTGCGAGCCATTCAAACAATGTGCCGCCATGATCTTTCTATTTGCAATTTTGGCCACATTATGGCACTAAAGCGGCTTTGAAGAGCCTTTGGAGAAAACCAAACATCTCCGTAACAACTCGTGTGAGCTATGAGCCGCTGCATATTCATGACACTGTCTTTGGCAACAGCCGAGACAGTGAAATATTGACAAAAAAACATTTCATCTGTCAGACAGAGCTCCTACTCCTCGCACCTCAGTAAACTCCTGGCTCACACGCTGATCACTTGGAGTTACTATCTCCTCTCTTTAATGACTATCATTACAGCCAACGGCACACTCCGGGGCTGAGTTGTTTTCTCTCATGTCGCCTTTTCAGTTGTACTTGATGTTCAGGAGGAGAGCTGTTCCCAGACGCCGCACTAAATCAATCTCTAAAATCAGCTTTTATGACAACGACACGGCTCCAGATTTGCAGCATTACCACAGTCCGACAATATCAGCCTTAAAAGCCAGAAAATGTCAAAGAGAAAATGTTCCCCATATTTGACATTCTGTCATTTCCCACAATGCTGTGCGCTTTATGTAGCTCCAACTAAAGTTATTAATGAGAGTGGAGACCTGAAATGAACTGTTGGATTTTTCTTCTTTGTGTGGTTTGTTATGAAGTAGTACTGAGGAGATATAGTGGATGCTGTGAGCCTTTACTGTAGCATGAGTCAAAGTTAGAGAAACAAATGAAAAACATTACTTTTTAATAATCAAATCGAAATAATTAGACAGCCATGGTTGGATAAATAAACAGAGTCCGGTAAATCGAGACAGCTGGACTTTTCTTCATCTTCACAGATTTATCGGACTCTGTTTATTTACCCACCTGGATGTCTTAGTATTTCTGCTTAACTGAACTACACTTGCAGAGTTTTCCACACACTGTGAGCAATCTTTAACACCTGTGCACTGTTGTGTTTAACTGCCCACTTTGCAATCTTGTGGGAACTCAGTGAGCTGAAGAAGTGATTTGGTCATGAAATGTCCAGCCATTTAGATGTTTCCGACTCTGTTGATTATTTTGATTGTATTATTTTATTTACACATATATTTTTCATTATTAGTCAACTTTGTAAACTGCTTATTAAAAGGGAAAATGCATGTTTTAATGTCCCAACGTATTGATGAATCTACAGCTAATCGATTTATCATTTTCTGGTTTACTCAAAATAATTTTTCATGAAAACTATTATGTTTTTAAATTTAGGGTGTGCCGAGTGTTTCATACATAATACATTTCACAATATTATCTGTCTGTATACTAATATCTTCTTATAGCCAGACATGTGCACAGGTCTGGCTATAAGAAGATATTAGTATCATTACTAGAAGACCTAATCAACCTAACTGGATTATCTGTCCGTGTCTCCAGACAATTATCCAATCAGAAAGAAGAATTAGCTCCACTCTTATTGTTACCAGATCCTATAGTTTAAACCAGTTTGGAAATAAACATCCTCAATCTCAGCTCCTATCACCGATAAAGTCCCAAACAGTGCCAGTGCAGCCTCCAGTCGTTAAAGCTCAGAGGCTGAACTCTGGAGATTCTTAGCTTTCAAATGAGGCATGCCCTGTTACATAAAGTTGACGTGCATCTTTGAGAAACCAAGTTTAGCTGCAGGGACTTTTTTAAATCACTAAGAGCCTCCTAGAAACATTTGCTTAAAGTTTATTCCATCAACATGTCCTAAAGTGGCGCCACTTTAGCTTTACATTGTCATGCCCCTTTCACAGCCAAGTGATGAAACGATTAATGATTAAAATAATCTGCAGAATAATCAATTATCAAAATAATTGTTAGCTGCTAGAGGAAAATTTGATTCATGTTTTCCAGCTTTATTATTCGGATGTTTTGATAGAACTACTTTACAAGAATTTTTAAATTCACCTACAAAGAGCCATGGCAAAAATTGATGTGCTAAAACCAATTCTAAATAATTTTACTACAGTTTAAAAATGTGGTGAAGTAGAAAAGAAATATGTCGTCTGCAGTAAAATGTAATGAAGTAAATATAAAAAATGTCCAATCATTTTTTGTTACTTTCCACCAGTGCATATAGACGTGACATGAATTATTGGATTATTACATCGCTCCTTGCCAAAAAATCTGAGTGAGGAAGTTAAAATCTTCAGCTCCATAATAGATCTTGTAAGAATGCTAGAGTTCAGCCTAAACGGTTCAGGGCAAGAGCACAGCATTAAACAATGGAGGTCATGTTTGTATTTTGATGAAAGGGCTACATAAACCTCAGTCCAAAGCCCTGAGCCAGAACAAACACAGGTACAATGCACTCCTCTCTGACTGGATGCTGTTTTTTTTTTTTTTAGAAAGGATGGCCTTAAAATGTGGGGAATATTACCTTTAGGTTGCATCTCCTCCAGGGGCAGATAGATTGGACTTTTATTGAGGTATTAGCAGTTTTCTAAATATCCTTTTTGTCTTAATATCTAAAGTAAAGTTAAATTTCATGTTGGTGCGCCTGAGTTCTCAAGATGCATCATGTCGACCCCAACAGCAGAGCAATGCTGTCCTGGCTCCAGTAATACAGAATATAACAGAAGCTTTCAAATCAGTGGAACTACATAAGGGCGTTAGTACTTTTTGATTGTACTCACCGGATCCTGGTTGGCCAAATTGTCATTCAGCAGGCGTGTGTGAGAAACTTTGGAGCCGGGGCAACAGCTCTTGTGTCTCCAGGGAGACCCCCATGTGCTGCTACAGATATGCACAGACCCTTGATGGATTCAGATTCAGACGGCAGGGACCAATCCATGGGTCTTAAGTGATTGAAAAAAAAATAGGGCTGTTGACATAGCAACTAGCAAATTAAGCCAGATATTCTACATTCAAGTCTCAAAATACCAAATACCTCAATATCAGTAAAATGTCTTAATCCATCGATATATCACAATTAACGGTTTATGAAAGAAATCCCAAAACAGGAAACCCATACAAAACTGTTAGGGACTGGGTCATTCCAGATTGTGCGGTCAAAAGTTTACAACCACTCAAATCTCTGAAAATTCTGGCCCATTCAATAATAATGAATGTATAATCTAAATAAAGGTTATCATTCATATAAAAGCATTAGACACCCGGCAGGTAACACAGTACCATGGTATTATTCATGACCCTTTACTTTGTTTTGTGTTTTTAGTCGATTAACAGTGTTTGCTAGCGCCCCCGAATTAATATATTAGTATTAGTATTAGTATATATTAATAATTTAGTATTTGATTCTGAACTTTGAAATTAAAACAAACACGCCTCAGTGATTATAATGCCGAAAAACACCTTTGTTGCAGCCAGTGAGATGACGTTGAACTTTATGCCAGTTATTTGTTTCATGTGGCTTTAGCCATAAACCAGATCAAAACATTTGCATTTTGCTGGTTAAAAGGCAAATTCAAATATTGAATTTCCTCCACTTTAAAATTCAACAGTAGGCTCTTTACATTGTTGTGATGTCATGTGAACGCAACCTTATAGCATCCATTATAAGCATTAAAAATGAGTGCAGTGTGGTTATGTGGGGAATGTCACCTCTGGTAACATGGCTCCTAATGGATTCTGCTCCCTTTGGCCTTTAGGCGGACCTCCATTGTGGCTTGCTGAAGGGACACTTGGCTTCCTTCCCGTCTTTGTTTAGTTCCTTTATGAAACTATTAAACTCGGCTCATCATAGGGAGATGGATGTTGCTCTCTCCCTGAAAATTCTTCAAATGCCTGGAGAAGGTGATTTAGTTCAAGCACAGATTCCATTTATGACCCAGCCTGCAAGAACACCGTCTGTGAAGTGACAAGTGACAAATTATTACACAGCGAAGAGACCCTTAAATAATGAAGAGTGTCTACTATGAACCATAGTGAAGTCCTTTGACTTGAGACTTGACTTCTTTAATAGCACTTAAGACAGGTCAACATTTTGTGCCTTCTTATGTGCGTGCAAACAAACTGTGAATGGATGGTGCTCTCACAAGTGTTAACTGTCAGTTTAATATACATTTCCTTTTTGTGTTTACATAAGCGGGACATTTTGGAGTGACTTGTGACTTGTATACAAAAGTGCAAAAGGACATACTGGTACGTAGATGACAGGAGACAATTGCTCAGAAACCAGAAAATTGTTTTATTCAACACAGCAAACTTTATCTGCAAAGATAAAGATTCCTATATGGGACATTTCTGCATTTGAGCATCTGACTGTAAATGTTTGGCAATAAAGTAGACGTTTCTACAAGCAAATAGTTGAAATATTGCCTTAGAGCTTTGCCAATTATGTGAGGCGACCATTTGGAGCAGTAATTTACCTGTGTTCTTCTGTGTTAGATATACAGTACCTTGAACTTTTGCACATTTTGTCATGTTTACAACCCTAAACATAAAGATTTTATTTTTAATGTTTTACTGAAAGTTCACACACAAGTAACAGACAACTGTGAAGTGAAAGCAAAGTGATACATGATTCTGTTATTTTACAAAAAATAGAAAAGTGAAAAGTGGGGCGTGCATAAGTATTCATACAGCATTTTCTGAGTGCATTAAATTGTCTTTATAACTCTCAGTATAATTACAGCTGTTCTATGAGGGCCTCAGAGCTATGGTCGGAGTGTATTGGTCACTAAGCAACATCATGAGGGCCAAGGAGCACACCAGAGAGGTCAGGGATAAAGCTGTGGAGAAGTTTAAAGCAGCGTTAAGTTATACAAAGATTTACCAAGATTTGAACATCCCACGATGCTCTACACAAATCTGGCCTTCATGGACGAGTGGCAAGAAGAAAACCATTACTGAAAGGAAGACATAAGAAATCCCGTTTGAAAATCCCGTTTGCTAGAAGTCATATGGAGGACACAGCTACCATGTGGAAGAAGGTGCTTTGGTCAGATGAGACAAAAATTGAACTTTTTGGCCCAAATGCAAAACGTTACGTATGGGACAAACCTAACACTGCTCATCGTCCTGAGTGCACCATCCCCAGTGTCAAATATGGTGGGGGAGCATCATGCTATGGGGCTGCTTTTCCTCGGCGGGGACTGGGAAGATTGTAAGAATAGTTGGGAAGATGGATGGGGCCAAATACAGAGCCATTTTGGAGGAAAACCTGCTGGAGTCAGCAAGAGAATTGAGGCTGGGGCGGAGATTCACCTTCCAGCAGGACAATGACCCTAAACACAAAGCTAAATCTACAATGGAATGATTTAAAACACAGCATATTAATGTGTTGGAATGGCCCAGTCAAAGTCCTGACCTAAATCCTATTGAAAATCTGTGGAAAGACCTGAAAACTGCTGTTCACAAACGCTCTCCTTCTAATTTGACAGAGCTTGAGTTGTTTTGTAAAGAGGAATGGGCTAAAATGTCAGTCTCTAGATGTGCAAACCTTGTAGAGTCAAACCCCAGAAGACTTGCTGCTGTTATTGCAGCAAAAGGGGGTCCCACAAAGTATTAAGTCATGCTGTATGAATACTTGTGCACGCCCCACTTTTCAGTTTTCTATTTTTTGAAAAATAACAGAATCATGTATAATTTTGCTTTCACCTCACAGTTGTCTGTTACTTGTGTGTGAACGTTCAGTAAAAAATTCAAAATAAAATCTTTACGTTTAGGGTAGTAAACATGATAAAATGTGCAAAAGTTCAAGGTGTATTAGTACTTTCGCAAGGCACTGTACTTATTTGGTCGGCAAAGATTTTTATGATAATTAACGGATATACAAACGGCAGAGGCAAACATGGAATGAAGCACTTGTTGTACACATGTTGTCCTGCATTCAAGCTCACAAACTCCGCTGTAAGTTAACCTGGCACAGTGACAAAAGAAGACTACTTTTAGTTTCTTTAATTTTAGGTTGGGGTTTTCAATCTTGGTCCCTGGTTTGACTTTGGAAAGATACGCCTGACCATTGTGTAAACAGCACTTCACTAAACTCCTTTTCCTCTGTCAAAGACTTGCCAGGTTATTTGTGGTCTGAAAACTATGAAGTCCGTAGTAGTGGATGTGCCGGACAGTTGTATACAAATAGGACACATTTTTTCTCATGAACCTTGACTCTAGCTGTGTTTAGCACTGCGGACTCGTGGCCTTGGCTTGATTTGCAGCATTGTGGCGGAGTCAGGAAAAAACACTTTCATAGACGCACCGGGTGGTCAGGCAAAATCCATATTAGTGTGCCTGATTATAGTTGAGATAAAGCTATGATCAACTAACAACAAATATGAATACATTGCTTTACCTCAATCGGTCATTATAGTCTAGTAAAAAAATCTGAAAACGGGCTTGGTTAACACTTTTGTGGTTCTGGAATGTTAGGGGTTGGCAACCTTGTTTTTATAATAATATAAGATGTTGGGAACATATTTCATCAATATGCCACTCGAGTATCGCCTTTGTTTGTTTTTTATGGAAGAAATAAGAAGGGAATGTTTACCAAAAAGTCGCATCTCCAGTCATGCACTATCGGTCAGATAAAATGAAATATCTGCAATATTAAACAAGATTTTCTCATGAAGTTTGCACTGTATTTGTAGTTTTACATTATGTCACATCACAGGAAATCTTTGCTTTATAGGATTATAAAAATAAACAAATTATGTCAGTTTTTTCATAGTGGAAACAAGATGGCCACCGTAACTGAACTGGCTGATACTCAGTCAATTGTTCTTCATAATTATGCCGGATTTTCTGAAATAATTTACACTGTATATATACTATATCAACCTCATGCAGTGTGCAACATTCCATCTTCATCAGTTAATGCATAAATAAATGACATGAAATGTAATCGGTGAATGTTAACCGAAATGGCTCCTGCAGGTGGTGGGTCCACACCACCTCCAGGAGTGGTGTGGACTCCTGCAGGTGCTGTGGACCTGTGTAGAAATACACCTGTCTCCAGGTGTATTTCTAACACCTGGAGACAGAGATTAGTCCATCATAAAAACAGGATCCCAGTCACCAGCAGAACAATGTAGTGTACTCAACGCAATCTAAGGAAGAGCAATGCATGGGAAAACAAAGCAGCATCAGTTCCAAAGGAGGTACCAACACCGTAGGGGGCAGCAGTGGCCCACCGTCAAGTCTTCACCCCCATCATAAAGCCACAAATATCACACTGACGTGCACAGTGTGTGGTTTTTATCATTGATGTGGTAAATGGACTCAACTTATTTGCGCTTTTCAGGCTCAAAGCTCAACCATTTGACCATTGTCCAAAAATGTGAACATAGTTCCATGTTTGTTTAACGATAGTGTAATTCCAGGAATATATATATATATATGTATGTATATATTAAAAAAACACAATGCCAGTGCAACTGCAGTAACAAAGCAAAATGCAGAAACAAATAATGTGAGATGCACAGGTGGATATGGACGCCATGGGAGTATTCATCAAAACGCCCTAAAAGCTGATGATACTTGTGACTAGAAATAAGTTCTATATTTCCTGTATTAATTAAGAATAATCCTTTAATGCATTCTGTATTTTATATTTTCACTTAGAGTACCCATTGTTCAGATCTTATTCTTACACTGTGTCCATGCATAAACCTGTAGTGTGTGATGTGTGATCATTTGACTCTATATTTTGTCACAGCTACAACTGGTCAAAGGCAGATTATTGGTGATATTGTGCCAATGGCCGATCGACCACCTTGAGAAACAGCCTCAAACTAACACATTCAAACATCAGTACCACCGAAACAATGTTGGCGAGGAATGTTGGTCAGAGTGTGAATATTTCTGAGGGGCAAAGCCTCTATGTGCTGAAATCTCTTTTTATAGTATAATTAGACTCACATTCAAGTTCATGTAATTTCTTTATACATTAATGTATGAAGATTACATTTTGTGCACAACTACAGGTCGATTAACTCCATATACTGTGAGATTTTTCCCCCAGAAAATCTGGTATAATTTTTAAGATATTACAATTTCACTGAATATCAGTCATTTCAGTTTTTATGTGACAACAGTACATGATGGAAATTAGCCATTTCGGTTAACATTCACCAATTAAATTTCATGTAATTTATTTATGCATTAACTGATGAAGATGGAATGTTGCGCACTGCATGAGGTTTATATAGTCTATATACAGTGTAAATTATATATATACATAATTATGAAGATACAACAATTGAACTGAGTATCAGCCAGTTCAGTTACGGCAGCCATCTTGTTTCCACTATGAAAAAACTGACATAATTTGTCTATTTTTAAACCTATAAAGCAAAGATTTCCTGTGAGGTGACATAATGTCAAACTACACATACAGTGCAAACTTCATGCATCTTGTAATATTGCAGATATTTCATTTTATCTGACCGATATTGCATGACTGGAGATGCGACTTTTTGGTAAAGATTCTCTTCTTATTTCTTCCATAAAAAACAAACGAAGGTGATACGCGAGTGGCATATTCATGAAATTATGTTCCCAACATCTTATATTAACATAAAAACAAGGTTGCCAACTCCTAACATTCCAGAACCACAAAAGTTACAATTTCAGATTTTCGTACAAGACTATTAGGGGGATTTGGGCTTGACATAATTTCAAGGTCTTGACTTTCTTTTGCCAACTGTGTGTCTGGGTTTAGTATACTACACATACCGACATGAATAATGGAGGTGGTCCTGAATTTCGGCTTGAATGTAAAAAGAAAAGTTTTTTTTTGTGTGGTACTCCTCTTACAGGCCTACGTGTATCATATGTTGTATTCCTTCTCTGTAAACTTTGATTATATTGTATTTTATTGTGCTACAACATATTACATTTTGGCTAGTAAAACACATTTATAAAAGATAGCCGTCATGAATAATAAGAGTTCAGTGAACGCAAAAGTTCATATTATGTCCTGATAATTTCCCATACTAGTCATATTCTCAGATGGTTTCTCAGCATCTGTCTCTCAGTTTGTCGAAGGGTGGCCAGGCCATGTGAGAAATGCAACGAGGACTATTTCCCAGTGGAGTGTCCCGCAGTTGGACGGGGATCAGCGCTCGTGTCCTCTGTTCATCCCTAATCATCTGGGGCCATGTTTATGTTAGCACTCTCCCCTGTTTGATTATGCAGATGCTGATGTCATGAGAAATACTGCTGATCAAGTGTCTTTCTCTGTTACGCTGCATCTCAGATTTACATTGTAATCTGTGCAGCGGAGATGAGCGTTGAAGACTAAAGCTGAGTGTCAGACGGGAGTCATCACGGATAAAAACGTGAAGGATGCCGCAGTGAGTAACAATGACTTGATGCCAGCACTTTGTGGGAGGAGGAAATCACATCCCTCAAATGCTGCCTCACACAATGAGCCAATATAAGATTCAATAAATACTCCTGGAAGAAGCTATGAATATTAACCGCATTTCTATGTGGGTGCTCACTATTGGCTTCCGGTGCCAAGTTCCACCAGCTCTTGTTCTCTTTGTGTTCCTTTTGCGAAATTCATATTTAGAAGCTCAATTTCCCCGCATTACATTGACGAGTAACATTAAAACTTGATCACTTTACTACAATGAATGTTATTTAATGTACTTGTCCGTAAATAAACCGTGTTTATTTACTCTTCCATTCAGAAGTAGTCACATCCTTTTCTTCACCCTCCTTCACTACATCCACAGATGGGTTTCCTTCCCACCAGCTCTAGCGTTCTTCATGTCTTGAACAACTGTGCGAATAAGCCGACTGTAAAAAAGCTTAATATAAAACAGCTTGTCTTCTGTAATACCCATTTACAAAGCAAATACATGAGCAAACACTTTCATGCCACGCACCACCTAAAAAATAGCTGACCTGCCAAGTACCTAAACTGGGTCTGGATCTGAAATGGATCTAAATGGGACTACCGGTAAATGACTGCGTGTAAACTAGGAGAAAAACATCATTTTCTTTTTATGTTTTTTTTTTCTCTTAGTGTTTGAGAACACAAGGTGCACTTAGAAAACATAAACCTCAGCTAATAATTATAAAATACCTGTACTCCTGCAAATCTGTGCTAATGGGCAAATAAGTCCGTTCTCTTCACAAACCAACAAATACAATAACACCATTTTATAGATAAAGGTAAAACAGCCATTATCATAAAGGTAGGGAGTAGCAAAGGAATAGCTGTGAGAAAAGTGGATGCATTACTGTAATAGACCAATAAACCATTACGGTACTTCTTTCTTCACACTCAGTAATCCCATTTTACACTTTGGGCTAATTATTTAGCTCTTTTTTCTCGCTCCCTCACTCAGCACTCAGTTTCCGCTCCCAAACTCCCCGTGAGCTGCAGCCTCCCCAGTGGGATATAAATAGGGGGACAGGGAAATGGGGGGGGGGGGGCGCACAGAGAGGAGCGCTTCCAGGGCGATGGAGGGTGGGAAGTCCAGAGTGGGGAAAGAACCGGCAGCTGCACATTCATCATTCACATGTGAAGAGTATGTACAGACTGGAGGAGGCACTTTGACATGAAATATGAAAGGAACAAGTGGCCACCCAGATAAAAATGCATGATAAAGGCTAGTTGTAAATGATTCGGGTTTATTTATTTACGTTGTTGTTTTGTTTTATCTGTTTGTTTAAGTTTGTTTTAGTTTGATGATAAATCTGGGAGCTGCAACGATTGATTATGACTTATTTAGTCATAATAAGTCATAATCAAATCATAATTGGGCGGCAAGGTAGTACAGTGGTTAGCGCTAGGGCTTCACAGCTAGAAGGTCCCGGGTTCGATTCCCACCTGGACGGGGCCTTTCTGTGTGGAGTTTGCATGTTCTCCCCGTGTCTGTGTAGGTTTCCTCTGGGTACTCCGGTTTCCCCTACCACCAAAAACATGTACAATAGGCCGGGATGAATGATGTGAGTGAGTGGTCGGAGGGGCCGATGGTGCAGATTGGCTGCCTCGCCTTCGTCAGTCTACCCCAGGGCAGCTGTGGCTACAATAGTAGCTTACCACCACCAAGTATGGAGTGAATGAATAGTGCAATGTAAAGCGTCTTTGAGTGTCCAGAAAAGCGCTATATAAACTGATGCATTTAGTAATTGATGGTTATCTGGTCTACATACAGATTCTAAAAATCAAAATGCATTTACTTATATACATTCATAGTACTAATATCTGCATGTGTGTTGGATTTTTAGCACATGCAGAGACGGACAAAGATACAACACAGATTTTTTGACTATTTTTATGGAAAAGCCTAGTTTTTAACCCACACTGGGTTGGTTTTGTTACAGTGTGAAGCCTCCACTTCTGATGTAAATTTACAACTTTTCACTGCGATGTGGCACAGCTCCCGGGGGCGTAAAAGGACCAGGGAGAGCTGGTTTGAAAGTAGGGCTGAACGATATGGACAAAATTTCATATCTCGATATTCATGCCAGATAAAAGCATTTTTCAGAAAAATAAAAAATAATAACAAAGAGTGATTTAAATGTTTTGAATGTTCATATCTCGATATTGATACGATAACGATATATCTTTCAGCCCTATTTGAAAGTCTCAATCACTTTCAGTTCAAAAGTTATGTCCAAAAGTTGGCGATGTTGTAGATGGTGGTGAATCTCAGGGTTAAACAATTAAAGCACACCCTGCAGCAGATGGCACCCTAAGCAGCCGCCTAAGTCGCCTATGCTCAGGCTCTGATCAGTGTTATGAGTTCAAATTCCAGCTACAACAGTTTGCCACTCTTCACCCCCTTTCACCTGGCTGTCCTGGTAATAGAGTCCTAAAAAACAATCAAAGGTACAATGAAAATAATAGTTTGATGACCTGTAAGCAACTTAGATTTACGGTCAGATTATTATTATCAGGATATGAATGCTGCAATCATGACTGGCACCATTGCAAGACCAACTCCAGTCACAAAGAAAACATATTTTACTCTAACACTCTAACATACATCAGATAATCAGTTCTCTTCTTCTAACGGTATTGATCAAAAATAATTATTTCTTAAAACAACCAGCCACTAGCTATGATGACTGAAGTGGGGGTGAAGTGTCTTTCCCAAGTACATAACAACAATGCACACTACAGAATTAGTTGATAGACAAATGTGTGATTTAAGTAAGTAAGTAGTAAGTAAGTGCTTTATTGTCATTGCACAAGCGTACAACGAAATAGTGTTCAGGTTTTAGTCCTGAGCTGCTGCGGCTGAGCCGCGCTGCCACTGTGTGTCAACCGGACCCGCATGACCTTGGAGGTCGGGGGAACTGTAGCACTCGGAAGAAACCTGGCTGGCTGCCCTCTGTCTCCTCTGATCCACTGATCCGCCTCCTGGGTTTGTCCCTGTTTCAGAGCGTGGTGTCCTGCACTGGTCAGCTCCACCTCCTCCTTCCTCCCTCCGCTTCACAACAGTCTTTCACCATCTCTCTTGTCCTTTTTTGTTTCCTGTAGCTCCTCTTGTGACGCCTCCACTGTGCTGCAGCTGTGGGGGCTCTTGGTGCCTCCTCAGTGTCTCAGAAGAAGACATTTGTAGGTCTCAAATGGGTTTAGCTGATAAGCTAGCATTTTGTTTACCTTTAAAAAGCTGCTTTCTTCAGGACCATTTTAGACTCTCAAAGTAAACAAATCCACCAAACCTCCACAAAAACACGGCAAAGACGTACAAAAGTATCCAGAAAAACAATGTGGAACACATAAACCACAAATGCAGTTCACAGAAAAAGGCACAAAACTCAAGCTGCACAAGGAGAGTGGGAGATCGCTTCCTGTTTTCACGTGGCCATGACTATCTTGGTAATTTTGATTTTGAGCTATTGATTGAAAATGAAATATAATACTGTTTTGAAAAGAATATATTTTCGGCCTCCATTGTCAATGCACTGATTCAGATGATTTTGAAGGTTTTTGTTCACTCTTTCAAGCATGTTGACTGGTCTATTGGCAACTTCAGTTCGGATGTTATTTTGTAGGTCTTCCAGGGCCTGTGTGTCATTATAAACCAGGGATTTGAGATAACCCTCAAGAAATAATGGCAGGGGCGACATGAGGTGAGCGCGCAGGCCTGAAAGGCTTCTCTAAATAAATCCATTGAAATCATTGGTATGGGTGAAGATGAAGTTCATTGTGATGAATTTGTCGAAGAGAACGTCCTGACATGTCAAGGGCAACTGCATGTTTACGAGCAGAACGCTTGAGCTACAAGTGAATGTAAAATGGTCTCATGTAAAGTGCTTTATGACCATGTACATATGTGAAAGGCACTATATAAATATAGTAAAGCTCTTCTTCTTCTAAATTTTGTCACATCGTCCAGGTCAACAGTAAAAGTGTGCTGCTCCCTCGACCACAGCATGTGTGCGACACAAACCTCCCATCCAGCCCCTTCCACTGAGCCCTGTCCCATCCTATTGTGACCCTCTTTAACATCACCACCCACTTTCCAAATAAGGAAGTTCCCACTCCCCACCCCATACAATTTGGTTCAATAAACCGAAATGAACTACAAGAACCTAAACCAACACCAACCTCTTACTATTTCTGAATTGAAATGTATCCAATCTTTCCAGTAACAACAAATAAGCTGTCATTTCAGGTGAGATGCAGGAAAAACACAAGGAAACACTTGTCTAAACAGTGTGATGAAGGGGTCAATATCGGGCCACGATGATGTTGTGATGCATAAAAACATTGGGTCTGTGAGATGACTTCAGAAAGAGACCACTGTCCATGTCTAATACCTGGAGTATTTATTAGAAAATACTCTGAGCCAATAATAATCAGTATAATACAGTACATTCTTCAAACCAGTCACTGCCAAAATAATTAGATTATGAATTACGAATGTTTTTTCTATTAAGAGAGGTTTCTGATAAGGATGTGTGCATTACACTTCAATCCGTACACAGAATACTTTTTGTCCAAACCTTTTCATCGAGAGCCGCATATTGACATTAGCATGGAGGGCCACAGATCAGTGGTCAGTGCTTTTAAGAGAGGTTTAAACCGCCCACACCTTTATTTAGGCTTGGAACCATAATGCTAGCTCTGTCTGACAATAAGTGTTACTTACTGAGGTTTTAATCGTGTGGAATCATTAAGTGCCGATAAAACAAGTGGCCTAAGAGACACCAAAATATGGTCGGGGGGGTGCACTTTGGACATGCCTGACCTAAAGGTATGCATCTTTGGAGAAAGTCAGTACAGGTATTTACAGTACACGCTGCCTCCATGCCCCACATATAAAAATTATTTTAAAAAATCTGTGACAATGACCACATAAGTGTTGCAGAGAACAGGTATGAAGGGTATGCATGTGCACCCCTTGATTCTAAGCAGAACGCCCAACGTTTCACACTGAGTACTATGCTGCCACCATGCAGTGTCATCTGCAAAATCTGAAAATTCCTGCTCATTTGTCAAAAAAAAAAAAAGAATGGCAAACTATTATATTGGACACATACGTAGGAGCTGAAGGCACACAAAGACAATGCTGTAGAAGGAGTGAGAAGGAAAGGGAAGCAAAGAAGGACATATTACGAGATATTACGGCCAAAAATACATCCAATGTGAGCGATTGGCGTACCGCAGGACTGAATGGATCGTGCCATCCAGATCAGTCAGCGGAGAGAGACATAAGCCGATCAAGAAGACGATCATGAGTTCTGCATAAAGGAAAGAATGCAAGCACAAATAGCCTCAATCTTTGACTTGACTCCATTTGCCCTGTGTGTTATCTGTGCACAGCAATGACAAATTATCTGCGAGATCTAAATGTGCTGTGCTTCCTGCGCCATCATAGGTTTACAGCAGGGTCTTTGTAGATTTGTATGAAGTCCCTCGAGGTTATACATGTGAGAATATTTGCCGGTCACAGTATGTTTCTTGTGTTTTCGCTCATGGTGAACCCTACATCACACACCGAACAGCTGGTGCCGGATCATGCCCCCTGACCTCACACAGTGATGTCTACAAGTACTGACAGATGAGTTTTCCCTTTAAGCACCAGGTTCTTTTATTTTTTTTAACACATCAGGATGTGCCTTTTTCAGTAGAGGTCATCCAATGGACTATATGGAGCGGTTTGACAGCTCAGCATCTTTGCTTTGTGTCCACTGGAGTCAGCAATATTGCAAATCAATGCCCACTGCAACACGGTCGGTGGTATTTAAAAAAAAAATTGACTCACAATTACATTATTTCCGGTATGGATCTGAACTATCTCCCCAAGACTCTGTGGTCAATCGTTCCTACTATGTTTGCTCTTTGTTTCATCAGACATAAGTACTTGTTGTGACCTGTGCAGTATTTGGCAGTGCATCTCGCTTTGGCTCAAAAACCAAAACTGTAATTTCTGCTTGAAATGCTCCGATTTTTAAACCTTTTATCTATGCTTTGGATTTGCGATGACTTCCACATGAACCTAAACAGGAAAGCAAAGTAATCCTCTGTTCACAAAAGCTTAGAGTCAGGTTCAATAAACTGAGCTCTTTTCACAGTGACTGCACATAGCCAGATGAGTGGTCAATCGGAGAACAGTTAAAGGACACAATACAAAGCGGGAGGACAGGGATATATTGAGAGTGCACACTGTGGCTCAAAGGAGGTGAAGACGGTTGACAGTGCTGACAGCAGAACACCAGACCCAATTATTGAGGAGGATGAAGAATTCAATCAACATATAATATACAGTGCCTTGCGAAAGTACTAATACACCTTGAACTTTTACACATTTTGTCATGTTTACAACCCTAAACATAAAGATTTTATTTAGAATTTTTTACTGTAAGTTCACACACAAGTAACAGACAACTGTGAAGTGAAAGCAAAATGATACATGATTCTGTTATTTTTTTTAAATAGAAAAGTGAAAAGTGGGACGTGCACAAGTATTCATACAGCATTTTCTGTGTGTGTGCATTAAATTGCCTTTATAACATTCCTAATGACTGCAGAATGTTCACACCTTGCCCTAACCTTTAAATAGAGGCCACCTGTGTGTAATCTACCCTCAGTATAATTACAGCTGTTCTGTGAGGGCCTCAGAGCTATGGTCAGAGTGTATTGGTCATTAAGCAACATCATGAAGGCCAAGGAGCACACCAGAGAGGTCAGGACTAAAGCTGTGGAGAAGTTTAAAGCAGCGTTAAGTTATACAAAGATTTCCCAAGATTTGAACATCTCTGTTCAATCCATCATTCAGAAATGGAAGGAGTATAGCACCACTGCCAACTTACCAAGACACGGCCGTCCACCTAAACTAACAGACCGAACAAGGAGAGCACTGGTAAGAAATGTAACCAAGTGCCCCAAGATAACTCTGGAGGAGCTGCGACGTACTGCCACTGAGCTGGGGGAATCTGTACATGGGTATAAGTCGTACTCTACACAAATCTGACCCGTTTGAAGTTTGCTAGAAGTCATATGTAGGACACAGCTACCATGTGGAAGAAGGTGCTTTGGTCAGATGAGACAAAAATTGAACTTTTTGGCCCAAATGCAAAACGTTATGTACGGCACAAACCTAACACTGCTCATCGTCCTGAGTGTACCATCCCCAGTGTCAAATATGGTGGGGGAGCATCATGTTATGAGGCTGCTTTTCCTCACCGGGGACTGGGAAGATTGTAAGAATAGCTGGGAAGATGGATGGAGCCGAATACAGGGACATTTTAGAGGAAAACCTGCTGGAGTCAGCAAGAGAATTGAGGCTTGGGCGGAGATTCACCTTCCAGCAGGACAATGACCCTAAACACAAAGCTAAATCTACAATGGAATGGTTTAAAAATAAACATATTAATGTGTTAGAATGGCCCAGTCAAAGTCCTGACCTAAATCCTATTGAAAATCTGTGGAAAGACCTGAAAACTGCTGTTCACAAACGCTCTCCTTCTAATTTGACAGAGCTTGTGTTTTTTTGTAAAGAGGAATGGGCTAAAATGTCAGTCTCTATAGATGTGCAAACCTTTTAGTCATACCCCAAAAGACTTGCTGCCGTTATTGCAGAAAAAGGGGGTTCCACAAAGTATTAAGTCATGCTGTATGAATACTATATACCACTTTTCGGTTTTCTATTTTTTTTTAAATAACAGAATCATGTATCATTTTGCTTTCAGTTCACAGTTGTCTGTTACTTGTGTGTGAACTTTTAAAATTATAAATAAAATCTTTACATTTAGGGTAAACATGACAAAATGTGCAAAAGTTCAAGGTGTATTAGTACTTTCGCAAGGTACTGTATATTACAGGACAGTGAAGGCAGCATTATTGCAGTCTCATACACTCAATGCACAGGGTTGAGACAATAAAATCACCACAAAGAGGCAATAGGACAGAAGTCAAAAGCCAGTAAACAGCACTATATCAGCACAAACAGCATGATTTGGTAAAAGTGGGTAATTAGTGGAACCTACAAGGAACAAAGTGTGAGACTGAACTCTCCTCCACGACACGATAAGGGAGACAAAGAGCCCTTATCGAGCAATAATAAATAAAGCACAGAAAATAGGTGGCTGGACGTCAGAATGCAAACAATAAATGTCGTCTACTGAGACAAAGAGATTTTCTCTAAATAACCTCAGCTCCACAACAGAATAATACGTAGATTTTTCAATACAGACGTAGCAAACTAGCAGTGCTTTAACCAGGTGAGTTTATAAACAGGCCAGTTTTATGTGTTGCGCCAATTTGCTTTACTACAAAGGTGAAAAAGCAACCCAGTTGCAAAGATTGATTCTGCGATGTGGTCCGTATGATCCCTTTTAAAGAATTTAGCAACCACAGCAATAACAAAATCGTCAGACTGGCATATATTTAGAGACAAAACTTCCCCTATGTGCCATCTATGACTCAAACCTTCCTTCCTGTTGTCTCGCAAAATCATGTACAACTTCCCATTAGTGTTAATCTGAACTATAGCAAATTCATGTTTAAAGTCTAGTCTATCTTATTTAAAACTGGATTACACGCGGTTGTTTTGATAGATGTACCGATACATTTGACTGTGAGCTCATCGCTGGATATGTCTCTCTCTCTATATATATCCTTATTGATTTCCTTCCTTAAAAAAAAAAAAAACAGAAGCTGGAACTTTTGAGTAACCAACTCTGGTCTGAGTCTGTGTGGGGGAAACTCATCTCATCTTCACTCCAGGCAGGGTTATCCAATAGCCTACACACATGCGTGGACTTTGTTACTTGATCCTCTCTGTTCTCTCCCAAGGTAAGTCAATATTTTTGTGCTTTATTGTAGCGTGGGCGGAGGGGGCCGGATTCTTTACCGAAATGTTTAAATAATAGCATCATTGTTCTTGGACAGTGTGTGCCAGCACCGTGAACGTGGTCGGCTTCGTCGGCCACAATGTCACTCTGCCATGCAGCTTTGACGCCCTGGCTTACGGACCTTTGAGTTTCTGCTGGGGCAAAGATAACGTGCCCGTGTCCAAATGCTCAAACACCATCCTGTCCTGCGAGGATGGGACGACCCAGAACAAGTGGGGGCCCCGGTACCAGCTGAGGGGGGCGGTGGAAGATGGAGATGTGTCGCTGACTATAATGAACGCAGGGTGGAGTGATGCAGGCGTGTACGGCTGCAGGGTGGAGGTCCCGGGATGGTTCAATGATCTCAAAGTCAACATTAAGCTGTCCATAGAGGAAGGTATGCAGGAATTAAAAATGGTCAAGTGTTAAATTCAGTGTAGTTTATTTACTCAGTTTTATCTGATGTGCTCAGAGCCAGAGGAGAACACAGTGACCCAGACATACACACGGCCATGGACTCAAGGTACAGCTTTGTTTATTCACTTTCCCTTGAATTTGGACAGTTTAATCTCTTAACCCCCACCTAAACCAAGCACATTTTCTCAAGTTTGGCATTACCCAAATCTAAAAGCTTCTTGGGGGGAAAAAAGTGTCAAAACAGCGACAAAAAAACGAGATGAAAACAGGGGATAAAAACGCAATCAGTTTAGATCAGTTTTGTAGGTCTTTCAAATGAGGCCTATAGGCTGTAAACTCCTTTAGGTTTGGGTAAAGCCGAACTGGAGAAAATACACTTGGTTAAGGCGGATGGTAAGAGGTTAAACAAAATATCCAAATGATACACATCTATAAAAAAAATAAAAATCGAATATTGTGACATGTGAAATGGACATACTGGACATTTCAAGCAAGATTTAGTACCAAATAAATACAATAAAATACAAGCATTTATTTTATTACCAATATTTGTATTGTTGAAAAATAGTATATTAGTTTAGTTTCACTTCTGCAACTAAGTATGTTTACCGTATTATCTCAGAACATTTACAGCAGTCACAAAGAGAGAAAAAAAACACATTTGCATTTGTGCCGCTTCTAGGAATGACAACGACACTTTCATTCGAGAGCACAGAAGGACCTTATGTTTTAAGAAGCGCCACTGAGGAGGTACAGTATGGTCTCAATCCAATAATACTTGTAATTAAATATTTTGTTGTTACAGCTTCCCCAAGAGCGTGGCCCCGTGTCTAAAATCAATAGTTGGCAAAAGGAAGCCAATAGGTCTTTGTAATGGTTTCAAAATGCTGTGTACAACATTTTGGCAGAGAACTTCCTAAATAAGCATCCGTGCTGCCAAAACCTCATTCAAAATCTAAAAAAGTTACAGCGCAAATGATCAGAGGTGGAAGATGGATGCTTTTGCTGTACTAATTTCCACAAACATGGATGTTGACTATTTTCTAAAATATTCATACATTGCAGGAATTTGATTTGTTGACTGTTCTGGGAGTGGAAAACATTGGCAGATTGGCAGCCGTTCTGCTCGTCACTGTAATCCTAATCCTCGCCTTTATTTTCCGTAAGTGTGGAACGGATTACATCTTCTGATTCATACCCTTGACACTGATTTTACTCATTTGAAGCTGGTCACGGCTGAATGTGCCCCAGTCTTCAAGTATGTCATTTAAGCATTTAATTTTGTTGTTCTTTCAATCTTTTTGATATCAGGGAGAAGACTGCTGCCTAAGAGAGATATTGAACAGGTCGACACGTCCGCACCGGAAAACATCTACGAGAGCATTGCAATGCATTAGTGATAAATGAGCTTAATGAGGAGACACTTTCAGACAGGGCACTCGTCTGGAGGGGATTTAAATAGGCACTTTCACTTCACATTCATATTAAGAAAGTGACGAATAGACATGCTTCATTTAAGCTTATTATGAAGTCTCCTTTGAAGAGCATGAGAAAATAAAGGCACTTTGTCCATGCATTTTATATGAAACAATTTCAATTATAATAGAAGCTAAAGGTTTTGCAAAATATTTAACGTTCGGCAGAGCTCATGAAAACAGTGAGGGCACATTGCCATCTACTGGACTGTATCAAAACAGCTGATCATCGTGGGCTGTTGAAAATAATTAATTTGATCAAAGAAAAATGTATATATTGTGGTTTAATTACTTCTTACTTTTTAATTTGAGACATAAGCACTAATATTGTTAACAGATCTAATGTTTTGAAGAATGCATTTGTTCAACAACTTTCCTTTTCTTTTTTTTTTTTTATAATTTCTTTATATTTTTTCCACATTATTAGTATTCATGTGTTGTGTGGTTTATATTAAAAACATAAGTGATACCACAAATGTAATATGAAAACAGAGCAGTAATTTTCCCTAAAATGTTTTTTATTATCGTGATGACTGGATTAGGTTAAAATGTTTTGCCTGATTGAAGTGATGAAGAGGAAGCTCTTCACGAGTTACTAAATCTTGTGTAAACTCAGCAAGAGTCTATGGCTCATACTAACCTGAAGTTCAACTTTTACCATCGTCTGAACCCAGTGACCTGGGATATACGGAGTATGAGGAATATACTTTTAATTTAATCTACTCTTAATACATCTAGATAACACATAAACATTTAATCTGAGAGTGTAAATATGAATTTCTAAAGATGAATTCAACTCACTTCATTTGGTCTAAAAGGTCACATTTCTAAGTGCTCAGGAAGATTTTGTGAAATAATTGTTCTATGACAAATGTGATCTTTGGTGTTTACGGAGAGAAATAAAAAAAAAAAAGGCCTTTTTCCCTCCCTGATAAATGCTGTTGGTCTCACTCGCAATGTTTTATAGACTTTTTTATATTTATTAGCCTCTTTAAATAAATGCTTTTTAGAGACAATGGAACAAGCTCATGTTAATGTAGGAAGTGTGCCTTGGTCTTTCTTTTCTCTCATAAATATAATGTCTCATAGGCTATTGTGAGGTGGGTCACCAATAATTCCATCAAACCTGGGACAAAATATCTGTAGTGGATTCATTAATAATTTTTTTTTACGCCTTAATAAATGATGCATTAACACTTAATTCATCATAAACAATGATGAAAGTGTTACCAAACAATCCAGTTAATTCAATATAATATAAATAATGAATAGTATAACATGGGCTTATTGGACTTTTGATGGTGGCAGTTTGAGTGACAGCTTTAACATATGTATTTTGTGGAAATGTAATAAATTAAAAAAAGAGTGATTAAACATTTCTGTCTTTTTCGTCTTCCACTGTTGACGAGAATATGAACTTCTCCCACTCAACCCAAGCAACATAAATATTCATATTAAATTATAAAGCAACATACGTAAATATATTGTGTTTTTGCTGCCAGTTAAACAAAAACATGCTTTATGCAGGAAAAAACTAATACAATATTATAAAGTTATCGTGCAAAGATTTACCAGCCTTTTCTTGACATAAATACGTGTCTTGGTAGCTGACCTCGTCCTTGTCTAATCATCAAATAGCTTCTTTGCCACTTGCAGGAGAAGGAACCAAAACCGCAAGAGAAGGAAACAACACTTTTGGTCAGTCCTCCTCCAGGCTGCACAAGTTGTTTGTGTAGCAATATCGGGGTCAGCATCATGTGATTTGGAAACGTTTCAAAGCCCAAACCGCACTGTGGCTCTCTTTAGTGTCCCTCATCAGGTCACACAGGAGCCTCACAAGCATCAAAATGACTTTGGTTAACTTCTGTTTTCTCTTCAGCCTTTTTCTTGGTAAGACCACAACAATATTTCAACCTGACTTTTTGGAGTTTTCACCGCAAATCTGCTTGTTTTAAGGTAATGTGTGTGGAGAAAACCTCGAGGCCTTTGTGGGACAAGATGTGACCATGGCATGTAACTATGATGCCAAGTATTATGGGAAACTGGCAGTGTGCTGGGGCAAGGGCACCATCCCAAACAGAGGCTGTGCCAATGAGGTGATCAAGACAGATGGGACAGCGGTCATCAACAGGGAGTCGGAAAGATATGTCCTGTTCGGGAATCTGGAGGATGGGGATGTGTCTCTCACTATAAGGCAACTACAAGAGAGCGACTCCGGGACGTACGGGTGCCGCGTGGACATCCCGGGATGGTTCAATGACCACAAGCATGAGACGGTTCTCAATGTGGTGCCAGGTTACACACAACTATTGTACTTCTCTGACTAAAACACCAGTTTGTATGCTATGCCTTACATTAAACTCCCCTTTGACAACAATTAGGACTACTGTGTAAAGAACTTTTAACATAATGTCCCCTACAGCCATCTTTGGCGGCCTACTTTTGTCACCCAACCTCCTTATAAGTCTCTTATCACAGAATTCGACCCTTGCACCTACTGTGTGCTTGACTCATTTTCAGCACGTCCAAATCCCCCACAAGTGGAGCCGCGGGAGGTGAAGGAAGAAGCCATCACTGTTCGCTGGGCTCCTGCGTTTGATGGGGGACGTCCAGTGACGTCGTACAGGATTGACCTGAAAAACAAGCAGGGTATGAAGAGACTGTACGGTAGTCATTAACAACATCCTAATTGTTGTATTTTTATTTGTTGCAAAGCTTCTTGGGACACAGCAATACGAACAGAGCTGTATGACCCCAGTCTGACCCAGGTAACTCTGGTGGATCTGCGTCCCGCCAAAAACTACAACCTCCGGATGTTTTCCGTCAACAGTGTGGGCATCAGCGAATCCAGCAATGTGCTCAGTGTGACAACTAAAGAAGCAGGTACTGATAGTTTTACTGGGAAAAAGTTGTGTGTGTTGGCTCTTAATCGTTCAGGAATTGCTTTGAGGCAAAACGTCCTCAGTTCTAATACGATGGCAGTATTTTAAATGGGTATAAAGGATTTGAGACATGATTGAAAAATAAACCATGATTACTTGTTCTACTTTGTTTCTTCAGCCCCAAAATGCAAAATGATTCAGAGCCAACACAGCATTTATCTGTGCAAAGAGAATAATAGCTGTCCACTGCTACAAATAGTAAATCCCATTTCCCCACAGCCCCTGAGGGATCCCCACTGGAGATGCAGCTTGAAGCCCTTTCCTCGCGCAGCATCAAAGTCACATGGAAAGTATGGGCCTAAACGTGAAACAATCACATGCATTTATGACATTTGCTGAGGGGTAAAATACCTTTGTTCTGATCCAGGCCCCGAGGCCAGATCTGCGAAACGGCCTTCTGCGGAGTTATAGGATCAGCTACAGAGAGCATGACCCCACGGACCGACATTTCAGACAGTGGCAATACGCGACGGTGAGCGCAGCATGGGAGACGCAGTCCTACATCCTGACGGACCTCAAGCCGTCCACCAGATACGGGGTTCTGGTTCAGGCCCGGACCAGCGCCGGGATAGGGCCTGCCTCTACTGCACCCTTTTGCGCCACCCTGGATGAAGGTAAATGACTGTATATTGAAAAATAAACAGTCATCATCAAGTTACAGCATGTCGTTTTTTTTCTATTAAAGCCCGGACCACGACAGCGCCATCTGCTGGGACGATTTCCCCATCAGCAACAAAAAAGGCCACCTCTGGTATGCATCTTTCGAGTTCAATCTATATGTCAAATAAAACGAAGAAGTAAAACCACGTCTTTCCATGTAGCTGATTCAACATTACAGACTGTGACTGTTAAGGCGACCACTGCATTTGTCACAGTGTGGGAATCAGCTTCTCCAAGTTTCAACCTAGGTATGAAAATGAAAAAAAAAAAAAAACTAATACCAAACAAGTTATTTGAAATACTTTGCTGTATGTTGTCATAGGCTCCCCTGAACCTCCTGTGATAGACTTAAAAGGCGTAAAACAAGGTGTCATTTCTCTTGTGTGGACCCCGGGGCTGCAAGGCTCCAGCCCCATTACTGGCTTTTACTTGGAGTATAAAGCGGTCAACGGTACTGAGTTCCCAGGCATTTGACATATAAATGACAAAACATGTATTTCTTACGCTATGTTACAATAATTCCACAGCCTCGTGGGATTACAGGAAGACTGTGGATTTCAGTCCCAATCAAACGGAGGCCACAATCATCGAGATAAAACCTTCCACATACAACATCCGAATGTTCGCCAGGAATGTTTTTGGCAAAAGCAAAGCCAGCAACGTCCTCACACTCACGGTGGAAGAAAAAGGTGATATGTTTTTTGGATTTATAATGTGTTTCTGCCTCTTACTTTTCTCATGTTTTGTGTTATCAGAAGTTTTAGGTGGACACTCTTGACAAAAATAACCTTGTTTCCTTTCGCACTTCTCCCAATATGGCAGGTAGTGAGTCCAAGTCACACTGAGCGAAACAAACCTAAACAAACTCTTGCCATACTTTTGCTTTGTCACATATCTGAATATACGGCTCAAATGTACTCAAAAGTACTCAAGTTTATTTTTCTAGTTTCAGTTGCCTTTTTCTATTTTGAAAAACACAACTACACTAACTTCCCCTTCAAATACAACAGGTCAACAAAAGGATGTGTCAGCCACTACTCTGCCCCCAGACACTCATGCAGTGGTAAGCATTAACCAAGAATGTTTGTGTAAGGTTTTCCATCATAGTAGAGGTTTTCATAGTTGTCAACTGGACTGGGTTATTCAGGTCAGGATGTTTTGCCTCTCTTCTTAGAGGCTTCAACAAACTTTGATCAATTAGACAGTCACAGCTCGAGTGTAGGTGTAGGGCTGGGTGTCGTCAATTTTTTCTTCCATACCGATACCTGAACAATACTTTTTTCGATACTTATACTAAATTATTTGTCATATTGGGCCATAAAACAGATTAATAACGTTAATTTATTCCTTTTCCATCTTTTGCATTTGTATTATTTGTTTGAGGTGCAAAGAGTTACAAAGAAACTGCCTTTAACTACAAAACTTTCCAAGTTTTCTATTTCCCCACCCCCATTTTTTTTTTAAATCTGTAAATTCCCCACAATTTATCTTCTTTTTTACGCCAATTTTCCCTTTTTTCAGTTTTTGAAAAAAATAAACTTAAAAAAAAATTATATAATAAAAACAATTTAATTGGAGGAAAAGTTTAAAAAAAAAACATAATTTTTATGGGGTTTTTTTCAAAACTTTTCCCAAATTGTTCCCAAATTTATTTCCAATTTACCCCAATTGTTCCACTTGTTTTCCCCAATTTTTTCCCACTTTTTTTTTCTTTCACAATTAGTATTTTCACTTTTTTTCCTTTTAAATTGTGATGACCAACAACATCAAAACTTGAATATAAAGATTTTATATTTCTTTTCGGTACCCGCTTTCGATACTTTTACTTTTTTGATACCAGTAGTAAGTAACCATCTTTTTATTCGATACCAGACTGGTATCGTTACCCAGCCATACAGAAGTGTGTCTTGCAACTAAGGCAAAATTGGTAAATGCAGTCAAAGACATTCTGTGGCACTCTGTCGTAGAAAAATCAAAATCCTTTGTTCAAACATGGACGATGGGTCTAAAATAATACTTCTGAGAGGGAAATGTTGAATCTGCCATGGAACCATTCCGTTTTTGTTTACCCTATGTCGGTTTCACTCGTCACTAAGTACTGCTTCTCATCCTCACCTCAAAAAACCCCAGACCCGTTGACGACTCTGGAAACCTCTGCAAGAATACTAAAACGTTACGAGTTACCTTTGGTGTTGCAGAGTGCTGAGGAGAGTGGCAGTGGTCACCATGCTGCTATTGTGGTTCCTTTGCTGCTGGTGCTGACAGCTGTGGCTGTATTGGGAGCATGGCAAATAAGAAGTGAGTGCAGTATTGAAAGGAATGAGCTAAGAACAAAATAATAATATATTTCAATCGATTTTTTTTTTTTTTTACAGAAATTAGACAGAAGAAGGGCACACTGAGCATGTAAGTATATTTTCCATGAGGACCAGGCCAGAGGTTCTCAACATCTGCAGCTTCAAGACTCAAAAAAAAGCATTAACTCAACTTATAATAAAAACATGAGCAGTTTGACCCCGTAAATACACCAAGTGATTATCTGAAATTCGTCCCGCTATACATTACTGGGTCCTGACCTGCTGAGAACCACTGGACTACACATGTAATTAACTAATCAAAAAGTATAAGCTATAACTAATCAATAAACTATAAACTGTATGTCTTCTAAGGTGGCTTGGCAATGGGGCGCTGCGTCACAGAGAGGCTGGCTCTCTCCAAGAGTCTTTATAAAACAGAGAATCAGCAGCGATGGATAATATTGAGCAAAAATAGCAACAGTGTGTCTTGCGAACTGGCTACTAGACCTAATGTAAAATTGTGTGTGGATTGTCAATGATGTCTGTAAATAGCCTCCACTGGATGCTCCTTCTTTCTGTAAACATTTCTTCATATTCTTGTGTAATTTTGTGGTCAGTGAGCGCCTCAAACATCATTTTCTTCTTCAATGACCAATTTGGAAAAATGTCTGAACTTATTTGTATCAAATTACAAGTGCTTGCATTAGATAACAATTGATATTTAGTAAATATATTGAGCAGGAACATTTTTGTTGTGATTTTTGTTGGCTTTTACAGCGGCCTCTAATGTAAGCATGCTCAATCAGGTCAGATTGGGCTTTAGAGGCAAACTTCAATAGTTGCAGCCAGAGGTGGGTAGTGCTCAATTACATTTACACAATAACCTTTATGTAGTAACTGTACTTTTGTGAGTTTTTTCTTCAAGTATTTTTTACTTCTACTTGAGTAATATTAAAATGAAGTATCTGTAATATTACTTGAGTTAAATAAAAAAGTAACTCTTGACACCGAGTAAATCCTTAGTGTCAAATTTTGACATGTAAAATGGGTGTATTTTGTGTTTTGTTTACCTAATTCTTCATTATGATTTCTTTTAATGTTCTTTTGGGGCGACAGTGGCGCAGATGGTAGCAGTAAGTGGTTTTAAGTCTTACTTGAGTAAATATTTGGACCGCATTTTACCTCTAGTTGAGTAAAATGATTTTAAAGTAACGTTAAAAGAGCTAAACCTGATTTTTTTTGTCTAGTTATGGAATGAAAAAATGTTTTGTCTTCCTTTAGTTTATTGTAAACTCAGACATTGTGGGGAAAACACTGTAGATCTAATTATAAAGCATTTGTATCAATATACATGTTTGTGTAAGTGTAAGTGAACATTTGGGATGAGTTTGTACCTCAACCAACATTTTAATTTTGTGGTTTCCTCTTTCTGAAATGAAAAAATCAGGTATAGGGCCTTTAAGTAAATATTTTGGTTGCTCTACCCCCCTGGGGTAGCAGTGATGTAGAGGAAAGGTGACTGACTGGTTGAAGGTCTTGGTCTTATCTAATTGAAAATAAAAAAAACAAAGCACTCTTCTGTAAGGAAGTCTCTCACAAGAACTGCTCACCCCACACCTCTTCCAACCAGAATTTGAACATGTTTTCATTTTTGACAAAATTCTTAGGCTAATTGTCCTTACAGCAGTTTTGTTCATACCTGGTGTTCATAGAAATAAAAGTATTTCTATATTAAACATAAAAATCAGTTATTTCAGGTGATTTTAAGGTGCATGTGGAGGTGACCAATGACATGCAAAAGAACTTAGTGCTGTTCTTGAAATATTTGGTTTAACTCAGCACATGAGTGAAGCGACTCACAACAAAGGTCACACTCTAGATCTAGTCATCACAAAAGGTGTTAATATGTCAAATGTAAATGTTGTTGATGTTGCTTTATCTGATCATTTTTGTGTCTTCTTTGACCTGTCTGTTACACCCAAACCAGTGGTTGGGCCTGGAGTTATTCAAAGAAGACACATAAATAGTACAACAAGGACACAGTTTATGGAAATGATCAGATTTGAAAATCCTCCATGTTCTAATGTTGATAATCTGTTGGACTCTTACACATCAAGCGTCTTAAATGTTTTGAATACTATTGCTCCTGTCAAGGTTAAAATGGTTAACAATAGACAAAAGGCACCTTGGAGAAGTGAAGATTCGGTCAGGGCACAGAAAAGAGAGTGCCGAAAAGACGAACGGAAATGGCGCAAGTCAAAGCTCCAGGTTCACTTTGAGATATACAGAGAAGTGCTTTGTGAGTTCAACCAGATTTTGCGTGGAGAAAGGGAGAAGTATTTCTCTAAAATAATTGCAAACTACAAAAACAATTCTCGTGTTCTGTTTTCCACAGTAAACAGATTAACTAACCCTCCAGTTTCACTGCCCTTAGAACATCTACATCTAAGTGCAATGAGTGCAATATTTTTTTATGACAAAGTCCAAGGCATTAAAGATGCCATAATTTCCACAACACAAATAGCAACCCTGCCACCAGATAAACACCTTGAGCTGACACATTTCACACCTGTTACTGACAAAACAATCGAATAGGTTTATCTCCGGTCTGAGTTCATGCACATGCTGCCTTGATGAATTGCCCACTAGATTTCTGAAGTCTGTGCTGACCAGCTTGTTACCACAACTTGTTCAGTTAGTTAACATCTCATTTGAGACTGGAGCATTTCCAAAGGCTTTGAAAACCGCAGTCATTAAGCCTCTTCTAAAGAAGAGCAGCCTTGATCCCAAGATACTGAACAACTACCGGCCCATATCAAACCTACCATTCTTAGGAACAGCCAAAGAGAAAGTAATATCAACAGCTCACTTACTTTCGCCTATCTAACAATGTGTTTGATACTTTCCAGTCAGGATTTAGGCCCATCCACAGCACTGAGACAGCTCTGATCGAGGTGACAAATGATATCTGTATGAACACCAACGCAGGTAAGGTCTCAGTTTTAGTTCTGCTGGACCTGAGCGCTGCCTTTGACACAGTGGACCACGGGATCTTCCTTCACACATTAGAAAACTGGGTGGGAATCTCTGGTACTGCGCTAAACTGGTTCAAGTCCTATCTCGAGGATAGGACGTACTTTGTCAAAATTGGCAACTGTGTCTCCGACAAAATTTCCATGACCTGTGGAGTCCCCCAGGGGTCAATCTTGGGACCCCTCTTATTGAACTTGTACATGCTTCCAGTGGGTCAGCTAATCAACAGCAACAATGTGTCGTACCACAACTATGCAGATGACACTCAGATCTACGTGTCACTGACGGCAGGTGAACATGGGCCTGTAGATACACTCGAACAGATCAGTTTGTGGATGCAAAACAACTTTCTCCAACTAAACTCAGACAAAACTGAGATCATTGTATTTGGTCCACAGACACAAAGACAAAGTGTTATCAGTCATCTTGAGTCTCTCTCTCTAAAACCAAAAAATCAGGTTCGAAATCCATCTCAGGCCCTGAGAACTTCAGGGAGGGGTCTCCTGGTGGTTCCCAGAGTCAATAATAAACACGGTGAAGCTGCGTTTCAGTTTCATGCAGCTAAAATGCGGAACAGTCTTCATGAGGATGTGAGACAGGCCTCAACTCTGACAATGTTCAAATCCAGGCTGAAAACAGCTCTTTTTACCCGAGCATATGAAAACTGAAAGTATGTTATCTGCACTCTTGCCTTTTACTGTAATTGATTAATTTTTATGTTGATGTTTTAATGATTTCTTGTAATTTTATGCAACTGTGGAGCACTTTGAATTGTGCTCTACAAATAAACTTGCCTTGCCTATATTTGATACAATGTGCAAACTGCAGACTTAGTTGTATAGTTCCAACCTCGTCTTCCATGTTTTTGTTTCTACTTCGTGTGGCCAAATTTGACATCCCCTCGCTTATTAAGTCAATTAATTCGGGGTTTCTGCTGCCTCTTCCCTTTGAATCTCCGATGTTGCGAAGAGTTTGTGCTGGACCTTAAATTGCGGCACATGTTGATCTTGTTTTCAGTATTACCGACAGCCAGAATAAACTGAAAGCGCCTCCAAAGGTTCCCGCTGTGTCTGTGGGTCCTTAATGCACCAGTTCCACTTTGACAGCACCGTCACACCTATAGTACTATACTCTATATATTGACTATTTTTGGACTTATTAAATAAGAAAGTTGAAAATAGAATAACTAGGAGGATAAAATGGCATAGCGGCGCCATGATCTGCCCTGCACCTCAAAGTAGGCACATTCTCCCACCAGCAGAGAGCGGTATAGTCCCGCTCTTCACTTCCTGGTTTGCTTTGGTGCGCTCCTCGGGGACGCGCTCCTGCAGCCAGCTGGATTTCCATCCATCTGTCCCGTTAAAGTCTTAATTGTCCTAATGAGGAACTGAGAGGAGGGAGATGATAGTTCACATGGGCTTTATCACAGCTGCCTTAATTCTGTGTCCTGTTTGAGAGGTAACTCGGAAAACCCTGCAAAAGCTTAACTCCACATAATACGCTGTGTAAGTGCAATTGGCCTCAGTGATTGATTAGTGTTTGTTTCATAATTGTGATCGATTGGCCCAAATTGTCACAGTTGTTACTACGGCAAGTTTTATTATTATTTTTGTTATTATTATTATTATTATTATTACTATTATTATTGTTGTTGTTTTCGTTATTTGGCCTATTATTATTATTCCATCATAAGCTAACAAAAATGTGCGGAGGGACCACAATAGCCTAAAGATATTTCGTTCAGACGTGCTCACAGTAGATTGTCATCCACCTGTAGATCTCAGAGGCTGTTCCGCTATGACGGGACCCTGCCTTCCCAAATAGATGATGATATATATATTCTGTTATTAATTTGAGTGTATCCCTGACTTTGATGGACCTCACTTGAGGTGCCAATGTTGACTTCCTGTTGATTAGTTAATGGTTGTTTGGCAGAGTGCAAGACAGAATGATGCTTTGCATGTTATGAATGTTTTCTGAAATTGAAATTCCTCTTGCTGTTGTGAACATTTAACTGCTGTTGTCCCTTCACAGTTATCCCCTGTTTCTTATTGCAACCATCCATCCATGTACTGTACTCTTGTCAGAAGTTTGGCCTGTCTAATTGCCTTGTATAAATAGTACAGTGGCAGAGGGAAGCAGGGGTTTTCGACCTTTGATGAGGTTACTTTGATTGGTTGCACAGTCTACAATATTATTTACCTTTGTGGTACTGCCATGGTTTGTTCTGTTTGTCCCATGAGGACATGAGTGCACCAGTCATCCACTAAACAGATCATGCTGACATACTGATGCACAGAACAGAAACTTTCAAAGCATTTATAACAGCATCACACACTTTGCAACTTCCTCATAACTTCCTCTTTCCTTTAAACATCCTCTTCCACACCAAACATCTACAAAGGCTTCATAATCTTAAGCATTCATGTCTGTGTCAGCTGTGGAAGGCAATCAAGCGAGCTGCAAGAGAAAAGTGGACAAAGGAGGGAGTCACAATAATGGCTGTATTAGCTGTGTGGACACACTTAGCTGGGCAATAAATCATACACTACTGTAGCCACATCAAGGCAGCCGGCCTCAGGAAGTGGAGATGTGAATGGTGCCACACATGCACCAAAGACGGAGCTCTGCAGGAGGGACTGGTCTCCAGGCCTCGCCGCTCCGCAGCGGATGCACAGCCCTGGGCCACCAGCCGCCAGATGTGTGCCTTTCTGGAGCTGGATGAACTTTTGAACACCACACGGAGGAGAGTATTTGCTCAACACAAAAAAGGCACACAGAGTTTGAAGTGCAACTATAAAATACAATTTTACACCAAGTGATCTCTTAATAACCTGCTAAAACTGGAAAGAGTTCTCTGTGGAAAAAAATACAGATGCGTTATTTGAAAATAAATTGTGACAAACTTTTGTTGCTTCTTCCGGTGCGTCTGTGATGGGAGCTGACAGTATCTGAGTGAGCTGATGTGATCTGATGAGCCAACCTGAGCTCAATGAAGACGGCACCAATCTGAAGGTCAGACATTACAGTTACCATGGCGACGTGCCCATGTCGACCAAAAGCCATGTACATTGCTTTACTGTCACTCGACACTGGGACTTTTCTATCTCTCCCAAAATATGGACCGTGTAAATAGTGTCAATTTAAAAACTAAAGACACTATAATTTCAGATCACATTTTATGATCAGGTACTACTATTGCCTACTATTTTTTTTTCACTGTTATCGATGAATACATCAAACTGGCTTGAGACACTATGTACTTTACACCAGTTTTTCTGTGACATTTTATTCCGGAAAAGCGTTTAACAATGAGTGGTGCGGTGTTCGAGTGTGGAGATATTTTTATCACTGTGAAACATATCTCTCGTAAACTGAGCACATTTTGAAGATTTATCATGGCATGTTTTTATTGAGCAGATCTTGAGCTAAGTGGCAAAATTTAACACTCTCCCAGGTCCAAGTTTCCATAGAAACACACAAGACCATATATTGATGTACCGAGTTTATCAAATGCCGGAGAAAAAAATAAAAAAAAGCATTTGGCAGCCAGTCATTGAGGACAGAAATAGCAATACTGACATGCCTGTTGCCTTCCTTTTGCACAGCCATAATCCTTATTGCTTGCAGATATTTCCATAAATGTTTGAACATCCAAAACCCTATGCTGTGTATGATTTGTATCACGTGTCACCTCTCATTCAGGCAGCATTAAGTGTCAGATCAGCGTAGGGAAGCTGAGGGTTTAATCTGGTTAAATTTGATCCCCTCTTGCCGCTATATAGCACCACTGACTTGCTTGTTTCATCCACCTGCCCAGAGGCGAGTTCTCGTGAAGATGCCTCATGTGAAGACCTCCTCGTGTTGGCAGCGGAACACAGTGGAGTCTTGGCTGCGCTGATGCTTTTGGAAACAGCTGAGGCGCACCACGGAGAAGGCTGGCACCAATGAATGGGAGCAGAGACTTGAGGGATGCAGGCGTGCAGAGGTAATCACATCAGGGGGATTAGTGCTGTTATTAATGGAGGATAAGGCTGTTTACTGCACATTCTCCTACACTGCACAAATGGTCTCATCCTTGATCCATCGACCGACATTACATCCACTCATCTCCCACCTCGGCCCCTATCTCCAAATGACCTTAACTTATAACTCCACCTTTATCTTCTGTGTCTCCACTCGCATGTGCTATCTATCCGTCTATTCCCAGCCTGTCAGACTGTAATTCAATTACACAGCTGCCTCTTCCCTCCTCGTCCACACTCAGCCCTGCAGCCATGTGTTATGATTTTGGTTTGTAATATTCTCACTACCTACTTCATGAGAGAGACAAATGGTGGGCTCCTGAGCGCATATATCCGTGAGTGTTTGTGCTGGCAGGCCACCTTTTGAAAGATGGCCACTCAGAGGTGAACAAACAGGACATTTGTCTAAAGTCTTGCATCACCTGGGGGAAGGCTCATGGAGAATGTGCTCTGCCAGGCTTATCTGCTGTTGTTATTTTCACTCCACTGTTGAGTCACACTTTCCAAAGTCTATGGTGAAACTTGTGCCAATAAATGGCTTTCAGCTCTTAAAGAGGCTGTTGCATTCAGTGTTAAAGTAAATTTTTTTGCCAAACGCTCATCTACAGTCAGTAGTACCAAAGATAATTTACATTTTTATTTACAATAAAATTGTCAGACAAGGCGACATATCTAATAAAATATGCAAAGTTAAGAATGCTTGCACACTGTGTCACTGTGTCTTGACAGTGACGGGACGCCTGTATCAGGGCTGAAGCACCACATTTACACCCACTTTCATCAGTGTGAACAGCAGTGAGCCGCAGATACGGCTGCGCCACAGTTTCATCATCAGAATGGAGTTTCACTGCAGTGACAAACTCTCTGTGGCTTTGCCCAAAGAACGGTTGAGGTGCTGCACTTTGTCAGTCGCAGCACATGTTATTAAGAGACAAACAGAAAAGTCTTTTGACTATGAAGAAGACAGTTGTTTGTTGTAATGAATGCACATTATGCCCATCATTTATAGGCAAAGTTACAAAGTGGTCAACAGTTTGTAATTCCTGTTCAATGGAGTCTTGAGTAAGTGCTCCAAATACTCACTCATTATCCTGTTCAAGAACTGAAGAGGGGTACTCATTCTGAGTGGATCCCAAGGGGCATCAGCGAAGCATGAGGCAAATGGTGAAAGACCCAATGCACACAAAACATAGTATGTCCCTCTAAGCATGCGCCTGCAAATCACTGAGGCTCCCAAACGTCATTCATGTGAACATCTAAAATCAAACTGTTAAAATCAGTTTTTCTAAAGGACATTTCATATTCCAAATGAGCAAATAACACAAACAATGCATTGTACATTACATGTTGTTTTAGTTGGTCCTTGTGTACAGAGGGATCTGACTGCCTTATGGGGAAGCACACGTGCCACTCTGCAGCTCCGCGCTCATAATCACATCTATCCCCGCCGCGCTTCTTCGCACAACGGCACAACAGAGCGATCCCTCCAAATGCTCTCCAAGATTAAAGCTTTGTGTTTTACATGTGTTATCGTAGCTCGCCTTCGTTATCCCCTTTGCTTTTGTCTCAGTCTCCCCCTCTAATTAAAATCTTGTCCCTTTCATTCCTCCGCGCGTGTTGTTCTTTCACCTGTGAGAACGCGCGGAAGACGAGCGCGCAAACAGGAGGAGAAGAAAAAAAAAAGTAGCTTAGGAAGTGGGGAGGGAGCGAGCGAGTGTGTAGAGGGAGATGAAACGGTGCACACAGAGCAAAGTGGCGGAGCGTTCGGGAAATGCGGTGTCTGAGGGGAGGATGAAGGCGCTTGTCACGTCTCATCGCGCGAATGTCACATACGCACACACGCACGCACACACACACACACACGCGCGCGCTCACACAACCTGAGATACAGGGTCCCACTGAGGTGTGCTTTGAACAGAAGAAAGTGTAAAGGGAAAGGAAAAGACGAAAGAAGAACAATCACCAAGAAGCCACCGCGATGGATGTTTCATTTTGACCCATATTTGTCCTGACGCATAAATCAAACAGACGCTGAAGGGTTGGCACATCTATCAAGACAGGGCATGGTGGGAAATATCTGACGCGCTGCTGGTGGCGTGAACCTCAATTAGGCCCCGCAAACAAGACGAACAATAGAGAAAGGCTTTGGTGCCATAGTTGTAACAAGCAGAAAAATCATTCCTCTTGTTTCAGTCGGTGAGCTGTCCATCCCCTGTACCCGGCGAGACCTCCTGATTGTTTGTATAACGGGTGGTGAGGGGTAGGGGCAGACTGGCAGAGCGTCCCATTATGCGGTCGGCTCTGTTTACATGTGTCTGAGCCGCGCGCCACTGCACTCTGGACAGCGCCCAGAACACCAGAGGAACCAACTGTCAAGTATATGCTGAGTTTTATGATCTGACCGATGAATGATTTGCAATCCTAACATGTGTTTATTACTATGGACCATGGACAGGATTTTGATGACTCTTAAAACTGCACAAAGGCAGGTTTACAACAAATGCCCGATACCAGGCGTGTTCCATGAAGGTTTAAAGCGTCATCTGGACTGGGTTGGACTCTAGTTTAGGCCTCGTCACTTCTGAAAGTTTCCAGACTGAAGCCCAAGTTAGTTAAGTAACATTTGACAGTCCTATTTCACTGCAGTCTTTGCCCATGGATGATCACATAAGACTTGCGCTATGAATTGCACTCAATGGGAAATCTAATACTTGGTAATTGGCATCCTTCCTTAAAGAAATTCTTCAAAATATGGATAAAATGATGCCAGGAGATACTATTCGTCCAAACACAGCCTTTTACAAAAGTTATTTTAGTTACTGTACCACAAAAAGACATTTGTCAGAGTACACCCAAACCAGTGCCCCATATTAGCGATAGGCAGTTGTGAATCATTTAAATATGTTTTTTTCTGTGGGTAGGTGCTTTCGCTACCCCAAAATAAACCTACATCAGAATTTATTCTCCAAGCCAGACCCCTGAGTGACTTGATGGAAAGGAACTAACGACAAACCACTTGTTTTTGTGATTCCTTCATGCTTTTGTCACTTGTGCCCTCAAACAATCAGACATCATCCCAGCGTAGCTTTAAGTAGCTTGTGGCTGTGTGCAAACTGCAGACTCTTTTCACTGACTGAATGCCTGTATGTTCTTACTTTGGATTTGTGCCTCTGCAATTTGTTAAACATGCAGTAATCCACCCGAAGTGGCCAAAACTACAGCAGAATAGAATAGCTCCAGTTGCTGAACATGACAAACAATGATGTGTTTTTGAGCGCTGTTGAATATGCATATGGCCCCAGGAGTGACTGAGTTTGGGGTGGGGACTCTAAAGAGCATGTTAAACAATGGAATTACATCTCTGACATGCATCCACCGCAAGGCTGGGATTAAACACTTGCAAGAGAGAAAAAAAGAGGAAGAAAGAGAAGCGGAGATGATGGAGAATGAAGCGATAAAAACGGATCTGCTGCTTATCTATAGAAAAAAATGAGGCCTTGGGGAGAAAGAGGCTGTGAGAGGAGGGGACGGGTCGTCAATCCGCTGTATTTAATTTCTTTTGCTGTTGGTGAATCATCAGGAGGATGATCCAACAGCGGATCAAAAGAAAAGAGGGGGAATGGGGAACGAGGCAGATTAATGCCACAGAACAAAGGAGCAGTCTCTTCAAGATGATCACTGCACTCCAAGTTTGCCTTGCTGTTCTTCCGCCACTAATGCACTTTGAACAATTTTTTCTAAGTTGTCTAAAATGTTCTGCCTCATTGGCAATGTAGTAGTGACAGACTTCCAATTTCTATCTATCACCTTGGCAAAGGTCTGCCTGCTTTGAGCGCCTAGAAGTCCTTGGTCCAAAATGTTCACGTTCCCATGAGGTCGCAGACAGGGCATTTGTTTACTTTGAGCTCCTCTCGTGGAGAGAGACCTGACCACTTCCTGCACATTGCAGCCGAAAATGCTCAGTCAGCGCAGCCATTTTTATTTTTGGCCTGTCCAGACATTCATGTTTAAAGAAAAGTCCCATTCTGGACATGCCCCACGGCAGCCATAAAGCATTCCTCCTATGCAGCGCTGGTCCGAGGTTGTGCCTTGTCTGTTTCATGTTGTAGCTCACTTGTGCCATTACATTACATATTTTAAAGGTGTCAGCTCTGACTGTGGTTCGGGGAAAGGGCCTGGTCAGAGGGACTCTTGGGCTACAATCGTCTGGTATTAAATTTGCCTGCAATTTAAATTCGTTTTTCTCTTTGTTGTAGAGTCACTTTTCACCTCCAGCACAACAGGACATCAGGTTGATTTTATCTACTCCTAGTCTAAACTGCAGGTTTGTGTTAAGACACCCTGTACTTCACCCTCCTGGGACACTGGTAGTACGGTGGCAGTACGGTGGTGCAGTGGTTAGCGCTCGTGTCTCTCAGCAAGAAGATCGCGGGTTCAATTCCCCCCTGGACGGGGCCTTTCTGTGTGGAGTTTGCATGTTCTCCCCGTGTCTGTGTACGTTTCCTCCAGGTACTCCGGTTTCCCCTACCACTACAAACATGTACAATAGGCCAGAATAAATTATGGTGGTCAGAGGGACCGTTGGCGCAGATGTGTGCAGTTGCGACAGCACGTCTGTCAGTCTCCCCTAGGGGAAACTGACGTTACATATGTAGCTTACCACCACCGAGAATGGAGTGAATGTAAAATTGTCCCATGTAAAGCACTTTGTAACCATGTCTGTGAAAGGCGCAATATAAATAAAGCTCTTCTTCTACAACAGTGTCCTTGATGGCGGTTAGAGAGACTGAAGGTGCAGTATGGATCTTCTTGATGAGTCGGCCAAAGGGCAGCTGTGGTTGTGCATAATGTGATTCCACCATTATGCACATCAGTCTGTACATCTGCACAGTCCTTTCCACTCGTTTTCGGTGGCTGTTTCTTCGAGAGTCCCAAAAGTCAAGCAGCGTCCAGCCAAAGGCCAAACTCTCGAACAGTTGACAGTCAATATTGACCCTGGCCTGGACCCTGTCTCCCTGTGTGTGTAATCCAGAACCACAGTATCAGAGAGGTCTCTCCTGTCACATTTGCTGTGTCAGTGTCTCCTCTCCCATAAACCATTCAACTCTATTTGACCGAGGCTTGTAACATATTGTCACTTAAGTTCAAGGGTTACTTGTTAAACACTTTTTAGAGCGCTGCAGTAACAAAGCCATTCAGCTACGTGGTTTAAAGGTTTGGCATCGCTTCTGAGACTTTTTGTATGAGAAAAACCGGGGGTAAGTAGAAAAGGAGCTTGCATGCATTGATTTACCATTGAGCCAATGCGCCTTTGTGTGTTTGTCAGCACAAACTCCTAGCACTGAAGGAGACAGGCAGCCTCCTGACAGTTAGTTGCTAGTTTTGGTCTCTCCTTGCTCTGTCAAACTCCCGCTCCTCTTTCCAAATTACCCCGAGGACTGAACATAGGTAAACATAACAGCCTTGCAATGTGGCACTTGTTATTGTAAAAGTCTTCATTCACTGTTCTCTTTATCTGCAGCTTGTATTATCCTGTATTTGTCATCCATCTGGCTTCTGTACAGACTATACTCATGTGTTTCCCAAACAAAGCCATGTAATACGGCTGCACTACATTCATACATTTTACTAATGATAATATTTCAAAGCTTTGCCAAGTGTACATTGCAGAAAAAATATTGCTTGAGTCAAAGCCCCAGTGAATGTGGAAGACCGTGGGAAATCCAGATCGCATAAAACTCTGTCCAGGTAGTCCACCCATTGGCAAAGACGAGACCATGCTTAGACTGGATGGCGTGATTCTTCACGTAGATATGTCTGATATGAAAGGATTTATTGATGACACCACATCTCCATCTCTGTCACTGCCCTCTGAACAGAAGATGCGGTCTGGATGCGGTCCTCTCTTGGCCTCAATATGAAAGCGCCACTGCTGTCATGACAATGTGAGAAATGCAGAGCGATATGGCCACTCCACATTCTTCAGCTTTTGTGAACCTGTTGTTCTTAGTGAAAGAATGTGTGAAAAATATGTATTATTTTATGGCAGGAAATACTTTTACCAATGTATGATATATTTTTTGTCAAATAAACGTGTAATCCGATTTTCCAAATAGTAGTAGGAAACCATTTTCGAGGCGATAACACGCAAAGCTTGGGCATTTTATTTTTGTTTTGACTTTAGCATCCAATTACCTACATTCAATTAACAATTTACATTATTACAGGGCAGCAATAACTTTTTGAATAATTGTCAATTCCCGCGGCCTGGTGATGCAGCGGTTAACGCTTGTGTTTCACAGCGAGAAGGTTCCGCTTTCTGTGTGGAATTTGCATGTTCTCCCCGTGTCTGCGGTTTTCTCTGGGTACTCCGGTGTCCCCTATCACTAATAAACATGTACAATAGGTGAATCCTCTAGCGGGGTGATTCTGGTCATCAGACTGTCGTTGTCCACTGCTCCTGACAGGTTGCCCCAGCAGCATTGAAGGATGGATGAAATGCAGAGGACAAGTTTCCCTGTGGGGACAATAAAGTATACCATAACCTTAACATTAAATAATCAATTATCTTTTAATAATTGTTAAATGCATTGACTCAAGAGCATGACATGTAGGCGACAGTGGCTCAGATGTCCTCTTATTAAGGGAAGGCTGTCAGTCTACCCCAGGGCAGCTGTGGCTACTATAATAGATTACCAACACCAAGTCGGAATGAATGAACAATGAAATGTAAAGTGTCTTTAAGCGCTATGTAAAGTTATATGGGGTTATGTGATTTTGACATAGCACTGCAGAAAACTAAACATTTTCTTTGAAAAGAACGAAAAATCTAATTGTCTTTCTTTTAACATCTAACGATTCATCCATTCTTTGTAAAAAATAATCTACAGATGAATCAATGATCAAATGAATCGTTGCACTCTGATGTGATTCCATAGTATTGTTTTATGCGTTTTGTAGTGTATTGTAATTGTATGTCTCGGGGACTGCAGATGGAAATTAGCTCCAAGAGCTAAAGTCTTAGCCAGACCAGACTCACCACTGTACCAGCGAGTGAGTCTGGTCACCGCTGCGTCGATTCCATTTCGCACAGCGGTAGATACGCAAGCAAACAGGAAGCAGAGTAAACCAATCAGCGAAGGGCGGGCGTCTGCCGTTGATGTGGTGTTTTTAGGTTTAGGTTAATATTTGCGCAGGATTATGAATCACGAACCTCCCCTACTGTCGATGTGTTTTTGGTCATTTACCGCCGACTGGAGACACGCTCTTTCTCTCTCTCGTGAGCCGTTCGTAGATTGTTATTGAGGGAACTTCCGCGTCCCGTGAGTGACGCTGCTCGTGAACAACACGTGACGCAAATAAGTGAATCTGATTGCACGGGAATGGTTTGATTTTGCGGATACCGCCAACGGGGGTGGGGTGTCCAGACTGATCCCCCTCTGTATATAAAAAATATAGAGGGGAATCATTCTGGTCTCACCAGACTACTAAAGTCTGGTACAAAGCAACTTTTCATAAGCTGATTAATGCTTCTGTACATGTCCCTGTCAAAAAAAATTATAAAAATAGTGAGCACATAAAGGAAACATATGGAGCGAAACCTTCCATACAAACTTTCCCCCCACATTTTCAGGCCTTCATTTTCTCTGAGATCAAAACATAGCAGCACACCTGAGTTCTGCTTATAGCTCCACATGACCACACACTCCCCTGTAATCACACATGTCCCGAGTTTGCTTCAAAGCCCCTAATTTTCTCAGCTCAGCCCCTCCCCCTGCGAATCCTAACAGTGCACCTGCAGTCAATATGCCCCCCAAGTCCACACACACACATACTGTACACGCACACCTGCTGCTGTCACCGCTCTTTGTCATACTCCTACCAAAAGGCATTACACATGACCTCCCCCTCCCGCGCCACCTCCACCCTCCTGTCTTTCATTCACTTTGGAACGTCATTAATACCGCAGGATGTCCGCTACATTTTACATTTCCCTCAATCGCGCTGCAGATGTGTTTGACTGGCAAAGCCAAAATGAAAAGAGGTGAGTTTGGAACTGCTCCCAGTTAGCCAATAAAAATATCACACAGCAGCACAGCTACCAGTGCAGCTGCCTTTCTCTTCTCTTCATGTTAGTTTCTGCTTGGGCGCGTATGGGAGATGATAGATGCATTGACATCAGGGCTCATGGCTAAAGGCTGAACTGTGTCCAATGTCCTGAAAGGTCTGTGGCCAGAGGCGGCTGTACCCATGTCCCCTGCTGGCTGAAATATGAATCTTTAATGGCTTCTGTCTGCAGCAGTTAGTGTAAGCCAATGCGCCCTAATCAACTTTACAGACATCAACAGGTATTTTTTGGAGCAGCATTTAGCCTCACTGTGACTTAGACTGGTTTTGGCATTATTGTCCTTAAGAAGTCAGACAACAGGTGGAGCTCTTACATGACTCAGGAAGTGCAGGAAGTGAATGCGCTACAAAAAGAGATCAAAAAATAGGAAATGTTTAGAATAGAATAGAACAAGAAAAAATATCTTATTGTGCTTCAAATTAGATAATTAATCTAATTTTATTTGAAATATATGTTGTTTTTTAAGTGCAAAAATACTTGTACTTGGCAACTCAAAAATAGTCATATTATCTGGAATATTTTATATTCCAGTAATTTTAACAAACCAAGCCTGACTTTTTGTAGTACAGTCGTAAGGCTTGAAAACAAAATTCTAATGTGAAAGGAAGGAAGGGATTTATTTGTATCACGCCTTTCACAGAGTCACAAAGTGCTTCACAGTGGACAATTTACATTCATCCTGGTTTACTGTGTGCTTTTTGTGGTGGAGGAAACCTATGCAGGCATGAGGAGAACATGGGGATTGAACCCTGAACCTTCATGCTGTGAAGCACAAGCACCAACCACTGTGCCACCGTGTACAAAAATCTAAAGATATAAATAGTAAATGGTCTTAACTTAAATAACGCTTTTCCGCCTACATTAGGCACTCAAAGACCTTTACAGCAAGAAACCACTCACCCATTCACACCCTCATTCATACACCAATGTACGCAGACACTGGAGGCAAGGCGGGTGAAGTGTCTTGCCCAAGGACACAACGGCAGGAGGAGCCGGGACTCAAACCTCCAATCTTCTGATCATGAGACGATCCACTCTACCATCAGCACCACTGTCACCCCTGTCTTTACTGTACAATAAAAGAATTGACACCGCAGTTGTGCAGTAAGTGGCACTCTCACAACAAGAAGGTCTTTAATTCCGGGCTGATTGGACCTTTCTGTGTAGTGAGATGTAAACAGCAGAATACAGGAACACTAACCCTAACCCTAACTGGTTCCTTTAGGTAAGGCAAGGCATGTTTATTTATACCACGCATTTCATACACAAGGCAACTCAAAGCGCCTTTACTGACCCCTTGTGGGGTGGAGTCAGTAACTTTGGTCCAAAAGAATTCAACCCATCACAGCATACTTAAAATATAATTTGTTTACACCCCCCACAAAAAGTCCCAGCACACTGGAATGCTGGGTAAAGTTGTGGAGCCCAGTGTGTTTGTAACCCTATAAATAAAGGTGGTGGGGTGTGCGGTTGACCATAATTACACAGACTCAGTTAAAGTCAAGGCGCGCTCTCTGTCTGTCTGTCTCACTGTATGTGCCAGTCATTGCCACTCCCAGCCCTCGACGCACATGTTTGCGCCACAATTTACACAGGGACAGTCTCAGATGGATGTGGGTCAAAAGTTTTGTTGACCAGTCAGAGCATTACTGCTGCTGTTACATAATGGGGAATGTAAAACAGTCTGGTTTAAGTGCAAGAATTGTATTCTTTACTTCTACTTGATTAACTATTTGAAAGTATCAGTACTCTTGAGTAAAACATTTGGCTACTCTTTCTACCATGAGTAAAAAGATTTTTGTTGAAATACAAAAATACATGGAATTGTAATTAAGTAAAACTAATAATAATTTGACCAATTTGCTTGTATAATTACTTAAGAATAATTTATTCTATTTTACTATTCTTTGTAAATATTGGAGTTACTTAATTTTCTTTTGTTTTTGATACCGCCTAAATATTTTGTTATTACTTATTTTTATTAACACTACGCTTACTTAAGTAGAGATTGTATCCACTCTGCCCACCTCACTTTATAAAGAGCTGATTTTTCCTCAGCGAGTTGGTTCTAGTATTAGTGGTAGGAGCAGTATTAACACTTATTAGTTACATAAGAGGTGAAAGTGGGGGTGGCAGTAGCTAAGTGCTGTAGAGCCTACCAGAGCATACTGCCGTTGGGTCCATAGGCAAGACACCTCATCTACATTGCATTGAATGCGGCGTGCAAGTGATTGGTGGCAAGTGATTGGCTGCCCCTGGGCAAATATGGCTATCAAAGTAGCTTACCACCCTGTGCCACCAGTACAACGAGTGAATGCCTCAGGTGGTTGTCAGGTTCCCCTGCAGTTCTAGTCTATGTAATTGAGCGTTATTTGTGTCCATGTCTGTCTTTAAGTATTTGTTCATACGTACTTTATTCATGGTTACGAACTAGTTTAGACATGATGTCCTGTCATAGATCTGGTGTTGATCCACTGCTATTTAGAGAGATCCTTTTTTATGGAGCCTACTATGTCTGAATAGTTGACTTTATAAGGTTATGGTTTGAAACAGGCTGGTTAGTTAAGGCAGGGGTTCCCAAACTTTTCAGGCCACGACCCCCAAAATCACTCAACCAACAACCTGGGACCCCTTCTGTAAAATGCAATCCGTATTTATTATAATTTAAGATGCAAAACATTTAAAATCTACTTTAATTGTGTTGGTTTGGATACTTAATTATCATATTGTCAGAAATGTGAACAAAATATTGTCTTAAAATCATCTGACGACCCGCACTTCCGTGTCCCGACTCCAACTTTGGGAACCACGGAGTTAAGGAAGGGTGACCAGACGTCTGAGTTTACCCCCAGTTTTGAAGACTCTGTCCCATGTCCCTTTGGTTTTTTCACCAAACACAATTTTGTCCCAGTTGTATACAAGCTCTGTCCCAGTTGTCCAAGTTTTTCACCAGTGCCAGCCAGAAGAAGCAGCGTTTTTTTTTTACTTGGCTTTGCATGCATCAAAAGCTTCCATAGCGAACTGAACCCGTAAAAAAGCTCAAAAGTGTATGGTGCAAATAATTGACGTTAGACTTTTACAAACAATTTTACCATTCAGCCTGGAGGTAAAGTTACTCTTTAGCTCCCGCCACAAACTTTTAATGTGGAAAATCTGGTCATCCCAAGTTAAAGGTAGGTTTAGGGATATGGTGGGTGCCAGAAAGTTTCCCTCAGACAATACCATATGTGCAAAATAGTGTGTGCTAAAGTGGTGCAAAAAGTGACGTCTCTCTTGCCACCCGCCTGAACTGAATGCAATTTAGGCCAATGTGATGCTTCATTTGAAAGCTAAGACCAACAAAACTGATCTTTTTCCCCGCACTGCTGTGTTGTCATCCCTTTTTTCATGTTCTCTTTCGCTACTTCGTGTTTCGTGCTTTTTTGTATTGCGTTTTCGTCACTTTGGCAATTCAAAATAACAATAGATGTTCAAATATTCCGTGCCAACCCCGTTTTTTAAAACATTGTATGAATCCTTTAAAGTCAAACTTTTACACATGATGAATTGCTCTCTTCAGACGGGGGTCTTCCCTGCTGCCTTTAAGGGGGCGGTGGTGAGGCCCCTGCTGAAGAAGAGCAATTTGGACTGCAATGATTTTAACAACAACTTTAGACCGGTATCCAACTTACCATTTTTAAGCAAAATCTTAGAAAAACTTGTCTTTATCCAACTTAATGATTTCATTACTGCACATAATGTTCTTAAGCAATTCCAGTCTGGCTTCAGGGTAAACCACAGCACCGAGACGGCCCTTTTAAAGATCTTGAATGATCTTAGATTATGACTCACAGAAGGTCACAGTGTTGGTTCTACTGGAGCGCCGCTTTTGGTCGACCATACTATTCGTTTAACTCGTTTAAAACACATCGGCCTCTCTGGTGCTGTCCACAAATGATTTACATCCTACCTCACAGACAGGACATTCATGGTAAGTGTGGATACTTGCTCCTCTAACGTCCATAAAATTACATGTGGTGTGCCCCAGGGTTTGATTTTAGGGCCAGTGCTTTTTAACCTGTATATGCTCCCTCTTGGTGATGTCATCAGGAGACATGGAGTCAACTTTCATAGTTACGCTGATGATACACAGTTGTACATCTCCATGTCTCCTGATGACACCAGGTCACTAGATGCACTTTTTAACTGCATTTTAGATATCAAATCCTGGATGGCAAAAAACTTTCTCCAGCTTAACCATCGGTCCTGAGGCCCAGAGAGAGAAACTTTTACCCAAACTACAGTCATTGTCTTTTAATCCTTCCTCACAGGTGAAGAACCTGGGTGTTATTTTTGACTCTGAGCTGACTTTTATTCCACACATTAAGAATATCACAAAAATAGTTTTTTACCATCTAAAGAACATAGACAGAGTCCATCCCATTCTCTCTCGGGCCAACACGGAGACGCTAATGCATTATCACCAGTCGTATCGACTACTGTAATGCACTGCGTTCTGGCTGGTCTTCCCAAAAAGAGTATCTCAGGTTTACAACTTTTACAAAATTCAGCAGCTCGTGTCCTGACGAAGACCAGGAGGCGGGACCACATTACACCGGTTTTAGAGTCGCTGTATTGGCTCCCCGTGTGTTTCAGGATCGATTTTAAAATTCTTTGAATGTTTTTTAAATGTCTTAATGGTCTTGGTCCTTCTTATCTTTCAGAACTGCTTTTACCTTATGAACCTTCACAGCCCCTTCGCTCCTCCGGCAGGGGTCTCCTAGTTATTCCTAAAGTCAACAGAAAGACTCACGGCGTCACTTTGTGATACCTTTCGGTATGAAAAGCGCTTTATACATAATGTTTGATTGATTGATTGAAAAGGTAACAGCACCAATGTATTTGTGGATAAGATTTGTGCCACAAATAATATGAACTGTGTCTAATGATTAATCAGGTGCAACCTGCTATAAAAAGGCATGTGCTACTTGCTTTCTCGCAGCTGGCTTAGTAAATCAGGCCCTTAGGGAGGAGGTATACTCAAATTAGCAACAACAGCTAGAGCTAGTTTTGTCATTCATACTTCTTCCTCTGTCTCCAGTTTTGTCCAGCCACAGCCTGACATGACATCTCTCGGACGGTGCGCTATACTTTCCGCTGTCGGGTAGCACTGTTTTTAGTCTCATTTGCTTCTTACGTGTATTTTCATCTCGCTGGGGCATGCTAAATCTCCATCTGGCTGCTGTGAAAAAACAGTTCACAGCATTGCAGTCGAGATGTAAACACGCATTCACACAGTGTTCTCTTTCTCGCTAAGCTGCCGAGACAGACATTTACCAAACTGTGCTGTATGTCGCAGATCTGTACCAGCCAAGACTCCACCAGTGTGTGTGTCTCCACCTGTGTCTATGCGAAATGTGTGCAACCGTCTACATCTGCCAAGACTTCCTTTCTTACACATTGCTTAAAGCGTTTGGGATAGAGCTGCAGTTTTTTTTTTTTTTACATATACTCCTCTCCGCATGGAACAATTTGTACTAATGCTCTCGTTCTTTCTTACAAATCACAGCCAGCGACTATAGCTATCTCCGTCTATTCCCACCAACAGGCCGACAGCCAAGACGAGAAACACATCCAACCGCTTTAATACCTTGTTTTCACTTGAGCAGTTTTCGCCAGCGTCAAAACAACAATAACAATTAAATGTTCAGTGTTGTTTTTGGTGCAAACTTGTCTAAAAGCTGGTGTTTTTTGCACTAGGCTGTCGCTGCGTGTCCCCGCACCCTCTTCAGGCTCTCGCCGTGCGGTTTTGGCAGGGGGAGAATGTGGTCGGGACAGGGGTAAGGCCGCACCAAAGGAGTTTGATTTTCACTTGTCGGTGCAATTTGAATACAATGTTCTACGTTATATTGGCGCAAAGTGTTGGATGATTTATGCTCCAGCGGTAATGGAGGAAAAAGCGAAAAAGCATCAGGTTAGTCAGACAGCTCTTCCTCATCACTCCAGTCCATTTATCTCAGAGGTGCTCTCCACTAGAAAAGCAGTAATGTATTTTAATGCACTTGGACATGATAAAAGTTGACCAGCTGCTGTTACATGCATTTCTGAGTGTCCGTATGCGCCATCGGACCTCACAGCATTAAACATTCAGAAACAAATGAAAGGCACTTTTAAAAGCTCTAACCAACGCACTTTTACAAGCATTCTCGGCTGGATTCGAGTAAAAAACAGGACTAAAGTGGTCTAGACAGCAGGAAATCTAGGTTTGAAAAAGAATCCTGTTAAATGCTCTACTCTTGGTGGTGAATGCATTTGTAGTGTACCATATACAGTGTTCACTCGCCTTTGTTTTAGTGTGGATATAAATTGAATTGGTGGCACTCAAATGCAATATTCACATCTTCAGGGGCTGGAGCTCAAGCTGCTTGGCCGCTAAGACAGATGAGAGACGCTTTGATGACGGATGATATATCTTCACAAAGTTAAACCTGTCTGCAGCACTCAGTGTCAACTCGCCAACTGGCTGACACAGTTCACCAGGGGAACGGAAAGATGGAGTTTCTCTGGTTTCACTCTAGTAATGACATTATTGGGAGTAATCAGAGGAGCAGTCTCCTCGTCGCTCTGTCCTGTAGTGTCACACCAGTGTTCATGGTCGGAGCCCTGTGTAAAGCTGGGTCCTGTTGCCGTGGTGATCTCGCTCCCTCACCTCTGTGGCTCCACTTCCTCATACCACCACACGCAGCTGAGACGAAGACAGCCATCATTAACACTGTTGTCCCACTCTGCACTGAGCTCCAGTCCCAGCACAGAGCTGCCCTCCGCAGGTGTCCGCCGCTCCTTCTCCCTGGCCCGTACTAATGAGAGTGAAAATGAGAACAATGGGGAGAGGAGCGCAGGGCCGCCAGCTCATCTGGGCTCCGTTGATCTTGTTAATTGCGTTCGTGGACGCGCTCCACTCGCTTTGAAGTGTGTCTGAAGTGGCTGCTTCAGAGACTGGCAATTACCGCACATCATGTAATTGCTGCAAGACAGGCAGGCCTATGAGAGCAGTGTAACTGTATGTGCACCGAGGTGTCTGAGACTTGTCACTGTGTGTGAGGAAATATGATGGGAATGTTTCCAAGGTGTGATAACAGCATCAAGTAATGTTCTGTCAAACTATAGCACTTAAAACCAGAGGTGTAACAGCTTTGAAGCAGCAAACAGCGCATTTGTAAAATGACAATTACCACGTTGTTAAAATCAATTTGCACAGATCAAAAGAATGTTTCTCCCGTTGGAATTCAATTAATCTGTTTATTTTCACAAAGTGCCATCGCTGTGGTTTGAAGACGAGACGGCTGTGGCCTGTTTACTCTTTGACTTGTGCTCATGAAAGTTTTGAGGTCAGTGGGGCTCGTACTGATGCTTTGTGGCCTGAGGTCTAGTCACTTCAAAGACAATGTAAAGTCCCATTTTGCAAGTTTCAGTTGTCATCTTTGACTGAATCATCAAACTATTTGTGTTCTTCTGTCAGTACTTTCACCCCACAGCTCAGTGGCCTAGTGGTTTGCACTCTTACCTTTTAGCATGTGGGCCGTTTCTGTGTGGACTTTCCGTAATCTTCCTTTGGCAGATTTTCTCCAGGTGCTCCAGTTTCAACCATCAATCTGTGACAGGCACAGTGGTATAATCCTCAGCTAAGGTCCAGCAAGGCTAATTAATGGCCCGAGATCTAGAGGAGGATTGCACCATTGTCACCCACCACCAATAAGTGACTTCTCGGGGATTAGACAGGTGAAATACAAATGTGCAATAACGTGCAACTACTCTTTCAACTCACTGATAGCTGAGCTGAAACAGATATTGCGCTGTGACCTCAATCGGACAGCCCTATAACCATAGATAAGGTTTAATCAAGATGTTGTTGTACTAAGAACAGAAGCACAGAGAACTGTCATGATGAAAGCACAAAGAGCACAGGTTGTATTTCTGAAAGATCACCCCTGAACATATGATTATAATACTTTAACTGTAATTCTACATTTTACTTGAGTGCGACCTCACAGATTGCACTCAAGAGAATGCAGTGATATCCAAACTGCTGTAATTTCAATGTGTAGCTTCAAGAAAAGGTTCTCAGCGTGAATACAGTTTAGTTTGATAAATCACCAATTAAACCATTACCTCATAGACCTACCTTTTGCTTTACCTGAGCACCTGGTTGTAGAATGATGCAATATAACTTGTTAATCTCATAAATATGCCTATTGTTTTAGCAGGTGAGGTCTCCTCTCAGTTTTTTGTCGATCTTGGCCTTGTCTTGACTCGATTTGTCATGAACCAGCCTTAATTAGTCCCGTCCTCACTGCAACACTACATTTAAAGGCATCTAAGTTTGCAGAAAGCAAAGCAGCATCAACAGTTGGAAACAATAAAAAAATAGTCTTACAGGTTCACATAAAAATAGACTATAAATAGACTTAAATGTACCACAAAGAATTACACACACACACACACACACACACACACACAAAAGCAGAGCATGAGAGCGAGGGAAAGAAGCCCTGTACTGAGGCACTCGCCGAAGGGCAGCCTGCCAAAAGAGTGGGAGCGAGCGGCACAGGCACAGACAGGAGAGAGAGAGGGGACCGGGGAAGACAGGGCAGGAAAGTCCTTACATAGCCCACAGGAAGAGCTGTGTCAGGCCAGGAAGCTCCATGTATGGTCATGGAGGTTTCCTGGCTCGCTGGAAGACTGACATTTCCTCCACTGTTGGCTTGAGGAGAAGGGATCAGATGCAGGCTTCGGGCAGACTGCAGGGGTGGTGGGCCGGGTCTGTGCTGGGCCTCTTTATTGTGCTTTCCCCTCTGTTTCTGCTCATGTTCGAGCTCCTCCTTGCAGCTCTCACTGAGCTCACATCGCTCAAGGCCAGACGCACACCCTGCACTTTCAAAACACTTCCACTGCATTTTTTGTTAAATACAAATCAGGTCTGTATTTTCCATTAGTTTGCTTTGTTTTGCAGTTCTTTAATATTCACAAACCTACAATAGAGGATATGAAATGGTAGAGCACTTTAAAATGTGAATGAAAACACATTGAACCAACCAGCAAATAGTTACAGCCTCAAATTGAGCTTATTGGTCGCTTTACTAGTATAAGCATTATTTATTCAATCAACAATCAGCATACAACCACCTAAGTCACATTAACAAAGTTACATAGGTTGAGTACATTGGAAAAGGAAAACTGTTTAACTTTGTGAATAAGTCACATTATTGAACTTTGCATCATAAATGTGGATGTAGGGCAGGAGACTGTACAACTCACACTTTTTGATCCAAACAAAATCCACAAATACTGAAGACCCTATGATTGTTTGTCTCAAACTTGCCATAATATTCTTACAGCTCAGGATCAAATGGTAAAAACTGAACCTGAAATCCACTAAAGCAAACTAACATTAGCTCAAACTAAAATAACAAAGGAAAGAAAAGAGCTAGAGGCATTTGTTTCATGTCCATAGACCCTATAATTGCCAAAATGTTAAACTTTATGTTTCTTTATTATTGGACTATTCTGATGTTACACAACCTGGGGCAATATAAACCTATTGCCCCGGTTCATTGTACACTAGATAATTGCACATAACTTTTACTTTATACAATTGGGTTTTACAGCTGTAGTGAAAGTCCGCTCCCTCCCTGATCCTTGCAGCTGTTTTGAGCCCAGTGGTCTGGACAGAATAAAGCGTTTCTTACTCACATCCGAAGAGTGTTCAGCAGCAGTGCACATGAGCTAAACACTACAGTCACCGGGGTCAGGGTTGAGGCAGGAAGCGTAGGTCAAAAGTGTGTCCCACTCTCTGTACATTGTATTGAACCAGACGAGAGTACTATTTCTGCTGTTATAAACTCTCTGGGCCTTTGCACTTTGAGTTCATCTTTTAGACAATTTCTCTTCTATAGGTGCATCTGAGCAGGAATCCGCCACAGAGAGATACAGGTGAAGGGTTGATGTCTTGAAGTAGTTTTACCAAACGAAAAAGCTAAAATTCTTATTTCTGTTTGGGGCTTCAGTGTGTATCCAAAGACAGCATCAAGAATTGCTAATGTAAACACCCGTAAAGGAAAGATGTGCTGTGGCTATTGAAGCTGACACTTTATTGTCAACAGTGACCAGCTGTCTGACTTATCTTACCAAAGATCCTCATGGCCTTTTTGATGATGTTTCCCACCCATAGTTGTTCACGAAGCAATTTTTGATGGTGCCTTTCTTCTAGTTCTGCAAGCGTGTGCTTTATTTTCGAGTTCTTACACAAAGTAAAGAATTTAAAGCGTAAACTTGGTGGCACCGACTTTACAGCACAAAACAGGTGAAACTCGTGAAAACGTTTATTTCTGTAATTCAACTTAAAATGTGAAACTAATATATGATATAGACTCATGACATGCAAAGTGACATATGTCAAGCCTTTGTTTGTAATAATTGAGATGATTATGGCTTATAGTCAATTTTCAAAATGTTCTAATTTTCTGAGATGTTTTATTTGGAGTTTTTACAAGCTGTGAGCCATAATTATCAAAATTAAAACAAATAAAGGCTTGCTATATCTCACTTTGCATGATGATTATGGCTTACAGCTTGTAAAACCCCAAATTCAAAATCTCAGAAAATTTGAATATTGTGAAAATTGTATAGCAAAAGAAGTTGGATGTTCTCAAAGTGCTGTATCAAAGCACAATAATAGAGTGGAAGGGAAAAGTTTGGAAGAAAAAAGTGCACAAGCCGCAGGAATGACCGCAGTCTGGAGAGGATTGTCAGAAAAAGGCCATTCAAAAGTGTGGGGGACCTTCACAAGGAGTGGACTGAGGCTGGAGTCAGTGCATCAAGAGCCACCACACACAGACGGATCCTGGACATGGGCTTCAAATGTCATATTCCTCTGGTTGAAACATCCTGGTCTTCCATAACACCTCAACAATGCCACAGGCTGATAGCATCCATGCCACGCAACCGCATTATGGCAGTCATTCAAGTAAAAGGCCCCAACCAAGTACTAAGTACATATGCATGATTATAGTCTGGGATTTTGAATTTGGGTTTTTACAAGCTGTAAGCCAAATCATCAAAATTGAAACAAACAAAGGCTTGACATATGTCACTTTGCATGTCATGAGTCTATAGTTTCACATTTTAAGTTGAATTACATAAATAAATTAACTTTTTCACGATATTCTAATTTTCCGAGTTTCACCTGAAATAGCGCAGGAAAACTATACCTCATTTATTTCACTGTAACATTTGGCATATCCCTAACCTATTTTAAGACTGAAAATGTCCGGAAAACACGGTTTTATCTAAAAACAATAGATAAACAGAGCTTATTAACCTAATAGTTTACAATCCTATTTCCAGTCCATTGCCACGTTACTGTGCTATTAGATAAAGTATGACCTCTTAACTCTATAGAATACTCACATTTCCGAAAAACATAGACAAGAAGCAGGCAGTGTCTAAATTTTGCCTGGGTTAAAGTTGGTTTAGCCGTGGTCAGGACTCCTGACTTGAGTGTGGCAGTAATAACCTGTCACCTGGTTGGTATTAGGTGCTGTAAAAAGCCCACACCGACAGTTGACAGTGTGACAGAGGGTGACACGCCGCTGCATGCACTCGCCGGCCCTAAATGAGGAGCGCCGCGCGGGGAGATGACACCTACAGAGCACCCTGCTTACACTTAACTGCCTGTTAGGGAGCCAGAGACACGGCTTCTTGCAGAGATAGAAAAGAGGATGGTGAGATAGTTTTAGCTGTTCAGTAAATCAGCAGGAAATGAGACTGTTTCCTCAAAAACAGATGCTTGAAGGGTGCTAATCGAAGAGCTTCCCTTGGGATCAGGGAAAACTTAATGATTTGAGAAAATCCATTAGGACATGTGTGTGTGGTGGGTACGGCAGCAGCGCTCAGCAGGTAGCTCGGCCTCTCCCTCCCTCCGCTCCCCAGGCGCAGCACACTGATGACATCAACTAGTGTGAAAGTGGCCATTAGTTCCACCTCATCACTGAGGGACAAATATAGCAGCGCGGGGCTTTGATCAGACGCGGAGGACAGCTGTAGTGAGGGGGAAGCAGAGGAAACCTGGCCATGAAGAAGGAGATGATGATACACTGCATTCACTGTGCGCTTCCTCCGAGATTCTCTGTCTCCCACTCCCTCCCATCACACTGTCAGCACTGGGAACACTGCGGCCCGAAGGCGGCCAGCAACATACTTGGTATTGTTTTGCATGTGTCCTGGGCCTATTTAAGATAAAGAGAAGATTTAATCAAGGAATAATCTTAAGAAAAATCTGGCCTTCTCCATGTCTTGAGAAGATGTGTTGGTTGGACATTTGATGCATCCCACACTCATTTGGAGGAATAAAAATGTAAGACATCCTTTAGAAATAATAACTTAACTTAATCCCTTTAAATTCCCTGGAAAGTTTGAGGAGAGGAAAGTTTGGGCATCTCTGCATTTGCTCATTCTCGCTGTTTTGCTTCCTGTCATCCGTTAACATGTAACTGACTGTCTGAAGCGTGCCCCTAAGTCTGATAGGGAGTGGGGCATTTCTCTGTGGAGTCTGCATGTTCTCCCCATGTCTGTGCAGGTTTCCTCAAGGTGCTTTGGTTTTTCCTACCACTAAAAACATGTAGAATAAGATGTCTGAGAAATCTCAGTGCGACTTTAAAGATCAAATAAAGATAAATACATAAACTCTGTGGGACAAGTTTGAGAACCAGAACCACTGCGAGGGGTCTTGGTTTGGACAATTTGCTGAATGTCTCTCCCACTCTTCACCCCCTTTCATATTTTAGGGGTGTTACGGTGGCACAGCATTTGTTCTTCACAGCTAGAAGATCCCCGGGTTTGATTCCCACCTGGACGGGGCCTTTCTGTGTGGAGTTTGTTCTCCCCATGTCTTCGTAGGTTCAATAGTCCAGGATAAATAAACCAATAAAATATTACAATATGATCAAATTTTAAGAAGTATTTTTGGTCTGTGGGCTTTTCGAGTTCTAGGCTGTTTTATTTGAGGGGAACAAAGTGATCGCTTCAGTGGGTAGAATTGTCAGTGAAGGAGGTCAGGTGCTCTTCAGGATCCAAAACCTAAGTATAGTATATCTTTTTGCCTATACTATGCTGTTTGAGTTTGCCCTGTACAGGTGTCTGTTGTTGGACACCTGGCTCTGGGCCTTCTGACTGGCAGCTGCTGGAGTCACTATGGGGCACATCTGAGAGGCCTTTTATTTTGAGGCTGCCTTGTGTGTGCTGCACCTGCACAGTCAGACGCTTGCTTCCAGTGTGTGGCTTTATTCTGACATATCTTTGGGACACACACATCATGGCACTTACCAAAAGATGTTAAATTTAGATATTTTTGTTTTAGCGCAGCGCTTCAGGACACACAAACATGCAGTGTGTCCCAGGGCTGATCGTAGTGCTTGTGACAAGTTGGTGGCAGTTGTGAACTTCTGAACTATAGAGAAACTAGTGACCCGTGAATGCATCCTACTGCTGTGTGTCAACATGAAGAGGAGATACAATCACATGGTACTGGTAGAGAACTTATCACACTCTCTGCTGCTAAATTTGTAATGCTGTACAGTGATGCATGTAAATGCTGTCATGATAAAAACATGACAGCATTTACTTACAGCCTTGAATATTTTAGTTGGTATTTGACACAAACAGAAGAATAAATGACTCAAGCCCCAGTCGCCGCAGCAGAAAAGACTCATGAGGACCTGTCTGCATTTCAGAGCCACCGATGTCTGTGCTCTAGTGCACTCGATGCGGAGTTTAAGAGGTGTCATATTTGGAGCTACTTAAAGCTGCACTGTTTGTAGTGTGTTCAAAGCCATATACTTCAAACAAACAGAGCTTATTAAGTTGAGCTCAACTGCCACCTGTAGATGGTAGATGTGATATGTCAAAATCTCTTTTGTGCCACAAATAATTTCAAAGATGCATGTGAGCGTATTGCTCTTGCATCTCTGTGCTCTGAACAGCTTACACACAGGGAGCTTTTACAAAGCTTTGAGACAAACTGATTATTACAAACTTTTGTTTGTTCAGTTACTGATGTACTTCATAAAACATCTGTTATCTTTCTTGAAAACTCACACTCTCTCTTGCATTAGTTTTATGTCATATAGCGCGCTAAGTTGTTAACGTGGTGAAATGCCAATCACGTTTCCTCAACATCATTTTGGGACGAAATGGTGCAATCCACCTGAAACGTTCAACATGAGGACTGGAAATGAGCTGCTTAACTGTATCCTTGTTTTCCCTAAAGGCTCCACAGGTGTCAAAGGCAGGAGGCCCGTGTTCTCTGTGGTGAGAGAGCAGTGTCCCAGGGAGGCAGAGGCCCTCAGAACATGAGATCAGTGGAGCATATTCAAAAGACAGTAGAGCTACTCCTGTCACAGCCCTGTGATAAAGAATCGAATCAAGCCCTCAGCACTCTCTGTCTCCTGTGTCCCTGTTCCCATATCAGTTGAGATGAAGGCGATGGCCACTGCCCTGCACATGTGAAGTGATCCCAGGATGTCCTATCTAACCTGCTCCCCCATGTCCCCGGACATGTCAGGAGCAGAGGGCAAAGAGGAAGAGATCACTGCCCGCCCAAAGCCCCTGGTTCACTCTGTAACTTACTCACATTAAAGAAAGTTCTAAACACTGCGGGGACTTGGCCAATGATGTGCTTATCAAACGGCATATTTCAAAAAGGCATCTTAAAAGGCCCGAGGGCGAAGAGGCAATAAGAGCACATTTGTATGTGGATGAAAGGGAAAAGTGTAGACAGACCTTGCATCAGAATACAGGGGGGGGATCATTAGCATCCCCAGCAAAATATGCACAAGCGCCAAGCACAGGGAGCGAGCCAGCCAGTGACACAGAGGAGAGAGAGCATTATTGGTTTACACTGCTCCCAAAAAGAATGAGAGAACAAATACATTTTTAAACAAAAGCTGGGCTCATGATGGGTGTGACACCAGGGGCCCGAGGTGCGGCACAGCAGTGGGTTGGACCAGGGTGAAGCCTTCCCCACAAAAGAGTCGAGTCTGTGGGCTTTGAAGTGCCAGGCAAGGGCTGGAATCAGAGCGGGAGGATATAACTGGCGACACTTTCCCTGCTCTGCGAGGGCTACTCTCTGACTGTCTGAAGCATTTAGATTTAGGACCTTGACAAACCCACCTTCCCACCGCCTCAGAACAAACTGGACCGATCCTTCAGTGCAGTCGAGGAGGCTATATTTAAGAAAGATAAAAACGATGTTAAAGCTGCAAAAAGTCTAAACTGAACAATAGAATCAATTAGAAATAATGAGTGAAATTAATTATTTCTTGACCATGGTGCCTATAGGCGGAGATGGGGAGAACACTTTGTATTTAGTTAGTTTGTTAGTTAGCTAGTTAGTCAGAATACTGAACTACTTGGATTAAAATGTATTTTGTAACGTATTCTGTTACTTTGTTCAATCAGATTAAATTGATTTGCATTATATTTATGTATAAATGCAGCGTATAGTGAAACATTGTGGCAGCACTTTTAGGAACAGAACAAAGCAATTTGAAAATGCACACCAGAAGAGCAGCAGACCACTGCACATCACACGATGCACATGTTGGATGAAGCTCAAATTGAATGGTGGAGTACTCAGATGTGTTCCTTTGATTTTAGGAACGTAACTGTTCTATTCTAAATATTCTAAACAGTAGCAAAGGCAAGAGTACATGTACCCAAATACAGTCATTCAAAATGAATATTCTCAGTACATATTCTAAAAACATGTATTCCGTTTCTCCCCAACCCTGCCTATAGGGAACAGACAAACAACAGAGACTAAGTGAACACAACGTCCAACGTGGCTCAGGTGTACTTTGTTGTCCCATTTGGGAAATCTGTCCTCCGTATTTAAAATATCCTTAAATGCAACCAGGGCGACCACAGTGCACTAGCCCATCTCTATCTTGAGTTAGGCTGGGTCAGGACTCTCTAGAATTTTGCCTATTATGCATGTTTTAGATAGTGAAAGCAGAGCGCCTGGAGCCAACTGCAGGCAGACACACGGAAATCACAGAACCTCCACACAGAAAGGCCCCACACAGTTTGGGTGCTCAATCTAGGGACATTCTTGCTGTGAGACGAGAGTGCAAGTCAGTCAATGCTAGAAAGTTACTCACAGCATTAGAAAGTCTGACTTCCAAAAATAGCTCTTGTTGTTATGCTTGATCTGTGCACACATTGTCCATGTAGACCGTTCATATTGCTAATAATGCAGCTCTCGTCACATGGGAAAATTTAGGAGCACAGTGCTGACGGCAGATGATGTGGGTGTGTCCAGATAGATGTGTTTCAGGGGGGTATTTACAGGAGATAGTGTCTGCTAACTTTGCAAGATTCACACAATTACACACTTATGGACACTTACGCGTCATACAGCCACAGGAAGAAGTGGACAATACAACAACGGCAGGGTTTATATCACATACATGCAACACACGCGCACCATCAGAGCCAATTTACACAGCGAATTTGGGATCAGGAGACCAATTATCTTCATTATTTTCCCTTCCCTTCAATTATGCTGTTCTACTTGTTTTTCTGCATCCATGTTTGTATGTAAGTATTCTGGATGGCACACCACACCAAAGCGCTGACATTCAGGAGTGTATACAATGGCTAAAAACCCACAACTGTTTTATTTTTATATTCAAATATGGAAGCATTCCTCGCCTGAGGAACAGCGGCAGATGAATAATGATGGTGCAACAAAGCTGTTATTATACGCTGCTTAAAAAAAGAAGTGTAAAACCTCCAGGCTCAGGCTCAGGCTCCGTCACTCTAACCATCGAGTGAAAGCTTCGTGGATATTGGACAATTGTGTCTAACCACTGTTCACTGTTTACGGAGTAGAGGTGATTATCACGTGATGGATTCCACCTGCACACTGTGAAAATAACCCAGAGTATGTCTACGCAGAGATGACTTTGTACAGAAATAAGCAGCCCATACAGCAAATTAAAACGCAATATTTCTAACGCCGTCAAAATGCTTGTAGATTGATCAACGGCCAGTAAATATCTAACATCTTAAATGGAATGGAGAATCCGATTTGCATACAATCTTCAAGAGCATGTTGGAGGAGATAAGGCTCGCTCATCTCACTGCTATAGGCATGGGAGTCATGCGAAAGTCCTTTTATCAACACAAGGTCCACTCAGAGAACAGAGAATGGGATGATTTGTACTAGGAATGTTAAACTATGGGGATGGCAGCGATATGTAAATTGAAATTAGCTTTATGTATCATGTGATGGCATGGAGAACTAATAGAACACACACACGCGCACACACCAACACACACACACACACAAGTAAAGTATGAAAACAAATGTACATATATATTTATATTTTTATTTATATTTCATTTTTGGGAGGATATCTTGTACACCAAATATCCCATTGGCAGTTAAGCGCATTCAATGTGTTTAGAAGCCAGAAACAGTCACTTGTTTTAACAAACACAAATACAAAATAAAGATAACCACAAAATAATGAACTGCATGTAAATAACATACAAAAATCCCATGCCTACTCAGTAGGTAACTTCAACATTCCAGCTCTTGAAGATGTGGATATTTACACTTAAGTTTTACAAAAATATATTTTATAACGTTTGTCCTTTTTTGCTTACATTCAAATGAAATGAAGCGGTGCCCTCAGCGCTCTTCTCTCCCTCTGAGTACGACTACATTCTGTAACAAAAATATTCCCTTAACCCTTAAGGCGAGATGCCGAGCATCTTCTCTCGTGCACAGCCGCGTTACAACAGCAAGGCTTCACAAAAGGCACCAAATAACGGGAGCGTTTGTTTTTAAAAAGGTTTTTTCTTTTCTCCATTTCCATATATCAGGCGATATGTTACATGTGGTAGTACCAGAGGATGATATTTACAACAGAAACTAACATCACTCTTACTCATGCTTAAATACTAAGTGCTTTTATCAAACGAAACGTATCACAGCATCACAATAATAGAGAAAGAATGTAGAAAATGGCCCTGTCATTTCAAATAATACAATGTAAATATGCCAAAATTTCACATCAATGGTACCAAAGAATGATGAAACAAAACATGGCACATGTACAATATACATACACTGTAGCTTATGTATATCATTGTGTGTCTCTTGTGCCTCGCGGGCTTTGAGCACGGCCACTGCTGGCATTGTCTGAGTCTGTGATTTGTACCTAACAATTCGTCAGTGCTGGCTTCAACTCCTGTTTGTTCAGCCCCTTCTGCATGTGAAGGGCTGCCTTTGCTTTACAGAGGTGGAAAAATCCCTTTCTTATATTGTCTTTGCCCAGTCCTTGACACGTCTTACATACTGTATAAATCTGAAGATTCACCTAACACTGTACACGGAGCACACAAAAAAGTGCTTTGTGGGTAAACAACGTTTTTGAATGCTGGATTTTTCCCCCTCAGAGAGACTTTAAAAAGAGTTTATAAGAACAGTTTTAGCAGATTTCAATTGTCCGTGGGGAGAGCGTGCTCTGCATGTCTGACAGAGGGGTGGGCACGGGGGAGCTGTAGATGTTTGAGGCTACTGACGAGGAGAAGGATGAGGCCACCTGGGACTGAAATGTGTTGGACATGGAGACTGTGGGGTAGGTGGTGGCCACTGATGGAGAGGGGTAGGAGGCGTGCACTGGAGAGGAGTAGCAGGAGGTGACCGGGGAGGGGTATGAAGACACTGGCGAGGGGTACGAGGTGATCGGGGAGGGGTAACTGGAGACAGGGGACGCGGCTGACACAGGTGCTGTGGGCACCACTGCTCCCGCTTTCTCTACCTTCTTGTCCTTCTGCCGCAGATGGATCTTCGTGTGCCTCTTTCTCTCATCACTGCGGGCAAACTTACGGCCACAGATCTCGCAGGCAAAAGGCTTCTCACCGGTGTGCGTGCGAATGTGCGTGGTCAGGTGGTCACTGCGACTGAAGTTGCGCATGCAGATGCGGCACTGGAAGGGTTTCTGCCCAGTGTGGATGCGGATGTGCCGTGTCAGTTCATCAGAGCGTGAGAAGCGGCGGTCACACGTCTCCACGGGACAGGCGTACGGCCGCTCGTGTGGGGGTGTCTTACTAGGCCGTGTGGGGTACTTGCGCATGCGACTGGGCTTGATGAGCTGGGACTGGTACACACTCTTTAAGTCCTGAGAACCAGTCTGTGTGGCAAAGGCTTTGATGGTGGACAGGGGAGTCAGTGAGGGTTGACTGGGCTGGTTCTGGAAGGGCTTTTGGTCTGGGGGTACCAGGCTGATTTCCCCCTGTTGCTGAGGGAACATGTAGTCTGGAATCATGGGCACTGGGAAGCTGCTGGGACAGGTCTTACTGTTAGGATACGCAGGAGGAGGGTACTGTACTGTACTGGAGCTGAAGGCTTGACCCTGGTCAGGGAAGATGTCTGAGTTGGGGCTGGAGTAGGCGGGGGCTGCAGTGTAGATGAGGTTGGGCTCGCTGTGGTGAATGGAGGCGCTGATGGAGGCTGAGGAGGAGGCAGCGGTGGAGGTGGCGGCGGAGACAGAAGCAGAGACTATGGAGGAGGTCTGAGAGCTGCTGGATGAAGAACTAGAGCTGGACTGGACGCTGCTCATGAGTCCAGTGAAGAGGCCCAAAATGGGCTCAGCCCAAAGGCTGTTACTGCAGGAGGTGGCGGGCTCCAATGTGAAGCGGCCCGTGTAGGAGATGGGCGGCAGCCTCTGTGAGTATGTCTGCTCTGATGTGGATTTGTCACAGTTAAAGGGGAGATCAGGTAAAGTGTCTGTGGGCACAAAGAAATACAAGACACATTAAGAAAAATGTCAACAAAAACAGTTCCTTCACAAAAACTTTTCACTTCTAACTGACTCGTGTGCCAGCTAAGCCTTTTTTTTTTTACTTGTACTGTATCTTCCCTGCTCTCAATCTGTCTCTAGTTTCTCGTGCACACATCTCTCAACATATTCTGAGCCCATCACTGAGCCTAAGGCGATTGATTATTGAAACTGCAGTTCAGCTGGTTTTAGGAATTTAATTTGAATTGAGCTATAGAGTGTCTAGAGGCATGTGGTGACTGAGCAGAGCTGAAGTCTTCCACAAGTCAGCTGGGATTAGAAGCTGCCAATGCATTACCTTCACTTTTAAAGTTTTAATGTCTTCTCAACAAAAATAACTATAATTATCAAATATTGAAATGCGTGGCAGAAAAGAGTAATGTAGAAACTGTATTTCATTATCACATCGAACCGTAATCTATATTTTACACAGTCATTACTTTTTTCACAGTTCGATTTAAATGCAGCAATGTTAATGTGAACATGCAACAGATATGAGCATCTCTTACCTCCTGTAAGGTGATCATACTGCTCGCCGGGCTCGCCGGAGCCGAAACCTGCACCCTCGGGTGCGGAGGCGGTGAGGAAGGGTGTCCCTGCAGAGCTGAGCATCATTACCTCCTCCAGCTTGGGGTAGTTATCCATGGGGGAGTGAGGGAAGCTGAGGGGCTCTGAGATCTGAAGGGTTGGTAGGATCATCTCCGTCTTGGCTGCAGCCATGCTCTGGTGCCGAAGCTGCAGGCGCTCTGTGTTCACAGGTGGAGGAGTCACAGTCCAAGTGAAGAGAACACACTTCTGCTTACAGGAGGAAGATGCTGTGGGCTGCTCTCTCCACGACTCTTCCCCAGCTATCCGGCTGGTCTCAAAGATGAATAAAAATCCACTTGTCTTTGCAGAGAAAGTCCTTTTTACACATTACCTGAAACTCTACAAAATTAATCATATGATTAATCTTGATTGGTCTTGTTTGTAACTTATCCAGTCAGGTGCTGACCTTCCTGGAAAGATGTTGTTTTTATGGCGTTTGACTTTTGTTGTGTTTGGGAGTCAATGTATTTGTCAATCTAGTCTGCTCTAACAGTTGCGCTTGTGAGCTCTGAGTGCTGTCTCTGAGCCGAGAGGTTCCCTGCGCCTTTTATATCCTCTCTCCGTGACGTAGATGTCCATATTTGGAATGGAGGAAGCCCATATTTAGGCAATGCAGTGGAGGACACATGACGCCGGCCTGGGGGAAAAGCAAAGAGGAGCGACTTTATATTAAGCTCTCACCATAAATTGCGAAGACAACGTCGCGCGTCTTTCGCTCCGAATCAATGTGTTTTCATCGAAGAACAGCTCCGCCGGACGGCAGCGTAATTCTTGCTTGCTAGCCTTCGCTTCGTAGATTAGATTTGGATTTCCCATCTGTGCAGCAGGCAGCGCTGCTGCCGGAAAGCCCGGCTCCGCCGTGCCATATAAGGTCGTGACTACATAAGGACCTATTCCGGTGGGTTTCCATTTCCCTGTCCTTATTTGGAACTTCCTGAGGCAGCGCCGATCGCTGTTTGGCAGTGAATGAGAGACTGGAGTGCAAATCATGTCCAGCCCTACAATAAACTTCTGTCAAAAGCTTCGTTCAAAACATACGCTTAAACTAACACGTAGATTTGTGCTGCACATAAACTTTAAACACTTGGAATGGCAGACAGACGCAGATCGTTTTAACAAGTAGGATATGAACAATGTCGTCTCCCTCCGTCTCAGTGTTTTTAATATCCTTGTCTGTTTTCATATGCACGCGGCATGCCATACGATACGCACATCGTGTTCACGTTTACCATTAAAACGCTTACAAAGTTGCTTAAATAAACTTGGTGCTTGCACAGTGGCATTGATAAATGAGTGCAGATTGGCGCGGATGCTGACGAGGTGCGGGCCAATCCGTCTAATTGAGGGGTGTCCCCGACTCGATATTGAGGGAATCTCTGTGCCACTCAGCGGCCTAATGGGCTGCATTAACATCGCTCCGCACAGCTGCCAGCGTGCCTGCGGGATGCCGATGTTTCCCCCGGCAGCTCGAGCATCGCCTGGCGCCTGCACCGCTCGCTACATGCTGACGGGAAATCAATGCGTTTCCCTTGTTGCTGACTGGATCTATTTGCAAGCTCATTGGCAAACATTGTAGGCAGGACACTGAGTGGCCAGGGAGGTGCAGGAGGACAGCCTGGTTCAGCGAGGCACATCCAGGACACTTCGCTCCCCACGTGGTGGGGCTACCTGTTAACTGGGGCTCCGTGGACTGGAACACCGGTGTTATAGCAAAATGTCGTTCGACTTCTTGTATAATAAACTTATTTTTCCTTTTGAGTTTTGAGCCTAAACACTGATTGTGCAATAAAGCCCCTTTTGAGTATTTTATTATAGCCTAGCCATTGGCAAAGAAAGAGGGGAAAGAGTTGAGACAACTTAGATCTGACGACAATGTAATAAAATCGGGTTAGAGAAAAGTGTGTGAAAAGTAATAAAGATGATAAACGGGGAAGGGGGCGGGCATCCCTTCCCTGATACACGTGGTTTTCGAGACAACGGTGCTCATTGTTGCGTTGCTCATGGCCCATTGTTGTATGTTTTTGTTTGACTTGGCCTCTTTATTTTGTTGTGTGTTCCTTGTGCTGCCCACACAGTCCAGCCACAGTGTGATGAAACTCCAAAGCCTTAAAGCAGGAAGCCTCTCTCCTATTACCTAGACTTATACCACGCCCTGTCACTCACACACACACCCTACACGAGCTGGGTTAATATTTAATCGTGCCCATGTGTGGAATGGAGGACATGGAAATGATATACCAAAATGGGAGGAGAAATTACAAGAAAAATGCTACTGGTAACACAAGGAAAATTATATCTATCAATCAAATAATTTATATTATTTATAAAGCGCTTTTCATACCTTTCAGTATCACAAAGTGCTTTACAGACAGATTACAACATTTAAAACAATTCGCATGTGTGTACACACACACACACACGCAGGTCGTTCCAGAGGCGAGGGCCATAATATTGGAAAGACGCCTCGCCGTCTTTCTGTTGTCTTTAGGAATAACTAGGAGACCCCTGCCGGAGGAGCGAAGGGGCCGTGAAGATTCATAAGGTAAAAGCAGTTCTGAAAGATAAGAAGGACCAAGACCATTAAGACATTTAAAAAACATTAAAAGAACTTTAAAATCGATCCTGAAATTGGTCCCGCCTCCTGGTCTTTGTCAGGACACGAGCTGCTGAATTTTGTAAAAGTTGTAAACCTGAGATACTCTTTTTGGGAAGACCAGAAAGCAGGGCATTACAGTAGTCGATACGACTGGTGATAAATGCATGCATTAGCGTCTCCGTGTTGGCCCGAGAGAGAATGGGGCGGACTCTGGCTATGTTCTTTAGATGGTAAAAACCTATCTTTGTGATATTCTTAATGTGTGGAATAAAAGTCAGCTCAGAGTCAAAAATCACACCCAGGTTCTTCACCTGTGAGGAAGAATTAAAAGACAGTGACTGTAGTTTGGGTATAAGTTTCTCTGAGCCTCAGGACCGATGACTAAAACTTCAGTTTTGTCCTGGTTAAGATGGAGAAAGGTTTTTGCCATCCAGGATTTAATATCTAAAATGCAGTTAAAAAGTGCATCTAGTGGCCTGGTGTCATCAGGAGACATGGAGATGTACAACTGTGTATCATCAGCGTAAGTATGAAAGTTGACTCCATGTCTCCTGATGACATCACCAAGAGGGAGCATATACAGGTTAAAAAGCACTGGCCCTGAAATCGAACCCTGGGGCACACCACATGTAATTTTACGGACCTTGGAGGAGCAAGTATCCACACTTACCATGAATGTCCTGTCTGTGAGGTAGGATGTAAACCATTTGTGGACAGCACCAGAGAGGCCGATGTGTTTTAAACGAGTTAAAAGAATAGTATGGTCGACTGTATCAAAGGCGGCGCTCAGATCCAGTAGAACCAACACTGTGACTTTGTGTGAGTCAGAATTTAATCTAAAACCATTTAAAATCTTTAAAAGGGCCGTCTCAGTGCTGTGGTTTACCCTAAAGCCAGACTGGAATTTCTCAAAGACATTATGTGCAGTAATAAAATCATTAAGTTGGATAAAGACATGTTTTTCTAATGGGATGCAGTGAATGACATATGAATAACCAGTGCTATACACCTCTAGAATATCCATCATATACTTTACAGCACAAGCTTTATTCAAAATTGTGTGGGTCGAGTTGTGATTTGTTTGATACGTTCAGAATTATATGGGACAGAGCTGAAAGAGTCATAGAGTGATGAAAACACTATGACGGTATGTGATCGGGTGCTTTTTGATAAATGCCATTTGGGAAGCAGTAGCAGTGTTCAGGTTAACAGTCAAATGTATGTGGCAAAATCCAAAATAACTTGATTGAATAATTAGGTTTACTATTAAATATATGGATATTAATGCGTAATTCATCTTTTCGTGACTCAAGGGCTGTATGGGTGGGTAACATGGCGCGTTAGCTTTCGATCATGGTGGCCTCTACAACGCTCTAGGATTAATTGTTTTGTAGGTTTCCTGGTGAGAGCAGTGAAAACCTACAAAATACCCCCCCCCCCCCCCCAAAAAAAAAAAAAAAATTGATCCTGAAGTATTATAGAGGCCACTGTGATGGAAAGTAAAGACACCTCTCCTACACCACTCATTCAGCTGGTGGGTAACTAAAAGGTCAAATATATACACACACACACACACATACAAAGCACAGAAACAGTTCGGTAATGCACCTGAGAAAGACTCAGGACTTTATCTTCATGAATGCACCTGCTGTGTTTGAGTATAGATTTCTTGAGTACAATTGTAGTACTCTTGTTCCTCCACACACCTAGACTTGAACTATAATCTAATAGTTTTATGGAGATGACAGTACAGCACCTGTTGCAGGAGCCACAGGCCTTTGCGTGGAGGAATGCTGTTGAGGAAGGCAGACCAGAGCTCTACAGTATGATTTCACCATTGCTCGCTGTGACAGTGAGAGCTGACCTAGTAAAAGGTGATTGGGCGATAATACCCCTTTTAGCTCCATTTTCTCTCCCCTGGAGCAGCAGGATTGGTGTATCACATTGAAACAGGCTGCTGCAAATCTGCTTATCTGCTCTCTAAAGGTGGTAGGTGACAATGAGACAATCACCAAGCACGCCCTGAAAAAACAAGCTCCCCGGACTGACCCTGACTCACTGTAGGAGCCCGCGGCCACGGTGTTTGATGCTTTCGTCGAGGGGAGATGACCCATGACCTTTGTGGTCCCGATGAGTCACTGACACAGGGGCTTCCCCACATCACACTGTCGCAGCCGCTGCACCAATAACATTTAAAGGTTGTCACAGACGCTGGGTACCGTGCTGTGTGGGCGAGTGCAGAATATGTGCAATAATAGGTCAATGCTTTACAACCATTCCCCTTGTCTTTGCTTTGATGAGTTATTAAGTCAAATTGATCAATCATCATTGTTGTGTTTTGAGACAACCAAAACATTTCAATGCCCAAATCCAGATGTGGGTAAAGTATCTAAAATACAGTATTTACTCAGATAAGAGTATTGTTACTTTAAAATAATTACCCAAATAGAAGTAAAGCATAGTCATGCAAATTACTAACAAGTCAAAATAACAGAACGCGTTTTCTTGGGCTGATGTAATGGGACAGGCAAAACATTAAACATTGTGAAAAGTTTGATATTTCCAATTAGGTCCTTTCTTATTTGCCATGAAGTTTCCTCACGATGCAAAGACTGACCAAATGTTTTACCAAAGTACTGTTACTGTGAAATAACATTACTCAGATAGTACAGTGTGATAAAAACGCCTCCAAGAAGTACTTTTACTTAATCCATGTACTACTCGCCTCTGCTCAACTCAAACTATGTGAGTGAATAAGTTGCCTGTATTGTTTGTGGTCCGCCATATGTTGGTAATCATTTATTCCTTGATTGCAGTAGATGTGGCAGCAGTGATGTAGCCAAAGTGGTGGTAGAAGGCCCACGAGTGTGAACAAAGTACTGATGAATTTTCTTGTGCATATTTTTGTCTAAGTTATGTTCTTGAACCTCATCGATCTACCGCAGTCATCAGTTGTCGTTGCTGGCATGTGTTCCTAATGCGGCTTTCTGTTTCACAGGCTGCACATTTCTGGATCTCGCTGCGGCGGTACATCTCCTGTTATTGGCTGAACTCACTTTAGTTGCTGACATCTTTATTTGGAGCGGGGAGTGCGAGCGAGACAGAGGGGATGAGGAGTCAGAGGAGGCAGGAGACGTGAGCTCTGTGTCCAGACAGAGCTGCAGCCGCCGGTTTGTTGACTTTAGCAAACACGTTCTGGGTGTGACCTGTCGAGTTCAGACACAAGTATTTCCACAGCAGTCTTGAGATTTTTTTAAAAGTCCTCAGCGCTCCTCGTGTAAGAGCAGCAAATTATTTATATATAATGTTGTTGTTTTTTTACAGGAAGGAGTTAACATTTTTATGTTTCTCTCTTGGCACATAAGTATAGACTGCACACCAACAGTGCCAAGCCTTGGAGAGAAGAGTGGGGGAAAACAAGACAACTTCAGTCTGTTTTATTATCATCTTTACAGTGTTTCGTATGATGTCAGTTGAATCTAAAGCTATTTTTTATCATTACATTGTAGACACGTTTATTGGGGGGCAGTAGATAAAGAAATACCATAGGAAAACGTCACTTTGAATAACTCTTCAAGATCAATAAGGAATCTTAATGTATTGAGTTTTAGAAACTAAAGTGACTGGATGAAAAGTCACCTGTGTCTCAAAAACAGCCTGTCTAAAACTCAGTGACACAAATAAAAACGTGAAGTTGTTGTTTCGCTAGATTCCCCGGGTCCAGCGGCTGGAGATTGCCCCAATAAAGTCAGAGTGACACTTGATTTCAGGTGAGACTTCTTTTGTTTGTAGTGGTGCGGCGGCCAGACGGTGGCTGGTAAATGGTTAAAGGAGCTACAGGAGGCAGTGATGGAAGGCTAATCCACAAAGTGACTGAGAGTGAAGGGGAAAGCGGCGCGTTTGACAGGTGCGGCCCCGGGGCAGGTACGACAGGTTGTTTCAGGTAAGGCCCCCCACCACCACCCCCACCCCATCCCAGCTGGAGAGCACTGGTGCGGGATAGCCTGAAGAGATAGGTCTCCATCAGAATACCCTGGCAGCTTTTACAATTGACTATCAGACATCAACAGCTGCCATGGCAAAGTGACAGGGAAGACAGACAAGGCAGCAAACAGCTTCACAAAAAGCAGATAAAACAAATTCAGAGAAACGGAGAGCGAGCGAGAGGGAGAGAGAGAAAGGAGCAAAATTAATGTCTTGTCAGAAATGTTTTGGGGACAATTGTCTCAGAAGCGGCGCCAGCATGGGATGTAACTTTGGGTTATTTTGCGGTTTGGCGTTCGATTGAATAAAACGTTGCCCGCGCCGAGCAGGCTATTTAAAGTGAAAGGTAATTAGAGAAAATCTAATTTGCAATAACGGCTTAATTTTAGATCGTCTGTTACAAATGAAAACTGTCAGAGGTGTTTCTTTTCCCTTTCCGAGAGGAACGGGGAAGCATCTGGGTTTACGGGTAAATGCCGGGGACTAGATTAAGCGGACAGGATTCATACATAATGCACTCGTTTGCCTTAATGGCGGGAACGTGACTGGTGAGCGAGGTTTACATTAGAGAAAGGTGAGGGTTCAGCCGAGCCGGGGGAGATTTTTCTGCCTACGCTGGCGGCAGACGCTGTAATGAATTTCTATAAAGCGCGCGGCAAATAAAAATAAAGACACTCGGAGGACGGCGCGCGTTGATAGGCAATGGGTGATGCTGACAGAGAAGATGATGGCACTGAGACTCGCACAAGTGTAAGAATGTAGTCAGCAGAATGAAGCTAACTTGGCCTTGAAGCACTTTATTATTATAAGGAATAAACTTGGTGAGCTCCGTAGATTCCCCAAAAGCAGTAAGATCAGGGGTCTTAAACCTTTTTTTTTCTCAGTGAGCTACTCTTTTAAGAAATGGAACAGAGACTTTTGAATACTTGAGTATGTATTAGGTGGAGTACAGTTAGTATCCAAAAATATACTTATTTTTATTCTTTTCAAACTGTCATCTACTCAAAGAAAGAAAGTTAACATTAACATTATAATCACATGCTTCTGCTACAGCTTGGAGACCCCTTGAGTTATAGTATCTTGTCCCATATATATGTGTTATATGATAGTTATGTTTCTGTATTATAAAAACTCAGACATGATGCACTTTTGTCCAAAGGCGGAGGGAAGTGTGGAGCATGTCTCTACACGTGTGCTGACACACACGCCCAGCACAGCCTGGACACAACTCGCTGAACAAATAAAATGAACGTCCAACAAGGCCACATGTCGTCGCTTCTGCTGACATCCAAAGAGGAAGTAACTCCATGGCAACACAGAGATGTGTTGGAGCATAATTTAGTCATGCACAGCTGGAAACATTCACATCAAAGTGTCATAATGTACCTTTAGTGACTGAATTGTATTGTCTTTATTGACTTAAAGAAAGAAAACATTGTGAGTTGGAAAGTCATGAACTTCTATTTTGTGGTGCTGGTGGGATTGTGACAGTGTGTGTTCTCATTACGAGCGGGTCCTACTCTCAGTCTCCCCATCTATCTGTGCATTCTCAGACAGCTTCAGCAGTTCAAACTCGCGCACTGCGGTATTGTCACACACCACGCTGGTTGCCATGGTGAAATAGTCCTCTTGGTCTCCAGGGTACCCAAGTCTATTGTCTTTGGCTTCTTTATTTAGATGAAAACATGATTTGTTGAAAGGGATCTACTTGTTTCTTGTAGCTTCTCTTTGCTGCTGTTCATTTGTCTTCGTCCTGCTCACCAGCATCAATACAACGTTGCATGAAGTGCATTGTTTCATTCTTCTCCTTTCCAGGAGTTTGACTATGTGCATTTGTGTGTCAAGCTCGTCTGATGTTTTGTAGCAATTAATTTGAGTGTGTCTGCATGTCAGAGCCCCAGGAGGGGGCCTGTACAAAAGTTTTCCCCATTGCCACATCTCTCGCCAGGGCTTATAATTGCCTTCTATTACCAGGGCTGGTGACACTGCGCTGCCTGTCTGTCAGCAGACAGCAGCGCACTCTACTCCGACAGACGAGGAGAAAGAGGAGTCAGAGCTTTCTCTCTGTTGCTCTTTTTGACAGGGTAAATGTGTGGCCTATTTATAAAGGTACAGTAAATAGGCGCATTGAATTGTCCGGGCCACTGTTATGCAAAAATACCACCAGCACTCTGTGTGCTCATTGCATTTGAGAAATTTAGAGACAGCTCAGCCTGTGCTGCGACCAACAAAACAGACCATGGCTGAGTGACATGTCAATGAAGCATGTTTGTGCAGCTAGAGCTCTAAAACGCAGACGTAGATCATGGCCAAGGTATGCAGTCAGCTATTGCTAACCTTTGACCCTCTTCGTTTGCATGTTTCCCGCTCTACTCACAGCTGTCAACAGGCTGCTGCATCTGCGCTTCTCTGTGGTGTGACTGAAAACCAAACAGGAAGTGACATCACATCCGTGGCTCCGTGATATCACTGGCCACAGTCAAAGAGCGCGACAGAGTGAAAGCAGCAGAAGAAGAGACAGGCCGGAGAAGCTTGACTCCGACATGGAAAGAGGAAGTGTGTGTTTTGTTTCTGTTCAGCGGCTGTGGCCAGTCCCAGACTGTGGTCTGTTTTAGAGCGGCTAGACAAATAAAACTCAGGCCTCTCACTCATTCATGTGCTTAATCTGAGTGTCTGACTCTTCCTACTGTCTCCAACAGGACTTTCTTTGGTAAAAGACATGGTATTGAGTTTGATTTTGCTTAGTGTCAATACTACAACCTTTTATTTATGTTTTTATGTGACTTAAAACTCACAAGTACGTTTATAGGTACATCTTTTCTGTCCAATAGCCTGTTCCCCAGTTGCTGATTTGCACATGTGCTAAAACCTGTCAGTTAACAGTTCACACAGATACAATGTCATTTCCTTTTTATGTTATGATGTAAAAGCGGAAGGAGAGGCTTTGGAAACTGTGACGCTGCGTGCTTTGTCAGAGCTGGGTGCACGGCAGGGTAAGCAGTGTTTTGTGGTAAGAGCGTGTGGTGGCTCGTCTCTCTGGCATCAGGGCTAAAAGCTGAATGGAGTGGGTGCAGGTAAACATGCTAAAACAGGCCTACTCAGAATGTTTGCTTTTGACAGCTTTCATATTCCTACACCCACATTTTTCTCTTTCAGTCAGCAGGTCTTGTAATTGCTGAATCTTGGTAAATTCTCTTTGCTAAACACCATATAAACATCTTGAGTGCTTTTGTGGAAATACGTTTGATCAAGCTATTTATAGATGTGTTGTTTTGCCCAGAAAAAACACAGAAAAAAGGTAGTTGTTGCTGCGGTTGTTGTCAGTAAGTCACGTCCATGTTTAGTTATTAGTAATGGCATTTATTACACACATAAAACACCAATGGCTGTTTAACTAACAAAAGGCTAAGACGGTCTGAATGTAGCATATCATGAACTATCAACTATGGGCCTTAAAGGGTGTGAGTGAAAGGCCCAAGACTTAACATAGCCTTCACTGACAGATCACTAAGCTGGCCTTTTTTATTTGGAATAATTGCCGTTTTCCACCATCAAGCTTATATTTGAGTAATGGCATCAAATAGATAAAACACTGTGTATTCCAGTGTGACAAAAGTATATTCTAATAAAATGACATAATTTGAAGGTGATTTGACTGCTTATCACACTAAGCCCTGGGGTACAGTAGTGCACAGGTTTGGGACTGCTCTCTCATTAACCGTTGTTTGTTGCTTTGATGATGACGAGAGCTTTGACGATATGACTTGGACCGGGCTCATCCAGAGCCACAAATAGACTCAAATTGTTTTTGAAAGCACTCCTACATTTCTCATTTTGAGAAAGGGGGAACTTGAGAGTGACTCACACCAGATGTGTTTATAACGCTGAGGCAGCAGACTCCAGATCAGTTCGACATAAAAACCCGTGGGGGCACAATGGGACGTGTTTTGAATATAGTGTTTAAATCTGTTAAATGCGGAGGTAGGAAGTAAGAAGATACGTTTACCAAAGTAGTATTACTTTTAAGTACATTATTTTACAACAAGCTGCAAAAATTGTAGGATTCAAGGGCTGCAGAGGCATAGCTTTGAGGTACCAGTAGAAATAATATGTATTATTTATTTATTCTTTATTTAACCAGGAAGGTCCTACTGTGATTAGGAATCTAATTTCTAGAGATTTCTAATCTCAGTCCTGGCCCCAGAGGGGAACCTATTGTACACGTTTTTAGAGGTAGGGGAAACCGGAGTACCCGGAGGGAATCTATAGGCACGAGAAGACCTTGTCAACTCTATCATGTTGAAGTAACAAAGCTTTAATTGAATACTTTATTTTACCTTCATCACAGGTAAATGTGAAAGTACGTAAATGTGAATGACCCACAGCAGTTGTGTACTCCAGTTGTCCCGCAGTCTGGAGTGTAAAATCGGCACAGATGCAGCGGTAGGTGGGAAAGAGAGACAGAGGGGGAAACAGAGCAGGAGTGTGGGAGAGAGGGGATAGGTCTGGCACTGGGCCAGGGGAACTCCAGTCTGCTGTTACCCAACATGCACTCTGCCTTCACACACACACACACACACACACACACTACCTTATACCCCTGACCCCCCCTTTACTGCATCGCCATAGAAACACACTGACCCCTGAGTTTTCCTGCTGGACCGTCTCCCATCGGGACCATCCCTGAGCCGAGGGGAGGGGTTAATCTCTCTATTTATAGCATCGCACTTTGGCTCCTTTTCTACCAGTGACAATGTAATCTGCTTGTTCTTACAAAGCCACGCTGGAAGTGCCCCATGTATTCCTATGTGACCATGAGTGGATGGTTTAGTGGTTTATATTTGTAATACTTCAAATTACGACATGCAGCTGTTTGGGCGCTTATAAGTGTGCTGGTTTATAGCAGAATATGATATAATCTGTTCTTACTTCCTGATTCGGAAATAGAACAATATAAATATAAGGTGGCATGGTGGCACAGCGGTTAGTGCTTGTGCTTCACAAATACAAGGTCCCGGGATCTATTCCCACCTGGACGAGGCCTTTCTGTGTGGAGTTTGTATGTTCTTCCTGTGTCTGTGTAGGTTTCCTCCAGGTACTCCGGTTTCCCCTACCACTACAAACATGTACAATAGGCCAGGATGAATGAGAGTGTGTTTTTAACCCAAGGCCACAATCCAACGTGGCGTGTTTACATGCATGAGTCCCGTGCATGTTCATTAACATGCACTGTCCCAAACAACAGCTTTGGACAAGTCTTATTTAATCCGTACACAATTCTTTATGGTGGCAGCTGTATTTGACTAGACCCACCGGTGCCATGAAAATTTTCATTTACCACAAACCTAAAGTTTATGAATGTTCAAAAACATGATTGAGGGCAAGGAATGATCTCTGGTTGGAGAACTTGTCACTGTGATTTTTTATTTATATATTTTAAACCTTTTCAATCTCTGTTTTTAATGTGTTATAAAAAATAAAAAAACACTAAAGAATACAGTACCTTTACAGTATATTATTTTAACAGACTTACACATTCAATTCAAGTTTATTTGTGTAGCATATGACAGAACAGCAACTTCAGTTGGCCAAAGTGCTCCATACAAACAACATTTCAGTAAAGACAAGATAAAACAGAAATGAGTAATAGGGTCCTTCCTAAATCTACGAAGAACAAGTTTACCGCAGGATGAGGGACAGTCCACCTTAGGGATAGAGACAAGAGAAGGAATTAATGAGAATAATGAGCGGACAGAAGAGATACAACTAAAAGGCAAATAAAGAGAATGGCTGTGCGTACATTGTCCTGCCTTCTAAAAAAATCGGCTCCTCCATAATGAACAGCCAAGGGACATGTACGCTGTAGTCGATCTCACCAATCACTACAGCTCGCTTAAATTTTGCATGATTATTTCCAAGGTTTCTGCAAGTTTAATGCACTCCAACTTAACCACCCACAAAGAGAGAACTGTCCCAAGTATGTAATCACTTTAGTTGCCATTGGGTGGATACGGCGCAACTCTGGACAACAGGCGACTCTCGTGTAACTTTAGTCGGAGTAAATCCTCGTCTGGTTTGGCCCCTTGAGTTGTAGCGCTCTATTGTGAGAGAGCAGTGACAGCGCCGGGGGGAGGGGGGGGGAGTTCAGCCGAGGCCTTACAGTGCAAAGAGTAAAGAGAAGGGCTGCTTGCGTAAAGGCCTTGATACCGATACTGTTGGTCTGCAGCTTTAGACACATTCCCGGACATGCCACAGCGCCAATAGGACAGCCAGTGGCACGAATGCCTTTTTGTTTTAAGTGTCCATTGGGGGAAAACATTATGGATCTATTTGTCTGTCAACACTGTAAATCTATGTTTAGTATAGGCAAACACTGTTCCAACAACTTCTCTTTTTGTGAATCACCCATATATAGCTATGCAAATGACCAAGTGTGCAGTAGCCTGTTGACACTCACTTCCTCTATTGTACACTATTTTTTATCCCTAAGACCTGACCAAGGACACCACGTCATATAGGCTAGATAATCAATTTGTTTCTCTGATCTCACCCTGATCAAATCCTGTTGGCCGATCAATGACGAACGTTTCTGCGTCAAAAAAGCGTGGAGCCTCTCAGTCGGGTGAATTACTGACACGCTAATGCTACTTAACCAACAGACATCATTCGTTGCACGGCTATAAGTAAGTCGCAGTAGTCTGAATGCCCAACTCCGCTCACTTGTGTCTTCGAGCTTGTCTGCGCTAATTGGCTTGGACTCTTTCCACTGCGGCGTACTACGTCACACAGTGAACTTAACCAGGACCCAGACATAAGTATATTAGCACGCTAAAGTATAAATAGTAGCGGCTAGTTTAAATTCAACCTGTTTATATGTGGAAGAGGGTATTTTCGGCCTCTGTGATCTTGTTATTGGTGTTAAATATAGGCTTTGTGGTCCATAGCGAGGCGTGGAAACAGTGACAGGGACCTGTTCTGCCACAACACGCTTCCTGTGAACTATGAGTAGTGAGAAAACCGCAGCCCAGTGACGACACGTGGAAAAAAAGAAAAAAAGAGGCCAACAGAAAGGCGTGTGGAATCAGCAATGAGGAAGTGGTGACTTTGTTTGTAAAAATAAAATGAACTGTAAGTGGATACAGTTACTGTGAAGTTTCCTCAGCTCGGACTTTCCCTTTGACAGATAACAGTCTGCGGTGATAAGCCATAGGAATAAGCAAAATGCTGCGCCAACACCAACACAATCACTTCAGCTAAATATACTTTTAACCAGGGTTTATTTTAGAAGCTTGTTTTAAATTTGCTTAAAACTACAAATGGCTGTTTCATTATTTTAATGATTTGTGTTTATGAAAATGAACATTCAGAAAGTCTGCATTGAGGTAATGAAGCTCTTACTCTGAACTAAAACCGGTTGTAAAAGATAAAAGCATGTTATGCTACTCTGCTCCTCTTCTCTTTCACTTTCTTTAGTTCAGCTGAATATAATTTCCACTATAGTTAATAATAAAACACACTACTATGTCCAAATAGCTTTGTGTTTCGTGATGTTTGTGAGACATTGTTTGCTCCGGTCTGACCCAGATCAGGGACTTTACACTTTGTACTTGAAATGTTCAAAGGCTTGATAAAGAGACACTGCTCTCAAATCGATCCCGTACATAAATGACTCATGTCTACGAATGAATATGTCCTATTATTTGGATACATCACCGCTGAGGAGACGAGTTATTGTTCAAACAAGAATATCTTTTTCTGTTTGTGGGAGTCATGTGTCCCTTGATATGCATCGACAGTGCCCAAGTAGATATTTATTTTATGTTTTTTTGATCTACACTGTAAATTTCATTTGTAAATTTGTTGTCTTCAGACCAGAGATAAATGAATGATAAATGCTCAGGCAATTATGTATTTGTTTAATTTACCATTTATTCAACAGAAAGGTCTCACTGAGATTTTAGCATCTCTTTTTCAGGGGAGTTTTAGCCTGAGAAGTGGCCTTGCCTATTGTACATGTTTTAGTGGTAGGGTAAACCGGAGATCATTAAAACTCCACATAGAAAGCTACCATTCGGCCTGGGAATCGAACCCGGGACCTTCTTGCTGTGAGACAAAGAGCATTAACTGCATTTACTTCATAATGGTGCACTAAATTAAGAATCCAGCCCAAAGTTTGAGCATTAGGTCTTTAGTTACACGACAGCGTGCTTCTCTAAAGGCATTTTGCATCTATTTGATCTCAGCTGCAGTTACGAAGACAGTGTGTGGCAGTCAGTGGGACTTTGAACATTCAAACCGAAACCTCAGATCTAAATCACAAAAAGCTTATATCCAACAGTAAAATTCATGCATCATATTTTTCACATAACCACTGAAACGTCCCATGGAAACACAGACTACAGTGACTGAGGAAAAACAGTATAGAGTACAAACAACCAACACCAACATGGAAACAGTGCAGTACTTTTTTCCCAATACATCCAGATGTTAATCCAGTGAATTAAAAGACAAGCATAAAACTAGGGCTACGGCGACTTATTGGGTTAATTATGACAAATAAAGCACTTACTTACTGACAACTTATGCGGCAATCAGTTTTACCTTCAAACTCGTTTTATTACAAGTTAGTTCCACAAAACGTCCCAACAGTATTCATAAAGTTAATATGATGAAAAGTTATAAGGATAGGTCTTTTTTTTTATCTTAAAGTCGACATTACAAATATAACTTTTTTGTAATGTTATCAGAAACATCCTTGTAGTTGCATTTTGCTTCATTCACTGTAAGTCCACTTGTTGAAGTGGTGAAAATGTAATCAAAGATCTCAAAGGCACAATACAAACTCTAGTGACTAGTCAACAGCTACTAATAAATACATTTATATAGAAAATTGTGACAAAATAATGAATTGTTCCATTTATGTTATACTGAAACGTCATGGCTGTAGCGCATGTTGCTGCTGCATGGCCTCCGTGATTATGCAACACTAGAGACAGTGCCTTGCGAAAGTATTCGGCCCCCTTGAACTTTTCGACCTTTTGCCACATTTCAGGCTTCAAACATAAAGATATAAAACTGTAATTTTTTGTGAAGAACCAACAACAAGTGGGACACAATCATGAAGTGAAACGAAATGTATTGGATATTTCCAACCATTTTAACAAATAAAAAACAGAAAAATTGGGCGTGCTAAATTATTCAGCCCCTTTAAGTTAATAGTTTGTAGCGCCACCTTTTGCTGCGATTACTGCTGTAAGTCGCTTGGTGTATGTCTCTGTCAGTTTTGCACATTGAGAGACTGAAATATTTGCACATTCCTCCTTGCAAAACAGCTCGAGCTCAGTGAAGTTGGATGGACAGCGTTTGTGAACAGCAGTTTTCAGTTCTTTACACAGATTCTCGATTGGATTCAGGTCTGGACTTTGACTTGGCCATTCTAACACCTGGATATGTTTATTTGTGAACCACTCTATTGTAGATTTTGCTTTATGTTTTGGATCATTGTCTTGATGGAAGACAAATCTCCGTCCCAGTCTCAGGTCTTTTGCAGACTCCATCAGGTTTTCTTCCAGAATGGTCCTGTATTTGGCTCCATCCATCTTCCCATCGATTTTAACCATCTTCCCTGTCCCTGCTGAAGAAAAGCAGGCCCAAACCATGATGCTGCCACCACCATGTTTGACAGTGGGGATGGTGTGTTCAGGGTGATGAGCTGTGTTGCTTTTACGCCAAACATAACGTTTTGCATTGTTGCCAAAATTTTGGTTTTATCTGACCAGAGCACCTTCTTCCACATGTTTGGTGTGTCTCCCAGGTGGCTTGTGGCAAACTTTAAACGACACTTTTTATGGATATCTTTAAGAAATGTCTTTCTTCTTGCCACTCTTCCATAAAGGCCAGAGTTGTGCAGTATACGACTGATTGTTGTCCTATGGACAGAGTCTCCCACCTCAGCTGTACATTTCTGCAGTTCATCCAGAGTGATCATGGGCCTCTTGGCAGCATCTCTGATCAGTTTTCTCCTTGTATGAGCTGAAAGTTTAGAAGGACGGCCGGGTCTTTGTAGATTTGCAGTGGTCTGATACTCCTTCCATTTCAATATTATCACTTGCACAGTGCTCCTTGGGATGTTTAAAGCTTGGGAAATCTTTTTGTATCCAAATCTGGCTTTAAACTTCTCCACAACAGTATCTCGGACCTGCCTGGTGTGTTCCTTGTTCTACATAATGCTCTCTGCGCTTTAAACTGACCTCTGAGACTATCACAGAGCAGGTGTATTTATACGGAGACTTGTTTACACACAGGTGGATTCTATTTATCATCATTAGTCATTTAGGTCAACATTGGATCATTCAGAGATCCTCACTGAACTTCTGGAGAGAGTTTGCTGCACTGAAAGTAAAGGGGCTGAATAATTTTGCATGCCCAATTTTTCAGTTGTTTATTGGTTAAAAGTGTTGGAAATATCCAATAAATTTCGTTTCACTTCATGATTGTGTCTCACTTGTGTCTTCACAAAAAAATACAGTTTTATATCTTTATGTTTGAAGCCTGAAATGTGGCAAAAGTCGAAAAGTTCAAGGGGGCCGAATACTTTCGCAAGGCACTGTAGTTATGTGAAAAAACTCATAAAGAAATACATGGATGTGTAGGATCTGAACCTTGGCCTCTGGATGTGTTCGATCTTTGTTGACCATCTGGGTTCGCCGGAATAGGGCTCATAATTATTGTCGAATGCTTCTCCTGGAGGTGACATAGAGTACACTTATAAACCTACAGGAATCACACAAAGAAAGCACATAATCAAAACAGATGAGGAGCGCAAGGTCAGAAGGTAAACGCGCAAGAAAACCAACATGTTCTTGACACATGTGCTCGTGCCGAAGTCGTTTGTCAAGGTTTGTCAAAAGACCCCTTAATAGCAAATCTATGAGAAAGGGGGCAAAAAGCTAAAGACAGAATAGAAATGTGTCCAGATCAAGGGTATAGCATCTGAGAGCGACATCACCCATTTACAGTACTCTGTTGTCCAAATTGGGAAGCTGGAGGTTTCAATCAGGGCTGCACAATTAATCGCCAAATTATTATGACTCCAAATATGACGTGATGCAATTCCATATGACCATATCCATATTCCAATTTAATTTGACTGAGATTTATAGTTTGCAAACACAGCTTTGACCTCTTAACCGAGTGCATTTTCTCCGGTTCAGCTTTACCCAAATCTAAAAGCTTCTGGACTCACAGCCTATAGGCCAGTGTAAAGCCTCATCTGAAGCGAAGACCTACGAAACTGATCGTGACTTTTTTGTTGCGGCGTCACTGCGTTTATGTCACAATTTTGCAGGGTTTTGTTTTTGTCTTGTTTTTGACATTTTTTGTTACTTTTCATCGATTTGATTCCTAGCTTTTCAACGCTTTTTGTAATTTTTTTGTCACTTTTTTAGTCGCGTTTTAGCCTCTTTTTTATTGTATTATTATTTTGTTGGATTTTTGTAAACTTTTTTGTGGCTCTTTTGTTTTGCCTTTTTAGCACTTTTAGTCGTTTTTTTTATCGCTCTTTTGTTTCTATTTTCATCCTCCGGCACATTTCTATTGCTCTTTTGTTGAGCGTTTTTCATCCTCGTTTTCGTCACTGTTTTGGCGCTTTTTTTCAAGAAGCTTTTAGATTCGGGTGAAGCCAAACTGGAGAAAATGGGCACGGTTCGGGTGGGGGTTTAGAGGTTGAACACAAACGCGTAGTAACTTCAAAAAACATTTTAGAGGCCAGTTCATCTCGTTACATGATTATGCTTATGATTTTTTTTGTTGAAATGTAATGGTGTCGGTGCAGTAAGTGCTCGCGATATTCAAAACCGTTTGGAACATTGGGATTTTTCTCCTCACATTGTGCAGCCGTAGTTTTAACACATGGAAAAACCAACGCTTGTTTCCAAAATGTTTACTTTAAAGTTGTGCCTTTTCTTTTCGTGTATTTCCGAACAGTCCTTTCATAAGCCTCAGACACCTGTTCATGACTGTAGCACAAGCGCCGCACATGTCTTTGGGCACATATGGAGATTACTGTCACAAACCGCGCTCCTTCTTTTGTGTCGTCTTGTAAGTAGGCTACTTTGTGTATGTATGATTTTCCACTGGGTTTGTCGCTCTGGTTTATTCAACAGCGATTATGTAAATGTGCATCTTACAAATCCTGCTCTAATTCACTAAACCCTATTATAATTAGGACACACAGCGCCCATGAAACCTGCATGTCTCAATAAACTAAAGCTTGAAACATTTTGCCGACTCCCTCCCAAAAAAAAAAAAAAAAAGAAGAAGAAGAAGAAAAAACTCAAGACGAATGGCTGCTGGTGCAATGATTTTTGTCAGTCAGACAGGACAGCTCTGCGCGTGAGATGGAAGGAGACGGCGTTGGCATGTTGCACATTTTTTTAAAGGAGGCTCGGCACGTGTGTGTGTGTGGATGAAACGCGGGTTGCTGTTTTCGGCGTTATTCTGTGAAGCTTCAGCACTCAATCATCGCAGATCTGCCAGGCGACACCAGCCGAGAAAACGCATTATACCCACGTCGCGCTCCTCTGTTGTGCGCCGCTTTATTATATTTAGGCCCGCCTCGCCTCGGGGTCAGGTGACAATCTGCGTTCCCTTTCTACAACTTTTCTCAAACTGTCGAGACTTTTTTTTCTTTTTTCTTCCTCTTCTTCTCCCTCCATCGTATTTTCTTTGCTTCTCTCGGTTACGGGGGGCGAGATGTTGATGGTTTTTAATCCCTACATGAGTCCCCTTTTGCAGATGACTGTGCTGGCATGGTGTCAGACAGAAACTAACAGAGAACAGCGCTACACACACGCATTAAAACAAAAGATGCTCCGACGGGAGGGAGAGAACAGAGAGATGGGGGGGGGGAAAGAGCCCATTTGAAGTCATGGTGTCTAAGTTTGAGCAAAAAAAATGACTGTTTTATGATGGCATATAAATATATAAACGAGGCATTTAAAGACATTATCAGCCCCTTTCATTGTGCCTCCCTCGCCTTGTGTTACGCGGGTTGAGGTGGGGAGTAAACACATCTGCATATTTGAGTCATTGGTTCCAAGGGAGATGTTGCGAGATGCCTTTCCCTGTGTGTCCCAAGGCAAAATAAGATCTGAAACCTAATCCCTTTACCAGATTACGCAGCCTTGTTGGATCAGGTATTCCAATGTAATATTATATGACTCAGGGCATTACACATCTTCCAAAGAGCTGGAAGGAGCCGACTTTCCGAAATTTGAGCTTTAGAATCTGTTTTGTTGGATCAGCCCCACAGGCCAGCCCTCCTCGCACATTTACGACTTGCCTCACGTTTGTCCCCCACTGCACCAGGTTTGGACAGACAAAAGACGCTGCCGTTTTGTAAATGTTGGAACCCCATCAGTCATCACAAAGTCTCTCAAATCAATCACCTGCATCCACCCCACTGACTTTAACCCCCACTTTAACCAAGCACATTTTCTCCTGCTCAGTTTCACCCAAATCTAAAAACTTCTCGACTGGAGCTTACAGCCTCTGGGACAACCTCATTTGAAAGCTAAGACCAACAAAACTGAACTACTTTTTCCTTGCGCTGTTTTTTGTTCAAAAAATCCCAAAGGATATTTAGTCTGGGGACCACCAATTCATTTTCTATTGGGCGCCGCGCTACGAATGTCTATCATGCGTAGCCATAGCCAATTGTATCGTATCAGATGACGTGTGACGTACCCGCTGTAAACTTTTGAGCTAAACTATTTAGAACACGGTCTAAAGCTTGATCGAGAGATGGCGCCGCGTCTGCTGCTGTCATGTTGGATCCGTAAATAAACTTTTTTATTATTATCCGTAAACAAACTACAAGCTTCCCTATGTCGAATAGTGCGTCATCGTCTGACCGTCCCTCCTCGTTCTGTGATTGGTCCCCAAATCCATGTGAAGATTTCGGCCATGGTCCCCAGGCTGCTGTGAAGTTCAAAAGGTCACGTTTTAGTCACATTTTGTAAAGTTTTGTTGTTGTTATGTTTTAGTCTCTCTTTTGTCATTTTTTTTGCTTTTTTTCATTGCTTTTTCATCACTGTTTTGTCGTGTTTCTGTCACTTTGTGTTATTGCTGCTTTTCCGGCAAATTTGTTTCCCTCTTTTGTTGCTTTTTTGTCGCTACGCTTTGGTCAAAACGCTTTTAGATTTGGGTTAAGCCAAACTGAAAAATCTGCTCAGTTAAGGTATGGGGTTAAGAGGCTATGGACAAAATGGTCTCCTTCTGTGCTTTATTTTTGATCTAGGTTTGAGACGTGGCTTTGATTGACAAAAATGAGGCGTGCTTGATAAAGTCAGCCGCTAAAAAGCCCTACCTCTTTACAAATGATTTTTAGAGCCATGTTATATTGATATTACTGTGCTAAAATGACACACACTGTAGTATATCTCTATCTCTTTTACCACGTCAGCCTTATCATAGCACGGCACAATGGCTGAGCGGTTAGCACCCTCATAGCAAGATTCGGGTAATTCGCATTTTCTCTCTGTGTCAGGGTGGGTTTCCTTTGAGTACGCCGTTTTTTCATAACAATAGGCTTAACCTTCACAAGAGAGTCCTGACCGGTTTGATATAAGGTGCTGAAGAATGGACCAAAAGCAGAGCACAAAAAAATTTCACGTCCGAGTCAATATAGAATTGCCCACAACGGACGGGACACGGAGATAATCTGTTATCACTTCACCTGTCAATGGTCCCAATGTTTTGCTCGTGTTCATGTTGTCTTTAGCTTCCTTATATTGAAGAGGGAGAGTGGAGGATGCTGCTCTCATGTGTCAGGATGGTTTAGTGTCCTCTTGATGGGTAGTTGGCACACAGTCTAACGGAGCGGGCCAAGACCGGTCAGGGCCCTGTCTGTGCGCTGGTCGTCACCTGGACAATGAAGCATGCCAACCCTCCGGCTACTTCTCTGAGCATCAGGGGCAGAGAGGGAGGGTCAGTGTTCGCTGTGCAAGAGTCAAACCATTAGATTCACTACTGGTTTAACCTCTTAACCCCCACCTGAACCAAGCACATTTTCTCCAGTATGTCTATCAAAAAATCTAAAAGCTTCTTGAAAAAAAAGTGTTAAAATAACAACAACAAAACGAGTATGAAAATGCAACAAAGGTGTGACAAAAACGCGACTAAAAAGTGAAAAAAAAAAAAGGATGACAAAGTGACCAAAAAGCCACAAAAGATCGACAAAAAAAGAGACAAAAAGCTATGAAAATGTGGCAAAGATTTTACAACACTGCGGCATCGACACGAGCAAAATGAGTTTTGTAGATTTGGGTAAAGCTGAACTGGAGAAAATGCACTTGGTTAAGGCAGGGGTTAAGAGGTTAACAAACACACCTCTGCAAAGGTATTAGCCTAGTCTTTTAATGGCAAAGGTGTAGTGGCTTTTTCCATAGAATCCCAAAACATTTATAACACAAAATGCTCAAGAAATCTAAAGAATGTTTTTTTAGCAAGCACTCTGGACGTTAACATCTGTCTTCCTAAAACACCTCTGGATCTGGATATCAAACCAAACCAACGATGTTTTAGTCTTACCGTACTCAGTGTTTTGATTAATATTGAAAAATGTCTTCATATTGTGTAGTAATAGATAAACACAAACAGATGGTGTTGTTGGAGGAAGTGGACGGGTCTGAGTCCATGATGTGTTTTCCCAGGGCTCACCCTTCCCCTGCAGCTGTCCACTGGAATAATGTGAGTGTCTCTGTGTGCGTCGCATGTTTGTGGTTATGACAAATAGACTTGATGTTGTGTTGGAAACAAGCTACAAGATATTCTCTGTACAACTGTGAGCTATAAAGCGCTCATTGCGGTACTTGTACTGTACGTATCAGATGTACACACATATATGCTGTTAAGTATGTATTTTTCTTTATTGCACAGTAAATTTGTGTCAAAATAAAGGAAAACAAACTTTTGTGGTGGACAATGTAAAGACAGAGAGATCAGTTTTAATTTCTCTGCATGATAACCATTTAAAACTAGCTGCTTGCATTTCCTCAAAGTTGAATGCTGTCTGACCTGTTTTGGAACGGGTTTCTCTTATGTTCAAAGAGTCGTGCAGGTTTAGGGAGAGGGGCTTGTGGCTGTTTTGCATTGCGCAATGTTTTGAACTGTGTAGTGACAGCCTCAGCCCCAGACTTCCACTTCACTCATCTCTATTGGAAAACTCTTCCTTCCTCCCTCCTTGGTCGCCGCTCTCTGAAGCTGCAGATCACTTGAAAAGAAAAGGGACATGAATAAAAACTGAAGGCACTTTTCATAGATATGTCTCTTGATGTGTCTCAGATCTTTAACTCTTCATCACAAGGAAATGCATGGTTATGGCGAGACCTCATTTGCACACGCTTCTGGTCCCACTCTCGAGTTTTGATCTTCTGCACGGACAGGTAGACTTACACTTAATATTTTTCCATTTAAAAGGGGATTAAAGGATTAAAGCTATATTATATATATATATATATATATAAACTATTCACAGTGACCTCAAAGGTGGATTGTTTCTTCACTTGGTCAGAAAAGAAGAATAAACGAGCTATTGGTGAATTTGCTACATTCTTGTTTTGAAAGATACCATACAACAGACCAACAAATTACCTGCAGTGGCTAAGAATGGGACAATATGTTGTTTAACTTACAATGCAATACATTTCAGTCTGAGACAGCTTGATGGTGGAAAGCACATTCAGCCCACAGCAAGTGGGTCCTTTCTGAGTGACGTTTGTGGGCCCTACTTATGTCTAAGAGTCGAAGAACTCCAGACCAAGATCTAGGCTTAAGAACTGTAGATTGGTCTCCTGGCACTACATCCACTGCTCCAGACACGTTGCATATGTGAAGGATGGGTCAAATACTGAGGGCAGATTTCCCCATTGACACAACAGGGGTCTCCAATTTACCGAATGAGCCACTTTGACAAAACTGAACCGGCAGAGAGCTACTTATGTTTGGATGACACTAATTATGACGTGGAGTTCACCCTGGAGAGTTACAACAAAAAGAAAGTTCTTCCTCCTTTACAATATTTACCTGTTTGTTTGCAGATTGTGTTCAGCATGAGCCGAAGGACTGTTCAGATACCAAATCAATTCGATTTGCTTCACCAGGGCTTGATTCGATTCACGTTTCAATTTGATTGATTTTCGATTTAGTTTAGGATATCACGCGGTACCAATTTTACTTGGATATGGAAGACATTCTAAGAAGAAGCCAATGCTGCAATAGTAGAATTTGTAAAAAATATGAATATTTACATTTACATTTTTTACTAGTCTATTGCCAAGCTGTAACTTTGCTATATCTCTCTATCTCATTTAGTTCCAAAGTTATTGTCGATTGAAATAAACATAGCTCAACCTAAGGATCGATTTAGTTTTTTTTTAATCAATATCGGGCTATTCAAAGGAAAATCGATTTAAATCGATTAATCTTCAAAAAGATCAATACAAATTGTCAAAATTAATTAAACGATTGTTCATTTCATTGGTCAACATGAAGATTTTGTCACTTATACATTTACATTTACTCAAAAGAGTAACTTAGTGCTTTGCCACATACATAAAAACTTCAATATAATATTACTCAAGTAAAAGTAAAAAGTACTGTGAGTTTAGAGTACAGTTACTTAAAAAAGATTCTGATTATTGCTGAAACAAAAGCGACGAAAACGTCAAATCTATAACGGCGATTTGTCCCACGTTCCCCCCTCGGCGCACACAGCCTCTGAGTCTGTCTCGGACCAGTGGGACATATTGACTGATGCTGCGGCCGTAATGAAAACATCCCTGTGCAAATTGAACGTGATTGGATATCAGCTATCAGGCGCTATTCAACAGCAGCTGGGCTAATGATCTGTCAGCAGGGAGCCCTCTGCCTCTCTGTCATTAATCACCGGCTCTGCTCAACAGGTCTGACCTCGCTAAATGCAGGCTTTATGGCCTCACTGCTTGCCCTCAGCGGGATCCCAGCCTATAGCGCGCCGCCCCACAATATAATTAGGCCTAAACTTGTAATTACAGTGATAACCTGGGAAGTGCATGTAGTCTTTTCAAATATGGATGAAGTCTTTCAAAGAGACGGCATTTAAAAGTTTTTATACTATTTTTATATTTGGGTATGTTTTTTTCCCCCTTTCCGTCTGACTTTAAAATATTGACAGATGGAATGTAGAAATATACTCTAAAAAGCAACATTTCAGACATTAATTTAAAAAAGTCTATTTTGGAGTAAATAGTGTAGGCCATCCATCCATCCATCCATCCATTTTCTTCCGCTTTATCCGGGGCCGGGTCGCGGGGGCAGCAGTCTCAGCAGAGATGCCCAGACTTCCCGATCCACGCACACCTCTTCCAGCTGTTCTGGGGGGACCCCGAGGTGACACCAGGCCAGCACGGAGACATAGTCCCACCAGCGTGTCCTGGGCCTTCCACGAGGCCTCCTCCCAATAGGACATGCCTGGAACACCTCCCGAGGGAGGCGACCAGGAGGCATCCGATACAGATGCCCTAGCCACCTCAGCTGGCTCCTTTCGACGTGGAGGAGTAGCGGCTCGAATCCGAGCTCCTCCCGGGTAACTGAGCTCCTCACCCGATCTCGAAGGGTGCGCCCAGCCACCCTGCGAAGGAAACTCATTTCGGCCGCTTGTATTCGCGATCTTGTCCTTTCGGTCATTACCCAAATCTCATGACCATAGGTGAGGGTGGGAACGTAGATCGATCGGTAAATCGAGAGTTTTGCCGCTTGGCTCAGCTCCCTCTTCACCACAACGGTCCGATACAGCGACCGCATCACTGCTGACGCCGCACCGATCCGTCTACCGATCTCACGCTCCATCCGTCCCTCACTCGTGAACACGACCCCGAGATACTTGAACTCCTCCACTTGAGGCAAGGACACCCCACCGACCTGAAGCGGGGAAGCCACCTTTTTCCGGTGGAGAACCATGGCCTCAGATTTGGAGGTGCTGATTCTCATCCCGGCCGCTTCACACTCGGCTGCAAACCGCCCCAGTGCGCGCTGGAGGTCCTGATTTGAGGAAGCCAACAGAACAACATCATCTGCAAACAGCAGAGATGAGATTCTGAGGTTCCCAAACCGGACACCCTCCGGCCCCTGGCTGCGCCTAGAAATTCTGTCCATAAAAGTAATGAACAGAACCGGTGACAAAGGGCAGCCCTGGCGGAGCCCAACACGCACCGGGAACAGGTCTGACTTACTGCCGGCAATGCGAACCAAGCTCCTGCTACGGTCATACAGGGAACGGACAGCCCTTAGTAGAGGGCCCCGTACCCCATACTCCCGAAGCACCCCCCACAGGGCACCACGAGGGACACGGTCGAACGCTTTCTCCAGGTCCACAAAGCACATGTGGACTGGTTGGGCGAACTCCCACAAACCCTCGAGCACCCGATGAAGGGTATAGAGCTGGTCCAGTGTTCCACGACCAGGACGAAAACCGCATTGTTCCTCCTGAATCCGAGGTTCGACTATTGGCCGGATCCTCCTCTCCAGCACCCTGGAATAGACCTTACCAGGGAGGCTGAGAAGTGTGATCCCTCTGTAATTGGAGCACACTCTCCGATCCCCCTTCTTGAAGAGGGGGACCACCACCCCGGTCTGCCAATCCAGAGGCACTGTCCCCAACCGCCACGCGATGTTGCAGAGACGTGTCAGCCAAGACAGCCCTACAACATCCAGAGACTTAAGGTACCCGGGACGAATCTCATCCACCCCCGGGGCCTTGCCACCGAGGAGCTTTCTAACCACCTCGGTGACTTCAGCCTGGGTGATGGACGAGCCCCCCTCCGGGTCCCCAGCCTCTGCCTCCTCATCGGGAGACGTGACGGTGGGATTGAGGAGATCCTCGAAGTACTCCTTCCACCGCCCGACCACCTCCCCAGTCGAGGTCAGCAGCCCCCCACCCGCACTGTAAACAGTGTTGGTGAAGCACTGCTTCCCCCTCCTGAGGCGCCGGATGGTTTGCCAGAATCTCTTCGAGGCCGACCGATAGTCCTCCTCCATGGCTTCTCCAAACTCCTCCCAGACCCGAGTTTTTGCCTCTGCGACTGCACGAGCTGCAGCACGCTTGGCCTGCCGGTACCTCTCAGCTGCCTCCGGAGTCCCACAAGCCAACAAGGCCAGATAGGACTCCTTCTTCAGCTTGACGGCATCCCTTACTTCCGGGCGCCACCACCGGGTTCGGGGGTTGCCGCCGCGACAGGCACCAGAGACCTTACGGCCACAACTACGAGCAGCCGCATCGACAATGGAGGAGGAGAACATGGTCCACTCGGACTCCATGTCCCCTACCTCCCTCGGAATCTGGGTGAAGCTCTTCCGGAGGTGGGAGTTAAAGACCCTACTGACAGAGGGATCCACCAGACGTTCCCAACAGACCCTCACAACACGTTTGGGCCTGCCAGGTCTGACCGGCTTCCTCCCCTGCCAGCGGATCCAGCTCACCACCAGGTGGTGATCGGTTGACAGCTCAGCCCCTCTCTTCACCCGAGTGTCCGAGACACGCGGCCGGAGATCAGATGACACAACTACAAAGTCGATCATCGACCTCCTGCCTAGGGTGTCCTGGTGCCACGTGCACTTATGGACATCCTTGTGCTCGAACATGGTGTTCGTTATGGACAAACCGTAACTAGCACAGAAGTCCAATAACAGAACACCACTCGGGTTCCGATCGGGGAGGCCGTTCTTCCCCATCACCCCCACCCAGGTCTCACTGTCGTTACCCACGTGGGCGTTGAAGTCCCCCAGTAGAACAATGGAGTCCCCAGCCGGAGCACTATCTAGTACCCCCCCCCAGGGACTCCAAGAAGGCCGGGTACTCTGCACCGATGTTGGGCCCGTAGGCCGAGACAACGGTGAGAGACCTGTCCCCGACCCGAAGGCGTAGGGACGCGACCCTCTCGTTCACCGGGGTGAACTCCAACACGTGACGGCTGAGCTGCCGCAAAACAACTAAGATGTCAAACTGAAATCGGACATATTTACACAATAACAGAATTGAAATATTTAAGTGCATATGTTTTATTTAACTTCTAGCACATTTTCTCCAGTTCGGCTTTACCCAAATCTAAAAGCATCTTGAAAAAAGGGAAATGACAAAAAGCATCAAAAGAGCGACAAAAACGTGCAAATAAACAAAAACAAGAAATAAACAAGCAACAAAATCGAAAACACGACAAAAAAACTAGAAAAAAATTGACAAAAAAACTACGAAAACACAACAAAAAACAACCAAAAAAACTACGAAAACACAACAAAAAAACTACGAAAACACACAAAAAAAATCTGTTTTGCAGGTCTTAGCTTTCAAATGAGGCATTACACTGGCCTATAGGCGGTAAACACCAGTCGAGAAGCTTTTAGATGTGGGTAAAGCTGAACTGGATTAAATACTCTCTGTTAAGAGGTTAAAAAAAAAAGAAAAGAAAAATTATACTTATACTCTCCCCAATTCACTGGAGAGACTTGTGTCCTTCACGAACTAAGCACGTGTAATGCGAGATTAGCGATGAATAGTCTCTACCATATATAATATTCTTGTCATTTTATTGCGCACCAAATTAAATCTATGTATTACTGAACTCAACCAAACAAAAGAGAAACCAGGCAAAATATAAATCAACCAGTGTTTGACTTTATGCACATTTTAAAACGTTCAACATAGCAAACTGAGTGGCAGGTTCACTCAACGACTGCTGTAACTGTACAACTTTTGAACTATTGTTGCTTTAACCTAAATATGAGAACCACAATTATGTCCACTGTCATGCTCATTTGAAAGCTGAGAACCTCCAGAGTGAGTCACTGAGCTTTATACTTGAGGACTAGCACTAATCAGGACAGGTGCTGGGACTGTGAAAGCAGGAGAGCGGGCCTTTTATGTTTGGATGACCGCCAAAGGATCGCAGCTCTATGTGGAGCTCATTCTGCTTCATTTGTTCATTAGCACCAAAACAACAACAGAATTTACAAAACCAACTTTTACATCATGGAAAATGTGTTTTGTAATTGAGAATAAATTACAATTGTTTTCCGTAAAACCATTGACCAATTTGGAGCAGGTTTCCCTCATATCTGTGAAGGTATGTCAAGGATGTAAAAGCCTTATTCACTCATTTAAAGTATGGATTATTGTAAACAAATTTATCTTAAACTTCAAACTCTAATCTGGTAATGGGTTTATTAAAACAATTGCCTTCTTCCATTTTTACAATATAACTCTCTGAATTGTGCTCTATACCTACTTTAACTTTTCATGTCTTTAGAAAGTTTTATGACACTATTTGCTCCCAGCCTCAGCAAACCAGCCCCACTCATTTGGAGGCAGTCATTATGGGAATCTAAAAAGAGGTATGCTCATTACACGGACACCAAGGCCCGCACCTGAAGTGACGCCATAGCATCTAATTCACACCACCGCGATCTTTATAGAACGTCCAATTTACTGCGAGAGATACAAGAGGAGACTGGCCACTCGCTCTGAGTCAGTCCTGAGGTGATGACTTCAGGGAAATGGGGATTAATTTACAGCAGACAAGAGCACCTAATCCAATTCTCATTTTACAACAGTGTTTACCCCTGGACAAGGCGGCAGCAGACAGCACCCCCTGTTGGAGAGTGGAAACATCCAGAGGGTTTGGGGCAAGTACAGGAGCTTTTTGTGCTTGAAATATCTTCTCCACTGTTACTGTTAAATGAAAGTACTCCATGGTGTGTGTAATGAAGTTGGGCTTGAACATAGATGTCTGCCATTTTGGTGACTAATAGCAAACATTGTCCAAAGACTAACGTAAGCTAAATCCATTATCAACAAATGGGACAACTGCGTTTGCTTCCGGGTCCCATTGCCCTAATGGCTTAATGTGACTTTGGGTTTGTGTCAGCCCAAACACCTCATCAGGGCATTGGTTGTTGTGTATATTCTGTTTAGTTCTCAAGTTATAATTTGTTCTTTCAAAAATAAAATAAAGAGTGTTCTTGCATATCACAGTAAAAGTATGCTTAATAGAAAAATGTACCTATAAAACTACTACTAATAAAAATAACAATAATTATCAAAAAGTGTATTTGATCCTATGTTCGCCCTCAAAAAGGAACCCGTTTATTGTTACATTATCAGCTCATTTCCCTCCCATATAGCTGAAAATAACAGCACTGTCCCCAGAGAAGCCGCTGAGATTCTCCCTGGACAACGCAGAGCTACACATTAATTAGACCACTCTCTTAGTGCTGGCCCGCCGCGTTTTGTTCCTCCTCTTGTGAGCCAAGTCATTTCTTTTTACATTATTTTGAACACGGAAAATATTTGTTACACGTCCTTAGGAGATGCTGCGTTTCATGGAATGCGGTTGGCAGGAGAAACTATGATCGCCATGTGAGTGTAAAAAAAAAAGTAAAAAGAATGAAAAAAAAAGGCTCCAATGCTTCAGTGTGGCACTTTCTATATCAGGGCAAATTACAGCGTCTAATAAAAACCTTTTCTATCCCAAACACTGTTTTATGCTTCATTCAGTGGCTGTCAGCTCTCTTTTTATCGGGGTGGTTACCATGGGAAACGGGCATATGACTATTCTGAGCAGGCGAAGTGGAGACGGCCGTAGTAAAGGTAAGTCACACAAAGACTCACCGGTCAAGCAGAGAAAGTGCAGGAAAATCTAGAGCCCACCGTGTGATAACTGCAAGGCACAGCAGTCGGCGGCTTTTATGCATAACATGAGGACATGGAAAATACGTTTTATTTTATCTTCATTAAACACAGATCAACTCCTTACATGTTACACAGAACATTTATTCTGAAGCTTTGCTGGTTAGTGTGGTCCATTTTCTTTATGTTCAGTGGGGGTTGCCAACCCTAATTAAGACAACATGCTTCTTTTGTTTTGATAGACTCGTGTTCCCATCCCCCATCATGCGCACTTAACAATTACCAGCATAAAGCTGCCTTTCACGTCAAGTGAAAGGTTCTTCCGCACTAAACTGCTACTCTTTCAAGTTGCCACGGTGTATTTGCTTAGTTTGCAAGTGTGGTATACGAGTAAATTATTGAAATCATCTCACAGTGTGGCTTAGTCAAGTATTGGTCAGTACCCGTACTATTTATAACACCTGCACTAAAGGATGTTTGGGTAAGGATGGAGACGCACTTAATGTCCCTGTTCAGAAATCCATGAAGAAAATGCTTATTCCATCAGTACATACATGTGTACATTGGATTGATTGATTAATTTGGGGATGGAACTGGTAAAAAATGAAAGAATAAATGACTATAAATGTTGCTGAGTCCAGTTTTCAAGGACTCCAGGTGGAAACATGACAACCATCCTGCAGTTTACGTAAATCACCTTGACTATCACTGATTTGCACATTTCATCTGGTCTGTCTGGCTCTTGAATTTTTTTATCTTTTGATATTTCATTGCCTGTAATTTTGTATAATATTTGAGAAATGTCTGACATTTACTAATAGTGTAGCACTTATTTAAAATCGTGATAAGGTTTAGTGGTTTTGAACGTGTTTTATGTGTGTTTCATGTTTATAAGCTATATATAGCTTCTGGAGAGTCCGATTTTACAAAACAAAGACTCTAATGAAATGTGAACAATATGAATTTGAGTGCATGTTTTGTATAAATGTATCAGCACATAAGCCGCATGTAGCGTATGTTCATTAGCATCCATTCTCCATCGTTTCTTCTGTGTAAGAACAATGAAACATTTATGCAGTAAAAAAATAAATGTACAAGAGATAAGATCTCACAATGGAGAAATTCACTTGTTAAATCAGCTCTCAAGATGATGTGTCAGGGTGTGCAAAAAAGACAGGAAATGTGAAATCAGTTAAATAGTAAATAGGGGTAACTTATAAACAAAGAATGCAAATAATACAAAATAAAGAATAAAGTTAGAGCAGACTATATATATATAAAAATACTGACTGAGATTACATTGAGATTACCCATTTGCTTTTTCTCAGACAAGTGCATCTGAAGCTGAAGTTGCCAAGAGGCCAGAGAGTGTTGTGTGCCCTGTGTGCCCCTCTTTAGTAGCTCCTATGATCCGCTGTGACAGGGCAGTGGGGGAGGAGGCCGGTGTGAGGGCAGAGCAAAGGCCTGGCCATGAAGAGATGAGTTGGTTTGTTGGTGGCAGCACAGCAAGTACACAGGAGCCTGCAGAGCCGCTCCACAAGCTATAATTCAATCATAACACACCCGTGACGAGGGCAGAGCACATGGCTGGGGATGAAGCTGGAGTTTGAGGCGCTGCGGACTAAAGTAGATACTTGTACATATGCATGGGCATGAAGAGAGAGACTGCTCTTACAGAGGCAGAGGATGACATTTATGAAACTTGATTTTACCGACAGAAGCGTAAGCAATGAGACCTACAGTCTGCAGCGGAAGAATTGTCCATGCCTGGAGTGAGGCGCTGCCTAATGGCCCAGAGGCTGGGACAGAGTGACTGTGACTGGGGCTGTGCAAATCTGTAAAGCTATAAGTCATAATCAGGTTTTTTACCCAAAGTGGTGAACATGCTTCATATGGACGCTCGGGGCGAAAAGCTGAGGCCGTCAGGCACTTGTGTTGCACTGACATGACGAGTCATTTCACCTCAGCTCCACTCGCTCATGCACATTCACTACATGGAAATCATGCCCTGTATCCTGTTCACTGTGGTAATCAGGCTGTGAACAAGAGGTCTACCCACTGACCCTTAGAATCTCTTATGTTTTATGTCCAAGCTCGGATCTTCATAAATGTGAAGAATTAATTTTAAAATAAAATTATATCCATGAACACCGGATGAGCGAGAATTTTTCTGCTCGTCTGTGTGCATGGGCAACCTCTCACATAATTCTCCAAACCTGGTCTTAATGCCTAACCCATTTGGGATTAGGAACACAGAGGAGTTCTAGTTTTTTGTCTCCGTTTCACAGTGTTGTCAGATGGTAACAATGCACATTGATTTGACCAGTTTTTAGTCATTTTGAAAAACATTTTTATTCCCTTCAGCATTTTACAAATTTGATTTAATTTAAACAATAGTAAAAACATGACTTGATTGATGAGCAAAATTAAAAAAATAGCAAAATACCCAAACATTAAGGGATGGGTACCAAAAACCTGGTATCAAAACGGCCCCGGTTCACCTGGAGTGATAAGCTCCAGGCTTAACGGACCACTTATCGGTGCTGAGGACTCGCGCTCTTGTCACCCGGCCAAAAAACTCCCCTTTCAATGAATTCCCTGCATTTGACCTGTTAGTCTGTACCCTGAGAGCAAAATGGTCAAAGTCGGACCATCTCCACACTGTGCTGCCCAGATCAGAGGCACAGCGGTAAGGGCGCATTACGGGAACAGCATTCCCCCTAAAACAGTCTCCAGAAAATCCTTAGCCCTGCAGCGTGAACACCTGCTTTCACTCCGCAAATGAGAAGGCACGGCAGATAAGGAGACACTGCATGGTTACATCTGATACCAATATCTTTGTCAAATCTAAGGCAATATACTATGGATCAGGAAAACAATCCCCCCTTATACTTCAACAGCCACTGAAGAGGTCCAGCAAAGGCATTATTGTCCTTCCTCATGTAATTCTCCTGAGCATATGTTTATGCTTTGTTTTAGTCTATCGATCTGTTCAACCCACAGCAGGCAATAAATGAGCAAAGAGGTGGCTCAGGCGACAGTGAGGCAGATCGAAGAGTGATGGATGGCAATAAATGTCGGGGAAGGCTTTAGTCACAAGTGAAATAATGTGAACCATGCCGGCTATAGTCTGCAGTGGGACGAGGAACAATAGAATTGTTTTTCTTGATAATTGTTGGACAAAGGAAGTGAAAGAAGTACTTTGTTCAGTTGGTTTTGTCATAACTGAACAAATACTTAAGCTTGAAGAGATCAAGCAGTACACCATGACCACCAACGTGTTCATAGAGCTTGGCCTTTGCTCCCAGCATACAGCACCTGTCTCAACCACTCTCTCTTATTTTGATTTTATTCAAATGATTGGAAACATCCCACAGGAGAGAGGCCTCAATGAAGACTGCACTTCACTAGTTAGTGGCTAAAAGGTCACAGCGTTATTATTCATATCTGGTGGCTGTAGGCGTGACTTAAGTTTTCCTCTGCCCTGATGTATTTTGTACTGCAGTTTAGTTGTGTCTGATACTTTTAGGCCGTACTGCCTTGTGAATGCATGATCCTGTCAGAGCTTGGAAGCTAAGCCTGGTAGTAGGGCCTTGTATTAACAGCCAGTAACGTAATAACAGCCCATAATGTAATAAATGTGACCAGTTTCAAAATGTAATAAGCCAATAACGTACAGGCTGATAATGTAATAAGTTATTACATCATTGGCCTCTCAAGCAGAAAATGCTTTGTTAATGTAACTTACACATAAATGTATCATGTATACAGTAAATGTGGCTTCCCCCCAGATACGCTCCTGTGTATTACACTTATTTTTTTATTAGTAAATTGTCTCATTGTCTGACAGATTTTTTTGTATATTATTGTTCTTTCTTTACAATGTCATTATGTTGAAATTCATCTGCACATTTTTTAAACTCCTTTGTTTCTGCCATGTTTCAAAATACGCTGCTAATGTGGCCTTACTGGTCGATTATAGATCAAATTACCGGGATGTAAGTGTCCTGAAATATCAACGGAGCACGGGGGTTTGAGCTCAGAGCGAGCACAGTCTGGTCCACTCCACTAGCTCTTTATATCACTACCATTCAATCAATCTGCTCTCCACTCATTCACTGCCACTGGTCTCCCTATTCTCCACATTTGTGTCATTGTACTGTTTGTCCTGTTCACCGTTTTTCATGAAGCCACACACGAGCAGGAAGTGGAAAATGTCAAAGGATCTCAGCACATCTATGACACACGAGGATTCATGATTCGTGCAAACAACGGGAAAGGAAACGGGACCTACTTTCTAATGTGCAGCATACGGATGGAAGGAGACTGTGTAACGCCTAGAACAGTGTTTCTCAACCAGGTATATGGAGACCCCTATGGGAACGAAAGCGCTTGGAGACCAACAGAGGTTATGCGAGGAATGTGGCAGAGACATTTATTCATTGTTTTGACACTGTCCAAAACATTGAGCGCCTGATTTACTAAGAACTGTGGTGGTTCAGCAGCCGTCTGTCAAACAGCTTCAGGAGTCTGTCCCACATTTATTCAAAGTCGTTATGAAACCGCGGGGTCAGAACACAGTGTATTGATACTGAAGGAGACACAACTCGTGTTACGCTGGTCACCTGTTCCTTTCGTCCCCAATGTGCGAGCCGTGCTGTCCCGTTTCTTTTGGCTTCTGAGCAGTCTATGATCAAAACCTTGTAATCATCAGTCAGTCACACATTCACCTGCACTGGTTACTGTTTGCAGCTGGTTTCCATCCCAGATACAGCCGTGGCCTGTGTGGTGGGTGACCAGAAGATGTAAATTGAAGACAACATACAGAGAAGATACACAATGGATTTGACTAGACACACACAAATGTATTTAGCACTTGGCACCGGAGCCCATTGTAATTAACACAGTAACTGACAGCCCATTAAAAGCACATGTTCGTGTACGTTCCTGAAAGGCTATTCTTTCCCGCACCGATGTAGAGAGACATCGCCAAAGCCATACGCTCACATGCAAATGGCGACAGTTGTTGGTTCTGTATGTACAACATCGCGCACTCACAGGAGGTCAGGACCACCATCTGTGTCTTCAATACTTCATTATAAGCACAGCTCCTGAATTATGCATTTCAGGGATAAAAATACTCAATACATCCAGATTGGGGCATAAATCACACTTGTGTATAATCTGTGATATGTGTGTATGTACGTATGAAGGGTTAACACAGAGCGGAGTATTTCAATCAATCCAGTAAAACCATGGTTTTCAGCTTGTTAGTGTCGAGCACGTTTCGCTCGTAGTGCAGTGTTTTATTTGATCACTTACAGCTATACTGTGTTTCACCCAGTAAATACAATCAAATAAATAGCGCTGTACTTTATGTTGTTCTTTTTGATGTTTTTGTATGATGTGTGTGTTTTAATGAGCCGTGTTGAAAGACATATTTCTGCTCTTTTGAACAGACCATAAAGTTATATTTTATTCTAAATACCAAAAAAATCTTTATCTGGCAATAAATATGCGTGTGTTGCTGTTTAGTAGCTGTTATGACATAGCAACATGTAATGTTCGCAGCGTGGCTTTTTATACTGTCTCGATTACAGCGTTTGTACTACACCGTCTTTGTAGCTATGTGAACAAATTAAGGAAGAAAATAAGACAATAAACTTTTATATATACTGAAACATAAATAACACTGTAGTTATCCATCCATCCATCCATCCATCCATCTTCTTCCACTTTTCCGTTGCCGGGTTGTGGAGGCAGCCGTCCGAGCTGCTCAAATCACATTGCACCAGCCCTTATGGCTCCTCCTGCAGGTGGTGAGTCCACGGGAGGACAGCCTCACGATTAACTGGGCCTGTTGGTCTCTCATAAGGGGACACTGTAGTTATTTAGCCATAAATATTTTAAAATGAAATACTGATATATATCAGTATAGCCATTTTTCTTTTCTTTTTTAAAACATAAAAACAAATGTTGTGCTATTATAATGCTATTATAAAAAACAACACTTGATAAATTGTGTTGAGAGATATTTTGTCCATGATAGATTATACCAACAGGATGTGAAAACTGCTCTGGTCCCTGACCTCGTTCAACAACAAAGACTACGTCCTTTGAACATTCGGCTCATTTTGTCTGCTCCACATTTGTTGTAAACGGCTTTGTGTCTAAATAAAAGGGCACGCTAATGGGCCAAGGTCTCAGCTCTCAAACACTCAAGTGGCACTAGAAAATATGAAATTAAGCAATATAACATTTTAGATTGAGAGCGGATGGACCAATTCACCGCTTCAAGAAGGTAAGGAAACTGAAAAAAATAGGTTACTCAAAAGTCGACCCATAAATGCTTATACTGCTCATACCGAACCCTCTACGCCGGTGTGCAAGGATTCACAATTTCGCGTTTTTACAAGAAGTCATAAAAAAGACGTGGGACTAATCACAAGGATGTCCACGATAGTAGTCCTTTGGAAAGACACTACACTTTTCTGTCGCGTGAATCTGCAAACGCCGTTGTGGTGCAGAAAATATTGGTAATGAGCCACTAATTCTATACAGCATTTCTTACAGCGTATTTTCACCAAAACCTTCCCATGGATGTAACTCGTGTAAAAATCACACCCATGTTTTAGAATTTTGGGAGTATATCTTCTAACTTTAAGAATCATTGTTCCTCTAAAAACCCTTTATACATCTCCTCACTGTGTGCACCTCACGCGTGGCCTCTCCGAGACTCAAACGGGAAGCGCGGGGAGCGAGCCTGGGAACAAACGCGGGGGGACGGCGGCGCAGTCGTGAACGGTCGCTGCCGTTACAAAGTGCCACTGTATAAACCCCGTCGATTATCAAAGGCGTGGCGGCTCCGGCGGGATCTCACTGATCCCTCCCCAGCTCAGACATGAAAAGCTCCCGGTGACAGCTCTTAGCCCTGCCATGGATCAACTATGAGAGGAGAGATAGAGGAATCATCTCTAAACACCTGCTGTACGGGCCTATAGACGTCTGTTTTCTTCTTGTTGTGTTGTTTTTTTCCCCACTTTTGTACTGTTGTGTCTCTCATGATACCGTATAGGGCCGGCGACAAGACGTGTGTGAGAAACAAATGGTGAAACAACAGCGAACACTGCTTTACTATGTTGACACTTTCCACTGATAAACCATCAAAGAACCATCAAGAGCAGCCCCATTTTGGAAATGTACATAATTGGGATTTCTCTGACCGGTAGTGCCATTGCATTGTGTACTTTTAAACACATATAGGAAGATCGACATTTGAGAGAAGACTGAAATATGAACTCTTATACTGGGGGTAGGCCACGGGAGCCATATCCAGCCCTTGGGCAGATACCCTCTGGCCCCAAGAGGATTTGGAGCAGTATAATTCTACCAAATAGTGACCTAAACACTTAGTGCTCCAAAACTACAGCAATATTGACAATGCTTTTTAGAATTTCCTAAGAGAACTCCCAGACACTTCTTTTAGGGTCGATTTATTAGCGATTGTAAATGTGATCTGCATGCGGAGAATTGCCCCTGCACTGTTTGACGAAGAAAATGAATCATCCGCCATTCAGCAAACTCGTCTCACCCTGTTCTAGATTAACATGCTGACACGAACCATCCATTTCAGAAGTTGTTTGTAGACATCTGAATTACACTTCTACCGAGTAAACATAACGAGGCGATTATTACAGTCTTTGCGACGGAATTATGGCTGATTGCAATCATTCAAATTGTGATTATGATTCATCTGATATTCATTGTACAGCCCTATATGATACAAGCTGTGCCGCTGCTCAAGAATAATTAAAAGGAAGTTGAGAGAAAGCAAACAATTCATTTAAATAACAATAAATAGTTGTTGGACACCCACACAAAACATATAACAAAAGATATCCATTTTATTTCTGACCTTTTACTACACTAGAAGTTGTGGATAACTGGAGGTGATCATTAGTGGGCTCTACCCTGGAGCCAGTTGGGTGAGGTTTGTGTTACTGTTTAAGTAATTAAATGAGCACTTAAAACTTTCTTATACTATCTTTATTTTGTTTTCTTTGCTTCATACCCTTTGTCAGGAATGGGTATTCGAGTTTACATCTGGCCAGCGATTAGAAGTGCGTGAGAAATGCCTTGTAAAATAAGGCGAGACAGTGCTACATTACGGCGATGCCTCATTACTTTTTCACCAGTGTAATAATACTGTATGTGCTGCGGCTCATGAATTATTCACAGGTGAGTTCTTTATACAAAATGACAAGTGAAAAGTCCATATAGGAAAACGCAGTCGTTTCCTGTAATACACTTACAGAGGGGTAATTGATTAAAAGTTACGCCGTGTGGAGTTGGACTCTTTGAACATATGGATCACACATTTGGAGGTTCTTTTAAGTTCTACAGGAGAAAGTCACTTTTAACTCAATGAAGCTAATTTGAGAAGTGCGGCAAGGTTTGCAGCCCCTGTGTTTCCCTTTCATCCTCAGTGTTTGGGAAAAGAGAAGACATGTTAAAAGGAGATGTTCCCACAAAGATTTACTTAGTGCTGAACCTACAAGTATGATTTATTTTCCCAAAGATAGATACAGTTCACTTACATAAACCGTCAAGGCTTGACTGGCAGAAAAAAAATCGGCCGGGGACTTTTGGGTCAAGACCGGCCCTCTATAACATCACTGATTTTATACGTACATTAATGTTATGAACCGCCCCGAAAACACGAGCGTTATGCAATTGTCGAAGCCATTAGCAATAGAACAGAGGTCACGAATTAAATGTATCCGAGGTGCAAAGGTCCGGAACATATGGGGGTTATATTATGATTTTTAAGCCTTTATTAAATCTATTACTGTGATTTGAAAATAATGCAATCCATTGAATCCTGTTATGTTTTTTTTTTTGCTTTAAAAATAAGTTTTGGCTCCTAAATAGCAGAATGCATATAGGCTGTAGCCTCTATTATACACAATGTGCACATAATATATGACAGTGATGTGTTCCTTTGCTCAGTTCAACACACAGTTAGCGAGACGTATTTCAGTCATTCTGAAACCGTTTCTAAAAATGTAAAAAGTATCATGAAGCCAAGATGTAGGACTTTCTCTTTCAGTTCATCTGGGCTGTAGTTTACCGCTCTGCAGTCAGAGGGAGGGAGGGAGGGAGGGAGAGAGGGAGCGAGAGAGAGAGAGAGCGAGAGCACACGCAGCCGCTCGTCTGAGGGGATTGAGGGTCGGGTCCAAAGTTCGGATCCAAGGTTCGGGTCCTGATGGGCTGGGGCATGGGTCCGGATCCGGACCGAGGCCGCCTCTGCAATAGAATAAGCCCTTGAACTAAACCAGTATAAGCTACAAAACCGATTTGCAAATATGATGTGGGGGGCAGGAGTAATATTATATCCGAGAGGCCCATTGCTCATTATATACGAGATTATCTGAGAACCATAACTCAAGAAAGCATGCGAACAGAGGGGCATAAAAGGCGTCAGGTACACCTGGCTGACATATCGTGAAATTGAACCCATATAGTGAGGAGCACGTCAATCGAATATATATCTCTTGTGGGCCGTGGTGCCATACGGGCCTGACCTCTCATCAGGTCAGATGTACGTGGGCCTCCCGATGGCCAGCCCAGCCCAGCCCTGTAAACCATCATTTATGAAGGACGTACATGTGAGGAAGGCTTCATTCACTGTTCATGCACTCTTATCTCAAGCAAGTTCGATGAGTGGACTGCGAGGCCTTCTCCAGAGAAGGACGAGCAAACGAAGAGGACACATTCTACTACCTGGACAACAAAGACGAGACATAATAGTTGAAATCCACTCATACCCACCGAGTATGCGAGCTGAAGGTTGCAGGTCGGTCTATATAGTAACATCACAGACACGGGGCCGTTTATTTCCAGGCATTTCCCGCGAGACTCTGCCGGCGCCACCTCGCACCCCCGAGGTTCGCGGCTTTATCAAACATCCGTGATCAATTAGACACCAATTAAACTACTGTTAATGGGCCGCCTAATGACTTCACAGACACATTACCTCAGCTGCGGCTCGGTGCTGCTCCCGGTGGGCACCGCGGGAGCGTGCCGCGCCTGACCTCCGTGCACACGCCTCTGGATTGAGTTTATTTTGTCAGGTGCATCACTCACTGTTAAACAAATTCAATTGTGCTGTGAATAATATGACGCGGGGCCGTTGATGGGATAACAATTAAAGCTGCTGTCACCTGCTGCTGTTGCCGTGGAAACAGCCCCGGCGCCAACGTTCGGGGGGTTGTTTGTTGTTGTTGTTGGGCGAAAGTGTTCGCTGCTGCTCGGAGCGATGGATTGCTGCAGGTTTGATATGAGGCAGTGTCAATACCAATACTTTTTAATTTATCTTTCGCTAGGTTTTTGTTAGAGTTCACAAGCGGAATAATAACACGGAGGCACAAGAAACCAAGCACCGAGACCCCGCATTTAAAGGCCCTGTGCACGTTTATTTTTGATGGAATGACTGCTCCTGTAGTACATTGTACAAGCAAACTTTGGTGAAAAGTATTGTGCATCTAATTATAAGCATTTTTTATCAAATGTGAACTCGCAGGTTTGTTGTGTCAGTACAGCTCCATTTTGCCCAGTGAAACGTGCTTACAAACTCATCCCTGTGAAAAATCAGGATGTTTCAGGAAAGGGAGGAATGTGTTTGTACCACGACTAACAGTTTGAACTTTACTTCTTTTCTTTTACGATTTCAAATAACTGGGTTGATTTAGTCGAGAACATTTCACCTCTCTCCACAGAGGCTTCTTCTTCCTCCCAAGTCTTAATGTTAAGTCATGTTGACGGTATTTTCAAACCTCTACAACGATGGAAAGTTCCTTGATGACTGAGAAATGACACAAACATAAGCATGCAGTCAGGAAACACAGACCTCTGTCAATTTATGAAAGCACAACTTCACTGAGAACACTGAAAATACTCTGAACAGAACCGCGGATGACTTGGCTTTGCTAAGTGCACATAGAAAATGCTTAAACCTAGATCTAGCCAAATTTGGAAGATTTCTGAAACACAGTCAAAGCCTCTTTTCTGTAACATCATATATTGATTTTCTGCATTAGATTACACTCATCATCACTTCCTACTCAGTTTTAGTGACTCACCCCTGTACCAACTTAAAAACTATTCAACCTAACTCCTACAACGCCAAGTGAATCAGCCACTAAGTTTGTTTTGAGAAGTTGACGCCTTGTCGGGAGAGGAAGAACTGCAGAGATGACCCACTTAGTTTAATTATCTCTAACGAAGAGACAACAGAGTTGTGAGCTGGGGGAAACACTCAGGCCTAAATGTGCTAAATGAATCTAGATAATCCAATAGACGATGATGAAAAACTTGAGTCTGGGCCCCTGCGGCTTTGGTGTTGACTGAGAAATGCTTCTTCCATAACCTTATTGTTGTGGACACTGTGGACCGTCACCATTGGACATCTCCTGCACTCATCTTTAGATTCATACGGAGCATTCAAGCATGGCTCCCCTCCGGCTGTGTGCGGCTTCAGTAACAAGATCATTAAAATAATCAGATTATGATAAGGAAGAGTCAGTCGTGCTGAAAGTAGTTGTTTGGAGTCCATCACGGCGATGCCGTTAGTGTGCGTGTGGGGAGGAGAGGGGGCTCCATGAACATTAGCCAAATGCAGGAGAAAGCCCGCGGTGCGTCTGAGCAGTAACAGCATTAGCTTTCACACAATAATAACATAGTCGGAATGAAAGTCGCTTTTTGAGAGTTAAATGTTCTACTTCTGAGCCCCAGAGCAAAAAAACTACAAACAACAATGCCCTGCTTTCACGATGCTTTTGCCTATCCCCAGTATAATCTAATTATTTAGATATATCTTTTTTAAGTTTATCCTTCTGCATTTGATCCATTTGTCAATGCAGCTGGGACAACCTGTCAGAAGCATTTCTTCAGATAGGCTTTTTGGTCACCAAACTGAAGTATTAGCCCATTGTGCATGTTTTAGGTTGAAGGAGTAACACATATCCATCGGGAACACATTTCATAATCTCCAGTTAATGGTCAAGCCATTAGTTAAAAACAATTTCATTCCTTGTTTAGTCATATTTAGACACTGAGCCCTGGTTTATTCCTAATTTAGCCCTAGACCCATTTAAGACCTCATTTCTATGGCATTACTCATAGAGATACATTTTTTATCAGATGGTACTCACTGCCCTAGAGCAACATCCTTCCAGCTCACAATATTATGCAGATATTTTCTATCTATCCGTTTACTCAAACACCTGCATTTAATGTGCCGGTGGCTCCGCGCAGGCGACGACATCCCTGCGTAAATGCACATTAGAGGCTGTCGGTTCCCTCCACTCCTGAGAAAATATTTGTTTAATGAGAAAAATATTATTACACCTTTAATTACAAGTGTGTCTTTCCCCCGCACTTACAAACATGTCTGCTGAGATGCTGTTTTATTACGATCGGAGTTTAATTTGCAACGGAATTAAAGCGTTAGTAATTAGTTTATGGAGACGACTAATTGTCTTTTTGCGCTTAAAAAAACGGTTGCTTCATCTCCGAGGGAACTTTGAAAGTGGGATAGTGTTTCCCCGCACTCCGCCTAACTTCTCTCTTCTGTACAACCAAACTATTCATTTAGGCCAATCGAGCCCAAGTCATTAGCACTTATCAAAAGGCGCTGCAAATTAATTACGTTAACAATTTCATTAGATCTTGAATTTTGTGCACTCCAACACTTCTGAGAACTCTGCAATTTGATTACAGTTGATTTCTCCATATTTAACGAGCCAAGTGTTACTTTTGGCCCGGGCCGTTTTGTCAAGCGCCTCTTCCACTAATTGGATTATGATCAATGCGGGCTTTAATGTTATGGAAAAACTCACGCCGAGCCCCCCTATCTGGTGTGACACAGTTAAGCGCGGCGTAAGATTAGAGAGGAGCGCAGTATCTTCATTTGTCAAATATCAAAACGTTTCGCTAATCACTGCTGACGAACGCTCGCTGCTGTTCCAGTAAGATAATGAGTCCAAACAGTGAAATGTGACAAATCAACAAAAAGCACGGAGCGCAGATTTGTAAGAGTGAGTGGGAGAGCAAGTCACTTTGTTTTAGAATCCAGACTTGACCTAAATGAAACCGTGAGACAGACACAGCCAAAGACATTGTGTAGACACGCGTCAGGCGCCATGGGACCAATGTGTGAACGAGACATGCGAAGTGAAAGCGGGTGAGGAAAGCGGGACGATCAGATGAGGACTAAAGCTCAGGGACTTTGACATAAAGCACGGCCCTCAAAGCCATACAGACAAACTCAGACCTGATGCCAAAAATGGACACGCTCTCGCTACAACTATGCCCCGCTCAGCTTTCCTTCACCGGCTCGGGAAAAGTGCGATCAGTCTTCAACCAGGCAACAAGCTTTAAAGGCCCTATACCCTGTTTTTGTCTGCAGTGCAATTGATGTAGGTCTTATTGAGGATAATGTAAGAGCAGGGGTTTGAGCGCCCGAATGATCCTGGAGCTCTGTTGTCGGGGTCTTCGTGCCCCTGGTAGGGTCTCCCAGGGCAAACAGGTCCTAGGTGACGAGTCAGACAAAGACCGGTTCAGAAGCCCCTTATGAGAGACCAACAGGCCCGGGTTAGAACCATGAGGCCGTCCTTCTGTGGACCCACCACCTGCAGGAGGAGCCATAGGGGCTGGTGCAATGTGATTTTGGCAGCTCCAACAGCTGCCCCCACGACCCGGCAACGGACAAGTGGAAGAAAATGGATGGATGGATAAAAGCAGACATTTCAATAAAAAAACTGTGCATCCAAATTGTGTGGTAGCAGGCTAGTTTTTACTAGCATTACCATGACGTTACAGCTCCACTTTGTTCCCTGAAAGAATTGTGATGTTAGGGATGCAGTATTAAAGTTTGGAATGAGTTTGAACATTGTTTGTAAATACAAAAAATCAGGTTAAGGAAGTTTGCAGAGGCCTAAGATAAGATAAGCCTTTATTGATCTCATAATGGAGAAATTCACTTGTTACATTCAGCTCTCAGAGACACTCAGGCTGTGCAGAATAGACAGGAAATGTGCAAACCATTCAATAGTATATGTACAATGACTACCAAAGAACGTTAAGGGGGCAAAAAGTGTAAACAGTAAAAAATAAAATAGATTATAATAAAAATGTCAGTATTAGCAGTGCAGGTTTATAGTCATAGTGCAAGTGGTTGATAAGTGACGTAGATACAGAGATTATTGCATGTAGTTTTGCATAGTAGATATTGCACATGTTACTTTACAGTAGTGTTGTACAGTGGGGATGAAAGCCCTGCGGTTGCGCTCCTTCTTACACTGAGAGTGCCTCAGTCTGCCACTGAAAGAGCTGCTCAGCTCCTGAACAGTCCCGTGCAGTGGGTGGGAGGTGTTGTCCATGATGGAGGTGAGCTTGAATAAAACCCTCCTGTCACTCGCCTCCTCCACAGAGTACGAGGTTCGTAGGTTTTATATTAACGCGTTAACTCAACTTTAATCCATTCATTTCGATAAATTAATCATAAAGATTTTAATGCGTTTAACAAAAGTCCTTAGCCGAAACCTTTCTATTTATTTCGATGGACGATAAAAACGCTTCATTTGGTCAACTGGGAACGAATTTTTGCTTCAGAAACGTCCTCATGTGACAATATTAAAGACTACTGTTGTGTACTGCAAATGTCAAACTCTTAAAAGCAATGTTTTACGCCCCTTTTGCTTTTTTTTTTACTATATACAATGGAAAACGTGGCACTATAATTACGGTTAGGTGGACTGTTTACAAGGTACATGAATGATCGGGGGCTCCTGTAATACTTAAAAGCTCAAGAGCTATAATTGCACTTTGCACCAATCTGTTTGTTGAATAGCTTCACAGATTAACAACAATAAATATATTTATTCTTGAGCTCATGTGTCTATCTATTCAATCATGTTGTGGCAAAAAGAGTTTTAGAATTGAAACTGTTGTTTTTGGTTTTCGATTAAAATGTGATTAATTACGATAAATTGATTTTAATCGAGTCCCACCACTATTTTACGTGTAAAGGCCCCCCTGAAGACTGGACATGTCCTTGTGTGCTGAGAACATTTAAATGCGATATTTCATTGTGACGTTATTGTCCCTTTAATATGACCACAGAAAGGTTTTAGAGGCGAACGCTTCTGTGAACCTCAGTGATCACGGACATGCAGCGCACAGGCCCAGGTGCTGCAGGGCGGGCCGAGGGGCGGAGCAGAGAGCACTGCTGCTCCGCTGAGTGGAAAACATGATCTTCTTACCTAAGCTACTTCTCATGGACAGATTTGGGGACGAGGCACCTGCACCTGAGATCATGACAAGCAACAAGCCAGCAAGAACTACAGAGGATGAAACACAGAAGATCAACAGTGTGAACATGTCACAACAGCGGGAGTCGTGGTATCTTAAGAGGGAAGCAGCATTTTACATCTGATTTTAAACACTCATCCACAACGCACACTGTATTTTGCATGCAAGAAGTAAGACGCCAAGGCCTAAAACATGTATTTCAACTTTTAAGATTAATTTCCTTTTATTTCTAACTTAACCGACACAAGTTTTTACTGTCTTGGCCTTGATCTCAAAGGAAGAGCTCAGAAAATGACAGAGCAACATAATGTTCAGAAAGGTTTTGGCTCAACTAGACTTCTGAGGTGTCTGTCTCTTTACAGGAGATTTTTTATAATTCCAGTGTGATGTATTATGGCCTTATGAAAAAGACTGCCAAGACTTACAAGCTGCACTTTGCATTTTCTATCACTCTAGACTAGAATAGATGGAGGAAGACCTTCTTGGCTCTGGGCTGTTGTCATGGCGACATATAGGAGCCAGCCGCGGGACAAACACGTGTGTCTTTTGAACCTAATTGGTCCCTTTAAATGAGCCAATCGTGAGAGCTGAAGAGGGGTTCCACACGTCCCAGCAGCACCAGCCGCAGAGCCCCTCGACTGCTCTGCCCCGCTGCTCTGCCGTCGGTCATATGGGGTCGACATGCTACACGTGCCGCTCAGGAGACAGACAAAACAGTAGGGCTGGGGACCGTCCCATTTTGTTCAATACCGGTGCTATAACGATATTTGGTTTTCGATACCAATACCTGAACGGTACTTTTTTTGATACCTATACTAAAATATTTGACATATAGAACCATAAAACGGATTCATAATGTTAATGTATTCCTTTTAATTTCTTTTGCATTTGTATAATTTATTTTATGTAAAAAAAAGCCCTTTCCAAGTTTTTCTTATTTTTTCCCCAATTGTTGACAAATTTCCCCCCCCAAATGTTTCTTTTTTTAATCTATTTTGTATTTGTATTTCTACTGTAACTGTATTGTAATTTTTTCCACTGTTTTCCACTGTGAACCAAAAAAATGTATTTACCTGTGGGGATTTTAACATTGATTTGTTAAATCCAACCAAGCTAAAAACCGTTGAAGACTTCAATGACACAATGTACAGCTTGTCTCTGTATCCAACTATAACAAAACCGAGCAGAATAACGTCGCACAGTGCCACAATCATTGACAACATTTGTACTAACATCATGGGGAGTCAAATCACAAGTGGCCTATTTATATGTGATATCACTGACCGCTTACCTGTTTTTACTTTGAATGACTGTAATCTCAAGAAAACAAAAGACATTATGGTAAAAATCTCTAAACGAATAATAACTGAGGACACGATCCGTTCCCTAAATAGTAGTTTGGTTTACAGAGAACCAAATGTGGACAGTGTTTATTGTAACTTTTTAGATGTCTTCACTTCCCTGCATAATAAACACTGCCCTGTGAAAGAATATTTTATAAAGGAAAAACATTTTTAAAAAGCCCTTGGATTACGAAAGGAATAATTAATGCCTGTAAAAAGAAAAAACAATCTCTACAAATTGTTTATCAAAGTAAAAACAAAATAAGTGGAGCAAAGATATAAGAAGTACAAAAATAAATTAACAGATAGTATAAGATCAGGCAAACGGTTATATTATCAAAAGAAACTATATGAAAATAAAAACAATATAAAAGGAACTTGAGATGCTCTTCAAAGTTGACATATCCTGATTACTTTATTGATGAAAATGGTGAAGATTTTTAATATGAATAATGTAGTAAATAAGTTCAACCATTTTTTTTTGTTAATGTTGGCTGCTGATATTCCAGACAATGAATGGAGTTGCAAAATCAACTACTGAACAGAATCCTTTGTCATTCTTCCTCTCAGTATGGTTTTACGTCCAAAAGAACTACCTCAATTGCAATAACTGAAGCTATTGAAGAAATTACTAATGCACTGGAGCAAAAAAAGTATGCAGTTGGTATCTTTATTGATCTAAAAAAAAGCCCTTGATACGATTAATCACTCAATCCTACTAAATAAGATGGAAAGATATGGAATTAGGGGGCTGGCTGGGGATTGGTTACAACGTTATTTAACAGGGAGAGTAGTTTGTAAAAATGGGTCCGTATTCAGATACTCTTGACGTTGCTTGTGGTGTCCCCCAGGGGTCAGTGTTGGGGCCAAAACTGTTTAATGTGTATATAAATGATATTTTTAACACATCCAAAGAACTGAAACTCATACTATTTGCAGATAACACAACTATAGTCTACTGTAGTGATGATTATAATGACCTCGTAAATACGGTAAACGGGGAACTAAATATAATTTAAAAAAAGTGGATGGACACAAATAAATTATCCTTGAATATAAATAAAACTAAGATAATGATGTTTGGTAATCGCAATACGATGTCTGAACAGAAAATAAGTATTGATAGTACCCAGGTGGAAATCGTAAGTGAGACTAAATTTTTGGGCGTAATAATTGACATTAAATTGTCATGTTTTATGTGTCTGACATGGGGTTTCCATGTCAGACACATAAAACAAAAATCTCCAAAAGCCTCTCAATTATGAATAAAAACTATACCTTGATGAAAATGCACTCCGTACTCTATACTGCACCTTGGTACTCCCATACCTTACGTATTGTGTTGAAGTGTGGGGGAATACTTACCAGAACACAATTAATCCTCTGATCATATTACAGAAAAGAGCAGTGCGGATCATTCACAAGGTTGGTTTTCTAGACCATACTCATCATCTAAACGCAGTTGTTAAAATTTGATGATCTTGTAAAATATAGTACAGCCATAGTCTTATACAAAGCATTCAACAAATTATTAACACCTAACCTACAAAGTTTTTTTATAACTCCGTTTCCAGCTTATAACTTGAGAGGTTTTGGATATTTTTCATTCAACACTCGTAAACGTTTCTGTGTGCCTGTATGCGGAGTGAAACTCTGGAACAAACTGGACTTACAACACAAGCAATGCCTCACTGTCCATCGATTTAAACTGTTATATAAACATTGGGTCTGGTTAAAATATAAAGATCTTTAATTTAAATTGCTGTTGTCTCATAGTGTTAAGAGCTCAATGTTTCCTTACCATCGTTGGTATATTGTCCATTACCATTGTTGGTATAGTTCATTCTCCTTACATTGTTGGTATACATTTTTGTTACAATGTAATAATTGTTACCTGTGGTAACGCCACCACGATATCACATTTGTATAATAATCCTTGAACAAAGTAACAGTGAAGCTGAATGTATTAATCTCTGAATGGGGAACTGGGGGTGGGATTAAATAAATTATCTTCTGCTCACTTCCTTTCAGGTAGAAATGGATCGTCATGTTTACATTCTGTATATTCCTTTTTTGCACAATTGACTTAACTATATTTTGTCTACCTTGTACTTTCTGTGCCATTGCCTGAAATAAATGAAAAATGAATAAATGAACTTGTGTTTTACTTTTTTTTTGTATTTTAAATTTCGATAACCAACAGCATCAAAACTTGAAAATAAAGATTTTATATTTCTTTTCGGTTCCTGCTTTTGATACTTTTATTTTTTTCCAACACCATTAGTAACTAAACCTTTTTTCTCTCTCAAAACCAAACTGGTATCGTTTAACGGTACCCAGCCAGAAAAAACAGTAATCCAATTCTTACACTCCCAAACCACCAAGTATACTTATCAACAAGTGGCAAAGAAAAATGCATTAACCGCTCGAAAAACATATATTTACTGTCAGATGAGGGGATTACTTCAACTACATGGAGGTAGCAGTAAATCCTTCAACACCAAGCTTTCGATATTTTGATACAGGAGCCAATATCAAAAGTGTCAATAGAAACACTTTAACTCCACTTGAATATATTATAGAATAGAAAATCATTGGTACAGCCCATGGTCTCTATACAGCACAAACTACAGTGGCCTCTTAAAACATGACCTTATTGAATTGCTTTGATTTCCAGCTGTAATTAGCTCACAGGTCTAACACAAAGCACTGCCAGAAACTGAATAATAACATGTAAGTGTGTGAATACATCTGTGCGTGTGGTCTGATAAAAAAATAGCCTGGCTAAGGCCAGACGAAATATCACAAGTGAAGTTCGAAAGGATTCGAGCACACACAGCAGTCTGGCGTTAGCCAGGCTAATAAAAAAATAGAATTTAGCATGTAGCCAAAGTGTGTGGTTTAGAAATTCAGAAGTAGCTTTAACAATCTCTGCCCTTCATGAGTCAATGAAAGGCAGAATGCCTCAGTGTAATAAAATTTGGCATTAATCTTTTATACTGGTACTTAACTTTCAAAATTTAACTATTATTCAAATTTCATTGAATACTGGCTCAAAACTCCTAAGAGACTCTTAACTCTAAACTTTTCTCCACAAGGGAAGAGTTAGGTAGACTTTACTGCTTCCACGAGCAAACATATTCTGCTATCTGCATCCGCTGAACCTGTCAGGAGCCGTAGGGCACTGGGACTCTACTCCAGATCTTGAGTCAGAATCTTGGTTCAGAGTTCCTATAGTGGTTTATGTATATATTCTTATGTACCTGAGATTTTGCAGGGAAAAAATGCAGCTGAAAAGAAATCTAAGCATCAAGCAAAAAAAAGCTAACTTTTTGAGAGTTAAAATAGGCACCTTCTTGCTGTGAGGTGGAAAATAATCATGCCACATTTCTAAGTGGTGGAAAAGTGTTTATTGTCTTATAGAGCATAACCAGGGTGAATACATTTGGGCCTAACCATACATCTGCGCGTGCATGCCCACCCACTATCATTATTAGCATACCAGAGAGTGAGTTGCGCTCGATTAGGATAACAGTTACGATAGCTACGCCTTCATTGAATAGATAATCAGCCAGGTATTATGCGCTCGGGATAATGGCTCCATGTGAGAACCGCGCTCCCACAAGCTAACGCGCATTCACAGCAATTACTATGGGCAGAGTTCATGGTGCATTTCGTTAGCGCTGCTGCCGATCTGATTACGATAAAGGCAGAGTATGCAGCAATGATGATGATTATTATTATTAGGGGATATGAGGAGGGTGTAATTCGCCGGCATGGGCTCGTACCTGGAGAAACGGAGCGAAATGTTGTAACAAAAGAGGAAACGGCGTGAACAAGCTCCCATCTGTCACAGCGATGTTGTAGTTGAATTATTTAGACATGAAGATGGTCTCACTTTGCTCACGGAGTGGTACAGAGTTTGTCTGATTGGAGCGCTGTGTCTGTGGGACTTGTAATGTTATACAGCACTTGTCATTAGGAGAGGAGTTTGCACTAATTGTCTCATCACTGTCTGTCTCAGCGGAGCATTGTCCTCCAAAAGCAGAGAATGAAAGAGAAGGAACTAAATGAAGCACTGAGTCATTTGAGATCCTTTCGGAGTACATTTTCTCAAACATGCTTTTACTTTCACTTGGGTGAATAACTAAACAGATAGAGAAGGCCTATTACTTTATCACAAGTGCATTCAACAAGTCTTACATGGGGCGTGTAGCAATAGAAGTGGTAGCAGAGTAGAGCAGTGAAAAAATAACCTCACCTCCATTTTGTTATGCTATACAGTACAATGTATATAGCAAAGTGGGATTTCCTGGCAAACAACTAAAACTATGTTTTTTCTCACTGGATACTTTGGTCTGGAATCTTGAAAAAATATACAATATAAAAGAAGCCATGAGTATGAATTTTATGACTGAATGAATGTGGACACCCATGAGAACATAAATTAAATAAATGCACACATCATTGTAGCAGCTAGGTGGATTTGATGGCCTGATAAAAGCCTAAAGCACAAGTTGCAGTAATAGAAAGGGTATAGTAACTTGTTTCTTAGTGTTGGCGTTGGTAACAATTAAACTCATGGATGATATTATGTCTGTGGGCTTTTTGAATCACTGACATCAATCTCAGAGACACCTGTGATAATTAGTTTGTCAGGTAAGCCCAGTTAAGGGAAAAACAACTGAAGAAGGACATTCACCATTATTAAGTAGACCACAATTTTCAAGCAATATGGGAAAGAAAAAAGATCTCTCTGCTGATAAAAAGTGTGAAATAGTTGAATGTCTTGGACTAGGTATGAAAACGTTTGATATTACTGTTAAGAGATTTGTGGCTGATTTGAGGGCACACACGTGTTTGTGCAGATGCAGGCACAATGAGGACGGTTTCTGTCAGATTAAGAGAACAGCTCCAGTTTGTAGCAGAAAAACAGGTATGTTTTTCCTCTGGTGCCTCTGGAATCTCCCGAACATCAAGGTGTAGGGCCCTCCAGAGGCTTGCAGTTATGGATAAACCTTCTATCCGGCCAGTCTTGTTCACTGATGAGTGCAGTGCAACCCTGGATGGTCAGATGGATGGAGTAGTGGATGGTTGGTGAATGGCCACCATGTCCCAACAAGGCTGTGACGTCAGTAAGGAGGTGGCGGAGTCATGTTTTGGGCCGTAATCATGGGGAGAGAGCTGTTCGGCCCCTTTAGGCTCCCTGAAGGTGTGAAAACGGTGCTTTCCCTAACAAGAATAAAAGCTTAAAGCACCAGTTGCATCAATTGGTTGTTTTCAGGTTCTTGAATGTGATGTCGTCACAGGACCCAGTGGGGGGCAGGAGCCAGTTTTTACTATTAACTGCATTACACTTTCACAAGTTGTATCTAAAAAGAAAATATATGAATTACAAAAACGATCATTAATATCAGTCACTGGGTCCATGATCTCTCTGTACAAGACCAAACATTTCCTCAAAAACAAAATAATTTTAACTCTATATAATATTATAGCTTTTAGAATGCTGTGATGTCACCTGAAACCCTCCAATAGAAAGGGTATAGTAACTTGTTAGTGTTGGCGTTGGTAACGGTAGTAACAACAGCAGAGGTGTGTAGTATTTGTCGATTTTCATCCCCCTTGAGTAACAGTAATGTTTATGAAACCTTTGTTCTATGTGTTTAAAGAGTTTAAGAACTCCTTCCACATCTGGTCACTGGACTAAAAACTAAGTATTGCCAAAGGAGTTTCGAGTTCAACCATATGAGCAGTTTTCACATCTTTGTTTTGAGATTAAGCAACTTCTCCCCACTCGTCTGTGCTGCCGCTGAGGGCAAGTACACATTATTAAGCCTCTCATCTCCCTGCCTTACCATCAGCAGCTCCCTCGCGATAATCAGGGAATTACAAATGAAAAGTCAGAGCCATTAATCAGAAAACCTCCCCAAACACCTAAATGTTTCTCTCCGTCTTTCCTTGTTGCACTGCCTCGTATGGGCGCACAATTAATCGCAAGTGAATGGTTACACTTAGTGAATTGCAAAGGCTGCAGTTACTCAGGCCCTGCACTTTTCCTTGTACACAACAGCATATTTTGAGCCAGTGGGGATTTATAAAAGCTTCCAACACTAGTTTAGACCTCTACAAATGTTAGAAAAGTATATGCTTCTTGTAGCAGATCATATTTAAGTCTTCTCTCCAATTGTAAATCTCTCGCATGCCACGTGAACTGCATCTTGACCTCTCTGTCATAAAAACTGACAAAATGAATGGGACAGAGGGACAGATGAGGGGTGGAAGGGGGGAGTGGTGGGGAGTGTTCTGAGTAATCCGGGATTTCCAGCCCATGACGTCAGCAGCGTGGCCCGCGTGATCAAACTCACATCATTTCTCATCTGCACGACTGACCGGTCACGTCCCATTTCTAACATGACCCAGGCACAGCTGGCCCAAAGGACTCACTTTAATGGAGAGAACAGGATTTCCAAGAGGGACAGTGAAATACGCAGACTGTAATGAGAAAAGAAGAGTGAAACGCTCCATTTTGGTAAAAAGGCAAGTTTAATCTTGTGCAACAATCAAGAAAATGTTTATATAATTATTTAACATGTTTAAATTATTATTCTATTGAACAACTGAGTCATAGTTTGTGCAAGTTCTCAGTCATCCAGGAGTTCACTATCACAGTAAGTGTTGCCAAAGTCATCAACTGGATTGGGTTGGTTCGCCTCTTCACTTCAAGAAAGCTGATTAGTTTTTCCTGAAGATAATTAGTTTGAGAGTAGACGACTTTTTGGAAATGTCTACTACAACGCAGTACGCAATAGCTACTTGAAATTACACATTTGTGGGAGAAGCGCATTCAGCGGATGCAGCAGGGAACTAAAAATAATTGTATGGCCATAGGTTTGTCACTGTAAAAAGGTTGTTGCATGATAAGTAACTTGGACAAGATCCCCAATGATAAGAAATGTTTTCAGTGGTGAATCTGAATCAGCCCGTTGTGAAAAGGTTAGGAATCCTGGTGAAAGTTTTGTCTTTAGTGTAGTCTGGAGCCTGTCTCCTCTCTACAGCTCAGTGTGAGGTGCAGCACAGACGGAGCAGGAACAGAGGCGGAGCTGACACAGGCAACAGAGGGACTGGGGCCCAAAGCAGAGTAGCTGAGGGGGCCCCACTGGGAAACACACTGGATACAGGATTTTCACAGTAAATAGATGAATAATAAAAGTAGTCTAATAGCAGCTATTAAAATATATATATATCTTCTACGAGACTTTCTGATGGTACTTCACTTAGCCTCTGTAATCATGGCTGCAAAGAAGCAGGCCTTGAGCACCAGAGCAATAGAGGTCCAGATCTACTACACCAGACAAGACCCCAGGTGTAGGCTGCGCAGAGGATCCTGAGATAAACCAGCACAAAACTGCAGGGTGTAAGATGCTGGCAATAAAAGCTTACATGGAGCGCCATAACCAAGTTGCTGGCATAGTGTACCGGAACATCTGTGCAGAGTATGGGCTGGAAACCCCAAGGTCAAAGTGGGAAACACCTCCAAAGGTGGTAGAGAATAACCAAGCCAAGATCCTGTGGGACGTCCAGATACAGACGGACAGAATGGTAATGGAGAACCATTGTGGTGGTGGAAAAAAACGCAGAGGAAAGCCGTTGTGGTTGAAATTGCAATTACCAAGCGATTTAAACATCAGGAAAAAGGAACATGAGAAACTAGAGAAATACCAGGGGCTCAGAGAAGAGCTGGAGAAGACCTGGAGGGTCGTGGTTGTTGGGGCACTCGGGGCAGTGACCCCCAAACTGGAGGAGTGGTCCAGAAATCTTGGTCCAGAAAAGTGCAGTTCTAGGAACAGCAAAGATACTGCGCAGAACCCTCAAGCTCCCAGGCCTCTGGTAGAAGACCCAAGCTAGTATTTTTTTTTTTTTTATCACTGTTTATATAGGATAATAAAAATAGAATATGGCTGCCTAAAATACATCTGATTGCACTAAATTGTATCTTTAAAATGTCCAGGGAGAGGACCCCCGCAGGTTGTACTGCAACATTATTTCCAGGGCCTCCAAACCCTCGTCTCAGTTATAAAATGAATACAATTGTTAAGCAGTGCATTCTCGAAGACGGCGTGTACGTCACAGTCACTGTTTACTATGACAATGGACAGCGCCATTACAGCGTGGTTTCCAGTTGCCTGACATAGCCATGGATCAATCATGAAACACCCTACACCTGGCATGGAAAGCGGTGCCAATGTTCGCTTCTAAGCGAAGCAAAGCTATAACTAACTAAACTTAGCTAAACTTAGGCACAGCCGCGGTCTGAGGACTAAACCAGGACGTAGACTACACCGGTTAAAAATCAGGATTAAACCATGACTGAATAAGAAACTAGAGCTTTTAGAAAAGCACAACACAGCAGTGACAACAAGAAAGATATTGGCTTAGGGCTGGGCGATATATCGATATTTAAGATATATCGATATATTTTAAAAAGAGATATGGAATTAGACCATATCGTATATATCGATATAGTCCACATTTGCGCTGTAATACTTGCTTCAGGCAACCCGCTGAGCGGAGCTCTGCACTGCTCCCAGCGCCCCGGCCCCGCCCCTCGTCGAGGGGAGAGGGGAGAGGGGGAGAGGGGGAGAGGGGGGGGGCAGCCGGCACTTTTCAACAAACATGAAGAAAGCAACAATGTCTGTGAAGCGTGCGGAGGAGAGCCCCTTGGTTGGTAAAACAAAACCAGTGGCTCAATCATTTGGAGATGGTTTGGATAGAAGTGAATGTAGCGGCGAGATATGGTGGCGACGTGCACTGCGCCATGTGCTTTTGTTTACGTGCGCTGCGCCATGTGCTTTTGTTTACTTCTCAGTCTAATTAAGGTTTGCGGTAGATCGTGGATGTACTGTGAACATATCAGCGTTTGTAATGCTGCCACCGCGATGGACTATCGCTTTTTCCCCGTTAGCATTGCGTTAGCCGCAGCGCTAATCACTCCAGTCCCTCGCTGAGCTCTGATGAGCAGAGATGCTGAGCCTGTGCTGCTTGTAAAGAGTAAAGAGTCGTTTGTGGCTCAGTTTAGGAGCTTATGTTTGGGAATGCTTTGGATAAAGATAAGAACTTATCTCAAAACCACTGACTAAAACACAAAATCAAGAGCAAATATCATTATCAAGAAATTATTTGGGCTATTTATTTATTATATTTCATGATTATTAAGGACTAAAAAGTAAGTAATACTTTAAATCATATTTCATTGTCTCAGTTTAGGCTTTAGTTTAGTTATATGCAACATAAAGTTATTAACAGCAAATGGGGTAGTAGAAAAATAAATAAATAAAATAAAAATTGCAATATTAAATATTAAAACACTCCTATTTGACTTGACTTAACATTTCATTTCACAGCTCTCACTTTGTGGAAAAAATATCGGGATATATATCGTATATCGATATTCAACCTAAATATATCGGGATATGACTTTTGGTCCATATCGCCCAGCCCTATATTGGCTATTTACCTTTAGCGACAGAGCCAGAGCCTGAGGTCACTACTGTTGGACCCGAGGAGGAAATCAAAGATTTGTTTGAAAAGTGAGTGCTCACTCTGTATTAGACATTTTTGGTAAAGTTTTGGTAAATTATTTGACATAGTAAGTGCTCGCACTGTGTAAAGATCTTTGACATGTGAAGTGCTTTTGCTTTGTCAGAGCGCAGTGTGTTTAGAAAACTTTAGTTTGTGGCTGAAAGAAAACGGTGTCATGATGTGGATCAGGAGGTACTGTAATTTCTCTCGTTTTTATCGCTGCTTAAATGGAAATTCCTCTCAAAACATGAAGTTAAAAGTGACGCTGCTGCGGCCTGTTGCTTTCTGTTGTGCCAAAACCACGCATAACTGGTTGTTACGTGTTGCTGTCTGACTGTACAATAACATACCACATAATATGTGGTATCGGCCATTTGTCATGTCGTTTTCCATGCCAGATGTTGGGTAATTATTGATGTATCCATTGCTATGTCAGGCAACGGGAAACCACGCTAAAAAAACTCACTGGGGTCAGTTTTTGAAGCTTTAGAGGAAATGAAGCGATAGAGAGGACAGACGTGCAGTTTTATAATACATCCCCTGTTTGTCAGAATCGTGTAGTGTATTCGCTCTTACGATTCTCAGTCGTTATGTGTGAACCCTCAGTCGTTCTATAATGGCACTAAATCCAGTCGTGTAGTGTGGACCCCCCATTCTATATAAAATTGTTTAAGACTAGAAAAATCATTTAGTGTGTGCTGACCTTACGTCAGGGGTCTCCAACCTTTTTACCCGGCAAGCTACTTTTACACAACCAGAACATTGGAGAGCTACTTATACTTCAAAAACACTTGTGTAAAATGCAACTTAGGTGGACTACACCCTGGAGAATTAGTAGCCAAGATACTATTTCAAAGAACATTAATTGAGTTTAGTGCTGATACTTTACAATATTGACCCAACTGTTTGTTTACTGTGTTCAGAACAAACAGAAAATGCATCTAAAAGTTGAGTTATCATGCATATAGAGATGTAGAAAGTCTTTGGCGAGCTGCTTAGAAAGGCCTGGCGAGCTACTGGTAGCTCCTGAGCTACTGGTTGGAGATTCCTGCCTTACGTGAACAACAAAGGAACTTTTAGTTGCGGTAAATCTTCAGTTTGTATCTGTTATTGTATCTTGAAGCAGCTTATGCAAACAAATGGTAAAAGGGACTCAACTTATATAGCGCGTTTCTACCTTTATCAGGCCCAAAGCGCTTTACAGTAAGGAACCAGTCACCCATTCACACTCTCATTCATACACCAATGTACGCAGACACTGGAGGCAAGGAGGGTGAAGTGTCTTGCCCAAAGACACAACGACAGATTGCATTAGCGGGAGCTGGGATTCGGAGCCCACGACCTTCCGATCACGGGACGACCCGCTCTACCACTTACGCCACCGTCACAAACAAATGTTGATAAATGTAATTCGGACAAACGATAGTGCCAGGATATAAAGTATGTTGACCGTTTTAACCATTCTCACACAAAAACTAAAACTATACGTCCATACCGGCAGTAAGGGTGCAAAGAAAGAGACGTGGGGAAGTGAGATGTTCCCGCTGATGAACAGGAAGTCTCTTTTCTTGTGCAAGAGGAGAGGACAGCGGAGGTGACAGGCAAGTGATCCAGGTGTCAGAGCCTGCAGAACAGCAGAGAATCGTCAAAGCGCATGGGCGGGACAGGAGCAGGACGCCCCCTCCCTCCCCCGTCCCGAACCTGTCAGTCACTCACACAGGGGGAGAACGACATGCCACAATGGGGCCCTTCAGCGCAGGCCTTGAAAGATGTAATTTAGCATGAAGAGCTTTCGAGGGGCGAGACTAAATATAGCTCCGTATATACATTGTGTCTTGTGGAGAGAATAGCAATTAACAGCCAATTAAACGAATGGCTGGGGTCAGCAGCAGTGGCAAACTAATGGTGGGTGTGCTGCAGCGCTACCGGAAAATCCACACAGACAAAGACAGAGGCTGAGGCGCGAGAAGGGGCACATTTCTGCTGTTTTCCTCTTGTTCCTCTAAAGAAAGCAACACAATGGAATTTGAAGGGCTTCAATTATCAGTTTCACAGTCTAATGTATAGTGTCTGAATGGATTATGTACCTTGGAAACAGTTTCATAGGCATTTAAACCTGATGCAAAAAAAAGTGAGAAAAAGGTTTTATCTTGGTTTTATTACGGCTCAAATTTGAGCTATGGCCACTTGAGGTACGGCAACAAAAATGAATGATGTCAGCAGCACATCCACCTGTAAAAACGCTGACATGTGCAACTTTACAGAAATAGTCAGATATCCCTGTGTTGTGAGCTGCAGCACATTTGTTGCACTGAGCTGAGCAGATGTCGGGTTACAGTGTCTGAGAGCGCAGCTTGGTCACTCAGCCATTGCCTTGTTGTTCAGTTTTACACAGTCGCAGGGTCCAGCATTGATCGTCTGGTCGCGGCAGCTCCATCACGGCATTGGCCTGAACACAACGGAACAAGTTCCCCTCTAATTGCCTTGCTTTTGAAAAGGCAACTCCTCGCTTCAAAAAACAAGGCGACTCATTAACAGCGTTCTGGCAGCCCCCCTCCTCCTGTGCCTCACGCGTCGCCGCAGCTGATAACACCTTTTTCAGACGCAGTGATCAAGGCAGAATCATCTCCTTCTCACCCCCATCTCCTCGCCAGCTCCACCTGCGTAATTGCCGCACCTAACCTTTTCAGCGCTGCCTCCGTTGGGAGTCAGCCAGCCCAATTGGGCTGAGGGTATTAATAGAATCTCATTTCATGCCTCTATCGGATAAAACAAAGGTTGGGTTTCACTGAGCAAGTTTGATCTTATTACTGCCACTGTTGAGAAGGTAAAGGTACAATGTGTGTGTGTTTAAAGCATTGGGGGCCAGCCCGGAGGGGTCTGAGCCAGTGAAGCCGCTCAGTTAGGAGATATGTACCTCCTGAACTCCCAATACTGGAGCAACACCCTTCAAAGCATCTTTCATTTGAATAACTACATTTACAGTCAGTTCCGTCACACAAAGGCTCATTATTCATGATCTGCTAAGTGTGACACAGAGTCTGAGCACTGAGCCTAAGCCTGTGTGGGGATCCGCTGGATACAGAGAGCTGCTGGTTCATGACCTTTCGCTGCTGCTAAATGGATCTCATTAGAGCAGCATTTACGTGAGTCTCACTTCTCATCAGCAGCTTCTTCACACCACTCTTTTAATTAAAACCAAAAATAAAGCTTGATTAACCTCTTTATTCTGGCACCACGGACAGCTCCCTCTGTCCACACGTTCTCTTCATCATGGCTTCAGTTCAAAGGTGACGGCGAACTCTCCTTGTGTCTCTGCTTGTATCTGCAGACGGCTCCCAGGAGCAGGATACAGCGCTTAAATGCTCTTTATTTGACAGAGGGCCTTTTGACACAAGGCATTTTAATAGCATTGTTCAGACATCAGTGTGAGCCTGGCCGTGGACCTACTGATGAGAGCCGCTTGAGATGCATCATGGGAAATCTTTTTAATGATGGGACATAGGGACTGGGGTTTGTGCTTAACAGTCACATCAGTAACACAAACGACAGCATCTGTATTTAAAATGTTAGTCATTTATCATTAGTGATTCTTTTCACTGTATGTTCTTTATGTTTGTCCTCCTCGTTTATCTCTCACTCTCGTTGTTCAGCTCTGTCATTTTGTCGGCTGTTTTTCTTGCCTTAATAATGCATAGATGTTGTGGGTAATGTGGCAACGGCATCTTTGTTCAGGGAATCCCTAGTGTGACACAAATTGATGGAGATCTATGAGAATGTGCTTGTTACGAGGGAGCAGGCCGTTTATGAGGTGGGAGGGAGGGGAGGGGCGCAGCAGGTCACCACAGTCCGGCCGGCCGCGCTCATTTAAAAAACGATTGAGGATGACAAAGGTTTGCTTTCATCGGAGCGCAGGGAAGAGCACAGACACCATCATTATACAGCAGGCACAGCTGAGAGTGTGCTGGCCTCAGCGTGTATGGAAATGACTCGGACCCATAAACCGGTCGTGTGCAATAAGGACACACTGGTGGGTGGGCTGCCACACTCTTAATTGGGAATTAATGCAGAGCTGTGGGCTGAGGGATTACCTTGTGACAGAGCAGTGAGTGGGAGGGGTGCTCCTCACCCCCCTCTGACGGGACAAGGCTCTCCCTGGAAACACTTCCTGGCCTGGCCAATAACACAGACGCATGAGTCACTTTTAAACAAGAATGTTACCTCAGCAACACTGAGCAGATGCAGCATTAACAATGGATTTATGTGGACCGCTTCTGGGAATCAATGGACACATTATAAGTGTGGTTAAAATGTCCTTATGTTTCACATGAGTGCTGTAGTGTTTGTGTTGAAATGTCACAGTTGCACCATGGAAATATTACATGTTACGGACTGGGACCAAGGGATGCACATTTTGTTCTAAGCAATTGGTCTATTTAGCAAACGATTATTGATGAACTGTTTGACCTTTATAAACATTACATTGTCTTTCAGTAAAACTGATCAATAATTTTAAACGTGTATTATTATTGTCTAAAAACCCATTACAGACTTGACTGTCCTAAAATCAGTTGCCAGATTTAGTTGATTTGCCCTGGTCTCTTCCACACAGAGATACGATTAATTGTTAGTGTTTTCTGTAATTGTTTAAGCCCATGATGGCGAGGAATCGATTACGCCCTAATTGGGAAGTTACAGTTGTTTAGTCATTTAAACAACATTTGAAATGTTTAGATTGCTGGTATATGAATGTATAAAAGTATAATGACTGTGCATGAATGTAGTCTTTTATCACTTGTTGCAGATTTATACAGTAAAACATTTTTATAGAATTGTTTTTTTTATTATAATAAAAAAAAACAATTCTATAAATGTTTTTAAGGAGCCTAATATTATATATTTTTGTATCATTTGCATGCACTTCTTAAAATTTAAAAATGTGAACTTTATTGTAAATCAAGAGATGCCGAATCAAGAGAACCTTCAGATTGCTACAGTAAGAATGACTGTGAACAGTCGTCTCTTCTTCAATAACGTGATGATTCGGACAATAGTATTCTGTTTTTCTGCGGGCCGCAGTAGTGATGTCTCTTTTATGTCTCTCTTGGCCCTTGTCTGTGTTTCCTGGCCATTTCCGTCAGTTCCCTCCTCTCATCTATATTTATGTCCTCCATATTGAAAAGTTCTTTTGCGTTCAAAGCGAAGCTGTGCGTGGCTCCTCACTGCAATTACTGATTAATTACAGGGAATTAAAGCAATTAGAGCAGCAGAGATATACAATTAAGCAGTGCAGCTCATGATGCCACACTGAGGCAGTGCATCTCCAGATCGCAACGCAAATACCTCTGTTTTAATCTCGTCTTTCATTTGGCTCTGCGCAGCACAGAGCAGGTGGGGGTCAATTTTACAGTTCATTAGATGTATTTAATTTGAAACACCTCGGTGCTGAGGGAGACATGAAGTCCCTCGGGAAAAGGACGAGCGAGGGATTCCTCCATCTGTTCCTCTAAAAACTGAGCAAAAATGCTTTTGAGAACAAGTTTAGCTGAAGTAAAGTGCTGGCATTTAGATTGACATTTTAAATATATAGCACTGACAAACATAATTTCTTAAATGTGTACCTTGGGTTTTGAAAACACAGCGTGTCATTATGGGCAATGATTACTTTCCAGGAAGATGGACTAAATGTATTTCAGACGTTTTAGTTAATTGTTAAACCTTTCCAAATCTCAGTCCATTATGGATGATTTTGAGCTTGTTTTTGAGGGGCACATGTAAAATTCCCACTGGGAAGTCACAGAGGGGCAGCAGAATGCGCCCCTTGCATGTTTAAGTGCAATTATGTATTTTTGGTTGGCATTACATTTTGAAAGGAAACTGCATAATGTTTACACGCGTCACTGGGTCAGAAGTGAAATTGCAATGTAAAGATATGTCAGCGTCCACAACCAAAAGAACACGCTCTGGCTAAAAACACACACATGTCCAACTAAGTCTAGTTATCATCTTTAGAGCTGCACAGTATCTAATTGCGACTTTTCTGATTATTGTGATTGCAATTAAGATTCAGTTTACAGCGCACATTTCAAACCCTTTAAGCAGCATTAACAGAACATTTTTTGCACATCTTTTGAATCATGCCCATACGGAAATGACTGGGAATCTTTTTGTGCCTCAATTGAATGGGAAGTAGATATTGTAAACAGCTCCATCTCGTCTTATTCATACATACGTTGCTCAAATGCCTCTCTGTCATTGTCAGGAGAAGTTTGACATTTCTGAAGCTTTAAATTTTGTCAACCCACATGACAGCACGCGCACACCGGAAAACAAACGCTACAGATATTTACAGTAAATGAAATGTGGCAGTGATAAGTTTGACAGCCTAAAGTCAAAAGACACAACAGGGGTGCAGTTTGGGGGCCTAGCTGTCCCCTCTCATGAGCTTCTACTACAATAGCGCACTTTCAAGCAGAGCCAAAAAATAAGAGATTTGAAGGCAAGGCTGTTTATGTGAATGCGAAGGAGAAAAACAGTAAATAAAAGGAGAGAACGGGAGATTGATAGGTGACACATAGGTGCAGTTGCAAAGTGGCGTGCCCCCAAGCCATGCCCAAAGTCACACCTCCCCCACCCCATTACACTTTCTTTCATTATCGCACAAAAAAAACCACTATTTCCCGTGACTCGCATAAACTTTGAGCTCCACCGCTGCCTTTAAAAAACTTTTCTCAAAATGCATCCCTCGCGCATCCATCAAAACAATAAGACTAAAAGCATCAGAATCTGCCTTTGCAGAGATTCACTCCAAAACTGCTTATATAAATGCTGAAATATTAATACGACGACAGACTTCTTTGCTTCATTTTCTTCCTGGTTTAGAAGAAGGAACATTTTTCTGCACTTTAAGTTTTGCTATATTTATGAGTAGGGCAAGAGCAGCGTCCCCACGGCAACACAGTGACTCACAGTCCCAGCGCAGAGGAGAGGTATACACCTGCTGTCACACGCACATGCAACAACACACGTACAGTAGGCTGTAATGCAGTAGGAAAACGCAGCGTTCTTGGAAAGAAGGAAAGCAGGACTGACAGCAATAGGTTTACTGATTAATGCAGTAGTGGAGGGCAGGCAAACTATAGAATCTGTTTTCCAGCTGTTATATATACATGTCCTGAACTGGTTTACGCTTGATATCTCTGTAACTACCGTTCACAGAACAAAAAGAGCAAATTTTCATCCCCGTTACCACAAAAGACAAACTTAGGCAAAATTATTTTACCATAACGGAGTAAAAAAAAATGTCTTGCATTGCATTGTCGTGAGATTTGCAAGTTCACAAACTCACAAAAAGACATTGTTTAGCCCACACTAATTTGTTTGAGTCTGCACCACTGGTGATACAGGTTTTACATCTGCCAACAACAGGAAGCACTTTTATTTGTTAACAACAGGATGACGCCGGAAAAACGGAAGGTTCTGCTATACAATTACAAATACAAAGCATTTATTTATTTATAGAATAGCTATTGATGTGGTTTGTAATTACGGCATTATTCGAACACACTAGTTTTCTGTTTAAATGACTTTAAAGCAGTACTAAGTAACTCTGGCCCCAGGAGGCCATAAGCGCCACTGCAGGTGTCGTAGCATTTTGGGGTTTATTACTCATTAATTATCGTGAGAGTAAATACTATGCTGACAGAAAAGACAAAGGGAGAGAGGGATAATGTACATCCAATTACGCAATGGAGATCATTTTTTTCACTCAAACTTGGCTGTGAATACTGTTTAAGTGGCGCTAGCCCGATGTTAGCTTACCCGTTAGCCTGTTAGCTTCTTCTTCGTGATTCCATTAGTGTGTATTGTGCCTCCGACCCGAAGGCAGCGAAGCTGCAATTTTCGTTTTCTGGCCAGAGACACCAGGGGGAGATGAAATACCCCCCAATCATCCCATTAACATTTGTATTACCCCCAGAGGGACTACGAAAAGGATTTATTAAACAAGTTACTTAGTACTGCTTTAACACATGTGATTAGGAAAGCGGGTTTGTGGGCACAATCCAAAACAAAAAGTGTTTGACCCCTGCCTCAAAACGGGGAATTCAACTATTTATCTTAAAACTTAAAACTAAGCTATTATCATTATTACTGCATTATTACTCTTCAATTATTTTCAATTTGTAAAATGATCAATGTTTGATTAATATCAAAGATTAGAGTGAAGAGACACTGAGATGAGACACAAATGAGAGAGAAAAGCTCAGAGAAGTAGAAGTAATTCATTATTCATATACGCTGACTCCTCTCCTGCTGTGAGTGCACGCATTCAACATTTTATCATCCTCTAAAATCATAGTCTTGTGAGCAAATTAAAATAGGCTTTAGTGGCTTTGGGCACAAATGAAATTCAGTGTTGCCACTGAAAGAGCTCAGTCTGAAAGCATTTGTTATTATTAAACACTTTAGAAATGACTCATGTGATGTTATTAGGGGTGTCACGGTAGAACAATTTTACCTCACGGTTATTGTGACCAAAATTATCACGGTTTTCGGTATTATCGCGTTTTTTTTAATGTGTGTTAATAAGTTCAGAAAGCATTGATAGTCCTACACAAACTGAAATAGTTAAAAAAAAAGTGTAACAGTGTTTGTTATATTTAAAAAAAATACAAAGTCATATCAAAAGTGCAACTTTTCACATCAAAGTAAATGAACTATAACTATGAATTGGTGATCGTTTGGAGGTTATTACATGTACTAGCTAAACCCTCTATATCAGGAATATTGTTCTCAGTTTTTGTCCTTCCAGTTTGCTTTCGCTCTGCAGATTTGGGAAAAGGCCATCAGACAGTAATCATTGTTAAATTCATAATAATGCGGTGAGAGAGAATCTACTGCATTGGCGACCAACTTTAATCTGCCCTCCAGGAGCCCTGTAACGCATTTGTGCCAGAGGTATCCGCAACACGGCCTATATGCTGGCGGTGGTGCTGTAGCTGGACTATGGGGCGACTCGTTACCTTCTCCCTCAACCCAAAGTCCCCATATCAGCATTTCAGCTAAAACGCTAACGTTAACTTACTTGCATTGGCTATAGAGTTGTGGTGACGGTCACGCAGGTGAGTCATGAGGTTCGAAGTGTTGCTGCCATTTTGCCTTTTGCAGAAACTTTTTTCCTGCACGTCCTGCAAACAGGATAACTGTCTTCTATCAGCTGTCCCTCGGCATTCTTCAAATACCCAAAATATGCCCAAACTTCAGACTTGGTCCTCTTTGAAGGCTGATAAATGTCCTGAGCGCTGCCGTCCTCTCCTTCGGCCATGATTTCAGCTTCGAGAAAGTGTGCTGCGCGGCCACTTCAGCAGATGAGACGGTGGCTGGTGAGGCTCACCGTGCCTACACCGCGGGCGCGGTAATCCACCGAGATAATATAGGTAATACAGATAATTCAGGCAAATAAAGGCAGGGCCCCAAACTAAGAGGTTTTTCCAGCCAATTATTAATCTTAAGAACAAGGGTCTGTATAAAAACAGACCTAAACAAATCGTAACGCATACAGAGTGTGACAATCCTTTAAAAGGAACAGGCCATCGTTTTTCCATACTGAGCTTAGACAAGTTGATACGTACCCGTCTGGTCTTTGTGCGTGCCCGTGGAAGAGCGTGGTAGCTTCCAACTTCACCTCGTTTGAAGCTACAGGAATATGCTGGGAGAGGTCAAATGCTAACAACATCTTCGGTCGTTTTGCGTGACTGCAGGCGCACACAAAGACCAGACAGGTACGCATCAACTCATCTAAGCTCAGGTAAGAACATATCTCAGTATGTAAAAACGGTGGCCTATTCCTTTAATCTTCTTTTCTGTGTTTTCTTGATGCTTTTTTGTCGCGGTTTAATCCTCCTTTTGTTTTTGTTGACACCTCACCCGCCTTGCCTCCAGTGTCTGGGTACATTGGTGTATGAATGAGAGTGTGAATGAGCGACTGGTTCCTTGCTGTAAAGTGTGAATGGGCCTAATAATGGTAGAAAAGCGCTAAATAAATTGAGACCATTTACCCTTTAGAACTACACATGAAAAAAGTGTGTTCCTCTGTCCCCTGCACATGTCTGCTACAGCGAGGTTGACCAGGCAGCCCTGATCCTCAACATCTACAGCATCTTTCTGCTTGGATAGTAATGTGCTCCTTGGCATCTTGCATTTCCATACGACCGCTTAGTACATCACAGTCACAAGAACCATTATGGTAATACAGCACCTAAGGGAAGGGAAACAGAGCGGCAGTCGGAAGAGGGTAAGAGATGGGAAACATCATCGACGTCTAAACGCTTTTCTGCAGATGAAACTGACACCAGGTGAGGGAAGACATATATGAACGTAATAGGCAATCGAAATGTGTCTTTGATCAGTGGCTGTGGCTTTTGCAATTGTATTAATTTGAAAAGGAAATACTTGTGTCACAGTCTATAGGCAAAATCTAATCGCTAAATTAAGACAGCTAAATTAGCTTCTTGTATATTATTGATGACTGATTCGGGGGAGGGGGAAGCTACAGTTAATGTATCAGTTCTATGAAGCTAAGGCAATTAACGTCCAAAATCTTATAATAGAAAGAAAAATGTGGAGGTTTTAAGAGACCATTGTTGTTGCCAGGTAACCTCACCCATATAAATGCAAAACCTGCAACTAGAAAAACTTGTAATAAAACAAATGGAACTTCATCTTGATTTAATAACGTAGTCAAATGAATTTACTCGGTCAATTCCAAGATACTAATCAATACTAAACCGAGCGTCAAACTAGATAGATCATTTGATCAAGTATCAATACTTTATGCAGCTATGAACATGTAGTCTGTACAACTAAAAATGCTAGATACATTATGCTCTTCCCGGTTTGTTTTGCTAGGCTTGTGACAAGGAAGGGCCCAATACCAGCCTTGTTGATGATTCCTTGTCTAATCCTTCTGAAAGAATACTTAGAAACATGACAACAAAACTCTCCCGCCGCCATCTCAAAGTGTGACATCTTATGTAACAAACTAAGTCCCTAAGCAGGGTCCCGCTGATCTTCACCTTTTCTAAATGCTTCACTTGTGTCGAACACTTGAGTGAGAGTGAGAGACAAGCTGATAGGCGAGGGAGGAAAAGCACCTTTAATTATTCATTCTTAAACCGAGGCTCATGGGGAAAAAATAACCCAAGTGAGAAGGTATTCCTGGTGCAGTGAAAAATTGTGCCAGATTCTGGGCCGCCCTAGGGCCAGAGGTGTGAGGGGACTCCAAAGATGGCCTATTTGAGAAACCAGTCTTTTACAGCACAAATCCCATAACATTGTGGTACAGTTTTTCCCTGTACTTCTTCCAATAGTTAGTGATGCACCAAATCAACTTCCTTGGAGGTTTGGTTTGCTTATCAATACAATTCCTTCACTCATGATCATCAGCACCGTGGTACAGCGGTTAGCACTTGTGCTTCACAGCTAGAAGGTCCCAGGTTCAATCCCTGGCTGGGGCTTTTCTTTGTAGAGTTTCTTTGACAGTTCTTTGTCTGCGTTACCTCTGGGTACTCCGGTTTCCCCTACAGCTGAAAACATGTACAATAGGCCAGAATGAATAGTAGCTTCGCTTCCGTCAGTCTTCCCCAGGGCGGCTGTGGCTACAATAGTAGCTCACCATCCCCGAGTATGCAATGAATAATGACAACAGTGTAGCGCTTTGAGAAACTTGTGAACCACAATACAAGTGTAAGCCATTATTATTATTATTATCTCCACAGCGCTCTGTACAGCCCATAATACACCTGGAAACAAAAGACTCCAAAGTTAGAATTCCGTCTTCTCTCAAAGCAGCTCACACACAAACCAGTCCATTTGGGGGTCAGCATGTCACAATGCAACCGGCTGCTGGACTTTCTTATGGGTCAACACTAGGGCTGAACGATTTTGGGAAATAATCTAATTGCGATTTTTTTCTTCAATATTGCGATTGCGATTAAATATGCGGTTATTGTTGCAAGTCCTCTTCTCATGTATTTTCCACCTAACACAAGCAATAAATTAGTCTGTTTCATAATAAACAATATTAGATCAATTTTAAAAAAGTGGAACAGTCCACTTGTTCAAAATTTGTGAACATGTGGACTGCACTTCTTAAAAACTGTCTGAATTTAACAGTGCAGTCTATAAATAAAAGATAAATTATATAGATATAAAAAATAAATAAAACCTCACTGATCCAGTCAGTAACATCACCCATACTAAAGTGCAGGAAAAGTAAGAACAAATGTCTGCTTTAACTAGTTGGAAAAGTTTTAGGAAATCAAACTCCCAATTAATACAAAATAAACTATTTATTATTAATTATTTCGGCCAATCAAATCACTGTCTGAGCTGCGACTCGTAGTTGCTTCAGATGTGCGTTACTGATGGACACGGAGAGGCCAGATGGAGCACACGCCAAAACCTAGTGGAATTAGGAGCAGCATTTTGGTTTTGGGAACTTTGGACAATATGAAGAAAGAGAAGAACATTGACGCAAGAAGACGGGACATGAGGTGCCAAACACAGACACGTTTTACTTTCTCTTTGACTCTCAGCCATTGAGTGACATTTCCGCTTAAACGGCACATTTCCTCAGCAAAATAAGTAAGTAAGTGCTTTATTGTCATTGTACAAGCGTACAACGAAATAGTGTTCAGGTGTTAGTCCTGAGCTGCTGCGGCTGAGCCGCGCTGCCAGTGTGTTTCAACATGACCCGCATGACCTTGGAGGTCGGGGGAACTGTAGCACTTGGAGGAAACCTGGATGGCTGCCCTCTCTCGCTGTCTCCTCTGATCCTCTGAAACGGTGCACCGCCTCCTGGGTTTGTCCCTATTTCAGAGCGTGGTGTCCTGCACTGGTCAGCTCCTCTTTCCTCTTCCTCCTGCAGCTCCCTGCTTCAATTTTTCACCATCTCCTCATTTATCCCTTACTTGTTTCCTGTAGCTCCTCTTGTGACGCCTCCACTGTGCTGCAGCTGTGGGGGCTCTTGGTGCCTCTTCAGTGTCTCAGAAGAAGAAATGTGTAGGTCTCAAATGGGTTTAGATGATAAGCTAGCATTTTGTTTACCTTTAAAAAGCTGCTTTCTTCAGGACCATTTTGGACTCTCAAAGTAAACAAATCCACCAAACCTCCACAAAAATTCGGCAAAGACGTACAAAAGTATCCAGAAAAACAATGTGGAACACATAAACCACAAATGCAGGTCGCAGAAAAAGGTGAATAATTAAGTTGTACCAGGGGAGAGGGAGGCTTCTTCCTGTTTTCACATTGTCATGACATAATTGTCATGCCATGACACAAAATAAGACATGACACGGAGTCCTGCCTCGGATCATAGTTTCCAACCCCTTTCATTCAGCAGTTTAGTGTTTATATCTAGCGTCTGTACGACCTACGTAGCGCATATGCGGTAGATGCAAAGGTAAATAAAGGCACATGGCACATCGCCTCCGCGGATACTTTATGTTCATGAACCGTCATTATGCTTCTGAGATAAGTTCTTTATCCACAACATTCCCAAATATAAGCCTCCTAAACTGAGCCACAAATTACTCTTTACTCTTTACAAGCAGCACAGGCTCACCTATATATCTCTGTGGAGGAGACGTATGAATCCGGAGGTGAGGGAGTTTCTGTGATCATCAGAGCGTGTCGTAGCAGTGAGAGAATGGCGTGATGAGCGCTGCGGCTAACGCAATGCTAACGGAGAAGAAGGCAATAGTCCTTCGCAGGGGCTGCATGATAAACGCTGATATTTTCACTTTACATCCACAATCTACCGCGCACCTTAACTAGACTGAGACGTAAACAAAAGCACGCGGCAGAGCGGACTTTGCTGCCACATCTCCCTGCTCCATTTACTTCCCAAATCGCGTGCCCTGCGATTACGAAATCGCGTTGTGTAATATCGCGATAAAATTGCAAATGCAATTAATCGTTCAGCCCTAGTCAACACAGGCAGAAGGTGTCGGGCAACAACCCATCCAGAACCATCACTGTAAATGGGAACCCTTGAGGTTGTGTGCTGAGCTCCCTCCTGTTCACTCTGCTGACCCATGACAAGGCTGACCACCTCAAAAGATCTTAAAATGGTGGGATTTGATGGGACGCACTGGATAAATGAAGACCTTTATATAAAATCTCCCCTTTTTAGGATAATGTGCGGCCTGCAAAATGCACCTATTCCTAGTTACCGGGAAACTGTTTCAGTTTGGTAGTCTCTGCTTTTTAAAATGTGCAATTAACATGAACACAATACTTTAAATAGTTTTACTAAAAACACTCAAAGGGACCCAACTCTCTAAGATAATCCTTTTCTCATTTATTTACACGTCAGGCTGAGTTCAAACTGCAGCATCCAAATCCTCCTTTCCCCCCGTATACTTCCTGTTCTCAGAAACATCTTGAGGGGATGAGCACAGAGCAGCGAGCCGGGCCCTTTCCCTCTCGCTCAGCGCTGATATTCCCACAAGAGCAGATCCACTTTCATCTCCACTTTTGTCCTGAGGGGGCCACCGTACAGAAAGACATGGAGCAGGAGAAGTTTTGGCCAAAGGGAAAAGTGTCTGCCATGATAGTGCAGAAAGGGTCAAGATCTGTTTATGTGATAGTAGCTTTGCCTTTTGTCCCTACATCACTATCAGGGATTATTTTGCTGCGAGCCTCCACAACAGTCGCCTACAATAAACAACGTATTTCAGGCTGATTTTAGTTGCACATTGACTTTTAGGTAGAGGTTAGTTGAGTAGCCAAGATGTGTTTAGGCAAGTACAAGTAATGTTATGTTATAATAATTTCACTCAAGTAGAAGTAGAAAACAGTGACCCAAACAATTGTTAAAGTAGAAGTAAAAATGACTTGTTTATTACACATTTAAATTTTATCTTTACACAATTAAATTAGTTTACATACAAGTTTCTCAAGTACATGGACTTGAGTAAATGTAACCCGCCTCTGCTTTTAACAGAACCCCCCTACTTTATGTCTCGCGGTCAAACTCATCCCCCGTCTCCACAAGAAAAAACAAACAAATGTAATGGAACAGATCTAGCTTAAAACAGGAAGGAAACGTTGGTCTCTGTAGATAGCCGGCTGATTAGGGTCGTTGCAGATATATGACACTTTTTAACAGAGATGACTTGTGGCAGGTGTTGGGCGACGACGGCAATAAAGGAAAAAATATCCCACACTTCAAAAAATTCCTCTGAATTTGTCGAGCGGCCCAGCCCTTTCTTCTTTTCTGTTCCTCTTTTAATTGCCGCTCAGTGAATCCCTTGTTCTTTGGTCTAACCCCCTGTGTTCTCACTGCCTGTCCCGTCTCTGCCTAATTTGAACGTAGTCCCCTTGAACCTCGGCATCACGCCTTTCTTCTCTTTCTCTTCTACTCTCATCTGATCTAGCATGTTCCCCGACAATGAAATGCACTTTTTTCCCAAAGGCAGGAACTGAGGGTCGGCGCGGACGCAAATTTCCGATAAGATCAATGATTAATTCAGATGACTGCGGGCCATTGACAGAAAAGTGAAAGTCTTTCATGTAGAAGAGAAGGACAGAGGAATATGAGGCAGAGACAGATCTGGAATTGCCATCAGTCTCTATGGTTACGCAAACGCGCTGGTCCCAGAGACATCAAACTGTTTTACACAAATGACACATATCTCAATCTTCTGTAAGTCCCCAACATAGATACACTTCCTGTTATCTCAAATTAGACGCACTTGAGGAGCACAGAGCCGGCACTACGCTACAAAACTATCCAATTATCAGGTCTTCCATCCTTTCATGTCTTCCGTAACTGCAGCCGGTTAAGTATATTTTCTCTCATTTGTATTTGTTGACAAGACGAGACACATCCAACTACTTTCTGTGCATTGACTGAATGCACATTAAGCGGTTTGCTCCTTCAACTCATCTATACAGTGCCTCTCGAAAGTACTAATACACCTTGAACTTTTGTCATGTTTACAACCATAAAGATTTTATTTAGTTTTATTTAATTTTTTACTGAAAGTTCACACACACGAGTAACAGACAACCGTGAAGGATCAGAGGAGACAGAGGTCAGCCAGCCAGGTTTCTTCCAAGTGCTACAGTTTCCCCGACCTCCAAGGTCATGCGGGTCAGGTCGACATAGTGGCAGCGCGGCTCAGCCGCAGCAGCTCAGGACTAACACCTGAACACTATTCGTTGTGCACTTGTACAATGACAATAAAGCACTTACTTACTTAATTACTTACTGAAGTGAAAGCAAAATTATACATGATTCTGTTATTTTTCAAAAAAATCAAAAAGTGAAAAGTGGGGCGTGCATATGTATTCATACAGCATTTTTTCTTAGTGCATTAAATGGCCTTTATAAAATTCCTAATGACTGCAGAATGTTCACACCTTGCCCTAACCATTAAATAAAATACATTTTTTACATTCCAATGAAAAAAAACTGATCTAGGTTTATAGTATGATCCTCACCTTTTAAATTAATAAAATGAGGCTTCCCAGATATAAAATCTATTAAATAACTTGAAATATATACCTTTAAATAAAAATGAACATGTGAATATTATTACAGTGTAGTAATGAAAAACACAGAGTAAATAGTTCAAAAGTGATTGTATTGAACAATTAATAATAATTGTACATTACAAAAAATTAAATCCCCCTAAAAAAAAAAGTCAACTGTTCGTACCACGAGTTTTTACCACGAGTGCACTCGATTTAGTAGCAAGCTTGCATTTGTTGGCGCGCGTTGGAGCTCATATTGGAAAGGTTTTGGGTTAATCCTACCGATCTTCCTCACGTTCAGATCCACACGGTCGAAGGAGCAAAAGATGCGCACACGCCCCGGAATCCACTCTCCTGGCTGTCGTCCTCAGCGCAGGTGAGAGCAGATCTCCAGCGGCCACACCGTCTCTCCCCGTCTGGTCTGAGGTAAGTAGACACGGCGATAGCAACTTTAGCTTAGCTCTAAGCTCCTCCAGCCATGGGCTGGAAAAAGCATTTAAACTCACCCCCTTGGTCGTCCACGGTCCTCCGGAGCAAGGGGAAGTAATCCAGGTCGACAGAAGCCCAGCTCTACGCACTTTTTAGTGTTTTTATCAAGCACAAAACTTCTGCGAGCGTCGCCATTGCAGTTCATTGCTTCGTGCTCCTCGTGTGTTGTTCTCTCTCTCTCGCTCACTCACTCAACGCTGTGCGTAGTTACGTGCGTGGTTGACGCCAGCGCAGTCAAAACAACTAAATAAAATATACTGGGGTTTTAACTTATAAATAATGCAATTATCTGTATTTATGAACGTTTTTAAACCTTAATGCAAAGTGCATATTTTAACAAATATGAAATCAATAATCTCATGAAATTAAACATTGTTATTACTAATGAATTATAAACAAAGTATCCTGATACAAAATAATCAAAGATTTCCCAGGATTTGAACATCTCACGGAGCACTGTGCAATCCATCATTCGGAAATGGAAAGAGTATAGCACCACTGCAAACTTACCAAGACACGGCCGTCCACCTAAACTAACAGACCGAACAAGGAGAGCACTGGTCAGAAATGCAACCAAGTGCCCCAAGATAACTCTGGAGGAGCTGCGACGTCCTGCAGCTGAGCTGGGGGAATCTGTACATGGGACAACTATAAGTCGTACTCTACACAAATCTGGCCTTCATGGACGAGTGGCAAGAAGAAAGCCATTATTGAAAGGAGACCATAAGAAGTCCTGTTTGAAGTTTGCTAGAAGTCATATGGAGGACACAGCTACCATGTGGAAGAAGGTGCTTTGGTCAGATGAGACAAAAATTTAACTTTCTGGCCCAAATGCAAAACATTATGTATGGCACAAACCTAACACTGCTCATCGTCCTGAGTGTACCATCCCCAGTGTCAAATATGGTGGGGGGAGCATCATGCTATGGGGCTGCTTTTCCTCAGCGGGGACTGGTAAGATTGTAAGAATAGTTGGGAAGATGGATGAAGCCAATACAGAGACATTTTGGAGTAAAACCTGCTGGAGTCAGCAAGAGAATTGAGGCTGGGATGGAGACTCACCTTCCAGCAGGACAATGACCCTAAACACTAAGCTAAATCTACAATGCAAAGGTTTAAAAAAAAATTCAGACGGGCCCGGACATGTCCTGGCTTAAGCAGGGGGACACGTCTGGCACTGCAGGAATTGAGTCCCTGACGGTCCCAGCTCTCTGCAGGTCTGTCACTAGGTCCCCCCGTGTGGTTCTGGGATTTTTGCTCACCGTTCTTGTGATCATTTTGACCCCACGGGGGGAGATCTTGCCCCAGATCGAGGGGAGATTATCAGTGTTCTTGTATGTCTTCCATTTTCCTCCCAGCCTGGTGCAGGTCTACAAATTTGTTTCTGTGTCTTTCGACAGATCTTTGGTCATGACCATAGTGGAGTTTGGAGTGTGACTGTTTGAGGTTGTGGACAGGTGTCTTTTATACTGAGAACAAGTTCAAACAGGGGCCATTAATACAGGTAACGAGTGGAGGACAGAGGAGCCTCTTAAAGAAGAAGTTACAGGTCTGTGAGAGCCAGAAATCGTGCTTGTTTGTTGGTGACCAAATACTTATTTTCCACCATAATTTGCAAACTAATTCATTAAAAATCAGACAATGTGATTTTCTGGATTTTTTTTTCTCATTTTGTCTCTCATAGTTAAAGTATACCTATGATGAAAATTACAGGCCTCTCTCATCTTTTTAAGTGGGAGAACTTGCACAATTGTTGGCTGACTAAATACTTTTTTCCCCCACTGTAACTCAGGGCTGTACTTCGTAAGCGAGGCTTATTTGGCCAAGGGTTAGTTTTCATTAGGGTCTCATAAACCAGGCTCACTCCACTATACACATTCAGTCAGAGATCCAGACCAGGTTAAGTTCTCTGGCTTAGCTTAAATTCATTAGAAACACTGCACTTTTACCACACATTTATTACTGACACTGTTTTAGTATTAGATCAACTGGAGTAAACCTTTTATTTAGTGACTTATAAATTATTCAATATTTAATGAATATGTCTAAAGATTTTGTTTGCATTTTACATGAGGACTATGTTCTTTATGATGAGAACAAAATCCGATTTCTAAAGGTTCAAACATGCAGAGCCATTTTTGGATCAGACTGGGTCTTATCAAAGTGTCTCTGTGCTTTGTGACAGTAAAACACCCATTTTCGGCAAGCTTCGAATGGCAGCGTTAGAAAGTTTGCCCATTCACTTCTGTCATTACTCTCATCTCAGACACAGGCGCATATTCCGTGAAAGTCTGGCTCCTCCTCCGTGAAAGCACCTCATGGGTCGGGATTTTTGCAGAGGTCGGTGTTTCCTGTCTGTGGTCTTGCACACTCGATCGTAGCTCTGCTCCTGTCTCGAGGTTTGGCCACGGCGCTCATTCAGTCAAACTGGGCTGAGTGCGGAAAAGCTTGAGCAAGTGTGCCATAAGCCATAAGCCTTGCTTTTCTGAACCAGTTTTATGAAACAGCCCTGTGGGGTTCATGAAGAAAACTCAGCTAAAATCATGAAACTTAAGTCTGGACATTGAGCTTTGAGCTCAGAAGAGTCAGTGGAGCATAGTTTCCACTTTCTTCAGACATGGCTCATGAAGAGGGTGTCACGAGGATCTGGCAGGAGTACCATCATATATTTAGTGGTAGCTTTGAAATGTTTTATCGTAATTACAATAAAACCTGGGTGCACGCTGGAGCCCTGATAGCACCAACACCAGAATGATAAATTCAGTGTTTAATATCAAAGAATTTAAGGAGCTTATTCTAAACATAGGGACAGCAATATTTAACATAGGGAACTCCCACCAACAAAACAAATGGGAGTCGCAGTTCAGCGTCATTGACATTTCCGCTAATAGGGTTATTCGATGGGAAAGTTCATATGGGCACAAAAGGAAGAGGAGAGTCAAAAAAAGCATCCGACTGTAAACAGATGTTAGTGTCACATCTAAAGATGAGTTCACAGCATACAGGAGAACAGAGATGAATGAAGACATTAGGCTGGCCTATAGACAACCTGTAAGTAACTAATCATCTCTCATTTCTGTTCCTATTAAGTTACCGGAGTAACTTTGGCTCAAAGGCCAGGAACACGGGACAATCTGACTTGTCTGCTCAGCCTCACATTCCTTCAAATCAATAGATACACTGTAGCTTGATAGACTTCATACAAACACGTAAGAGCAAAAAGTCTTTGCTGCCCACAACTTTGTTTTTATCAATGAAAAAAAAAGAAAGACAAAATCTATGTTTCTAATAAATGTTTCTAAAAAAAAGTGGAAGGCTGATTGCCGTGTTGCCCTACAGAGACTAAGAAACGTACGATTTATTTTAAGTGCCGCCCCTATGTCAAGGTTTGCCTTCCTGGCCAAGATCTCACTATACAATGTTCGTTCTGTCAGATTTGACCAAACCTGCTGGCACGTTGTACTGGAAATTTTAGGAGCTTTTAATATCCTTTTTAAGACCTCCACAAGCAATCTGTTGCCACCTCCCCATAACCTGCATTTTTGTCTCTGTGTGAGGAAAATATGCAAATCATTTCTCTATTCAGCTTCTGTTGATCCTTTCTCCCGTTTTCCTCCACCATCTGTGTCGTTTTGATTTTATTTACATCTCATATAATTAGACTTCAATTGTGTGCGCACTGCAAAGCAATCAAATCAATAGGCCTATTGCAAAAACATCCACAATACTCTAAGGTTAAGGTTTGGGTCATGGCTCAAAAACACACCAGACGCGGATAGCTTTGTTGTTCAGGTCATATGCTAGCACACATTCATAACCAATTGTCACTGCTAGAATCTATGTATTGGCTACGATCACGTGTACGATGAACGAGAGCGATAACGCCTCTAGCTTTGCCTTGAAATGTCCTAACTTTTGACCTTTGAGACTGTCACCCGAGGTGGCATCTGGACACGCTAATCGCCGCGCGGCACGTGGATGGATAAGATTTGAGATTCAAATAACTGCAAGAGACACACAAAAAAAAGAAAAGAAAAATGTGCCGCCGCTCCGTGGAACAGATTGAGGTGTCATGTGGGGAGCGTGTTGGAGGGCAGGTGGTGAGCAGAAGGTGAAGGCTGAGGGCTGGTGAGACAGAGCTATAGGCCTGCTACTCCCATTACATAATAAATGAGGTGAGAACAAAAGGAGGCGATGGCTTGGGTGCAGGAATTTTGATCTCGTTTTGTATTTCAAAGCCTTTAACACTTTATTATTATGCACAAATATTTCCGTTTCCACCTGGAAGAAACATGCAGACACTGGGAGATTATGCAACTTCTACACAGAAAGGCTCCATCTGCTGTGGAAATTTAACCCGAGACCGAGAAGAGTGTGAACTGCCACCATGCCATTCATTATTATTTGTTATCTCTATGGGCTATTGCTGTTTGGTCTAAATACAATGTGCTATGAAAAGGGTCAGTACATTTCATTGGTTATTATGGTATTTTATACGCACGAGATTCTAAAAAGATGTAACAGCGCAACATATTTACTTAATTTAAACAAATTCCTCTTTAACCGTGTCCAGCATGAGCCCAGCCCTAAACACCAGATTGACTGAACAGCAAATTATGTCCCAACACGTCTGACAAAGCCTCATTTTCTGCACATAAAAGTTGTCAGTTAAAGTTGTTCTTTGTTTTACGCCTCACTCAGCGCACAGATAATTACTAGGTGAGAGCTGCCACTCGTGAAGCCTGCTGCCGTCCTTCTGTTTATTTTGCACATGCACTCATCATCGGCGTCGGGATAAGTGAAGAGCTAACAGCAGCCGTGAGAGTGACAGGTGACCAGGCTGCGGAGATAGAAATGTCAGAACTGGCGGCAGGAAGGGTGGGGTATGGGGCGAGGGGTACGGGAAGCCTGCAGCTCCTGTCAGTTCATGTTAGAGCACCATATATACAAACATGGACGATGCAATAGTGATTAATTCATTACAGGCGCGTTTGCCATGCTGAGTGCTCCTGTGTGCATGACTGTACAGTGAAGTACATTACTGTAAAGAATGATAGCTGACATAATGTGCAGGGCGGTGTGCAGCGGCTCAAACCAAAAGGGACACAGCTCCGTGAAGTGTGACACCATTAGCCCGCTGTGTGTCCTGTCAGAGCCATTCGTGTCTGTGGCTTTAGTGCAACAACAAAGATTTCATCAATGTATTAGGCCATATCAAAACAGGCATTACATCTTGTAAGTTATAGATTTTTTTTATTAACATAAAAAACATAATAAACAAACAAACAAACAAACAAATGACCCGTAATTCACAGATCTTTACATCAAGTATGAGCGTGCATGAGAGTGGGTGAGTGTCGGGTGGGCACAGAGGTGGTGTCTGCTTTGAGGAGTTGGCACAAACACTCCGTGAGATCACGCAGCTGAAATGAGGTTGTGTCATGCTGAAACCAAACAAATGCTGTGTGTCAGCGGCAGATCGTCCCACAGACCTGTGGGAGGCACCTCAATAATCAGAGCACGGGCCACAACCCAGATCAGACTGAGAGGGAACCACCGGGCCATCTGTGGGCCTCACCAGCTCCTGGCACTCCAGCACACACCCCACACACTGGACGCCACTGTGTCTCTGAATCCGGCTCATAATATTTTTATGTGAATAGTGTTCATATGATGAACCCTATGTGCATTTATGCTCATTATGAAATGTGTGAAGCAGGCCACACTCTGATTTATTTCTATAATAGTAAAACGTTTTATTCTTCCAGTGTAGAGCGTAGAATGGCAGTACAGTGGGTGGTGCGGTCGAGTCGACCTTCTGTGGCACTGAGTGGTGGGGCAGGAGGACACCGTGAACAGGGCGGGGCGTGCGGCGCTGCCATCTGGACCCGGGAAACACACGCAGAGCACCTGGCCTGCACCTGACTCAGACCATCTCATAGCAAAACACAGCCAAGACGGGTCTACAGTACAGTAGTGAAGCAAAGTTTTCAATTAAACCAATCAAAGACATGACACATTTTTCTTATTTAAATTGAAGGAGCCATGACCCATCTACTGCCCCAGCCTTGAGGTACACGAGCACAAGTATTTCCGATACCACCGGTATTTCTATTATGCCCTGCAGCACATTGCACAGAAATTACATTACACACATGAATCCCCAAGGCCAGAATATTTTAAAATGAACAGACACATGAACTGTGCAGGAATGTATGTGATCTCTGCACATTGTACGTACAATCAAGACGGCATCAGGCGGCTATATGTGGTCTGAAACATCCACTCAAACCCACACAGCGCTTCCACACAGCCCTCGCCTGTCGCTCTCCGAGTCCGCTCTTCCACAAGTGTTTTACATTTGGTTAAAACAGTTTTCTGCCTGTGCCGCTTTGGAGAGTGCTACATTTGGTTAAAAGCCATTATTATGGTAATGTGAGGGTGCTTGAGATAATGGCAAGATGAGAGCAGCTCGACAGGCTCTGACATAACAACCCTACTCTCTCCGTCTCTTCTTCTCTTCCACTCACTACTGTACAGCTCCCTCTCTCCAACTCACCTCACAATACATTTTTGTAAAGACAGAGCCATTTCACTATTCAGATCAAACATTTTTGCAGAGGAGCCTCAGCCTTTACTGTGCCCACAGATTTCAGCCTGTTCTTTCATACTGGTCACACAGTTAGAAATTACACGGTAGCGTGTTCCTATCTGTTGCAATTGAACTGGGGCGCTACCTGTGACACTAGCGGCTAACTCATGGTTTGTCCCGAGGGGGATAGGGTGCGTGGCGAGCTCAGAAACAGCTTATAAACAACACGTATCAGGGAGTCATATCAGGGCAAGACACCGTGTAAGTCGCTGGGAACAGACTTTTCCGGTCACTAGCATTGAGAGAGATGGTGATAATAGACAGGGAAAAGGAGAAAATAGGGTAGATTGGGTGCAATGTAATGCCATGCACATCGAATTCCCCTTAATATGATTTAGTGTTCTGTGCCTATTCAAGTCGGCCCTGATTTGTTTGTGTTATAATCGCATCAGAGCAAGGGATTTGCACACTGGCTTTTTCACTGCCGCCGCTGCTGCTGCTGCGGTGAATGTTTTTTATCCCACATTGGTGTTGGCATGAGTTGTCATGACACAAATCCCCTCCCCTGATAAATAAAAAATCATTGATTTGGAGTCACACATGGGAAGTGTTGAGTGAGCAAGTGTCCCCATTCACTGTGTCCATACATGCAGTTAAAGTTAGGGGCAAAGTGTGCTATATGTCCACTCTCAGGTGCAACAGCCTCATCACAAGGCTGACAAGATGGTGGGTAGCATTAGATCAGTGTGCTATTCTGATGACAATGTTAGGTATCCCAGAAAAACACAGTAACACATTAATTTTGATTTACTTGTCACCGAACTCTAACGCAAAAGGACAATAAAAAAACAAAAACATTATTACTTACTTTATTCCGGACACTAGAATGATGGTCCATATTAAAAGAAAAGATACACATACACACATAGAGACAAGAGCTGATCCAATATCTCTGGCAATATCTTAAAGGGACTATAAAGAGTTTAAAACTGTTGAAATTTAGTATTTTCCTCCCCCTACATGTACCAGCAATGTCCCAATGTGTAGAATGAGCCCAGACCTATTCGCCACAACTGCCTCTAAAACCCTGCTCTGTCACTCAAAAGGTTGTTAATCTGGGTCCGAAGTGCCGTCATGCACGAGCTTAATATAGAAACTGCAGTTCCGCGTAAGACCTGAGGTGGCAGTAGTTAGAATAAAAATGAAAACTTGCATGTAGTCCCTTTAAAAAGAAAATACATGTTTTACGTCAGATGCACAAGAGGGTAATTTCACAATGGGAAGGAATGTATTATGCAGAATCGACATTTTTGTGCGTTTTGCCATGTTAGAATGTTCTCTTTTCAAAAACATACTTATATCTGTGTAATCTTCTGAATACAGTGCATTTATATATTTTATTATTATTTCTCTGATTCACTTTGCCATCTAGTACAAGCGCCCAACGCATACAGTAAAAGGTCTAGGCTGTACAGCTTATTGCAAGAATAAAGACAAAAACAATACTAAACTTTGTCCTCATATCAAACGACTCAAAGTTTGACTTAAAAGTCGCCCGATGTCCGCACACAACGTTACACCCGTGAGCAGGGCCTGCAGTGCTCCGGCTGGACTTTGTGTTTTAAATTAGCGCACGCCGCCACTTTGCATGTACGTTCACAGCGAGACGAAAGGCTGGGCTTCCAACATTGACACTTCTAAAGAGTGTGAGAAGATGGCAGATATCCGACGTGCCATCCTCAAAGCCATGTAATGCTCTAAAGCTGTGCCAACCGCGACTCAAAAGCGCGAATTTCTGGACGTGGAAAGTGTGAAAAGCCAGAAAGAAGGAACACAAAGTGAGCCGCGAGCACCTAGCGTTGTTACATACATCTGTATAACCTCTGTAATTAAGTGAGCGCGTATACGTCGACTTTGTCTTACACTCCTAAAACAGACGCTATGGCAGTCACTTGTGGGTTCTTCCCAATTAAGCCAAAGGAATATTGTGGAGCATCGGTGTCGGGGGATTGTGCTTTCTTCTCCTCTGTCAGGTCCCATCACAAAGGCTCCTCATTAGTGTCAACCTCAGCTGTGCCACCACCACTTCCTCCTCTCCTTCTCCCCAGTCGCTTTGACTTCTCCACTCTCCTCGCTCCACATCTCCATCTCAGTGTCTTCCCCACCTTTTTTGACTTATGCACACCCCATTTACACAGTCTTCCCTTGGAACACAGCTGATCATCGCCTCTTTGTCAACGGCCAAAGACATCCACTAAAGTGATTTTTTATTTCTTGGTCATTCCTGGAAAGCCTATAACAGATGCCTATAATGCGGCAATTATTCAACCACAAGGCAGGATAATGATGTTTTTAGAGGCACTCTGTTAAAAGGGAACATTTGTGTCCCCAACAAGACATTTTATGCATTTCATCTACAAACTGGTTTTAACTAATTTCTTCTGGCTTGCTTACACAGGTCAGTCCCTGCCATTATATAACATAAACAACAAAAACGTGACAAAAACACAACAAAAAAGTAATGAAAAAAAAATAGCAATGAAAAAGTGACCCAAAAACAGCACAAAAAAGCAACAAAAATACGACCAGAAAGTGAAAAAAAACTTTGGTAGATCTTAGCTTTCAAATGAGGTGTTACACTGTTGCAGTCGAGAAGCTTTTAGATTTGGGTACGGCTGAACTGGATAAAATGCCCTCAGTTCAGGCCGGGCTGAGCTCGGCCTCAAAACTTGTACCTCGCTGACCCTGTTTGACCCAGGTCTCGACTAGACTAGACACTCGGGTAGACCTGGCACTGGGCTGGGTAGGATTTGCCAGTGGAAAAAAAAGGAAAGACCACTGTTGTTCATAACATCACTATTAGCTATGGGTGCCTATCCAGTCCACGACCAGCCCACCAACCCACTGCGTCAAGTCTGAAGCTTATGATATCACAGAGCATGCCCTGTCAGAAGTGAAAAGTCGAGTCTACAGCCTGCGTTTAGAAAACACAAGATCAGAATCAATAAGATCTGGGTAAAGGTATGAACTATTTTATTGCCTTCAATGTTTAAAATCACACATGGATGAAAGAAAAGTTTTCAGTATTTTTTTAACACATGATTGGGTCCCATCTTAACAGCATTGTCACAACATGGAAAATGAATGGAAATAGCTAAATAGTAATGACAGATAAGGCATTTTCTACCTAAAAAAATATAAGCCATGTTCCCGGTACAGTCTTTATACTGGGTTAGGATAATTGTATTGCAAGAACTATGTACTGTTTCCATGTCATTACTTTAATTATCAAGTTATAACACTTTTAGGACCATGCTATTGCTGTGTGGTAAAGTAAAGTACTACCTATGGTTATACTTGCAACGATTTAATGATTGATTTTATCTGTTTTCTTGTAATTTTATGCAACTGTGAAAGCACTTTGAATTGCCTTGTGTATGAATTGTGCTCTACAAATAAACTTGCCTTGCCTTGCCATTAGGCCATCGCATTTTTAGAATTGATGTCAGATACATAAGAAAAAGGAAAGATACTAAAGTTGAGTTGCTTTACCGTGGATTGGGGAGATGAAAGACCCCCCCAATCATCCCATTAACATCCCATTACCTCCAGAGGGACTACGAAAAGGATTTATTAAGGTAAACAAGTTACTTAGTAGTGCTTTAATACAAATATATAATTTTGTATGCCGCTAGAGGGCATTGCAGGCTAATCGAGGAGCAGAAAGAAAGCGGAGGTAACTCTTACTAAAAGAAAACTAAAAAGCTCATCACGGGCTAAAATCTAGATGGCCACAGCTAGAGGAACGAGTTTATAAATGAGAGCTTGAAGAACGTGCTGCCGGGAGAGGCGCAGTTACGCCTCCGTGCCCAGGTAGTTCTTCTGAACAAGGCGATTGTTCAGAAGTGACGGCGAGGATGAAGATTTCAATGGATTAAGTGATTTGGAGTGAGATCGAGAGTTTGGTATGTTCTTTATGCTGTAGTTATCTGAACTGTTTGTGACGTTAATATACCAGACACCTATTTACATTGTTTATGCTTCATGTAGCCATCAATGTGTTACATTAGCATACCGTACGGCTATTTTTTTTCTTTTTTTTCTTTATTAGGCCATTTTTGGCTAGTGCGACTTATAGTCCGGCAAAAACTGTACATTCAAAGTAACATTATCGCCAAAATATACTCGATATACAATAAACAAACGAATAAACACCTTCTTTCTGACAGTATGATTTAGGGTTTGTGTAACACGTGGCACAAAAGAACTCAAACTTGTGTGATCATTAGTCTGATTGTGCGACTCTACGCGCGGTATCACAGTGGCGTAATGATACTAATGATCAGCTCGGCACACAGCGGCGCGCCCAACATGTAAAGAAGGCGACAGGGGAGTTAGCGAGTTCAGAGATCACTCGAAGGATGCGGAGGACGAGCCGTGGAGGAGCGGGAGGCACATGCAGATAAAACGAGCCAATTGTTGTTTGTTTGTTGGTGCCGTTTTCCCCTGAGCGCCAGTGCCTTCTCCGGGCGCACCCCCCGCTGTTCCAGGATCTACCACTGCTTTCATTCCCGCACAACCTTTCCCCTGCCTCCCCCCGCTCTCTGCTTTTGTATTCGCTCTATAATTAAAAAAGTGAGCTTTGATTTCCAGGAAGGGTTAAGGGTGCCGCATTGAGATCCGCTACAAAGATGTGAAGGTATATAGTCGGCTAGGTCTGACTAGCGCTGCCTGTGCTCTTCTCTCCAGTCCCTACGTTTCGGCACAATTTGGTATCAAAGACATGATAATTAGGCTCAACACAAGTTCATCTTGCTTCTATTAATTCTCTTTAATTAATAGTGTATAATAATGACAGAGTAACTCGGTGCACTGCGCTGCCAGTGCGTTCACGGATACCACTACGAGTTTAAAACAAACCCAGAGAGATGGCGCGGATAAAAGGCGCCAAGTGTCAAAAGCTTGCAAACTTTTTTTTTCACCTCCCCCCTCGCTTCCTATCTCCCTCCCCTTACCCCACTCCTCTCTCCTCCCTGTATATCCGTGGCGCTGCATTTGCGGGGTCCCTATAATGAGGACATTTCTGTCACTCTCCTCAATCTCACGTGGAGCTGCCAGCCCGGGCTTTGACTGCCGTAGCCCAGGTATCTAAAGAGTTCGCTTCTTTCTTACGCCGCGCTCCCTACCGCAGAAAAAAAATAATACAACACAACAAATAAATAAATAAACGCATAAAAGCACAGTTAATGCACCGCAATGTTCTGTGGGAAAATGGGGGAGGTTGAGAGGAGAGACTTGAAAGGGAACAGAGCGGGGATGAATCCACTAATCTCCGAAGAGGCATAAAGTGAACATGCCAACTACCTTCGGCTGCAAGGGAAAATTTTCATTGGTTTGGTGATAAATAGGATTTAAGTTGGGGTGACAGCTCCTCTGTATGTCACCATGCGCGCATGTTTTTGTAAGCATAAGCACATTCAAGTGATCTGCGGCGGTGGGCATCCTTCCAGCGAGCCCCGGATGCTTTTGCGCGGCGCTTGTTGTGACTTATCTCTCCGAAACAAAGATGGATGTGTCAGTGCGCTTATTAAAACATGCTTTTAGCCCCGGCCGCCACTCTACAGGAGGAAATCGCTTTCTGGACCAGATTGACAGAAGAGAAAAAAGAGAAAACAACATCCTCATTTAGGCCCAACATCTTGGACGTGATTGCCCGCTTTAAGCCTGGTGTTTCTATTGAGGTTTTTAATTGTTGTTTGCTTCTTGCGCTCATAGCTTGCATATTCACCAGCAGGCAGCCGCGGTCTCAATCTATAATTACCTTCTATACTTGTCCCCTATTTCAAACAATTGCATGATTAAATGCAGGCACTGTTTTTCCTTTGCATCGTGCATCCTCTAAAACAACGCAGTTAAGTCAACATTTTTCTGTCGCCGGCTTGTTTGCTAAACGATGCTTTTTAACCCACGGAGCACAAACCCACAAAAGCTCCACAGCAAAGGAGCGGCGAGCAAAAAGAGTTTCTCTTTTTTTTTTTACACGCCCCTCTCACTATCAATGTGGCGTCGTCTCTATCACGTTATCGCTCAGACTCGATGGTGTCAGCTTACAAAGGAAATAAAAAGATTGTTGTTGACAAATCAGCATTGACAAGAGTGGCTGAAGAGATCCCTCCAGCTTCACACAGGATTAGCCGTGTGTCATCTCCGAGACAAAGACAGTGGCCCATGTGTTGCTATTTCCATCAGAGACGCTGCAGAGGCGGGGGGAGACGAGCTGTTGTAAGTGTTGGCGCGATGATGGGCTGTTTCATTCTGTATTAACAGATTAGACACTTTTATAAGCCAATCACTACAGTTAATGTGCAAGTGCCAGAAAGCAGCAGCGGGCCCATAGTACGAAAGTTTGCTTTAGTTGTACATCCATAGTTTAGGACTAAGAACAATATAGGAATGTTGTCATCTCCTGTGATGCGCTGTACAATAATGCAGCTCGTCTTGTGTGAGCCTTTGAAGAAGCTGTCAGCTGAAGTGAAGTTTGTTGTTCGTTTGATCTTAAACTGATTCTTTATTCATGCGCACGAGGCTAAACTGCCATTTGCGCACATACCGCTGTCATCGATGTTCTCTCTCACAGAAAGGGCCTTTATTTTATGACCAAACTATTTTCTTCTGTATTTAGCAGAGCTGCACTTTAGCAACTGCTTAATGGGCATTGTATGTTCTGATGGTTCCTCTCCAGAAACTAGGAACAAGGTAAGCACAAAAAAATGTAGTTCAGAATCAAATGTTATAAATTAAACATCAGCAAAGAAGTACCACCACCATTTTGTGGGGAACTAACAAGCTTTGTCCAAGATTTAAATTAGCTAAAAACAATACAAAAAAGTAAAGAAAATGCCATGGAACAACTGAACGCTCCAAGCAGGGCTTGACATTAACACCCGCCAGCACGCGAAATGTGAGCAGATTTCGGCAGCGGCGGGTAATGCCATCTCTCTAACTAGCCACTGTGGTGACTGGTCCTATTCCTTTTTATTTCAGTGTTCACTCAAAGACGCTCTTTAAAACTCACTCTATTCTACAGCACTACAACTCCCCTTACCTGAAGCGTAAAACGGTTTAAATACTCTCTCCTCGAGTTTTGATTATTGCGTTGTACGTGTACCAATTGCGTGACGTGTACCAATACCTCCAACATTTTGGTACCGCTCTGGAGAAAGCAACAAGCATGTTACACACATGTTAAAGCTCTATAGGATGCACTTATATTCTGTTGCACTGGTTAAGCACTGGTCAGTAAAATCAGTTGGTGGCTAGAAAACATCTTAATTGTCCAAATGCTCAACATTGACACTCCATCCATCCATCCATCCATTTTCTTCCGCTTTATCCGGGGCCGGGTCGCGGGGGCAGCAGTCTCAGCAGAGATGCCCAGACTTCCCGATCCACGCACACCTCCTCCAGCTGTTCTGGGGGGACCCCGAGACGACACCAGGCCAGCTCGGAGACATAGTCCCACCAGCGTGTCCTGGGCCTTCCACGAGGCCTCTTCCCAGTGGGACATGCCTGGAACACCTCCCGAGGGAGGCGACCAGGAGGCATCCGGAACAGATGCCCTAGCCACCTCAGCTGGCTCCTTTCGACGTGGAGGAGTAGCGGCTCGAGTCCGAGCTCCTCCCGGGTAACTGAGCTCCTCACCCGATCTCGGAGGGTGCGCCCAGCCACCCTGCGGAGGAAACTCATTTCGGCCGCTTGTATTCGCGATCTTGTCCTTTCGGTCATTACCCAAATCTCATGACCATAGGTGAGGGTGGGAACGTAGATCGATCGGTAAATCGAGAGCTTCGCCCCCTGACTCAGCTCCTTCTTCACCACAACGGTCCGATACAGCGACCGCATCACTGCTGACGCCGCACCGATCCGTCTACCGATCTCACGCTCCATCCGTCCCTCACTCGTGAACATGACCCCGAGATACTTGAACTCCTCCACTTGGGGCAAGGACTCCCCACCGACTCCCCACCGACCATTGACACTCGTGTGTTGCCATTCTTTGATATCACCGGCACAGAGAACCAACTCACCAGTTCATTTCACCTGACCTCGAAGAATCTCAATCCATGATTTGAAGTGGGACTTGGTTCAGCTCTTTATAATAGTGATAATAATATGATAATAATAATAATAATTACGCTTACGAATAATGACGCTTACGTCATTATTCAGTCACTCCATACTCGGAGGTGGAAAGCTACTAATGTAGCCACAGCTGTCCTGGGGTAGACTGACGAAAGCGAGACAACCTGTCTGTGTCATCGGCCCCTCTGACCACCAACCACTCACTCCATTCATTCTGGCCTATTGTACATGTTTTTAGTGGTAGGGGAAACCGGAGTATCCGGAGGAAACCTACGCAGACACTGGGAGAACATGCAAACTCCACACAGAAAGGCCTCGTCCAGGTGGGAATCGAACCTGGGAGCTTCTAGCTGTGATGAACGAGCACTAACCGCTGTGCTATTTTGCCACCCTTTATGTGTCCTTAAACAATCGTGATCTGCCTTATTAGAAAAGTACTTGTTAACCTATAAAAACCTTCATTTGCATAGTACGTGTAACTGAGAATATGTAAGATAATATATCAGACGAACCGAGCTTGAGACATGTATACAGGATTACAGAATGCAGTGCAAATACACACACGCACGCACACAGTGATGACCGCTCTCCATACCGCTCTATAATCACCTGTGACGACCCTTGACCCTCTGGGGGAGTTGTTATGACCAAGAATGCTTTCTGCTTTCACACAATTAGTGAAATGGGAATATGAGACACATATTATCACATACATTATATGCAGTGTTCATTCAGAACAAATAACTCTCTGTAAAGAACAATACCTTTTAAGTTTTTACAATGGCATAAATGTGATCAGGTCAACTCCTAATTTTGCCATCATCTAATGGTGTTGATAGGTGGAGCTTTGGTGCTGCAGCCCATGTTAGAAGCACTGTCTGCTGGCTGCCATGTCCAAGGGGGACAGAGGGACGAGCCAGCCCGGCCCATGCCCTCATGTGCCACTCTGCCTACTCGTGTGGACATCTGCCATTCTGATTGGTGTCAGCGCCTGTTGCCTCTGTTTGGCTAACGGCTTGTGACATGGTTGCACCCCTGGGCGCCCTGCCGTTCTGAGTGGTGGGCATCTCATTTGTGTGGCGAATCTCTGAACCAGCAGACACATTGACCTATTCTTTTGGCTTTAGCGTCAATGTCAGAGAGCAGCCCGGTGCCTGCGCATCGCACACCTCTGGATGGGGCAGCGAGCCAGATAACCCTTCACAAAACATCAAAGAGACACATAACCTGCCCACTAAAGCAGGGACAAACTCATAATGAAGCCAAAGGCCCAACAGCAGCTATTGCCACAGCAACAGCCTGCAGGGGTTGCTATAGAGACAGGTTAAAGAAAGTCTGTAATAGCTTGGGCTGCACTGACACCGAATATAAACTTTAGGAGAAGTGTGATCAGCAGGAGTTAGTTTGAAAGTTGAGCAGTGGAAAAACTGTGGGATGCAGATGCGCATCAGCAGATCAGACTCCTGCCGGCCCTTTTATATGACTCTATTGTTGACCAATATCAGCATGGATCCTCAGTGAGCTATAGATCCCAGACATATTATTATATAAGTGTTAGCTGGGGGCAGCTCTGCTCCATTCTGTCTGCCGTCCTGCTTTCACCCTGACCCCGAGCACACATCAGCTATCAAACGACAGAGTGCTTCTATTTCTGTTCTCGCGGCTATAAAGACATTGTTTTAATGCTTCTGTGCTTTGCAGTCGTCCCTCAGTGTAAACACACATAAAAGTGAAAATATGCTGCAGCAGCACGGGTCGACCTGCTCAGTGAGTCTGCTCCAGCAGTGACAGTCAGGAGACTGAGAGGAGCAGAAGAGGCACATATTCCCTCCAACATCAGAACCGGCGCAGCTCTATATTAGATCACTGTATACACATTATAAAAGAGAGGGCCCAGAGTGTATTTGTGTTAGTGCCTGGTATAGCGGCTTGTGATTACCTATGGAGGGAGAACTCTCAGCTTCATAAAGAGTCGGCAAGGTGTGTTTGGACGTGGATCTTTGGAGAGTGAGTAACTCCACATGTATACATCCCTGTATAAATGTGACTAAGGCCACTGCACTTTCAAAAGCCTTCTAATAAATACTATTTTATAATGTTTCCAAGAATGACTAAGAATGAAGTGAGGACATCCTGTGATGCGTGGGCCTTTAAGAGATTAGTTCATTATTGCTTTGACACTGACCATCACTAACACACTAACACTGAGGGGTTTGAAAGGCTTTAGGGACACTATGTGCATGAAGCCTAAAGACAATAAACGGTAACAGTTGTGCCACCATTATACTCCTATTTTTGTGTGTGGCCATTTCTCAAAGAATATGAATGAAAACACAAAAAACGTTTCTTCACCCGTGGTCAGTGATGTTGTGAAGCTATTGATTGTGAAACAAAAATGTGTGAACCAATTTCAAATCACCATACCCAAATAAAATACCAAAATGACCCTTGTGAAAGGTTTACACAGCCCAGTTCCTAATACCGTGTATTGCCCCCTTTAGAATCAATGACAGCAGATGAGTGCAAATTCTCCTCCAGTATTTTTTGATAAGCTGCTGCATTCATCCTGCCATCACATTTTTACCAGGTTTCCAGTGCCTTGGTAACTCACACATCCCCAAAACATCAGTGAACCACCTCCATATAGGCCTCGTTGACTCCTCTCCAAACGTAAGGTTTATGAGACCAAAATGTTACATTTTGGTCTCATGGCAATATTGGCATATTGTAAGCGAGATGCTTTGTGGTATTTGCGTAGTAATGGCTTTCTTCTAGCAACTCGGCCTTGTAGCCCATTTCTCTCTTTCTTTTCAAGTGCATCCTCATTGTGCATCTGGAAACAGCCACACCACTTTTTTTTGAGGGAGTCCTGAATTTCAGCAGAAGTTATTTGAGTTTTTCTGTGCATCATGAACAATTTTACTGGCAGTTGTTGCAGAAACTTTGGTTGGTCTACCTGACCGTGGTTTGGTTTCAACAGTCATCAATACTTTATCAAGTATCGCAATACTTTCAATACCTGTGTTTGGAGGCATTTTTATCACACACTCCTTTGTTTTCCAGTAACAGTTACACAGCACTTTGTTACGTTTTGTGTTAATGCACTTTTCAATCTTAACACTTCAGTAAATGTCAAATGGCATTTGGTTTATAAACTTTGAACACATGACTTTTTACACATTTTAAAGTAAACATATTACTCATCATAATTACTTACTGTATCACAATACGTATCGGATCGGACCCTGAGTATCATGATACGAATCGGATCGTGACAAAAGTGGATTGTCCCAGTCCTAGTACCTTGGATTTCTTTTTATGTCCTTTTCCTGTTTTATGTTTGTTTGTTATACTTTTTCGTCCCCATAGGGAAATGTGTCCTCTGCATTTGACCCATCCTTTGATGCTGTTGGGGCAACCTGTAAGGAGTAGCGGGCGACGGCTTTTATAGAGTTCAATCACTTTTCTCATAGATCCTATGACAATTCTATTGGAAGATGCAAGGGTCTGTCAGGGACCCACAGACTCACACACCTTTTATAATCACACACTGGAAAGGAAACAGATCACAGGTGAGGACAGTTACCTTTAGCAGCTATTCAACCCCATTTGTGTCATGTTTCCAAAATCACTGGGGTGTGTGAACTTTTCAACATTTTGGTATTTTATATTGTTATGGTGATTTGAAAAGTGTAAAAAAAAAAAAAATTCACAACAAATATCTTCACAAAATCACTGAACATGAGTGAAATAAAAGTTTTTGTGTTTTCAGTCACATTCTTTGAGAAAAAAAATACTACTCGAGTTCTGTGTGTGAACTATTTGAGTAAAAAAATCTGATTTACAATTCAGTAGTGACATAAATGAGACAGAAAACATTAAATCCTCGTATTTCCAAAGGAAATGCCTGAAAAATGTACACAAAGATTTTTTTCTGAAGATTAAAGTACATGGGGGCGACAGTGGCGCAGATGGTAGAGCGGGTCGTCTCATGATTGGAAGGTCGGGGGTTCGAATCCCGCACATTGTTGTTGTGTCCTTGGGCAAGACACTTCACCCTCCTTGCCTCCAGTGTCTGCGTACACTGGTGTATGAATGAGAGAGTGAATGGGCCCCCTATGAGAGACCAACAGGCCCGTTTGGAACTATGAGGCCGTCCTTCCGTGGACCCACCACCTGCAGGAGGAGCCATAGGGGACTGGTGCAATGTGACTTGGGCAGCTCCAACAGGTACCCCCACGACCCGGCAACGGACAAGTGGGAGAAAATGGATGGATGGAGTAAAGTACATGAACTACAAACTACATCTATTTAATGAGGCTTTTTACTTACTGCGGAACGAGTAACTAGTAAGAGTACAGATACTTCATTATAAAATTACTCAAGTAGAAGTAAAAATACCATACTATAAGTACAAGTACATGTACTTGAGTAAATGTAACCAAGTACTACCCACCTCTGCGTGCATGTAAACACGCCACGCCAGATTGTGGCCATGGGTTGATCATTATAATTTTTTGCCATATGTCCCAGCTCTACTATTTAGCTATGTTTTTACTGATAATGGTTTGAAGACAAGTTAAAGCCCAAACAATAAATCAGCATATCGGCCCCCAGAGGAATAATCAGCCAAAAAAATGACCGATATGGCCAATATCAAAACTGGTTGTGTTATACCCTGTTTAGAAGTTTAAACTACTTTTACAGACAGAGAACAGCCAATAATCTGTGCATTAGTTTATTAAAACCATTTAAATAACCAGTTGTGTCCAAGGTTTTGACAGCAGAATGTTTAATTATTATTAATGTGTGCAATCATTTGGTGTCAGTGTGCAATTAATTAAAAATGAATTACATAGAAAAAAAATGTTACATAGCTTTCGCTTGTAGAAAAAACCCTGCCAAAAGTAAAGCTTCTGCTATTTAACGCGTTACTCGTTTAAAACTAGGCTAGACTCCCCCCACACATCAGGACACACTTACAAAAGCCACACACTTACCAAAGCAACCCATGAGCTTATAAATATGTCCACAGCCACACAAGGGCAATGAAAAGTTTGATATGACCAGAAACGCTTGGCCTTTATGTGTTTTGTTAAGTGCCTGAGTGCAAGTCTTAAAAGGATGGACAAAAAATTGAAGCGTGTAAGTGGGAGGCTGAGGCAGGTGGGTGGAGGAAAGGTCTTTCCTCTGAAACCTGAAGGTTCGGAAACCTCCGTTCAAGCCCAGCAGGCAGGGGGCGGCCGCGGGAGTGCAGAAAACCAATAACGACGAAGAGTTAGGGACTGATTTCAGATAATGTGAAGGGCTGCGGAGGAGGAATGACAGCAACGGCACCGGAAACAAGTGGACGAACGATGGAGGGGAGAGAGTCAGGACCAAGATGAGAGGAGGGCCTGCTGCCTCCTACAAGAACCACTTTTACAGCTAATATTACGACCGCTTTAGCTGCTCTTAAGTTAATTACCACCACTACTACAGGGGGACACACTAAGCCCTTTTTATGCCTCATCACGCCTCTGCGTTTTTGTATCGATGCAGTGTTATCGTCTTTAAGCCTATGAACAGTCCAGCATATAATTAGCAAATAAATCAATATTTTAAAGATACGCACTGGATTGCAAGTTTCATTGGGATAATCACTTAGACTGAGGACATTCAATACCGTCTATAGCAGTGGTTCTCAAATAGTACGATGCCACGACCCACCATGAATCTAGGATGACAAGCAGAGACCCAATTTGTTCATGTAGAATACTGCATTTTCTCCACAAATTAGTGTTAAATAAGAATGTATATGCACCAGCAGGTAAAAAAACATTTCAATGCCTCAAATGCAACAAAAAAATATGGGCATATCTTAGGATTTGCAAGTGTCTTTATTCAATAACATAATCAGACACAACAGGCAACATTTCAATATTGTCAAAAATCTACGGTAAAAATAGTCACACATTGGCGTTATTTTCCAAGATATTTATATGTAATGCCAGTTTGAATCCACTTTCATGCTTTTTAATGAAATTTTAGGCCTTAGTTGAAGCAAAATTCATTGAATGGCTTTTAAAGCTTTTCCATGCCAGTTGTGAACCTATAAAGCTGAGTTTCTGTATTTTCTTAGTAAACAGAGTGAAAGAAAATTAAATTAGTTAGCTACAACAACAAACTTTCCTCGACTCTATGTAATCTATATCATGATTTATTCTTCAGCAGTATAAGATGCCACAGAAAGTAGGCAATCGAGAAAGTAGCAAGAGGTAGTCCCCGTCAGCTCGCCCCCTCAGCCCAGTGTCATGACGAGAGGAGCACGCCGCCTCCCACAGAGCAACAGTATCCCGGGGTAACCAGGGGTGTCCAAGGGGAGTCCTGCTCTTGCCGCACCATCGCCCACTGCACATCCAATACAAGCCTGCGCCTGTCCTCCCACCGCCCGGCTATAAACTAACACAGCCCGGCTCCCTCTCCCACTCAAAGACATAACCGCGGCAGAAGGCTGATTAGTCAATAATGTGGGACTAGAGTCACTAAGAAACGGTGTGAACAAGGCCGTGTGATGCGGAGGTGTGCATCCGGGGTTTCCTCTAGCATTTCACACAGTCATGGTGACAAGCTCATGTGTGCTTTGTCGAGCAGGTGCAGATCTCAACTGCTAAATAAAATGTACAAGAAGTATTTTAACACAGGGTTGATACAGATAGCAGCAGGTTCAATTTAATGATGTCCTGGTACAACATTTTGAATGCCTCAAATCTATAATTGCTTACACTTGTATTGTGCTTTACACGATTGAGTTGAGGGGCTTTTCATATTCAGTAGTAGTAAGCTAATGTTGTAGCCACAGCTGTCCTGGAGTAGAAGGAAACAAGAGTGACTCCCGACCATCACCATTCAGTTCCTCACACACCTTCACACATTGGGTGCAATGTCTTGCCCAATTAAACAACAGATTGCACCACCAGGAGCTGGGATTGGACACACCAACTTTCCCAATACAGAACGACGCGGTCTACCATCTGAGTCACTGTCATCCTAAATGTATTTATAATTTTTACAGATTTGTAGCTATTCCGATAAAGAGAGCAAAGACGGAAAGTGTAAGAGTTTAAGTAGTATAAATAGCCACTTTGAACAATACATTTATACATTTCCAGAAGATTTTAACAAAACACCTAATTGACTGCATTTTGGACCACATTTTTTGTAATTTCAACAAACTTCTGAGTAAAAATAAAAAATATAAAAATCAAGCAATGTCCACTACTCTACAGAAAACAACTCTGGTTGAGTTTTTGCTTTATCCATCCATCCAGCCATGCATCAATTTTCTTTTGCTTATCCGGGGCCGGATCATGGAGGCAGCAGTCTCAGCAGAGATGCCCAGACTTCCCGATCCACCCACACCTCCTCCAGCTGTTCTGGGGGGACCCCGAGGCATCACCAGGCCGGCTCAGAGACATAGTCCCTTCAGCGTGTCCTGGGCCTTCCACGAGGCCTCCTGCCAATAAGACATGCCTGGAGCACCTCCCGAGGGAGGCGACCAGGAGGCATCCGAAACAGATGCCCTAGCCACCTCAGCTGGCTCCTCTCGATGTGAAGGAGCAGCGACTCTACTTTGAGCTCCTCCCAGGTAACTGAGCTCCTCACCCTATTTCTAAGAGTGCACCCAGCCACCCTGCGAAGGAAACTCATTTTGGTCACTTGTGTTCGCGATCTTGTCCTTTCAGTCATGACCCAGATCTCATGACCATAGGTGAGGGTGGGAACGTAGATCGATCGGTAAATCGAGAGCTCTGACCCAGACTCGGCTCCCTCTTCACCACAACAGTCCGATACAGCGACCGCATCACTGCTGACGCCACACCGATCCGTTGATCTCACTCATAAACAAGACCCCGAGATACTTGAACTCCTCCACTTGAGGCGAGGACCGACCTGGAGAGGAGAAGCCACCTTTTTCCGGTGGAGAACCATGGCCTCGGATTTGGACGTGCTTTTTGCTATAATTTTTTGATAAATCCTAGACACCTGTACAAAATGTATTCTCTTTTAGAAACCAGAAAAATAGAATGTTTTATTTAAGGTTGGATCACATTTTTGCTTGAGTTTTGTAATGAAAAGAGGCTTTTCGAGCAGGCAGACACTCACAGCAGTGTGCAGTGACGCTCCACAGGATGCTTGGCCCGTGGCCTTGACTGCAGTAAAAGACGTAAATGGTTTAGTTGAGACTCATACAGACAGGTGCAGAGAGACAAAGAGAAGCCGGATGTGAGAAAATCTAAAGTGCAAGTTCCCTAACAGTGATGGCAGAGAAGGAGGACTCGGCACTGCTCCCAAGCTGTATCCGCAGAGGCTGAGTGGGTGGAGGTGAGCCCTTGGGCTTTCCCCACAAACAGCGGCTCATTACAAAAGTAAACACACACAGAGCAACACAAAGGGCTTCCCCAGACCACAGCTGTAACAGAGCACACCTACAGGGTCAGCGGGACATGTTTTATTCACTCAGCAAACACGCAGACACTCCATAAAACATCCACCTCTCTGTGAGAATGCTGTTTCTTTATGTGCTGGACCTATAGAGGGCATTAGGCCACAGTGGGAGATCAAAATCTTGACAAGAACGGTTTCGTTTGCGAGGGGAAAAAGACAAATATAACTACAACACTATTGTTAGAGAATAAAATCAAAAAGCTATTTATCAAACTGTACCATACTATACCATCTCTCTTGGATAGCCATTAGTATGATGCAAAGTTACTTATCCCTCTTCATGTGGGAGCATCATCAGGCTTAAGGGATAGGCACTTATAGCTTTATTGCTTTATTGATTCAGCCAACTCCTTTTGAGTTGTCATTACACTGTATGTAACGATGTGGTTTAAAATGAAGGATGTAAATTGCTCAAATTTAAGATAAAGGTAAGGTGTACTTCATTGTCCTCTGCATTTGACCCATCCTTCGATGCCGCTGGGGCACCCATCTCCAGATTTGGAGCCAGGCTGAAGGTCAGAATCACCTGGCTGGAGGATTCACCTATTGTACATGATTTTAGTGGACCGGAGCATCTGGAGGAAACCTACAAGCCCGGGACTTTCTAGCTGTGAAGCATGAGCGCTAACCGCTGCGCCACATTGTGCTAGTCTGCCGCACAATGTGGCGCAGCGGTTAGCGCTCATGCTTCACAGCTAGAAAGTTGAGTTGGTCTCTCTGGATGAATGAATGGGACCATCCAGACCCCAAGTAATTTAATTTTATTCAACTATCAAAGTTTATTTTTATAGCATTTTACAACTACACCTTGGCAGCGCTTTCCAAAAAAAAACACCAAATAGAAAAACATCAACATTAAATCACATAAAATGTAAAAACACAGGCAAAACGGGACAAAATACAGCATTAATCGTTATGGAAGGCCTGCCTAAATAAGTGAGTCCTAGTCTGGACTGAAATAGTGGCAGGTTTGGGCCCTGCAACGGCAAAAGCACCGTCCTGGTCCTGCCTGGACCAGGGATCTCCAACCAGTAACTCAGGAGCTACCAGTAGCTCGCCAGGCCTTTTTAAGCAGCTCGCCAAAGACTTTCTACATCTCTATAACTTAACTCAACTTTTAGATGCATTTTCTGTTTGTTCTGAACACAGTAAACAAACAGTTGGGTCAATTTTGTAAAGTATTAGCACTAAACTCAATTAATGTTCTTTGAAATAGTATCTTGGCTACTAATTCTCCAGGGTGTAGTCCACCTAAGTTGCATTTTACACAAGTGTTTTTGAAGTACAAGTAGCTCTCCAATGTTCTGGTTGTGTAAAAGTAGCTTGCCGGGTAAAAAGGTCGGAGACCCCTGGACCCAGACCTGAGCACAGAGGTGTGCACATGGCTCTGCATGGGCAGTGGATGGACAGAGGCTCGGACAGATATGGAAAGCATGTCCACAATTTCATCAATGTCAAAGCTGTTTTAATACCACAGTTACTGAAGTCTGAGCGCACATACCACCAAACGTTGCAATGTAATTTCCAAAAATACTTTTAAGTTTTACAATATTACACTATATAAAAGTAAATAAATGATTTACAAAACACAGTGATTTACTATTAAAATGGATTGAAGTACATTTATAGATTGTCAATAACACGAGTGGTGACTCTGCTTTCCAGGAGTTTGTTATTATGCTGGTCTCAGACAAATAAGAAGGCAGGATTACACGAAGGGAAAACCCATTAACGTCAGATTATCGATGTATTATTTATAAAGCCATATCAATATTTCATTATGCAGCACAGCGGCAGTGCTCTGTTGTGGATGGGGCTTTCTCTAAAAGACCGAAGCGCAGACTGTGGGTGGAGAAGGGCTTTCCCGATGCTCTTACGTAAACTCTGCACACCTACACACAGACGGAGTGATGCATGATGGGAGAGCCGGCCTGCGGTTACATAAAGGCAAATAATAATGTCCTTTCAATAATGCATCTGTTAACACTATTAAATGAGCGAAATGAAGCGAGGCGTTGTGTTCCCGGACGAGGCATGGGCAGCCGACGTGAAGAATGGCGCTGGGAAGTTGTGAAGTCACTGAGGACAAACCATTTGTATTGTATCAAAACTAATCTGCAGGCCCTCAAAACAGTCAGACTAATTAGTGGTTTGTTTTTAGCACCAAAATATAACAAAAACAAGTCAAAAACGGCACTATTGTTATTCTTTTTATTCTTAAGAGGAGGGTTTTAATGCCTTTATATTCTGCAATAGAAACCATACTTGGCGTACTCACTAAAAATACAGATATACTTTATTTACCCACAGATTTTTTTAAAGAGTGAATAGAGTATTTACCATTGCATTGTGAAAGATCATCGTTTTATTGATTTTGAACCGTTTGCAAATCGTCTGTGCACATTCATTTTCATTTGAATGTCGGCATCACCACTTATGACCACTTACTGGTGATTCGCTTTGAGAATAACATAAAATACCTCTTATTGATGCATGTTCCAGGTTGGTGTAAATGAAAATAATACTGTCTGCTTTTAGTAAAGGTACTTTTGCGGATATCAAACTGATTCCAGTCAGACACGCATCTTCATCTCGACCTTGTTAGCACTCGCAGTTCGACATTAATTAACTTGCAGCAGCTTGTCTGTCTGTCTCCAAATCTAATCGCTGGAGTTTCTGACATATTAATAGGAACTTACTCTTCATTAGTCGTAACAGGGCAGCGGAACAATTTAGAATATCATCGAGTTGAAATTCCTCAGATTTTCAGTTTTTCTTGAGATTTGTAATTTTCTGTTTCAAAATCAAGATTAGGTTCACTCTGCTACTTTTGATTTATCGCAATATTATGTGATGCAATTTCCATGTGGCACGATTATACCAGCCACAGTATATCATAAAATCACTGAAGTCTACCATTCGACTTGGATTCACATATTTTTCACGAGCACGCCCTAAAACAAAAAACGGACGGTGACTTAAAAATGCGCAAAAGTTCAGTTTCAGTCATGGCACAATTTAATTACATTTTAGCTTTGTTTTGATCCCGATTTAGGATTTGTTTTTAGTCTTGTTTTGACACAATTTGATGGATAACATTTGAGAAATACTGAAACATTAACAGAATATGTTAACATTACAGGGTTAGCCAATAGACATTATATTTTGTTGTTTGTTAAGAATAATAATCTGCCTTTTCAATACAAAATGCTAATTGCGACCATTCGGACAAGCACCCCAAACATTTCACAGCCACATCCTTATATTGTAATTCATGTATCCTCCAAATTGACTTTTTTAATTATTGATGAACACTGCAGCACTTTCGAGGCACACTTTTACAGTAAGCCGTGTGTGCGCTTCATGCAAATTAAATGTCCCCATAGTAATAACTGCCTTATTAAAGTGAAGATTATTCGAATGTTAATTAAATTCTGTTTTAAGTCACATTATTATGTATTTATGCTCTGATCAAGCCTCGCATCTCCGAACCTCGCCAACCTGCTCTTTCTCGATGGTCTTTCTTTTTGTGACCTGTTTTTCTGTTGTCTGTGGAGCACATTAAAGCAGGCGGCATGCCTCCAGTTCTAGTGACTCACCCCCCTCTGTTTTGTGCAGATGCATCATAGTGTGTGTCTGCATGTTCATCGGTTTGGCCTGGGATGGTCATGTGGACTGTGCTGTACGTTTGCAACAAGTCTAAAGTTTACCCTCAAGACTTTTCTATGAAATAATGTATACGTGTAAAACGGGCTTTGTGAAAACAACATTTTGTCTGATTGTCTATGGAGCATGGTAATCTTTTGATAGCAGTGGATGTTATTGTCCTGCAACTGCTAATAAATACTGACATGTATACGGCAGGGGTGGGCCATATCATATTGTTATCGCAATATCATGTTGTTGATATCGTTTATAGTTTTTTATGTCGTTGTGGACACGATATAATTTATATTTTGCTCAGCTCCACCAGGGCAGCATCAACACTGACTGTAGAACACGGGGACAGGTGCTTAAAGTAGAATTAAATGAAGGATGTAAACTGCTTGAGATGATCATATCTGCGTGGAAATGAGTATGCCGTTAGAAATAATAATAAAATATCCATCCATCCATCCATCCATTTTCTTCCGCTTTATCCGGGGCCGGGTCGCGGGGGCAGCAGTCTCAGCAGAAATGCCCAGATTTCCCGATCCACCCACACCTCCTCCAGCTGTTCTGGGGTGACCCCGAGGCGACACCAGGGCAGCTCGGAGACATAGTCCCACCAGCGTGTCCTGGGCCTTCCACGAGGCCTCCTCCCAATAGGACATGCCTGGAGCACCTCTCGAAGGAGGCGACCAGGAGGCATCCAGAACAGATGCCCTAGCCACCTCAGCTGGCTCCTTTCGATGTGGAGGAGCAGCGACTCGACTCCAAGCTCCTCCCGGATAACTGAGCTCCTCACCCGATCTCGAAGGGTGCGCCCAGCCACCCTGCGAAGGAAACTCATTTCGGCCGCTTGTATTCGCAATCTTGTCCTTTCCGTCATTACCCAGATCTCATGACCATAGGTGAGGGTGGGAACGTAGATTGATCGGTAAATCGAGAGCTTTGCCCCCTGGCTCAGCTCCCTCTTCACCACAACAGCACCGATCAGTCTATCGATCTCACGCTCCATCCGTCCCTCACTCGTGAACAGGACCCCGGTTGGTGGGGCAAGGACACCCCACCAACCTGAATGGTGGAAGCCACCTTTTTCCGGTGGAGAACCATGGCCTCAGATTTGGAGGTGCTGAACCTCATCCCGGCCGCTTCACGCTCGGCTGCAAACCGCCCCAGTGCAGCTGAAGGTCCTGATTTGATGAAGCCAACAGAACAACATCATCTGCAAACAGCAGAGATGAGATCCTGAGGTTCCCAAACCGGACACCCTCCGGCCCCTGGCTGCGCCTAGAAATTCTGTCCATAAAAGTAATGAACAGAACCGGTGACAAAGGGCAGCCCTGGCGGAGACCAACACGCACCGGGAACAGGTCAGACTTACTGCCGGCAATGCGAACCAAGCTCCTGCTGCGATCATACAGGGAATTGACAGCCCTTAGTACAGGAACCCGGACCCTATACTCCCGGAGCACCCCCCACAGGGCACCACGAGGGACACGGTCGAACACTTTCTCCAGATCCACAAAGCACATGTGGACTGGTTGGAACTCCCCTTGAGCACCCGATGACGGGTATAGAGCTGGTCCAGTGTTCCACGACCAGGACGAAAACCACATTGTTCCTCCTGGATCCAAGGTTCGACTATCGGCCGGATCCTCCTCTCCAGCACCCTGGAATAGACCTTACCGGGGAGGCTGAGAAGTGTGATCCCTCTGTAATTGGAGCATACCCTCCGATCCCCCTTCTTGAAGAGAGGGACCACCACCCCGGTCTGCCAATCCAGAGGCACTGTCCCCAACCGCCACGCGATGTTGCAGAGTCGTGTCAACCAAGACAGCCCTACAACATCCAGAGACTTAAGGTACTCGGGACGAATCTCATCCACCCCTTGGGCCTTGCCACCGAGGAGCTTCCTAACCACCTCGGTGACTTCAGCCTCTGCTTCCTCATCGGCAGACGTAACGGTGGGATTGAGGAGATCCTCGAAGTACTCCTTCCACCGCCCGACCACATCCCCAGTCGAGGTCAGCAGCCCCCCACCTGCACTGTAAACAGTGTTGGTGAAGCACTGCTTCCCCCTCCTGAGGCGCCGGATGGTTTGCCAGAATCTCTTCGAGGCCGACTGATAGTCCTCCTCCATGGCTTCTCCAAACTCCTCCAAGACCCGAGTTTTTGCCTCTTTGACCACACGAGCTGCAGCACACTTGGCCTGCCGGTACCTCTCAGCTGCCTCCGAAGTCCCACAAGCCAACAAGGCCAGATAGGACTCCTTCTTCAGCATGACGGCATCCCTTACTTCCGGGCACCACCACCGGGTGCGGGGGTTGCCGCCGCAACAGGCACTAGAGACCTTACGGCCACAACTACGGGTAGCCGCATCGACAATGGGAGGAGAACATGGTCCACTCGGACTCCATGTCCCCAACCGCCCACGGAATCCGGGTGAAGCTCTTCCGGAGGTGGGAGTTGAAGACCCTACTGACAGAGGGATCCACTAGACGTTCCCAACAGACCCTCACAACACGTGTGGCCCTGCCAGGTCTGACCGGCTTCTTCCCCTGCCAGCGGATCCAGCTCACCACCAGGTGGTGATTGGTTGACAGCTCAGCCTCTCTCTTCACCCGAGTGTCCGAGACACGCGGCCGGAGATCAGATGACACAACTACAAAGTCGATCATCGACCTCCTGCCTAGGGTGTCCTGGTGCCACGTGCACTTATGGACCTTGTGCTCTAACATGGTGGTTGTTATGCACACACTGTGACTAGCACAGAAGTCCAATAACAGAACACCACTCAGGTTCAGATCGGGGAGGCCGTTCTTCCCAATCACCCCCGTCCAGGTCTCACTGTCGTTACCCACGTGGGCGTTGAAGTCCCCCAGTAGAACAATGGAGTCCCCAGCTGGAGTACCATCTGTACTTTTACCCTGTACTGTCCTGTTCAGAAAATCCTGTGGGTAAAAAAAAAACCCACACACTTAAAAGCAGAGCTAGAATGTGAACAAATTGCAAATGTTTCAGTCCTCTCTCAAATGTTTATGCTCCAACACGTTTCAAGTGGGCACAGCAAACATAAATCACAATTGCATGAGCTGTGTCTTTGGTGAAAGTAACACTGATGATAATTGCTTGTAGAGTATATATATATATATATATATATATATATTAGTATGAAAGGAATGCAAAGGTACAGGCGTCATTATCCTTTGACACTTTTGACTGGGGAATACTTTTCACTTCATTGTTTCCTGTTGTATAAACACTTTCCAAGTGGGGAAGTAAAATGATCATCAGCTGAGAAATACATCAGCGCCTTTAATGAGCACATCCCTTTCTGAGTTTTAACCATTTTAACAGTGAGGGAAAAGACATTAGGCTTTTCTCAGTGGTACAAAACACGAAGGAATCGACAATCACAGCACTCGAATGCGATATGACCCAACTTAATTTCTAAATCTGCAGATAGTTTTGTCAGCACGATGTTATTTCTCCATTAAAGTATTTAAAACACAGCTTTTTCCATCGCTCCCAGCATCACACAAGAGCCCGACCTGGCAGTGCCCTTTTGCTAACGCTCCCTATGTGCACACCGCCCTGTGCCAGGGGAGAGAGAGGAGGGTATCCTACAGACTACACCCACCCACGGCAAACTGTCCCGGACCTCCACATTCCACCCAGCCCCCGCCGAAAACATGCCCGTTATGTAAAGCCCATGATGAGGTAGGGGTCCCGGGGGATAAACGTTGTCATCATACATTTAACAGCACCCCAGGTTTGACTAAACACCGGCTCATTAATAAACAATGAGGAGGTTAAAAATAGCTTTCTTACCCCCACGCAAGAACTTAAGGGAGATTCTCCAAGCGAGAGGGGTTCGCAATTAATAGAGGTGATAAAAAAGTTCTAAGATATAAAAGGTTAAGGTAATCAATTACACACACTTTGACCAAAGAAGGCAGTGTGCTTCAAGTGTCTTTCCTGAAGGCACGACATCAGTATGTGATGTGAGAATACAACCATCAACTCGGATGGAAAACTTTTCATGTGGTAAAAACTAGAGCTGAACGATATGGACAAAATATCATATCTCGATATTCATGCCAGATATCTCAATACGATATAACTTTTTCACAAAATAAAAACATCATAATACAAAAGAGTGCAGTTTTATTGATGAAAATCTATATCGTTTATATCGATTTTAATTTTGTGAATGTTCATATCAATATGATAACGATATATCTTTCAGCCCTAGTAAAAACTACAGCATATTGAATAGTAGGGTTACACAATTTATCCACAAATGATTGTTATTGCAATGTTAGGTGACGCAAAAAGCCACAATGTACTGCATAATCACTTCCATCTGACTGAAGTTTACACCATTTTTTTTACAAACTCCCAAAACTAAAATTGTACTGTCACTTAACAATGTATGTAAAAGTTATGTTGTCATGATTTTCCAAATGTAGTTAAATTTCAACCTTGTATTGTTCCTAATTTCGTATTTTTATGAGACACAAATGAAACTGTTTTAGTTTTAATTGTGTTATAATGATGGCATTAAGCGCCAACTTTGTCCAACACTGAGCACGACTACATTTCTTGGGGCGTCACAGTCGCCATTTAAGCCTTTCAAATACAGAATTGTCCTTCACATTGGACCATTTAAGTGTTTTAGATGAGCAAAAAAAATGACAAAAAAGCAGGAATCAGAGAGGAAACATGAATCACGTCAGGAAACTAAATCAGAGAGAAGGATTACAGATAACACATTGCTGTAAAAATATACATTACTATGTTTCATTGCTTTACATGCCAGTTCAGCACCATGGAGAGCGTCCCTATGTCACCGCCCACATTGTCAGATACTAAGGCGTTAGTATGTGCCGGTTTATGTGTGCATATATTTAAGGGCATAGTTGCAAGTGTGTTGACAGCTCTCCAGGTGTGCGCTCAATGTGAGGCCCTTTGTAAACAGGAGCCGGGCGGTAAACAAAAAGGACTGAAGGTAATGATGTCAAAACCACGTCTGTATCAACCGCTTGCAAACTCATCCATCAAAACATCTGCAAGAGCTTTTGATTTACTCTCCACTCCTTTCACGCAAAGCTTAAAGCCACACGGCGTAACATTTCACCCTATGAATGGAATCCAATGTAAGCGTTTATTTTAGGACTGATATTTTTACCGTTGAAAGATAGTAAATAACCACAAAAAAAAAAAAAGAAAAGGAACACCAAGCATGTGTGTTTGCTGTGCGTTCCTAAGAACTGGCTCGGGGGACGTCTCCAGCTCGTCTCCATGGAGATGTTGACTAAAGGAACAGTGTAATCCAAAATGTCCCGCAATGTGCCTTTAAGCTCGTCGAAGCTGTCGAAATTCAATAGGGGTCGTTCACTGAGGAACTTTGAGGTTAGAGTAATAGGCTTTTAAAGAATGTGGATTACTGGCTTTATTCCTTATGGAGTGCAACAGTCCCACCTGCCCTGGATCGGCTGCGTTGGCTCTTAAACCTGAAACACGCTTTTAAGAAGAACACTTACCTGACACTTTATGAAAGCTTTTTCAAATTTAGAATGTTCCTACATTTCATTCTCTATCATCCCAGGGACATAAAAAATTTTTTTTTTTTATTTAAGGTATTTTCACGACGGTATCGATTCAAAAAGGGAAAAACAACAGAAAATTCCCCCCTACGTTGGTTGAAACATGGCGTAGGGGCGAAATCACAGTGTGGGGTTAGAAATTCACATCGAAGGGGGCCCCTACGCTCAATTGCGCTGGCGAGAACACTGCACCCTCTTAACTTAAACGCTTGTCAACTGATGAAATTAAAGGGAAAATTACTCTTGGACTTGGATATGGCTTTGCAGCGAGCAGAACTGGAGCTTCATAGTCCACATAGGGCTGCACAAAGGACAGCTGTGATGAATAAAGGCTCTTGTTTAGCGATTTAACGATTTCACCATCACTTTATTTTTGCACTAGTACTTTTATCATTTAATATTTTTGAAAAACAAATGTACTTTATAGCTAGTTAAAGTCTCTGAATGAGAACTTGTATATATCACTATCTGAGCTGCAAAGGAAAACATTGGGTTTGATAGAACCATTAGCCGCAGAAGTAGGAGAAAGAGCAGCATTGAGTTACAGTATGTTCGATGGCTATTAAGAAATGTGCACTTTACTATGCACAAATGTTGATGGGCACTTTCTATTATTGCTATTTTGCACAAAATCTACAGAACAAGAGCACTGATTTCATTTCACTATAATGGAGAGACGCTACAAAAGTACACTACATTTCCAGGATATTTGATAACAATATTCCTTTGCCTCGTTGCACCAGTGAAGACCCGCCACTATTTCTTTATCCACTTCTGTGTCGGATTTAAGCAGGAGGACTATTTTTTACTCCTCCTCCAAAGGGCAGGCAGATTTCAGATAGAAAAATAGATGAGCGGAGAGAGAAACCCCAAGGAGTGATGGAGGAGATAGGCTCCAAGAAGTGGATGAACGGACGGACACCTCTATAACCTTCAGGAGCTGCCAGAAATGACGGAAATATTCTTGTAAGAGAGAAAAAGCAGAGTCTGGAAATCTAAAGACAAAGACAGACTCCACTTTTGGGATTAGTAACACAATGTTGGGATCTGGTGAAGGAGAGGCCACGGCAGAGTCAGAGTCACAGCAGATGTAGTGTGTGAGTGGGCCATTTATCAAAATATATTAAAGTATACCCTTAAAATGAGCAATCGCAATGCTTTCACAGCCCACGCCGTGTGGTCCACAACATAGACATATTAATAGATCTAAATAATATAATAATGTAGACAAAAAGAAAACACACTAACTGAGCAATGCAAACTTCACACTTTAACAACTCTAAATCAGTACTGGTTCCCAACCTTTTTTTTGCCCTTAGGCCTTTTAATTTAGACTCAGAGTACTCCCTGTCTCGAGTGTGTTGTTGTCCATTCCGTATAATATATTTTACAGTAAGTGATCATTTTAAACAGCTTTCCTTTGAAACTAATGTTCAAATATTGTGCTTTTTTCCAAATTTGAAATCCAAGTCCAGGAACCCCCTGCTATGCGCTTGTGGTCCCTGCACCCCTGGTTGGAAAACACTGGTCTAAAAACAAACAGCGGTACGTGCCTGGATTCCCAGTCTTTTTGCCGACCATTCGGCGCACTGGGTAAACATTGCTGAAGGAAACAGATCATTGATCAAGAAAGTATCGCTTTCCCACATGCATGGTAAAGATTAAGTGGATGGACTGCATTGCCCGGTGTGAATTTAAACTTTTATCTTTTAACGTTTAAAAACAAAAGACTGTAGGTGTAGTCAAGGGTGACATGGCGTAGTCAATGTAGACAAAAAAAAAAAAAAAAAAAAGGACAATTAAACTAAGCGAAAATGTATAGTTCTGGACAAACGGTAAAATTGCTAAGGGACTTGCCATTACCATTCCATCTTTAAATAGGTAGTTACTGGAATAGTTTAAAAAAAAATGTGTGTACGTGTGTGTGTCTCTACTGTTTGCGGGTCTGGAGCCGCCGTGGACTCCTGGAAACTGTGAAGGTCAAAATCTCCACCTCTGGTCGGTGGCCAGCCGTCTGTCTACCCCGGCGCACTGACTGTAGCAGGTGGAGAGAGCCGAGCATGGAGCTGATACATTCAACAGCTCGTCTCTGAAACAAAACCAAATAAATTAAAGTAGTTGTTTTGGTTTTTTTCCCCCTGAAGTTTTACTAATGAATTGCGCGGGAAATGGGGTATAGGGGGCCAAAGGTGCAGGCTCGTAGAAAAATAAAAATTGTCAGGTGTTATCGGGAGGGTGAGCCAATCGTCCCTGTTCACTTGACCCCTCCAATTACAGCGGCGGAGTTTAATTAGCGCCGAGGTGAGCTCAGGCAATTACCGCATTGTAACTCGGACAAGAGGCTACGGACGCACGGGGCATCTCATCCACGCGCAGGAAAAACGTTGCTATGGATACATGCGATTCTCTGTATTGATGTAGAGGGGAATAAAAATAAAGATGGAAATAGATAAAAGTGGCAAAAGGACGGAGGAAATAAGAACGCGCGGATAGCCAAACGTTGTCAGAGAAGTTTAGCGAGAACTTGCCTAGATGGATACAAGTCTCAGAGATTAACATGGAAAGGCTATGACAAAACATACATTTTATCAGATTTATCAGAGCCTTCTGTGTCCCATATAGGTGACTTGAGGTCATAACCCGAACTTGCCCCTTACAGTGGCGACTTGTGACCCCGATGCCCCGCTGCCAACACCTCGGGGACCCTCTCTAATGGCGCGCGCATGTCCCACAACACACGTGCGCGCCCAAACGTCTCCCCGGTTTAGCTGACATGTTACATAAGCTGTCGCACACGATCTCTCTTACAGGTAGCGCGCAGTAGGACCAGCGACCTCCTAAACCCCGTCGTCCGAGTGACCAAGCACCCTTTGACATCGAGTCGCCGCCATGGGGTTGCATGTGGTTTTCTTGATCGTAACCCAAAACACCCAAAGTGACCAGAAATTGATTTTGTAAGGAGGTTATTTGGTGAATAGATCTTACAAACCTCTCGGTGCTGCTGAGTTCAGATCAAATCCTGGGCCCTCCAAGAACATTGCGTGGCTGCCACCTACAGGTTTATTTAGCGCGTGCATGTACTCGCCCGACCTACGGCCACATAATGTTACAGCGCCACCATGTGTGGGAATGGTCTATGTGCTACAGTCCGTGTTAGGCTCAGCTTTCCAAGTCTCTCAAGTTATATCTCCAATTATATACATTTGACACTTTAGTTTTTGTTTTTAAATGTCAGTTTGACTGAACAATGCAGGAGATACAATAACACATCAATAAGCTGATAACCGCAGCTGTGTAGTCCACATCTTTAATAAACGCACATCGCGTAAGGACATGTGGACAGCACCACCATGTGGTCAAAGGGCCAATGTGCGAGTGTGTTCCAGAGCTGTTTGTCCATATTATAGGCTACTGGCTAAGACAGAAACAGCCAGCCTTGGGTTAAATGAACTGGGGTCACTGACGTTTTATAAGTCAGGGGTCACCAACCCTATGCCCGCGGGCACCCAGGTGTCCTTTGGGGCATCCCCAGTAGCCCTTGAGACTTTCCTAAAAAAAAATATATATATATATATATTTTATAATAATAATAATAATAATAATAAATATATAAATAAATAAAATACAGTTATGCGTCTTGAGACTTGGCATTTGTTTAAAAGCACACATTTGCCATATAATATGCCTAATAGTCTGCAATTACACAGTTTAACTTTTAGCCTTCGGGATATTATTTTTAACTGGTAGTCCTTTAACAACTTTACGCTCTTGAATTAGCTCTCGGCTCTGGAAAAAAAAAAAGGCAGCGACCCCTGTTCTAAATGCTATAGCTCAACATAAAATTTCCTGTTCTGCATCATTCAGTGAAAACACAGGTCGGACTCGAACACACACACACCTTTGATTAATTTTCAATATTACTGCGGTCATGTTACCATTTTGTCCATGGCAAGGACACCAATAATACATTTGCAGACGACAACACCTGTGCTCACATCTGGTGAAATTTACATAACAATGAAACCCGCACTTGATCGTAATTGCTACAGGAGTTAAGAAAAACAATTTACACAGTTCTTCTTCGTTAGTAGTTTTATTAAAGTTGCATGGCATTGTTAATATGATTTTCCAGCACACATGAGCAACATGGAAGATTTGAGAAGTTGGCACAAACAATATTAAAATGTCAAAAATACCCTATCCGTTTTAACGGCAAAAAGCAGCAATAAATAATACAAACAGAATAAGAATTAAAACGATTTGGCAAGACAGGGCCCAAGTGTGCCTGTTTTATGTAGTGCAAATGATTAAAATAACACTTGGACTGGATTTGACCTGTGACCGGTCACTGTAAACGTCAAGTCGCCATTGTGAGCATAACATGTAAAAAGGAGCCACAATTTCTAAAGGAATCTGAGCCTCAAAGTGTAATGCTGAAAAGCAAGAATAAAATGTATAAACTTAAACCATTTGAAACCCCGCTTTATAAGGCAAGCAAGCTCCTCGTTGTTGTATATACAGTTGCTATTTACAGTATATTAACATATTACAGAACCAATTGTTGAGTCGATATGTGGCTTTTCGCCCCCTAGTGGTTTAGTGAAGCATCAGATTTATATTGCTGGAACCTATGCAAGTATTTTCAGCAGAGTGATTGGACTGCTAAGCAAAAATAACCCAAATACCTAGAATTGTACTAAACACACACAATACCTCATGAAACTGCTAAATCATTTGCAACTACTGTACACCTTGAACTACTGGTCCAATATGCACAACTCATTATAGTTAATATAAATACTGGCTATTCCCATCAAATAAACAGTGTTACACGGGGACAACCCAATCTATTAGGTGAAGGGTAACAAAACCAACAGGGAAACAAAGCACTCTTTAACAATATTTGACCAAGATAGTATTCCAAATAAATCGACTAGGTTCAGTCACAGCAAAGACAAATAGAAATAAAAAAAAGGCAATATCTAAAAATAAGACCGAATGGGCAAGTGGTGTGATTGAAAAGGTAGTGTGAGCTTCCGAGTTGATTGTGTGGCTTTTGGTGATTTGATGTCAATTGCCATTTTAAGCAGTTAAATATGCCAGCAGTTAAAAGGCAATCATTAAATATTTTAAAGGGGGGAAAAAACTGATGAGTTATTGACCAACAAAGCATCTGTTAGTAACTCCATTAGTGCCTTTAGAAGAAACGAGTTGCTATAAATATTCTTTGGGTTAAAAAGGATTTAAAACAAGCAATTGGTGGGTCACTTGAACAAAATCTGCAAAAACGCCGTAGTAAAGAGTTTAGTGAGGTACAGTTGAGCGTGTGTGTGCGTGCGGTGGCTGAGGAGAGGCCAAACCAGAGGAGAGGCCTGAAGGCTGAAGCAGAATGAGCTCAGGCATCATGGCGTCTCTGCAGCTGGCAACTTCTTCTTTGCTGTGGTTTTCTTCATTGGCTTAGCTTGAGTCTGAGACAAAATAGTGGAGATCAGCGTCAAACTGTTCAGAGTCAAAACTGGCCTTTGTACTACATTTCAGCTCAGAAAAAATAAATAAAAAAGGTGCAAAGTTTAAACATCGACGCCAGCAGAGAGCGCACAACCCACTCTTACTGATGCGGTGAAGTTCAAATGGAAGAAAATAATAATAAATGGAAGCTGATGGAAAAATTGTGCTCAGGGAAGAGAGTTTAACCACAGACAGATCAAAGTGGGTTCAGAGAGTGTCTAAACTTCAAAACTCAGAAACTTCATGTGTTGCTCCATGCGACGCATAACAGAGTGTGAGCTGTTGTTTTAAGGGAGTTCTGAGGATGAAGGTGGACAAAACATACAGGACTACTGAAACAATACACCATACCAGGTATGATTTTGAGGGTCAAACATAACGGTTAATAAAAGCTTGATAAGTTGTATAATATAGGCACTTTAATGGAAGTATTTCATTATGTGCTACATGACTGTAAGACTTTCTGATCTGCTACCATGTATGCAAGGTGGTATCGACCGCATTTTATGGTTCAAAAATTAGGAAATGTTCTGTAGTTGTATTTTGCGTCAAAGAAATAGCATCTCCATTGGTCAAACCCTATTTTCAATGAACAGTAAAGTTCTAGTTTGATCTGATTACATAAACCTAATATTAGTTGCCATGAATGTATCTTTAGTCTACCCTTTTGTTGTGACCGACGCAGGTTTTGGCAAAACCCCAATGAAAAATCAAAGTGACAGTTGCAGTGCCTGGAGAGATGACCCACCTCAGTCTTGGTAGCTGCGGGTTTCTTGGTTGTTTTGACCGTGGAGCTGGCTCTCTTTGTGGTCCTCTCTCCTAAATCGTCATCCGACTGTTCTGTCCTGGTGTCGGACATGTCCGAGCTGTGCTGGGACGATGCATCATCATTCAGGGACCCCAGAGAGCGCGCTGGAATACACCACACTTTAGATTAGAGCTTATTTTACAATCATACACGTTTCAAGATTCTCAGACTTCCTGCCAATTAAGTGAAATACAATGACAACTTGTATGGTTTGTCTTCTATATCTTCAACTAATAGACAGTAAACATCATCCATTTCAGAAGTTGGGGCTTGAGGAGAGGGCAGACTTTAAGAGCTGGAATCCACTTTCACCAGGACTAATCCAGATGGGAGTCGACTAAGCAGGACTTGTGTAATCATAACCAGGCAGTACATTTATACCCCTTTTTCACTGGCAATTCCTACCCAGCCCAGAGCCAGGTTTACCTATGTAGTGAGCGTGAGACCAGGGACAAACAGGTACAAGTTTTGGGAGCGTCCAAGGCAAGGCAACTTTATTTATACCGCGCATTTCGTACACAAGGCAACTCAATGCACCTACAGCAGTCCACACTACAAATGGCATAGTCTACATTATTTGTCTCTTTCTGTTGATAGGGATGATTAAATCATGCCAACATATTTATACTAAATTATTAAAAACATCTTGAAACAATTCCCTTGCCATACGTTTGATCGTAACCACTCATTGTTGGGAGGCCCACAGAGCCAGGAAGGCCTCTCCTCCTGAAGTCACATGCTCTCACCCCTCTCTCGAGTCAGGCCTCTTAAACAGTCCCACTGTCTTCTACATTTGAAATCACATGACATGTCCTTATGTAAAGGAGTTTATTTCCCCTCATTAAGCAGCGGCGTGTTGGACCATGTGTGTGAGCTTACTCTGGCGTGCTGAGGCACTACGGGCCCGGGGCAGAGTGCTGTGCCCTGCGCTCATGTCATCCACAGTGTCCCGTCTGGAGCGTCCCCCCTCCGAGGGGTGCAAGGCCAGATCATCCTCAGTGTTGATAAGGGTCAGGTCCTGCATGCTGAAGCTGCGCAGTTTGTCCGACAGCACCCCCTGCCCCTGAAGAGGCAAATAGGAAGGATTTAAAAACAAAAAAAGGTCACACAGACAGGACAGTCCATTGACCATTAGATGTGCAGAATGTGGTCAATTCATAAACATTTACAATATTTGATTATTATTATTATTGCAATTTACTCCTTGTTTGACTAAATCAATATTTTCCTTATGTTAAACTCTCGTTGCGCTTCATATAAAAAATGTCCAACAGAAAGGAATACACACAGAAACACAAGCAGTACTTTGAAATCTCACTTAACGCAAGACTGATGCGAGAATCTAACCCAAAACAAATTACACATTTCTGGATATCCCTGATACATAACTGCCAAATTGGAGTCCAATATTTGGAGTCCAGTATGCCAAGTATTGTTGTGATTACAAAGCATGGTTGTGTAAAGAAAGCCATTATGTTACGCCAACTAATTTTCCTCTTTTGACAATAAACCTGTGTTGGTGCACGTGCTGAAACTACAGTTATGTAACCCCATTAAAACAAGCCTCGAGGATTTTGTGTCATATTTGCAGCCACTAAAAGGCCTGCAGTAAAACACACTCACCTTAGCGGCTGCCGTGACTGCAGCGGTAGCAGCAATATTCAGCCCCCTTTTCCCAAACTTCATCATGGTCTCGTAACTCCTGTCTTTGGCCTGTGCAATGTAGTCATCGATCTCCTGTAGTCACAGTGAAGGGGTGAGCGTTTAAGACAAAGTAGACAGTGATGAAATATACAGCCTGGCCAGCAAAAAAGGTCATCAGCTGGTGCAGGAGTGGCCACCGCCAGTCTTGGCTACATCCATATTTTTTGGGGGGTGGGGTGTTGGAGAAAGTCTTCAATCATCAATACAAGACCTTGGTTTAAAGATTACAAAAAGGATCTATACCTGACATTCTTTTCTTTTTGCAGGGTCAAATTTCTTTTGCCCCATAAAGGTATGTTGTAAAAGTAGTCATTTGTGAAAACATTTTTTTGGCCACATTATGATTTGTTGACGATGTGTATGGTCAACCCAAAGAGTTATCTTTTTTTATCACATCGTGACTCCGTGACGGTAAAAATACACATTTTGACTAAAAAAGGTTCAAAATTAGTCCCTTTAATGCAACACTGGACAGAAATAAATATTTTGACATTGCTGAAACGAGGCCACAGCAAATGTGTGCTGTAATTCCAATCTAAAGGTGGCCCAATAAAATATTAGAGTGTGACCTTTATTGTGTGCAGGCAGTGCAAGTATTCGAGAGTAGGTACAGCAGGTCATTAGGGGCTGGGGCTTAGGGGTCATACCTTTTCCTTATTTGACAGGGTCGGATGGACAAACTTGCGGTATAAGACACTTGAACCCTTGGTATACGGTGAGAGGAGCCAGATCACAAATGCAATCTTCAGCTCGAAATAAAAAGGAAACCTAGAAACCAAAGCAACAGGAAAGAAACATTTAACAAAAAAATGCGAGTACACATACAAGCTGAAATTTTCAGATTTTTCAATTTATGTTGTGCACATTTTTAAACTGTCCAGGAGTTTTTTATTTTTATTTTAACCTTTGAAAATTCCCACTTAGATTAAGAATCTCTTGTTCAGGAGAGTCCTGGCCCCAGAGGGGAACCTATTGCATATATTGTTCAACCCTATGCAGACATGGGTAGAACACGCAAACTCCACACAGAAAGGCACCGTCCGGGCCGGGGATCGAACCTGGCGCGAGCGCTAACCGCTACGCCACCGTGTTGCTTTAAGACTGAGGAGGAAAGTTAAACGGGTAAACTAATGTAATGCATTTCAGAACATATTTGCAGAGAACATTGAAGTACAGAGTTAGCAGGTTTTATACAAGATAATCCCGTTATCATACAGCCTTTGCTATTTGACACTCACAATTAAAACTCAGACTTTGCTTCGATTGTGAAGCACATAGCATCTTTTGTGCTGCCATGTTAATCTGTACTATCCAATCTAAACGCATGAATCCTACAGGCAATTCACTAGCAGATACATCATATGAAGTAACACATTATGTCCGGATTTTCTAATTGCTAGTTTTTCTTTGCAAAAGGCATTACTCAAATCGCAGAAACACTGAAAAGGAAATGTCTTCTGTAATTTGTTACACTGCCGGAAAACAAGAACAAGACAATAATAAGCCATATACACAATGCACAAGACTGCTCATTCTGACATTACAGAAGCTGAAAGTTATTAATTGTTGGTAAAGCACAAGGTCGAGATCGTCCGCACTCACCACGACAGGAGCATGTCTGTGACGGTTTCTGCTGTTGTGAACAAAGCAAACACGATCCAGTACATCATCCATTTGACCTGAGGACACACAAACACAGAGATGAGAAAAACACCACTAAAACAGCGTTTATAACCCAGAGCGCCGCTGAGCACGTGGCGCTCACGACAGATGTGCCAACATATGCTTCGCTCACGTCACATCAGTGTGGCTACACTCGCAGACAATCGAGATGCAACGAGTCAGAATAGCTTTGACTTTTGATTTGCACTCACCAATGATACTACTGTTAAAATGAAGTACCTATAATGGTTTAGTCGCTTCAGTGATTGGCCACACACACACGGTGGATGTATTGTAATTTGCACATGTGTCCGGTGGGGTTGGTTAGATTACATTTTTCTTTATAGGAATTTGAATTATTATTTTCCTAAACATAACCTTGTATCCCTATGTGAGTCATGACTCAAACATTGATTTTTCCAAGACAAGTTATTGATAATTTATTTCCAATCACAAAAACATCGTATATCATGTTCTGCTGCTAGTATTTTTAGAACTGCATTATGAAAGTTACAGCCAAAGAAATATTCCACTTGGCATCCTTTGATGTGCATCATCTCTTCTCATTCATCACGCAAAAATGCCAAAATGAGGTAAACACAGTGATACTAAAAATGGCGTCCCCCTCGCTCTCCCGCACGTCTACTAGCGTAGCTTTAGAGAGCAGGATGTTGCTATAGAAACGTGCCAGGGAGAGCATGAGAGTCTGTGGGCCACTTCTGATTTCCCCCTCCTGTTGATCCTGTCCCCTGAACTAATGAGGTAAGATGATGATGTGAAAAAAAATGACAGTATTTCCTTGAAGACTTTATCGAGTAGCCAGTCATTTGATCCTCATTGAATTTTCACCTCAGTCATGCTTTTGCTTCCAGGCGATGCCTTTCCGTTTACAGATACTTCACTGGTGTCAATATTATCCACGGAAAATAATAATAATAAATTATCTGCTGACTCTCCTGGAATCTGATTACAAAGTGCCATCCCACTGAGAAGGGCTGAGGCAGTATAAAATATACAAGAAACATTCAATTTAACTTATATGTGGTGCTGTAAACCCTTAAAAGGCACCTGCATTTGTACAAAAGATACCTTAAGATCGCTTTTGATGCCTAGCGATTCTGGAGACAGACATTTACTAGGTTGTACCAGCTTAAAGAAATTACAAAAAAAAAAAACTTGTTACAAGTTAAACTTTTGTTCCACAGAAGTTTCAACAACTTAAGTGTGTAGTAGTCTTTAGTTTAAGTGTGTGGATAACGATGCAAATATTTTCCAGTTTAGCAACAGTTGCTCTGTACATAAGTTGATGGTTTGATTCCTGCACAGGTATCGTATATAATGCAGTTCTGTCCTTAAGACACGTCACCTCATTGTTTCCAGCATCTGTTTACTGGTGTGAACGAGCTTTAGCAGGCGTTTGTGATTCAGTAATACTCACATATTCCTTCACATTCTTCGTTTTCACAGCTTTATAGGACGAGTACGCCGGGTACAGAGTCCCAAAGGCAAGGCTAGAAAAACAGCAAAGCAGGAGATTTTTATCTACAAAAAGGTCTGTGGGTATTTGACAGTTAGACTTGTACAAATGTGTGCGTGGACTGAGAGAACAGGTTAGATTGCTTAAAAGAAGACATACACTGGCAGTTATTTTGGAATTTGGGACACGGATGAGTTTTGTGCCACTGGGGAAACTACTAATACACATGTTCAAGTACCCGGGATATTCAGCCGTCCCTTTTTCCAGAACTCATAACATCATTTCCTATCGAGGCAGTGCAACTATCCGGAAAGACAGAAAACCTCCAAGGTATTTAGTTTTTACAAAAATAAAGTATTATTAACATGTTCCACCCACGTCTGCATTATTAATGTCCACATGCTTCCACAGCTCATTCTAATACACTATAGCCCAGAATGTTTGTGAGTCCCCGAAGGACCGACTGTCTGTGTGCAGTTCCAGAGTGCATCGAGTCTTTGACTCCCATTGTACATTGTAAACAATCTGTATGTGCGCGGTGTTGAGTAATATTTTTATCAAATGTTTTTTTACTGAATCAGTTCAGAGGTTAGCACTTGTGGCCATATCAAATGTATTTGCTTGTACATTGTTCTGAAATGTAGATGTTTGTATGAGTGTCATTGTTCCATTTTAGAGGAAAACATTGAAGTTACTGTGTGGCCAGAGAAAACATTGTGCCAACTTTGTGCCAGTGCTGAGTCAGTTCAACAGCAAATTCTAACTGAATTCGGACTTGTCCTCCATCCCAAGCTATAAAGGGTATACTAGGCTCCGTCGTCAAATGTTATGTCACGTGAATCATTTTGAGGAAAGCAGCAGGGAGATAAAATACAAGGATGACACATATAGGACGGAAAGTCTGGGAGGGTCATCCATGTGCTGCCCCACGTGCTGACGTGACAGCGCTGCTGCATTGGTGTGTGTTCAGTTGCATCCGGAGCCACTCTCGTGACTTATGCTGATGTGACTGGACCCCATTGCTGACAGCAGAAGCCCCACCACTGTGCCAGCCACAACCGGATTTATTTTAACATCCAAAAACATCTTCAGTTTGTCCCACTTTTGTAGCCTTTGGAGGGAAATGGCCAGAACTATTTAAAAGCATTTAAATAAATATTCTGGATGACTGACTAATCTGTCTGGTGGAGCCTCCAGTGTCTTTGAGCTAGTGGTCTGAGAGAACCCAAAGGCCAGTTTACAGGCATCGTCTATTCATTTTAAATTGAGCCGACAAGGAATATAGGACGTTCGTATCAATGAACTGTGATGTTTGCAGTCTGTAATAACTTAAGTGTCAATGGTTCATCAAATTGAAAGTCACATTTAGATAGTAGGCTACAGTCACTTTTCTGAGTTTTTGCAGGATTATACAAGGCCCAAACCTGGACTAAGCAATTCATCCATAAATTGAATCCAATTCAACTTCAATGCAATTTCTAGAGACTTGCATATTGAGGACATATTGTAATGACATATTTTACAAATAGCCTACTTAAATGCTGAAAAAAAATATATACAATAGGCCAATTAGAATCGGGTGCAGCACCCCTTCCCTTTACAATCGTATCAGTGTCTGTGCCTCATGGACAGTGGGCTGAGGAGACATTAGTTGAGTCATCCACGGCTCCACACTTGAACAGGTGAAAGCCAAGGAGGCCTTTGCCGATTTACTAAAGGATGGCATTTTGTACAAAAATAAGCCCAGTTACACCATTTATTAGCAAATGATGTCAGGTTCAATATGGCGACATATTTTCATAGAATAACATTTGTGTCACATGTTCCCAAACGTGAGCAGATAAGACTGTAAACTTAGCACAAAGTCAGACAGTTGTAAAGCCATGGCAGAGAGTTTGAGTCATGCCTGGCATGTTAAGTAGGTACAATAATGTAGCCGCTAAACAGGCGCTTTTGCTGCCAGCGCATTTGTCTGTTTGTCAGGTGGTGGTTACTAGCGGCTAGCCAACATACGTTAGCAACAACATGCTAGCAAGTGCAATCCTGTTTTGCATTACCGTTTTAACTACATTGCCGATTACTTAATAAAACACTCATGTCATGTGTGAGCACATTAACATGTATCCAAAAGACTGTGCTCAAAAGACGAAAGCCAGTGACAGAGCAAAGGCTGCGTTGCTCACAGACCGCTCAGGAGCATCATCATGCAGCGGATGAATGAGGCGCTCGGACTAAAACAGATGTGCCCAGCCCATACTCACACAACTACCCTGGAAATCATCCACGAAACCATCCTGTCGGTCCACCGTTACCGGGAGCCGTCAACGGTTCACAAATATACTTCTCGGCGTTGGTCCAGGCGGGCTATGTGCCCCCCATCCCCCTACGGGACACGGACTGTTGGATGAGGACCGAGAGGCAGCGCTGTCAGTTGTCAGGTATCAGCTGCTGGGGATGTGCTGCAGCTACAGTCCGCTCAGCCACTGCTCTCCTGCTACTGAACAGGCTCTTAAAGAGCCCGCATGCGACTGGGAAGTTTACAGGTATTTCTGCTTGGAGAATTAACCCGCTCCGATTATGTGTCTTTGTCACATGATCGAAGCGGATTTATTCCCCAAAGTCACTACATCGAAGATAATTGGGTGAAGGATACTACAGGGCCATGTTTGCACAAGGACAAGTGAAATTTAGCTTCAAGGGCAATTGTACTGTAAAATACTTACTCCCATTGCAGCCCCATTTTCTGTGATCCAAATACTTGCATAGCAATAAAATAAACAAACAAACTATGGACAGTGGTACGTAAAATCAAGATGAAATGCATACCGTTTATTTTCTCTATCTTAACGGTGTGGACCAAGAACCAAAACAAATTCAACGTTTTTCTAAACTTTATTGTGAAAAATCAGACTGCTAGATCAATATATATATTGATACAATGTCAATGGCCAGTAGTTCTGTTCAGTTGCAATTGCGTTTTGATTTAGTTGAAAGTCTGCAGACTGTTTTTCCACATGGTCTGAACAATGTAAATTTAAACCATTACACAAATGCTTACCGTGTTTATAATCTTATTAACTCAGGCATATAAAAAGTGAAATAAGAAAACTAAAAATACAAAACTTTGGTCTGAATCCCTTCGTTTCACATATTCTTTTAGGCCACACTGGGCAGAAGCAATCAGCCATTTAAAACTCAAAAAGCTACAAAACGGGGTTAGCCTTGCTCCTACTTGGGTAATAAACTCATTGTTAGTCCAGTAAGCAGTTTATCCCGGTCTTCTGTGTGACAGCGTCGTTCTTCTGCATCCCTTCACATCTTACATACACAATGTCAACAGAACAAACACACTGACCTTAAATACAGAGTTAACCAAAAACAAATTTAAAAACAGCTAGACAAGTAAGAGCATCCGGTTTAATGGTGATAAAGGATTTCCTTCATCCAAGAGCTGAGCCAAAAATAAGTATGCTCTTGCTCAACCCCAGTCTCTGTAGACCCTGCCCACCCCTCAAAAACCTACATTCTAGTTCTGTAAGTCTGTAGCTTGAATTTGTGTCGTTGTGGGACTGTCAGCATGAGGTGCATTAAGAAGAGCAGTTGAGAGGTTGGCATCCTGGGACAGCTTTCAAGTGACAGAACCTAAGGTCGTGTAAGCCTAGATTCATGGGCTTTTAATGTCCCAACAGAGTCCTTCACGGCATGATAGATGATGTTCTTCACCTATGATGAGAACAAAATGTTATTCAATTTCATAAGTGAACAACATTTCAAGACCATGGAATAAGTAGGCCTCGTTCTATGACAAAATGTTTACTTCAATGCTTCAATGAGAAAGGCAAGAGATACAGTTAACCCAGTGGGACACACCTGTAGCTTGTCTTCGTGGTTTGTGTGAGTCGTGGACAGATGCCTGAACTCCTGTGTCAGTCTGAAACAGTGCCTTACATGTTCTGGAGATACAAAATCCTCTGCCACTTTAATACAGCTGTACAAGTTGTGGACCTGTATTTTGAGGCATATAGAACACATCAGCACAGGTGCACACAAAGGAATATTGAGGATTTATGAGACTTGTTTTGAAATGTCTGACCTGGTGAGGAGCACCCGCTGGGATGAACACAGCGTCTCCTAAAAACTGTACAATGGCCCACCCCTGAACTCCATATTCTTCATAGAGTCTGCGCCGAAGCACTTGGTCCAGGTACCAGCTCTGGTCGTGAATGGGGTCGTGATCTGATGGGTTCTCCTGGCCTTGCTCTTCTCCCACCTGAGAGCAAACAAGTAGACATAAATGACAACATCTGGATCTACCCATTAGCTGCCGCTAATCGGGTTCCTAGTATTATTGGTTCATGAGTATTATTGTAGGATCATCAGTGTAGATGAGCTGCTGTACCCTACAATGCGTAAGGTGGGCTAAATACCACAGAGATATTCAGGTGGCATGGGAATGTCTGCCCAAATATTCCACAAGAGGAGACACCATTATTGCAGTGTGTCCACTCCTCTCTCACAGCAAACGCAGTGCATGTACTACTTCTGATATAAATAAAGTCTTATCTCATCTTAAAGCTTGAGAACAGCGGCCTACAACAGCCACAAATCAGCCTTGTGCATTCATTGTGAATTTAAAACTGCAAATAGTGACCTTGCGGAGTAGCTCTCTGATCTTCTCGGCGTCTTTCGCTGCATAGATGTGCCAAAGGGCTCCAGGCTTGTCTTTGCCCTCGTACACCCTCCTCTTGGTCATCTCATCCACGTCACCTTCTTCAATAGTGGCAATGACCTCTGCAGAGACGACCATGATCAGAATGCAAACATACACAGAATGTGTTATTTCAGTGGTCCCATAAGGAGAGTGTCGCACCAACATCTCAACCACAAATATGTAATGAATTCTGACTATTTCAGAATAGAATGTAATCACATTGCTAATAAAAGCTTGCTTTTTGTGTATATTTATATATATTTTTTTTTTTCTCCAATTCAAATTTTCTAGTTCTGAACTGGAGACTCCAGAGCACTCTAGGGTTTAAGATGTTATTTAGAATTACAACTTTAGCCTCACCGTAGTTACAGAAAATCCAACTCTTGAAACAATGAGCATTCATAAACAGTTTAGCAGTGGCTCCTTAAGATGGACCAGTTCAGAACCACTTGATCCATAGAAGCGTACAAGTCACACACTACACAATCACGTTTGACAACATCCACATCATGAGCTATAGAGCTTACTATACAGGACCTACTGCCTACAGCTGAACACCACGTGATCTACAACACGTATTCCATAAGAAACGTGATTCAGTGCTGTTCAAGTTAAACATCCGTTTTTACATTTCAGACATTTTTAAATATAATATACAATTTTCAGCTGATATAGTTTTGCAACTTGTGCTCAAAAGTTTACATACCCTGGCAGAATGTTTTATTTTTTAAAGAATATGAACGATAACACAAAAAGTATTTTTTGTAAAATTGTCTCATGTGAAGCGCTTTGTGACTATGTCTTCTTTTCACTCATAGTTAATGGTTTTGTGAAGCAATTTATAGTCAAACTACTGACTTTGCTCTTATTAAATCATAATGAAAAAATAAACTTCCAAAATGACCCTGATCAAAGGTTTACATACCCTGGCGGTGTTAAAGTGCACACAAGTTGACACAAAGGGGTTTGAATGGCTGCTATAGGCAAGCATCCTCACCTGTGACCCGCCTGTAACCAGTGTGCGTGTATAAAAGGTCAGTGAATTTTTGGGCTCCTGACAGACCCTTGTATTGGTCATCCAGTGCTGCACTGACATTTCAGCTTTCTGAGTCATGGGGAAAGCAAATTTATTGTCAAAGGATTTGCGAGAAAAGGTAGTTGAACTGTATAAAACTGGAAGGGGATATAAAAAGATATCCAAGGCACGTAGAATGCTAATCAGCAGTGTTCAAACTCTAATTAAGAAGTGGAAAATTAGGGATTCTGTTAAAACCCAACCATGGTCAGGTCGACCGCCAAAAATTTCAGCAACAACTGCCAGGAAATAACTTTAGCTGAAATACAGGACTCTCTGAAAAAAAGTTGTGTAGCTGTTTCAAGATGCACAATAAGGAGGCCCTTGAAAAAACATGGGCTGCATGGCCAAGTCGCCAGAAGAAAGCCATTACTTCGCAAATGCCACAAAGTATCTGAAAAGCCTGCCCCTCAGTCTGCGTGTTCTCACAAACCTGTCCCTGTTTAAATCCAGATTAAAGACTCATCTTTTCAAACTTGCTTTTAATACTTGGGGCACACTGAATTGTGTCTTGGTTGTAATCATTTTGTGTTTTTATATTGTTTTAATCTTTCTTTGAAGCACTTTGGTCCTCCTGGTTTTGTTGTAAAGTGCTATATAAATAAACCTTAATTGAAAAAAAAAAGATTTTATTTTTATGATTTGAAAAAAATGAATTCAGTTTTTACACTATAAATGGCACAACCACTAACAATGAGTGAAAAAAACCTTTTGTGTTATCTTTCATGTGCTTTGAAAAATAGTCAAAACATAAAAATCTGCCAGGGTATGTAAACTTTTGAGCATAACTGTGTAAAAAGTGAATTAGGAGTACAACTACAGTCATACTGTTATTGCCACTGTCATGACTGAGAGGAACTTGTTGCCCTTTATCCAAACATTTCTCCTTCAAACAACAAGGCCAGAGCACAGTTTCCAACACTTTAAGAGTGAAAACACCTGCTCAGTCAAATACATCATGTTTAGACACGATGAAAACCATAACTGACTTGGAAGAAATCCCTTTGACTCCAACCCCAAATACTGTATAATAGAGGGATCTAAAAGCACACTCCACAGATATTCTTAGGGATTAATAAGGGTTGCTTTTACAGCAATAAAAACACCATGAAACATGCTGAAAGGCTGAAAGCAGAGACTGTTGGCTTCTTGTGCCCGGGCCCCAATGCTAATGTAACATAAGAATGGGGTGGAGGCGTGAAGAGGGGAGGTTAGTATAGAAGGGCATGCTACTGAAGCGATACAATTATTAAAAGTAAAACAGACCTTTGCGTCCAGTCCTATCAGCCTCTGTGAATGAGAAATTTTACCACAATGTAAATGTTGGTGACCCACTGAAGGGTCACTTTGGGCCAATGTTAATTGGAATAGAGAATAACAGCAGACGGAAAATGCAGTCTACCAATCAATTTATTCATTAGTATTAACTGAGTAAAACCAAATTGCTTACTTCCCAAATGCAAATCGTTTCAAGTTAAACATGTTTAGAAGTAAATGCCAATCCTTTCACGTTAGAAGGTTGTTTTACAATTTCAGAATGTCATAATTAGCTGGTCCAAAAGCAAAAACAAAGAAAATGATGCTAACCTTGTTCTGACTGGTCGTCCCCTTGTGGGATGCCCACATACACCATGACATTTACAGCATCCGACACATCCAGATGGAGGTTAGTGGTGCCCACTTTCCTGTCCTCTGTTGAAGTTAGGCCTTAACAACAAAGGAACACAAAATATTAATGGGCCATTCATTAAGCCATGTAAAAAAAGCTTTAAGACAACATCCAGTTCTCACCATAGGCATTATACATTTTGGGGCCGAGGTCAGGACGAACAAAAAAGTTTGGAAGACGAGCAGCCAGGTTTAGTCGACCATCTCTTTTTGTGTACTCGGGTAAGGGCAAGTTGTCCATCAAGTTATGAAATCTAAGAGAAAGATTTACAATATTAACAGATCATTAGTACTCTTTTTTAACAAGTTTGGATCCTCACCGTGTTGGCATCATGTCTCTAAAGTCCTCTCCAGGAGGCCAGTCTTTTAATTTCAACACCATAGGATTGCCTTCATTGTCCTGCAGACGTTCTGCCAAAAAAGTAAAAAATATTGAACAAGGACACTTGCTAAAGTCCATGGAAGCTGTTATCTTTGTGCACTTACTGCTGATGACCTGGAAGCCGTCCCAAAAGTCCCGCACTTTAACGTCAGAGATGATGGCACAGTTTCTACAGTTGACCAGGTCTACATCCTGATCTCCAAACTCCTCACTAAAGGCCTCTGGCCGCCACAAATCTGTGTTCAGTCGTTTGTGAATTCCTGACACCAACACGGGCTGGACACAGGGTGAAATTATCAGTACATCAAACCATAATGACGGAATTAAAAATAATAGATTGCTTGAAAATGAATAGGATTCTTACCTGACCCTGTTTCCAACACTCTCTGAAGATTTTCCAATTGTTGCTGTTACCAGGATCTTGTAAGCAGAGCAGCCGGCCATCACAAAGCCAGGAGTGTGAGGTATGTGGCTCCAAAACACTGAGTCCAATAACGCCGTCCTTGCGTCCCCCCATAACACTACTCTCTCCCCCTTCGGAGCTCCCAGTCCGTCGCCCTTCTGCCTTCTTGGTCTCTACAACTGAGGCGATGATGTGGTCCAAGAAGTTTGGCAAGGTACTCTTCATTTTATCACCCTGAGGACAAAAAAAAGGTCTTGCCAATTGCTCACTATACACAAATTAGTACTAGGACTGAACGATTAATTGCATTTGCAATTTTATCGCGATAATACAAAGCGCGATTTCGTAATTGCAGGGCACGCGATTATGGAAGTGAATGGAGCTCCAAGATATGGCAGCAAAGTCCGCTCCGCCGCGTGCTTTTGTTTACGTCTCAGTCTAGTTAAGGTGCGCAGTAGATTGTGGATGTACAGTGAAAATATCAGCGTTTATCATGCAGCCCCCGCGAAGGACTATTGCTTTCTTCTCTGTTAGCATTGCGTTAGCCGCAGCGCTCATCACGCCATTCTCTCGCTGCTACTACACGCTCTGATGATCACAGAAACTCCCTCACCTCCGGATTCTTACGTCTCTGCCTCCACACAGACATAGGTGAGCCTGTGCTGCTTGTAAAGAGTAAAGAGTCGTTTGTGGCTCAGTTTAGGAGGCTTATGGGTGGGAATGTTGTGGATAAAGAACTTATCTCAAAAGCATGACGACAATTCATGAACATAAAGTATCCGCGGATACTGTGCCTTTATTTACCTTTGCATCTACCGCATATGCGCTCCGTAGGTACAGATGCAAGATATAAACACTAAACTGCTGAATGAAAAGGGTTGGTAACTAGGATCCGGGGCAGGAGTCCGTGTCATGTCTTATTTTGCTGAGGTGCTGTTTAAGCTGAAATGTCACTCAATGGCTGCGAGTCAAAGAGAAAGTAAAACGTGTCTGTTTGGCGTCGGCGTCTCCTTGCGTCAATGTTCTTCTCTTTTTTCATATTGTCCAAAGTTACATCCCAAAACGCTGCTCCTAATTCCACTGTGTTTTGGCGTGTGCTCCATCTGGCCTCTCCGTGTCCATCAATAACGCGCATCTGAAGCAACTACGAGTCACAGCTCAGACCGGTATTTGATTGGCCGAAATAATTAATAATAAATAGTTTATTTTGTATTAATTGGGAGTTTGATTTCCTAAAACTTTTCCAACTAGTTAAAGCAGGCGTTTGTTCTTACTTTTCCTGCACTTTAGTATGGGTGATGTTACTGGCTGGATCAGTGAGTTTAAATGTATATTTTTTTATATCTATATAATTTATCTTTTATTTATAGACTGTACTGTTAAGTTCAGACAGTTTTTAAGAAGTGCAGTCCAAATTTTGAATAGGTCAAGCAACAATTTTCTTTGCTGTGTTGTTGCAATTTTCACTTCAAATTAATCTAATATTGTTTATTATGAAACAGACTGATTAATTACTTGGGTTAGGTGAAAAATACATGAGAAGAGGACTTGCAACAATAATCGCATATTTAATTGCAATTGCAATATTGAAGGAAAAATAATAATAATCGCAATTAGATTATTTGACTAAATTGTTCAGCCCTAATTAGTACACACACACTGTACTTTAAAAATTAAAAATAATATGGAAAACAGTTACCCCTGCTGAGGTAAAAACAGACGGGAAGGGCACTCCACTCTCTCCAGGCCCCTGCTGTAGTTTTCCTGGTCCAGAGTTAAGCAGGTCTCGCAGACTGGAGCCTTCAGGTTTACACTGTGATGCACTGGAGCCCAGCAGCAAACTGTTAAACAGCTTTGGACTGGAGGCGGAGGGCTTCGACAGGGCACTGAGGGAGTCCAGACCAAATGGTGGCCGACTTTCCCGACTCATCATGGAGCGTAGTGAACCGGATTCTGCAGAGGAAAAAAAGAAGATACCAATAAATGTTTGCTCTTAATACATCATAAGAGCTAAAGATTCTGCACTAACCCTTGGTGTCATCTTTAGATTTTTGTGAAGCCAAGTCTGCTAACCAGTGCAGAGCAGAGCTATTGCCCTCTCCTGAGCGCGGCTCTTTCGAAGAAGATTGGCTGTTCACCGATGGTGAGGATGTGCTACTGGTGAAGTTTGTGGTGTTGTTCATTGATTCTCCAGTTGAACTCTCTGAAGGGGTTGCTGCTGTGGTTTCTGTTTTGACAGCTAATGGGTCTCCCTCAATTTTTGGTGTAACCCCAACACCTGACGTAGCAGCCCCAGAGCTGCCACTACTGGTCACTGCCGACTGGGGCATGTGAAAAAACAAACAAATACTCAACCTCCATAATACACACACGCACTCACAAATGTTCCAAACCAACAATATACCTGTGAAAACCCATTAGCGGCACCGGGGCGAACTAGAGACTTGGTATTTCGACTGGTACAAGGACAGTTGGCCTTAATGCCCCACTTGCCTCTGGCTGCGTGAACCATATCCCCAATGTTGTATAGAGCTAAACAGGAAGGAGGGCATAATGTTATTCTTCTTTCAATAATTTACACAATTCTCGAAGTTCATTACCTGCCCCAGGAATTATCTGTGTGGGCATAAGATTTTGCGGCTCATGAGGCTGGCCTTTGGCACACTTTATCCACGAAAATACCTCATCGTCTGCATTTTCCTCTACATCTGTCAATCGATAACACGGTTTTAAACAGATGATTACAATGAAAGATAAATGTAAAATTCGTTTTTTCTCACTCACCTTCTCGTGGTTTGCTTCTGCGAAGCCGATAACAGTCCAGACAAACACCAAAACCGCACTTACGACAAACCCAGTGGATGTTGAACAAGGTAGTTTCACAAACATCACACATTTCTCTGACTCCTCTCACTGCACGTTTCCATGCCACTTTTTCTAATAGAAGATAAAACATGTTACAACTATACGCTGAACTGACCATGACAATGAGACACATGGCACTGGTCATAAGTCTATCATACTTACGATGAGGCTCTACCATCATTACTGCCTCCTTCTCAGACATGACCAACTGACAGAACTGGTCTCCAACGTTGGCCAAAATGTACTTTGATGTGTCAAGGTCAAGACCCTCCTGAGCCGCCGGTGTTGGCAACCAAAGGCCCATTGCCATAGCGTCACTTTGTTGGGGACTGAGGAAGCCCTCAACTCTGAGAATGCCTTTACGAGTGAACGCCAATCTGCACACATAAGTAATGGTTAAACTCAAGTTACCAAAGTATAATCCCGCATACAATTACTCAAACATTTACCTTCGAAAATGAAAAAAGCGGCAAGCCACATTGGGATCATCCTCTTCATCACTCTCTTCATCTCCATTTCGATATCTACGGTATCTTTCAAGTCGACACTCGCGGCATTTGTGCAAGTGAGGAGCCACATTGATGCAGGAGCCATCTTGAAGGAAGGATTCTCCGGACTGTTTTAGACGACGTACCTTGCTCTGATCTTTGAGCACTGACTGGCCCACTGACAAAGAAACAAACATGGCAGTGTTAATGCATGCATCATCTTAGACATCAAGTAAATAAACAAAACATACAAACCTTTGATAGACTTGTTACGAGGGCGGCTTTTGGCAGCAGCCTGTGCCTGTTTCTTCTGCTGAGCAGCATCAGCAGACTGCTGTAGCTGGTCTGGGCCCTTTTCTGGAGCATCCTCATTTTCACTCAGGTCACTCAGATCACTGTTGTCGCTGGACTCAGAGTCACGTTTGGACGTTTGTCCTCTTTCCTCAAACTTCTGGGACTGATTTGGGTCAAATGACACAGGCTCATCTCCCATGCCACTGGTGCCAGAGCTTTCGAGCATGGGGCCATCTGAACATGATGGGCTCTTAGTGTCCTGGGACGGCTCTTTTGTGTCACTACTTTCATTCTGAGGCCTCTGAACAGAGGCTGGAGCTGAGGAGGAGGAAGAGTTGGGTAGCGTAGCAGTGGAAGCGGCAGGAAACTGGGATGTGATGATGGCTTTTGAGGGTTCAGCCATAGCAAACAGATTTGGCTTGCTGTCTGAGGCAGTCTGAGGGTTAGTACCAGAAAGATCAGCAAACGCCGTGTGTGATGTTTTCTCTCCATAGTTCAAAAATGGGTTTGTTGATTCGCTTGTGGCCTGTAGAAAGAGGTTCTGGTGGTTATCTGCAGCATTAAAGCCAGACTGCGACACAGGGCCACCTGCAGATCCACTATTGGCATTTTTCTTTGACGAACTTTGAGCTACAGCCGTGACTGCCACACCAACATTTAAACTGGAATTTCTGCTCGCAGCAGAGACCGTCATACTCGGGAAGGCTACAGCAGATGTGCCGAGAACCCCATTTCCTGCTGAATGGTTTTCAGGCACTTTACATTGCTCTGGTATTTTTAGTCCATCAGTCCCAGGTTTGAACAGGGTCAGGGGGTCCTTGTTAAGGCTCTCAGAGACTGCTGTGAAGTAATTAGTGTCCTTGGATGGAGGTGAAATCAGACTTGTGCCTGAACCAGATGTCATGCACTGCATAAACAAATTTTGATCTTGTTGAGTTCCATTTTTTGCTCCCCCAAACCCAAATCCAAAGGGTCTGGAAGTATCCTGTGCCGTTGTGGGAATTGCTCCATTCATCTGAGAATTACTTTCCCCAAACACAGCTGGACCTTGCGGTGGCACACGAAAACCAAGAGCAGCGTTGGAACTCTAGTAATAATTGAAAAAAAAGGAATACAAATATAAATTGAACAAACAGGTTAGGAGAATTTTGTTATAATTGTTTTTATTGTTTTCCATGCACGATGAAAATTATTTTTTTAATTTGTAGACGAGACTATATATATATATAAAATTTGTCTCACCTCTGTATGTGCTCCCCAAGAAGGTGCTTTAGTGAAATTGGCAGAAGCAGTAAGTGTAACACTTGTGCTGCTGTCCTGTGACGACCAGGGAGTGAAAACAGGGCCCACAGAACCTTGAGCAGCCGTTTTTGTGAACGCTGATGGAGAAGGCTCCTCTTTGTCAGGCTGCGTGGATGGGGTGGCCTTGGGGGTTGGAGCTCCATGGACCAGGCTTGGCATCTGCCCGAGTGAGGGGAAAGAGGAGGAGAAGGGGGAAGGTGCAGGTTTGAGGGGAGGAGGGACTGGAGTGTGAGTAATGTTTGAAGTGGAGTCTGCTGCACCTTGTAAAACAGGTGGACGCCCATTTTCTTTAATATGTCCTTGAAATCTAGGTGCCTGGTCCGTTAGATGATGGGACCCAACTTTTGGGTTATTTCCATCAGTGGATCCCATATTTTTAGCTGTGCTACTGACTCCAGCATCACTGGCCCATGTCCCCATTTTCTCCTGAGGGGATTTATTCATTTCGCCACTGTTTCGACCATCAGCTGCTCCTTTAAAACGCTTAAGGTTCAAGTCATCCTCCGTTTCTGAGGCCGTCCTCCGTCTGCGAACACTTTCACCCTTCATTGTTTCACTGCCTTTCCGTCCATTTGAAGCAATCTTGGAAAAGACAGTTAAACTCAATATGGAAAATAATTGCTTCGTTTACTATTTGCAAACTAATGCCTAACATACCTCCTCTCCAACCAACGTCACATGTATAACACGAGGATCAACTGTCTGAATGTCTTTTCCCTGAAAAAGAAACAACTTTAAGCAGTCAGATTTTAACAGAACTACAAACTAATTCCAATCCTCACCTTGTCTAAAGTAATGTGCATAATGTGAGAGACAGGGTCATGTTTTGAAACCAGTCCCTGAGCCCAGCACTCCTCCAACTCAGGTTGGTACACCCGAACTCGTCGTCCTTGAATGGTATACGATCCTGGGAAGGGTTATTGAGAGAGACCGACACGCATGAAAAACCTTAAAGTTGAATTTATCTTTACCATGGCATTTAGGACATACACATTTCTTCAACCACTTGATGTTTGATCTATGTCTTAACCGAAAGGTGAATGGAGGTGGACATGCAATTCACAGCTGCCTACCCTTCCTAAAGATTTCCTGCAGTTCAAAATCATTACACCAGCTGGAAACTGCAGCTTGTAGCGAAGGATGCTCCAACAACAAAGGGTGTCTTATATCTTTCTCAATCTGCATGAAGACACAAAGAAAACTTAGAAACAATTGAAACAGTAACAAAAACGGCGGTCTTGCTTTCAATAATATTTAGTGAAAACATACCTCAAACCTCTGAAGTGAGTGTTTATCAGACAGGAAGTCCAAATTATTCTGTGCAAAATACACCACAGGAACCAGCAGTCCTAAACCCACTCTGTCAACCAGGGAGCGGAAGGCCTACAGAGACCCAATATTACATTATGTTCTTGAACCCAATAATAATTATTCACAAACTGATCTCTTGACTCACTAAAGCTGGCCACTTGACAGCCGTTGATCCGGATCCATCCCGATGTGTGGCCCAAACAACAGAGTCTTCCAGCAGCACAGCTTTCACCCCTTCACTGTACACCTTCACCCACGACCAGCGCTGTGTTGCATTTTCAAATTCCACAAACACCTGCAGAATAAAACAGAAATGTGTTTACGGATGGTACAGTCATTATTACAAAGGGTAATGTTGTTGGCAAGTGTAAACCGTTAAAGGCTCAGGTGGTAAACTTGCCATCTACAATCCGGTGTGGTGTGTACATTAAAATGCACTGTACCGACCAAACAAACAAAAATGAAAGAAAATCTAGATGATCAATATGCAATGTTTTTCTCTCTTTTTTTTTTTTGGCAATATAGTCCAGCCCCGGTAACTGTATTTTGGATTGATTAATTACGCCAAAATGTTTTACTGAAGATCTGTCTGTTAATAAATGCATAAAAAAAGAGATATAGTTAACTTTTTTTTTTTAATCAAAGACTAGATAGTTTCCAAGTATTAACACATCAGTAAGTCATATTACACTGCCCTCGACTGTCTATTGCTGAAATGAGACTGCCTCTACTGTAGTAACGTTACGTATTAAAATGTATCAACAGTTTCTTCTGCAAATGTCTGTCACTTTCATGTAATTCTTTTTTCTTGATTTCGACTCAATAAATCAATTAATTGCAAATAGTCAAGTCATCCTCTGCAATACTTAACTTCGGTAACGTTAAGGTTAAATAAACATAAACCAGAGCTCTAATACACAACAAATATTCCATACAATTTAAATTGTACAATAGCATCAAGTTTGTAGCTAATGAAAAGTAAAGCTACCGGTTCGTTAGATCACAGTAAAAAGACAGTTACATTCCTGATAATTTTACTTTACGGCAATCGTAGAAGTTAGCTGGTGTTGCTAACGTTGTTATCAGTTATAACGTTTTGCTAAACACAACCCGAATTTGCCTGTCTGTTGTTGTACTATAACGAGTGCCTACCGTCAAATCCACTATTGCGATATAAGCAGAAAGACTGCTTATTTTCTAGACTTATGGAGACAAAGCGAAGGCCAAAAAAGCCTCGTCGTCGAGTTTTGGCTTCGTATCCCCGTGAGGAGCTGGTAGTTAGCAGCAGCCGAGTGAGCAGAAGCTAACGCAAGAATGCTTCGAAACGTCACTACATAAAAGGCGAGATATGACGCCGATTATATGGCAGCTGTTCTCTCAGAGGTATGTTTGACTAAATTATGGCTGTTGTTTTGTGTGCTGTGCGGAGTGAAATCGTAGATGTAAACACTAACCGTGAGCCCTGCAGCGGGGGTTGTTGTCCCCTCTCCGCCGCTCGTCTCGGGAGCACCCAGACCCATGACGCTGACAGCGCGGACCGTGCCCCGCAGCCAGTACTGGTCCTGAAGCGCATGCTTCAACTCCGAACCATTGGCAGACCTACCGTCGTCCAAATGCAAGAGCAGTCGCTTCCCTATCAGTTCTAAAGAGTCCCCCATGGTTTGCTCGTTTGCTAGCTGCCTCACTGATCCACCATGAACGGTGTTAAGTTCTTAGCACTTTGAAATGGTGGGGATAAGCAGCAGGGTGAGAAGAGATGTTGCTCTCCGCATCGATCTGCGACACCAGCAGACACTGACGGCGCCTAGTGCATGCAGCAGCGAACCGAGTCACGCCACGAGCGTAAATATTATCGCTGTTATTGTCCTCGGTGCTAAACGACTACCCAGCTTCGTCCGCCATTGAGCCCTGCAACAATCAAACGCACTCCTCGTAGGCAGCAGCAGCACTGCAGAGACGCAAGTGCAGAAAATAGTGGCCTCTAGTGGTCACCCTGAGAATAGGGTTAGTAGTATCAAAGCCACACAGGAGTCTTTTTTACAAAGTGAATAATTCGATAAACAGCTAAATAGGAAATTACGATGTATTCTGTACTTTGCCAATTAATACTATATTATAAATACACAATTATTTAACTTAGATAGGTAGGCGTAACCAATGGAGATGGTTCCATTAGCTGGGAAAACCTACCATATAACCTAAAAAACTATTCCTAGCGAGTCATAGAGGCCTGTGTTGAAAGGTAATACATAAGGCGCCATGCCAACAATCCATACGTCCCCATAAAATGTTCTACTATGCATAGTCTGTCAATCGTAGCCTAGTTTTACCATACCCTCGTACTCGTAGGGAAAAGATAATTGACCGGAGTTTACGGATGGCTAAGGCCAGGATATGTCAATCGGGGGCAGATTCAGTTATTTTATTTTATGTTATTTTACTTCACTCACTCACTCATTACTCATAATATTACCAACAATCAAACCACTGTGTATTTTCCGTGGCTTGTAATTTATCTAGCATCAGCGTTTGTGCTGTTACAGTTGTGACCTACTGGTGGAGCTACACTCCCACAGTGGCCCTCATGCGCAGCAAACATCCTGACAGCAGAAGAGCGTTTCAAATCTTATATATCGATGGCTTGCCCTGTATCCTCAAAGGTACTACAATTACTTCATACTATGAGACTATAGACATAATTAAGTCCTCAGTTTTGTGGACTAATTGCTGTACATTTTGCGTTTGACATTCGTGTAATATTTTAATTATGATTTAAAGCACTCGCTTCAAACGAAACACATAAATCATAAAAAACACCTCAGTCTTTATTGTGAGAAATATAAGAAAAGATAAACATTATGTACAAAAACTATAAAGACACAAAAGAAACCCTCATTTAAATTCATATCAAATAGTAGTGTTACAAAAGTAGGCCAGCTTCTTTAGATTACTCTTACATTTCAAGTAAGCCTTCAATCAATCAATCAATCAATCAATCAATCAATCAATCAATCAATGGTTTTGTATAGCCCAATATCACAACAGGAGTTGCCTCATAGGGCTGCACTGAACATTAAGGCAATAAAACAGAACAGTAAATAAAACAATGTAAAGTTCAGGCGTATTAAGTATCCAGGCAAACATAAAGTCCTTAGACTCTCCCTTCAGTGTTTAATGGTGGCAAATGATATTAATAAATTGGGGTGTAAGGTTATTTTGAAGGCAGTGCGTGTGCCAAGCATGTATAGGTTACGTCCAGTATGTAAATTATGCCTCTGTGCCCGTACAACTATGCAGTATGTGCAAGGACCTTTGTGTAGAGACCAGTGTGCAGTTAGAGTGTGAACGTGTTGTAACATTACTCACGTTTATTTAGCTATTTTAAAAGAGACTGAAATAAATATTATATTTTAAAATGATTATAAATTATAAATGTAATGTCCATTACAGAAACCCACAGTGGTGTAATGTCCAGGCCTGCCTGCTGAGCCTCTGGGAAAAGTGGTGAGTAATGACAATTGCAACAAAGTACAGAGGGGAGAGACTGCAGGACTGACTACAGACATACTGTCATAGTTCTCTGGATGTCTTACAAGTAATAGTTCCTCCAATGTTAGTGCCTTTGTGGTTGCCATCAACAAATAAACACCTGTATTCACTACATCTTCGGTGGGTTTTTTGTGGAATTTAATTTTGAATGTCAAAATTGCATATAACCCTTTGGATGTAATGAAATACAGTAGGTGGCGTTTGACACACTTAGCATGTTTCATAACTGAAGGAAATCTTCAGTCTTCACTCCCAGTGTTAGACACTGGCAGCATACCTATGTGCTCATATTGATTAAGGGCGCTTCAGACAGCTGTGTGGTACACATTCATCTTGCTCCTCCAGCTCGGGACAAGGGTCTCCAGCATTTGCTGGTGGTAGCAGGATGTAGCGTGAGCGGTGATGTATACCCCCTTTGGAACAGGGTCCCAAACACAAACCCCAGGACGACCAATTGGACACTTCACAGTCTAGTGGTGTTGCTAAGAACAGATTTAATTATATTTTAAATATAGCAACAACAAAAAAACAGTTTTATAGACCAGTGTCAGTATCAGTACTTACCAGAGAACCGCTGAGGAATGATTGAATTTGGAAGAATATGATTGGACATTATTGTCTGGCGGTTGGGAAGTCTCCTTTGTCGTGTGAGCTTAATGCTTGCAATCGGTGGGAGGTCCTTGAGACGAGGATAGTAGAAAGAATTTACAGGATGATTTGGCATCTGTGATGTGATCTGCAAATAAAACATAGAAATAATAAATGATGTTTCAGAAAATGTGTAGCTTTTGCTTTCCCAGAGTGGTTTGACATGTGGCTGCCCACCTCTGACCTCTCGGACCACCAGCCGGTATAGACATGCACATTTTTACAGGTGAGGCAAATTACATTAGGACACGACCACAGAGAGTACTGAACAGGAATCCTTTAGTGAATAAGCCCCTTTACCCACTGAGCTACTTTAAACAGCGTAAACCTTTTACATCCAAAATATTGGTAATAATGTAACAGAAAGCCTATCTGGTTCAAATTGTTTGGTTACGAGATCTAGTAAGCCACTGTTTAAGTGAAGTGGAGACAGCTAGGAATGAGGTCCAATATTACACCGACCTATATAGAGAAGACAACAAGGGCTATGCATTGTACTGTCAGACTATATAGCGATTGAGAGTGTTGAGAATAGCTGTTCCATCACTACCAGCCAGCTCTTTTATGACTGACATACTCTGGTGATGTTTTCAGGGGGACTGGTGGGGAAGTTTGGAGAGGAGAAAGTGAAGCCACTGTCTGTTCCAGCGTCATATGGCTGAAGGTCGTAGGTCGCCTCCTCTTTCCATTGGCTCCCATCGCAGAGGTTCAGGCTGTCCACACCAACAAACCAATCAGGACTGGGGATCACCTTTACCATCATGGACAGCTAATAAAGAGAGAGAAAAGGTAAATTCACTCAGATCATCCATCAAAGCTTAAAGAAAATGGGGAATCAAGTTTTTGTACGTATGCTGCATGGTGGTGCAGTGATAGAACAAGTTACAAGATGAACTCTGTTGATAGATTAAGCACAAGAAGCTACATATTTAAGATGCTAAATTAAGTCAATTAATGAATCTACATTAGCAAAAGGCAACAGAAAGCCTATATTTCACACTTTTCACGCACTAGTCTATGACAGATGCAGGGCAAACTACGGCTTGGGGGTCACATGCAGCCACTTTAGCGTTTTAATTCAGACAGAAAAGCATTAACACCTTAAATCAGTTCTGATCTAAGGGGTCTAAGGTCACCACCACTAAACTACCACTACCTTGGCTTAAAAAGGTGACTAACACCATTGTTCTTTGTGACATAAACAAAGCTCAGAAATGACTGCTATTATGTTTTTTTTTTCATCTGTTTTGATATTCACCGACACAGTACTATTGGCCTGGCAATTGTAAAAACCCAATACTTGTTCTATTAGGTTGACATTAGCTGCGTTTTTGTTCTTTTATAAACCCTTTTTTAAAAGAGATGAATTGTCTTTATTCATTCAAATGGTACAAAAGCTGGACAAAGATAAAATATTGGATATCATGCTTTGCATCATTTTTAAGGCCATTACTGATCTACAATGCAAATTGCAACTTTCCTGGACTGAGGTAATTGATAAAACATCCAATATTATTACGTCATTCAGTCTATATCTGAGTAAAGCTTTTGTCAAAAACCTCAAATGCTGTAATGTGCTGACGGTTGCTAATTCACAAGTCTATGCACCCACACAGTTTCCAGGACCAGTCTACTGTGTGATGTATGCCTCCTGAAAACTGGTGACCTCATACAGGAAATGGCCTGGGGGGTCAGCATACGCAGCGATGGCAGGGACCCTTCAAAACTGCATTTGGAAAGCTGGTGCCTGATGTTTGAAGTGAATGGAGTAGTGGTTTAGGACAGAAGGGAAAGGCCTATAAAGTCTGGATATTGAGGACAGAACTTGGATTGACCCGGGCAGGCGCAGGAAACGAGAAGGATGAAAGAAAGTTGGAGCAGACTTCAAAAGTAGAGCACAGAGGACCTCAGGGGAGCGCAGGAAAGAGCATGACATGCTGGGTTCATTTCAACTGGTGACGCACAGCAGTAACCAAAAAAATCTCTTCCCATCCCATCCATGGTTTATTTCTTCACTCATCTCTTTAGATACGCTTGGCATCTCCTCCATATTTACTGCTTAGGTACTTACCTACTGTTTGGGATGCAGCAAATCATTCACCTTGGTTTTGTTTTGTTTTTGTCTGTCTGTGTGTGTGTGTGTGTTTTTATTTTTTTAATAACCCACTTAAGAAAACCATCAGCATTTATATAAACCTCGGACTGACACAATGGCAGCCCCACTGACCCCGTGGATGCCTTTCAACCTTGTCTCTTTTGCACGTTCGGGTCACTTAGCACATTATTTGACCCACAAGTTTCCTCTCTTTTTGGATGGACCAGATCTTAAACATGCCCATAATTTCCACTGCCATTTTACTCAGTGCTCCTATCATCGCCATACATCTTCCACAAAGGCCGATGCAATAGATGTTTTCTAGACAAGCACAACCTAATCTCCAGCTGCTATTTTCTTTAGAGGCAAAAATAATGACCGCACAAGACCTCTTCAACTGGACCCTCAATGAGATGTCGTCTTTCCATTGTTTAAATTGCACTCGGTCAAATACAATATGGGATTGGAAGATTGCATGGATTTATTTTTGTGGAAATAAAACTGGCATCATTCAAATCTTTATACAAGTGAGCAAGAAATAACAAATTAAGCTGTCAACAACTTTTCATTGCCAAGTCAGTCACATTCTGTACAAGCCCAGCATTGTTATATTTGAGTTTTTCTGCTGATCTAAAAACAGATGGTATAAATGCAGTGACAGGCATTGCATTCCGTTATGACAAGCGCTTAAGCTCCTTGCTATGACACAGATGCCTGCAGTCTTAGGGTGCCCTAAGTTCAAGTCCAAATGTGCATTACCTGATGCAATATTCTGGACATGATTTATTTTCAATACTAGTCTCTTTATGTTATGCTTAAAATTGTAATCTTAACCAATTTTCCATATTAACCATATTTACAATTTATAATTAATTCATTTTTCATAAAACCTAGCCCTAAATTTAGACTTGAGCATAACCTTTATTTAACATTATAATAATATAAAGTGTGCTTCTTTTAGTTTGTGAGTCCAGGCTCTTTGAAGTATGGGCAGAATCATTTATTTTCTAAATCCACTTTGCATGCTCATATTAGCTATGGTTAAAACCAAGGAGGGTTTCATGGAAAGAATCTCGGTTATGGACTTGGCCTGCAAAAGATTTATAGCGTAGAGAAGGGGTGATTAAAGCAGGTTTTCTAATATACCTGTTGGCATATTGCTCTTTTTTTGCATGTTGTGCATTAGCTCAGCTCTAACCATTGCTAATATGTTGTGGAGCCCCTCTCAGGAGCCCAGAGTTCAGTGGGACAGGCGCAGACAGAGAACAGACCGCACAGGATGGATGTGGGCGTTTATGGCTGCAGGGCTAAACATAGTTTGATTGGATTGTGGAAACAAGTGTTGAAGTGTTTGTTAAGAGAGGAAGAGTAGTATCAGGAGGCTCTGAAGGATTTCACAAAAGACAGTAATTGTGTTTGTGCGCTGTCTCGTCCGGGCATGTGAGTGCTTTTCTGAACAAATGTGGTTTTATTTGTATGAATAAATGCGTACCAGGGGTGTTCGAGGCAGCATGAGCAGCTCTGTGGAGCTGTGGCCGATGCCATTGGGGATCCCAGCTGTCCGGTACATGGCGCCCACTGCTCGCCTCTTCCTGGCCTCTTTGGCCTCCTTCATAATCTCCACTGTCACTCCGAGTTCAGCAAAGTTCTGTACTCCTGTGCTGGCTGGAGCACCCTCCTCCCACAGATGAAAATGGCGATTATGGCTGACCGCTAAAAAGAGCAAGGAAACACAAGAGGAGAGCTGAGGCAAGATGCTTATGGAGGATATTACTGTCAGAGCAGTACCACAGACTGGGCTAGTGCTGAGGTCATTTCAATACACTCTCTAGGTATGCCTATTAGAGCTTTTTATTCTGAAGAAATTATCCTCATGTCTCAGACTTTATTGACTCTACTCTAGTTACATGGCACATCTTTTTTCAACAATCACTTATACAACCACAACATGAATTAAACTGTCAGAAGATGGGTTATGATTTCAAAGTCTGCATACACAAATGAAAATAAATAAACAATTACTGCAAACATTGGTTTCTTTTTGAGTCACAGAGTCCGTCTGCTCCACATTTTGATGTTTAGTTCAGGTTATCAATAAAATCTGCTTAGAATCAGCATCATGGTTTAGGTCAAACAGTTTGTACCGCAAGTTTTTTTGGATGTGAGTGATGCGGGCCACTGGCCTGATCTGGTGGTTTCCAGGGCATGGTAAGGTTAGCCAGAAGTACACTGACAATCTTTCTGATGGTTCTGCCTTACCTCACTCTTCTGCGCTGGGCCCTCAGTCTTAAACGCCCCTGACACATGTATTCACACACACAGCCCTGTGGCTGCACACACTATCTGCTTTCGACCCACTCTGCTATTACTTATGCTCCTAATTGCCTTTCCATTCTTAAGAATTTCCCACAAGCGTCAAATCATCGAAGCTCAGGAACACGTCACTGCTAAACCCTCATAAGTCATTTAAGCTCACATCTGTCCTCCCCTCGCGCCCCTCTGGCACTGTCCTTGGTCCACATTACCTTAGACCATTAGAGGCCCCATAGCCACTGGCAGGTTGGACTTTTCATTAGGACTCTAATCTAATCCAAGACCAAAGTAGTTCCCTCCAGTCTCCCACCTGCTTACTATCATCCCAAAAAGGCCTGTAAGTTTTCCTTTCTGTGTGGCAAATCCCATTTCTAGTGCAGTGTCTGGCTCTCAAGGGCATTAAAGGCATTAGCAGGGCATGGGGATCTCTGTCTGGTGCTTGTCTGAAATAAGTAGTAAATGGACCATCATCCTTTGGCAGGGCAGCCTTTAGAACTGGAAAACTAATACAAACAACTACGCACACTTATAAACATCTGCCAGCTATCCCTCCATTCCATTTTGGATGACTGAAGTGTCTCTTCGTTTCTTGGTTTTAGAGTTTAAGTGATCTGACCCCACCTCACCCAGACTATCATCACCTGCCGAACAGCAGCCCCTGAAATGTTGTCAGTCCTCTACGCTAGCACTGTGGTTGACTAGTGGACCAGTGGGCAGGCCTGTCTCATTCAGAGTAATAGACAAATCTCCAAGATATGACTGTAAGTAGAGACGTCCCATCTGCAAGCATTTAAACTGTCTTTTATGCTGCGCTCTTCCTTCTTCTGCTTTACTCGTTAACGTCTGCTAAGTGTGTATTAAAAAGAAGAACTTAAATAGAAGTCTCAAGGGTTTAGACTGTGGGTAAAGAGGCCTATTATCAGTGACCTTTTACAAAAATATGTACCTAAAAAAACTATTTCAAAAACATAAAGTCACATTTATACCCACATATTTTGCTTTTACACTCCCTTAATAACCCGCCAAGTACAGCGCCATTGGTAGTAGTAGTCAGTGTTATAGAGTGGTAACAGTTTTGTTGCACATGCTTAATCTATACAGTTATAAATAATAATTAATTTAAAGCACATTTACTTAAGTACTGACATGGAGTACTTCATATTAACTCTGTGCGTCAGTACTTTTCAAACGTCATCTCTTACCTATGAGTTTGGACCACTGAGCGGGTGGACGGAACAGGGGATATTGCTTAGGGAAGGCCTGTGGACTCCAGTGACCCGTAAAGACCAGGATGTAGGACGCAGGACCCTTGGCTGTGCACTCTGTCCCGTTTAGAGATCGCAGCGGTCCAGCAAAACTTAGAGAGAGCTTCAGCAGCACGACCAGCAGCCTCCACAGCCAACCACAGCTCAGGTGCCTTTGCGGTGACATCATCTGAAAGACGTGAAGAATAAAATATGGTTGTTTCTCTCACCGATGGCCAAAGGCACAGGGTGCTGCTGCCAGGCGCCTGGCAAAATACAAAATATGCATCGAATGAAATATGGCTCCGACTGTTGAACTTTCAACAAAACCATGAAGTGTGCATCTATCACTCTCTCAAAGCTGTCTCTGGCCAGATGAGAGAAAATGGAAAGAATACGGGAAAACCCAGACAAAACCCAAACAAGTCTGCTGAAATATGAACGTGCTTCTCATCCAAATATTTTATAGTGTGACAGTGAACCACTAACCCAAATTCAAATGTTAGGGAGAGTGATGTGTCACTCTACATGATGTATACAGTGCACTGGTATCTCAATAAACATACACTACATTTATTACATTTTATGTGGTGAAACTGAGAAATGTTATTACTGCATTAGTCTTAAACTTCCATTCCAGCTTCCTTTCCTTTCATTACCCCTCATCTATTTAAATAGATGTGTTACAGCTATCAAATTCAAAATGAGCAATTTGTAATTTATAGACGTGATAAATCAAGAAAAACTAACCGGTCATGAGTCAGTCTTATTGTTTTGATTTCTCCATTAATAATTTTTGCATTGCATTCCCATCAGTTATTCAAAATGGACTTTTCTGTAAGTGTATGTGCATCTTCAGTTTTGTCTGATCAATGCTCAGCCCCTCTGAACCCTGTGAGCTTTGGGCGTTTCATTATATAAACTCTGCCGGTCCTATCATGGTGCGCTGGTCCTGAGCCAACCTGCAGTGCACATAACTGCCGTAGTAATGTCTGCTGGAGTTGTGCGCTAAAATAAAACAATATGGATGACATCTTTCAAAGAGCTGTCAATATTTGGCTCTGATCTCAGCGAATGACCACGCTCACGCTGACCGCAACATCGACTGCTGACTCAGGATCACACTCTATAAAGACAGTGGCACGCGCACTCCAAAATGGACTTTAATTTCCTTCACTTTTACTAGCATTGTTCAGGCCTTATAAAACCAGCTTCATTTTCATTTCAGGGGGTATGAGCACAAAGATTCTGGCAAGGGGTTTACGGTTTTTTAGCACGTTCTCAAAGCTCTTATCTGCTTCCGTCATGGGTGTATTAAATTGTGCCATCCAAATTTTGCTCTTTTTTTTTTTTTTTTTCCATGGGTGTTAACATGCCAAACAGACAAGCTTTTTATATCATTATCTACGTTTGTCCCTCTGAGAGCAGTCCGTGGCCCCACATCAGAAATGGATTGTGAACAAATGTTACCAGAAAGGAAATCTTGCCATAAAGTCTCGCCTGTCTTGAGCTGTCCTAACAGTGGGAGCAGTGCAGTGTCCAGGACTTGCACCAGGTTTTGTAAGGATGACCAAGCAGGAGGATTAGCCTAATGTTAATGTTTTGTAGGCTGATGGGGGACGAGGGGGTCGACCAGAGCCTTGGTGATTTTACTTATTTGATGGAATCATGCGTACGTTACATATATATTTACATACGTCTTTCATTTTAAAGCCTTGGACCTTTTCACACTGCTGGTAAAAAGGTTCAAAGCAGCTGCAGTATATAGACTGTTAAATTTGAGTGACTGCACACAACACACATAACATTCATGTCTTGCGCCACATTGTCCCTGCTGTCTATTTCCAGAGGCCGGATAGGGTTACATCTGCCAATAACCGTGCTAAACTCCAGCTCTGACACTTTTCTGACCACATCCCTGTCTCTCTGTCACTGTTTTATCAATTCCCCCGCTCCATTAAAATCCACATTAACCATTGTCTGTGCAGCTTTAACAGACAACCATAAAAATACCTCTGTTATGAAAACACATAGCTCTCGGCTTTGATCCCAGTAACCATCCACGTTGACAGGTGGGACGGACAGTCCAGACGCTCCAACTAAGGTCACCCCCAACTAAATGTGAGGCTTTTGGCACAGTTATTGGGCAGTGTAGGCTGAGGTTAACTGGAGTTCAACCTCTGGACTGCTGAGTTTTCACGCTAGTTTGAGATCTTAAGTGCCTCTATCCTGTCTGTGCTAGGTTTAAGTGAAGGAAAAGAGGTCATTTGTATCTTTCACAGCATCTCTGACATGGATATACAATTGTTTGGCTATAATAAAACTAGGCAAAGTAGGTTAACTGCTTGAGCTTGAAATAGTTAAAAATAGATCATTTTGTCTTCATAATGTTGTTTTGTCCTCAAGCCTTCCCTTTGAACACTCAAGTGCACCTAGATGCATTCCCCAATTGAAGCACTGAACTTTATCAGTCAACACTAGACTAGCTCTGAAAACCCTGGATAATAACATGCTGATGAAACGACTTTTCAAAAGGGCTTTGCATGGGCAAAATCAAAAACTTTAAAACGTGGGGCTTGGGCCAAATGTTGTGCTACTGGGTTAACTTTACAGTGCAATTAGAGCAGACTCACGCTGAGATAATGCTCACCGGTATTCACGAGCACGCCGGGACACTGAACGCAGCACGACTCAGTCGGGTTTAACAAGCAGATGGCAAGACTAGCACCAATATAAGGAACATTAGCGGGTTTATTGGTCTACACTTCAAAACTAAAGCCTCAGTGTACAGGGAGTACTTTGCATTGCTCAGATTGGCAGATTCAGCCTTTTAGAACACAATCACATGAGCAGTGGAGTTAGTCGGAAAACCTCTGCAAAAATATTGTTATGTATTCACCATTGGAGAAAGTGTGTTTTCTTTTTTGCTGTTGTTGTTGTTTTTTTCTTCTTTCAAGTCACTGCTGCGGTGAAATCAAAGATAGTCAGCCGGAGTCAATGTTTTGTGCCAGTCCAAAACACAGATACATTGAGACGGCTGCAACTGAGAGTCTCCCTCCCCAAAGAAGCAGAAGTGCTAAGGGAACCTGCAGAGTATGAATAGGGCATATCCTACCGGCGTTACGCTCAGCTGCTGCTGGTTGCTCCTGGTGTTGCCTCTTGAGTCGCTGCCACCTTGACCAGCTCCTGCGACCTCTTTCCTCTGTACTCTTTATCTGTCTTCCCAGGATTTTCTCCACCTCCTCGGGTTACCAGCCCACTCTAGTCTCCCCTCCTCTCCTCCCCTCCTCCTCCCCTCACCCGCTGTCCTTGTATGGAGTCCAGCGCTGCCCCCTCTCTTCACTCTCCCTGTGCTGACTGCTGACAAGGTAATCAGCACCACTTTGGCTCGTTGTCATATTTGCCACTCATCGTTCTAGTTTATTGCTACAAAAGGAATGCAGAAAAGAGCAGAAAAGCAGGTGAACTGACAGGGGGAGTGTTTGGAGTTGTATTATTGCTATATCAAATATCCAAACACATCATTAAATCAGCTGTTATGTTTATTGTTTTAATGCACTGTACATGATTACGAATGCTAATTAGATTTTACAGAAGGGGGTCCCGAGTGTTGGTTGAGTGGGGGCCTGAGTGTTGGGGCCTGAAAGGTTTGGGACGCCCTGATATAGATTACAGATAAGAAAAATACTGATTATACTGCAGAGGTACAAGAAAATGAGTGAAAAGCAGGGAAAGTGTTGCAGCTACAATACAAAAATGTGAATGCAGTCACAATTTTATTTAGCATTTTCTTTCCTACTTCCACGCCTCTGAGAAACTCAGAAGCTATTCAGAAGCTACTCCTGCCAGTCCAGTAGTATAAAACCAAAATCACACCTCCTGTTTGTGGCACAAACTTTAGTATAGCTCTCTGAAAAGTGTGAGATCACGTGGTTTCCTAATGGGTGGCAGAGGCTTGAGTCCAGCCACAGGGCAACTTTAGAGCATGTTCTCTTTCTGTCTAAAAAGAAAAGTAAAAAAGGGGGGGGAAATCTGTCTGTCTCCCGGTAACACTTGATTGTAACAGGAAGTGAATTCAGCTTAAAATATATCTAGTTGTGGAATTCAATTTGTTCTGTTCATCAGTACCTTGTAAAAGCAGATGTGTGAGCCCATCTAATGTATTCATTTATTTACAGTATGTTAATCGTGAAGTGACACTTTGCTTCCTCAAACATGCTTCACAAACTCATTTCTGAACCACAACGAATCATTCCCCCACTTTCATTGTTTGCAAACAAAATAAAATCAGGTTTGGGGCCTTTTTAAAGGAATTGTATTGTGCTTTAGAACAGTGTTGAATTAGTCCAATGATTTCATATGAGTTTTCTCCCTCTCTTTGTTTCTGCCTCTTTCCCCTCTGTCTTTCTCCAGTCTGTGACCGCAGTCCTCACACCTGGTCCACACATGGACAACCAGGGAGGTTTGAGCTACAGCACCGCTCTCTTATCAACGTGTCAGGAGCGCGGCGGAATCAAGACAAGTGAGTCTTCTCTAGAACAGCTTTTTTTTTCTCTAGTTGAAAGTGACGCAATCGGGCCCTAAGGTAGAAAAAGATGAAGTGAACACATAGCGTTGATTCTTGTGTGCTCTGAAGTCAACCCTGTGTGACCTGGATAGCATCAGGCAGATCCAGAGGGTTATAGGTCATAAAAAAAAGGAAAAGGCTCAGCCACGTCATTGCAGGGCAGCTCGGGGCACTTTCAAAGAGCTGGGGCATTTTTACTGTTGTGGACTACTGGTGTATTAATCAACAGAAATAGCCAAATAAACATAATCACATCTGTCTCCGTTGTGTTCGGGATATGTGCTTTTCCCTTGGTCCAAGTTGAATGTGGGTTACGGGAAAAGCAGGCGTCCCACTGATTAATGACAATGATCTCAGCGTCCAGATTGTTAATTACCTCGCATGCTCATGGAGGTTTGGTAACACAAAACATCGCGGAAAAATGAGGTACACACCGGCGATGGCTTTTATGGTGTGGAAAGTGTCTTAACATTTAATACTTCTCCGTTTATTCGGTCCAAGCGGTGCATACTGTTGTGTCCTTGGGCAAAGCACACTATGCATGACTCTGGTGTGTGAGTGTGGTGGTCAGAGAATACAGCTCTCTCTCTCTCTCTCTTTGACCATAAATCCTCACCAGTCATAGTGTTTTTTCCGAGTGCGTATGAGAGCGTCTTGGTCGTGAGTGCGGCCAAAGACCTCAGTACTGTGCGCATGAGGAGCAGGATACCCTTCCGCTGACGCAAACCTTCGAGATACAGTTATGGTTTTGTTCCCGTTAAAGCCATGCTAGCGTCAGGGACACGCGCGCCAGATACGTGAGGCAGAGCTAGTGACAGTACATTGGGTATAAGCCACAGGATCTGCAGTATCACAATATACACACGTTCAAGTGGGACAAGAAGACGGATGGGTGGGCGGTGGCTCCTCACGGGCAATGATGGCGATACAACGGCTAAATAAAAAACGCCAATAGACTGAGTTTGATTGTTTCTGTCTATGCCGGGATTCCACGGGTATAAGGCAGTACCACATTATACAGTTTTTCCATTCAATTTTTGATGTGTGGCTTTAATTTGGAGTTGGCCCCTTCTCTGTCGAATATCCTGTCGGCAAATTGAGCTGTAATCAAGACGATGAGACCAAATCATGACGAACATTTAGGAACTTAAGATCCTGTCATCGCCAACTGTAGACCATTATACAGTATAACACGAAAAGACATGGGATTGTTGCTACTTATATCCAAGATTGGTGGCAAAGCATGATGGGATATGCGCGATGTCAGGTAATTTGCTAAGTGACCAATCAAGCAAAAAGGAGTAATGCTCTCAGTTATACTATATTTCTATTTCAGGGTAGATGCTTTACTGATATTGATTTGTGTTTGAATTTATTATATGAACAGTATTTAGCTGAAATAGCAATATATTATGTATTATTGTAGTAAAACACCTTTCAAGATACAGAGTGAAGCTGTAACAAAGCTGAAGGAACTAGATTAGCATTGATAATTCCACTGGTTCCTTCTGGAGGCACAGGGAGTAAACACCTTATTCTACATGCTTTCAGTAACCGTAAAACTGAGGCTTCATTTAAAGACGTTAATGTTTTAACACATAAAGCCTGATTCAACTTTACTCTTGACAACCAGATGTTTGACAATACCTGATATTACAAACAAAACATGCTGTGCCTTTGAATGTGATGGTGCAGATTATTGATGTCTTTATTGTGTGCCTCTGAGAGTGAGTGGAATCATCTTTCATCACTTCAATAGACAACCAAAGAAAAATATTTATCCGCCGCTCTCTGAAGGTTGGCAGCGGGCTCATTGTGAGAGGAGCAGGTCATGTACCTAGAGACTCATTCATCATTTATGTGGACATGTTATTCAAAGGAAAGCACTATGGGGCACTATGTTTAATGTTTTATCTATACCCCTCACCACTGACATAATATACTTTTAGGTTAATTTTCTGAAAACTTGGCCAATCCCTGAAATGATACATTTAGAGAGCATGACAACATTTGAGCAGTGCCACCCTCCTATTTGTTATATTGTGTTCTTGATTATGCAAGCAAAGAGTGCTGTTGGTCATTTTAATGAGTTTTAAACAAATCAAAGGGAGCTTCACTTTTAAATCTATTTGTAACGCAATATATTCTTTCCTTTGTCAAGCGCCCTACAAAGCCATGCATGGTACTTTGCAGATGCCAGTCCTGATTGGTATATATTTCTGACAAGTGTCAATAAATATATTGTATTGTTGGGTGAATGTTTTTGCAATAAAAAAAGAGACTAGGCTCAACCTAACTAGGGCTGTCTACCATACATTTTGTCTATGAATCTGTTGGAATTGTACTTGATATAGTATATTTCCAATATGCCCCTGACCCTGTATTAAGGTTATGCCTCAACCTTACACAGATCTGTATCTCTCGCAATGTTTTCCATTTAACACTTGACCAAGTATGGGAACAGGTCCATTTTACAGACCGCCAGTCTGTTCCTAATTCCAGACATGATAAAATCTGAGGCCTTCCAAACCCCCTGAGCAAAACAAACAAACGATAAAAATGTGTCTTGCCAGCATGCCAGTGGGACCCGCGGCCAGGAAAGGTGAGAGATGTTTTGGTGAACACTGTTGGGGCAATCCCAAGTGGAGTCACAAAAGCAATGAGGGTTTGAAGTGACCATGAACCATATGTACACAAAAGTTACATAATGTATCTGAAAGAATGCTTTACACTTGAATGTAGCCACACACCTATATTGTGAAAATGTAATGGACAAACGATGAAATTATGTACAATTTTGGCATTACCTCAACCAAGGCTCTCCTCTTTTTAACTGAGATCCTAAGAATTGAATTCTCATTGGACCCTTACAATGTAGATAATGGAACGAATAGAGTAAATATTAAAATTGAAAAGCAGCTAAACATCCAAGTTTTATTAACGCACTGGCAGCATTTTCCACTCCTCGCTGAAACGTTTGCACTGTACTAGGTGTTAAAATACCTATTCAAATGGTTGAATAATAACCATTCTAAGGTAGGGATGGGAATCGACAACCAGTTCTACATGCAGTTCATACATACAGCCACAGCCGCAGCAGCTCAGGACTAACACCTGAACACTATTTCGTTGTACGCTTGTACAATGACAATAAAGCACTTATTATTATTATTATTATGTAGACCCGGTTCTCAGGGCCGGATTTAAGTAAAACGGGCCCCGGGGCTAAAGTTTTTTCAGGGCCCCCCTATATACTGTATGTCTCTCGGATTTCTCTCTCTCTCTACAATGAAAGGGTAAATGAATGATTTTTTATTTATTTTTTGAACATGCAGATGTAACTTCTTAGACATAGTACTAGTTTTAAAAATGACAAATACAAACAAAAATACATAATGACCCCAATTTGAGGTCCGTGGGCCTGACGGAAACGACCTTTGCTACTGCCAGACTGGTTGGGGGGACACATTTAGAAGGGGGATGTGGGGGTCCTCCCCCAGAGATTTTTTTATTTTAATGGTGCATTTTGGTGCATTCTCGTGCATTTTAACTAGTTTAGTCCTGAAACAAAGTCTTCTGATAAAGCCTTACATGTGAGGGAGTCTGCAAAGAGAGAGGGAACTTTTTTTTTTACACTATAGCGGCCCGTGGAGTTAGACACACGTGCGTAATGATGTAGAACTTCTCCGAGGCCCAATCTCAATTCTACCGCTTAGCCTTTCCCCTCCGTTTTGCGCATTCACGAGAGACGAAGGGCTGTCCATTGCAATAAACGTGTCAGTTCTACGTTTTCGCTTTGCTGCTGCGAACGATCCGTTTATTTGCGCTGTATTGCCTGACTTTGGAGTTTCTTTCCAAACTTTCGATACGTCGCTATTGTCATGACAATGGGGTTCAGTGCCTCCCGCTGTCTCCCCGTGCCGCTGTGCTCTGAGCCCGGGTCCGAGGTTGACTGTCCCCGGTTGACAATCTGTAGGGTTTGGGCTGAGACCGAGTTGTTTAGGTGTTACAAAACAGCATCAGTCTGTTACAAGTTACAGACACTTGGTGAAAAGTACAAATGTTCCCATTATATTTTAGAGGATGCCAGGCAGGCTGAGTGCCAGCAGGAGCCACAGTATATTTGGAAACTTGCTTTATTACATATTTTCTCATGGGAAAACTAACAATGCGTCTTTTTTGATAGTTTATCTAGGGTGACCAGACTTTCCACTTTAAAAACTGGGACCCAATGAGAATTTGTGGAGCGAGCCATCATGGGACGTTTTTTTCCTCCCACCTTGAATGGTAAATTGTTTGTCTTTAAGAGTCCAATGTCAGTTTAATGGAACAATCAGCAGTGGAGTGAAGAGTTGTTGCTTAGCTCTATAGATATTGAGACACACATGGCCATAATCATGAAGTCACAAGTCCAAAATGGCTACCTCGGGCGTGGGAGTGGTGGAAAAACTGGGACACCTGGGACAGAAATTGTGTAAAACTGGGACGAATCAATGGTTTTGGAGAAATCCACTGGGACATGGGACAGAGGGCTCAAAACTGGGACTGTCCCGGGTAAACTGGGACATCTGGTCACCCTAAGTTTATCGAAAGCACATTCATTCTTTGCTTTCCCCAACACACAGACAAGTACAATTATTGATAAGAATAGGGATAGGAAATGATAAATAAAATCTTAGGTGCTGTAGATTTTGTCTCTTCACCTTTCAAAGAGTAGGATCCCAGTTAAGGTGGTAGCACAGCGGTTAGCGCTCGTGCTTCACAGCTAGAAGGTCCGGGGTTCGATTCCCACCTGGACGGCGCCTTTCTGTGTGGAGTTTGCATGGTCTCCCCGTGTCTGCGTAGGTTTCCTCCGGTGTCCCCTAGTCCCCTATCACTAAAAACATGTACAATAGGCCAAGAAAGTGTGTTTGAGAGTGCGCATGGAGGACGATGCAAATTAGCCGAAGGCTACAATCCGGTGTGGCTTGTTTACATGCATGACACCCATGCATGTTCATTAACATGCCCTGTCCTGACCAAATAAACCAATAAGTACAGATGGTTGTAATTTTGTGCCTGATAATCTGCCCCGAGGGACCAAAAAAATAAACACCCTCTCCATGTGACCCACTCATAAAACTACAAACGTCCACTCCTGGCACTGCATAACTCCTGTGTGGAGTTTGCATGTTCTCTCCGTGTCTGCGTAGGTTTTCCTCTGGGTACTCCGGTTTCCCTTACCACTAAAAACATGTACAATAGGCCAGGATCAATGAGAGTGTGTTTGAGAGTGCGCATGGGGGATGACGGATGGAAATTAGCCAAAGGATACAATCCGGTGTGGCTTGTTCATTAACATGCCCTGTCCCGACCAAATAAACCAAATAAATAACAGTGCATAAAATTTCACGAAAAAGCTGCAAATCCATAGTTTCCCCTCTTGGTATACTATTCAAGATGCTTCATGTACAAATATTACAGGCAATTATAGTAAAGGAAACGTATGTGGAGCATTCAGACACCAAGATGGACAGTTTGACCCTTGCTCCAGCCAGATGCATACTGCCGGTGTCTTTGGGCAAGACATCTTGCCTGCAGCCTGGATACACTGATGTAAGAGTGCGGATATGGGACATTGTAGTGCTGAGCGTAATCATCCGAGGCACCGAAACATCAAACACAGAAAGCACTGTATTCATCGTAATGTATCCCCTCCTAAAAAGCATAAGAAATGACAGTAAACACATACATTTTTTTACATTTTATTAAAATACGGTGTGGAGTTTACCATCGGAAGTTACCATCACAAACATGATTGTTTCTAATAAAAAAGTAAACAAAACAAAAAATAAAGCTTAAGGAGCCTAGTTACAGGAGGGTGTTTTTTTTTGTCTTTTTTCAAAATTTGTTTTTGCAGTCTGGTGAAAGAAAAAAAAAAATTAATCAATTCACAATGAGTGTGAAAAAACATGTTCACATGTTGTAAAAATACATTTCCCAATTTAAACATCACGCACGCTGCACATTCAAACGTTCATTCATCCGTTGGTTAGATGTCAGTGCCAAAAGAAAAGCGAAACGGAACAGGTCTGGGAGGGTTCGGGAGGACAGCTGAGCGGGACAGGACCGAGGGTTTGCTGCTGCAGGATATGTGTGCATTTGACCCTGAGAGAAATGGTGACCGCGTCGCACCAAATTTATTCTGTTGCATTTTACAGACCACACCAGTGTTGCACTGCCGTCCACCTCCACTCCCTCTCTTTCCACCGACAGCTGTGTGTAAGGAGTTTCAGAGCGGCAGAGTTGTCGGCCGAGGGGGGCGGGGGGGTTCACACCAGAGTGTGAAATAGTAACTGTGGCTTTGTAACCATAGGTGCTGTGCTTTATCCGTGAGCTTGCACATAGCCACTCGCACTGCCAGGGAAAAACAAACGTACGTGAAGTTGAATGAGGTCGAATGGTTACAAAGAAGGAGGTGCACAATATTTTGGGCTATTATTATTGGGGGAGTGATATGATCCTGGCTCGACACTTTACCTGACTCGTCTTGCTGTGGTCAACGGTATTAAGGCAGTGAGTGGTTCCATGGCAATTTTTACACAGCTACTTTAAGGGAAAGACAAAGTAAGGCCAACGATATTGACAATATTGGGAGGGACGCGTTTTGTAAAAAAAAATAAAACATACCAAAAGGGGAAATGAGGGGGATCTCACCGAAATGTTTCAGTACAACATGTAGAACACAGACAAGCATATCAATAAAATAACAATAAAACATATGCATTTCATCCACAGTGCACCGCTGAACTGAAAATCTGCGTTAACAAAAAAATGGAAGATACCTATTTATGCGCATAATCTTTAACTATGGGGGTACTTTTTAAAAATATATACTCATCACATAACAGAGGGCGCAGACATGCTCCGCGCCCCCATAGACTCTGAGGAGAAAACTGTACATCACTGGAAACTGACCACAACAAAATGGTTCAGGATAAAGAGGAAAACAGCAAGATGACAACATTTTTTTTAAGCCAATAGCGGTTTTTTTCCTCTAGAGAATTACCTCACATGCACTATTATTGTTAGAGCAGCTTGACAATGAATGGGAGCGGGGCTAATTATATATATATATATATATATATAAAAAATAAAAAGCAGAACTATTTACTACTCTAGTAAAACAAGACTAGCAGAACACGACCTTTGCTTTTCTCAAGTCAGTAAGATGAGACAACAACTACAGTCAGAAGTAATACAGGGTTTTTGAGCTCTGTGGTAAAACCTTTCCACAATGAGAAAATAGAGGGGGGAAAAAAACAGGTAAAAAGGCAAGATGATACACATTGGTTTTGAAGCCTGAGTTTTGTCAGTGACCTATAGTGAACCTACAAAGAATCTGTCAATTCATTTCAATGGGGCGACAATGCTTTATTTGATCAATGAATGGTTACTGCTACAAGTTCACAACCCTTCTGGTAAAGACTATTATTAAAGAAGTCATCTAGAAAATCTGTACAAAAAATAAAAGGGTATGCACGGTACATTCAATATCTGTTACTGAGGTACTAGAAAGGTGTTCCCTTGACACCAGGGCAACAGCGTTAAAAAGAGTTACTCCTACGGACGTCCTCTGGAAAGACAAGTTTGTTATCCTACAGAGGGGTTCAGGGAACAGAAACGCACGCACAGTCGCACACGTTCGCGCACACAACCTTTCTCAATGAAAAGCCAGCATGCACAGACATCGTCCTGTCACTCGCACAGGGAAAGATGGCAGATGCATGCTGGTTCGGGAGGCGAGTGAAGGGCAGTGGCAGAGGGACTGGAGATGGAGGGTGATCTTGAAATCATAAGGCGATGGTTAGATCCCTGGTCACCCGTCCTGTGCCTAAACTCAAGCAAAGCGTCTGAAAAAACAAGCCAGACGGTGCCCTCTGCTGGTGAAGACCCTACCACGCTATGAATATTTAAAAGACAGGGGCGCTGCATTTGGGCACAGTATTCACACAGCCACTGCAATTCTAAAATGCAAGAATGAGGAACTTCAGGCTAGGCATCACAGGGTTAAGGGCTTTGTTAAAAGTGAGGAGATAAGACGTACTTCTTAATGAACTGAGGGCTACGCAGTCACATCATAATGCGTCCTTCGAGCTTAAGACCGTGCCAGGGAGCGCTGTGGGGATGAGGGGGACCAAATATTTGGTGATGATGCTTTAGATCGTCAACAACCTTCTGTATGTATATAGCACAAATCTCCCAGAAAAAGGGGGTTTAAAGAAAAATGATACACAAATATAAGCAGTAACTGGAAATAACAGGGCATTTACCTCCACTAGTCTGAATCAGGACGCGACTGGAGGTACAAAGCCGGATTCTAAAAGCTTTCTCCTTTTTCAAAAACAAGCTTCAACAACTAGAACCCCGTTACATACACATTAAAAGAACAGCCGATGAGCAAATGAACCAATCCGATCACTGAATCCTTGAGAACAGTTATTGCTGACCTTTGTGTGGTTATGGGGTGTTGTGAGGGGGGTTGGCAATGATGTGTGGGTGGGGGTGAAATGAGCGGTAAGACAGGTCACTCCAGGGATGTTGTGGGAGATACAGTGTAGATCCATGTCAGGTCTGACTGGTGCTGAGGGATTTCCAGAGGCAGGAGGAATGTGCTGGCCTTAGGAGGGGGCTATTGGTCGGAGGGGATGTCTCTGTCAGCCTCGGCCTTGGTGGGTTGTCCTGGAGATGGGGCGTGAGGGGGGTGGGTCACTGGGGTGATTCCATGTGCCATCCCTGAGACCAGACTGTCCACCCCTGTGCCTGCTCCTGGAAGACCCCCCGCTGCTGCCACATTGATCAGGCCAGGGGGAAATCTACAGGAAAAAACAATCAGCTGAAACTCATAATTGAAGGAAACAGTTGTGATATATCCACCTTGTTCTCACCTGTAGGTAGCGCCATTGAGCTCAGGATGAACAGTGGCAGCCTCCATGCTGGGCCACTGAGAGGCTGCCATTAGGTACTCTTTATTCACACAGTTCTTTAGACTGTCGGGGATACGGCCTGCAGCAGAAACGTAATCGTTATTAATACAACAAATATATCATAACCTCTTCTGCGACACGATTCCCAAACATGCATACATAGATTATAAAAAGAGAACAAAGAGAACATTTAATATATGCAAAAGAGCTGTTTACTATGTCTTCATTTTGGTTTGTCATGGACAACACTATTCATTGTTTTTATAGTTGGACAAAGAAAGCCGAAGGTACCGGTAATGGCGCGACGCACTTCCCTCGCAGCCTCTTCTCGGGCCTCGACTGAAGCCTGCTCGCTGTACCAGGAAGTGTGCGGGGTACATATGAGGTTGGGGGCATCTTTCAGAGGGCCAGTGGAAAAACTGAAGACACATTATGTTAGACAAAAAAAGACCAAACACAGACTCTAGCTCCGATCCGCACCTGAATGGCTCCGTTTCATGGACGTCCAATGCGGCTCCTCGTATCCGGCCTTCTTTCAGAGCTTGAGCCAGAGCTTTCTCATCCACCAGACCTCCTCTCGACGTGTTCACCAAAAAGGCGCCCTGACGCATCTTTGGCAAGCAACATCAGCATTTACGTTAATTTAACAGTTGGGTGAAATCAAATTGAGTGAGTCAAATGACGGAACACACCTGTTTGATGGTAAAGTCATTAATAAGATGGTGGTTGTGCTCATTCAGGCTGCAGTGCAGGGACACACAGTCTGAGTGGATGAGCAGGTCTTGAAGGGTGGCCATACGCTGTAGTCCCAGGGAGCGCTCTACACCATCAGGCAGATAGGGATCATAAAAGATGACTCCAAAACCAAATGCCTTGGCCCTAAGAGCCACTGCTTGGCCAACTCGCCCTGAAGCACAAACAGAAGAGGAAGATTTTAAAAGGCTGTGTAACACGATGAGAATATATGAGAAAAAGTGCCATCAAAACAATGACTAAACCATTTCAAAAGATTACGTTCAATTAAATTGTAAAAAAAAAATTCTTGTAAAATGTTTGTTTTTTTACCCTCCAACACAAGGCTAAAATGGAGGTAAATGGAGAAATCATTCAACGGCACTCGTTTACACAAACCGCGTTTTAGTAATGTTAGTGTAAATCTGTATTGTTCAGTTCTGGAGGACAAAATTGATAAACACTTGTAAATGCGAAGGATCACTCACCCAAACCGATAATACCCAGAGTCTCTCCACGGATGCGAGCGGCACCCCCTGCGACTTCACGGATCTGCTCCACGCTGGAGGCACGTGTGCCCTCCCTCAGCGCTTGATGCATCCAGGTCACTCGTCTGTACAGGTTCAGAATCAAACATAACGAAGTGTCGGCTGTTTCCTCCACCGATGACGCGGGGACGTTACAAACTGCAATGCCTGCACAAACACACGAGAAATTCGGCACTTTACACTTTAGGTCACAACGCAATGAAGGTTTAGAGACATGCACATAAACTAGCTCATAGATGTAAACAACTGGACTTGAAGTAGACCAGTCTCTCATAACCAGTGTGCCGCAGGACATAAATGTGCGCTTAGATGGAGGATTATCCAATTTCAAAGTGTAGGGTTGGGTGGGTCATGATCTTGAGAGCGCCCTCCAACTCCGATGTGAGCAGTGCACACATTAATGTTAAGTTGCATTAGCAAATTAGTACACAATACACAACACTAGTAATTTGAAAAAGTACTGTAGTACATGTAGCCTCTACTATAATTTCTATCAGCAATAAAACTTTTTATTTGTGTGTATTTGACCGCTCAGTGACCCAGTGGTTGACATGGCACCTTTACTTTCCACCCCAGTGGCCTCTAAAAAACAATCCTGGAGCACCATAGTGTTTCTGGTAAGTTTTCACTGCTGACCAGAAAACCCACAAAACTACTGATTCTGGAGCGTTATCGAGGCCACCATGATACGGCCATTGGGTCACAAAAAGGGCAATTATGCACAAATAAAAGGTTTTTTTCCCAGCATAAAAAGTTGCATAATGCACCTTTAAACTATTGTTTATAATAATGCCGTTTTAAAAAGCGTCACAGGAGGTTGGAAAAGTGGCTAAATCTGGTGTCAAAATAGGCAACACTTGGACCATTGCTTGCACCTTTATCATTGGGAATATTTTTACCAGTATAGTAAATTATCACCCAACTCTAGTTCAGTCGTTTTGTTTGATTTTCCAGTAGGAGAAAAACTTTGCACATCAATTACTTTACAAATTACAATTTGCGGGAATGATTATTTTAAATTCAGCAACACTGGGATTTTCCCTCATCTCCTACGCACCTGCCCTGATGAAGGTCTCGGGACCGAAACATTGATTTTATCCTACTGAAACCATTATTGAAAGGTTGGCAGCATGCAGGAATGTAACACAATGTATTTCTTACCTAGTTCAGCGGCGGCTTTAACGTCAACATTATCAAATCCGGAGCCAATCCGCACAATTACTCGTAAACCTTTGAATTTTTCCAAGTCATCTCTGGACAGAGTAATTGTGTGATACAGCAATGCGGCTACTGCTTCATTTAGCACCTACAAAATTGTTGAAAGAATAAACACAATATACCTTAATGTTTTGACAAAAGGTGCCGCTTGTGAATGTTAATGCACCAATATACCTTCTCGTGTATTTCTTGTGTGGACTGGGCATCACAGAAGGCCACAGTAGCTACATCTTTGAGGATGGGCATTTCCACAGTGCAGTCACGCCCGTCCAGCAGGGCCACCAGAGGCCGGGGGTGCATCGGTCCATTGAGGATGGGGGGTCGAATACCTAAGAATCACATAACATTGAGGACACATGACACAATTTGACAACAAACCCTGCAAATGCACAGGTTTAAACACACTAACATTATAGCTATACTTTATGTATTCAACTGGAACAGGAATATACAATCTACAGGCACGAATCAGAAACATATTATAGTTCCACAGAAAACTCATTCACGCCTTTGTCTCTTCAAATATTGGCAGCTGCAATGCACCGGTGGCTGGTAAAGGGGAAAGCGGGGTAGGTTGGGTCTCGCAGTATTCATGGTACAGCACGCGGTAGCACTCTTGCTTCACAGCAAGACGGTCCCGGGTTCGATTCCCACCTGGATGTGGCCTTTCTGTGTGGACTTTGCATGTTCTCCCCGTGTCTGCATAGGTCTTCTCCGAATACTCCGGTTTCCCCTACCACTAAAAAACCATGTACAATAGGAGTGTATGAATGATGTCTGTGGGTGAATTAATTATGGTGATCAGAGGGACTGTTGGCGAAGGTGTGTGCAGTCGCGACAGTCGTCTCCCCCAGAGGAAACTGAAGCTACAAAAAGTAGCTTACCACCACCACCACCACCGTGTACAATGTAAAATTGTCTCATGTAAAGCGCTTTGTGACCATGTCTGTGAAAGGCACTATACAAATAAAGCTCCTCTTCTTCTTCTTCAGAGCAAATAAGAGCCATCAGGCTAAACTGAGAAGTCCTGGTCACAGAGTGTGATGTCAAGGACCGTTTATGGATGCTAGATGGCAGTTGCCTGAAAGGCGAATAAACCAGAGCAACATTTTTTTTTCAAAACATTCAAACTTTTGGTTGTCAAGTGTGAGTCAGCTTTCACACTGAAGACTGAAGAACGTGACTGTCATTTATCATAGTTTTCAGGATGAATAGTAATAATCTAAAGACTAATTAAGCATTTTAATCAGACTAAATGCCATGCGTTTTTTGTCTGGAGGTGAAAAAGTCTATAATGGCCGACTGGGGAGTATTGGTTCACACATGAAGCCTATCATCATAGACAACTCTGAGCAGTGACTGAAGAAGTGGTCTGTTATTGTGGATCTTCTGTTTTGTTTGCAAACCCAGACAAATAAGACCTTACTAGAACTTATTAATCCAGAGACTGTTGTTCTCATGGTGTTTATCTGCTTCATCCATTATGTTTCCTGTAGATCTTAGTGGTTAGTTCAGTAATGACGAACACTATGGTTTACTGGTTGTCGTTTAAAAATGTCTTTTTGATGTGAAGGACCTGGTTCATGGTTCAATATTCTAACTTTTACCAAATGAACAATAATAATTCTAGATAAAAGATATGTCATAGATAAATGTTAGTCAGATAGTGACCCAACCCTCCATTGTCATTTCAATATTGCATAATCATGATTTAGAGGCATCAACACATTGTTTTAAAATGTGCATACTTAGCATCTTGGCAAAATGGTGAAGGCCCTACGCTCTCCCCTACGCTTAAAGTGCATATAACAGGTTTTAATGTTTTTGAAAATATGACTCATTTAGATGGATAACATCAGTTGCATAATTATCCTTTTTGATGAAGAAATGTTGGGCAGAAAAGTTATTTTTTACTTGAATGTTGAAGCTGCTGACAGGAAGTGACATAAAGGTAACGTTCCAGAGCAGTTTGACTCACTCGTTTCCCATTGACTTAACATGGTCGGCACGGCAACAGTTTAAAATTGTTGTCCTTTATCTATGTCACTTCCTGTTGGTGTCCAATCAGGAAATGAAACTATAAACATAACAAAAATGGTCAACCTAAAGAAAACTGGGTAAAATCTTTAGCAAAATCTTAAATATAATTGTGTTCAATATGTTTTAGCAAAGATTTTGTCTAATGAGTCATATGCACTTTAATGGTCTCCAGCGAAATCTGAGACGTGAGCACATAACTTATGCACTCGCTTCCTTGCATTAGCCTCCAGTAGGATCCAGGATCGAGTTAAAATTTTACTTCTCAGCTTTAAAGGATACTGGAGACCTGCTGGTGCCATATCGTCAAAACAAAGCCCAACATCCCAAAATGTGGCTTTACTAATGGTTCCTAAGATTCGTAAAAGTCCCCTCGGAGGTGAGGAGTTCAGCCATCAGGCCCAAATTCCCTGGCATGCCCTTCCCATTCACATTAGCAACACTAAGACTGAAAACCTTCCATTGTCACTGTGTATATGGTCAACATTCCTAGATTTACCATAGATTTGTATTTATTTTAATGTACTATTATTTTTTATATCTGTTACCCATTTAATATAACTTAATATGTGCTTCATGTTTTCAATAGGTTATCTTATCTAACCTACTTAATCCTAAAACATATGTCTTTCCTCATCTTTTAAAATTATGTATTTCAGACTTGCTGTGTATGTGAAAAGCGCTTCACAAATAAATATTGATTGACTGACAGAGACAGATGAAATACATTTAGCATAACAGTAAAGCTGACACACGAAGCACATCATCACAGGGAATATAAAATAAAATTAATGCAAACATTAGCATTATTGGCTGGACTGAGTTATTGATCCTGAACCTTGAATGAGCCAAAAGCTGAGCAATGATGAATAAAAACTGTGCTTTTCCAGTATCTGCGTCCAATACAAGGTTTCTCCACAAATTCCTATGCACATTCAAAAAAAAATAAAAAAAATCTTAAAGCAGTGACCCACAAATACCAACGTTGCATCGCTCTTGCAAGAGTGAGATGTGTATCTAAACGTGAAAGGCCCCCATCCGGCAGTTTGAGCTGGAGGTATTTCGCCACGACTTTGAAAGAGAATCATAGTTCCTGAGAGCAGTGGAAGAATTGTGGTTTATGATGTGAATGTCTACTGTATGAGGAACACTCTAGCAGAAGGGGGTTGGGCCTGAGGAGGAGAGGTGATGCCAGGGACTGCTGGGGGAGGGGTGTAAACTACGGCGGGGTCCCAGCGTGGTGGTGGTGGGGGTTCATAGGGGGTCTGAGTAATGACCTAAATTCCCACATCTACAATACTGTGATTTTCCAAATATCAGAACATAACAGCCAAAAAGAAAAGACATTTTGAAATATTGTAAATTCTAAAATAAAAGTAATTTTTTTTTAACAATGCTCTTCCATAACAATAATACCACTAGATTTTAAATATATGTAATTATACACATGAGTCAATAGAAACACAGGGCAGGTGTGCGCACGGCCAAACCTTAACTTCAGAGTGTAAGATAATGATCTGGTCAGACAACTGTGGTTAACACGAAAACAAATATCTGTTACAGTTTCTCTAATGCCTAACTATTTTTTTAACACTACCATAAATCATGCAATGTAAATGAATGAAATGTAGCTCATGGGGCTAACACCATACGATAGACACTCCACTCATTTAGCTTTGTGGCTAGGCTAGAACGCAGACGGCTGAAGAATGCTAGCAGGTTTCCAGCTACATTTGCTAGCACAATGGTACTCCCATTATGCAGTAAAAAAAAAAAAAAGATGCTGCCCTTCACAAAGACCCTTGTGAAAAAGCTGTTGTGCACAGAAGTAGACCTACACTGGGTAGTTTGGACTAAAAGACACTGGCTGAACCAAGGCCTACGACAAGTGAGCATGGTCGCTACACAATGCAATTCATTCAGTGATTCATTCATTCTGCTCCCTCTCCCTTTCTTTGCCTTGCTCCCTCTGGACGCAGTTCGAAGAGTGAGAGGTGAGGGGGGAGGGGCAGCTAGCCATGATAATGCAGCAAGCAGCAGTACTCCACCCAGACACAGCAGACACACACATACATACACGGTTATTCAGTTCCTTCTTAACAGTAGCAGTAACAAAAATAGGCCTCTGCTCTAGACATAAAGGGAAACTGCACACATAGCTGCACCACACCCATATCCAAGATCTCTCCTCTTAGCAGATCTCAAAAAAAAAAAAAAAAATACACAGCAAAATAGAAAGCACATGAGTGCGGGGCTAACCTTGCATTATGAAGTCTGTCAACCCGTCTTCCTCTCTCACTCATTCGCCTTGCTCTCCCTCTTTTGCTAGTTTTTTTCCTCCCTCTCTCTCTGTCAGCCCGCTCTTGGCTGGCTGGCTCCCAGCTGTCATCCACACCCAGACCCTCCCCTCTGACCAGCCTCCAATCACAGGCTACGGCATTGAGGACTAGCCAACCAGCACTAACCTCATTAACATAGCCCCGGTCCAAAGCTTCAGGGCTGCTATCGTTTTTTTAAAGAGACAGCTGGCCCCTTTCCCTGTAGCCGCGGCCACGACCTTTAACCCTGTCCTCTGGCTCTTGAGACTCTCAGACACTTCCCTCCATTTTACAATTTGTGTTTGATCTACGCAGACAGATTACTACCCAAAAAAATAAATAAGCTGTAGGTATCATTTTATCTGTATCATAGAAAACTTCATAAAACATTGACATGATCTTAAACTCAAAATAATGCAATGATAAAGGCAACATTTTTGATGATGCAACATAAACAGTAGCAGTACGACATTGAATCAATGACAGTGTCACTATTATTTCAGGACGACATAATGTCTCAACAATATTGAGTTGATCATTTTATATGATGCTGGTGCAATCATTGTTAAAAGAAAAATGACCAGATGAGATTTAAAATGCTAAATTGGAGTAAATATAGGGTATAATTTAGCTTAGCTTTTAACTGACATTTTATATATATATATATATACATATATATATATATATATATATATATATATATATATATATATATATATATATATATATACATATATATATATGATGCGGGGCATATTGTTTTCATTAAATGTTGTAATATGTACAGCACATTGTGATACCTTTTGGTATGACAAGCGCTTTATAAATAAAGTGTAATTGATTGATTGATAAATGCACTTGGCTGTCAAAGAATGGAAGCTTATTCACATGACAAGTCACCCGAAGCGCTTAGAGATGCAAAGAGATGAAGTGCTTGTATTTTGATTGTTGGCTAAAGCAATCGTGATACTCTTTAAGAAGAGAGGGCTTTTCTTGCCCAAAGTGATCCTCGCACACATTAGTGCAAATGTACAGACCTCCATGGTCACCCATACATTCCATCCAGAAACAATTCATACGGGAGCGTTAGAGTAAAGTCTGTAATGTAAAAGCACAATGCTGACCACTCATGCAGACACTTGGTCATTAAAATGTCAAATACGTACTTATAAACTTGTCCCCCCTGCATGGGCTTTAAATAAATATATACTCTACCGTTCTAAAGTTTGGGGTCACCCAAGTCAGTTCTATGGTTTCTCTAATCAGCACAACAGTTTGCAGATGTGCTAGCATAATTGCATGAGAGTTTTTGAATCATCATTTAGGCCCTGTCCATACGAAGTCAAGCTGAGGACCAAACGCAAAGATATTTTATCAATCCAGTGTATCGTCCATACGAGTCCGGCGTTTTGGGGGTCTGTAAACGAACATTTTCCAAACTAGGTCCCAGAGTGGAAAGATCTCAAAACGCCGTTTACGTGGCGCCGTTGTTACAACGTCTCCGCAACTTTTACTAAAACGATGACATCACAGCACAGGGGTGGAGTCTGTTATCCATAATCTACTGACCTTATAATGAGTTTTACTCATGGATCTATGATGGTTTTACTCCGCTCCGTTTTGCTCCACTGTAATCCGCAAGCCACAGGTGATAAGTAGAAAAACACGGCCGAGTCAGTCTCTGTTGTTGGACAGACAGTCAAAGTCCGGTCACTGACAGGTTTTTCTGCTTTAGTCCCCTTACGTCTGAAGAATAAACTCGCCTCCTCGTCTCTTCCGTAAATCATAATCCTTGAATCCGTTTAATTTTCACTGTTTACATTCCAGAAAGGTTTACTGCGCATGCGCCCTCTACATCTTGTTCTATTATCTGCGTTAGCGTCACAGCGCCTCACACAGGCCTGGCAGATGAATCACACCGTTTTCACAGACCTGAGTCGACCCATGTGGACGCACACATTTACTAAGCTGGCTTCGTGCTTACAAAGAACGTTTCTGAAAATATAAGCGTTTTGTCTTCGTGTGGATATAGCCTTAGCCTTGAACACAATTAGTCACCACAATGCACCTTTAAAACTCAGTCATGGTTGCTGGAAAAGCACCTCTGTACACGTATGTAGATATTCCATTAAGAATTACCCATTTCCAGCTAGAATTGATCATGTTAACAATGTCTAGAATGCATTTATGATTAATTAAATGTTATCCTCAGTAATGCGCTAGTTTGCCTGAAATACCAGGGCTGTCGAGTTGGCCGTTTTTTTTTCAGTCCTACTTGCTCTTCCTTTGAGTTTATGAAAAGGAATAGCTAGAGAGCACCTGGAAAGCTCTCTAGCTATAAACTAATCACAACTAATCTATACAGTCAATGCTTCAATGCCTCCTATTCCTTTAAGTAGGTGAAATTACAAGTAGTCTGTGTGATAATGCTTTTGTGGGGTCTCATTTTATGCACATGGAGACAACACAGATTGACAGATTAATGCATAACGTTCTTAGCCATTCACACTCCTATAATAAAGCAGGTGCATTTATTGAGTCTAAAATGGGATCGTCCTTCATTTTGCTCATCGAGCGAGAAGTCGATATAGTGATTATTGTGACAGGCCTAACCAAAAACATGGTGATGATTATTTAAACTGCACATTTATGTTAACCTGTCAAAACATGAGATGCAATGAAATCTTACCCTCACAAATGCGATCAAGTCTCTGTCGCTTGACCTGTTTATGTTTGTCCATCAGAGCCATAGACTTAGCAGTCGGAAGCTGGCACAGAGAAGAACCAATCCAAGTGCTAGGCAGCCCCTTTATCAGTTAAATTACCGTCACCTACAAGAAGAAGAAACAACTTTATTTATATAGCACCTTTCACAGATAAGGGCACAAAAATAACAATTACAGAAAAATGTACATTGAAACAATCACAGCCTTTTCAACTAAAAGCTCGTCCAAACAGCCATGTCTTCAGCTGTTTTTTAAAGAAATCGACCAGGTTCGTCAAAGAAGAGTAGGATTATGTAAATCAGCACACTGTCCACATATTACAAAATGTACCATGAGTTACTCACCTGAAAGACAGTGAAGTCTGTGGCAGTCCGGTTTAAAGAGTTTTCACTAAAACAATAAGCAAACATTTCAGCAAAGCACAACAAGTGACCAAGTTATGAAAAATGTATACATTTATAACCAAGTTTAGCCCAAAGCTTACTGGTCTCTCTTGGTTACCAATGTATGAACCTATTTATTTAGGCTATGTATACTCCAGCGACACGAGTATTAAATAATATTTTGGATCTCTCAGTTTAGATAGTTCAGAAAAACATTATTAATGATAGATGTGATAAAACTGTGCGCAAGAGTTTATGGGCTTATGGGGAAAAGTTATGACAACACACACGCCGCTACTTTTCATTAGATAAACACTGAATCCAAGTCAAATAGCATAGCAAGTATTTTGTATTTGTCATTTTACAATACTCTGGAACCGATTTTGGATTCATGAGACACTGATGGTAAAATAGTTTTAGGCAACCGTTAGCGTTAAGTACTTAGCATGAAGTAGTACCAGCAAGAGTTCACTGAATCGCACAAAATGATTTTAAAAAAATGCGTATGTGTTACTAAAGTGTACACTGCTTCTTAAAATACAATCTGGCATACATTAATTTGACGCCATTAAAGTTTTAGTTTATAGTTGGATTAACTTGGTAATAGCCTGCAGAGCTAACAATTGCTAACACAACAACGCTAGTTGATGATAGCTAACACAAACAATTGAGCAGATTAGAGCCATCGCTTGAACAAAACTATTGAAAACGTGGCGTCTAGACAACATTACCATGCCACGCCGTGCGTATAAATAACAGCAAAAGTCAGATAAGCATACTTATTAAATGCTAGAATAGTTTGCATCAATGCTAAAGTTAGCTAGCAGCGCCGTTAACTAGCGTGTCTATGAATGTGAGCGCAGGGGAGTCCATTTCTACGATTTGTTATCGGTGAGTGGCGGTACAATGTGAAATAACTGACCCAGAACATAGCCCAAAGAGTATAATTAATATTCAAGGGATATATGAACAAAATACGTGTAGGGAATTAAAAGTGTCTACATTTTAACCCTACTCTGTAAATAAATCTTGCAAAAATCACTAGTTATTTACCGAGAGTAAACTCTGAGAAGAGTGCAAAGACAGTGTGCGTGCGTCGGCGATGTTCCCTCTCTCCCGATCGCCATGAAATCACACTGAGGAGGAAGTGCTTGTGTTGATGGGGGTCAGCGGTGAATGTCTGTGCCCCACTGGACCGAAGGAGCGCCCTCACTTTACGTGGCGGACCTATGCCTTTCAGTTTAAGTCATTATTTTTGACTGTAGTAGAAAAAATAGCGGAATGAAGTTGAGCTGAAAGTAAAGTGGTCATCAGAAGTAAAAAAATAAACACTTTCTTCGAAACTAAAGTTTAATTTCTAGATGATCTATATCGATGTGGGTGGTGGCAGTAAAGACAATTAATGTGAAAGGACAAAAAGCAAAAAAATATTTGTTTTATTTGTACATGAATTGTGCAACAGGAATATTTCCATTGTGTGAAAATCATTTCCGAAAGGCCACCTATCACCACAAACATTCATACTTGGTCAGCCAGACCACTTTTCCCTCTTGATTATGGAACAGTACCATATATTGTGCCTTATGGATTCCAGCAGCAGCATTTGTTCAATTATGTCATTGACAATTAGGGCACGTACTACCCGTACAAATGATCTAAATCAGCAGTAAAAAGAAAAACATCCAGCTTTGAAAGAAAACAAAAGCACCACAGACGCAGCATTTCAACATTAAGGCATGGTCACTCACATTATCATTATAATGTATTTATGTTAAGCAATACATGTCAACACTTTATAAAGCGTACCCCTCAACATTGTTGTTTATAAAACTCTCAGAACTCACAGTCCATTGTTGTTTGTGTTTTGAAATGTTTGCCAACAGTACAAGTATACTACGATTGAGATATCAGGCAACAAGCTACTTTAAAAAAGTTGTTTATAGTATTTTATCTAAATGATCAATAAACCAAATCAATCTAATTTTAGCAGATCGCTTTGACTGAAACCCAATCAATCTACTTTTAGCAGGCAGCTTTCACAGTGCATGCCAATTATATACACAATTTCTCATAAAAAAATAAATAAAAAAAGTGCATCTCATGCACATTTACCAATCTCCATTATTTGGATGCCTTCATCCACTCTATTTGGTAGTAAATTAAGGGCGGTCAAATTTGTAAGGATATCTAGTTTGCAGTCAATTTTCCTCAATTAGGTTTATATCCAGTTCTGTGCAGTCTCTTTCAAAAACAGTTTGTCCTCCATCATTTTTTCTTTTATCTTCTTCACTTTCACTAAGTGTTCCAATACTGACTCTTCCAAGAAGCTCTACAGGGGAGAAGTTGCTGTGTTGTGCAGCCTGGAGGACAAATGGTAAAAGAGAAATAAATCACAGTCAATTCAATTAAAAAGGTGCACTATGCAACTTTATATGTAAAACAAAAGTTGATACGAGTGTGTATTTGACCTTTCAGTGACTGCTTTGTAGCACAGCGCGTTTACTTACCATCCCGGTGGCCCCTAGGACGCTCCAGGATACATTGTTTCTAAGGTTTCTTGTAGATCAACCCATTGACCACATTAAAAAGGTCAAAGTCTAGTTAAACATCATTAATTAATTAATGTACAGACCTTTTGAGACTTTATTGTAGATACACATTAGTGTATATACACAAGTGTCCTCTGAGCTATACCAACTCAAATTCAGTTAAGTTTCTGTTTTTTTATAGGGTCAGATAACCAATGGCCACTAGACCAGTGTTTTTCAACCTTTTTTGAGCCAAGGCACACTTTTTTCATTGAAAAAAAAATCAAGAGGCACACCACCAGCAGAAAATTAAACAAATTTAACTCTGTACATACCTCCCCATACGTTAGTATGAGCGGCGGGCTTCCCTGTTCATTTGTATGGGGGATTGAACGTTAAATTTAAAGCGGGTCCGGGATTTGACGGCTAACAAAATGGCTATTGAAAACATGGCGTTTAAATTACTGTTAAACGCATTTCTGTAATTTCTATGGGTTTCTATCTGATTTCTATCTGATTTAATCGTCCCTGTGCTTATGAATACATTCCATTCAGAAATCCTACTAGAAACCCTAAACATTCTGAAATCAAATTGCTCCTGAAGCATCATAGGGACCACTGGGATGGCAAGTAAAGGCACCAGGTTAACCACACACACAGTCACTAAAAAGGTCAAATACACACAAATAAACGTTTTTTTTTACATAAAGTTAATACACCTTTAAAATACCAAACCAACAAACCTACACTAGATGAACTGCATAATTTAGGACAATATATCATGCAGTATGTTGCAGGTGTGGTTTCTTTACCTGTGTCATTTTGCCAAAGTCAAGCCCAGGTCTGGCTGATGGCACAATGTCTTGATCGTGGCGCCTTTTTAAAAGAGGTCTGCGCATATCACAGGGCTGAGAGTGGCATCGTGGTAGAACCGGATACAGGTTGCACCGTGAAGAAGGTGGTGTACTGCACACAGAAGTTGGAGATGGAGACATTGTAGGTCGCTCCATTCCAGAACAGCCATATGCAATACTCGATACTGGAAAAGGTTGAGGAGGCTGGAGAATTACAGAGGTGCTCTGAATTTGAACTGGAGACAGGGAAAAGCGGCGCTGCAACAATGAATGAGAAATGAGGGGTGCCGGCGAAGAGGAGCAAGATGAAGGAGCAGCAAATGAAGCAGAGCAGGTTCCTTTCAGGGTGTCACAAGGGTCCCATGAAAAGCTCCACGGTAAAGGAGAGTCAGATAGTGCTAAGCTAAAGAAAGTAGGGCTGGATGAGGAGTTCAGAGAAGAGGAAGTGATGGATGAACTGGGACCACACGGAGGAACAACTCTTGCTCCAGAGCCTGACATGGAGGCCTCTCCACTGTGACAGGTCCGTTTAATAGGGGTCCAAACTCTGAAAGCACTAGGATGCCAGGAGGCACGACAGCGGGACAGATCTTCTGGAACAGACAGGGAACGACAGTGGCGTTTTGATGGCGGCGGTGGAGGGGAGTTTTGCAAAGTCTTATCACATGTTACTGTTACTTGTCTGCGCGGATGATCAGCTATTTTCAAGTTGGTTCTGTAAGAGTCTGGTTTAAATGACGCTTCAAGGAGGGATGTACTGGATAAGTGCGCATCTGAAAATTACACACAAAAATAAGATCATATTGGCCTAAAACTACTGCGAATAAAATAAACTTGCCTTGATCAGGTTTACAGTCACTCCATGTAACCGTTGGGCTAGAGCCAACTGCAGGAAGTGTCTGACATAAAAAGCGGCAGCAATTACGTTTAGATATTCAGAAAAACAAAAAAGTGAGATGAACTTACAGCATTAACTGTAAATGAAAATGTTTGGGCCTCATCCAAACTCTGCTTGCGAAGCTGTTCAGTGATGAGAGTCACCATAATTGATGCAACAGCTCGGTGGTGGGGTGAAGCGGCATGGGGCAGTGGAAGTTGTCTGTCTTGGCGTGGTTTGTGGTGTCCCCTCCCCACCTCTCAACCAGCCAGCCAGAGCCACTTCTTCACTTTCCCACCGCATTTACTGCATACACTGATTCAGATTAAAACACAGGGTTAGTCCAGAAACACTTCACAAATGGAATGTGCATTTTAAAGAATACAAGAGGCAGATGCTGTGCTTAAAGTAAATGAAGGATGGAGGATAACGGTGGGGGAAGTGGACACCAAACCTCCTAATTGTGGCCCAAAGTAAAGTATCCCTGTTCCACAATTGCCAGCATTGACCAAATAGGGTGTTTTGCAAGAAATTGACCATATTTTTAATTTTTAGAGTATGTTAGCAGGTATGTGGTTGCTGATTTGTGCAATAATACTCCAAATCAGTCAGGGGCCCAGAATTGGCCCCCGGGCAAACTAAATGGTTTTGCTGTTTCACAAGATAACTCAAAGGACTTGCTTGGACGGATGACTGCTGAGGTAATTTAAACATATACCCTATCCATAGTAATCCCATAAGGCAATCTTTGTTCTGGTGTTTTAAATCCATGGTAAATTCATAATCTGCCACAATCACATTTAGGGAAAAAAACATAAACCAAATTCAGATAGCACTGTTGCATATAGTTGCATGCATACAGCAAACTTTGACAAGTTGTGATCAATTGGTGAATTTTCTTACTGTACAATTAAGTTACTTTGAGGAAAAAAAAGAGGCATTTAGGCCAGGTGACAGACTACATACAGAAGGCTAGCTTTAAGACAAATATGCATAGGTGGGTATATATATATATATATATAGTGACATAAATGGTGAGAATCAAAACTTGTAATGATGAGAACATCTCAATATTTCCCATTTAAATACCCCCAATTATAAATTCTTAAGAAAGAGGCACGAAACACAACCTACATTATTTTAGGTTGATATGAAGCTTCTGTCACTTTAAGATTGACTCACAAATTGCACAAGTAACTTTTTTTTACTCAAGAGTAAAAGATACTTCAATACAATGTTGCTCAAGAAGAACTAAAAAGTACTGAATGATATAGAAGAAGATCTTTATTTATAACTACCCTAATAAGTCCAGGTTCTTCAAAAAGTTACTCAAGAACTTGGACTTGAGTAAATATACTACCCACCTCTGCAAATATGGGCTTAATAATAGCAAAATAGCACCACCCCAAAAGCCACATAATCACAAACATTCTTTAAATTTGCCAACATTAAAACAGAAGTTTATTCATCGAGGCCCGTTGCTCAAGTTAAATCACCATGCTACATAAACAATTTCGTGGAATTTATCCTCGCACAGCTGTAGAGCAAACAGAAACCCAATGTGATCAAATGCATCTCATGGGGAGCCTGAAGCCTTGAATGAATTTAAATAAGGCCGTGACACAAACTTGGCAGAAAAATGTTGCATACATATTGTTTTAGCATTTGGCAGCAAGCTTGGTAGTGGTCTAGACCTTCTTTTCCAAAGGGGCAAGCAAGCAATACAGCAACACGATGGAGCCTGTCAGCTATTAAGCTAGCTAGGTAGCAGTAAAACGGCATAGCAAGCGTGTCTTCACTTTTATTATCCTTGATGGAGTTCTCATTAACAAAGCACACAGCCTTTGGTTCACGTTTGAACGTTTACGTCAAAGCAAACTAAATGCGTCTTTGAATGAGTGCTTGCGTTAGCAGGACTCCAAGGCTTGTTAGCACGCTAGTAAGCTACAGCTGTCCTGATGTATTACCTGCATTCAGCGGTTCCTAAGCAACCGAAGCTGCATTCTGTGCCGGCGGAGACGGAGTTAATCGAGTATTTATACTTTGGACTGTACCATTATGAAACGCGCACTACCACTAGCCCTAACACCAGCGACTATCACACATGTGTAAGTACTGTCTGTATACCTTCATATGAATAAACGTGTTATATATTACAACTCCAGCTACTTGCCAATATCAATCTGTTTTTTAACAACTCTACGAGCAAGTGCGATCCCCACAGACATTTTCATCATCAGTCCGACCGTTCCGCCACTGCTGGAAACATATGAAAAATAGTATATGATGATAAAAATAAATCAATACAATTCAGAATTATACTATATTGTACGTTTTATACGTTCGATAAAGTACATAATTATGCATGTGGTGGTACGTATGAATAACATCACGTAAAAGACAGGAAAAGGAAATGAAAACACAGTTGTATGGCGCATGCGTTCGGGATTTCTGTGGCGTGTATACTTTAATGGGTGTATAGTTGTAGACCGTAGAGTTATATGGTGCGTAGACTTTAAATCCACGAAACTGGGCATTATATAAGTTACAGAAGTAAAGTAATCTCACAAAAGATGGAACTTGCCAAAGAAGAAACACTCGCAATGAGAAAAAGATTGATTGGGTATGTGCAAGTCAATGTTTGACTTCAGTAAAACTTCGGTTTACGAGTAAACCGATTTAAAATGCATTCCCTATTACATTGACAGGCAGTCGTGTAGACTGTTCTACTCGGAGAGTCCTGTAAAGATAATAAGAGCAAAAGGACAATATCTGTTTGACGAGAATGGGACGCGGTATTTGGACTGCATCAGTAATGTTCAGCATGGTGATAACTTTACTTATTTACAACCAATAATGAATCGTTGTAGATTACAGAACATAATAGTGTGTCATCTCTTGCAGTGGGACACTGTCACCCCAGTATTACAAAGGCTGCAGCAACACAAATGGACCTTCTAAATACCAATACACGTTTTTTGCATGACAATATTGTAATGTATGCAGATCGACTAGCAGCAACACTTCCACCAAAACTTGGTGTCTTTTACTTTGTTAACTCTGGGTAATATCTATGCAGTTATAACTAGTAACTGCAATATTATTGTCGCTAAGCTATTGTTTATTATATTTCAGGTCAGAAGCCAATGACTTGGCTCTGCGTTTGGCCCAGCAGTACACCCAACATGAAGATGTCATTGTCCTTGATCAGTAAGATACCATTTACCACTGTACAGTAAACAAAATTTAGTTCAAGAAAATAACGACACCGCTTTATTTCGATACTAGTGCATACCATGGGCATCTTAAGTCTCTTATTGACATTAGCCCATACAAATTCCGGAAACTGACAGGACAGAGAGAATGGGTTCATGTGGTGTGTAAAATGTAACTGATTATTACCCCTGCAATGACAATTGGCCCCTTTGAGTGTCAGTATCTTCTTTGCCCAGGCTCCTCTCCCAGACACATACAGGGGTATGTTTGAAGCTGACCACCCTAATCCAGGGGAAGCATATGCTGATACAGTAAAAGATCTAATAGAACAAGTGCAAAGTAAAGGACGAAAGGTACTTTTGGCAATATATTGTACCATTATATTTGTCACGAGCAATGCAGAACATGTAAATACATGTAGATCGCTGCCTTCTTTGCGGAATCACTACCAAGTGTTGGAGGACAGATCATTCTACCAGAAGGATATTCAGCTAAAGTTGCAGAGTAAGTTTCTCTATAGTTATGTAGAGAATACAATGATATCTTGTCTAATGATGACTTTTTGATTGTGGCTTCTGATCAGATATGTGCACTCAGCTGGGGGAGTGTTTGTGGCAGATGAGGTGCAAACAGGATTTGGACGCATTGGAAGTCACTTCTGGGGTTTCCAACTGCAAGAACATTTCTGTCCCGACATTGTGACAATGGGCAAACCTATGGGCAATGGACATCCTCTTGCTTGCGTAGTTACCACTGCTGAGATAGCCAGAGCATTTACAGCAAATGGTGTGGAGTACTTCAACACGGTAATCAGTATATTTGCACAAATCAAAAGGCATATTTAGCTTTGGCATATCATTACGATGAATCTCTCCACATGTAGTTTGGAGGTAATCCAGTGTCTTGTGCTATTGGGTTGGCGGTACTTGATGTGATTGAAAACGAGGACCTCAGAGGAAATGCCATTAGAGTGGGAACCACGCTTAAAAAACTGTTCACAGACCTGCATTCCAAACATGAAATAGTTGGGGATGTGCGGTAAGAAAGCTCGTCTTTCACACCATCTCCATCTTTCCATACCAATCGTAGAGTAATTGTATCTATTGCATTGTGTCAACACATTTTGAAAAACACAAGTTTGGCAGAACTGAGTAATTGTTCAATACAAATCTCAAATGTATTTAAAATCCATCTTTATATTAGAGGTGCTGGACTTTTTGTGGGCCTGGAACTCGTCACTGACAGAAAGCTGAAGACACCAGCAACAAAAACTGCAGCATATGTAGTAAAGAGGTATCCTTGTGTCCACATTTCCAATGACTGTGCTCATTCCCAAAATGTTAATCATTTTTGTTTTACAGATTGAAGGAGGATCATATCGTTATAAGTACAGATGGCCCTTGGGATAACGTATTGAAGTTTAAACCTCCCATGTGCTTCAGTATGACTGATGCCAATACGGTGACTCAGTGTATTGACCGCATCCTCACAGGTTGGCAACACGTCTATTTGTGGATTTTGAAAAACATCCTATGGAATCTCCTCTCATATTTAATCCTCCCAAACAGATATTCAGACCATGAACCTCAAACTGGAAAAAGACGACATCTAAAAAGGTGTTTTAACCTGTAGAAAATGTTTAATCATACATTGGTCATTGGGTCACATTCATTTAGTTCAGAGGTAGAAAGGAGTATTTGTTTATGAATCCCAGAGAACAGGTTCTTTTAACTTGAAAAAACAATGGTCACGGATATTTTCAATAATGAAAAAATAAACACCCATCCAGCCAGTTTTTCCTGTATTAAAAATATTCACCTTTTTTTTTTCCTAGGGAGCCAAGCAATAAGCAGCTGGAAAGACAAAAATGTGTGCCACGCCTCAGTTTGTAATAAAACAAAATTAAAATAATCTACTGTGCCCATTGTTTTTAACTTCATACACCCACAACAGTCGCCATCACACCTCGGTACAGAGAGTAGTTAAGCACTTACCAGACTACCAGCTTAACTTACAGCCAGTCACGTGTTTAAGCGTTTCAATTTCACAAAAGCACTCAAGCCAAATATTGGGCTGTAAAATCCACAGCTTTCCAAAATATTACTCCAGACAAAACAGGCAAGCCAAAAGTACAAAACATTTAACATTAACTTTAATAATAACAAAAGATCCATTTTTAATATGAACCAAAAGTTTATTTCTATCAATTTGCCCAAGACACTAGAGGAATGAGTTTCCAGTGAGAGAGGGAGTACCCTCTTACATTTAACAGGCTTGCGTTCAGTTGTATAATACTAATAAAGCCACTTAAAATTGCAGACATGATGGGGAAAACTTCCTTTAAAAGCCAAAACTTAACAAAAAAAAATATGCTGGTTGTCTTTGTCTACTAGCCCATCAACACACATTCACTTGACACACAATGAGTCCTTTGATTAGTTTAAATCCCTTCTTCACCCCACATCTGAAGTCATGCAACTCGCATCCAACACTCAGCAAGGGAGAATATGAACTAAAGTTCTAGAAAGACCAAAAAGAAAAAGCAAGTTTGTTTTATTTAGGAGCTTCAAAAGCTCTTGCTCTGCTCATCTTTAAATCCAGTAGACATGTAAAAATACAACCATACAATACATTAGATTCAAAAAGGTACCAAAAAGTACGGTAAAAATAACACTTCCATTACTGGAAATGTAAATGGACACAAAACAATATAAAATAAAAAGTGGAAAAGTGACATTTGCTTCCCCAGTTCCTCACTTGATCTGTACAAATGGAGCATGAGTCCAAATTTCTGCCAACTCCAAAGGAAAAGCCAGAGCCCATGTTCGCTGTTGTCAGACCATGGATCTCTCTTACTTACTTTAGACCTTAAGAGAAAAACATGGTGCTTAATGTTACTACTTTTAAAACCAACGTCATGCAGTTACACAAAGACAGGTGTATGAATGAGTCATGTGGACAAAGACTAAGAGCATCACAGGAAAATGTTGCACCCCTGAGGGGTATACTACGAAACGGTTTTGATCACTGCCCGACGTTGAGGTGACTTCTCAAAGTCTGAACATGTTGCAACAGCAGCGACGAGCCACCTTCATGGCATAAGGAATCTTCAGTATAGGCTCAACTAACCAGCATCTTGCTTCGTAGTATACCCCATTGGGTGAGCCCTCACTCCTGCTCTCCAACACCACCATTTCAACCCTTATTGAACAAGTAGTGTTCGCATTGCAAAAATGGTTGACGTGTGAAATGAACCCCTCAGCTACAAACCCACATCACAGTCTGCCGTATAACCCACTACAATGCCTGAATGGATTTAAGTTGGATGAAATCTTTGGGGTCAAAAGGCACCAATGGTTATAGCTACGTTTATACTACTACCGATGATGCAAAAATGCATACCTGCACTACGTGTGTTCAGTATGGCTTGTAGCTACTCTGGTGGCCTCCACGTCTTGGAGTTTTCCCATAGCTTGTATTGCCCTGGTCTGGAGGACAAGAGAAAGAGGGACTAAGTGCTTATGTACAACAAGGAGGACCAAGATAATTAGGTTTCTCTGATTCAGTTTCTTTCCCGGGGGGAGACTTATCGCTTACTGTAGTCGTAGCTACCCCCAAAGCCGTAATAACCAGCAGGGAAGTCATAGTTGCCATAGCCGTATCCATAGCCTTGTCCATAGCCTTGTCCGTAGCCATATCCCTGCTGATTCCAGTTCCAGTTATTATAGCCCTGATTCCAACCCTGGCCCTGACCTGAAAAATAAGTGTGAGACCCATAAGACATTACGCTCAGTAAATTATTCCATTTAAATTAAAAAAAAAAAAAAAAGGCAATGCTTACGTGGAGCCCTTCCGCCACGTCCCCCATATCCACGAGCGCCATACTGCTGTTGCTGATAGACCTCCTTCGGCTGAGCCTCTTTGATTTCACACTGTGAGAAACAGGGAAATCTAAGCATATTGACTATATAATTACAATGCATGACTACTGAAGAGCAGGAACTATACCTTGCTTCCATTGACTGTGTGGAACTTCTTCTCCATTGCTTTCTTTGCTGTAGCTTCTTCTTTAAATGTGATGAATACAAACCCTCTCCTCTTTTCCGTCTTTGGGTCTTGTGGAAGTTCTACGTTCTCAATCTAAAAAGGAATATAATAAAATACAAATGATTTAATGCATCAATTGAGACAATCATAACATTTCAGAAAAGACCGATTTACCTCTCCAAATGTCCCAAAATACTCTTCAATTACTTCCTTGGATGTTTCTGGGTTAATACCTCCAACAAAGATTTTTTTGATTGGTTCCTTCTTTGGCGTCGCCATAGCCATCGCCTTCTTGGGGTCAATCTGTCTTCCATCCAACTTGTGTTCCTTCTGTTCAAGAACCTAAAAACAAGCACAAAAAATATACAAAAGCTACTTTACAAAGACTTCTTATATTTCACACTATAACCACAAATGTACTTACTTTGTTAACACAAGCTGGATCTTTGAAGAGAATGAAGCCAAACCCTCTTGATCGACCTGAAACTGGATCCATTTTTATGGTGCAGTCTGTCACTTCACCAAATTTAGAGAAGTAATCTTTAAGATCCTTCTTGCTCGTGTCCCAGCTGAGACCACCGACAAACATTTTCCTATGGGAGAGCGCATGTTTCAATTTACAGTTGACCAAGTAGCTATACCCATTTATATATGGCTGTGGGGGTGGGTAGCTCGGTGGCCAGTGGGGAAATGCACACAATGTTCCCGAACATCTCTTGACCCAATAAGGCGCCACACATTTGACATAAAATGGCTAATGGCCGAATAAGCCAGAGAAATACTATACATTTAAGAGCCTGGACCAGTATTAAAAATGGCCGTGCATTTAGCATTATAATCAATGCTCCGATGCCCATCCCCCTCCCTCTTTGCACATGGCGCCAACAAAGGCCGGCGGAACAAAGAAACATGGCAACACAGTGGCCATGATGACGGCTGAGAAATACTTCAATAAAAAGCAAGTTCAACACTTACCCTGCATCCTCCTCGCTTTTACTTGCGTCGATCTGGTTGCCCTCTGTGCCGCCGTTTTCGTTTTCGTCTGCGGCTCCCTCGACTCCATCGCCGTCGTTCGCTTCTTCGGTATGGCCGGCTCCGTTTAAATCATCGCCTGTGTAGCCATTTTCTGTATTTGTTTCCATGTACTGCTGCTCAGAGTCGGACATTTTGCGGGTTTAAACCTACAAAAGTAGAGATTTCCGGATTTAACAGTCTGGGCATATTTAATCTTGCTCCCGCTACTGTGTCGTAGATCGCCATTTCCCCGGTGTCAATCCGAACATTTCCCACCATTTTGACCGGCAAAAGAGCGATCCATAAATGCATATTATTAGCACATCGCGGCCTCAAGGGAGAGCCAGCAGGACATTTACTGCGCCCGTCTACACAGAGTTCAGCAGTTTACTAAACAACATAGCACAAATTGCCGTTTAACTGGCACAAACTGATCGTAAGACGTACAAGTGAATTTGCGGTTACGTAATACAGGCCTGTACCCCGCTAGGTCACAAAACGTACAACATTAGCAAACAGCTCTGAGCACAATGTTACCCGACGTACTTCTATGAACGCAGCGATATTTCATGTACGCGACAGTAATCTAAAGGTCACGAGAAACGAGTGCAAATGTTGCTTACTGGTCACACAACCGGAGAGCTCTCTTCAAGATGGTTTCTCCCACACGACGATAACTCGTGGTTGGTTTTCTTCACCGGTGAGGGGAAAAATGGCATTTCTTTTAACACCGCGCGTGATTGGAGGATCGGGCCGCTCTTCACAACCGCCACCAATAGATGGCAACACGCCTTCTCAGTGTTGGTGAGGATCACACCCTCTTATAGTTATCATACATGCATGTTTTTTTAGTTGTTAATCGATTAAATCAATCAAGCAAATAAATGGATAAAAAAAAAAAATTGGATAAAAATATATGTAGATATTTTATTCCATCTCCCCAAAACGTTTCCATAAAAAATACAGAATAGGTAATAGATTTACTATGAAATACATGAAACGTAGACAATTAGTTGTTTGCTATTGCACTTTCAACTTCCATTGTGATGCCACTACATATTTGAGGCTGATTTGGATTGTTTCTCATTAGCCAGTCTGCAAGCCATATCTGCAAGAAAAACAAAGTCAATAGAACAATAAAAATAGTAATTTCAATACATTATTTTCCTTACACATGGATCGGAGGGCTTGTGCTTGCACAACTCAGTCAGCCCGAGTAACAAGATTGGGTTCAAATGCCTGCTCAAATATTCCTCTGTTTTTTCTCTGGATGGAAGGGGCTCCATCGCAGCTGAGGAAGGGGAATTATTCAATATTTGGCCTGTAATATTTTCCAAGCTTAATAGAAAAGACAATGCAATCTGTTCTTACTATTTGGAAAAATAAACTTGATTTCCTTCTCTGCTGCAACCAAAGATTCACTACCATGAACTGCATTTAGGAGGTCAGATGTCCCATATTTTGCCCTGATGCTGGAAAAGAAAACATGTTTGGTGTCTGGGGAATACTCAGTATGCCACAAATGGGGAAAACAAAACTTACCATCCAGGCTGTGTCTCTCTGGCCTTGGTAATGCTGGCAGGTCCCATTAAAAACTTCCAGTGGGCAATGGCATTTTCTCTAGCTAGGGTATAGGCATGTACAGGTCCTGAACTCATGTACGTGGTCAAACTGGGAAAAAATTGCTTTTCATTCTGGTCAGCATAAAAGTCACTGCACTCCTCTGGACTTAACTTTACCCTCCGATTCTGTTGGGTTTACAGTAAAATTATAAATTGTAAATTAAACAACGGTTACATCAAACTACTAGGATTTTAAGTTTTCCAACCTGAACAATTGTGAAACCGGAATGAAGAATGATGTTCTCTATCTCTTCGACGTTGTGAACAGCATCTGGTTTAATCAAGGCTAAAGTGCTTTCCACATAAACACGGCCATTGCTACTTGTCCCCATCTCGTAACAATAGGATAGTGTCCAGATTAGTGTTTTTTTCCCCCGTAATACTGAACCAAGTTGAGTGGGTTACGTCCGAGAAAAGTGCAAGTTGCGTGGCGTTTATCACCTGCAGTGGTTGCTAGGATACAGGGGTCCTCTACGGTAAGCCTAAACGGACAAGCTTTTTGCCAGCGTACACAAAAATAAACCAATAACTCTGCATTTAGTCATAACCCTGTAATGCCCAAATCATGAAATAATTGCCCAAAAACTCAAATTTCTGGAAATTGGAGTGTTTACTGAACCCTGAACACAGACACACAATAAATCAGATATCAATTTCCCAGAAGTCGGGCAGCTTCTGTCGTTGACTTTTTCATTCCAGGCATTGGACCTCTGGTGGATGAACGTCTGCATTACAAGTATATGATTGTATACATTGGGTTGTTTGAGGAAAAATAATTACACTGAGTAGAGGGCTCTGAAATCCAAGTATAAAATGATACAAAATGGCGATATAGGTTAAAAGTAACCCAGAAGGGCAAACAGGCGACTTGTACCTGATTTTGTACTTTAATAATGAAAGGGGAAGACACAAAATTATGCTAGTTGTGGTCCAAACTCATTCTTAAACTTTACATATTTGTAGCATCCCAATTCTTCACAGGGACGACTTTAAAGGCACATTTCATTACTTGCAGTCACCTTCAGAGAAATTAGAAAACTCGCAAGTTCATAAAATTGCTTTATAATTAAATGCAGCGTTTTCCCACAAATGTCCAAGTTTACAATATACTTAAGAACGAAGCAAATGTTCCATCACTAGTAAGAAAACTATATTTTAAATACTGAGCACCAAAGACCATATACTGTATCGGCATCATTTTCTCCAGCAAACATGTCAGAGACTTGGCGTCCAAGATATTAAATTCACTACGTAATCGCTTGCTTGATCATCAACTCTGCTTGGTTACACAGTAAAGACTGCCGCAGTACACTTTTATTTAAACAAGGTTTTATTTATTTTTTTGACAAAAAGTCCTTATCGTGTTCCAATTGTAACCTGCCACACGCGAATCAGGTTGTCGGTGTAGCCAGCGAACAGGGTCTGAAAACAAAGAATGTGCAGTTACCATTTTAGAACTGAACATTGTTAATCTAATTTTAAGGTTTGAGAATTCCTCATATTTGCAGGACTGTCATCAAAAGACATCAGAACAAAAAGTGAATGGGTATAATCATAGGGAAAAATGAATGTAAAAAAATAAAAACTCTCATAAGAGGTACCTGTCCATCAGCAGACCAGGCCAAGGAGGTGCACTGCGGCGGTTCCGCTTTGCTGTTTGTGCTGATGACTTCCTGTCTCAGTTCATCCACAATGATTTTTCCCTCCAGATCCTAGATAAAACAAAAACATCTTAGTACTGTTAAATAACCCCAAGTGTCGAGACGGACAGTGTTATAACGGACATAGCTCAGAAACAGCCTCTTTATCATCACAAAAAACAGATGGCATGAAAGAAGTCATCTTTGCCTTTGTACAACTGCAATACATGGGTACTCAAAGTTTCACTTGCCCAGATCTTGATGCTTGGGCCCGTGGCCGCACACAGCCAGTAGCGGTTGGGGCTGAAGCAGAGAGCATTGATGGTGTCACCACTGTCCAGGGTGTACAAGTGTTTTCCCTCATTCAGATCCCACAACATTGCCTGTCCATCCTGCAGAGCATAGAAATACGCTTTACAAACATTGCACCAATGCAAAGCAACACATGCTACGGAGTTCTGGCAGGTATCACTCAGAAACAGCCTCTGTTATCATCATACATGCAGATATTTGATATTTACATCACAGTAGAAGCCTGCTCATAAACTACACAAGATATATAGACTATATTATAATATGTATTGCTTTTACAAACCTTTCCACCGGAAGCGCAGAGAGAGCCATCAGGAGAGACGGTCACCGTGTTGAGGTAGCCTGCGTGACCAATGTGGTTGGTCTTGAGTTTGCAGTTGGCCAAGTTCCACACCTACAAAGTTGGAAACATTACTAGGTCAACATGATGGTCCATCAATCCCCCCCCCCCCCCTTTTTTTTTACCATCAATAAATTCTGGTAATACATGCCAATTTGTGTTTAATCATGGGGCAAAAAAAAACTTACTTTGACCATCTTATCCCACCCACAGGAGACAATAATGGGGTTGCTGCTGTTGGGGGAGAAGCGCACACAAGACGCCCACTCACTGTGACCCTCATCCTACAAAAGGCAAAAGCAGCGGTATGAGTATTTTATACATTATGGCTATACAAAATATCACATTAATATTGTTATTTGCACCTGAATGGTATATTTGCAGACACCAAGGGTGTTCCACAGCTTGATGGTCTTGTCCCTGGAGCCTGACACAATCTGGCGGTTGTCGGCAGAGAAAGCCACGCTCAAAACATCCTTGGTGTGGCCAACAAAGTGACGAGTGGTGACACCACTAAAATAAATGCAAAAACTTAAAATTGTATCACTTCCTCAGCTGCAGCTAATGGTGCCAAGAATGATTGAGCCACATGTTTAATAATTGACAAAAACGTATGCCATGGGGAAATGCACGACATATGTCACGTGTGTTTTACTCAAACACTTACGTGGTAAGATCCCACAGGCGCAGAGTACTATCCCAAGCACCAGACAGGGCAAACTGTCCGTCAGAGGAGATGACTACATCACTTACAAAGTGAGAGTGTCCTCTCAGGGACCGCTGGGGGATACCGTAGTTCGTCTCATCACGGGTCAGCTTCCACATGATGATAGACTTGTCTGAAACACAACATTTGAGCAATATTAGGGTTCTGACAAGGCAACAGGACAGTGCATAGTGGTGAAACAACGCCCTAAAGAAATGCTCTGTACTAAACCTCAAACTATTATACTTCATGCATTTTGGCAACGACTTTCCCCATTTGTTGGCACTCTGGAAACATACCAGTCGCGCTTATCTTTTCAGATACAGACAGTTAGCCCGGAATGCTAACCGGTCATTCAGAGGCAGCCTTCACTGAATCCCCAAGCAGGAGGCGAGCATGTATGTCTATTATGTGTAAACACTTGGCTGATACATGCTTAGAAAACATGCCATGTACATGTTAGCCCCACAGAGAATAGAAACTCAGTATTGGCACGTTCATGTGTGGCGTAGCCGGCGGGGGAACCTCACCTCGGGACGCCGACAGAATCATGTCGGGATACTGTGGCGTAGTAGCGATCTGGGTCACCCATCCACTGTGGCCCTTGAGGGTCCCCCTCACCGTCATCTGCTCGGTCATTTTGGAGCGGTTAGGTCGTGCCTTGAGCAAGGATGGGTTTGGATTTTATACAGGTCCGATAGACCTAGGTCCTCATCGCACCAGGGCACAGAGGAAAAGGAAGTATGAACCCGGATGAAAACACTAAGAGGAGGTGAACACCGCGCAGAGGGTTGTGGGATATGTAGGCGCGGTAGTTTCCAATCCACATATTTGGATGTATTTTAAAATAGCCTAATACGTAATGGTTCATGATTTGTTCCTATGAATTGTACAGTTTCAGTGTGTTACCTTTTTAATATACACTTTAACCACTAATATGAATAAATAAAAGTAACTTTTTTTTTAAATACCCCTGGTTTTTATACACGTCATAGGCCTAGTCTATCATGGTGTGGCGCACCTCATATAAATAATAATATTAAAGTAGGCTACTTTGTGTATGTATGAAAACATCGCAAGATGAGTAACACGGACATGGCAAAAATCCGCATAAGGGCCTAAGTGCCACACGAGCGTCTCAGAATTCTGTTACAGTTTTCTATGTTTTGTATCTGTCCCTAAAAAAAAAAAAAATACAGCCATTCGGAGGGTGAGTTCAAACTATTTCATGTTGCTTTTGTTTAGTAAATAACAAGCTTTCATTCCATCTAACACTTTTCTCTTGTTGTTATTTAAAATGTTTCTCTTCTTGGGGATAATGAAAGTGACATTATTAGGCCCAGTGCTTAATTTGTAAATTTGTATTTTCAGGAACACTTTTGGTCTGATGTTATGGATTTGGAGGAACAGACCAAAACATTTGCCGGAACATTCTCATTAAACACCATTATATCAGATCAACTCTTTGCCGGATCCTCCTAAATATTTCCCGGATCCTTTACCCTGAAACACTGAGAATTGGGGGAATCAAATTAAGCACTGATTAGGCCTGTCAATTTTAATTTAGTCACGATTACAACATGACAACTGTTCTGAAACTGACCAGTCGTAGCTACAAGACAAAAGTCTACTACCACACTATCGAAAGTGCCCTGATATTGATATTTGGGCCTTAAATTAAAAAAAAACAAAAAAACATGAGCATCTTGATATGTTACAAATTGGACAATTAGCTATTAAGTTCATGCTGATAGAGACCAATATGCATCTGATTTATTTCTGTTTAAATGTTTATTCAACACTTTTCAAGTTATACATATTTAAACAGGTAATTACAAAAATAGCTTAATTCTTTCACAACCAAATACACAAAACATTGCATTACAAATAATACTGTGCCATTCAACTTCATTGAGCCTTAAACTGATGCTGACAGAATCCGTAAAAGAAATAAACATAACGTAACGGATTACTATCAGATGTCCCCTTCCTCCCATAAAAACAAACAAAACCTGCTGGTCACAAATATTATATAACTTTGCATCATTGTTGCATACTTACAAACACAAACCCTACCACAAATACTCCATGTGTTTATGTAAGGCAAAGTGAAAATAAATACAGTGAAACACAATTGCCAGGAGCGTTTGACTACAAATAAAATAGACTTCTGACAATATTGTTTTAATCAATTTTATCCTCAGCCCGGTCATATGACATGGCCAGGTGTATCACAATCAAACTGGCCTTGTGTATTGTTACAACAATAAAAAAATAAACACAATGAAAGGGGGGAAACAGATGATTGATCATACGCAAAATGCAAGACAACTTAGGAAATAGAAGTGGTTTCATATCACACAAATAGTATTTATCAGTTCTTACAGTTAGTCTTTCAGTTCAGGCAATCCGTTAAAACACACAAAAAATGCACATTAAAGTCAGCAGCAATTACGATCTCATAGCTCATTAAAATCTTTCTGGTAGGTCAGAATGCATAAGTCACACTGTACATTGTGTGGTGATATTACAAAAAAGGCACTAAAACATGATTAATGCTAACTTTGGTAACATGATTCACAATGAATACTGCAATGGTTCCTTCATGTGTGACTTTTACACCAAAACATACCGGCATCATCAATCAATAAGAGTATGAGGGGAAATTACTAGTTTAATTTATAACACGTATATAACACTTTTTTTTTTTATGGCTTACACAGTTTATGAAAAAGAAAGCTCAGTTTTTTTAATATATCATCTGAAAGTTATTGCGTAAAGACGATCATAAATTTGAATTATTGTACTATGTGCTATGCATATATGCACTGCATTCTTTTAACTCTAAAAGAAACCCTCAATGTGCCGGAATGAGTGTCAATACAATAACAATGTAAAATTGACCCTCACTGGCTCCTTCCTATGCTGTGACATCACCTACATGTCTTCATCACTGCCGGGCGCATATTAAAATGTAGACGAAGGCCACACTGGTGGTCTATTTAGTGGAACACTTAACTGGATGCGACCTTTATTCAGCTGTTTCTCACCAAAATGCTTGTTATTGAGATTATGATTGTACAATAGAGTGGTTAAACTTGCAGTAAAAAGCAACACCTCTGGCAATGTTGGTCAATTCAGCAAGTGGCCTTAGACATATATATGAACCATTTAAAAGAGCTGATTATATCTCCATCTTATTCGGACTGATTTATTGTATGTCTGGTATGCCCAAGTACAGGAATGCAAAATGAAAACTGATAAAAAAAAATATATACTTAAGAATAAAAGCAAAAACGGTTAATGAAACCCACTAATTTGACTCATTGACTAATATATCTACCATCATTGTGTCAGGAACCACAAGTCGTGAAGGTTGTCTCCATTGCTTTACATCATTTAGATCATGCATTTAGTTAAAACACCCTTTAAAACAACCGTCCAGGTGAGCATCATCCGTGTGCAGGAAATTCTTCCATATGTGCCAGTGACCGCAGACAGAGACCAGAAAATGCCGTGTCCTCCGTCCCCCCCCCCCCCCCCCCCCCCCCTCCTGGACATTTAACAACAGTGGCCCTCAGTGTTCAGCGCCACACTTCTTTGGCATTGCATGGCTTATTCAGCTCCATATAGGCCAGTCAGCCTTTTGTCTAAACGTCTTTCCTCCATCAGATCCCACGACGATTCATGGCTGAGAAAGTCGCTTGCGTTTGAGCTTTTGCCTGGCCATCTCCTCCTTGTGGAAGACAGGGAAATAACACAAGGCCCATGCCTAAATTTGGTGCCGACAGTTCATTCAAAAAGTTTAAAAAAAAGTAATTGTAGGTCAAAAACAGGCAGCAAGACTTTGTTAGTAAGGCCACACTCCTCCACTCAAAGCCATACACTGTCCTTTGAACCTCATAGCGAAGTTATCAAATCTACAAAACTATAGACTCACAAATCTCTTGAAGAAAAAAAAAAAAAATCTCCATATATTATCGCAAGTTCTTTACAAAAAATAATAGGGAGCAGGTTATGGGTGTAGTATTCAGCTGCAAAATATACTATATCAATATGTACAGATCCCATGCTGGAGGTTAGTCATCTCACTGTAAAAAAAACAAAAAAAAAGCACAGTAGAAAATAAATAATTACAGACATGTCAAACAGACTGTAGCATACTTACAAAATGCCCCTGTACAAAATCAAAACCAAGCAACAATGTATTATTGGAATTATGTCAAATTCAAATCCGACTGTTTTAGTTCTGTTAATGTCTGCAGTGGCCTTTACAGTAACATCATTAAAGTGCTCACCTTGTGCCAGCAGCCCGGTATTGGCAACCCGTCATGTCCCTACAGAGTCACAAAAATGATTAATGCACACACATTTACACACTGAGGCATGGCTTCACACATTTCACGACTTTAAAATCTGGTTTTGCAGTAGATGGTCACGACAGGACTTGACAAACAGAAAAAGAGTTGTAAAGAAGCCAACAGGATGAGATAAGGAGTGCAGAGAGATACTGTACCACGGGGCAGGGTGCGTCAGGGGCGACACGAGGAAGAGAAGAGGAAGAGGGCGGAGCTTCAGCAGATTGACCTTTAGTCTCAGAACAGTCCTGAGCAAGAGCCAGGCAGAAAATCCCAGCAGCAGGAAACGAAGAAACAAGTTCAGAGAAAAGAGGCGAGAGGAAAAAGTGGCCATACGGGACAAAGTACAAAGTGAAATACTGCAAAAGTTTGATTTAGTTTGGCGTGTGAGTGCGAGGACGTACCACAGGACACGGCTGGTCCAGACCGGGAGGGCCCTGCTCCCCTTTCTGACCCTTCAGACCTCTCTTTCCCACCGCACCTCTGTCACCCTGATAACAACACAAGCACAGTTAGAAACCTCTTAAAATACACTTTGTTTTTCACAGACAGTACAAAGGGAATTGGTGACAATATCATTTCAACGACTGACCTTTTCCCCCCTTTCGCCTCTGTCACCTTTCTCTCCCATCAGACCCGGGAAACCCTAAGGACACACGCAATCAAGTTCATGTAAAGGTAATATTTCCGTACAACCATTTGGTGCATTAAATATAAAGCTTACATCTAGTCCGGGTTCTCCTGGTCTGCCCTACAAAACAAAGACAACTGTTAAAGCACACAACGAATCTGCGGATTATAAATTTAGTTTGTGATACTCACTTTTTCTCCCTTGGCACCTGGAAGACCCACCAGCCCAGGAGACCCAGGTGTGCCAGGCTGACCGTCCACTCCCTGAAGATAAAGTCGGCCATTTAGTTCACTATATAGCAGAATATTTAAAAAAGGGCCATGTTTGAAAAAAGACTTACTCTGTAACCAGGTCCTCCAGTTTCCCCTCTTTCACCCTTCATCCCAAATCCAGGTTCACCCTGCATCACAAGCACAGCACAGAGACGAAACACATAACACATAACATAAGGTGGAACAATGCATTTGGTCAAAGTACTGTAAACAAAGCAGAATCAAATAATCTTACCTTTGGACCAGGCATCCCATGTAGTCCCTGAAATACAGTTCTGAGGTGAGAATCCACATATTCACGTCTAATTGAACATATTTGAATCCATTCTGTAAAGATCGCACCCCACTCACCATGGATCCAGGAGACCCAGGCATTCCTGGAGGACCAGGTGGACCTGGCTGGGAAATCATCTGCACCTGAAGGGAATAAAAACAGATGCACAAAATGCTAAAAACAAGCAGGTCTTACAGAATAGTGCTTTCCAAGGATAATGGCAGTTATTATACCCTGGATTGTATTAAACATTACAATCCACTGACCAGATTGTCGTCCAGTTTGCAGTCACCCTTCTCTCCTTTCTGTCCATCCATGCCCTGCACCAAACAGAAAGATGCTGTGTTCAGTACTTCATCTTTTACATCAGCACCTCAAAGGTGGTCAGTACTTAAGTAAATTTACTTAAGAGTTTTTGAGGAGCTGTACTTAACTTGAGTTTTATTTGTGTTGAGAACGTACTTTTACTCTACTTGTCTATTTGCTCTACGAGAAATAAATATAATACTTTTTACACTACACTACATTTCTAAACAGGCTAAACAAAGTAAAAAAATAGAAATTAGTTGCATATTTTGTCCAACTTAAAATTCTTATAATGCTCAATGCAGAGCAGTAGGTGGCGCTATGTGACTAACTCAGGACAAGACTACAGAGCCTGTCAAACAAAGACTTAGGCTTAAACAGAACAGAACAAAAAACAGCATGGTTAAAAAGATGACCTGGCCCAGCGTTGTCACATGGGTCACAGCATTTTTTAGGGAAAAAAAAAACTATTTGTAGCCAGGCTTTTAAGCAGTGTGGAAGGTGCAAAGTGTCATAAGCTTTACGTTTTTGAAGCCACAAAGTACATTTTTATAACACTTATTTAAACAGATTTGTACTACAGGAAACACTCTAGTACTTTCACTTAAAGGGACCATATGGAGTTTAAAAATGTTAAAATTATGTATTTTCCACACCCTTGCTCCAACAATGTCCTAATGTGTAGAATGAGCCCAGACCTATTCACCTTGTGCTGTCATGCACAAGCTTAATATAGAAATTGCAGTTACGCGTTAGACCTGAGGTGGCAGTAGCGATTATAAAAGTGTCAACTTCCATCTAGTCCCTTTAAGTGATAATTTCACAGAGCAAATTTTACTTTCAGTCTACCCCAGGGCAGCTGTGACTACAATAGTAGCTTACACCACCAAGTATGGAGTGAATGAATAGTGCAATGTAAAGCGTCTTTGAGTGTCCAGAAAAGCGCTATATAAAACTGATGCATTATTATTATTATTATTATTTTGTTAGAATATTGTTTGGCCAGTAGTTCACTCAAGTACTTTGACTCAAGTACTTCCACTGCAGCACACAGATGAAAACAGACACTCACTGTAGGCCCAAATAAGCCCATCTCCCCCTTCTCTCCTCTCGGTCCTGCTTCACCAGCATCACCTTTAGGTCCCTGAAAATACAAATACCAAGTAAAGCAAAGTCCCCTCTGCAGCAGAGTTTGATGAGGCATCCAAAAAGGAAACTTATAAATAAAAATAACAGAAACACACCTTTTCGCCATCAACTCCAGCTGGACCAGGTAAACCAAGTTCACCCTGAAATAATACAAGACAGCAATATTAACCTGCATGATTAAGGCAACTTTAAACATCCATTACCTCCATAACTTTACATAGTATAAGATTTGAATGTCTCATGTAAGCTTTTACCTTTTCTCCTGGGTGGCCTGGAGGTCCAGGTGGCCCAGGCGGGCCCTGCAGACAGGAGCAGAATGCAATGTTTAATTTGTTATGTTCCTCAGTCTTTCTCAAAAACTTCCTGATTCTATATTGGTGGTAAAACTGTCATTATTTGAGCACTAAAAAGACTTGCGTCTCCTGACACTGTATTTACTTACATTATTTTATCACTCTATAGGTTGATTTAGATACAATGAATCAAAGCCTTCTTGGGATAAACTATTCAGAAGTTTATGTCAATGCTGGGAGAGATGATGGGAGAAATGCTGCAGAAATCAAATGTAGGCCCTTGATCTACAATAATCACCTTTTCCAGCTTTAAATGAATAACAGAATAATATAAAGGACATTTAATGTCTTCAAGCTGCTTGAACTTTCCTAATTTTGCCCAAGAACAAGATAAGTAGCAACAACATGTGTACAAAACTATCTAAGAAAAGAGTACACAGTTTTTAAAGTAACAGTGAATAAAGATTTTGGATCCATCTTTCGCCTCAAGTTCAATATCTCATCAGGTTATATTTGAACCCTAATGAAATCGGCATGTCTTTTATCACACAAAGCACACAGATAAATCATGCTCTCATCACCAGGGGGCGCTCCATTAACCACAACAGAGTGTCAGTGACTATTTGTGAGTGATTTTGTGCCAGATGATGTGAACTGGCAGGCGGCCCATGATAAGATCTCCGCAGTTCAGTGTTCAGAGTCTCCAGAGCTGCATGCAGGAGGCAGGGGCACATATCCTTTAAACCCAACACACACTGCACTGAGAGATAGCATCTGTTATTAGCATGTGGCACGGTACACACAGGGCCCGGTGCACACAGCGTGAGGCTTGAGATGTTTTTTTCGTCTTTTATGTCCTCTCTTATGTAATCGCTTTTATGCAGAGGTGGGAGAAGTACTCAAATTCCAATATTAAAAAAAACACTATTTTCTAATGAAACAGTGCTCTAATAAAAAGTGCTTGAGTGCAAATGAAGAAAATATTTTGATGTCATACATCCAGGCTGACCCCTCAGTTTTCTTTTACTATTATTATGATTTATTTGTTTTTTATTGGAACATGTGCAGTCGTGAAATTTGTGTAGGTTTACTAGACTTCTGATGTGAATATTTTAAAAGTTTTCACTGCAAAATTACACAGCTTCCCGGTGGCTTTACTTAAAAGCTTGACATTTCTAGTGTCTGAGGCAAAAGACTGCAAGTTTCTATCACTTTCTATCGGTGATGTTGTAGATGGCGGAGCATGGTCCTCATGGATTTAAAAAAATTAGAGTGCCCCCAACCGTAGATGGCGCCCTTGGTGGCCGTCTGGGTCTTTCTTACAGTCTATGGGGTCGCCAAGTCCAGGGCTTTGACAACATCTAATTGCACTTGAAATTGCTTTGTTTTGTTATGTTTTTTTTAACCCAACTTTGCTTCCATTGTCAACATGAATGTTGTAAAAGTACAACTTTCCACCTCTGCATTTCTGTGAAACTACATCACTATGTGTGAGTGTCTAAGAAAAAGCAGTGCATTGACATTCAAAACCACACATCATGGATGGATCAAACATAAAAACGCTGATTGTTCTGCACGATTAAACATTTTCCCAAATGCTGTGTCTTATCTCTCGGAGCCGAACAGCTGGGATACATTTGTTGAGGTCGTGCGTTTTAAGTGAAAACACAAAAAGATGGATTTGCTAATGTGGCTTCCAAAATGGTCACAAACTTGCACAAAGGTGGCGTGACATCGAACAGAAAAGGCCTGTTTACAGTGTTTTGCAGTGCGACAAGTCAAAATATCAATAAGTGTTAGTGATCACCAAACACACCAAAACCATGCCACAGTCAGTTACCGAGACACTGATGGTGTTGATGGCCTGTCAAAAAGAAACAGTAACATTTCTTCAATCTGTGGTTTGGCCGTGAAAACCCCCTGACGCCCTTTACCCAGGATGCACGTCTGCTTAAGTTACATATTTGATAGGTTTTTGAACCCAATACTCTTTTACAAATGCCGGCTGCGTGCTCTGATGTAACCAACATGCCTGCTCTGATTAGGCATCACACATCATTCACCTGAAAAGCGTCCATAAGTTTTCCATTAAAGTCTATGATGTCGGAGGAGCCCTTTTCACCGGGATAACCCTGGGACAGACAATATATGTTAGCAATAATAACGCACATTCATAATAAAGGCACCAGAGCATAGGAGGCAGGCAGGAACATACCATTGGTCCCTGGAGTCCCGGCTCTCCTATTTCCCCCTATGATTGAAAATATAGAAATGACTGTGTGCTTTACAGTGTAATAATCTATCTTTGAGACGAAAGATGTACCTTTTGTCCAGACAGTCCATCCATGCCTCGTTCACCTTTCTCCCCAAAACCAGACTCTCCCTGCAACAAAAAATGTATATGATCTCTACACACAAGAGCTCCACAATATAAGGAAAAGTTGTGATGTTCAATAATTGTCTTGAATATTGTGATAGCAATGTTGTTGTGTTTTAAAGCCAGTTCAAAACAGTATGTACTAATAAATCAAACGCTGCATTACACTACTTTGAGTTACTGTTGGCAAAATATAAACTGAAAAAATAAATATTGCCAATGCAAAAGTACAGTCAAAGACTTTCTTTCCTTCGCTTTCTCCATTCTCTCGTGTCTTGTTTTGATGACGTTAGTTACACATAACTGCAGATCTTATATACCAGTGTCCAACATGATTTGGCATGCTGCATTATATTTGGAGGGGAGTTTGGCGTTTCAATATAAACAATTGAAATGTACTTAAATTGTAATGACTAATATATTCCCGTATTTTGTTATATTCCTTAGTTACTGTAACACTAGATTGGGCTATGTATTGGTGTAATGTTAATTTGGCGATATTCTGCAGTATTTTACCTTCTGTCCTGGAGGGCCCTGTGGTCCAGGTTCTCCGGGCTCACCATCCTCACCCTATCCAAACAAAAGGCAAAGGTCAACATTGAACAGGAAATATTATCTAAAAGCTAACAAAAGACAAAAAATAAGACAATTGTTAGTAACTTACAGGCTTTCCGTGCGTCCCAGGAGTTCCCTGCGAAAATCAAGAGATACAGATTTATTAAAATGAATAAAAAGGCATACATAGAAACGTATTTATATAAAGGTTTAATTTACCTCGTGACCATCACGACCTGGAAAACCCTGAGGACACAGAGAAAAATACATTTATTTTGAAAATGGACTGCAAGCCATAATCATCAAAATTATAATAAACAAAGGCTTGACATATGTCACTTTGCATGTATAGTATATCATATATATTAGTTTCACATTTTAAGCTGAATTACAGAACCTGTATTTCACCTGTATTACCACTAGATGTCAGTCTGTGTCAAGGCAAAACACAAAGGCGCTTGCAAAGGCACATTGGAAGTGCCTTTATGTCTGGCATGTAGTATTTTCAGAAACACACGCTAAAAAACTTTAACCACAGCAAAGACATTTACATGACCTAATCTCCCAACTGATTATTGATTTACATGTGTGAAAATAGTTACCGTATTTCTAGACATTATGTACAGGTATGCACATTTGATAACTATTTATTAAAATAATATAATATAATATGTTCTGTGGTTAAATAGTCTGTACAGAAAAGACACTGAGGTTCTTATCCTCATCCTGGGACTGTAGCAGAGAGAGGGCTCCCCCTTCTGGCGGCTGTCCATCACACATTTGTCTCATTTAGGTAAACAGACTCAAGTGGGAGCTTGCGGAGGCCAGGTGGAGTCAGAGCAGTCAAACATCTGCTATGAAGTCATTCCGCACAGTGGGATTGTGCGTAAGAAGCCCAGAGCTCGATCAAGAAAACGTTTAGGTCATCCGTCAGTGCACAATAGTAAAACCACGATTAAAAGGTGGAGGTTGTTGCCTTTCTGATCACTCCTCATACCCCACACTGTGAGTCAGAAGCTACCTAGAAGCGCCTCATCTGGTGATCCATCTTTCAGTATCAATAGAGCACATGCTGTAGTCAGACAATCTCTTTCACTGCAGTGGTTTCCTCACTCCTGGTTCCACTTCATTGCACATCCCTCTTGTAAAAGTCCTGGTTTGCGTGGCTTGTTGTTTTGATCATAATCAGAATTTTACTGCTATATCTTTGGGCAGGACATTTTACCGACCAGTGTCTTTGTGTCATTTACATGCGTGGTAGTGTAAATTTAAAGCTATTTATTATACCATGGAGACAGATTAAATACGAGGATTGTAATCACACTTTCCCCAGCCCAGCACGTGCAACACTAACACATCTGCCCTCAACATGCCAGCTCTTCTCTGTTTTGTTTTGAGGTTCCGTGCGTTGCAAATGTCTTTAGTTCTTTTTTACTCGTTGTGGTACTGGTCTGTTTAGTCCAGTTTCCTGTACGGTATTTAGTCCTTTTCTGAACTGCACTGTCTGAACTGACTTTGAAATTATCTTTACAATTCCGAAGTGGGAGAAATAGTCAGAGTCAATCAAAATATAATGATTCAAGTATAAGTTAATAGTGAAACTGTTCGGTTACAAAGCTCCTCTTGAGTTCTTATCTTTAAGATATGGTTTAATTTAGGTTTCTTCCTCTTCTTCGGGATTAATACAGGAGTCCAGACTAACATTTTAGGTTAAGTGCACCACTTTGAGAAATGCCCCACAGTTCAATGCCAATACTTAAAAAAATATTTAATATCTAGCAATTTGCTCATTCCAATAATCTACAATGATACATAGAATTCATAATGATAATACGTGTGTAGGAGAAGGTACTGACCACACGGGACCCAGCTTTTTTCCATTACTGTAGGTATATGCGCTCCTCCTGTTCAGTGCTTATAATGACATGAGTTGGTTGGAGACCAAATAAACCAATACATAAATAAATAAAAATAAATAAAGAACAAATATTTAGTCGCACCCAGGCGTGTGTAAGGAGCATAGATAGGTTTATGTAAAGGATTAAATTAAACAAAAAAATAAGTTAAACAAGCTACATAAGCTAAAGTTAAATAAATTACAATTCATACATGTGTTTCACAAAATAATAATTTGACAACCCATTACTTTTAATAATAGTGTTAAATTGAGCTTAATGCTTGTAAAAGTGAAATGCATGCAGGGGTTGTACCTTGGAGTGTCACAAGGGGGCGCACTTGTACAATGAGTCAGGGCCAGAGGGACGGAACGGCAGAATAAACCCTGCACCAGAGTGAAACGCCAAACGAACTCACCGTCTCCCTCTTATTTCCTTTCTCAGGTTTGTTAAATGTGTTTTTGATGTAACATAAAACATACTGGTATTTAGTTAAGACCCTTGTGGAACATCAGTGGCAATGTGAAGACTGAAGAAAGTCGATTCAATTGTTAGGAATGTGTTAGATTGTGAGCTACTCGTATCGACGGTAAGCTAACGTTAAGCACCGCAGTTGCCTGAGCGCGCGTGCCCTTTTGTCGTTCACGAATGTTGGTTTTAGAGCACCTGTGTGCAAGCAATCCAAGCAAGTGTATGTTGTAAGAAGAAATAAGCACCCAGTACGTACATGAGGCTGTGTAGAAGTTAAGGTTCAGGCTCAAGTGTCGTTGGCTGGCCGCCGTGAGAGACGCTGCCAGTTATTTGTAGCATTGTCCATTGCCATGGTTACAGCAAATAACCAAATGTATTTTCTTTTTGGCTTTCAGTTTATTGGAAAATATGTACATTTGTAATTTGGACAATGTTTCAATATAGTTGTGAATAATATGTGAATATTATTGGAACGGCAGAATAAACCCTGCACCAGAGTGAAACGCCAAACGAACTCACCGTCTCTTATTTCCTTTCTCAGGGTTTATCATTATCACCCCTCTCGAGCACGCGCCAGGCGCGGGAGGGGCAACATTTTGGGGGCTCGTCCGGGATGATTTCTGCGTCGTAGAGTGCAGCAAATCATCAACCATTGAACCTGAAGTCAGTACTGGGAACAGCGCATCACCACAACAGTGATCCAAGATGTCACCGCTTCGTGAGTTACAGCGCGGGATCCAAAAGAAACTGCATCTGCTTATCACCTCTGCAAAAGACCACCTGCTTCACAAGTTGGTCGATAGTATCAAGGACGAAGTTGAGGAAGAAGTACCAGGGTACGATGCACCAGCAGTGGAACTCTATGACTTCATCATGGACTATGTGAAAGGTGACCAATTGTTGATGCTAGAGGACCTAGGCATGTCACGTCTGTTAATCTTCAATGACCTCATCACGGAGCTGCAGCAACCATCGGCGACCGGTGGAGGAGACCACGTGCAAGTAGCTGTGGCGGAGGTGGAGACGGAGCCAGGAGCAGGATCACCAGTTGTGCAAGTTAGGATGGACAGATATTCATCTGCCAGCAGTCAGGCAGCTGATGTAGTAAAACTCGCCGACGTTGCTGCTTTACTCCCAAGAAGAGAATTCAAAATTCATAGTGGACAAATATCTGATTCAGACTCCGATGTAAGCTATGGTGCCCTCTCCAAACAAATTGATGAGGGTTTAGCTGAAAACTTCACTGAAAATGAGATCATCCGTGCTGTGCTGAAAATAATAAAGCCAGGTGCATTCAAAGAGATGCTTCTGACCAAGCACGAGTTAACAGTAGCCGAGCTCAAGCGGTTCCTCAGAACACACTTAAAAGACAAAAGTAGTTCAGAGTTGTTTCAGGAGCTCAGTAATGCAAAGCAGCTTGATAGGGAAAGCCCACAACAGTTCATGTACCGGTTAATGGGCCTAAAGCAGCGTGTACTGTTTTCGTCACAGCAGGACAGCTTCAGTTTTCGGTATGACAAAAAGTTAGTCCAAGGCGTGTTCCTTCACTCCCTATACCAAGGAATAAGTGAAAAATATGCTTATGTGAGAAGAGACTTAAAAGCGCTTGTTAGTAATAACAATGTAACTGATGATATCATCTTAGAAACAATGACCAAGGTAGTTCATGAAGAAGTAGAGAGGCAAACACGGATTGGTCCAGCACACAAAACAAAAACTGTGACTGTTAATGCTACTTACCAAGGGGAGAGAGAACAAGCAAACCAGCCTACAGCTGAAGTAAAGGCCACGGTTCTTCAGACCCAAGCAGAAGTGCAAGCCCAGCGCACAGCCATACATGAACTGACTGCCCATGTTTCTGCATTGGCCAAAACTTTCGAAAGGGCTTTTACACCCACCGCAAAACCAGAACCGGCCATCTCAGTGAAAACAGCGCAACCACACAGGTTAACTAAATCACCCAAGTGTCAAGCTTGCGCCGCACAAGGACTCGATAGTTGTAACCACTGCTTTAAATGCGGACAAGAGGGACACAGAGCCGTGGGCTGCCTTCTCAAAAACAAACCGGCGGGAAACGTGAAGAGGTCATTGGGAAGGGACCACCAGTGACTACACCCAAGCCAGCGTCCCACATCAATGCAGTGACTCATACAGAACAGACTTCTACCATGAACCAGCCACCTGTCCAAACGAGGAGGAGACAGGGAAACAGAGTCGCAAAACTTATTGGTAAAAGGTGTATGCTTACTTGTTATCTTAATGGGATTAAAACTGACATGCTATTAGATAGCGGAGCCCAAGTGACTATCCTTACAAAATCATGGCTCCAAACACATCTGCCAGATGTGGAGATTCGATCCCTTGAAGACTTGTTGCCAGATGATCCTCTCAGAGTAACAGCAGCTAATGGGACTAATGTACCTTTTGATGGGTGGGCTGAAATTTTTGTTGAAATCAAAAGTCCCACACATGGTCATGTAGCCATCCAGGTACCAGTACTAGTCAGTCAGAGCTGCGTTAGTGGTCTGCTATTAGGATTCAACGTAATAGAGGAAATTATCTTGGAAAGTCTTGAAAAACCAGGCAGTGTTAGTTTGAGTGATCTACTGGCTGAAGCGTTAAGGTTACACAGGCACACTGCAGAGACAATTGTATCAGTTATCAGTGAAAAACCCACAAGAGATCACATGGTAAATGACACTGTCAGAGTTGGAAAAAAGGGCCTAACAATTCACAGTGGCCAAGTATGTGAGATTAGGTGTCATGTCAAGTCTAGACCACTAGGTGACACAGTCTTATTTGAACCCATATTGAAACCAGACTTACCAGAGGGTTTACAGTTATTTCCTGCTTTAGTTAATGCACCTACCGGTTCGTCCAAAGCAGTTGCGATTCCAGTCAGTAACCACAGTAAACATGACATTTTTCTCCCAGCAAGAACCATTTTAGGTCATGTTGAGGAGATCACAGAGTGTAGGCCTGCAAATATGAGTTCTACACAGTCAGAAACTGAAACCTTTATGTGTACAGCTCAGGTAAATGGAAGTAGCGATACAGCTAATAGTTCTCTACAGTCCAACACTTCAGAGAAATGGCATCCTCCTGTCAACTTAGAGCACCTTGACTCTGAGCAACAGGAGTTAGTGCGTCAGATGCTTTATGAGGAATCTGATATCTTTATTAAAGGTGAAGGGGACATAGGTTGTATACCAGATCTACAGTTAAAAATAAATGTCGTCGATAACAAACCAGTTCAGAAATGTTACAACTCGATCCCTAAACCCCTATACAAAGAAGTGAAGGACTATGTACAAAATCTTTTGGACAGAGGGTGGATTCGCAAGTCAACGTCCTCGTACTCCTCCCCAGTTGTGTGTGTGAGGAAGAAAGACCAAAGTTTACGTCTTTGTGTGGATTTCCGAGGACTAAACAAAAAGACTATTGCAGACCGCCACCCCTTGCCACGAATACAGGACCTGCTTGATAGTTTAGAGGGAAACTCGTGGTTCTCCATTCTAGACCAAGGGAGCGCATATCACCAAGGATTTGTCAGCGAAGAGTCCAGGCACCTCACAGCTTTCAGTACTCCGTGGGGGCTTTATGAATGGATAAGAATACCATTCGGACTGACAAACGCACCCGCAGCATTTCAGAGGTGTATTGAAGGAGTGCTGGAGGGTATTCGGGATGAGTGTTGTGCCCCATATCTTGATGATGTACTGTGTTATTCAAAGACATTTAAGGACCACGTAAACCACCTGAAACAAGTTTTGAATCGCATGAGAGCACATGGGATCAAGTTGAGACCGACCAAATGTGAACTTTTTACAGAACTGTTACAAAAAAACTACTCAGATGGTAAGGTCAACCAGAACAAAAGTAAAAAAAACAAAGGCAAACAAAGGAAGGAAGACAGGGGCCAATTATCATCAAAAACACCCGTCACATGGACTGAGGAACACAAGCTGGTGGTGACTAAACTTATAGACATTTTGACAAATCCCCCTGTCCTGGCCTACCCAAACTTTGACCTTCCGTTTGTGCTTCACACTGACGCCTCTAACGAAGGATTAGGCGCAGTGTTATATCAGAGACAGAACAACAAGCTGCGTGTTATTGGGTATGGGTCCAGAACATTAACACCCGCTGAGAGAAATTACCATCTTCACTCCGGCAAACTTGAGTTTTTGGCATTAAAGTGGGCCATATGCGACAAATTCAGAGATTATCTGTATTATGCACCCACATTCACAGTATATACAGATAACAACCCACTAACATACATTCTGAGCACTGCAAGACTAAACGCCGTTGGACACCGATGGGTGGGAGAACTGGCTGATTTTTATTTTGACATTAAATACAGGCCAGGCAGAATGAACGCTGATGCAGACACATTGTCCCGTTACCCTTTACCGCTACAGGATTGTATGAGTGACCACACAGATATCATCCCAGCTGATGTCGTTACTGCTGTGTGGCAAGGCAGTAAAGCAGTTCAGGAAGACAATGCGCCTTGGGTTGCTGCTCTTCAACTGGACAACATGCACACAGATGAGATGTCACAGGGGAGCACACCAAGTGTTAAACCAGCAGACATAAAAGCAGCACAAGAGGAGGATACAGCGATAAAAGAAGTAACATCTTTGAAACTGAGAAACTGGACACCCAATGAGAGAGATAAAAGGAACATGACAAAAGAGACTAAAAGAATGTTGTATGAATGGACAAAGCTGGAAGTGGAAAAGGGGATTCTTTACAGGAGGACAGATCAACACAAACAGCTGGTCGTTCCTGAGAAGCTCAAACTGCTCATATTAAAATCTCTGCACAATGACATGTCACACATAGGCGCTGAAAAAGTCACTCATCTTGCAAGAGAGAGGTTTTATTGGCCAAATATGCAGCAGGAGATTGAGGACTATGTCAATAAAAAATGCTCCTGTATAAAACAGAAACGCCCTAACCTCCCACAAAGAGCACCTATGGGACACATTTCCACCAGCAGCCCTTTTGAACTTGTGTCCATTGACTATCTCCACTTAGAGCAAAGCCAAGGCTATGAGTACATACTGGTGGTTGAAGATCATTTTACCCGATTTGCTCAAGCTTACCCGACAAGAAATAAATCAGGGAAAACGGCAGCAGACAAGATTTTTCACGACTTTATTCCCCGTTTTGGCTACCCTGATAAAATTCACCACGACCAAGGCAAAGAATTTGAGAACAGTTTGTTCAGCAGGCTCGAGCAGTTGGCTGGCATTGGACACTCCCGGACCACTCCCTACCACCCACAGTGCAATCCGGTAGAGAGACTTAATCGCACGATACTGCAAATGTTGCGCACCTTGGAAGAAGACAAAAAGAGTCAGTGGAAAGATCATCTCAACCATGTAATTCATGCATATAACTGTGCGAGACACGAGTCCACTGGTTTTTCGCCATTCTTCCTCTTATATGGTCGGCATCCACGCTTGCCTGTAGACTTGCTGTTCCCATCACATAAAGACTCAGAGGCAACTGACAGACAGACATATGCACAGAAATGGGCAGAGAGAATGCGCACAGCTTATGACATTGCTGAAAGAAACAGTGAAAAGTCCTCTGCCAAAGGTAAAAGACATTATGATAAATCTGTCAGGGGTGTGGTCCTCCAGCCAGGAGACAGAGTGTTAGTCAGAAATCTATCACAGAGAGGTGGACCTGGCAAGTTGCGTTCGTATTGGGAGCAGGTGGTGCACAGAGTATTTGAAAGAGTTGATAATGGACCTGTGTACAAGGTGCAACCAGAAAAGGGCCCAAAAACGCTACGTGTGCTACATCGAAACCTTCTACTTCCTGTCAACGACCTACCCATTGAAGAGAACACTCCTGTACAAAGTCAAAAGAAACAACCAAGGAAACCTCAAACAATGACACAAGAGCAAAACAAAGAGAACTCCGAGTCAGAGGATGACGAAGGGTACACATCCACACGTGTCCCATGCTACAGGCTAGTGAGGAGAGGGAACACTAATCAACAGCAACCGGAGCAAAGTCAGCCTGTTGATAAGAGACGCAATGTTACTGCTCGTGAGTTCCATCCACCTATGCAACAAGACAGACAACAAGAAGCACAGCAGCTGGGGAACATTGGACTGGACAATGCAGAACAAGAACAAGAACAACAAGGAGACGAACAACTGCACGACAGACCGCTGGAGGTACCAGCTCCACAAGAGAACACAGCGACTGTTCCCAGGAGATCCCAGCGGACTGCTAAGGCCAGGGAAGTGCTCACCTATGAGGCTCTTGGACAGCCATCATATCAGCAGTGGCCTGCAGGAGTGAACGCTTTGATGCCCGGGTACCCACTTACAAGTACTGTTCTTTTGCCTTACTGTACCCAGCCGTACTTGGGTTATCCACTAATGTATTGAATGTGGTATACTTTTTGGTGATAAATGTCTGGAGACATTTAGGAAAGCAGGGGAGAGTGTAAGGAGCATAGATAGGTTTATGTAAAAGATTAAATTAAACAAAAAAATAAGTTAAACAAGCTACATAAGCTAAAGTTAAATAAATTACAATTCATACATGTGTTTCACAAAATAATAATTTGACAACCCATTACTTTTAATAATAGTGTTAAATTGAGCTTAATGCTTGTAAAAGTGAAATGCATGCAGGGGTTGTACCTTGGAGTGTCACAAGGGGGCGCACTTGTACAATGAGTCAGGGCCAGAGGGACGGAACGGCAGAATAAACCCTGCACCAGAGTGAAACGCCAAACGAACTCACCGTCTCCCTCTTATTTCCTTTCTCAGGTTTGTTAAATGTGTTTTTGATGTAACATAAAACATACTGGTATTTAGTTAAGACCCTTGTGGAACATCAGTGGCAATGTGAAGACTGAAGAAAGTCGATTCAATTGTTAGGAATGTGTTAGATTGTGAGCTACTCGTATCGACGGTAAGCTAACGTTAAGCACCGCAGTTGCCTGAGCGCGCGTGCCCTTTTGTCGTTCACGAATGTTGGTTTTAGAGCACCTGTGTGCAAGCAATCCAAGCAAGTGTATGTTGTAAGAAGAAATAAGCACCCAGTACGTACATGAGGCTGTGTAGAAGTTAAGGTTCAGGCTCAAGTGTTGTTGGCTGGCCGCCGTGAGAGACGCTGCCAGTTATTTGTAGCATTGTCCATTGCCATGGTTACAGCAAATAACCAAATGTATTTTCTTTTTGTCTTTCAGTTTATTGAAAAATATGTACATTTGTAATTTGGACAATGTTTCAATATAGTTGTGAATAATATGTGAATATTATTGGAACGGCAGAATAAACCCTGCACCAGAGTGAAACGCCAAACGAACTCACCGTCTCTTATTTCCTTTCTCAGGGTTTATCATTATCACCCCTCTCGAGCACGCGCCAGGCGCGGGAGGGGCAACACGTGCATGTGACGAAATTAGCCATACTTTATATTAGTCAAAGGAAAACAAAATTGTACTTTTTTCTGCTAAATAAATAATACCCTTTATTTAGATACGATATAAAGCGAGTCAAGTTCATTCCCACTTGCATTTGCAGTGAACACAATGTTCTCTCCTGCGTCTAGTGTTTTTATCACACGAACATGAGCTACCGCAGAATATGAATTAAACAGTGGGACGTTAATCTCAGATCGTAAACGTGCCTGAGGCTTGGCTCGTCTATTGTTGGAACTATCTGTTTGTCGGGACACAGCAGCACAGACCAGGTGGGGGGGAGGGAGAGAGGGGCAAAGAGCATAGTGTTGTTGTGGCCACTTTCTTACACAAAACAGATGCGGAGTCAGGAGGACAGGGATGCTATTCTGGGAGAGTTTAGGTAGACCACATTTTACCCCCAGAGTATTTGGGTTCAGTCCAATTTAAACTGAACCCAAATACATAATATAGTGTTTAAACGTACCAAGCAAATCAGGAGAGCTGGGGCAAAAGTAATAGTCAGCTATTCCCATGATAACCATGTGCCGTATTAATTAGTACTGGACTCCTCACTCATATTAATGCACAGTCTTATACAGCAATGGATTTACCAGTGCAGATTAAAGAAAAAAAGTGCTTTCCCAGAATATTTGATCAGGCGAGTTGCCAGACCAAGGTCACGTAATATTACAGGCATATAGTCAAAACATCAATGTGTGAGTGGGAACCTTTTGAGATGATACACTGAACTTTATTATTAAACAGATTCAGGTCAAAGTTTTAATTTTGGACACAAGGTGAACCTATACCCATAAAACAAACAAAACACCAGACTAATTTAATCCTCTAAAAATTGGGCTTAGTTTTGCACTTTACTTGGGACTGTTGAAATGTGTTTAAAAAAATTTAAAAAATTGGAGATGAACAAGTAGTTCATGTATTTTATGGTTATAAATCAATGGTAAAATCAAGAATACCAGTCGAGCTTTACAAATTGTTAATAACGTCTCAGGCCACCCTGTAGGGCCGCGCACTCACGGCGAGGTGTCTGCCCAGTATTACGGCTCTCGCCTCTGGAACGACCTGTCCGAGGAGCTCAGGGCCGCTGAGAACGTTCATGTTTTTAAGAGCAGGCTCAAGACCCACCTTTTTAGCTTAGCTTTTAGCTGATATCAATTTATTCATTTTGGTCCTATTTATTTATTTATCTATCTATTCATCTTGATAACTTATTATATTTATTGATATTTCAATATTTATTTCTAGTTTTACTTGTTTTTTTAAACTTTTATTAGTGTTTTTATACTGTGTCTTATATTTTGAGAATCTCCAGTGTTTCCTCTGTAGTAGCCCTCTGCCTCAGGGGCAGCGATAGGATTGATTGATATATTTTTGAGATGCTCCGTTCAGGGACAAGGTATCTGCTCTCTCAAATGTTCTACTGATCGCCATTCAAACTGTTTCTTTCTGCAAGCGGTGATGACTTTAAACAAAGTGTTTTAACCTTTGTATGTACTTTGCTTTGTACAGTATGTCATTTTCTAATGTATTTTTTATACTGCAAATGGCTAATGAACTGAACAGAACTGAATACCAGTGTAACTTACTGGCTCTCCAGCAGGGCCACGAGGTCCGTCTTTGCCCGTGTTTCCTGGAGGTCCGCGGGGTCCGGGGGGACCAGGGGGCCCTGCAGGTCCAGCCTGTCCCTGGTCGCCCTGAATGTACAACAGAAAAATAGAACTGTTAATGCCCAGGCAAAGCATGTTGCAGTACTGTCCGATCCATCATTTAAACTGCGAGATGATGCATATATATATATATATATATATATATATATATATATATATATATATATATATACTGAAAGTAAAGGGGCTGAATAATTTTGCAAGCCCAATTTTTCAGTTTTTTATTTGTTAAAAATGTTTGAAATATCCAATAAATTTCGTTTCACTTCATGATTGTGTCCCACTTGTTGTTGGTTCTTCACAAAAAATGACAGTTTTATATCTTTATGTTTGAAGCCTGAAATGTGGCAAAAGGTCGAAAAGTTCAAGGGGGCCGAATACTTTCGCAAGGCACTGTATATATATATATATATATATATATATATATATATATATGTCTTCTGTCATCACACTCTGGCATACCCATATTGATATTTGTTTATTTGAGCAGCAAACACTGCTCAAAAGGAGTGAGCCGAAGCAAGAGCTTATATTGTTTTAAAACAGATACCCTTCCTGTTTTATCCAGACTTAGGACTGGCAGAAAGATTACACAGGCTGATTACTCCTATCTATCGATTATAGAATTCAATAAATCATTAATTGGCTAAAAAAAGAAAAATAGTCCTTTCTTGATAAAATGATGAAACTAGGTACGCTCTCTGTATTCTCTGTACCCCTCTGCACCAATCCAATGCCGAGGGCTGTACCAACATGCTGCTCAGTGACAGCTCCTCTGCATCGTCCCGTCTTCATCCACATGTGGCACACTGCGGTCTCTTTGTTGTGGCTCTAAACATGGCACCACTGGCCCTTTGTGAACATGATATTACCCTGGCCTTGAAAGAGCAGATCATAACATGATTTCCCTGCACTGATAATTGTTATGTTTCTATTAAGCCCAGACTGGACCTAAACCGTCACCCGCGAAGCCTGCTTACATTGGACACAGATGCTGAGCCCATCCGCAAAGCCCATCTTCAGTACCATACCTTATCTTTTTACTTAAACACACAAGCACATGCATAAGGTGGTTTATGTTACTGGAAAGCTGAAATCAAAGAAAAGAAACTATGAAGAAGTGAGTGATATTTTAGATAAATAATAAACAAAGTTTCTCTTGGTACTTCACTAATTCCCTTGGTTCTGCTCATGTGTATTATCTGTCATGGTCGTTTTTTTGTGTGCTTTTTTTTATGTTTTTACATATTGCACTGTACAAGTCGGCACTTAATAATTTTATTACCAATATATAACGATTTGCACTAATGCTGGTTTTGTCTGTCTCTGCCTTACATGTTGTGAGCTGCATCTGCACTATGTGCCCAGGACAAATTTCCCCAAGTAGGACAATAAAGACGATATACTTCGCACATCTCTTGTATAAAATAGGTGCGTAGGAAAATGCATAAAAGCCAAACGTAGAAAGAGAAAAAACTCTCGCACACTGTATACTTGCAACACCAGTGTTCCTTTAATCAATGCAACGTTTCGGCCAGTGGCCTTCGTCAAGCAAAAGTAGGACAATAAAGTTTAATTCACTCATTATATTTAATATGGGTGTTTTTAATTAAACAGCCAAACATGACGTAAATGCGGTATTTTGATAACTGACAGCAAAAAGGTCATTGTGTCTGTCTAGCTGATCATTAGGAGCATGTAAGGGTATCACTGTCATGTGTATGTTCTGAGTTATACTGTCTAGTTGATCTGGGAATGCGGCTTTAAATCTAGAAAAAACTATCTAATAGTGTGCATACATTATCATATCCTAAAGGAGTACACTAGCTATAACCTTTTTAGTCCGACTCTTAAAAAAATACTACATAAAATGCCCGACCACTCTCTTCTCCTGTGGGGGTTAGGTGTTAAAGGTTTGCACATGCCTTAGCTCAGATCTACCTTGAGAAAGCGTCTCTGAAAGCTGTTGGACTGTTCTCCTGCGATAAAGCCATGGTCATAGCGTGGGAAGACCATCTGACGTGCAATTTACACAAAGAAAGAGAAAGCAGACACAGGAGAGGACACAGAAAATATAAGTGAAAGTTCAGAATGGTTCATTACAGTGAACGAGATAGATTGGCATCCCAAACCAATAAACAGGTCGACCGAGAGCCAGGTTCCTAAAGAAAGTAAGACACAGTTTAGAAGAAAAGAGAAGCAGAGGCGCGGAGGGACAGAGGTGGCGGCTGGGAGGACATCTGTGGGACAAACCTTCACTGTGAGAATCTGGTTACTGTGCAGATTGGCAAAAGTGCTGTAGTTTGGTAGACCCTGTGGGTACAACATATAGCAGATGATATAAATGTGATCGTTTGTCATGAATCCCCAGATATCCAGGTAGAACAATAAGCAAGGTCCCATAAATGGAAACAGTTACACATTCATTGATACAAACAGCCTGAAGTTGCTGTTTAACATTCTACTACGTTAAGTTAAGGTTTCTGCTGTTTTCACTTTCCTTATTACTGTATAACACACAGTCGTGACCATAACAACGGCAAAAAACTGAATTGTTTTTGAATTGTTTTTGAATTTTGTGACATGAAGAAACACACAACTTTTCTGTTTTGTAATATCAACAAAGAAACATGCTACAAATTGAGTTGACCATTGTACTGATTATTTGAAGAACTAGGTTAAAATATTCTAATTAAGTCAGTCATTGTTGACAGTGAAAACGAGTAAAGGCATCTCTATGGGGTGTCCAGGGGGTGCAAAGGCCAACTCTGGAATTGAAAGGGCTTTTGGTAAATGGCTATAAATTAAGACAAACACAGAATCGTAACATTTTGCTTAAAGTGCATATGACTTTTGAAAATATTACTTACTTAGAAGCATCTGTTGCATAATTATCCTTTTATTTCAGTGAAGCAGCAATTTTAATAAAGAAAAGTTACTTTTATTTGAAATACAATAGCTGTATTTCAAAACTGCTTTTGCTATGCCCAATCCCGTCAGACCTTGGAAGCTAAGCAGGGAATGGCCTGGTCAGTACTTGAATGGGAGACCGTTTGGTAACACCAGGATGCCTGGCGAATGTGTTGAGTGAGTGAGTGGTTGGTTTTGGCTCTAGTTAAAATGTAATAGGCGCTAGAGCTGGAGAAGACCTAGACTGGAGCGCCTCTTGCTGGAAGCTGTAGGAGTAACATATTTAAAAACTAACTTCCAATTTCGATTTACAGTGTGGTTTACAATTTCAGCACGGCGTGAGGAACATATGAAGCTCAGAGCAGCACACAACCGATATAATGTTGGATAATTGGCTTAAATAGTGTGGAGAACAGTTTTGGATTTTAACAATGACGCAATTGTATTCCGGAAGTACAGAACGAAGCGCGGACGCCGTAGAAAATGTAGCTACATTTAACAGCTTTTTCCTAGGATTACTCAAAACTGTAAGACTGTAGCGAATTGACTGAGGAAAAACCCAATTTGCCACGATATGTCCACTTATATCCAAATCACAGCACTAATATGACAAAAGTGTGAACACCATCTGACAATGCACCCGTCGCCTTCTACAATATCTGATTACATTTTAATGCCTGTTATCCTGTGTCTGATCGAGTGTGACAGAACCAGCGAAGAAGATGGATGGACAGGAAGTGAAAAGCCGACAGAGATGCATGGCCACTTCCTGTTATCCTCCTTGAGATTACTCAGGTCAGAGGTCCGGGATGGTCGGGTGTTGACTCAAAAAACATTCTACTATTCGGTGGAGCCACAGATCTGATTTCATGTAACACTGTGATCTGTCTCAGCATATACAAATAAGAAACAACATCAGCAACAACATTTACCTATATTATGAATACAACCATTTATTGACTCCAGACCACAAATTCAGCCCGGGAGTACACCACAAGAGGTGAATTTTGGAGATGATCCAGTGTTGCCAATGTCAAACATGCTCAAATCCCAACACATCTTTCTCATTTTTCCTGCTTCTATATGTCGCACTTGCTAGCAGATGCTGACAAGATATTTTCTTTGCACATACCTCCAGCCCTCCTCTTGTTGACAATTTCTCACCGAAAACTCTATGAAACTACATTAGCAAGTGCAGCTAGACTTGAATTGTCAAACTACTGCAATGTCTTGTGTTCGGCCAGTGCTGACTTAACTTAACCAGATGACTGTTAATTGTATAGTATGTTGTGTCCTTTCAATGCAATTTTGTCTTTATTTTAAGCTTTTATATCTGAGAAAAGAGACTATCAATGGAAGTTAAACAAATGTGCTAATTAAGGCTAACTTCTCTGATCAGATATGTGCAAATAGATACAACTGATGTAAAAACTAAATAAAACAAAGCCACATTCAGTATTATGAAGTACATGTTTAAACCAAGTCCGTGCTACAAAATATTCTGAATTTCTCTGCAGCAGAAAGTAGCCAAAGACATCAAAGCCCCTCACCCCAGTCCAAAGACAATATTTAGCATTTGGACAGACACTGTAACACACTCGGCCAGGAAAGCTTAAGCAAAAACACAAGCCAACAAATCTCAAAGACTCCTTTGACACATCAAATACCTTACATTTAATAGAAGTCATGTTATGCTTTTGACCCGCATCATAAATCTGACTCGATCTTTCCTACGCACTCTGCATCAAGACTAAGCCATTCGCCATTACCATTAAGTAGTTGAGCCAAGACTCAGCTTTGCGGTAAAACATTTGCCATGGTCTACCTTTTGGATTTATGGTTTTAAAGACAACAAGATCCTGTTTTGGAGATAATTTTGGCCTGAATAGAAGAAGACTGTGGCTTTACAAATCTGGGAGAATACATTAAACCATTAGTTCTTGGGAAATTTTATCATCTTTAATGGCTAGTAGTTGCTGGGGTTTGCTGACAGCATATTTGGCAACAGGATTTCAGTTCTACCACTGATTTTTCCTTTTTTGAGGGGGGTTAAGACCTTTAGGGGTTGCTTAAATTAATTGTTTAACAATACTATCTCCATTTAACTGGCCAAAGAATTAGCAGAATTATGTTTATTCACAGGGTCAACAACCCGGATGACTGCTGATTCAATATTAAAACAAACATTTTGGTGCAGACTAGTGAGAGAGAGGGCCTTCATTTTGGTTTAATATACACCAACCTAAATATGAAGATTTAGTTATTAAGGTTTAGTATGATGCATTTTTAGACTATTATCCAACTATTAGACTTGGATGTTTTTATAGTATACATTTTAATTAAAGCAAAGAAGGGCCACCTTTAGAAGTCATGCTGTACAGTCATAGTACAGCATTTACCAAGGGAATAATTATTTGAAAAAAAAAATAAAAAATAAAGGTAACATGGAGCATATTTCATTGTATCCAAACCACCACCTGGAGACTCATTTTCAAACCACACCGAATGAACAAAAAGATAATTGCCTGATCCTCTGATGGGAGGAATAACATTACATGGATAGACCACTCAAAAAGCTGAGCCGTGCCACTGGGGACTGCTGAAAAATGAAGTTTGGTTAAAAATGGCCCTCTTGGCCCTCTGCCTTCACCCGACCCAGTCCTGTGTGGGATGAGTGGCTAATTTATAATATAATGTTCGCTCATAATTTGGTCTTGAAGGCTGTGGCCAGAGTGAGACCTCATCAGAGAGGCTGGATCCTGTTGCTAGGGGTAAACACACTCGAGTTTGAACTATTAAAAGTGTTGAGAGTTACGTGTACGCAGCGTGTAAACCTGTAATCAGTCTGTATTTACAATGTGGTCGTGTACAAAGGAGTTTTTCCACTGATGCGAGAACGTGGAAGTAGTTTTTCACAAGTTAGATGATATTGTGCTTGTTACAGTGTTAGTTTGTATCGGTCTGTCTAGATGCGTCAGGGTCGGGTTTCAGTGTAATTTTGGTGTTGTTGATTCATCAAAATAGATAAATGTAGCTTTTGTTCAAACAGGTGGTCATTAAAAATGTCATTTGAAAATGACTTCCAGCAATGTTTGGCCTCTGACATGTCAATTGTCATTTCGTCGTACTGATTGGGAGAGATGCGCGTATGAACGAAATAATGTGTTGTTGTAGTGTATGTGTGTGATTGAAAAAGTGTTATAGAAATGTTGTATTGTAAGTTGATTGCATCGTGCCTGATAAATACATAATAATAAATACATATCGGCTGGGGCTGCACTATTAAAAAAGGAAAAGAAAAATCTATTTTATTTATATTCTGACAGATAAACCAAATGTGATTAGATGTAATATTTGCATTTTAATGTCAAGGTTCACGTCCCTGCACATTTCAAACACGACCTGGAGGCAGCAGAATCAGCATGCCAGACACTGTACGACATGCAGCCTTTACCATTTGATAATTACAACCATTAAAATGGCTACGAAGCGTTTCTGGACATTGATTCAATGCAGTGGCTCCAATCTGCAGCATTGAGTCCAGAAAAAGTGTGTGGGTCCGATATTTGTTTAAAGGTACACTGCGTAACTTTGTGGACTATACTGTTGCTGTCAGTGCAAAATATGCTCCTAATGACCAGCTCAACGCAGAAAATGCAGTGCGTAATCAAAGAATTGGTTTGGATGAGGACCAAACCTATTCAAATCTCAAATTCAGCTGACTTCAGGCACATCTCCATGGAAATGAGCAGGAGCCGTACCCACTCCCGGTAAAGTTGCAGTCATGTCTGAGGAGAGCTGAGCCACTCACTTGTTTGTGCATTTATGAGGTATTTTTCAATTACAAAAATATCTGACATAAAATAAATGCTTGTATTTCAATATTTTTTATTGGGTAAAATGTTACGCAGTGTGGCTTTAAGGAATTGCTTCAACGTTATAGATTTACAAGCATACTGAACATGAAATGATAGCAGTTTGTACTATGCAGTTTAAGACTTACTGAAGAACAAAAGTAATATTTCCTTGCATATTTGGGTCAGTTGATGATGTTCAGTTTGTCCTAAGTGTCTTGGACAGGTTTAACTGGTATCAGGCGTTGGCATTTACTCACAACGCAAGTATCGGTTTGAATCTCAGAACTAAAAAAGACGGATCGGTGCATCTCCCCTAATCAATCTTCTAAATAACTACCTACTTGTCATGGAACATCTTTTCCAATACCTAATGTGAAGTTACTCTAAGTTTTATCGAGGGATTTAAACAGGTTTTTTGTGTGTATTCATGTATTTTGCCGTCGTTCAGTTTACTCATGGGCCAGAGCATCACAGGGGGGGGGGGCCTTAAATGTCTTCAAAGAAAGAATCAAAATGCCTTACCCTTGGTCCGACGTCTCCCCTGTCGCCCTGCAAGAGAAACAGGAAAATAGGTTTTGTCAGCCGTCAGCGCTCCTGTATGGAACATATCTAGGCGTGCTCTGCTACTGTTGAACCGTAGTGACAGGCCATACTGTGACTAATGCATACACATGGGAAGGAAGCAACACCGGGGTCATCTGTGCGTCTGTTGACATCAGCTGCATAAATCCTTCGATATCTTCCACAATTGCAACGGTATGACGAGCTTTGTGTAGCGCGTGTCCTCATCTGTAAAGCTGCGGCAATGATTACATGAAGGAAGCCCGATCTCCGCATGGGCACAAACTGTCTTTTACAATCCAGACTCATCAGACCGGCCACTGCTTCTGACAGACGCTATTAAATGTTGCTCTTATCTGAAACCTTTATTCGCTCGAGTGCTGCATACAACAGATGACCGCCTGGACTTGGGTCTTGCAGCACTTAAAGTCGCCGCAAACATCTTGGACTGGGCAGCCGAGGTTCATGAGAACAGGGGAGGAAAAAAAGATCGAACATCTGGCTGTCGGTGCAAGCCATGGAAGGACTTTTAACCTGTTAAGGACCCTGACGTGAGAAACTGAGTGGAGAAAACGCCTACGTAACTATTTGTAATCGATACCTTGGTTTGATGGGGGGAGTCAGTCTAGTATGTTGAAAGGCCAATGTTAACGAAACTGTAAAGGTCATTGCCAATTAAGAAACATTTTAGATCTATAAATGAGCCTAGAAAAGGCCTCAAGAAACGGTAGTCATGAATTTTAAAGACGACAAGTTCCTGCAAAGAATGGAGTCTGTTCCACAGTGAAGACAGAAACACAATTTTAGCAACTTAACGTGACCAATCCGAACAAAGCGGTTGAAGTGAAAAGACTTTAAAAACATGGAGGAGCTTTTTAAGAGAGAACAGCAAAATTCCTGAAATGTGCACGAATGACAGAAAACCCCATCCCATTCACCTCAGTGATGTTGTGATCTATTCTGGCATCTTGTGATATGGATATTGTGTCCCCTAATATTGCGAGAAATGATACGTTCGCAATACATTGTGGCCTAGACTTCCTATTTTACTTACTCATCAAAATTAAGTAAGAAGAATCATTATTGAGCGGCAACTCCTCTGACAGTTTTCAGAAAACATACCTTTTCTCCCTTGGGCCCGGCTGGTCCCTGTAAGAAGAAGCAGATAACAGGAGACAGTTGGTGAGCATAAATCAGGTGCGGTATGAGCGACAAATTTCACCATTCGCCTTCAGACTTCAGCATGAAGTGCTCAGAGACGTGATAATCGAGCAGGTGATACTTTTTATGCAGGGACTAAATCGCTCACTCACTCACACTGCTGCACAGGAGAGGGATGCCCAGCGTAAACGGACTGTACAGTATATGTGTGTGGGGGCAATGCCAAGGGCTGGTACAGTTGAAAATTAAAGGAACAGGCCACCGTTTTTCCATACTGAGATATGTTCTTACCTGAGCTTAGACGAGTTAATGCGTACCTTGTTGATGCGTACTTGCCTCCAGTGTCTGCGTACACTGGTGTATGAATGAGAGAGTGAATGGGTGACTGGTTCCTTACTGTAAAGCGCGTTGGGCCTGATAAAGCTAGAAAAGCGATATATAAATTGAGGCCATTTATCATTTACCTGTCTGGTATTTACGTGGGCGCTCAGTCACGCAAAAAGACCAAAGATGTTGTTAGCATTTAGCCTCTCCTCCTCTCCTCTATGGGGCCAAACGGTGGTGAAGTTAGAAGCCACCAAGCTCTTCCACGTTTCCCCTATTTAACTACGGTTACGTGAGTAGTTACACGATCCCAGTATAGTTACACAAAATTAAACATGTCAATTTTCTAAGCGGATAAAAAGGGGTACTATATTGTAAGGCGTAATAACACTTTAGGAGCACTTCGACGCAGAAATATCTTCACTTTACTGCGCGGACAAAGACCAGACAGATACGCATCAAATCGTCTAAACTCAGGTAAGAACATTATCTCAGTATGGAAAAACGGTGCCCTCCCCCTTTAAGGGGCACTTCTCAGTTAAACATGTATTTACATGTTATTATCATGATTTTATTAGCTAAGCTTTTGCTCCTCTAGTTACTTTTCTGTGGTTTTGTTTGAGAAAAAGATTCCTCCCAAAATAATCCCAAATGGCAGTGAAATTCGATCATCACACTAGTTCTGCAAGATTTCAGGAAAACATTGCAATATTCGATCGCTGTCTTCAATATTGTGGCAAGACTTTAGTGATCATGTGACATATCTTGGCTTTTTTCAGTATGGATACAGCGTCCTGATGAAGCATTGGGGTTAACTGGATTGCACAAACATCAAGAATAAATATCAAAGTCAGGTTATAAATGGTAAAAGAGAAACATGGATTCAGTTGTCTCGGGCACCTCTCATGTTAATCCTCTTGCTTCACATCTAAATCCACTGCGCTGTCAGTATTTTAAACTATATATTTGGCTTTACACTCTCTCTAACAATCAACACTGTGTGGCTCCTTCACTTCTTCCGTCTGTAAATCTTCCATACTCTGCTGGCTTTAATGCGCTCCCCTCTCCTCACAGCACGTCTGTCTGGCAGCAGGCTGAGACTCTGTAGTCGGGCCCCCTTTGTGTTCAGGACATGAGAAAGGACAAATAAAGTACAGAAATATGCACGTTGTTAATGGGGCTGGCCACGCGATGACAGGAGGAGAGATATGAAAAACATTTCTGGCAAATAAATAGAGAAAATAAATAAACTAAACTGCACTGTGTTTGGTTCTGTGCAAAAGTGATTATTGAGTGTTTGACTTTGATAGGGAACGGTTGGCAGAGATCAGGAAATCTAATCTGAAACAAATATGTTTTTGTGCTAGAACAGGGGTTCAAAAACCCTTCAGGCCGTGACCCCCGAAATGACAAATACCCCGGGACCCCCGAGTGTTACATTAAACATCGGGTTGAATCATAATTATTCAATGTGCTGTTTAAAAAAAAAAAAATTACATTAGACACAGCATCAGTAACTTTTCCAATCTCAATACCAGCTCTGTACCCCTACTTTGAGAACCCTTACACTCGAAGTGTGTCTTTTTCAATGTTTTCATTGCCTATCATGAATTTCTATGTTTAACTTGTGAAGCACTTTGATCAACTTGGATTCTACACCAGGAGGTTTGCTATTAGACCAGTGGATATTTATATCCTGATTCTAATGTTTATGTTCATAGGTAAGAGTTGTGCCACTGCAGGTGTCGCAGCATGTTGCGTTTTTTTTTAATACGTAGAGTAAAGTAAATACTACGCTGACAGAAAAGACAAAGGAAGAGAGGGATATTGTACATTGTGCCACAACCCAATTACACAATGGAGATTATTTTTTTCACCCAACGTGGCTGTAAAAACTGCTAAAGTGGCCCCAGCCCGCAGTTAGCTTAGCCCGTTAGCCTGTTAGCTTTGTCTTCGTAATTCCATTAGTGTGTATTGCACCTCTGACCCGGAAGCAGGGAAGTTGCAAGGGTGGCTTTCTGGACAGAGACACCAGGGGAGATGAAAGACCCCCCGATCATCCCATTAAGAATGTATTACCCCCAGAGGGACTACGAAAAGGATTTATTAAGGTAAACAAGTTACTTAGTACTTCTTTTAGTAAGTAAAATGAGTAAATAAAAGATTTTTGCTATTGTTTTTTGAAATGTCTAATAGAGTATATATATACAGTACTGTATATATAGCATGCCCCTTTTAAAAAATGAATGAGAAAAATGCATTAATCTATAGCAAGTTCCTGTCTTTCCATAGGGATCACACCAGCCACTTGTCTTCTTAACTGTGGACAACTCCTCACTCCAGAAAACAGAAAAACTTAATCATCGAGACTCGCGTTGAAGCATGGGTCCCCTGTGGTCCAACACTTAGCCAGGTTTCCAGAACAAAGACCAGAAAACAAGATGGCTACCGACAGTTCACTCTTCTCGCTCCCGCAGGAACAATAAAGAAGATGAATGCCAAAGCGCTAACTATCACCTGCCATCTGGACACGCACTCACAAAGTCTTTATGAATGAAAGTGATACAAGCAGCACAATAAAAGTAATAGGTGTCGAGTGGCCTACCTGACTTCCCTTTAGACCTGGCAGACCCTGGAACAAGGACAAAGAGTTAGAGAAGAGAATGTACCAACAAATTGAAGTTAATTTTGTGTGACTTTACTTACTGGTTTGCCGTCCAAACCAAGAGGACCCTGTGGAGAGAGAAAAACATATTGTCACTACATGGTATTCTAGCATGTGCACTTCTCATGTGCAGCAAAGGTTTCACTGAGATTATAGAGTGCAGATAAAGGGGTATGCAGGGTATTTGTCTGCAAAGATTTAATAAACATTTCCTATCTGCGCCCTCAGTTATGACGTAAACCTGTTAATCTTAAAGGAATAGGCCACCGTTTATACAAACTGAGATATGTTCTTACCCTAGCTTAGACTAGTTGATGCGTACCTGTCTGGTCTTTGTGCGTGCGCTCAGTCACGCAAATGTTGTTAGCATTTAGCCTCTCCCAACAAAGGTCTAGCCCCAAACTGGGGTGAAGTTAGAAGCTACTAAGCTGCTACCAGGTTTTCCGTATTTAAATACAGTTACTTTAGCCTTTACACGATCCAAGTCTAGTTACACAAAATTAAACGATTTTCTAAGCGGATAAAAAGGACACTATATTGTGAAGTGTAATAACACCTGGAGTATTTTGATGATATTGCTGCGCGGATGTCGAAGGTACACATCAACTTGTCTAAGCTAAGGTAAGAACATATCTCAGTATGTAACATTGGTGGCCTATTCCTTTATGATAACAATTTTAATACTGATTTTATTTCAAAGATATTTCAATGTTGTTTAATTTTTTGCATTAGTTCTTGCAACGTCTTTGTATTAGAGCTGATTATCCAATCTGGCATATTATATGTTGTCTGAGTCCTCAATATGTAGCTTTAAGAGGCAACTCAGATTAAGTTATAGTTTTACTGCCATTTTAAAGACATTCTACATCCCCTTTACTTCTGGGATTCTGGGTTACATTATTTGATGTTGATAGTGGATTAGTGCTTTCCAAAGTAAGTATAATGTACTGCGAAGAGGTAAGACCAATGATCAAAGACCAGAGGTAATTTGTGTAATTAAGTATTTTTTGTTCACAGACGTTCTCAGAAACCACAGAAGACTTGGTGTGTCCACAATATAGTTATCTACCAGGGACATTTGATAAAGACAGCACAAGCTTCTCAAAGAAATTGAATATATATATACACACACAAAGATGAAGAGTGGTTAAAAGCAGAGAAACAGCTGTTAATACAGTTTATAGGAAGACAGACATTTTTTTTAAACACTCTTATTGAAGTGAAATACATTTGTACAGCGCCAATGTACGCAGACAGGTCCAGGTGCCGGTGGTTTATAATTATGTCGGGATTTAGATTGCGGTGTCCGAGTAGATCACTGGTGAGTGGATGTCCTCCAGCTGCACTAATGCGCTCAACCACACGCTCCATGCACACTGTGTTTATGCCCTGAGGAGAGCTCCAAAAGCCAGTTCAGTCTGACTCAAAGCTCAGCGCTGGAACTGCAGTTGGACATGTTCGTAATGTTTAGATCAACTACAACACAAAACCATCCAACGGCGTTTCTCTGCACACCACCACTTCTACTTCTCTCAGCTGCGTGTTTTTGCTTATTGAGAGTAGCTTTGTTGAGATTTTAACTTAATCAGTGTGGAAACCCTTGAGCCTCATGTCATTACAAAAGAAAAAAATATCACCAAAGGTAAAGAATAGGGGGTAGGTAAATTCATCTCTATGGGTGAATTAAAAGAACATAATGTAGATTTTTAAATATTGTCATCTGGACTGGACTGAATCACAGTTTACACGGCAATAGTCTCCAGGAAAACGCAGAAAAACTCAGCAGTCACGTCCTCTCTCGATCTGCCCTTATTGGAAAACGGTGAGGTGTCAACAAAACCTATGAAAGTGCAGTGCACGCCTTTGTCACACTGTTACAGTATATGCGCCTCGAGATCACAGAGGAAGGCGATGGGATGAATACGGCTTTTTAAGGCAACTCTGGAGTTTTCCAAGGTAAAAGTAAGTCATCACCAAGTATTTCCAAGCTGTTTTTGACTAAATATTAATGTGCGAAGCTTCACAGCACAATATATAATGAAATTGTGAGTTCAGACAGGGCTGTGACGTGACTGCTCTGCGTTCATCCTCGTTCTCTTTTGTTCACATGAGGCAGAAGAACGGCCTCCCGCTGAGACGTGGAACTATCTCCTCCAAAGTTTTCAATGAGGCCGGGTGTCAGGTGTCTAATACCAACGTACCACCGTTTTAGGAAATGTTGCCTCTGAATTCCTCTTCTTGCCGTCAAATGTAAGACTGGTTAAGCTATTCCACAACAAGAGCAAGAATATGCCTCTGAAGATGTGGGGAAAATATTTTACACTCTCCTACAATGGGGAATTCAATGGATGACTGAGACACAAACATCTGTCCAAAATGCACTTTACAAGAAATGGGTTGAGTAAGGTTGAGCTTTTGTGTTGAAACTTAAACATTGTGGGTCTAAACAATTACAAAAACGGAAAAGTCTTTGCTCGACCGTCTATTCACTTAACACAGCGTGCAAACTTTCCAAAAACACTCCGAGTGATGTATGTCGTAAGACTTCCTCCTTAACAAGCACACTTGATGTTAAGCTAACAGTTTTTACAGAGTCCCTCGAGTGACTGGATTGCTTAAATCTTCACAGTGATGGTTTCGCCGAGTGGAAACCATCATTAACAATCATCCTCTCCGGCCCAGGACAGCTTACATAAGTCAGGCTTTTGGATCCCCCCCACCACTTTAGCAGCCCCATGGGAACAATACAGTCTATAGGCCCCCGGTGGAAACCTACCACAGGATCAGGGCTTTGATGAACAGACAGGGGTGGAGGATGGAGTCAGGATGCTCTGCTGATTTGTACTTTAGAGTGGTGTTACTCTCAAGGGTCTATTCATGTTTGTCTTTAGGTAAATAAGACTCTGAGGTACTTCGAAAGTATGATCAACAAAAAAATGGCAAATTCCTTTTCTTGCTCTTATAATAAAATCATCCTTACAATGAAAAAAACAACACCGAACAGTTTTTGCAGAGGTAGAGGAGTAAATATTTAGCACTAAGTAATATTCTTCAGATGAGAAACAATAAATCCAATTGAAGTTTGAATAATTAAAGACGTTGATCCGTTTTCATGTCAGCATGATGCTTTTTCCACTTACAGACTCACTTACACTGGAAAGAGGAACCAAATGATTAGAGAATACTCGAGCACTGTTACTATGCTACAATGCAACACAACTACTCAAAGAAGTACAAGTACTTCAAAGGTTACTCAAGTACATGTGATTTCTTGGAGCAGATAACAAAGTACTGCCCACCTCTGTCTCTCGTGCTGGAGTCTTCCACTGTAGGAAGAACTGAAAAACTTCTAGTATTGAAGCGCTAATGAACTATATGTTTAAAGTATTATTCCTCTAAAATAACAGGTGGAACAATACAATGTACTGAACTGACCTTTTTTAAAACAAACTTGTATCGTTACAGCTTTTGTGCCATCTTTGCATCTTCAAGTCTGTGAACAGGATTTCAGAATATGAACGGAGGACGCATCGGTGCATCTGGCAATGTTTACGAAGCCTGGCTCCTCGTCAACTCGTGCGGATGAGTTTTGGAGGTGAACACGCGGGGGTCAGGGCTGAACACGCAGATTTATGGACCCCAACAAGCCACACACCGTCCCGCCAACTCTACGTGCCCTTCCTGCCCCTGTCCCGCTGTGATGCAAACAACAATACAGGCCTTTTGATAAGTGATAAAATGGTGCTCTAAATAAACGACTCCACAATAAATCAGCAGCACGGGGTCATGAGTGACGTTTTAACAAGGGCAAAAACGTGCCAGATATGAAAACAAAGGCATCGGTATTGGACTTAAGCCTATACAGATTTGCCCGTGCCTGCATTGTCTGGGGACGTCCTGCGGGATACGACATGGGAGATAAAACCTGATCTGAGTAAAAATAGCACGCTCTATAACGGTCTCTATATTGATCTATCAGAGGAATGTCCAGAACAAAACACCAGTTCAAGTCACCTCATTGTTTTCATAGGTTGCGCTCACATTACGTCATTGAATCGAAAGAGGCCATTGAGGTGGAGGACGGACAAGACATCCATGATAGATTTTACCTTTGAAATCTCAAAAGAGGTTCTGATCTGGTTCATGGTTAACTTCCAAGTGCATTTTCTCCAGTTCAGCTTCACCCAAATCTAAAAGCTTACGGCGAATAGGCCATTCAAACTGATCTTTTTCCTTGTGTTTTTGTTGCGTTGTATAGTCACTTTTTTTTACATGTCTTTTCATTGCTTTTATGTCACTTTGTTGCCACTTTTCTGTTACTCTATTGTCGCTCTATTGCTGCATTTTTGTCACTTGTCATCAAGTTTTTATCACATTTTCATCATTTAAAAAAAAAAAATAATTCTTTCATTGCTTCTTTGTCACTATTGTCAGAATACTAGAAAGTCGTAAAACAAAGTATTTATCTTAATTCAAGGAGCAAATGAAATCTAGCTTGTGAAAAGGAAGCAAGACTGACACGTAAGGAATGAAAACAATATGGTGTTTGGCAAGGTGGCGCAGTGGTTAGCGCTCTTGCCTCAAAGCATAAAAGTCTCGGGTTCCTGCGAAGAGTTTCGGTGTTCTCCACTTGACTCTGGTTTTCCCTGAGTCCCTGGTTCTCAAGTGAACATGGAATGAGTTGTAAATTGACCTTGATTTTTCTTTAACTAGAATTAAATAAGGGGAAACATATAAAAAAAAAAAAACTAGTGAGACATTGTACGGACTACCCTCCGTTTGAGGAAAGGTTGAACTGGTTTTCTACAACACTGCCCTCAGCACAAAGAAAACTCCAGACTAAGCATTTCCACCGAACGCATGTAAGCTTTTAAACACATCTTTGGAAAATCGGCTCGTTTGAGGGCGGCCCAGGTCTGTGCGAGTGTGTGAACCCCCGTATTTGCCCCTGCACTATAATGGGATGAGGTGTGCCTGTGCTGAGCTAATTACTCCCCTAATTGTGTGTCCTGGGGTGCAGACTTGTAATTAAGCAGTTAGAGAGTAATTGTTGAGGATGCGGCATGAAACGCCTGTGTCTGCACTTCAGAGCAGACGTCTCACACACGGCTAATGCTAATAAAACGCCGGTCTGGTTTTTCTGTTGTCAAAATAGTTACCACCAGAAAATTAAAAGCGTCTTCAAGTTCACAGACAATGTAGCATTTGGACCAGAATTTATTTATGTATCTATCATAAAGAAATAAACTATGAAAAATGATCTTGTGCTAAAACAAACGGTGAAGAGCTATTTTGTAACAGTAGGGCTGAGAGACACAGGAGAAAAACATGATTTTGTATGAATGCAACAATAAGGACTTTATTTGTACAGCGCCTTTCACAGACATGGTCACAAAGTGCTTTACATGAGACACTTTACATTCACTCCATTCTCAGTGGTTTTAAGCAACGTATGTACGGTAGCTTCAGTTTCCCCTGGGGGAGACTGACAGAAGCGCTGTCGCGACATCTGCGCCAACGGTCCCTCTGACCACCATCATTCATTCATCCTGGCCACTGTACATGTTTTCAGTGGTAGGGGTAACCGGAGTACCCGGAGGAAACCTATGTAGACACGGGGAGAACATGCAAACTCCACACAGAAAGGCCCCGTCCTGGTGGGAATCAAACCCAGGACCTTTTAGCTGTGAAGCAAGAGCGCTAACCGTTGTGCAAGAGCGCTAACCGTTGTGCTACCGTGCTGCCCAACAATAACATCATTGCGAGTCATTTTAACGCAATAATATCTATGAAATTAAAACCAAAACTGTAAGTAATTTGTCTATTCAGCAAATTAGGGTTTCTAACTTTAAATAATGTATTTGTCTGGGAAATAATAAAGTATTTGACACATCTTTTCTGCGCTCGCAAGACACCCGAACGAGTGAAACCTTTTGAATAGAGTGGAAAACAATTGCTACAAACTTTAAGTCTTGTAAAGCGCTTCACTACAGCCATTATTTCATTAACTCAGTGGTGGTAATCTACGATTGTAACCACAGCGGTCCTGGGGAAGACTGACGGAAGCGAGGCTGCTAACCTGCACCATCAGCCCCTCCAACCACCACCAGTCATCCACTCACACGCTACGTTCACACAGGCAAGGTGGGTCCTCATGAGACGATCTACCGTCTGAGCTCCTGCCTTATATTGGTAAGAATTGAGGGGAGGCAGTCTCAGCACTCATATTACCAATTTGGAGTTCAATCAGTCCAGGAAAGCTGTCTGAACTGGGATAATAAAGAGAAGCACCGTCTCATGACAATGACAGGTGAGAGGCAAGCCGAACATGCAGGATTACTTAAGGTGTTTCATGAAGGAGCAGTATTATAACAGGGTTAAAAGAGAGAAAAAGTGTCTTCTTTAACACAATAGAAAGTTAAAGAGCCTCATTTCATTCTAAAGTTTAAACGATTCTGACCCGTGTCTCCCACAGCAATCCCATGTCGGTGTTTACACTCTGGTTGAGAAGAAAGTCCTCGCCAGCGCTCTAATCTGTGATATATTACAAAGCTGACCACACTCTCCCATTGCTTAGGAATCGATAAAAGCGTTGCAGATTGTGTGTTTGGGGCACCAAATGACTTCAAATGCAGAGTGGTCTGGCTCTAATCTCTGCGTGTGTGAACAATGGCGGCCCGGGCTTGATTTTGCTTAGCGGGGTCCTCTGTCTGTCACAGGCTGGCACCCGTGTTTACACAAAGCGGCGATCGGGCATGCTCCGAATGAATGAGAGGCAAATGCAGGGGGCTGTTTGTTTGACAGAGAGAGACTAATTTTCTGAAACTCAAAACGCGCCTGCGTGATTGATGATAGGAAGAAGTGACGAGGTTAAACAAGGGGAAAAAACACACATCACATGAGGATATGCTGGAGACTGCACTTCATTATCGCTGTTTATCATACTATTCTCCCTGTAAGAGAGGGCCTCCTGCATGCATAAGTCTGATTAACGGAACGCCACGGAGACATGTGAGGGCCACCTGAGGGAAAGGCAGGCGCACGTGTCTTCCATATTTGTTCGTGAGCTTTGCAGTAACATCAGGAAGAGGATATGATGTAACGCAGAGAGGCACAGATCACTTGCAATTAAAAACTCCACTTATTTTTACTGTGATAGTTTTACTTTAGATCTGTAGAACCATGGAAACCAATCACACAACAAAAAGTCAGATGTCAAAACATTTAAGATCTTCTCTGATCATAGATATGGGGTATTGGTCTATATGCATGTGATCAGCGAGGACGCCAGGAAGAAATGCTGGATCCGACGGTTATAAAAGCCAATGATGTAATGATTTTAGCCAGTTTTAAAGAATACGCCGATAACGTAACAGGCCAATACTGTAATAAGATTGTTGACCCCAAAACGATGTGATATTAGTGTATTAGTCATTATAGTGCACCAAAATGACTGACTTAAACTGAAATGAATATGTTTTTGATGGTTTATCTTTATTTAACCTCTTAACCGAGTGCATTTTCTCCAGTTGAACATTATAGGGTAACGCCTCATTTGAAAGCTAAGACTTACAAACCTGATCTAAGCTTCTTCCTCGTTGTCATTGTCACGGTTTATTTGTGTTTTCATCAAGTTTTTGTTGCTTTTCTGACACGTTTTGGTCACAAAAACGTATCAAAAAAGCAACAAAAATGTGATAGGAACATGACAAAAAAACATGATAAAAACGCAGCAAAAACGACTAAAACGTGATAACAAAAACAAGGGAGAAGCTTAGATGAGTTTTGAAGGCTTAGATTTCAAAAGAGGCGTTTCACTGGGAAAATATGGAGAAAGCTCCGGTCGAGAAGCTTTTATATTTGGCTAACGCTAAACAGGAGAAAATGTGCTCGGGCGGGGGTTAAAGCGTTAAAGCTACATACAGCAACTTTTTTATGTGAAATAAAAGATGATATTTGTGCGCATTTGACCTTGTGACCCAGCGGCTGTATGAGTGGTCATCATGGCGCCTTTACTTTCCACCACAGTGGTTTCTAATGGACGCTCCAGAATCAATTGTGTGGAGGGTTTTCACTGCCGACGGAGCCTCTCACCAGAAAACCTACAAAACAATTGATCCTGGAGCGTCCTGTGATGGAAAGTAAAGGCGTCGTGCTGACCACTCATACAGCCGCTGGGTCACTGCTAGGTAAAATACGCACAAATATAAACTTTTCTTTACACATAAAAAGTTGCATAACGCACCTTTAAGGCAGTTGTAGGGCTATTATACTTTCATAAGTCGATGACACCAATGACATCGACATCATTAGTAATGCCTTCATAATTATTAACTGACAAAAACACGGCAAAAAAAGCAACAAAAGAGTGACAAAACGTGGCAAAAAAAGCTATGAAAAAGCAACAAACAGAGATGAAAATATGCTTAAAAATGTAACAAAAACGCGGCGTCAACATGAAAAAGCTATGCTAAATTTTGTAGATCTTAGCTTTCAAATGAGGCGTTACACTGTTGCTCACCAGTCGAGAAGCTTTTACATTGGGTAAAGCCGAACTAGTGAGAGGTTAATCCCAAAAAGGGTCCCTCAATCATGTCCTTTTAAATGTAACGCCATGTTTCACACCAGCAGTCTTCAAGTTACATGTTGTGAATCGAGCTTTGAAGCCGACGGGAGAAATCCTTGTGAAACTCGGTGTCTCAATCGTTAGTGTGAGATGAGGACAGGCCCGGGAATTTGCAGAATTATAGTTCCGTAATAGTGCGCTGGTCTCAAGTACAAGAGGTCACTGGATCAAATACCACATTGACAAATTTCGAACAATTTCTCTTTTCACATGGGCCGCTGCACACACAGTCTGAGCCCGATACAAACCCACAATCAGCATAGGTTATGTAGATACAAACATTTATTTGTCCACTTTTCTACCTTTCACTGCCTTTTTCTCTCTTTACTCGCGTGGACACTTGTCTCCGCTGGATTGGACTGCACCCACTTGAACTAAAGCGGAGGGGTGTTCCACTCAAACACCCCTCTGAGTTAGTTCAATATCAAATGGTATCTCCCTGCCACAAGAATGAAAAGTTTGATGCGAATATTTTTCAGATTTTCATTCACCAGTCATTATTTTGATAGAGTTCCATGACAATTACGCTTGTGTTACTTCATTTATATCTGGAACCGCAGCTCCTGCTCCTGCTGCAGCCCAGTTAAAGCCTTCAGGCCTGGAATAGCACAACTCTGAGTCTGTTATTATTTCATTATTTTATTCTGATGGCCCGGCCCAGAAGCACCGGAAACCGAGCAGCCCACCGGGAAACGTCCCGACTCTCCCTAAGGCCAGCGCGCCTCTGGATGAGGACATTTCTTTTGAGTCCAGATGAAATAACTAAGAAGATAAATGTTTTTCTTTATGGATTTTGAGAATGGTCTGATTATCTATAGTATTGTGCATACATTTCAAATTGAGAACATGTTGAGATCTAAACACAGCCATAATGAAAACACAAACATGATTAGGTTGCGTAATACTACTGTGGCTCTGTTTTACTTCACCTTTAAGATTGCACCGAACCGCTGATCCTCCAGACACTGATCTGACTCATGCGCTCTCCTCGTTACCCTCACGGAGCCCTGGCCTTTGTTACTCAGACGAACATAAACTGCAGGCCTCTCCATCTGCACGTATGGGCAAGACATACAAACAGTGCTACCCGACAGGCACCCAACGCTTTCAAACTTTCAGCGGCTGAAACCTGATCATCTCTGAACATGTGTTAACTGCCACTGTGATTAATCTACTGTTGTTTTTCTGTAACTTCACACACGCATCTGCCTTCCGGACATTTTGTGAACGACCACCATATGAACTTCTCACACATGTAACACTTACGTAACAAGACGACTTCGAGCCTGGATTCAATGGGCTCATGTAACATCTCAAAAGAATCTATAGAGCTCGGGACCGTGTCGCCAAAACCGCTACGATTTCCGGGGTGTGAGATTCCCAGGCCATTCTGTAATAATCCGCCAATGTTGATTTTTTAACGTAAAGTCATTCATGTATATGTATATGTATTTGGACACAATAGTATGTTACGCTTGAGCATGAGATTCCCCAGTAGAGTCACAGCAGTAAATCTATCTATGATGCAAGCTGCTAGGATTATGCCTGCACTGTTTAATTTATAACCTAGTTTGATATTAAGGGAGAAACTGCCTATGTTAGAATTTACCTTAATATACTGTAGGGGCTTTTGACTAGTGTTCTTATATACAATACAATACAATATTTTCCCAATCTGATCCAACACCAATACTTAAAGGCACTGTTCCTGTTTTTTTTTTTCTAGTAGTGAAACAAATTATGCTTTGTCCTCGTTTAGTATATTGTAAACTCTGACATTTGTGGGAAAAACACTGTGCATCTAATTATAAAACATCAGTTTGATGAACTATCACGCGGGTTTTCTAGCAGTCCTGTTACAATGACCCTGAAAAGTGACCCTGCAAGATGTGAAATGTGCCTATGAACTTGTCCCTGTGAAGAATCAGGGTATTACAATTATGTTAGAAAAGTTAGAAATGAGTTAGGAATGAGTTTGCACCACAACTATGTTAGTGACTTCCTCTTTCATTGTTTGTAATCACACAATCAGGTACAGGGCCTTTAGTATGAGTGGGTGAATAAAAACAATAACAAAGCTGGTAAAATGAATCTAATCTCCAGTGCACGTGGCTCATTATTAAAGAGAAGTACTGTGCAGCAGGATTTGGCCAATGTTATGCTTCCACTCTAAAGACTCAATGAAGGCAAAAAAAAAAAAGATGGCACATGTGTATATGCTGGGATTATTAGAGGTTTTAGTGTCTGCAGAAACGTTGTAATAATTGGACCTATCAATTGAATCAAAAACAGCTCAAATAAAGTAGGGGGATTTTTTTTCTTCCTTCATGCTATTGTAATGGGAATCATGTTTCAGTCACCCATGTGTTATTGTTGTCAGATGTAAGGACTTTGAGCCTTTGGATTAATATGGCGAATTTGTGAACCCAATCTCTCTGACAAATGCCGGTAAGGAAAATAATATAATGAATGAGTGGTCTTTAGTTGCTTCTCTCCATCGGAGATTACGGCGTTAGATTCTCAAATGTCATCAACAACAACCCGTTCGCCGCTTCAACTCCCCAACAGCTGCCCGTTGAATAACTAGGTCTGTTTCTACCCATGACAATGACAAAGATGGATAAAATCTCAGACAAACAAACCTTCGAATGCGCAGACATATTTGCAAGTGTGCACAGAGCTCCACCTGTGTGTAATTAGCAGCAGGCATTTCCCGTCAGGAGGGCCGTGCAGTGCCAGGCAGACTGGGAATCCGAATGGGATCAAGCCTGGGACTCAGCGGCAGCCCCCCCGGGAGCCGGACTTCCCAACAATCCAAATAATGCTGCGTAATACAAGACTCAGAGGTGGAAATGGCCTATACAGTAGATTAGTCTCACTTGCACTTACCGTGAGCCTAATTTTGACAACACATTTGGTTTGAGCCTGTTTTTCGTGAGGTGACGCAATTTCCAGCAAAGAGATGGTGTTGCAAATTGTATTTATTATATTTGCACGGCTTCAATTAATTTTCAGCGATGTTACCGTGATATTGAAATGTGTATGCTTTAAGGCTCTGTGATTTAAATGAAAGAAGAAAATAAATGTGCCGGTGTGTTTATTTTTAAATTAGAGGACAAAAATATATCTCTATTGGGTGTCATGGCAACTGCTGTGCCTTCAAACATATTCCTGCACTAAGTTAATTTGAGCCAATTTGCCCCGACCAAAATACGCTGCACTCTAAATAGCTTCTGATGAGTATTTGATGCCGCAAAACCACAAAGACGTCCACCCTTTACGAGAGCTGCTGGTGTGATCTCTGACTCTCCACTGGAGGCCGCCACATGTCACAGGCGGCGCGAGGAGGATCTGCTTTGAATTCAGCTCTTAAGGATGTGCGCAGTTACAGTATATTATTCAAACGCCACTAAAGCCAATTTGAAGCTGAGGGCCGTGATCTGCAACGCTCAGTGTGTGTTTCCAATTTCCGCCCGTGCACGCAGTTTACGCTCCTGGGATTAAATGTTGACTGATGAGATCTTCAAAAGGGCGCCCCTGGATTCATGTTTACCCACCGCCCTGCGCAGACATGACTGCTATGTGTAGCTTGTGTTTGAGTTATGCACAGGTTGAAGCGCAGGAGCGTGGACCAGCTGTGGGTGCGCTCCGGGAGACGGCCTCACATCGAATGCCAGTCCGTTACGTCGAGCGGAGTTTGCAGGTTATAGGGTTCATTTTCTCCAGGTTTATCCATTTCCTCATAAAAAAAAATAAAATAAAAAATCCCCTTATAATTCAGCAATAGGGACAGATCATGCACACTTTCTAGTCAATGCAGTGACCACAAAAAAAGGTGACACGCTCTAATGTTCCACTGGACCGACTTTGGCTTTGATTACAGTGCGCCCTCACAGTGTTTAAATAAGCTTTCGCAGTGTCAAAAGATTCAGTGTCGTGTTTGTGGCCCGCTATACTACCAAGAACAACACACAAGAGCACAAGAGCAAAAAAACAGGAGGGAAAGCGTGTCGAAATGAGCCAGACTGTGAAGAAGCGGTGAAGAAGACATCAGTCGCAAGTTAGAGCATAGACTGAATGGGAGAGGGACAGGATAAATTAAACAGATGAGATTTACCGGGTATCCGTCCCGTCCAGCTTTGCCCTGGTGAGGTTAGACATCAGAGCACAATACAGTTTAGGTGGGTTAGCTGGCACATACACACACAAAATAACACCCTTCTGATCAAACTCAACCGTTTTATTGCACATTCCTTAATGATGAGGTTTTGCTGTGGTCACGAAACGATTTTCTACATCGTTTCGTGGGGAATCGGGAGAAAGTCACCTGCAGGGATGGGTTTGCTAATAAACCCCATTCGAGCCACACACATTTCCGAGGGGCATGCGCTCTATGGCCCAATTCTGCATATCGGATCTGTGCCACATGTGACCAGCATTATGAATAAAATCTCGCATTTGCAACCGGTTCAGCTCAATTTAAAGTTTGGCCGTTTATGTGTGCAATATAAAAAAATACGACTTCACATTTAGTTTTGTGCATTAGCAGAGGTTAGAGCATCACAAGGGAACCCTTTGTGTCCATTTGCTGCCTGGTGGTCCGCCGGCTTTGTGGATGCACGTGTGGGCGGGTGTGTGACAGCTTTGTGTGCGTGAATGAATCTGGTTTTATAGCCAACCAGACGGGACTCTCTTTGCATCCTCTACATGTGTCAAAGTGCTCAGGCTTCGGTGCAAAAGAGCATCTCAGTAACAGTTCATTCGGATACAACCTGGAGCAGGTGATGGAGGAGATGCGGTACTTACAGGCGGCCCTGCAAAACAAGGAGAAGTCCAGTGTTAGGGAAGAGTGTCAGGAGAGACAAACGGGCAGTGACACCGTGGACATTTTGACATGTAAAAAGTGCAAGTGCAACAAATAAACTACTTTACTTTATTGATCCCCTCAGGCAAATTGTTTTCAAATACAGGCTGAGATAATAAGAAAAGGTGAAAGAAATTGTATTAAACCTAATAATTATCAAACCTCAAATACAATACCCAAAACCTCACAGTAAAATAAAGGTAAAAATATAAACTAATTAATTCTAAAGAAAGATATGACTCACTTAGCTTTAGCATACCATAGCAATAACTATGGCAACTAACGATTATTAGTAAAACTATTTTGATTTGCGTCATTTCTAATTTGTCATGGGGTACCCACAGCTTGTCAACCCTGGCCTCCATCTGACTTTGGGACTGGCACAAAAAGGAGCTTGTATGGTGTTGCTTGAGGCTGGATTTCAGAAAACAATTTAACCTTTACCGTATTTACGTATATGCATAGATCTTTCAGCCATAGGTTTCAATGGACAAGACATGAGTGCAAATGGGGTCCTAGAGCAAAGTCAGACGGCAAGAAAAACAACAACCTTGGTAGAAGTGCAGCACGTACAAACTTTACCTATCCATCCAGTCAAAAAAATGAAAAAAGGCTGACAGAAGAGAGCAGTTTGACGTGAGTGAAAGTACTCTGCTTAGTGTAGCAGTCGGATCCCGAGGGGAGTGGCGTGTGAGAGCAAAGAGCAGCGGTCTGGTCCGTGATGAGTGTAATTAAGAGCCAGATCGAGCTCGTTAGAGAGAGAAGCTGAGTGATAAACAGACTCCCGGATAAAAGCTGGAGTTTCGGATCGGCATGTGAAGTCACTCTTGAAGAGGCGCACAAGATTCAGACAAGAACAGGAGGTCAGAGTTTTCTCACGTTAGCAAATAAAACCTACTAATATTATTCAGTGTGAGCTCAACGGATGACGACAGTTGGACGACTGCTGAAACGTCTTAGCTGATACAACATCAAAACTAAAAGTCTAGTTGAAATAGTTAATTTTTATAAAGTACTAATATTTTTGTTCTAAAGATCTTAGCATGCAGGCCTTGCTTTCCCCCATATTAGACAGGATAGTATAGAGCAAGGTGCCCAAAGTACGGCCTGGGGGCCAAATGCGGCCCTCAGACCCATTTTTAGTGTCCCTCAGTATTATAAATTTGACATACATCGCCGGAGATGGGACATTTTTACTTTAAGTTTGATCATTCCACTTGATTAAAACCTCAAAAACTAACATTTTACTGTGAGACAGAACTGCTTTAGTGTCCCAAGCCTCAATAAAGGTGTGGTGAAAAGTGTAAATCTCTCTTAAACGCACCCGGTTGAATATTTGACTGCACTTCCGCATTCTGTGAGTGACGGTGCTCGTGAACAACACGTGACGCAAATAAACGAATCTGATTGCCCGTAATCGCTTTGATTTTTCGGATACCGCCAATGGGGGCGGGGAGTCCAGACTGATTCCCCGCTGTATAATCATTCTGGTCTCACGAGGCTAGTAATTCTGCCAAACCCTGCGTTATCACAGGAGGAATATATAGCTGTAGAAGGTTTAGGAAAATTAGGCGCCAGGCATTCAAGTTGTGTTTAACGTGTCTAAAGTGCAATGCTTGCTTATGGAAAACTAGCTTGCTTTGCCACCCCTGTATGGAAGTACTACAGCAATGGAGGGTAATGGCGACACCCAGCGGCCATTGACTTGAACCCACAGTTCTGAAGGCGGCTTTTGAGGTCAACTGATTTTGGTGTAAATCTAACTCGCTCATTTCATAGGTAAAAATCCATTGGTGGCTGATGAGCAATGTAATTTGAAATGCTCTCAAGACAAGCTTTGCAGCAACAACTACATTTGTTGTCCTTAATCAAGAACAGCAGCTCTGGCTCAGTGACTGCTTGTTAATAAAGTTAAAAGAGTGATCCTCGCCCATAAACTCTTCATTATCACTTATTGAGTTTTAGCTATCTGATCATACGTCATGGGGGTACTTAGCAGTTTATTGCACTTGAAGTTGAAACCCCGCTGAAGTTTCAGTAATTGAACATTGAGATTGAAAGTAGGCTCCAGGGAAAAGATGAATATTCTGTGGTGTTCAGTTACTATTAAAACACACACAAAAGCCAGAATCTGCGATACGAGAACAAAAGCAGCTTGTAGATGACAAATCCGTGTACCGGGGGGTGCCAAGTGTTGTGGTTTTATTGGGAACGACCATCGAGTTTAGTCTGTGGAGTTTAGTTGTGTCTAGACAATAGAGCAAACAATACAAACTGCAGGCGTCCCATAGCGGCCATTGGATCAGGGTTACATTTGACACACGGGTAAATAGGAATAAAACATGTTGAAATTCTCATGTTTCAAGAGCTATTTTTTCACTTTTTTGTAATAAGGACTTTTATTGGCTGCGACCTTTATTGTATTTTGACTTTTTAAGCTTCATTTCAACTACATTTTATCATTCCGACCACAAAATCTCCACAGTTTAGTCAGCGATTACTTTCAGAGCTGTTATCGCTTGTCCTCAGTCTTTCCTCATGCGTATTGGTAAACCCTCGTTTGTCTCGTAAAGGGACATCCTAAAGTCCGTGGCCACAACATTGAGCAACGGGGCCCAGATTCTTCGGCATAAACCATGCCGCAATGTGAGAACACAAAGCCAAACAAGATGAGTTTCTAAACAGTAAACAGAATTAAAGCAAGCCCTTAGATACAAACCAGACAGCTGGAAAACAAAACTGAAATGGTAAGTTAGAGGCCGAAAGCAATCCTCCAGAAGTGACTGTAGCGCAAACATCCCTAATCACTCGTCATTTACGGATTTGAATAGAAGAGCAGGGTCAAGACATAATTCACATCCAGTTTGGTTATGTCTTTAGCAGGTTTGGGGCGCGGAGTTGGAGCTCGAGTTTAGATTCATAAGAAGTCCTGAGGGTGGATACAGGGTCAGAAATGAACATTAGATGGAGTCGATGAGGCCGGATTGAGATGGTTTGGGCATGCACATTAGAGTGGCTTCATTGTTAGAAGGTTGCTGAGGTCGGGGCTGCTAGTGAGAAGGTATAGAAGAAGTCCCAAGTAATGAAAGGTGTTAAGAGAAGAAGGTGAGATCTTCTGTTCATTGGGCATCTGCTGTCTTGCCAAACACTGCATGACCTAATACTGCAAATAAAAGTGCTTCTGACATATGCCTTTATTGCCGCTTTAATTTTGTTGACAGTTACCGAAAATCTACTCCCAGTCGTCTGGAAACAGTCTGGCAAACAGACGCAAACACACACACTTCCCCTTTAAAGCTGGAATGTCTTGCTTTTAAACAACTGCCGTGGGACAGGTTTCCCCCAAAGACTTACAACAAGATAAGATTTTACTTTTGACATATTTAAGCCTCACGGAAATCTGTTTCTAGACTCCCCCTTGACTGATTCATGGCTTAAGCTGTAAATCTCACAACTGTATTTCATGTGTGGTGAGTTACACACACTTCTCAAATGATCCAACCATAAAATAATAAAAAAGGCAAGAATTTAAACTAGTGGGTGCAGACATTTTCAGTCCTCATTTAATTATTTCAATTTAGTTTTATCTCCAACAAAAAAAACAAGTATATCGGTGTATCAGACCCAACAGCAACAGCTGCAGACCCATATAATAATTGTTTTATTCTGACCTTTATTTACCAAGATAATCCTATTGAGATTCAAATGACCATGTTAGAGGGGTCCTGGGCCCTGAGAGGACCCTATTGTGCATGTTTTTAGTGGTAGGAGAAACCAGAGCACCCGAGGAAAATCAATGCAGGCAGAGCACAGTACAAACTCCACACAGAAAGGATTCACCTGGTTCGAGAATCAAACCCGTCACCTTCTGACTATGGCCGTGCCAACACTTAAAGGTGCATTATGCAACTTTTTGTGTGGAAAAAGAAGTTGATATTTGTTCGTTTTTGACCTTGTAGTGACCCAGCGGCTGTATGAGTGGTCAGCATGGCGCCTTTACTTTCCATCACAGGTCTCTACAATGCTCCAGGATCAATCGTTTTGTAGTTTTTTTCTGGTGAGAGGGTCAGCAGTGAAAACGTTCCAAACAATTGATCCTGGAGCGTTGTAGAGACCACTGTGATGGAAAGTAAAGACGCCATGCTGACCACTCATACAGCTGCTGGGTCACTACAAGGTCAAATACGAACAAATATCAACTTATTTTTTCACATAAAAAGATGCATAATGCACCTTTAAGGTGTGTGTTAATGTCCATTCACAATCCGTGTAACAGTCTCTTTGTAACATCTTCAGTGTAACATTTCAGACTTCTTGAATCCACGTTAGATCTTGACAAATCATTGACAACACATATTTACTTCACAACATGCCACAAGCACAATAAAAATGACTGTTATTGTGCAATAAGTATCATCACTGACTAAATTTATCCCAACAATAAAACACAGCGGTGACCCACGCTTTAGTCAGCCTCATTTTGTCGTCCCCATCAATGATTCACTGTCTGTTGCAGGTTTTCAGACGTGAGACATATCCTGCTTTATCCTATAGATCTGAGCAATGATTCTGCTGCATCAGAGGAGAATGAAAAACTCCAGATGACTCAAACTTGTACCGCACTAACCATCATTTCGTCTAACAACCCTTATTTGTGCCTACAAGGTTTCGTTTTGCGGCTTTTGAGCGCCAGAAAACCAACACAGTGTCTTTGGGTAGCGATTTTGGCACGAGAGAATCTCATTAGCAGCGTACTCCTGCAGCTGCTACCGCTCACCCAACGAACGGCGCACATCTGGGCTAGGTTAGCGCAACCACATGGCCAAGGTTAGCGCGATGTCGGCTAAAATGGGGAAGGGGAGGGGAAAAGGGCCAGCCTGATCCGCGAAGAGGTCACCTACTCATTTTGGCTAATTTTCTGGTGGATGTCTTAGGCCCAATCTCAATTCTCCCCCTTAGCCCTCCGCTTAGCCCTTTCCCTTCGTTTTGCGCGTTCACGAGAGACGAAGGGGTGTCCCAATTGTATTTTGCGGTGAGGGGTAGGGGTGAGGGAGAGGGCCACATAGCCCTTCAAGCGAGGGTTTTTCCAGATGCACACTTCAGACGAAGGGGTAGAAGGAGTTTGACAGAATTCACGAACATCATCAATAAGAACTCTTACAACATTTATAAAGTTGCAGAACTTTTCGTTCATGACTTTATTCGCTTTGTGCAACAATTAGAACAGTCCATTGCTTTAAACGTGTCAGTTCTACGTTTTCGCTTTGCTGCTGCGATTGCTCCGGGAAATTCCACAGAAGCAGCAACACACGGCCAGGGGGAAGGAGAATGTAGCGCCGGATGAAGCAGAAATTGATGAAAATCTGTGGTGTTTAGGTGTTATAAAACAGCATCAGTCAAGTGATGAACTGGTTCAGTAGAAACATGCTATATAGACAAGTAGGCTTGCTTTTATTTGTTTTATTATTTTATTATTTTACATAATCTTAATCATCTGTGTTCATAATAAATGCAGTCAAATGGAGGGCTGTCCCATTTCTTAGGGCGGTCTTTTCAACCCTCGCCCTTAGCCCTTGGTTTCAGGGCGAGGGGTAGGGGTAGAAAAGAGAATTGAGATTGGGCCTTAGTACGTAGCCTTCTGACAATAATACGGCTGAGATTTTTCTTCCAATTCCCTATTTTTATCTCTTTAAAAAAAAAAAAAAAAAATTGTGCAGAACTTAAGATGTTGAAGTTTTCATGAGGAGTGTCCATAAAAAATTTAGAAACAGTCATTCACATAGGAATATTGTTGCATTTGTAGTGGAGCAACAGTGGCTTTGTATTTAGACGTTTAGTATTGGTGAAATCAGCGACCTCAAGACTAGAAGGTTCAGGGTTTGATTCCAAGACGGTGTTTTCTCCAGGTGCACAGATTTCCCTCATCACCTCAATAAAGGCACAATCGTTTCAAACAAATGCCACCCGACACCATATTGGATAATATTTCTAATGTAAATAATGTCAAGCCTAACCTGAATTGAAATCACAAAGCTATTAACCCCAGCCGAGTGCATTTTCTGCAGAACTTATCAACTGCAGAGTAACAGTGCAATGCCTCATTTCAAAGCTAAGGCCTACAAAACTCATTGTCTCTTTTTATGCTGCTTTTTGTCATGTTTTTGCCATGTAGTTGTCACTTTTTTGTTGTTTTTGTCACTTTTGCTTTTTTTTGTCGTGTTTTTGTCGCTCTTTGGCCACTTTTTTATTTTGTTATTGTTGCATTTTCATACATGTCTTTGTCGCTATTTTTCAAGAAGCTTTTAGATTTGGGTAAAGCCAAACTGGAGAAAATGTGCTCAGTTCAGGTGGCTTAAGAGGCTGCTCATCTATCCTACCTTTGTCACTTCGTCACAGAGAGGCAACAGGAATAACTACAACTACGGGGAACAAAATGCAGCGACATTTTAAAGAATAAAAATACCTATATTTCAAACTGTTTTGTCAAAAATGAATAATAATAATAACATAATTCAGTATAAAAAATCTTCTGGCGACTGAAAGATCATTGAAACTTTCAGTGTGTATGAAAGTGCTGCTTCTCAAAAACTTTTAGAATAGATATTGATCAGTTTCTGCCTACTTTAAGTCCATAGAAGCTGCATGCTAGAATGGCGCTGCGTTACCATGGAGATCAGCTGCGATACGTCAGCTTTAATAAACCAATACGCTAATCTCCCAGCTAGGAAGTCCTGACCAAACCTATAGCTTAAGACCTGGAGAAGGTGGTGTCCGGGAATGTGGTCACTCTTCTCCTGACACAATGAAGGATGTGTTGAACATAGAGAACAAAAAAGTTCACATCTCCTTGGTAGAGTTATTGTGTAATGGCAGAGAGAAATATTTTTCAACAATGTGAAACTTAAAAGCACAGCTGATGTTTGACATTTTGGAGTCGCAAAGGCTGTGATGGATCATGAGAAGGGTGTGGAAACCAATGACCATCAAGTGCGAGTGGGTGAGGAGAGATGGAGACAGCAAAAAACAGCATAAACAAACAAAAGGATTTTTGGCAAAGCCTTACCGGGTTCCCCTCTTCGTCCAATGCGCCCGCGTTTTCCCCGAGGTCCTGTGAAAACAAAAAAGAACAAGACCCCATGAATCCCACTGAAATTAGCACCATACAGGGATGAGTGAAGAACTGAAATGCGTGGAGAGTTTGGCGGTTCAGTTCGAGTGGTGGGGTATTGTTTGGCCGTTACATTGTGTGGACTGGCAACAAGAAAGATACCGCAGGCTTTAGAGCTGTGGTTCTGAAAATATTCACCCCAAGTATCAGCTTAGAACATATGAAGCTAAATTAGGCACAATATGGAGAACAAATTCAAGAGATAAAAACCTACTGCCTAAAGGTCCAAAGTAGGAGTAAGAGTTATCGCCGCATTTTCACATCGCATCAGGAATAACTTACTACAAGATGGTCTTAAAAACATCTTTCCAGTCTATTTCACCGTGCCTCTGACACCACACTGGGGCTTAACGCCATCACCTTTCCGCGTAAACGGTCTGGCTGCGGTTTGGAGGTTCGATGATGGATAACATAAGAACTGTGGAGGAAACAGAGATGGTGCGGCCACTGAAGAGGTCGGCCCGGCTTCGCGGACCTCCTGCTGCTACTGCGCCATGAATCATATCAATACGAGCTCCGCTTTCTGCCAGTGCGTGCCTCTAGACTTTGTCAATGTGCAGTGACCACGCCGGCAATTGAGGGAAAACTCTCTTTAACTTTGATTCGATCATACAAAGCTGGTGATACTTTGAGTTCCAGGACTAGAATTCAAAGGAACGTATCTGTCCAAAACTGGGTAAAATAGTCCTTTTGAAAGATGGCCATTTCCAGATGAGCTTAGCAGACACCTCAAATAGATAAAAAGCTACATTAATTTGAACTAAATGGCTGTTTACAACACATCTGTCTATTAGTCATCCACAATGATGATTCACTGTCTATTGCAGTGTCCCACATGAGACACATCCGGCTGCATCAGATCTCAATGGTAAATTGAAAACACACATGACTCTACTATCATCACAGTGCCATAAATATCAGTACTCGAAATACATCTTGAGACAAAGTTGTTTCATTATTAATGTATTGCCATCTGGTATGAAGTTTAAACTCTTATATCTTATATCCCTAGAGTTCACACATAAAACCAATGGCTAAAAGCTATTTATGATTCAAAAACAAGGCGATTTACATGTGTTTATTTAGTCTTCACTTTGTAACCAGTGTCACCCTTTCCGAACTTGAGAAAGGCCATTTTTAGTTTTAACATAGCGTTTTGAATCTTTAATTGAAACACCTTTCCCCCATACTGTGTGCCCCGTCGTCACCCGCCCGAAACAGGAACCACACTGGGCACTGTTCCTGATGTTAAGTGCTTTTGGCTGCAGACATGCTTTCCCTATTGTCATTATTGGAGTTATTGTAGAAGCCTAATCATTTCCGGACTCAAGGCTGTGCAGAGAATTTAGACCAATTGAGCTGCTTTACCTTTGCCTCACGGTTTTATACGTTTCAGGCCACTTTCATCTGGGTATTTGCAAACACTGCAAGCGGCCTGTACTGCATAATTTAGTAACAGTGTTGTACTGTTCTTGCCAGAGCATTTTACTAATACAAGTGCCGTGAACTGTTGCCAAAAAAACAAGCCACTGACTAGTCTAATGCAGCTGCGGCTCTACTTCTAATTTAAAGTTCATGTTTAAGTAACTGTTCCAATCAAACACCTCGAACCATTGTCTGGTGTCAATTCCACTTAACACCCCTGATCTGCAAACCACTGCATTTATATTAATAGCCTCCATATTTCTGAGCCTCCACTTCCTTTGTGGCACCTGTAAAAGACCACAGCTATTCCTTACAGCAGGGACGTCTAGCTGATAACCCAAAAGTTGTAGAGTGTGAAAGTGGTGAAAGTTACAATGTCAAGCTTCATATTCAGTTGAACATGAATGCAAGCCTTAACACAACTATAAAATCTATGGTTTCGGAAGAGCTGTAGCTTCGGGAGCCATCTATAATGTATTTTTTACAAGTTGTGACCCAGATAAATATAATAATTTCAACCAATGATGAACATTTTGCATTTTCTATACCGTTCTTGAATCAAAATCCATTATACAGATTCAAGCATCGATCATAAGGATGGAAGTTCTGCGAGCCACCACAAAAAGTGCATGTTTAAACAGAAAGTATTGGAGTACACAATAAAACATGAAACGGACTAATCGAAATCCCTATAATCGCTCATGGTTGCAGATATTAGGTTGATACTTCATGGCCCTATAAAACGCTGCTTAGTAAAGCTGCACATATTCATCAGGTAAATGCATTATAGAATATGGTTCATGAGGGGCCCGGCCTGTTCTACCTTAATTTGAGACATGAAAGGCAGCCGTCCGCATGTCGTCAAGTCGGGCTGCCTGCGCTAGAAAAAAGTTAGCTTCACCTTGAAAGTGTGGAGGTCACTGGGTCCATATTGTTTTAAGGGAATAGTTTTAGCGAACCTGAATGAAGGCGGTGACAACCTAATGTAGGACTGAATCAACCCCGCATTAATGGGAATAACAGCACGGTCCGAGCTTCAGGGTGGGGGCATGAACAAGGGGCCACTGCTGCAGGTCTGCGATCGGGGGAACAGACTTACACTGATACAAATAAACAGGGCAGCACGTGATTGGTGTGGGAGACTTTCTGGCAAGTCCCGAAATACCAGACACAGGGTCAGAAAATGTCACACAAGTGCATCGAACTGCGAGCCAGCGAGCAGAGGTACACGCTCACCGAGTCTGAAATCATGTCGCTTTTCATGCAGGTTCCTAGCATTTGAATATACCATTTAGTGATTACTTGACCCCTTCTGTACACTGAAATAACGTCCCATATCTCATAAATAGGCGTAGTACTGTAATGTCATTTTCATGTGATTTAGTTGGAGAGGCATTGCGCTCTTCGAAGCGCTGTGTTCTCTCACTAGACACAGGATAAGACAGGACTTGTTTCTACACAATCTCATTATTATAACGTCATTTGGAAATGCAAACATTGTAGAGCCCTTCTTCGTGTGCAGTTTTAGTAATGTACACATTATTGAATAAAACATTAAAAACACATCATAGCCTTAGCTCGCTGTAGTAAGTGTTTTTTACAACACTCGTTTATATTGTATTGTAGTTTATTCAACATGATGTTTTTCGTTGCCAAATCACTTCTAAAAATACAACTGCTATGTGACTATGTATATTTGATCCTGTGTGACTGTAATCCATACTCTTGTCTTCAAAAGCACAACAATCAAGTGAGAGAAGCACCCTGTAACATACAATTCTATAAAGTTGCTATTATACAGGCACAACATTTATTGCATGTTTTTAAACAGACCTGACAATAATCCAATAGTCGGTGGGACCTTGAGCAGTGGCACACATGCCCCACATGATTGATACAACACAGATAGGAAACCACAAATAAGTGAACACACATGACACTTCACTGCGCTGCTGAACGAGCTTGTCCTTCACCGCTGCCGGTGTTGAAAGTCCCCCCAAGGAGATGGAGCTGGCCCCTTCTCAAGTATCAAACCGCACTCAGAGACAACTACATCCTGAACATACATCTATCGACTATAAACGATGAGTATAAAGACAAGCCTATGTAAAAATCTCTCTGGGAACAGTTGGATAGACGCAGACCACACTGCACTCGAACTCGAACTGTGCATCCCATTGTCTTCGTGTTTGATTTGGATTGAGAAAAAGAGAGAGAGAAAAAAAAAAAACTTCTATCTCTGTGCATGGCTGGTCTTCAAAGTTTGACAGAGAGCCAGATTTTGAGACCGTCTTCCCAAAAGGGTTGAGATTTTTGTCAGTGTCAAAGACCTCAATCTGGAATACAGTTGGATCGCTGCCCGCATGGACCTGAGCCAGCATCTATCATTAGGCCGGATTCTTAGGCCGAAACTGGGCAATTGTTTCTGAAAAATTACCTCAATGACCACAAAAACTCAGCATTTCAATCAGGGCCAATTAAGTGTGTTGCCCTTGGACTTTTCCTTTTATGGTTCTGGCATACAAATGACTCAAGCTTTGCAACACAAAATACACAGAGCCACTTTGGACAATCTCTGCACAATGTGGACATAATTTGAAGGGATTGAATAGAGTATTTTTATGGGCACTGTAAAGCCAACATGCCTCCACATAATTGGCTGTGTGCTGGTGCATTAAAATGAACTACCCGTACGTCTCCATTGTTGCAAAGTGGATTTGTGAGTGGGGCTTGTGGGGGAAAAAAATTGCGATTTATCTGACAAGACTGCTCACTGGGATTAGACTCAAGACTCAGTTCATACACAGTGTACATGAGTATTCAAAATCAATACTTTGAGATTTACCAACTCCACTGAATGTAGTGCTTGAGTAAAATTAAAATGACATCAAGTTCTCCATTTGCAGCCTGTTTCCTCTGCTGTCTGTTTCTCATAGGCAGAGCTTGACGTAGCCGTTGTGACATTTCTCACAAACAGAACGCCCCCACAGAACAAAGCTCACGACTGGAGGAGCTGCACTCGCCCTGATCTCCAAAAAGGCCCCATTTTGTTTAACCCAAACCACTGGGAACAATAAAGGTCCCAATGAAAATATCAGAACATGATACACCCGACGCAGAGCTGAAAGACTTCATCCATCTCCAGATCTCGGATCCTTTACCTTCTCGCTGTACTGTTGCGTGTACTTCCCCAAAATAAGGAAAATGTGATTTGTATCAATAGGAAGAGGCTGGGATGGAGTTAGAGTGGTGCAAGTGCAGTAAAAATCTTGAAGGCACAGGTGAAAGCATGGTCAGAATCTGTAAAATATTAACCTGTGATTCAGGATAAGATAAAAGTCATGATTAAATGTATAAATAATTGTCAATCAGTACCACTTGTACCATATTTACTTTCCTATGATTATTTTCTACAACAACCTGAAATTAGTTCATTTCCATTCTGTTTTTGGCACCAGTGTATGTTTTGTTTCGTCTTAAATTTAGTATTGTTAACATCCTAATGAAGTATTTACCAGTAATCTGGCCTAATTCCAATCGCAAATGTTGGGAAAGGTGTAATTGTGAAAGCATTCTCATAATAAAACTAAGGAAATCCGGCTCGTGAATGTAAACACATTACTCTCTAATGAGGCCAATGTTGTTTACTGATCCGCTCTGGGCTTATTGGATATTTACCCCCAATGACAGCAGCTGTTATGTCTCTGTGCACCAAACAAAACTACTTTCCCCTAAACTTCTGCTGATCTTTCAACGTCTGCTCACTGTTTTTCCAACTTTTGTTCCAGATCGTCGGGGGACACATGCTGCGGACGTAAACAGCTCAAAAGGAGAGATTCCAAGATGGGACAGATGGAGGAGGTGATTCACTCGGGTCAGTCCGGGTTCGCGCCCCTCTGCACAGTAGGCACCGCTGACCCGATCGCCTAATCCCAATGAAAACGTCCCGCGCACTGACAAGGCATAAAAGTTTAATCGACTCAAATCAAAACATTTTGCACAGGCCAACGCTGTGATTTCTTACATAGTCCACTGAAATGCAGCTGTTGCTAAGAAGATGCTGAAGATGCTCCTTTTGTGACCGAGAATCTTGGAGGAAAAAGAACAACTCTTTCACGCAGCGCTTTTTTAACAAACGCTGAATTATGGATGTATTTTCTACCAACTAAAGGTACACAGACACGGAAGTGGTTCAACAGCACCATAAACACAAAGAACGGAGAGTGCTAACCGTAATGCTAACGTTAGCTCCATGCTACAGGCCAACGGCTACATTCGAGTTAGTTTTTTTTCTCCCTCTAGTGGATTATCTGCTCTCTAAAACAGTGGTTCTCAACTGGTGCGGGACAAGCTGCACCACAAATAAAAAAGTAATTTGTTATGCATTACTGTAAGTAAAATACTGAATATTCCACACAGTGTTTATTAACCTCCTAACCCAGACCGGAACCGAGCACATTTTCTCCAGTTTGGCTTTACCCAAATCTAAAAGCTTCAAGAAAAAAAGTTTCAAAACAGCGACAAAAATGTAACAAAGATGAGACAAAACAAAAGCAATGAAAAGGTGACAAAAACGCAAAATGTGGAGAAAATGCAAAAACAAAGTGAGAAAAAAAGTGGACAGAGAAAAAGATCAGTTTAGAATCATGCATTTTTGTAATTCTTTCAAATGAGGTGTTACTCAGTTGCTCTCCAGTCGAGAAGCTTTTAGATTTGGGTAAAACCGATTTACCGGTTAAGGCGTAAGATGTTAAACATGCATTATACTATATATGATAGTATATAGAAGAGCCCATTGGTCCTGACAACAAGAGACCACTGTAAACAGGTGTTCCTCATGAGGCGGAAGGATTCCCAGTTCTCACAGCAGAGGTCAGGAGTGAAGTCTAAATACGTAAGTGGCCTCAGATTCCTGTGAGGTGTTTAAGTGTAGCGTGACTGTACAGTAAGGTGTTTGTGTAAGGGTTCAAGGGTCGTCAGACTCTAACGCTACCGGAGAGAGCAGTTTGTGACACAACGGATGGTGCACTTCTACAGGGTCTGAAATAGATATGCCAAATGTTTGTTTTCTTTTTCGTATCATTATGTGCAATCAGGGTAGAGTTATATAGGGTATATATCCCCAAACTGCTGAAAACACAAGGATAATGTATTTCAGTGCTACAGTATGTCTTGTAGAGGAGGCCTCGTGGAAGGCCCAGGACACGCTGGTGGGACTATGTCTCCGAGCTGGCCTGGTGTCGCCTCGGGGTCCCCCCCAGAACAGCTGGAGGAGGTGTGCGTGGATCGGGAAGTCTGGGCATCTCTGCTGAGACTGCTGCCCCCGCGACCCGGCCCCGGATAAAGCGGAAGAAAATGGATGGATGGATAGTATGTCTTGTCAGTCATGTTTTGTATTTGTTTTACTAATTAGATGCCTTTTAGCTTTTAGAGATTACATCATATTTTGTGCGTAAAATCTCTTGACAACATGTTTATGGTAACTCTAACTGAGCTGTATTAGTCGGAAATCCTTGCTGCGGCGGTAAGTAGTGCAGCAGGTGGTTCGTGTTGAGTGGCCGGCAGGTGTTGAAAGTGCGGATAGACACAGATGTAATATGAGGGAGCCACACAGAGACGAGTCAAAACAATGAGAGCGCACTGGCAAAACTGTACTGTCTAGAGCAGAAAACACAGCAGCTCAAGAGTGAAGCAAAGCAGGGCTATACTGAACAGCAGGTCCAACAATCTGTAAAGATCAAGCCAGATAGAGATCCATTAAATCCACAATCTTAGAAGAGTGGCCTTAAAAATCAAACAAAACATTGCATCCATTAAGCTTTATGATCACATTTTTAACATTCATAATAAACAAATGGTTGGTGGTTGGTTTTGCAAGATAAAAAAGGGCCCAAAGTAGAACTGCGTAAGATGGGAGGGGAAAAAAGGCTAAATTCTATATTACTATTGTTGCAATATTTTACAGAGTAACTCAGAGCAAGGCCGTGGGAACCCAGGGTGCTGAGGGCGCTGCAGCACCCCCTTGTGGATAGTTTGAAAACTGCAGGCAATATGAATAAATAGTAAATATGCACAGAAAAGGCATTTTTGGGGTAAATTTTGTCCCTCAGCACCCTCTAACTAAAATGTCTTCCCACGGCTCTGACTCTCACCATACAAAACAAAACATTATATAAAGGAAATATAATGGAATTAAATTAGGAAGTTACTATGTTTCTGTTTTAGTAAATCTCATTCAGATAGATGACCTCAGTGATACTGTATATTGATATATATTGTTGTCCAATATTGCAATATGAATAATTTGTCAAAATTGTGCAGCCCTAGTCTCGAACAATTTTTTTTAATGCATTTTACACTGTTCAATGCTCCGGATTTACTGAATAGTTTTGTGATGAATTTGAGTATGTTCCCTTGACACACATGGGACTTTGACGGCCCATTTTAAAGCCGGCACTGAAGCCTGTCAGTCCCTGGTTACGGCCCTTCAGTGTGTGACTCAGGCCCTGTCAGGGAGTGCTTCGAACCCAAAGGTTGCACAGCGTGAGTCAGTTTTAAGCAGGGGCTAAAATTCCTTTGCGTGACAATGCCGTACGTGAGCTGACTCCAGAAAAACAAACTACACAGAATTGCATGCAGAACGCGTGCACATGTTCACTTGCACGGCCTCTGTTTGTTGATGCTGTGTGTGCTGCCGTGTATAGGACAGGCCGGAGGAGAGAGTTGTTTTCTGCTCGGGCTTCTGGGTGGTACATTAGCATCAGGATTCTGCACACTTAAGAGAATATTTCATTCATTTATTAGTTTATTGAGACTGTACATTAAAACATTGCCACTGACTTGGTAACCGATGTTATGTGCATAAGGTTAATGTGCAGCCCGTCTTTGGTTAGGCACTTCAAAGTGTTCATACAAAGTACAAAGATAGAAAGCAGGTAAGCCATCATACAGTACAATATTAAAAAGAAAGTAGTTCCCAAGTCCATACATGTTCAGCACAGACACTGCTCTGGTCCTCACACCTTCGTTGGTCTCACTCACACTAGCTCACACATTACAGTGGGAAGGCTAAACCAGCAAATAAACAAAACTAGGCCAAGCAGGGGATTCAAATCAAGCTTTACTCATTTACTTGTTATTTTATTTTAATTAGTAACTGGAAAAAAAGTCTAAAAGTGTTGGAGAAAGCCTATGGGTCCCTTAGCGTGAGAACCGCAAATCTATGCGAAGGATAGTTTTTCAGGGTCTGATGTGGAGGTGAGAAAGAGGGTCATGTTTAGAGATTAGTTCAGACCGAGGCTGAACCTCTGGAAGTGTGAAATCCCAGCACTATGTGAAGGTTTGTGAGGTGAGAAAATCATTGCCCAAATACATAAACTGGGCATTTACCCCTGAACTAAAAGATCATGTTTGATTGTTGAGCTATTGTTTACTGTCCTTTTATTGCTGGGTTGCAGGTTCTAGAATGTGATGATGTGGGGGACAGGAGCCAGTTTTTCCTATTAACTGCATTACACTTTCACAAGTCATATCTAAAAAGAAAATTTGTGAATTACAAAATGATCAATAATATTAGTCACTGGGTCCATGATTGCTCTGTATAAGCCCAAACATTTCCTCAATAATTTTACCTCTATATAATATTATAGGCCTTTTAGAACGCTGTGATGTCACCTGCAACCCAGCAATTTGTCAACTTTCTTCTTCCCAATGTATTTTTATAAACTAAGATCGACCCAATGTTCAATGAGCTTGAATTTCTGTAGACGCTGCTGGTAACTATGTTTGGCAGATGCGTAGCTTGGTAATGCGACATCAGAGCAAATTTTAGATGCGGGGAGGAGTGGTGTCAAAGAACATTAGCAGTACTTTTTAAAATTAGAGGCAACCCTGTTCCCAATCCATAGATAAAATGTTTAGTTCATATCCAAATGATAAATCTTTTTAGGCAACTACAAAAATTAGGCCAAACGTCAGACCACAGTTTGCGTGGTGGTAATTTGACAAGCATATTTTGAAGTCTTGATTTCGTACTGTGCCAGTCCATGTTGAATGGTGGTCTGTAACGGGATAAAGCCCCCTCTTTTATCTTTCTTTTTTTATTCATTCATAAAATATGGTTCTAGTTTTTAGCCTCTGGAACACGTTAGACCAAGACCGGAGCACATGCAGGAGGGAGCGAGGGGGCCAGTTGTGTAAAGGGAAATAAGGAGGAAAAGTCACTAATCACCGTGACTTTAAACTATAGCATTATTTTATATATGCAAGCTTTTGGGGCTGTAATCGAAGACAATGTGTGGGGGTAGCGTATGGGCCACTGCTGAGAAAATGTGGTGCGAATGTTCAAAAGGAGCTCTATTTGCGTTGGCCTCCAGTCTTAACCCTGACAACTTCTCTGGAAAGAATTCACCCCCTTCCCTTTGGTGCACTTCAAACCAACCAGCGGCTTTGACTGGTCCACACACCGTCATGTCTCAAATCAAACCCAAAGTTTCCACTATTATAATTTTGATGGTGCTTATAACTCCTCATCACCTAAGACCTTATTTTAACCTGGTCCCTTGTTCTGCTTTATTTCTTGCTACACTTAATGGCGAGATAATTACAGCCTCTGTATGGATTTAAGGTGAAATGGTAAGCGCTAAAGAAGGGAGCTAATCATTCATCAGTGTATGAGAAATGGCCAATTCTCACAGGTAATGCACAGTTTTGTCTGTAAATGGACCTATAGAGTGAGGAGGCCCAGATATAAACCATGTGCCTTAATGACACCAATTGAAACATTTTTAACATTTGCATCTCAAGAGAAGCCTCAAAGTGGTTAACATGATGTGAAATAAAAAGAGTGTTTCTTTTTGTGCCGTTACACTGGTTTTTAAAGGCTGTAATACACCAAGTTACAGCCCTGGCAATGCTTGAGTTACAAACCTAAACTTTTACGCAATTGTATCGAAGTAACCATGTTGTATGTTTACTGCATGACTTATTTACAAACTCTTCTGGAGTGCCACTAATCTCCCATTGGCTGTGGCCTGGATGTGATTATCTCCAAAGCCCAAAGCCCTTTGCCGGTACAGTGTGGCTTCTGTAAACAAGCCTGCATGACACTTGATGTGTGTGGATAAAGAAACGGGATGCGTCAACATTACCGAGAGCTGCGCTGCCTCCGACTGATCACAGAATAATGTGACTCAATGGTAACAGGGTAAACACAATCAACGTGTGGCGAGCGCTAAACAGATGCAAGTGGGGATTACATAAAAGCCTGGGTTAAGCTGCTATGAAGATCACATTTACAGTTCTGTTTTTGCCCGCGTTACAGAAGAGGCAGCGGAACTGACAACGCCCCAAGAGAAACGAGAAAACGCAACATGTACTCCAGCAGCCCACGTCTGCACACTCTCCTGCACAACATTACTCCTTTTGGAACTCAGAGATGTCAGCGGAGCAGCTCATAATTGCCGCTCGAACACGCCCTGCAGAGCTAAAGCCTTTAGATATAGGCCTACTTTGGGACACTGACATTTAGACCCACTCAACATGCACTTACTTACAAAATATAGTGCATTTCAGGTTTAAAAATCTATAATGATTGCTGTGACCTTGCAGAATGACACCAGATAGTAGTCTATAACCAGTGGAAGACTGTCGACAGAAAATATCAAATTAAATTGGTTATTGGTTCGTCCATTCTGTCACGTACAGTAGGTCTGCAAAGAAGCTTCATAACGGTTTCAGTTTCATGGACATGGACTCTTTCAAATGCGATCCTGTGTTTATTTCTGAGCTAACAGGTATAGTGCAGTGGATCCAGTTTCATAGTGTCTGTAGATAAGGATGCCGTCACTGCCTCGTCCCTCTGAGATGTTACTGTAGGAACACTGCCTACGCAAAACCACGCTCCACGAAATAGACATGTCTCTGCTATTCGTTACGTTTGTCCCAACGGCAGGTGCAGACTTGCCCCAGTGTGAACTTTATGGGAGGGGGGGTCTGCGCGTCACCTTATCCCATTGGTGGGTCCCTTATTTGGGCCAATCATCTACTCCAGTTGCAGGGTCAGAGGATGGCTGGGATGTCTGTCGAGCCTCTCGCACACTCGGTGAGTGATGCTTGGGCCTGTTTACATTCAGACATTTGTGCACAAAAACAAAACAGCATCTCCTATTGAAGATGCAGTATCAGAAATGTTTTGTAATTTGTTAGTTCAAGCCCAATTGTGCTGCTAATTTATAGGTTTTTGCTGACATCATATTTCTTCCATGCCCATTGTGTGATGGATTTGAGGATATTCAGTCAGTATTTAATGTTCAGATGGGATTCCAAAACAATGCAACAGTTCTCTCTGTTCACTCACGTCTGCAGTAAACCACCTCATTGGCAAATGTTGATCAGGCCTAAGCAGTTGAATTAATCATTTTCATTCCAATATTATTCTTAATATAAAAATTAATGTATTATATTCAGTTAACTCCCTGCATCTTTCATTGGAATAGCGTCCACAGAGCAAGGGCTGCACAATACTCTTAAAAAAACTCTCGATTTAGTTCCATTTGAATATTGTTTTGTCCTGATTTAAAGCTTTTGAAGTCTTGTTTGTTCTTGTCAATTTGCTGAATTGAACATACTATAATATTACACACACGTATTACATATTTTTAGGTTTTTACAACATCGTGTAGCCCTACACAGAGCACCAAGGGAGGTGGTGGTTTCTACACTTCAAAGCTTTTTTTCTCTCGGTAATACTATGGGCTAGGAATACTTTAAAAAAAAAAGGTAGTAGTAGGTTATTTGTTTGGGACGTGCATGTTAATGGTGACATGAGACTAATTCATGTTAATACACCAGTGACACAAATACAAATAAAGGGTTTTAAACGGCTATATTTGACAGCTAATTCATATTCTATAGTTTCAGATGATATTTAGTTAGTTATTAGTGTCTGGCTCTATTTATTGTAATCTATGCAAAGCTAATTTAAGAAATGTGATTTAAGAATTCCAGATAATCCTAATACAGTCCTACAATCCTAAATATTGGTCCTCCGAGCCGGATCCTGCTATTCACTAAGCTCAAAGCACCTGTGCTGCATCCGAATGTCCACACTATTCCCTATCGACTCACTCACTATATAGTCCCGCACTATATAGTAGACTATATAGTCCACTGATTCTGTTAGCGATTCGAACAGAAGCCACTAGTTTCTCCCCGATGCGTGACGTCATGCGGCGTGCAGATTTATCAGAATTGAGTTATTGTTACAAACATTTATTTTATAAACCGATCAACAGTTTTGGCACTTTTACAGGTGTTTTATTTGACATTTAAATTCAAATTAAAACCATCATAAACATAAAAAAAAAAATCACTCCATCGTTAGCTCAAAGAAGCGCAGAAAGTAGGTCAGAGCCCGGTGTCTGGAGCGCCAGCAGAATGAGTATGGACTATTTATGGATAAATACGAACAATAGATAAGTTTTATTTCACATGGATTTTACATAAATGAAGCCTTTTTGTCCGAGAGAGAAAGCTATCAGTAATTTAACAGCTCGAGCTAAAAGTAAGCAGCTAACGCTAGCATTTTTCCACTGTAACCGTCTATATTCAAGTCATTTATTCATGATAAATACGCAACACATGATTGAAACAGCTGATTTCATTCAGTCGTGTTGTTTAGTTCAAAGACCTGTCGCTGTCAGCCGTTCTTCTCCGACTCTCGCAATGCATTGTGGTCTATATTGACCAGTGTAGTGACCACCGCTGCTCACTACTTTTCAGAATGCATTGTGGGAAATTTTTAGTGCACTACTTTTTTCTCTCTGGACATTCGGGCACTCCTACAAAATGGCATATCCACTATATAGTGCACTATATAGGGAATAGTGTGGACATTCGGACACAGCCCTGGTCTTCCTGCATGGTTTCCCATCCATAATACCCAGGCCCAGCCTATAGCTTCTTAAATCAGAGGAGTTCAGGCATTTTCTTTCTGGAATCTAACCCATACATAATGATAATGACATAATGATTTCTCCTTCACACTTATTCAGTTATTTTATTTACGAATATGTGCTTGCGTGACAGGTGCGATGTGTGACAGGCGGCTGACACAGCTGATGCGCGCGATAGTCTTCATGTGGAGTAATGAAAGTCAAACACAGCTGGGAGCTCGGTGTGCCGCCCACCCAGTGTCCCAATTCAAATCCACCAATCACTTCTTCTTCATAGCGGGGCGACCTTGCGCGCAGATCAGCATGGTGGGGCGCGTGGGTAGCAGATAGTGGACCGCAGCTGCACAGAGAGTAACGTAACAGCAATCACCATGTCACTCAGCACATGCTCATCTAACGCCTCATCCGCAGTCAGTCACGTAACCTTCATTTGTTCCTGGACATATTTACTATTGCCTGTAATGAGATATGTCCACTACACCCACCAGAACCATGTCTGAGCGGAGTGTGCCAAGATATCTCAGCTGCACTTGACCCAGCCGCCTTCATTCCTCGGTCAGCAGAAGTCAACGGTGCGACGTGAGGGAGGAAAAATAATAAGATGTTGATTTATCGCTCAAAAGTGCACGCTGTAAAAGGGCTCATGATTTGCTGTATTCAAAGTTAATGTGAGGAAATGATGCTGTTATTTATGTCCCTCTAATGGGAGACAGGTTTCTGTTCAAAGGGCCACTCAAGAGACATAGTTGTATTGACTTTTTCCCCTTTCTTTCAAGATATCAGCCTGGCCTAAAAAGTCATATCGTCTAATCATTGAAAGAGACAGGTTTTAATAAAAAAGTATCAGAATTTACAGCAGGATCGATTTTTGCACTTATTGCGAACTGAATTATGAGTATGTGTGTTAGAGTTTGTAGCACAATTAAAGAAAACAGGCTACAGAGCTTGTATGCTACACAGTTAATGGTGAAAAAAGTCTGTTTAAAAGAGTCAATTTGATCATGGTAAATAGGAGCATGGTATAGGGCCAAAAATACATACAATCAACTGTTGTGCACACAGGGGGGTGAGTATGTGCATAATAAATTATGTTATGGTGAAACTACTACTTTTCACCAACTACCACAATGAACCTCTTAACGCCCGCATTAACCCGGCACATTTCTTCCAGTTTTGCTTTACTCAAATCTAAAAGCTTCTCGATGACGCCGCTTTTTTGTCACATTTCTGTAGTGTTTTTGTAGTTTGTTTGCCATGTGTTTGTTGCTTTTTTATTGTTTTTTTTCTACATTGCTTTTTTTGTCACGTTTTCGTCAATCTTTAGTCACTTTTTATCGCTTTTCTGGCATGTTTTTGCTGCTTCTTTGTCACTTTGTTGTCACAGTTTGTGGCTTTTTTCATTGCTTTTTTTTTTAAAGCTCTTTTATGCTCTTTTTGTCACTTTTTTGTTGTACTATTTTGTTGTACTACTTTGTCGCTTTTTGTCACTTATGTGTTGCGTTTTTGTCACTTTTATTGTCGCTCTCTTGTGGCTTTTGTTTGCTTTTTCTTCGCTCTTTTGACACATTTTTATTGCGTTTCCATCCTCGTTTTCGTCGCTATTTTGACGCTTTTTTCAAGAAGCTTTCAGATTCGGGTGAAGCCAAACTGGAGAAAATATGGTATATATCGATATATGGTATATATCGATATGAAAATATGCTCGGTTCAGGCGGGGGTTAAGAGGTTAAATTCTCTACAACAAGTGCAACTAACTGCCAGCCCCACGCCACGCCGATACTATTACACTTTTTGCATTGGTTTCTACAATTCACTTTCCCACTGGTATGCTGTCTGCTGTGAAACAAGGGTCTTAGATTTTTGAACCAGGTCAAGTTGGGAAAGACAGTCTCGTGGTCCGACGCCTCTAACCGTCAGACAGGTTCTTGGCACTTTACATCAATGGGTGTGTAGTGTGTAAAACGATCCGTCGGTACAAGAAATAAAATCTGTGGTGACTGATTTAAGACCCCTGCCATCAGGCCTGAGTGGTGGCGCTTTCAAAAATATCTCACATTTATGCACAGGATGGGGCCGCTCTCATAATATGTCCAGAGGAGGTTTATGGTAAAACTAACTATCTTTTTTTTTTTTTTTTTTTGCTTTACCCAACAATGGAGACGTTGTTCGTGTGCACCTGACTGGATCTTAGTCCTCTGCAGCATACCAGCGCCTGCCCCCTGCCAATCGGACTCCTGCAAAAGTCATTCTCCAAAATCCAATTTAACAGCTTGGTTGTTACGAACAGGCTCATATTAAAATGCTCTTTGGATGTCTTTATGAAAGGCCGAGCAGTTAAGAAAACATCATGGTGTTTTCATTTGATGTAGGTCAAAAAACGCTTTGACAAAATAGATTTTGATTTTTTGAGACATTGGCTCTTGGTTTCAGATCTGCTCTCTCATTATTAAACATTGCGATTGACATCTTGACGGTCTAGTTATTTTAATGAGAACAACAAACAAAGCCTGGCTGAACCTGTGCATGAAAGCTTCCTTACTCTCCCTTAATCCAACCGTCCTTTAAAAGGTAAGGTATGAAGGATTTATTTTTTTGCAAAGTTCAAAAACTAAAATCCCTGCATCTGTCTCCACTGAACTGCAAATTAGTGCTAGTGCCGCATCCTTTAGTAAAAGCCAAGTTAATTCTAGAGGTTGTGAACTTTTGAATGACTATGGCAAGTCCAAATACTATGTTTGTGTGCTCAATGTTCAACTTAAGGTAGAAAAATGAGGCCCACAACAGGTCCAGCTGTGGTTGCTGTGCCATTTTTCTCACCTGAACGAGTGCATCCCTTCCTTCAAAACAAGCACGTTTCCCCCTGATGATTATAAATGGTAGTCAGCAACACAACCCAACCTTTACTTAAATGCCGACAGAGTTTCCTTCCTGATCAATGCCCTGTGTCCTCCATCTTCATCAAATCAAAGTCAACTCTTCCCTCCGGCCAGTAGGGAGTACTCTTTCCGCCATTTGTCACGTCCTTGTTGTGGGGCCTATCTCCTCCCTGGACCCTGAGCTGGCACGGCGGGTCGCTGCATAAGAGTGCAGGTACGTGTGATGGCCCAGGCGTGTAACACAGACGGCATGTGACCCGGAGCTTCAGGGCCAGTGGAAGCCGTAAATCTGCCACTGTCTTCCAACACCGGTGACCCATGAACTTTCACATACCCATTCACAACTTCGCTGCAGACACGCCACGTTAAGGCACATATTCGGATTGACTTTTACAGGGAAACGGACATGCAGAGGCTGACACTGTATATTGTGGCTGGGTGGTTAAATTTTTATTTGCAGTCTTTTTCTTCTGCTGCCTTGGTTCCCACATTTGATCTATAGAAAGCATTCATAGTCTATACTATGTCCAAACACAATGCAGGACAAAAATGATTGCTTTCTTGGTTTAAACAAATGTGCTCTTTGTTTGTATCATTCCATTTTCTCAAACGTCCTCTCACACCCACCTTCATATCTGTCTGAGTCTCTCTCGTTCTCTCCTGTTCACGTCTCTCTTATCATGAAGCCCACAGTTGATTCAGTATCTTTTGCTCTCATAAACACCACTTGTTGGTCATTTTACGACCAGAGTCCTGCTCACAGATGCACTTACAGTCGATGTACAGTATAGCTGAGCTTGGCAATGCTTTGTCCATGACATCAGTACCAATATGAGCCTATGGGGGGCGCTGTTCTTCTGAATTCTATGCAGATTTGTGTTGCATGGTGAGTGGACAGGTATAATGGAGCTAAGAATAGGCTAATATTGGTAACCTTTTAGCTGATATTTTTGCTACTGTGCTTCTAATGGCATTCAACATGGCTGTTTACACAGTTTTCACAACAAAACAACAACATTTACATGAGACAAAGACGACATTGTGTGAAATGCAGTACTGACCACAGTTGTAAGAAGACTAAACAGAGCCAGAGGCCGGAGTGCTTGTCCACATTGTGAGTGTGGACTGGTGCCACAAGACTTCACAACAAACACGCTGAGGGAAAAAATGCTGCATGTTATGATTGGACTGGGAAACCGCAAAGCATCCCACTTACTTGTCTTTTCTTTCCTGACAGCACTTTAAGATGACAGATATGAAAATAATGTAGCCCGCTGCTGAGTTTTTATGACATCGGAACAATGTCTGGGTGTGGGACAACATCGGGAGCCAGGAGCCAGGCGGCCGAGAGCTTTATTGAGCCATAACGGTGGCACGGACGCTGTGGTTGAGACGCACGGTCAGGCATTTTAGTGTCGCGTTTTTCCACTTTCAGACAAATGTGCCTGTTGACTCAAAATAAGTGTGATGAAAGTTCTAAAGCGATACAAAAAAGTTGCACGTTATTTTCTTAAAGTTCCACGGCGTTAAAACAGAGGGCGGCAGATTAAGGTCCTGGGGTCACATGCATTTCAACCCGTACAAGAAGGGGGTATTGTGCAAAATCGATGCACCATGTTCTCCAATGTTGTTGGCTCACAATGTTGTTCTTCCAAAAGCATACCTGGACCTGTGTGATGTTAGGACATCTTTGTGTAATCTTTGGGTCTTCACTAGTGGCTATTCTCAACAGCTCAGTGGCAGCTCCCAAAAAGCATCTTCTGAGGTCCTACATATCCAAGAAATGCTTTCCTCATTTCTTGATCTCTTGCTAAGTGTAAACAACAGTTTCCATAGCTTCACTACAGCCACAAGGATCGCCAAGTCTATTGTTCCCCTTGTCTTTATTGAAACAGCTGTGCAGCGAAAAGGAGCAAGAGGAGGGGGGTGGGAGGGGCTTATAGAGAACGCTTTAATATAATATATTTAACGGACAAAGTGTGAGATAGAGATAAAGACGTGTTTGACAGTATTACCAGATACCAGAAAAAGACATAATACCCAACAAACTGTGTAATTCACACAACTCTGTATCCTGGTTGATGTATTCAAAGACAATTGCTTCCAGGTGCACATCCCACCACTGTTTAAGTCGCTGCTCACTATCCAACATCCAACGCCTCATTTCACAACGTTTCAAAACGCATGACACATTTGCACATGCTCTGGCCTTCCTCTGAAGACTATTCCCTCCTGCAATCAGCAAAACACTGCTCTTTTGAAGACCGGAGAGAGCGCTGCCATGGGGGGCTAACAAGCTTATTTTGAACGTGAAACCTGACGACACTTCTGATAGATGGTGATTTTGGATGTGAGCGGAGGTGCTTGCACATCGACGGGGGTCAGTCCTGGTTACCATGTGTACAAGGAAAACACCAAAAGACTGACTTTAGGTTCTCATGCAAAGCTGCAGTTAAAAGCCACGCGCGCTGGACTCAGAGAGGCCTCTACAGCGGCCACAATCACGGGCTTAACAACCCCGCGCCCTGGAGCGGCTCATTTTTCTGCAGCGCTAACTCATTTTTCAAATCGCGCTCGGAAATGTCCTGTTTCTTTAATGGTTTCCAGTAAAGTTCCCAGAGTAGTCCCTAGCGTGTACACAGCCAGCCATCCTTGAGGGTGAAAGCTCATCCATGCGTCCAATTAGGGCCCACATTACGACTAGTGTAATCAAAGCTGCTAAGTCCCAGGCTATCGGAAAAGGGATCTGCCTCAGTAGACTTTGCTGACAAAAGGTTTGCACAACATTATAATATTAATCAAAAAATGCACTGCACTATTCTGTATATGCTAATGAAACTGGTGCCAATGACTGCAAAGATCTTTCTGTTCATGTGTAAATGCTTTTTTCTATTGAGACATAAAGCCCTTAATTTATTGCCTGAAAAGGATAACCTATTTTTGCTTATTTGTTTATGTTCAATAAATTAAGCATCTTCCTTTTATGTGACTAAATGTATTTTTAGCTTGCCCAGCACTAATTGACACACCGTCACTCTTGGCCTCTCTGTCGGGTCCTGCACTGGTAATCAGGAGCAACATCACCTGAGGCAATGTGCGAACTGTTGGCTGAACATGAATGGGCCTTTAGTGGCAAGGACAACATTAACTCGGGTTGGGATTACACAGTGGATTAGCAGTCATCCATGGGGCCTGGGTTCAATGAGACCGACAATTTAGTACAAATGGGCAAATGTCCACACAACTTAAAAAATAAAAAGTGGGTCTCTCTTGTTTCTTTTACTTTTTGCTCATGCATTAGAAATCTGGGCCTAACAAGGAAGACATAATTATGTTTTTTTCCTTAAAGGGACTAGATGCAAGTTGTTGTTTTTTTATACTCACTACTGTCACCTCAGGTCTTACGCGTAACTGCAGTCTCTATATTAAAAGGAATATGCCACCGTTTTTACATACTGAGATATGTTCTTACCTTGGCTTTGACGAGTTCATCTGTACCTGTCTGGTCTCCACGTGTGCCTTCCATAATGTAAACACAGCACAGACGGCGTTAACATTTAGCCTCTTTCTTCTCCTCTATAGCTCCAAACGAGGTGAAGATAGAAGCTACCAAACTCTTCCACGTTTTCCCTATTTAAATATAATTACGTGAAGTGTTACACTATAAAGTATAATTACACAAAATTAAAAAAATTTGATTTTCTAAGCGGATAAAAAGACACAACTATATTGTAAGGCGTAATAATACCAGGGGTAATTCGGCATAAGTCACAGTAAAGTGACGATATCACGGATATTTGTGTAAAATATACACAAATATAAATTTGGCATAAAAAGTTGCATAATGCAACTTTAAGGTCATGCTGCCATTTTCGTTAGTCAAAATGAGCGCACGATGGTCTTCAAAATTAAGTTCTGGATAACTTGATAATTAAACTTATGACATTATGAGATATTTCCCCTTGCTTTTGCCTCGTTCTGTATCACACCTGCTTCCTGTCTGGCCTTTGTTGATGGATTTCCAAATTACTGCTCCGTGTGCTCCCCGCTCACGCAGCCTTACGGGTGTCCAGCCCAGAGCAGCTGCATGGTCAGCCACCTGGACACTGCACCATCAAACTGTGTATTTACCCTTGATGCACGGCCGTGGCGTGCTGGGACCTCACTTCGGCTCGGGAATTTAGAGAAGACCGGCCCACTTTTCTGTGGGTTTATAGCTCAGTGATAGTGCGCTTGTCTCTGGTATAGGAGGTCCCCGGTTCAAGTATGGCTTCGACACTTTTCTAACGCTTTGTTTTTTTACATGGGCCGCTGCACACACAGTCTGAGCCTGATACAACTGGTATCTCCAATCGTATCTCCCCGCCACAAGGATGAAAAGTTAGATGCACGCCTCTGATGCACGGCATGAAGCTTCAGCAAAAGGATACAGTGTGACAAATCAAGCCAGGATTAGCCGAGCAGCATCTTAACCTCAGGCACACACTCTTTATGAGAGAGACTAAAACACAGTATAATGGGTCCCAAAAAGCATTGTTTTCCCATTTGTTACTATTAAAAACTCAAAAGAGCCAAGTTTCTTAGTCCAAGTTGGTCTTTCATGTATCCAGCCTCTCACAGCTCATTTCACAGGACCCTAACTTCCCGACAACAAACTTTGAAGAGTTTCCAGCTTCATCTGGCCCGTTGCTGACTCACTTCAACAACACATACTGTACCTGCAAAGATCACACACCACATTTGATCCCTTAAAATTGTCCTGGCATTGTTTTATACCAGACCCACATAATGCCCCAATCCACCGAGGTGTAACAGGTCTGCAAAGCATCATGGGAACAAAGGGAACACTCGCTGCTGCTGGTAAATGCAATTTATTTCTTATGTTAATGCAGATTGCACAATACAAAGATTTCCAACTCTGCCTTTGAGGTTTTGCTTTCTGGTTATGATGTTATGTGTTGTATGTGTTTTATATATGCTTCGGTAATGTGTTTGCCCAGAGTGGTTCATCTTACGACCCATAATTCATAGCAGCTACAGATGCAGTAAACAGCAGCCCAACGGAGGCAGTTGTTGATGTGATAACCAGCGTGTTTTTGACATCTGCCAACAACATCTGTGGAGACTTTTAAGTTCACTGTACAAAAAAAGACAGGCCTCGACTCAGCTTTATTCACTCAGGGTTTTCAAACAAGGTCTTTGAAACACTAATTTAAACATCTTACTGGTCATCCTAATCTATTAGCGACACATGGACTGAAATAGGAATCTCCCTCATTCCTTAATGTAAAAAGGCATGCATGCATAAACATTTAGAGAAATAACCTACAGTACTATGGTGACAGTGCCGCTGTCATAATGATCACTTGGAGAGGCCTGGCTTGAGTTTCTGCTGTCAAACGGTGTGTTAGGATTAGCAAAAGCAGAAACATAAGAACAACAGGAAAGTAACAGAATTTACTTCACTAAGAGTCTGTGCCAAAGTGAATTACTTTGAAGTTTATTTTGCTACAACAAACAAACGAATTGGGTTATTTCATTTAAACTGTTTCAGCCCAGTTTTACCAAATGTGCGGTCTGATTTCCCATTTATTTTAATGAGGTACAAAACACAAGCCATGTAAACCAGAAGTGCCTTTTTAACCAAGAAGATCTGTGTGCAAAACTATTCTGGTTTGGCTTTCTGTATTGTACTTACAGCACATAAATAGTAATTTTACAAAAATCTGGAGAATCACAGTACGGCATCTTACCAAAAATGTATCTTACGATGTTTTAATTTAGTTTTACCAATACAAACTTGAGCTGCATCTTAAAATCCGTTCATGAAAAAGATATCTGTGTTTGAGAAAGACAGGCACATCATATTTTTTCTATCTTAAATTCTTTTTTTTACCTCTAATGACCTTTTGGCCCAAGTATATTCCACAGTTGTCCTTGTAGAGCCACAAAAGTCCCAATAAATGTAGTCTTTACAGTTGACTGCTGGCACTTATGAGGCATTTGCATGAGCCAATAAATGGTATGCTTCCTCACCACGGCCAGATTGTTGATATTACAGTCCTAAAATAAGGGGCTTACAGTGTGTAGCCTGGAAAGTCGTCATTTTGAATTGAAGAGACACAGAGCTTGATAAGGGAGAACAAATGGCCTGTCTTTTACACATAGAGCAACCAGAGTTCACCATACTGCTCTGCTGCTCCACTCAAGACGTCCCACGCGAGTGTTGACAGTAAAAAGATATGACCTCAAACTCAAAATTCACAGACCTAACTTGACACTGAGCGAGGGCTTCAAGGGACAAGGGGACACCGCTCGCATAAATCACTACTGCAGTCTGCTCCTGTTAGCGTTTAGCGGGTCAGAGTCAGAGCAAACCTGTCCTACTGCGGCTTCTTTACTGCTCTCCCGGGACGGTCAGGTGAGAAGAGGGGTCGCCCCGTGTCGGGGGGTACATGCTGAGCATTACACGCGCATGCAAATTTAGAGCCCGCAATTTATCTGTTTGTGGAGTCTGACAGACAGGAAACAAGTGAGAGTTTATCGAGGGGATTTTCGGAAGGAATTCAAGGCCGACTGACAGTGTTACACTGACCTCTGGATTTACATGTTTCAACGATGTTTCCAGGTCAACTGTTTAAGCAAGAAGGCAATAAATAATGTAGCATTCAGAGAGCAGAGACCTAAAACAGTCTCTAAACTGATTGCACATACAGTATCTGCTTGAGAATCAAAAAATGTAAATACTGTATGGCCAAATAAAAAAAAAGTTGAGCAGGCCTAGGCACATTTTCTATCCAGTGAGCCAATTTCTCCATTCTCTCTGAAGGATTTATATAAAGAAATACCCCCATTAAATATTAGAAACAATACACATTTCTTTTGGCTGCTGCCTTTTCATCAGGGCTCACTACAGTGAACCAGTTGGTGATTTTCACACTTTAATTCAGAATATTGTAACACCCGTCAACTGACTATGCGGCCCACTCAGATGAGCTTTCACCTACGTTGTGAAAAGCTTTTACGCCTGGACCGGAGTGGCTCACTTGCTCCTCCTCCTCCCCTCGCACTGCGTGCTGTGGTTTCTGGCGTCTGAGTGGTTTGAGCAGCTCCAGGGGTGTTTCCAATCTCGAATTCAGATATGACTGTCTGACAATTGATGCTGTTGCGCTGCAGCTACCGGCGCTACCGGGTGGATGTGGGCTAGCGGTGTGACCACTTCAAGGTCAGGTTTTTATGTGGCGTTGGATTTCGTGTCCAACCCAGACGATGGCGAGCTGGTAGGACCAAAACAACCTGAACTCTTGTGAACAAAGTTGAACTTTTTAGAACAAAATCAAACGAACTCAAAGCCCTCTTGGGCTACACATTTTCTCCCAGTTGTTTTTTGTTTTTCCTGTGATATATTGGGTCCCACACTTTATCTTTAATATATATATTTCACCTCAACCCTAATACTTGTTTGGTCTGGTCATTTAATCCACAAGCTCCATACGAACCTATTTTGTGTATGCAGTTAAAATAATTACAGCCCAAATGAATACACCTTACAACAATTGCGGAGTATTGTTACAAGATGCAGAGCCTAATGAATGAACAGAAGACTTAGCAAAATAAAAGCACATTACGTGTTTAGGTAGAAAAAAGATTCACTTGTGACTAAAGTGGCCTAATCAGGTGGTTGCTATTGGAGACCATTACACTGACCACATTTCCCATAGGTCATTGAGGCCCTACGTGCTGCAGGCTTTCCCCCTGACACAGTTTCTTCACTGTAACTGTAAGTCATTTGTCCACTCGGGCCCAGTGCGTCCGAGGGGCTGCAAAGAGTTGAAGAGGGGTCAGAGTTCTGGCTCTCATTAGCTTGTTTGTTTTCTATAGTCCCGGGACAAGGAAGCTCCCCTGCCTCGACGCAATGGGGTCAACGGGTGCCCCCTTCTCTCTGGGCCAAGGTGTCCAACGCTCACATGTACAGTCTGCAGGTATGGACAGATGCACAAATAGCAACAGATCATTTTGTAGTGAATATATCATGCGCTATTGTGGCTTAAATATATCAGCATTTTATCATTTGAAATATTGTCTATATTGTATGTATAGAAAAGACAGTAAAGAGTGAGAGACTGGCCATTCCATTTGGTTGTTCCCACATTAGGTTTTTGATGTGGAACAACTAGAGATGCACCGATCCGGCTTTTTACCGACACTAGAGTTTGAGTATCTGCCGATATCCGATATTTAACGATATCAAGAGACTTTCTTAAAAGTGGCTGCTCTGAGTGAAAAATTGAATTGACTCTTTTATCCATTTTAAGATCAATAAAGTCATATTTTATTGCCATGATGTTACAGATCAATTATAAATTATATCTATTGAAAAACAAATGAACAATTAACAAGGATCAATGGACGTTTCTACACTAAATATCCTTGGGTATATGACAGGCTTTAGGTTATATTAATATAGACAACTCAAATAAAGTGATCTCATTACAAATATGTCAGATCAGTTATTTCGTGAATTAAAATACAAACACTTTACCACAACAGCAGTGGCCGATTTTATTTTATTAGACTACTTTAGGTATTTGTACCATAGTTTCTGTCCCAGCCTTGATTAGCTGACGTTAGTATTAGCATGCTCTTGCTAGCTTTAGCTTACTGATGCTAACCACACATTTTGCGAGGCGATCAAAAATACTTTCTGCAACTGTGAAGCACTTTGAATTGCTTGTGCATGAATTGTGCTCTACAAATAAACTTGCCTTGCCATTGCATTTTTCTTAGCTTCAAAATGACATACAGCGTGTCCATATTCACTTATTTACTTGGTGAAAGTTGTGTTTATAAGGCGACGAGAGCCAAAACTGATTCCGTGTTGGATATTTGTGGCCGATACCCGAAATATAATTTTTTCCAGTATCTGCTCCGATATCCGATACCAATATCGGATCGGTGCATCCATAGGAACAACAATACACCATGGTTAAAAGCTAGAAAATTTTAATTTTGTATGTCTCTTTTAAGATTATTTGCAGTTGATGAGTAAAATAAAAAAACACACATTAAAAAAATGTTATTAGGTGAAATGTTGGGAAATTGTCAAAACGTCTTTTCTATTGCAAACTTCAGTTCAACTCCAGTTATCCTGTCTCTTTTTACAAATGTGAAGATATGCAAGGGTCCAGAAGCAGCAACGAACAAGACAAATGGCGAAAAAAGCCACGTCCATCTCGTCTCCTCAACCCGACGAGGTTAAAGCTAATGTAGGAATCTGGTGAACAAAGCCACAGCCACAAATAGCTCCTAATCGAGTTCCCCATTATGTGCACCGCCGGAATGTACAGCTAATGCTTCAGCCCAGGCCAGGCTCAGTTAACATACCTGCGGTGGGACGTCCTGTGTGTATCTGTGGCACTTAGCCCCACAGCGTGACAAAGCACGACAGGGGTACGCGTAAGACAGTCAGGGGGTATGGCACATCAGGTATAACTAACTTAGACTGGACCCATGGACGCTGGTTTGTGTTCCAAAGTGTTGACAGTGAAACAAGCCATTGAAGTTGTAAGTGCCAAGTCCAATAACTCCAAAAGCGCTTGGATTTTGTTTTTTTTCTCATAGTGAAGAAATATTTGAGGTCACGAAACCGTATCTGCAACTGTGGTCACTGGTCAATATCTGTCGGGAGAAAAAAAAGCACGTCTTGAGAGAAAACGCAAAAATGTACAACTGATTTTCTTAGCAAGAAATCAGAAGCTCGTCCAAGCCTGAAGCTAAATGACAGGGTTTTATATTTCCCTAATTATTACCTAGTTTGACGGGACACTGCCATCAAACCGAGTGAGTGATCATCATTTTACGACAGTGAAGTGGCAATTTTATGAGGAAAAGTTAACATTTTTATATTCCAAAACAAACATTAAAGATATAGTAGAATTACTTATTCCAAGCAGAAGTGGGACTTGCCCATTGGCTCTTATGTTCAGTACAGTTGCACAGTCAAATCTTGAAATGATTCTGCAGGTAATTAAACACAATTTTACGCCATGCGACAGATGAAGATGCCATGATTTTGCTCTTTTGGGGACTTGAAGAACTTCAGCGTAAACCAATGTGCCTGAAATCCAGTCCAGAATGTTCAAGGGGAAAAAAAGGCACGTTATTCAGTGTGCTTCTCACAGCATCCCGTATACCTAAAGCTTCCTCTCTGTGCCTCGGGGCAAGTGAAGCAAACGGGACAAAGCCAAACCAAATCAGTCCGTAATGTCTCATTACTAACTAACTGAGATTCTGGCGCTGGTGTTGTCTTGCCGTCTAATCGTCATAGGTCAGAGCAATGTCCTGGGTCAATTATGGCCCGCGGTGCATCTAAACTGGAATCTGGACGTTGTTAAGTACTGTCTAAGTTATAAGATCGAATGGACGACAGACACTAATATTATTGTACCCGAGGAGAGCGCCGCAGGGCAAGAGCGCTTAATGATAGCTGAGCCAAACAGCAGACTCTAAATCTGGCAATCAAAGCTAGGGGTCTCTTTATGTAATGAATAGGGTCTATTCAGCGTCGAGGTGTATGGCCCCATGTCCTTTGGGAGACGCCTGATAAAGATAAGATGATGTCAGAACAGCACAAGGCGACATTTGAGTCACGGTATACGGTTCATATCATTACACAATGAAAGAAGAGCTGCTTTTGGAAGAATTAGAATAGTTTAGTGGGCAGTTATATTATAATTGTTTGTTTTGACCCCCAGAATATGCCTCAGTCCTTTGATTTGGCCAAGTCCATTTCTGGGACTATGGGACAGGAATCAGCAATTAGCAAAGCTTCTAGCGTATTCTGCAGCTGGAATTTTCAATGTATCAAAATAGGGATATTTATCAAAAACACACCACAAAAAACATGCCAAGATTTATGCCACAGGAGAACTACCCGCCAATACGCACTAATCTGCAAAACTCAGTGCAAAAGGACAAAAAATCAAATCTTACATCAGACCAATATTTGCATGAAGTCCTTTCATACACAATTCGACCATGCCATGCGCAATGGGCAGTGATCTGGGTAAACAATGCCCTCATTCAAAGCGCCATTGACAAACAGAGAAACCCTATCTCTTGTGTGCAATTGTTTATTGACATCTCCGGATTCAGATTTGTTGATTACCGAGCCATCACTTCTATCCACGGACAGATTCCTATTGTTTTCGGCTGTTTCCCATGCCTCTCCTCCCAGGTCTGTTTCATGTTTATTTGCAGTGGAGCAAGTGGGAGCCCATGATCACCATTGGCCTGCAGTTCATCTTGTGTCCCCAACGCCCTCATATTCCCGTTCGTGGGCAGTGTAAAACGGCCTGCTGTGTATATTTGAAAAGGATTTGCCTACATACACTTCGGCCACTCATAGTTTATAGACATATAGATCCAGACTCGTTCCACCTGAGTAAACTTTAGCTAAATGTGGTTTTGGTAACACGAGGAGCAGGGAGCAGCGATGGTGGCCGATGTCCATTTTAAAAACTACAATTTCCTCCTTTCCACTAGCAAAGCACATTCTATTAAGACTAAACACACAAATCTGTATGTCAGAGTTTAACACCTGCCTAACATCGCACTAAATCGGACAAGTGAATATGCCATATTTTTACAAAACATATCCCAGATTATCATTAATGATGTGCCTTGGCTTAATTTGTCTTTTAACGTTTGAATGTTCTTGCCAAATACTACGTAATTACTTAACTATTAGTTTCAGTTTCCTTAATCTATGCTGACTGCCAGGTACACAGAGTCCTGTTCATTTCAATTGAGATAATCACATGTAACTGTTACTATAATCACCACTGACAAATGAAGCAGAAAGGGCCTAATTGTTGCTAACAGCCAATGAAATGATGAAACAGTGTGACGTCACCAAAGTACCCATAGTTCAACTGAAGCGGCTCTGATGGCAGGGATTATGGGCCCCATTAAAGGCCTTTTAGTGACTTTCAGACCAAGAGTTTAACCTACAGGTAATTGGTCTGCAGGGATCAGTGACGGGGCCGGGCGCAGGTCTTTCGAACATGTGTTTTGGCCAGGACGCCCTCAGTGATGTCACGTGTTTAAAACTATTGACAGTTTTTGAAAAGTCGGAGCAACATCAGATCTGTTTGGGGAAAACAAAGCCTAAATACATCACCGACTGTGTTGGGATTGGGAAAAGCAAGGCTTGGTTTGGGGTTAATCTTGTGGGTTTTTCAGTTTCGGTTGATGGACGGCAGGAGTATTTTCCAGTCACTATGGGACTTCCTTGTTGAACGGTAGAACAATAGGTCACATATTATATTTCTTCAATACATTTCTTTTCCGTTTTTCCAGAAAATGTTTGCAAAGATCCAAACTAGAGCTAGCAGGATTTAATCATAATACCAAAAGAAGACAAGATAGGTATTTAGCGCAAGATATACAGCTCAAATGAAGGCAGTCTTTGCCATTCGCTATAGTTGCAGGTTTTTGTGTGATTAATTGTGCAGCTCCAGAGTGAATCCCTTCAGTTCGGTTTAAGAGCTGTTTCCTAGAAAGAGGGAAGCCCCGGTCAGTCTCTAAGTGTCCCCGTCCTAACTATGTCAAATCAACACATCCTCCTTGTTTATGGCAGCTCAGAGGGAGATGAAAAGCACCTTGTCTTCACAGAAAGTCCTGAGGCTAAAGGAAAGTCTGCCTGCTGCCTGTGGCATGAAGCATGAATACTCCTTTGATGGGGCTATCTTCTCTGATTCTACAGGGAAAACTCAATCCAGACAGCTTAGTGGCATTTCACTATCTGCACTTGCAGCTTTCTGTCAATGTTAGCAGCACAAATACCACAATTGTATATTTTGGCATGGCTTTCCCTAACCCTTCACCCAAAGCAGAGAAGTTCTTCTTACAGCCAATACATATTCATGACCTTCCCTTTTGGCTAAGCTACCACTGAATATAGAAGCTGTCAGGCGAGGTTGGCTGTTTATCTTTGAGATCCACGTTGGGTCATCTTTAAACCATATGTATGCTCACACGGGCCGCTGCGCAAGGCCGCTTTCAGCAATCGCTCGTGTTGTTTTTGGACAACAACCCTTCCTCTGTCCTTCATATGCTAAACAACCCATAAATACCTAGATAAACTGCATGGGGAAAAATTGGCAATGATGCACAGATTTCAGTGACCCAGAAAAGCCTTAAGACAAAAAATCAGCTGAAATAATACAGTATGGCAAGAGGCAGGGGGAGCAGTGAAGAAAGTTCAACCCCATACAATCTGATAAAGGATCTGATTCCACTTCGCCTGTGAAAAAGGGTGAGGATGAAAACAACCAGCGACTGACTCTACAGATGAAGATGGTGCGGTCGTCGACATACAGGACCTGTGTCCCGTTAGCATCTGTCCCAAAGGAAGAACCTGTCTTCCTGCTCACACCTCCAGATACAAGTCAGATGCTTCTTTTCATCTTCCTCACTGTGAAATTGGTGGGAACGTCTTGAGCCAGTGCTCCCCAAGGCTGAGTCTGCCACATAAATGCAAAGAACCGCACTTGACTGACCGCAATCCGTAATGTGTTCAGACCTTGTTATGTTTTTATAACTTTAACACTGCCTGATAAAAAAGAAAAGAAAAAGAACATAAAAAGTCGCCACCTGGATTTAACTAACTGTTATGATCTGGGGTTGCTGCAGTTGGTCTGGTCGAGGTTCAGCAACACTATTCCAAGATGACAATGCCAGGATTCATCGGGCTCACGTTCTTAACCTCTTACCCTCTGCCTTAACCGAGCACATTTCTTTCCAGCTCGTCTTAACCCAAATCTAAAAGCTTCTCGACTGGAGCTTACAGCCATATAGGCCAGTGTGAGCCCTCAGTTGAAAGCTAAGACCTTCAAAACTGATCGTAACTTTTGTTGCCGTGTTTTCGTCACTTTTTTGAGGCTTTTAGATTCGGGTAATGCGGTAGATTGTCCACAGACTCCAGTTCTTAACCCCATTGAGAGTCTTTGGGGTGTGCTGCTGAAGGCTTTGCACAGTGGTCACTCTCCCATCATCAATACAAGATCTTGATGAAAAAAATAGTAACATATTTTACACTACCTTGATACATAGTACATTACATTGTACCCAACTAAATTTAGTACAATTTAATGTGCTATGTAACACTGTGTAATAACTTGTATCTACAGATTACATACACAATGGAATAATGTGTATCAGTACTTTGGTGGTACATAATGTAATACAGTACAATGTATCAAAAAATAATGCAACACTGGATCTTTTGACATGGGAGAACTTGGAACAAACCCAGGAGCTGCACGGTTTCAGAGGAGCACTGAAGGCAGTACTCTGGTTTCCTCACCTCCAAAAACATGCAGGTCAGGTTGGCCCGCGCTCAGTCGCAGCGGCTCAGGACTAACCCAACACCTGAATGCAATTTCGTTGTACAATTGTTCAATGACAAATAAAGCACTTACTTACTTGAAACAGTGCCATAGCGAATGTGTGCTGTAATCGAGGCTAAATCATCCATGAAAAGGACAGACTGATAAGTATTCGTTGAACATGTATGGATATAATCATTTGCCCAACAGTGAGAAATAATTTGTCCCACATGTACGGTCAATGGTCACACTTAAAAATCAGCAATCTGTCAGACGTGTTTATTGTTTGAATCATAATAGACCAATATATTAATCTTAATGATAAATAAACTCAATAAAATATCCAAGAGTTTATTTCTTTTCACTGACGCTGTCAAAGCAGTGAAGTATTCTGCTGATGGATGGATGTCACGAGGCGAGAGCTCACACAAAGCAAACATGATAAAATGACAGTGAATATTTGAGGCCATTGTGGGGCCGACGTGGATAAATCAACAGAACTGCAAATAAACCAAACCAGTTGTGTAGAAGCTTGTGTTTTTCCCAGATTGTGTCGGGTAGCTTTGATGTACCCGTGTTTAATGGCCTTGCGTCTCCCCCATCGGAAAGTGCGGCTTGCTTTGCTGTCCCAATACTGGATCAAATCAGAGTTGGTAATGAAAAGGATGGACAGGAACGGGATAAGAGGAGGAGTGGACTGCCGGAGCTTCACGGAGGAGTCCCCAGAGACGTCCCAAGAACAAGGCTGATTTTGTGTGGGTCTAAACAACACCAGAAACGGCGTCAGGACCAAAGAGACCGTGCACTGACGGGTCCGGTTTCGACTTGCACAATGAAACAAACACACACGCTACATGAAAATCTGCTTTTGTGGGACTGTGGGATTAAGTCAGAGGAACATTAGGGATTGTTGTGGCTTTTCCCATCAGTTCCAAAGTTACAACGGAAATGCTCATGATTTTTAATATGTGCACAATTTTTATCTTCATGGGAATTCCTTCAAACAATAGGCAAGACGTTTGTTTTCCACTGGGTGCAAACCATGTGTCAACTGATGGGAACTATCTGAAAACCTAGTAGGCTTATGCTAAAAGATTGAAGACGTAGAAAACTACTATGTGCATAAGGGAAACACAGTAATCCTGACCTTATAATGGGGGGATGGCTTATTTTCATTTGTAAAGCCGGTCAAAATAAAGACTTTGAAATAATAATTTACACCAATAAAGAACACTATTTAAAAATAAAAAAAAGTACTTTGACTTCAAAGTTTGAAAAACAGGGAACTCGAGATTTGAAATACATGGAAACAAATGGATCCAGTAGATTTTGGACCGGATCAAAAAAAGCGTCCCTCTTATATAGTAAATAGCGTGTCGATATCTTGTCTGTCACGGTTCGTCCACTCTCATATCCGCTCCTCTTTCCGCCTCCAGCCATGTGTAATTAACTTAGAACCGATGTAGCCAACACAGAGAGGAGAGAGGTTTCCCACCAAAGGGTCAAACAGGATGAAAGGTGCTTTGCCAACGTCCAGTTTGGAGTCTGAAGTCCGAGCACAGATGGGAAGAGGAACCAGACGCCGCTGAGGGCAAATGCTGCATCCGGTTTTAGCGTCCCAAAGACACCCTGTGGGTGCTATAGGTTAACACAGCAGGGCTCAAAGGTCAGGAGCACCCTGTGACCTCACCTGCCCCCTCCTCTGTGGCAGTCGGATAGACAGGCACAAAGCTCGGCTAACAGACGGAGATGCCCGAGAGCACCGGTGCAGCAATGATTGTGCTTTTACAAGGAGGCCCAGGTATGCTAGCCCCCGGGACGCACCACAACAGACGTTGGTTTGGATTTTCTACATGCTAACGTACATACACACTGCCACAAGGCACTGTTTAGATCTGGTACTGCTAATATAGTAACATCTTAATTCTATTACAGTCTGTCTATACCCTTTAACTATGGCTTTGCCTACATGAAAAGACGTTCAAATACTTTGGTAAAAGTTGGCAAAGTTTTCGGAAAAACAAATAAACAATATCCAGATGAAACACTTCAACGTCCTGCGTGATTTTAGCTTTGAGCAGGTTATTGTACCATCAACACAAAGTCAAGCATGAATTGTAAATGTGTCAACGTTATGTGGAAAGTATTTCTGAGTTTTAAAGACAAATAATCATCTGATGGCATTTTGAAGCATTTAGGCTTTATTATCAACACTTTTATTATGCTGGGCCAAGGACAGCTTTTGAAATTGCGCAAACTGCTGCAGAAAAGAAGGAGGCTTTTTAGTGCTGACCGGATTGTTGTCGCCTAACACTGTACTAGGGAACTGGTAGAAAATGAACTTAAGCTGCTACATTTTTGAAGAGCTCACACTTCACAGTGATTGGGTAAATATTCCTTTTACTTAATCAGAATGATGGAGGTTGACCGATAGGAAAAGTGAGATGTTGACGCATATGCATTTTAGCATTAAGCTGCTTTAACAGAATTACGATATTACAATCTCAATCAACCCACAACTGAAGTGTTTCTAAACAAAAGGTTGTTTTTTTGTGTTAGTTGACTTGATAAGATGCAGGTGGCAGGTCATAAATACCCCAAATATTGAACGAGTAATAACTTGTGCTAATTACCTTTTGTCAACACGTGGGTGGTTTATTTATTCAGTGTGTAATTACTTGTATCTTCAGTTACTGCAGCTGTCCAGATGTGTGACCGCCACAGATGAGATTCTTTTGCAATACTCACGTACCCTAGCTCCTTACACATTGAATCACTATGCGTATGAATTGGGCTCTACAAATAAACGTGCCTCGCGTTAAACATCTTTACGAAACGTCACCCTCTCGCACAGGCGGCCCCTCTCCCGCCTGTGTCGCGATGTCACCGTCGCCTGTGTCAGCCCAGAGCCCCACAGACAAACGGAAAAACAAACCAGCCGAGCCCCAGCTGTTGAACACACGATCCCCGAGTCCAGCCGCCAGCACATCCCTTTCATCGGCACCTCTCTGTTCTCGTGGGAGAGACACGGGCTGGCGGGAAAACATGGCAGACGAGAAGAAAATGAACGTTTCCTATCAACAGAGCTGACAGTGTGCGCTCTACGGTCGCGGATAAAAGCGGTAGGTTAATACGGACTGAAAGACTAAACGAGTTGTGTCTGCTGCGATGTCGTCGAGCTGATCCACGGGTAGCAATGATGCACGTGTGAAAACAAAGGCTGAGACTTTTAATAACTCAACTCTCAAGTCAGATAACAGCTCACCGTGCCTTTTCATTTAGAAAACCTTCCCCTTACTGTAAAAGTGACACGAGTACTGTGACAGGGTCGGTATTTGATTTCGAAGCCAGCGCAAGTGCATAGGACGGTTACTTTCAATGTGAGAGAAAGCACAAATAAAGTAAAAGCAGCCAGAAGTGTTCAATCCATTGTATTTGTTAGAAATGTAGGCTTGGACAAACAAAATTAGTCCATGAGGGAAATCGCGTTGTCATAGTGGCTCAATAGTCCAACGAAAACCACTCTTCCTTATTACTTGTAAAAAATGTTATTATTGTTATTTCATAAACTTAAAGTCTAGAAGGATTACACCAGTGTCTCCCTATTATTGATCCAGCATCCATTATTCTTTTATAAACTGATGCACTGTGAGGAGGGTGTGCTCCTATTAGCATTTGGGCTGTGATGAGACATTAGGAGCTTAAGGCGACCTGACAGCTCGTTTTAATTTACCCCCACTCCCCACCCGCCCCCATAATAAAAACCTCTTCAGCTTTCCACCACAAAGGCATTTTATGTGGCTTGTTCAACAGCGACAACAAAAGATGCATAATTTTACTGTGGAATTCCTCTGTTGGGCTGCCAGACAAGACAAGGGGCACGACTGAAGCTGCGGCGTGGAAATCGAAGATGAAGATTGCAGTCGGCTCGAAAAAGTCCAGGAAAACTTGTACGGGGATGACAAGGCATAATGTTTGTTTCAAGTCTGACGAGGGGCTGATTTGTGGCCCGAAAAAGTCACTTTCGTGGCGTGCGAAATAAAAATTGATTGGGAGCGTTCAAGCTGTGCAGATCTTTTTGCCTTCGTCAATGCATAATGTTTGATAATGATGCAAAAACTGCCGAACCGCAATTGGTCGGTCTCACAATTACTCCCCGCGGTCACATGGGCTGGCATGCATCCCCAGTGAATTAGAGAGCCTGAAAATCATTAAGAAATGAAAGAATCGTTATTTAAAGCTGATCTCCCAAGTCTTACTTTTTACATATCCTCAATATTGCAACATTATATATAGATTTCCTATTATTGCGATTCTCCCCGTGTCTGGATGGGTTTTACTGGATGGATGGGTTTTACGCCGGGTGCCCCGACCTCCCCCATTGCACAGCTGCCCACTGCTCCTTTTACGAGTTGCCCCTGTGGCATAGAAAGATGGGTCAAACGCAGAGGACAATTTCCCTACGGGTTCACCTTAGCCTTAACCTCAGCGTCTTCGTTTAGTAAGTCAAATGAAAAGACTTAGCTCAGCTTTGTTCAGTGTCATGTTTTCCATTTTGTTGTTCTTCCGATACATTTGCAATACCTTTCGAATGCTAAAGTTTCCTTTACGACATCTTTTACCTGTAAGACGTCCTCCAACTTCCCCTGAAAGTCAGCGGCCAACAACCGATCAAAACATGCTTCAGTGTTCAATCCATCCACATATGATTGCCATTATAATACACCAGAGTCTCACTCCCAAAGTCCGGCCATCTTACGAGAATTAGAAAAATGAAGTCCGGCAGTTTGCATTAGAAAACGCCATGAGCGGGGATTAGTGGATTAACTGTCCCGAAGTTTTAAGTGACGGTTGATTGAAGCATTGGAAACAGTTCACGCCTTTCACTGCGCCGCACAGAACGAGATCAGCATCTGTCCACCACTTGACTGAGCTACAGCGATATGTGCGAGAGGACGAGCTGCTTCTGATCAAAACAAAGCCTGAGAAACACAGACACAACACGAATCTCGCTCAAATCCTGTTTATGTGTTTTCACTTTAGCTGCTCACAGGACAGGTCACACACAGAGCGAGCTTTAGCATCAGTTAGCGAGGGCATCCAAGGATAACACAACATACCCTTTGTATTCCAAAGTGATAACAAACAAAACAAAAAGGTAAAATGATCTGTTCTCCACAGGTGGTATGAATTTATAATGTTTTAGGTGTTCATATAATACATGTGGCCTAAGTATTTGGAAAAAAGACTGATTCCAATTGTGGCTCGGAGCGCCCTCCACTGGCAGCTGAGGGAGGGGATTTCCCATGATAAACACAAAATAAATCCACCCCTTTTCAGCAGTCGGCATGCTAACAAATTGATGGCACCATAACAAACGCAGTCACAGCCACAAAATTCAAGGGGCCTATCAGAGCGCTTCAGCAGTAGAAGAGGAAACAACCAAACTAAACAAGATTGCGGCGGTTATTGCATATGTCGCCTTAACAGTGGCTTGTAGATACAGGTTTTCAAAGACTCATGTACGATTTTAAGAGTGGCAGACAATACTAACTCCAGCCATGGGGCTCAGGATAGAAGAACAAAGGATTGGACGGCTTGTTTTGGGCCGCCGGGAGAGTAATTTTGATATGGTGTTGAAATGACAGCTGTAATAAAACAAAGCACCAGTGTAAGTGATCACAGTACATTTTAATAAGGCTGAATTTCATGCTGCATCCAGTGAAATTAAACGGCTGTCCGAACTGCCACGATGTTTACATAAAGTACCCACTCACAGAAGATGAGCTAACAGTAAACACTACTGTCTCCATAGTTGAAGTTGGCGTTTTGTTTAACCAACACTGGAGTTGTCAAAACTATAGCAGGCTCCGTATCGTTTCTCCAGTTTCCTGACAGTGCAGTAATTAAATGTAGTTTTGCATTAAAATCACCTGACTCCAAACATATAGCAATACATGTCAAATAAAAGAATGGAGAGGGGAAGTGTCATATTAAAATCATATTAATCTTCCATCACGGACATCCACAAAACAATTTAGGTCCAGATTCACCCAAAAGCCTCTCCTCTACTTTGACCCTCAGCAGCCGCCCAGTGTCTTAGTTAACTGTGCTTGACAGTTACTCAGATCAGGTGTCCGTCTGTCCCGCGGGGAAGGGGGCAGAGTGGAGCTGACCCCTGGCCCGAACAGGAGTCTCCCTGACATGCTGATCAAACTGTGGCCAATGCTCCAACACGGGACCTCGCTCCAGTGCGACGGCGGCTCACATCCATCTCTGACACCCTCCTCCAGGTCAGCGCTCAGAACTTGGGGATCAGCGCCGTCCAAAGGCTTAACACCGCCGGTTTATTAAGGTCCCACCAACAAGCTGAGGATTTATGTCTTCATTTAGGGGCTGTAAACCAAACTGTACGGGCTGGGGATGAGACTCGTAAATCATGAGATGGGATTTTGAGGATACCTATAGCACATATTGTAATTTGTGAAAAAATTACATTCCTGCATGTAGTCTGGATATGAAGCATATTATCAACTGTTAAACAGGAAGTGTGCACTGGGATTTGTTGGTGCTGCCGCAGCGTGAAACTCCGGATGTGCAGAAGGATTTGGGACAACATAGCAACACATTAGCTCTGTTTAGGTCTTGGTTTGAAAATGGGAGAAATTGGGTACAGGAGCTGCAACGTTTAGCGCTCGTGCTTCACATGTAGAAGGTCCCGGGTTCGATTCCCACCTGGACAGGGCCTTTCTGTGTGGAGTTTTCACCCACGAACACTCCCTGTGTCTGTGTAGGTTTCCGTACATGTACAATAGCCTGGCCTGCCAAACGAGGAACGCTTCGGTTTTAGGGATTTCATATTTTCCAAATGATTTAAAACAGACGAAAGAGCAGAAGAAAACAGTGTATCGGCCGCCATCTTTAATGTTTTGGAAGAGTGCATGGTGGTGACAGGGGACGGCTTCCGTCTCTTGGTGCGTGATTGGACCGATGTGGGTAAAATCATGAAATGATTGGCTGCGAGCAGCCGCCCAGACGGTTCTTCTTTTGAACAGAAAGGAGGAGTGTCTGGCAGGCCGGGGAAATTTCATTCCAGAATTGTGATTACAGAAAATAAGTTAATATTTGAAGTATTCCTCCAATATGATGAAGTACATCAGGGCAGCTCGTGAAACACTTCACAAAGTCAGCATACATTAGGAGCAAAGGAAAGAGTCTCTTTTGGCCGTGACCAGGACAGGCTTATTAAGGTGCTCAGCTCAGGCCGAAGCTGAGCACCTTAATAAGCCTGTCCTCGTCCTGGCTACGTCATTGTCTCCGCTGGCCAAACTCATTTTCCTTCTACCTGACTTTCCGTCCAGTGTCTCCTCGTCCTTCACACATCTCCGGACTTATTTCTGTTGCTCTTGATGTGACGTAACAGAACAGATGTTTGACAAATTAATAACAACATCCTCTAACACTTTGGAGAATGGTACTCGTTCGACACATAATAAAAGTACATCCCCTATTTTAGAGCTTTCTAACATGTTATAATGTTGTCCTCTCATCTAAAACATAAAGTTGTGTTTTGAGTCATCTACGGGCTGCGGTCCAACGTAACCAAGAAGCGGTGTCCTTACCTCCCTCACTCCTCTTACCGCTCACAATCAGGATAGCTGACCACAAATACAAGACAATGTGCTGAGTACACAGTAATGCAGCAGGAGTTTGTTTTAATGGGGCGTGAGGTTCAATACACGGCAGAGGCGATTAGCAACAAGTGTCAAGTCAGGAAAGGGAAACTTTAGCCTTTTCTAACAAACAAAATGTAACATAGTAAAACCAGATGTGATTGACCACCAAATACCATAAAAAGCATAATACCTCCTCCTCTTTCCTAGTCTGGCAGCAAATTGCCCCAAAAGTGTTCCTTAAAGCTGCGGCCCTCATCTCCTGTTCTTTTTGTGTGTGTCAAAAGGATTTGGTGCCAAAAAGGTTTGAAACTCTTCTTTTACTAGAGGGATATTTTAAGACGAGATGCCCTCCCTGCGGTAAATCAGTGGCACATCTTCTTCAGTAAGGCACTGCCATATGCCTCTGTTACAAAGAGCCAGTCTATCACCACTCCAATGTTTTCCACCCCAAGTCCGTCTATGAAACGATGCGTACCTTTGGGGTGAGACGAATGGTAACTGCAGAGTTTCAATCACAGAAAAGTGGGGAGCTGTCTGTATGTTTGACTATTTATTGCTGTAAAAAGAAGGCACATCTGTAGACTGCACTTTTGTTGCAGCTGGGACCACTTCACTGGGCGTCTGGGTGCGTTATGTCCTGGAGTATATTGCGTATAAAAAACATATATAATCATTTTGATTTTTGAACAAAAGGGGAACTTGTTTGTAACACAGTTGAAGCACTCCCTGTTTTGCATAATGTAAAAAAAAGATTGTCCATGTAGTGGTTTTACAGAGAAGCCTTTTAAATATCAATTATCGCAATTTTAGATTATACAGAAATGCAAGTAGCCCACATACAAAGGGGCCAATTTCTTTGTGGTCATCTAGTGCGATGCGTTTAGCATATTACTAAACATGAACAGACTTCCCGTGAATTTAAAAACAATGACGTATTTCCAAATGTAAGTGTAAAAAAATCGATACGCACTTCTTTGATTCACAGTCTGTTCCTCAGTGCGTCGAGTTCCACAGATTGTCCACATACGTACTGACTTCATATCCTTGTTTGACTTCTGGAATGGCAGTCCATGCTGATATTTGTCAAAGGGATTTCACTATTCAGCGTAGCCAGACCTTTAGCAGATCTGAAAATTATTAACTGTAAGTATTCCACGGACTGTTACCGATTTTGGTGCTGTAAAGCCTTTACCTCTTGTGCACATGACAAACAACTTGGCGGGATATGTGTAGATAAATTTGAGGCTGATGACAATGCGAGGAGAGGCTTTTAACAAGAAAATAGCTCTCGCATACGTTCTGGTTTTGGCAGTGAGCTGAGATTTATCGAGCCCATGAGTTTGAGGATAGTGCAGCGGTTCGGACGATCTCCACCCAAATGATACTGACTCTGAGCTCTTAGCACCACATCTATCAAACACACGGCCAGAAACGGAGCACACATTTCAGCACCAGCCTCATTTCAACAGTGTGACACGCAATATTTCTCCCATACTTTAAAATACCGGCTTCATGTTAAAAAATGAAGGATGGTAAATGGTAGGATAGTGATGTTTCATTCAGAAACTTTTTGAGTAATCTTGTTTACGTTGGTCAGTTATTCTTCTACAGCAGAAGCGCTTCAATGTTGATTCTAAAACACAGATCTCCTTTTAAAGATATAAACCCGTTTCGAGCAGTTTTCCAATTTTACATTATAGCGCCATAGATTTGTTAGCATGTTGTTAGCAAATAGTGACTGCTTTTCTGTTTTCAAACTACAACCAGCAAATCCGGTGCAAATGTGTAACGTCACCTACAACACCCGCCTCCCGCGCTCGCTGAATGGTAGGTTGGAATTCAACCGATGAAACGCAGCCACTGAGATCAAACCCAGACGTACATGTAGGAAAAGATAATTGACCGGAGTTTATGGATGGCAAAGGCCAGGCTAGTATTTTTTACACACAGACATCATTTTAGGCTTGAGAATGTTTTGAGAAAGTAAAATATAAAAGGCAGAGGAGCTCAAAAGCAGGTTTATAAGTCACAACTGTACATGATTTGTCCTCTGAATACACACACAGTAAGAGCGCCCCCTTGAGAAGCTAGTTGTATGTTGCTTGGTCTTACATTAAGTCGTCAATAGGTCTGTACATAGAAAAGATGTGTATGTGTGCATGATGTGTTCCTATGTTCCTTGTACTAAGTACTTTGTAGTATGTTCCTTTGTACCATTGTACTATTGTGATATGAATTTTTTTTATTGTATTGATTTCGGGGGTAGGCACAATAAGCTTTTTTCTTCGGCCCACTCCTTTTGAGCAGAATGTTAACTGTTCAAATAAACAAATAAATAAAATAAACTAAATTGTTGTCACCCATTCCTGATCATTTAAGATAGATCACGCAATCTTCTAAAACACTACAGGCAAAACGATATAATATATATATATATATATATATATATATATATATATATATATATATATATATCTTTATCTTTTTCTTTTTTTTTCAATTTTTGAGCTAAATTGGTTTCTTAACATATAAACTTTCACCAGGAAAGAAAAACAAATCCCAATATTCACAATAACATTAAATATTGTTCAATAAATGTATAAATACTGAACTGATTCAATATTTATTTGGGAAATTGTCATTTCAAGAGCTCTTTTCTCAAAATGCATTTTTCTCATACTGGTGCGACAACATCTCCACATCAGTAGCACCTCAAACTTTCCCATCTTAGACTTTCTTTTTTCAGAGGGATTTTTGAATATCAAATTGCAACCCTGATTTATTGAATATTGAATGTCTTAGCTTAGTTTAGTTTATTTTATTTATTTGTTTGAGCAGTTAACTTGCTCAAGGGGAGTGGGCCGAAGCCAAAGGCTTATAAGCGCCCACCCCAATGTAAAAAAACAAGACGAAATTTCAATTATTGTAATCTCTGTAATTTCTACTTTTTCAAATTTCAGATTTTTCAACTAAAGACAGCTTATTTTAAAACTAAACAAGATATCCAAATATCTCTGAAAAAGTATTTGTAAATAATACTGTATATCAATAAAATAAAATCATAAATTTAAACCTGGCTCAATCCTATTCAGATTTCGTCACCGAAAATATGGCACATTTTGGGCATTTTAGGCATAAAACGCCTTATCTTTTACACATAAACATAAAATGACAAAAAACTTGCAATACATTTTTTTCTCATATTCATGTCAGTAATGCACAGCCAATGTTTCAAATACTAATAATAAATGCAATAATTTTAACCATTTTGCATTTAAAATAACTTATATTTGAGCAGCATCAGCTTCGTGGCTCTAAGTGAACGCAGCAAAAATTATTCTATTAACACAGACATTTATATGGGTCTGGCGTTATAAGTGATTTACCTCAGGTTCACGGTGCAGTGGGTCCGACTGTTTTTAATGCAGGCTAGCTGATACCATAGAAATGCTTTAGCCTTGCCCTAGCCTAGCGCCAGTAGACTCTTCAAATATAAGAACTGCATGAATTTAAGAAAAACATATCTCCAGACATCAACAACACTCTGGATAACTAGGAAATGAGGCCCAATGTAATAAATCCTGAAATATCCCTTTAAGATCAACAAAAAGAGAAAACACGTTCTTAATAAAATGTCTACCAGCACGGGCAGTGCTTCCCCTGTCCAGATTCTTCTTTTATGACGTGTATTGCCTGCAAATATGATCCAACCCGCCGCTGTTCTTTGACTGACTTTGTTTATCCAGGGAAAATATGGCATTAGCTTTTACTATTAAATCTAATAACATGCAAGTTTATGCTTTTGAGATGTGACCTTCTCTTTTGGTTAGCCGCTGCATCTGAAAGCCTCTCCTTTGCCAACAGTCAGTGTACAATGTCGAGTGTGGCCAATCAAGTTATTCATGCACATTATACTGCTTTAAACATAGCTTTAATCGCTCATTAGAAGCTACTGTGGCAGGGAGACATGCAGAGGCTTGGGGATACAGTCTAATAAGAACCTTGGTAAATGCCGAGGTTTCTTTTGTTTCTTTTTTCCATTTACACCCCATGGCTCTGTTTATCTTTGATCATATTATCATAACAAGCAATTTATTGTTTTTAAAGGACACATTAATGTACGGCAGATTTAGACTTTTTTTTTTGAGCTTCTTTGAGATTTTTGTCCGCCTTGAAGAGAGATTTAAAGGCAAGACCACGTTAGACAACAAAACAAAGCCCAATCATCTACACAAAATCTTCCGATCTTAAACTAAAGATTCCTAAACTTTTCAGAATGATTGATTTATGCACCGGAGATGTTTGGTAAACAGTGGAATGAAGAAACTGAACAAAAATGCTCACTACAAACTCATTCATAAACACAATTCATGGAAGAAAGTGTGTTTACGAGGAGATGAGTGGATTTCCCCAATGACACATCCGATCCGTTGTAACCTTTCAAATGTTTGGATCTTGGATGCTATTTAGGATCCTTTTGGAGCCTGCATGCCCTCCCTGCGGTGTCCTGCTTGCGACAGAACTCTCGTTCTATAAGAGTTCTGTCGCAAGCACGAATTCATTATGTAGTAAAACCCCTAAAATAACAGCATGGAATCTCACCTGCAGTGGCGCTTATGGCCTCTAGGGGCACGGGTTTCTTGGTTCTGCTTTCAAATTCATCCACTCTTTTCCCGTCTATGCCTCTGGCCCCAGCTAATCTGTAACACTATGCTTCTCACAAATATTGCTTCCACACCCTACCCCAGGCGGTCAGGCCCATTGGTGCTGTGATTATAGCCACTTGCGATGTTCAATGGAGTTAGAAAAACACACATATTACTTTTTCTCGTGTTATAAGATACAGCGGTAGACTTGGACTGCTCTCAATCTATGACTGTTCAAATGTACATTACAAGATAGAGATGGAGAACAGAGCTCGCCATTTTACGAAACACTTGCCATATTTACGTCTGCCCAGAAGCGCTGCAGGCGACTTTCCCCTTTCTTTCTGACTGCGGCGGTGTGTGGCTTTGTGGTCGGTGCCAGGAGTTTATATACGAAACCTGCGCTAAGGCTTTCAAACATACATCCAGACCGATTCCCCTCGTACCACACACACTCTCGGTGGCCATGTGACTCTTGTGTTGTTTATTTTGAGCATTCTTGCAGGACGCCCCCTTCTCGTGGGACAAACTGAGCACCCCCCCCCCCCAGCACGCATCCGTTATGCCCAGGGAGGGGGTCCTGTTTGCTTTGTCCATTTTGTTTGGATTCTACAGCGGGGATCCGATGGCGGCTGCAAGTGCATAGCGCCGTATGTTGTTGTTCTGTATCCGTGTCCGTTTGAAGTGTCAGAGAAGGCCCGGGCCACGCTCCCAACGCGCCCTTTATGCCACATCAGCAATTTTGGACTCACGCCTCACTGACTCTAGAAACAACTACATCCAATTATACAGTTCCTCGAGGAGCGCACGGTACAATTTGTGACACGCCACACTGGCGGTACAGCTGCCCAGGACTAAATTTAGACGTGGTGCCATGAAAGTAAAGTCCTGAATGATTCATGGTTTCTGCACAATCAACTTTCGACTTTACACTTTTGTCTATGAACATAAAATATAATTGACAGCTGGTGATTTACAGGCCACACACAAGTCCCAGAGACTTCTCCATCTGCATTCTTTATTTTCTAAAGCCTTAGCGACACAGAACGAGGGACAGAATTAAGTGTTACTCAGGGCCCTTATGTGCAATATGAATTTATTAATATTCATTTATTTATTTTTAGCAAAATTCCTAAACAATGTTGTGCCACAGTGAAATTAAATCTCTAACTGGTTTTATTCATTTTAAGCCAAACTGACTTGGACATTGTGTATTTTTTAGCATATTCACGATTCATCACAAAGATAATGCACAGGTTTACGGTGTAAAACGCTGCTAGTGCTGGATGAAGTTCTTTTTGAGTAAAACTTGTGCAAAAGTACAACAGTAAAAATGTACTTAAGTTCTCTGTTCTGATCAATAAGATAACTTTTACATACGACTATACAACAATAATACTTCAATATGACAAATCAACCAATGGATACTAATAAAGTCAGTCTAGTCCAGTTCAGTCTGATCCCCAAAGTCGTGGTGAGTACGGTAGGCCTAAACAGCCTTCCTCTTCTTAAAATGTGTCAGAGAAAACGATTGCAAAACAGAGGTATCCTTCTATGAAGCTCTATGTGAGCAGCTCTCGGTCCTGTTAAAGCTGCAGTCAATACATTGTGTAACACATGCCATCTCGCGCTCGCGTTGCTAGGCTTCAGTCGGCGGACAGTGGATCTGTACATAATGGCTGCCGTGTTTATGGTGATGCGTGTAGTGGCTTAGTGTTTTGTGTGAAAACAATCAATTTACAAGAAGAAGAAAACAAAAGTAGCGTGTAACACATACACAATTTGAAAAGTAGGGGGGGGGGGGTCTGAAATGTAGTAAAGTAAAAGTACATGCATTTACTTAAAATAAGAAGCAAAGTACTTTTACTTTGTTACATTGCAGCACAGGCTGCAGAAAGTGAATTTGAAAAGAGGATGAAAACAGAATAAATGTGAAAACCACATACCTGTAATGTGGTAGGGGCACGGCAACATCATCAGACATGAAAAAAGAAAAAACAGTTGACAGTTATTGACAGACAGTTATAATAAAACTCACTTGAGCGGTTACAGTGTGAGCGTGCATTACCAGGCCGGGATATGGGCCCTATTATTCAAGTGTGAGTTACATAGCCACTGACACAGCGATCTGTATTTGAAAGTCGGGGCTCTCCAATGAAAACAACCCCCCACAACCAGCACCGCATTTGTCCTGCTCCGCTCAGATTCTCATTGATATTCAGTCGTCGGCCACTAAAACACACGCCTCACCCCACCTCTGCATCACCTCAGCTTTAAAACATTTGTACTTTTAACCCCCATTACCAACTACCTTCAACCTTCAACTGCCAAGGTGCAAGACCAGTGCAGCCAAGCCACTAAATACCTCAGCGGTAAAGGGCCATGTATTTTTAGCATTTCATGGGGAACTATTAGAGCCTGACTTTCAAATAAAAGCTATAGTATGTATAATATGCAACAATTACAGTAGCAATATATCTTGCTTTTTTTTATAACATTGGCATTATTTTCAATTCTTAGATCAATCTTTTTATGGACTGACTGAATCTTGTGGAAAATGTTAAAACCAGGCAGAACAACTATCATTGCGTTTCAATTCAAGGAATACAACAAGAACGATATTTAAGTAAATGTAGGTCCGCCTACACAGCACAGTCTTAGTAATAGATCTAGTTGCATTAGGGCAGCTCTTCACTCACTAATATGTTTCTCTTTTGGTTCGCTAAGGGAAAAAAGTGATGGTCACTAGGAATAACTTTCAATTGAATTCATATGCAACCCAAGAGTTAAAACAAAAATCGCCTAAATCCTTTAAAACATTTACAGAAGATAATTTATTGTTTTAAATCAAATTCTGTTTATTCATCCGTTCGGAACAGAGGATGTGCTAGTACGGACCCAATAAAAACAGCACATGTAGAGAACAGCACATGAGCTGCAGTGTGTTGTTTTGATCCAGCTATAATTTGGATTCACATTGATTGACCGTGACACAAATAAACTAGAATACACCCTCCCTGAATAGAGTTTTGAGATTCGCGATTATGCAACTTCGCAGCAGAAGGAGATTCAGACATCTCGCAGTGTGGCGTCAGTCGACAGCAGAGGGAGCCTTCTGGCAGCGCTGATGCTGAGCACGAGCATCAAACATCTTTAATTTACCGACATCTGACATTGACATGGAAAACCACGATTCGTTGTTTTTGGTAGAGGTCCCATCCAACAGTAAATAACCTCCACAGACCGCACAAGTGATAACACATCAGTCTTTCGAGTCTGACACTGTACCGTCAACTCCAGCCCAATCCAAGCCCACAGTGATTTATTAACACGAAAGAAAGTTATTATTCTGAAAGGAGGCCATATCACGCTGTGCGAGAAATGTACAACAATCAATCTCAAGGTTTCCAAACAGCACCACCCAAAAAATTTAATCTGGAAACAGGCATAAATGTCACTCTTCACTGATCTTACCGATGTAATTCTGACAAACCAAAACTTTCAACACTAACCTGAAAAATGAAAGAAAATAAATCAATAATTTATGGGTCTATAAGTGAATTATAGGATGCAGAAATATAAACTTACAGCCCCCACTCAAATGTTAAGTTGCAAATGTTGCTGTTCCTAATAAAAGAATAATATATCACATTCAAATTGCTATAAATCATATATGGCCTAATGCAGCTGTGAGTTTAGTAACATCCTTTACCTGAAATGTTTTACTCGCCATAATAAACATTACAGTCACATTTATCTCTCGGCTGTTTTCGTACGCTACTACGGCCCTTGCATCTGTCTTTTTATGCCAGAACAAACGCTGACAGTCATTAAAGGGAGATTACTCCGATTTATTTCAGCGCTGTGCATCAAAGCCACCATCTTTACAGCTTTCCGCTGTCCCAGATCTGGATCACTGCGGATCAGCCGTGATCTACACTTGTGCTTTATCTGCAACAAGTCAAAAAGGGGGGCTGGTACTCAGAATGATTCCTTTTGCAATGCAACAGGACAGAAGAAAAGTGGTACGCAAGATAATGTCTAAACCAGGATAGAATGAAAGTTGCCTTTAGTGAAAAATAACCCGGCAAAGAACGAACTATGAACCTGCCCGTTATTGGTGTTATTTATCAGATCAGATCATGGCTTAATGTATTGCATCATAATTGTCATGGCACAATATCTATGCAGCAATAAAACAGTCACAATCACATATAAATGTCATCGCAATATTCAACATAGTGTTTGGATAAGGCCGAAGTAACAAATAATACACTATATAATTAACTAAAATGGCAAAATTATTGATTCATTAATCAGCTTTGCTTTGTAAATAAACAAATCGTGCTTAAGTGTAACGGCTGCACATGTCTGGACCCCAGATGGAGCGGGAGATAAACACAGTGGATCTAGAGCAGACTTGGGAACCGCTGGTCTAGTGGTTTAAGCGGCTGCACGTATGGTAGAAGACTGTTCTGTTGTTTCACCTCAACAATTGCTGAATGTCTCTCCCTGCTCTTTCCAATTACATCAGCATTAGCTCTGAGTTCTGAAAGGCTGGCTGTCGTCACCCCCCCCCCCCCCCCCCCCTCACCATGTCAAATAAAGCCTAATGGTTAAAAAATCCTTTAAAAAATGGTTAACGCCTTGATGAAAATCTGCATGTGAAGCCAATTCAATTCTTTGTAGGACTTCAGAGCATTCACCCCTGGACCTCATGATCGTAGAACATGGACATACTGGTGACAAGTCTGGATTTCATGTCAGTTTTTAAAGGGTCCTCTGTTGCATTGATCCGGGTTTACGGGTGCGTCGGCCTGATCCAGTTAAAGTCGCAGCTCCTCTGATCTCCCTGTGCTCTACACTGTGCAAGATGAATAAAAGTCTCCCATTTGACACGGCTGCATACTTTATGGAGCTGCGTTTCCTCGGGGCCCTGCAGCCTGGAGTCTCAATCACAGACGCAGAGAGGTCACACAATGTCCATGTGTCCAGGGAGAAAGAGACAGAGAGCTTCTATTCAGCCCCTCAGAAAAGGTCAGGTATGATTTGCATTTGATTCCATAGTGAGTTGTTGCCTTATATGATTATGGAAACATTAATGGAAATCTGTTTTGAATTAATTTCTTTGTAAAAACCCATCTGTCCTAGTAATTTTTGAAGCATGTTCCACTTTACTTCAAACATGTAATACAATTTCACTGAAATGCTTGGATTTCTATATTGCGTTTCGCTGGATTGACGAGCTCCTCAAAGTGCTACAGCAGACCATTATTCACTGCCCGTACTCAGTGGTGATAAGCAACGCATGTGCAGCAGCAGCCCTGTAGATACTGGCAGACCACAGATGTAAAGTGTTCTGCTCAAGAACAATAGTATGCATCGGTTGGAGCCGTGATTTGGGATCTATGGACTAAAAACTCAAACCCCTGCTGTCGCTCTATACGCAAGGATTAAAAAACGAGCAGCCATGCATTATAGAGTTCGGAAACGTACGTCACGGCGCGGTGGATTATGGGATGCGTCTGCCATATTTGCAGCTTTAACGGTAAACCGTCATACAGCGACATCTGGTGTACTGCGGTCGTAATGATTTACCGAAACAGAAGCAAACGCGCAATTATCTACCGGGACAAACTCTACAAAGAATCGAAGCCAAGATATATGGACAGAATAAGTTCAATTTATGGGATAGACCCATACGAGCATAAAATACGGTTGGGTAATTATGACCTTGTACCTGGCATAACCTTTCCACCTTTCCAGATATTTTTGCTTATCTAGTTTGTGGAACAAGTGCCTATATACAGCCCAACAGTTTAAAAGTTATACATCTTTAGAAGCTCTCCAACTGTTCACCAGCGGATGGGTCCAGGATTTAAGAAGTATTTTAGTCCCGGAACAGTGGAGACGTCACAGTCCACCACACAACATGCGCGTCCCATAGCGATGAAAATATAATGGAATTACAAAAAAAATCACAGCTGTATCAAGTGTAAATACAATGGAAACAAATGTAGCCGTGTACGAGTTCGCTGCGATACCCAGAATGCTTTGCGGCGTGACGTCACATTCCCGAACTCTACGCCCCATGAGCCTTTGCGTGAAAGACGTGGGCGATTTCCGGTCAGACCGGATTTGTTTGCATAGAGACCGTTTGCTTGAATCCACTTTTTATGAGCTTTAGAGGCGCAGACTATGTGGAAACACGAGCGGTCACAGCTGAGACGAAGCTACGAGCCGTCATTAACTGCTCACAATAAACTTATGACTGAAAATCGCTCCGTCTAAGAGTTTTCTGACCCGTGGATGTGTTGGCCAAGTTGTCTCCAGTTAACCTCTGTGGATCTTCTAATTCTGTGATCTTTCGCAAAGACTTTACTCAGATGTGGTACTTTGGGCTTAGAGAATGGATGGTCAGCATAAAAACAGTCTTTTTGTTTCTTGTTGATTGGTCCGTGGAGATCTTCACATTTTCAGATTAAACTGAGGGAAAGTCTGTTTACGAAACCTCGTTACATACGCCGCTCCACGTGGAAAAAGGCCATGTCTGTAGTTTAATCAGGTCAGAGGTTTTGCACAAAAACGAGCGGAAAAAGTTGGAATGCTCTTCGCATATCCAAGTATTTAAAATGCAATGTTCAGCTTGTGTGGCCTCACGGGGCTCGGGTCATCTCACTTGTACAGTGTGAGGTCAGTCAGTCGTGGGTTAACAGTGTTTGTCTACCTCCGCGGGCTATGGCTTTCTTCATACATATATGTGAGTCAGTAGCATTTAGCATGTTCAAAAGTGTCACTTTCTCTGATTTTTTAAAATAAACCACGAACAGCGCAACGTGTTCCAGAGCTGCGCGAGGACGTCTTTTCAAATGTTACGGAGGCTGATCGTTTGGACAATCATCTTAAAATGTGAAAGTAAACCGCTATGTGAAACGAAAACTCGCCCTGGAAACCAATGGAAACCCCCATCCTCGTTTCTACATGAGCCGCCCCAGGAATAAGGTGGACACAGTCGTAATGCACAACGTGGAGTCAAGAAGACCACGACACGCAGCGGTCCAACGCAAGTGTTCAATCCGCTTATACCGTGGTCCCACAATCTGAAACTGTGAGCCCTTTTTTTTTTTTTTTTAAGTCCTGGGCAGGAGTTATTTCATTTTTGAAGCTGTTTTACCTGAAGCTAGTTCCAGCTCAAATGTTTATCGTTACCGTGGAAACAGCTGCAGTTGAGTGAACGTGATTTAACTGTTGCCGGACTGAGAATACTTTCTGATGAATTATATGTAAATTGGTAAAACATTTTTATCTTGCGCCTGAGCAACTGTTTTCATTAGTTTAACTGTGAACCTGGGAAAAACCTCCAGTAATGTGCTTTTAAAATTATTTTGGCGCCACTGCTAAAAACTGTTTTGGACATGGTTAATGGATGACTCTCATGAAAGGTTGGAGAAAGAGCCACACGGGAGCTTCCTGGCTGCAGTGGTCAACTCATTATTAAATGTCATACACTAATGAAAACGCAGTCTCTGTTACTGTGCGGGACCTCACTCCATCTTCTGATTGTGAGTTGGGACGTTGTTACGGCAACGACAGCCCCCTCATATGTTTCTCTTGGCTATTGGCTGTAAAAAAAAAAAGTAACAGTCTACTTTGTGAGCCCATGTGTTACGGGTCAAACATCGTTATTACTGATCCGTACGTTTTCTATGGACCAGACACACAGGCCTACTGCACAATAGGGAGCGGTCTAAATCCCAGAGAGATCTTTATCACCTCTTCCCTATCCCCAGAGGGCTAAAACAACAGCATGTGGACTGTTTGTACTGCAGCCAGCGAGCTCACTGCATAACGGGGGGTCTAGGCCTCAGCAGATCCTGCAGATAGTCAAATACCGATGCATTAGGTCATAGATGGCATCTCGGGATCGGCCAATCAGAGCGTGAGAAGCGAACAATCAACCAATATGCACTAACATGTGTCTCGTGCGGCTGCTGGGGCTCATTAAACTACCGCAATGGACAAAGGTTTGCGTGAGGACCGCAACATATTTATGGATAGTTTTGACAATGAACACACTAAAAGTAAACGTATTCTTTTTCATTAAATAATTCCTCAGAGATATATAGAATAAGAACTTTTGCTCATCAAAGGCCCGATGCCAGATTTATTCGATTTACAAACAATAACAGAATTGTTCTGGTCCAAACGCATTTCATTTCTTCACAGGGACGAAAAAAAAAAAAAGCTTTATAATTCAATGCACAACACACAAAGGCCATTTGCTAGAAAACAAAGATTTCTTTCAAATGCCGTTTTAAGGATTTCTCACCATTCAAAAGACAGAATATTTCGTATTCTCAGTGGTCCACATTTTGCATCACCGTGAACCCAATCTTTTTCAAACTTGAGATATTTGCAGAAAACTGTAGAGCCAATAAATTGCCATCACCGCATTCCCCAACTTTGGCTTTTTGCACCTGTAGGGGAAACTGGTTGCATAATTAAACAGGAATAGAGACAGAGGGGGTGAGGAGGAAAAATCCAACGGAGTGAGCTTCTGAGAAACATGCTGATTTTATTACGCAGACTGTTAGTGATGGAAACAGGGATGAAACTTTGTGTTGAGCGCAAGTGGTTTTGGATGCCTCCAGGTCGGCGCGCCGAGCCAAACGGGACGGCCCATCTGAGCGGCAGATGAGTCATATTGAGGCTCTCTCTTTCCCATGCTTTGTCTTCAATTGTGCATCAAATCTATTGTCTCTTGGCCCATTTGTTTGTTCTTAGTGATTGTATGGTGAGCGGACAGGATTATAGAAACGAAGTGCACGTTACACCTTATTAGTATTAAAAACTCAATAACGTGACATTGAGCATTGATAACTTTAATGTAATTATGGCATTCTCGTGGTCAATGCAAGTCTGTTCTTTCTCTTCTCTCATCCACAGCAAAGCATCAGCCTGTGAAAGATCTGCAGTCATTTTTGTTGAGAGTGGGCTGCACATCTGCACATCCCTGGCAGAGCAGTCCTCCTCAGTCGAGGCCCATTCAAATCTGACACCCACTTTATGAAACGGACAGGACTGAGATCATAAACTGGCTTTGACGCCTCCTGAAATAACAAAACAGACCCAACACACACGCGGGACGCCCGTCTTTCATCTCAAACTCGTCAGAGGTTACACGTGCGCGGGCTGCAGGGCTTTTCATCGTCACAGTTTAATAATTATGCAGTGTTATGAGTCTTAAATCACAAATCCTGCGCTGTAGGCCACATATGAACTCAAAGCAATACATTATTATATCTTTACAAAACCCTTTCCTTTGAGTAGAGATTCTGAGCTCCGTCTCTGGGACAAAGTACCGTAAATTCCGGACTATTGAGCACACCTGAATATGATAAGCCGCACCAACTAAATTCAAAAAGAAAAAGGAAAAGTACCCATATAGGCTGCACTTGTCTATAAGTCGCAGGTGTCTGTCCATGCTGCAGCATGAGAGCACACACACACACCCTGCACCAGGCCCGAGAGATGAGTGTGATGTGGGACAGGTTATGTGCACAGCGTACAAGCAGCAACAAGTGATCCTCATCCCGGCCGCTTCACACTCGGCTGCAAACCGATTTGATGAAGCCAACAGAACAACATCGTCTGCAAACAACAGAGATGAGATCCTGAGGTTCCCAAACCGGACACGCTCCGGCCCCTGGCTGCGTCTAGAAATTCTGTCCATATAGGTAATGAACAGAACCGGTGACAAAGGGCAGCCCTGGCGGAGACCAACATGCACCGGGAACCGGTCTGACTTACTGTCGCCAATGCGAACCAAGATCCTGCTGTGGTCATACAAGGAACGGACAGCCCTTAGTAAAGGGCCCCGGACCCCATACTCCCGGAGCACCCCCCACAGGGCACCACGAGGGACACGGTCGAACGCTTTCTCCAGATCCACAAAACACATGTGGACTGGTTGGGCGAAACCCACAAACCCTCGAGCACCCGATGAAGGGTATAGAGCTGGTCCAGTGTTCCACGACCGGGACGAAAACCACATTGTTCCTCCTGACCTTACCAGGGAGGCTGAGAAGTGTGATCCCTCTGTAATTGGAGCACACCCTCCAATCCCCGTTATTAAAGAGAGGGACCACCACCCCGGTCTGCCAATCCAGAGGCACTGTCCCTGACCTCCAGAGAAGTGTCAGCCAAGACAGTCCTACAACATCCAGAGACGCTTGGCCTGCCGTACCTCTCAGCTGCCTCCGGAGTCCCACAAGCCAACAAGGCCAGGTAGGACTCCTTCTTCAGCTTGACGGCATCCCTTACTTCCGGGCGCCCCCACCGGGTTCGGGGATTTCCGCTGTGACAGGCACCAGAGACCTTACGGCCACAACTACGAGCAGCAACATCAACAATGGAGGAGGAGAACATGGTCCACTCGGACTCCATGTCCCCTACCTCCCTCGGAATCTGGGTGAAGCTCTTCCGGAGGTGGGAGTTGAAGACCCTACTGACAGAGGGATCCACCAGACGTTCCCAACAGACCCTCACAACACGTTTGGGCCTGCCAGGTCTGACCGGCTTCTTCCCCTGCCAGCGGATCCAGCTCACCACCAGGTGGTGATCGGTTGACAGCTCAGCCCCTCTCTTCACCCGAGTGTCCGAGACAGGAGGCCATATGATATGACAATGACAATTTTCTTTTGATGCAGTTGATAATATTTATTTTTATACTTCAGTTCTTATATGTCAAAAGTAAGCTTTCTGTGACCTGTGGCAAATGATTCCATGGGATTGTAGGACTATTTAATTGCAACCGCAGTTAAGTTTCTTATATTGACCACTAAGAACATCTATTTCAATTATGACTTCTAAAATCAGGAAAAACAATTAAAAATATGATTGAGTAAAACACTGTGTACTTTCCCGATGTATCTCATCCCGTCAGTCTGGGGTCACAAGATGAAATGGGGTTGTTGTGAAAGTGCTGGTCCGCCTGCCGTGACAATGCTAAGTCCTAACACTCACAGTCCCATTGAAGAGGCGGAAGCTCGGTAATCTCTCTATAGTTGCAGCACAGAGGCCGAAGCGGCGCTCAACGCGGTCCAGCACAGGCTCTGGACTGACTGCAGTGCGCACATGGTTAAAGTAATACGGAGTTAAAACGTATTGATTTAACAGTGAAGGTACAGGCCTCACTGCATTCAAACACAAAGAAGCAAACTCCTCTAAACAAAAAATAGTGTGCATATTGCATAAACAGTGTTACATCTGTCAAAAAAGAACAAGGGTTCATCTTATGGATTAAAGTCTATTCTACTGACAGCAATTGTGCATGTGTGATTGAAAAATAGCGCCTCCTTATTCTTTGTTCATGAGAGATATTAACCATAAACCGGGTTAAAACATCTGCATTTTGACAGTTAAAAGGCAGATTTTACCATGTAAATCTCTACCACTGTATTAAATTATATGTTCTTTAGATTGTGATGATGTCACGCGAATACAACCTATGGCGCGGACACAGCTGGACTGATGCAATATGGTCAAAGCCTATTTATGAGTTGTCAGAGTATATTATATTTAGTCTACTTTACTGTATTGCAAAGAAAACACAGTACAGACATGTTATGATGCAATTTAGCTGTGGCATCTCACATGGCATATGGCGACTTCAATGGTTTCACAGGAGAAGTATGAAATCTGGCTTCGATTACAGCGCCGCAGCTGCTGGACAAGTCTAGAGGCGTCTATGAGGGAAAGACGCAAAGAAAGGCCTATAGTGCATGTGGATGTGCACCAAGGGACAGCGGGCCAACTACATTCCTAAATACGTGAGCATGGAGACTGACGGCGGACAAAAACTGGTGGGCTTGGTGTTAAAAAAAAAAAAAAAAAAACGAAAGGGAAAGGGAAAAAGATCAAATTAATCTGAGGGAATTATAAAATGAAAGGTGTTGGCTGTGAGTGTGAGTAAATTCAACACAGGTGGCCTTAAAAATAGATCTAAAACATACTGCATCCACATGGTTTAAAGAACAAGAATACTCAAGGGGAAGATTGATAGTGGAAAGTAATGTGATACATTTTACCTCTTTAGGGCTGGGTGATATGGCAAAAATGTTTTTACTTATTTTATGTTCTCAATTTTCATATATTTAAAACAAATAAATATAGCTTTTACAATTACAATTACAAAGCCAAGATTTCAATTAATGCCTTGCGTCATGGCAACATGTAAACAATTGCAACCTCCCTCTCTCTTGGTACAGCTGAGTTTTTTTTTGCCTTTTTCTGCAAACTGCATTTGTGGTTTCACATTGTTTTCACATTGTTTTACTGGATGCTTTTGTACGTCTTTGTCGTGTTTTTATGGGGTTCAGTGGATTTTTTCACTGCAGAGAGTCCACAATGGTCCTGAAGAAAGCAGCTTTTTAAAAGAAGCTTTTGACATTTGAGACCTACAAATTTCTTCTACTGAAACACTGAAGAGGCACAACGAGCCCCCTACACCTGCAGCACAAGGAGGCGTTACAATAGGAGGTATCCAGACAAGTTCTCTGGGGAATAAAACAGATGAACTGCTAAGAAGATGATGGTGAAAGACTGTTGTGGAGCGGAGGGAGCTGCACAGGAGAAAGAGCAAGGAGGAGCTGACCAGTGCAGGACACCACGCTCTGAACCAGGGACAAACCCGGGAGGCGCTTCACCGCTTCAGAGGATCAGAGGAGCACTGAAGGCAGACAGCCAGGTTTCCTCAAGGTGCTATGGTTTCCCCAACCTCCAAAAACATGTAGGTCAATTTCGTTGTATGCTTGTACAAAAAAAGCACTTACTTACTTAATTTCTGATTCATTTCACACACAGGACCAGCAGTATATACACTTACAGTATACACTTTACTGTACATCATGTATAGTTTAACTATTACATTTAGTAATTAAGTATTCAGTAACTGGTATTTATGGAATAGGCTGCCTAATAGGTGATTCTTTTTTATTATGAGTATGTTATCGCCTTGCAGTGCATCTCTTGTTTGAAATAAGGTGAATATTATTAGGACTAGAATCCGCAGGTGACAACAAACAGGCTGATGTTACGTGAGGGGAGTAAAGGGAACATCAAAACAAAGAGACGCCCAGTGCTCTGCTTCTGCTCATCTCAAACATTACCATGTCTTCATCGTTCTTTGTCAAAGTGCATGACACCATCTCCTCCAGTCCTCTTTACTTCACCTGACATTTATGTTGGAAACACTAAAGAACAGTAAACCAGAGCAAGTAAATATTTTGTGTAATGTAAACAGAAAATCTATAAAAAGGCCTTTGAAATTGTTGTTTTGAACTGAAAATAGTTAGCCCTCGTTTCAGAATTGTTTTTCTGTGTATTTATCCAAGAGGTATTTGATCTATTACCAGTTGTAGCTGCTATTTATACATGTTTATGATGAAGCTGATTGACCCTGACTCCAGCTGTCCCTTGTAGATATGCTCCTGGATGGAGAAAAAACAGTCTCTGTACAAAACATGTTGACCTCCGCCTCACCTTTCACTACGTTACTATTTCACATGCAGGGATCCACATGCAAAAAGGGAACTGTTGAGAGTTGCTTTTGCTTTGAAGACAGACAAAACCATTAAAGCCATCAGAAAGATATTGTAGCAAAGACAACAGGATGTTCACTGGAGTCTGATCTGACCGCAGTTTACCACACTGTGTCTCTGTCACAGATGGAGGGGCGCCGGGAGCCGAGACGAGCACAATGCACGACAGATAAAGCACTATGACCACTGAGGTGGGCGATATAGCGATATAGAAATCGTGATATGACACTCTGAGAATCTCCCCAATTTGTAGACATTGTTGTAATATAATCCAGGTCTCTACTTTATATGTTCGGACACATGTGACTATTTTTCGCCAACCTTTTCCCCTATTGGTCTGCTTCTAACATACATTAAGAGCAAGAATCATGATTTTAAAAACAGGAGCACCACCTCAAACGAAAACAGACTGAATTATTAAAAGGAATAAAACAAAAAACTTCCCCAGTTTGTATTTCCTAAAGGACCAATGTGGATAAAACGAGAAAATGCTTTGTTTAGTAGATATAGGACGTTTACGTTTGAGCCTAAAACTTCTGAAATAGACCAAATGCATGGGATATGAAGCCTCACAAAGTATCAAACAGAATTAATGTTTGATGTTGAGGTAAGACCCAAGTTCTCACAGACCTGTCTCATTGCTTTGAGCGATACATTTCCAGTAGTTTCTGTTCACAAACCGCCATGTTAATCTTGGCCAGAGCGCAGCGACGAGGAGGCCGTAGTCACAAATCAATGGTGATGGCCAGCGGGGGAACTCTTTTGCACTTTTGAACGCTTAATGTAAATAAATGTCAGCAGGAAAAACTATGCTACACATTTTCTTGCCACTTATGATTGATAATGGCTCTCAAAATAAAAAAAAAAGCTAGGGTGCTATTTAAACAGTTTTAGACCATGACAGGGTTCAGGAACTCGAATCTCCCACTCCTTCACAAACACGAGGTCTCTCAGCGCTTCGTCTAAGACCCGGTGAGTCATCTTTGCCTCCAGACGTTTGGCTGGAGATCAAGCGGTGTGCCGTCAGGAGAGGGACTCCCAATAAAAGCAAAATAAAGGATCTCTGTCTTTATCCTTTCACTCATAATGACACGTTCAGTTGATTAATATCCCTGACACTGCCCACACGGAGGTAGACTGCACAGTAGGATATTTCGGACTTGTAATAACAAACCTGTGGCTGTTGTCTGTGTGTTGGCACTAATTCCACTGTTTACACTGGACTGAAGAGGTGGAGAGTGAGGCTGAAACTCCCATTAGTATAAGTTAAAATGACTCCAGGGAAATAAAGGCGAGACACTGCAGGTGAATAGGGAATATTTTTATATTTAAAGATATACATTTGAAACTTTGGCTCTAGATTAGAAATACAATACAAGTTTTCTGTAATTTTATGTTATCATATAAAAATAAGGCATTTAATGTTTTTTTTCGGCGACGAAATTTGAATAATGGATTGGGGCAGATTCAAATTTATGGCTTTATTTTGTTGACATATTAGACTTTTTCAGAGGGGATTTCGGATCTCTTGTTTAGTTTTAAAATAAATAAAAAACTGTCAAATTTAAATTTCGCCTTGTTTTTTGACATTCAAAACTCAGGCTATAGGTATTGGATATGAAAAAATCCATCTGAAAAAAAATATTGTTCATTTTAAAGCTGGAAAGTTTGAAGTCTGAAGGTGCTATTGGCGTGGAGATACTGTCGCCATAATGTGAGAAAAATGCATTTTGGAAAATGCCCTTGAAATGACAATTTCCAACAGAAATCTGTGGCGATTGATTTACTTTTTGTTTATATGTTATTGTGACGATAAGGTCTGATCTGGTTTCCAGGTGAAAGTTTATATATTCAGAGACCAATTTGGCCCAAAACCTGAAAATTGAAAAGATGTAGTTTTGCCTACAGTGTAGTTATCATAACAATACAAAATCACTACTACTGTTACAATTACTATGATTATTACTATCTTTACTAGTACTATTGGAATATGTTTAGACATTTATTACATTTATTTCCTAACAATAAGCCATAAAAATACATTTAAATGAGAACCTGTTACCTGTATAACGTATGTGGGGAGAATGATGCCAATGATTCAAGAACACAACAATTCCACGTACTTCAATGTAAAGTAGTTCATTTAAGTACGTTGGGTAAATGTGTTTGTATAAAGTACAAATATAAGTAACTATCAGAGTGAAAGCAGCTCGACCCCCCCACTGTTGGTGTTCATGTGCAAAAGTCTTGTGCAGAGACCGAAAAGAATGAGCCATGCCGCTGCCACCGTGCTGCCTTCATGGCCCCGGGCCCCGACAAGTTCCCAGGGGCCTAATCAAAATCCCACACTGCCCTCTGCCCTTTGCCCCCAGCTGTAAGCGCTCTGATTAAGAGATCATCAACACACCGCGGCCATCGCAGCTGCACAATCGCACACTCATGCTTTGTGCACACTGACCCAAATTAATCAGGACCAATAGGAACCGGGCCCCCTTTTTGACCTTTGATGGCAACCTCCTTAATCCTGCCACCCCCGACCCGAACGTGCGCTCCAGTGTGTGTTTAAGGACCGGACGGGTGCTGAGGTGCGAGGCGCAGGAAATGAGCACAGATAAGCCCGGATTCGATTCCATTCAGCGGGACGACGGGAGATAACGCCGTGTTTTGTGTGACATCGACTCTCGACAGAAATGGAATCTAAACGACAGGAGGCAGGAAGGCCGTAAAGTCCCGGGTCCTAAAGACAAAGTGAGGGTCCAGAAGGTGCAGCTTAATCACTCCCCAGTGTGTAGGTTTAGGTTGTGTCATCCTGAAGAAAAGCCAAAAAAAAAAAGGGAACAGCAAGTTGGTTAATATCTCCCCCAGGCCTGGATCAAGAGCGCTGACCAGCTCAGGTTCTTCTCGGTCATGCAGACTAATTACTTCCTAACAGTGAGCACTGCTTGGTTTGATTTTTGAGGCAATACCAACAAAAGCTGGCCAATATTTAAAAGAAAGTTACCAAAATTATCAGAAAACTTTATACGAGTAACTCTGCACTTCCTTATGTTTGAAGCGTTGGGAAATGATAACAGAATGAACTTCAAGAGCATCCAACCGAGACATTTTAGACAGTCGGATGCTGTAAAATGTACTCCCAACAGCCGATGCACCCTCTTTGCTCTTTGTTATTCTGGATAAAACGTATCTCAAAACAGATATTACTTTGGGTTTCCTATCTCTGCTTTTTCATTTCGTTTTGGGCCAACGAACTGAAGAGATGTGGGAGACTCATCTTTAGACATTGCTGAAACCTCCTCCCTGCTACAAGTCTTTATCGCACCTCTACTGATAACAGCTACCAACAAGCGTGGGGGTCACACACAGTCCGTGGGTAAATGTGCTCATAAGCTCAGACTGTGAACGTCGCGCTGGTTTTAAACTTCTTAACATGTACAGTGCCTTGCAAAAGTATTCGGCCCCCATGAACTTTTCGACCTTTTGCCACATTTCAGGCTTCAAACATAAAGATATAAAACTATTTTTTGTGAAGAACCAACAACAAGTGGGACACAATCATGAAGTGAAACGAAATTTATTGGATATTTCAAACATTTTTAACAAATAAAAAACTGAAAAATTGGGCGTGCTAAATTATTCAGCCGCCTTAAGTTAATACTTTGTAGTGCCACCTTTTGCTGTGATTACTGCTGTAAGTCGCTTGGGGTATGTCTCTATCAGTTTTGCACATTGAGAGACTGAAATATGTGCCCATTCCTCCTTGCAAAACAGCTCGAGCTCAGTAAAGTTGGATGGACAGCGTTTGTGAACAGCAGTTTTCAGTTCTTTCCACAGATTCTCGATTGGATTCAGGTCTGGACTTTGACTTGGCCATTCTAACACCTGGATATGTTTATTTGTGAACCACTCTATTGTAGATTTTGCTTTATGTTTTGGATCATTGTCTTGTTGGAAGACAAATCTCCGTCCCAGTCTCAGGTCTTTTGCAGACTCCATCAGGTTTTCTTCCAGAATGGTCCTGTATTTGGCTCCATCCATCTTCCCATCAATTTGAACCATCTTCCCTGTCCCTGCTGAAGAAAAGCAGGCCCAAACCATGATGCTGCCACCACCATGTTTGACAGTGGGGATGGTGTGTTCAGGGTGATGAGCTGTGTTGCTTTTACGCCAAACATAACGTTTTGCATTGTTGCCAAAAAGTTCGATTTTGGTTTCATCTGACCAGAGCACCTTCTTCCACATGTTTGGTGTGTCTCCCAGGTGGCTTGTGGCAAACTTTAAACAACACTTTTTATGGATATCTTTAAGAAATGGCTTTCTTCTTGCCACTCTTCCATAAAGGCCAGAGTTGTGCAGTATACGACTGATTGTTGTCCTATGGACAGAGTCTCCCACCTCAGCTGTACATTTCTGCAGTTCATCCAGAGTGATCAGTTTAAAGCTTGGGACATCTCTTTGTATCCAAATCCGGCTTTAAGCTTCTCCACAACAGTATCTCGGACCTGCCTGGTGTGTTCCTTGTTCTTCATGAGGCTCTCTGCGCTTTAAACTGACCTCTGAGACTATCACAGAGCAGGTGCCTTTATACGGAGACTTGTTTACACACCGGTGGATTCTATTTATCATCATTAGTCATTTAGGTCAACATTGGATCATTCAGAGATCCTCACTGAACTTCTGGAGAGAGTTTGCTGCACTGAAAGTAAAGGGGCTGAATAATTTTGCACGCCCAATTTTTCTGTTTTTTATTTGTTAAAAATATTTGAAATATCCAATAAATTTCGTTTCACTTCATGATTGTGTCCCACTTGTTGTTGGTTCTTCACAAAAAAATACAGTTTTATATCTTTATGTTTGAAGCCTGAAATGTGGCAAAAGGTCAAGTTCAAGGGGGCCGAATACTTTCGCAAGGCACTGTAAATACGATTGCAACACGCGACAGGGAACAGATAGTGCAACTGGCTGCGTGCATGTTGTGCATTTATGCAAAAACACACTGGATTTAATGAGAAAACCAAAAACAGGGGAAAACAATGGGGAGTTGGACGCGCTCCCGGGCTGATGGGGTTCAGAGTGGGAACAGGCTGCAGGAACATTAACCAGTACCATGAGTGAGGCTAAAGCTCATCAGTGCAGCCACTAAACAGGCCCTGAACATGACAGGCTCTGGTCAGATGAGAGGGCGGCTAATGCTATTCAGACTGTTCACATGGGATGGTCGACTGAGCTCAGCTAAATTAAAATATTACCGTTTACAGTTCATTCTTGTACGGTATTAATGAGTCGTGCCACAGAATAATGGTGTGGCACTTTAGATGACTTATGCTCATGATAACTCTTTCATATATGTATTGTTCATTATAATTTGAAACTGTTACTTAACCTCTTAACCCCCGCCTTAACCGAGTGCATTTTCTCCAGTTCGGCTTTACACAAATCAAAAAGCTTACAGTCTATAGGCCAGATTAACGCCTCATTTAAAAAATGAGACCTACAAAACTGATTGTGACTTTTTTGTTGCCACGTTTTTTTGTCACATTTTTTAAGCGTTTCTGTCGTGTATTCGTCTCTTTTTGGTCTCGTTCTTGCAGGATTTTCTTGTCGAGTTTTTTTTTCTTTCTTTGTCGCTTTTTTTCCTGCCTTTTTTATGTTTTTTGGGTCATGTTTTTGTCTCTTTTTAGTCGTGTTTTTTATCGCTTTTTAATCATGTTTTTGTCGCTTATTTGTCACTTTTTTGTAGAAGCTTTTAGATTTGGGTAAGGCCAAACTGAAGAAAATGTGCCCGGTTCAGGAGGAGGTTACGAGTTTAAAGCTGAGCAGTTTTGTGATTTGTGATGATGCTTCTGGTGTAACTTCCTTTGGGATAAACAAAGTATCATATCTAATCTTTGACATCTCCCCCTAAATGTTATCATCTCATTGAGAAATAATGTCAAAAATGTTTTATTAGAATCTATGATCTGTACCTCAAGAGTATGCTCATGGTGTTTCAGACCACAAAAAACAATATCAATTGGTTCTATAAAAAGTAAAACATAAAATGAAGGCCTCCATGCCAAGTGAAAATCACTGGTCTAAAGCAGTTTTAAATTAGCTCCGTTTAGTTCATGTGAAATGCATAGCCAACTATTTGTTTTGAGAACCTATGACTCAAGTTTCAGGTTTTCTACATTTATTTAAAACACTGATTGAAAATGAATGGTTACCTATTGCTAAGCTCGGGCATTAAGGACCTGGCTTTGTTTTACAAAGACCCACTGTACAAAAGACAAAAAGGCCCATAGGAACTTTATTTGGCCTCATTCCAAAGTCATGGCAACCCGTGTTTTCCTTCCACCTGGCTTTAGAGCGACCATGACATTTCGTTAGTCTAACTTTATCTCATCAGTTCTCATGTAACCTGTGCACATATGCAAACGCTCCCATTGTAATTGGGAGAAAACCCCCCTGCAGGACGTCCTCATTTTCATGTGGCTTCCCTATTGGTGCCATCTGTGTGAGGTCTATGTTCGAGACTCCCATGTCCAAGTGCCGACACATCAGTGGTGCCCTTTCTTTCATAGGGGCCACTAAAAAGGATTGATTATAGCACTTCGGTCAGGGAGATGGTCATTGGGAGGTTAGTCGAGGCTCTGGCCACGGGGTCAACTATCTTCGGACAGGATGAGTAACTCCTGCACTAAAGGAACGTATTCTTCCCAAGCACTAAAATCGAAACTGAAGTGACCCAGCAGAACGAGGGATTAAGACCCTAAAGCTTTGTAACGTAACTGAATACAAAAGATCAATAGCCGCTGTTGTAACGGGGTTATATATTACTCAGTTAATCCTGGTGAATTGTGTGAAGTGCGAGTTAGGCAGTGCTACACACCAAAGTTATTGTTTGTCTATTTGTCCTGTGTCCATCATACCTGGCAGTGTCTTTGAGTTGTTAGTCCCGTTCTGATAGTATTTTATTTTGGTTGTCTGCCCCTTTGTGTGTCACGTCCTGTCTCAGTACAACTCATTTAATCTGGCTCCTCCTCTTCCCTTTTGTTAGCTTTTCTATGGAAGCGACTGTGGGCAGGGCTGCTGTCGGGGTTAACACCATGTTGTTTTATGTGCCAGTTGCCATAATAAATGGAGTGAAGCGGCTGCCTCCTCCAAATGTGTCCTGAGTCTTGCAAGTCCGTAGAGAACACAACACAACGCGGGGTCCGCTACACATCAGCCACACTGTCATGTTAATTCATTCAAATGATTTTGCAATGGTAAAAGGCTATGGTACGTAAACTGCATAGTTTGATTGTATATAGAACTTTACATATTACATCAGGGCCATGCCTTAACCCTTGCCATTGTACACTTCTGCCCCACCGCACTTCCCATGTTTCCAGCACCTTGTTTAGACTCGGGATGCACCAATCCAATACTAGTATCGGATTTTGGAGCCGATACTGAAAAAATACGATATCGGGTGTCGGCTACAAATATCAGATACTGAAGCAATACCTATTTTTGGCTCTCACCCCTTTAAAAACACAACTTTCATCAACTAGAATATGGACATTCTGTACCTTATTTTGAAGGGCAGAACCAGGAGGATTCAGTTCGCCCAGATTTAACCTCTGCAAAATTCCACGGCTCGCAATAGTTTGCTATGGCTAGCGACAGCTAGCGGCAACTCATTCTAGCGGCAACTCATTCAAGCTGGGACAGAAATGATTACCTAATTAAATTAAATAGCCACTGCTGGAGTGCCCAACTGTTTATGAAATGCGACCCCGAGGCGACACCAGGCCAGCTCGGAGACATAGTCCCACCAGCGTGTCCTGGGCCTTCCACGAGGCCTCCTCCCAGTGGGACATGCCTGGAGCACCTCCCGAGGGAGGCGACCAGGAGGCATCCGGAACAGATGCCCTAGCCACCTCAGCTGGCTCCTTTCGACGTGGAGGAGTAGCGACTCAAGTCCGAGCTCCTCCCGGGTAACTGAGCTCCTCACCTGATCTCGGAGGGTGCGCCCAGCCACCCTGCGAAGGAAACTCATTTCGGACGCTTGTATTCGCGATCTTGTCCTTTCGGTCATTACCCAAATCTCATGACCATAGGTGAGGGTGGGAACGTAGATCGATTGGTAAATTGAGAGCTTTGCCCCCTGACTCAGCTCCCTCTTCACCACAACAGTCCGATACAGCGACCGCACCGATCCGTCTATCGATCTCACGCTCCATCCATCCCTCACTCGTGAACAGGACCCCGAGATACTTGAACTCCTCCACTTGGGGCAAGGACTCCCCCACCGACATCCACCTGCCTCTTCTATTGTGACCGGTACTGTCTCCCACGCGCTCCTCGGACACTCGTTTGTTTATGCCTGTTACTAATAGTGCTCGTAGGAAATTAAAAATGCATGTTCGGGCCACTTGTGTATAACGCTGAACAGCCACTAAAAACAGTGCCGTCCCAAACATTTATATTTCCCCCATGTGTTGGAGCTTCACTGAATCTGATCCGTACACAAACTAAAGTCCTCCAGCCTCAACTTCTCCAACTGTGGCACTGTCAACATCAAAGAGCCGAGAGGAAGCGAGAGCTGCCAGGAGCCGCTCTCAGCCAATCAGGTCCCTCCCGCCACTGGTTTGAGTTTGTGATTCAGTGAACGGTGCTGAAAAGCAGAAGGTGGACAAACACTGAACTCTGTCAATCCTCCAAATAGATTTAGTCCATATATAATGTGTAGATAACGGTATGGTTTTATTTCACGATCAAATGCATAAAATACGTTGTCATCATCTGCTCTGTTTTATCTCCACTTTTTTCCTAAATCACAACCATGTTTTTGCATTATAGGAATAAACCACTACTTTACGGGTCATGCAGAGACATTCTGAAAACTTGGCAGTAAATTTTCATCGCATAATGTGCCTCCAAGGAGAGTTAAAAGGCCTTTTCACAACTGACTGGAAACACATTGTGCTGGTCATTGTCCTTTCGCCACTGTACATTAAACAGTATACTGCGAGTCGACCATGGAGTTAGCTTGAGTAAAAGAGAGTGGTAGCTTTTTCCAACAACTAATGTTTATTTGTGTGTTTGTTAAGCTGGGCAAGCAAAGTTTTCATGTTTTTTTAATTGATAAAAAAAAAAAAAAAGCACCACAGAACTACCCATCTGGGCTGTCGTCTCAAGCACAGCACAGTTCTTGGTCCTCAGAGACAGAGCCCTCAACATCAGGTAAATGTGTTTCCACTTGTGTTTACCAGATACGGCAACGTAAAGAAGCGCATTTGCGAAAAAACGTAGACTAAGAAATACTACAAAAGCTCTTCCCCAAGAGGCGCATCTGGAGATAAAACGTCAAAGAATGCTGACAATGTTACTGAGAGACATGAGGTTTTAATATCAGGATAGACATGTTTGAAGTGACAGATGCCAGTCATTACCTGAATCACAGCAGTTAGACACCAGCACGAGCTAATGCCTAGGCCTTTACACAATATAATACATACTCCAGTCAACAGAAACATTTGTACTTCCACATTCAGGCGAGAGAAGCCCTGAAAAAGTCTCATTAACCTGTGATATAGTATCTCTTTCAATCAGCAGGTTCAAATGGTTTGCAGGGCTGACATGGGCAATAACAGACAAGTAGATGCGAGTGAGTCAGAGCAGCGGCTGCAGGTAACAGCTGCTGACCTAACTCCACTTCTCTGTCTGTAATTGCACACAGCTCCCTAGTACCTCTGACATCTCGGTGCATATCAGCATTATCTAAGTCCATTTAGCACTTCCTGCCAAAAGAGGAAATGCTCCCTGTGTACAGATTACATTTTTATTAGGGGCCAGAAGGTAATTACAGCAAGTGACGACAGCATTGCGAAGGAATTTAAAGTAGAGTGTTCTCAGCATCTCACACAAAGAAGGATGCAGAGGGGCAGCCTTACATCATTTATCTGTGTTCAATCCCTCCTTCACCATTAGGGCTTTGTAACATATAAAAGGTCTTTTTTTTTTCTATTGATAAATCAGAGCCCTAATGATGTGTTCTGTATCTGCACGTAATTCCAGCATTTGCAAGCCTTTGGGATTGCAGCTGATGTGACAATTTCAATTCCAAAATTGGTTCAAACGCAATTAATATTCATCTCAGCTTTGAGACACGAACGATATGCGTTTATTCTCGTCTCCATCCGCGGCACTTTCTCATGCCATGTCTTCCTCTGCCTGACACACAGTCATTAGTGCCCATCAAACAGAATGAAACAAAAAACAAACCTCTTAATTACATTGGTCAAGCTGCTTTCTCCTTTGATTATTATGCTTTCACTCTCAATATTTGGGCATCCGTTGCAAGACAAAGCTAGTTTATACTTACAGGCACAAACAAATGGCTATAGTGGTCATAATACAAGTCTTTCCCATGACTTCTACAGCACCTAATTGGTCCCCATCTGCGCCCTGGCCTACCTCTGAAAGCTCCAGCCCCTTCTTCATCTCCCTCACAAATGACCCCTGACCTGCCCCTTGACCCTATGAGAGGTATCACCACTCAAGCCCCGCTCCGTCACTTATCACCCACCGGGAAGCCCATCTTGTCCCAAAATGAGTGCTGTGGCCCGGCTAGGCTTTGGTCTCTCAGTTGGAAGGGCGAAGATGGATTTTGGGGTTACTAAAGGGGAACAAAATATCAAAAAGTCCACCACAGCGTGAGATTCATCTGTCAGCACCCAGGGGCTGTCCTGTCATCCTGCTGACTGCCACTGGGAAAGACCTGAAAACTTAAGCCGGAGTATCACTGCATTGCGGAAAAGAAAAATGAACAATTTTACGCACCTTCAGCCGAATTTTGATTTTGTCAAAAGCCTCATTTAGCAAAAGTGCTTGCTGGAATTTATGGGTCGTTGGGGTGCAATTAGTCAGACTGGAGCTGAGGCGGTTACTTCCCATTAAAAATGGCCTATTCTGTCCTGGTGCTCACAGATGTCCTCCTGTGCGTACTTATACTTTCAGAGTAAACTCCCAACACATGAGCCTATTTTTCTTAATGTGCTTATGCAAGACAGATTAACGCTATACGTTTCAAAGTTGTTTGGTTTACTTCTCTCATGTTCCATGAAACCCCGCACATCTGGACCATTGGTATCATTCAGGAGTAAATTCTCTGTCAAACACAAGTGATGCATATCTGTGGATTATGTAGAAATATATTTTTGCTTTGTGTGGCCTGTGGAAGAGCAATGTTCCCATTCCTGGTATTTCACATTCACACAAACAGGCCAGTCCCAGGTCATTAGAGAGCGAGCGCCTCGACATAACGCTCCAATTAGCACTTTAACAAACGGCCACCAATTAAGGCGAGGAAGGTTCAGAGGACTAAGTTAAAGTACACAACAAGTTCTGATTCATGGCTGTTCACAGTGACGGCTCCTTATTTAGTTTTTTCTAATCTAATAATTTAGGTCAAACTACACCAGTGGGATCCAGAGCACGACCCTTTGATATACTAAAAACATAAAATGCCATGGTTCAGAGAATGCATCTAGAAAACAGCCGATGGTTGTGCAAATGTGATCATGTGTAGTTATGCAAAAGTCCAGTGGAGGGCGCTCTTCCTTCCTTGTGCTCCAGTAACCAGAAATGTACTAAGGAGCATAGTTAGCGGCAAACAATGAGCGCGAGGAAGAGAGTTGACCACGACCAGGATCACAGCAAGTTTGGTAAAGGTTTCTAGACTTCAAAACTCAAAGAAATTGAATGGATTACTCTGTCAGACGTATATCAGAGTGTGGGCTGGCATTTTGAGCGAGGACGAGAGAAATTAAGGAAATATCTGGATTACAGAAACAATAAACACTTCAGGTATGTTTTTGATAAGAGTGTAGCATTTTAACATGATCAAAACCTGAACAATGTTGTGTTTCGCATGATTTAAATTCTTAAAATAAAATACAAACGTGTACACAGCTTTGAGTGTCATTGACCCTGAGCCAGATGTGCAGGAGGAGACGATTATGAGAAGTGGCACACATCTGTCCTCACGTCGTCAGATCATTCTCTCCACATCCGAGTTACCAAAAGTTGTGTTTGACGGTTGATCGTGACCCGACTTCCATGAGCGCAATTCATCCCCATCCAACATCAAGCCAAGGTAGAGCCAATTGGGGGTCACACCTTTGGGCCTCACGGGACGCCCCGGTGCATGTTGAGGGGAACATATGGAGACAGAACAGTACCATGGGGGCAGAGAGTAGGATCAGAGGGCTTCAGGGGGCACCAGGGGGGAGGTCTATGGGGGAGGAAAGAGGAGCAGATGCGGAGGAGATGCACCACCAAGGGCAAGGCCTAAGCTCCTCAGACAGCATGCCAGAGCGGGAGGGAGAGAGGGCAGCGTACTCCTCACAGCGCTTCAAACACATTCCTCTGCCAGGCCCAAAACATTAGAGAGAGCATGGAGCCTTCAGCAAATATAACAGTAAATCAGAGCAAAATAGAGCGATCTAGAACGCCGACAGACAAGACATCTTTTTTCAACTTAAATAAGTCTAGGTCCAGAAGAGCTGGAACAAACCAATCAATGATCAGAAAAATGAGTGATAGAGCTCGAGATAATGCTGTCAAAACTGCAAGGATTTCTGGGATTCCTGGTGCATTCAACAATAATAATAAGAAGCAAATGGAGATTCTTCAATGTACTTTAGGTATAGTTCACATAAAAGCACTGTAGTGTGTTAGACATGCACTGTTTGACCAAAAACGTCGACACCTGGATTTAACTCCCCGTTATGGTCTGGGGTTGTGCAGTAACGGTTGACCTGCAGCAACACTATGTGTCCAGAGATGAGCTGAGATCACCCTGTATGAAGAGGTTATTCCATCAATGGATTTCTTCTTTAGGGCGACGGTGGCGCAGATGGTAGAGCGGTTTGTCTCATGATTGGAAGGTCGGGGGTTCGAATACCGCCTCCTGAAGGTGCATGCTGTTGTTGTGTCCTTGGGCAAGACATTTCACCCACCTTGCCTCCAGTGTCTGCGTACATTGGTGTATGGATGGGTGACTGGTTCCTTGATGTAAAGCGCTTTGAGTGCCTAATGTAGGTGGAAAAGCGCTATATAAGTTGAGACCATTTAGGCAAGGCAAGTTTATTTGTAGAGCGCAATTCATACAAGGCAAATCAAAGTACTTCACAGTTGCATAAAATTACAAGAAAACAGATAAAATCAATCATTAAAACATCAACATAAAAATTAATCAGTTACAGTAAAAGGCAAGAGTGCAGATAAAATACTTTCAGTTTCCATATGCTCGGGTAAAAAGAGCTGTTTTCAGCCTGGATTTGAACATTGTCAGAGTTGAGGCCTGTCTCACATCCTCATGAAGACTGTTCCAGATTTTAGCTGCATGAAACTGAAACGCAGCCTCACCGTGTTTATTATTGACTCTGGGAACCACCAGGAGACCCCTCCCTGAAGTTCTCAAGGCCCGAGATGGTTCATATGGCTCTAACATGCTCTAACATTTACCATTTCTTCCCTGATGGCACAGGCATATTCCAAGATAACAAAGCCAGGATTCACTGGGCTCACATTGTGAAAGAGTGGCTCAGGGAAACAAATCGTTTTTATATATGGATTGGCCACAACAGAGTCCAGATCTTAACCCCATTGATAGTCTTTAGGATGTGCTGGAGATGGCTTTTAGTGATGGCGCAGTGGCCACACTCTCCCATCATTAAAACAAGATGTTGTTTTAAAATAAACGCAACACTGGATCTCCTGACAGTTCAGAAGCTTATTGAAACAATCCCACAGCAAGATCATGCTGTAATCAAAGCTAAAGGTGAGCCCAATGTGATTAATCAGGAGTGATCCAGCAGAGATCTTCCATTCTCTACTTTCTGATATACTGTTAGCTAATATTAATCTATAGACCTTGTTGCTTTAGTAAAATGGCAGATTTCTCTTGTAACTTTCAATTCATAACATTCGATCCCAAACTTTACACAAATTATGTGAATATTGTATTGACTATTCAACACAAGAGTGCTGTAGACATATAATTAAAAACTCTGCTAATTTTCTATATTTCTAGCGGTCAAACATTCTTGTTTGTTCATCCACTTACAAGCTGGTTACTGCAGAAGTGATACGGTCCTCTCCCTTTTCCTCAAACCTATAAATACCTACATTTTAAACAATTGTGGACAGAGGGAGTCACTTACTGTCCCTTTACTACGGGGAAAGTTACCAGGGAACACTAATTCATGCAGTAGTTTATACAAAACAGTGACGTAAGTCTGTCCTGGAGCGTGGGAAGAGCCCCAAAGCCAAATAAGATGTCACAACCAATCTGTTTCCATAAATCAACTGTTAAAAAACCCCAAAGCACGTTTTCGTATTTAGCCATTTACTAGAGACGCATTTGATGTCCCATCTGGAAAAGGCCAGGAGTGTTTACTCACAAGCATCTGTCATACAAGTACAAAAACACACACGTAAGCTACCAGAGACAAAATACAGACCAATGTAAACAAAAAAGCAAGTTTAATGTTACATTTAAGTTAATGCACAACATGAGAAGTGACTGGCCTCAAACAAAACTCAGCCAAAACAACAAATAGGGAAAGTGTGCACTTATGTGACTCATATGTCCATATATAAACATGTTTTTGCAGGCCGAGAGCTGAAACTAATGACATTTCTAATCAGAGTGATAGGCATCAGAGAGCGACGGCACGCCAAACACACTCCTGCAACGCGCCAGGCCACACACGTTAATGATTTCCGCACAAAATCGCTCTCCCCTGCAACTTATAAAGCACTCAGCAGAGAACTGTGAGTAAAGTAATGCAAGAAATGTCACAGAGAAAGGCTGGTTTGACTCAATGTCACACACAGCATCCCACACTGAGATCACTGTTGGGAATGTGGCATCTGTGATTTGGGAAAACCTATATATATATTTTTTTTTTGGGAGAAAATATAGTTGATCATGCTTTGTTTTGATTTATTATTTAAAAAAAAGATGTGCCAGTTTGCAAGAGTTTGGTTTAACCCCCCCCCCCCCTAAACCGAGCACTTCTTCTCCAGTTCAGTTTTACCCAAATCTAAAAGCCTCTCGACTGGAGCTTAACGCCTCATTTGAAAGCTAAGCCACTTTTTTGACGCATTTTTTAAGCGTTTTTGTTAATTTGTCTGTTGCTTTTTCATCACTCTTTAGTCCTGTGCTTTTCATATTTTTTCCCCCGCATTTTTTATTGGGCACGCTTTTCCGGCACGTTTTTAGATCTGGGTAAAGCCAAACTGGAAAAAGTGTGCTCTGTTCAGGTGGGGGGTAAGAGGCTAATATAGAGGCACATTATTATTGTTCTGCCTATTTAACAAAGAGATTAAGAATCTCTTTTTCAGGGGAGTCCTGGCCCCAGAAGGAAACCTATTGTACACGTTTTTAGTGGTAGGGGAAACTGCAGTAACCAGGGAAACAAATAACTGAACTTAGCTCTATAGTGACAGTCTAGTTTGGTCTAATACCTCGTAATACATTTGATTCTTACACCAAGTGCTCTTGACAGGACCAATTTCCCAATGAGACGATCCGGTCCAAAGTAGTTAAGTGCATTGAGCATAATTCCTGCAGTACCGTTTTACATGATACTGTACATTGCAACCACACATTGCGACTGACAGAATTAATTTGCGCTGATTTCTCTCCAGTTCTCATCTGTATTTGATTATACACATTACCATTTTTAAAGCAAGGATTATTTGGCTAACAAAATAAAGCGCAGGTCTGGTTCACAGTGTGTGGAAGTGAGTGAAGCGTGGCAGTGGTAGTAGTGTCCCAGAGGGAAGCCCAGCACTCGGACCCACCCAGACGCAGGAGCGGAGGCCACACACCGGCAAGGGCCACACGGCATTCACACGTATTGCACTAAACGCCACTGGATACGCCAACGTCGAGAATAAAAACTTTCCAGGCACAAGTCAAATTAGCCACAATTGCCCCTGAAGTTAGAACAAATGGGACTTGCAGACTGGGAAACTCCTTCTTCACCACAGTCAATAGAGATTTAATCAGATAGTTTGGAAACACAGCACACGCCGGACCGACTGACCTCATGCTTCTGGTGAGCTGCAAAAGGGAACATCCATGACAAAGTAATACCAGTCCCAAACCCAGACAGAGAAATCAGCGCCAAATTAATATGAAAAGTATTAGAAGACACAAGATCCGAATATGAGAGGATTACATGATTAACAATGCGAAAGAAATGTTATGGTCATAAAAATCCTTCAGCTCTAATGCTTGGACTTACTTGTGTATTGTCTATTGACCCTTGTGCGCTGTGTATAGTAGTAGTAGTTAATTCTTCTGTCATTATAAATAGGGCTGGACGATATGGCAAAAAAAAAAAAAAAATCAATCACAAAAATAATAATGCATCAGTTTTATATAGCGCTTTTCTGGACACTCAAAGACGCTTTACATTGCATTATTCATTCACTCCATACTTGATGGTGGTAAGATACTATTGTAGCCACAGCTGCCCGGAGGTAGACTGACAGAAGCGAGGCAGCCAGTCTGCGCCATCAGCCCCTCCGACCACCACCAACCACTCACTCACTACATTCAATAGGCTTCCTGGTGTTACCAAACGGTTTCCCATCCAAGTACCGACCAGGCCAATCCCTGCTTAGCTTCCAAGGTCTGACGGGACTGGGCGGAGCAAAGGCGGTATGGCCACATTCATGTTGCTGATCCATGAACTTAGACACACCTTGTATTCGAACATCAGCTCAAACCAAAACAAATGCTTTCCGACAGTTTCATGTACCAAATACCAAAACTAGGAGCTATTTCTGGTAAAGAAACGATTATTGAGATTGACCAATAGAGATTGCAATTTTGATTAAATCTCGATTAATTGCCCAGCCGTTAGAATACATGTGACATATTTTGTGGTACATTATACAATTGGCTGTATAATTATACAGGTGATTGTGAACTTGCAGCGCAGTTTGTTCGTGTGCCAGTATTGAAGTTGTAAACTCATCTGAGGATGTTCAGAAAGTTAGGAATAAGTTTGGAAATAAGTTTGGAATGCAACTAATCATTTATAATTGATATGCCGTTCTTTCATTGTTTATAAACCAAAATCAGGCTTTTGTTTTTGCAAACATATCCCACAATGAAAGCGTCCTTCAACTAAGAGCTATTGCAGCATAGGACAGAACAATAGTCCACGTGAAGGTAAACTATACATACTATAACAACATTTGGCCAAACCTTTGCAGAGAAACATGAACATTTTATATCAACACACTGGAACAGAGCGTGCAGAAGCAACAGTGAAATGAAACTGCACAGGAGACATTGACACAGCTCTGGGCTCTCTCAGATGAGTTTCCAGACAAGAATAGCCTGTCTGTCTTTATACGCATGCATTTAAGAGTTGGATAAAAATAAACATGCACTGTGCCAAGCTCCTTCTGCATGGGAGCTTTGGGTGAGGCCCAGACAGTTGTCCATCAGCCATCATGCCTGGCTGTTTGTCCGAAAATGTACAAGGTGAATGTGTCCTTCTATTAACTGAGTAAAGTGGGGCGGCAGGATTAGCATAACTGTCCCATGCATGAAGACAATATGATGCCATGAGCCTCGGCGCAGTGGCACATGCGGCTGTGTTTGTGCCCTATAATGTGGAGCGGGGAATGTACAGTCAACCTGATACTACCATCCCGGGACAACTGTGACCACAATGAGCCAAAGCAGCAGCTCATCCCAAATAAAACATCGGACATTCTAGTTGAAAGACTATCGCTGAAAATCTTTTATGTCTTGTATTTCTAACATAGTCAGTTTTAAAATAGTATTTTGGGTGATAAAAGTAAAGCTTCTTTTCTGAATGTTTCTTATGTCTTAAATCAACTGCCGTACAAACCAATGATTCAGGATTTAACTTAGACATAAACGTGTAACATCCTCATGAAGTTTTATGGAGGGAAGGAAAAGTCCTGGAAAATCATTTTGTGATCCCAGAGATCTATGCGAGAAAGGCGGGATTCAAACTCCGCTGCGTTGAAATTGGGTTTTTATGGCTTGTCTCTTTTACAAATTGGGGGCATCAACTCGGCATGGATAGACGATCGATCAGGAATCCTGGCCCCCAGCAGCTCTGATAAGAGCATGACAGATGCTAACCACAAGGCCTGGATTCTCCACACGCAACAGGCATCAATAAAAGACTTATCAGCTATCACCTCCAGCCCTTTAAACACAATTGGCAAACATACTGCTTGTGCAAGTGCGCTTAGATAAGGATCTGAAGGTCTTGTGTAGTGATGTTAGGCCAAACACAAGAAAACAATGCAAAAGAAATCTATTTTCAACTTAATTATCTAAAGCACATCTGTTCTCCATTCCACAAATCCAGTGTTCCTGAAATCAATGTATTACACAGCCAGCCAAAAAGCAGTACCTTTTTACAATTTAAAATGGGAACGTTAAAATAGCTTGTGTATCTACATGCCTTTAAAACAAAACAAGCTCTCCGTAATTAGTCTATTTCTGACAGCAATCATGAGAGTCCATTTAGTGCAATGAACATCTCCACACACCAGCGCATATGCACATATAACAGGTCATTGGGAAAGGCCATCCAGCATTCCCAGCGGTGCCTGGCATCCTGGTCTCCGTCAGCGAAGATCTGACAGATCCCCTGTAGATCACAAACATCCAGGCTGCAGCAAAACCAAACAACCTCCAGGAGCTTTAGCCATTTTACACCAATTAGACACCACCGAGCCACTGATATCCACTTCACGCAGAGCAAACTTTCTTCTTCTGCATTTGTGACCGGTACTGATCATTATCACACAAGTCATTTTTTCCATTATTCTGAAAAAAAAATGTTTTTTTATTTGGAATTAGAAGTCTTGGCAGAAATCTAGCTATTCAAACAGTGCTGTCAGACTCCATCAGCAGCTGCAGACGTCCTATCATCAACACAATGAGAGAATATAGATGGTAAAGTTATCCCGTTATGCACTGTACATTTGGTTTGTTTATGTTTTAGCGGTTTTGGCAGGCAGTGACCAGCATTAGCATAAACCTAGAGCTCTTTTTATGGACTTGTAAAAACATTCAATCCATATGGAAATGGGTTGACCTGCTAAAATGAATATTTATTAGCAGTTATGGAGATAGTCCGATGGAGGTCTTCTAACCTCCTGGTTCTACAAGTGATCAGTGATAGTATCCTGGACCACATGTGTCTCCCACACTTGTGTTGGGACGTGCTGATGAGCGATCTCCCCCCAGTTCCTCATGAGGGCAACTGCTTCCTCTTCAACTGTCCTCGCTGAGAGCTGCAGCCCAAACATCTATCGTCCACAGCTGTCGGGAGGACGGCCCCAAAAATTCACATCAAGCGCTGTCAGTTCATACCACCCACTGCAAATGATACGGTCTATCCTTTACTTTAGAAAACTCAACCAGAGGTGAAGATCCTTGGATTCATCGTGGCATCTTCCATCCACGCACGCCGGCTAAATCTCGTTTGTTGATGCAGCTGCCAATTATTTATGTTTCTAATGCATCCGGACACCTTTTCTATTAACCTCTTAACACCCAGCTTAACTGAGCACATTTTCTCCAGTTTGACTTTACCCAAGTCTAAAAGCTTCTTGAAAAAAAGGGTCAAAATAGCGACAAAAACAACACGAAAATGAGGATTAAAACGCATCAAATAAAGCATCAAAGAGCGACAACAATGTAACAAAGTAAGCAAGAAAAAAGTTGCTCCATTCTACATATTATCTCTAATCTCTAGTTCAGGGGTGAACAGACTTTTTTCACTGAGTGCCGCATATTAGTGGATGAAGAGGGTGAGAGACTGTTGTGGAGCGGCGGGAGCTGCGCAGGAGGAAGAGGAATGAGGAGCTGACCAGTGCAGGACGCCACGCTCTGAAACAGGGACAAACCCAGGAGGCGCTGCACCGAGGATCCCAGGTTTCCTCGGGGAACTACATTTTCCAAAATGATGGTTTACCCACAATGGCGGCGCGGCTCAGGACTAACACCTGAACACTATTTCGTTTACGCTTATACAAGGACAAACAGAATTCACACTCACACATTTACTATTGAAGTGTCTACAAGATGGAGTGTCACAGATTTGTGGCCAGCTCTGTCTCACAATAAGAACTCACGATGGTTAAAAGTGCCCATATGTTGTGCACCTTAACCCACTGGGCCATCGTGCAGCTTACTTGGTTTTTGAATTGGCTAGTCCTGTACGTTGCCTGTTCACTTTTCCCCACATCAATCCTTTCTAGCTTCCAACGAATCAACTTTGCAACCAATTTCCACTGCCACGTATAAGATAAGAATCGACTGATCTCACAGCGGGGAAATTCAATAATATGTCCAACTAAGTCAAGATGAGATTCTACACCTGTCAGTAAAAGCTACGCCCGTTTGGAGTATTTTCCACTTAACAATAGCTTGTAACTGACACGTAGCCAAAGGTTAATGAACGCCTAAATTTAACTGCACCTCTAATCCCTATACTGTGTGGCTTCATTAAAATACCGCGTGGAATTTGAAGAGGACTATTTGACTCGTAATGGGTGGACGCGTGTGCCTCTGATGGCATGTACGTTGCTATAATTGGTGGGTTTACAATATAGGGACTTGTGCGGATACCGAATACTCTTCTTGTGCGCGACCGATTGGGGCGGTGTGCAGGAAATGAGTGGAAAGAGAGATGTTCCCGGAGATGTCGAGGTCAGTGTGGGTCAACAGACGGCTTAGTGACTGGAAAAAAAGACCGATGCCCTGTACTGCGATTGAATCAAAACGACCGCGAATCATTTTTAGGGTTTGGGATGGGGCGACGGTTTCTACAAAAGGAGATTATGCATCAGTTTAACTTGTATTCTCGCAGAAACTGTCCCGGTTTGTGGCATTTTTCATTACAGCGACATGTCATTACGCCCTTTGGTCTGAAGTGAAAATCGAAACGAAATAAATCATGGCCGAATTGCTTCCTAGAAATATTAGTTGTGGTGTGTGGCACTGGTTTTGAACGAAGTGGTAGAAAGGCATTCACGATGGAAAGATCAACTTTGGTTAACAGGGCACTTAAGATCATGTTCTACCGTGGTCTGTGGACTTTAACTGTGCCTCTTTTCAAGTAGCCAATGGCCATAACATCTGTAGCCACCATTCAAAGCAGAAGGGAGCAGTCTGGATGCTCGAAAAGGGGCTATTTATGCACTGTTAATGAGAAGGACAGACCTCCGAGTTGCTTTGCAGGTGTGAGCCCATTTTAAACAATGCCCTCATTAAAGCATTACACAGCACACCCAGACAGTCTCCCCCCATTAAGAAACATCTTGAAATAGTGAAAGAGAGTAATCCGCCGCTTAAGGCCACTGCGACAACGGACGTCCCGTCAATTGAAAGTGACAGCGTTGGGTTTGGCTCGGGTCCCGATCTACCAAAACCAGTCAAATAAAAGATATGGAAAAGCGAAAAGAATTGGGACCGAGGTGCAAAAGTGGCCTTAAAAACAAGACTGAATTTAAGAGTTTTTCTTAATTAATGTATTATGGTAAAGGTTTATGGATCAGTTTAAAGGGTTGTTTTTGATCGGTCTCCAATTATCCAGACATGGAAGCTGCAATGTGAATGCTTGGACTTCGCTGCTATATGTAACCACCAAAATCTTATAACCATCTATTTTTACAACACTTCTATGATTTGTACAAGTGTGAGGATCTTGAAAGTAAAAAACATCAAACTGAACTATACAAAAACCTTTAATACCCATTTATTCCACCTTAATATCTCACCAAATATTCCCCAGTCTTGTGAATGTCTCCGTGCTGTGAGCGACTGCAGATCATTACCAAGACCAGATGCAAGTTATTTTTTTTATTTTTTTGTCTATGTTAACTGATGCTTTCCTGGAGCCGTCTCGAAGGAAAACGGTGCTGGACACACATGGGCCGCACTTGCACCAAACTGGGCCTAATCGGATCCTGGCTGTTTATGGGACTGGGTATGATCCCAAAACAAAAATGGATTTCACTCGCATTTGAAGATTTTTCGCTCTACATTAAAGCAGAACCCCGTTGCCGTCTACCCGCCAGCTTTTACCACGATCCTAAATCAAAATGTGGCAGTCAGATATGAAACACTCTCATCGCTCATGAGGAGGCTTCTCATCTTTAGGAACACGGGTCGCCTTTGAATCCACTTGATATGGATTTAAGCAATTCAGCGATACATTTTAAAATTTGGATATGTAAATGCTTCCCACTGCTACTTATTTGAGTGATATTTGTTGAGGAACTAGAGAATAAAATCAAACTAAAGAGGTAATTTATGTTTAGTGAATATGATGCCTGCGGCCATTTTTTGCTGTATAGATTTTCATTTTCTTCACTATCATTTGTTGACGATGTAAAATTTCTTTTTTCCAATTTTGCTAAGTTACTAAGTTACATAAGAGATGTTTACAACTGGCGAAGAGTAATCAAATTGTGTGGGAAGACGCGAATGACCTACAGAGATCATCAACAGCAATGGACTTGTGCATTGTCAATCTTTAAAGAATCTAATCTAAGTAAGGGATAACGCACGACGAGGTGTCCATTATCAGAACAAATATTCACCCAGACCATGGTATAAAAAAAAGAGTTAATATGGTGTATCGTATTGGGTCTTGTAGTAAATGCTTAAATGGGTGATTAGATGCAAGTCACTGCTACACACCTACAGTATATACTTTATGTTGAATGAAGAGACTGTAGTTCAGTACCAGGCTGGTTTCCGTCTGGAGTTTGCATGTTCTTTCTGTTTCAAATTCCTCAATAAAGGTCAAATATTAAATCAAATAAATCTAGCATCCATGAATATTTTGGTCCTTCGCTTTGTCTGTTTTTTACCATGCAAGCAGAGGGATGCATGCACACATCTCTCTGCACAAATATACCTCTGGCATGCACATTTTTTCCTCTAACTCCAAATATCCATATATCTGTTTATACTGGACATTACTTGTTTACTCTGTGTAACCACGTTAGCTGCTCTCCTCAGGCTCGCTCTTGTCCAAATCCAAAAGCAGCTAACTTGATTCAGCACCATCCACAGAGTCCAGTGTTAGGCCCGGGGGTCAGGCGCTGGTCTGAGGGGCCAGGGCTCGGGGCTGAGTGCATGTGGTGCAGGAGCGCTGATGATTGACATTTGGGAGAGTGGTAAACACAGACTGACTGAAAGACTGACAGGTAGACAGGCGCAGATCTTTACCCATTAAGGCACCGTTACTTGATCCACTTTCAGAAGGGGCAGTGTGACTCCCCCGAGTCGAAAAACCTCATCTGCCCGTTACTGACTTCACCCGTCCTTAAGGCTCCTGCTGCTCTCAGCGCCCCCCTGTTGTCTTTATCAAAGAGTGGCAGATAAAAATCTAATGTTTTTACTATCTTTAAATAGATAGATAGATAGATAGATAGATAGATAGATAGATAGATAGATAGATAGATACAAAGCCAAACGTAAACAGACTTAAATTATGATTCCCTGACATTAGTGTTTCACTGCATTGAGTCATTATTTAAGTTTTTACAGCACCAGAGTCACGCTCCAGCATCACACCGACCACAGCCACAGTATATTGTTTCACTCCCTTCAGAGCTGTGGGAACAGAAGCCTTTTTTTTGTTTTAGATTTAAAAGGGAACTGGCATGATTAACCACTTTGGGATTTCTCTCTGATAAAACACAATTCAATTTCGACCGTTGAAAGAACAGCATGGCATGCAACAAATGAATGAACTGGATTCTCAAACACCTTTTTAATTCAAAAAGTCTTGACAATACAACCCCGTGAACTGCTACCTTAACGTGGTGGGGTTGTTTGAGTGCCCGAATGATCCGAGGAGCTATGTTGTCTGGGGCTTCATGCCCCTGGTAGGGTCTCCCATGGCAAACAGGTCTTAGGTGACGGGTCAGACGAAGAGCAGTTCAAAGACTTCTATGGACAGTATACTAACAAGGACCGTGACGTCGCCCGGTATGGCGCAGCCGGGGCCCCACCCTGGAGCCAGGCCTGGGGTTGGGGCTCGAATGCGAGCGTCTGGTGGTCGGGCATCTGCCCACGGGGCTCGGCCGGGCACAGCCCGAACGGACGACGTGGGCCCGCCCTCCTGTGGACTCACCACCCGCAGAGGGATCCGTAGGGGTCGGGTGCAGAGAGGACTGGGTGGCAGTCGAAGGCAGGTGCCTCGACGACCTGGTCCGCGTGCGCAGCTTCTGGCGTTCGGGACATGGAACGTCACCTCGCTGGGGGGGAAGGAGCCTGAGCTCGTGCGGGAGGTAGAGAGATACCGGCTAGATATAGTCGGGCTCACCTCCACGCACAGCCTGGGTTCCGGATCCCAACTCCTGGAGAGAGGCTGGACGCTCCATTTTTCTGGAGTTGCCCGCGGGGAGAGGCGGCGGGCTGGGGTGGGCTTGCTCATAGCCCCCCAGCTCAGCCGTCACGTGTTGGAGTTCACCCCGGTGAACGAGAGGGTCGCGTCCCTACGCCTTCGGGTCGGGGACAGGTCTCTCACCGTTGTCTCGGCCTACGGGCCCAACATCGGTGCAGAGTACCCGGCCTTCTTGGAGTCCCTGGGAGGGGTACTAGATGGTGCTCCGGCCGGGGACTCCATTGTTCTACTGGGGGACTTCAACGCCCACGTGGGTAACGACAGTGAGACCTGGGTGGGGGTGATGGGGAAGAACGGTCTCCCCGATCAGAACCCGAGTGGTGTTCTGTTATTGGACTTCTGTGCTAGTTACGGTTTGTCCATAACGAACACCATGTTCGAGCACAAGGATGTCCATAAGTGCACGTGGCACCAAGACACCCTAGGCAGGAGGTCGATGATCGACTTTGTAGTTGTGTCATCCGATCTCCGGCCGCGTGTCTCGGACACTCGGGTGAAGAGAGGGGCTGAGCTGTCAACCGATCACCACCTGGTGGTGAGCTGGATCCGCTGGCAGGGGAAGAAGCCGGTCAGACCTGGCAGGCCCAAACGTGTTGTGAGGGTCTGTTGGGAACGTCTTGTGGATCCCTCTGTCAGTAGGGTCTTTAACTCCCACCTCCGGAAGAGCTTCATCCAGATTCCGAGGGAGGTAGGGGACATGGAGTCCGAGTGGACCATGTTCTCCTCCTCCATTGTCGATGCGGCTGCTCGTAGTTGTGGCTGTAAGGTCTCTGGTGCCTGTCGCGGCGGCAACCCCCGAACCCGGTGGTGGCGCCCGGAAGTAAGGGATGCCGTCAAGCTGAAGAAGGAGTCCTATCTGGCCTTGTTGGCTTGTGGGACTCCGGAGGCAGCTGAGAGGTACCGGCAGGCCAAGCGTGCTGCAGCTCGTGTGGTCAAAGAGGCAAAAACTCAGGTCTGGGAGGAGTTCGGAGAAGCCATGGAGGAGGACTATCGGTCGGCCTCGAAGAGATTCTGGCAAACCATCCGGCGCCTCAGGAGGGGGAAGCAGTGCTTCACCAACACTGTTTACAGTGCGGGTGGGGAGCTGCTGACCTCGACTGGGGATGTGGTCGGGCGGTGGAAGGAGTACTTCGAGGATCTCCTCAATCCCACTGTCACGTCTTCCGATGAGGAGGCAGAGGCTGGGGACTCGGCGGGGGGCTCGTCCATCACCCAGGCTGAAGTCACCGAGGTGGTTAGAAAGCTCCTCGGTGGCAAGGCCCCGGGGGTGGATGAGATTCGTCCCGAGTACCTTAAGTCTCTGGATGTTGTAGGGCTGTCTTGGCTGACACGTCTCTGCAACATCGCGTGGCGGTTGGGGACAGTGCCTCTGGATTGGCAGACCGGGGTGGTGGTCCCCCTCTTCAAGAAGGGGGATCGGAGAGTGTGCTCCAATTACAGAGGGATCACACTTCTCAGCCTCCCTGGTAAGGTCTATTCCAGGGTGCTGGAGAGGAGGATCCGGCCAATAGTCGAACCTCGGATTCAGGAGGAACAATGCGGTTTTCGTCCTGGTCGTGGAACACTGGACCAGCTCTATACCCTTCATCGGGTGCTCGAGGGTTTGTGGGAGTTCGCCCAACCAGTCCACATGTGCTTTGTGGATCTGGAGAAAGCGTTCGACCGTGTCCCTCGTGGTGCCCTGTGGGGGGTGCTCCGGGAGTATGGGGTCCGGGGCCCTCTACTAAGGGCTGTCCGTTCCCTGTATGACCGTAGCAGGAGCTTGGTTCGCATTGCCGGCAGTAAGTCAGACCTGTTCCCGGTGCGTGTTGGGCTCCGCCAGGGCTGCCCTTTGTCACCGGTTCTGTTCATTACTTTTATGGACAGAATTTCTAGGCGCAGCCAGGGGCCGGAGGGTGTCCGGTTTGGGAACCTCAGAATCTCATCTCTGCTGTTTGCAGATGATGTTGTTCTGTTGGCTTCATCAAATCAGGACCTTCAGCGCGCACTGGGGCGGTTTGCAGCCGAGTGTGAAGCGGCCGGGATGAGGATCAGCACCTCCAAATCTGAGGCCATGGTTCTCGACCGGAAAAAGGTGGCTTCCCCGCTTCAGGTCGGTGGGGTGTCCTTGCCTCAAGTGGAGGAGTTCAAGTATCTCGGGGTCCTGTTCACGAGTGAGGGACGGATGGAGCGCGAGATCGGTAGACGGATCGGTGCGGCGTCAGCAGTGATGCGGTCGCTGTATCGGACTGTTGTGGTGAAGAGGGAGCTGAGCCAAGCGGCAAAGCTCTCGATTTACCGATCGATCTACGTTCCCACCCTCACCTATGGTCATGAGATTTGGGTAATGACCGAAAGGACAAGATCGCGAATACAAGCGGCCGAAATGAGTTTCCTTCGCAGGGTGGCTGGGCGCACCCTCCGAGATCGGGTGAGGAGCTCAGTTACCCGGGAGGAGCTCGGACTCGAGCCGCTACTCCTCCACGTCGAAAGGAGCCAGCTGAGGTGGCTAGGGCATCTGTTCCGGATGCCTCCTGGTCGCCTCCCTCGGGAGGTGCTCCAGGCATGTCCTATTGGGAGGAGGCCTCGTGGAAAGCCCAGGACACGCTGGTGGGACTATGTCTCCGAGCTGGCCTGGTGTCGCCTCGGGGTCCCCCCAGAACAGCTGGAAGAGGTGTGCGTGGATCGGGAAGTCTGGGCATCTCTGCTGAGACTGCTGCCCCCGCGACCCGGCCCCGGATAAAGCGGAAGAAAATGGATGGATGGATGGATGGAAGTCTTGACAATAGATTCAAGCAGAATGCCCAAGTTAATTGATTCCCATATATGGGGTCGCAACTTTCATTGTGAATCCCTAAGGCTTCTTCAAAAAGAGGTACATTTGCCATCATAATGTTTTGTTATTGTAAATTAATATTCTCTAATGCCGTTGCAATTTTTTTTTTAAAAAGAAGCTACATTTCTAAAATACAGTAGTTTCTAAGGTAAGTAAGGTAAAGCCACTGTCCTAGTTGAGACACCATGGGCATTTTAAAAGGAGCTTTCGTGTTTTATAGTTCTAGTTATGAGACACCAGTGAAGCCACAAAGGGGTCAAAGGTCACACGGTTACGGAAAGAGAATTATTATAGATCCTAAAGCTGCTAACGGCCAGGTGAAATCCAGCCATTAGCGCCATTATATCTGATAATTCCACAAGTTATTAATATCCAAAGATTGTATCTGCGAGGTGGTCCGTATGATCCCTTTAAACTGCGCTGTCAGCGAAGCCCACCATTTACAAATATGGCTCTAGTTAAAGTGACAAAGTGAACCGGTGGGAAGCTAAAATAGAACGGCGCGGCCAACAACAGCTGTCTTTGTGTCAACAAGTGCACAAGCTGAACGTACAGAGCTCCAAGACAAGGCTATAGCGGCTACATATGCTTTTCTTAATATCCCATTCATCTGTACATATTTGGTGTTGAAATGTAAAGCTTTGGATATGACATTATAAACTGCCTGTTACTGGTCTAAAACAGCTCCATTCACGATCATTAAAGGGTCCATATCAATGCCAGATTGAGTCATCTTGCATATCAGTCTGTCTTTTTGTCAACAAGGCTTTCCACCAACTTCTGATGAGAGGGTGCTCCTCTGTGTCTCTTAAGTCCAGACAGCTTCACCGGACTCTGATGATGATTTCAGTGCTCAAATTGCCTCAACAACATCCAATAACTTCTTTCTAGCTGGCAGGTGTTCTTTGTTATTCTAAATGCTTCACACAGCAGATGATGGGCTCAACTGATTTGTGCACACGCATTATGGTTGAATTTATGTAAGTGATTGCTACAAAACACCCCTTTCTGAATTACATTCTCCCCTTCCAACTTCACACATACGCATATCCCTCTCTGCTTAAGTTCACAACGGATATTATTGACAGAAATAATATAATTTGTACTTTTTCAGTGACATGAATGAAATAGTTTATAAGTTGTATGTCTAGTATAAATCCTCTTACCCTCTGCCGTAACCGAGCGCATTTTTGGCTTTAATCACATCTAAAAACTTTTCAACAGTAGCTTACAGCCTATAGGCCTCATTAGAAAGCTAAGGCCTATAAAACTCACCTAAGATTTTGACTCGTATTGTAACTTTTTCATTTTTCTGTTTTGATGCTTTCTTTGTTGCGTTTTCAGCCTTTTTTAAGAGGCTTTTAGATTTGGGTAAAGTCGAACTGGAGAAAATGTGGTCGGTTAAGGCGGGGTTAAGAGGTTAATGTGACATCAATAAAGTTTCTCCTGCTGATGGCCACGGTGGTAAGTGTAGATCCAGTGCACTGGTGGATCCACTCTTGGTCATAATCCGCATCAAAAGCTTTGTTTCCAAAAAAGTACAAGCAGAACATCGTCCAGGAACAGCCCAAACACAAGCCTCAAATCAAATGCGCTGTTGTTTTAGCTGCCGTGTTGAAAACGAAACTGAAACGTATCACTTAACGAGCACATGGTCCACTGCGCTGGTTTTTTCATTTTATTTATTTTTTTTAACTTTAGAGCACTGTGTTTTTTATTTTGTTTTGTATTGTGAGCCCAGGGGCACATTTTACTCTAAAGCAGCTTTGAAAAATTAGAACACATTTTCAATGTATTTCTGAAATTACAAAAACTGCCCAATAATGAACATTTAGGCTATTTTATTTCAAAACTGACTTATTAGCCAATTATATCGCACTTGCACCGTGATGCACCGAGCCGTGAGATAGCTGAACCGTTACACCCCTATCCTATTGGTAGGAGGCCTCGTGGAAGGCCCAAGACACGCTGGTGGGACTATGTCTCCGAGCTGGCCTGGTGTCGTCTCGGGGTCCCCCCAGAACAGCTGGAGGAGGTGTGGGTGGATCGGGAAGTCTGGGCATCTCTGCTGAGACTGCTGCCCCCGCGACCCGGCCCCGGATAAAGCGGAAGAAAATGGATGGATGGATGGATGGACACTGCGAGTATTTTTTGTTTTCACCATCAGTTTTTGCGAATTTTCCATTGACGATATGATTGATTTTTGTAAATTTGTACATCTTCCAAACAATTACGTATTTTCTTGAGCGTATTGCCCACCCCTGACAAAAACATTAACTTTGCAGTTTCCACACAAACATATCCTTTCCACGCTGCACGATGAAGACATAATCCCAGCTACTCGCCTCATCAGTCATAATGTTATGGGAGACTGACGTACGGTGACCTGCATGACTCTACTGATTGTGAATGGTGCTAAATCAGCTCACCGAGGACGCCGAGTACATCTGGTCCAAATTATTATCTTAGACTTGATCCCATTAAACAGGACACATGTAGATTCACACAGAAAGCAAACACACTCACTCCCTGAAATGTTAGGTCTACTGTCATGTCTGCGACACGGCCCTGGGGAAAACATGAAAGATGCCGGGACAGTTTAGAGGGGCCAGTATTGATGAACATGGTCAAAGAGCAGAGGAGGAACATCAGAAACAGGCAGTAGGACCTGGTAAAGGCTGACCTCGCTTTATTGGGGTCTGGAGACGGCGGATAGCGGCCACCTCATTAAAGTGAAGACTCAGCATTAAGGCCGACCCAGGAAAGTCCAATGTGGGGTAACTGCTGGAAACAGTCAAACTAGCAGAACTTTAAAAATGAAGGCCATGTTTAAAAAGAAAAAAACTATGTGATTATAGCATTCCCCTCCTGGAACCGTCACCTTAACGTGGTCGAGGGGTTTGAGTGCCCGACGAATGATCTTGGGGGCTCTGTTGTCGGGAGCTTCATGCCTCTGGTAGGGTCTCCCAGGGCCAACAGGTCCTAGGTGACGGGTCAGACAAAGAGCGGTTCAGAAGCCCCTTATGAGAGACCAACAGGCCCGATTAATCGTGAGGCCGTCCTTCTGTAGACCCACCACCTGCAGGAGGAGCCATAGGGGCTGGTGCAATGTGATTTGGGCAGCTCCAACGGCTGCCCCCACGACCCGGCAACGGACAAGTGGAAGAAGATGGATGGATGGATTATAGCATTTTGAATTATGTAAAAGTTGTGAGTACTCAAGAATATGAAAGATCCTCCAAGGGCAGGGGGATAGGGCCAAAGAATAAAATCTCGAAGAATGAGAATGAGGCGGTTACAGGGAGATCGCTTGAAAATCAGTGAAACAACTGGATATTTTCTTTCAGCTGTTTTAGATGAATATTTCTCACCAACAAAGTGTAAGAAAGAGATAAAGTTTAACATTATTACCAAATACCTGCAAAAAGCATAATGCCCCCTCTTTAAGTGGACTTAGTGTCCATCCATCCATCTTCTTCCACTTGTCCGTTGCCAAGTTGTGGGGGCAACCCGTCCAAGCTGCCCAAATCACATTGCACCAGCCCCTATGGCTCCTCCTGCAGGTGGTGGGTCCACAGAAGGACGGCCTCACAAGTCTAGCCGGGCCTATTGGTCTCTCATAAGGGGCTTCTGAGCCGCTCTTTGTCTAACCTGTCAACTAGGACCTGTTTGCCGTGAGAGACCCTACCATGGGCACGACGCCCCTGAACACAGAGCTCCCAGGATCCTACGGGTGCTCAAACCCCGCCACCCCCGTTAAGGTGGCGATTCCAGGAGGGGTGGACATAGTGTGAGACCTCAAACATCATCAAAACTTGATTGCAGCTTCAAAGTCCAAATGCAAAAGAAAAGGAGAAACGTCACAGTCTATAGCAGACAATGTTTCAATACTAATTTGAGCCCTTTCCTCCAAATGAGAAATAATAATGGGGTAAACTGTAATTTAATAGTACATTAATTTTATCATTTACTTGCAGTAATCGCTCTTTATTAGGGGCCAAGTCCTTGATCTTGCAACGTTACTAATAATATCAGTTTGTCCTCTGCTTTGTGCAGCTTGATATCGTCAGAACCTTGAATAAACCTGGGCTAAAGTTGAGAAGACGTTGAGGGACAGATGTGCAATGGAGAGGAGCAGCCTGGCGGGGTTTAAATGAATGTCACAGAGGGAGAAAAAAAGGGGTCAGTCCAAGAGGGCTTCCAGCTGTGCTCCCTCTGCTCTGATCTTATCTGTAACCCCAGCCTCCCCGAGCCCGCTAATGCTTACCCCTTTGTCCCGTTTGACTCTCACGCTAAACGCTAACCACTGTCTCAGATATAATACATACTGCCCTGTGAGTCTATAAATGTATCCAACATGCATCCTACGATATGGCCGTATGGAGAACATTGTCCGTGGGATAGATAAGCATCCAAGTACTTATGTGCCATTAGATGCAGACTGTACAGAGTGAACTGCGACATGACTGCAAAGGTAATGGGGCAAATTGAAGTCAGCGCATTGTCCTTAAAATTAATTATTGTTCCGGACAAATTGTCACCAGGCCATTGCCTTGAGTTAAATCAATGCAGCATCCTGTGCCACAAAAGCCTCTCCCTTCTACATGTGTTTAGTGTCCATAAATGTTGTCGAAAGGCCAGCTTGTGCTCTTGTCCCCAGCTGGTTGAAATTTCTCTCAATTGCAACAATACAACTCTTCAGGCAATTTCTTGATCTTTTTGGCTTATAGAAACTTGGGTTGAAATGCCAAAAGTTTAATCTTGTGTACTCTGTGCATGGGTTTTGGCTGTAAATATCTATTAATGTGTTTAGTCATTGTGCAGTTAGCTGTGGTTAGCTTGGCACAGCACCAAACGTAACATATAAAGAGGCTGCGAATGTAAAAATAGCTCTTTTGCCAATTCTTAATTGCACGTGCTAATTTGTTACGCTTTGTTGTTTTGTGTGTCATGAGCAAAAGCAATTCCTCCAATTAAACTGTCATTAGAAGTGCTTTGTGCTGGCGGTTTCTGGCTTGAGTCCTCAACAACATGTTTTATGGTGTGTACTTATTGGCCCAATGTGCGTTATAAACAAGTTCCCTATTTTAAGAGCCAATTTGGGTGAGTACAGTTGGGTGTGCATACTTCTATGCCAGGCCAAATGCATTTTAAAAGGATTAGTATAGTACCAACAGCCAAGTATGCCAAGCCTGTACTTTAGTAATTAGCAATAATGCACAGTGTCAGACTTGGACTTCAAGGCTTGTGTGATACATAAAGACATAAAACTATACAGCTTAATTTGTACTGACAGAGTAACCCGAAAACTACAGGACATGAAATTCCTTCGCACTCAAAGTGCAGTTAAGTTTATTCCTCTTCTTTCATCACATCAGAAAACATTATTCCCTCTGACATTGTCTCGCTCTTCTCAGCTCATCCATCTTTATCCCTGATCCAAATCACACAATCCAAACCATATGCACATGAGAAAACACTCATGGTAAATAAACTGGGCCTGAGCAGGCCCTGACTGGGACGGCTGGGGCCATAAAAAGGTGTGTGTCGGTCCACTATACGGAGTTTTCCCTTGTGTCTTGTAAAACTCACAGGAAAACTCTTCTCTTCGACATGGGCCAAGAGGGGCGCTGCCCCAAACCAGAGAAATGAGTGAATTACAGTCTCTGAAATAACTGCACTGTAAATACTGTGCATATTTACATCTGAGAGTGATTTTATCTTATTATATTTGGTTTATCCAGATTTTAATTAGTTCCTTGACTAAGCACAGTTTCACACAAAATTATCTACACTGATCTTTTTCCCCTTACTTTTTTGACTTTTTATCATAACTCTTCTGTCACTTTTTATTGCATTTACATCATATTTTTCATCGCTGCTTTGTCATGTTTTTGTGGCTCTTTTGTCACTTTTTCATAGATTTATTTATTTTTTCATGTTTTTGTCTCCTTTTTGTTGCTATTTTGATGCTTTTTTCAAGAAGCTTTGAGTAATGTCAAATTGGAAAACATGTGCTCAGTTCAGGTGGGGGTTAAGCGTTTAATAATATAATGTTTTTTCTTTTAGATTTCAGTGCCTAAATATGTACTATAGACAAGGCAAGGCAATGCAAGTTTATTTGTAGAGCACAATTCATACACAAGGCAATTCAAAGTGCTTCACAGTTGCATAAAATTACAAGAAAACAGATAAAATCAATCAATAAAACATCAACATAAAGTTAATCAAGTTAATCAACATCGAGTGCAGATAAAATACTTTCAGTTTTCATAGGCTCGGGTAAAAAGAGCTGTTTTCAGCCTAGATTTGAACATTGTCAGAGTTGAGGCCTGTCTCACATCCTCATGAAGACTGTTCCAGATTTTAGCTGCATGAAACTGAAACGCAGCCTCACCGTATTTAGTCCTGACTCTGGGAACCACCAGGAGACCCCTCCCTGAAGTTCTCAGGGCCCGAGATGGTTCATACGGCTCTAACATGTCAGAGATGTACTTTGGTGCTAAACCATGAAAAGACTTGTACACAAGCAGAGCTGTTTTAAATTCTATTCTCTGAGTGACAGGAAGCCAGTGCAGGGACCGGAGCACTGGACTAATATGGTCGACTAATATATCAAGCAGCAGCGTTCTGGATGTACTGCAGCTCTAACAGCTCGTGTAGAAAGGCCAGTGAGCAGCCGTTACAGTAGTCTAACCTGCTGGAGACAAATGCATGAATGAGTCTCTCTAAGTCTGGTTTTGACACTATTCCTCTGATCTTAGCAATATTTTTCAGACGATAAAAAGCTGATGATGTTATTGCTTTGATGTGGCTGTTTAAGTTCAGGTCTGAGTCCATGATTACTCCTAGATTTCTAACCTGATTTTTTTGTTTTAGAGAGAGACTCAAGGGGGAATGATAACACTTTGTCTTTGTGTCTGTGGGCCAACTAAATGTATATATACTATACTATATGATTCTAAAATACAAAGCGATTGTTTTTTGCTGTTTTTATTAAATAAATGACCCAACCATTTATCCAGCTAAGACCTGATGTAGTGAAAGAAAAGTCTGTTAAAAGTTGAGATAATCGATTGTTCATATGTTAAACTCAAATATCCCAATGTAACTGGAGAAAACTGGACATCTGCGATGATACACTGTACTGGCTCTGCCAATCCACTCAAGGCAAACTTTATTATAACTCTGAGAAGAACAGCAAATATGCAGATACGATGTCCGGTAGATGCTGCTGGGATAGTGATTTGGATGGTTTGTCTGATTATACAAACACACTCTGCCTAGAGCCAACACGGAGGTCTGCATGCACATGCACAGGTTCGCTTAGTTATGTATAAAACAGATGGTCGATAAAAAGTTTCAACATGTGTGCGCTGTGTTTCAGTCCCGACTCCCCCGTCTGGCCTGTGCCTCTGCTGCATTCATTCTGACAGAAAGCAAGTGTTTCGGTTTAGTGGCAGCGAGGCGTGGCATGTGTCTGTGCACTCATTAACACCCACTTAAATGCCATTATCGCACTGTCACTGCACCGTCACGCCTGCCAGCATCACGGCAAGCTTTGACAGTGATGGTTACAAGGTCAGGAAGCGTCAAAAAGAAATGTGGAGCTGGACTGGAACACCCAACGCTCCTACTCCACCTCAAACTGGAAGACCTGCTTGACAATCAACATCTGAGCAATAGAACTACCCTCCTACACCCTGCTGTAAAATGACAACAGAAAAAGCATCCCAAAAGTAATATGATGTCCTCTGCAAACTACGAAAAACAACCATATCGTGTCAACCCCATAACCCTGTGGTTTCCATCTCCTGAAATAGATGTGATTCTATTAGATAGTATTTCAAACGTCTTGATATTAAAACATAAATCACAAATCGAATTGCAATCATCACAGTATGTGCCAACATTTTTTTAAATTAAACATTTTCAATCAGAAATCTTTCATCTCTTCAACATGTGTTCATTGAAAGCACCTCCGCACAAATGAAACAACTCAGACCTCTTAAGTAACTGCACAAATGCATCAATCATCGCTTTCAGCATATGTAATAGATTTTTGTCTTTTGTATTCTGGTTTTTGTCTTTCATTCCTAGATCTGCCTGGCCGGTACATCCTTTTCCTTTAACCCGTTTAATGCAATAAATGTTTCTTTTGCTTAAAGCCTCAGTTGTAGTACAGGACATTGAGACGTGGCAATTTATGTTTCATTGTAATTGAGTTCAGAGGAGCCAGAGAATTGTCTAAACTTTGTAACAACACTCGGTGAAAACCTCAGAGTGAAAAGGCCCATCAATGGTTTTGGCAGGCCGCTTTAACACATACTAAATCGGACAGTTAAGTGCTGCCTCTGTGGTTTCATGTTGGGCCCTAGACGTGTTACACAGCCCTGTAAACATCTGGGTCTCAGCTGGTTAACTCACCATTTAAGGTTTGTCTGCCCATTTCAATCTCCCCCAAACTGACCGCTTGATAAATACTTCCTCGTATTTGGAAGAGAGAATGTGTAATTACCCAAATCTTTTTCCAAATGTTCCAAATGTCTTATTTTACAGTTGAGTTGTTAGCGGCCGGCAGTGAAGTCTGAATAACAGACTAGTGCTAATTGCTATTGCCTTTGACAGTACTGTTTTGACTGTACTGCTGTATGGCACACCTGCAGACGCTGTTTGGGTCCTTTCACTCACTGTTTACTTTAAGCACGATATTCATCTCCTGCCTGACCCCAAAACTGGGAAGGCTTCATGTTCATGTATACACAGATGCGCACGGACACACAGAAAACCAAAGCCAAACCTATATTAATCTTACAGTATAATTTACTTTTGCAACAGCAATCATCAGTAGATTAAAACTAGCATTTCTCATGGCGACCTAAACCCAGCTCCCTTGTTAAAGGGACTAGACGGAGTTTAAAAATGTTAAAATGAAGTATTTTCCTCCCTCTACATGTTCAAGTAAAGTCCTAATGTGTAGAATGAGCCCAGACCTATTCACCACAACTGCCTCTAAAATCCTGCACTGTCTCTCAAAAAGGTGTTAATTCGGTTCCGATTTGCCGTCATGCACGAGCTTAATATAGAAACTGCATTTATGCGTAAGACCTGAGGTGGCAGTAGTGAGTATAAAAATGACCACCTGCATCTAGTCCCTTTAGGTGTTTTAATTGACTTAGGTCTATGAAAAATTCAAGATGCCTGCATAAAATTTAAATCATAATTAGTAATGTGGAAAAAGTAACTTTAATATAAACAGCCATGTCACATTTAAAAGTATTTGGTGGAAAAAATTCACATTTTCACGCAGCACAGCCTGGACCTAGTGGACAAGACTGCAGCACATATGCCGGACAGTGTCTGGAATCAGCCTCATCGTCATGAGCTGCACCACTGTCTCTGCATGTTCTTCATTCCCTTTAACATTGTGCTGCCCAGGCCCATAAAGTCCATGGGACATGAGCATAATCATCATAATATTGTCAAATGTGTTGAAAAAAATAGAGAATGGTACATTGTACTGTATGAAAATATTTCAGTAACAAACAGGCCTGTCCCGATAACATAATAATATATATATATAATATATAATAAATGTACAGACGATAAATATTAAGCCCAAAAATATATCGTTTATCTGTTATTTATTGAACGATAAGTCGAAATAGTAATTATTGTGACATTCCTAGTAACAAATTAGAGTTTATTGTGATCAAAATATATATTTTATAAAGGTTCATAATGCCATGACCATTTGCTGGTGTTTAGTGGCTGAGTGCTCCTTCACTGATCCTGTCCGTGCCCTCGCCTCCTGGTCCTGACAGAATAACATAGAACAGTGATGCTCAGGGCTGGTTCAAAGTTTTCAGAGCCTGTTTTACAAGCTCAGCTCTCATTAAAGAGGTGCTGGGAGAGTGACAAGCTTGTCAGGCTCCTTACACTGAGCAGGAGCTCCAACACACGAAGACACAATTATGGACATGGGGGGCTGCGCTTCACACCTCGCCTTCGCCCGGCATGGATTGCTCAGAGGCTTATTTGGCCGTGCATCAGGGGGAATGAGATAACCTCTGAGTGGGACGGTGCCTCCCTGGGTGTCTGGCTTCACATCGGAGATCTTATCTGTCCAATAAATCCAGGTGTGCTCACGAGAGTGGCCCGCAGCTGGACTTAGCGTGCTACATTCCTGCTGGACTAGACAGATGCACATGCCAGGCTAAAAGGTGGATGATTTCTACGCAGCTTCACTGATGATGCAAACCCTGTATACGTCACTTTTAGAAGGAAGGGAGGAGGGAATAAGAAGCATCTGTAACATTACAATCAAGTAGCTAAATCCTGATTCCCTGACCGGAGTCATGTGCTATGGATATAATACAGACCACTTTAATCATCATTGACCCTTATTAATGTACAGACTGTGTTCATTTCATTATCAACTATATTTGAGTTACTTATCTGTTTGACTGGATCACACGGACCAAACATTACTCCTCAAATACACCACCTGCTGCGAGCTAACCACTGAAACACTTTTGACTGACATGTGCCAACTGGACACACCAACATGGAGGATAAATAGTTCAACATCATTATTTAGAGAATCAGTACTTTTGTCAGTATTTCTGCACCACATTCAAAATACGAATTAAGTAGCTTTAAAGAAACATCTACAGCGACATCATTGATAGAAATGTGACAAATATCCGCCATGCCACAATTAGGCAGCAGTACAGTAAAGTAGAGATTACATTGTTGACAAAGGCTTGCATGGCGGTGCTAAATCGTTTTCCTGCTCTTCCATTAAAAGCCTGTTCACCTTGTCACCTGCCACTTGTAATAATGAAAGAAAACGTCATAATCGCCCCCACATTGCCCACTCAGCTCAGCTCTGCGTGAGCTCCTTCCTTCCTCTCACACTCCTGAAGTCCAGAAATACTTCATCAGTTTGTAACACGTTTGGGCATCGCTAATAAAAGACAGTGCGATCTGCATAGTTTGGTAATGAAACACGAGCCGCCGCAAGTGCACTTCGTCTTGAATGATCTGGCTTCAATTGCGCCTCGTAAGTTTGCTCAGCGAGAAACTCAATTCACGGGCCCATTACAGGCATTTACATAACGGTACAATTGAAAAAACAGATTGGGTTACAACTCAACCTTTAAAAATCCATCTGTCTTATTGCAAAGTTAACGGATTTTGTGGCCCCCGAAAACACCACATTGATTTTGTGGTCACACTCTGAAATCAGTTCAAAGCTGCAGAAATGAATTATGGCCATATGGCTTTTGATGCACGTTGTTCTTTGAAAACAACTGCTGTTTCGAAATCCAACAATGCCGTATTTATCTAAAAGAACAAGCAATTCTAAAGAAGGCTATTTAACAAACGGTGCGCACACATTTTAGCTTAACCTCTGTCACTACTTCCGAACAAAATGTGACACTGAAGCTTATTTTAGCCGGCAATTACATCCCCCATTCACTTATCACTTACAGCTATTAGCCTCCATGCAAAAGGCTACATAATGAGCCCCTAAAGATCAAAGATACTAAACTTAGCATTGATTTCTCTGTGGCACACGGTTGCTGTAGCTCTATGTACCTGTTAAAGCTAATAAGAAACACATGACCCGGCCTACTGCACAATGTTTTGTTTGGGGGGGGGGGGGTTATTTTTCATTTACATCTCTTTTTTGTTACAGCGAGCGGGCCCTGAGAAAACCCGACCTCGTAAACAGCACTTCCGCGGCTCTCGTAGCAGCCTGCGAAAGGACAGCGATGTCAAATAAATACAAACAGGCCTGGCGCACTCATCCATTGCTCAATAGCCGGCTCTGCTTGGGAAATCTGTGCACAGCTTGGCAAGAGGTGCAGACCTATATTCTTGTACTTAAACGTGACCACATGGAGATAAAGTCACTGTAATATGCTGCTCCCCGCTTGAAATAATCTCACGTTTGACAGATAATATGAAATTATGTCGATGGATAATCACACCCAGACGTGCAATGGCCAGTATTGTAACGGCCATTGGGAAGTTGTTGACAACATCTATGGCCTTCATCTGCCGCGTATTGACAGGCCTGGATCCTGCTGTTTATGAGGCGTGTTTGTCCGCCTGGAGAATAATATGTTTTTGACTAGAAGATGAGAGAATGGCATCCAGAGTCGGTAAGAACCTGTTACTTCTCACACTTCGGACCAAATATATGGGAGATACTAGACTAGAGTGTATTTGTTTTCACTTACAAACTACAATTAGCTACAATGCTACAGTGTTGGGTTCGGACAGGGTAATAATAGGGAAGCACTATTTAAAGAGCTCTTTAAATGGAGCTCTTTTGAGTTTTGATTAAGAAATCCTAGATGACGGTTCTTGAATCATTGTCTTTCCTCTGTAGTAGATGAAAAAGTAAACAATAATGTGTATTTGAGTGACGATCTGCAGTAGTATGAAGACAAATCTGTGCCAGAACTCGGGCTGTGACAAATTATTTGTTGACATTTTGCAGGGAAGGACCATCCAGATCTGCTGACATTTCCTACAATCAGGAGTTTCAATGATTTTACAGAATTTTTACATTTTATTCATTTATTCATCATCATCACACTATTAATTAAACATGTGTATGCTTTGTTATTTGTGGATAAAAATACCATTGCAGCTCTTTGGTTTGAACTCCTAGGTTAGTATCTATCAAGACTCTATGTAATATTTCAATGCTACCGAGGCAGATGATTTACTGTGGGATGGCACAATATGAGAAAAAAGGGTCTTGAATAGTGCCATATTTTACTAAACCATTTCAACTAAGTATATTCCATTAAATAAGAAATTATGTCAGCGTTCTAATTTCATTGTGGTTATTTGAGTCATTTTCCGTAGTAGAAACCCGGGAATGGTTGCAATACATTCATACTGACAGCTGCTGGATACATGCAGTTCATTCTTGTGCTTCTGCCCGTGACTCAAAAATAAAAAGTAACTTGAGGACAAAAGGATTTAGTCACTGGAACTGTTGCCCATATGACGAGTTACAATAACTTCTTTGTAAATAAAAACAGGCTATTGGCACTTACGTCGCTGTTTTGTCCGATATTGCGCATGAAATAAATGGGCCTTTGAAGAACACCAGAGTAAATAATGGTTCAAGATGTCCTATTTGTTGTTATGAGGCTTGTAAACTGCACTCATAAAGATGTAGTGTCACTGCATGGGAACTTGATCTGGCAGATGAGTAAACTATGAGCTGATTTACTCCTCTGTTTGAAGACGACAGACTATTGGAAATGTGAGCTTGTGACATCTCACTCACACAGCAGCGGGATGCAAAATATTTTCTATCCTCAAAATATTTTTTCTTCTGTTTGAAATGCTCTCCTTCCTGAATTATAATGTAATAAGCCACCTGGGCTGCTTCTGCAACTGGATACTCTCTCTACATGAGGGATTGTCGTGTGGGGTTAAACCCGGGATATAATATATTTCTACAACTACTGTAAGTACTGCTGTAACAGTTCATACTACTACAGCTATACAGTATTGCTATTTCTGCTTTTGATTACTATTAATAACAAATATCTTCACGATTTTACATAGGGCTGTGCAATTAATCAAAATTGCAATCTCAACTATGATCAGTCTCAACAATTTCAGTTTAATTTCGACCCTTTAGCTAGACCTATGAGCGCAGCCAGTATGAGTACATCCTGGATACGGCCAGCATGGATATTGTAATAAAGTATGCAAAGCTGCACATAGTTGGGATTTATTCAAGCTTAAAGCCAACAGCCCAAGGTTTTCAGCCAAGGTTTAACAAATGTTGAACACTGCCTTATTATGACGGCAAATGTGCAACTTTTATTGTTTTCAAATGGTCATTAATATGTTATGGGCAGTGTTGGCGCTCTACTTCTAGACTGTGCAGGTAGCGGCAAGCTTCCTGTCTGATTTACTACGGCTTTAAAAACGTATGCTGCCCTATGGGGGTATTGTTGGTACCATTGTGCGTCGCCCTAAATCTGACTGCCCCCTCTCCTCACGGTCCAAGTGGGAGAGCAGGAAGCTGAGTCAGAATCTTATGGGTGAAGGGTTTTGTGCATGTGTTAAGTCAGGGCGTCCCGCTGTGAGCATGCCCTCTTAATTATACCAACATACACAAATACAGATATATGGGGGCATGCAGTCCCTCTCATTGCGTTAATAGGCTCTTATCTGATGGAAATGGATCTGACCACACAGCCAGGGGTGTCACCTCCTGACCTCATATCACCCATATCAAAGACCAGGACGCCTCACAACGACTCAAGGAACTCACTCGTACATATCAAGGCTAACAATGCCAATATTTAGGACTAAATGTGTTTACTGCTAATGAGAGTTCTGAAGATGTCAATGTACAAAATAAATCATGCTGCAATTGATATATTTAATTTAGAAATGTACACATGTATTGGTGTAGGAAAAGCTACCATATAATTAATGTTGGTGCTCTATTAAAATAAATAATTATATGATTCATTAATTTGTTACAAGAACAAAATAAAAGGGTATTTGCAATAAAGTAAAGAAAGGTTAAATGTTTTGCTTGTCATTACACAATAATACAACAAAATGTGTCCTCTGCATTTGACCCATTCTTTGATGCCGTTGGTGCAACTCGTAAGGATCAGTGGGCGACCGCAGTGCAGCACCCAGGGACCCATCTCCAGATGTCGAGCTGGACAAATGGTTTGAATCATCTGGGCCTGGCTGAAGGATAAGCAGAGTGTGCAACTGGAGCAACTGGAAACCCATCCAGACAAGGGGAGAAGATGCAAACTTCACAGAGAACGGCCCGCGTAGTCCGGGAATTGAACCCACAGCCTTCTTGTTGTGAGGCAAGAGTGCTGAGCAATAACAAACATTTGCTAAATACAGGGTAGGGTAGGGTTGATGAGTTCACATATTAGTCAAATGAAACCCCATCCCTGAGTGGGCGTGCCTGTTGGTATTTCATTCTGCACTGGTGCCCAGAGTGGGCCGACTGTGCCCCCGTCTGTATCTGCACCATTAAAGCGGCACTAAATGTGTTAAATGTAGAGATGACAAAACCCCTCTCACACATGGCTTGAATCAGGCATGGGACCGTAAACCTGTTGTGTTCATGTGTAAACAGTGTTGTGTGCTGCTCTGGCGGCGTGTGTGCGTCGATACGAACGGCTCCATGGTAATGACAAACACCTGAAGCAGAGGAACTCAGCGACACGGTTAACGACTGCTGTCGGCCATCAGAGAATGAAAGTGTCACAGGACAGAATTAGAGAGGGGGATTGTGCTTTAGGTGGCAATGAAACTCTGCAATGTTACTTTGAAATAACATAATTTAACATAAGTTAAGAGAGGTATGATCCTCTATGTTCAGAATGATATTTTCATCTGAGGTCAAAGGTTGCAGTCAGACACTGCTGTTAGTATACTGCCCCCTGTTGGTGCGCCTGCCTTCACGTCTATAGTGAAAGGTGAGCCCCCTGATGATCAGGGCATAGTTTTAATAGCCGAGATGCCGCTCGTACTGAGTGTGCTAGTGTCCCTCTCACACAAATACCTCGGCCTGTGATCCTGTGGGCGAGAAGTGCCAGTTTCTCATGTAGATCTGGTGCTAAAGGCAGCTCTTCTTACAGTGCCGTGTGGAGAGAGGAGCCGACGCCGGCCCCCTCAAAGGCAGCATGGACACTTAAAACTCTCCTAGACCAGCACTTTATGCAACGGACAGTCTCTTGTCCAAGCAAGAAGCTTTGCACTTACTTACTTAAAGTTTATCAGAGGAGAAGCTCCCTTTCTGTGGCAATGTTAAAGCATTAGTGACATAACAAATGCAAATGTATACGAATAGGCAAATATAGGAAAATGGTCTGAATGGCAGAGCAAATCAATGTGAGACTGCAGGCTCCTCTTTCAGAATATGCAATTGTCACAGCCTGACTAACCTGCAGGATGATGCACCCAATTCCAGAAACATCATGGTGTTTATACAAGTAAAGCTCCAAAGTGTATGGAGGAGATGCTCTCATCTGAAATGTTCACAAGTCGGTGTTGAGCAATCAAACAAGGGAGTATGGAAAAAGCACACATGCAGGCAACTGTAGCGTCCGAGAGCCACAATAAACAGAATACATTTTGCTTAACAATGCACATACATCATACATTTTGTCTCTATAAAACAAGAAACTGTTACAACCCAAATTGGCTGGGATGTAATTGCCTAAACCACTTGATTGCAAGGCATTACAGAGAGAACAACAATAACAACAACCATGTGAACTGGGACATGGGAATCTAAATAAATAATAGATCATAAACAATGTGACAAGATACTTGGAAAGAATGTTTTTTTCTTTCATTAAACATCACAAGGATAGCGGTATGTATCTTACAGCATAAACAATCAATTCTAAAAGTAGTCATTGTTTTGAGTAAAAGTATCAAGATGCTTCCAACTGATCAACTATTCATGGACTTTAGTCAGACTTTTTCCAGCTAAAGATGCCCTTTTCAGAAGTGCTGTGCTGACTGCCCTAGTTTTACATCACTTGAAACCAATGGATATATTCTAGTCAACTATTTCAAATGTGTCTCTGGTCTCTTGTGTTACTTTAGTGCTAAAATAGAAAGGGCACAACAGCTTGCAGTTAACGGTGGTCCCCCTTGGAGCAAAGCAAACAACTAACAGCGGCCGTGACTGACCAGCAGACAGAGTTAAACAGCCTTGGCACTGCACACTTGAGGCTGTAGAAAACAGAACGTGTTGAAAACAAGCCAGAAATTCCAGTGGTGAACGTTTTCACCTGTTCTCATTGTTTCTATTAACACTCAGGAGACACAGAGAGGAGTGGGGAAGGAAATCTGCTGATAGGAATCTTCAGAAGTCAGCAGCAAATGCATAAAACCTGAGCTCGGGGGGCGGTTGTGTTTCCCTCGCAGACAAGAACAGAGAAAACAATCGACTTGAGATTCAATTTTGATATTGGAATGTCGTGAATACCAGCTTCAATAAAAACACGCACTGCTGCCAGCACACTGCCTAACAGAGCTTAGAGTAAAGACATGCCGTTTCCTATTGGGCAGTTAAGTTAATATTACAGAAAGTGATTGTTGTTATCCTCTATTGTAAAATCCTGGACTAATATGTAATAATTATGTAATAAAATAATGACAATATTGTGATTTTTACCATCAAATATGTCTTCATTTTTTACACCAGAACACCAAAAAGCCTACTGCTCTAGATGGTTAGCTGTTGACGAAGCCTCTTCGTGGGAGGAGGCAAATCATCAAATTTCTAAAACAACCCAGTACAGATGACAGACTAAAAATCTTTGTATACGTTCAGACACATGCCATCTATTTTTACCCGAGTCTTCCGATTAGTCAGCCAATAGGAAGAGGGGGGCAACGCCTGCTCTGATTATCACAATCACAATTCAGTGTGTGAACTCTCTAAAGAATGACAATTTAAACAAAATTGTAATCTAGGCTTAAGGAAAGTGAGATTATATATATTTTCTATCTATTGTAAGTTTTCTTATTTCTGTAGCACTCCTGCTATGTGCACTTAATCGTTAAAACAAGATAAATGCAGAGTGAGATCACTAATGCTCCACGTTATCTCTTGTCTCGTCTCTTTAAATGACATTTACAATAAGCGCAGTCTCCCGTTTATGCCTATCGCCAAATGAAAATGTCACAGCAGGGATAACACACTGTTCTCCGGATCAGACCGATCACGAGCTGTAATGAACACCAGCGCACAAATGTGGCCGTTCTTGGCACGGGCCCGCTCTATCTATTAGAGTCCCCCACCGGCTCAAGGCTGCAGGGCTCAGGCGGGACGTCCCAGACCCACTGAGCTGCTGAGTGCTGAAGAGCTGCCACAGTGTGGGCTCTTCAGAGATGTAGTGGTACCATTATCCCCCACACATGCAGTACTACAAGGTTCAGGACACACAGAGCTCGGTGGTTCTCAAACGTTCATACAGAGCCTGTTTCAATCCAATAGTCCAGGTACAAACGTGCTATAGTGATGGTTTAGTCCCTGCGTAGCTTACAATACCATTATACCAGGTTGAGCCACAGTTCCTAGTTGCTAATTTGTCTCAATCATTATAGATAATATATGTCTTAAGCGGCATTTGGTGCGAAAAGTTTGAGAGTCACTGATGTGGTCACAATGGACATACCTGGAGGACAAGAGCACTCCTGAGCGACATCTCTCGCAGGTCGCAATTTGGGCATCATTGAATCCACTTTCTGTGATGACAAAATCGAAAAGAAAGGCAAAATTCATCATGATTTAATTTCAAATTATTAAAAAGTATATTGTGTAAAAAAAAACAAGCCTAGACTGGGTATAATGTCTGCAGTGGTGATGTGTTCCCACATGCTGACTGTGATGTGTTTCATTAAATTATAGCTTAGTGTAGCCAATAGTTGTGTCACCCAATAAAGAAGCCCAACTGTAAACTAACTGGCCAGCTGCATGCATGTTTTGTCAAAGGGCATTGAATGGGACAATAGTGGCACGAAACAATGTTAGAATATCTGATGTACCTCTTCTACAAGTTGTCCAATGGGGTTTTCCAGTTCAGGTATAAGGGCCCCATCCTGGTTGAGAAAAGCCATGTGCGGTGGGTGAAACACGGACGCCTTTTGCATCTCCGTGGTCAGCCGGCTCTCCAGCTGGTACGTCTTGAAGCTCATCAGAAGACACACGGTGATGGAGCTTAGAGACATCAACACGCACAGAGCCACGGGAAAGCCGGGCAACCAGCGCTGCGCCGCGGACTTCGGGGCGCACTGACACGCCGGTTTACGCTCCTCCATCGACTCATTGGTTGTGGTATCCATAACTTGTCCCTTGATTGAAAACGTTTTAAGTTGCGATTTCTGCAGCCAACTCGGGCCACTTCGAACAAAGTAAACGGCGCACTTTACACCACTTGCCCACTAAACTACTCAGGGTCTGGAGACTGTCTTAAATTAGGCTGTATATCATGGTAGTGCGCACCGGCAGGAGTGGATGAGGCGCATTAAGAGGCGGCTCCAGACTGGTGTTGGCAAAAGGCTGCTGAGAGCTTCACCACAGTGTCCCACACAGATGTAACGGGTTGACTACCAACGGGTACAATTGTTTGCCTCCCCTAAAAGTTGCGCCTCGCTTTGAGGTGCGCCCGCCCCGCTGACCACGTGGGAGGCAGCCCTAGATTGACAGCTCAGGCCCGGGTGCGACTTTTTTTTTCCTAGGATGGGAAAGGCCACATTTGAGAACAACCCTAGTTCAAACTGATCCAAACTACCCGTATACCTAAACCTAACCTCAAAAACGCTAAAATTCCATCCTAGGAACAAAAAATTAGCTTCCGGGTCGATTGGTCCAACAATTTTGGGTTTGTCTTGAACTGACCCATAATGAGCGGTATAGGACCGGGGCAAATATATAAAAGCAAAAATAGTATTAAGTAATTTAACAGTGGATCACCACGTTAGCCGCCAGTCTAAATTATTATCAATTGAAATATATTAATTTTAAAATATGATAGATCTATTTACCTTTTTCTGTGTTGCTAAAATTTCAACAGCAGAAAGGAAATGCCTCATGGCCAGAAATACCCGCCGTGTACCTGTTTTTCCCCCCGCCAATATTGCAGCTCATTACTGCCCCCTTGTGAGGTGTGTTTGCACCTACGACCGGTCACAAGTGAAGAGACGCAGAAAGCAATTTAGTATCTTTAAAAAAAAAAGCACAATCTGTAAAAATTTGAAAAATTACAACATCATCCACGTACATCTTAAGCATAACACTGTACACGTAAACAGGTGTAGCACACATTTCTACACCCGGAGGGACAGGCCAGGGGACTTTAAACACATGACAGGATTTTTGAGGGCCTTACCCGTATCTCTTATCCCCACCACCCCCAAAACCCATGACTCAACAATTAAATAATACCCAGGCTTACTGCCATATTTCACAATACACATAACCCAATAATCAATGGAACAATTAACTGCTTAAGAATAAAAGAAAAGTTAGAACAAATATTACAATTAGTGGCAAATAAATGCATCATTATAGACATGTGTACATATTTAAATAAACGTATGACAGAGCACAGAGCAAAGCAGGGCAGTGGACTGATACAGTCAAATACAGCTCTCGTGGAGAGTCCTTGTCAAACTAGACTTCACAGCAGTCACATCAGAGCCTGGACTCCTGGCAGCTTCAGACTCTGTCCGATCTGCTGCCACTGCTCTTGCTACTGTCACTGCGGTCACTGCAGCGACTGGCAACACTGGTGCTCCCGCGGTAACAGGAGAAAAACTGGTGCCTCTGGGCCTGCTCCAGACTGAGGCGCTTGGCCGGATCGTACTCCATCATCTTCTCAATAAGGTCAAAGAGCAGCTGATGATCCTCGCCCCGGGACATCATGTAGTGCTGACAGAAAAGAGGGATAAGATAAATCAGTCTTGTGCCACATTTAAACCATTTTTGCATCAGCAGAAAGTTATTTCAGACTTGGAAAGACTTGTTCTGACATAAATGGCCATGAGTCAAATTTGTCCGGGGCGAGATTAGGTGAACCCCTTCACACTCACCTTTAGAGGTTTGCAGTGTTTTCTGATATATCTTCCAGAAGAGCTGTGCACATCCCAGTCCAACTTAGACCGATGAACATATCTGCGCTTCCTGCAAACAAACATACATACAGAAATTACAATGATTGTTACGGAGAATAATAATTACATTCACGAATTTCAGCACTGACCTGGTTTTCTGTAGCAGATTTGTGGGTACAGGGCCCAGGACCCTCTCCATCATGGCGAGGTGTTCTTTACTGTCATGTGTCTAAAACAAGAAGAAGAGAGACGTGAGGGTAAAATGTTTTTTTCTTCTGTGTTCAATTCAAGCATGACTAAAAAGGTACCTGAAACAGGGTAGAACCAAGGTAATACTCGATGAGTATGCAGCCAATGCTCCAGACGTCACAGGAATGATCCCAACCCAAATCTGAAACAAATAAAAGGCTTACAAATGCTGAAGATCAAATACTTGCTTGTATTAGTGAAGCCTCTCACCTAAAATGACCTCTGGGGCGCGGTAGTGACGTGTGGACACCACAGACGTGTGGTGTTCGTGTTCATAAGTAGCATTTCCAAAATCCACAATTTTTACATCTGGGTTTCTCAAGGTCCGTTCGTCTCTTTTCTGAATTAAACATTTATCTGACTAATTAGTTCCCAGTTTAAGTTTAGTGCTGTTGGTGTAAACTTTGAAACTCTTACCATTGCTGGATTGTACTCTAAATCGTAGTCAGAGTTGACAAACAAAATGTTTTCAGGTTTCAGGTCCGTATGAGTCAACTTGTTTTTGTGTAGAACTGAAAATACATGATACGTAATAAAGGCCATACGGTACAAAACGGTACATTATTATAGTGACATTTACTCACATCGAACACCTCGGATAATCTGATATGCCATGTATCTGATGTGCTCAATAGGAAACGGCTGGAAGTTGTTCTCTTTAAGGAAGTCGTAGGTGCTGAGGCCCAGCAGTTCAAATGCAATGCAGACATGGCCGTGGTAGTCAAACCAGTCCAGCATATGCACACATGAGCTAAAAAAACAAGACAGAGTTATTCCCATTGCCTCGGGATGCATAAACTGGTTCCTAGGGCTAAATGTGCTACTTACTATCGGTTATTAGAGTCCAGGGATTTCAACTGAGCCAGCACCTCCACTTCAGACATAGCCGCCTCACGATAGCGATCTATGTTTTTAATGATCTTCAGTGCTACTCGAGCTCCGTTACTGAAAGATACAAACCTCTTACACGACTGCTGAAAATGTCAGTATTAATCAAATTAATGAAACGTTGTGCTTACTTTCCGTGATCAATGCATTCTACAACCTTCCCAAATGCACCCTCTCCGAGAGTACACACTATCTCATCTACAGAAAATAAAGAAGTCAAGTTACAAAAGAGCATTGGTGAGTCAAACACTTTCCTTTGGCTGGTTCACTGCCAGCTGTTATATAGCTCTGTTAGCTACACTGACTAAACTGATATCTGAACAGAAATTATTTACTAATATGCTACTCACAATACTAAATATTCTATACTCACAAGCAATGTCTAAATAATGAGGTCTATTAACCCAAGTACATCAACAACTACAATTAACTGGTGGAAATAAACCAGACAACAAGAGAGTGAGACAAAGTAAACAACAGTAGTAAAAAAAGGTATATATTCTATACATCTTGAGTTCAGCATGTCTCCACTGTGATAGATGAGGTGACCCTCGCCATCATCCTCAAAACTCCTGGATCTTTTCCTGCTCCTGCGATGATGGCTCCTCCTCTGCACCGGGCATCACACCAATAACCATCATCAGCCAGCACCGGCCACCACAACGACATCGTCATTCATTCAACCAGGCCAAGGGGGCGGGGTGGACAGTTTCGGCCCGTTCAGTAACACGCCAGGCGAATGGACGGTGCAGCAAATTCAAATTCAGCCCCGTCAGAGAATATGGGCGCCAGCCACCACATAGTGTGTGTTACAGAAGAAAAACATGGCAACAAAATTTTCAGATGAGAGACTTCTTCAGGCAAGTACAAAAAAACACTAGATTGATAACAATTGTTTTATAGCAGCTGTATGTCCACTTTCTCTTCCAAATCTACAAACACTGTCAATCCCCTGCGTCCTGAACCCATAGCCCCATACTTTTGAAAAAAAAATGAAGTTCATGCTTACTAGTCAGGAGTGGAACACACAAAGATATATAGACAGTATGAACTGGCTTTGACTAAACACCATAAATAATCAGCCTTTGCTGTGTAGACAGGATACATGGGTGAGAGAGAAAAGAAAGTGCCCGTACCGAAGCAGACTGGTGGCTATGCCTGTGCCGTCTGTCTCTGTGCCGACGGCTGCTCTTCCTGCTGCGCCCAGAGGACTTGCTGTAGTGGTGCCAGTCACGGTCCCCGTCTTTACACGTTCCGTTTCGACTGTCCTCCTCACAGGCCATGTCTCTGCTGCGCTCACGTCTTTTCTGAGGATCCAACCTCTGGTTAAAACTGCAGGACTCCAAGTAGTGCCTGGAGAGGGAGACAAAACAAAGAAAAATAAAACCCACAGCTCACCACTGATGGCCAGCAGTAACTAGGTGTGCAGGAGAGTTTGTGCTCTAAAATGAACTTGTTATGCTGCTAATGGCCCGCCTCTCCCATGACACCCTATCCCCTGAGCCTTTTATGCAGTATTTGTAATTAGCAGCATGCTCACTTACAACCCATAAACCGAGGCACATGTGTGTTGTATCACATTGAAACTATGAAATAACTTCAGTATATCAGTATAAAACAGAAAAGAATTTAATAACATTACATAAAAACATCACAATTGGTTCCTACATACAGGTCAGAGGGCCAACCAAACTGGCAGAGTTAGGTGTGAACTGAAAGTCTGTCAACACAAGCTGAACTCTGACCAGTGCCTGAACACCTGCACATCTCCAAAGACTAGATGTTGTTGCTGCCAATGCCAATTTAGTGCTAAAATTAAATCACCCGAAAGACTCCAAAATAAAGATGGTTAAATGTATGCGTTAAATTGGTTCTAGGGATGTGTTTTCAGTGGTATTTCTGCTCAGTTTTATTGCCCTATATCCCAGCTTAGCACATGGTCATCTAAAAATGACAAAAAATCCCTATGCCCTCGTACCCTGCTGGTGTCAAGTAGCTTCCAAGAAAAAGTCTGCCTCCCTACAGAATTAAAATTAGAGCGGATCTGAGAACACGCAACAGTCTGCTAGTACCATAAACTACCCCATTTACAGCTTACACATTTTACCTTTGAGCAACTGGGCACAGAAATTATTTTATTTCAAACTCATGATTAAAAAGACCAATATTGTTCTTGAATCCTACAGACGAGTGGAAAATAGATACACACAGTTCTTATGTTTGTGTATTGTGTCAAATAAAGAGCAGCCGTTCACCCGTCATGTCTGTGGCGCTGGTAAGTTCTTCTGGACTTGTTTTCTCTTTCACTGCTGTGAGAAATTGAATCATATTTTCTTCGTTTCCGATGGTCCATTCTTTCTTCCCAACTGTATTCATCCAGCCAAACACAGGGAGAGCGTGCTCGTTTTGAACTGTGCATCTGACAAAACAGAACAACTCAAATAAAGACAATTACAAAACAAAATAAATTCCAACTTAAATAAAGATCTCGATTGAGTTCAGGTTTTTTTTTATGATAGTGGAAGAGAGAGAGAGAGAGCATTTTCACTGCAAAAATTATTGTTATTTGGTTTGATAATTTAGTTTTGTCAGCTTCATCAATGCTTAGAAACAGAACTCTATAAGGGGATATTACATACTGTAAAAAACATCTTTAATTTTCATATAGTTGCTGGCTTTTCGTGACAGGTTCACATCAACTGAGAACCACAATGCCAAACCAAAACGAGAACCTGTAATGGCTATAATATTTGAGAAATTCAAAATTCACGTGGATACTGAATAGTGGAGACATAGTGATAATCCTCCGTGCAATATGCTGCTCTAAAACAGCAGCAACACAACGCGTAGCTGGATTCTCATCGGTTTTCAAAATGGCAGTGACTGATTGTGCAACATGCAAATTCAGCTAGTTCATGCTTAGGGAGAAGGGCCTATCCCTTCTGCCATATTGTAGCGGGCTCAACATTGCAGCGCTAAAGTTTGTGGCCAACCACGCAGTTTTTCAATTCCAATATGTGATGTGAAAGCTATTGGATTTAGATTGAGTTTCAAGTCTGCTTACAAGTTTGTATAAATACTAGGTATGGGCGATTACACTCAAAACTTACGGCAACGGTCGTTAATGGCCATCCTTTGCTCCCAATGTATTTGACAAATACAAACTAATGCACTAATCTAACCCATAACATGCAGCATGACATGAGATATATAAAATGAGTCTCATACATTCTTCCGCGAATCCAAAGGTTTAAAGTGTTAAGCACGGATGCTAACGTTAGCATGGCGGTACACGAAGCTTTAGCAATTTCGTCGAGCATTGAAAGACTAAAATCAACGTTCTGAACGACGCGATCATGAAATAATGTTCCACTTAATAAAACTGACATACTTACGGTGGGTTTATGTTGGAAAAAAGGAGTGAGGAATCACAAAAATGCAGATTCGCTAAAGTAAGAAATCGTCTATCACAAAGGAAGTGCTCGTCGTCGTCAACAAAGATGGAGGTCGTCCGCCTTTGAGAGAATCCGAGAACGATCTCGAACAAAGTCTGTGACGTAACGCATACGGCCACGCCCACTCATAATGAAGACCTTTAAAACATACTTTACTACTTTTCAAGACCTTTATAATATTTGTCTTTATTGTTCTACCCAAGTTTATAGTTATGGAGCCCAACGAAAACGCACAGTCACTGGATAAATATGCTTGCCTAATGCCTGCGCCTGTCAGACCAGACTCTGGGAACCCCAACGCCAGCGCTAAGCATTGTGGGTAAAACATGTCTGCGCCCTGTGTGTGTTAGATGTTACCCCAACTGTGGACATCGTTGGATCTTTGTTCTACGGGGAAGACTTATGATTTGAACCGTACCTATTTGAGCCACGTACGACCGAATAAGGGTACAACCTTTAATAATGTCGGGAAATATGGACAGTGCGACGGGAAAGGCGTTAAGTCGAACTGTAATAGCTGAAATGCTGACTACAAACTTTGAGAGACTGCCTGACATTGACCAGAAGATGTTCAAATATGGTCCCTTGTATTTTGGGGCAAATGCTGGTCTCGCTGGACTAGTAGCCAACAGTTTATATCGTCGAGCTCTGAACGTAACCCAGGCACGTATCGCCTCCAGTCTGCCCATGGTGGTGCTGCCCTCCCTAACCACGATTGCCCTATACAATGCAATGGTGTCGGGGCCCCTCCTGTCCGGTGACCTCAACTGCTCATCGTGCTGTTTGCTCCGAGGGGCGCTGGTGGGTGTTGTTGGTGGGGCTGTGTATCCTATCGTCTTGGCTTTACCCGTGAATTTTGGCCTCGCCACAAAATACAACACTGCGCTTATGCCAGAGAAGGGCAACGTGCTGCGCTACTGGCTCACCCTGTCCAGACCAATACTGAGGAAGATGAGGGTCGTGGTGGTGCTGCAAGCGTTGTTCGGCACTTACCTCGGGTCCAGGCAATTCCAGGCCTACACCAAGCTGGCTGAGATCGCATTTGGCCCCGGAGAAGAACTAAAGGACTAGATGTTGTGATCTGTTTGGTTTATGCCCACTTCTACTTCATCACTGCCTTGTACTGTCCTTGTACATTTCCCGTAGGAGAAATAAAACTGTACATCTGTAACGTCTTTATTTTTGTGATGATGATCCACATATTTTTTTAGGCTTCATAATAAGAGTTTTAGTAGACTGATAGGTCTACCTGTTAAAATTCATATGAAGTAAATAGATCAGCTAACGGGGTTTAATCAGCAGGGGTTTATTCATATTAAAACAAGGTGGAACTGAATAGTATTATGAATATTCATATTAATAGAAAATAATTGAATAGATATTTTGCTGTTGGCTAAAGAGTGTTTTACTTTCAACACGTTCTGTTTGTATTCAAAAAGCTTGTTCAGATGCCTAGTGGGCCTAAAGATACACTTGGATAAATATTACAGTGAAATTATCTTTTGCCTGCATTTGTTGCTTTACAGTTGCATGTAATATTCATCAATTACCATAATATAAAAAGGCTCTGAATAAAAGATGTAACTGAATGAACACGCTTTATTAAAGGCTTTTCAGTGACTAGTCACAACATCTGCAGAAATGTAATTGACAAAGATGTTTTTTTTTCGAACAACCAAAAATGCACTTCTTCACAGTAAATCAAATTGATTCAGCCCAGTTCTCAAACTGCACACAGCGATGGTCATGTCAGTCCTGGCAGTGTAGTGGCATTTGAAACAGCAGGCGATTGTCACTGAACATGTTATGTTAATCAAAATTATGGTTTTATGTCATCGCCACATCTGTTACCTCTGAGAAATGAAGGTTTATTGATGAGCAAAATGGGATGGGAGTCATTATGGAGAAGGCAAGGAGCTTGTTGAGAAAAAACACTGACATCAAATAGCCTGTAGTAAATCAAGACCAGTTTAAAAGCCTAGTAATAATAATTACATTGTTCTCTCTTATCAACACTATCCTGTCCCACCCCACCCAGCCTTTAAGACGCTTTGCTAATCACAAAACTGCCAAAAACAAAGCTTATTGACAACTCCACAAAATTATGTACAACACATTTCAAGTCAGAGGAGCCTGAATTGTCGTATGGCACAAGATTCCCTCTTCTTTTACATGTAATACACTGCAACACAATGTTATTACAAAGACTGTGTTGCAATAGCAAGATAATGCCCCTTTGAAACACTTGTCTTAGCATGCCATTGTACTTCATATTCACTAAAGGAAAAGAACAGTAAAAACTAAATATCTGTCAGCACAGAAATTTCCATAAATATTAAATCAACTGAACATCAGTCGGAAAACAAAAACTTCCTGGGTAGCAGAAAGTGAAGGGTAAGTGTCACCTATACACAGTTTATACACCTCGCCACGTTTACCATGTTAATTTAGTCAGCTTGCAAAATGGCACAATACATTAAAATAACACTTTGTAACAATCTCCAACTAAAATAAAATATAATAAATAATAAAAACATAGGAATGATCCTAGAGAAGGAAACGTCTCAGTCATTCTCGTGCATGACAAGACAGACAGTCGCATTAAATAGACAGGTGATATCACAAGCGCACAAAGATGAGATGCAGAAGGCTAGTTACTTCTGTTACACAATATTTTAGCAGGAATAGAAAGATAAAGAGAGCTGATATGGGCTAGCCAGCGCCCCACACATCATTGTTAGTTACAGTACACAATATAAGGAAATAAAGCTTAATGTACAATAGCCAGATCAAGAGGAGAGAATATAAAACAATAGAATAGTATCAGTAGGAATTTCATGTATAAAGTGGTCTGCCATGTAACCGTTCTCTCTTTAGTAAACATCTCTCCACAGTAAACACAGAAGGGAGAGGGGTCTGTCTTAAAATACTGTGCCGCATTGTGAAGGTTGAGATGCGGCAAAGGCATTATTTTAGCTTAACGTTGTCATATTTTTAATTAGAACATGTTTTTGTTCCCATTTTAAAGTCTATTTGATGAATCCCGTTCATCAAGTTGTCATGAGTTCTTCATAGAAAACACCTAAGTACCAGCTAGGTTCCTTCACAGTTCATTTTAGTGCAATGAGAACTTGCTCCCGCGCTGGTGTGAGAGGCTCATGTCTTTGCCAACACGTTAGCCCTGTAAAGAGCAGCAGACATGCAGAGAATTAGGCAGGTATTATACCACAGTGAGTATTTGATCATATACAGTAACAAAATAGCACATTTTCTCAATCTAGTTCTAGTTCTATGCATCTTGAATGATCTAATATCTCCTGATATTTCAATTTTTTTACATTATAATTAGCCTTGTCTTACCTGAGTGCTTTCCATCTGTCCTTCTCAACCTGGTTTTCTGGACTCTCACTTTCATATGATGCAAGGTACAGTCCTGGGTAATGAAAGTAAATCATACATAATGTAATGATGATTTTTTTAAATGTTTCTAGTAATTAAATAATAGTAGATAATTGTAGTCGGCTCATACCATCCTCACTGAAGATGGGGGCAGTGTGGAGGTAGTGTAGGATCGCCCGATCCTCCTCAAAGGGACACTCCACCTGTTTCCATGTCATGAACTCCCCAACCTGCCGTGCCAGCTCCACAAATTTCTGCTCAAAAATGAACAAAAGTCATCTAACTTACAATTTAAATCACAGAAGTAAAAAAATAAAAATGTTATACCCTACCTCAAAGTTGACATGGCCATTGGGAAGTCTGTTTGCACACCCCTCATTCAGAAAGTAAATGTCTTTAATGAGCAGGCTAAAGAAGGGGATGACAATCTGAAAAATAGCATGGAATAAGGTCAGACCTCAGCTAGTAAAATCATACTGTGTGTCAGTAGGTCATGGACAAAAAAAAAACATACTTTCTCTCTGTTGCTGTTCGCAGTTCGTGAGCGATGGGCCGCCCCTCTCAGAGCCGTCCTGTAGTTGTAGAAGTTGCCTGTGGGGTCCATCTGATGCTGTCAAAACAAGTGTGAACAGGAAGCCCGCTGTTAGACGCAGGTGATGGCGATACTCCGCTCATGTGTCTGTGTTGTTAAAATGACCTTACCTCTAGGATGAAGAATTTGGCAGTCTTGGCTTTGCCCCAAGTTTTCTTCAGGCGGGACACGGGAGTCATGTTCATACCAGCTACAAAAAGACATGCTTTATAGTACTATTACATTTGTCAAACAGCACTTACAATGAACAATAGTGACTTACATATGATGGCCATGAGCGAGTTGAAATTTCCTATGTTAAAACACTCTCTGGCGACGTCGATGAAAAACTCAATGACCGTGGCTCTCTGTTTCTTCTTTCCAGGCTGCAGATGAATGAAACGACAAAACAGTGGGATGTGAGTGATGCGGAATATATCATTAGCTCGCCCCACATAATTTTTATACATTGTCAAAAATGTATACAGGAGTGAAGCGAAGATAAATATTTTTGTAATGACTGTGAGTATCCAGTAGGGGGCAGTAGCTCTTCGTATATAAACGCACACTAAATCAGCGCTAATTGATCTGCTTGAGATTTTGTCTTGAATATGCAGAATAATATGATCGTGTTTTGACCACAGCTCAGATAAAATACGTTGCCGTTGTTTTCTTCAATGTCATAAATACAGTATCTATGGGTGCAGGTAAAAGAGTGTGTCCTCACCATGCAGATCTCCGTGGCGACCAGGTAACACAGTCGGTTGAACCACCTGACGTAGGCCTCGAGGTTTGTGGTTTTCTTCTTCTGGTCACTGAAGCAGGGCTGTTAATGGTTCATAACACAGACACATGAGTATAGGAATACCAAGGGGAATTCTTTTAGCTTCTACAGAAGGTGATTGCATGGGACAATGAGGCCAGAGGTAGAATTAATCCATTGAAAAAACAAGGAGACACACTTTTAGTGAGTATGTGTTTGCCTTTCGTAGCATTGGGTCATCACACTTTTTGCTGTGCGTCCTTTTTACAGATGCTAAATATTTGACCTGGCTGACCATCTGATCTCAAGCTATTTTAACTGTGAAACTAAATACATTTTTCACAAAAACGTCTATATCTGCTCTAAATTAAATGTATTCCAACATTTTACCTGTGTGGCATCTAGAGGGTCTTTCTGCACAAAGGCCTGGACAAACTCCTCTGGTCCGATTCGTCGCAAATGCTCCTGAAACACAGAGAGGAGGGGGGTTAGTGCTATTAATACTTGTTTCATTTCCGTAATGGGAGACGATCGATGAAGGAAGTCACCACTCATTGACGCGACTCAGTGGAATCATATTTCCTCATCGCGACACATGAGACAATATTCACATCTATTTTAAGAAAAGTTAGATATGAGCAAGAGCCACTGACTCATTTAACCCATGCTGGTGGAGGCTGCATCCACAACATAACACAACATGGAAACCACTACTCAGAGAAGTTGTGAGGTTGTGGAGATCATCCAAAAAAAATGTTTATTCATACATGCCCATGCAGTATCTTTCACTCAGGTGGCCCAGGGAAACTTACTGTAGTTCCACTAGTGTTAATTTTATTTTGCACATTGTTTTTTATTTAACCAGGCTAAAAGCAATTGAGATAATCTTTTTCAAGAGTGTCCTGGCCAAGACGCAGGGGCAACAATTTCACATACAAGTAACATTCATTCATAGCTTGTTGTCGGCCCATGACTTTTGGGCAAATTTCCATTGAGAATATGCACTAAAATCTTTGCATGTTGATGGTCAATTTCTACATGTTTGCAATGGTGATATATTATAATTGTTTGTTTTGACCCCCAGTATATGCCTCAGTCCTTTGATTTGGCCTGATTACTCACAAATCCATAGAACCTTTTTGTTTTCTATAAGAGAAGAGAGATATTGTAAAATATCTGTGCAATGGTCGGTAGTTAGCACATAGCTAATTAGCGTTTTAAACTATTCGAATTTTTCAAATAAATGCTAAAAATGAAATGGACTTTTTTTTTACATCCGTGACCAGAAGTGGATGGAGCTGTTGAGCTTTATTGCTGATCAGTTTTGGTGTTAGTTTACATTTTTAGCCGTTGGTTGATGTTTTGCTGATGCATGTATGTTGTAAAAATAACAATGTAACCTGGAATATTCTGCAGTGTGGCTGTAACTTCAAGAGATTTTGCCGCCATCCCGTGTTGCATAATGCAATTATTTACTCCTCAGAAGAATGCACTGTGTGTTCCTTTTATCCTTCTGAACAATTCAAGTTTTAGTGGAGAGAGATCAATGAGATTCTTTAGCATCAAATGATTTCATAATTTGATAAGGGAACAAAGTTTTCATTCAGTTCAGCAACATTTTCAGATGCAATTGAATTTGTTTTGATTAAATTGTGTGTCTTTTGAATAGAAGTTGTCTAAGAACAGGAAGAATCATGTAAATCCGGTCTCGGTACATTGTCTGTCCCTGGACTATTGTGTGCTGGAGTGTAAGCTGTCAGGTCGCATATATCCAGTGCGAGATGCCCATGGCCATGGAGCATCTCACTTGTGGGGTGATGTCACTGCTGAGACAAGGGTACAGCGCACACACACACAAGTTCACGTGATCCACATCAAACACACATGACGGGGCAGGGGCACACGTGGGCCATGTGAGAGTAGAAGGAGGGCTCCAGATCATCCGTGTTTCATTGCATAATTCTCTTTGTTCACTTTGGGGCCGAGAACTCATTACTGGAATATGTTAAATGCTCCAAGATCAAAGTGCTAAATGTTTCTACTTGTCTCCATTTGCCATTACACCTCCTGCTCGTATTAACCATAGGTTATTATGTTAATAACCTTGACTACCACCCATGATGCCTATACTGCTGAAATTCAAATTGCTGCAGCTCTCCACTTTAGTATGTGGGCTCTCACAGGACTTTATTTATCCCACTGTGAGTTAAACACTGTCCTTGTCCCAAGAGAAAAATAATAGGCTTCGCTGACAGCAGTATTGAAGAATGCATGGCAAGCTACATACATGTATGTGTATATGTATATATAAATATATGATGCGGGGCGTATTGGTTTAAATGTTGTAATCTGTTTTCGGTATGAAAAGCGCTTTATAAATAAAGTTTGATTAATTGATTGAATCTCCACACCGCAGAAATGTGATAAAAACTCCAGCACGTGCCGCCTCACTCCCACCCCGCCACCCCCCGTTCTGCATTAAAATATTCATATCTGTAACATTGCCATTCACTATGCGTGTCTGTCCAGTCCATGTACAGCCCCCATTCAACTCACTTACTGCGTTAAGTTGCTGGGTCTCTATCTTTTGAATGGGTAAAAGTTCTCAAAATGACGTCCATAACAAGAAAAGGTTATGTAACTGAAACCCATACGTACTATAGTGCAACATCACAGATTGATAACTTCAATGCCTCAACCAATTCCAATAATGGCTTTTCTTCTTTCTAAATCAGTGTCTTACTCAACTCTAAGTGTGCCTCCCCATGTCTTACCAGCTCGATGTGCGTGAGCTGCTGTGCCAGTGTGTAGGGGTCATTGCAGATGGAGAGGATGTCCTTGGTAATGGGTGGAGGCTTGGTCTTGAAGGCCACCAGTTTGTCAGAGATGGAGGAGGCGGTGAGCGAGACCTTCACGATGCTCTCCTCCACCTGGCTCATCTGGGCCAACCTCTGGCTCAGCTTCTGCAGCAGCTGGTTCAGGCTCTTCCAGTACGCCTGAGGAGAGGTCATGGCAAAGGCAGAGTAAGCATGAGATGGTACGGTATATGATTATAGGATTTTATATTGTGAACATTTTTTACTGAAACATTTGTTTATGTTTTCAGTATTTAATGGAAGAAACTCAATAAATAAATGAATAAAAATTAACCTCTTAACCCCCACCGTAACCGAGCACATTTTCTCCAGTTCAGTTTTACCCGAATCAAACTTACAGCCTATATAGGCCAGTGTAACACCGCATTTGAAAGCTAAGGCCTAAGTGCTTTCCTCATTTTTTTAAATCATGTTGCATATGTCACTTTTTATCCCATTTTTGTTGCATTGTTGTAGCATTTTGGTCAAAATTTTGTGGCTTCAACAGTTACATTACACTAAAAAACTAAATGTGGCCAAAACGCTACAAAAAAGTAATGAAAATGTGACAAAAACACAACAAAAATGTGACAAAAAGCTATGAAAACGACTAAAACATGACAACAAAAACAAGGAAGAAGCTTAGATGAGTTTTGTAGGTCTTAGCTTTCAAATGAAGCATTCCTCTGGCCTATAGGCTTTAAGCTCTCAGGTTTAGAAGCTTTTAGATTTGGGTAAAACTGAACTGGTGAAAATGTGCTCAGTTACGGTGGGGGTTTAGGGGTTAATATGACTTAAAGCCATAACAATTAACCAGTGAAATACTTTTAGAGCCTTCATGTGTTGCATAATGTAACACAAGATCCTAGAGCTTGTGGATGAACATAAATAGGTGCGGAAAAAAAACAGATTGCAAATCATCAAATCATCTTTTAGTACTAAATGCTGCCTCATTAACTGTTTTATTACCACTTTAAGTATGGCATTACCATCCACAGATGCATTCCTGTAGCTAAAACAGCATTTTGAGGAGCAGGGAGCGCGTTACCATTTCTCAGTTGAACAGTTACTTTGAGACGAGCTGGTTCATTATTTTACATGAGCCTAGTGAGCGTATGCCCATGGAAGCGTTTGCTCCTCCTGCTGTGACCAGACTCTGAGGCCGGAGGTCAGTGTGTCTCACAAATGACCCGCAGCCCATCTGTATGCACACAAGTACACGCACGCTCAGCTGTAAATAGAGGCACATTCATCACCACCTGCACCCCCCCCCCCCTCTCTCTCTCTTGCCTCAGTCTGTGCTCTATCACCTCTCTCTCCTCTACTCTTCATCCTCCCATCCCCCCGTTTTCTTCATCTTTCTTTCTCTCGATGTTTCCCTGGAGGCTGCAGACAGGGCCACTCCTCTCGCCTCCTCCAGTACTGGACTATTGTGTAATACGCAGCTGCTCACTACTTGTACTTTCTCCCTACTACTTATTACACCAATGAAACTACACCATTCAGACGCGGCCATCTGCCTCAGCGGGCTTGTTTAATTCCTATCAAAACAGGATTAACTTGTTCAACATTTTGTCTGAGACATCACCTGCCATTGGTTCACTTCTGTGCCAACCTTTTTTTCCCCTTTGATGGATACTGACCTTCCCAAACCTAGAGCACCCCATAAGCTGCACTTGTGAGGAGGCTCTGACCCAGTTACTTTACACAGCCATCATCTCTATTAGTTCTCGTTGCCTAAAATAATCCACTTAAAGGTTAATGTGCTTTCTTCAAGCTTTTCAAAGCCTGCCTACTCAGTATAAACCCAGCCTGACAGCAAAATATTGCTGACGAAGCCTCTTTAAGTGAGAGGTGGAGGCAGTTTAAATCAGAACTAAGTAACTCATGCCCCTAGAGGCCATAAGCGCCACTGCAGGTGTCGTAGCATGTTGTGGTTTTTTACTCATTAATTGTCAAAAGACAAAGGGAGAGAGGGATATTGTACATCCATTTTCACTCAAACTTGGCTGTAAATTACTTTTTAAGTGGCACTAGCCCGCAGTTAGCTTTGCCCGTTAGCTTCTTCTTTGTGATTCCATTAGTGTGTATTGTGCCTCCGACCCGGTGCAGGCAAAGTTGCAATTGTGGTTTTCTGGCCAGAGACACCAGGGGGAGATGAAAGACCCACCAGTCATCCCATCAACACTTGTATTACCCCCAGACGGACTACGAAAAGTATTTATTATATATGTTATTTTGTCTCACCTCATCACATGGAGCGATCCTGTGAACAATGTCTTTCAACTGTCCAACCATTTTGTCATCTCTGAAGTCGGTGGGGAACGTCTCGGTCCACTCTGTCAGCAGCTGCAGGATCTTGGGCCCAAATTTACGCACTTTCGCCTGTTGAAGAACAGAAATCAGTAAGATAAACCTGACATCCATGTTGCATGTCCCCTATAGTTTTGGTCGTGAGGCTGTGAGAGCGTGGTGAGGAGCTGACCATATCCAGCGGGCTCTGGTCCAGCTGCTGCTGCTTGATGCACAGCTCACAGACGCGGGAGAGCAGCTCCGGAGGCGGGATGAAGAGTCGGGCGCTCAGCAGAAAGGTAAACACATAGGCTTTCTGTCAGAGAAGAGAGAGAGAAGCACTGAAGCATTGCCGAGTAATACTGAAGCTGTCTGTAATTAAAGGAAGCAGCCCACATAAAACACACACATGGGACTGGTGATCCAAAAGGCCTCTGCCCTGCTGTAAACTCGCATCGACTTTCTGCAAGAGCACGTATTGAAGTGTATGCTTTAATTATGGGGCTGGCCGGCTCATAGTGAAAGATGTAGTTATACAGTGCATTATGATTGACTGTGTTCAATATCCCAATACGATATGATATGATCATTTCCCTATATGAATATTGACTGGATTTAAAGATTTATATATTTCAGCAATCAACATTCAATCTTAAGCAACAGAAATCCCTAACATTGTTGCAAATGACTTAAAATATCTTTCTAAACTCATCCTGCATGGTCCTGTGAAGAAAATGAGCGATATACTGTGGCATTTACCTCAGGATAGTAGTCGGCAGTGGGCACCAGGTTCTGGATGAGAGTGTCCAGAGAGGCAGAGGTGATGGGGGGCCCATCCGAGAGGCAGGCCCCACGACCCGGGCCCTCCTGTGGGGCCTCATCCTCCTCCTCAGGCTCAGCGCATGCCAGGTGGGGGCTGAAGCCAGTGGGAGCACTGAACATTGTGCTTGAGCACACAGTCTGGGGCATTCCGGGCTGAAACGCACACGAACAAAGTAGTTAAGTTAAAGAGGAAACAAAGATAAGTTTGAGAACTCACAAGGAAGAAATGAAGTTCCAGTCAATGTGGTCAACAAATGCACTGGTCGATTTCCTGTATCCAATCAGTCTTTACCAGAAGCACCAATAGGCACCGTACTGTAGATCAGTGTTTCAGTGTTTGGGCATTTAGCAGAGGGTACTTGGAAATATTTCAGATTAAAAAAGAAAGTGAAACTAGGAAAGTTATGGAAAGGAAAGTTAGTATTAATTATGTTTTTCAGTAAAAGGTTTGATTTTGATCGTTTAGCTTCATTTTGAACACCACACACAATTAAATACTGAATAATGTTAGTTTAGTTAGTCACTTTCAAATTATATTGGAAGATTCTCGAGGTCGGGGGTTCTCGGAGTATAAATAAACGACTCAAGGGGTATGCAAAAAGAGGAACCACTGCTGTAGATTTTTGGCTCATTTCTAACACTTAAAAGCTAGTCTCCGGAGTAAACAAGCTTAACCAGAAACATACTTTCTAGTAGAAAATGTGATCAAGCAAAATGTTTCTGCCTGTTCAGTCTTCTATCTGTGTGTCATCTCCTTCCCTCAAAAACTCTCGCATTGCTCCCCGGCTCTGGGACACTCCCGTCGCCGCGGTTACAGCGTGCCCCCCAACTGCAGCTGCCCGTTTCCCACATGGAGGAGACGTGAATGTGGGTCACTCAGTCGCTGTGGAGACTGGGGCTGCCTCTGAGCTGCTTTTGTGTGGCCTCCATCTCTGCCCCGAAATGTCTTCTCCCATATGAGCGCGCTGTGGGTTACACCGTTTTAAAAATTCAACAGTCTCGCTTCCTCTCAATGAAGCAGCAGCGTAGTAGTAGATACTTTACGCTCGAGTAGAGATGGAAAAAAACAGAAGGGAACAATGTGATCCCAAGATGCAATTTTATTGTGGGAAAGAAAAAAACGACTATATTTTTTACAGTACTTTGAAAAATGTGTTTAGTGAGTAGTGTCTTATTGTGATCGACAGGTAACACACACAAAACATTTAGTAACTGAGGTGCAGAAGGCAAACTGCAATCCATACAGTTCACAATCAAAGCTTAGGCCATTACAGTTATGAAAACAGAAATGGAAAACATCTCAAAAGCCACTAATTTGCGATTCGAGTGATATATTTCAGTGTGTATTGTACTGGGATACTCATTTATTTGTTCATGACCTTTTTGAATGGATGACAAACTGACCCATCCCATGGTAAACTACCTGCATTACTCAACATCACCGAGGACGACCGCAGTCTCTGAGCACATCGAGGCGAGGTTAGTGGTAAAAAAGAATCCATAATGCCTTCAGGAGTCAAGGAAGGGATAAGTAACTTATTCTACCAATACATCCTGTTCTTATCTGATACCATTGGACCAAAAAGACAGCATTTTGGTCTTGCTGATAGAATTCATGAGCAAATCAGAAATCCTAGATTTTTAATAGAACCCGAGAATCTGTCCATCTACGTGACCTTCAGGTGCCCATCCCCCATGCGATAAACCAGTGTCATGTGTCCTGAGTCCCTGGGTTCAGAGGTCAAGTTTCCTGCTTGAGTGGTTCAGTTGTCTTTGTTCTCTCTCATTCCTTTGCCCACTGAGCCCTTATTCATTCATGCGACCGTGTGCACACCTAAGACACAAACACACACAGACAGCAACTCCAAAAAGCACTGGGGGATGGGTTTACTCTGTATGTGCTTTTTAACATCCGGCCGCGGCAGCATCACACTTGTGTTGTGCTGAAAGATCTTTCAGCCCCTCAGGGACATGATCTATGCATTTACTTTGCACCAGCCTCTTCAAGCTGTGAATAAATGAGGTGTTAAAGTGAGGGGGTAATGTATAACAGCTCAACGATGTTCTATGTTATACAACCCCCATCCAAAAAGGTTTGAGATGTGAAATGCAAATAAAATGTTTAATCATTTTCCAAACCTTAAAACTTTGCAATATTTTGGGGGAATTTGAAATTTGAAAGGTTGCAATAAGACAACTGCAAACACAACCATTATTTGAGAATTACAATATTCTTTGCAAACTACAAAATAAGGTGTTATTATGTTTCCATGAGGTGTTATTATGTATAAATGAGTCTATTTCAAACTTCAAACATGTTCTGAAATGTATAACTGTATTAGTTAAAGCTCCTAGATGTGTTTTAAGTGTCCTCTATGAACTGAACCTGAACAAACAGAGATTTTAAGTGTAATTTTTGTCAGAAAATCACAATCAGATAATTTTCCAGCCCCAATCATCATAACATTTCTTTTCTAACGATGATAATACATAATGTCCCGAAGTAAATACGGTTCTGTAGCTGCAATACAACACAATGAGTGACTCTAAAAAGGCATAATCCAACAGTGACCTCACGTTGACCCTCTGGTATACACTTGAAGATCAGATAAAGACAGTCAAAGCTTCTTCTACTACTGTGCTGCTGACATAACAGCGGCTGGCAGACACTTCCCTTTTCATCATCTGTGACTGTGTGTAAATCCAACAGATAATCTGTGTCTGAACCAAAACTACACACATTAGTATTCATGTGTACTCCCGCAGTGCCCACGGAACTGTTAATGATGGCTCATAATCGCACACCATCACTTCCTCCTCCATGGTGTGTTGTGATCTTATGATAGACCACTCAGCGCTACGTGACTGCCATGTGACCTTTTCCTCTTTCTCCCAGAAAAGAACATATGTGGCTGCAATCGTCTATAATAAACCGAAATTCACTGTAATAACGGATCTGCACGAGAACGCCATTTTCCTCTGGTCAAAGAGAGTCATATTGAGATACAGATAGTAAGTATAGAGTAATACAAGTATGTTTTTAGTTTAAAAGGGTGTTTTTGTGGTTCAATGCAAGGAGCGTTTGTTAACTCGCATTTTCGCATATAACTGCATTTGACAATCTTTTACAATTGCTTAATAGTGTCCAGGTAATATAAAAGGGTTTACATACAATTCTTTGCATTACGCACTTCCTCCAGGAGTGAACAATGACAATACATGCAAAGTCAAGTGATTATTATTCGGACTGCCAGTCAGAAAGCGCACTAATCCACCAATACTCAAACCAGACAACACTTCCTCTACCGTCAACATGTTTGGCTTTGATGCTGGAAGTTGACGTTGTACTTTGTCACGGCTTAAAAGTGACAGCGATGACTGAAACTGAAGTTGGGAAACCTTTAGTTTGACATTTCAACGGGGTATTTTTCACCAAGATGACTTATGATAACCTTGCCCTTCTATTTCATTAATTTGACCGGTGTTTAACCAGGAAAGTCCCACTGAGATGTCAGAATCACTGGGTTGAATTGCCCGTGAGTTACTGCGCTCAAAGCTTAGATTAATCCAAACAGGTTGTGGTAACGTCACACTGGTTAGTGCAATGACTGCATACTGTGTGTCTGGATGGAGTGGAAAGCCTTGAGCAAATTTAGTTGGGGAACTTTGCCTAGGGGGCTCTTCCTCAGGACCAAAAGTAGCCGATAAAGCTATAAAGCCTATAATAAACAACTCAAACCAATTTTCAAACGGAGATGTTCCATTCATGTTGCATATCAGACGACTCCTCGGCCTAACACTCGGCGGCCCCCTCAATGGCTGTCACAGAACATCAGCACTGCATTAGAAAACATCAAGGGCCCCACGCTGCCACTAACAGGTGAATCCTAATCCCCCCTGAGACCTGAGCAGCCCGCGGCACTTCACACTTTGTCTAGACAGCTGTGCCACCGTCATTGTTCCTCATAGTTCATTTATGTGTGTCAAACTGCCATAGCTGCCGTCTCTGGAGCCGCCTGCTCTTTCTGTCATAATGTCTGAAATCCTTACATCTGCATAAGCACCTTTTCTGTCTGGGTAAAACAATTTTTTTGCAGCTTGAGTGTCTAGTTTGTAAGTCTCGCCTCGTCTGTGTAAAACCAGTCTTCCTGCATACTATTATTAGCTACACCTACTTCTGAACAAGCCTCTGATGAGCTAAAGGCTAATGACGGAGCAGAACACATTAAGAAGGCTGTTTAGGGCAAATCAAAGTAGACTGACCTCTACCATTTAAGACGCGGTTCAAAGTTCAAGCCTGAGGTCACAGGCCGTGTTGCACAGGGAATAAGAAAGATCTGTAGCCGTTCTAAAAGGTATTGTTAAACAGTATGTTCTGCAAAGGGATGCAGTTACTTTGAGAATTACATATTAGAAACTGACTTTATGCATTAGATCTGAAACTGACTTGATACTATAAAATCCAACATAACATAATTAATTCTACCGTTGCAGTGTCTATAGGGATTTAGTACTGCCTGCTAGAGCAGAGTCAAGGGTGGCTCAGATGGTAGAGCAAATCATCTCATGTCCTTGGGCAATATACCACTCACCTTGCCTGTGTGAAAGCAGTGAGAGTGGTTGGTGGTGGTCAGAAGGGCCGATGGCACAAACTGGCAAAGAGAATGGTGCTATTGGATAATGACAGTGTGGCACTTTGAGAATCTTGGTTTATGAGGTGCAAAAGTCTAAGCCATTATTATGTTACACTATATTAAAGCTTTTTTTTTCCTGAGCAAGTGAGAGCTTACACCAACACACTGATTTACCATAATATTTACAATATAAATAGGATGTGGATCAGGTTTGGGATATTCATAATTCATAAATGTACCCTCGAACTAAGAACTCCTTAGTGTATGTTCTGGGTCCTATATCTTTTGTACATTGAAGCTACTTCTGTTATAAATGCTACTTCTCACAGTGTTCCCACTGCAGCTACTATGCACCAGTTACTCTCTTTTTTACATCAGTAATTGTAGATTTCATCCTATTTTCTACATCCTCTGTAACTTTTACAATAATACTGTTGTTTAAATACTGAGAAACACTGTAACTCAAGAAGTAATTTATTCTTTCTGTATATACACTCATAAAGGCAGATATCCGGTGCAAGTATAGTAGCGCTGCTCTAGTTTGTTCCTGCAGGGGCCTCATATTTCAGGAAGCCACAACCCCACTGTTTTAGAGCTGCTTCTTGTGTCTCAGTCACTACTGGATGAGAGGGGTACGGGACAATGATAGGGCAGAGGAGGTGAGCTGCGGAGCGGGGTGAGGAGGTTATACCCCCCCAGGATATTGCACAGACAGACAAGGCATTCAGAATACCAATCCTCCACAGCTTTGCACTATGCCCTACCTCTTTTACAAACCACTTCTAATTTGGGATCCACATGTTCACTCGTCCAACATCTATTTTGAGACTGCGCTCCAAAAAACGGATCTTAGCCTATTTTTAATCCTGACACGTTTTTCTTTTTTAACAGCAGATGTGACCTAAATTAGTATTCTCAAAACGCTAACAGTCTTATGAGACAGAAAAAAAAAAGCGCCTCTTTGTCATCATTTACGTCACAAATATTTCTACTAACATCCACGGCCTGATTTCCAATCGGCCCAGTCGGGACAGCCTGCTCTCCCAGTGAGATCTGCCTGGCATGGGACGCTCTTTGGCCTCATGCCTTGACCATCATCCCCGGTCCCTACAGGAATCCAAAAGAGTGCTGGCATCCAGACTGAATGTCGCAGCAATTTGGCCGCGTAGTTCCACCCCTAACAACACATAGTGGTCGGCATGACATCATAAATAGTTTCTCCCTCGTGGCACCTATGGGTGGGTGGTGGGTTTTCAGCAGCAATTAAAGTCATACCAAAGCGAAAGTAAAACAACTAGCTTTCGTTGGATGTTTCCATAAATAATCCATCCACATAACAGCTGTGAGGAAATAAATACCGAAGAAATGGCGACGACATAAATGAGTTAAAATGCACAGTCCATCACAGCTTGTTTTGTGTTGAACAGCACATTTGTCAATGAGTTGTAACAGAGTAAGAACCAAGTAGGTGGTCACAGTGTTTTGCTGATCCGCATGTCGCCACACAGCAGTTGTAACCGCAGTGTCTTTGCTTAATGGAGTGTGTTTTGATCCGACAACAAATGACAGCATTGTGCCTTGCGTAAACACATGCATGCACACTTGCTCCCACACAGCAGTGAGAGACTGAGTTACCATTATGGAATTCAGCTCCCCACCCAACACTGCCTCTAGTTCAACCGCCGGCCCGCTCAGAACGTCCCATCAGAGGAATTCCCCCTGAGTTCCAGCGCAGGGTCACGGTAACATCCCAACACCTGTCTGTTCTACCCTCCATCCAACTGCAGCGCAGGCCCCGGGGGGGAACGTCCTGCACAGGGACACGCCCGGGTCATTCCACAGCGAGTGTGGACGCACGGGGTTTGGATGTGTGTGTGTCTTTGTGCAAAGGGCGGGTAACGGGTGGCGGAGAGAGCAAAAGTGCATCTGAGTCCAAGTGAAGTCATAATCTTAAAGTGAACGTATAAAAAAAAAATAATACAAATCATCAACCTGTTTCTCTGTGTAGTGTCAGCAGGTTTCATGAGAGCGAAAACTCATATCATATACACCCCCGAAAACCATGCAAATCCCTGTCAATGTTTATGTCATCAGTACTGCCAAAATATACAGATAGACAAAACTCTAGCTACAGTATAGACACCACCGATATCGAACTTCCTCATTGCCTGGAAAAGCCAACCGTCTAAAACTCAAAACACTTAACACTGAATCCTCATGAGCGCCAACAGCAAAAGTCAAGCACCACAAATCACTGACAGTGCTTTTAAACCACTTCACCTGCTGTAACACTCCAGACCGACTCCATTTTGTCTGTTTTTCAGTGGGCGAGTATGTCTCTCTCCTGACACGCGGTGTGTCCGAGCGATTCATCATATTACGGTACTTCAACATAATTGGAGTATAACGCAAATTGGCACGTGCCGGCGTCCACGGCGTCCCGAATCCGTCAATCAAAGCGGCCTTATCACTGTAAAAAAAAATGAAAAAAATACACTCATGTATTATTTATTATTCAAATGGACCACCGATGAAAAGCGTTTTGAGGAGAATTCGCACAGGACTGAATAGGCCTGATTTTGCCCGAGTAGCACTTACGATAAATTAGCCCCCCCCCCCAGTGAGCGCCACAATAAAGAAGGACATTTTCAATAATGTCCTTGGGCAGTTGCTAATATATTTCTATAAATGGCTTTAAAATTGTCCACTTCGTAATGCACTTCTCCCAATGAATCCCCGACAGCTGTATCTGCGACCGCAACATCAGCTAATCTAATATCCAGGCATGATTAATTTTGTTATGGCTGCCTTCTTTCCCGTTCAAGTAAATCTATCTTCTCATTAGGACGACATGGGAGTATAGGCCATGTGGTGTGTCATGGTGATGTATGATGTTGTATACCCATTCATTAGCGTTACGGGAATGCATGGCCGTGGTTTGTTTGTTTGTAAGCCCTGCCTCGCGCTGCTTGATGTAAGAGCTGAGGTCCGCGCTTAGATGTAGCAATAACAAGGAATTAATAGAAAGTGTGGATATTAATGTGTAATTTGACCTTCTAGCCAGGAATTCCCCGCTTGGAAACTCTAAATCACACTTCCCCTTTTTAGGAAGCTCTCTTTCGATTCACTTTGATCCAAACTTTTCACACGTAGTACCGCATACTTTCTGAGAATGACCAGATGTGTAATATGTCTAAAACAGGACGTTACCTGGTTAACTAGGGCTGAACCAGGTCTAAAATAGGACAGATCTGAATTTTGTACAACACTTCCCTAAAAGAGGACACAAACAGGAACAGAACTGACTCTAAATTATATAACAATAGACGCAGACTGCCTGCAGACCACAAGGGATGCCTATAACAAAAAACAAACAAAAAGGGAAGATGCAGACATTTCTACCAAAATCTAAAGGCTGTTTTTCAGTAAATCTTCTCAAAGCAACTTACAATGCAGTAAACCTGTTCACACTGGTTTGATTGACTTCCTCGAGCTAAAGCCAATGGACCAGTCAATCATCCTGTAGGCTACCCAGCATCGAGCCGGGCCACTACGCTCTCATATCATGTTGTTCTTTTGACCTGTTTGATCCACAAGGCAGTTGGTCAATATAGCAGCAGTTCTTTGACAGGATCCAGGGATTGGCCCGAGAGGAGGCGGGGAGGAGGGAGCGTTTCCATGGAGCTGAGGGTTCGTGTCGGGGGGTAATTAGATGCCTGTTGATTCCCCGCTGCGTCTCACCCCATCTCTGCCCTTATTCCTATCACCACATCTGCCGTCTTCCCATTTCTTTCTGTCACTCTGCCCTTCACCTCAGTGGCAGGGAGGCGTCTGTCAGAAGCGTCGCTGTGGAGAAGGGAGGATAGCCCTGGCAGGTGCCCGGAATATTCTGGAATTAAGGAGGTGCGTGACCACAGCGTGACTACAGCGTGCAGTACCGACATGTCAGTGGGTTTTGATGCTTGAGACTAAAAAACGGGAAGGCACATATTGTTTGGGATTTCCCCACTTAAAACAAAAACAAAACTCAATACTACGAGGACATTTTTAAAAGTTCCCTTGTTATTTCTAGTGTACGGACCCCATACAAAAAAATATACCCCCTTCCCCTATTGTGAGAAGCAAAGCCTGTCCTATCTAACAGTGATTAAAACAACTATGGATCCTATAGGCTGCAATCTCATTATATCGCATGGCCCTATCTCGCAATGATATATATATTTTTTACAACCTAGATCTCCTCTTCATGACTCATGTATTACTACTTTTTTTATTCAATTCCATAAAAATAAAATTTAGAAAAAAGTTTATCCGGCTTATACAGACCAGCCAATGAAAGTTGTAATTAAATGCATTTTCCCACGGAGAGAATCCAAAGGCTAAAATTGCTCATATGGTACAAAACATTTTTGCTCTATTTCGAAACGCCTGACAAATTGACAAATACATTGACCTTTTAATATCACTGACTACACACAACCTTTTAGACGATACTGTAGGCCCATAGCCTGGGGAATAACAGTACACACATAGTAGTAAAATGCCATGGGATGAGATGAGCCCCTTCCCCCATAGACACTCACGCAGCCATAAACTCCACGCTGGTGATAAAGCCGTCATTGCTGCCAGACTACTGTGTTTACCTGCACCAGACAGCCTCTGTCCCGCCTTTCTTCGCCTCTCTACACCTCAAAGCTTCAGCCTCGCGTCAAACCCAGCGATGGCCTCATTACCGACACACCTGTTATTCTCTGCAGACTTGGCCCGTTTCGAGGGGAACATGTGCACAAGTGTCTATACGTGCAGCTCCAAGTCACTTTCGACAAGCTCCTTCCTCTGGTGACTCAAGCATCTACATTCCCCGACAATTGTACTGACAAAGGGCAACCAGTCAGTGACTACACAACGACTAACACAAGGTACAAAATACTGTGGACTAGAAAGATACCTGCAAAGACTTAATGTGAATAATTCTATTTAAAACTTAATGGCACATTTTAATTGAATAGAAGCAACACATCCAACTAAGTGTGAGCTAAAAGTTATGCAAAATTGCAAATTGGAAACTCAAAATCTTCCCTTACAGATGCTGCTGTGAAGTTAATTCATTAACACCAACACAACTCCCAAAGGCTAGAAGTTAGTAAACAGAAACAGAGGGCGACATATACAAAGTTTGTAAGTTGGCTACTAAAAGATTAGGACTTAGGGATCCCTAATAACTGCTTTTTTATTTCATTTTTGTTTTTTTAAACTACGTCAGTGTGACAACTTTGGTATTGGCATTCGATGTGCCACAGCTTTACCGTTCACAGGGGACCTCCCTGTGTATGCACCTCACAGAGGAAGAACTGTTTGTTTTTGGCCCCTCTGTGCACACACCAGGGCACACAATGCCACTGAAGGTGAATGTGAGCAAATATACATTTCCCAGGGGTGTATCCTAAACTGAGGGAGAGGGACAGGACACGGGGTGCACAAGATAAACCAGACATGTCTTTGAGAGAAATGTGACTCCTCTCCACTCCTGGGGGGCAGAGAGGCAGAGGAGGGGGGTCTGGAAGTGCTAAGTGGCTTTACTGGTACTAGGGCTGGGCGATATGGACCAAAAGTCATATCCCGATATATTTAGGTTGAATATCGATATACGATATATATCCCGATATTTTTTCCACAAAGTGAGAGCTGTGAAATGAAATGTTAAGTCAAAGTCACTGCTAAATAGTAGTGTTTTAATATTTAATATTGCAATTTTTATTTTATTTATTTTCTTCTACCCCATTTGCTGTTAATAACTTTATGTTGCATATAACTAAACTAAAGCCTAAACTGAGACAATGAAATATGACTTATTTAAGTATTACTTACTTTTTAGTCCTTAATAATCATGAAATATAATAAATAAATAAATAAATAGCCCAAATAATTTCTTGATTTTTGATCTTGATTTAACTGCGTTTTAGTCAGTGGTTTTGAGATAAGTTCTTATCTTTATCCAAAGCATTCCCAAACATAAGCTCCTAAACTGAGCCACAAACGACTCTTTACTCTTTACAAGCAGCACAGGCTCACCATCTCTGTCATCATCAGAGCTCAGCGAGGGACTGGAGCGATTAGCGTAGCAATAGTCCTTCGCAGTGGCAGCATTACAAACGCTGATATTTTCACAGTACATCCACGATCTACCGCAAACCTTAACTAGACTAAGAAGTAAACAAAAGCACGTGGCGCAGCGCACGGCGCCGCCATATCTCGCCGCTACATTCACTTCTGTCCAAACCATCTCCAAATGATTGAGCCACTGTTTTTTGTTTTACCAACCAAGGGGCTCTCCTCCACACGCGTCACAGACATAGTTGCTTTCTTCATGTTTGTTGAAGAGTGCCGGCTGCCCCTCCCCTCCCCCTCTCCGCATGAGACACGAGGGGCGGGTCTGGGGCTGAGCGGAGCAGTGCAGAGCTCCGCTCAGCGCCGTGCCTGAAGCAAGTATTACAGCGCAAATTTGGACTATATCGATATATACGATATGGTCTAATTCCATATCTCTTTTTAAAATATATCGATATATCTTAAATATCGATATATCGCCCAGCCCTAACTGGTACTATATCAACAATCCGCGGCTAGGATGTCTCCTGAACCTAACTGGTTCCTGACAGAGCAACAGGACTTTCATGTAGCTGGCAGTAAGCTGGAGGAGGCTGATAACAAATCCTTTTGGCTTGTATTTGGTAAGCTCTGCGCAGCAAGCAGATACCACACAGCCTGGAGGCAGAAAAGGGTTACACTTTCAAAGCTCAAAGGTGGATGATGCAGATTTTTTCATCCTTTCTGATTCCAAGAGGACAGGGGGTAAATGTCACTTATGCCACACCTGCTTGGTGGCCCGAGTCTCCAACATTAAAACAAAAACAATATTGTTAGGTCATTAAATGCAACTGAAATTAAAATAAGCTTGGCACAACAGAAACATCCCATCCACATGACATGATTCGCGGGTTTCCCCCTTTTGGCGGCTACACCTATTTCTGTCAAACACATATCTCGCTGACGCCTGCAGACAAATCCTTATTAGGTCTAATTATAGTGCGCGCAAAAGACGCAGCGACTCGGGCCCCCAAAAAAATTAGCCGGATCCCCTCACTCACACACGCCCAAACCCACAGGCGCACACCGCTGACTCACGCCACAGACAGACCGTGGTGATGTTTTCATTGTAGTAAAATAATGCAAGCAAAGCACCGCTCGTATCTCCCGACAAGATCGGCAGCACACACGATGTCATCACTGTTGCCTGTAAAGTTTTCAATGTGGGGACGAGGTTGCGAGGGTCAGGGCAATCACAGGGGCTGCTGATGATCACAGGGCGGCTTGACACCCTCGCTCTCACACACAAAACCACTCGCATCAGAACAGTAGGCGTGATCAACATGTCAATATGTTAGTGTACAAGTGTAGCGCATTACTTACCAGCTCTAGACTCCGATCCCCATCATTTATCCGAGTTGTATCCGTGGTCAAATCAATAAAAAGTCCGCCGGGGTAATCCACAATTATTCACAAGACGCGGCGTCCAGAGTCACGGGGAACTGAGGTAAACGCGTTAAATGTTTGTTGGAAGCAGAGGGCAGATCGTCCTGTCAGCGCACGGGGCTTGCAGCACTTTAAGAGCGGACCTTTTTACGCAGAGCTGACGCCGTAGAGCAGTGCGTCCCTGAAGGCGTGGCGTGCGTATCCAGTCTGGGGTCCTACAAAGGCGCACGGAGACACACCGCGCAGCGCATCAACACGTCCTCCGAGTGATCACACACAGGCGAGGACTGGGAACTACTCACACGAGTCAAGCCAAAGGAAACACAAACTTCCGGTTTTGATCTCCACGGTAAAAGTCTCAGTTTAACCAATGGGCAAATTCTGGATGTCGAATAAAGATTTGTTGTCAACTTGTCAACAAACTTCATGGATAATCCGTGCACTGACAGTTTCGAAACTACTTTTGAAGATACTTTTTATTAGTTTCCTTTATGTTAGTCGTCTAAGCCCTCGCGACATGTACTGTGGTTGTTTCCGGTACACAGGTTCCTGTATTTGGCTTGACATCACGAAGCGCTTCACACACACCCACACACAGGACAGTGCCACTGCTGAGCCAAGTACATCTAATTTACAGGAGCATGAAGTGTATCCTTGTTCCTTTTGCCAAGTAACCTTTTATTTCACGGGTTATTTAAGTGCCATAAAACACGCTCACAAATGTCCTCAATCTGAGCATTTTAAACATCGGGAACAACTCCAAAAAGGGTCTCACCGTGACATTTATTTTCCTCCTTGAAGGTCACTGGCAATTTTAAAAGCCCCAGGACTGCGTGATCATTTTAAAAAGGCCCCAGAGAATACACACAAACGGTCTTTTATATAATAAAATGACAACCATTAGAGACAAAAATCAAATTCAAACCTCTCACTATCAGCCCTGAGCAAAATGAAGCTGTAGAACCAGTGTCTCCATCTAAAATGTTAAATTAAAAAAATCATGATGTCCCCAAAGCCGTCACCTTACCTTATTAATCCAATTCCACTTAATCTCTTTAAAGAAATGCTCCCCACAATCACACGTTTTTGATAATATTTTTTTTATGATACTTTAGCCAACTGACCTATATCAAATCTGCTTTTTATTTCAAAAGTCCTTGAAACAGTAGATGTTAAGCAGCTTTTCTGCTACAGGACAACAATCTATTTGAAAAGTTTCAAGCACCAAGGCCTAAGTTACCAAAGTCATTAGCTTCTGACACCAGATTTGTTTCAATCCTGGTTCTGATAGACCTCAGTGCAGCTTTTGACGATGTGGTCAATAGTCACAATTGACCTTAACTCTCACTTTATAACTTTCTACTGAGGTTAGAAAGTGAAGTAGGCATCAGAGGAACATCTACTGGTTTAAATCATATTTATTGGATAGGAATAAGTTGGTTCACAGACAGGACATTCATGGTAAGTGTGGATACCTGCTCCTCTAACGTCCATAACATTACATGTGGTGTGCCCCAGGGTTCGATTTTAGGCCCAGTGCTTTTTAACCTGTATATGCTCCCTCTTGGTGATGTCATCAGGAGACACAGCTGTACATCTCCATGTCTCCAGATGACACCAGGCCAATGGATGCACTTTTTAACTGCATGTTAGATATCAAATCCTGGATGGCAAAAAACTTTCTCCAGCTTAACCAGGACAAAACTGAAGTTTTAGTCATCGGTCCTGAGGCCCAGAGAGAGAAACTTTTACCCAAACTACAGTCATTGTCTTTTAATCCTTCCTCACAGGTGAAGAACCTGGGTGTGATTTTTGACTCTGAGCTGACTTTAATTCCACACATTAAGAATATCACAAAAATAGGTTTTTACCATCTAAAGAACATAGCCAGAGTCCGTCCCATTCTCTCTCGAGCCAACACGCTAATGCATGCTTTTATCACCAGTCGTATCGACTACTGTAATGCCCTGCTTTCTGGTCTTCCCAAAAAGAGTATCTCAGGTTTACAACTTTTACAAAATTCAGCAGCTCGTGTCCTGACGGAGACCAGGAGGCGGGACCACATTACACCGGTTTTAGAGTCGCTGCATTGGCTCCCCGTGTGTTTCAGGATCGATTTTAAAGTTCTTTTAATGTTTTTTAAATGTCTTAATGGTCTTGGTCCTTCTTATCTTTCAGAACTGCTTTTACCTTATGAACCTTCACGACCCCTTCGCTCCTCCGGCAGGGGTCTCCTAGTTATTCCTAAAGTCAACAGAAAGACTCACGGCGAGGCGTCTTTCCAATATTATGGCCCTCGCCTCTGGAACGACCTGAGGAGGAGCTCAGGACCACAGAGAACGTTCATGTTTTTAAGAGCAGGCTCAAGACCCACCTTTTTAGCTTTTAACTCACATCTATTTAATTAGTCCTAAGGATATATTTTGTGTGTGTGTGTGCGTGTGTGTGTGCGTGTGTGCGTGTGTGTGTGTGTGTGTGTGTGTGTGCGCGCATGCACCTGTTTGTCTGTTTGTTATCTGTAAAGCACTTTGTGATACCTTTTGGTATGAAAAGTGCTTTATAAATAAAGTTTGATTTGATTAGATTTGATGTAAACCAGTCCTCATGGTGCTCCAAAGTAAACCACGGGGTGCCACATGGGTCTGTGCTTGGGCCAATTTTATGTATGATCAAATAGATCAACTTAGTGCTTGTTTAAAATACGTTAAGATCTGGGTGACAGTGAACTATCTCCTCCTTAATTCAGATAAAACAGGGGTTATTACACAGTACAGGTCCCGAAAAAATTGAGAGCTCTGTGAGCAGATCATCATCCTGAATAATGTTTGCCTATCCTAGTTCTACAGCCTGTAAAGCTGCATTTTTTTAAATTAACATTTTGTGTAACATCGCTAAAATAAGAACCATATTACCTAAAAGCAGAGGTGGTCGGTAATGATGTAAATATGTTCAGTTCTGTACATAAGTCCATCCATCTTCTTCCACTTGTCCATTTCCGGGTCGTGGGGGAAGCTGTTGGAGCGGCCCAAAACACATTGCACCAGCCCCTATGGCTCCTTCTGCAGGTGGTGGGTCCACAGAAGGACCGCCTCATGGTTCTAACCGGGCCTGTTGGTCTCTCATAAGGAGCTTCTGAACCGCTCTTTGCCTGACTCGTCACCTAGGATCTGTTTGCCATGGGAGACCCTACCAGGGACACGAAGCCCCCGACAACAGAGCTCCCAGGATCATTCGGGCGCTCAAACCCCTCCACCTCGTTAAGGTTTCTGTACATAAGTAAAATTATAAGTTTTACTTCTGTACATACAGTGCCTTGCGAAAGTATTCGGCCCCCTTGAACTTTTCGACCTTTTGCCACATTTCAGGCTTCAAACATAAAGATATAAAACTGTAATTTTTTGTGAAGAACCAACAACAAGTGGGACACAATCATGAAGTGAAACGAAATTTATTGGATATTTCAAACCATTTTAACAAATAAACAACTGAAAAATTGGACGTGCAAAATTATTCAGCCCCCTTAAGTTAATACTTTGTAGTGCCACCTTTTGCTGCGATTACTGCTGTAAGTCGCTTGGGGTTTGTCTCTATCAGTTTTGCACATTGAGAGAATATTTGCCCATTCATCCTTGCAAAACAGGTCGAGCTCAGTGAAGTTGGATGGACAGCGTTTGTGAACAGCAGTTTTCAGTTCTTTCCACAGATTCTCGATTGGATTCAGGTCTGGACTTTGACTTGGCCATTCTAACACCTGGATATGTTTATTTGTGAACCACTCTATTGTAGATTTTGCTTTATGTTTTGGATCATTGTCTTTGTAGGTCCAGTATTTTCATGCACTCTTTGTTGGAAGACACGCGTCCGTGACGCCTTAAAACACTGCAATCAGAGCGGACGCTTGTCTTCCAACAAAGAGTGCATGAAAATACTGAGTTCCAAAAGCTTTATTGGCATCACCTTCAGCCATCCACAATATACACATCTCCTCAGCACCCACAGACACGGTCGAAAGACTGTTTACCTCCACACTGCAACACCTGTGTGCATTTGACTCTGCCTTTTATAGGGCAGGTAATCAGGTAACAGGATACACACAGCGCCACGCAGTGGCAGGAGGCTAAAACATGGATCATGGCATAAATGGCTCCAACAGTCTTGTTGGAAGACAAATCTCCGTCCCAGTCTCAGGTCTTTTGCAGACTCCATCAGGGTTTCTTCCAGAATGGTCCTGTATTTGGCTCCATCCATTTCCCCATCAATTTGAACCATCTTCCCATCAATTTTAATTTTTAACCTGTCCCTGCTGAAGAAAAGCAGGCCCAAACCATGATGCTGCCACCACCATGTTTGACAGTGGGGATGGTGTGTTCAGGGTGATGAGCTGTGTTGCTTTTACGCCAAACATAACGTTTTGCATTGTTGCCAAACAGTTCACCTTCTTCCACATGTTTGGTGTGTCTCCCAGGTGGCTTGTGGCAAACTTTAAACAACACTTTTTATGGATATCTTTAAGAAATGTCTTTCTTCTTGCCACTCTTCCATAAAGGCCAGAGTTGTGCAGTATACGACTGATTGTTGTCCTAAGGACAGAGTCTCCCACCTCAGCTGTACATTTCTGCAGTTCATCCAGAGTGATCATGGGCCTCTTGGCAGCATCTCTGATCAGTTTTCTCCTTGTATGAGCTGAAAGTTTAGAGGGACGGCCGGGTCTTTGTAGATTTCCATTGGTCTGATACTATTTCCATTTCAATATTATCACTTGCACAGTGCTCCTTGGGATGTTTTAAGCTTGTGAAATCTTTTTGTATCCAAATCCGGCTTTAAACTTCTCCACAACAGTATCTCGGACCTGCCTGGTGTGTTCCTTGTTCTACATGATGCTATCTGGGCTTTAAACTGACCTCTGAGACTATCACAGAGCAGGTGCATTTATACGGAGACTTGTTTACACACAGGTGGATTCTATTTATCATCATTAGTCATTTAGGTCAACATTGGATCATTCAGAGATCCTCACTGAACTTCTGGAGAGAGTTTGCTGCACTGAAAGTAAAGGGGATGAATAATTTAGCACGCCCAATTTTTCAGTTGTTTATTTGTTAAAAATGTTTGAAATATCCAATAAATTTCGTTTCACTTCATGATTGTGTCCCACTTGTTGTTGGTTCTTCACAAAAAATCACAGTTTTATATACAGCTTTATGTTTGAAGCCTGAAATGTGGCAAAAGGTCGAAAAGTTCAAGGGGGCCGAAGGCACTGTAAGTAAAACTTATAACTTTAACTCCACTACATTTGAAAGATCAATGTAATACTTTCTACTGCACTCAATTAAAAATACTCCACAGTAAAAAGTCAATTTGACTATTCGTTTTGCATTGACAGTGAGTGGTGCTGTGCAGATGTACAGTCAAAGTCACTAACTCACTAAAGGACAGAGGTTTGTCCCCGTCATATTGCTTTACGGGAGGTGAATTTGAATTTTATGCAAAAACAACTGAATGGATTGAAACATTACTTTCTCTACTTTGTAAATTTGTTGTTACAGGAACATGTTTGGATTGATATTGGATTAGGGGACAGGCAAAAACTGTGTCTAGACCATGCAGATTAAACACTATAGCTATAAATCATCTCAGACAGTTGCTAGATCCTCCAAAATCTTTCTCGGATACTATCCCAAAAATTGAGGGGTATTTTGACCTTTTCAAAATAAACAATATAATCAATGCCCTGAAGTATCCAACCATGATCTTGTTCAACCACAGACCTCTTCAGCTCTAGGCTGGATTTCTCAAATAGATACCAGTAGCACACTTAATTTTCACAATTATTTAAGGCAATTTCTTCTAATAAAGAAATAAATAATCTACATTGTTGCCAAAAGGTAATCCAAATACCAAGCAGTGTTGCATGTCTCTCAGTGTTTTTTAAAAGCCTGTCTCTGGCTCTGGTTTCTTGTTGCTTGGAGAAAATAAGCAGACATTTTAAAACCTTTCTCACAGCGTGTGTTGAAGTTTCTTATGGCACAGACAGGTCTAAAGTATATCACTGAGAAACTGGAGCCATGTCAGAAGCATTTTTGCACTTGTGCCAGCTGAAAGTTTCATTTGAGATCTTTTTTGTATAATTTCAGCCACAAATGTAGATACATACAGATTACGGTAACTAAGAGAGGCATATTGTGTCAGCTCTCATTTGTCCAGGGACATTCCATTCTTAGGAAAGTTTCTCTAAAAGTTGTTATTGTTTACAGATACTTAGAAAGGCGTGTTTAAAATTAAATTCCCAATAGATATGTGCTTTGTCACCTAATATTACCACAATAAGAAAGCCTGGTGCACTCATATGTGTACGGCTTGACACTGACAAAGTAACCCCACTGATTTTAATTTAGTTGACTCTGTGACATCTGCATTAAACCTGACTTAATTAAAAGCACTGAAACCAACCTGCAGACAACATCCAAGGGCAGGCTGAGGATGTATGTTCAGAAGCAAGTTCTCATTGGGATTAATTGTAAAGGTGAAGTGCTGAAGGCAGACTGGCAGAGAAATAATTAGGTGTGGGGGGATGCAGAGAGTAAAGGTCTTTGTTGGGTCGCTCAGGGAGTGTGTACAAGCTGTCGTCCCCAGAGATCTGATGCCTGCTGTTACCTCCGGGGTTAGGTTTCTCAGAGTGCATATAGATCTTTTCCTCTCTTTCTTTAAGAGATATTACTGATGTAATTGATACCATAGGTTTTGTCCCCTTATTTTGGAAGTTTTATGTGAAATGTTTAACATAAAAACATATTTAATAGGATGGAAATGGCATGGTACCTACAACAAGAACAAGTAACACATCTATTTTTGATGGTAATGTGTTGGTCATAAGCCTCATCAAGACTGCAAACCAGAAAATGTTAGTAATAGTATGAAACACTATGGCAGCACGGTGGCGCAGTGGTTAGCGCTCGTGTTAGAAGGTCTCAGTCCGAGTTCAGTCCACGGACGGGGCTTTTCTGTGCGGAGTTTGCATGATCTCACAGTGTCTGCATCGGTTTCCTCCGGGTACTCCCGTTTCTCCTACCACTAAAAACATTGCCAGGGTGAGTGAGAAGTGAGTGCAAGTGGGGGCAATGGAAGGAAATTGACCCAAGGCTACAATCCGGTGTGGCGTGTTTACATGCATGGGTCCCATGTATGTTCATTAACAAGCACTGTCCCAACCAAATAAACAAAAATTAAAATAAACATAAACAGGTAGAATAAAGTTCCTTGCTATTTCATTGTATTACCATGTTATTACTTTAATTACTTTAATTACTCTAAAGTCTATAATTTGTTTGGACTTTAGAAAGATCCTTCACTGTATAAATCTGCTGTCACACAGTCTCTGCCCAAGGATGAACATGTTCTTGTATATCTCTGGTCTGTGCAACACATGTGAAAACAAACAAACAAAAAGAAAACAAAAACAAAAACAAAAAGAAAACACTACCAACATCTTTGGACCTGTCCCCAATCACCTCTATTAGGCGGCACGGTAGCACAGCGGTTAGCGCTTGTGCTTCACAGCTAGAAAGTCCCAGGTTCGATTCCCACCTGGACGGGGCCTTTCTGTGTGGAGTTTGCATGTTCTCCCCGTGTCTGCGTAGGTTTCCTCCGGGTACTCCGGTTTCCCCTACCACCAAAAACATGTACAATAGGCCAGGATGAATGATGTGAGTGGTTGGTGGTGGTCGGAGCGGCCGATGGCGCAGATTGGCTGCCTTGCTTCCGTCAGTCTACCCCAGGGCAGCTGTGGCTACAATAGTAGCTTACCACCACCAAGTATGGAGTGAATGAATAGTGCAATGTAAAGCGTCTTTGAGTGTCCAGAAAAGAGCTATATAAAACCGATGCATTATTATTATTATTATTATTAAAGCTCAGTGACTGAATTCTGGAGGTTCTGACATTTCAAAAGAGGAAATATGCAGCTTAACTGATTACAAAAGCATTGGTCATCAAACCAACAAACCTTTTCTATTGTTGTGGCAGTCATCATAATTAAAAAAAATATTCAGACTTCCTCTAATGGGCCCGTGATAACCAGCCGGAGAGTTGCAACAGTACCGCTGAAGGGTGCACCATGCTGCTTTCCACAATGCCTGCAAGCCCCATTCTCTCACGCTCATTTGCATGCATAACATCACACCCACATTGTGCTGTTTCGCCTGCTAGACAGCAACATGTGAGGCTACTAATAAACTTTGCAACGCTGATGTACAGCGGCCCAACAGTGTAGGCTGAGTCTGCAGTGACTAAGCCCATTTTATAGCTGAGCACATAGACTGTCGCATGTGTTCAGAGGACTACTTAATGGTCGTGGACTTAAAGTGTGTCTCTGGAGAATTATTTTACGTCCTTGATCTTGTATTCATTTGGCTTTGAAGCATAGATCAAACATTTTTACGCCAAATATATGACGTGACCTCCCAATCTAAATCGCTTGCTCCATTATTATTTACACAGTAGGCTTTTTGTGCCCGTCACTAAGTATAGTATCAATTGAAGCTGTTACCAAATACTCTGTTGTACAGCACAAATGTTATGTAGCTGGAGCTATTAAGTTGTTCTGTTACATAAGGTGCTCAGATGGGGCAGAGTTGTACAATTCAAAGAAGTCTGACGTAAGAAGAGGATGCGCTGGCCGACACTTCTATAAAGGTCATACAGTGTATTTGTTTCACTCTTTCTTTTTATGCACTATTTAACACTGCTTTATATTCATGATTTATAACACAACATTATGTATATGCAAAAAGAACAACATATTGAATAAAAAGGTAATTCTGCCTTAAATTCCGGCGCAAGGGGGAGTAAAGGAGTTCAACCTCTTAACCCCCGTCTTAACCGAGTGCATTTTCTCCACTTCAGCTTTACCCAAATCTCAAAGCTTTTCGACAGGAGCTTACAGCCAGTGTAAAGAAAGCTAAGACCTACAAAACCGATCTAAGATGGTTCCTAGCATTGTTGCCGCTTTGTCATTGCCTTTTTATCACATTTTTGTTGCTATTTTGTAAATTCTTTGTTGTGTTTTGGTCGCTTTTGTGTAACTTTTTTTGTTGAGTTATTTATTTGTTTTTGTCGCTTTTTTAGCTGCATTTTTGCAACTCTTCTGATGTTTTTTGTTGCATTTTCATCCTCGTTTACGTCTAATTTTTGACGCTATTTTGACGCTTACATTTGATTAGATTAGGGCGGGGCTTAAGAGGTTAAACAAAGCTAAAAAACAATAGTTGCCATGTTTTTAGCAATACAGATTTGTAAAACTCAGAGGTGCACCACTTTGTGACGTCAGCAGGTTGGCAACCTTTGAGAAAGAGATGGGTTGAATTATATGATTACTCATAAGATAAGATAAGATAATCCTTTATTGATCTCACAACGGAGAAATTCACTTGTTACTTTCGGCATTCAATAAGATCACTCAGGGTGTGCAAAATAGACAGGAAATGTGCAAACAGTTAAATAAAAGAGGTATCTTAAGAACAATAAGTAAAAGCAAAAATCTTAAGGTGCAGAATTATAACAATAAGGAAATAAGAATAAATACAAATAGAATACAAATTAGAACAGACTATAAAAAGTAGAATATCGAGGTGCAAAGTTTACAGTCCTAGTGCAGGTTGTCATGAGAAATAAAACACAACTCCAGGTAAGTCTTTTTACACCTTTTTCTCTTTTCATGTAAGTTACACACAATAAAACTATCCCATAGACTCACATAAAGTAAAACAGTTTGTGGTTCAGGATGAGCAAACTCGTCATTGATGAAGAACTGCATTGAGTTCAAAAAAGCTGAATTTATGTCCATTTTCTAAAGCACAACAAAGTAGGAAACAATAGTGGGCAATCAGAAGAGGTAAATACGAGGCAGTATGATCCGGTCCGTTCTGCCTCAGCCTCACTCTGTGTCTGTTGATAGCCCACTTGTGAAGATCGCAGACTGGCGAAACATTTGTCCCGTCTGCCAGCTTCGCCAATCAATCTACTTTCTCCCAAGGTGCCGCTCTGTCTCTGCTGACCAATGGCCCCCGTTGTGTGCACCAGCGTCCCATAAAGAGACTGGTGTTGTCTTGAATAGAAAAGGGTGTCCACTGGCCTCCCCCTGGCAGACAGGATTTGGCAGCAGTGAACGGAGGCGTTAACAAGACCAGAGAGACTCAAAACAAGTGCAGGGTAGTTAGTGGCTGGCTTAGACAAAGAGGTTCGGGACAGCGTGCACCAGAGTTAGTGGAATAGAAGGAATATATTAGTGTCCACGTCAATGTCGGACCAGCGGCGAGGTGCCTGGAACTGAGTGATGAGATGATGCAATAGGTTGCGTTCACGTGACATCACAACATTCTAAAGATCCTATAGTTTAAAATTGAGGTGGAGGGCAACTGAAAATTCAATGGCCGTAACCATAGTATCGCTCAAAATGCAGATTTTTAGTCTTAAATCATTGCTAATTTCTCTGTAATTCCGGGGCCAATTAACATGAAACAAAAGCTGTCACAAAGTTCAAAGTCATATCTTTCAGCAGATATGAACATATGTCTAATTATTTCTTCACAAAGGCATCCAGAAGTGGAGACAATATTCAATAACATGTGCTTGATGTTGGCCAGTAGAAAGGACTTTCAGCCATGAAATTCACATGTCAGGTTGTGAATCCAATCACTGTCACATGATGATCAGAGAAAACATTTGGACATTTTCTTTTTGGAAATTTCTTTCAAAAACTGGTTCTCTCCCATAGAGTTGTATTGGTACCTGCCCTCCAACTGAAATGGAATTCTATAACGTGAACGAAACCTATTGTGACTGTGTCCAGACCACAAGTTGGCGGGCCGGTGGGGCAGTGGTTAGCGCTCGTGCTTCACTGCAATGATGTACTGGTTCGATCCCCTTTCCCCCCACCATGTATGGTGTGAATAAAAAGGACTACAGTGAGGTGGCATGGTGCTATGTGACTTGGGCAGCTCCAACAGCTGCCCCCACGACCCGGCAACGGACAAGTGGGAGAAAATGGATGGATGGAGGTTCCCTTCTTCTCCCGGAAAATAGATTCTTAATCTCAGTGGGACTTTTCTGGTTTTACTAAAGGGCATATAAAAGATTAAAACAATTCTGACTGTGTGCCAAGTTTATAGGTACAACCCATTCCATTGATGAGATGGGGGCAAACGTGTGTGTGTGTGCGTGTGCGTGTGTGTGTGTGTGTGTGTGCGTGCCCAAAGTCTGGTACTTCAAGCAATGTGATAAAATTGTGACTGTGTGATCCATCTGTGTGCCAAGTTTAATCCAGTTTAACCCATTCCAGTATGGAGATGGACCAAAATCTGGCATCCAGCATTTGCCAGATTTGAAGTGAAGTCTACACCAAGCTCCATACTGTTCCCTCCCTAACATATAGGGAGTGATTGCAAGATCGACTTACTTGGCACACATTGACATTTGCACCATGTGTGATGTATCTTCACCGTGTTTTGTTCTCTTCATCTCAGTCACCTGTCATTTGTGAACACTCATCCCGAAACACTTACCTCTGACTGTTCCCTCAGAGGGGAGGTAATTACTCCTAACATGGATTGTGCCTGCACTGAATGTCAATCACGCTCTGAGCCTTTCGAGGTACAGATGCATACGGCTGCTCTGTTGGATATGAAGCCCCAAGGTGAAAAGGACTTGGCTTTTTCTCTGCAATCTTTAATCAATGAAATGTTTAAGATTAAATCCACACTGCGCAGCTTTCCAAGTAGTACGTTGCAAAGGAAAATAAACTGTTGTGCAACTGTTGTACAACTACAACAGTGTATTTGCCAGCTAACGTCAGTACAGCTTTATGTGGGTGGTTGGTTACTCGTCAAACTGGAACTATCCCAAGAACTAGGTGACAAATCTTTGTCAAACTCATTTGTTTTTTCACTGCGGACTCTTGACTCAAACGGCATTCTTCTGATGAAGAACACTGTGTAAAGGATATACTTCTGTGATATTATTATTCATGTCCTCACAACAAAGACGGCTGTGACTTTTGAAGGCTGTGTGATGACAAAAGGAATTAGACTTGTTATGTGTCCAAGTGCCACAAACACAGAACCATCACAGTGAGCGTTCATGCTTCCTTCATTTGTGTCCAATTAATCTGGACCATATTAGTTTGGAGTTAAAGTGATAGTCTGTAAGTTAAAATCCTTAACACATTTTATAGATTGCATATAATTGAGCACCTGGGTCTGACATTTTGACAATAGTTTTTCTTAACTCCCACCTTTTGCTGATTTCAGACACTAATCAGAGACGAAGAGACGAGCTTTCCTATGGACCGGCCAGCAGGTCCAATTAGGAACAAAATCATTTACTTTTTACATTTTCTTCCTGCTCTCCATATTTTGCAAACTATTTGACCGGTCATTTCTTTCTTCTGGTTATAATTATTTTTGCTTTGATAGTGATCAAATTAATGAATAGATAGACATTAATCAGTCAATTAATCAATATCATATTAAGTTTTAAGCATTATCAAGACTTTGTGGCCCAGTAGTTGATCTATGGTTTGGGCATTATTTTGGATAAAATAACTTAAATATTGTATATGGCCATTGATTTGGTGGAGGTCCTCTTTATTCCATGTGCCAATATGAAATTAATAAATCACTTTAGTGGATGAGGTTCATGAAAAGATGTACTGCTACGGCTTTATGGCTTTTCTCCTAAAGTGAATCTCGAGGGCGACATCATCCCTCAGTTGTTTTATTAAAGGCACATAGATACGATCCAGTCGCCCTGATCCTGGTCCATGTTGCTTTCAGATTTGAGCAACTCTTTCAGGGGCACGTGTGACCTCATTTGTAAAAACGCCTCGTCCTGTCGACGCAGCACTGGGCTTTTACACACTTCACACGCGTTTTTGAGAGCGGTTTCTTTGAACTCTTGTGATGCCCGACGCTTTCTGGCATGTGTCTTTGGGTTGACACTGACGTGAAGAGAAAGGATGCAGGGTCGGCGAGTTCATCCAAGGTCATTGTGGAGCTCTATAGGAATCAGTGTTGACAGCTTTGGCCCTGGCATCTTGTGTCTCCCTAGGCTCAGCTGACACTGGTGTGCATCCTTACTCCTCAAAACAGTGCATTTTATATACCAACAACCGTAGCATTCAGTATATAGTATCTAATTAAAGGCAGACTATCCTAGTCTGCCTTTAATTAGGTCTTCATTCCGCCTGTGGCCAGAGATCTTTAGGGTTGCCGACGAAGCTTCCTGGATCAGAGGTGAAACGTCCTACGCTTCAACAACACAGTACAGATGATGAAGAACCTCCGCCTATGTATGACTGGAACCTCACGGGGCTCACTATATTCAAAACCTCTTAACCTCCACCTGAACCGAGCGCATTTTCTCATTTACCCAAATCTAAAAGCTTCTTGATTGAAGAGCTTATAGGCCAGTGTAATGCCTCATTTGAAAGCTAAGACCTGCAAAACTGATATAAATAGATATTTTCCTTGCGCTGTTGCCGTGTTGATCTCCACTTTTTGGTTTTTTTTTCACTGCTTTTTTGTTTTAGGCCATGAGACGGGACCCCAAATTTGGGTTACCGGTACCATTTTGAGCGATTACATTTTGATTGGATTTTCATGAAGGTACACATCTCTAGTGTTGGAAAATGTGTGATAGCATCCAATCCATGGTAGTTTTCATGAGAAATCAACACTTTTATCATCCTATCTCAATATACAGTGTTCAGTGACTACAAGAGATAAACATGCCTCTATAATCCAAGCGGTTGTTCACTTCTTTTGGAAAATGCATGGTGACATTATGATTTGATCGGATTACATGCTTTTTCTGATTTGGACTTTTTCATGTAATTCTAAACAATACTGCCTTGTGCTTGCAAAAACTAGCATCAGGACTTAATCGAAAGGCAGTGATTCCAGCATCCATTAAGGCACATATCTTCACCAATCCAGCATGGGACAGCAGATATTGATCGACTAGAGGAGACAATCACTGGAAAGGAGACCTCACACATGGTTAATGGCATAGCAGTGTAGGTAAAGGTGTATGGGGCCCTCACCTGCCCAGTGCTGAACTTCCATGAGTTGAAAAGCTACAGTAGATTTCAATTGAGGCTGAACAGACTATTTTAGATGCTTATGTGGCTGGAGCACGTGTTGAACCACATCCACTCATGGAATGGAATGACTATGCCCAAGGGATAAAAGAGTCGAGCCAGACTTCCTCAGTGCAAAACATGGTGTGGATCCTCATGAGGCAGCCACAAGCTGAACATCAAATTATCCCAAACTGGGAGAATTTGTTGCATTTTCGTCACTTGTTGTTGTATTTTCGTCACTTTTTTTCTGCATTTTCGTCACTTTGTTGTATTTTCGTCACTTTTTTCACTCTTTCATCCTTTTTTTGTCATATTTTTGTCGCTCTTTTGTTCCTATTTTGACACTTTTTTCAAGAAGCGTTTAGATTTGGGTAAAATGTGCTGGTGGAGGTTAAGAGGAAACAGATTTTTACTAATACTGTATGTATATTTATGATTTATCGTTCACTTAGTAACAGCCTTATATTATTTATGCCTGAATTTGTGTTTTTTTTTTTAAATACTCTCACCATATGATGTTTCAGACATTAGATCTATGAATTTATCTAGAATTGGGACCGGCATACACATTGATTATGACTTACTGTTACCATTTACTACGCCCTTCCACCACCACTGCTACTACTGCATCTCAACTAATACCACATAATCCTGTTGCCATAGATTCCATAGTATTTTAGTGTATTTAAGTGTCTCATGTAGGATTGCACCAAAAACATTTTCTCAGTATTTACACAACCCTTGTTCTTGTGCCAACTCCAATTTAGCCAAAAACAAGCCGCCGCTCAGCCATGTAATTAATCTTGTTTAATGTTGAATTTTGAGGATGCAAATGTAGCTCAGAAATGATGTACTGTCTCACAGAATGTTAGAGTTTATATGAGTGGGTCGGACTGAGATCTAATTTCATCCATGATCACCTGTTAAATGGAGAGGGTTACTCCGAGAAGGGCAGCCAGAATACAAAATAAATCAAAATGAAAATCTCTGCCAGAGGACAAAACTTACACTGCCAGATAATTTGAATATTCATTTATTTATTTGCATTGTTACATATAGTTTATGGCAACTTGATATGTTGTTAAACTATTGCATTTGTTAAAGTATCCCGGCGTGCGCAAGAAGTCGGGAAAATTTCCAATTAGCAATTAAAAATCCTTCTCTTTTCATAGTTTGGGCCAAGATTATGCTCGGTCCAAGCCAACAGCCCCCAGCCAGACTGATTTTGGCCAATGACTGATGGGATATGCACAGTGAAGTTTGAAACGATGGCAGGCGCAGACGTAATTACTGTTTACGACCAATGACTCCAAAGAAGATTCAAAGTAAGGTTGTCCAAGCAGCTCCGAGGAGGAAGCAGTCAATGAAAGTCAGTGCTCATGAGTGAACATGCTCGTTTTCAAGTATAAACCCACTATTTGAGATTCCAACTAAAAGACTAAGGCCCAGCTAATATCCCTGAGGCATTCCCATTGATGAATCCTTCATTCAGTCCGCTGTTAGCTGATCACACACATTCTCTAATACTCTGTGATTCGTTCTCACTCCTTCTATGGCATATGTTTGCATGTCTCCAATGTAGTTTCCCATGTGTGGATTCACTTTAGCAGGACTCAGGGGCTGAAAAACGGCCCTGGACTCTGACTTGCCTGGAACAAATTAGCGTAAATGCAGCACTTCCACAAAGACATATTTAAACCTCTTACATTTTTACATTTTTGTTGCTTTTTTGTCAAATTTTTTTGTCACTTATTGTGGCTTTTTTTTTCCATTGCTTTATTGTCGTGTTTTTGTAATTTTTTGTTTTGTTTTTTGAAGCTTTTTCATTGCTTTTTTTCCATTGCTTTGTTGTTATTTGTTATATTTGTCTCTTTTCTGCTGTTTTTGTGTCGGTTTGTTTTCATGTTTTTGTTGGTTTTTCTGTGCTTGTTTTGTTATCACGTTTTCGTCACTTTTTTGTTCGGTATTCATCCTCATTCATCCCACTATTTATTAAATTTTTTTAATTTACAATGTATATTATATATACATGACACACATAAAAAACACAAAAAAAAATAAATAAAGATAAAATAAAAATATATTACAAAAAAAATTGTATACAAAAAAAAATCATAAATAAACCAAATTAAATAAATAAATAATAACACAAGACAACAAAAGAGCAAAAAGGGAGGGGGGAGGGGGGGGGGGGTGTTGGGGTGTTTGGCCAGTATAGTCAATGCCAAACCCGGAAATTATTATTATTACTTTCAACATATTCCATTTTTTTTCCATCACTATTTTGATGCTTTTCTTTTAAGCTTTTAGATTTGGGTAAGCCGGTGGCCCGTCTGTGCTCTTCCAGCATGGACATAAAATTATGGCCAGTCCGACCCTGGCAGGACTTGTTTCCAATACTTATCAACATTTCTGATTTGTTATGTGGTCTGTATAACTACGTCTCATAGTCCAGGCTTAACACTGGAAGAGCCCACGGTCAGAGTAGCTAAAGAATATAGTGACTGACTCAAAGGAGGGCCATAGCATGAAGAAAACTAAAACTGCTAAGAAGCTTGTGCACCGCCACCGACAGCACAGTTTGAGAACCACGGCTTGTAATTAAATGCAATCTCCCAGTCAGTCCTGCTCCAGCCGCTGAAAAGATAAAACCGTGTGTACGACATGAACACATTCGTCGCTACAATCAGCTCCCATACTCACCTGTCTGTTTCCCTGACGCACCTGTCTGTCCTTGGTCCGTACATCGATCTCCCGTAACTTCATATCCACAGGCCCACGGGAGGCAGGTTGATTGACAGGCCCGAGCAGCGACTACGCCCCCCCCCTCCCCCTTGCAGTTGCCACGGTGACAGATGGGTTCCCAGCACCAAAACATTCGGTCTCCATTTCTGTCACCTCACAGCAGAGACGCGAGGAGTAAAGTAAAGCTTGTGTGAAAAATGACACCATGAGAACACTCTGTGGGAATCTGTTTATGCGTCAGACTTGCATAAAAAAGACAAACGTGAGATAATGATCACTGTAATAACTTTTTCAAAAGCCAATTGTGGTTTTTCCTCATAGTTGTATCTTGGCCGTCAAAATTAAAGCTTTAACTCATAATTAATCAAAAAAGAATCGGGATTAATGTAATTGCGATTAATGATATGTTTTGACCAAACACGGTCCCGTGTCTGAGCACACATGACCTGAAAGACAAAGCACTAGTATTAACTACATACACTTTATACACGATGAGCTTCTTTTATGTAACAAAAGCGACAGAGAGCTACAAATAAGATAAGCGATAAGATAATCCTTTATTGAGCTCACAATGGAGAAATTCACTTGTTAAATCAGATCTCAAGAAACGCTCAGGGTGTGCAAAAAAGACAGGAAATGTGTAATCGATTAAATAGTAAATAAAGGTATCTAATGAATGCAAATAATAAAAAATAAAGTTAGAGCAGACTATAAAAAATATCAGCAGTGCAAATTCTTTCAGTCATTATGCTACTTCAATGAAAATGACTTTTAATCCACTTTACATATCTAAAAGTTTGCTGATTCTATTGAAAATGTAGAAAATGTATCTAAAATGGGATTAATGTTGGAGTTCCCCGTTATACGCTGTCAGGCTTTTCCCATATTTTTTTTGAAAACCTGTCTGTCTGTCAACAACAGTTACGGTTACGTGGCTCGCGTCGACGTACACTTGTTTTCGCAGCCTGCAGTCAAACCCAAGCCCCTCCAAACCACAGAGCATGAAAACATATTGCTGTCGTGTTTTTAAACCTCAGCGAGCACATGTTCGGCGGCTGCTGCGAAACCAGGCCTGAGCGAACATGTCTATGATTCATACCGATAATATTTCTCAATAACTCTAACCAGCTCCTGCTAACGGCTGAAACAACCATCAACTGTGCACTTTAGTGGAACATATTTAATTAAATCTAAATATATTGGAAAATTATTACATTGCTCAACAATTTTTTACTGTAAGCTAATCGAAAATGCCAAAAATAATGCATCTCCTCGCTCAAAAGCTGCTCATTTTGTCCAATGTTTTTTCTCTGTTCGATGAAACGTTTGCAAATCTTACGAACATAAATAAGCACATTCAAATATAGTAAATGGCGTTAAAAAGCATTACGTTTTACTTTACTAAACACTCCCCTGAGATAAAGATATTGAAATCACAATGGGACATCATAAAGACCCAATAAATTATATAATGTGTTGAGGTTCCTTTATCTATGAACTACGAATGTTCCCGTCTGGGTTATGGGTTTCAGTTGTATCAGTTTTTGTAAAAAGTAATTTACTGCTTTGGTATTTGTCTATCACTTGTTTTGACCTGAGGAAGGATATATCTTCAATATTGTCTTCCCTGCATGTGTTGTACAAATCGTAGTTCAGCTCCCTTTCTGAAAATGCTTCCCCACGGCACTGTCTGTCTGTGCCCCAAAGCAAACGCTAGTCTATAAGTTTCTCACAGAACCGGAGGGTGTTGCTATTTCATTTGCAGACTCACATTCATCTCTATGGCACAGTGGGGCCAGTGCCAGGTTACATGCATGACATCATCCACTGTGTGTTCAGTCCCAATCCAATCAGGCCACAGACACCCGTGCGGAGAATTGAACGTGATTAGTGATGATCTCATGGCATGAAGTATATGTACCCGGTGACATCATCGGTGATAATCGTGGTTCACTACTAATCACCACTACGCGTCTCGCCCGGCGGAGCAGGGCATTCATCACGGGTAGAGGGAACAGGTGTGAAGAGTGACTCATATCTATACACAGACACGGGCTGGAGCAAAGTGGTGCCTTTTAAAAATCAATCCTGGGATGAAGACGAACTTTGATCCATTTCCGGCTATTTCAAAAATCTATAAAGTGCGTTTCCAGACAGACTGAAAAAATCGCTCAGGAGGATCAGTACAAACCTAATTGCTAGAAAGTTTGCACTGTATAAAAACATTGCAATGATTTGTGGATCTTCTGGAACACTTCATCTCGAATAAGGAAGACTGTATTTGGAAGGCCATCAGATGTGGAGCTGTAGGCAAGGCAGGTTTATAGCACAAGTCATACACGAGGTCATTTCACAGTTACATTACAAGAAGACTGAAAAGAAGATGCCATATTGTCTTGTAATATTGTTTGATTGACATTTCTTTACCAAACCAGGCACCTGTGATTCCAGAGTCATAGGTCTCACAGATCTGCTCTGGCTCTTGGGCCACGGGTATCAGATAAGGGTTTAGGGCAAGAAGCCTTTGTAAAGAAACATGTGGTAAATCCTATCAAAATGATCCATCTAATTATAAAGTATATGTATTATTTTTCTTGAACTTGCAAGCCAGTTTTGTAACATTTTGGTGACCCTGGAAAGTGACCATGCGAGTTGTTAAAATTGCCTACAAAAACACATCTGTGAAGAATTGTGATGCTACAAATATGTTAGTTAGGAATGAGTCTGGACCACAATTAACATTTTTATTTAGGGGCTTCCTTTTTCATTGTTTGTAGCCAAAATATTCGGTTTAAGTCCTTTAAGTCCTGGTTTGGATGTGCTCTATTTTATTTTTATTGATTCATTGTCTTGCAAGGAGCAGCATGGACCACACTGATCTACCCTACAGTAATTTACTGTGAGAGATTAAATGTCTAAAGTTTACCTGTTCAAACAAACAGTGCAGACTTCCTGATCTGACAGAGACCTTAAACGATCTATCCTTTTCCGACGTCTCCTCTCTCCTCTGCCCTTCTCCAGCTTAATCCAACCAGAACCCAGTCTCTGCTCCAGCATGTCCCGTAACCAGTGACCCCTGTGGTCAGTCCCATAAGACTCACATACACACACCGCACACAGAAACACACACCACACACCCTGCTTGAGAATAATGGAGTGTGACATTACCTCACTGCTCACACAGGAAGGATAATGGGAGTCAGTGGAGCCGATCAGCTTTCTGGAGGTTACGGGATCTTCCCCAGAGCCGCAAAGCAATTTACAGCTACCGTTGTACTATTGACACTTAACCTAATTCTAACGCATGTCCCTGGTCTTTTTGTCACTGTGCGCAAATTCAGAAGAAGAAAAACAATGATGTTACTAGAATTAAAGGAATTGAATTATCTATATACAGGAAAAAAAAGGTTGAGAAGGATTTGAATGGTATGGAACATGTTGGTAAGAAAAGCCGAGAGGGAAAACAGTATCTTTTGGGAAACACATGGTGGAATATGAACTTATTTATCACACATAAATAAAGCCAAGTCTAAATCGGGTCCATATGGATATTTTTTCACAGCAGATTGTTCAGTAGAAGCGAAAAAATGGCAGTCGTAGCTAGTGCTAGCTAGCGTGTTGCGTGACGCTAACATAAAGCATCATATTATTATGGGCTGTTTAACCACTTTGCTCCTCTCCATGACTTTGTATCTTTATTGGGTAGAAAACTAGGCCTATATCAATAATTCTGCATTTGGGAAATAATCGGAGAAAGCTACGATTTTTCTCCTCTTTGTTTTCCCTCCTAACTGTTTCAAACATGACCATATGGGCGATTCCAGAGACGCCGGCTGTACTTCAAAATGATGATAATAAATATAATAATGAAAAATAAAAAAGCCACATGCCTGTATGCTCATGAATGTAAAGACTTGAACTTGACCCAATACGACAAAGAAATTGCTATATAAATACACCAATTAAAATATGCAGACAGATGATGCCAAGAGCGGATAAAATGTGTGAAATTCAATTCAATGGGCATTATTCTGCATCAGGTAGAAAAATACAAATATGATGAGATTGAAGAACATGCCTTTCAGCGTCAAGACGAATGAACCACGTCTTGACATGAACATTATGATCAGCAAAACCATATTCACTGCCTGAATGTGTCGACAGTTCCATGTGCTGCATGTTCTTATTGATCTTAAATGAAGATAATTCCTTTGCCTCTGTGTGAGATTACATGTGGGTTCGACTTGCACCGATTCCACAGCAGCACCTTTACACTTCAGAAAAGGGTTGACAGTGAAGACATGAAACTGTAGACAAGAATATCTCGGGGGAAAACCTTGACAGATCCATGAACAAACGAAGGTGAATTCCCACAAGGAGCAGCCGGGAAATATTTGTACAAAAGAGAAAGCAAAGTCATTACACAGGGAATATAATGAATTTAAATTCTAAACTGACATTGGCTGACTTACTTCCTAACTTAGCCTATTAAAGTGAAGTTATAGGTTATGGAAAGTATTTTTTTTGTTAAATGTATTAATGAAGATTGAAGGCTTGATATTATCTTAGCATTTCATATCCTAGTTGTCTGGAAGCTTATTCACAGGACACAAGTCACCCAAAGCACTTCACACAGTATGAACGAATGCCAATATCATGCACTTATTATTGGAATGAGGCACAATATCGTGAAGTCAAACACAATATTTACAATAAGGCTAAGGGTTTTAAAAGAAGTCTGGGTTGCTTGAAATCACAGGGGAAACTAGTTCAGTGTAAACCATATGGAATTGGTCTAATTGACATAATGAAACTCCTCCGCTCAAGGAAGTGAACTATTCCGTTTCCAGACCAGAGGATAATCAGAGCTCAATTTTAAGTGCCCCTCCTGGAACTGCCACCTTAACGTACATACCGGCATTACAGCTGGTCCCTGTCACTCCCATCAGGCCTCACTGCTGCAGGTATGTGCCATGTTTAATTAAGGCAAGGAAATGAAGCGGATGTCTGATGCCCCAGTGGTTAGACGGGCCATGCTCTGTGATCCGACCAACGCACGACACGGGGTACAACAGACCCCTGTACTCCCCGCAGACTCAGAGCACAGGTAGATGAGAGGTGAGAGTTTGCAAAGCTGCTTTACATTGTGCCCGATATGCAACAAGGTGCTTTCGGTTTCATTCATCTGTATGAGAGTGAAGGGGTTTCAGCGTTTCTGTGCCAGCGCTGCCAAGACCATAGTGCAAGTTGTCATCGTCAAAGATCTTGCGAGAAATAGGCCCTATAACTTAAACACCATTATGACAAGTTGATTTTAAACACAACACTGCCTCTGGGCAATTTTAAGTTTGGAAATTCAGCTCATCTTCAGAGTGTCTCTACATGCTCTTTCCATCTCTGCATGTGACAAACACTACATATTATTTATAATACTGTTCCTGACATATCCGTGAAATTGCAAAAAAAGAAGAAAAAATGAATACAAATAAAAATGGTATATACTGTATAAAGTACTGTTGATATTTATGGGGGAAAATGTATTTCCATCTGTCCTCACTCCAGCTGATCTGTGGAAGTTAAAGGCACTGTCAGTCATGTTTAGTCTGACGGGATGAACCCCATCACCACAGAGATATACTCAGACATGTGCACACAAAGACACTGCTGTGTACAGTTCCATTAAACCCATTACTTCAACAAACGCTCATGTGGAGGTCACTCAGAGCCTTTCATACGTGACACATGTGGCACTGCTTTATAGCCTATAGACCGGGGAGTATTACTGGAGTCCCCAGTGGAGCCTGCTGTTCTGTTCTGCAGATGACAGCTGCAATGGGCGGGTCAGGCCTGAGTGGGGGGAAGATCTTAAAGTATAGATTATGGAATATGAAAGAACCGCAGTGACTGACTAAAAGCTGCAGATAGCACAGTCAAAGCTATGAGTAAAACAAGCAACTTCGGCAAGAAGCTACTGAAATATGTGCAAATCAATTGTCACATCCTTCAGAAAGTAGTTCCTATCACAATGAGCACATCATTTATTATGATTATTATGATAATAATTATTGCTACTATCCAGTGAAAGATAGTGTTGGTGGTGCAATAAAAAAGATTATTTATTTGATGTTTTAACAGAGTTATGATTGGACAGGTGATGAGCAAGAGCTGAATTTACTTTACTAAAAATGAGGATGACCAGGCTTCCAATTATAGCCCCCTGTAGATGCCAATTACAGGCCAAACTTACCAAAACACAATGAATCATGGGAGAGCAAACAGCTGCATGCACTCTCTTTTCAGCCAATTACAAATACAAAACGATACAACTATAATGTGTTTTAGAATATGTCACTTTGCCTTCTGAATATACATGGACAAAACCTTTGAAATAGTCATTCGACAGAATCAATAGTGTCCAATCTTTTTTTTTTATCTCATTGTTTTTTATTATTATTATTATTTCTTAGAACACCCCAAGTGAACAAACAAAACAAGACATAATGGCAGACAAACACAAAACAAAAACAATATGGAGCAAAAACAGCAAAAAAAAAAAAAAAAAAAAAAAAGGAACAGCAGCAATAATGATAAAATGACTGCAGCAGCACCAGTTGTATATACATATACATACATTATCTCCACATACACATGATATACATATATATACATATACATACATACACAAGTACACATGTACACACACATACATGCATATACACACACCATGTACATGCAGAAATACATACTAAAACATATCTACATATACCTGTACACATACATGTCTACACATTTAAATACATATACACATATGCATACACACACATACACGTATACACAAATATAAACCCATACGTATGCTATACATGCCTATTTTCAGTTTTTACACATTTACCATAATTACTGCTGTGCATTTAATTTTAATTCAGTTCAACAACAATAAATTCTCATGATGAATTCCTGAAGTATTTTAATCATTTTCATCTGATAACCCAATACAAATAACTTTTTTCCATTCTTCTTTAAAGTAGAGGGTTAAAGGTGACCAATTTTTTTTGAAAGAATTTAAAGAGCCTTTAAGAACAGATGACAACCTTTCTAAAGGTATTACTGACATTATCTTTTCCCGCCACATCCCAAGATGTGGTGGTTCTTCATCTAACCATCTTTGTAAAATAGAAGAGCGGGCGGCAAAGAGTAGGATTCTCAGAATGTATTTATGTTTATGTATAATATTTGTTTCCAATCCTAAAACTAGGTGACAGGGATCAAAAGTAATGTCAGTATCCAATACGTGATTGATCTCTGTTCGAACCGATTGCCAAAAATGTTGAATTTGTGGGCAAAACCATATTAAATGACTGTATGTTCTCAAACTGTATTTGCATTTTGGGCACATGGGGGAGCTCTCTGAGTCGTATTTACTGTGTATCACTGGTGTCACCTGAAATCTGTGGATTATTTTGTATTGAGTTTCATATGATCTATTTGAACAAGTAATTTTCTTTGCGTTTAGATGTATACTTTTCCATTTTGTTTCATCCAGGTGGGTCCCAAAATCTTCATTCCAAATTGTCTTATTTTTTATCAAAATAGGTTTAACAAACATGTTTTTATATAAGAAACTCAAGCATTTCTTTTTCAGTTGAAGGGCTTTAAGTAATATGGTTTCCAATAAATTAAACCTAGGAGCATTTTTGTATGTTGGAGTAGACTGAATATAACTTCTAATTTGTAAATAACGAAAAAAATGTGTCTGTGGAAGCCCATATTGAATTTGAAGTTGTGAGAAGGATTTTAGATTCCCACCTAAAAAAAGATCACGAATCTTCGTTATGCCTATATCATGCCACACTGTAAAGCCTATGTCGGTACATGAAGTTATGAAGTCAGGATTTCCATAGATGGGTGCCAGAAATGAATCTTGTTCAGTGATTCCAAAATGTTTTCGGACTTGTTGCCATGTTTTAAGAGTGTTTTTAGCAATGACATTATCATTAAGCCCATTTATGGAAGAAAACTTCTTTACAAATGGGAGAGCTGAGAGTACTGTACCTATTGCCACAGATTCAAGATCCAAATAGGAAGATGCACTGTCATTTCTAATCCATTCTAAAACATATTTTATTTGGGCCGCCCAGAAATAGTATTTAAAGTTTGGCAATGCTAAGCCCCCTTTATCGATTGGTAGCTGCAATTTTTCTAATTTCATTCGTGGGCGTCGACCTTTCCAAAGAAATTTTCTTATCAAATGGTGTATTGACTTAAAAAAAAATATCTGGAACATGATTTGGTAACAACTGCATTGGATATAATAAACGAGGTAATATATTCATTTTAATAACAGTCACTCTTCCAATCAATGATAATGGCAAAGGGGTCCATCTTTGTAAATCCTTTGTAATTTTTTTCATAGCTGTGTTTAAATTAGTTTCTACTAAATCCTCAATTCTTGATGAGATATAAAAACCAAGATATTTAAAACCCTGGGTTGATAACCTAAAAGGCATTGATTTTGTTAAATCTGAATGTTCCATGTTCCCCAGTGGTAAAGCTAAAGATTTCTCATAATTAACCTTATAGCCTGAAAAGTCTCCAAAGTCATTAATTATATTCAAAAGCGGTGGAACAGAACATAATGGATCACTCAAAAATAAAAGGACGTCATCTGCATAAAGAGAAATTTTATGTGTCCTCTCTTTAGTTTGGATCCCTTTAACTAAAGGAGAACTTCTAATCATTTCGGCCAAGGGCTCCATCACTAAAGTGAAAAGTAAAGGCGACAGGGGACATCCTTGCTTACTGCCTCTGCCTATTGGGAATAGATCAGATGTCACTCCATTTATACAGACAGAGGCTTCTGGAGTAGAATACAACAATTTCACCCAGTCAACAAAAACATCACCAAAGGAAAATTCCTTTAAAGTTTGAAACAAATAAGGCCATTCAATGTAGTCAAATGCTTTCTCAGCATCAAGTGTCACAATCAAAGCATTTGATTGTTTTAATCTAACATACTGTAGTATATTTAATAACCTTCTAATATTTGAATATGAGTTTCTATTAGCCACAAAACCCGTTTGGTCATAATTCACGATTTTTGGAACAATATTTTTTATCCGATTTGCAAGCAGTTTAGCCAAAATTTTACAATCTGTATTTTGGATGCATATGGGCCTATAAGAAGCAGGGTCATTTGAATCCTTGTTTTCCTTTAATATTACTTTAATTGTAGCCTGTTGAAGTGAAGTAGGGAGTTTTTTGACAGCGAAGGCATGTTTATACATTTTAGTTAGCAATGGTACAAAAATATCTTTAAAAGTTGTATATATTTCAGATGGAAGGCCATCGGGCCCACATGCCTTCCCTGAGGGCAACGTGCCAATCACCCGCTCTACTTCTTCACAGCTTATATCTTGTTCACAACTCAATTTATCCACCTCAGATAATGTAGGCAGGTTTAACTTTTCAAAAAAACAGTTCATATTTCTGTCTACAATTGATGAACTCGTCGTAGTATATAAAGATGAGTAATATTCATTAAAGACTCTTGTAATTTCATTATTTGTGCAACATAGTTTCCCATTTTTGTCTTTAATTTGTATTATTCCTTTTTTAGAAACTTTGTTAATAAGATTTGCAAGATATTTCCCTGTTCTATTGGCCTGTTCATACACTTTATGTTTTTGTTTAAATAGGGTTTTTTCTGCATTTTGAGTCAAGAGGACCTTAAGTGCCATTCTCGTTCTCAATACTTTTGCCCAATTAGCTTCATTACCATTTCGTTTATGTTCCTGTTCAGCTTCTTTCAACTCTGTTTCAAGACGTTTCTGTTCAATCATTTTTTTTTTTTTTTTAGCTGAGCAATAAGCAATAATTAATCCTCTTAAATAGGCCTTAGTTGTTTCCCATAAAATTGAAGGGTCTGTATATTCGTTATCATTTTCTTTTATAAAAAAAAGTAGTTCTTTACGAGTCAACAAACAAAAATCTGGATCTGATAATATAGACCGGTTACAATTCCATGTACACCTATAAGGATCGTTTCTAGATGTAACCATATGCAAAAAGATTGGAGCATGATCTGAAATATGAATGGAGCCAATTGCACATTGTTCAATCTTTTCAACAGAATTTTGCGGAACAAGAAAAAAATCAATTCTCGAGTATGACTTATGTGGATTTGAATAAAATGTGAAGTTTTTGTCGACTGGGTTTAATCTGCGCCATATATCAACCATTCCAGTTTCCCGAAGTAATTGATTTATCGCTTTCTGTCTAGATGTAAAAGAATTTCCTGTAGTACAAGGTTGTTTATCTAGTTTTCCATCAAAAAAAACTATTCCAATCACCGCCAACAATCATATTTGGTGTTTCAAATTCAACAATCAATGATGTTAATTTAGAAAAAAAACTTAGTTCTATTTTAGGCACAGCATAGATATTTACAATACAGACAGCTTCACCATATAAGGAACCATATACTAATACATAGCAGCCATTTGGATCCGTTTCAACATGTTCAACATTTAAAGGGAGATTTTTATGAATTAAAATCGCGACCCCACGACTTTTACTGTTGAAGGAGGAAGAATAAATTTGGCCCACCCAATCTGTTTTTAATTTTAAGTGTTCTGATGGTGTTAAATGGGTCTCCTGTAAAAGTCCAATTAATACCTTTTCTTTTTTCAAAAAGGTTAATACTTTTTTTCTTTTTATGGGATGCTTACACCCTTTAATATTCCACGAACATGTTAATACAGCCTTACTGTTTACCATTGATTAGGGTTTATATAAAAATACAAAATTGTCAGGAACTATCCACCACATAAATCTTAATTCATTGGTTGCTGCTTTATTGTTAACACGTTTAAAATAAAAAAGAAACAAACAAACACATAAGACAACACACAAGACAAAACACACACAAAGCATATAACAAAAAAGGAATTCTAACAATCCCACACTTATATCCCTCACCCCACCCCAGGCGCCAATTACAACACAAGCGGAAAGACTCATGCTGCGGTGCCCGATTTTCCCCTTACAATTAGAAGAGGCCCGTGTCTAAAATTATTAAACTTAGATTTTATTTACACGAACTAATATAAATCCTATGAGACATAACTAATTAATAGCTGCACGTCCTTTTTTAACTTTTTTTCCCTTTTTTCTTCCTTTCCTTTTTTTCCCTTCTTTATTTATTATTTATCCCAGTACATAAGTTTTGCAGATAACTTTCCAAATTTTAAACAAAAACCGTCCCGTAATGTCTCCATAGTTTGTCCAAAACGAAAAAAAACAAACAAAAGGGGATGGCTTATGGTTAGTAATTATGAGGATCTTAAAGAGTTTTAAACAACGAAAGGCAACGCGGCTTAGTCCATAGGTGACGATGGTTCACTGACCTGCGTAACTTGTGAGATGATATACTGCTCCGCCTCGTCAGGTGAGTAGAACCTTTGATATTTGCCCAAATGTGTAAAGGACAGTATTGCTGGGTAATGCATAGCATATCTCATTCCCAGACTTTGAAGTTTCTTTTTCACCGGGAGGAAGGCTTTGCGCTTGGCTTGAACCGCCTGGCTGAAATCCGGGAAGATGTAGATCTTCTTACGTCGAAAGAATAAATCCTTCTTCTCGCGTGCCAAGCGTAGAATCTTCATTTTATCCTGATAATTCAGAAGCTTCATTATCAGCGGTCGTGGTCGTCGCTCCGTTTCGGTTTTGTCGCGCACACCGAGCCGGTGGCTTCTCTCCACGCGCAGCGGTTCCGTGAAGTGGTCCGCCCCGAGTAACTCCGGAATGAAACCTTGGATGAAAGTGGTGCAATCCGTTCCCTCTGAATCCTCGGGGACCCCCACTATCAAAAGGTTAGACTGTCTGCTCTTATTCTCCAAATAGTCCACCTTTGATTGCATTAACGCCATATTCTTCTCCAGGGTTTTTATGCGTCCCTGCGCGTCGTAGATGTCATCCTCGGTTTTGCTCACTCGCTGTTGTATCTCAATGTTTTGCTCGGCCAAAGTGCTCAATGAGACATCCAAATGATTCACAGTCTTCTCAATAGTTTCCAATCGAACAAGCACCTGTTGTTTGCTGTCCTCTATTGCTTGGAATAGAGACTCCATTGTGCGTTCACCTGCCATTGTCCACGTGTGTCAGACGCCGATACAATCGGCGATCGATTTATTTCAGACAATCCTCATTTTTAAATGCAAGAAATCAAACTTTTAATACTCTATTCAGTGTCCCATATTTCAGTTATAAGCTGATACAAAAAAGTTCGTTTGATCCAACTATTTAGACGAGCCTATAGTGCAGAGCCTAGTCATGCACGACCTTCCCCTCCGCCATCTTGCCTTCTGATAGTGTCCAATCTAATCTTGTTGAAACCGCTGCTTTTGTCTTAGGTCAGACAAATCAATCTTTGCACTTTGTGATTGACCGTTTGCTTCAGGCCATTTCATCTGTGTTATGGTCAGTAAAAGTGTCATTGGCTCTAATTTCAGTAGAGGACGGAGACGTGAACCTTTTCAACCATGAGTGCACTGCAAAACCGGTTCTGTAGCCTATACCCGTGATTGTCTTCAGTTTGTTGTTTTCTATACATACCCATGAAAAATAACATCATCAAACAAATGAGAATGAAAAGACTACATGGACAGCCTCCTTACGTGACGCAGTGGTACAGAGAGGGGCGGGGGGTTTCAGATGGAGTGCGTCAGTCAGAGGTAAAAGTAGAAGCGGTGTTTGATCCAAACTTATGCAGACAATTATCAAGCCGGCTACTTGCAAAATATGGAAGATTCAAGAGTTTTCAGCTGTTGTCAACCCATTGACCACATTTAGCTGAGGCCAAAGGGCAGTTAGAAATCCATCCATTTTCTTCCGCTTTATCCGGGGCCGGGTCGCGGGGGCAGCAGTCTCAGCAGAGATGCCCAGACTTTCCGATCCACACACACCTCCTCCAGCTGTTCTAGGGGGACCCCTAGGCGACACCAGGCCAGTCGCCTCCTCCCGGGTATCTGAGCTCCTCACCCCAAGGATGTGCCCAGTCACCCTGCGAAGAAAGCAAATTTCGGCCGCTTGTATCCGCAATCTTGTCCTTTCGGTCATTACCCAAATCTCATGACCATAGGTGAGGGTGGGAACATAGATCGATCGGTAAATCGAGAGCTTTGCCGCCTGACTCAGCTCCCTCTTCACCACAACAGTCCGATACAGCGACCGCACCGATCCGTCTATCGATCTCACACTCCATCCGTCCCTCACTCGTGAACATGACCCCGAGATACTTGAACTCCTCCACTTGAGGCAAGGACACCCCACCGACCTGAACGGTGGAAGCCACCTTTTTCCGGTGGAGAACCATGGCCTCAGATTTGGAGGTGCTGATCCTCATCCCGGCCGCTTCACACTCGGCTGCAAACCGCCCCAGTGCAGCTGGAGGTCCTGATTTGATGAAGCCAACAGAACAACATCATCTGCAAACAGTAGAGATGAGATCCCGAGGTTCCCAAACCGGACCCCTCCGGCCCCTGGCTGCGCCTAGAAATTCTGTCCATAAAGGTAATGAACAGAACTGGTGACAAAGGGCAGCCCTGGCGGAGACCAACACGCACCGGGAACTGGTCAGACTTACTGCCGGCAATGCGAACCAAGCTCCTGCTGCGGTCATACAGGGAACGGACAGCCCTTAGCAGAGGACCCCACACTCCCGGAGCACCGCCCACAGGGCACCACGAGGGACATGGTCGAACGCTTTCTCCAGATCCACAAAACACATGTGGACTGGTTGGGCGAACTCCCATGAACCCTCGAGCACCCGATGAAGGGTATAGAGCTGGTCCAGTGTTCCACGACCGGGACGAAAACCGCATTGTTCCTCCTGGATCCAAGGTTCAAAATGATGATGAATGAACAAACCTTTTGAGATTTTACTTTACACAAGAATTAGCGCATAAAAGTGTTGCCTTGCCTCTAAGCTAAATGCTAAATCATATTCAGTTAAGTGTCTGCTTTTTGTGGGGTAGGAAACACATCTAATGCCCACTAAACATGATTGGATAATATGTTAATAATGGGCCTGGCTTCTCTATTATTTGTTTGGGCATTTCCATCATTTCTAATTTAATGTTTTATGCTTTTTAAATCAAATATGGGGGCCCCTTCTGGACCACCGTCCCTGAGTTAAGGGACCCACTTTGTAATGGAGGGCCATATTTTGTTTTCTGATTTTACTCGCTTTGTTTTGCGTTTGTTTATGTTATGTTTGGGAAATGAACAAAATAATGTTTGCAAAAAATATCAACATGCAAATCACCTTATTTTTTTGTCATTCAGTTAATTTACAAGTGTAAACATAAACGTGGTGTGTAACGAGAAACACGGTTGCCTTGAGTTGGATTGCCTTGCAGATCGGATGACAGAATGCCACGGTGAACAATGCCAGGCGTGTGAAGAAGACGCAGGTTGCCTTGTGCGATAATTAGCTGTGCCTCTTTGCTAATAAGGACCAGGCCGGTCCGTTATTGGGAACATGGATTCACACCGGCGCGGACTGTACAAAGATGCACACACCAGTTATTCTTCATCCTTCCTTCCACCAAAAACGTCTCTATTTCTGATTACGCTTTAATGCAAGTTTGAAAACATAGTTGAGCCCCAAAGCGACAGTGAAAGCTGTGATCCGTCTCACCCTCCGGCAGCCTATTACATTTGCATTAGTATTTGCAGCTCTCTGATGCTGACAAGCCTAGGCAGTTTTTTTTTGTTAGCCTTTCTGTTGGGTTTCCTAGCAACAGGTCTGTGTGAAGCCGGAGAAAAGAGTGCGCCCTTCGCCCCTGTCCTGATTGGCTTCTAATGACTTTAATGGAAACGGCTCTTTGGGTGTCCCCCTCCTGCTTACGGTCCACACATTGGCAGCTATCAAAAAGACTTTCCATTAGCATGTCTCTGAGCTGACTAATTTAGATATGCTAATGTTTATGAATGTGGATGGAGGCCATTGTATAATTCATTTTAGCAGAATAGATGTATTTACAAGCTCTGAAAGTTCTTCCGAAGATAGTTTAGTTACTAAAACAACTAAAGAACTAGCAGGCCTTTTCTGATGAGAGAAACAGAGATGTGATGAGATTTTAGTGGTGGGAAGTTTTTGTCTGAAACAGGAACATTGTGATATTGGATGTTTTTAGGGGATAGCCTCTACAATATTATTGTACTGTCAGTGTCGTTGAGCTCACTCGTTCCTTTGTGTTTGTATCACCAATTGATATCAAAACATTTCAAACTTTTTGTGATTTGTTTTACATGACAGACGGCGGGGTCGTTCCAGTGCCACAATTTTGTCATCAAAGGGTGTATGTATTCTATTGCTGGGTATTAGGGGACACCTACACATTCTATTGTCATATGCAAATAATATGTTAAATAAAGAATGTTAGGTCAGTAAAATAATAATAATGCATTAGTCTCATGTAGCGCTTTTCCAGACACTCAAAGTTGCTTTACAATTTTGTGCATTATTCATTCACACCATATTTAGTGGTGGTAAGCTATACGTATGTAGCCACAGCTGCCAATCCAACCACCACCAACTACTCACACACTGACTACATTCACCCAGGCTTCCTGGTGTTCCCATGTTCCTAAACGGTCTCCCATCCAAGTACTGACCAGGCCCTTCCTGCTTAGCTTCTGACGGGATTGGGCCGAGTAAAGGCGGTTAATATTGAAAATAAGATAACACTGTATTTTACACTACCCTTGATATAAGAACCCTCTAAAACAATGTGATGTGCTATGTAACAATGTGTAATAACTTGTACCTGTGCAGTACATACATGATGGAATAATATGTATTACTACTTACTGGAGATACATAATGTAATAAGATGTAAGACCCTTACTCTAACCTTAACATTTTAATATATTTTATTTTGGATTTTGTGATAATACAGTAACCAAGTTACAATTAAATATTTTATTTAATAAGATACAAAAAAAATATAATCCTTTAAAACCAACTTTCAACTATGTGTTCACCACATAAATGATAAATGGTCTCAATTTATATAGCACTTTGTCACCTACATGAGGCACTCAAAGCGCTGTCCTCAAGAATCACTCCCATTTTCACTCTCACTCATACAGAGAGACTGGAGGCAAGACAGGTTAAGTGTCTTGCCCAAGGACATAACGACAGTAACCTGGCAAGAGCTGGTATCGGGCGAGTGAATGCTCTGAGCTACTGCAGCCCAAATGGCATACAGTAAAATATATAGTGTTCCTGGTGCAATAAGTGCCCTATGGAGGCAGCATTTCTAAATTCATGAAGCCGCTTGATGTCTGAGCTCAGGGCCTGCATTGTGCTGAAGATGTTGAACAATGGAACGAGCCGTACTGTAATAAAAGCTCTTCCTCCAGGCACGCCGCACATCTCTGTTTATGGAGGCAGTCAAATTAATCTAATATTAAAAGCTTATAATGAAAGAGTGCCGATATCAATTTTGCAGGAGCACATCTCTCTCTCCCACAATGCTTTTTACTTACACAGTTTAATTACTGAAAGTGTACGCTGAAAAACATGGCAGGTGAGTGACAGCGGACATAAAAGATAACTCCGCACAAGGTCCAATCGACCTGGCAGTGTTTAATGTAGCTCATTCTTTTTCTTTACTGAAGCTGTCCACATCCCCGGGGTCTATTTTGAAATGCAAATGAAGACATGCTAAGAAAAGAACGTTTTCAGACGATTTGTTCGAATCGTCTGAATTCGAACAAATGGGGGGGGGAAGACATCGGGGGTTGGGAATTTGGCCTAGGTTCAGCAGTTGCCAGTACTTGTTCTCATAGGTGACATGGGTGTGGCTGGGACGGCTGCTTTGTCTTGAGCCTTATGGAAATGGACCATGGACATGTTACTGGTTGGACATATTCCAGTCAAAGCAAAGTTTATGGATAATGCACATAAGGAAAGAAAGGTGTAATGGACAGTGAAGTGACAGTACCAATGAACATTTAAGGAAACTAAAGTAATGTGCATTTAACTGTCGGCTGATATTTTAAATAATTATTGTATAAATAAACCCAACTATGTTTTATATATGGAACCTTGCCTGCCTGCATTTTCAACAAACTTACCTGTGTGCCTGTATATCAATAGTAAGTGCTGGAATTTGACCAGCTGGCGTTGTTCGGCTCTTTACATGAACTACCACTCCATAATGCCACATAAGCACCATATTTATTCTGGGGTTAATTTGTAAGGGTCAAGGGACGTGGTCCGTCTTTAAAAAGAAGACAAAAGCTTTGAAGAACAAAAGAGAATGTAAAGAACAAGTGCATGGTAGTATGAATGGCACACAGTCCATGCAGGCAGCGAGCGAGGAGGAAAAGCATCTATGTTTAGAGCGTGTCTTCACAGTCAGCCAAAGATCCTGACAGTTTTAATACAGTTATGTAACACGTGAGCTGTCACGGTCCTATAAGAGCGCACATATACAGATGAGGCACACAGAGTGATGGTGCTTCTTCCAGGGATTTGTTGTCATGCCTACCTTATCGCTAAACAAAGACCGTTTGAAGATGGCGCCCTCACAAACCCACACAGAAAAAACAGCCAGGGCAGCGTCATCCCAAAGACTCCCTAAATCCACTCACGCTGGCAAGGCATGTGCGAGATCGAGAACTTGGATACTGTGGCATTTTGAGCGGATACATGAATTCTCCTGCATGATCGGGGTGTGACTAATTACGCCGTTTCTTGTCTGCATTGAATCTTGCACGTAAGTGCAATAATGAGATTGATGTTTTTGCCTGGGCCGTCTTTTGGCAGCGGTTCTGTTTGATAAAGAGGGAATGAGTGAGGATTATCAGCAAAGATGTGTTTGATTTTGTGTTTTTTCCTGCGTAATCTCATTAATCTCTTATATCAAGTCACAAGGGGCCAGATTTGATGCAACAATCCTAAAAGAGAAAAATATCAGTGTAGAAATAGGAGTCCGCTGCCTTGTATGTTTGATTACGTAAAAGGGAAGATTTATTGAGATTTTTAGCTAAATAAATACCAGTTGCTTACAGTCTGAAGGGGTGCCAATAATGAATTGAATAGCATTAAGAATGAACTAATTTAATTAAACTTGCACTGCCATTACTGGATTGCACATTTTTCTGTCTATTTTGCACGAGTGCCTCTTGAGAGCTGATGTAATAAGTGAATATCTCCATTGTGAGATCAATAAAGTCCTATCTTATTGATCCACACAGTGGATGAGTGTATTCACAGTATAAAGTGCACTAGTTCAATTCTTTTGTGTGGTGGAGGCGTTTCCTCAATGTGTCTAAGAACAACCTAATGTTACACAGCTATAGGTAAACAAATAAAATGTAATCCAATCTGGGGATGGATCCCATGTGCTGCTATGCTTTTTGCTTTTTTTGCTCCTGCCTTGTGCAGCGTGCAATGGGAGAATGGGTCAAATACAAAGGATGAATTGCTCTGCAGGGACACCTCATCTTAATGTGAGTGAGCTTAGTGTTAGGCGTGTTCAGTGCACTCCACTAGCTCAACATTTGCATATTGTTTGGCTGCAGATGGCTATGTGACTGTTTCAAACCAACGTAATATATTTCAAACTTTTCTATCCAGTGATACACAGGAAATCATCTGCTTGGTGTCATAAAAAATAATCTTGCTTTTTGCTGCATGAGAGAACCCTCCTGCCACAACCCATTCAGTTTATCCAAACGTCGAATCAGCAGGAGTGCACTGTGGCTGGACCAAGCCAAGCTGTTTACAGCATTACAAATAAACCTGTGTTAAGTTTATAAAGCAATAAAGAGAAGAAGGGCCTATTGTCAACCTTTCCACAAGACCACCTTATGTAATGTGTGTGTGGTCTGAAAAACGGAACATAAAAGGTTCGTAAGTTTAAAATGTCAATTTTTAGAGGAGCATCTCTGTACTCATTTGATATTTCATTTATTACATAACAACCTCCTGCTCTGCGTCATTGATAATTTCCTGTGGGAATATTACATCCATGGAGATGAGAGGCAGCTAGACATTCACTTTATGAAAACATGAAAAATACAGCAGTAATGCAAGTCATTATGCGGAACAGATTGCTTGCATGCCAAGTTATTTGTCTGTAATTCGGAAATGAATTGCCTCTTAAATGAAGTGAATTGGGGGGAAAGCGAGAGCGGCGGTGGAGGCATCAGCTGAATCTCACGTGGCGCCAGATGGCCTGTGTGAAACTGTGCCAGGGTCCCAGGGCTGAATTTGTGAAAAAGCTTACAGCTACGCCACTGGCAAGATTTGTCTGAATAAACACATTACATCGCAGGGGATTTTGAGGAAATATCTTTTGGTTGGTGCCAAAGGATAAGAAAAGGGTATAAATAACATTATCAGATTCTAAAAATAATGCAGTTTCTAAAAAAAAAAAAATATTTTGTTGTGTTCAGAATTACAAACTCCCTCGCCTGTGTAGGTGTGTGGTTGAATGTCCGCAGACCACAATCAAAGACCTCGGTAATAATGCCAATGCACATGGACAGAGGAGTCAACAAAAGACATATATGCAATTCCTTTGTATTCCTTTATTAGACAGGATACAGCAGAGAGAGACATGAGCAAACTGTCAGAGCCGGGACACAAACCTACTTAACTACTACACTGTGCAAATGAACAACCACAAAACCTTTAAATGGCAGAGTTCATCTCTGTTTTTATTTTTTTATTTAAGCACAGACCCACCCCTCAGAGGTCCATTTGTGAGCTCAAACTCACAATGGACCATGTGATCAGTCAGAGCAGACTTGAATTTTGGGGCAGCGAAAAAGAAAACATATATTACACTATATCTAGCTTGTCTTTCCTTTATCCCCCTTGCAGCATGATTCTGTATCCGTGTGGCTCAGTGGGCTGTTGCTCACAGAAAGCCTTTTGGGAAATGGCCTGTGAAAACAGCGTGGCCCTCTCGCCAGTATCACTGAGCCACAGCTGGAGCTCTCTCTCTCTCCTCTGCAGAATGGACTCAGGCTGGAGCTGATCACACCATTCACTCTCATCCGTCTTCATATCCGGCTTTTGGAGGCTGATGCAGATGCATGAGGCGAAGAAAAAACACGAACCGCTATAAATATTTCTAGCACCCACGTTCATTATTACCCGTGTTACATGCGTTGACTTTTCTGTTGCTTAGAGGAGGCAAAGGAGCATGGGTTTGGTTGCAGAGTGAAAGGGCAATAACTGAGGAGGGACCCGGAGTATGATCGCTCACAAAGTTTCTGACCACGATAAACATACAATACATCTACGTAGCTTTACACAACTTGTCATTTTTATAGTAATTGTTTCAAGCATTGTACCTGTTAGCTACGCCAATCTTCTACTCCATAATTGTTTTTGGACATAACAGTCAGATTGCAGGAGCCAGAGCACTCACTCAATTTATTTTTAGTTGAAAATACGAATTTTCTTGCATATGCAATAAGCAAAACCCTCAGAGACTAATGAGGTAAAAGGCAGGTATGTCATAAATGTTTTTTTCATGGATTGTTGTTGGTATTAGTGATTTAATCTTATTTTTCTTTTTTTTAATGATTTTATTGCTTTGCTTTGTGCTTCCTTTCTGTTTATAGTTTGTGTTCCTGTCAAAATACTATGAATGTGTGGATGATTGTGGTTGTGATTGTGGTATGAATGCCAGGGGGAGTGGCTGGGGTTGGGTGGGGGGTTTAAAGTTTGTCTTATTTTATTCTGTAAAAAAATAAATAAAAAAAGGCGGGTAAAAACCCTGCCCGACGTCCTCCGCCATGTCCTCCATCTGCCCGCGGGACTCCACTTGATGTATAGGAGCGACTTCGCAGTCCCACAGGCGGCTTTTGTAACAGAGGAGACCAAACACCACCTCCACGAGAAACACAGCGGCGTGAGTGTCGTGTCCATGGGAGGCAGAGGGAGAGGAGCCGGAGATTTATGGTCCAGGGTTTAGGCTCTTGCTCTTGTAGCGTGATTTATTATTTTGGCAACAATGGGATTTTTCCAGGAAGGTGTCCATGGTCAGAAACTGCAGGTTGGAAAAGTTTGCAAATGTAACTTTTTGTGGCTGAGGGCATATTTAACCTCCATCTCCATCCCCCGAGTACAACATAGCAACTGTTTATGAATTGGAAAAAAGGGGCTATAGAAAATCCAACCAAATACATTTAATTGTGCCTGGAAATAAAAATGGATGGACTTGCCAACCTTTGCATTGATGGGAGAAAGTTGTGCCACCTTTCCAATACTTTAGCTGGTCTCCAAAAGAGTGACATCACCCATAGTGCATTACATTGTGTTTGTTGGAGTCTATTTGTCAGGATCAGAGCAGGCATTAAGTGGATGTTTCCGGTTTGTGTGGTCTCACACATCCCTTTACTGCAGTCTGAGTCTGCAGTCGCCTTGTTAGACCAGAGCATTTCCTGTTCTAGCAGCCAAAGCTCTCGTATTATTGCAATCCCTGTCTCTGTATGTTTCCTCTCTATCACTGAAAACATGTACAACTCATGAATTAAGCTATAGTCTGTAATTCTTAAAACAAGGATTCTGTCAAAACAAAGAGTCTTTTCAGAGCCAACCATTGGGCCTTACACAGTTCGGCCACAACAGAGGAATTTGATCTTCTAGCAGTCAAGCCTTTACAGTTTATATTTTAGAGTCAGCTTGGATCCGCCTCATTTATTCTCTGTCAGTGGTGTTTTGCGTTAAGATGAGCTGCTGCAGCCTCACACTCTCCACATAGTGGAGCCTGGGAAGCCAAAATGAAACTGAAATCTGGTCCTGGCACATATTGCATTATAATGACCAACTGCGGGGGCTAGTTTATGAAAGTGCCCAAGTGACAGCTGATGTATTAGCTTGAATGCTAAAGCTGACGTTTACATGTAAACAGCTCGTGGCTGTTAAACTCTATGTCGCTGTGTATTTGGCATTGAAGGAATTGAAACATCTCAGAAGCAAAAACATAAAATAATTCACAATATGTTTACTGTTCTATCGTTCCATTCTTGGAAGAATTTCTCTATAAGGAACATTTGGCTCCTCTTTGAGCCTCCTACAGGTGAATACCACAGTTGTGCGTCTGCCTATCGGAAGCTGAGGGAGAGGAGTTGTGGGTTGAAGGCCATTCAGGACAAAGAATGAAAGATGACGAACAGTGGGCGTACAGAGTAGGACATACAGTTATCCAGTATGTGGAGACTCAGGGACATCCTGAGGGAGGGACAAGAGGGAGGTGTGAGGAAGAGGTGTTTGGTTTGTGCCTGTGTGTGGGTGAGGGGGGGGGGGGGGGGGGGGGGGGCACTACAGGTCAGTGTCTCTCTCAGCATACAGTATAGTTCATTTTCATTATGCTGGCGATTCATGTTGCACACAAAGACACAGGTGCACTCACAGGGGAGAGGAGGATGACAGCACAGACGCATCGCTGTCCCACAAAGGGCTTTATTTAGAGCCTGATCATTTGCAAGACGGGCCCACTGCTTTCACTGCTGTCGGCTATTATCTTCTCCAAAGCCAGTGTATTTCCCCCTAAATGCATGTGCTTAGCCTATCAAGAGTTACACATTTCCAGAGCAACTAAAAAATATTACCTATCCCATGCACCCACTATCAGGGGTCATATTATGGAAACAGATATAGGGCTAATAAACCAAAGCGTATTTAGCTCAGTATGTATGCAGTGCAAGTGTTGGAGTTTTTTATTATGTAAAATTAAATTTTCCACTGGAATTAGCTGTGATTTCTGCTATCTTTACAAATTCATATTCATTCATTACAAACAGTTGATAATTGATTTACCCTTTAAATTAAAGCTTTTACTTAGTTCGTCTTTGCGATCATTTAAAAGTTTGTTGCATGTGCCAGTCCATTTTCACATCAGCCTCCAGTTACTTTGGTGGCAGACAGAAGAGTCCATAGGCCGGGATTTCTAGCTGGCAGTTTGTACAAACCGAACCTAGCTCGCCTGGAGATGAGGCGAGTCTCCAGGTAGTCTAGGTGAAAATGAACATGTTCGATTTCACACATGGAGACTTGAAAAAGTCTCCGCATGGTCTCCGAGAGGTCTACGTGGTCTCAAGCAGTTGTGTTGCGAATACTACTTGTTGTCCTCCACCTGTGAGGCGTTTCTGTGACGTCCCTGCAATGTGTCACAGGTTGAGGACAACAAATAGTGTTTGCAACGTTGACACAACTACTAGAGACCCATGTGAGACCGTGTAGACCTCTCGGAGGCCATGTGAGACCCCGCTGAAATCAAACCATGTTATCTGAGATTACATGGGGACGTATCGATGACATCTCTGTGACCAGCGGCGACTTTAGTCTCCAACTAGTCTGCAGGTGAGATGGACCCTTTGTATGCCTGCGGTCAGTCCGAGTCGCCAGTCATGGTAGTCTCTGCAACGTCGCCGCAGCTCTTTCCAGTGAGATAGGCCCTTTAATGCATTACTTATCTACGGTCAAGTCTTCATTTATGCAGTTGTTCGTTGTACAACTGTACAATGACAAATAAAGCACTTACTTACTTAATTACTTAATGCTCCCGGACAGGTTACAAATAGCAAATCTCACTCACTGCTCTTTCCATCCCTGAATCCTGAACTATAGAAGGCCCCTAAATCAAGATCAACTCAATACTGTAAATGCTGTCAGGTGAGGGCAACTATCTGGAGACATTAGCTGTGATAACTGCAAACCTTACAGATTCATGTACCCTTAATGAGCTTTTAATGCATTACGCTACAATCAAGACTTCATTTGTGCAGTTGTAACAGAAAGACCGACTTCACCAATGTTTGGCGGTAATTGACAGATGCACATTGATTTTGTCTGTTACTTTGGTCTGGGCGGATTTGGAAACAGCGTTCTTGCCATTGAGGCAGACGGACTGGCTGTGATGCATCTATAGACCCATGGCATTGTGGGTAGTCTGTCTGGGACTGTCTAGGAACCGTGCACACGCCTCAAATCAAAGGCGCTCCCGGCTGAGGTTGAATAATTGAGAAGCCTATACAGAATCTCTTTGGACAGGATTGATCTCTTGTGTGATAGTCATGTGGAGTACGTGGTAAAATGCACTGTCCCTGATCAATACAGATTATTGCATTTTTATGACGCTTTAGATGTTCTTCCCAGCTCCAGACAGTCAACAGGGATTCCATCATCAACTGGTCTGAATATGAAACAAAAATGTATCTCATATTGACCAGCCTTAAATAATTCATCACGTTTATCTCCACAAGTCGGACATATATGAACTCAATGTGTGGCCTAAAACCTTCAATTTACTATGCGGTCCACCTACACTGTATGTATGTTGCATATATATGTATATTAAAATTATTCACAGCTATATGTAAAAAAAAAATGCCACTAACCTGAATACTTTTGGACACGTATGAAGCTCATAGATGAAATAACCTTACAGACAGCTGCTCATCTTTGAATCATTGCACTTTTTATTTTTACAAACATATTTATTTTTTGTTCTGCTAAATTCCCTTTTCGTACACACATCCAGCCACACTGAAAATCATAGGCTACACAACGGAGAAGACTGCCTTTTTCCATACCACACAATTAAACCCACCCACCTCTCTATTTTCAACAAGCTGTGCTCCAGTTGGACTTCGAGGCATTTCCAGCAGCCTTCTTCAAACACTGCTATGCTGCAGGCTTCAGAGTATACATATCTTTAGGCTTATAATCCTATTCACCTCATATTTTACCTGCATTTTACTTGTTTTTACTTGCTTACTTATCTCCAAGAATTTTTAATTTTTTTCAGTAAGACTGCTATTTTTCTGTGTCTGCTATACATTCACTCTGAGCGTTTATGATTTGTTTTAATTGTATTTTATGTTGTTTAAGAAATTATTTTTGACTGCATTGGGCTTCCGTTGGCTAAAATATAAAATTAATTGTTATGCTTTATCCACCTTGCAAACTCTGCTTCAAGTAATGAAGTGACCAGAAAAGCAAATAAGCAAAGATATTACCGAACATCGTAAAAGTAGGTCATTTTGCCAGCTCATCTTTGTATTCCATTTTCCCTCAATGCCTTGTACAGAGTGGAGACCTTTTGCCTGCGCTTCTGTGGGCTGTAGTCGGTGCAGTTAATGGATAGTTGAAAAAATGGCCACCGGCAGTTCTTGTGAGAGAGGAGGGGTGGAGTGTGGGGAGAGGAGCAGGCGTGGGTCTCTCTCTTTTGTCTGTAAAACACTATGGCAAGGAGACGGGCCAAACCTGATCAGAGCTATTCAGAAAAGCCACGGCCACATTCTCGTAGCGCACAGTGAATAAACGAAATGTGCATTATTGAATTTGTCAGGTATAAAAAAAACAACAACATAAATCTCTGTTGGTGGAGTCAAACTATCTGAGGTGATTGGCTGAGAAACGGACCACCTTTTCAGATGACAGATAAAACCGAGATGCGAAACTCATCATTTTTGTCTGCAGCATTTTGAGCATGGCTGTTGAGATGACTTTTGTTATGATACAAAAAAAAAAACAAGGTGTATTTTCATCGCAGCTTTGGCTGGTTTGGTTGTGTGAAAGACGGACCGTTTCAGTGTTGAAAACAAATTAAAATGATCCAGAGAAAATCTGCTTTTGAACACTTGCCCAAGTCCTGGCACTAAACTACATCAGTCACAAATATGGCACTTTTTTATAGATTACATGACTAGACCAGGGATCACTTTTGCTTTGGGTTTCAATACCGATACCTGGTATTTTTTTTTATACCTATTGTTATCTAGAACCAGAAAAAAGATTAATAATGTTAATTTATTCCTGTATCCATGTCATTTCTTTTGCATTTGTATCATTTGAAAAAAACAACAAAAAAACTACTTCTACTGTAACTAATAAAGGGCGGGAAAACACATTTTTCAAGTTTTTCCTATTTCCCCCCCATTATTAACACATTTTTTTAAATCTTTTTTTTTCTCAAATTTTCTTTTTTTATTCTTTCTTTTTTCTACATTTCCCCAAATGTTTTAGTTTCCCCCCTCACATTCTTTAGGGTTTTTTTCTCCCAATTTTCTTTTTTCCCGCTCATTCCCTTTAAATTTTTTTCTTTCAAATTTTGATGACCAACAGCATTAAAACTTGAATATAAATATTTTATATAAATATTTTAACAGTACCCAGCCCTAAGGATGACGGTGAAAAACATCTGTTGCTGACTGAAAACTGAAACATTAATGCATTGTCTGTCGTGGGTCAGTTTGTAAACCCTGACGTGTTTGGGGATGACTATTTGTACCATGCGGTTGTCAGAGCTTTGAAGCAGGCCCAGTTTGTTCAGAGCGCAGAGACGGCTCGCCTGATTGGTCCACTTGCACTGTCGCCCCGGGAGACAGTCCCGTGGTGGCTCATGGGGTTTGGGAGAGTCAACAGTGGGATGATGAGACTCGCCAGTGCAAAGGTAAGGGATCAGAGGTCAGAAAAGTAGATTAGGCACAAAAGAGCTAGCAGACATTTCCCTACACACGCAGGTAAGTGACACACAGTGGATATCCCCTTAATGCACTAAGTCAGCCATTCCCAAAGTCCGGGACATCGCGGCCCCCTAATCAGTCCAAAATTCCCTCGAGGCCCCCAAAATACTAATAATTGGCTCTATTCAAAGGAAAATGTTATTATTATACAGCTAAAATTACATGAAAAGCAACATCTAGCGATGATTGTGGGCTAAATACTGTTTTAAAACCGTACATTTTAATGTACTTGTTTTGTAGACAACATTTGGGGGGCCCCTGCAGTGCCTCTGAGGCCCCCTAGGGGGCCCCGGACCCCACTTTGGGAATCACTGCACTAAGTGAATGGAAGCAATCTTTTATTATATAAGGCCTCTCTTTCTGATGAGATGCTGCGGCTGCATTTTACACACAGCCTAGGATTATGGTCTTTTTAGCTTAGGTCTATTTATAGTCCCAGAGAATAGCACCCTCATAGGCTATTTAATTATAAAGCAGTTACACAATAAGAAATGTAATCAAGGGCCGTTATGTAGCAAAGCACAGTGCATGCATATTTATGAGACGCTGTGGCTTATAGCAGTGTGCTGGTGCAAGACGTCATCAGCGCGTCACCTGACTCCAGTTACGTATCGATCTGCCAGAGGTCGTGTCTGATACTCTTTCTTTTACATAACCTTAGACTTCTGGCCAACACAATATATACCCTCTTTGTGAATTTACAAGCTTGACAAGGTTTTCCTCGTCGTGTTGGAGAGTCTAAGGACAAGGGACACCCACGTGGCTCTGCTGACCTTTATTTGGACATCATGTGCCTGGATACATCATTTGCCTGAACTTTACATGGTTTTGTTTGGTTGTGATATTGGGCTATACACAACAATTGATTGGAAATCACTGGAATCGTTATCCATTTACTCCATACCTGGTGGTGGTAAGATACTTATTGTAGCCACAGCTGCTATGGGGTAGAATGACAGAAGTGAGGCTGCCAATCTGCACCATAGACCCTCCGACCACCACTACTCACTCACTCAGACTACATTCACATTGGCAAGGCGGGTGAAGTGCCTTGCTCAAGGACACACTATGCCAGATTGTGGCATAATAAATGAAAGAGTTGTTGGCAGTACTGGAAATAAAAACATTCTGCTTGGCATTCTTTTAGGAGCATATTGCTTTTAGTTTGTGATTGGCTTCAACAATACACCGGACAGAGGTAATTATGCCTTTTGTAAATTGATTCCACTAGATCTAAACTTACTTCTCTTCACAGGACCTGTTCTTGGCACCACATGTGTTAACACTGTAAGTGTCTCACTCTACGTGAAGCCTCTGTCTGCAATAAAAAGCTTGCTTCATTTCTGACAGAGGACACGCTGCATTGCCACATTGATTGCTCTGAGTTGTATGACTGTGAGGTTAGAGTAGTGACCTGCTGTTATCACTATTATATCACAGACTTTGTGGCTGTAGGACATGCAGTATAACATAAAGTGAAAGTTACATTATTCATTTCTACCAATGGGCACTGCACTTACTGAAATCGATTTCAAACGGCATGCTGCTTTTTCTTGCATAATGGTGCGGACTGGTAAACCAAAGGCTTGAAAGTGGTGTGAAAATAACAAAAAAAGCCTGAAGCGGTTGCTGTATCTCTCCCCCGCACTGGTCCAGGTGATCACACGCTCACTACACTCCTACTACTGCCCCTGAAGGAACAGGCACTTGCTATCTATGGAAAGATCTCTTGCTCTTTAATAATAATAATAATAATAATAATGCATCAGTTTTATATAGCGCTTTTCTGGACACTCAAAGACGCTTTACATTGCACTATTCATTCACTCCATACTTGGTGGTGGTAAGCTACTATTGTAACCACAGCTGCCCTGGGGTAGACTGACGGAAGCGAGGCAGCCAATCTGCGCCATCGGCCCCTCCGACCACCACCAACCACTCACTCACATCATTCATCCCGGCCTATTGTACATGTTTTTTAATGTAGGCCCAGCAGAGACTTGTGCTACAAATGACAACAATACAAGCCTGGCAGCGCAGTCTTTGGCTCCTTTCTCGGGACGTTTAAATTCCCACATAGCAGGGTTATTATGAAGAACTGCAATCGGGCCAGCACTCCATCTGTCTCCGATGATTCCCAAAGCATTTGCAGCCTTTTTTCATCCAAAAGAGGATGGATTAAATAAAATGGGGTATTTCCTACAAGATGTGGCTATGAGTGACGAGGTGCTCTATAAAAGACAGATTTAATAGGCAGCTGCAGCAAAATGTGAAGTGCACGTTTGTCAGATAATCCCACATTGGCAGGAAATAGGTTCTTTCACAATCTTCATATAAAATTTAATTATTCAATAGATTGCACACCGGGTTTCCCGCGCTCCCTGCGACTACATCTCTCCCCTCTCATTTGCACATGAAACATAGCTGTCGCTCTGCTCACAGATGGGAGATTTTGAGATTAGGTTCCCTCTATTGGATACGCTCCCGGTACCATTTGGGGTTGGTTGTGTCATAAGAATATATTTGAGAAAATGAAACAAGAAAAATACAATATTTATTATGTCATTTTGATGTATTTTTGAGGCAACAATCTGCTGTCATCAAAAACTGGGAAGCCGCAGTAAAAAACTAAAAAAGATGTCGATCTGTCATTGTAAGACCCAGCTAGACAAACACAAAAGGAAAAAGATGAATAAACAAATGGATTTGACCTGAATGTAGCCTATGTAATCTTGGGGAGCCAAACCTGTCTACAATTGGTGCCAGACCTAAGCGAGCAGGACTTCAATGTGTAATGTTCCTGTGTAATAGGTAGATTTACTCCATGCACAGTAAGCTTATCCTCCATGAACTCCTGACCAAGATCTATGCTCACGATCTGAACCACTAGTTGGGTGAAATGCACAGGAACAATTTCCCTACACGCACAATAAAATCAACATATGCACATTTTCATCAAGAATACATCATATGGAAGCAGGCATAAAATCTGTGTTAAATACATTCAAAAAACACTTAAAGTGGCAGGTTACATGGTTGGAAATGGATCACAAACAACACACTTTTTAAACCAAGTCTTGGATGGGACCTGCAGTGGCAGGAGGTCTTGTGTGGTCGACTGATCCTGGTGCTTGTGTTGTGTGCCGCTACACACTGTTGGCATGGTGTCCCAGGGCAAACAGGCCGGGGGTGAGGGGGGCACAAACAGGATACAGAGGACTGGTGTGGATAAAGGGATTAAGAAAAAACATTACCAGGAACAGGGGCCAGTGTACGGAGCCTGCCGGGTTACCGTCTTCAGCCGAGTGAAGTGTGGTGATGTGGAGAGCGCAAGGAGGGACCACTAATGCAACAACCCTTTAGAATAAGGGCTTTGTGTTGTAGAGGAGCTTGGACTAGAATCGTAGTTTAGATTTCTAAAGTTATCTGGACTTGGTTGTTTTGGTTGAGGACATTTCACCTTTTTATAAAGGCTTCTTTGGCAAAGCACATACCCCACCTGTGTGAGTAAGGATATGGGCGGGCGTTTCTGCAGAAACAATTCTCGTGTTCTGTTTTTCCACAGTAAACAGATTAACTAACCCTCCAGTTTCACTGCCCTTAGAACTAATCTCTACATCTAAGTGCAATGAGTTTGCAATATTTTTTTATGACAAAGTCCAAGGCATTAAAAATGCCATAATTTCCACAACACAAATAGCAACCCTGCCACCAGATAAACACCTTGAGCTGACACATTTCACACCTGTTACTGACAAAACCATCAAAGAGGTTTATCTCCGGTCTGAGTTCATACATATGCTGCCTTCATGAATTACCCCTAGATTTCTGAAGTCTGCTGACCAGCTTGTTACCACAACTTGTTCAGTTAGTTAACATCTCATTTGAGACTGGACCATTTCCAAAGGCCTTGAAAACCGCGGTCATTAAGCCTCTTCTAAAGAAGAGGCTTAATGACCGGCCCATATCAAACCTACCATTCTTAGGAAAAGTCCTGGAGAAAGTAATATATCAACAGCTCACTTACTTTCGCCTATCTAACAACGTGTTTGATACTTTCCAGTCAGGATTTAGGCCCCGCCACAGCACTGAGACAGCTCTGATCAAGGTGACAAATGATATCCGTATGAACACCAATGCAGGTAAGGTCTCAGTTTTAGTTCGGCTGGACCTGAGCGGTGCCTTCGACACAGTGGACCACGGGATCTTCCTTCACAGGTTAGAAAACTGGGTGGGAATCTCTGGTACTGCGCTAAACTGGTTCAAGTCCTATCTGGAGGATAGGACGTACTTTGTCGAAATTGGCAACTGTGTCACAGACAAAATTTCCATGACCTGTGGAGTCCCCCGTGGGTCAATCTTGGGACCCCTCTTATTCAACTTGTACTCTTGCCTTTTACTGTAATTGATACATTTTTATGTTAGATGTTTTAATGATTGATTTGATCTGTTTTCTTGTAATTTTATGCAACTGTGAAGCACTTTGAATTGCCTTGTGTATGAATTGTGCTCTACAAATAAACTTGCCTTGCCTTGCCTTACATGCTTCCATTGGGTCAGCTAATAAACAGCAACAATGTGTCGTACCACAACTATGCAGATGACACTCAGATCTACGTGTCACTGACGGCAGGTGAACATGGGCCTGTAGATACTCTCTGTCACTCCATCGAACAGATCAGTTTGTGGATGCAAAACAACTTTCTCCAACTAAACTCAGACAAAACTGAGATCATTGTTTTTGGCCCACAGACACAAAGACAAAGTGTTATCAGTCACCTTGAGTCTCTCTCACTAAAACCAAAAAATCAGGTTAGAAATCTAGGAGTAATCATGGACTCAGACCTGAACTTAAACAGCCACATCAAAGCAATAACATCATCAGCTTTTTACCATCTGAAAAACATTGCTAAGATCAGAGGAATAGTGTCAAAACCAGACTTAGAGAGACTCATCCATGCATTTGTCTCCAGCAGGTTAGACTACTGTAACGGCTGCTCACTGGCCTTTCTAAACGAGCTGTTAGAGCTGCAGTACATCCAGAACGCTGCTGCTCGAGTCCTGACAAGAACCAGGAAATACGACCATATTAGTCCAGTGCTCCGGTCTCTGCACTGGCTTCCTGTCACTCAAAGAATAGAATTTAAAACAGCTCTGCTTGTGTACAAGTCTGCTCATGGTTTAGCACCAGAGCACATCTCTGACATGTTAGAGCCGTATGAACCATCTCGGGCCCTGAGAACTTCAGGGAGGGGTCTCCTGGTGGTTCCCAGAGTCAATAATAAACACGGTGAGGCTGCGTTTCAGTTTCATGCAGCTAAAATCTGGAACAGTCTTCATGAGGATGTGAGACAGGCCTCAACTCTGACAATGTTCAAATCCAGGCTGAAAACAGCTCTTTTTATATGAAAACTGAAAGTATTTTATCTGCACTCTTGCCTTTTACTGTAATTGATAACATTTATGTTGATGTTTTAATGATTGATTTTATCTGTTTTCTTGTAATTTTATGCAACTGTGAATGCACTTTGAATTGCCTTGTGTATGAATTGTGCTCTACAAATAAACTACCCCAGGGAAACATAGCTGAATATGGAGACTAAACCATTATTAGACTTTACTGTCATTTATCTTGATCACAGGCTACATTGTCTGGCTTCATTATACTCTTCAGTATTCAACGGATTGAACGGTGTTGAACAATTGGAGCCTGTAAGTTTACTGGTATCAGCTGATTGATATACCCTATATTTTGCCAGGATTTGACCAAATTGTAACTGCTATTTTTAACATACAGTTCTACATTTGCACAGGGGCTTACTCTTTTCCTGGTTAGGGTAATTGCTTTTTCTGTTTCCTAAGTAGGCTCGTTAGCATCAAGGCAACACCCAGTCTCGCAAACCCGTAATTACAATTCCCCAGGATCAAATTATGCCTCTTATTCAGCAAATCAATTAGGACGTAGCGAGGAGGAGATTACAAGCCTGCTTTCCCTGCGCACCCAGCAGAGAGAGGTGAGCGGCGCCGTCATTATTTAAACATTAATCCCACATCCAGACAGATTTGTGCCAAAAAGGGGGCAACAAGAGAAGAGAAGAGACAGAGGAGATACAATTTGCACATGGTTTACCCTCCAAAGGATTAGAGAGAAACAGTTGCACAGCCATTTTTGTGCTGATATTGAGGAACCACAGGTTATGAGGTTGACGCGGGAAAGCAGTGCACTCTAACTCCCAGAAAAAAAAGATATGGGCACTGCACAGAATACCGCAGGAATTGACCTTGACTTATTTGCAGTGAGTGCTCACCAGTTTATTGAAGATAGTGCTGGCGGGTACAGAATTTTCAAGAGCTTCAGGGCCTTGTTGCTCTTAGTTTTACCTTAAGTCTTTGCTAAAGCTAACTGGCTAAGAAACCAAGAATCAATTTTCTCTAAGTGCTGGTGAAGCCAAATACTTGTAACTCTGCAAGCATAAAAAGATGCCAAATTGCTACTTAACCACAACTTGATCTTTATTTTGTATTTGCACATCTTATCTTGCATCTCATTTTCAAATCGAGGTTAGTTTGCCTCCTGCTGGGTCCTCCACAGTGCTAGTATACTGTATGTATCTCCCCCCTGACTCTTTTCACGACCCTATATATCAGCCATGTCCGCTTCCCCCTCTCTGGTGCTTTTCTGACTTTCTTTCTTCTCCCGTCGCAGTCTCCATATTCACACTCACTGACAGATGACTATCACGTGGAGACACTTCAAACATATTACTTTTTCAAACTCCAAAGATCTAGTGAATAAGCCAGTCCCTCTCCCCACTGGGATTTCCCCCCGCATTTTACCTAAACAGATATTTTTCTAAAGTTACTTAGCCTTTAATTTTTTATTAAATAAAAAAAAAAAAAACGCTATGTCTCACTCCATTTAAGTGTCTCAAGGTTTTCTCAATGCGCAGGTGGGTCTTCCAAATGGACAATTCCCAAAGCATATTGCCAATACTTGTTACAAAGTGGCTTAAGGATAACAAAGTCAGTGTTTTGACGTGGTTATCACAAAGTCCTGATCTCAATCCTGTTGAAAATGTATGGGCAGAGCTGTAAAGGCATAGGCACGCAAGGTGACCTACAAATGTGGCTTAGTTACACCAGTTCTGTTTGGAAGAATGGACCAAAATTCCTGCCAACTGTTGTAAGTAACTTGGGGAAGGAAATCCAAAACGTTTGACCCAAGTTGGACAGTTTAACCCTCGTGTGGTCCTTGGGTAATTTTGACCCGAAAGCCACTGGAGCTGCAGCCCATCCAAATGGTCCAAAAGCCACTGAAGGATTTTTGTAAAAAGAAGCAGAAAAAAATATGAACGTGTGGTAATTTCCAGGCTCTTTTTTTAAGTGTAAATCTTTTGACTTTAAAGGGTGCAAAATTGAAGGACCACACAAGGGTTAAGGGCAATTCTACCAAATATTAATGAAATGTATGTAAAAAATTGTTATTATTCTAATTGACCTAAAAAAAATAAAAATTATAATAATTTTGGTTTCATGTCTGACGGTGAGGGAAAAAAAATGTAAACGTGTCTTTTTATGAAGTGTATGTAAACATCTGGTTCTCACTGTGTTATGTGAAGTCCTTCCTGTCAGCGGGAAAAGTGTGTCCCTGTCCCATCATCTAATTATATACCTTTTAGCAACATCTCATAACTTTTGGGGAATTGCACTCAATTTACAAGTAGACACAAAGAGACTGTTACATCTCAGTTTGGATCTTCTAATATAAAACGTGTTGATTTGTTTTCACACAATCATGACGTGCGACATCAAGTTAGAGAGGGTGTGTAGTGCTTAACTTTGCATTGGTTGTTAATCCTCAAGACCTTGGCTTGAGATTTGCAGAAGTGTCTCTGGATTGTGGCCATCTACTTATAGGTTGACACAGCTGTTCAAGATTTTAATTTTTTTAATTTGTCAAACCATGTAAATGACTTGAAATTATATTTCTCTCATCCTTGATTGTGGAGTGGGGGAAGAGGGGTGGGAGGGAGGGTAGGGAGTTCAGCTTTCCGATGGCCTTGTGTATGAAACTGTTCTTAAGTCGACTGGACCTGGCCCATAGATTCCGTAGTCTCCTCCCTGAAGGCATTACCTTGAAGAGACTGTGTGATGGGTGCGTAGGGTCACTGGTGATTCTGACGGCTTTGCGGTTGAGACGGGTGGAGTACATGTCCTTAATGGAGGGGAGAGGAGCTCCACAGATCTTCTCCGCTGCTCTCACGATGCGCTGGAGGCTCCTTCAGCAGGAGGCAGTGCTGGCGCGTGCCACACAGTGATGGAGCTGGTCAGGATGTTCTCTATAGTCCCTCTGTAGAAGTTGCACATAACGGAGGCTGGGACTCTAGCTCTTCTTAACTTGCGGAGAAAGTAGAGACGCTGATTACTTTTTTGGACCAGTGATGTAGTGTGCATGGTCCAGGGAAGGTTCTCTGTGATGTGCACACCCAGGAACTTAGTGCTGGTCACCTTCTCCACTGCAGCACTGTTGATTGTTAGAGGAGCATGGTGGACCCGTGCCCTTCGAAAGTCCACAACAATCTCTTTTGTCTTCTCCACATTTACAGAGAGATTGTTGGTAAATGGTCTCAACTTATATAGCGTTTTTCCACCTACATTAGGCACTCAAAGCGCTTTACAGCAAGGATCCACTCACCTATTCACACTCTCATTCATACACCAATGTACGCAGACACTGGAAGCAAGGTGGGTGAAGTGTCTTGCCCAAGGACACAACCGACCCGCTCTACCATCTGTGCACCACATGGCCAGACTGCTCTCCTGTAGTTTGACTCTTCTCTGTTGTTGATGAGACCCACCACTGTTGTGTCGTCTGCAAACTTGATGAAGAGGTTTGAGTCGTACTTTGGAGCGCAGTCATGGGTCAGCAGAGTAAACAGGAGGGGGCTCAGCACACAGCCTTGGGGAGCTCCCGTGTTCAGTGTGATGGTTCTGTAGGACTCTCCGCCGCAGCCTGTGGTCCTCCCGTCAGAAAGTCCAGCAGCCAGTTGCACAGTGATGTGTTGATTCCCAGGTAGAGCAGTTTGTGTATTAGCTGCTCTGGGATTATAGTGTTGAATGCTGAGCTAAAGTCTAAAAACAGCATTCTAAGAGTCCTTTGTTTCAAGGCGAGTGAGGGCTGAATGAAGTGCAGTGGAGATGGCATCTTCAGTTGAGCGATTGGACCGGTAAGGTTTTGGTCCAGGATGGGAGGGAGAACAGACTTGATGTGTTCCACGACGAGCCGCTCGAAGCACTTCATAAGAATTGGAGTGAGTGCTTTGCGTACGTTGATCCTGCTCAGAGATCTTCTCACACTCTCTGGAGATAGCTTCAGCACTTGGTCTTCAGGAGGGGGTGTTGACTTTTGTGCCGGGGTTCTGTTGAGTGCCTCGTAGCGAGCAAAGAATTCATTTAGAGCGTTCAACAGAGAGGTGTCACTGTCACAGGTTTGTCGAGGAGGTTTATAGTCTGTGATGGTCTTTATCCCCCTCCCACAGCCTCCGAGTGTCTCTGAAGTGATCAGTTATCTTTTTGGAGTACTGCTTCTTGGCTTTTTTGATGCCGCGGGACAGGTTGGCCCTAGCTATTCGCAGTTTCTTTGTCACCAGATTTGAAGGCAGCATTGAGTCCTCATGAGCCTGAGGACTTCACTTGTAAACTGTTTTGGATAGGATAGGATAAGGTCAGTCCAGTTGTAACTGCGAAGGCAAAGTACGTTAATACAGATCCTCTTGTTGTCATGGGCACTATATCTTGTGTGTACAGCCTCAGAGCTTGTATTGTTATTGCTTGTATTAGTTCTGTACTTTATTTGATGTTTATTTGATCTTTCCATTTTTTTACAGATTTTTTGGCCTTTGGGCTTTATTTGTCAGGACAGCCATTATCTGCAGCAGCGTGTTGGGGAATACTTCAAAATTGTAATTAGTTACTTAATACTGAATATTTGCCTTAAAATGTATTTTCTAATGTATTCCCATACTTTGTCTAATCAGAGTACTGTATTCTAAATACTTTGAATACTTTTAGAATACTTTCACATTGATTGTCATTATATAGGCTATGTATAAATATGGCGTATAATTATAAAAATGAAGACTATGATTGTTGGAACACCTCACTTACCATTAATCAGGAACTCAAAAACTCTCTTGGCAAATGGAGCAGCAGATACAGCATTATGTGACACATGTGCAGTGTTTGTATGAACTGTGGCATAAGGCGTTTTAATTCTTTATTTTATTTTAGAAGGAAAAACAGGTCAACATTAAATGTTCTTTCGTTAATGTTGTGCAATATGGAGATAACATTTAATGATTGAATACTGAGATGTATTCTAATACTCTCAAATGAAAGTGTAACTTTATCAGAATACAGTTGCTCAAAATTAGTATTCTAAATACGTATTCTAAATACGTAATTAGTTACTCCCCAACACTGAGCAGCCTAACCTCAAGACTATCAACTGCACGTTCTGTGGATCCTTTTTTCTACTGTTTAATATTGTGTTAGATTATGATAATCTATGGACATTGCCTTGCACAAGGAAAATGGCAAATTTATTTAAAATTACAACAACATCCTGAACTCCATTCCTAATAAAAAGGATGCGTAATGGCCAAACAAACACCTGGCTGACTTATCTAATGGACAGCAGTGTCCACTACTTAATACATCTGGCATCAGTGGCTCTGGGTCTTGGAGATGCTCCTAAATCCCGGCCACCACCATTTACTGTTGCTGCTTTTGTCTTAAAATTAGCTGTCGCCATGGCAACCGATCCACATCTGTTAATTGGCTGTCAGAGACATGTGATCCGTTGAGATGAGAAAACACCATGCGAAATTACAGTGTCCAATATAGAAACATCTACATAGCATGAGGGGGAACACTGTATTATAATGGGATATCTTATCAAAATAAGAGGAGCGCCTAAATGTAACTAGAGTGATTCATAAAGTCTGCGGGAATTGCATGGAGCATAGGAGTGCTATTCTGAAAGCAAAGCTATATAATCCAGTTTGGCATGGCAGCTACTACCCACACATAAGAGCAATGACAGCTCTTGTAGAAAGCTATATAGGATTAAGTAAATGACATTTTTCTTCATTACAGTATGTAAGCAAGATACAACCAAGAAAGCGGATAAATCCATATTTACTATTTTTATAAATGTTTTAGAGACAACATAATAGTCATCGCATCAAAGTATCAACATAAAGGGTAGCGTTTAATGAATTTTACAGCCTTTGAATGTTCTTTTGAAGTGTCTGTACTGTGAGAATGCGCACAACATTTTTCAGTGATGTTGTTGAATGTCTACAACTGACCACATGCCTCATTCTGTGCGGAGTTTGCCTGTTCTCCCCATGTCCGGTCAGGCTTTTATTCCACCCAAAACCTGCACAATAGATTCATACTCCGGCTACTGTATGAAACTCCAGACCCGGGACCTATAGGTCAAGATCTGGAGATGCAAATTAACCCTATACCTGGCAGCAACATAGGTACTGTGCATTGGTCTGGCATGCTTTGTTTCTTCTACCAAACTGTTGAGATGAATAGGAGACGTGAATTTGCCTTAGCAGCCCACTATAGCTAATCAATGATGACAATTTTATAATGGTTAGAGATAAATCAACAAGCAAGCCCTACAACAGCATCAATTACGTGTGTGTGTGTGTGTGTGTGTGTGTGTGTGTGTGTATGTGCGCGTGCGTCTCTTTCCCAAATGATTATAAATAGCCTAAACTCTGCCCATCTCCCATTTTCTCACAGAATCACAGTTCCCTTCGTAACCACTTTTAGTGTTGCTATGGATCTAGTAGTCATGGTTTCAAAAAACTACGCAGATGAAGAGACGGTAAAAAAAATAAATGCTGTTAAGATGTTAATAGGAAATATAGCTAATCTGTGCAGAGAAAATAAAGCCAAGACACTAAGACAGTGGTGTATTAGTTACAATGACAAGGGAAGGTTAAGACGGAAAAGGTTTAAGAGAGTTCAAATGGCTCGGTCATCCATCAGATTGGTCCCTTTGATGTACACAAACAGTGCATTCCCTGTAAAAAAACAACAACAACACAGCCTGAAGCAAATCCCCAAGGCTTCCTCCCCTGCTCAATGTGCTAAGTAGTGTTTCTGACAGACTTCCTTGACCCATTAAGTCAAATGCTGATACAGTATATAGTGCAATAATGAATCAGTTTAGGAATGGGTTAAGTTGTTTATACCCGGTTTATGAAAGCTGAGTACGGCCCATTAGGGTGCTGATGTTTCACTCTGCAGATGCCGTGATGCCCGTGTCCTCTGATGGAGAGGAAGTGACTTTGATAGTGGTCCCTTGGAGGCATGGCATTAATGAGAGGGATCTTCACTGAATTGCTTAATCAATAGTGAGTCAATGGCCCTAAGCTGATTTTTAGAGGCAGCAGAAAACAACCGAATACCTTCAGATGTCCTGCAACAATAACCCTGTTAAAAGGAAAAGGTCAGCATTTAGGTGTCCCACTCAAACGGTGAGAACAAGAAATATTGCCAGGAGACACTCGGAGAAGCCTGTAAAAAACATTTGGGCCATATCCAAGTGATGAAAGTACATCCAAGGTTATGATTATAAAGTCATATTTTATGAAAGGCTTTCAGACTGTGAGTGTACTGCCAGTGATTCTATGAAAATTCACCAAAGTCAAAGTCTGATAATATTGTGCATGTCGCCACCTTGTGGACTTTAGTGGTATTGGCATTTTAGGCATTTTAGGCTTCACTGTTTCTATTTCTTTGAGTGAACACAATATTCACACACTGAGGGAGACTCTTCTGGGGATTATTGAATTTCCTTTTTACTGGTGTATATTAATCTGCCACTTAACAGTGTAAAATCATCAAAATTATAATTATTATTTTATGTTAATATTAATGAGATTCAGTCCAGGACAGATCAATAGGCTCAGGTGAGGTAGGGTCATTAAGACACACTTATTATTATTATTATTATTATTATTATTATTATTATTATTATTATTATTAATAATAATAATAATAATAATAATAATAATAATAATTATGATATTATTATTATTATTATAATTATGATGATGATTATATATGAGAGATAGTTGGGTTCATTGTGTGTGGCCCTTGGCCACTGTCTATTTCTGTGGTTGCAGTTATGTGTGACTGTCTTTAGGAATGAGGCGGACTCTGTTACAGGCTGCTCCCTCACTCAGAAGCTGTGAAGTAACAGCTGAGCCCGTCTTAAAGACACACACAGCACTGAGGAGTGTTGGCTGCACTCGTACTACAACCTGACCACTCAAAGTATCAGCATCAGGTTCACGGCACACAGCCAGCCTGAGGAGGACCTCTTCTTCATGAAGAGCCCTTGAGAAGCCCCTGATGCCGGGACACACAGGGGGAGTTCAAAGCTGAATGGGACCATGGAGTTGCACTGTCTTCCTGTTGATACCCCCACAGGCAGCGCCTGCTCTTCAGACCCCATATACGACAACTGCCTGCCCCATGCCCAAAGCAGAAAGAGCAAGGACAGCCACATGGAGCGTGGGGTTCAGCTGCCCACTGTCCTGGGGCCCTACAGCCCTCAGCCTGGGCTGGTCCCAGCAGTGGATCTGGGTGCCACAGTGACTGAAGAAGCACGAGGGCCTGGCCTGTGGCCAGACCACAGTTACTGTAGCTGGAGAGGAGTTATGGGACGTCCAGGATATGGAGCAAAGCTGGGGGCAAGAGGAGGAGACAGTGAGCAGGGAATCCTCTGGAGAGCACAGGACAGAGGGCTTCGGAAACGCAGCCCCAGTCCATCACACAGCACTGAACACAGGAGTGCCCTGTCCTTCTATGACAACATCCCAGAGGCTGTTACCCCTGACAACCTGCCAGTCTTTGCCATGGAAACACAGGAGCACATGTACCATGCCTGGGCCCCACAACAGGACCCAGGACCCGAGCCTGAGGTGGAGAGTCTGGAGCGGAGCCCCTGGTCCTCCTGTGAGATCATCCTGCCTGAGTCCAAAGACCATGACCTCCTCCCAGATCAGGAGCCAGAGCAGTGTTCCCAGGTGTGTCAGACTGAGCCCTGGCCCACAGAGGAAGCTCTGGAGCGGCTGCCCCCTCCCGTGCCTGTAGCAGACCCCTCGGCCAGTGCCCTGCGCAGTCTGCTCACCAGCTTACAGCAGCAGATCGTCCGACAGAGAAAGGAGTACGAGCAGCGCATTACGAGGTACCAGGCAGCATGCTCTATAGTCTGAAGTGGACTGGTCATTTGTTTAAGTGTCTGGCTTTAACAATCAGTTGACTGTTGAAATGCACTTCCCAGAACTTTCCCAGGACAGTGTTTGGAAACTCGGTTGAGCTCTGGTTTCTGCCTCAACCTCTGGCCTTACATCCTGTTTAGCCTGGGCCAAGTTTTTTTTTTAGAAGCATTCACTTGCTGCTTATTTTCCAGCTCTACAGCCTTATCAGTTGTTTCAACTGTTAACTTTTTTGGATGATGGATTGAACGATAAGAACGATCTGCAGACAATATTATATGAAAATAATAATTTAAAACATAACAGCAATGATGTTTGAGTGAGAAGCCCGGCATGTTGCAGTGGCCTGTACACTGAGCCTGTGACACTGGAGAGAGAGCTAATTTGGGAGGCTACGGTGCTGACCTAGACACAACACATGTCTCATTTATTTCAGAAATAGACAGAGCAGGTCTCACTGTAAGGTCACACTAATATGATGAGTTCATCAGAGTCAACTATAATGTGCCAACTAACTTTGAATGGAAACAGGTTCTCATATTTTCTTGTATCTCTGCTGTTCTGCCCACAGCCTGGAGCACAGAAATGAGGAGCTACAGGTGGAGGTGTTTCGTCTTAAGTCCAGCCTCACACAGCAGCGTCACTGGTACCAGATCGTTCAAGCTAAAATCATAGAGTCAGAAAGGGCCCGAGCCGCGGCCGAACAACGCAATGCCACTCTGCAAAGGGATATGGAGCAGTTCTTTGACACTTTTGGGGAACTCAACAAAGAGGCCAAGAAAACAGAGTACATTGCCAAGAGCTTTTGATGATTTTTTTTTTTTTTAATTAAATGAAAAACTTTGTGTACATCTTTCAAGCCTGCAAACAATCTCTTCGATGTTTGATTGAGAGAAGGGGCTCACAACTTTATATACAGCGACAAATTGGTCGACTGCATTATCTCGATATGCCATCATAAAATCTAACAGTGAACTAATGAAATACAAATCTATACAACTATAAAGTAGACAAAAACACCAGATATTATGAGTAGGATGACTGTTTTTATTTTTGAGTGAACTGACCACATTTTGGGTCATTTAAGGCAAGACTGACGAAATAAGGTCTTTCATTAAAATGAAATGAATACATACAAGTGCATTGAGTCTGCAGCGACTCTTTAGTGTCTCACTTATCCATCACATTGTGCAATCATATCTGCAGAAAGCAGCGTTACAGTTTATACAAGTCTAGATGTACAGACACTGTACACCCAGAATCTCATTCAGGGCTGTCCTCTTCAGAAACACTCGTCTTTGGGCTTAGTGGACTGAGCGGGATCATGAACAAGTGCTACACTGTATATATGACAACACTATCACACACACAGGCTAACGACGCAAAAACACAAAAGAGATTTTAACCACAACAACAAACTGTTAATAAAACCTGACCAGATCAGAGATAGTATTTATAACTACAGTGTAAAGTTGCCATGCAAGTTAAACACAGATGTTGTGTTTGTCTGCTCATAGGATGCAGGATTTGTTACGAATAACTTGGTATTGTTACTGTTCTATAGCACTGAGGAATGGTTTAGAAAAGGAGCAGTCCATGCACAAAATTACAGAGCAATCCCTATGGGCCCAGAGCTGAGAGTGTGCAACATTTTGCAAGAACACAAAAATAAATACTCCACAAATATTTCCAAATTTACTTAATTATTGTGGACTTTTTTTTTTTGGTAACAAAACCAGATAGTCAGTACCTTGTGTGAACGGGGCGGTGTAGTATACAGTAAATACTTCATTGTAAACATAGGCAAATCATAGCTAAAGAACACTTGTCTGATGACAATGTTTTTACAGTACAAGAGACCAGAAAAGTCAAAGTCTACATTATGTCTCTCATAAATATTGAAACTTGAAATCCCAAGGAGCTTATTCTATTGAATCTTATACAATCCATCAATCTGAATATTGATCTTGAAATTGGAGAAACTAGTCTTTGTTCGTTTTAGCGTTGCATGCAGGAGCACTGGCACCTGCAGTCTGTTTTGTCTCTGCTCAAAGTCAGTTAAAAATAACCCAGACAAGCTTGCTAAAAAAAACAACACCAACAAAATAAAATATATGCATGCATTTAAACTGATAAAACATGTTTCAGACATGAAACAACCTGAAAAAGAATGCACTCTTATGCAACGTCAACTAGAACCATTTTACCATAGATTTGACCTCACGGATCAGTCAAAACAGAGATTCAATAACGGCGCATCAAATCCAGCTCACACACGGAAAGAAAATAGAAAAATAGACCTATTAGTTGAGTATAAAGATGGACAACGCTGACAGCTGAAAGGAATAGGTTGCGTTCAGGTTGTAGATGTGATGATGTAAACTTTCATGTGGAAGAAAATTTAACTTGGGGACTGACTCCACAAACTCATTTATTTATCTGCTGTCTTGAAGTTCCCTCATCTTCATATTTAGCCACTGCCGCTTTATGGTAAAAAAAAAACACACCCAACAACCAAAGAAAACTGCATTTGAGCTTGCAGTATGACGTTAAGCTGAGTGCGGGGAATTGTTTCATTTGGATAAGGCCAGGAAATTTAGAGATGTGAACAATGAACCGAGCCAAACATCTGCATTTTTTACAGAAAAAGGCTAAATCTACCACAGAACTCAAACCTCAATCGCCTCCATGTCAAACCAGGGGTTCTTTAGGACGTTGTGATGATAGACATGAACACAACCTATTGCAGAGAAATGGGCGGAGGGCGGTATCCGGGCGCCTCACTCGTCAAGTGGGCCGGTCAGTGTGTCTATGCTGCTGCTGTCCGTGTCCGAAGCCAAGGTGTGCTCCGTGGACATGGATGAAATGTCATTGGCCGAGGACGACTGGGAGGCGGAACCTGACACCGCATCTGCAACACACAAGGCAATGGAAACTAACAGGTGCACAGTCAGAGAGCTACAGGCTTTGAATAAACGCTAAGGCCGTGCAGTGAATCGCAATTCGAATTGTGATGAAATCTAACATAAATGTCAATTATTGGCAAAGTGCTTCTTGAGGACTGAGCTGACCCGCGAGGAGGAAGAGAGCTTTGTAAAGGGTTTGGATCAATTTTGTAATTTGAATAGAGTGTCAATAGGTCAAGGTCAGCTTTATTTCTATTGCACATTTACAACAACCACAGCTGCCCAAAGTGCTTCAGATACAATCGATGACAAACATCAACAAAAATCTAGAGAGACAAGAAACATAAAAACAAGGCATAATAAATCAAGACTAAGGAAACAGTGAATACACGCAGAGGAAGCTCAACTTGTATAAAAAGAACGTGCAATTTATGTCATTGAACCATATGCTAAAGGTGCTTTATCTCGCCTCTACAAGGTTTTATTAAATTTACAAAGTCCACCCTCTGACATTTCCAGGGATCAATGGCAGGATTGTATTGATAATATATACTGTATAGCAGCTCGATAAATTCCAGACATGCTCTTATACACTTCTCTCCCACCAAATTAAAAAAGATTTATAGGAATGCTTCAGACATGTGTGTCAAATGTCTATCGGATCAGGGAACATTATCACATCTTTTTGTTCACTGCCATAAATTACAGCCGTTGTGGTGTAGCATATTTGACCATGTACTCCACTTACACTTTTGTTTGGTGTGGCTGAATTTGGAGAGAGCAAGAAATAAAAATGAGGTACAAGTTATATCAATGTGTACAATATTGGCCCGGAAGATGATATTGGTGTGTGAAGTCACACAAACCCAGTTATTTTGAAATGTGTTACATCTGGAGAAAATTAGAAACATCTGGTCTAATTGACTTTCAGCTTCTATCAAGATCTGGCAAGCAGTCCTCACGATGTTGGACAATCTTAAGTGCTCTCTTTTCTACTATTAATATCTTTTACTTTTTGAACTCATGTGAATTCGCAACATTACCACCTGTTTTTTTGTTGTTGGTTCTGTTAATTCAAAAGTAATACACATTTGTCAAACAGGTAGGTTCAGGAGCTGGAAGGGAGACAAACTAGTTTTTCCTAGCACAGTTAAAGAAATACTAAAAGGACATAATATGCTTTTATTATTAGAAGAATAAACTGGATAAAAAATGGAGATTGATCAATATGAGGGAATAATCTTTTCCTTTGTTTAACAATTATTATACGTTTTAACTTTTTCATAACGACCAGCCCTAAATGACAGTAAAAATGATTTAAAGAGAAGACTTTGAATAGATACACTGTAAGAAGCTTTTTACAAACCTGAACAATCTTCTTTCATGAGTCCATTCTTATTCCTCTCTTCCCAGTCTATCACTTCCTCATAAATGAGCTCTGCGAAACGGAAAACGTCAATTATTGAATGACAGAAGAAAGATACATTTGCATATTATGGCTGCAGTATCGTCATGTTTCCTCCAGAGGGGAGCGTTTCCTACCTTTCCACTGCTCAATACTGTGCTCCCTCTCCTCCAGCTGCTTATCTGAGATCTGAGGAGGCGGCTGTGGAACAAGACATGAACAAACAGCAAAGATGAATCCCAAATCAACAGGCTGTGCAAAGCCGGTATAGTAGTGATAAAAGTGAACGTGGCTCACCGCGTCTGCCTCCCCCGGGTCGTACCACACGTGGATATAGGGGTGATTGAGGGCTTCCTCCACTGAGATGCGGCACTCGGGATCAATGACCAGCATTTTGGACAATAGGTCCCGGGCCTGACACGCTGTTATGGCAACAGTGAAGAGGACAGTGTTACCAAGGCAACAGCAGCACCATGACACGACTGGGCGATGAGTAAGATTTCTGGTAAGCTAAATTTAGCGCTCGGGGAATCTCCAAATCTGAAACTACAATTCAGGAGTATATACTTTTTGGTGAGGCCCTAGTGTTCGGGTACAGTAGGTTGTGCCCATTTACATCACAATGTTTAATTGACAGGCAGTGAGTGACAGAAGCTAAAAAGGATCAAGATAATCACAGTTGTATATTATGTATAAAAGACTGAAATTACACAGGGAATCTCTTGTTCAAAGGTAGGTATACATGGAATTTATGGTAAGACTTGGATTGAAATGGCAATGGAAATGTGTTTGTTAAAAACTAGTGCAGGGATCTCCAACCAGGACCTATCCAGGTCTTTTTTGGGAGCTCGCCAAAGGCTTTCTATATTTCTACATGCGCAAGATAAGTCACATTTGAGATGTATATTCTTTTTGTTCTGAATATTTTTAACAGAATCTGCACCAATTAGGCAACTAAAGTAATGGATGGGGACAAAATTCAAGTCCTTTTCTTAAATTCTGTTAAAATATTTTGGCTACGAACTTTCCAAGGTGAACTCTTCTTCAGTCCCATTGGTTTTGGTATGTAAAAGTAGCTCACCGTGTAAAAAAGTTGGAGACCCCTGAACGAGTGCATCATAAGAGAATTATATATGAGTGTATAAAGTGATCTTACTTTTGACTTTGTCGTGCTCAGTCTCTGAGGGGAAAGCCCAGTCCGGAAACAGTTCAGCGAAGCTTACTCCTGGATACTGAGGCTTGTTCATAACATAGTTTCTGACAGTCTCCATCAGGCGGTTCATAAACTCCAGACTGGGCGTGCCCAGGACCTCAATTACTTTATTCCACTGGTCGATATCTGAGCAGCTAGTTATGGAAAAACCTGATGCATTTACCAGTGGGTTTCAGATGATAGCAGAGCTTTGTAGGGCTTTAATGTTTTATTGCGATGGAGGGAAGAGAGATTGATTGTCAATATTCTCATTGTGGGGTAAAGTTGGATAGTATTGATTTGGATCGTTTCAATAATAATAATAATCAGGTTCACCATTTGTGGATATTTCTTATGAACTAACACAAAGTCGCCACAGCCAGAGTCAACAACAGAAATACACTGGCACCCACCTAGAGTAGAATAAACTATTTGAATAAACTCTACTTTTTGGTCAATACTTTTCAAAGCTTTTCTTTGCTCTTCATAATTCAGAAAACAGGACAGACTCTGCAAACAGGACCTGCTGATAAAAGGATATGTGTTAAAAGTGCACAATAGGGCTGCACAATTTGAGAAAAAAATGCAATGTTCGATAACTTGAATATTCTGGTAACGAAACGAAATTCTACTAATGGACACAATTTGTTCCAAGAAAATCAATGCTTAATGACTAAATGAGAACTAAATCACGAAGATACACAATACTTGTTTTGAGCATTTACAATGCCTTTTATTTTTAAATCTCAGTCTAATCTATTAATTATTTTTTCCTTGAGGACATTTCTTCAGCTAAGATTGCAGTCATGAATCATGAAGCGGCAATACGTTGTGCAGCCCTTGCGCACGATGTCAAAAACACAAACATAAAGAGAGGAACATCCAAATGTCCAGAGTGACTGAAGATAAAACTGGGAAAACAAGGACACAATAAATCAAAAGCAAAAGTGTTTCTGTCTGGGGGAGGTGTGATGGTGTGAAACAACAGCACGGTGGCGTGAAGGATACGGTCGGTCCCCTGGAAGATGACGCTGCCTTTCACCATTTCTCCCATAATGCACCCCACCGACCAGATATCCACTGAGAGACACACAGCACAAACACGAGGACAGATAGATTCAATACAATGGTGCACGGCATTAACGGGACAAAACAAGATGGTGTGAAGGTCAGGCACATGGACGACTGCATGCTACAACGATACGCTCTGGCTTTGGGCACAGCAACCACAGAATGCACCAGCTTGACTTTGCCTCATTTTGTCAGTTCTTTGGTCCAGCCGTATTCATCTTCAGCTTCTTCTTTTCTTGGAGACTTACGAAACAGACGCAGCCTCACGGGCCTTTCTCTGGCCTTATCAGTTTACACAGCTGTGCGCCTCTCTCTCTCCGCGGGTGTGCGTTCACAGCATACAGAGACGGGCTAAGCCTCTCTACCCTGTTCCCTTCTCCTGGCCGGACTATTTGTTTTAGAGCAAATATATGTAGCCAATGAGAACCATTAACTCAACTGCTGCTACTCTTTCAGATAAGGGCAAGAGAAAAGCTCTTAGCTCTGGCAGCGTCTCCTCGCCGTATCAATAACAAGCACTTAAGGTCACTTTGAATTTTTGAACAGTTTAGTGCCTATGAATGCACGCGTGTTTAAACCTTCCTTCTCACACACATAAACATGATTTAAAGTATATTTAAAGGCAGGAGAAAAACAAAAAAGCAAGGATACAGTCCTTCCCAGGAAAGAGGACTTTGTGAGAGATCATTTCAGCCATAATGCAGCCGACTGACCACAGGTCCACTGAGGCCGAGCAGTGAACGCGCGTGTAAACAGCGGGGTGAAGAATTATACATCCCTGAGCCACAATTGCCCTAAACATAAATTAACTTAAGTGTGTGCAATAAGCTCCTTACCATTCTCTTTATACTTCATGCCCAGGATGACCTCTGGAGCGCGGTAGTATCTGGTCACCACATACGGAGTCATCATGAAGTTAGTGCAGGCTGTCCTGGCCAGGCCAAAGTCCAGGATCTTTAGAGTGCAATCTGATTTAACTACTATGTTACTAGGCTTCAGGTCCTAAGGAACAAAGCCACACACAAAAAACTTTCTTAACAATATCTTCCACTGATTGTGCCCATATGTACAGTGCACTGATCCTGACCCTATGGATGATGCCTGCAGAGTGGAGATGCCTGATGCCACAGAGGATTTGGTAAAGCAGGTAGGACATCCTCTCATGGTCCAAGTCCATGTGGATCACCTGACAGAGGCTGGCATCCATCAGCTCCATCACTAAGTATCTACAAACATCACATTACCATACTGTGAGTCATCACTGTCTTCACTTTTATGTAAAACCTAACACTGGCCGATGAGTTAGCCCACATACTGCAGGCCATTAACGTTCACTACACCCACACAGTAAAAAGGCAGCACAGGAGAATATAAAAAGTGAAAGAATGGGAAGACAGTGCATAAACTTTGCCAGTACAGTCTATGATGCTGTAAACGTTGATGCTTGTAAAGACAGATACAAAGTAAAAGTGGAAGAGCTACTGGAGGACTGACTGAACTGCCTGAGTCATAGTGGTCAGTGGAGAAAGAGTTTTTAAAGGAAGCTCCACTCACAGGTCCTGGAACTCCTCCAGAGACTTCTGAGGCGTGAATACATTGATCAGACGGATGATCTGCAACAAGAGAGACAGCGCATTAGCCCACTCTGCACTGCTCTATCCACAGCCACTGCACAGTCCGAGCAGGCAGCCCAGGGCACACAACTTCACACTACTTTCCCTTACAGCAAAAAGAGATTCAACAATTAAGTTTTGGTTTCCCTTCCGTTAAAAAAAAAGAAGGTGGCATGATTTTTTAGTTTTTTAAAACAGAAGGAAAACCAAAACTTCCTTGTGATGTATTCAAAGCCCTACACAACATCTGCAGACCCATTCCATTGCTCTCAACTCCTTTTTAGACATAATAGTAAATGACATTAATTAGCCGTGACACAAAATGACACCTCTATAAAAGCCTAGATTTGATAATAATTCAAGAATAACTTAATATGAATAAACAGAGGGGTGTGGTCAGGCTTGTTTTAATCCTTGCGTTATTAGTGGTGTGTTGAAGCAGAAGCCTTACATTTTTGTGGTTGACACATTTCAGCAGCACCAGCTCCCTGTAGGCCCGTTTAGCGTGGGTCTGGTTCTGGAAAGGCCGACACAGCTTTTTCACTGCCACAGGGATGCCCAGCTCCGTGTCTAGCGCAGAGCTGCAGAGCACGAACAGAAGACAGTTCAATTAATCATAGTCAGTACATATGAAGCAAGTCATTTATAGCTGCTGTTTTGAAATGATGCCAATAATAGCTGAGTGATCTGAAGAAATACAGTAGTTTGACATAATACTGATGAAATGGACATTCTTATTTGGGTTGCGCCGTATCTTAAAGCTGAACCGGCTGAGAATCACTGTTAATTGGTGTTTCACAATAAAAACACATTTTTTCTTTATCAACATTTGCATAATTTTAAATAAAACGGCATTAAACCAGAACAAGGGTAGTAGTGTTTGCACTCAAACAACTTGACGTTCTCACCAGACGATGCCTTGAGCCCCGGAGCCGATGGCGCGGAGCTGCTGGTAGCGCTTGAGCACAGTGAAGGTGGAGTCCCCCACCTGGACACTGTAAAACTGAGCGTCTGCCTCACTCATCCTGCCCAACAGTCAGGACCAGGGCTGTCTGCGCCGGGGACACAAGAGAGAACACACACACTCTGGTCGATGGTCATCATTAAATGTTAACGTCAGAGCAGTGTTCGCCACGTAACGAAGGAGAGAGGCCTCGTCCAAATGCACTGAGTCACCCATCGGACGCCCCGAGAACAGTGAGCCCTAATATGGCACCATCTGTCAGAGGCTGGCATTACTCTCTCAGCTCGAGCCAGACCCATTGCTCAGTGCTGACGCTCAGTCTTTGATCACTCCAACTGTAAATGTTTGCAATAGAGAATAGAGAGAGATGGTTTAATCTGTTAAAGTAGCATGTTCTTGCTCTCTGTTCTTTGTTCCCGTTGAAATCGAATTCAGTTCCAGCCGAAACATCTTGCGGTTTGTACCTGTGAATGTGATCGCACGCTGACGCGCAACAGTGACAGTCGCCTATTTCTTCAAAAGTGGTCAAATTATGCACGCAACGCTAACTCGCCTAACTCGATGGTTTCAAAGTAAATAAAGTGGATTATTATTCACAGATGCCGGGATGAAGCAGTAATATGTCTAGCTCACCTGTCTGTGGTCATTAAGTTTTGCCTGATTGGTGCATATGGATGGAAGAAAGGCATGATTTGAGAGTTATGATATTGTTGGACGCATTAAAATGGAGGGGGATTATTCTTGGCCATGGGTGATGTGTACATATGTGTGTGGGCGAAGTATCCATGCAACAGCGAATAGTCATGGTCGTTCGTCATTGCTTCAAAAAAAACAGCCTCTGGTTAAACGCTGACAGATATTTCAGCCTCAAACCGGACAAAGACCCAGAACTAAATATGAGTCGGGGGAGAATGGGGAAAGACCAGAACGACAGGAATTTCGTCAAATGAGGACAAAAAAACACAGCAACTTCAGAGATAGAAACAAACAGCTGTAATAAATGCTGTATAGTGTAGGATTCTAGCGTCAAATAATGTGGATGTGTATCCTCAAATCAGAGGTAGTTTGTTTTTTGCACTTGCAGCAGTCTGTGGTCCATCTGTCTATTTCCTTGAGTTGATTTCATGCCTGAGCGAACAACATAAAAGCAGACTCTCAAAAGTGCGGCAGGTGCAGGACTGGAGCTGCCGCCGGATGAAAAATGATTCTGGTCTCATCTCTTTCTCTCACAACGTGCGGCTGCTTTTCTCACTTCAAGGACCTAACTGTCTTCCTCATCCTTCTCTCAACATTTACATTTGGACGTTGCCCTTTTGTCATTGTTCATGGTTCTGTTATCTTTCATAGTCTGCGGGGACTCCTCTCAAAATGGGACAGTCAAGTCACATAATCCCTCACAAAATATTGCATTGTGGGCATAGCCTTTGCGCGTTGGCACCGAAAAATAATTGCGACTGCAGCACTGACTATTGCCTCTTGACAAGTGGCCTATTTTTTAAGATTAATAGCAACTGTGAAGGTAGTATTTACAATGCAAGCCTCACACTAGCTTCCAAAGCACCAACTCACAATGAAGAGCAGGAGAACGGTTTATCATAACCTGACAGACAATTCAGGTTATATGAATTCAATTCATATTAGATTGAATACACTTTTTGAGCTTATAATACATATATAGCATAGGACTGCACAATTACTCACACATTGCAAAACCCTTTTTATGCTATTTAGCTAAATATCTAATGAAAACAGCACGTACGAGCCAATCTAGAGGCCTTTCATGTATGTATTCCACCAGCCACTAGGTGGCACTGCACTTCCTGTTTGTGTGACCAGGTGAGCCTATTTAAGGGCTCAAGGGAGTGGTCTCAGGGTGGCAGAGTGGAGGCAAATAGTTTTTGACCGTGTCGAAATATATGGAAATAAAAGGATTCTTCATTTTACACAAGAGTATTGGGCTCTTTTCACGCGCGCTAAACACCTTTTTACTTTGCCAGCCATAGTAACCAGTGCAGGGCCGCGGGCCGCTACACTGTAATGACAACACAAACCTAGCCTGGCATCCAGACTAATCTCCGATGTTTATTAATTAATAAACTGTAAAGAAGCGGGGTCTGGTTGGCGAGACTAACACAAACCCTATCGCTATGTTTCCTAAAAAAGTGAAGTATAATAAAGGAGAATTAACAATTACTGCCTCCTCACAAACTGCACAAAGCTTCAGTAATCGCAGATGAATGAGATCTGAGCTCATTAAGTCTGTGTGGCAGAACGGCTCTGAGGTACTATTACGTTTTACAACAGAGGAGTGTGCTCAGAATGGAAAAATGCGTGCCTTCAGATTATGGTGCATCTGGATCTAAAATGAAGGCCAAAGAAAACAAGGGACATTTTCCTGTTCATTTAAAACAGGACTAAACCACCTGCTGTACATGGCAATCCTTTCATAAACACTAGTATTGATACTGTCTACAGATACAAGCTGACGAGAAGACGACAAACAAATAAATCCAAACAATCCAGTTTGCCTTGTTCTTTGTCTTCTTATCTCTCAGCCTTACTCCACAGAATCAAATCCTAAATGCTTTCTTTACTCTTCGGTACCAATATTTTAAATATTCTTTGGATAAAGACACTGGTACATGAACAATATTCTCGATATGTGTGTTATGTTATTTATTATATCGGAAAAAGATTTCAGAAATTCCAACAACTTTTTGTAGTACAGTACAATCACCCACCAGTACAATCTTAAGGTTAAGGAACTATATATATGGGTATAATAGTACCTTTATTATACCCAGCCCTGGTGATCATTCAATGTACTATAAAGGATATATGTTGTTGATTATTACTCTACTCTACTCTACTCTACTCTACATCAATATCACCAAGTCAAACATCTACACAGTCCCTGTTTATAGTGGAAAGACCCTTACGGAATCTGTGGGTTCTGCGTCTTGTGTTATAAAACATTTAATCAAATACAGCAAAGAGGGGAGTATTTAACTGCACACATTTCCCTGAGCCTCTTTGACTGGAGTCCAGCGTGGCTGGGGGCTCTGACAGGCCGTGGCTATGGCAGAGAGAGCTGGATGAGAGATGACTGTGATTTCAGATTAGCATGGCCCCAGGAATCAGCCCGATGTAGCGCTTGGGAGAGATGGCAGCTACATTTGTGTTGCGGCCTCTGAACTATCACTAGCCTATATGGAGAGGGAATGTTGGGATAGAGGGAACTGACTCGATGGACATCACTGCAGGCTACATCAAGTGGTTCTCAGCTAGTGGAGCTTTGGGACCCTTCAAAGTATTTATGACAATCTGCAACCCAAATAAATTATGAATTTCAACTAAATCTATTTACAATATTTCCTCAAAGTTCTGTTGGTCTAAGTATTGATCCTGAGGAATATTACTAAAAGCGATCAGAACAATTCATGAACAGACAGTTTGGACAAAGGCCAGTTTAAACCCTATACTTCTGCCCATTTTGTAGGTACAACAATGTGTTTTCTGTCAGTTTTGTGGGGCATACAGCATTCAAAGGATGCTGTTAGTATATTACAGCGGTGTGTTCAAGCCCAAGCTGGTGTGTGCAGTCATCTTACTCTCACCTTTTTGCATGAAGTCTTAAGAAGACATAGGCTATTGTAATTTTCCCACATAGAGCAAGTCATGTTATTCCGACCTTATTGATGTGGTTAGACGTGGACACAGTAATATGAATGAAATCCCCATATAACGACCCTCTTCTAATAGCGATTACCATGCAATTGGTCTAGTAATTACCTATTTCTTGTGAGGTATTTGAGGTCTTATCGGCGGGTTAATGCCGAGAATCGCTGTTAATCTCCTTAACTTTGCCTGTCTGTGCTGAAGTGAAGCGCACACAGACACACACGCGTCTGCACATCGCACACTCGTACACACGGAGGTATGAAGTCACTCGCGTATGACACACCGCCGCGCACCGCTGGCACTCCGCGGCTTAACGCAGGAACAAATACGCCCCCCACACAAGTCACACTCATCTTCTACTAATAGATTTAGGCCTACAGGACAGTAACACGGCCCATAACGCTGGTCTTTTATTCTCGGTTGCCCGTTGCACTGCGGTAGACGGGCCGGGGCTGGACCGGAGGCTCGGACGGACAAACAGACGGACGGACCTACCTTCTCCTTGACGCGCTCCCGGGTCACTCCCATGCATCGAAAACACAGTGGAAAGACTCAGTGTCAGTGTAACAGGCACGGCAATCTGTCCCTAAAGTTGAACAGGGCGACTGTCGCGGCTCACGGGTACGTCCCCTGCCTTCGCCAGTCTAGCGCAAACTCGCGCGGCAGCCGGAGAGAGAGGATCGCCACAACAAGGAGAGAGCACGCGGGTGACGTCATTACGCATGCTCGTTGCCGCCACTAAAACTTTAGCCCTGAAGAAAACTTTATGGGGGGGGGGGGGGGGAATATATTTAGCTCAATGGGGGGAAACAACAAGCAATAAACAAAACCCTCAGAAAATAAATAAATACATATAGTTTTAGAAATACAGTTGGATTTGCAGTTTATTCCAGTTTGTTTTGATACACTTTTGCCCCCCTCTGTTAGGTTATTTTATTTAATTTATTTTACTGTATATACTTTTTATACTTTCTGCCCCCCTTGAAGTTTTTGATAGTTTGCACATTTCCTATCTATCCTGCACACCCTGAGTGTTTCTGCGAGCTGAATGTGACAAGTGAATTTCTCCATTGCGAGATCATCAGAAACTTAACTTATCTCTTTATCCAAAATGCTACAGGCTAGGAGTCTTAGGTGCAGATGAAGGGGCAAGTCACTCAAAAACAGCATCCCACACTCATTTTGCATGCACAAAATATGGATTTGATTATGTTTCAGCCTGAACTCCTCCTTTTTCCTTTGAACAACGCAGGTTGATATGGACATATTCGCACATATCTGCCTTTAAAAGGCAAGAAATCATTTGCAGCACAATGTCAACATAAATAGCAACAGAACAAAATAACGCGAGCATATGCTGATTAAGACATGCTCGAGAAGGAACAAATGATCTGATTAAGGCAACAAAGCCGAAACTATACATCAGAGTGGGATGCTGTTTTGAATTTTGCACATTTAAGCTTACTTTCTAAAGAATAATACAGGAATAACAAGACTTTGGCATACAATATGTATTATTTATTGATTGATGTCAAAGAGTCTTTGGGTCTACAAAACATACATTCAAGAAGCCCCCCTTTTTATCCCACACAATACAAACATTTAATAATAAGGCTATTTGGTAATAAACCGTACAAGTTTCTACATAAAACAATATTTTACTGATACTTTCAGCTAAATTTTCCTCTTTTAAATAATTATTGCATTTAAAAAAGGCCTCCTTCAATGACACTAAACTTGTACAGCTCTGTCAAACAGACCATACATACAAAAAAGTCAAGTAATATGTCAAAGTGTCATGTTCACCGCGGTGGGTCTTCATGAGACGACTGCTCGTAGTGCACAGCAAGTAATAGAGCAGCTTTTAAATATAAAGACAGACTTTTGTAAGAAAATATATAGATCCAAGGTTTTGAAAAAGGCCACAGAAGAAATAAACAGTTAAATCACTCATATTGTACATTCATAATGCACATTTAGCTCTTATATTGCACAGCTGCGAACCTAAAGTACCATGTCAATACTTCTATGTCAGTGTTAGATTTGATTTTGGCTCAGCTGGAGAAAGGCACGGTGAGTTGCTTTGGTCTTTGAACCGACTGTAGTGGGGATTGTTTCATGTTGCTTCACTGGTACTGGCAGTGTTTTGGTCACACATTTCACATTCAGTTTAAAAAAAAAAAGGACTAGTACCTAAAACCCCCTCAACTATGCATCTTTCAGTCTCATATGTACAGAGTAATATATTATACACATACGTACACATTACATTGCACTGGAAAAATATTTCAATCTTGATTCTTCTCTTTGGCATTTTGTAAACCCTTTTTACTCCACCGTGACAGACTTGGCTAGATTTCTGGGACAGTCAACCTGTAAAAGTGAAAACATTGATCAACACTATACATTGACAAGACAAATCTTGAGTTGATACTTTATCCAAATATAAATTATTATGCAAGAACTGGAAAGTATTTTTCTATAGTTTTCCAAAGCTTTGCTCAGGTCCCACATCATGCTCAAGAGTGTTGTGCCCTTACGTCATATCCTCGGAGCACGGCCAGGTGGAAGGACAGCAGCTGCAGGGGGATGATGCAGAGGATGCCCTGTAGACAGTCCACAGTGTTCGGCAGCGCAATGGTCTGGTACGCATTTGAAGTCACCTCTGGGTCGTCCTGGGAACATATGATGATGGGCCGGCCCTGACAGACAAAACAATGTGGAACACACTCATGTCAGGAAAGGGTTAACCCACGGTGCAAGACATGTGAGAGAATGACATACGTTTTCAAAACTGAAGATATTTGGAAACATTTTGTACAAATCATAAAAAGAACTGATATTGAGTTTAGTAGAGCCTCGCAACACGGCTCGATGATGAGCTGTTTGCAAACTTTCCATTTAATTAGGGCGTTTTTTTAAAATGTTTTTCCTTCCAACAGTCGAATGACCATGGACTTTTAACTTAGTATCCTGAAATTTGCATCTCATTTATTTATTGTTTTTTTTGGTCGGGACAGTGCATGTTAATGAACATACATGGGTCTCATGCATGTAAACAAGCCACACCGGATTGTAGCCTTGGGCTAATTTGCATCCGTCATCCCCATGCACACTCTCAAACACACTCTTATTCATACTGGCCTATTGTACATGTTTTTGGTGGTAGGGGAAACCGGAGTACCCGGAGGAAACCTACGCAGACACGGGGAGAACATGCAAACTCCACACAGAAAGGCCCCGTCCAGGTGGGAATCGAACCCCGGACCTTCTAGCTGTGACGCACGAGCGCTAACCACTGTGCTACCGTGCCGCCCTTAAACTAAAACTAGCCATTGATATGAGCTGGGTTGTTGGGCATTATTAACAAAGCTATTAATAATACCCAACAAAATGATTAACGCTGCGTCTGAACATTTATTTGCATGTACCGATCTGGCGGCGACCTGCTGCAGAGCGTTGTGGCACTTTGTGTAGCAGCCGTCTTTCATAATGATCATGATGACTGGCATGTGTCTGTCCACGAGAGCCAAGGGGCCGTGCTTCAGTTCACCCGCCAGGATCCCCTCCGAGTGCATGTAGGTGATCTCCTTGATTTTCTACAAAACAAATAAAGTTAACGCTGCGATAAGTTATCGTCTTCCATATGTACAGTGAAAGCAGCAATTTGTGGGGGGAAAAATATACATGAATCAAAAACAGATAACAAGCGCTAATTAGTCAAAACATAGCACATTTTTTCGATTAGATTCATTAGGTCTTCTAAGAATTATGCAAGCTTTCTTAGGAGAGGAGGAAGGCCACAGTTGTAGCCGAAACCGTCAGGTACGAAAACTAACACTTGGTCTGTCTATAGGAAAGAAAGCTTGCATAGCACATTTTTATTGATCGCAAATGCAGAAGTAGGAGACTAAATTAGCGCAACATATTTCTTTGGCAGTTTGCCCTGGTTTATTTCATTATCAGAGAAAGCTGTACACATTCTCAAAATGGGCATATTATTAATTCATGTAAACATTCAGGATGCAAGTTGGGACAGCGGCTAATAGACTATGCTCCACTATCTCCGACTTTCCCTTCCTAGAAAACGTGAGGAAATGAGTAGTGCAACTTTAAATTGAAATGCAAGACATTAATAATTAGTTTGGGATGACCATTTTTCAGTTACTCATATCACGCCACTCACCAGTGCCCCCTCCAAGCATGTGGCATAGTTGAAACCCCGCCCCATGACCAAAAGGGACTTCTGCTCATACAGCTCATTGGCAATGGTCTTGATTTTGTCATCCAAGGACAGGACCTTCCTGATCAGTTCTACAAGAGAAAGATGCATGAGATGACTGCGCAGCTGTGTTTGTGCGCCGCAGGAACTATGAAATGTTGCTGACCTGGTAAATCTTTGAGCCCGGCGATGATCTCCAGCCGTCTTTTCTGGAGGGAGAGTCTGTCCTCGCTCATCATTAGTCCGAACATGATGAGAGCCACAAACTGACTGGTGTAGGCCTGCGTCACAACACAACAAGCGGCGTCAAGAGGGGACACACCATGTCACGTAAATACAGAGAGTCAGCCGCCCTGGGTTTGAATGCAAGCGGACCATGTTTAGTCAAGGGGAATAATAATGACTGAAGCACCTTGGTGCTGGCGACTCCGATCTCGGGGCCCGCGTTGATGTGCACGCCGCAGGTCGTCTCTCTGCAGATGGTGCTGCCGACTGTGTTAGTGATGCCCACAGTCAGAGCTCCATGGTCCTTACAGTAACGCAGAGCCATCAGGGTGTCCGCTGTCTCTCCTAAAGCGAAGAGAGACAAGGAAAGTTAGACGCACGTCACTTATAGACTGATAGCTACTTGAATATTGCAAATAAAATTATACATAAACAGTTCTACGTTAGCTAATATTATTCTGTATATATTATTTTAAAGGAATAGGCCACCGTTTTTGCATACTGAGATATGTTTTACCTTAGATGAGTTGATGCCTACCTATAATACCTTTGGAGCACTTCAACTTTACTGCGCGGACGTCGAGCTCATAAGGTGTTATTACGCCTTACAATATAGTACCCCTTTTTATCGGCTTAGAAAATCAACATGTTTAATTTTGTGTATACTTGGATCGTGTAAACGCTCACGTAACCGTATTTAAAATCGGTAAAAAGGTGGAAGAGCTTGGTCACTTCTAACTTCACCCCCGTTTGGGTCCATAGAGAAGAGGAGGAGACGCTAACAACATGTTTGGTCTTTTTGTGTGACTGAACGCACGTGTAAAGACCAAAGACAGGTACGCATCAACTCGTCTAAGCTCAGGTAAGAACATATCTTAGTATGGAATAACGGTGTCCCATTCCTTTAAGACAGGGATTCTATTAAATTGTGGCAGAATTGTAAAACGATCTAGTTATTATTAAAAACTTAAACTTAACGAAGCGACATCTGCAGATACTCTTTCTTAATTTTCTTTTCTCTTGTCAGAGCCAGGGGTCGAACCCATGACGCTGAGGATAGAACAATGCTCCGCCAGAACCAAAGTGGCCCCAACTACTTGAAAATCGGCTACACGTCCTAACTTTCCTGATGCTGCAGACGCCGTGCAGTGCCTCTTTTTTGTCCCACAAATAGCTGTGAATATAATATATTGCAAAATTCCCTTTAACCTTAAAACTTTTGCAAATTATAAATCAATCCTTTTTTGTTGATTTCAAGTCACACAAAGTGCTTTACAGAGTTAAACCCATTCCCTCTTAAACTCTGTAAATAATATTGATATCCATTATGCATAAAGTCTGTGTTATATGTTTTATGTTTTATGTTTCATGTTTCATGTTGCACGATTCAGAATCAGAATCGTATTTATTGCCATTGTCTGAGAATAGGTTCTAGTTTGTGAACCCTTTTCTCAAACAATGGCAATAAAACCTATTCTGATTCTGATGATAAAGATCATCATCATCATCAGCCTCCTTCCATTTACCGTGTTTTGCAAGAGTGACAATATGTTATTCAGCCATGCAGATTCAAAACATTGCCGTGTCTGGTTTACCTGACTGACTTATGAAAAAACAAACATCATCTCTGAACACAGGTGTGATCCGGTCCAAGAAGTCACTGGCCAGCTCCACCATGACGGGCAGCTCTGTCAACTCCTCGAGGATCTGCCTTGTCTGAAAAATAAACATTGGTTCATTAATACAACTAGGAACAAAGAATAAGTTTTCAGATTGGCCAAGCTTCCAGTTTACTTACAGCTACTGCAGCATGGAAACTGGTGCCGCAGCCAATCACGATGAGTCGTCGGCATCGTTTGATCTCCTTCAAATGATCCTTCAGACCGCCAAGAACCACTGCAGAGTGAAGAAATGTAGCATGTCAAACAAACATGTGACACTCCCATTTGAATAGGTTTCTCTAAGGAGTGCCTGCTTGTCCAAGAAGTAGACTATAACAACAGTATATAGGATTCAGAAAGCTGTATTTTTAGTTTTTTAGCTTCAGCAGCCAGATATTTAAACCATATAATTTATTTTCTATTGGTACAAATTCTACTCTGAATACTTTACAATAATGGATAAACATAGAAAACAGGTTTGAATAGACTCATGAAATGAGGACTGTGGTAAATTCCATTCTTTCTAAGTGAAAGCTCTGCACACCTGAGTCGGCAACAGGTGCGTAGAAGAATAGAATACTTAACTTGAAAAAAAGGCTCCCGCACACTGTCTCACTCTTTTACTTGGCTTTTAATGCAGCAACGTTTCGGTCACTCTGACCTTCATCAAACTTGAAGACAGCCACTTCCGCTTGATCATTTATAGCTCAAGGACTGCCCCCAACAAGCAATATCCAATCAGGAACAATCACATATAGTACCTGATCATAGCATCCAATAATCACCAATATCACAAAAAATCATGCCTTCACAGCACATATAATTAGGCAATTCACTTCCATAATAATTACAAAATTATGCAGATTATTTTAAAACCAAGAACTTCAAAATCTGACATTTCTAGATGTCAGAAATAATTTTAAAAGATTTCACGTTGCGATCAAACATACAATTATAACATTACACTCAACAACAGTTTGTCATCAAGTCCCTTAGGACTCAGAGTTTTTGATCCAGAAGGCCTCGCGCCTCTTCAGAATGAGATTGTGGTCGCCCTCCCCTATAGACCGGCACCTGCTCTATCCCAGTAGAGCGAAGAGATGACACGTCATGTTTGAGTTCGTTAAATGTATTGCGCCTGGAGAGTCAGTGTCTTGACGTCTGATGGCGCTTTTGTGCTCACGTATGCGTATTTTTAATTTCCGTTGAAGTTTTCGTGGTGTTATGACACTGAGCGCAGTTGCCACCTCTATAGTTCCCGTTCGGTATTGGCGTAAGGAGGGTCTGCGCGTTCGGCGAGCTCCTGCCCCGGGCAAAGCCTGAGTGAACCAGGGAGTCTTTTAAGTTAGGGCCTCCGCTTTTGTGGGATAGAGCAGGTGCTCTATGTATTTCTAACATCTAGAAATGTCAGATTTTGAAGTTCTTGGTTTTAAAATAATCTGCATAATTTTGTAATTATTATGGAAGTGAATTGCCTAATTATATGTGCTGTGAAGGCATGATTTTTTGTGATATTGGTGATTATTGGATGCTATGATCAGGTACTATATGTGATTGTTCCTGATTGGATATTGCTTGTTGGGGGCAGTCCCTGAGCTATAAATGATCAAGCGGAAGGGGCTGTCTTCAAGTTTGATGAAGGTCAGAGTGACCGAAACGTTGCTGCAATAAAAGCCAAGTAAAAGAGTGAGACAGTGTGCGGGAGCCTTTTTTTCAAGTTAAATTTCATTCTTTCCCGAAGTTACAGAAATCATTTGAGACATAGGAATCAATAGTTGTGTGAATTCCACTTCTGAACCCAGCTTGTTGTCTTTGCAAACAAATCTCAACTTGAATTCTGTCTTTTACTTGGAACATACTCACCATTGTTGGAATCAAAGCAGATCCTTCCCCTCATGGTGTTGACCACTGACTCTGGCTGTTCAAAGATCTCCTTTTGCATAAAGGCATCGAAGTTCCCTGTAAAGGATATTTGAAAGTTTTTCATTTTGCAGGACGATACCTCCTGTAGCCAGCAGAGGGCAACCACGCACAGAAGAAGTAACCAGTCAGTCACAGTAAAAGGTTTGTTTAGAAAACATTTAATTCAGAAGGATTGTACAGTAAAACCTTGTTTAACGTCGGTTCCCATATCACTAACTTGTTACTGACCATATCTCCAGATTTGTGTTGGTGGAATTTTCACAAGAAAAGCTAAAATGTATCCAAACAGGTTATCATCTCAAAACTGTTTGCACTTCATCCACAGATTTCTGAGACTACTGTATTTATTTCCCATAAGAAAGTTTTCGCTCTACCTCTATCAATGCCACAAGGGAAACCGGTCAGTGGAGGTGGACGACAGCAGATCAACGCTTGGGGATCTATCTCCAGTTCTTGAGCTATAGTCAGGACCATCAAGCTCGACATTTTACCCCACTAATGTCCCTGTCTAAGCCTACTGTTCGGAACAGTATAGCTACAGTGAAAGGTTTAGGCTAATAAAAGAAGCAACAGGTATAATTTGCTTTTCAGGATGTTTCTAGACAATGAGTGAGACAGGTTATTCTCTCTGACTGCATGGGTTGGGTATCTGTCTTATTATGTGTGCCAGTCTGACCTTTCATGATATTCTGTAGCTCCATCTGAAGGGTCTGAATGGCACGCACCGGGTCCTCCCCTGCCTGGCGGTTAATCCGGTGGATGGACAGCTCTCCTTTGGTCACCACGGCGACGTCATCATCTTCCAGGTACAGCACTTTGTTTGTGTGCTCAATTATGGCACTGTTTAACCAACACAAACACCTCAATGTGTACTCAGTGATAACTTTTTATAGGTCCAATGTCTTAATATTGGATGGAGGGCAGGAGGCATAATTAACTCAATGGGAGTTTCACATAAAGCCTATCTATCATTCACTGATCATAAAAAATAACCAAACAGAAAGTCCACCAGTCTGACCCTTATCTCTTTCATTAGAGTTACAGTGCCTCTCTAAAGTACTAATACACCTTGAACATTTGCTCATTTTGTCATGTTTACAACCCTAAACATAAAGATTTTATTTAGAATTTTTTACTGAAGGTTCACACACAAGTAACAGACAACTGTGAAGTGAAAGCAAAATGATACATGATTCTGTTTTTTTTCTTTTTTTTAAATAGAAAACAGAAAAGTGGGGTGTGCATAAGTATTCATACAGCATGAAATAATACTTTGTGGAACCCCCTTTTGCTGGGTTAGGTGCTGTGTATCCACTTTACACATTTTGGGCCAGATCTTGTGCCTGGCGCAGTCCCCTGGCGAACTGAGTGGTGGATAATGCGCTATTCGCCTCCGCCACTTCTGAGAGGGCGTTGCAAGAGGAGGTGACTGCTCTGATGGGAGCACCACATTTACATTGCGCTGCCTTGTGTTCTTCCTTAAACCATAGGCTCTCACAGGTCAAACGAAAAACTTTATTTACCCCATCAGCTAAACAATGTTCATGTCTCAAGTGAGAAAGAGCTACAGCCCTCCGCCGGCCTAAACGCGAAACAAAACAAATGCACATGTTCACCCCCCACAACCCCTCTCCCACCCCTTCTCGGCCGCGGAGTCGATCTGGTTGGAGAAAAAAAGCGTGTCTCCACCCCAGTAATTCCTACTTAAATGCGCTGAGTCTGAAGTGGCAAGATCACAAAGTGCGCTCCTAAAATGTTACGCTACAGCCTGCGTTTTGAGACATCAAAGATCTGGTCCAATAACTTTGTAGACCTAGATTAGTCCTGGTTTAATCTGGCTTTGTGGTACTTGGAAGTTCAAATATTATCAAAAGGTGGTACTTGGTGTGAATAGGTTTTAGAACCACTGATGCGTGTAGCAATAAAAAGTTAACCTACGATCATGTTTTGAAAGACATTGAACTTCATGCCAGTTTGGGATCATAATTACAGAAATTTAAACCATAAAGAAGTACAAAACATCTGCATTTTGACAAAGACACAGTGTACAATAGAAATATTGCCTGTCCACTGCCGATATTTTTAAAGTATAGCTTTTTCCAGAAGGTTATGTAATCACATAAATGGAACCTATTCATTCCCTATAAATGGTAAAAGGTTGGCTGTACCTGGCGTCAGAGGCGAAGTAGTACTCCACAGCCCTGCCCTCTCCCACAGATTTGATAGCATCGGAGCTGTTGTGGTGGTTTTTATCCTCGACTCCATCTTTGAAGTGAGCTACAAGGGTCAGAAAGATCAGGGGGCAGAGGTTATACACTGGAGGCTAAGCAGCATCTCTTTGGTACAGTGTGGTTTGGTAAGGTGATAAAAATATGCAAAAGCAAAATGTAGAGAAAGAAAATACAACAATCTTGTTGTATGAATGGGTTTCAGCCACATGTCTTAGTGCTATTATGGGCATTATTTTGAGGAGTTTTCACCATTCAAAACCATGAATATTTTTGTTCTAATTTACATGACAGTGGTTTTTTAAACTCATTTGTTCAAGTACCGGTACTTTTTTCTTTGAACCATTTATGAATTTATGACACAGAATGAACAATAGCCACTGTCTTATCTTTAATACTTATCTCTGTCTACTTAGACGGTCCTCTAAAACTCTCTTACGACACAATACTATAATCACATATATTAAAAGTAAAATTGTATGTTTCCAATGGCAGGTTTTGCATATCAAGTGGCATTATTAAGTAAAAAGTAAAACGAATGCTTTGTACGATTAGGGTCAGCATTGCTGCAAATATATTTCTTTTTTTCTTTGATCAAACACCTCAGAGAAAAAGCTGCTAATCTGTAACTAATACAAAATCATAAAAAACATTACATATACTTGTTTCTTCCCTGTTACAATCTAGTGGCACACCTCGTACTCTTCTGTCCGGCAGAGCACAAACTATCTGACCCCGTCTTGGACTTTGTTCTGGTCCCAATTGAACCGCCATAAATATACAATTAAAACACACAGATAAGACACTAAAGCCACAGTGTAAAGCACTGTACGGACGACAAAAGGCCGACACAAGTTGCCTTTATCTACGACATGATAAGAATTATATTATTCTTTAACGGCTTTTTGACTCATTTCATTGACTGCCTTTTGATCTCATAAAAGTGTCTGGAGTAAAAGCTCTGTATCCATAAAATAACTGAGTCTCTGGGTGGATTTCCTCCATATGCTCCGGACTCACTCATCAAGCCAAAACAAGCACAACAGGCTACAACCTCCAACTATATTCCTGACCAAACTTTGCTCAAGATCTGAATGGGATGGGTCCCACTACAGGTTAATAGTTTGCCTCAATTACATGTACCTTAAGCATTAAACCTTTAACCAGCCATTATTTCTCCTTGCTGAGACAAATGATGGGGAATGGGATCCCTATTTGCAGACTGGTTTAACATAATTCACAATGAACGGCACTAAGACCAAGTAGACTGTGATTCTGTTTTGCTGATGCAGCTTTTCTATACAATATTATTGGATCAATGATTTTTCACATAATCAAATACAGATGTGATGCAGTATCTGTGCTGATGTGACACCTCCACACGACCACATAAAAGGGTTCATACATATTACACGTATCGCTTACATTTGTGTTGTAGTAGTCTTGGTTATTTTGGAGGTCAATTGTCAAGGCTCTTGCTGCCATGAAACAAGCCAGCTGTACAGAATTATGTTTTGTCAGTTGGCTATGTCTAGTCATGTAAATTACAAGATAGCTCGGCCTATCTTTATGTGAGTGCACAGGGCCGACAGAGAGGAGCAGGACTCACAGGACTTGTACTGCACAGGGATCTGCTCGGTGAAGAGCTTGTGTTCACTGCGGACACCGATGAGCAGCGGACTTCCCCTCCTGCAGGAACCAAACGAGACAGGCAGATCAGAAGAGGGAACCTCGCTGTGTGTTCCAGCTTCTAACAAACCGTGGCTGGTGTAGTAACATGAGTGTAGTAACGTTATGACAGACACGTCAATGCTAAAGCCTCACTAACACAGTCAAGGGCGGTCTGCGGTGGCCTGGGGGGCTGTACAAAAAAGTACAAAGTTATAGAACATGCATTTTAACGGTTCATTTGAATATTTGACTAGATTTCACAATTTCTATGCTGTTTTACATAAAGGACAAAATAAAGAAATAAAGAAATAACTCAAGACAGTGGCACTCATTTTTTGTTTATATCACAGTGAGTTACATACACAAACAGAGTGAGCTGGTATTGCTGGGATGTTCTAGTCTAGTTACTTATAAGGCGCCTGTAAAGCTCTCGGCTGCCATCACATGTAACTCCAGGTGTGTTAGAAATCATAAAGAAAAGAAACCCCATTGTATCTTCTTATTCTTGTCTACAATGTCTACAATGTCTACAATGTCTACAATGTCTACAATGTCTCTTGGATAAGTCAGTGGACTTATGCGAGTCCTGCGCTGACGTAAGACAGAGTTGTTTCAAAGGGTGTGGGGCTCTAAAACTAGGCTTGCAAACAGAAACATGTGGTTGCTCTCCAAAACAATTACCCAAAGGGACTGAGGCAGCGTCGGGGAGAACTAGAGAGACAAGCAAACCCAGTTCTTATGAAGAGACAGAATAAGGCAGAACAAGGAAAACCGCTGTGCGAGGACAACACAGAACAGTTTGGTCTGGGAAATGCATCTTCACTGAAATCTTTGTACTACACCTTTTAATGGTGTTTTCTTTTTCATGAACAACTCCAGAAGGACTAGTTCTGAATGTTAATGAATTACTGAATTACTTTTAGTATGACAATCGGCATGTGATACTAGTTTTGCTACTTGTACTTTACTGCAGAAGTACTCTTGTAATTACTACTGCGTTCTCTACTGCTACTACTACTGGACTGTTACCTCTAAATGTGCACTCACAAAGGACATTTTAGAGAATATACCCAATGACCACTGCCAATGTATTGCCAAATGATCAGTAAATGGTAAATGGTCTCAACTTATATAGCGTTTTTCCACCTACATTAGGCACTCAAAGCGCTTTACAGCTAGGAACCTCTCAACCATTCATAAACCAATGTACGCAGACACCGGAGGCAAGGTGGGTGAAGTGTCTTGCCCAAGGACACAACGACAGCATGCACCTTCAGGAGGTGGGATTCAAAACCCCGACCTTCCGATCATGAGACGACCGGCTCTATCATCTGTGCCACCGTATAGCACTTATCAGTATCAGTATCCGTGCTATATCAGTATAGCACTTATCGCATTAGGTGAAGTAATAAACGTATTGCAAGAAGCCACAACGTGTCGCAAAATCACTGCTGCCTGTCTGAGATCGACACATTATTTGGCAAATGTTTGGCAAATGTTGTCTAAAATGCTGTCATACAGACAGGTTTTGTTATAGGAATGATAAGCCCTGGTTCACACCCAAACTCCGGCAGCTGCGGAAGGAGAAAGCGGCGGCACACAGTAATGGGGACAACGACCGATACAGACAGGCAAAATACCAATTTAGAAGGGAAGTGGGAAATGCTAAATCTGTATATTCAGCCCGTCTCCAATTGCAATCCTCCTCAAATGACCCGGGAGCAGTGTGGAGGGGGCTTAAGGCCATCACAAACTATAAGCCCAAGGCCCCCCGGGCTCTGAAAGACCTGTCCCTCCCCCAGGGTCTGAATAGACACTACTGCCGCCATGAGCACCCATCAGCTCCTCACACTCCAGAGACTTCAGCCACCTCTGCCCCCCCCCCCCCCCCCCCTCTGGAAACTTAAGCTGCTGACCAAGATGCTGGTGCAGTTCTACACAGCCGTCATCGAGTCCATCCTCACCTCCTCCATCACCGTGTGGTTCCCTGGACAACAGACAGGGACAAGCACCGTCTGCAGCGCATTGTGCGTGCTGCAGAGAAGGTGATTGGCTGTGAGCTCCCATCTCACCAGGACCTGTTCACCTCCAGGACCCGGAGGCCTGTGGGTCAGATCACAGCTGACCCTTCTCACCCTGGACATGGACTATTCACCCCTCTCCCCTCTGTCCAGACCCATAAATCCCGCCACTTGAACAGTTTTTTCCCCTCCGTCATCAGACTCATGAGCAAAAAACAAGTCTCTGTAGATTAGTTACAGACTCATGGATGTATCTGCACTTGCAGTGTGCGGTGTGTCCACACTTAGACCCGCTGCTATCACTTTATCACGTAATCACTTTATATCACTTTATACGCCTACACATCTGTAATTACAATCCTGCTTGTTGTTCAATGTCAAATCGTTGTTGTCTTACCATATGTCACTTTTATTTTATCTTATTTATTTAATATTTTTATGCTTGCCCCTATAGCCTTATAAAGTTCTTTAGCTTATTTTTATCTTAACTCTGTGTTATATGTTTTATGTTGCACGTTTGCACCGAGAAAAATTCCTAGTTTGTGAACCTGTTCTCAAATCATGGCAATAAAACCTATTCTGATTCTGATTCTAAAACTATAATGACTGGCAACTAAAAACACTTAACTTAACCCTCACCTGAAGCAAGCACATTTTCTCCAAATTGGCATTACCCAAATTTACAAGCTTCTTGGGAAAAAGAATAAGTCAAAAATAGCGTCAGAAACGAGCAGAAAACAAGTGTGAAAATGCAATAAAATAGTGTCAAAAAGTGTCAAACAAAGCCATAAAAGACCAACAAAAAAGCAACAAAAACTTAGATGAAAAAATAAAGTAGATGAAAGAAAATGTGAAAAAAGTGACGATAACACGGCAACAATGCAAGAAAAAAGATCCATTCAGATCAGTTTTGTAGGTCTTAGCTTTCAAATGAGCCGTTACACTGGCCTATAGGCTGTAAGCTCCAAAATCAAATGGAACGTGGTGGATTGGATCAGTAACATTATCGCGAATATCACAATAAAATAATACTGCTTTTGCTTTATTTGTTTTTTCATAATGTGCAGCTCGATACCCAATATATGTATTCACTAGATGTAGTATTGCCACCGCTGCTACATTAAACAGTCAAATACACTTGCATAGGGGAGTGATGCTGTGGTTTTAGAGCAGTGCACTTCCTGGATATGAAACAGAATATTCTGGAGTTACTGGGCCTGTTAATGAGTCACAGAAAATCGGCGTAGATAATTGGCAGTGGTACATAGGCCATGATCAAGGAGTACAAGCCAGGAAATAAAGAAGGAAGAAAAAATAATAATAATTAAGAGCTTAAGGCATCGCCCTTTAGAAGAAGCCTTATTCATGTGTGAAGAATGGAGGCCGTGCCTGTGCTATCGTAAGCAACTACGTCATAAAAAACAAGAAATGAGATTGCTTCATAGCAGTAAGAAAGCAGAGAGACTCATATCCTGGGGGGGGATATTAAAAGTGTATCTTAGTGTATGCGAATGCTACTAACCGAGTCGATACAGCCTCCCCTGGGAAATGCCGGCTTTTAAACACCAAGGCAAAAGCCCCTTCCTGAAAAAGAAAGGAGAAACATATGGTGTGATGTAGAGCAGACAAACAAACATTTCATCAGGGGCTGGTCCCGTGGCTGCTGGCAGTGGTGGAGTGGGCGTGGGTGCGCGGAGTATGTGGGGGGTTTAGAGAAATAAGACCGCTATTGTACAACGTCAGCTGTGTGTTTCGAAAGCCCTGTGTGCAACAACGCTGCCTGTGGTGGTGGTGGATGGTGGTGGTGTTGCCGTTGACTCCGGGCTGGGACGGGGTGTCAAAGAAGGACACGTACAAGTTGGGACAGAGGCCTGAGACCAAACACCGGGAGATCTAAATGTAGTGTGTATCTGTTGGTAAAATGGACTAAACCCCAAACGTTTAGTCCCTAAACGTTTGGGGTGAAAGGAGGTCACACAGTCAGAAAAATGTCGGAGCCAGAGCCGGATCCACGACACTGAGGACAGAACAGTCTCCCGCCATATGTGCAGCAGATTTATCCAGTAGACTATTGGCTCCACTTTAAAGTTTTGGATACTAGACTTAGCAGTAGCGGGACTACAGACACAGTAGTCGCCGAGCTATTTTTTGTGAGTTTCAGTAGTGGTGCCAGGTCAAAGGAATTGCCTTTTTCTTTGTGAGCTCAAATCCTTTGCTTTCCAAAAATTATATATTGTTATTTATTTTTGAGCAAACGGTACGTCTCCTGAAAAGAACAAACATCAAAGACTTCCTCTACACTCAGTTTTTGTGGCACATACAGCATTAGCACCAAAGTGAGTGCGCATGGCCCATCAGTGACACATCATTTTGCTCCGGCACACAGCTATGAGGAATTTCCATGTTGCAGAGCTCCTCACAACTTGGCCAATCCAGTCATGGAAAGATTACTACAAAACACTCACCAGCTGCTTACTGACTCTCTCGACCAGTGTGGAGAAAGTCACGTTGTCATTCTCTCTGTTGTCATAAATGTATTTGATGAGTTTGGGGATGACTTCTGTGTCGGTCTCTGACTCAAACTCGTATCCTTTGTTGATCTGTGGACAAGGAGACAGTCCAACAATAACTTTCAAGATAAAGTAGAGCAGTAGCGGTTAAGTGCTTGGTTGCTATCTTTGCTGGCCTTGTTGAGCAGATAGTGAAGAAGAGTGAACAGGTCATTAGCAAAGTATTGTATTATACCGAGCCACACAGTGCTACGTGAGTGTTTGTAACATGGCTGGATGCAGATACTGTGTTTCAGCGATAAAAGATTTGACGATCATCCCTCTGCTAGCATGATTGCCTCAGCCATTTTTAATGTTTTTGTTTCATGACTATTCTACCCTCCAAACACTGCTAGGTCACAAGGTTTATCCTCAGCCAATCAGAAAGCACTTTCAGTTTAACCCCTTAACCGCCGCCTGAACCGAGCACATTTTCTCCAGTTTGGCGTTACCCAAATCTAAAAGCTTGACAACAACAAAAAAGCACGAAAACGCAACGTGACAAAAATGCGGTGACGACGAGACAAAAGAGTTACTATCGCTTCAGTAGATCTTTGCTTTCAAATGAGGCATTACAGTGTTGCTCTCCAGTCGGGAAGCTTTTAGATTTGGGTATACCCAAAATGGAGAAAATTCCCTCAGTTAAGGTTAAGTCATCTTCATGAGGATTGTTTTTTTTTTCTCCAATTTTTAATTTGCCCTGAAACGTTAAAACACGAGGTTGACAATATGTTGATAATTTTTTTTGTCTGATATTTCTCAAGAACAATGTATATCGGCCCCTGCCCTCCAACTGATATTATGGCATGAAATTGTAAAATGACATGAGCGCTAATAGAAAATACAATTTCTACACATAGAGGACCGTGAGGCTGGAGGATATATTCTGAATATAGTCAACCTTTACTCACCAGGTACTCTTTCAGCTCCTTGTAGTTGGTGATGATGCCGTTGTGGACGACGACAAACTCTGAAATGCACAATTTTTTATATGTTTATTTGATAGGGACGGACAAGAAGCATTGCTACAAAATAACCGATTATTTATACATTTACTGTCTGTCTCTTTTCTATTTATATTCTTTTGTCACGCAGATGCCATACATAGCATATATTAGGTTACGTCTGGCCAGAAGACAGAAGCTGAATAATAAAGCAAATTTGGCATCGCTCTTAAAAATAGGACTGAATGGGTAGATGCAGCCGGGACTTTGCCTCACTTGGCACACTCAGCAATGCTCCCCGTCCGGTTCAACTTGTTTAACTTGAATGTTGATGGATCAGTGACGTAAAGCGTCGCCTTGGCGATGTGGCAGGAATAAAGAATTTTTTTTCTTTTGTGGCGCATGCTATTAATCTCCTTTTGTGAACGCCCAACTGAGATACTTTATTATTAAATAACACATACAAGCTATGGAACGTTTAAAGGGTGTGAGGGTGCGTTCTTTATTAATCTCAGTGGGACTTTCCTGGTTAATTAAAGGTCAAATCAAATCTTTCATCAGGAAGAAAATGTTCAGTCTACATAATTGTTTTTTCTATTTCAGTGAGTACACATTTTTTCCAAAGATTAATATGGAATAAAAAAAAAATCCTGACACACCATGTGGATGACATCTACCATTAGAGTAAAGCACCTACAACTCCAAATATCCAGGGCCATACTTAACAAATTTTGTTTTTCTCAAAGTCAAGCAATTAGATGTTTTTTCCCCCCCAATTTTTCTGATTTTAAAAAATGTGTTTACCACAGGCTAAATCAGACATCCAAAAATGTAAGTTTAGCCCCCTAAATATTTGTTTGCATCTATCAACAAAACAAACTGAGAATTGTAAAGCTAACTCTTTCCAATTTTAATATGTTGTCCCCCTATTTTTACACCCAATGCCTTATTTCTATAGAAAACGTGTATATTTTGTTGCATTTGTATCTACAAGATGGGTTTCAAATCGATACTCCAATGATCTCTTGACAACTGCGTCTCGATGCTGGATAAAAGCATACTGCAAGAGAAAATATTCTTACCATTGTCTTTATCCGAGCGGTGCGGGTGGCTGTTCAGGGCACTGGGCTCTCCGTGCGTGGCCCAGCGAGTGTGAGCCAAACCAAAGTGTGTGTTCAGCTCCTCGTCCAAATTTAGTGAATCTTTCTCTGGACAAAACACAGCCGCACAAAGCACAAGTAGACGTAAAAATCAGATGGAAGACAAGTCGATGCATTTATACAGGAAGAATTCGGGAAGCAAAGCCTGTTTGATGACAACATTAGCTACAACAGTGGTATAAGCATGTAGGGAAGCATTAAATATTAAAATGTATAACATAGAAGTAGAGGTAGTACTAATACTGTATCTTATGTACAATGAATAATAAAAACTCCAGTAAAGGGGGAGGGGGCAAGGAATATAAATAGTAATATTATCAAAATGGCAACGCAGTGCAAAGTTACAAGTCATAGTGCGGGCGATTGATAAAGTGATACAGAGGTCATTGCACATGGTTTTGCATATTGCACACGAGTTACTTTACAGTAGGGTTGTAAAGTTTGACAGCAGCGGGGATGAAGGACCTGCGCTCCTTCTTGCGCTGAGGTTGTCTCAATCTACCACTGAAGGAGCTGCTCAGTTCCTCTACAGTCCCATGCAATGGTTAGGAGGTGTTGTCCATGATGGATTAATACACGGTAATTACTACTTGCAAGTGTACTAGGAGTGGCAGGAGTGTGACTAGTAATTATTAGGAGGTCACGGTCTGATTCATAACTTCGAGATTTATAGAGGACAATTTTATAGCGTGTGTCTTACTGTAGAGCTCCTCGTCCAGTGCTTTGACTTTGCCCTTCTTCTTGATCAGGTGGATAGAGTTTCCTTTGATGTCTGTGGGCTTTTTTGGCCCATCTACAGCCACACCTAAAACAGAAAATACAGGGATATAGACTCAGCTATTTGTATTACTCTTTCAATAAACTTGAATGTACAATAAAATATATCAACTAAGACTAGTATGTTTTTTCCCACAATTATTGTCCAGCTCTACTTCAATACAAAACAAATATTGCCATATATTACTGAACATCCTTCTCAAATAGGATGGGCAAATACTCAGAGGTGTGTTTAAGCTGATTGGACACCTCTACCCACAATAAAACTGGCAAAGATCCTAGTCCAAGATCTGGAGACGGGTCCCTAGACCTCCCATTGCTCCTAACAGGGGGTATTGCATCTCTGTATCGCTACATCTAAAAGGACAAGTATTCCTCTCCTCCTTTTGCATCACATCTAGTGAACAATGTTTGACTTGCGTTACAAGCACAGTAGGATAAATATAATGGCCTATAGAAGTGTTTTCTAAAGTGGCACACAAGCGTAAAACTAGTCCATCTGGGTTTTTCCTCTCTCTAATGTGTCTCTGCTCCGTTGAATATCACCGCATTTGGCGCAAAGACTTTCAAAGCATCGAGAGAGGTCATTTGTTGTTTTGATACAAATAAATGCACGCTGCAGCAGTTGCTGTTTTGGATTTCCGTGAACAGGTAGCTCAGTGTGTCCCGATCTTACCTGCTGAATCATAGCCTCTGTACTCCAGCCGCTGCAGGCCCTTCACCAGAGTCTCAAATATCTCCTTTCTGGTGCGTGGCACTTGATAATTCAGGTAGGCGAAGATTCCTGTGTGAGGAGAAGGACATTCATTTAATAAGGGATGATGTGGCCTAAAGTTTATAAAGCTAATGAAATGTCATGACTAGTTTCGGTATAGCACATGCTAAGTTACACCTTATGATCATACAAAAGGGAAGCCACTTACTTATGTACACGTTTTACCTTTCAGAGAGATTTAACACTAAAATAACACGTACTGGATGCAGCAGCACAGTATACTTAATCATTTTGTTTTGACCCACTCCCCTTGACTCCTATAAGTTGATGGATCTACATGGTGCTTTTATTCAAGAATAGATTTGTAATGCCTTTCCTCTCTGGACATAAACGTAGCATCATCCATACATCCAGATGCACTGAATGGTCTTGATTTAAACCCCCCATGTCTCTGCCCTGCTCTCTCTGCAGGAATGCTGAGGTCTACCGTCACCCTACGTGCACACACAGTCGCCCATTGAGAGAGGCACATTACGCGCAGTGTCGGACTCTCCTTTTGCAGACGCAAGGGAAAGCGCGGAGACACTGTTATCGATTGACTTCTTCCCTACGTGCGACAGAGGGGAGGGGATGCAACAGGGAGGCGAAACGCGAGTAGAGACGACTAGATGCTAATTTGCCCAAAAAAATAAAAATCATACAATTATTTCATTCGATTTGATGATCAGTTTTAATAATGTCATAACATAGACTGTTTACTTCCTAAACTGTAGCAAAACTGACACGTAGCGGCCGTGCGTAAAGCCACATGACGCATCTAATTCCCTCAGAATGGCACAAGACAAATATTTACACTTAAATATTTTTGTTGCCAGATATAATGCTAGTCTTCCTGTAGTTGTCATCCTCGCCACATCGCGCTCATTCGGTTGAGTCACATAAGCGGATGCATATATTAAAAAAAAGCTGGTCTTACCGCACATCGCTTAGTCTTTGGTCTCAAGTTCTGGAAATGTTTTCTCAGCCGTCAAATATCGAGATGTCACTTATGCTACTCTCGTGTTTGGTCCAGGGCAAATGCACGGTACTGCACACTCCCACTATGTATTTCAGCAGCGTTTCCTGGATTGATATACAGTGGCCCCTCCCTCTTTGGATCTCCCTCTCTCTCTCGGACGTCCCAGCCCAGGTGCTCCGTGAACAGAGGGAGAAAGCAGCGCAAAACCAGTTTTCCTTATACCCTGAATTTCCTCGTAAACATACGAGGAAGTGAACAGATGACATGTGATGATGAGTAGCATCTGAAAAATTCAGATGGTAATTTCGATAATGATGGTAATGATCATTATGTTCTTTAGTTTTCCGTCTCGACCAATTCTGCTGTATTCTGTCCCTGTACTAGGCTCCAGTCTTAATGTAAATGTTCATATTTTTACTAATGCACCAAGTTAGAGTGCATTAGTTTCTACTATTTGCAGCATTAGTTCTTCTGAGAATGTTTCCAAGTAAAATTGATACTGTGTATCGAAAATTAGTCAAATTGAATCTGAAGCGAATTGGGCCCTTGTGAAGTGAATCGAATCTAATAGATTTGGGAAATCCGAATCGATAACTAGCCCTACAAAACACATTAAATAAACAATGAAGATGTTTTATTTATTTCTTATACCTTTCTTGGTTACACATTATTTTACACATTTATTTTATACATTTATTTTATACATTGTGCTTACCAAATGTATTCCTATGTATGTGCTTTGTAACGTAAGGACTTCTGCCTATGCAGAACAAGGGAATAATGTGTACGGTATTTGTAGTTGGGAGGTTTATAATGAAACAAGAAAAGTAAAAAGTACTGTATGAAAAAAACGACTCTAAGAAGTACAGTTTGTTCAAAAAGTTTCTCAAGTACATGTACTTGAGTAAATGTAACTGAGTACTACCCGCCTCTGGACATAAATCCCTTAGGGTTGGGGTTAAGGTAAATGTTAGAGTTTTAAGTCTTATTACATTATGTACCTCCAAAATACTACACATTCTTCTATTGTGCAAGTAACCAGGTACACGGCATTACACATTGATACATAGCCCATTACATTGTATTAAATGTGGTGCACGCTCTATCAAGGGTAAAATAAAGTGTTACATTTCTTTGTAATGACCTCGGATACTGGTTTACGCAAATGGTTTCTCTTTGTCTTTCTTGTTGGCTAATTATGACCTCACCTGAGCAAATCATATTTCCTTCTACTCCCTTCTATTCAGGATATTGTTGACGAATACTACAACTTCTGCATTAAACTGAATGAACAACATAATAATATGTCAGGACAGATTCTGCACAACACATGGCCTTAAGTCTTCTAAGCCAAACCTCAGACCGTATTAGGCTAATGGTAGTACAGGGATTTACTTTATTGACAGTTTCTGTGGATATATAAAGAAGCCATCAGAGTTTGTAAAATCCCTGAAAAGAAAAGATAACAAAGCAGACTCTTGTAGAAACAGAAACACACATGGGCCTGTTTTAATTGTTTTTTTGCAAACCAACCAGAGAGGCAAATGTTCACAATTTTCTTTGAGATCAAAATTTTGAATTTGAACATGATTCATGTGCACTTTGTGTCTTCGTGTTGTCAAGAATTCAGACTTCATTGCAATTGGTTGATTTGGCGCGTCACTCACTCACAGCATGATTGAGACTGACCACTCGCTGAATCCCGATATGACGATTTCTCCAAATGGGAGAAATTAGAGACCGTATGAATTTAAGCATGCAACGATACTGTGCAGCATTTATTCAGTCAGCTAAATTACCAACCGGTTTGCTGTGGCAACCCTTTATAAATTAATTAGTGTCCAAACTGGCCTCAGCATCAAGGTTAAAATTCAGCTCAGACATAAAACAGGGAGGCTCCCATTGAAACCAAATTATCGGTGTTCTATTATCACTCCAGACACACCCAGAAATCTCTGCATACTTAAAAAACTTTCCACCAGGTAGCCACATATTTCTGCTTATTAGTTTCTGCTTCCTTTTCCTTTTTATAATACTTTGGCCAACAATCCTATGACTAAAATACCGGTTTGTAAGACAGGGAAGCAGTCATTTAAATTGCCCTTAGATAGATCAAAGGTCCCTATGTGTCCAGTAAATGACGATGCAAAATGATAAAAGCTCCTGATTTTAAACATGTGGCGCCGTGGTACATTGCTTTGGTTTCCTACGTCATGTGAATCTTATATTTCATAGAATTGGTGAGCACCGTGTTATAGGCGTATACAATTGATCTTTTTCCTAATTGTTCTGTTCTTGCTTGTGATTAAAAAGAAATAGAGAACCGTATCAACAGCAAATGGTCTTACACGGTTCTGTTGGATATCTACTTAACTATTAACAAAGGAGATATAGTGCAATAGAAAAGATAAAAGGTCCAGTCGTTTTATGACGTGAGTATCTTATAGGCGTTGTATGAATGTATCCATCATTGACGTCAACCTCATGCATTCGTGTTTGATTACATAATTGCTCAATAAAAACCCTGGCAATTACATACAATTAAACAGCAGTGATTTCAGTGTCTCTCAGCAGTGTGACAGCGGCACAGAGCGGGTCGTCCCATGAGTGGAAGTGCGGGGTATCGAATCCTGCAGGTGCACACTGTTGTTGTGTCCTTGGGCAAGACACTTCACCCACCTTTCCTCCAGTGTCTGCGTACATTGGTGTATAAATGAGAGTGTGAATGGAGGTGGAAAAGCGCTATATACAGTAAATTGAGACCAGTTACCATCCATGTGCCGTCTATGCATTTGTTTATTTAAATATGTCAAGTACTGAATCTGTTTATTTAGCTTTGTGTGGGACTGCCACTGGGGTGCACTGCTTACCCATATTGCCTGGGGTGACAGCTTTGTTCCGCTCAAAGCCAAGTAGTGTAAAATATTAGTGGTTTCTCTTCATTTAAGGCCACTTCAAGCCCCTGTGATAAAGACTGTCTGTGTTGTGTTTCTCCATAAGAGTGGTGTGTGTGTACACGTTGAGCGGACACTTCTGCTCTGCGGAGCCAGTTGCAGGGGATCTCCCATGCAGGCGTACATCTGCTTCATGTTAGCAGCTTGCGGCCAGGGGATACGCGGGGCTCTTCTCTGCTCAGTGGGGGATGGCAAGAACGTGACCAAGAACGTGCTGGTCAAACTAAGGTTTTTGCATAGAGCTTTTGTTCAATGTGATCTGTAATGCAGAGACTATAGTTTTATACCACCTAATACTAACTTTTAACAGTACTACTATAAAAATACAATACGAGAGTCAGTCATCATCTTATTAATCTAATATTGAGTTTACAGCTCCATGTTTTTTCCACTGGCTGCAGTACTTCATTTAATGTAGATTGGGTTTTATCTCGCTCTACTGGGAATACAATTTTATTAGAAAGTCCAGCGGTCTTCAGCGCCTTTCACCCAGTGGCCAAAAATCTCTAAAAGATAAATGAATAAATAAATAAATAAAATCTGTCTAAAGTAGGGCTTCTATTACTGAGTCTTTACATATGTTTTATCAAAGCAGTCTGATTCTTAAATTATTTAAATGTATTTCCTAGTTAAAATAATGATGATGATGATGATAATAATAATAATAATAATTATTATAATAATAATAATAATAATAATAATAATAATAATAATAATAATAATAATAATAATAATAATAATAATAATAATAATTGTGCACTGAATATCCTGCGACAGTGGTTCTCAAACTCGTAGAAATCTGTTACCTTCCTAAAATCAAATCAGGACTAAACCATGTCTGAAAAGTCCAGAATTGACCTAAATTGGACTAAATTATGTCTAGAGTGGGTGTATTGCCTAAACCATGTATAAACAGACAAAAATTAAAAATAAATAAATACTCAAATACATTACTAAATAACAATGTCTCATGTTAAAATGAGTCTACGTCTAAAATTGAGGATGACTCTCTATCATCTGAGGAAGCCCAGGTATCAGTAGTGGTACAAAAAAATAAACTACAGCCTTTAAGTCAACCTGAAACCAAAACAAATATGGCAATGAAGGTTTGAAAAGTTCCTCTAAGTGCCTCTTGTTACATAACACAGGGCACTGATACGATTCATGGGTGACCTACATTAACCGTTACACTGTAACTCTATAGCCCAGTGTATTGGGCACAGGCACCCGCTCTGACAGCCGCTGAAGGCCTCCCCCCTGCCCCTGCCCCGCTCCTCTTGTGGGTTCAGCTCTGGGCCACCTCACAGTGAATCAGGCCCAGATGTGGCTGTGAGCGAACCCACCCAGCAGCATACGTCAACAGGGACAATCTGCGCGTCCCTGGCGAGGCATTGTCACCAGCTGTTATCTTGTTAAAACACAACTATAGGCCTCGCACTTCCACAACATGGGAACAGGACACACTCAAGGCGAAACAGGAGTTTGTAACAGTTGGGATAGTCATTTGTTTAATTATAGATTAGTTGACAACAGTGGCAAAAGCTGAAGAAGCACACGTGGGTTGTACTCAGTTACATTTACTCAAGTACATTACGTACTGGAGTAACTTGAGGTACTTCCTTGTGTCTTTCCCTTGCGTGTGTAGTAATTCAATAAAGCGTTCTCAACAATAGCCCTTGTAAACAATAAAACCAAGACTTTACAATAGCAGCAATGGTTCTCAGCTGAGGCATGAAAATGGATAGGTGGAACATTTTCAGTCTGACATGGGACTATAAAATCACAGTAGATTGTTAAATTGTTTTGATGTTTTTTTTTTGTCTGATGAGTTTGTAAGAGTTGGGATAGTAATTTGCTTAATCATAGATTCATTGACAATGGCAATAGGTCGCGTTCACGATTTAGAATTCCATTTCAGTTGGAGGGCAGGTGCCAATACAACTCTATGGGAGAGAAACAGTTTTTGAAAGAAATTTCCAAAAAGAAAATGTTCAAATGTTTTCTCTGATCATCATGTGACAGTGATTGGATTCACAAACCTGACATGTGAATGTTATGGCTGAAAGTCCTTTCTACTGGCCAACATCAAGCACATGTTTTTGAATATTGTCTCCACTTCTGGACGCCTTTGTGAAGAAATAATTAGACATATGTTCATATCTGCTGAAAGATATGACTTTGAACTTTGTGTCAGATTTTGTTTCATGTGAATTGGCCTCAGGAATTACAGAGATATTAGCAATGATTTAAGACTATAAATCTGCATTTTGAGCGTTACTATGGTTACGGCCGTGGAATTTTCAGTTGCCCTCCACCTCAATGTTAAACTATGGGCTCTTTAGAAGGTTGTGATGTCACATGAACGCAACCTATTGTCAAGAAGTAGACGTGGGTTGTACTCAGTTACCTTTACTCAAGTACATTATGTACGGGAGTAACTTGATTGTTCAAAGTTAGCAATATTATCAATCACTGGACGTGAATTCACCTTCCCGACAGCCTGGTGGGTGAAACTGTTCTTCAGTCTGCTGGAATTGGCCCGGAGTCTCTGCAGTTTCGTCTACCTTCCTTCACTTTCTTACAATCAGGACGCAAGATAACAGGCTCTGGAATGAGGACGCACTTTACCAAGGAACTCTCTTACCAGAAAATACGGATACTTCCTTGATTCTTCCCCTTGCTTGTAATTAAACTAAGCGTTCTCAACAATAGCCCTTGTAAACAATAAAACTATCTGGAAAGACGTTACAATAGCGGAAATGGTTCTCAGCTGATGCATGAAAGTGGTTAGTTGGAACATTTTCAGTCTGACACGGGACTATAAAATCACAGTAGATTGTTAAATTGTTTTGATAGATTTTATTTGTCTCTTTATGAACAGAAGCACAAACTGTGTAATACGTTGAAATGAATACATTTATATGTTTTTGTGTCATGTTAGTTTAATTGGTGTCCTAAAATGTCATAACATGTGATATGTTTATGCCAAAACCTCTCTGAATGTTACTACACATAAAGCATCTATGTAGGTGATTATAAACGATTAACAAAAGATTAGGGAAGCTTTGTAAATGTTTTATTAACGATACATGAAGTATTATTCTTACATAAATGGCAGTTATAATCATGACGGCCCTGTTGTTATTTCAATAGGTGTGTGCCATGTGACACTCTTTAAGGAAATAGTCCAGACTTTAAGGGTGAGTAAGCGACTGTTGCTGAGCAGTATAGAGGCGATGTGGTGTTTGTTTTGATGTGCGGTGGTCACCGTGCTGTGGTGACTAGGGGTGGACTGCACATGTTTTACTGGACATGACATGATGTGTGTGAGCAGGGAAGGTGGGGGGAGTTTGTGCACACGTCATATCAGACCTAGAGAGACTCACATCTGTATTATGTCATGCTGCCGGGACACCCCACCCTTCTCTCACACCGCTTTTCCAATTGCCCTAAACTAATGCATATTAAGTTACATGAAGGCGGAATAACTCTGAGACACAAACTTGCCCAGGATATTTACAGTTCAGTGATTCTCTAACAGCCGTACATGTACAGTGTTGGAGAGTAACTAAATACATGTATTTAGATGACTCATTTTGAGCAATTGTATTCTGGTAACGTTACACTGTAATTTGAGAGTATTTAGAATACCGTTACTTTCCAAATATCACGGAAATACATCCCAGTACTCAAGCATTACATTTTAGCTCCATATTGAACAACATTATTAAGAAATAACTTTTAATGTTGACCTCCTAAAATAAAATAAAGATTTAAATCGCCTTATGCCACAGTTCATACACTCACTGCACATGTGTCCCATGATGCTGTACCTGCTGCTCCATTTGCCAAGAGAGTTAAAGAGTTCCTCATTAATGGTAAGTGAGTTTATAACAGGTGTTCCAACAATCGTAGTCTTCATTTTTGTAATTATACGCCATATTTATACATACATATAATGACAATTGTTATGTATTGATCTAACGCACAATAATAATTCTGCCCTGATCTAAATGCATAATAGTTGGCACTACTTTGTGTCGCGTCTGAATACTGCGCTCCGCAATGTTAGTGTGTACTAAGTCAGCGGACTGATATGAAACTTGTAATGTGGCACTTGTTCAGTAAAGAAGCATGTTGAACTTACGGCGAGTCTGTGCTTCTTATAAGGTTATGTTGAGTGAAAGCAAACATAACAACAATCAATGTGAAAGTATTCTAAAAGTATTCAAAGTACTCTGATTAGACAAAGTAAAATAATACATTATACATTTTAAGGCAAGTATACAATTTCAAAGTATTCTCCCTAACACTGTACCACCGGTTGGGCTTCTTCACCAGTGCCAACTTGTCCCCGGACTGCACATTTTATAGTTATACTTGAGTCATTAAAAGTTCATATTTTTGTTATATTTTTTGTTTCAGTGTGTACCAAGCTCCCTTTGGGACATGCTTTAGATGTCTTTTATGTTTTATGAATGAATATTTGACAGCACTTGCACTTTGAGCCTTTTTTTCCAATGTGGTTTTATACTGCAACTGGCAAATAAACTGAATCTGGATCTAGATAATAATCTGCAAACTTCAAATCAAACAACTCCAGAATCTGCATAGACCAACCAAACCCATCCTCTGAAGATACTGTATTAACTAAATCAGGCGAAATTGAGTTTCATTTAATTTCTAGTGTTAATCTTTTCCAAACCAGTCCATTTTCTCTGCAGGTGTTTGGGCTGCAGAGAAAAGCAGCCCAAACAACCCTGTTGAAAATTGACATTTATTCCGTACTTCCGAACGGTTGGTGGCCTTTTCTTGCCACAAATGAGGGCAAGAGTCACGCCCTGTAACAAATCTGCCTCATTCAGGAAACATGCGTGCTGTAGACTACCGAGGCATCAGCACAATACCAACAGCGCTAGAACTATAGGGCTGTAAAGAAACCCATTTCATGACACAGCCTGAAGGGAAAGTCCACTACTGTTTCTTTCCACTCATCAGCTGGTGTTTACTTTCACAAGAACCTCAAATAAATTCATGTTAAATCCAACTCATTCTTATGATGCATTAAATTGTTTAATTCTTAATATGATATACAATGGGGTGATACCATTTCATAACCCAGCGTTTTTCTGAAATTGAACAGTGCAGTTTTACTTTGGGGAAACAATGTGAGATCGAGTTATAGGCCACACGTGCGCTCTTTAATGTGTTGTTGTTTCTGCCATCTACTGGTCATTGTCCTACACGCAGAGCTTTACTCACAATTCACACATAAGTGAAAGTGCATTCTTTCAAATATGAGGTAAATCAAACACTTCAAGAATGACAGCAATCATTTATTTGCTTCAGATGTATTTACAAACTGGAGACAATCTCCATTGTGCAATTATTAACAGGAATTTGCCATTTCTCTCCAACAAGACATTTTAGATTTAACCACAAAACTGAAAAATAAATGGCCGATGTTGCAATAATATATAAAAGCAATAATATGCTGCACACAACAGTTCAGAGAGAACGGCAAAAAATAATAAAACCAAGATAATAACAACATATCAGTATTCTTCTGTTTAAAAAACGAGACGCAACACATTATTCAAAAAATCAAATGAATCAGAACCAAAACTCTCTGTCGATTGAGGCACCATCAGTCGCACTAGTCAGCCAAAAAACCACTACACAAATGTCAAAAGTAAAAATACTACAATGGCCATAGAGCATGTTGGATTGAAGTAACAAGTCAGTATTACTACAAAAAGCACTATTAAAGTGAATAAACTGACAAGATATTTCAACACTTCACCTCAAGCCTTAAATGATAAACAAGAACATCAAAGCGATGCTTGAGAAGTAAAGAATACAAAGCAGCAGACAGATGAGGTCACTTCATCCAGTGGTTCATTGGATAATGGTTTGTGAGAATAAGAATGGTAGAAACCTGTCCCCTGTCCTCTGAGTCTCAGATTGGCTACAGAGAGACAGAGGGGACAGAGGAGGCATTGCACAGATGGTCAGAATCCCGACGGTGTTAACACATTCATGTCCCGGGGCTTGAGTTTGTGCGGCCGGGGAGGAGGAGGCTGCTTGGCCTCAATCCCTGTGATTTCAATCTTCGGAGGCATATAGTTGGCCGGGTCTTCCACATTCAGTTTGACCTGTGTGCTGGAGTAGTCCATAGTGGAAGACTTCTGAAGACCAAAATACGACTGCAGTGAGAAACCTGGAAAACAGCAAAGCAATTACAGCTACAGCCCAAAAAGCTCTCTACCAATATTACTCTCGATATAAACTAAACCATTTAATAAGCAGCAGGTATGAGTTTTTCATGTTTAAACATAACCAACCTGTGCCTGTGTCAGAGCCAGGGTCGGTGGGGGACTTTTGTACCATGGAGCGAGAACCAAAAAAGGTCCACCCGTCTCTTCCCCCTCCTTCGTTTCCCATGTCTGTGCTTGGAGCAGGAGAGCTGGGCTCTATAGCTGTGAGAAATGGTGGGGGGTTCCCTGCGAACCAGTTCCTGTATGCACAATAGAATTGCTTTAAACAACACAACAATGGTAATAATTTGGCATATTTACAATGAGTCTGGTCAAAACAGACATACCTGCGGCTGAATGCAGGTGATGATAGCGGAGTAACACTGGGGGTGACAGAGGGGGTGACGGAGGGGGTGCCCGCAGGAGTCGACTGTGCTGATGGTGTAAGTCTGTCCTCCTTAAAGTCCCCACTTGGCATCTTCAACTTCTGTAAAAAAATTACAAACTCACAATTGTAAATCTGACGTTGGCAATTTCAGCAGTAAACACTAAAAGTCAGTGACTCATTCATTTATTTTTTCTTAATACAAAAATAAAGGAACAATAATGACAAAGTGCATCACTTTATGGGTGTTGTTGACCAGAGGCTCCCCTGGAGGGGAGACAATCTGACAAAAAGTAAGAGGAAAATCCAGGTGACAGCGCACAACAACAAAAACTGGTATTTGTGTAAGCATTCATTGTCCTACACACGTTGTTTGTAAACAATGGTCCTTAAACTGTAATCTGTACAGGCTGGTTTAAGTTCCCAGAGTCTGAAAAGTATCACATCTGAAATTAACCAAACTACAAACACTGTTTTTTCCAGTACTTGCCTTATAGTTTCTGTTCCACTCAACAAAGGTATCAACAACTATTGGTATTAAGTTAAGTTTCATCCAAACTTGTGTTCATCTTCATTGCCTCCCTGAGCATAATGCTCTGTATGTGTTGTTTGTGTTGGTGTTCAGACTGAGACTCCTGGAACTAGGCCAGTTTAAACATTTCCAACATCTAGCACACTGCGCCACATAGGACTGGAACGTGTGATAACAAACTCACGTTTTAGATACGGGTGAGCATGGTAAATGGACAACTGCACAGTACACAACGAAACGAAAAATATACACAATAAATGAAATAAAAATGACTAGAACAGGCATTTAACAACAACAACGCTGTCGGTTTACTATTGCCAAATAACCAACGTATGTCAACAAGGGCACACAAGGGCACGTACACAAAAGAGACCATCTTTATTTTCCAGGCGAGAAACAGGCTCAGGCTATTTATCTTATTGTAATCTTTGTTGGGATTTGGCTCAACAGAAATGTTGACTCTACAGATGATGGCGGTCATCATCACCATCATCATGGTTCAAAAAAGGCTGGACCGTCTGTTAGCTTGCCTCCGTGACAAAGTGATAGCGAATCGTTAAGTCTTAAACCGAGATGATAAATAATCACTCTGAAAAGGTTCACATAACGTTACAGAACATAAACCGCCAAAGTCTGAGACTGTATTTCTAGTTCAAGCATCATTAACCCTCAGAAAACACAAGCCTGGCTAGTAAGCGTTAGCCGACTACCGTTAGCTACCTGGCCTGTTAGCTTCGGCCTGTCTCCTTGGTCAGTAAACAGATCTAGCTCACAATCATTTACATACCTTTTTATATTAGGCTTTTTGTGTCTATCCAGCTCGGTGTATACTTTCATCTTGTCCATAATTGCAAGAAAGAGATAGTTTATGGAGAAACTATTTGAAGATAAGGGGAAAAGGAATCGTACACAGCGCAGGGAGTGTACAGACAGCTCCTGTATGGGGCGCTGTGATTGGTCCATTTGGTTACAGCAGGGAGCTCGTGGGGGGCGTCGCCTGGCAACACATCTACTGCTGTGCTATGTCCTGTTTTTTACAATGTCTATGATGCAATGAGGGAGGAACTGTCAAACCAACTACAGCATTAGCGCACGACAGGGGTCCTGAACACACGCGCGCACACACACACACACACACACACACACACACACACACACACGCACACACACACGCACACACACACACACATCTGCGGTGCACTGAAAGTACCCGGATGGTAGAAGAGCCCTATTATTACACTTCATTTCATTTGCTGCAAATTAAGCTCAATGTTATTCTGTTACTGAAAGCAACATCTTAATTTAATTTACAAACTCATTGGTGGCGGCTTAATCCTCTGGTCCCCCTTGAACTTGGCCCCTTTGTACAATTGCCTTGTTTTCCCAACACGTAGTGTATCAATAATACTATTATTAATAATAGCCTATTAAATGTATCACAGGTAAAAACATAACTGGTAAAAAATATTTACCAAACTGTGCCGTAAATGTTATTGAAATAACAAGCATAATAGGAATAATGTATTTATTTTCAAGAAGTTCAAAGGCTGTAGCTAAATAAGGCTTTACAGTGTAGGGACAGAAACCAGGATAGATTTCTGTGCGCAGACAACGTGTGAGCCGTGTGCATAGGCCTACAGGAGTTTAAAATCACGTGGCTTTCAAGAGATAACTTGATGATTTTAAAAAAGCTGTTCTTAAAATAAGTATACATAAGTAAAATAAACGTAAATGTAATTTTTTATAATCTCAGATGGAAGCCATACACGCCATATATACTCACTGGCAGTGTGCTGTCAGGTCGGAGATGAAAGCTTGTCTCCTCAGCAGAAAGGCCCTTGTGGGGTGTGTACCCTGTGTCTGTGAGGCCGGCCTGGTGCTCAAATTTGTGAAGATTCTCATGGCTTTGCACTGGTCAAAATACGGTATAAGGTCAATGTTGGCAACAGCCAGTAAGAGCTAGTATTTTATATGTATAACTATACTGTCATTATGACACATTTACAAACTGTAGGTTAACAGTATACTTTCTATGGACATAAACACAACAACATTAGATGCTCCCTTACCTCTCAGTGCACTCATTAAAGTGGTGGCTTTGGCCTTTACCACAGGCGCAGGTGACTTGGCTGGACCTGCTGCCCCAAAAGTCACCAACTTTCCTCCACTCTCAACTTCCTGAAGATATACACAAGAATAGTCAGTTTAAAACATAAGCAAAAACAAGCAAAACATACTAAAACAATTTGCCAAATTAAATTGCAATAATAGTAAGAGCTTTAATACATTCATTAACTTATTTCTGTCTCTCTTCTAAGAGCAAACATTTCCCCATGTGGGTAAACAGACCACAAACGTCACAGAGCTTGAGGTCAGTTTTAAGTTCAATGTGTTGCTAAAGGGCAAATTGACAATATAAAAATCAAAGATTAAGCAGATAGATTGTTAATGAACACCAGTTCCAGCTCCAGGTCACAATTACATGACTGATGTTTTAATGTAGTAATGTATAAGGCACCTCTGCAGCGTTCCTAAATCTGTTCTTGGGGATGACTGGGTCCTTCCACAGGATATTTCCAGCCATGTCCAGTGGCGGCGAGTGCATCTGGGCATCTATCAGTTCATCATAGCTCATATTCCGCCGGATCATTGCAATTGGGAACGACATGGCGCCAAAGCGGGAGAGCGAGCTTCCAGACTCAATGGCTGAGCAAAAGAAACACTTTAGAATCCGGGCTTAGAAATACCACTAGCCATTTCTGTTAATGCACATATCTATGATCACCAATGTTTTGAGTATTTTGTTTATGTCCTCAAAATTCATGATGATGATAAGAGAAAGACCAATACAAAGTAAATTACAACACAACATGTTTGTAGCCATGGCTGCCGGTGAGCAAAAAGGTTAATGTCCAACACTGTTCATAATGATTGAGATAATAAAAAATGAGGTCTGAACCAGATTGAATTATAATGATTGCATGTTAAGTGTATAGAGCTGGTCCAGTGTGCCACGACCAGGACGAAAACCGCATTGGTCCTCCATTGGTCCCCTCCATTGGGGGTGCTCCAGGCAGGTCCTATTGGGAGGAGGCCTCGTGGAAGGCCCAGGACACGCTGGTGGGACTATGTCTCCGAGCTGGCCTGGTGTCGCCTCGGGGTCCCCCCAGAACAGCTGGAGGAGGTGTGGGTGGATCGGGAAGTCTGGGCATTTCTGCTGAGACTGCTGCCCCCGCGACCCGGCCCCGGATAAAGCGGAAGAAAATGGATGGATGGGCATGTTAAGTGCTTTGTAATGCCTATAGTAAAAAAAACAATGAGTCTTTTCCAACATTTTCACGCAGGGCTCAATCCCCACTTTGAAGGAGCACAGTCCATGTTCTCTGGGTTTCTGAAGGTGGATGACTTGAGGAAATATACTTTGGTCCACCACATCAGTCTAAAAACGTTCCAGTATTGATTTGCAAATCAAGCACCTTTTTATAAAACTGTTATTACTGTACAAATGTCTTTTAACCTTTAACATAAACATAGTCACAAAAAGTATTATTTTAAATACTTTGTCATGTAACCTCTCTAAGGCAGTCAGAGCTCTTCAATGTCTTTTTAGGGAGCCACATAAATAATTCAGCCGTTCCTGTTTTACCTGGGATGTCTCCTTGCTGTGAGCTCATTTTGACAGCAGATCGAGGCCTTTTGTAGAAGACTTGAAAGTGTTGGACTTTGTGCTTGAATCCCAATCTGTAAAATTGACCACATTATTGTTTAGGCCCTTCTGCATTATGGCAAAAGCAACATTGATGTACAGCATAATTTAAACAATGATTTGGTTATGAAATGAGTTAATTTGAACCAAGTACACTGTATTATTTTTACAGTACAGTGTAGTGTTTCTAATGCCTCAAACAGGCAGGAGTCTCATTACATCTAAACAGTCAGTTCAATATTATGTAATACTCATAAGCCACTCACATAACAGTCCGTCTGCTTCGGTTAAGTCTGCACTTTGGTTTCTTCTAGGCTTCACCCTACAGTTAAAAAAACAAGCTACCATGTTAATGTACAGAAAATATGAGAATCAGCTACAGTTTTTACTTAAACTTGACTTGCTTTGATTGCTTAGCCATGACCCGCAGTTATAATCTAACGACATGTATTTTGGCAGCGCGTGTCTCTGCTATTTTCCAGGCATATGATCCACCCTGCGACCCTACTTTTTATACTGTGCACGTCAGCCTTCCTCGGTGACTTGCAAAACATGAACTAGTCACGCAGTTTGGTTTTCGGTAGCGCAGTGCAAGCACAAAACAAATACAGCAATAATAATAATAATAATAATAATAATAATAATAATAATAATAATATGTGTCATTGTTATTGGCTAGATAAGTCATTCTGCTGAAATCAAGACGCACAAACCTTGATTTCCTTCTGCTTTTAGCCACATGAAGAGATCTAGCCGCTCCTGCAGCGTCGAAATGACCGACTCAAACAGCAAAAATCTTCTGTTTGTTCATCCATGACTTTTGGACATGTAAGCAGAGCACTGGAGGCGCGCCACGCTTCCCAAAGGCAAACAGCGGACGCACTGCCACTCCTCCCGGGACAGACGGAAGCGCGCGCTCCCGGAAAGTAGCCCCTGCTGTAACGTGATCACAGTGACCAGCGTCAAGTGCAAAGGACGAAGTATACTGAAATGTAGCCATTGGCAATTTAAGACGGTGGTAAGCTTGTGTATTGCTTATTTGTAGATTATGACGACAACACCTATGATACAAGTTATAGGCTATAATATAACAATCTAAATAAACTAAGTTAGGCCCCATTATGTTGCAGTTAATGTACCGGTAAGTAAAGTTTAGGCTGTGAAGGCATAGGCTTTATGCTATAGTATGAAGGCCTAATCGTTTTATTGGGTAAAGATAAAAAGAAGACGACAGTACACATCACAGTACACATTTGAAATGTATATATCAACAAAGAGATACGGGTTGGGGCGGACAGCAGCCTGGATCAGTTCAGTGACCGATGAGTGTTGTAATCCTACCCCTGACCCGGATCCTTTGTTGCTTCTTGTAATTAAAGTCTATCCGAGCCGCTTCACAATTTTTTTATTTTTTTATTTTTTTGCCGGCGAGTGGCGTCATTCCGCGTGGCATTTCAATCACTTTCGTTTTCTACATTGCACCACCAGGCTACGCTGTTTATCAAAGAGCGTTGACTTACTAATGTACGAAACAGACAACATACTGTATACATTTAGAACATTTTATTACAAAATCCTATGTAAAAAAAAAATACAAAACGGCAAATAAAACAAAACATCGAAACATGAATTAAATTAAGACTACACAAAGTGAACATATTTTTGACAGTTGTTTCTTCATTTGCACTTTACATTCTTTGTAACTCTCGTAGGTGAAGGCACATGAGGTGGAGGTAGCCGATTGGCATCACAGTTGGATTTGAGGATTTATGTTTCTACTTTCTGGCTCTGGATGGAAAAGAAGCAGAGGAAAGTTCCATTTATATACTGTATATCACTTAGGTCCATTTAAAGCATATACAGTAAAGTGAAGTAGGACTTACTGGATGACTCTAGCCAGAAATTTCCTGGCAATTGGCAGGTTTGGGTTCAAGCAATAGCGACCACCGGATCTGTTGGTGATTCTGTAGGGGTAAAAGATATTTATGTTAGATAGGCTTATGGCGAATGATGATGCCATAATCTCAGATGGAGAACAGGGCAGAAGTTAACTCTATGGTAGAGATGCAGTTTTTTAAATACGTTTCCAAATCTCCAAATGTTTAACTTGAACATTAAGTCCTTTTAACATCAATTTCAAATATCATTGTGAGAAAATTCCGTGTACAAAATCTGGTTCATTGCTCCATTGAGGCAAGCTTATGTTAATAATCCTACTAAAGCAATTACAGAAACTTACACAATCTCGACTTGGTTGCAGAAATCAGTTTGAGGGTGGATCTGAATGTCTAAAATGTTTTTCCTTGCATCCACCACAGATCTAAAGGAGGCACACAAGCACTGCCCTCCAGACTGGTTACCTAAAACATAAACAATACATGATAAGACACCTTGTATTAAAAAATGAAAATGTAATTGATTGAAATCTGTCTTAAAAATCTCACGTTGTGCATTGCAGATGAAAGCCAAAGCGGTGAGGACCAGCAGGACTTGGATGATGTTGCGGTGGATCATGTTGACAGAGGCGACTGGTCGTGGGGTCAGGAGGAGCTGGAGAGGCTGGAGGAGCTGGAGAGGCTGAGGTCTGAGACAGGTGGGTCTGTGAGGCTCTGAAGTCTGGACTCTGTCTTTTATACTATTTTAGAGGCATTGCATCATGGCTCAGAGGGGAAATTTATTTCAGACTGGAAAGTGAAACTGTAAGAAGCCTCAAAGTGAAAGCCCCACACTCACACTCACCCTGCACCTTTTATTGTTTGGTCAAAAAAGTGATACATTGAATAGTGGTTGTTTAAATATTTGAAGTATAGATAAGTTAAACTATGATAAGTAAGTAAGTGCTTTATATGTCACCGTACAACTGTACAACGAAATTGTGTTCAGGTGTTAGCCCTGAGCCGCTGCGACTGAGCCACGCCACTACTGTGGGTCAACCTGACCAGCATGTTTTTGGAGGTAGAGGAAACTGTAGCTCCTGGAGGAAACCTGGCTGGCTCCCTTCAGTCTCCTCTGATCCTCTGAAACTGTGTCCCACCTCCTGGGTTTCAGTCTTAATCTTGACAACATATTTTAATTAACTTTTAGTCTTAGTCTTTTGACAAAAATGTAATTTAATTTTAATCGAGATTTAGTCAAAAAAATCTCTTCAATTATAGTGCAGATGCAGTTCGCAGAAAAAGTAAAAAAAAACTCTGTAACGAGAGAGCGGGAGGTTACCACGTGTTTACACGTCGCCATGACGTCAATAAATAAGATAAGGTAGCACTTTATTGATCTCACAAAGGAGAAGAAAATCTGTGCTCAGTCTGACTAGGAAAAGTAAATCCTTTTACCTGCCATCACTATGAGGAAAATGTCTTTGAAAGCAAATGAAACAGTTTTCAATTATTGAGTCATTTAATTAGTCAGCGTAGGAGTCTGAAGTATTAGTATTGTATACTGTGCAGGGGCCGTGGTTAACACCTCGATCACATGCACAGCACGGAAAGAGCTGGTAATGGTACAGTGTGGGATATTAATATAAAGGGTTTTAGATACTTGATTGTTTCCCCAAGAGAATGTTCTTTCATATTCATACTAATATCAACCAAGTGTTGCCTTACTAATGAACGAAACAAACAAAATACTGTATACGTTTAGACATTTTTATTATAAAATTATATGTAAAAATAATGGAATTGTACAACAGTGGAAATAACAGCAAATAAAACAAAACAAAACATTGAAACATGAATTAAATTAAGACAACACAAAGGACCTGCAATATGTTGAACTATTTTTGACAGCATCAGTGTTCTTTCTTCATTTGCACTTTACATTCTTTGTAACTCTCGTAGGTGAAGGAGCGTGAGCTGGAGGTAGCCGATTGGCATCACAGCATCTTAACAGTTTGAGGATTTAGATGTTGCCTACTTTCTGGCTCTGGATGGAAAACAAAACAAAAGAAAGTTAAATTTATAGCATACTGTATATCACTTTGGTCCATTTAAAGCATATACAGTAAAGTGATGTGGGACTTACTGGATGACTCTAGCCAGAAATCTCCTGGCAACTGGCAGGTTTGGGTTCAGACAATAGCGGCCACCGTATTTGTTGGTGATTCTGTAAGGGAGAAAGATATTTATTGAGAAAATGCCATGTCCAAAAACGGGTTCATTGCTCCATTGTGGCAAGCTTATGTTAATAATCCTACTAAAGCAATTACAGAAACTTACACAATCTCGACTTGGTTGCAGAAATCAGTTTGAGGGTAGATCTGAATGTCTGAAATGTTTTTCTTTGCATCCACCACAGATCTAAAGGAGGCACACAAGCACTGCCCTCCAGACTGGTTACCTAAAACATAAACAATACATGATAAGACACCTTGTATTAAAACATGAAAATCTAATTGATTGAAATCTGTCTTAAAAAGCTCACGTTGTGCATTGCAGATGAAAGCCAAAGCGGTGAGGACCAGCAGGACTTGGATGATGTTGCGGTGGATCATGTTGACAGAGGCGACTGGTCGTGGGGTCAGGAGGAGCTGGAGAGGCTGGAGGAGCTGGAGAGGCTGAGGTCTGAGACAGGTGGGTCTGTGAGGCTCTGAAGTCTGGACTCTGTCTTTTATACTATTTTAGAGGCATTGCATCATGGCTCAGAGGGGAAATTTATTTCAGACTGGAAAGTGAAACTGTAAGAAGCCTCAAAGTGAAAGCCCCACACTCACCCTGCACCTTTTATTGTTTGGTCAAATAAGTGATACACTGAATAGTGGTTGTTTAAATATTTGAAGTATAGATAAGTTAAACTATGATAAGTAAGTAAGTGCTTTATTTGTCACCGTACACTGTACAACGAAATTGTGTTCAGGTGTTAGCCCTGAGCCGCTGCGACTGAGCCACGCCACCACTGTGGGTCAACCTGACCAGCATGTTTTTGGAGGTAGAGGAAACTGTAGCTCCTGGAGGAAACCTGGCTGGCTGCCTTCAGTCTCCTCTGATCCTCTGAAACTGTGCCCCACCTCCTGGGTTTCAGTCTTAATCTTGACAACATTTTTTAATTAACTTTTAGTCTTAGTCTTTTGACAAAAATGTAATTTAATTTTAATTGAGATTTAGTCAAAAAAATCTCTTCAATTATAACCTTGTTTTAGTCGGCTAAAATTGCATGTGACTAAATGACTACATTTAAGACAAATTGCGTCGACCTTTCATTAATATTTATTATAATCATAATCAAGGTCCTCTGGTTCATGGAGCTTCTCCCACATGAACAAAGCCCAGACCTGTTCCTTTGGCAGAGGATTTAAATGATATATTTTAGTTTACTTTTAGTCTTAGTGACGAAAATGTAATTTAATTTTAATCGAGATTTAGTCAAAAAAAATCTCTTCAATTATAGTGCAGATGGAGTTAGCAGAAAAAGTTAAAAAAACTCAGCTGTACCAAGAGAGCGGGAGGTTACTACGTGTTTACACGTCGCCATGACGTCAATAAATAAGATAAGGTAGCACTTTATTGATCTCACAAAGGAGAAGAAAATCTGTGCTCAGTCTGACTAGGAAAAGGAAATCCTTTTACCTGCCATCACTATGAGGAAAATGTCTTTGAAAGCAAATGAAACAGTTTTCAATTATTGAGTCATTTAATTAGTCAGCGTAGGAGTCTGAAGTATTAGTATTGTGTACTGTGCAGGGGCCGTGGTTAACACCTCGATCACATGCACAGCACGGAAAGAGCTGGTAATGGTACAGTGTGGGATATTAATATAAAGGGTTTTAGATACTTGATTGTTTCCCCAAGAGAATGTTCTTTCATATTCATACTAATATCAACCAAGTGTTGACTTACTAATGAACGAAACAAACAAAATACTGTATACATTTAGACATTTTTATTATAAAATTATATGTAAAAATAATGGAATTGTACAACAGTGGAAATAACAGCAAATAAAACAAAACAAAACATTGAAACATGAATTAAATTAAGACAACACAAAGGACCTGCAATATGTTGAACTATTTTTGACAGCATCAGTGTTCTTTCTTCATCTGCACTTTACATTCTTTGTAACTCTCGTAGGTGAAGGAGCATGAGCTGGAGGTAGCCGATTGGCATCACAGCGTCTTAACAGTTGGATTTGAGGATTTCGATGTTGCCTACTTTCTGGCTCTGGATGGAAAAAAAGCAGAAGAAAGTTCAATTTATAGCATGATGTATATCACTTGATCCATTTATAACAAGTGATGTGGGACTTACTGGATCATGAGTTTAGCCAGAAGTTTCTTGGCAACTGGCAGGTTACGGTTCAGGCAATAGCGGCCACCGTTCTTGTTTCTGATTCTGTAGGGGAGAAAGATATTCATATTAGGTAGGTGACTGATGATGCCATAATATCAGGTGGAGAAGAGGGCAGAATTTAGCTTTATGGGAGAGATACAGTTATTGAAATACATTTCCGAGCAGAAAATATCCAAATGTTTAACTTGATCATTATATTGGGCCAACAAACCTAATCTTATGGCACCATGCACATGTTTTTGAATATTTTCATCAATTTCGAATATCATTGTGAGAAAATGCGACGTTCATTGCTCCATTGTGGCAAGCCTATGTTAATAATCCTACTAAAGCAATTACAGAAACTTACACAATCTCGACTTGGTTGCAGAAATCAGTTTGAGGGTAGATCTGAATGTCTAAAATGTTTTTCCTTGCATCCACCACAGATTTAAATGAGGCACACAAGCACTGCTCTCCAGACTGGTTACCTAAAACATAAACAATACATGATAAGACACCTTGTATTAAAAAATGAAAATGTAATTGATTGAAATCTGTCTTAAAAAGCTCACGTTGTGCATTGCAGATGAAAGCCAAAGCGGTGAGGACCAGCAGGACTTGGATGATGTTGCGGTGGATCATGTTGACAGAGGCGACTGGTCGTGGGGTCAGGAGGAGCTGGAGAGGCTGGAGGAGCTGGAGAGGCTGGAGGAGCTGGAGAGGCTGAGGTCTGAGACAGGTGGGTCTGTGAGGCTCTGGATTCTGGATTCTGTCTTTTATACTGTTTTAGAGGCATGATGGGTCAGAGAAGGGACACTTCTTTGAAACTGGAAAGTGAAACTGTAAAATGCCGCAAAGTGAAAGCCGCACACTCACCCTTCATCTTTTATTGTTTGGTCAAATAAGTGATACATTGAATAGTGGTTGTTTAAATATTTAAAGTAAAGTTAAGATAAGATAAATATAGGACTTTATTGATCTCACAATGGATAAATACCCTTGTTACATACCTTTTACCTATTTACCTATGGCTTTGACCCGAAAAGGAAATCCCTTTACCTGCCATCACTATGAGGAAAATTTCTTTGAAAGCAAATACAAAACTGAGAATATTTGTGAAAAACAATGCCAAAAAACTTCGTGGCACTCTTGACGGTTAGATTAAAAGGCCTGTATTTGTACACAGCCGTATTCTAAAAAAACACACCAGTACGTTTCTCCTCAAAGTGAGTCTTCCTCAGGGTGCGCACAGAGGAACAGGTGTCTTATTTTGCCATTAGGCTGTTAATGTATTTTTTCAACACTGTGACAGTAGTGTTAGGACTGCAGCGTAGGAGTCTGAAGCATTAGTATTGTTTACTGTGCATGTGATCGAGGTTAACACCTCGATCACATGCACAGCACGGAAAGAGCCTAATGTTAGACGTTTCCAGAGCTGGTAATGGGTACAGTGTGGGGTATTAGTAAAAAGTGTTTTATATTGTTTTTCCAAGAGAATGTTATTTCATATTCATACTAATATCAACCAACAAGTTATTTTTATTCTGATAAACAATCAGACAAATTTCACAAAACAGACAAATTTCAGCAGAAGCAGCAGCATTCACATCCGTTTCCTTTTTTGTTTATTATAGAGTAAGACGGTTCCACTTCCCTTTACAAGTAAACCAGGTTGAATTTCAGTGATCAGTATCCAACATATTGTGTATTTATTGCAGCATCTTAGAGACCTCATCGACCTGCCACTTACAGTGACTCTGAGATTGGGTCTGCAGTACAAAATAACGGGTAAGAAATAAAATATAAAAAAAATATCAAAAGAACTAGGTCAGATTTTTAGAGGAACTAGGAACTATTCAAAGTTCACGAGTATTCAACTCTAAATAATCTTGAATCCTACAAACGTTTGGTATTGTGACGCCTCAATATTGCAAACCCTAAAACCTGTGAACTTTAAAGAGCAGAGGAAACTTTGAGACACGGGGGGTGTTTGCAGTTTGTGGCGGTTTTCATGCACTTGTGGTGATGTGGCCAGAAACAGGATGAATATAAGTGCATGATTTTTGAATAGAAATTTAACACCCTGCTTTATCACCGTGGTGTGTTGAGAGCTTTCTCCACTACGCTCCATTTTGACATTGGCAGAGTGCACTTAGCTTGAATATTTTATACTTCCTTCTCTTTGAATTTTGATGGAGTTATAAATGTACCTGTATAAGATCTATATAGATAGGATGTATGTTGGTTGTGATCCTGGGGTGGTGTGGGTAGAGGGGCACAGATTGCAGTGGAAAATTACATTAGGCTGTTTATCTGTGTGGGAGGCTAATACAGGCTTTAGAGGGGAAAGTCCCTCCGCTTCTGACCATTTCTCTTAAACCAAAGGAAACAGTGAAAAGCGTCAAGGGCACATAGACTGATGTCAGTGCTTCCGTTTGTCTTGTTTCAGTCACACTTCATGTTTCTCGGGGCTTTCAAAGGAAATTGGTAAAAGTTGTCCAATTGCACAATCAATTATTTGAAAATGGTACAATAGATGCAACAAACTAAAACTGATATACTTTTTAATATCGCTATAAAAACTAAATTAAATGCATTTTTATGTATATAAATAATTTGAGCATAGCATCTTCAATTATGTTTGTGGCACAGATTAAAAAAAACAACAACAAAAACATCACACCAGATCAGTTCTTCTTCAGATATTTCACACCAAGCATCACCTCATGTTATTCTGACCAGGCTAAAATCAGTCAAATCAGGATGAGTGAAAAAAATAAGGGTCTAAATTAGGGCTGAACGATATGGACAAACTTTCATATCTCGATATTCATGCCAGCTCTCGATATCGAAACGATACAATTTAACTATGGGTTAGGTGAAAAACAAGCATTTTTCAGAAAAATAAAAACAAAAACAAAATAATGCAGTTTCATTGATGAAAATCTATATCGTTTATCTTTTTCGATGTTAATATCTTGAATGTTCACATCTCGATATCGATACGATAACGATATATCTTTCAGCCCTAGTCTAAATTAGCCTTAATCTGACTAATAACACAGGGGAAACCAAGTCTACACTAGAAACATGGCCTAACTTAAATGCATTACTCCAGCATAATTTAAATATCTCGAAATTAATAAAGTCTCTAATTATAGCTGACGGCCTGACGCTGAGTATGGCCTAAGTACCACCCCAGTTTGCTCTTTTTAAATCATAATGAAAAAAGACAGTTCCAAAAGGACCCTGATCCAAAGTTCTGTTATTGCCCCCTTTAGCATCAGTGACGGCTTGGGGTCTTTTGTGGGAGTTGTGGTTCTGCATAATCTAATGGTATATTCAGAGTTCCTCTTGATCATGAACTTTTGATTAGGGCAATTTTTGGTACTTTCTTTTTTCATTATGATTTAAAAAGAACAAACTCTGTGTGAAACACGCAACCACTACTTATTTTTGTTTTGTTTATTTTGTTTATTTGTTTATTTGAGCAATACACATTGTGCTCAAAAGGAGTGGGCTGAAGCAAAAAGCTTATGAGCCCCCACCCCCAAGTGCAATAAATAAAATAGTTTTGTGTTATCTTTCATATTCTTCGAAAAATCTGCCAGGGTATGTAAACTTTTGGTCACAACTGCAGTTATAGGTTCTTATATGGTTTGATAAGGTGAGATAAACTTTATAAACCCCAAAGGGGAATTCGTCTTAGGCTACAGTGCCATTGGTCGTCTGCACACAGATCACATCTACAGTACATAACATTTTTAAAAGTCTCCCAGACAGCTCAGACAGGATAAAGATGCATTGAAAAGCATTCCACTTCAAAATTACACACAGTTGAGAAGTGCCATAGAAGTTGGAACTTCTAATCGTTCTTAAAGCGATTAGTGTTATGCCTGATGGCTGTGAAGCACCTTCCTGACTTCATATTCTCCATCCTCCATCATGTTGTGCATTACAGATGATTTTCCGGGACAGTGCCAAGACTGTCTTCTCATAAAGCAGCTGGAGTGACGAAATTTCTGCAGTTCCGACTATTTTCATTGCTACCCGTTCAAGTTTCTGTATTTTTGATTTATCTTTTATAGAGAGCGCTCCGAACCAGACAGCAATGCCATATCTTAGACTCTCGCAAAGAGGGCACTGTCGAACATCGTATTAATAGGACTAGTGCTGACTCCAAACAACTACAGGCCTTTAAGAGTGTAGCCTTTAACCTAGACGCTGGACTGTCTATACAGGCTAAAACAGAAACCGGGAACACGATTGCACTGCATCTAGACAAAAACGCGGAAGCATGACACGTGAAAAAGGCTTCTTGTTCATTTTTGTTTTACTTGAACATCAGGGGTCTTACAGTAATAGCTCAAACATCTGTTTCATTTTCTCTTTCAATCGTCATCTTCTCCCCATCCTTTCCTTTTTTGCTTTCCTGAACAAGTCCCTTTAGAAAAAAAAAGCTTGTCTTTCCAGTTTCACTCCTGACTTCCTTTTGCCCTTTCCTGCAAATACTGCGTGTACTCACTAAACACAATGTAGTTTATGGTTTGAACAAAACAATGCCGGCCCAAAAAACAGTGGCTAAATTATATCTTAATGCGTTGCTCAAATTTTATCCTACACATTTGAAAATGTGCATTCTCAGGAAACACAAGTGTCGGCTGAGCAACCGAGCTTTGTGCTTTTCACTACACAGGCCACACACAGATTGTTTAATCGGGCATGTTGATAGTATTTTCTATATTCTCCTATGTGACCAATCACTTTATCAAACCCCAAAATTAATTTGAAACTATCCTGTATTTAACATGTAGCAGCTATTTCTCCGTTTTTTGGTTTAAAGTTAAAACTAAGTTATTAGTTACACATTTTAAGTTGTGTAGTTTCTAGTCCATTATTTTTGGTTTCTTATAATATATTCTTTAATATGCTAAGTTAATTCTAATTTGTTTACTTTTTTGTGTTTATTTTGTTATTCTCATTGCGCACCTATATAGGGGAGTGACGCACACAGTCCAGCACGCACCTGGGTGGGCTAATGGTTTTTTACCAGTAGAGCAGGAGAGGCAGCAAGCAGGCCTTGCATGTGATACCTTGCTGTTTGCCGTCGTACTTGGAATAAACCTTTTTGAAACTTTAAGTTTGTTTGGACATTGCACTCCTTTGAATGCTGCTGCGTAAACCAAAACCCATGGTGCGTCTAAGTGTTTATTTGAGTTAAATCCTAAGTTTGCTTATGTCGCAGTTTTGAGTTTTCTTTTTGTTGACAAATAATCACTACATAACACACGATTAACCTCTTAACCCCCACCTTAACTGACCACATTTTCTCCAGTTTGGCATTACTCAGATCTAAAAGCTTCTTGAAAAAAAGCGTCAAAAACAGCGACTAAAAGGAGAGGAAAATGAGGATAAAAACACGACAAAAATGTGATGAAAAGTTACAAAAATGTGACAAAAGAGCAAACAAAAAAAGTTACAAAAATTATGAAGCAAACGCAATGATGAAGTGACAAAAAAAAGCTATGAAAATGTGACAAAAGAGCAACTAAAATGTGATGAAAATGCAACAAAAGCGTGACAAAAAAAGTGGTGATGGAAAAATATCAACTGAGATCAATTCTGTAGCTTTCACATGAGGTGTTAGATTTGGGTGAAGCTGAACTGGAGAAAATGCGCTCGGTTAAGGCCAGGGTAAAGAGGTTAAACCAATATAGTCAGACCTGATGTCTTAGATATGGTTGCCCTATACACACACACACACGCACACACGCACACACACACACAACGGTATTATTGCTTGTTGTGCCTGTGCTGATGACTGATGTCAAAATCTGTCACAAATAACTCTCCCATCACAAATCCTTTTAAAATGCAAATCCCCCTTTTAAAGGATCTTTGATGTTATAAAAGAGGCAATGAGGTGGTTGGTGATGTAAATGTCTGGGGTAGAATGAGGTGTAAATGAAGCCTCCTTGTAAGGCGGGCGCCATCTTGTGGCCACATATGAAACTGCAATATGGTGTGAGCAGGTTGGTCCAGGGGCGGACTGGCCATATGTCTATTCTGGAAGAGCACAGAAGGGCCACCGGTCTGGCTTCTCTTCTTAACCTCTTAACCGAGCTTTACCCAAATCTACAAGCTTAAAACAAAAGCATCAAAATAGTGACGGAAACGAGGATGAAAACGCAACAAGAATGCGCCGGAAAAGCAACAAAAAAGTGACAAAAACACAACAATAGCTCAATGAAAAAGTGACCAAAAAAAGTGACAAAAAAACGTGACGAAAAATGGACAAAAACGCAACAAGCAATGAAAAAAAGCAACAAAAAAGCCACAAGAATCTGACAATAACGCAACATAAAAATACGTGACAAACTACAAAGCGATGAAACAAGCGATGATAAAGCAGCGCAAAAAGCCACACAAAGGGACAAAAGAATGTGACGAAAAACCAACAAAAGCATGACAAAAATGTGACAAAAATAGGGCGACAACGTGACAAAAGGTCACAATCACTTTTGTAGTTCTTATTGAAGCTTTCAAATGAGGTGTTACACTGTTGCTCTCCTGTCAAGAAGCTTTTAGATTTGGGTAAAGCCGAACCGGAGAAAATGCACTCGGTTAAAGTGGGGGGTAAGAGGTTAAAATATGTCTCTGTGGAAGTGCTGCATTTACGCTCATTCGGGCCAGGCAGGTCAGAGTCCAGGGCCGTTTTCCAGTCCCAGTTACACTCAAGACACATTAAACTTGTCTTATTTATCTATCATCTTGTTTTCAGATTATATGCTGTAATATTATCGGATGATAGTAGAAGCTATTTCCCCCCGTACAGGGGGTCCTATTAGTTAGTTATGTTGGATTTCCATATGAATTATCAATAAGGCAAGTCCACAAAAGACAAAACAGATCATTAGAGAATAAGTCTGAAGAAAAAGTCTGCACACCAGCATACACAGTGATTTATGCAGGCCCGTAGAATATTGTAATGTCACCTGAAACCCAGCAGATTATGACCACTTTCATTAAAGCCTTTGTTCAGAAGCGGAAAAAGGTATTTATTTGTAAGGCGCTTTTCACAGACATGACCAACATCGGGCCAATGATTTACCACTATAGGCAAAGTGGGTGAATTCATGACAGATTACGAGGCTTTGGCGGCGCACTGACAGACAGGTTTCTCCTGGTTTGTTTTGAAGCGAGTCATCGCCGTTTGCCTCCGCACATTTGCCGAGTGGGATCCCACGAGTTACCATAGAAACCCCTTCACGCAAGGCGCCGGCGGAGTTGAGTTTCCACGGGCGAAATCTAGCATGAAGACAGGCCACGCTAAAGTATCAAACGCGTTTATTCAATATTAATTCACAAAACACTTGGAGATATAAAAGAGCTTTGTCACATCAAGTGTATTAGGCGTCAACACTGGCACAGAGATCGCAATATTCGTACATAATAATCTGCATTTTAACACTTGTACAAGGAGAGTTTTTGGAAAATTAACTGGATGGTTTCAATATCAAGATCTCAAAACGATAACTATCAGGTATCATTTCACAATCTGTTCATATAGGTCAGTGTTAATGTTAAAGCCACTCTGCGGGACATTTCACCCAATACGTTGAATAGAATGCAAGTGTTCCTTTAAGGGGTTTTAATTGGTGAAAAAATATTTACTCTTTACTTTTCAGGGAGCGGGACATCACCAGCTCGTCTCCATGGAGATGTTGCCGCTTTGCTTTGACCACATGTAACTTTACATACATTAGGCTATTGTCATTGTTAGGAGCGCGTTTGGGGAGCAGGTTCGTTTTTGTTTTTGTCTTGAGTTTCACAGTTTAGTTCCTCTTGTGACACAGCAACATACAGAATAGCCCGGAACGTTCCGCAGTGTGGCTTTAACGCTACAAAAATGTAGAGAACAGTGTCAACCATACGATGAAAAGCTCTTGAAGCCGTTATAAAGTCAAGAGCGTCTAGGCTTTTATAGGTAATGAGTGCGACAGCTTTTTGTTCTGCAATAATCGACAAAGCTGATATTCAGTTTCTCAGTGATATTAAAACTTGTGTTGATTTTCTCTAAAAACCCCGTGCCATATTTTGGAGTCTCTTGTACTGACAATGCTCTATATTTCGGCGATGGCGGGCAGCAGACAGGCTCGGGCGCGCGCCTCCCTCCACGCCGACCTACAATCCGAGATCCACTGGGAAATGAGCGACGGCTTGATGCTTCCTGGACCCGGCCTCTCCTCCTCCCCCATCGCCACCGCAATGTCCGTCTGTGGTACGCATCCATTTTGAGACGCGTCACTGTGAAACTCGGGACAGCTGCTTTTGCGCTGCGGGGTCAGGTCTGGATTGGAAGCGTTGGGAATGCTGTGCGCCCGCTTCCTCTCGTTGGATCTCGCGTACTTTCCCCCGTATTTGAGACTGCCGCCGGGGTGCCCGTAAAGATGCTCCAAGGGGTCAGAGTGTCCGTAGCAACCGAGCTTGCCGTCCTGTGCGTGGTTGCCGTGAGATGCGGTGTCCCGGGTCGGGAATGTGGGGTGGGCCAAGTGGCAGATGGACAGGAAGTAGTCGTCAGTGGAGCTGACGGGACGGTGGAGGCTGCTGTAGAGGGTGTTGGCGTCGTTCATCTCTCTCACTGTCTCCTCTGTGCCCTCTCTGATGGTGGGCAGGACGGGGGTCCGCTTAGAGGGCAGTCGGGGCCGCATGTCTAGAAAGGGTAGATGGGCACAACAGTTAAGCAGGGATTTGCTCCGCAGAACATTCTTTAATTATTCCTCTCTGTTATTGAAGAATCAGGGTTAAGTCCCGGTTGAGTTTAAGCATTGTTTACACGTTTTTTGGTGTAATTTATGGCATTTTTTGTGACGTCCTTCCATGGCAACCTCTCCATTAATCTCATTATTTAATTAGATTAGTCCAGAATATTAGAACTTCCCCTCACAAGTCACCTGCCTCCTAATGTGCTCTTCCAGTATGTGTTTGCTTAATTAATTTACCAAAGGCTCTTATTTCCATTTTCTATCCATACTTGGAAAGACCACATAGGGTGACATTTTGTGGCTGGATTTGTTTACATTTTTATACCAGGTCTTTTTCATTAGTGACATATATATAATATACAGTAGGGTTATGCAATCACACATGTGTTTGAATGGCATGCGAGACATGCTAGATTAGGATTACAGACATTCATTAAAGTCATCTTGCCTTGACCGCAGTCATCACACCTTGTCACTGTGTGCAGCTTGATATTGGTCCAACTCACACACCATCCTTGTTTACTTTGGACTGGCCAGTGTAAACAAGCCCCAAAATACAACCTTCCCCGATCGGTTTTCGGCCAAGACGCAACAGAAATAGAAGGGCACGAGCGCTCAGCCCAGACGTGTAAAAGCCACAGAATGTCCCCCAGCCTATGTTTTGCTCCGTGCCGCGTATTGTTATAGCCCTGAGCGTATATTTTGGTATGGCGTCCTTGGTGCCAAAAATAGTGCATACCCAGAACCCCAAAATACCAGCCTCACCCAGTTTCTGCCGAAGTGTACGCACATTGCTATATTTAGCCCCACCTTGAGTGTACAGAAACGTTTCAGCATCACTACCCAAGCCTATTCAATCATTAGCAGTCATTAAGGCTCACCTGCTGGCAGACGCGTATTGTCCAGGGATGTCCGTGTGGTTTTGTGATCAGTCCAGAGGTGGCGATGCTTTCCTGTCGTCTGCGTTGTGTCTCTGGCCAGAGGCAGCGAGCGAAGGCAGATTTATCTTCTACACTCATCCCTCCCTCACCTCCCTCTCTCCGTAGCTTACTTTTTGCTCTGCCCTCCTTCCCTGCTTCTAAAAATAGCCGCGCCATCCATTTCCTCAGCTCTGGCGCTCCACTGATGGAGACCACGTTGAGGAAAGGGACAGAGATGTGCCATTACATGTGCGCTATTGAGAAGGAATCGAATAAACGTGAGGACGATTGATTTTGCACTTACTGATTGTCATGAGCTCCATAATAGGACAATATTGGGCTTTGTTTGGGGAGCAGCAAAGACGTTGGACCTTAATTGTGTAACGCAATAATGTATTTGTGCATGGGACAGCGGTGCATGTGCAGAGCGGAGCAGGTGGATCCGCCGCACACACAGACAGCTTTAACCGCAGGGTCCTCGTGTGACTCACATGGGCAACAATGAGCCTTTGTGCAGAGGGACTTCCATTTGCCTTCCTGTTTGCAATCGATGTTAATTTACCTTGAGTCAAATGATTCTTTTGTCAATCTACGTTTAATCAACAAAAGGTAGATTTTAGTCAATTAAATACGGTGGCATTTCAGGGACCAAGTGGAAAATTGTCGACTTCCTGGCATAATAACCCAAGGCAGTTTTTGGCCAAATTGCGATTTTTGTTTCATTCTCCTAAACACTGTTGCATCGTTAGGTATTATTAGCTCTGCAGCCAAATAGACGTCTATCACCCCTCCACCCCCACCCTTCCCAACAACTTATGAGGGCTCCATTTGTTTTTATTTTTCCCAAAAAAAGCCCATGGAAATGCACACAGCGCTAGACTTTTATATACAGTATTACGAGGTGTATTATGTTATATAACACATTACAGATTTGGGCAAAGTCACTCATTCCTGAAGGTTAATCCCGCATGCTGATATCAGGAGGTGGTGCTCGACTGTGTTTCTTTGAGTGTGTCACTTAGGTCACTTACCAAATCTGCCTTAAAATTAAACCCATGCATGTTCAGAAGCCCGCGCGCTCACTTTCTCTGACTGTGCAGCATTAGTATGTCAAACAAACCTGAGCACACAGACCAGAACATAGTAAACACAATTGATTGATCATTTACTTTATTACTCTTTGATTTGAGTGGTGTTAGTTAAAGCAGGTGCAATATTTTACATTCTTGACTCTTAAAATAAACTTTGTGAAAGCTTTATTAGCCTTAAATGAAGCCTAGGCGGTAATTCAGCCTGGTAGACGAACACAGCATCATCAAACTTCAGCCAATGATCGCTCCCGAAAGGTCCACACCTCCACATCAGCGTCAGAGCCGCACCTCCGTAGCAGCCAATCACCGCCGTCGGTCTCGCTTTTAAGCGTCAGGAATCAGTACCTGTTTGCTTCCCAGCTGCGCTGCGACACTTCCGTGTCCCCGCGTGTTGCCTGGGGCTCCCGGTGCTCACCTGCTCTCTCTGTGGCGACGATTCTCCGGGCGCCATCATTGTCGAGGCCGGGCCGCTCGGCTCTTCCTCGTGGCTCGCTACGGTGCCCCAAGCGCGTGGTCGCGGGTTTCCTGCCGTTCGTTTTCTCCTCGATAGCGTGTCCCTGAACGCTGCTTCGCCGGACCGACGCACACTGCTATGACGCGTCCGGTTCTCGCGTGGTTCCCTCTTGTGGTTCTCCCGGACCTGCTTCTCCTCGATGGCGTTTCCCGACGCTCGCTCCCCTGGACCCCAGTGCCGGCCCCTGATGCTGCCGGGGCGGGCAACTAGGTGAGCGTATGCACCCGCACCCGCACTCGCACGTACGCGCGCTCATGAGCTTGTCTCATGATCTTGGGCAGTAATTCACGCGCTGTTCGCAACGCGGACCGGTAGTCTATTTCTGCTCGCTTTTTGTACTCTATTCAGCGCACTTGTTCAGCATTTTACTGCACCGTCGTCGTCCGCAAACTCCACCGCAGGGGCTCTTGTTTCGTTACTTTGCCGTATTTTGTCGATCACCTCGCTCTCGTTACTGTCGTGGCGCTCAGAGCGGTTTTCTGCACGCAACTACGCAAAGTGCGTAGGAACCCCGCAGCTCAGGGCCCTGCACTCAGTCGTACTACGGTGTTTCGCTGATTGCACAATGCTTGTTACGGGGCCAGGCTCTCTTGACGCACGCGCTCATTCTCCGCCTACTTGCTGCATCTTACCCCCAGATTCCACATTCTCCGTGCTCGCTCCGTTCCACTCCGTTCCACTCCGCCCCGACCGCCGCAGCAAATACGTTGCTATTTTGAACGTTCAGAAACATTCCACATCGTCCACTCCGCTCCGAGGGCCAACGTCGCCGCTCCGCCTCTCCGCCTCGGCACGATAAAAATACGGACCAACTCTATTTTCAGCTACGTCTGCGCCCCGTCAGCTCCGTCCGTATCAAGCTCAACAGTTCAGAACGCACCAGAAGACAGGAAAGAGAACGGAAACAACATCCGGATTTTCGAAAGAAGATGTAGAAATATAAATACAGAACGTTTCGAACATATAAAGTATTTTTATACGTATATTTACATTAAAGCTGTGCTATATATAATATATTTTAAATCGTACACTACTTGTAAATCACAAAATTACATTACAATATATTTTTAAAATACATCAATGACTCACTTTCTTTGATAAATAAATATAATTGCATTGAGCCTGTAATAATACTGAATAAACTATTTACACACTGTTAACTCTGTCCTATGTGCATTTTGTTTTGGTACCGGCTTTATCTGTACACACATTTTATCGCGTGATCTCGTACGTCTCGCGCATGCTCTCCTCAGCTCCGCAGTTGGGCGGAGTGGAGCCCAGACGGAGCAAGACGTGTGCAGTGGGCGTTTGATTTCGGAATCCTTCGGAGGCGGTCCGCGGCGGGCTGGAGCGGGGCGGTGACGCGAGATGTGGAATCCCGGCGTTAGTGTTTTTCACGTGGCCGTCTGCTGACGTGGATGAGGGGGAGAGACCTACAGTTTCTCCGTCCCCTCCAGGCACGAGTGCTACTCCCCTGTCTCCGTCTGTCTGTCTCCGTTGCTCGCCGCCCCCCTGCGTGGGCCACGGCTTCGTCATGTGTCCCGGGCGCTGCTCAGGTTCCTCTGCTCGGACTTGTGGCTGCATCGCCACACATTTACACTGTCATGTCTAGCGGAGTATCGGGACAGTGGTGTATAGACAGAGTGGGCGTTCACGCGTTTTTTTCCAAGAGGAGCTGACTCCACATGGTTCTCATGAGCGCAGTTACTACAGCATGTGGTCTCAATGTGCGCGGTCCGAGGCCCTGTCCATACGAAGTCAGGCGAGGACCAAACGCAAAGATGTTATCTATGGGGCGCCAAATGTAACATGCCTTATTTCGTGGACAGAATGACTTTTGTGTCACGAAATACATATATTCATTACGAAATCACGTTACATCGTAACGCCGTTTGTCCACGGAATGCACACATTGGTTTGCATTGTGTCCACGAAACACTGAAGAGAGCACGTCGTTTCGTGGACCAAATTGACTGGTGGGCTTTTGCTTTCGTGGACATAAGGCTGAACACTATTCACTGTCGTACACGAAATAAACTTTCGTCATAAAAGTATTGTGATGTGATACAGAAGGCATTCCGTCCACGCAATAGTAACTTCATAACTTACGAAATGCATTCAGTGACACGTGCTTTCATTCCGTGCACGAAATGCATAATGGTATACATTTCGTGAGTCAGCGGTTTACGAAATGAATTATGTGACACGATAATGTCATTCCGTGGACGAAATGCATTATAGAATCACGAAATCGGTTTTGTGACCTGCAACAATACATTTCGTGAGTCAGCAGTTTACGAAATGAATTATGTGACATTTCGTAAACATAACATAACTGTTTACTCACTGTTTCGTGAGTCAAAAGTGTATTATGTAAACTGCTGACTCACGAAATGTATTGTTGCAGGTCACAAAACTGATTTCGTGATTCTATAATGCATTTCGTCCACGGAATGACATTATCGTGTCACATAATTCATTTCGTAAACTGCTGACTCACGAAATGTATACCATTATGCATTTCGTGCACGGAATGAAAGCACGTGTCACTGAATGCATTTCGTAAGTTATGAAGTTACTATTGCGTGGACGGAATGCCTTCTGTATCACATCACAATACTTTTATGACGAAAGTTTATTTCGTGTACGACAGTGAATAGTGTTCAGCCTTATGTCCACGAAAGCAAAAGCCCACCAGTCAATTTGGTCCACGAAACGACGTGCTCTCTTCAGTGTTTCGTGGACACAATGCAAACCAATGTGTGCATTCCGTGGACAAACGGCGTTACGATGTAACGTGATTTCGTAATGAATATATGTATTTCGTGACACAAAAGTCATTCTGTCCACGAAATAAGGCATGTTACATTTGGCGCCCCATAGTTATCAACCAGTGAATCGTCCATACGAGTCTGGTGTCTTGGGGTCCTGTAAACGAACATTTCCAAACTTGGTCCCAGAGCGAAGATTCAAAACGCGTTACATGGCGTTTCAACATCTCTGTAACTTTCACTTAAACGATAACATCATAGTACCAGAGAGGTGTCTGTTATTCTTAATCCACTGACCTTGAAATGAGTTTCATTTACGGATAATGATTTTACTTACTTCACCGTAATCACAAGTCACGGGTGACAGTAGGGAACCGCGGCTGCGTCAGCCCGTGTTTTTGGACCGACAGTCAGTCGGTCACTGACAGGGTTGTCTGCTTTAGTCGTTACGTTTGCAGAGAAACTCGCCTCTCCTGTAAATCTTAAATCTCAATCCGTTTCGTTTTCCCTGGTTACATTCCACGAAGTTACTGCGCATGCGCCCTCTACATTCTGTCCTATTACCTGTGTTGGCGTTGCAGCGCCACACACAGGCTGGCAGATGAATCACGCAGTTTTCACAGACTGAATCCAGACACGTGGACGTACGCACTTACTAAGCTGGCTTCATGCTTACAAAGCAGCTTCTGAAGTATAAGCGCTTTGTCTCCGTATGGATAAAGAAACGACTTGGACAATGTGGCTGTCTTCTGCTCGCCGGTCTTTCGGGACCGAAACGGCTCGTGTTTTGGGGGGGGTACTATCTCTAGGCTCCACCAAGCGCTAATTTCAACTATCGATTTTACCCAGCACAGACTAATCTCGAGCATGGAAGCTATTCCTCTTCCATCATGACAACGCTTCTGCATCGTTTTTATCGGGTCCCAAAGCGGGCACTCATCGCCCAGCATTCGCGCCAAACATTTCTTCAGCAGCTACGCTAATTCATAGCAGCTATGCACAAATAACTGGTGGTGGTTCGTTCGTCATAACATGTTCTATGTCATCAAGGTTCCGCAACTACGGCACGTCTCAAACGCCATTACAGCACTCCTTCTCTACGCTCTATGCCTACGGCACGGCGCGCTACGCCATTACCTCACGGCGCTCGACGCAATTACGGCTCAGCCTCTCCACGGCACAGCGCTCCACACCGCACAGCCTCTCACGGCTCGGCAGCCTTACGGCGCAGCCTCTCCACGCCACACGGCACGGCCTCTCGGCTTGGCCTCCGTGCACCACGGAACGGTCGCTGTACACCACTACGGCAGCCCCTCTACGGCACAGCGCATACGCCACTACGCCAAGACCTCTCTACGCCACACGGCGCTGCCTCTCGACGATAGAGAGGGCTCTCTTTGCTACTACGGCACGGCTCTCTACGGCTTGGCCTTCCACGGCTCGGCTTTCTCATGCCACTACGGCACCGCCTCTCTACGCCTCACGGCCTTCTACAGCTCGGCCGCACCGCGGCTCGGCCTCTCTACGCCACTATGGCACAGCCTCTCTACGGCGCAGCTCTCTACGCCGCACGGCCTCTCTACGGCTCGGCAGCCTCACGGCACGGCCTCTCTACGCCACTACGGCACAGCCTCTCTACGCCGCACGGCACGGCGCTCTCCGGCTCGGCCTCTACGGCTCGGCGTCTCTACGCTACTACGGCAGCTCTCTACGCCACTACGGCACGGCTTCTCTACGGCTCGGCCTCTACGGCACGGTCGCCGTACGCCTACGGCACGACCTCTCCACGCTACACGGCGCTGCCTCTCGATGAATAGAGAGGCTCTCTTTGCTACTACGGTACCGCTCCCCACGGCTCGGCCTCCCTACGGCACGGCCTCTCATACGCCACACGGCACGGCCTCCCATACGCCTCTACGGCACGGCCTCTCTACGCCACTACGGCACCACGTCTCACAGGCGCTCATCTCTCCGAGTAAGCTTTAGCTTCGCTGGCTTTAAAACATTCATGCTCTACGTTTCCCTTTACATTTGGCTCGACCCCGGCGTCCTCTTTTGGGGGAAGACATCTTAACTACACGTTTTGTACATCGACGTCTAACGCCGGGGTCTGATCGCCAAAACTAATACTTGTCAATTATCTCCCTAATCTCTGCTTAGTCTGTGTGAGTCTATTCAGGTTGAAATGAAGCCTAGGCGGTAATTCAGCCTGGTAGACGAACACAGCATCATCAAACTTCAGCCAATGATCGCTCCCGAAAGGTCCACACCTCCACATCAGCGTCAGAGCCGCACCTCCGTAGCAGCCAATCACCGCCGTCGGTCTCGCTTTTAAGCGTCAGGAATCAGTACCTGTTTGCTTCCCAGCTGCGCTGCGACCCACCTCCACCCCATCTCCGCTTTTCATCTCGGCGCTAACTGAGCATTTCCGATGATCTCTACACCACCACCAGTGTCCAGGCTCCGGGGGAAGACATCCTAACTACAAGCTGTTTAACTACACGTTTTGTACATCGATGTCTAACGCCGGGGTCTGATCGCCAAAACTAATACTTGTCAATTATCTCCCTAATCTCTGCTTAGTCTGTGTGAGTCTATTCAGGTTGAAATGGATAACAAACTCAGCCACTTTAGTTGTAGTAGTTGTATATTAACATAAGCCTTTAGTGAAGCATTTGCCTGGACTTTGGACTACAGGTTTTGGTACAATACGGGGACGTCCCTCTCAGATGGGGCAGGGCCCAGTTTGTTGTGCTCATTTGAAATAGCCAATTGAAGAATGTACAAACGTTGACCCTGATCAGCAGCGTGAGGACAAACACACCAGTATGTTCTAATCTTTAGTGGTTTCATGCTTGATTTGAACTGTTGGATTACCTTTAGTTCAGTCATATGAGTTTTTTGTTATGTACTAACTCCGGCCTTGAATCAAAAACAATTCATCTACTGAAGACACCAATTCACCCGTCAGCTGTGTTGTTGTTGTTTTTTTACCTTTACAACTACTATTGACTTACAAGCATCCATGAAATTATGTTGCTGTCCTTTCAAAACAGATGGGCCAATTGAGGTCGCTGTGATGCTTCTTGTGTAGACATAATTATTCGCGCTCAAATGAAAAGCGTGCTGTGTTTTAAACTCCAGACAGGTTTATGTTTATGTTCCATCACAAAGGGCTTCTTGTTGTTCTTTCATGGTGAAGTCCGTGTTGAGGGAGGTCCATGTGCGCTGTACGCCTCGTGTGCGGAGAGAGCTATCTAGACCCGGATGAGTCAGGAGCACAGCGGCCACTTTGCGTTCAGCCTATGAAAAGATCCGCGCTTGTTATGGCTCGCTAATGTTGGAGTCACGAGGAACTAAATTTACTTCAGCCGCGTAGACAGCACAGTATGGACAACCACATACCACACAATAATGATCCCATTCATCAGTTTGACAAGACATTTTGCATTTTGACTTCCTTGAGTGTCATAATATACTCAAACAGAACACTAATTTTGACTCTCCCCCCCTTTCCAGATGCTTCTTATGTATCCCTGTTTTTAGAGGAACATAGTATCCTTACAGACTACCGGTATTCACTGTCAACTGTAACATAACATTTGCTTATCTTTTTCACAGTTGATAATCTCAATCTCTATTTCTATAGAATTTGTCTGACAAATAATTCAAATCAGAAAAAATAAAATACAGCCCCAAATAGGCCCAGCAGAACATCAATGAAAAATAGAAGGCAATAAGATAAAGTCAGGATCAATCAATAAAAACTAAATTAAGCAGCAGTAAAATACTGACCGTTATAATGATTATATGGTTATATGAGATAGACATTTCAAACTCAAAATACATCACAGTTTATTCCTCCATGAGTTGTTGGCTGTGGACGTGTCGATTAAAAGACAAATGAAAAAGGCAGGATGTAAATACTGGAGAGGACTTCAGTGTTTAAAACCATAAGTGTTATCGCCTTGAAGCTAAAGGCTAATGTTAATTTAACGCTAAACAGTGGTAAAAATAGCACCACCATCTGAACTAATTTGTACAAAACACACTTGGTTTGATCTGATGTTTTCTTCAGTTCATGAAATCTTTTTTTAATTTTAATTTTACATACAAATGTGAACCGGAAGAAGTCTTTGGCCAACAGGACGTTAGCCCAAAACAGAGCTCAGACTTCCTCCGCCTGGCTCAGAGTGAGACGCTAATCAGATCACTGTGGGCTCATTACGTCGGCTCATTTGGCTCCTCAAACAATACAAATTGCAGTTACAATTTAACCATCATGAGTGACAAAACACACTTGCTTTTGAACTGTTTAGACCAAAAAGGTGCAAATTAATAAAGTTTATGCTAAAATGGCAAAATATTGGACTGGGAACTGGAGAAAATACTCATATAATATCAACAGTTTATCAGCAGGAGTTTTTTTGTGTGTTTAGTTCCACTTTAACTTCGCTGGGAACGGGACATCGCCAGTTCCTGTTCATGAAGATGTTGCTAGGTTCCCATCAGGTAATTTTCCAAATGCTTTATTTTGATTATTCACTTTGTCTGGCTAAGGGAAAATGTGTTTGTTGGTCTTGCTGTGAAATAGTATAACCCGGAATGAATCACAGTTTTTGTAGAAAGACGTTCACGGTTCTGATTATTCATCTTTGTAATTTGTTGGGTTTAATCGTTTGCTTATTAATTTTTTACCTTTGTACCTAAAATGATTCGCAGTCATTTGCCAGGATTTGGTAAATACAGCCTGGAAAGCAATGCACACAGTTTTCTTTTGCTTGTTCATGTGGACAAAGTCAAAGACAAAGACTGATGAGGAGAAACATGATCATCTCTATTGATTTTATGGTCAGGCTTCCCGCAGTGAGAGGGTTCTTGGAAATGCCTGGATGGAAAGTGCCATTTTTCTGAAACACTGCATTGCACATTGATTTCCAAGAACAGTTTGTTTCATGTTCAGGGAAACAGCCCGAGCAGAAACTGAATAATGTAGCCTTAGTAGGGCTGGGCGATATATCGATATTTAAGATATATCGATATATTTTAAAAAGAGATATGGAATTAGACCATATCGTATATATCGATATAGTCCAAATTTGCGCTGTAATACTTGCTTCAGGCACGGCGCTGAGCGGAGCTCTGCACTGCTCCGCTCAGCCCCAGACCCGCCCCTCGTGTCTCATGCGGAGAGGGGGAGGGGAGGGGCAGCCGGCACTCTTCAACAAACATGAAGAAAGCAACTATGTCTGTGACGCGTGTGGAGGAGAGCCCCTTGGTTGGTAAAACAAAAAACAGTGGCTCAATCATTTGGAGATGGTTTGGACAGAAGTGAATGTAGCGGCGAGATATGGCGGCGCCGTGCGCTGCGCCACGTGCTTTTGTTTACTTCTTAGTCTAGTTAAGGTTTGCGGTAGATCGTGGATGTACTGTGAAAATATCAGCGTTTGTAATGCTGCCACTGCGAAGGACTATTGCTACGCTAATCGCTCCAGTCCCTCGCTGAGCTCTGATGATGACAGAGATGGTGAGCCTGTGCTGCTTGTAAAGAGTAAAGAGTCGTTTGTGGCTCAGTTTAGGAGCTTATGTTTGGGAATGCTTTGGATAAAGATAAGAACTTATCTCAAAACCACTGACTAAAACGCAGTTAAATCAAGATCAAAAATCAAGAAATTATTTGGGCTATTTATTTATTTATTTATTATATTTCATGATTATTAAGGACTAAAAAGTAAGTAATACTTAAATAAGTCATATTTCATTGTCTCAGTTTAGGCTTTAGTTTAGTTATATGCAACATAAAGTTATTAACAGCAAATGGGGTAGAAGAAAATAAATAAAATAAAAATTGCAATATTAAATATTAAAACACTACTATTTAGCAGTGACTTTGACTTAACATTTCATTTCACAGCTCTCACTTTGTGGAAAAAATATCGGGATATATATCGTATATCGATATTCAACCTAAATATATCGGGATATGACTTTTGGTCCATATCGCCCAGCCCTAAGCCTTAGACCATTTTCAATTTCAGCACCACATGTGCTACATTACTTTTTTGATCGAATTTTATCCTGCGTCAAAATCAACAGTAACTTAAAGGAATAGGTCACCGTTTTTATATTCTACCTTAGCTTAGACAAGTTGATGCGTTACTCAACTCGTCGGCACGGTAGTACAGCGGTTAGCGCTCGTGCTTCACAGCTAGAAGGTCCGGGGTTTGATTCCCACCTGGACGGGGCCTTTCTGTGTGGAGTTTGCATGTTCTCCCCGTGTCTGCGTAGGTTTCCTCCGGGTACTCCGGTTTCCCCTACCACTAAACATGTTCAATAGGCCAGGATGAATGAGAGTGTGTTTGAGAGTGCGCATTGGGGGAGACGGATGCAAATTAGCCCACGGCTACAATCCGGTGTGGCTTGTTTACATGCATGAGACCCATGTATGTTCAATAACATGCACTGTCCCGACTAAATAAACCAATACATAAATAAACTCTCTGGTCTTTACGTGTGCCCTCAGTCAAGCTAACAGAGCACAGACGGTGTGCAAAAGCCTCTCCTCTATGGGGCCAAATGATTTCCCTATTTAAATATGGTTCTTTGAAGAGTTACACGATCCAAGTATAATTTAAAATATATATATATATCAATTTTCTAAGCGGATAAAAAGCGGTACTATATTGCAATTATTTTAAGGCGTAATAATACCTTCTGGTGTTATTACGCCCTAAAATAATAGTTCCACGTTTTATCTGCTTAGACAATCGACAATTTATTCATTATTTGTAACTGTACTTGGATCGTGTAACTCTTCACGGAACCGTATTTAAATAGGGAAAAACGTGGAAGAGCTTAGTTGCTTCTAACTTCACTCCCGTTTGGCCCCATAGAGGAGAGAAGAAGGAGGCTTTTGCTAAACACCGTCTGTGCTCTGTTAGCTTGACTGAGGGCACGTGTAAAGACCAGACAGGTACGCATCGACTCGTCGAAGCTAAGGTAGGAACATATCTCAGTATGTAAAAATGGTGGCCTGTTCTTTTAAGTGGCGCTGAACTGGAGATGGGAGCAGTACCCAGAATCTGAGATATTTATTTGTAGAACATGGGACATCGATCCTGCTGATTGTCGAAATCAACGGTCCACTGTCTCCAAACCTTTCAGGCCAGATAACCACGAGAACAACCGGGCACTCTCACCCCTGACAGGCCATAGGCTAATGCCTTTGCTGTGCCCGATACCGTCAGACCTGGGAAGCTAAGTAGGACTTGGTTGGTACGTGGATGGGCGACCGTTTAGGAACTCCAGGAAGTCTGGGTGAATGTAGTGTGCAAGTGAGTGGTTGGAGGTGGTCAGATGGGTAAATGGCGCAGTTTGGCAGCCTCGCTTCTGTCAGTATACCCCAGGGCATCTGTGGCTTCAACAGTAGCTTACCACCACTGAGTATGGAGTGAATGAATAATGCAATGTAAAGCATCTTTGAGTGTCCAGAAAAGCGCTATATATATACAACCAATGCATTATTATTATTAAAAACATATAGTGGTGGCTGTGTGTGGTTACTTACAGCACCAAGAGTGTTGTGGTGTACTTAAAATTGAGTTATTACAACAGTTTTTAGGTAAAAAGAAAAACAAACAAAAACTGTATGTGAAGAGTTCTTTAAGTGCCATTAAAATAATACAGGATATGCTTGTTATTTTTTTCCTTGTGTAGAAGGGTTTTTAATGATCAAAGCTATGTTAGCCATACAAATATAGTCACTTGTTCTTAATCAAATCCACATAGCTTTAGTTCCACAGGCGTTATCCGCAGTGCAGTGATTCTCAACTGGTGGGTCGGGAGCCAAAAGTGGGTCACGGAACCATTTTCAGTGGCTCGCGAGCCTATTCCAGGAAACATGTTTTTCAAAATGTTCCATCTTAAACTGCATGGAAACACTACCTAAGACTAAAATGAATGTTATTGGGTTGTTTTGATCATAATCCCAGTCTTAAAGGCACATCAACAGCTTGTTCAATAAAAATACAATATTTTATACTACATGACAAACTACATTTTTATTTGGGATATCTGTTTTTGCATAACTCTTCATTTGTAAACCTGAGCGGCAGTGGTGCAATGTTTAGCGCTCGTGACTCACAGCAAGAAGGTCTCGGGTTTGATCCCCACCTGGACGGGGACTTTCTGTGTGGAGTTTGCATGTTGTCCCCGTGTCTACGCAAGTATCCTCAGGGTACTCCGATTTCCCCTACCACTAAAAATATGTACAATAGGTTCACCCCTGGGGCCAGGACTCCCCCTGGAAAAGAGATTCCTAATCTCAGTGGGACTTTCCTGATTAAATAAAGGTCTAATAAAAATAAAATAAACACATATTGTGTGTTATGCCTCCTTTCTACGGAATTATTATCCACTTTTAAGGCCCTCAGTTCCAAGATTCACATCATTCAATCCTCATTGTTTATAAACACAGTATCAGTGTCATTGGACTGATTTGTCTGACTCTGTTCCAGACAAAAATGTGGCTGTAATCTAATATTGTGGTAAGCTAAGACATTGAAAAACAGAACAAAAGTTAATGTCCTCATCAGGAGCATAATGTAATGTGTGCTGTTAGATTGGAGTCATATGAAATCATGTTAACAAACTGGGCAAGAATATAAGTACTGGTGAACCAAACTTATTTTTTACATCGAATACAGAAAGTGAAATGTTCTTTTAGGTGTAACTTTGTTTACAGACATAAATCTATAAATCTGCTAATGTATGGCCAAGAAACGGGGACAAAGACCGATACAGACAGGCAAAATACCACTTTAGAAGGGAAGTGGGAAATGCCAAATCTGTATATTCAGCCCGTCTCCAACAGCAATTCTCCTCAAACGACCCGGTGGCGCTGACGTCTGTGGTCATGAAGTCTTTTGAGCGCTTGGTCCTGCCTCACCTCAAGGACATCACCGCCCCCGTCCTGGACCCGCTGCAGTTCACCTACTGAGCCAACAGGTCTGTGGACGGCGCAGTCAATCTGGCCCTCCACTTCATCCTGGAACATCTGGACTCCCCAGGAACCTATACGCCAGGGTCCTGTTTGTGGACTTCAGCTCTGCCTTCAACACCATCCTCCCTGAACTGCTACGAGACAAGTTCTACCAGCTCAGCGTGCCCGACTCCTTCTGCAGGTGGATCACTGACTTCCTGACGGACCGGAGACAGCACGTGCGGCTGGGGAAGATCGTCTTGGACACTCGGACTACAAACACTGGAACTCCTCAGGGCTGTGTACTTTCCCCCTGGCTCTTCTCCCTGTACACAAACTGCTGTACCTCCAGTCACCAGTCCGTTAAACTGATCAAGTTTGCGGACGATCGGGCTCATCATCTCGGACGGTGATGAGTCCGCCTACAGGACAGAGGTGGACCGGCTGGCGTCCTGGTGCAGCCACAACAACCTGGAGCTGAACGCCCAGAAGACAGTGGAGATGATCATGGACTCTAGGAAAGACACAGCCCCGCCGTCCCTCCTCGCCCTGAAAGACTCCCACCCCCATTTCCATCGTGGACTCCTTCCGCTTCCTGGGCGCCACCATCACCCAGGACCTCAGATGGGAGCCAAAGATCAGCTCCCTCATCAAGAAGGCCCAGCAGAGGATGTTCTTCCTGTGGCAGCTGAGGAAACTTAAGCTGCCGACCAAGATGCTGGTGCAGTTCTACACGGCCATCATCGAGTCCATCCTCACCTCCTCCATCACCGTGTGGTTCCCCGGCGCTACAGAACGGGACAAGCATCGACTGCAGCGCATTATGCTGCTGCTGAGAAGGTGATTGGCTGTGAGCTCCCATCTCTCCAGGACCTGTTCACCTCCAGGACCCGGAGGCGTGTGGGTCGGATCACAGCTGACCCTTCTCACCCTGGACACGGACTATTCACCCCTCTCCCCTCAGGCAGGAGGCTACGGTCTATCCAGACCCATACCTCCCGCCACTTGAACAGTTTTTTCCCCTCCGCCATCAGACTCATGAACAATAACAAGTCTCTGTAGCTCAGTCACAGACTCATGGATGTATCTGCACTTGCACTGTGCGGTGTGTCCACACTTAGACCCGCTGCTATCACTTATCACTTTATGTAGTAGTAGTAGTAGTTTATTCGGTCATATTCATTTTTTTATTCTTTTAAAACATAAAACAAGCATCTCAATATTTCGTGCTCAACATGACCGAAAGGGTTTAGGCTGAAGTAAAAAACTTATTGTGCCTAACCCAATTTACAGACTTCCACGAGAAAACAAACACAGACATTAATAGTAAACAATATCAAGTGTCAAACAGAAGAGAAATAAGCATGTATTTAGAATTGATTTTAACATAAATTTCAACACTCCAATATATATGTAAATATACATTTTGTTTTACGTTAATTTATTTTAACTAAATCATGTCATTTAAATTCATTCATTATGGATCTATTGAAGTCTTTTCACTAGTTTCTTACTTTGTTCATCCTTAACTTATATATTTTTGAATGATAGAAGATTTATACAACTTTTTGAAGGCTTTGACTGTTTTCGACTGTTTTAAATGGTCTTCCAAATCGTTCCACAGATTAACACCTCTAACAGAAATACATCGACTTTTTTTATTCTTTTTAGCTTTTGCTTTTTTGAATATGGCAGTTCCTCTGAGGTTATACGGACTTTCCCTGTGTTCAAAAAGCTGCTGGATGTTTGGAGGGAGAAGATTATTATGTGCTTTGTGCACTATTACTAAAGTATTTAGATCAACAAGGTCATGGATTTTCAATAGATTTAGCTCTACAAAAATGGGGTTTGTTGGTGCATAGAAATCTGCTTTAGTGATGATTCTTATTGCCTTTTTTTGGAGTAGAAAAATAGGATGAGTATTGGATTTGTAATTGTTTCCCCATATTTCCAAGCCATAATTTAGGTAAGGAAGTATGAGGGAGTTATACAGTAATAGAAGAGATTTTTTATCAAGTATAGTTTTCATTTTACCAATTACAGCAATGGTTTTCGCTAATTTTGTTTTTAATGTACTTATATGCGATTTCCATTCAAGTTTTCCATCAATGATAACTCCTAAAAATGTATTTGCTTGAACTCGTTCAATTTCAATATCATTTATTTTTAGACTGGTATGGACACTAACTTTTCTATTTCCAAAAATGATATATTTTGTTTTACTCAGATTCATTGAAAGTTTGTTTAGATCAAACCATTTTTTTAGAACTGTGAGCTCGTCTTCTACTGTGGAAAGGAGTTGTTTCAGATCCTTTCCAGAGCAGTACAGGCTGGTATCATCTGCATATAATAAACATTTTACGTTTTTCAAAGCTTCACAGATATCATTAATATACATTATAAACAATTTTGGACCCAAAATAGAACCTTGTGGAACTCCATGTGTGATAAGTTTTTTTTCAGAGTCGACATTGTGTATATGTACATATTGGTATCTGTTGCCAAGATAACTTTCCAGCCAGGCATAAGCAGGTCCCCTGACACCAAACCTATATGACACTTAATATCACTTTATACGCCTACACATCTGTAAATACAATCCCGCTGTTGTTCAATGTCAAATTGTTGTTGTCTTACCATACGTCACTTTTATTTAATCTTATTTATTTAATATTTTTTATGCATGCCCCTATAGCCTTATAAAGTTATTTAGCCTATTTTTATCTTAACTCTGTGTTATATGTTTTATGTCGCACGTTTGCACCGAGAAAAATTCCTAGTTTGTGAACCTGTTCTCAAATCATGGCAATAAAACCTATTCTGATTCTGAATATAGATTTAAATAAGCAGTATCTGGAGTTCTTGCAAATTAAAGTGTGGTGATGTCTCCCCCTGTATGTTACACACTGTACTGCACATATTCAATAAAAACAATGGTCTGTGTATCTATATCGACATAAAATGTTGAAACAGTAACTAGACCATATTTGCAAAATACCACAGTTGCTTGAACTTTAATAAATACTCAACATTAAATTCTTTTTATGTACAGATATACAAAAGATCAGATTTTGCTGCATAAAAGTATAAAAAAAATACAACTTATTATGGATTCCTCCTATTTGTAATTATACACAATGATAAGCCAGTTTGAGCACAGCAAAAGTAATAAAAGACACCAAACTTGACTGGCCAAAACAAAATATTTAACATCCTTTTTTCCAGGCTCGTTGAAAGTGAGCTGTGATTTCCTGAGACGTTCAAACAGTGAGATGGACACATCACAACTGTAACCAATTATCTCTTTTACAGCACCAAGTTTAAAGGTCGGCTTTGTTCAGGGTTTACCGGGAGTTGTGTGCGCTTCATACAGCTGTGTGAGAATAAAGCTGTAGAGTTATCCATAAGTGCTCAAGGGGACATTGGTATTGTACATCTTCACTGATCCTGGATCAGACTGAGCTTAGCTTTAAAGTGCTGGAAAATCTACACTGTAGACTTTTCATTGCCTCTTTTATTGTTTTGCTACAAATGAGTGTTTTTTACTTTATATGAGTTGTGCATTTATAACATGCTGTTTTTATGGATTATAAGCTTATTTAAACTGACATTTTAAATATTTTTGAAACATATGGTTTTGGTCATGTTACTCGGCCCTTTCTTTACTCTTTTTGCAAAGCCAGATGCATTGAATTGCAGATTGTTGGTAAATATCTTTCTAGCTGCAGCAGCATAAAGAAGCTTTAGTGGAAGGTCCCACCGCCCTACAGTCCAACAGAGCTCTAGCTCGTCTTATTAACGGTCCATCTCTAGAAAAAACATTCCATCTATCGTTTTGCATGTCCTCGTTTCATGCGCAGCAGAAAGTTCCTCTTTTCCTCAAGCAGCTCCTGGATGCGTTTGTTTTTGGTCCGCTCCCGCAGGTTGACTCTGCGTTTGGAGATGAGGTTGTCTTGGGAAATGTCATTGTCCCCCAGGATGGCCCGATTGTAAGACAAGTCTATCATGTTATTATCGCTTTCAGTATAGGCTGACGTCATGACTATTGTGTCTGTATCTATTTCTGGAGAACTGGTGGTCAGTGGAGCTGCGGTGGAATAGGGGGTCATCACCAGAACATCTAGTGGGATGTACTCGGACAAATCCTGCCACGGCGGAGATACAAACTCACTCATATCCTCACTAGTTACTGTTGGTATTACCATCGTCAGCCCATCATCTAATACTGTTGTGTCAGTAGCCACGCCCCCAATGATGTAATCTACACTCATAATCGTCCCGCTAGTCCCTGCCATGTCACCACTGCTGACCAGGGTCCCATCAATGTAGGGCAAAGTACCACTAGGCATCGTCGTATCCTCAAAATACTGATTTGGGCTTGAAGTAGTATATGCAGTATCGTCATAGTACCACAACAGTGTGTCTTGTGTTGTCATCGTGTCATTGTTTATGTTATATGTTACATTGACAGTGAATTCAGGGAAGCTACTTGTTGGATGTATGCTTGTGGTAGTAAAATACTCATTTGGGCTTGTATATGGGGTTGAAGTATCAATAGTACTCATAGTAGAAGTAGTAGTAGTGGTGTAATAGGATGGGGTTGTCTTGGAAGGCTTCTTTGGAAGATTGTTTTTTTTAACAGCAAATTTGTTGACTTTTGGCTTTGAGTTGGATTTTGTCCCTGGGTATTTTGCTTTCACCACCGTAAACTTACTCTTCTGTGAGTTTGAGGTGTTTTTTGGTCCCGGACTCGTCTTAGGATCCTTGGAAACCTTAACTTTCGGTGCCTGCTTCTTTTTGTCACTTGATGGAACTTTTTTAGACTTTTTAGGAGCCTCTGTTGTCACAATCATCTTTAGTGTCAGACTGCTGGATGTGGTGGGAGTGGGTGTGGTCGTGCTTGATAAAATGGTCTTCTTCACGGTGCTTGGAGACTTCTTGGGTGAAGTTGGGGTGTTTTTCTTCGGGCTTGATTTCCAAGATGTTTTCTTCGGTGGAGACTTTTTGGGCTTTGACTTTTCTGGCTTTTTCTTGGCAATTTTAGGTTTCAGTGTTACCTGTTTTTTGGGTGGCGGCGGCGTCTTCTTTTTGTCAATTTTAGATGGAACGGTTTTCTTCTTTGGTGGCAGCGGCTTTTTTGGCTTGGGTTTCACTTTCGCCTTAGTAACTTGTATCGCTGTCAACAGTGGAGTGGTCATTTCTGGTTGCGCGGTTGTACTAACCATTGACAGAGTTGTCTGACCTTCTGCAGGTGTGTCTAATTCAGTAGTAGGTGGAGACTGGGGTTGAGTTGTAGATTCGGGTGTCGATGTGGTGAATACTGTCGAGGTTGAAAAAGTTGTAGCTATAATCCTGGCTGTCGGCAGTTGTTGAGTGGACTGACTGACAATAGTAGAAGGTGAGGTTGTGGTTGTAATGGCTGATGTGGTGAATATAGATGTTGGTAAAGTGGTCCAAAGGGAGGGCTTTGGAGATGACACTCTAGGAGTTGAAAGCTTTGGAGATGCAGGTCTTGAAGTAGAGTATTTCGGAGTTGAGGACTGAGGGAACAAGGTTGTAGGAGTTGAGAGCATCGGAGACGAGGTCCTAGGAGAGGAAGATGAAAATGGGGACCTTGCAGTTGTAGATGCTGGTGTGGACCTGGTTGTGGTAGTAGTAAGGCTGAACTTTCCGTCGCTCTCATCGCTACATGTCTTGCAGCAGAGGCGCCAGAAGTCCGGCAGGGCGCAGTATCGTTTCAGGGCCTCCATATGACAGAACACAGACCGGTCTCCATGACAACGGTGGCCTGTGAAGAAGAGAGAAAGAGAGAGTGAGCGGGTCGATGAGGCTGGGCGTAACCCGCGGATACAGTCTCCGTGTGTGAAGAAAGCAACGTGTGTCACCTTGAAATGTTATATCAAGTGCTGTGAATGCAGAACGTTGCATGCTGTTCAGGTAGGATCAGAAATTTAGAGGTAAAAAGCCAAACTGTTAGTAGAGGATGCAAAATAAATAATAGGGAAAGATTAGTTGAGATTTGGGCTGCACAATATGAGGAAAAACTGATTTGAAAATTGCAATAACCGTATTATTGAGATATTTCAACTTAGTATGGTTCATTACCTTAAACAAAACTCAATTGGATTTTACACGAAAACAAGAAAAGACGAACTAAATAAAGACCAAGCAAGGCTAACGTTTACATAAATAAGGAAAATCAAGCAAACAACAAAAGTTGAAATCTCACGCTCAACTTCAGTGTTTTTATGTATTTATTGTGCGTCACCTAATATTGCAATAACAATACTATATTGTGCAGCCCAACTTCAGTACATTGAAATAGGAGGAAAAAATGTGCCAGTCTTGTGTTGCTTACGTTGCTCAATTTTGGATTTCAAAATGCGGTATAGCAACCCGCATTCTATTATTTTACAATAGCAATTTCCCTTTTCCAAATATGTTGACTTAGATTGAGCATGTCATAATATAAACAGCCAGGACCCACCCGTAAGAGCAAAAATACACTTTTTAAAACATTTTATTGATACAACTTTGCTGTTGAGAATGACAGTAACTCAAACAATGAGATGTATGCCCCTTGCTCAATATATAGATATATTCTTTTCTTAAGAAAAATAATTCAACTGTATCGAAAGTTACAAGTTCACAGTCACTTTGGTAAAACACTTCATTACTTGGAAATCAATCAGTCAATAAGTTTATCCATAAAAAAAAAAAAGAAAAAAAAAAAAAAAGTACAGAAATTATATTTGCTGCGGAAATCAAATACAGAATCTCCATGATGATGTAAAAACTGGAATGGCACATTAAGTGTCATATGAAACATTTACAAAACATTAATAAAATTTCCCTGATAAATCAAAGTGCATATAGACGCAGTGCACATAGTCCATCTGAATGTTTCTTCAACGTTAGCCGAACGTTAGCCAGCCCCACACAGCAGGCCAGTGAAGCCACAAAACAGTTACCCATAGTATATAATATTATACAAGAAGATAACAGTCATGAACATTATTAAATACAGTCAACACCAATGTTATATACAGTATCGCACTGCTAGGTCTGGCTTGGTCTCAGACAGTCCAACTCCAGCAGAGGGAAACCTTGGATAGCTCGCTACATAGTCACAACAGAAATATGTGATCACGATACAATGACAAGTCTGAAGTGTTTTTTTTTTTCAGTGTTTCTACCCTTGGCCCTTGTAAAACCCTTCTCAGTAGTCGGACCATGGCCCAACATCACCTTGGCAGGTTCGATGGTTGGCGGGTGTGAGTTTTGTAAAGTTGAAGCTGCCTCTAATCCGAGCAAAACTTTGTATGAGTAAAGCCATCTCTTTCACAGATAAAATGCCATTACATTCAATCCAAGATAAGGCATTGTTCATGTGGTTAATGTTCATCAAAGTAAAATAACACAGTTGGACGCTCTCAAAGAAAGGTTTATGAGGTATTTCTGTGTCTGATCGCGAATGGGCAAGATGATGAAAAACGCGCACGTTGCACACAGTCAGAGACACCCATTCCACTTGGCTTGCACCCGTGTAGAGAAACACAAATCTCACCCACTGCACTCGCACTGAGGTGATGGAGGCAAATGTGCATGACAGAACGTGATCCAAACTCAAGATAAAAAAAAAAAAAAATCATATTAACCCAATAATAAAAACAAGAAGCGACAGTAAACCACTGATCCATCTGAGAGAATGGAGAGGCAACTAACTGACCAAGTCCTGCATAATATTTTCTTTTCCCCTTTACCCCGGAAACACTTTAAACCTTTATTAAATATTCATCTGTAGTCATGTAAAATCAATAAAAAAATACACATAACAGTCAAGGATCTAAGCGATCAATAGCAGTCCAAAGGTTTTAGGCAAATAAGCTACAGCTTATTCATGGTAAAACATTATTATATTATTGTTACTCATATAGATTTATAGGTATATATATTTATATATATATATATATATTTATATAAATACAAATATATTTATAGATGTATTTGTTTAAAGTCTGCAAGCACAAATAAGCTGCATTTATTGAACTTTTATATAACAGTCAAAGAGAGAATGGCTGATGATGAGGTGAAATGGGTCAGACTACCCTGTGTTTTTATCTTTTCAAGTCCTCACCTCACACTTCTCCCCAAACTCTGGTTTACTGATGTCACTTCCTTCTGGTTTACTGATGTCACTTCCTGTCCCTGTGTGCCCATCAATTGAGAATGGAATGTAGCATGAGCCATTCTCGACCCAATGGAACCAGGATGTCAGATGAGCACTTTAGCAGAGGTGTCCTCATTGTGACAAGATCACATTCACAATAAAGCTTTCATATTTTTAAAACTTTTTATATAGATATTTATATACCTTTATCTGGTTATTTTCACATCTGTTTTCTCCCCACAATTACAGTGCGCTACAAAAAGAAAGAAGCACACTGCATCTCAGGAGTGGTAACCCAGAACAATACGCAGTTAGCTTGCGTAAAATATGGCCACCAAATGCAGAGGAGGCCCCACAGACTGAACAGCTCTGTGACACACACAGTGTCAAGAAAACCTGTTTGCCCTTCCACTGAAATATTTGTTAGACGTCAAATATTTAGTTGATCTTTTGAGTGTTCGACTGGCCAGCGGTTACAACACAATGCTCCACAGAGGAGAGAGAAAGATAGAGAGAGACAGAGCACATACAGGAGACCTCCCCCAGTTAGAGCCGTCTCACACAGAGAGAGAGAGACTACATCTCCTCCACCAAAAGAGAAGCCAGGGGCCACAGGCACCAGCGCAGAAGGGTCAGGGGGCCAGTCGGGGGCCCGGGAGAGACAGGAGGACAGAGAGCACACAGATGCAGCTCAGGCTGCTGCTGCGGAGGCCAGGCTGGCTACTATAGAGGGAGGTTTTACGTGAGGATATCTTTGGGTAAGGGTTGGGCCTGGACAGAAACTGGATCAGCATGTTGCCGTTCTGGTTGAGGTCAGAGGTGCCCTCTGCAAATGGCAGAATGAAAGAAAAAAATATTAATGGTATTTTGAAATTAGTTTTTGAAACTTGATTGTGATGATGAAGCACTCACTGGGACATGGGTCCATACGACAGATTCTGATGGTGTCTGGTTTGCTGTCTAGACAGAGGCCGATGGTGTTGTCCCGAGTGTGGCACAGAGCCTGCCTCTGCTGTGTCCCATTTCCACATGTCACCGAGCACTAAAAACACAGAAAGAACCCTTCATTATCGGTAGTTTGATAGCTTTGTAGTTTCAACTATGTTAATTAGCTTGCATTTTTATTGCTTTGTTCTGACCTGGGTCCAGGGCCCGACTCTCCACTGGGTGGGGCAGGGCTGCCTGTTGCAGGGCTGACGGGACTCGGGCCGGTTGTCATTACAGTACTTGTTGTGGATGGAGCGTGTGGTGTTGTCTTCTGAAGGCTGCACACAGCTTACAGAGCGCACCTGCAAACCAGTCTTCCCACATGGCTTACTGCAGTTCTGCCACTCTCCTGTCACCCAACTACACAGTACCCCAACAGGAAAACTTATATTTATAGGAGAAAAACATAAAGCCAAGACATTTGCAAATGCAATCTTTATAGAGCCTACATTGGTGGAGGGCAAGGCTTGGGGTTGCAATCTCGAATATCTCCAATAGGTTTCCTATTGGACTTGTTGCAGAAGCTCTTGTGGACCATCTTACTGTCAACTTTTCGTCTGCAACCGTAACGTAGATACTGTTTCCCTGAAACAGAGCACAGTGAGTAATAAAGGGCATTCTCATACTGGTGCGTTTACTCGTCTTTAGTATGTTCCTATACCTCCACCACAGGGCTTGGAGCAGTGCGACCATTTCTTTGGGGCCCATTCATAGGCACTGTCCTCCACCAGCATGTTGTTCTGAATGGCACTGTTGCTGTGCAAGTTCATCATGTACTTATAAGACAGGTTCACATCCTCGTCCCCCTGCAGCCTCACCTGAAATGAAAGGGTGACAATTTGGGGACAATATTCTTTTGTCACACTACAATACGTATCATGATACATGCGGGCTAATATAGAAAACAAGTAAAAATGCTAAAGCAGATTGAAAGCATGGCTATAGTACAAGCATTACTTTTCTTTCACTTTGTATCAATCAACATCTAAGGTGGTAATAACAAACCATATACAAGTCTCAGCCCTTAAAAACATTAACATTTGACACATTTAGTTTGGATCCGTCACAAAACCCAACATGACTTCAAAATTCCCTTTGTACAATGACATAATATTTTATATTGCTATACGGGGTATTAAACAACACAATATGATCTGCAAAGGTGTGCCAACAACTATGACAAAACAATATATTTTACCAACCCTAACACAAACAGTATGTATGAAGCATGTATTTAGTACCATGATGAGGACTCCGTGTCTGAGGGGACCAGTTGATTGAAGGGTCTCTTTGCCGTTGTCATTTTCATACTCCCACTCAACTCCCTTCTCAATTATTGAGCGCGTTTCAGGGTTATCATTCTCCCCATTTAAAAAGAACAATCCTGACGCCACATTTTTCACAGCTGGTGAAAATAAAGTTGAATTAGTAAGAGACAGGATATAATCAGATTTGATCTAACAGCCTACACACCTAAAGTGTGCGGAGCTGCCTTGAGCTCCTGAATCAACAAGTGCCTTGCTCCTCGTGGGACCTCAAGGACTTTAAGGAAACCTGTAATGAAAAACAGATTGGTTTTATGACATCATTAAAGCTCGACTTGCAGTTTCCTGACTAACTGCCACAGCTTTTCCAGGAAAACCTTCTTACTCACGATTACAAAATAATCATGCTTCAGTACTGAAATCCCAGTGGCATTAGCTTTCTTCATGGCAAACTTCAGTGACTTTGGTTTTAAAAATGTCAGTATTTTCCAACCTCAACCTTGATGTAATCTTTTGGCAATGCAGAGCATGTATTAAAAAGCTGTTAGGAAGCTCGGGGAAGTTTGGACACTTCTTTAACTCCTCCAAAGAGGGCAACATTGAGCTAAAGATGGCTGCTAACTCAGCTGTAGAAAGGCATAACATGTTATTGGAAGGACCTACCCTGTTTCTTGGTTGTGCGGGCGATGGTGTCTTTGAATGTTTTGCAGCTGGAGTTGTCTCCTCCACACACTCCACACTTGTCGTCCTGCTTCGAGGAGCCCACGACACCATCACAGCCCACTCTCTGTTCATCACACACATGAGCTCATGAGTGACAATTACATTACTTTTAACTGTAGTTATACCACTGCATACTTGATTTTCACTAACATTCTGAAGTAGCAATACAAAAGAGAACAAGTTGTAACCTTTTATTACATCCAACAATATAAGCCAAATATAATAAAGTGTGTGTAGATCAACAAAAAGGCATCTATGTAATTCATCACTTGTGGTTATTTATTTCTTTATTAACGTTATTTTTTCACCATATACAATACAATAATTATGACTTCTCATTGACTACTTTAAGTATTTAAGTACTTTTAGGGGCTTCTCCACCTTCCTGCGTCAACACTGTGATACATGGCAGTGGAAGAATGAAAGGTTTTAGCACAGAGGCCTGACTGACCTCACACTCCCCTATCACACACACACTGTGCGGGTCCTTGTAGGAGCAGCGCGTCCCATCCAGTACCATACTCTGCATGATGACCACGTCCTGTGTCTCCTTCGATTGGCAATGTAACTGGCAGCGTTTGTTAGCTAAAACACACAGATTTAAAGTGTTATTGACTCATGGTGGCACACGTTTGTCTGGTGATGTCACTTTATAGCCAGTGATCATGCGGAGAATGGGTTTTCCATGACTCAAAACTCGCAGTGACTTACACCAGAGTATTAGGCTCCAGAGTCTCAAAAAGACCGTCAATTGTGTGAAGCCACAATGAGGAGCCACAGTTAATATCATTGTGTATTGTTATTTGTCTCTTTTTAAATAAAAGGGTAATGATCTTTTTTTCCCATAATGATCTTTACCTTCATCACTGATGTTATATTGTCATACCCTGCAACCAAATTGTTTATGAATTGGAACTTTTTAATCATAATATTTTGTTAATTAGTTCAAAAATAAAGACTTAATTCAGTCAATCAATCAACATCCAATTCACGTCAAAATATGTACAGATGGGCAGTTCTAAGCTCACGTCTAATTTGTTAAATACACAGGCAAAGTTGTAATGTGGCAGAACCACTAACGAGGCCTTCACTGAGCCGCAGACCAAGAAGATGTTTCTGTGTTGACACAGCGAACCCCAAATATAGAAAGAAATGGTGTCACCCCTCTCTAAACAAATTGTACAATTTCATACTCGAAGAGGAGCTGTCTGGTGTGCGCACACATTGCCCCTGCACCACACACACACTGCAGCAGCAGAAAGAAACATTTAAGACAAAGCAGATCTGGAGACAATACAGCGTGTTGATATGATAAGAGCAAACAATTTAGCACGCTCTTTGTGAAGTGCCTGCAGCGTGACATGCAATTAGATAAGGGGACGGTAGCACTTTTCTCTTGGGCTGCCCTTTATGTGGATAATAATTTCATACGCTAAAAGAAAATGACACTTGATTCTCTAACAGAGCACAGGTCAAACAACATTCAGTAATATCAAAGAGCTGAGAAGAGAAACGCCACGTTCAAAGACTCGTCATTATGCGTTTTATACGAGGGCGTTGTCCAGCCTCAAAGCAGGACAACCAGATGCCAGTGACTATAACAGAGCACAGGCTATATATAAGCAGCTCTAAAAAACCCAACCGCTTCCAAAAATGATATGTTTACTTATGCGCTGTAAATTGAAGAAACTTCCGAAGGAGCTCTTCACTTTGTCAGTTCCAGTTTTTGCACAAACTTGAGGCGTGTAGGTGTTTGCTTACGGTCCGGGTGTTCATAAGGCAGCCAGTGGTGTATGTTGCTATGGAGATCAAAGCGCGGGTCCCAGGCGTGGCACTGTTCTTCTCGTGGGTCGCTGTAGATGTCCTTGCACTCTTCGCTGTTGCACATCTGGAACTGGCGTGTGGCGCCCACACAGGTGCGCCCTCCGTTGGCTGGTCTGGGATTTGCATAAAACACAATGCAGTGCAAGTGTTGATTCACTTTCGGGGGTTACTGTTTTATAACTTTTTTTGCTCACTAGATTGTATAAACAGAGAAGGTTTTTGTTGTCTTGAAGATATAGCAGGCTATTGAAGTCACAAATAAAGATTATCTGGAAGAATGCAGTATCAAGCATCTCTCTCTATGCTTTTTTTTTAAAGCTTTTATTAATTGTACATAAGATACCCTTATTTACTATTACTTACTATTTGCACCCACTGAGTGTTCTTGAGAGTTGCGATAACAAATTAATTTCTTACAAAGACGAGCTTCTCCTCTTACATTCATCCACTAAGATGACAATTTAGAATGATCAATTCACCTGTGTGTTAAAGACTACACATTTTGTCACAAAGCAGCCTGATGCGACACAAGAACAGGTAAATAAATATTCCTTAACTCTCATTGTGCGATCATGCTGTAGCAATGGGCCCCGAGTGAGTCCCAGGCCTATCCTGGCACAACGGAATTCAAACACCTCCCATGTCACTTATGTTTTATAACAAAATCATGTCTGCTTTATAAAATTGTCACTCCACTGATATAAAACTATCATTAATATTTACCACCTGCGTTATTCCAAACAAACTAAGTTATCAAGTGAATGGGTAAAAAAGATCCACAGCCTGTAACATAAATAAAACATGCTGAATGTTTTGGAAGTACCTGGGATTGTCACAGTCGCGTGTGCGGAACTGTACTCCTCCTCCACAGGTCCGGGAGCACTGGCCAAACTCGCTCCAAGAGCCCCAGTTTCCGTCCTGTTTGATGATGTCAGGGGTCAACCAGATGCAGTGGCCTTTAAAACAGTGCTGGCAAACAGAAAAGGGTTTCACTTTAAGTATCACTTAAAATATTAGTTTTTGTCATCAAAGGACTATAGGCCCAAAAAAACAAACAAGGTTAGTGCTAGATAGTCGGCTCGGGAGGGACGGTCTCACAGAACACTAAAGATAGCAACATTTCTGTCAAGCAACGATTGAACGAATGATCATGTATAAAAGTGAAGAAAGGTCACGATACGGTTATGGTTAGAGTTAGGATTTTTTGTGCATACCCTCTAATAGCTCCTTCTAAAAATATTGTAACAGAGGCAGTACTGGTATCAGCAACAAGTTCAATTCAATTTTTATAGATAAGTTATTACCAAATATTAACAAATAAGGGTAAATGCAACAAAAAACACAAATGTATGTGCAAGTAAATAGTACAATTCTCTATTCAAATTTAAAGTTTGGTTTGGAGACATTTCTTGGTCCTGGTGTCGCCCGACATCAACACTGAATAAAAATGGAGCCATAGATCTACAGTATCCAAAGTTAAAATAAATTTTTTTTACTCAAAACTAGGATTCTCCCTGTAGGGAAATACTTTCTGTGAGTACCTTGCCATTTCCACACATGGTGCCATCGATGGGAGGTCCTTTCTTGGTCTTGCAGAAGAAGGGATTGTCCGGGTGGCTGCACCACAGCTGCTTACACGAGTCAAAAGTGCGATACTGCAGGGCACAAAAGGAGCACTGCTTAAACCCATATCTAGGCACGTAAAGACCAGTCTGACCTCCAGAATAATCATCAATCAGACAGCCTGAATGACTCAACACTGAAAATAAAAATAGATGAAAATAGGGATTCCACCACAACAATAAGCACAACCGTGTTATACTGACAGAAACACCACCCCTTCACTGAGTCACTGTACACTACGCTTCACAAGAGACACAGACCATTCATGCAAACTCAGCCAGGGATCACTTCCACCACTGCACACTGTTCAGATTAACCAGGTCGGGGCAGGTTACAGGGTAGTTAAGTTCACAAAGCCGAAAGGTGAGGTCGGCCTGACCTCCTCAATGCCCATAGGCTCTGGTAAAGGATCAGATTATCTTGTGTGTCTGATAAAACTCCTTGACGAGGAGCGCACCACACTGACAAACAGTCTAGTGTCCTCCTTTTCAAAGATTCTGCGCTACCTGTGGTGACCCCTGGTGACCTCTAGAGGTCAAAGGCCACATTGTAATCAATGACTGGACTGTGGTAGGTACAGGTACAGTTGACATCACACTGGAGGATCCCACTTAGGGAAAATGGGTTCTAGGACAACCTTAGGCATTTCCAGTCATGTGAATCCAAAGGCTGCCAATACAAACAGATGTGCTATAGAGATGTATTGGTCATTTCAACTATTTCACTATTAACCATTTGGGAATCCTGCAGTCTGATGTCCACGATATGGAAAATGGACAAACGGATTAGGATACTGCACCAAAATAACTTGCACACAAACATAGAAACATATCTTGGGGAGGTGTGGTTACCTTACCTGTGTTCCTGATTGGCCCGCCTTTTGTAGCTGAAGGAAATGGTTTGACAAGAGAATGAAGGATAACTAGCAATGTGCGCAAAGCCCCGAAAAAAAAAAAAAGCCCTTTGTCTATTAAGCAACAGCGCCCGCTACAGTAGAGTGCCACAGTGGCTTCACAATAAGACAGGAGAGAGGAGAAACAACACACTGCAGCTAACATACGAGGAGGGAGTGAGGATTTACTAAACATAGACACGAACATGTGAAGGCACTGTGGTTAAACTTAAATGTAGCCTAATTCACCGTGTGTATCATTATTAAGCCATAACTATCAAAGCCAAATTACCTGCTTTTAAGCAAGATGTCAATCCCACCAGTGGCCGTGAGAGAGAAGCAGAGGACATCACAGAAATGTGAATAGCTGTGTAGAGCTCATCACTTCTGTTAGTAATATATTGTTCTGCTTAATAACACTTATAGGTTTGTTCTAAATACAGTGAACTGTTGTGGAGTCTGATCTAGTAGTGGTGAGTAGTGTCTGGATTAAGAGATAATGAATTCTAGCTGTTCGTAAATGTAAATGTTGTTGTTATACTTAAGGAGATCTCTTACCGCGGTGCACATTGTGTATCCCACACCAAAGTCGAAGCGACACTGTTCGTTCATGGAGTAGTGCAAACCAGGAAGTTGAGGCAGAGACGGCCAGTTGTGGTCAAAGGGGTCGTCACGTAGACAGTCATAGGAACTGAAGAAAAGAAGAAAATAACGGACAATGAGTGTGAAATTTGCAAGTAGCAGTTTACAATATCTTCCGTGATCCATTTTCTGCCCCCTGCTGCATCCGAACAAACTTGATCATATCATTAATGGATCACCATCATCCATCACCTGGATATATCTACAGCATGACATTTTCTTCGTACCAGTGGAACTGTGCTTCAGTGTGCCTCTCCTCAGAAAAGGCTTTTTCCACAGATGGTGTATTTTAATATAGTAGATCAATACACCTTTCCTATAGTATATTGGTCAAATTGTCCAAATAACAAAAAAATATCTATATAAAACAGTCAGGCTGAATATGCAATGTTATTAAATAGACAAGGGTAAGTATGTTGTGTTGCTGAATGTTGTTTTATTGCATTTGTGCTTGTGACTCACTGCAGGTATCGCCCCAGCTCCTGCATGCTACAGCGGGACCAGTGGAAGCGGTGGAAGGCGGCTTGCACCAGCGGCGCCATGATGCTGCCCAAGTGCACCTCGTCCCCACAGCGGTTCCCTTGGCCATCATGCTCCATCCCGAGTCTGAACACAACCGGCGAGAGAAAACGAGAGAGAGAGAGAGAGAGAAAGAGAAAGAGTCAGATCAGGCCAGACAGATTGGGAACGTGTGGGTGGAGAAACAGAGGAAGCAACAAAGAAAGAGGTGGGCAGTGGTAATATTTTCATCAGGCCCTTTTTGAGGTGACCAACTGAGCAAACAGAAGTGAATCAATACTGTGCAGCACTTGATTGTAGTATGCTTATTGTTGTGTATTGTATTGTATGTTGGTTTACTGTGAGAGTGACACTTACACATGTCCCGTCTCATGTGCCACCACAAAGGCAGAGGAAAAGCCGTCCTCGTGGTTCAAAGTGCAGCTCCTCACGGGATGACACATACCAGTCACCGGGGCATAACCTAAGGCAGACGAAAGGGTGTGTTTGTGAGGGGTTTCATAATAAATTAACTTGTTTAATAATGTAATGTAAGAATCTAATGTGCGATTAATACTTTTTAGTTAAAGCAAAGTTATAGAAATGCTTTCCTTCAGTTCAAACCTCCTGTCAGAAGTGCTCAGGTATTATATAGAATTTAGTTTAGTTTAGTTTAGTGTATTTGTTTATTTGAGCAGTATACATTCTGCTCAAAAGGAGTGGGCTGAAGCAAAAAGCTTATGAGCGCCTACCCCCAAGTGCAATAAATTAAAAAAGAATTCACATTTCATTTTCATTATGGAAATTCTCCGCATTAGTATTATTAGTCTACCCATACGATCAAATGGTGGTTAACAGCACAATTTAATATTATAAAATGTATGTAATTATTGGAAATTCATTCTCAGAAGTGCACTCAAGTGGACTGATATTGATTATGTTCAATTAGCCACGGAGCAGACAGTAGCTCTGGCCTCACAGACTTATTTATTAAAAAACTGTTGTTACAAATGTGTGACAGCCGGTGTGTTTATGGCTGACCTTTTACCCTGTGCATGCCAATCTCCATCTCCCTATTTGACTGTCTGTCCTGTGCAGGCCTTAATTGTGGCGTGATGGCTGGCCTTGCTCCGTCTATTGATCTGGAGCTGCTGAAGGCTGAGCCCAAGGGCAGCTGAAGGGCTTCTGTAGAGGCTGGCCACTGCCTTTAGAGGCCGGTCCCCTGGGCCTGCCTGTTAGTGTGCACTCTGCTGCACAGAGAAACCACTAAACCGCAGCCCTGCGCACTCTCGGGCGGGACGAGCACTGTGTCTGTGCCACTTTATGCTTTTTATCTATGCTTACTGTATGTGTTGCACACAGTGTTTCTAAGTATTGAGTACATGTAGTACTTAATGGAGTTATTACCTTGCATGCCAGTGGGACCAAACTCCTGCCGTGTAAGAAATATTGCATGATCGTGGTACTCGGCATCGCCTGTATCCTGCTTCTGCTGCAGAAAGGCCCATCGACACACATTCTCTAGACTTTGAGACGGGTTTCCCAGTTCAATTAAACTCATGGACTGGAAAAGACACACACAAACACAAATAATGAAACTGAGTCAGTCTGTGTACACACCAAACACTGGTACTCTCCATCAGCGCTTCTTCACTTGAGTTCCAACACTCTACTGTAGGGGGCAGTGCCACAGTGTGCGACTTCAGCAGCACAGCCACAAACTGCTGAGGTGCACATCATGCACAAGAACTGATATAAATGCACAAAAGTATGCATTGTGGCTACTTTAATGTTGATAAATTAAATAATGCATATAAAATACCAACAGTGTACTCCTTTGCAATGAGCTCACCCTCTACACCATAACTCTTTAACTCTGAAACATAATACCAGACAGACCATTCACCTTGATCGTACTTGATCGTACACAAAACATTTCTCCCACTGCTCTTTAACAAATTTTCCCACACCTTTGTTGTTCCTCTTCTTTCCTTGCTGTTTTCGCACATGCACGGCAAACAGCTAAGAGTGAGTGTAGTTTGCTGCAGCGGAGACGTATGGCCTGCCGCTGCACACATGATGGAGTGTGAATGTGTGGCAAAAGCCCCTCAGACATGCGGCACTCTCTACATGCATGTACTTAATTTTGTTTGTTGGTTCTTTCTGTATTTTTTATGATCTCTAAAAAAGCTTGCTTGAACATGTTTTTTTTATGTTTTACGAGTACATGTGCTTGTGCGTCTCTGCATTCAGGGTCACATAGCCAATCGGCAGGCTGTCTGGGTGCAGCTCTGTTGCCACGGTAATTGGGGATGATGGACAGCAGCGAGCTTTGGCTGGAGCAGCATCGGGGCTGGTGCAGAATGACCAATGTAGGAGGGAGTGTGTATCAATGCTCAAGCGGGACGGAGGACATAGAGGGAGAGAGATAAGGATAAAGCTGCATAAGAGGCTCTGTTCATGTGCTACAGTGTGACGAAAAGGGGAGCAGCAGGACAGTAATACTGTATGCATTAAAGACACCCTTATATAGTACATGAATATGTTCGTACAGGCTCTCAGTCGTGCAGGAGATTTCCATTGTAGAGTTGGTTAAGCCATCACATGTACAAGTATAGCACTGGAACCTACTATCACCTTTGGATGACAAATAAGAATTTAATTTGTTATGTTTAAAATTGACATTTCTTGCATATTGTTTTTGAAAAAACATTATAAATGTAAAGGTAAAATCATGATCAGACTTGGTAGTGTTTTCACTTTTTTCAACGTATCAATATTGAAAGATATAACCCATGGGAATTTGGGAAAGGGTTGAGAGCCACTGAAAATGGTTCTCCGAAAAACAGGTTGCTAACCTCTGGTTTATTTAAGTCAACCTGCTGCTTATAATTTTAGTGTTGACATTACTCTAAAACAACCAGTACAGACGACAACTTAACCCTTTTCTACTATATTCATGGTTAATTGTACCAACAATCTCAATATACTACATTATTCACGGGTCATAATGCCATAACTACTCACTAAAAACATGCTTGTATGACTATATTACTACAGTTTGTCCCAAATACATAGTACTTTTATGAGCAGTTGGTGTTTTCCCATTGCTATCTCACACCCTTCCACATATAAAGATTGAGTTACAATGAAGGAGAAGAGAAGGATGCTACCCCTGTGCGCTTATGAATGAGGGAGGGCTATCATTGATTGTTTATCTTCGCCTGGACTTCCCATGATTCACTGCTGCAGCCGGCTGGGAAGAGGAGCCCGGCTGATTGCATAACGGACAGGAGTTTTCTGTGTGCGTTGCTTTGGTGCTGAGCTGCGAAGGCGTGCGACTTGAAAACATTCTCTTGGGACGCTGCATGCTTTTAGTTCCTCTTTTGCTCAGTCCACTGGAATAACAGGCCCGGGGCATCAGTGCGCGTTGATGAGCGCACGCTTGTGTTTTTGCCGTGTTTGTTTATGTGTGCGGATTCGTGCCTGTGCTTACTGTAGAGAGCAAATAGGAGAGTTAAAGTTAGTCCAGCTGAGACTGGGACATCCACTTTCCAAGAACTGCTCTTACCTTTCCGTAGCCCAACATGATGATCCGTACCAGGACCACATTGATTTTTGCTCCCAGTGACTGGTCATGGTAGATCTCGTTCACCTGGAAACACACAGGCGAGAAATGGGCATTCGGGACAATTCATAAAGTTTAGTCAGAATCAGAATCAGAATAGATTTTATTTGCCAGTGTTTGAGAACAGGTTCACAAGCTAGGAATTTTTCTTGATGTGGACTTGCAACATAAAACATATAACACCGAATTTAGATAAAATTAAGCTATAAAACTTTAAACCATAAGGCTTAAGGGGGCAAGCATAAGGAATATTAATAAATAAGATACAAAATAAAAAGTAAAATATAGTAAGATGAGAACAATAGACTTCGAACAACAGTGGGATTATATTTACAGATGAGTATGAATAAAACGTAAAGTGATAAGTGCCAGCAGCGGGTCTAAGTGTGGAAACACCACACAGTGCAAACGAGCAGAAACATCCATGAGTCTGTGACTGAGTTATTGGGTCTTGTTATTGTTCATGAGTCTGATGGCGGAGGGGAAAAACTGTTCAAGTGGCGGGAGGTATGGGTCTGTATAGACCGTAGCCTCCTGCCTGAGGGGAGGGGGGTGAATAGTCCGTGTCCAGGGTGAGAAGGGTCAGCTGTGATCCGACCCACACGCCTCCGGGTCCTGGAGGTGAACAGGTCCTGGAGAGATGGGAGCTCACAGCCAATCACCTTCTCAGCACCACGCAAAATGCGCTGCAGTCGATGCTTGTCCCGTTCTGTAGCGCCGGGGAACCAGACGGTGATGGAGGAGGTGAGGATGGACTCGATGATGGCCGTGTAGATCTGCACCAGCATCCTGGTTGGCAGCTTAAGTTTCCTCAGCTGCCGCAGGAAGAACAAGTCTGAGCAACCCAAATATTTGAGTTGAGTTATTTAAAAGAAACCCAAGACTTTCACTTGTTTGCAAACAATTTTGTCAGCATCTCTGTCTGCAACACATACTTTTTTCTTGACTAATTTATCATGGCGACACATAAAGAGTCTGCAACCTCCCTCTCTAATGGTACAGCTGAATTTTTTGAAGTTTTCTGCAAACTGCAGTTGTGGTTTCTGTGTTCCACATTATTTTACTGGATGCTTTTGTACGTCTTTGCAGTGTTTTTGTGGGGTTTGGCGGATTTTTTTTACTGCTAATAATGGTCCTGAAGAAAGCAGCTTTTTAAAAAAAAACTACCTTATCAGCTAAACCCATTTGAGACCTACAAACACTGAAGCCCCCCACACCTGCAGCACAGTGGAGGCGTCACAAAAGGAGCTACAGGAAACAAAAAAGGGACAAAATGAGGAGGTATCCGGGCGAGACTCACAGCTAAGCCTTCTATTGTTATGGCTAATGAACATTGACTGGAGAATAAAAGCAGCTCTTCCCAGAAGATGGTCAATGACTCTTGTGTAGCGGAGGGAGCTGCGCAGTAGGAAGAGGAAGGAGGAGGTGAAGCTGACCAGTGCAGGACACCACGCTCTTCAGAAACAGGGACAAACCCTAATTTCTCCCACCGGGTTTTTGAGTTTTTCCTTGCCGTGCTGGAGAGTCTAAGGACAGGGGACGGCCGAGCTGCTCGTCGCCCCCCACTGCTGACGCTTATTTGGACATTATGTTTGCCTGGATATTTGATTCACCAGAACTTTACATTGTCTTATTTACTGCTCTGTTTTATTTCCTTAATGTTTGTTGCAGCCCTATGAGGCAACTTCTGTGATATTGGGCTATACAAAACCATTGATTGATTGATTGAGATGGTGCACCGTTTCAGACGATCAGAGGAGACTGAAGGCAGCCAGCCAGCTTTTCTCCAGGTGCTACGGTTTCCTCTACCTTCAAAAACATGCGGGTCAGGTTGACCCACAGTGGCGGAGCGTTCAGTCGCAGCGGCTCAGGACTAACACCTGAACACTTTTTTGTTGTACACTTGTACAATGACAAATATGGGGACAATAAATGTCTACACATAGAAATGATATTAGCAAAAGTATTGGTTTCATTTTAGGAGAGGTATTAAATCTGTATATTTCCTTCAGTAGCTTCTTCACATAAACCTGATCAACATGTTTTTGTTGCAACAAGTTATAGATGGTCCTAGTTGCTGTAGCTGTTAAAAATAAGCTATAACTTTTGGTTAAGTGTGTTATGTGTTAACACAGTGAGGCTGCAAACTGTTGCACTATTTTTGGTGTAAAAGCATTGGCGACAACTCTCAGTGGACATCGGGACAACTGTCATCGGTGGCTGGCCCAAAATAAAGAGAGCACTGAACTCAGCTTCCCATGAGCACAGATGGGTCGGATGGGAGACTAACACTAAGGAGAGAAATGGCTTAATGCAAGGGAACAGGGTAATTTGTGACTCCAGAGATGCAGAGACAATGCCGCGACGGAGGGAGCAGGTCTAAATTGGCTGCTGCTCTCCGTGTGCTGTGTGTGGAGTTTAATGAGGCAAAGGGATGTAAAAACAGACAATCATAATGAGAGAGCTGATGGACACGCCGCTCAGACACAGAGCAGCAACAACACAAGTGTAGACACAACCACGCGACAGAGGAAGGAGGGCAGGGGAACATTGCCAAAGGATATCGGATGGAACAAAAATACTAAAAAAAATAATGGTGTAAAATGAATGAGTAGAGCATAACTGTTTCTCCTCAGTCATACATTTTACATACATTTTTTTAGCATCACGTTTGTTGCTTAGAGTCAGTTTCAAGAAGTTGGAAATTCCACCAACATTTAGGAAAAACTAAGCCCAAAAGCCAAATTCCTTCAACTGAGACTTAGAGAAATAGCTGTTTTGATTAAATAAACAGACAGAATACTGAGGAGTCCAAGACATTAAATAATCTTTGAGTGACACTGTACAAAAGCAAAGTAAACAGTAAAATCACATTTGAAAAGTTTCGATGGAAACACTTGTCACGGTTGGAAATACAATCCTGTGGTTTCGGTGTGGATGAACTAATAGCTGCTACTGAAAGGAGCTGGAACTGTGAGCCGTGTGATCCCTATTTCTTCCCACTCATATATCAACCATCAAGCATGATGTCCACTGAGAGGGAAAATGTATCACACTGATTAACTCCTCAGTTGGCAAATTATAATTTTTTTTGCTGGCCTAATACAGCATTTGGTCAGTGCGTTAGAGTTGGGGAAAATGGGCGTGCGTAGGGTTTTAAGTTGGTTGGTAAAAGGTCCAAATTGCGATGAGCATCATCCAAAACTGCAGCTCGTAAGGACTGTTCCCAATTTTAAATGGTCAAAATCAAAAGTGAGCTACAAAATGATAGAAGTCTGTCCCCATTGGTCATAACTGAGTTGTCCCATCCAGTCCCATTTGTAAAGAGAGGCAGTAGATGTTCAACGTTTATATTTACCACTAGCAGTGGACCATTCAAGCTTTGCCTCAAGCATATGTATGGAATAAGTACACAGGCCAAACCATTATGTTACCTTCCCAGCAAGCTGAATTGCGGTATTTGTGAGTTTACAAACACATGAGAATCCATTTTGAACCACTTCACTGTTCGGACAGAACCAAAAAATACACTAATTAACAGGCGGCGATTACACAAAAACACGAGGTATGCTGCAACTCATAACACAAACACACATAACTTTTTTCGAAACTAAACATTGAGTGGATTTGTGGTGTTCTTTATCCAATCAGCATCAAATGCTGCTCCAAATGTGTGACCTCACCACGACTAATTCAAGCCAGCGCGGTCCCAGGGCAAATGTTACTGGCACTGTAATATCAATCTGGCTCTTGCCAGGTTAACAATTATGCACAAAGAAAGTAAGTTAATGCTAATGAATGATTCTTACAGAAAGGCGACAGAACACATGGTGCACAATAGGAAGATGGTCAATTTCTTTGTGTATACTTGTGTAACGCCTTGATAAAAATGCATTGGTTTAGGCCTCACCAAAGACGCATGACCATCTTGGACCTTGTTACTCAGAAACTGCATTGCTTGTGACTTTTCATGCAGGAAAAACAGTGGACATTAATGTGTATTTGACCTTTCAGTGACCCAATGAATGCGGTTAGCATGGTGCCTTTACTTTCCTTCCTGGCAGCCTCTAGGTCGCTCCAGGCTCATTTGTTTTTTAGGGTTTCTGGTCGTTTTTTGTTGCTGATGGACCCATCTTTATGGTTACATAAAAATTCCATCCAGTAACTCTAAAAAACATGAAAACATGGAGCGTCATAGAGGCCACTGGGATGGAAACCAAGGGCACCAAGCTAATCCCCCATACAGCCACTGGGTCACTGACAGGTCACTAATATTCACTTTTTTATCCTAAACGAAGCCTGGCGAATGTAGTGTGTGAGTGAGTGGTTGTTGGAAGTCGCTGATGATGCAGACTGGTTGCTTCGCTTACCATCACCGAGAATGGAGCGAATGAATGAATAATACACGAAATTGTAAAGTGACTTTGAGCGTCTGGAAAAGCGCTATATAAGATAATGCATAATTATTATTATTATTATAAAAGGTTACGTAATGCACCTTTAAACAAAGATGGAGTGAGGCTGCTTAGTAGGTTTTTATATCATGCTTTTCCTTGCTGGCACGCCTGTCTCGCTCTGGATTGTCTCACCCCCTCTTTGTCTTGGCAGGAGTAAGCGGTGCATGTGCAGACAGTGTCAGTGACGGTGTCTTCCTCTCTGTTGTAGGTGTGAGTGTTTGTTTGTGAGACCTCTCTTCTCTTTAGGTGTTGAGTGTTCGCGAAACACACCACTTGCACTCGGGTCAGACACTTGACACTTGGCCAGATGCAGCCCGTTTCCACGACAACCGTTGGACAAATTAGGCCTGGCTGAGTTCAGGTGATACCCCGGAAATCACGGGTTCTCTCTAATTAGGCTCAAGAATAAATTATATTTTCATCTTTGTGTGAAAATCTTGTTCGCATATCGGCCCCTTGATTGCACTCTATGTTCTGTGCTGTCTTCAAAAGCATCACGTGTTTACAATTACACAACCTTTATTTACTACAGCAACTGCGGAACCAAAGTGCTTTACATAAGTGCAGGATACTAAAAACAATTTCAAAACAAATTAGAACAATGAAGATCACAATATAATACATTAACAGACAAATGCAGCTTTAAATAGGTGAGTTTTATATCTAGCTTTAAAGCTGGCTCGTGACTCAACAGTCAGAGCGTTCCAGTACCAGTTTATAACATAGCCACTCTATTTGCCCCACCATGCTGGTGTGTTCCCATAGCTATACCTAGAAACCCAGAGGTCAGGTCCAAATCATTACTCTCAGATAAATAATGCAGCCAGGTCATGTCGCTTAACCCTGAATGAATGAGGACAGAATGAACAATGGCATTTATGTGAGTGGAACAGACTGGGCACAGAGACTGGAACTGCTTAAGAAATACCACAACATAGAGTTGGTGATCATTTCAAACACCTCTCATTCACTATTTAATTTATGTTGATTAGAAAATGATAAAGTGATCTTAAACTGCTTGTTTTAAAGTTCACTTTTTTTACTCTATACTTAGCTGTTTTACTCCCCACACCAGTGTGTCACTGAACACACTGTCCGCAGTTTCTCTGCATATTTTAGTCGAACATTGAAGCATTAGAAGCTACTGGAACGTATTGTTTTTTTAAGTTGCAAAGCTCCGGTAAATGTTTGGTCTCTCACTGCTCTGCGGAGGTGTAGTGAGTGGGTCGGGAGCTTGGAAGAGATGTTTCTGGTTAGATTAAGCCATCGGAGTGGCCAGCCATCCATGAATCCATCCATTTTCTTCGGCTTTATCCGGGTCCGGGTCGCGGGGGCAGCAGTCTCAGCAGAGATGGCCAGACTTCCCGATCCACGCACACCTCCCCCTGCTGTTCGGGGGGGACCCCGAGGCGACACCAGGCCAGAGACATAGTCCCTCCAGTGTGTCCTGGGTCTTCCAGGAGACCTCCCCAGAATAGGACATGCCTGGAACACCTCCCAAGGGAGGCGACCAGGAGGCATCCAAAACAGATGCCCTAGCCACCTCAGCTGGCTCCTTACAACGTGAAGGAGCAGCGACTCTACTCCGAGCTCCTTCTGGTGACTGAGCTCCTCACCCTTTCTTGAAGGGTGCAGCCAGCCACCCTGCGAAGGAAACAAACTTCCTGTATTCGTGATCTTGTTTACCCAGATCTCATGACCATAGGTGAGGGTGGGAACGTAGATCGATCGGTAAATCGAGAGCTTTGCCTCAGACTCAGCTCCCTCTTCACCACAACAGTCCGAAACAGCGATTGCATCACTGCTGACGCCGCACCGATCCGTCTATCGATCATCCGTCCCTCACTGGTGAACACGCCTCCACTTGAGGCGAGGACTCTCCACCGACCTGGAGAGGAGAAGCCACCTTTTATCGGTGGAGAACCATGGCCTCGTATTTGGATGTGCTGGAGTGGCTATGGAGTTAATGTCTCACTATATGCAGATTAAAAAATAAATAAAAATAAAAAACGGTGATGAGTGACTGTAGAAATTCCAAGATTACTCAAACCTACAGGATGTTTTTAGATGAGGAAACAAAACTGAACACCACATGGACATTCCAGATACAATCTTCAAATTCAGAGTCTTGTATGTGCAGTAAAGGACGTATCTGTGATCTGTGATCTGTGAACAGCCTTGGATACTGAAATAACATTATTATTGCAATATTTTATTAAACCGTTTTGGCACAGTAATATTTATTAACCCAATTTATTAATGTGTATGAACAATACTTTAAAGCAATCACGTGTGGGCCTAAGGTTGAGATGATTTGTGTTGGATCAAAATAGAAGTCATTAGATATTCAATTACAACAGCAACAAAGTGCAATCACAAAGACAGTTTACTAGCACTAATATACACTTACAGCTCTGTCTCTATTCACCTAAAATCAAGTTAATCAAAGTCACACCTTTAGAGAACACATTCACAGCCAAATTATGCCATTTTTATTATTCTTGTCTACCAATGTTAAGAAGTTAACAAGCTATAAACGTATGCACAGTCTTGAATAACATAGAAAACCTGCACAAGCCTGACCAGCCAAGACAAAGGAATCTATCTGGATCCTCCATGTTTCATTGTTGCATTTGTTGGCAACAAATGTACATTTTGCGTACAAAGTGAAAAAGGAAAAATGGCAACAGGTGAACATTTTAATACATTTGACAGGGGCTACAATTATGTCATCATCTTTAAAACTGCAGCTCTTGTCTTATGTCTCAGGTGTATAGTCACACAAAAAAAGGCTAAAGAAATGTGCGCAAATAATTATTATAAAAGTAAGTGATTCACTAACCTTAATAACCTACATAAAAGCTAAATAAAGAGTAGTATTTCACAGGGCAGCTGGGTGCATATTAGAGACATGGTCATAATGATCTGCCTAATGACATAATTTATTCCACATTGTACCAGGCGATCACTAAAATTAAATAGTTTTTTTGCGGGAGCACACCTCCGATGACTTATATCCTGAGAGAATGTAATTAACAGTGTGTTGCGCCTCTAAAGGTCTCTGTTAATGGGAGAGACACAGGTGAACAGACGCATCTCGCCCGCATTCTGAATCCATCACCGAGCGACGACCTCTGCGTGGCATTTGGACACAGAACATTGTTCAGCAGAGCACCAGGAAATAATGTCTCCACTTTTAAACGGTGGACTTTGCATTTTATAGGGCACGGCATGTACCTTTAATTTATAATGCAATACAAACCGGGCAATCAAGGCACTTTTACCAGTCCCATGAAGTGTCGGGGGGCAAATAAATCTAGAAGTGGTCATTTCAGGACTAAAAATATATGGGGGCCTGGGGCTTTGTTTTTTTTAGTATGGAGTGAATGTATAACTGTCTCATGTAAAGAGCTTTGTGACTATTTTTGTGAAAGGCGCTATATAAATAAAGTTAGAGACATTCAGCAAATTGTTGAAGCCGAGACTTAAAACGCACAACGCTGAGGACAGAGCACTGGACTATTTCATTGTTCAAATTCAATTCAAATTTAGGGTAAAGCCGCAAAGACACAAAGTTGCTCCTTGTGCCACACTCGCAGAGTGCCAGCCCTGGGCCATCTCAGTGAAAAGATCTGGACATTCCCCTGGAGGTAGAAAAGAGGTGGTGTTGAGCTGAGAGGGGTCTAGATGCAGCAGCAAGTACTGGTAGAATAATTAAATAAAGAGAGTAGAGAGAGGTATATTTCTGTCACAAGGACAAGGTCATTTATTTGCAAGGGTCTAATTGCTATCAGAAGGCCAACATTAGAAAACAACAATTCATTATTTGGGATTCTTAGTAGCAACATTTACCATAATTTCAGTCTTTAAATAAAGACATATGCATTATCTTCTAAAAGAGCCTGTTAACTTACAGTATTTAAGTTAATGACTTTCACAATATCTCCCCATAATGAGGCCTTATCTTGATACTGCCAATGTTTTGAGAAACCCTGGTCTCCATGCAGTGAGTGCAGCATACCTGACCCTCTGCTCATCTCCTGGAGTTTATTTAAGACACAAACCAAGACACAACAGCTGCTTCGAGACAAATCATGATAAATACTTCACAGATTCATATCTTTCTCTAGTTTAAGGACACTTCATAATTCTTTAAGGTATCAGCAGATTTGGTTGTTTACACCAAATGATCCACAATGAGTAGAACCCAGTGCATTTAAACTGAAGTTAGACAGTAGTGCTGCAGGCTACATAATGTGCACTTACAGAAAGAGAAGCAACAACTATGCACTGTCACTGTGTTCATGAGTGAAATGTACTGAGGCTAATGATCTCACAAAACCCACAACCCAAAGGTTACTAGCTAGCAGAAATAGTCAATTTAGAGACTAAATCTACATTTTACCAGACTACCTCTTTGCATATCATTTACATTGTACTTGGAAAGTCTGCAACATTGACTAGTCAAGTCATGCAGGAGCAACAATGTAAAGTGCTCCGAGAGAGTGTCAGGAAACGAATGAAAGCGGGATCTTCGTGCACCCCAGTCCTGAAGTGAGCAAAGCAAACTTTCAAGAACAAAGTCACCCAGATGCCAAGTGTGGGAGGCAGAGGCACATTTATTTTTTTTATTTCTGTTTATCTGACTGTCAGTAATTTATTCTGAATGCTGGATTTTAAAATACTCCTTCCTCTTACAGATTAGACGTGGGGCTGCAATGTGAGGCATAAACTCCCATCTGTCTTGGATTGTCAAACCAATGTATCCAAAAAAGTTTAAATCTGTTGTTGTTGTTGTTGTAGTTGTTGTTGTTGTTGTTGTGCAGAGCTGAGGCAAAGAGGTGGGGCAGAGAGGCACCTGCTCAACAGCTGGAGATTATGTCCTTACACAAACAAATGTAATACAACATTGTTCATTTGCACACAAGTGAGTGTGCATTTTTTTAATGGACGCACTAAGGGCACAGCAGGAAGACTGGTCACTTTAACTTGAATGACATCAGCAGCACACCCTCAAACACACACACACACACACACACACACACACACAATGAAATCTCATCATATTCAGATAGCGCAGGAGGATTACCGCTGGCTGATTGCTGGATGAGAACATGTCATGGGAGAATTGGATGCTTATTCCTGTTGCGGTGTGTGTGCTAGACTCTTTCTGTGACCTCTCGTTGACTTACCTCCGACAGAACTCACATCACAGATTTTCTCACTGAAAGCAAAGCTTTGACTAAAGGCACCTAAAACCCGTATTACATGCACTGTCCAGTGCCATCTTCTTGTGGGCCTCTTTACTACGAACGTGAATGCATGATGCATTCTTAGATAATAGGTTTGTTGAGGTAATACTCCTGAACAAGAGTGATTCTAGTGATTGACTTTCCTGTGTCAGACTTGCAGAGGAAAATCAACTTTTTAGATTTTTTAACCATGATAGGACACGGTTCGCTCATCAAAAACATACCTAGAGAAGTGTTTTTGCTTGATTCATGCAGGTCTGAGTAACCCCCAGATTCCGCATGTTCACCGCCTACTTTTTCCACTTCAGTCTGCATAGCAACATATTTGCGAAGGGCGAACATGGAAAATGTGGAATCCGACCGTAATCCTTCACAGAAAGCACTCTCATCTGTATACTTCCTGGACTCTATTGCATAACAGACCAAACATTAAATTGTCCCCCACAAATAAAAAAAGTGAGCGTTTATGCACCAAAACTGCTCTTATCATGGTGCCATCAATTTGTTAGCATGCCATTAGCTAAAGATGCCTGAATTTTGTTATTTTTATGGATAATTGCCCCTGCTAAATTAATATATATTGACATTCAATAAATGAATAAATGTTGCCGTGACTGAGTTCGTTGTCCGTGTGCCTCTGTGCTGGACATAGAGAAATACAATATACGGAACACCACACAATGATAACGTCCCCACAGCAGACAATGTGACTTACGATGTTCATGAGCGTGAGGAGGTATTTCTGGACGTGTTCTTTTCCATGAAACTGCACCACAGAGTCGTCGACCCCCAGTAGCACCTCAATGTTGTAGGACCGGTCCATGGTGTGTCTGCGGGAGCGTCCGGCGCGTGTGTGGTTAATGCTCTGCTCCACCCCACGGTACAGGGTCTCCAAATCCATCAGGCCCCCCAGGTCTGCGCCTGCAGTAACAGCACAAGCACATTTAGGCCATACAGCGGAATACTCCAGGTTATATTGTGCTAGGTCACAAGAGCAAGCAAACTCGTATGATGAACAAACATGCCAGCGGTACCAAACATGATCCTAATGCTCAGCTATACAATACGTTTTTATCAAAATAAAGCTTTTGAAAGAGGGCCTTATGTATTTATGTATGTCATGTTTGGATACCTGTACTGAAAGCAAAGCAGCAATGTCTCCATGGAGATGAGCTTGTGATGTCCTGCTCCCAGCACACTTACAAGTTGGAATCCGACTATTCTTCACCAAAAAAACGTGTATATATATTTTTTCTTCAATTTGAGCTATTTGGTGAAATGTTATAGGGTATGGCTTTAAATACGGACAGATCTATGCAATGACCTATACGTGGTTGTAATGTGTCCACATATCCTCTTCTAATCAACCAAATATTTCTCTCTGTATAAAGGCGGCAGATGGTGCAAACTAAACACATGGACAGAGCCGCTCCTGCACACGGGGGCAGCTTGCTCTGCTCCTCCTTTGGCCCGATACGTTCAGGAAAAATGCTAATGACATGAGAAACTTTACTACAGATTAAATGTGCCGTTAAAAAGAGCCTAGAAATGTATCAGGAGTTCACATTGATCGTTCTCATTACTTACAATATCGATTCTTCGGATTTGAGTATCCAATATTTCTTATATAGGCCTATAACTATAGGTAAAATGTTTGAGATCTAATTCTCATTTATAAACTTCTTTCCAAGAGCACAGATTCAACACACAATACCCAACTGACACCACAAGACCTCCTTAAAAGGAGGTGGATTGGCACTGATATCCAGTATCAATGCATCCCTACACGTGGTGAATATTTGCCACAGTTAAATCAGGGCCGTAGTGCCTTGAACAGCAAATGGCTCACATCAGAAATGTTAAGATTAACAGCAATCAAAGCACTGAACTCTGATAAGTGAATCAATGTTGATTTAGTGTTTTATTATGATTATTTACATTGTACAATGACAATAAAAATATTCTGATTCTGGGACATTTAAGGGGTTCAAGGTGAAAGTCTTGAGAAAAATAATTGCATGATGGCAAAGTAATCAGTGTTGCCAATCTTCAAGAGCTTTCAGGTATCCGATCCAATCCTATTTTCCTTTTAAACTCGGCAGTCACTGTCCATGAGTCCATAGATGTCAAATGGAGCTGTCTTTGTAGCCAAGGCCAGTCCTGTCCTCCCCTCCTCGTACCACTGTGTCCGTCTTATCCTCCCGGTATGGACACACAGCATGACTGTGCCACTACAGAAGCCTGAGAAGGACAATTCACTCGGCCGTGAACATGCAGCCTCTGTGGACTCAACAAAGCCTTATCTAATCCAACTCAGTCAAGGCTTCCCACGGACGGGGATGACACAGCGTGGCAACATTGTGTGACGTGTTTACAAGCGGCATAGAGGGCTGAGCTTTTGACTGGGCTATGAATCTCTGAATGGGAGTTAGTTATACAGCGAGTGAGGCCAACACTGTGAGGGTAAGACTTCTGCCAGTTTACTGCATAGCCCTACATCTCAATCTAAATTCCTGCTATATTCTATTCTGTTATAAAGCCTATGCCCTGTATCTTGTTTGAATATTTTGATGTCAGTTGCATTGTACTGTTCTCTGGAAATAAATGAGTGCCTGGAAAAAAACCTCCTTATTTCACTAATGTTGCTCAAGCCCATTTAAGGACAAGCTTGATTCAGCAGAAGCATGGCTCAAAACCGACCCATGTGCATTACTTTAACAGCCCTTAAATAGACAGGAACAGTTCAAGAGAATTTAGTTTTGAACGCGACAGTGGCCCAACAAGAATCATCTAGTATCCAAACAGGAAAAGTAGGTGCTACATGATAACTTTAACTTTGTATTAACCCGGGGACCACATTGGGTTCTTACACTTGCCGGGGCGAATTTTGGGAATGGTCAAGAAATACAATTTGCCAAGAGCCTAAACTAGCCAAGAAAATAGCAGCAGTTATTTATTACCTGTATTTCTGTCAGTGAGCGTGTGCATTAAAGTGTGGTGTCAGTTATTCTCAAAGCTTTTCTACAGCGTTCGTCTGGAGGAATACCTTGCGTGCCGGGTCACAAAGCTCAACGCTGCATATGGCCCCTGAACCTCACATTGCCCCCCTCTAGACTAGCGGTTAATGGCTGGCCTCAGCGACTGATAATCTGCTGAATGCCTCTTCTTGCTTTTCACCCCTTTTCCCGCTGAACATGTGAGTTTGACTTCCAGGAGTATATTCTGTCCTCTTGATAAAATTCAGTGTGTGGGATGGGGCAGAGCTGTTGTTGCAGAAGCCCTGAAGTTAATTTAACATGTGCTACGCAGTCACAGCTCAAGTGCTGACACATATAGTTAGCAGAAGTGAAGATACAAGAGAGTCGGGGAAACGGAGGAAAGAGCTGCCACCTTGTCTCCCAATCAGCAAGGGGCATCCCACTATCCCACTCCCTCTTATGCAATGTTTCCCTGGCAACGTACTCGCGGGTAACACAACGACCGCGCGGCTAATATTGGCTCCTGAGTCTCTAGGAAAATAAATCTGGAAGTCTGAAAATGATCCCATCTCTGCCCACATTTGAGTGAGTGACAGAGTACCCACACGTGGAGTGAAGGAAGGCACTGGGAAAATACTGCATGTACAACCTGCAGGAAATCAAGGAAGACCTGTTGTGAGTGAGGAGGGAACGGTTTTTCATTGCACCGGTGTTGATGCTCCCCCAGTTAATAAGGCTTTTTTTTCCTCCAGCTTTTCAAGGTTTATTGGGATTTGGGAACTGGTTGCCTGTAAGAAGGGCATAAAAGGGCCCGGAGAAGCAGTGAGGAGGTGTGAGCTAAAGTTGAGGTGTGACCTGTGAGAAACTCCAGCACCTCATCTGCTCATATAGACTTTATATTAGTTTCTGATATGCTCCCATTGAAGGATAGAGCCCAAAATCCCATCACTGGCCACAAGGAGTCAGCATATAAACATAATTTAACTACATCATTAAGAATAGAATAAGATGTACCAGATCCTTTTGTTTTCCTGCTTTTCTCCTCCCATTCTTCTCAAGACCTCATTTACATGTACACTGTGTGTATGGCTGTGGAAAAGATCCGCGCTCCATCACTGCAAACACTCCCAGTTTCTCATTCAGGTGAGGAGAGAGCACGGCTTTATTAGGACAAAGGCTCTTTGTCTTTCAACCTTTGCAAAATGTCAAGAATGTCTGCTGGCCTGCTCAATACCAGGGGCGGGAGCCAAAGAGGAGGAAGTGTGGCACAACAAGAGAAAGGGGCCAGAAACATGAAACAATTATCTATAGTGTTACAGGGTTAGACCTGTGGTTCACAACCTGCCGTTCGGGACCCGCTAGAGCAGGCATGGGCAAACTAAGGCCCGGGGGCCAAATGCTGCCTGCCTAGCCCTTCAATCCGGCCCTCAAAACATGACCAAGCCCGATATGCATCGCCTAATAAGGGGGGGAAACAACAATGTTTCCATTGACATGAGGAAAGATAATGCATAGCTGCTGCTATATTGTTACTCTTTTAATGTGTTTAGGCGATTACAGTCTTTTTGAGAATTATAATTGTTTGAAACAACCACATTTGCAAATGGCTTGGCTCTCGTGGAAAGTTCAAAAACCCAATCTGGCCCTCGCATCAAAAACTTTGCCCATATCTGCGCTAGAGGGTCGCTAGATAATTACAGGTGTTCATAGAGCTTTGCTGGTGGGTTCAGGTCATCAACATGTGGAATATGTGGAAGGAATTTAAAAAATTCAACTTACGCATTGACAAAATGATGCCAGAAAAAACGACAACAAAAAAACGATCTGAAATGTTGATTAGTGATTGCTTGTTCTTGCCACAGTGTTTGTTGTTGTATAATAAGATTTGTCCCTGGCATTTACTGAGTCAAGGGTTTATTTGGGCTTGAACCAATGCACTGCGTTGCTCTTGTGACTTGTCTTTCTTTAAAACAATCCTTTTCATCACAAATTAACATAACATTTTAGTGAAAATGGCTGCGGCTCCTCCTGTAGTTTCTGTCCACATGTAGTTTGTTTGGCTGTGTGCTGTCACAGAGGGGTGGCAGGTGATGGGGGGTAGGGCGGCACTCATTACAGCTCACCTCAGTTCAAGGCCCTGTGTCTGCGGAGCGGAGCATGTCCACTCATTTACCTAGAGCCACGTCGGGCGCACATCGCTCAGGACACTGGCATTTTGGCTCCACAGTGACAGCTTTATGCTTCGTCAGGGTGATAAGTGGCTCCAGATGATGTGCAGTTAATGCCGCATGCAGCAGACAGGTAGCAACATGTCAGCCCACACAGTCTCCCTGAATACCGAACACTTATTATTTTTAACTGCTATAAACGACTGTGGCAAAATACTTACAGTCAGACTTGTTATTCGCAATCATTTTGTTATTAATTATTTATCTTGGCGGTAATCTAATTTTACATCAAGAGCTCCCACGGGATGACACAAATTATTCATATGTTGAACTTTGCCCAAGTATTAATATCATTGCTATATTGCTGATTTAATTACGATCTGCACTTCCATAAAAGTTGGTGCGGGGCACAAAACACATTACAGAATTAGCTTTGTTTTTAGTATGGTTTAAGGTTTATCATCCAAACATCAAAGGATTAGCACGCCATGCCCTTCAGCGTGCAGTGATTTGTACATTAACGTCAGATGCCCTGTCAACTCAGAGTTGAGCCTGACAGAAAGAACACACCGGCTTAAGGGGAATGATGTTATAGTATTTCTGCTCTAAATCTGATTAAAAATGCACCTCTGGGTATTAACATATTCATAAAGGATGCTACCACATTTTATATCATTCTGTTTTTATTTGTTATTTACATATTGCCAGAACTTCAGTTGCTAAGCTCCTCTTTTTTATGTTGAATGTTCAAAGTTATATAAGATGCATGGTTTCTAAAGTCATACTGCATAACAAAAAATGCACAAAATAAGGGCATTGATTTAACTATTGGTGGTTTTATTGGTGACTATCTCTTTTAACATGTATCTTTTCAGTTTGCTGGGAGTGGGACGTCACAAGCTTGTCTCCATGGATGCTTACAGGTAGCCAAATATTTAGGTTTAATTTAAATACCAAATACATTATTTTGATAAAAAGAATAGAAAACAAAAATCCTTGTGGCTAATTCGGACATATTAACAGAAATGTGCATTAATATACACTGTCCTAATAAATAAGTGTAGCAGGTTGTACTTTGCACCACAAGGTGGCGCCACTGCGCAAATGTATAAAATGACTTCTTCTTCCACCTGTTGTGGCGTTCGAGCCGTGGTACCCCATCCTCCGCGATGCCAGGTAATTGTTAGCAAAGATCCTACAGTAGTTTCCTTTATAGTACTGTTGTTGTGAGCTCCCGCTGAGCAGCGTATGGCGCCCTACTGTGTGCCATGGCGTGCGTCTATGGCGTCAGATAACTATCTTTAAGTTGAGGGTGCAACTTAAAGATAGTTATCTGACGCCATATGCGTCCATGTTGTCAGTGGTGGTGGCCGGTGTTGAGGGCGTCATTGCTACCCTGGACTATAATGGGTATTGTTATGACATACCCACAGAAAATACTTATTTCTTAAAAAAATTAGAACTCCATAGTGGTAGAGGTACAAGATATCATATATGCCTATAGTTTACTTTGGTATGGCTAAAATACAGGCCCTCCCACTTTGGGAACCCCTGGTTTGCATTTTAGTTGCTGTGGCATAGTGACATACAACCAATGTTGGGTGTAACGAATTACAAAAGTAACACTTGTTTCAGTAATGGAGGAAGACACGTTTTATATTGTTACCCAACTTTGTTTCAGAAATGGTTTTGTTCATTATATGATTCTAAACTCTTGAAAGTTAAGCAGGAGCACAGATTTTAATATTGCATGACGGCGGCTTTATACAGCGGGGGCCACCTCCCAGAGCCGCTCGGTGCTGGTAGATTTCTGGTGGTGTTCAACCTTTAGTGCTGCACTCTTACGTAACTGTCTGTCTATCTGTCAGGCGGTCTGCTGGGGACACTCCACCACACTATTCATTTGCCTAACTCTATAATGCCTTGATGCATGCACGGACACTGTCTCATAACCAACGAAAACCACAAATGCAGCAAAATTAAGAGGCAATATTCCTCCCACAACCAACAGGTGAAGACACAATTATTAGTGCATTGAGAAACACTGGGAACACGTCTCAAAACAGTAATCCAATCGTAGCATCTGCAGAGGCAATATTGTTGGCAAAGATCAATCTTGCTTTCAAACTCGCGTTGGCCGTGCGATGTGTGATGTGCGCTGGGATCTGAAGTGTCCAATAAGACGGCAAAGCCCAGCTGATAGAATGGCTTATGGCGGGTCTCTGCAGTCTCCAGCTGACCCGCCTCAGACATTTAGAAAGGTCTCTTATGAAATCAAAAAGTAGGAACTACTCCAACTATGAAAACAACAGCCACACAGGTATATGCACAAAAGAGGCGTCTCATAAAGAAGCAAATCATGGCAGTTTGTGTACTTTTTAGTACATTGACTAAAGAATCTAGCTGGGAGGGGTCACCAGCCAGGGCTAGTCCCATGTCAGAACATAGTGTCATGAGGGACAACTGACTTTTAAAGAGAACGGCTAATCAATATACACATTCCTTAAAAGCACAAGAGTCTATTTGCAGTGGTTTGTCAGAAAAAAAGCCATAGTACACAAACCTACAGACCTGCATTGGCTCTACCTGCAATAAAACCACTGAACAGGCAGTTGTTGTGCCCTTTAGCAAGTCACACCACCTTTCTGAGATTAATGTAGTGTGTGAGTAACTGATTGGTGGTAGCAGAGGTAGTTGTTGTAGTAGTAGTAGTAGTAGTAATAGTAGCAGTATAGAGGTAATGTCCACAAAACAATGTACCTCATTCATGAACTCAACCCCGCCATCACTGAGCACATTTTCTCTCGTTTTACCCAAATCTAAAAGCTACTCAACTGGAGGTTTCACCTCATTTGAAAGCTTTTGAAGGTCTTAGCTTTCAAATGAGGTGTTACACTGTAATGTTCAAGGGTAGAAAATGCACTTGGTTAAGGCGGGTGTTAAGAGGTTAATAAACCTTACGAAGTGCCAAAAACCTTCCGAAGAAGGCGTTGATAATGTGTGCGTAAGAACGTGTCGTGAATGAGGCCCAATGTCATTGGTTTCTTTAAGAGCCTGTCTCACCGGAAAAGAGACTAGTTGGAGACTTTAGTTGCCGCTGGTCATGGAGATATCGCCGAGATGTCTCTTGGAGATAAGACGAGCCAGGTAGTATTTTCAGCTTGTCTTTTTCAAGACTCCGCGTTATCTCCACATGGTCTCTGAGAAGACGTTATAGCAATGTCGCTAACACTATTTGCTGTCCTCAACCTGTGATGTTTCTGTGACGTCCCTGCAATGTCTCACGAGACTGCATGGGGACTTGAACAAGTCTCCATGGAGAAAGCCGGCGTCGTGCTTTTAAACCTATTTTATATATTTATATAATACGATATTATTGAATTGTTAAAAAAATCTGTGCTAAAAACGTATTGGATTATTTTACGTCAAGACACGTGACCGGGAGTGAAAGATGACTTTTTTTGAAGGATTTTTGGCCTGTACCCCTACAGCAGCAGGGTGAAAGAGGGTGAACAGCAGGGAGAGACATTCAGCAAAATCATTATCTCAAGATTACATGGCAGGCAGTTACTGGTGAAAACTTTGGTTTTCATCATGATAGAGGTTTTGAAGCTAACGGCTAACACTAAATTAAAATAGCGCCAAGATTTTGAATGAGCCTGCTCAAAAATCGCCACTGTAGACTCAGCCCTCGCGGGGCGTGTAGTTCGGTCGTAGCTGTGCTCGCGCCGTTAGCTCTGATGCTAACGACCTGTCAATCAAAGTCAAGCCCTCATTAATATACAAGAATGCTAAAATGTACCTTAGGAAAACCCGCCTGGTTTCTTTAATTGTACATAACCCAGAGTTATCACAGGAAGCTGTACAAATGCTTTCTAATGGAAATCTAGCTTTAGCGGAAACCAAGATGAAGGTATAACAGCAATGGCGGCCAATGGCTGTGCCCTGTATGGTGGTTATGGAACTACCCGCGGCCATTGGTCACGTGTCACTTGCGGCATAGAGCCTATTGAGCCGCGATTCAAACCCACAAAACAATGTAACTTTTTCCTCAGTTGAGCTTTTACTGATAATGTAACCAGACTCAAAAGGTTACTTTTGGAGTCATCATGTTATCCAGCTCAGGGCCCCATCTCTGTGTTGCATGGCAGTAAATTCATCTTAATACAAACAGTTGGTGCAGCAGGAGGGAGATGAAGAAAGAAGACGTTGACAGCAGAGGGGCAAGGTCCGGCTTCCACGGGACATAAATCTGAGCGCAGACGAGCCGTGAAGCAGTGAAGGGTTTGTGGCCCTCTCGTCACCCCCCATTCCTCCTGGCCCACTCCACCCTGTCAGGACTGTCCCTTCTTAACCCCCTCCCGCACAAGCCCTGTCAACACAAGCAAGGTCTAAATACTTAAGAGCTTTAACCTTTTGGAAGGGATGGCTATAAGAAGTAGAGATAGTGATATAGGAACACAAACTACCAGGTACAGACAGTGTTTCTTGCTGTGGCCAGAGACAAAGTCAGGACCTGCACCTGAGACTTAAAGAACCCGACAATTTCTAAGGACAAAAAGGATTTCTTGGGTGAGACTGGAAGAAATTGAGCTCTTCTGCATTTGATTGAGCAAATACCCAAACTACAGCCACATGGGGTCAGCGATTACCAAATAATGCACAAACTCATCCAGATGTTTTCGTTAGATATGTTCTTAGTTTTGTCTAGATGATCGGAACAAATATTAATGAACTGCACTTTTTTTTTTTTTTTTTTTACGGAAGTGTTCAGTCATTTTGTTTAGCACAACTTTTGGATATCGGATTAAAGAAAAGCTGGAAATGGTGGGTACACTGCAAAGTAACAAAGCATTCATTTCATTACACATATTTTTTTAATGTTATTCCTAAAATCCAGAGCATGCTAACCACTCTGCCGTCCCCCTGTGTTAAGATGGTTTATGAGGTCCTTAATGTATGACATAAACAAATAATAAAACATGCCACAGTCTCCTTGCGCCCACCGGTCTGAACTATTATCTTCATTACATTCTTGTCTCCGTCTATCTGCTTTTGCACATCAGGAGCCAGATCTCTGGAATCTTTTCAAATCCTGAGGAGGAGGAATTGAAAAAGTGTAAGACAATATGTATGCAAATGTCTGCACGCTGCCTGCCGGTAAGCGCGGCGGCCTCAGATCAGTGGGAGGAGGATTTATCGTTCAATACAGGCTCATAATAAACAATCGTGATAAACATAAAATGGCAGTAATCCCGTCACACACTGTACCTCCGCTATCTAAGCATCTCATTGCTTATGGTTGCACTGGCCGATGTGACAAAGACTGATTGAGATTCTTTGATTTCTCACACAACCGGACAATGAGGAGCGGGACGCAAAGGAGACAAAGGCCAAAATGGAATCAGCTGGTTCTCTCATACATTTTTTTTATAAATACAAGAAATATGTTGCTTTTTTCACACAGGTTGGAGCAATCCTGTTTACTTTGATTAAATCAAAACCGAGGATATTTTAAACCGATATCTGTAATTTATTTTCTAGTATTGACTCTGATTACCAGTATTGGATCAGTGCATCCCTAAAATGTTTAGATGGTCATTTGATTTTTTTTTTTTTTTTGCAGTTGCACCACTTGACAGTCTGGTTGACTTTATCAAATAATTTCAAATTAAATAGTTTTTTTTATGTGGAGCTTTAGTATTTGTAAGCATGGGTAAACATTTACTTTTAAAACAAATGAAATACTTTTATAATAAAATAATATTTTCCAGTATTTACATTGGTTATACAACATGACACCAAAAGTGTGACTGTTTACCTATAAGTAAAAAAAAAGATTTTTTTTCTCAAATGTTGAAGGACATTTTCAAACCTTTTCACTCGGCGGCGCGGTAGTACAGTGGTTAGCACTCGTGTTTCACAGCTAGAAGGCTCGTGTTCGGTTCCCACAAAGGGAAAGGCAACTTTATTTATACCGCGCATTTCGTACACAAGGCAACTCAATGCGCCTTGTGTGCAGTTTGCATGTTCTCCCCGTGTCTGTGTAGGTTTCCTCCAGGTACTCTGGTTTCCCCTACCACTAAAAACATGTACAATAGGCCAGGATGTTTGAGAGTGCGCATGGGGCTGACGGATGGAAATTAGCCAAAGGCTACAATCCGGTGTGGCTTGTTCATTAACTTGCACCAACCAATAAAACAAACTCAGCCATGAAGACAACTTGTTCTTCTGGCAGATGTTATATCCTGTTTGCTGCTACTACTCTTTATTTCAAAATAAAAGCCCTGTTCTTACGGCTGTGCCACCCTGATATTTTAAGATTACAAATTGTTGGACAAAAGTTTTTTAGTGATCTCAAAAGCTTTAAAACTATTAATATTCACAAATGATGGCTTAATTATGCCATGAGGTTTTATTTTTTAATTTGATACCCTGAAAATAAAATTTTTAGAAGATTTATTAGTCTAGTCATTTGCTCGGACGGTTGCACCACCTGGTGTTTTAGGGGTTTGAGGTGTGAAAACATAAAAAAATATATTTATTATTGAAATGTGATGAAAATGTGTTTAAACTAAATAGGTTTTGTAGAATAAAGTGATACATGTAATGAAAAGATCTAATTATTTTTAAAAGAAATATAACACTCGGACACAAAAATATGCACGTCATGTCATATATGTACATATTTTGCATATATAATTTACTACCAATAGAGAGATTAATGAGAGGGTAAGAGGTCGATATTTCCTAAAACTAAAAAATGACATAGAAATGGCGCTCACTCGATTACGTTGTTATGAGGCATTGATTGAAAAAATAGAAGTGCGAGTCTGCTTGAGCCCCATTTATAAGATGTGCGTTTTGAACTAAGGTACACGAGGCGCAGCAAAGGCAAATGATACGAGAGGCTTCACACTCCCGCCGCTGCACGCTCTCTCCAGTCATCGAGAGGCAAGCGCTGCACAGAGGCACTGACACCAGTCGCAAATATCCACTTCTGTCACTTTTTTACCGTGACAAATACAGCCGCTCACATGACAGCTGCGAGTACCTCCACCAGGTGGGCACCGCACAAAACAGGCTTTTTGAGCTTGAGAATGTTTTTTTTTTTTTTTTTACCAGTGTTACTACTACTGACAACTTCTCCCACTAATTAATAGGATGTTGCTGTTGCCACCACGACTTCAACTTATACCGTTTATGCACCACAACTATATAGCAATACAGTACTGCCACTCTTTCTGCTCCACCACTACATAGTAGACCAATCTACTTTCAAGCACTTTCCCTGAAAATCCTTACAATTAAAGCATGTTTCAGAAAAACTGCAAAAACAAAACAAAAACAAAGGAAGTACAAGAATGTTTGAAGATTGGAATATTGGCACGTATTTACAGCAAGAAATTATGGAGCCTAGTCAACCTACTAAACGCACAGACGGACTCCTTTTCAGTTACTCAGCGGTGGAGCCAGACGCGAGAGAATAATAAGGCGTATCGGTGTTACGGAATTGGCGGCGTTTCATAACAAAGTCTTTCAGAGCAGTTATCAATTAGAAACAATTAAAAGAGTCATTCATCATCGTACAGTGTAGCTCCGAGCAGACATGAGGCTGATCACATGTAATCAAAACCACAGGCAGACACCGCTGCAGGCATTACGTGCTATACCTGCAATTACAGGATGATAATTTGGGCTTTTCTGATTTGGGACAAAAATTAGCATAACCCGCAGATTAGGCAAAGCTGCTGGTAATCCGTTATCCACACTTCAATAAATAGAATAAGGTTAAGGTGTACTTTATTAACCCAGTAGGGAAATTTCTGACTAATACAATCTGAACACCAGGCTGTAGGAATAACCTCTTGTACATGTTTTGGGGTTGGTTTAAGGGTGGAAACCGGGGCACCATCTAGACATGGGGAGAACACGCACAAAGGCTTGCATGGTCCAGGAATGAAAACTGCAACCTTCTTGCAGTGAGGCAAAAGCGCACCCACTGAGACGAAGGTAGTGAAGTCAAATGTAAGTCCTGTTGTTTAGTTTAATTGTTTTATAGAGTTAATGAACCACATGGACGACTGAGAATCTACATTGTTTTACCTTACATAGTTTTGGGAGAGAGAAGTCTCTAACGCGACGCCTTGTTTCCCTGTTGCCAGCAGAACCATCACAATGTTCTATAGTTCTAGATGACGCACTTTTTTTCGATACCTATACAAATATAACATTCAGGTAAAAAAACAACAGTACCCAGCCCTAGCATGGAGGATATCCTACATTTTAGGATATCCTCCAGACTAGAGTAGATAAGTCCATTGGGTGATATACTCTAATTGACGGCATAATGTCCTGCACCCACCAGAGAACCCCACAGCGCTGATTCCGATAATAACATCCAGGATATCTCTATATGGTAAATGTACAGATCAGATACAGTGGTGCAGGCTCAATAGGAAGCTCAAACTTCCGCAGCTTCAGTCCTCCAGAGGGGAGCGTGATGGCACAGGGCGAGCCTACACTGGCCCCATCTCCCGGGCATATGGCTAATAACTGCATCCTCTTTCACAGAAAGGTAACCCTACACTCCAGGAGGGAGCACAGAGGAGCAACCAGAGCGGCCTCCCCTGTCTCTCAGTCCTAATGAAGCTCTGCACTAATCAAATCACAGTACACATGGGCAGATGGCCAATGAGGAGACTAGCACTGGGACGTTTGACAGGAGAAGCACCCAATGTTCTGTACTTATCCCCGCAAAAAAAAAAACTTTTGACTACTCTTTTCAGAAGTTGTGTGCGTCAGGAGGGTCCTGCTGTCTACAAAATAGCGTTTAAAATATAAAGGCTTAAATTACATAATGATGTCACTCAGATGCGGTTCTGGGTAATGTTAAAGGCATGCCACAAACACTGCACTTCATCATGGAAGTTTGGGGCAAAATATAATTATACTCTGCACCAGGTTTTGACAAATATACATGCCTATAACAGAGAGTATAAGGGCTGAAACTTAGAGACATAACAGTTGATTCAAAACATAAGCGCGAGTATCAGAGGAGCTAAGGGTCTATCTAAAGAACTCACACTACAAACAGAGACAGCTACGTCCAGAATGAGGTTAACTACATACACTTCCATCCTCTTTATAGAATTACACAGACTATCGAAGCAAACTTTCTATTTCGGTGTGCCTGTTTTGAAGGCAGTAATATGTGTAAATTTCTGCTGATCTCATTGTAATGGAGCCGGTCTTAGTGCTGTCTGCTAGAAAGGCCATATACCCATCTATATGGAGACACACACAGTGGCGCTCGTGGCAGTGGCCCCGGTGACACTACTCAAATATTGATGAGCCGATTCTCTCTCATTAATAATAGCTGCTGCGTTGATTATTCTGTGAATACCAGTGCGGTGCAGAAATAGGCCTGTACTTTGAGCCAGAAAACTGTCTTTGTTGCTAATTACAGAAGAATCAGTGTTATATTGTGGGCCAGGGTTTTGATGATGTTAAAAATTGTATAATTTAATATGGGAAGTAATCAATCTTGGGCAGTGATCTAAAATGATGAGCCCAGCTTTTATCCTACAGATTAAATCATGTCTGTCTTGTGTCTATGTGATGAAGTGAAATAGTGAAATAGACACGAAATGTGCATCATTGGAGAGTTTATGTCATGATGCGTAGATTATCGTGTGCCGTAAGCAGTGAAGTGTTAGATACTAGGGATGGGCTGAGATCTCGAGGGACGAGATCTCGCGAGATCAAATTGCCACGAGATTTCTTGTCACAGTGTAAAGTGATATTTTACACTGTAAATACAAATATCGTTCTTCTTTTATTATTTTTATAGGCTGAAATGTATAGACCTTCTTCCTGTAGACTGCTTATAGGACTCAAGGGAATATTTAGGCAATAGTTCTCTAATAATGTGTACTATATTGGCACTTAAAAAAAAAGAACACGTTTAAGTTTTTAAGGTCAGTCGCTTGGAGCGACCACCTCGGTGTTTAAACCTGCAGACTGGAGCCGCTGCAGATCCACGCCTGCAGATCCACACTCGCACCTCATTACTTTCTCTTTCATTTACAAACTAAAAGCTCACGCAGTGGTGAGTCCGGGTGGATCCCTCGTCTATTTTGTGATCGTACACGCGCATCTACGGAAAAGCAAAACAACGGGGATGTGACACACACGCACGAGGACAGCGAGGGAAAGGCAGCGCGCAGAATATGAAGGGATGATTACAGTGGGCCGTTTAAGGAAGAAAGAGGTCAGTCTAACTCTGTTTAATGTTTAAAGCCTCCTGTGCGTCAGTGTCAGACTGGCACAGACTATTTAGATACTAAATCTAAACCTGTCTCCTCCTCCACCTGAAATCAACTTTTAAGCTTCAAATTATATTTATTGATTATTTATAATTTGAACATGTTATCAGAATACACCTGTCAAAAGAGCCAATTGTTCTAATAATATTAAACTTTATGCACACAAATAGAGCCTGATGATATTGGTAAAATCTTATCAATTCCCATAAATATATTTAGTGAATTGTTTTAACTTTTTTTATACACAACTCAATCTTTACTGACCACTTGGAAGCACAGGGAGGGAAGGGAAGGAGTTCAGCTTCCTTATAGCTTGGTGGATAAAACTGGTCTCATGGAGTCTCCTCCCTGAAGGCATTACCTTGAAGAGACTGTGTGATGGGTGCGTAGGGTCCCTGGTGATTCTGACGGCTTTGTGGGTGAGACAGGGGGAGTACATGTCCTTAATGGAGAGGAGAGGAGCTCCACTGATCTTCTCAGCTGCTCTCACGATGCGCTGGAGGCTCCTGTGGCAGGATGCAGCGCTGGCACTTGTGCTTCACAGCGAGAAGGTCCCAGGTTCGATCCCCAGGGGGCCTTTCTGTGTGGAGTTTGCCAGTTCTCCTCGTGTTTGAGTAGGTTTATTTTCCGGGTACTCCGGAGTACCACTAAAACATGTGCAAGAGGCCAGAGTGAAAGAGAGTGTGAGTGAGTGAGTGGTTGGTGGTGGTCGGAGGGGCTGATGGCGCAGATTGGCAGCCTCGCTTCCATCAGTCAGCCCCAATGGGTGGTTGTGGCTATAATAGTAGCTTACCACAACTGACTATGGACTGAATAATAATGACTTCAGTGTGGCGCTTTGAGAAGCTTGGTAACACAGGCTTGTAAGGCGAAATACAAGTATAAGCCATTATTATTATATCGCATCCTCCAAAAAATGTCAGACTGCACAGACTGTACTCCAGATCTAACCAAAAGATTAGATCAAAAGACTGATAATTATTGAATATAATTAGTTATTCTGAAATCAGTTCCAATTATATTTTGACTAAACTTGCTATAGACTTATACCATCACCGACTTTCAATATATCCTCATCAACACATTTTAGTATTTTATATATTTTATGTATTCAGTGCACTCTCTAGACTAGCGGTTCTCAAAATTTTCACATCAAATAAGAGAATTTAATTAATGCCAATAATAGGACTATGAACCTGTATCGGTACCACGGTTTGAGATACACGGGTCTGGCCAAATTTCTGGGGACAAAACAATCCACTCATTAAAAAAGACCGAACAAAACGCAGTGGTTTTGTGTGGCTGTGCACGGGGTGTAAAATCCACATCTGTCTCAAACCATTTCAGCTTTCTACTCACAAAACAGCGCTAAGCATGAGTAGACATCATATGTATTGGGGTGTAATGGAGAAGTCTGCTAAGAATAGCCGTGAAAGAGGAGAGAGAGCGGGAGGCTGGGGCTTGAAACAGGAGCTGGATACAGTGGTGTGTGTCCTTTAGTAATGATGACTCAGTGATTTACTATCGCAAGGAAATCAATCCCAAATGGCCTCTCAAGTCCAATCTGCATATTCCCACGACTGATAGTAGAGCGGTATGCCACAGTTTCATGATAAAGGTGTAGGCTACCGTCCATGTGTGTGTGTGCCTGCGATCTCCCACGCCCATTTACCTGATGAATTGCATTGAAGTGTGTTGAGACAAGGCGGAGTGAAGAAGTGAGCAGCGGGGGAGGTAATCAGCACTTTTTTAGATTGTAATGCAGTTTGCAGGGCACAACACAGAAGTCCCGTTTCATACCAAGCACACGGCCATTCCCGGGCACAGCTTTATCGCCCCACAGGTCTACACCTCCGCCTCATCTCAGGCCTGAGCTCCGGTCCCGGCAACTGCTACCTGTGCATTGTCGGGTAAAAATTAACCGATGAGTGTGTGTTGATGTTAGGTCGGTATTCCTGGGACACTAGTGCTGACCTAAAACATAAAAATAGTGCTGTTGAAATGTACTGCCAGATCATCAACGTTTTGAATGTATAACCAACAAATATTACAAGTATAAGAGCGAGATATCTCATGGCGGAAAGTGTCTTCCTTTATTGACTCCAGTATCTCTGCTCTTGTCACACAAATCTTACACTAAATTTTGATGTTTTACAAACCTGTCAAAATCTTTTTATATTTGTAGTTTTTGACTATAAAGTTCACCTCCTGTGGGTCCGGACCGTATATTTTCTCCAATCAGTTACTAATTTTTGTGGCATATAAGGCAGATACGCAATACAACATAGGGATGCTGACAGGCATATTGGAAAAAAAAACATGGTTGAAATGCAAAGCTAACTCAGTCATTTAAATTTACTGCAAATGTCTGGGATAAAAATGTCCAACTGTTCAATCGGGCCATACGCGATGATTTATAGGAAATCTGGACAAGATGGACACCGCAATCCAACACAGCAACTTTCAAACAAAATGTCCATTCTCTGTGCGCCATAAAAATGCAGGTGAGCTTTAGAAAGACACACACCTGGCAGCCCTCAGGCTAGCCCCAGGACAGAGAGGGCCAACAGCCAGAGGAAGGAAGGAAGGAGAGGAGACAAGGAGAGAGGCGAGCAGAATATGCAAGTCTTACACAAAATGCCTTTTACCATGTTGTGCACGTGCCTGGTGCTATTTGCTGCAAGAATAGTGTGGGTTTGATCATTTGATCACAGACACTGAATAAATGTGAAACTGAAGCAAAATGGCAACAGAATGCAATACAGTATATAAGCATACACAAGGGAAATGCTTGAAATATCAGTTTGTAGTATGTGTGTAGAACTCTGGAAAGCTGAGTACTTTCTAAACTTTGTACCACTTTTAATTAAAACATGGAAAATTAACATACGCCATTTGGTCCAGTCCCTGCAGCGCTGAGAGAAACAGTTACAGCTTGAGTCTGAGCTCCTAAAACCGACCCCCAGACACAGAGGAACCTGAAACTCTGCACATTTATCATCAGTCTGCATGAGATAATGTTCCATAAACAACAGACTAACATTTAGTGCCTTTTGATCATTTATATTGAGTATGCTTTTCTGTATCGTTCCATTGGTAAATATGTTACCTCTCCTTCAAAGCCCCAAAAAATCGAAGCATATACGGTATGCATGCTCCTCTAACAATCAACGGTGCACATCACAGAGAACCTTTCCTGGACCATGCACACTACATCGCTGGTCAAGAAAAGTAATCAGCGTCTCTACTTTCTCCGCAAGTTGAGAAGAGCTAGAGTCCCAGCCTCTGTTGTGTGCAACTTCTACAGAGGGACTATAGAGAGCATCCTGACCAGCTCCATCACTGTGTGGTTCTTCTACAGAGGGACTATAGAGAACATCCTGACCAGCTCCATCACTGTGTGGTCCTTCTACAGAGGGACTATTGAGAGCATCCTGACCAGCTCCATCACTGTGTGGTCCTTCTACAGAGGGACTATTGAGAGCATCCTGACCAGCTCCATCACTGTGTGGTCCTTCTACAGAGGGACTATAGAGAACATCCTGACCAGCTCCATCACTGTGTGGCACGGCGCCAGCACTGCCTCCTGCCGAAGGAGCCTCCAGCGCATCGTGAGAGCAGCGGAGAAGATCTGTGGAGCTCCTCTCCCCTCCACCCGACATGTACTCCACCCGTCTCACCCGCAAACCCCTCAGAATCACCAGGGACCCTACGCACCCATCACTCTTCAAGGTAATGCCTTCAGGGAGGAGACTGCGGAATCTACGGGCCAGGTCGAGTCGCCTTAAGAACAGTTTTATACACAAGGCCATCGGGAAGCTGAACTCCCTGCCCTCCCTCCCACCCCTCTTCCCCCACTCCACAATCAAGGATGAGAGAAATAACAGTTTTGTTATGTGAAAACCTGCAGCTCACAGGGTTAGTTTTCTTGAACAAATGGTCTCTCAGAGCCCGTTCCCCAGTCATCTCTTTGTTGAAATCAGTTGTTGATGTAGGACCTGTGATGGGTGACGGATGAAGATGTAACGCTATACCCCCGCGCTGACATGCTAAGCGACTTTATTTGGCAACCCTGAAGGTGCAAATTGTTGCCGGGAACAGTGTAAACACAGGTAGGATTATAATGTGACAGCCCTGGCAGCCGACGGTGTGCGGGAATGAGTGATGGGCTGTTACTGCAGCCTCTCTCACCCAGTCATCTGTCATAGAGTACGTCCGCTGTGGTCTCCAACATGGCTGACTCCCGTCCTGACATAACACGAGAACACACACACATAACGGACTACATTGACAAGGCAACACACACCAATGTCCCCACAGCGCGATGTCCCCTGATTAACAACGAGGCTCTTGCACTGGCCAATCCCGCGCCGCGGCACAAATCTCAGCCTGGAGGAGACGCCGAAAGGCCGCTGGTCAGTATTTATCTGCAATCTAGAGCCTAACTATCCAGACAGTGGCAGGAACACGCCTCCTCCGGGACACACCTCGCCCCCGTCTGCCGCGGTGTGGGCTCGTGGCGGGCTCATTTGTGACAGAAAATATCAGGTCAGGAAATCAGGATATTACAACGTTAGGAGAAACCTCACTTCACCTCAGAGGAAAAAAAAAAGAGAAAAGAATCAAACGTAAGTGCCCAGCGTCAGAGTAGCCATGGAAATTGGTTAGTTTATTTGGTGCAAAGATGCATGCAAATGTTACTGAATAATTTGATTCTACACAAGTGATTTTCCCCTTGTCCCATGGTGTTGAAAGGGAATACTTTAAACTTTGCGTCAATCTTTTTTTATTTGAAAAGGCTCAGTTAAACACAAACAACAGCATTTTGACAGAAAAAAGAACAAATCCTGCCCCAAATGTCTGAGCACCCCCCACCTCCGTTTTAATTCCCATGCTCTTTTGAATGTACTATGTCACGTAAACCCAACCTATTAGGCTATTGAGGTAATTTCACTTTTCTTAATTTCCTAATCATTAGAGGTGGCCATGTAATAGTGTTTCAATTCTCCTCTGTGCAATTCAGTATCTGAGGGATAATTGTTGTCTTACCGCTTCACTTTATTAGCACACCTCAGCGACGCACTAAACACTATAATCTCAGCCTCCATCAGCTTTGGAGTAAAAATAAACTCACGCAGAGGTTGTGGCAGCGTGGCGGCTTTCACTGAAGAACTACCTTTTGTTCACACCAATTTGAAAAACGGCGTCTAGCCGAGGACTAGATTTGTTTTTTTTGTAAAGGCCGTGGTGACAGCTTTGTTGGTGAAACATTTAACAGAGCTCCCAGCAGTTATTTTAAGAAGTCCTGAATTTTACACTCACTCCGCGTTTAATAGCTTCAAAATTGTTTCTCTGGTGAAATCACACATAATCCTGCCCCGAACCCCGGCCTTGTTACTTCTCAGCTCTGTTTTATTATATTGTAGCCATTCTTCCAAACGCCTGAGTGTCACTAAATAAAGCAATCTTTGAAATCTTTGTACTCTGGCTGGTTCATCTCCAAAGAAAGCAGACGCCATATGTAAGACACAGAGGATTGTGACACATTATAATGCACTGTGAACATCTTATATGCATATTTACTACATCGATGACACTGACAGACGATGAAAGACCAGTTTTTACAAGAGACAGTGAGAGGATCCTTGGATATGCCACACATCCAGTTGCCTTGACTGTTAGTGTTACTATTGGCAACCACTTACAGACTATTATAAGACTGATACAGTAAATAGTCTAGTAGTCCTGACCATAGAAATCACAGATATACCTTTAGTTATATGAGCCTGTTCCTACAAATGGTCTCTTCTGTTAGCCAACGGCTTCCCGGACCTGTTTTAATTATGCGTTCTAAGAAATAGAATATAAAACTATAATCATTAAATTTGCATTTAAAGTAACCACATGAACACACAGTGAATTGAAATTATATTATTCTCAAACAGACCACACATACCACCTTATATGATCAAGATCAAATCAGGACAAAACCGGATCTAAATGGGTCTAAAATATACCTAGTTTGGACTAAATTATGTATAAAACACGTAACTGCAGTGCATTAATGGAGCATAAATGAAATGATAAATACAATGAATAGTTAAGAACTGCATGAGCTAGTGCTGGAGCCAGTACCACAATGTCAGGGCCCATACATGCAGAGGAGGTCAATAGGTGGGGCTTCAGAGATGCAACTAAATATTTACAGGCCATGATCGAAATTTTTCCTTGGTACACAGGTGCAATCAGTCAGGTCTTCGTCATTTACAGTGAAAAGTGTGAAAAAGTTGTTGTAATAGAGCAGCCCGTCCCAAAGCATAGCATATTGCAAAATATGCAAGGGATAGCCCAACTATTTGGATTTACTCAATTCAAAGAATTTGTATGTTTATCATCATTAATCTAATTTAGTAAAAAAAACAGAGCAACTCTGACCTTTTATTGGAGAAATATTAGATCAGCAGTATTTGTACTTTTACCCGAGTAATGGAAATGAAGTACTTTGATGACCACTGGTGATGGTGCAGATCGCAGGGGGGGACAGTGATCCACCAGGGAGAAGTGCCCTAACTTTTCTCTGGCCTCAGCACGTATTCTGGGGATGAAGGGGAACATCTCTCTCAGGTGCCGCCAAACAAGTGTCGCCTCACAAAGTCGATGACAACACAGAGGCCAGGCAGCGATGGTGACTGTCCCAGAAAGACTGCAGTTTCATGGGACGTCTGGCCCATTGACAGTGAGAGGAAAAAAGTAAAATTGAAATGATTCCTGTGTAGGCCCTCTCACTGTCTGTGATCCAACAGAGTGAAACTAACACCTCTTAAGCCTGATCTGCCTTTAGGACTATTATGGGATTAGAGGGGCTGTTGTTGCACCGAAATTAAAGCACTGTCATTGAAGGCAGTTCACCTGGTAATGTTCCAAGATAAAACCATGCTTTTTTTTTTCTTATGCCATACTATTTGAAATGTTTCATAAATTTAAATTGAACATAGAGTTTCATGTATAATTGAGGCTTGAAAACATTCCTCTGAGTCCCGGATTGTTTATATTTAATCTTTTAAAACATGAAATAATGATGTAAAGTAAAGACCATTAGGATTGAAAGACCTGGCTTAAGTTTTGGCCTTTAATTACATGTTTAAAAAGTTCAGTGTTAGAAATAACTTAATTATATCTTTTGCCTTGTTCTGGTCCTGATTTCTTGTTTGGTTAATTGAGTTGTGTACGAAATGCGCGGTATAAATAAAGTTTCCTTGCCTTGATCAGACCGTAGTAAAACGGTTTCGCGGAACTACATCGCTATAGTAATATCCAAGACAGTTATTCAATATCGGCCTTTTTCCTCATATTACTGATCATTTTCTACAAACAAAGATACTTTCTCCAGCTCAATGTGCGTCTGTACTGTAACTACTGTCAGCCTGAGTGTTTCTCACTGTCTGTCCCACGCGCTTGTGACCTGTATTATGGCCACTGTTGATTGAGGGAGCACTGAGCTGTTTTTATTCAATTAAAGTTCCCCGGGGGGCGCAGCGGCAAATGAACTGAGCCTAACAAACTCCCACCGCCACACATCACTCTGCTAATCAGGCAGCAGCACTCTCAGCTCTGACAGTCTCATTCCCCCCGCACGGACGCGGGCTGAGCATTACGAGCACGATGGTATGACATCTGTCGCATAACTTTCACTAAACAAGAGGCAGTGAAGCTTTAAGTGTCACCGTAGTTACAGCATTGCAGCGGGAGATGGAGAAACGAGTGTTTTTAGCTAATGGGGTTGATTTAACATGAACATAGTATAATTGTTTTTGTTGTAGAATTGTGAAGAGATGAAATACTTCCCTTCACATTGAATTATAGCACGAGTGGGTGATGCGGTCATCATTAAGATAGTGACTTCCGGTAATGTTACACTAGTGAGTTTAGTAATGTACCAATGTTTGGCATTGGTAACAATTTGTAAGAAATATATTAATGATCATCATTTGTGACTTGCTCTGTACTAGACATTGTACAAGAAATGAAACAGCTGTTGTTGTGTTTTGTATGCTTTGATTGTTAAATGAAAATGTTATTGTTTTTATTTTGGGGGTGGGCTCTTATAAGCTTTTTGCTTCGGCCCACTCCTTTTGAACAGACTAACTGCTCAAATAAACAAATAAACACAAAAAAACTAATTGAAATGTTAATAATGTAGGAGACAGAGCTAATCAGCAGTGTAGTAACTACAACCAACCAACAACCAAAATGCAAAATAGGCCAGGATGAATGAGATGGGTGTTTGAGAATGCACATGGGGGACGACGGATGCAAATTAGCCCACATGTTTACATGCATGAGACCCATGTATGTTCATTAACATGCACTGTCCCGACCAAATAAAGAAATTAATTAATTAATAAATAGAGCAATTATTTTAAATGAAATTCAAAATACGTTTAAGACTTTTGCAGTTTAGAAAGATTCAAATGAAATTGTAATGTGTGTTTAATGATTGCTGATTAGCCTTCTTTATTTGTTTAAAGTCTATGGGAAAAGTGAATAGAGGGGGTCTGGGCGGGACTAAAGGGACTCCTCAGGACTCCTGGCAGTGAGTTAGAATCTTTGGGGTAACTACTTAGAAGATTAGCCTATTGTACAGATTTTACAGACCCGTAAGAACCACCCAAACAGAGGGAGAGCATGAACACGCCAGAGAGAAAGCCGCACATCGACTCCAGCCTGGACCATGCAACTCAGTACTTTTTTATTTTGTCCTTAGAGAATACTTCATGTATATACAGGTATGTATCCCATTTTGCTGATATAAGCAAAGATAAATGTTTGGTATTACAATATATTGTGCAGCCTTAGGCAATAGTTCAAGTTCAGTTGAGCGAGACACTTGAATTGCATGTTCATCTGCCCACACATTGCGGTCTAGACCTCCAGCCCTTTGAATAAATCCACAAAGTATACATCAATGATATCTATAATAATGTGGCTTTTATTGCACCCTTGTAACGGAGAGAGGGTAAAAAGCACTCTTAACCAGGATCCCTAATGACTGTGCTCTCGAGGGACGTGGGTATTATTTAGTAAAGTAGATAACTACACACTACACACAGTGAACAGCGATAAAAGGCCATTCACATGAGAGGCTCCATTACCCATTGAATCTGCTGCTATTACTCCTCCTCTCTGTGAACCTACACTACCAATGTTATGGTACCATTCATGGGCTCTGTGCGCTCAAACAGGTGTGTCTACAACTTTCCCGCCCGATTACTGAAAATCTAAAGATAATGTGCTGAGAATTAGTAGAGAAGATAAACTCAACGCCCACGTGGTCCTGGGAGCAGCTGTAATCACTAAAAACAAATAAAAACATCTGTGTTTTTTATAGCACCGCCAAGAGAAAACTAGAGTCTCCAAAGAGCGCTTAATTCAGCGATGGCAGCGGTTCAGCACTAGTTCTGAGAACGGCAGCATGTGCAGTGGGACCGAGGTAAAAGTAGTTTGTACAACAAGTAGGAGAAGAAGTCCATGACTACGATTCAGGGCGCCGCCATTAGCAGACATTGCTGCAGTACCTCCATCTACTGGCTGCAGGACAAGCTAGTTTCGCATTGCTCTTTACACCTGTAAAGCCTGGTTTCTAATGATGTTAAACTTTCTACAGCTTGATATTGCTCTTGTGAAAATGCTGGGTTAGGTTCAATTAAACAAACAAGGCGGGTTTTCATAAGGAACATTTTAGACTTCTTGTATATTAATGAAGCATCAGAGCTAACGGCAATGGGCGCAGTTACGACCGAACTACACGCCCTGCGAGGGCCGGGTCTACAGTGAAGATCCTGCCCTTTTTTAGGAACATGCTCGATAGGAGCAGGGCAGGAGGAGTCTGTAAATCCAGCATGTATTCCCTGTCGAACGTAGTAATTAACATACATGGGGAGGAGTGAGCAGACGCTATCTATTACTTTTACAGTCTATGGTTGTTACTCAAGGCCTGAGTTTATAGATGCAGTACAGTGCACCTGTATACCTTACATGGTACCTGCTTTTCCGCAGTTGCCTTCTGTAGACATAATGCCATTGCCCATTACAAAGAGCTCTAGTGAGTTTATTTTAAATTTTTTGCAGGTGTGGTGTATTCAGAAGTAAAGCGATACCCCGTCACAATCAGTAGTGTTAGTGAATATTAGTTAATCCTGAGAATGGCTACACGTGCAGAGCTGCAGTGACACAGTGGTGGGAGGAAGCACATCACTGGGTATGTCTTCGTGCCTGAGCGGCCGTCCCAGAGGAGGCGCTTTACATAACACACAACAGCGGCCTCCTCCAGGGACCTTCACCTGCCACGGGTGAGGGCTCCGCATGACAGGCCTGCAACACGAACAAGGAGCATATGGATAAAACGACTACATCTCATTAATAAAAGAGCGCAAAGAGTACAGGAACATTCTTAAAGAGGAACTAAGCACTAAACCAACTTTTTTTCTGCTGATACACTGTATACAGTATAACGTCTACTTTTTCCAGTACAATTTTGGCCATAATTAGCACCCATGTGTTAACCATGTGTGTACTGTTGGCCAACATGAGCCTATTACAAATCCATGGACATCATATCAATCTGACCTCCCTAACTTCATCTATATTCCAAGATGATGCCGGTGTGTCATATTTACAACAATAGAAAACAGTAGCTGAATTGATCACAAAGCTTGGCACATGTTCTCACACACAGATAGACCCCTATACACCGGGCCATGTCAGCAGGCAGCGCACCAGGCTAGAGAAACATAAATCCTTCCAAAATACTATGATCTGTTCACCTCCAGCTCTGGCACATGTACAGTGAGAGGGTCAGTGAAGCAGAGGCGGCCACCGCCTGAAGACCCACCCTGCTATTATCCCCGCAGAGACAGAATAAACCACTACACACTTTTACACTCCAGGGCTGTCAGTCATCACAGGAACAGGTGAAAAATAAAGCCATGCGAATACAAGGGGGAGTGAACTCATAGTCACAGTGTCCACTTTCCACTTGCAGCTGACAAGTCCAGAGCGAAGGAGACGGGGAGACAGAAAGGGAAGGAGAATGAGAGGTGGGGGAGGGGGCAGAGGGTAGGAATACGGAGTAGGAAGCAGCTGCAGCTCAAAGACTTCCTGTACAAGCGCTGTAATATCCTCCGGAGGGACACCTGGGCCTGCTGCCATTCTCACAGCACTGACTGGGATCTGTGTGTGTGGTGATGGAAGTAAAAAAAGGCTAATGTGCCAGATATAGCATCCATATCATTCTATAGTACCAAACATTATTACATCCATAAAACCCGTGCTCTTAATATGAGGCCTGTTATAAAAGCCTGGGTGGTCTTGTTGCTCCGCTGACCTGAGATTACTGGGACTCTTGACCAAACAATAAAACAACGCAGAACAGCCGACACAACGCTGTGTATTTATAGCATCAATTAAAGACAAAAAAACTATAAGAGCTTGAGTTATTAAAAAAAAAGATGTGATGCCATAGGTCTGGCCCTGAATGTATCAATCACGAACTACATTTACGTTTACATTCAGAATTACCAGTGAGAAGAAGCGGCTAGATGTGAAGTATATTTGGCTCTGAAGTCAATGTATATTTTGATTACAGACTGACACATTTTCACAGCACCGTACAGCTCCATTTTTAACGCTGTACACATAAGTTTAAGTCCCGTGCAGATGTGAGGCACTTCCTGCTTTTTACCGCATGTTTATGTTGGCCTATTATGGTCCGACGTTTAAGATGGTTTTGACCAGGGATTTGCTGCTGGGCCTTTCTTTATTATAAGAATTGGAGTCGCTCGCAGCCCTTGGGCAAGATGTTTACATAAGCAATATAAGCTCAAGGAATTCCCCATTTAAACTAACCAATTTAGAGCCAAAAAGCAGCCTAAGGACACACACATTCAGACCGATGAAAAGTCGATTTAGGCAATGTTTCTATATAGCCATCATATTTATTGCCTTTACACATTATTTTGAATTGATCGAGCGAAGTTATTCTACCTTTAAAAACACAGAGGAACTCCACCCCATGACATCACCTCGTGAGACAGGCTGAAGATGCAAGATTAGGAAAACATGCATGTAGAAACACAACAAAGTCCTAGGTACAGTATATTTTCAAAAAGGGGGGGAAAGTAGTTCAAAGTGGAAAGATCTGCGGGACACGGGCCTTTTATTATTCTCCATATTGTATTCTAGTCCTAAGATACGGTTGTCAAAATGGTCCACTCGTTTCCCCATGGCGTCCTTTGTATCCTGTTAGGACCCTCGTGACATCATCGCCATGCACACTAGATAGGAGGCATTGCAGGGACGCACACGTTAGTGGATGTGGGAGGCAGATATTAACAGACAGTGACTAGCCCCAGTGGCCTCTGTCTGACCCCTTCTTCTCGCTCCGCGCTCTAGACGCTGACTCTACGTCACAGGAAAAACATAAGCCTTAGTCCAGCTCGCACAGGAGCGAACGGTAGAGAGGACGAGCTGTCTATTGTCTCCGCCTCTATAATTATCCACCAATAAACCCAGAGGTGTAAATTACTAATGTAACGTAACTCTATCTCAAAATGTCAGATCCAATTCAGGCTTGATTACACAAAGAAGGCAACTTTCATAAACACAATACCAATACATGCTGGCTTTTATATTTAGGTAAGATAGTTTTCTCTACAAAAAACAAGTGCAATGTGTTTTGGGCCGCTCCAACAGCTGCCCCCACGAGCAGGCAACGGAAAAGTGGAAGAAAATGGATAAATGGATGGATGAAAAAAAAAAATCCTAATTAGATACTTGTATTTCCATAATTGTTCATCCCTATACCAGCATGTTATAAAAGGAAGCTCTTGACCATGACCTGTTACTCACAGTCTTATCCACATTTCTTTCAATCTAAAATTCGGCTCAGAGGTTTCTAAAATTAATCTCTGCTAAAACAGGACAAGAATGCAGGCCTTGCTGTTTTAATGCATTTCTTGGCAAAATAGCTTCAGAATGACGACCTCCATGAAAACAAGATGGGGCATCTCAAGAGATTACTTCTCTTGATAAATAAACGTCAAATAATAGTGCCACATGGATCCTGGATACACATTTCTGCGTGTAGGACACCGGCTGCCTTCAGGGTACCACAAGTTGGGGGAAGTGAGGCTACTTTTTAATGTGGGGCTTCATTGCTCAACAGATAGCATTAATTTGTTGCTGCTTTGTTGGGGTTCAGCGCGTTCAGAGAGTTTAAAGTTTCATAGAGAGCGAGCCAAAAACAATACAGCACAACTCGCAAAATATATAGCGTATTTGTGCCAGTGCAGGTATACGAGACGGGCGCAGAGAAAACACCCAGTGGCCATCCCCATCTGTCCAGGCACGCCGCCGCCCCGGGACACGGCCGACAGTCCTCTCCCCACTGACAGAGACCCCGCCCACAAACAAACAAGGCAGCCAGAGGAGGAGCAAATGAAATGATCGCAAGAGAAAGACGGCGTTCAAACATGAGCGTAGCGGCGCTTGTCCGTCCAAATAAAAGCAATCCAGCCTTTTTCTATTGCCGCAGTGATTAATTGACAACATTAATAATAAAGCTTGCTCTCTCCACTTAGGATATTGATTCACACCTCTCCAGCTTATGATGCACGGAACCGATCAATCTCCGTCCTCCCTTGGCTCTCTTCCTCCCTCCTTTCTTGAGCTCCTCTATTACCTTTCTAAATATAACTTCTCTCCCCTCCTGTTTTTAGCCAGGAAATGAGCCTAACATTTAATAAACGGACTGAGTCGAATTTGCACAGCTTCCCGAATGATTGATTGATTTTTGAATTTATTTTTTGTCTGTCCGTTATTGGTCTACAAAGCTGACCAAACGTCTTCAGGACTGCACTGTTTTAGAACACGATATCTATTGTGTTTTTATGGATTTCAGCGTGCCGATTACAATTAGATGTGCAATTGGCTTCCTGAAATCAAGATTCAGCTCACAGTGTCACGTAACTTTGGCTGGGAGCGGGACGTCACCAGCTAGTCTCCATGGAGATGTTTTAAGTAGATTTAAGACTACGTTCATCCCTCTTCCAAATACTTTAGTTTGATAACTGCGAAAATAGAACTGAATGTCAAACTGAGCACGTTTAACCTCGTAACCCCCGACTGAACAAAGCAAATTTTCTCCAGTTTGGCTTTACCCAAATCAAAAAGCTTCTTGAAAAACAAGACGGAAATGAGGTGGAAAAACGCAACGAAGAAGCCACAAAAGAGCGACAACAATGTGCCAGAAAATCAACAATAACACAATAAAAAAAACGACAAGGGTGTTTTCTCTGCGCCCGTCTCGTATACCTGCACTGGCACAAATACGCTATATATTTTGCGAGTTGTGCTGTATTGTTTTTGGCTCGCTCTCTATGAAACTTTAAACTCTCTGAAAGCGCTGAACCCCAACAAAGCAGCAACAAATTAATGCTATCTGTTGAGCAATGAAGCCCCACATTAAAAAGTAGCCTCAATTCCCCCAACTTCTGGTACCATGAAGGCAGCCGGTGTCCTACACGCAGAAACGTGTATCCAGGATCCATGTGGCACTATTATTTGACGTTTATTTATCAAGAGAAGCAAACTCTTGAGATGCCCCATCTTGTTTTCATGGAGGTCGTCATTCTGAAGCTATTTTGCAAAGAAATACATTAAAACAGCAAGGCCTGCATTCTTGTCCTGTTTTAGCAGAGATTCATTTTAGAAACCTCTGAGTGGAATTTTAGATTGAAAGAAATGTGGATAAGACTGTGAGTGACAGGTCATGGTCAAGAGCTTCCTTTTATAACATGCTGGTATAGGGATGAACAATTATGGAAATACAAGTATCTAATTAGGATTTTTTTTTTTTCATCCGTCCATCCATTTTCTTCCACTTGTCCGTTGCCGGCTCGTGGGGGCAACTGTTGGAGCGGCCCAAAACACATTGCACCAGCCCCTACCGCTCCTCCTGCAGGTGGTGGGTCCACAGAAGGACGGCCTCATGGTTCTAACCGGGCCTGTTGGTCTCTCATAAGGAGCTTCTGAACCGCTCTTTGTCTGACCCATCACCTAGGACCAGTTTGCCATGGGAGACCCTACCAGGTGCACGAAGCCCTCAACAACAGAGCTCCCAGGATCATTCGGGTGCTCAAACCCCTCCACCACGTTAAGGTGGCGGTTCCAAGAAGGGATTTTTTTTTCCTTTATTTGCCATTTATTTATTGATTTTGTCCAAGAGCATTAACATTTGAAAGAGGCCTGCAATATGAACTGTTTGCACTGTTTGCTTTTTCACCCTTGGAAAAAAGCAAGGGGGAAAAAGCCACGATGAAAGCAACGAAAAATGACAATGACAAAACAAAACACACAATGAAAACAAGACATAAACATGACATTAACGCGGCGACAGCGCAACATAAAGGTCACGATCACTTTTGTAGGTCTTAGCTTTCAAATGAGGCGTTACCCTGGCCTAGAGGTTGTAAGCTCCAGTCGAGAAGCTTTTAGATTTGGGTAAAGCTGAACTGGAGAAAATGCACTTGGTTAAGGGGTTCATATTACCGACATGTTTCTATATTTATCAGCACCTTGTCAGTTTAGTTGCTCTTGTGACATAGCGACATAAAGGCTGCAATGTTCCCCAATGTGGTTTTAATAATTGCAAGTCGAAATTGCAATTCCCATTTGATCGCTACGCAGGCAGCGCAGTCAGGAGTGTCAGTGTGTTGGCTGCAGCCTTGTAGCGACGGTATTACAGATGCAATGCTTGAAGGTAAGCCTGTGTTTACATTATGTAGTAGTCGAGAATAGCTGAGGAGGAACAGGAACAAAGAAACATCAAATGTAGCTGTAAGCATTGCCTACTTGTCCGTCTCTTGTCTGTCGGTCTGTCGGCTAGCTTAGCTTCAAAAAATCCGTTGCTCCAAAGCCAGACGACCACAGAAACCGAGCCCACGCTGTCCACACGCGCACACACACACACACACACACACACACAAGCGCGCACACACGGGCCCGCTCTATCCTACGCTATTGATCCGCACCCCACTCTTCATTAGAAAGACAGGAGTCAAAGGAACAAACAGGGCGTGCTGATGGTGCCTTGTCTGCCGCGTGCAGGCGTGTTCACGAGTGCACGAGTGTGATCAAGGGACATATGACGGCGACGCATAGCCTGGTCTGTGTCAGGAACAGTGGGAGCAGAACTGTGCTACTCGGATGCGGTCTGTCCTTTCTGGGTGTTCCTATGGAAACTCTCTGTCTCTGTATATTATTAGGCATTCTCCAGTGAACGGCTCAGAATAGGAGGATGCACATCTCATCTGCTGCTATGGACTCAAACTCAGGCTTTACACTATTACCCTGTCTTCGGCGATGACTGGAGGGGTGGATGTTTGCACTTTTAGAGGCCGAGAAACCACTTACAGGACAGTCAGCGTGTGCATACATTTAATTTAATGCTTAAATGTTGCAATATGTACAGTATGTATGCACGGATAATAAAGAATATGCCTTTTATTCACATACAGTACTGTGAAAACGTTTATTTAGTCTTTAGCTAAGTGCAAATCCGTCATTCCTGGGCCTTTTTAAGTAAAACAAAAAGTGTGAAGGAGGATAGGATCAGAGAGAGAGCGAGAGAGGGGGAAATGCCAACGCCTGTGTCCCAACCGACCCTGGACAGGTTTCTCAGTTTCACTTGTCTGTGACGCCTGATTGTGATGAATCAATTGTAACTATTGTTAAAAGGTGCTCTTGTGGGTACTTGTAGTTGCACTACTACTTCATTATGGTCCACTACCTCTGCCCTTGTGTTTACACCCCATTCGATTTATACAGTATTTGAAAATAAAACGGATAAAAGATGGTGCTGAAAAGGTCTAATAAACTCTCATAATGTAATATTCAGTTATTTGACCAACAGTGTTTTTTCCAGTGTCCAGGAAATGTGAAGGTTTGGAGATCCAAGGTTTGTGCCTGACTGCAATATCACAAGTGTACTGCGTGTTCCGCTGGAGCACACAGACCACAACAATCATCTTTTATATTCTTTCATATTTCTTGTTTTGTATGCGTTCACGCTAATCTATTTCTCTAAAGAGGGCTGCCTTCAGGTCACGCTGTATCCGAACAGAATAATAAAAAAAAAGGATCAAACCTTTACGCTTATTACTCAATGACATGTAACACATGTCATTGAGTAATAAGCGTAAAGGTTTGATTGAAGTATTCAAAAACAACACATACATAGTTCATCAGTCCACTTTGTGTCAGTCCCAGGAAAAGATAAATTGAGAGGGTTACATGACATTTATCGAATCAATGCAACCTTGAAATTCACTTAAATGCTGCGGTGGCCCATGATGGAAAGGCCAAAAACATCTACAGTACAACATTACAACTACACAAAATGCCTTCGTATCTATTTAGTTTTTGACAACACAGTAGCACCAAACGTGCACACTTGTGTCAGCTGCTAATTGTTAAAGAAGGCGAGGTATATATCAGTATCACACAGAACATGTGAAGGTGCTAGTTCCCTCATGCGGCACTCGGGGCTCTGTATGTCACTGAGTCTCAGTGTCAGCACCCGACAGCTGCGCACAGCGATGCACTTAAGAGGTGCATAATTGGTGAAAAACCAAACACAAGGTGAAAAATAAACCCAAGGTGAAGAAACCCGGTGGAATTACTTGTGCTGAGCAGTTCAGAACAAACAGGTATTAACTTAGTGAATGCTCTCTCCAAAACTCTGGAGACTACTTAACGTGTGATTGTTGCATGTAGTGTTATCTAATGGTAAAGGTCTATTACAGTACTTTGAAATAATACTCAACATCATGATAAAGAAACATACTGCAAATTCAGAAGAGTTACATATACATAAACAAATTGCTTTCCTACTTTCCAGTTTACCAGAATAGATTGAACAATAGAGCTGAGGCTTCAGGTTACGCCGGACACTGACCTCTGGAGTTTAAGTCCGCTGCTCCATGGCTCACTGGCGTCTTCTTCACCGCAGACGACCGGTACACGATGTGGGTCCTCCCCTGTCCCCCCATCTCCTCCTGCACCTCCTCCACGCCCCTCTCCAGCGGCTCGATGTAGAACTCCTCCTGCTCCGTGCGAATCATCCCAGCCTGAAACAAGCATAAGGACAAGTTGGTGACACTTGAGCCTAAGTTGTAGTTAGTTAGTTAAGGAGACACCGAAGCACCCCGGGGGAACCCACCCAGACGACTCCACATAGAAAGGTCCTGGAGGAGTAGACGCCATACTTTATATTAAGATTTTTTTCCCCCCACTGGGACTGAGTGACACTGGGCTCCACATTTACGGACTGTCCCTAAGATTATGATAACAACCAATGAGCCTGGCGCATACAGACCAATTATCCGAAAGCAGACACTTGGGGTTGCCAGATCCCATGGCATAAAACAGGATGCACTAAACCCAAAATCGCAAACTGGTTTAATCTCTTTCACTTCCCAAATCCTAGAAGTGGTCCCCAATTCCCGAAACCCCGAGTGGTGCCAGTGCAAACCTCCATTAGCAAAAGCACACTGAATTCTGGGAGGTAACCCTGGTTCAGCTGTAGCACCCTTTTTCTCACATGCACTTCCTTTAAGCTCTCTGACACATGAGCTCTTATCATTCACTATCATTATACTATTATACATGACACTGATGTAAAGGGAAGCAAATGGGAACAATGCACAGGGAGGTTTCACAGATAAGAATAGCATTATAGTATGCATATATCAGACAGTAAGATGTGGGAACACAGTCTACATGAGTATAATAAAAAGCCACGACTTGACTTGAATTTTGTTGAAAGACTCAGATATCTCACTCAGGGGAACAATGACCGGCTTCTAAAAGCGCACTCTATCGCGCTATAATGTCTGTATGAGTAATAAATATGCTCTTTAAGCTACAAGGCAGAGAAATGTGTTTTATAGGCTGATAAAAGTGACAGACATGGCCAGATCGCGGGCTCCTATGAGACAGAGACGACGCAGTCAGAAGAAAAAGGCAACCGACTCAGAAATCACATAAAGCAAACACGCAAAGAGACGACAAATCAAACAACCTAATTAATAGATGATTTTACACGGCTTATGCTCAGTGATAACGAATCCTTCAATTTGGTTTAAAGGTGATTTGATTTTAAATGTCTGGAGCAGCATATTACAATGATTGATGCAATGTGCTATAGCAATAAGGGAAAGAACAGCTTGAATTGAAAATTGCAATTTGTATCGTGAGGAAGTGTTCTGGTAGCATCTGTCAAACCAGATGAATTAAAAATCAGACAGTTCCTTAAGGCACCTATTTGTGAAGTAAGACATTGAGATCTGTGAAACAGGAGTCATTAAAGGATTGAGTTATTATAGTTAATTACATACAATATAACTTCAGATATTGATGATCAATAAATTCAATAAACTATTTAAATAATCGAGTGGACCAAAAATATAAATTACGCAGTTAATTGTGATTCTGCAATTCTGCTTGAAGTGTTTAAAGCGTTCACACGCAACTGACTCTTGGTCAGAAATATTGCACAGTTATTGTTTAAGACTCTTGCAGCCCTGGCCTCAAATAAAGAATTCTTAACGCAATGTTGTATAAACTTCATGCTCTCTTGAAACTTTTTGCATTAGTCATGATTTAAGTGAAAATAAAACAAAACAAACACGACTGTGGATTTGGCTCAACAACATTCAAAATGCGGGAAAGAAATGACGCGTCCTGGCCAAGGGTCCTTAGTGGTAAGTGCTTCTAGTTTTACGTGCAATGAGCCTTTATGTATAAAATAATTAAGTGAATCTTAGTGACTTCTTTTTGACTTTGCCCTTTAAAAGTACTACACTGCTTGAATATCTCATGGGGACAGATTTAGTAGTAAAACCATTTATGGTAAATCAAAAGTTTCCCTTCAGTGATGCACTCCCCTCTCTTTCTGTCAGTCTGTGGCTCTCGTCCAGGAAGGATATGGACAAGCCACTGACCTGCTCCCCATCTATCCCCTTCCTCCACCCTCTCTCTTTCTCTCCCCGCTCTCTTTCTCTTCATCCCTTCATTTCCCCGAGTCGTGGCGCGGCATTCCGATCGGAGCTGATGGATCTGATGGTGCATGCGTTCCCGCTCCGGAATACCAAGCAGTGAGGAAAAGGAGGAGAGCCTTGTCAAAGAAAAAAAATGACATGTGGGAATTAGGAGTCAGAGCTATATCGATCAAAACGAGAGAGAGAGGGAGGGAGAGGTGCGAGGAGAGCCACAACTGGACTTCTTTGAACAAAAAAATGAAGTGAATAAAGCATCAAAGTGTCTGGTGAGGAGCAGTGTCTTCATCTACGAGTCCGGGGGATTACATTACCTTGTCCAAACACTATGTCCAGATCAAAAGAGTGAAATTCAGATTTGCTGTCTGTAGACTATACCGCATGTCAAATAAGAAGTCAAACGTAGTAAATGTATAAAGGCAGAGGCTATGTCCGGCGAAACAGATCTGCAAATCCACTCAGTATCAGCGATACATACAGCGCTCATTAGTTATTCTGAAAGCAGTGGACAGGGCTTCATCTGAATGCACGACTGGTCTGATCGGAGAGGTCAAATACTAACATTAGGAGAGCAAAAGAAGTGCGTGATGCGTTAAAACAGAAATCACCTTTTAATTTAAAACATTGACAGACAGTGAAAATGGCATTTGGAGATGTAAGCCAATTCTCATTAATTAACACTTTTGTTTCTGACTCTCATGCTTTAGTTAGTTGAAAATAGAGGAAATGTGCATATAAATAATGTCTTCTATCATAAAACTACTCCAGTGCCTGCACTGATTAAAACTCTGCAATGTCTTCATGATGCTCCCTGCCAAAAATTTTATTAAAGCAGGCAAAATACTTATGAAGACGCCAATAACACCAATGACATTGCAATAACAAATGGTGCAAACAACACCCAAAAAATGCATCAGAAACTCCATATTCATAATGGAATGGTTAAAGCCACACTGAAATGTGCACATGAATAGTTTAGTTAGTTTAGTTAATTGACGTAAAAACAAGTTAAAATATACAAAACGTTAAAACAACATCGACAACACCGACGACCAAAGAAAGGTCACACTCTCTGATAATAGATGCAGTTGATCACAGCGAGCATTCACAGTGGCTTTGTTTCAATGAGCTTCTGCAGTGTCATAAGATCCAGTGTTGTGATCATTTCTCACCAATATCTTGTATTGATGATGGGAGATTGTGACCATTGTGCAAAGCCTTCTCTGGCACATCCCAAAGATTCACAATGGGGTTCAGATCTGGACTCTGTAGCGGCAAATCCATGTGTGAAAATTATGTCTCACACTCCCTGGACAACTCTTTCACAATATCAATCAATCAATCAATCAATCAATCAATCTTTATCTATATAGCGCTTTTCATACATTTTTTGTAACACAAAGTGCTTTACAGATTTAAAACATTCTCCTCCACCTTCCCAGAGACACACCACACACACTCAAGGTAAAACAATGGATGCAATGGACATAAGGCTGAGATGAGGCTGGGTACAGATAAACCAGGTAAGGAAACACCATCCAAGGAGCCGTTTGCATCGGAAGCAGCACCTCGGCCGTAGCCACAAGGCACCAACACAGGGCGCAGCTCAGAGTCAAAAATCACGCCCAGGTTCTTCACCTGTGAGGAAGGATTAAAAGACAGTGACTGTAGTTTGGGTATAAGTTTCTCTGGGCCTCAGGACCGATGACTAAAACTTCAGTTTTTTCCTGGTTAAGCTGGAGAAAGTTTTCTGCCATCCAGGATTTGATCTAAAATGCAGTTAAAAAGTGCATCCATTGGCCTGTGTCATCAGGAGACATGGAGATGTACAACTGTGTATCATCAGCGTAACTATGAAAGTTGACTCCATGTCTCCTGATGACATCACCAAGAGGGAGCATATACAGGTTAAAAAGCACTGGGCCTAAAATCGAACCCTGGGGCACACCACATGTAATTTTATGGACCTTGGAGGAGCAGGTATCCACACTTACCATGAATGTCCTGTCTGTGAGGTAGGATGTAAACCATTTGTGGACAGCACCAGAGAGGCCGATGTGTTTTAAACGAGTTAAAAGAATAGTATGGTCGACTGTATCAAAGGCAGCGCTCAGATCCAGTAGAACCAACACTGTGACCTTATGAGTCATAATTTAATCTAAGATCATTCAAGATCTTTAAAAGGGCCGTCTCGGTGCTGTGGTTTACCCTAAAGCCAGACTGGAATTTCTCAAGGACGTTATGTGCATTTATAAAATCATTAAGTTGGATAAGAACAAGTTTTTCAAAAATTTTGCTTAAAAATGGTAAGTTGGATATCGGTCTAAAATTGTTAAAATCATTAAAATCTAAATTGGTCTTCTTCAGCAGGGGCCTCACCACCGCCCCCTTAAAGGCAGCAGGGAAGACCCCCGTCTGAAGAGAGCAATTCATCATGTGTAATCATCATCATTTTTCCTCCATTTTCTTTCCAGCACCCTGCAATTTCTTTTTTGTTTTTTGAGTTCCTCATTTCTCCATGGAGGTGTGGGTTTATCTTGTATATGTTTTAGTTTTAGAGGCGCAACCAGGTCAAGGGCGGACTGAAGCCTGCTGTTAAAATCATCAACAATAAAATCACAGGGTGCAGGTAAAACCAAGGGAGGGTGTTTGTCCAAAACATTAATAAAACTTGCAGCCACTTCAGGGGTCAGATGGTGCTTCCCTACAGTTCTCAAGGAGGTCTCACGCCGGATGGAAGTGGTGATTTTAAAAAACACGCAGTCAACGACAGAGGACACACCAGTGGACAGGCCATACGTGATGACCAGGTCCAGGGTGTGTCCTCTGTTGTGAGTCGGCTGTGTGACATGCTGAGTAAAAGCCATATAATTAAGAATGTTTAATCGATAAAAACTCTGAAAACTCATGAATAAAAAGCGAGCACTTTTTTGGAGGTCTATAAATTGTGGCACATAAAATTTCAGGGCTGCTAAAAACAATTGCACTGTATTCAAAGCTGGTAAAATCATCAAATAAAATCGGCTTGGGAGCAAGGTTTGTTGAATTTACCAGAGCAGTCCTCGTAGAATAAGTGAAGTTAAAATTAGGTGGTGAGACCTCTTTGAGAACTTCTGCACCCAGCCAAGTTTCTGTTAAAAATAGACAATCAAGTTTATTTTCTAAAATCAGGTCGTTCATAATAAAAGTCTTGTTCAGCAGAGAGCGGACATTAAAAAAGTGCCATATTCAAGGTGACTGAAGGATGAGTACCTGAATGGTTTTGTGGTATGAGCCTGATGAATCCTGGCATTGTCATGTTGGAATATGCCCGTGCCATCAGGGAAAAAGTAATCCATTGATGGAAAAACCTGGTCACTCAGATGTTCATTATTTGGGCACATCGTGTTGCTGAACCTCGACCGGACCAACTGTAGCAACGTCAGATCATAACCATGTTTGTGGGCTGGCAGTGTAATATCAAATATTATTTCAAGCAATATCCAAAGTGCTACTAGTAATCAGCTAGATATCAGTATCAATATATTCAATGTATGGCTATCTCCATCACGGAGATGTTGAAGTTGGCAATGTTTTTATGGTATTGTTCACCAATAAAACCACTCGTAATAAAATGTATACTTTTACTAATCTATTATTTTCATTGTGTGCATTGTTCTGCAGCAAGGGTTTAAATAAGAATATTAAGCAGTGTATCTCAAAAGTAATTGTACCAATTTGCAGCACAATATGCAATCATTGCAGGTATTTCCCCTGCCTTCCTGAATGCCACACGTTGTACAGAGGCAGCGATGGTGGCCCTGTCTGCTTCTCAGTACTCTCTGTCCTGGGACCGCTATAGTTTTGCCTCGCTACATTCGTTCTCTTATTACGCTAAATTCATTGGACTCCTTAGGGTGCTGCAGAGTGAAAACGTTTTATTAAGTTTGACGTGTAAGAATGAAGCTTATTAGCCCCCCTTCCCTTATGAGACGCAGCTGCTTTCTGCATTTTTTATCATGCCGGCTGATTGCTACAGATTTGTACATCACAGAGCAGAGCAACTACAGCGGCGCAGACGTGGTTTAGGGACTTAACAGGGATCTGCTCTCATCTGGATACACTGAGGTGATAGCTATTGTTAACTACACGGCGGGGTGGATAGGAATACCACCTGTTCAATTGCTTCTTAATAGCAGAATACATGGCTGGCCTGGTGCATTAGGAACTAATGATTATATCCTTTATGAGCAGGTGCATATTTACCCATATTGCGATAGTATGTTCTTCAGTCTGTTGAGCGTTGTATAATGGGTTTGTAAAGGATGCAGACAACACAAACAAAAGTACAAATGAAAGACAGAGGACGTATAATCTTGTCTACGAACATACTTTTGGGTACTAAATTGTTGATACTTTACATTTTGCATTTTGAAATTGTGTCTATGTAAAATGATGTCAGTGGAAATCACAGAAAAGAGTAAGGGACAGGGGTGCAGCGATTAACAAAACACTGCTCAAAACAAGTCTGGTAATGGACTATGGACTTTTGAAAATGTGGAGAACAAGTGGACAGTTTTGCCTTCCATCTATTTCGCAACAAAATCCAGGAAAGACAGATATGAGTGCTTCAGCAGCAGCAGCAGAAGAAACAGGATTACTCAAAACTGCATGCATGAAGTGAGATACTACTCCAGATTTGTTTTGCTGAGGGAAGAACCTGGTTAAAAGGTCAGTGAAGTGTCTTCGACATGGCTGGAGTGGAACAGTTTATGATTGTAGGTAGAAGCAGAGGGAGGACTGGGAAGGAAGAGTTCAGCTTCCATACAGCCGGCGGTAGAAGTTGTTCTTCAGGCTGCTAGACCTGGCTCAAAGACTCAGCAGTCTCCTCCCTGAAGACTGAAGAGACTGTGTGAGATCAGTGAGACGTTTGGAGTAAATGTCCTGAATGGAGGGGAGAGGGGCACCGACGATCTTCTCAGCTCACTGTGTACTGGTGGATCTTAGGGCAGGACGCAATGCCAGACAAGACCTCAGGTGTAGGCTGTGTGAAAATGCCCCTGAGACAATCTGTCAGGGAAAGCATACATGGAGTGCCATAAACAACAGTGCATAGCAGCAATACTATATACGAACTGCTGTTGTTTCCGACCCTTAATGGACAGATTTTCCATTCAAACTACATCGAAATGATGCCTCCCATATGATCTGGCAACCCCCAAGTTGAGAATTATTCTTTTGTGCCGAGTATGGGCTGGAAGGTCAAAGTGGTAAACACCTCCAAAGCTGATAGAGAATGACCAAGCCAAGATCCTGTGGGACTTCCAGATAGAGACCGACAGAATGGTAATGTCGAGCCATCCGGACATTGTGGTGGTGGACAAAGAGCAGAGGAAAGCCTCCCAAGCGGTTGCAACATCAGGAAAAAAGAACGTCAAACTAGAGAAATACCATATCGGGGCTCAGAGTAGAGCTGGAGACTGGAGACTACAGGCCCAGCAAAAAGTCCCAACTCAAAATTCAGCGGCGCATTATTACCTTCACGAACATTCACATCATGACACTGACCACAACTCTCTCCCTGAGGCCCGTTCCCACATCAGCTGGCTCTAAATCTGGACCATACGTGCTGCGCCAGTTTCCGGTTACCGCGGGATGCTCCTGCGTTTGAAAAGACACAATGCACTCTATTCTGAAGAGCTGAGAGGGGTAACTCGAGTCCGGGGTAAGTGTCCTTTAGAGGTGGGGGTTTGTGGGAGCGAGGGAGGAGGCAGAGCGGGAGCAGAACAGCGGATGTTGTGGTGAGGATCAAAGTCAAAGCGGGCCTCGGTGCGTGTGGGGCGTTTGATGTGGTGGCACTACTCCTGTATTTGATCTGGGCCGTGATCCCGGGCTACTGCCGGCTAACTGCACACTCCACAGGCACAAATATAGCTTTGATAGTGACTCACTCCAACTGTGTTTCCCTTGCATTCATTCACCCTTTGAGTCACAACTGAATCCGCTGCGTACAATAGTAAGCCAGATTTGGGGACCCATTTTTAGCGAGGGAGGGAAGATTAGGAACACAAGAGACGTCACTCCAAATATTAATAGCATTTTACTTAATCGCATAAGCGTTAAATTGTACCTTTATGCTCCCCCACAAAGCTTTGTGCACAGCCAAATTTTGGTGTAAGGATTATAGGGAAAGGAAATTAATCTTTAATTCTGAAAGGAAAGCTATTTCAAACACGCAAAGATGTTTATAACCTCTGGAAAACCCCTCTGCTGTAGTCAAAGGAGGCAATGGATTTACAAGAATCATGTTCATTTAGAAAATTAATCCGATTTCATTCACTGAATTCAATTATTTGCTCAGAGAGAGAGAAGTGATCAGTAATTATGTTAATGCAGGACAGGCAGCAGAGATAGGAGTAAATACAATCATTGACATTAAACTAATTATTTACAGGCCTGGTATATTAAAATCATGGGTATAAACTGGGTGCGCAAAATGTTATTTGTGTTATGTGGGTGTAATCTGATTTAGAAAATAAAAGGGTCCAAATGCAGGATTTACACTGAGGAAAGTACTCAAAACAAGCATCTTAAATGTTAACAAATACCACACCGACATACGACAGTGACATGCAAAAGTCTCTCCTGTGAAGAAGAAAGTAATGAGTTGACAGTTTCCAGTAGCAAATGTGCAGCTAAAAGTCAGATTGACAGAAAATACCCACCAGCAAGTGTGAATAACAAAGCCAGAGCGTTTCAATTATAGTTCAGGCACTTTACCAAAATCACCCGGTGAAGTTTTTCTAATGTGACTAATGTTCAGTAAAGAGTAGGAAGGGGGGAAAAATAAAAAATCAATTTTTTCCACATTGTACCAGATGCCATAATGAGCTACAACAATAGGTCAGGTCTCTGGACAAAAAGACGGTTTCTTTATGTGTTGACATCTTGTTATTGTTTTTGTGTTCATATCAATTTTCCATTTCTCCAACAGTGTCCCCGAACCATACCCAAATCCATAATGTAAGTGCCAGTACCCTAAACCAACTATTATTAAAATACCGGCAGGCTACTGAATATCGTAGGTATGTGTTTAACATAAATAACGTATATTTCAAAAACTATATTCAAACTTTTCGGCAGTTTTGAAATCGTGTTAGACACAAATAGATGGTGTCACATTGTGTATGCCTGTGCATGTGCCCGCTGCAGATGCCCGCGACTTAAGCTGCAGATGAGTTCGCAATTCAGGGCCAGTACCACCACGGCACTCAGCTCATTACTCTGAGTGGTCTCTTAAAAAAACGGTCACTCCCAATAAAAAATACAGTACGTACACTCACCCCTGCACGCACGTCAGCGGTGTCCTTGTCTCTCCGCTTTATACTGCTTTACATCATCTGCAAATTGGGAGCCATGTCAGTGCATCTTTCCACTCAAGTCCAGGGGAGAGACGAAGGAATAAACATGAAAGCCCCTCGTGAGCGCCATAAACCGCTGTTATCTCTATGAACACTTCTCTTCATTCTCCTGAGTGCAAACAGATCAATCTCATCCCTGTTCACACTTTTTGTTGTTGATTTTACTCCACTGCTGTCGAATTCTGCTTTCAAATTACACTGCAGTGCTTTAATATTTCCCTTTAAAACTCAAGTACTTTTTTTCCTTCCTTTCCTTCCTCTCCGCCCAGAATATGGTGGTTACATGCACAGGTTTAATGGATTTTTGGTTTGGGACAGGCCCAACATTGGAGCACTTTCAGGGTTATGTGACTTTTTTGTGTATTTTTTTTAGCTCTTGGTCAAATAGGATTTGCAGGTATTTCTCTATTTTTCTCTGTTTTTGCGGATTTTAAATGCTTGTCTCATTTATACTTTCCCAGTGGCTCATGCATGACTACACAACAAGCAACCTCTTGGTCTTTATGTAAACACAAAGATTATCCATCCATGTAGACCATACACAGGCTGTATTTTATAAGAAGACCTCACTAATAATAAAGCATTTGTTTTATGAAGAGCTTTTCTACAAAAATACAAACTCAAATACACTGCTGTATTCATTCACTCCACACTATTGTAGTCACAGCTGCCCTGGGGTAGACTCATGGCATTGAGGCTGCCAGTCTGCCTCATCGGCTGATTCGGCCCCTCTGTCTACGATCAACCACAGCTCGCACACTATATTTACACATCATCAACAGTGTTAACGTAACCGTTTGATTGCAATGACACCGCAGTCTTCACAAGAGCTAAAAATGGTTTCCCAACCTGAAATTGTGCATTTTCTAAAATAACCAACATAGCAACTAGCATCAATAAAATAGGCTTTATGACCTTTGCAAAACATGATTTTCTTTATGTAAAAACTGTGTTGAACTATGGCTGCACTACCCGAGCCTCTGTCACAAGAGCAAGAGTATTCTCAGGTGTTGGAAAAAGAGAAGTGTTGCAAAGACAGCATGACACACTGGTTAAACAGACTTCAGAGCCATTTATAACATAAGCAAACCTGGTTTAGGCTTGACCACGTCGTACGTGGAAACTCTGGTTCAGGGCAAAACAGAGAGAGAGAGACTGAATAACACAGAAACTGTACAGCTGGTATTTACTCACCACAAGATAGAGCACAGACACAGTTAGTCTCTGTCCCATGCGTTTGTTTTTTACTGGGGCACAAGCTCCCCCCTGGTGCTGTATGTCCAAGTAGGGATTATACACTACATCAGCAGCAGGATGGATGAGCACGAAAACTTCAACAAAAGCATAGGGGAAAACATGGCAAAAGTCACGAACAGGTTCAACACAACTCCCTACTGTCAGTGCACAATGGCAATGGCCGGCCGGTTGTTGTTGACAGAAAGCAGGCGTTGGTGGACAGTGACTAAAGAAACCTATAACACATAAATCTGATGTATTACTGGGTGAAGAGAAAGTTTGGAGTCTGAGCCCACAGACTGAGGTTAACGTTGTGTTACATTTTTCTGACAGTGCCAAAGCTCCATTGTGAAGAGTTCTGCAAACAGGCCTCAGGGCAGTGCACCCAGGGCAATCTCTGTGGAGCTGCATGCCCTTAAGGCAATGTGTTTGTCTAAGCCTCATAAAGCCCAATTTCACCGAATGTAAATGAAGGAATATTCACAGGCGCACTGATATAAGCGACGCATTATAAAGGATTATGAGTGTAATGAGACGCCTTACATCTGCACTGCTTTGTCTCACTTCTCAAGAAAAACTTATATTTTCTGCAAAACTTGTATGAACAGATAGACTTAGTGGATATAGTTGGGCCCAGTGTACATATTCTCATAGAGAAAATTACAGCCATTTGTGGGCATGTTGCATCTAATTTACCATTCAAAATATCCTGTATTACATTATTAGGACCTCGAAATCGGATATGAAAATGAGAGAATGCTGCCTGAGTTAAAAACAAAAGCATACTGCTGGTCCACTGCATGTGCTACTTGTTTTGCACATGAGCAAACGCTTGATAAATCACCTTCTAAGTATTATGATTTGTAATTATAATGAACTTCAATATCTAAACCTGAATGAATTTAATAAGAAAGCATAACTTGAGTGTCCAAAAGATGTTATAAATTTAATAAAAAATCAGTCAGACGTTGAGAATTATCCATCCATCCATCTTCTTTCACTTGTCCGTTGCCGGGTCGTGGGGGCAGCTGTTGGAGCTGCCCAAATCACATTGCACCAGCCCCTATGGCTCCTCCTGCAGGTGGTGGGTCCACAGAAGGACGGCCCCCTGGTTCTAACCGGGCCTGTTGGTCTCTCATAAGGGGCTTCGTTGAGAATTAACATTAGCTAAATCTGGTACAAACATCTTTTCTTTAAGATGTTGAGTGTTTTGTACATGGTCCCCGCCAAATAAACTAAAAACAAAACTAAAACATTTTGCAAACAGCAGAGGCATTTCAAAAGTCTGGCTCTTTTGTTTAAACCAATCAGCACCAAAAACTGGTATTAATAAGACCAACTTTAAGTAAAAAAACATTTGTATATTTTTTTTCCTAGAGTATAGCGATACATGGCTTCCGATACAATATGTGAAACAAAGACGTATTGCGATACATTGCAAAATATTGTGTCCCAGTCCTATTCCTGCATAGTATAGAGCATTTGACTTCAAGAGCCTTTTTTAGTATAATGATGTAATGAGTGTCTAAATTAACCACATCATGGGGTTATACTATGCTCAGTAGAGATTAATCTATTGCCAGCATAAGTGGCTCTCTGTCCTGGTCCCACACAGCCTACACTGAAGTCCAGCCAAACAGCCATCAGTCCCTGTTTGGGCCAGGGCATCGATCAGCCGCTCTGTGTGTTCTGCAGATTGATAAATGACCCCGATTAGTGGCAACTGACCGCTCTATTACTGCAATCTAAGTGCAGCGGAACAGCTGTTATCAGCAGCGGCTGTGTCTGAAGCAGTGTGCGATTAAAACAACAGCACCCAAATGAATTACACACAACAAGCCTGGCTCTGGGAACAAGGCCGGCCATAATTAAAACCTGTGAGCGCGTGGCATTTCCAGGCTCATCCAACACAAAGAACATGGGCGCCAACAGGGAAACAGCGTGACATGGACAGCGATGACTGCTTCATCAAAGTGTTTGTCTAGTATCAATGTTCAGTGTTTAAAACCACAAAGAAGAAAAATCCCCCTTACATCAAAAGCAGTGCTAGGCCAGGACCAAACCAGATCAAATACAGATCTAAACCTGGACCAACACTGCAATAAGATAGAAACCATGCAGGAGACAGGGCTAAACGGGGACAAACGAAAAAGTATTTGACAACAAAACACTGCTTCCAACACAGCATTTGAAAAACCACAGGCCTAAGCCTTCGGTACTTTGCAGCTTTCAAAAGTGAAAGACCTTTCTGCCTATGCTAAATCAGATTTTTTCCTCAGCCCGTGTCTGTGGCTCGACGTTGGCTCTCTCCACTCTTTGCTGGCGGCCCCGCTGACCCCCAGTCCCCGGACCCCTCCCTGCTGCGGCTGACAATCACATAACACGTCCACAGCCCGTCCTCATCTTCATCTCTACTCGATCTCCCTATCTCCACATCTATTGGGTACACCTGTAACCTAGCAACAGAGCAGAGCCGGGACCCTCCCCTCACCTGCTCCCCGTGCCGCTGACTGCTCCGTGTGACGGCCAATGAGAGCGCATCCACTGAAGAGGCGTTGGCCAATCAGGGGCCGGATCTCACAGGGTGTTGGCCTGTGCTCCCCACCCTCTTGACCCCCCCCTCCTCCCCCCCCCCCCCAGGCTCCAGCACAGGTCCCAAGAGAGCCTCCAGATTAGAGGGTGGTCTGTAGATTATTTTACCAGGCTTTTAATAGCCAGGATGGGGTGAAATGCACACGTCTGAGCACTGCTTTGAGGTTGTTGTTACACAGTAGGGTTCTTCATACCTTTATCAGTTAGCACCAGGGATCTGAGGAGCCAATTCAGTATGCTAATTACTAAAATACATTTTATGGAGTATGTTTACTGAGAATGGAGCACTAAACCAACAGTAAACCAAGATGAAAGGTTTAAATGAGGGCTGATCAAAAAATAAAAATGCCACAAGAGCAATAAAGATATATATAAAAAAAAAAAAAACATATATAAACACTGAAAACTTTGGATTATCTCTATCTGGAGCTGTTGACAACTGAATCCTCTTTCTAGGATGCAGAGGTATCATTTAGTACCCAGCTCCGTGCGCACCTTGCTCTAATATTATGAAAACAAATGTGTCCTGTGATAATAGTGTTGCTACACAGTGTGTTGAGATCCATATCCACTCTGTCTCAAATTTTGACACCTGTACTTTCTATTCTCGCATCTCTCGTGCTCGTATCACACGCACATACAGCGACTGATGAAAAAGCCCCGGCTGTGCACATGCACTCCACAATGACTTTGAATCGGACGAGCTCCTCCCCCTGCTCCAGTAGGCTGAAGCGCTTGTGCGAGATGTGTGAACGACACTGTCACACGCACTATAATGAGGGTGTGTGTGTGAGTGTGTGTGTAAAAAGGCTTCAATCAAAGCTATTATAAACAAAACCTGTAATGAAATTATGTTAAAAAAATTCTTTCTTTTAAGGCTCTTTTAAAAGAGATAAATGACATTTTAACTTTTAGACCCAGATTAGGCTTGTGTTGAGGTTTGTTACAGATTCAACATTGATTTAAAGGAACAGGCAGCCGTTTTTCCATCCTGAGATATGTTCTTATCTGAGCTTAGACGAGTTGACAGTACCTGTCTGGTCTTTGTGCGTGCCCGTAGAAGAGCTTGGTCGCTTCCAACTTCACCCCCGTTTGGAGCTATTGGAATATGCTGGGAGAGGCCAAATGCTAATAACATCTTTGGTCATTTTTGCATGACTGAGGGCACGCACAAAGACCAGACAGGTATGCATCAACTCGTCTAAGCTCAGGTGAGAACATATCTCAGTATGGAAAAACGGTGGCCTGTTCCTTTAAAGCAGAACTAAGTAACTCATGCCCCTAGAGGCCATAAGCACCACTGCAGGTGTCTGCGTTTTAGCTCCCAAAATGTAATATGTACTCACACCACTAAGACCGAAACGTTACAGCATGGTGTTTGTTGCCTCTTTTTGATCCAGCACACTGCTCAGAAAAGGATGTGCGCGCAGTAAATACTACGCTGACAGAAAAGACAAAGAGAGTGAGGGATATTGTACATCCAATTACACAACGGAGATCATTTTTGTCACTCAAACTTGGCTGTAAATACCGCTAAAGTGGCGCTAGCCCACAGTTAGCTTTGCTCGTTATCCTGTTAGCTTCTTCTTCATGATTCCATTAGTGTGTATTGCACCTCCGGGTCGGAGGCAGGGAAAGTTGCAAGGGTGGTTTTCATGCCAGAGACACCAGGGGGAGATGAAAGAACCCCCAAATCATCCACTTGTATTACCCCCAGAGGGACTACGGAAAGGATGTATTAAGGTAAACAAGTTACGTAGTTCTGCTTTAAATATTCTTTTAAACCAAAAAAATAAATATCCAATTTAAATATACATTTTTTAGGGAAATAAACAACTCAATAATATTGACTTGTTTATTTCCCTAAAAAAAATGTATAGACAAACCCATGACTAAAATGTACCGATAATAGGGTAGGGTTGAGAAATCAAGTGCATATTTCAAAACTGACAGGGCAGGTTGATCATTTAAATAATAATTTTGACGCCGACATTTCTATAAAGCTATGATAAAGTAAAAGGCAACATCCAGTCCCGTGTGGAAGAGTGCTTTTAAGGTGAGCAGACAGACCGAAGGCCAAACCCCGTGCCGCTGTCTGACGTCACGCTCGCTCACACGCCTCCAACGGGAAACACATCTGAGTTCACAGATGTTTGACTTGGAGGAAGTGCGCTGTCTTTCATTAGCTGTTGTGCCCCGAGAAAATCCGGGAACTTTCACTTTCTATTAAACGAGTTTGGTACGGCCCTTTATGTTTTTAACAGGAACATGCACAAACCAATCGGTGTCAGCAGCGTGGCTCTGGATAAATCCTTAGTGTCCTGAAGGAGAGACGTGTCAGAAGGACTTTGTTATTACTGCAGAGGGAATATTTAGAACTGGCAGGGCACAGAGCAGTGGTATGTCCTAATACGGTTGGCAAATTAGTAAAATAAAATAAAACATCAAGGCATCACCTTTTTTCCAGAGGCTTCTCTCTGCCAAATGCTGCGTTTTAAAAAAAATATATTTTTGTGGCGCTTCATTGTGTCTTTGTGGACTAGAAAGCATGATGCTAAACCTGAGTTAGCAAAACAGGGGGTTAATAAAAAGTTATGGTGATATATCGGCTCCAGATCTCCGCAATTTCAAATTGTATGACAGAGGAAAGTAAAGCGGATAATCCACACAAGCTGCTTTACAAGCTTTACATGTGGCAGAATTGACAATAAAGTTCAAGTTTTATAAAAGTACATACGAGCTTACTTAAAGGCCCTGTACCCAATTTGCTATAAAATAAATATTTATCGGACTCCTACAGTGTATTGAATCTGCAGTTATTGGTGAAAATGGAATGTAACTTGCAGGCTAGATTTTGTTAGCATTACTTTGACAGTGACCCGGAGAGTTGTGAAACATGCTCATAAAGTCATCCCTATGGAGAATTGGGACGTTAGAAATGCATCAGGGGTGTTGGGAATGAGTTTGCACAACTAACAATTTAAACTTTCACTCCCTCTTTCATTGTTATATCAGTTACAGGGCCTTTAAAATATATACAAGATGTATTAGTTTAATCCAGCATCAGTTTTGAGAAGAAAGAAAGGGCAAAAGGCCAAGTAACATTTAAAACTTACAGGAAATTAAAACTGTACACACACATTGAAGTTGTATTATCTTAGGGAACTTCTGAAAAATGAAGATGAAGTGCAATTACAAAAGCTGGCGAAAGCTGGAGTGCCCATGCCCATTTCCAGAATACTTGCCAATCCCACAGAAGCCCACACTTCATCTCATGGCGGCAAAACAAAACAAAGAAAAGTTGTTTTACTTCCACTGCTGTGTGTGCACTACTCTAAACTGCAAACACGATGGCTTATTATTAGCAATCGTTCTTAGTTTGTGAACTTCACTGAAAATGGCAATAAAGTTGATTTAATTTATATTCTAATTCGATGGCCATAACTTAAAAAGAGCAGCAAACCAAACGGAATACACAGGCCCTCACCAGTGTTATTCTGGTCATTATTATAGTCAAAGTAATATGCTTGCAAACTAAAATAATGATCAAATGAAAAGGGAAAACAAAGAACTAAAATCATCAGGACGTTTGGTGCTTTGTCCTTAAATATGTTTGAATACAAAATTAGAAATGTAAAGTTGACGTCACTAAATAACACTGGATCTCACGGGAAAAAAAAACAACCTTTAAGCTTACCATCTAGGTTATATTCTGATAAAGTGGTTCCAGGGATCACACATGTCCATTGATTTCCCATTAAGGTGGGTTGAGCGCACTGCCAGTAGAGGGCGACACTGAGGAGTCTCAAGTCTTTTTAGGAAGTCAGTGGGCAGAGAGGTCCGCGAGGTCTGTCTGGTGGTGGGCAGAACACAGCCATCTCGGCAGCGTCGTGGGGGGGTGGGGGGGGGTGGGGGAGGCAGCATGTGTGTGGGAGAGAGGAGAGAAAAAACACTAAACAGAAGGTGAAGCCGACAACTGAGTAGGGGGCCCCGGGACCGCGATGTGCTCCCAAGCCAAGGCGCCGAGTGCTATACGGGCGCTTGCATAACCGCAGGTGTCAACAGGTGCATGCGGAGCGGTGCACTGGCATCTGAGTGGGTATGTGGATGTCTATATCTGTGTCTGTATGAACGAGTCTCCGAGGATGCTGGGCTTCCTCATTACCAACAGTTTCCTGTAGTCCGGCGATAATGAGCAGGGGCTGCGTCGCCACGGTGATCAAGGTCGCGCCCAGGCCAATGCACAAGCGCTGTATTATGTACGTTCACTGCGGCTGCAAACACCGGCGGCGGCGGCACCCCCCCCCCCCCCCCCCCCCCCCCCCCCCCGAAAAAACAAAGGGAGAAAAACTGGGGGAAGGGGTGGAGCAGGAGGATGGGAACGGTTTCATAAGAGGCACATGTGGGTGTGATGTTAAGTCTCGGAGTTAGATGCAGCAGAAAGTAGAGAGAGCAGCACATAGGCACAGGTAGCACCAGGTGTCGGGGAGAAGACAAGCGTTATGATGGAGCCTGCACAAAACATTACCAAAGAGGCTAAATGCAAACCTTAATCCAATAAGTATGTTTGTTGTTGCTTTGCTATGAAGCTGAAACTATTACAATCACAATTAGCGGTGCGTTTTTATTCTCAAGATTCTTCTTTCAGCTCACCAACATTAACATTAAAAAACGATAGAAATGTGAACTGCTAAACTAATACAGAAATCATATTCAGGTAAGAGCATAATATTCGTAGGGATCTATTAGGTTATCAAGTTATTTCACACCTTGAAAATACCTGTGATATTGCTGCCTCTTTCGATGTGCAGATTGTGAACATCCATCATCGTTTTTTTTTTTATTGAGTTGTGCAGCACTATCTGAAGCACAACAAAACTATTTTCTTCACTAAAATAGCATGTAGGGCTTAAATCAGTTATTGATATATTTATTATTCAAGGATTTCACATGTTGTTGTCATATATGAGCTGGTTAAAAGTACATAAGTATGAAGCAAAAAGACGTTTATATACATTGAACACTAAGTCGGTAAAAAGATCATCTCGACAAGCCTATAGCTGATGCGGGGATAGAAGGTGGAGGTGTGCAGGAGGGGCCAGTCCGGAGGGGAGGATGCAGACAGGGAGGAGCAATTAGATGAAAAGAGCGAGACTTAGCCGCAAACTCTCATTCCTCACGATGGGCCTGGCACGGCTACAGCGAGCTAATGTCATAGCAACAGGGAGAAGGGGAGTCGAATGGGTGCGGCAGAGGAGCGAAAGAGCAGGTACAAAAGAGGAGCGAGGGGAACGGAGGAAGAGGAAGAAGGATGAAAGAGCGCAGAGTCAAGGACAGACATGACGCCGGGAGCGAAATAATGATTTAGGGGTGGGATTGCACAATTTTGGAGAAAGATCGTTGTGATTTATCTGTCAAGTATTTTGATTGTGATGAAATACAAGTGTAAGCCATTATAATTACTATATGGATGTATAAGGTATAAATACAGCAGGGGAAAGCAGGCGTGAGGATCCTGAGACTGAATGGGATGTTTAGTCTGTCTGTTAACAGATCAATGCACACAAGTTTGTGAGCGCAGTTTTGGGCAGATGCACTGATTGATTTCAGTTATATGACCCCAGTACAGCATAAATATGATGAAAATACAACTTGTACTGAAAACAAAGATGAATAACAGTTGATGGCACATCATTATGTGATGTTTCATGAGCAATAAAACGATATAATAAAAGCAGGGTTGATTCAAGTGCAATCTGTGCAGCCCTATGGGATGTGGCTGGACCCCGTGGAGGAGACAGTGGCAGAGAGGCCACTCCATCCCTCGGTTCTGCACCCTGCACCTCCAAACTCGACCTGTGTTTACCATTGTGTCTATATCTAATTATCCCTCCTGAATATTTAATCAGGCCATCAATAATTTAGCTTTAATTAGGTAAGACACACCAGACAGACTTAGGCCTTCCTCTAAAATAGATGGAGTCAACAACAAACTGAAACACAGGCAAAAACAGAGATTTCATAGATTGATGAGCAAAACGTGTCCACCAGCAGAAGAAGAAGAGGAGCTTTATTTATATAGCGCCTTTCACAGACATGGTCACAAAGCGCTTTACAAGAAACAATTTTACTGCACCAACCTGACCACCACCATACATTCAAGCACACATATAATTCATCCTGGCCTATTGTACATGTTTTTAGTGGTAGGGGAAACCGGAGTACCCGGAGGAAAAAACCTACGCAGACACGGGGAGAACATGCAAACTGCACACAGAAAGGCCCGTCCAGGTGGGAACCAAACCCGGGACCTTCTCGCTGTGAAGAAGGTCCCGGGTTAACCGCTGCGCTACCGTGCCGCCAGTAAAACAGCACTCTTTTACTGCAGCTAGCCTTTGCAATTATATCTGAAATAGTTTTAAGGTGATGATAACACGATTTATTACACTGTTCTGGGCCAAACTGTCAGAAAGCCATTCCTTTACAAGTGGTTTGAGATTTATTCGCACGGGGCAGGCAACACCCCGGGGAAGAACGGAGCTGACAGCTTTTCAAAGTTATTCCTGTTGCCCCAAACTGCGTTTGCTTGTCTCTGTCATCTTCACACGGAGACAATCTTTGTCAGGTAGATTTGAGTGTTTGTGAGATTCCAAATGTATTGATATACTTCCCAAAGATTCTCTAGCTCTCTCTCTCCACTTCCATAAGTGTTGTAGAGCTGTAATTCTGAGCCCTCTAAAGGATTCCTACCTGCGCCGGAGTCACGTAGTGGACTGTTAGCTGTGTGCAGTGTGTGTTGCAGCCCAAATAGAGTGAACACCAATAGGACCTGGCCTGGATCGATGGGCTCAGACTGTGCCCGCGCTGACAGCCGGCCCTGTTGTTCTGCTGATTGATCCATCCTCTGTTATGAGGCTGTGTGTGCCGCTGCATAAAACACCAGCACACACTCACGCCCACTATCGAATCGGGGCTATTTGAGCTATTTGTCAGCCTTTGTGTTCTTAATGCTCATATCCATTTAGAAATAAATACACTGGGGCAATGTTTACACTTGCTTAAGAAACCTATATTTTGCAGATCAATATCGCAAAACAGTGGCTTCAGAAGGTTTCCAGACGTATGTAATTAATTCTATTTTAATATGGTTATACCAAAATAATATATATTTTGAACAATAAAAAAATATAGGTTAAAAAGGGGGAAAGGTGAGTGTGCTCCAGATATGAGTGTTGGTGATGGTCAGAGTCAAGCTTCTGTGTACTAAAAACTCTGAATCACAACTTTAAATATAAATTTAGCTCACAGTACTTGTTAATTCATACGGTATAGTAAGCAGTAAAACACGCAACATTCTTTTGATAGGTGAATTGTTATTTTTGGGATGCCTCCTCTTAGCATCTTTTTACTTTGGGAATGGCTCGGCTTAGCCTCAGAGGTGCACCATAATATTCTTACTGAAAGTTGACCAGCGAGGACAAAAATAAAGTTGGTGGAACAAAGGAGTGAGGACACGGCAGAGCAGAAGATGCAGCAGGTTAGCACTAATGGTCAATGACATGTTAGCGCAGTGGCTGGGCTTAGCGAAGGCACCTTCTCTGCTGAAATATTTAGCAGACACGCAGAAGGAGAGACTCATTGGGCTGAGATCAGGAAGAGTCACTCCTGCATCTCCTCTGCACAGAGCTACAGTCAGCAGTTCAGATGGACAGCGCCACAAGAGCAGGTGGTTTCTGGTACAGTATTTTTGGGCTCAGCGAGCAACACCTTTATTGTGTTTGTTCACTGAACAAGAGCTTATTAATTACTATCAAATACAAATTGTTTAGTTTGGCTTTAGTGCACACAAGTATTGTCCTAGAAGTATGCCTGTCTCTCACTGTCTGTGTCTGTCACTCAAATCAGAAAGGAAATGTGGGACAAAGGCCATGACAGAGATGCTTTGACACGCTGGAAATGGATGATCAGTTAATGACGGCAATCAAGAAAACTATTCATTTTGTATCATTTTCTTTTGGTCTGGGCCTATTAGTTCAATATATTTTCCGTTCACAGTTACAGGAGAGCAGTAAATGTGTTGATTTGTTAAACAGCTTATCAGCCTTGCAGGGAGAGAGAGACAACCTTATCAGAATGGTTGGTTTCATCAAAATCCAGGCCAATTTCATAATGTTATTTGTTCATACATGCCACACCAGCTCAAAGAGAAGCATTTCACGTTTGGTCATGATGTTCACAACAACAGACCCCAATCAACTTCATTTCCTACATGCAAGACTGCACTGCCATACTCGGTTTCAGAGGCGGCCTGCTACCGTCTGTGGCTTGTGTGGGTGTGTGAAAGTGAATGTGCAAAAACTCCACAATCTTTTTTTTCAGAGGTTTGTCAGCTTAAAGGACAGGGGTCAAACCAACAAGGCAAGGCAACTTTATTTATACCGCGCATTTCCTACACAAGGCAGCTCAATGGAAACAGACACCTGACACAGGGTAACTTGGCTCTTCCTGTCATGACAACTGAAAACAAACAGGAGGAAGATTGTGCACCTCATCTTCATAATGATAGCCTTGGTTTCTTTCTAAAACAGGACATTTCGCAATAGAGTCATAATTCATTCATAATCTGTGTTTTTTCACGAGCTGAGGCCTGAAGCGTCTCTTTGACCCATGGGTCACAGACAATGCCTTCAAGTACAAAATAAAATACTGGGATCACAGGAGGACCACAGACACATACAACTCTTTTTGCTGAGCAGTTAGTGTTAGTATGTAATGTCACACCATCAGATATCTCTTTTATTTCATTTACTTAAGCACTTCTGGCAGCAAATCTGTATCTTAAAAAAGGATTTCTGACACGTTCCATAATAATAAACTAATCGAGATTCTGAAATGTTAACTTAACTTGAATAATTCACATAAAGGCATTTTGGCAGTGCATTAGATGTACCAGATTTACCAGCAGTGACGAGTTGTTCCACGGCTCCTTTCTCTACATTTTTTAGCTATTATGGACAATTTTTGTTAGTAGCCTACCCCATAACATGGCGGATATATATGTTAAGGTTGAATTTGTAATAATTGATCCTGGGCACTACAGAAAGGGGCATCACGTTGATTGAACTATCAGATTGAACTAATACATGTATCCTATTTTTATTGTAAAATGGCAATGACTAAAAGAGTTGTTTTTATCATAATGCCCAGTTTTTATTAAATTGACTTTGCAAATTAATTCCTATGTTGGTACAAATATAGCTACCACAGCAGCTGTCCCTGCAGGAGACCTCAGGAATAATCCTTAAACACATCGCTGGCTGATGGCTCTGCTAATGACACGTTATGTTTTCAGGCAAAAGCTGCATGAGCTGGAGGTCCATTATCTGTCTCCCCACTGGCCTCCCTCTCCCGCGCTGCCTCCCTCTGCCTGTTCTTTCTCTCACTTTTCTTTTTAATTACCTGATGTCTCCTGTTCTGCAGCAGACGCCAATAGAAATGCAGCAGAGCGTCTGTGTACATCTGATCTCTGATCTTTCCCCAGTCTGTCTGTGTGGACACATCCCTGAGAGAGCGAAGTGTGTGAATCATCCGCCCAGACACAACTCTGCCTGCAATAACATGCCAGAGCCATTCACTCCAATGCACAACCACTACCTCTATGTACAGTATGGGGACTGGGAAGATGGACAGGTAATGGGCTCATCAAGTGAACAACGTGACATGGAAACTTATGAAAGTATCTTTTCTCTGGTATTTTCTTGTCTGAATTTATTCTTCACCACTTGACACATGTGCAATTTTAACGTCTGATAGAGCTCAACAATAAAGATGTCTTGTGGCATAAAAGTTTTGTAAGTAATTTGGTTTAACGTTATATCAATCAAGGCTCCCTGAAGGTTGCTGAGGCTGAGGTCACCTTAACCCAGAACAGTCTGGTTCCCACTGCACAGCTAGTAACCGGTGCCTTGGATACAAGTAGAAATTCAATATGCTTATATTGAATTCATGTAATCAAGTTACAGATACACAAAGAAACTAATCGACATGTTTAATTTGTGTGACTATACTTGGATCGTGTAAAGGCTCATGTAACCATATTTAAAATGGGAAAACTGAGCTTGGTCTCTTCTAACTTCACCTCCGTTTGGATCCATAGATGAGAAGAGGCGAGGCTATATGCTAACATGCTCTGTTTACGCATCAACTCGTCTAAGCTAAGGTAAGAACATATCTCAGTATTTTAAAAACCGTGGCTTGTTCCTTTAACACTGTCAGAGGTGGGTTATAAAGTTGACTCTGAATGATATTTGATAAGAAGTGTCTTCCGCATACCTAACACATAAACAACTATGAATATATTGCCACCAGACTTAATAGGGGAATAGTGTTTGCTATGAGTCGGGTTCCAGACACTCCTACTTTGAACAGAGGGTGGGAACGTCTGATTTGCCAGTCTAGTGACCTTGATTCCCTACTGCTGCTGCTGCTGCTGGTGGTACTTTTGTATTTGCTATTACTACTACTACTGCTACAAACCAGCTACTACCACTACTAGAGCTACTACCAATTCTACTAACAACCACATTTTCAGATCCCATAAGAACACCTCACGTCGCATCCATCCTCTTGCTCCTCTTTCCCTGCGAGTCCCATATTTGTGATGTGTAGTTGTTTTTCCCTGTGCCAAGTTTTGGGTTTTCCCATCTGCAGCGTGGATCCAGAACGAGGAGCTTGTTACACTTCAAACACACAACAGTCTCTTATGGCCCGGCGCTACAGCAGAGAGGACTGATACTCAGATAGGGAGATACCTGCCAGAGTCCACGATTGGCACTCTCTCAAAGACCCCTCTTTACTAGTTACTATTGGCATGAACACAGCAACACTTGAATAAATCTTTTATCCGGTGCTTTGAGGGATTAAAACTGAGGTTTCCTTTATCAAAAGCGCTAGATGATTTACAATAGCGGATCACTTACATTTGCTTCGGTTGTTGAAAAGGCTCTTGAATTCACACAATTGAATTCATCTGATAACGCCAGAGCACCAGCGGTTTATCTCTCAGCCTAAAACTCTTCACATTTCAAAGACTTCATCCTTTCGTGTTTTTATGTGGAGCTGCACTGGACAAAATCAATTCTCCAGGGGTTTCCACTGCACACAGATATAGTATCGAGATAGAGGAATAGGGATACTCTCCCCTGGGAGAAGGAAAGCCTATGAAGAAAGGCTGTTTCAGTACAGGAAATTGGTTTAAATTTGAAAAACATGTAAACTAGGCCAGGAAATGTGTTTGCAACATGCATTTGTGTCCTTATTGTCCGTATAAATGTCCATCAAGAACACAGATACCCTTTCTCAAGTCAATCCTTCAACCAAAACCAATCAAATATCTTTCCAATGAACATAATAGTTATTACTGAAGCAAGATGCCTGCCCACACCATGTTCCTTGTCACTTTGATGGATATGAGCGCGTAACAGATAGAGATTGAGACCCTTCATGTTGTAGGTGGGCGCAAACAGAAACATCACATTCGTACTCTTGTACCTCACCCTCTGTGGCCCGAGCCGTCGAGCGCAGATACAAACATGAGAGTTCGCCGGAGGTCAACTCGTCTTTATGCCAGAAAACCTTGTTGAAGGCCACCCACTGAATAGCAGCCATAACAGCCCGCGCCGCTACAGGACGAGTGAAGGAGAGGAGGGCCAAGTTATCTCTATGAACCCGCGCCGGCGCCGCCACATTCATCAGCAAAAATCTATCCACGCCAAGGAACCGCTTCGAGAGGTGTCAAGGAAAAGACCACTGATGGAGACGTTCAAATTGGAAAGATAAACTAATAAAGTAAAAGGACAATGTCAATGGGGCGTGTGGATTCAGGGGCGCAAAAAGGACTCATTATGCAGAAAAGGGAGTACAGCATAAAGGTATTCAAAAAACATCAGGTGGTATTTCACTGGTTGTCATGGTACCACAGAGGCCAGGGACAGGGATATGGTAGATTAGTGAATTCACACCAACTCATGTCTGCATCAGCAAATTTGAAGAAGAGGCAGTTTATGATTAAAGGAATAATAAAGGACTGCAAATGACATGAGAAGATCACTTTATTTATTTATTTTACAAATTTAAACAACATTAAGCTGAAGTGATTCCACATGAGTTTCTTGGTCAAAACGCTTTGGCGATGTCCCTGCTAAGCCAATAAACGTTTTTTATGAGTATATATATATACTTAATTGTACACAAGATAGTCGCATTTACTTTACCTTGATCTTCTTTGTTTGCACATTTTTTCCTGCCTTTATGCACCAACAGTCTTCACCGTGTTCCACAGTGTATTATGGGGTGCCACAGGGTTCAGTGCTCGGGCCAATTTTATTTATATTGTACATGCTTCCATTAGGTAACCTTATCCGAAATCATAATATAAATTTTCACTGTTACGCGGGCGACACACAACTGTACTTATCAATGAAACCAGGTCAGACAGATAAATTAGATACGCTTAGTTCCTGCGTAAAAGCCATTAAGACCTGGTTGACTGTAAATTACCTCCTCCTTAACCCTGATAAAACCTAGGTTATTATATTAGGTCCTCAAAAACTGAGCGAGTCTTTATCTCAGCAGATCATCTCCCTGGATAATGTTAGCGTATAGACGAGCTCTACAGTAAAAACCTTGGAGTTCTGTTTGACCAAGACCTCTCTTTTAAAACGCATATAACCCAGGCTTGTAAAATTGCGTTCTTTCACCTGCGCAACATTGCTAAAATATGAAACATGTGATGCAGAAAAACATATTCATGCATTTGTTTCCTCAAGGCTGGACTACTGTAATTGCCTGCTAGCAGCATGTCCTAAAAGTTCCCTAAAAAGTTTTCAATTAGTTCAAAATGCAGCTGCAAGATTGTTAACGCGTACAAAGAGAAGAGAACACATTACACCTGTGCTAAAGTCTCTCCATTGGCTTCCTGTTGAGTTTAGAATCAAATTTAAAATCCTGCTCCTCACATTTAAAGCCCTAAAGGGTATAGCTCCGCTCTATTGCCTACTGGGTTGACAACAAGGACTGGACGGTCTGTGATCTTGGTCCGTCTGCCTAAGGGACTCCCATCAGCCCTGGGTCTCTGTAGCCTGTCCGTCCATGCGAGTGGATCTCTCCTTCTGTGGTTCTCCTCAAGGTTTCTCATTTCTCCCACCGGGTTATTGAGTTTTTCCTTGTCGTGCTGGAGAGTCTTATTTTGATATTATGTTTGCCTGGATATTTGATTCACCGGAACTTTACATTGTCTTATTTACTGCTCTGTTTTATTGCCTTAATGTTTGGTGCAGCCCTATGAGGCAACTCCTGTTGTGATATTGGGCTATACAAAACCATTGATTGATTGATTGACCACCTGAGTGTTCTTAAGAGCTGCTGTAACAATAAAGTCTTATCTTTTAACTATTTAATACATGGAAATCAAAGGGCTAATGGTTGTTTGTTTTTAATGTATTTACTTTTTTTTAATACCAAAATTGGCGGGTCAAAGATGTTCTTGAGAAAATACTTTTAGCTTTAATGTCTTTTCCATATTTTATTATATAAATATTCAGCAACACAAATTGAGGCTTTGTGTAAGGCGTTTTCTCCCTTGAGCAAACAATGACACAATGCCTTTAATAGAAACCATGTAAGCTCTAGTAAACAGAACACAATCAAGGACGTAAACATTTGTCCAAAACTAAAGACCTTTAGGAAAAAAGTGAATGTTGCATTACACAATTTGAACTGTCATTGGAGGGAAAATGGAAAATAATGATAAGAAACTTAAGTCCTTCATTTGATGTAAAATACTACTCAAAATACTGAAATATAAAAACTACAAAAGACTAAAATTACTTTGACTCCATATTTAAGAGGAGTCTAAGCATCATACAAAATCGACTTTTTTGAGCTTTTAATAGTGTCATAATGTTGTTCCCTCATCAAAAACATAACCTGGTAGTATTGTTGCTTTATTCACACAGTTTTAAGCAATTCTGTTAAGCTACTTTGGTAATTCCTTCCTCAACAAATGAAGCAAACCCAAAAGTTTTCTCAACAATTTTTAGAGTCTACAAACCATTACTTACAATCATCACTAAAGCTGCATTTATCGCGGTACCATCCATTTGTCAGTATATGTTAGCTAAATATGGTAGCACAAAGTTTTCATTGAGATTCCCCTCTATTTCCAGTGGAGGCCGCTCCACACATGAGGTTCTAAGAGACTAGCCTTTAGGCTACTCATCAATTGTCTTTTCCGTACATAGACGTGCTAAGATAATGTCCACTTGAACCCAATTCCTTAACTGAAAGCATGTTATATTGGAAGCTCTTGTTTATCTGTGCTGACCTAACATCGTTTTTCTGGCCTGACTCAAGTGGTTAATGTCATATTGTTTAGACAAATATCCACTACAAGAATGTAAAGCATGCCTGCGCTTTGGCACGAACCCATTAGCATTAGCATAGTTTAGATGCCATTGCTATCGAGCTATCCTCCTCTTTGCGTCTCAGGTGGATTTGCTCATGGCACATTTGTACACAGAGCCACACTTCTCCCACGTGCCGCTCCACCGACAAACAAGCACATGCAGACTTACAAAAACATGCTGTCAAAGGGGTGAGCAATTGTAGAGAAAATGAAAATGTCGAGGAGTACGCACAGTGCAAGCAGTGATTAAATGCTTAAGTTGGGTCAAATATTTTGTCATGAAGGATTGGGGGAGTTCTCATTATGAATCATATGTATCATAACTTACAATGAACTGTGATTTTTAGGATACAGTGTTCAAAAACGCAGTGAACAGAATTCATATTTTGCCAAAAAAATTAACATAAATTGTAGCCATACCGCCTTTGCTATGCCCGATCCCGTCAGACCTTGGAAGCTAAGCAAGGAAGGGCCTGGTCGGTACTTGGATGGGAGACCGTTTAGGAACACCAGGAAGCCTGGGGTGAATGTAGTGAGTGAGTGGTTGTTGGTGGTCGGAGGAGCCGATGGCGCGGACTGGTTGCCTCGCTTCCGTCAGTCTACCCCAGGGCAGCTGTGGCTACAATAGTAGCTTACCACCATCGAGTATGGAGTGAATGAATAGTGCAATGTAAAGCATCTGTAAAGCAGTGTCCAAAAAAGCGCTATATAAAACCAATGCTTTATTATTATTATTATAAATAACCATTATTAATGCAGTGATTTTTATGATCTGGCTTTTGAAGCAGCGGGATCAGAATCAGAATGGATTTTATTGTCAGTGGAAGTACATTGATAAACTAGGATTTTATTTTCATTTGTTTGGTGCATTGCGCAACATATATGATAAAATAAAATGATAAAAAAATAAGTATAAATATAGTATAATTAGCAAACTCTGAATATACAAAATATACACAATAGACAGCAGCAGATATGTTAACAACCTCATAGTGCAGATATAACAGTGGCAGGTAAAAAATTCACTTATTTTCTATTTGACTTTGAACAGGCCTTTTAGGGGCCCCTCCCTGCACTAGGCTCTGGATAAGCAGAGCCGATGCACTTTTCTTTTTGTCTGTCTGTACAATACATTAACATTTTAATGTATTGTATTGTTTGTATTGTAAATCGACTGTATGCAAGCTTTAAAAGTGATTGCTCTGTGTACTTCATAATCATAGCCATTGCTCTGATCTTTTGCGTTGCAGCCTCGTGGCCATGCGGGTTGTGGGGTGTGAAATATTATTTACAGATAATTCTAACAAATGAACACCTGGAAACCCCTAAATGAAAAAAACTATAAAAAAAAATCCCCTCCGGCAGTAGACTGTGACTCCATGTTCGTTTCATCACACTGTCTTGAGCATCACTTGCGTCGTGTTGTTCTGGTAAGTTCACACACACCAAAAGCCCCGGCTGCAGCATATTGCTAATGTCTTGATAAAGGCATCCCAGGCCAGGGGAGTTTCAGATAGACAGTGTGCGTGCTCGACAGACGACTGAACAGCACTGGCCCCAACCTCAACCCTCTCAGGGAAGCTCCGAGTGCTTCTCCTCCATCGGCCTGCGCTCTCGCCTCAAATAACACGGCCAGGATTATGCACATTACAGGGCAGGCGTGTGCGGGATTAGGCACACTAGTCTAAATAATGTCAGCACCTCACATTGGTATTCAGTAACTCACAACCCTAGTTCGAAAAAGGTGAGACACTTTGGAAAAACGACAAAGCACAGACAAAAAGCCAGTTGTTTACAAATAATTTAAAACACTTTGTCATATACGTAAGACAAATGTGGATGGGAATGCATGTGTAAAACTAAATAAATAAAAAATCGAATTAAGATTTTTCTATTGCAATGAAGATTAGACGAGCATTCGATGTTTCAGATACAAGTACACATTACAGACATGTCCCGGGGCATTAACATTTGAGATAAGTCTGAAATATGCACAGTTAAACCAATCACATCCGTCATTTCAGAACAGGCTTACAGATGTCTGAACTCCAAGGTACGTATAGGTAAAGATAAACAAATCGTGAAGACATTATACACAAATATCTGCACCCTTTGTGATTTGCCAATTCTGATCATATAAAGTGCAACAACCATTTCTTGTAGTAACAACACATCTCAAAAAGGAACAGCCAAATGCCACGATTTGGACGTTATTTTTATTTATTTTTTATCTTTAGACGACAAATCAGCTAAAAGGGTCGCACATTTTCCATGTATTGCGACAAGAATAGGAGCTGAGCAGAATGAAAGACTAAAGCGGTAATGTTGTGAGAATTAGGCTCAAATTGACCTAAATAATCAATTTAATTCATTAAGTCCAAAGGAGTGCATCATTTACATTAGCATTGCTCCAAATGCTAATTTCTCTAGCCTATAGATTAGCTTATTATCCACAGCTATTAGCTAATATAGGACTAGAAGGCGCTTTGGGGTGGAGCTGTACTGCTACTATGTTACTGTGGGTGCAAGATAAACAATAGTGTTGATGAAGCACAATTATCTGGCCATAAATCACACAGTGAGGGACCTGTCCTGGTTTCCTGGCCTTGTGCACACCTACAGAGGGAGGCAGAGTTTACCCTTGGGCTTTAGGCAGAGGCTCACGCGTGGGACATATATGCGGCAGGGCCAGGTGGACGCGAAGACGTGGTGCATCTGTAAACAAATACACTCAAACAAGACACAGGCACTTCTTTTATTCGATTTTTACCAGATTATCACAGTCAGTCATGGGCTTGCTTCAGAAACGAATGCTAAACCGACCTGGTCCGATCTGCTCAACTCAAGACAAATATTGTAAACTGATCCAGTCTGAAAACTCTTTTAGATTGTCATTTTTCTACTGGGATCGGGACGGTAAGGTTCAATTGCATAATATAACACGGTATTGAAAAGAAAAAAGTATATATATATATCTTTTGTTTAATACCAAACTTTTATATCTTATCGGTCGTACACAGCGCAACAGGAAATTACTCAACCTAGTAACTGAGCACATTTTCTCCAGTTCGGCTTTACCCAAATCTAAAAGCTTCTCGATGTCACGTTTTTGTCTCATTTTTAATCGCGTGTTTGTCGCCTGTTTTGTTGTCGGTTTTGTTGTGTTTATGTTGCATTTTCATCACTTTTTTGCTGCCTGTTTTTGTTGCGTTTTCATCACTCCGTTGTGACCGGTTTTGTCACCTCTTATGCTTTTTTTTTTTGTTGCTGCGTTTTCATCTTAATTTACGTTTAACTTTTGTTGCTATTTTGATGTTTTTTAAAATGGACCTTTACGGACCTTTACGGAGGCTTTTACGTGCTCGGTTCAGGTGGGGGTTAAGAGGTTACCAGTCTCAGCACAAACAAAAAAATTTAAATGTTAGAACAGAATTTTTCCCAGAGAAACTTCTTATTAATTTGAGGAACATTATTCAGTGTTATGGTCCTTTATAATTAAAGCAGGTATTGAACTGAACAGTACAGTACCTGTTACCCAACAAATACTACATATATAGTATCCCCCTCCCTCTCAGAACCCTGCCTCTGTTACTGTGGGTGTGTGCGCGTCTGTTCCGTCATCAACACACACACTTCCAACACGTGCTGTGCTTTCACATCACGCCCTGCGCTGCCCACCGGCTCGGCTGCAGCAAATCTCCACCAACATCACCAAGGTTACCAGCGGTCGTCATGGGATACGACGGGGGGGTTGCACGGAAAAAAGGGCGTGGCAACCGTCTCGTTAGTCTAACAGGGTATCTTTACATCAAAAACTGCAACGCGGGATTGTAAGACAGAGAAGAGTTTTGAATACAAATATAATACATTTCTTATAATGTTTTTATTGTTTCATTTAACAACTGACCATCACTTTATTTTCCTCTAAATACAGTAATTTACCGGGTAGGAGATGTGGTGTTGGGGTAAAAGCATCACTGGTAAAATGGGGTTACAGCATAAAAGTTATAGACTACAAGCCACATAAAGCAAAACGTTAAGATAGATAGTCATTCAAGGTACACATAAAAAAAACACTTCAACCTGCCTGTTGCATGAAGTTATAAGTTATATAGTATAATAGTAATAGTAATAAAAGAAAACATATTTCTACTATTCTACTACCTAAGCAACTATGAGTCATGATACAAATTATTTGCAGTAGCTGGACCTTATAGAAATGAACAAGTCAGTGTCAAAATGAATAAAAATCTAGTAATTCCTGAAGGTATGAAGTTATTCATCAAAACCAAAAAGCTTTGATAACCATGTCATGAGAGAGAGAGAGAAAAAAAAAAAACACGCTACGCCGTTCTTTAGGGAAATGCACAAAGAGGAACGTTTGACTTTGATGACAAAACTCCAAAATGTATAAGAATCAGATCCAAATATGTTGTATCATCTGTACCTGGGTAACTGAAATTGTGACCATTGATCTCATCACTTAGTCGCTTCATGTAGTCAGATATGAGAAAATTGGTGTTTCCATGACGAAGAGGGGCCTCCGCCAGCCGCCGCGCAGCCCTAGCACTCACTCGCAAATTGAGAGAGAATATTCCCCGGCATGCTCCGAGCCTCACTCAGCGTCTGGAGAGGTGTGCGCGAGACAGAGGGAAAAAAGGCCTCTGCAGGTAAGACGGCAAATATTTTCGCTCCATCCGGCACAACTCACAGCAGATAAACAATGGAAATGACTGGGGCCGGGCTGGAGTTTGAACAATTCGATATGTGGGTGTGGTGAGGAAACGAGACAAAGGACTCATAAATTTCAATATCTATTCATTGTTCTTCTGGAGTCATCCCCCACCCTGCCCATAGCTGTCTTATTAAAGCATATACAGCCCCATTTTAAGTGGCTTTCAGGGCTAGACACAGTACCTTTTTCTGTATATTTAATAATTCCACACAATCATTATTTGATTCTATTTTTTTGTGAGACAGAGACAGGATTTATGGTTCCAAGCCGAAATAAAGATGTGGGGAAATGTTTAAACCTTTCTGTGGCCCTCCGTGCTGTATACAATTCAACACGGGGCCCTCGATGAAACGAGTTGATCCATTTTCTTTTTCTTTCTTTTTTTGACTGTCAATTGATGTATTGATATGACAATGGCAGCTATCTCCTGCTGTACAATTAACAGCTGGAGCCAGTTTTTCCTATTAACAGCGTTACACTTTCATAGCTCAAAATAAAAGGTATGAATTACACAAATGATCATTAGTATCAGTCACTGGGTCCACGATCTCTTTGTACAAGACCAAAAAAATGTCCTCAAAAACAAAATAATTTTCCTCCATATAACAGTATTGGCCTTTAGAATGCTGTGATGTCACCTGCAACCCAGCAATTACGGATCTTTGAAATCTCTCACAGACTGGCGGCCCCGTAAAAAGACGGTTAACAATCCTCCCGACTTGTTAACAATTAGCATATGTGCGAAATGACGCCGATGCCGCCCGTTTTCCAAGGGAGGCCTTCACCTGTTTCAGAGCAGACCGCACACGCGCATGCACACGGAGGACGAGGAATAACGCCGAAGGACGCAGCCCTGGGCGGTACTCGTGTGGGCGCGGGCACATACATGACGATATGGTGCACTGCATTCATTTATGAGTGCCAATTAATTCACTGACACATCCACGCTGCCTCTCCGGCGCGACATCTGATGCCTGGAATTTTTTCGTCAATTCAACGCATCTTTCGAGACACAGACCCCGGCATTATTCACTTCTGCACCAGTGTAAATCACAGACGGGATCGCCACACATGTATGACGATTACACCCGGGCCCCCGAGAGGAAAGGAGGGAGAGAGAGAGAGAGAGAGAGAGTCCCCACCGGCAGCAGTAAGATAAAAGACGAGGCGAGCTATCAGGCTTGACAATCACAGGGGAATCCCGGCACTTTCAAACAAATAAATATGTGTCTGCGCCGGCGTAAACACTGTCGGCGGAGTAGTAGACACGCCGATAAGCCACACACATGCGCACTCGTGTACAGTGCAGGCAGCAATTCACACCTGTCTGAGCCACACAGCACAGATTTCATCCACAGGGAAACACCGCGCTCCTCTATTGGCCCCAATTACCAAGGCCTCCAAACCCAGTCAACACAATCTCGCCGTCTGCCAGCAAATCAGGCCCCGTTTTGTCTGGGTGCACTTCGGCAAAAGCCACTCAAACCATCATTTACAAAGGAAATGACTTAAGCTCTTGCGGAAGCAGAGGCGCCCCCCCCCCTGCATTATTCCATCCCATGCAATACTTCACCTCAGATCAAGCAGACGCCTCAGTAGTGACAGCCCACACGCCTTTTCCGTCAGCCGGAGAGAGAAAGCTTCAATTTGCGTGCAACCACTACCTGTTTGTGTATTTCTTATGCCACTTCTATTGGCATTATACATCACAGGGCAATGGTCTTGTCAAAAGGCCTGCCTCCCGCACTGCCATCTCTCATAGTTTCCTCCCCTAACCAAATTACCCACAAGCCCCTGCTCCCCGCCCCCTCCTCCTGAAGACGTCGAGAAAATGAGCTTCATCAAGGGAAAGGCCGCCTCATGTGCAGGACAGATGTGTATAAATAAACAAGAATCTTCTGTGGAGAAATATGTGTAAACACACAAAAGGTCCATTTTAAGTACAGGTAAATATGAGCATATGTATTTTAACTAAATGGTTCAAGGCCGAAACGAGAATAGTGTGTTGGGTGCCCCTCTGCATTACGGCTGCACAATGAATCGCAATACGCACTTTGAAATACTGCAATTAGGCAGCGTAGTATCCTTTGCAAATAACAAATTATATGGTCTCTCTTAATATGTTGTTTTGTCATTCAAAATCTATAAAAAACTATTTCTGTGTGATTCTTGTATAAGCAGTTGATATGTTGGTCTTCTCTCACATTGTAATGCTCCTGGACTAATTACAAATGCACACAGTGAACTGAATCTGGATTTTGAACACACATTAAATTGAAAAGCTAATCAATAACAGAGTAGCTACACTACACAAAAACTAAATATGGACTTAAAGCAGAACTAAGTAACTCATGCCCCTAGAGGCCATAAGCGCCACTGCAGGTGTCGTAGCATGTTGCGTTTTTTTTTTACTCATTAATTGTCTGTGAGAGTAAATACCACTCTGAGAAAAGACAAAGGGAGAGAGGGATATTGTACATTATGCCACAACCCAATTACACAATGGAGATATTTTTTGTCACTCAAACTGGGCAGTAAATACTGCTAAAGTGGTGCTAGCCCGCAGTTAGCTTTGCCCCTTAGCCTGTTAGCTTCTTCTTCGTGATTCCATTAGTGTGTATTGCACCTCCGACCTGGTGCCGGAAAGTTGCAATTGTGGTTTTCTGACCTGGGACACCTAGTCTGGTGTCCAAACTAAAATCACAAGTGATATTCAGTCTGGGGAGCACTCATTCCTTTTCTCGTAGGAGAGGTGTGGTTTACGATTGTCCATAGCCGTTTATTGGGTGCTACGAATGTCTATCATGCGTCTGCATGTAGCCATAGCCAATCGTATCAGATGAAGTGTGACGTAGTGTAACTTTCGAGCTAAACTATTTAGAACACGGTCTAAAGCTTGATCGAAAGATGGCGTCACGTCTGCTGCTTTCATGTTGGATCTGTAAATAAAAGTGTTTTTATTTTTTTTAATCCGTAAACAAACTACAAGCTTCCCTATGTCGAATAGCACGTTATCGTCTTACCGTCCCTCCTCGTTCTGTGATTGGTCCCCAAATCCATGTTAAGATTTCGACCATGGTCCCCAGGCTGCTGTGAAGTTCGACAGGATTCGAGCGCACACAGCAGTCTGGCGTTAGCCAGGCTAAGGGACACCAGAGGGAGATGAAAGACCCATCAATCATTCCATTAACACTTGTATTACCCCCAGACGCACTACAAACATGATTTATTAAGGTAAACAAGTTACTTAGTTCTCCTTTAAAGACAAAGATATGATGTCACCTGTTTCCTTACAATAGTTCATTTGTGTTAAAAGGTGTTAAAGTTCTTTTTGCGTGCATTTGGTAATTATCTCAAACACATCATTATCACTATCTTACACTTTGTTGGTTAGAAAATGACATATTAAACTGAAACAGCTGAAAGAAAATATCCTGTAGTTTAATTTCTGGGCTCTTTCACGTGAGCTGCCACAAAAGAAAAAAAAACAACAGGGCTGAGGTATGCTATGTTGTTGGTATGCTTTTGTTATGATATGGATATTAGTTTAGCTGTATGATCCAGAATTCAAACTACTGCGTGATGTGTTGTCAGTGTCCTATTCAGTGATCCCCCTTCAGCCCTGGATTAGCTGGGTGTGTGGTCTTCCCCATGCCGAGATCCGTAACATGATAAACTGCGCATGCTGACCGTTATTTGCAGGTAGAGGTAGGGAACAACAGCTTGTGGCTCAGTCAGGGCAATGACCTCCGCCGTGTGCCCCAGGAAAAGACACGGGGAGGACAAAAGAGAAATAGATGGATGCAACAGACAAGGGCCAAGCTCTGGAACTAAAGTGGGCACTGTACTGTTATAACGAAGAGGCCTTTATCCAGATTTGGTGACTTTTAAGACTTAAAAATACTTAATAATTGTAATACTGTTTTTTATTTTACTACTATTTTATTAATATTAAGCTCCCTTGCCATTTTTAGACAAAAAAATCGCTTGGATTTTAACTGCTTTCATTTGTTTGATTTGTACACCTGTCATCTCATTCTCTTGCTGTTGGTTTTAATTGTTATTACCGTGACTTTTTGATGTTTTGTTTTACCATTGGAAAGCACTCTGAGCTGCCTACTGGAAAGGTGCTCTACAAATACATGATTATATTGGATTATATATTATTTAAAATGGGCCAGAAGTTTGTGGGCCACTATGGGGTAAAGAAACACCCAACACACCATTGTTTTGAAGTTCAAATGTATTAATTCATTAATAAAGGCTTTTTAGCGAAAATGTTAATATAACTTTTTTTCTCTAAAAATACTTATTATTGCACTGAGGTTGTTTTAGTTTTAAATGTGGAAGTGGCAGTTGTAACACTACTACAAGAGTATTACAGTCGGTGTGTGACTAATACAGAATCCCACGAAACATTTGGAAGAAACAACAATTTTAGAAGCTACTGAGTTGAGTCATACGACACTATGAAACACTAACATTTGTATCCCAGAAATAGGATAATAGTCCAGTTAACAGATGGAAGTATCGTAACAGGATTTAACTTATTGCTTATACATTTGTAGGACCTTAATCTTCATAAATGGACCATAAAACCAATATTACAGCTGCTTCCCTATTATGGAGAGACCTTCAGTTATAGAGAATGAGCGACGGTAATGGTACTATCCAATATGACCCTGAGGCCCAGCACCCCGCCGCTGGAAAAACAGCATTCTTTGCTCAAAACATTCAGCTGAGCAATGTCTGATAAATGTGTTTGCATAAGCTGGAGATTCTGGTTTGACAAGCTCTAAATCAAAAATCTCATGTGAGCGCTCCAAATATCAGTATCATTAATAAAAGCACAAATGAAAGCCTATCATTTGAATAAATACATAAGATAATTTGTAAATACCTTGTAAAAATGCCTATTTCATACAGTTTTCGTTATTAATAAGTTTTATATTTCCACACTGGCAGAGGCTTGACTTTTGAGTTATCGGCTGCTGCATGAAGAGGTTAAAGTGTAATCTGCACCAGGACAGCATATACACACCGATAAACATAGGGCTGGGCATAACATAACATAAATATAGCCTCTACCATGATGGTTTATACTACAATAGACCTTATGCAGCAAATAAACCACAGTTAATGAATACTGTTCACTCCAGAACCATTTATTACACAAAAAGATCTCATCTTACTCCAGCCAGAATCGGCTGTGGACATGATGATTAAAAATCCCCATGACGATAAATGATCAAAGTTGAGGTTCAAAATCAGATTTAAAATTGATTAAAGGCCCAGAAACCAGCCATGTCCACGACGTATACAAACATAACATTATCTATAATTGTGTAACATTTACAATGCACATAATGTTTGAGTGACGTAAACCGCAGAGATGCCACAAAACAACGATTTGCCTCGCAAGTTTGTTTTGTCTTTTCATCTCCCACCAGTTTGGCCAACACAGAAGCGATTAGTTTCTCCTTTCAATGATCTGCCAACTAACACCTTGGCCACAAATATCCTGCAGTCAAAAAAACAGGAGAGGTTAAGATGACACGGGGCGATAGGCAAACAGAGCCTCGGACACACAAACAGGGAGGGAGCGGACACACGAGGCACATTGTGACAAGCTGCGAGACACACCTGGAGATGTCGTGTGCTCAGGGAAGGCTCGGGACAGACGAGTAGAAGGGGAGGGGGGGGGAGGGAGAGACTGCTTCACGCTGTCATGCACCAGCAAAAAGGACAGAGAGGAGAGCCCTGTCACAGCGCATCAAAGTCACGGGCAGCCAGCCACACCCGCTTCGTGCCCCTAGACCAGCAGACAACCGGCAACTAGAGCAGAAAGGAAAGGAGCATCCCGCTGGCCTCCACACTACACGAGAAATAACAGACCACCGAAGAAAACACTTCAAGATGATTGGTAGTTTTGAGTTCACGACTGTATGACATATAATCTGACAGGGTTTGCAGAATAATGGATCACAAGCTGTCCGTAGTGGTTAGGGGTGAGTTTGTGATTTTGACAAACACTAGTAGAGGTGATTCTCAATGACAATAATTAAGGGATATTAAAACAATACACCACATACTACAAACTAGCAAAGTCAAGAAATATCACTTAATTTTTGATGATTGCACAGCATGTTGTTTTTGTTGTTGTTGACAGCGGTTTTTGTAGATTTTTAGCAGAATGTTGCGTGGTATACTTGATATTGTAAATTTTTGCATTTTGGATATTATATTGTTGACATTTTACCAATTTCTAGCTGTACTGCGTCAATTTTCTAAAAAAATGCAGCACTACACTGTATGGGCAGGGTATATCAAAGGGCCTCCATGAGCAACTTACACACACATTCGGTTGTATCTTAAGGTACATTACAGACCATCTGGCCAGTCGAGCTCCAAACTCCAAATTATACAGGAACTGCTGTCCAAACTATGGAACTTTTTTTTAGGTTTTGAGGTTTTAATTTGAATGTAACAAAAATGATCTAAGATAAATCTGTACCGGTATAAACCCACATTTTCTTTCCCATAATAGGTCAAGCTATTATCACTAATCTTTTCATTATTTTGCTAAAGGCGGGACCATTACTAAACCAAATGTGAATTGTAAACTACTTAAAACTAGTATTTGCTATACTAATGGCTATGAGCCACCCCACATTTACATGTTTTTACCGGGTTTGGGAGGGGCTTGATGACCAGCACACACCGGTGAATTCAAACAGGAGCACGCCTCTTCAGACTGTTGGCTGCAGATCGAATGTACCAGAGCTTATGAGATGAAGTGGAGGAATCAGCGCCAGTCTGGTTCTATTTCCCTTCTTCTGACCGCCAGAGGCGGTGCTTTAAGCACTGAATGATCATTCTTGAGCATGCCCAGGTCGAGAAAATAATAACACAGTCACCTGTGACATCCGGTGACCTACGTGAAAAAGTCACGTGACACCGGAAACACAGTCCCTTTCGTTTTTCTCGCACATGGTCGAGTGCTATCGGATTGACGGACTCCACTGCTGTCTTTCAGCCCCTTCACCGTGGTGGGAGCTGCGAGCGTGTCTCGCCCTCCTGGGCTGCGTGGACAATTGTGTGCGTCCCGGTGTGTATCCTTGTTGCTGTTTATGGTTTGGAGTGTGTTTTATGTGTCTGGTGGCGTTTTCGGCGTGATGTTTGATCGTACTGTGGCCGGTTTTGTGGCTTGTTTTTCTTTCTGAACGCCGCTGCCGTGTTCGGCTGTCCCGTTTTTGTTTGTCTTCGTGATTTCGGCAGTGGTTTGTGTCCCCTGCTCGCTTTGTTTTTTGTCTCCACCAGTAGTGTGCTTGCTCGTGTGTTTTTTATTTATTTATTTTTGCGGGTCGTGAGTGCCATTTATCATGCTGGGCTCTCCCTGCTGCAAAAACTGTGTAGCCCCGCTGGCCCTGGACGACGGGCACGATCTGTGCGCAGGGAGGGCCTCACCGAGGCCGCTTGCATGGACTGTGTGTGATGCCCCTGTCGGTGCGTGAGGCACGCCTGGCTGCAAGCGGGGGCGCGGAGAAGTGGACGCAGGGGCCGGTCTCCTCTCTGCTTCCTACTCAGCAGGCGCTGGTGGAGCTCCTCCCTCCGCTGGCCGAAAACGCTCCGCTACGGGCGCCGAGGCCTCAGCCCGGAAGACAAGCAAGATGGGTCGTCCTTCTGGGTTGGCCATGAAGGTCGACAGTTTGTCGTCTGAGCCGGCCCAGATGAAGGCTCTCCTTCAGGCCCTTCACGGGGATGGTCTGCATCAAGAGAGGGAAGCGGGGAGCAGGAGGAAATGGCGTCCCTTCACGACGATGACGCCCTATCGGTTGCGGCGTCAGACTCTCAATTTCGTGATGTGGACCTATGTTCCCCTGACCTCGTGGACATGCATACGGAGGCGTCTGAAGTGGGCAGCGGCACTTCTGACATGGAAGGTGCGGCGATCTCTGCCGTGCGTACCGCGCTCGCGCGTTTGCAGCTGGACGCCCACCCGCGCAGTCGGCTGCCCCCAGTGCCTTTTAAGGCGGCAGGCTGTGTTTCCGGTGTCATGTGACTTTATAGACTCAAGTAGATGTCACAGGTGACTGTGTTATTATTTTCTCGACCTGGGCATGCTCAAGAATGATCATTCAGTGCTTGAAGCACCGCCTCTGGCGGTCATTTGGGATTCATAGAACCATAGTTACATAGTTAGTAACTTGCGTTCATAATCATTTATCAACGCATGGGAAGTGCACACATTTTGTTCCGTTCCTTCAAATGCAGGTAACCCACGTTCAGGTATTTTATTGAAAGCAGAGACTTAAAACACTGAAAACTATGTAAAATGGTGCAGGTTCTATATTTTTGGCTTGACGGAAAAGGTGTTTTTTGGTGTTTTGAAAATGTATTTAACAGCTAGAAGTTCATTGTTTGTATTTTAAAAGGTGGCTACAAACAAATTCAGCAGTACAAACATAACTCATTAAAATGTGAAGAGTTACAATGTACCTGTCTAAGCCATTCCAGGGTTCCATAGTTATTTGACCACATTAATGATGTAAAGATGTACTCATATTTTTGTTTTGTTTTTAGTTTTATATTAATGATTAAAATGTTTAACGCTGTGCTTATTGGTAACAGAAGACTGGAATACTTACATTTATGTTTATGTTTAAAATATTACTTTTGCACTATTTTTTTATCTGTGAAAATACAATGTAATTGTCTACAATTGGTCTACAGTCTATTATGGTGTAATGTTAAAAAAACATGATTATGATTTACATTTAATAATTCTAAAACAAGGGTAATACATTCTCAAAAATATGAAACAAATACTCATAAACATGACAAATAAATAATGATAAACATGAATAAGTACTGATATACACGAGTAATGGGTTGATTACTCATAAACATTCATTTTAAAACCTTGAGTTCTTTATTAATGGATTAATCTTGGACACAAGACTTTACGTAAACAGAGCTTGATTTGTTAGGTTTTGGATTTTGGATTTTGTAAAAACTAGACATCCCAGTGTAAACACTTACCATGCGCGGGTTTAGTAATGATTTCTAACTTGATTTTCCATCACAGTTGTCCTGCATCTTGCTTTCTGTTTTGTTTTGCTTTTTCACCGGGTAACTTTGTGCAGCTCAAGAAAGAAGCAAAGTGAGGTGTGCATTAACAGACACTGGGCAAGAATGCTCAAACAAAGAGCCTGATTATATACTGTGTATGTTTTTCATTCTTTCTGAGCTATTGCTTTTTACTTGAATCCTAAAGTGTCCCATGACTTACACTGAATTTGGAGACTCGTGTGGAGAATCTCCCAGTGGTTACACACTCTCTTTGTGTGTGCGTGTGTCAAAAGGCTGAGAGAGGATTAGAAAGGAAGTGTGGCAAAAGAGCACAACCTGACAATGAGTGGCGTATCCATGGCATGTCTGTGTCTGAGTGTCAATGTGTGCAGCAGGAGAGAGGCGAGGGATTAGCAGGTGAGAGAAAAATCATCCTCCTTTGTGCTCAGAGTGAAGCTGTCAGTCATGGCCACTTTAAGCAAGCAGTCCATGTGTGCCTGAGGACTGAAGAGGATCCACTGTGCACCGTTTAAGATCTGGACACAGATAAGATAATGATGTAATCTAACAGATAAGGATGTGAGGTGTAAGAAGTGACTTTACAACATAGACATGAACAACAATATAGTTTGTAAGCGTGATACTGAAAGCTATTTAATATGTACAAAACACTGTAGAAATGTGAAGAAACTACAGCCTAACAGAGTTTGCATGTTAACGGAAATCTTATAGCAATTCAAAAGATAGTGAACTAAATGCAAAATGCCTAAATGCAAACAGATACAATTAAATGAGACATGCGTTCCCAAGATCAGGAAGCATAAAACCGCTGATATGTTAGATTTGTGCACATACCCAGGGGGCATCTGGCACCTTCGATCAGAGATCGTAAATAAATAGGTGGAGTCACAGTCTGGCCTGCCACCTGACTCACTCCTCGAATTCTGTAGAGCGGTTTCTACCAGTTAGTTCAGCCTTAAAATTAAATCGCTATGAAGTAGAACTTAATTCAGCAATAATAATTATATCGATTTATTGTTCAATAAATGACAGATAAACACAACATTTTTGGGCTCATATATATGGTCAGTACATTTATTAGATTTGTTTCCTTATTTTTTTTTTTATATATTTCAACAATTGCACAGAAGTACTGTTTCATTGAGTTTGCTTGTGTGTTTTTAAAGATATGTTAATAAGGACTTTTTGAACCAAAAAATACTGAGTTTCAGTAAATACTTAGTTTCAGTGCCATCAGTGGTCCTCAATAATATCGTTTATCGCGATACTTTCCTGCCTCAATATATCGAACTTCAAATTTTGTTATCGCGACAGGCCTACTGTTAAGGGCCTATCTCACCGGAGGAGACGTCGCTGCGACCTCTCCGTGACTCAGAGATGTCTCCACAACATCTCGGAGACATATCCAGACGATGTGTCTCTGAGATGTCTTCTCAGTTGCGGTGACGTTTGCTCTGCAACGTCACTGCTACGTCTCTTTAACACGCGTTACTAGTACTCGGATTACGTTTTCCGAGTAACGAGTAAAGTAACGCTAATAAAGTACTAGTTTCTTTTTCAAATCAGTAACGTGTTAGTTTGGGTCCTGATCCGTCCCTCGTCTCCTTTCTTTCTCGGCTGCAGAGCTGCTCGCGCAAGCGCACTGTGTCCTCCAACACTTTCATCAACTTATGGCAGTGTTCACAGAGCGCGTTCTCATTCTGGATGTACTTACATCATTTTGAACTTACTGAAGAAAAAGACAATACCGCACTGCTGGCGAAGCTAAAGAGGAAACGCACGATGAAGCTCGCCCTCGCCACCCGAACAACAACGCGTAGCTTTGGCAGCATCGGCCCTTCCAACGTAAACAACAAACTCGCAGCTGGTTATGTGGTTGAGGAAAGCTGTACAATCTAAAGCAAGTGGAGCGAGTATGTTGTGTGTTTATATTTACCAATTCAATGCACTTTGTAAAGCATAAGCGCTCCTTTTTGTTGACAAACGGGCGCAGTTTCTGACAGAGCCAAACTTTACGAACGAAGCTAAGCTTTTATAAGTAGACATGCTCATTACTGTTGCCTTGAGCTGTCATTTGTCACATATAAAATTAAGCTCAGAAGTGAATTTATTGTGCTATGATTGAATACAGTTACTGCTATCGGTCTGTATGGGCGAGCTAGCTTTTTTGGGCAACTCAGTTTGTGAAACAGAGCATTCCTCATCGGAAACAATGATCGATAAATGAAGGCGTTCAGTGGTCATAATGTTATGGCTGATAAGCAGTGTTGCCACAGATTACTTGAAAAAGTAATTGATTACTGATTACACCTTTGAAAAGTAACTTAGTTACTTTACTGATTACTTAATTTTAAAAGTAACTAAGTTAGATTACAGGTTACTTTATTAGTTACATTCAGCTGCGGCCGACAACATCTCCATTGTCACAACACACTAATGACAAACCCTTTTACCAACACTCACTTTATTGGAAGTGCATTTTAACAGTAACATCAACAAAGTTGATACAGACTCAGAAAAGTGACGCATTTCCATCGCTCTCCCCGACCAGTGTTTTTAGGCTGAAAACGTGACTTGTCACATTATGTTACGTCACTCACCAAGATGCAAGTAAATGTTGTTGTTTTTTCAAAGGAAAATTACAAAATAGTAACTCACAATGATTTGGAAAAGTTACTTAAATCTGATTACTTGTTTGGAAATAGTAACGCATTAGATTACTAGTTACTGAAAAAAGTAATCAGATTACAGTAATCCGTTACTAAGTAATTAGTTACGGACATCACTGCTGATAAGGGCATAATAATCCTGACAAAGCAGAGCTTCATGCACTCGAGTCCAGTCGAGTTGTAAACAAGTCTCGCTGAAGATGGGTTACACTTATTGATTCTGTATTTCTTAGTAGTGAGGCCAAAGGTCACGGCGGCTTCATACTTGTACCTTGCAGCAGCAGAGGACTCCTGCTCAAGGACGATAACAGCTGAAAAGATTAAGATGCTGCTTCTGTCCCTGATTTAGAGCTCACAAACTGTACTGCACCCATGGGCGTCGGAACCATTCATTGTGAGGGGGACGTGTCCCCCCCACTTTTGAAAAGTGGTTGATTGGTCCCCCCCACTTTCACAACGTGAATTTTCATTGACTTTACATTTACTAGTTTAGACTGGACCTTTTCAATAGGCTCCCCGAGGCCAAACAATTAAATATGACCCGCGCCTTATTTTCCATACATTTAAAAACATATGTATTGGCATTATCCCATTATCCGCGCCAGTATCGCGTCGCATCCGCTCCGCTTTGCGTAGCTGTGTTTATGCGGCTCCTCACCTCAGAGCGGCTGAAATGTAAACATGTCTCTGTAAACCGCTGAAAAACGGCTAAAGTGAGAATACTGAGGATTATTGTTGGACGGACGGACAGATTTGACCAAACCGAAGCACAAGGACACTCGTGCATCGTGTTTCCGGAGTTTTTTACGGATTCTCACATGGGGGAGCAGGACTTTTCGCGTCCTCGGCAGGTGGACAGCGTGTCTTCATCGGTACAAAGGGCCTGACCAGTAACTTTAAGGTGAGGAACCACAGTTTTGGATGTGTTTGTAAAGCGAGTGATGAAACTGATGCAGCGTGAGTTTGGGGAAACTGCACCGGGCTAGCACGAGTGTTCAACCGGTCAATACGCTGTTAAAGCTCGCTGTCTGGACTCTAACTTAACCAAATAACATCTGAATTATTCATTTGACGGATAAATGTTTGCTTCCTTTACCCCTTGACTAAATTTTATCTGCGTTTGTGGGAAATGTGAAGATACGAGCGTTGAGATGTTTCTTTGCGATGGCGGGAGTTAACGGGTGTGGCTGAAGCTAAATGTGGATACAAACTTGAGCGCGCCGTCTCATAAGAGTTTAATTCATTTTTCACAAAGCGTCGCGAAGCCAGGACTGGACAGGAGAACAGCGGCTCCACAGGTGTTTGGTTATCCGCCCTATATGTCCACCCAGCTGCCAGAAGGAGGCGCTGCTGAGCCGATCGAGTCTCTCACGTATTCTTGAAGTAGCGCTCGATTTGGATGTAGTCCCGCTAAAGCAATAACATTGCTCTGTGTCCTGACCGTGTCCCACTGTAGTTCTTAATGTTAAGAAGTCGACCCCCTCCATTTTTGAAATGTGTCCCCCCCCACTTTCCAAACGCTTCCGACGCCGCTGACTGCACCTTCCACCACTCCTCAATCTTCCAAAGTGCTGTTTGCGGACAAGGTCATCTGAAAGTCTCTGTTACATCTTGGCGAACAGGATTATATAATTGCAGTCAGTATCCAAAGCTTCTCGTGTACACTCTGGCAGATGATCAGTCACAGTGATCAAAGCACTAGATGTGTTTCTTTGTTTCTGCTGCTTCACTCCAGCCCACACACAGCCAGTTATTAGAATACAATATATTATTATATAAGATATTACATATGCTGGTACACTAACAATTCCCACCGCACTTGTGCACTGGCAAATGCCCCAAATATAAAACACTGTAACAGGAATAGTGATTATTTTCTGATTTTCTCTTCGGCAAAACAAAAACAGGCAGTCTTAGTAAGATGAGGAAGTGTGAATTTCTGTTGTGAGGTGTGATTCTTGCCGCTTAAGCTCTCCTGCTGCCCGCACCCAGAGAAACTGCAGAGAGAGAGAAGTGCACATGGACAGACAAGCTCCCATTAAAAAATGTGTAAACACTACAAACGCCAGTGAAGAACAAATAGGACCGATTACATCACCAGGGCGAAATGTCTGTTTTCAAAGTATAGCGACCCCAAAATCTATTATTAGGGAAACAGCCCATGCTTGAGGTCATAAAAACGTCTTCCAAACAAATTGTATTATTAGGTGTATCAAGCCTGGATAAAAGCAGAGGGTTCAGTCATGGAAAACCTAAACATTAAATTCACTGCTCACCAGATGGGTAAGGACAGTATGGTCAAATCTATTCAAATATATGTTTGTGCTAATACCACACTGGTAAAGCAAAAGGTGTCTGTGTATGGCAGGTACAGCAGTCAGGACGGGTCGGTATGGGATATGGGGTATGTGGCGGGGTAAATGTCCTGTCCCACAGAGGCCAGTTAGCAGGAGAAGTGCTGATGCTGCTCACATCGATCTCTCCAGCTCTGGGTCCGGGAGGAGCGCTCAGTTGGAGAGTGAGTGACAGCGGAGCACACAGGCCAAGAATAAAATCTATTTGTCTAATTGGTATTTTACATTTGTTCAATTTACTCTGCAGAACAAGGATATTATATATATTGCTTTATGACTGGAATTTAATGAGACAAGTACTTCATTCCGCCGGCACTTTCTTCACTCATATTGACTAAAAAAGCAGCATCACGGCCAAAGAACTGCCCGTGTGTGCTTGTTAATGCGTCAATTTCACGTAAAGCTAAATGGACACACAACTCCATGATAAAATGGTGGATGAGTGGTTCGTGCTCTTGCCTCCCAGCAAGAAGTTCCTGTGTTCTATCCCTGGATCTTCTTCCTGTGAAGAAGCATTTCTGTGTTCTGTAATTGCATGTTCTCCCTGTAATAGGTTTCCTCTGGTTTCCCCCATCAATCCAAAACATGCATAATAGGCAGGGTGGTTCTCACTATACAATGCTTTATTAAGCCGAGCTTAAGATCTGGAGATAGAGACTGCTGCACAGCAATTCGGTCGCCCCCTGCTCCTGACACCCTAATGCAGTGAAGAATGGGTCCAATGCGGAACATACATTTCCCTACAGTAATGATAAAATATAACTTGACTAGAATAAACTGCATTTCTCTGTAAACTTGTTATTCTAGTTGTGTCATTGGTGAGAAACTAATAGCCAAATCAGCAGCAGTCTGCCATGTCTATCAACAGTCTATGACTGTAGTTCTCAACTCGTGTGTCACTATTTTTAGTGAGCCATGAGTCTTTCCAAAAATGACTGCAGATGGATTTGTTTTGATAGTTTTTTAAGCGTGAGCAAGGATAAATGTTTGTGAGGAAATGCTGTATTTTGATATTACATATTATAACTGCAAAATGTTTCTACAGGTCACGTTCACATGACATCACAACCTTCAAATGGCCTATAGTTTAAAGTTGAGGTGGAGGGCAGTTAAAAATGATATGGCGGTAACTATGTGTAACGGAATGGAAATGCGCTAGTAAGCAGCCATAAACTCCGTATGTATATAAACATTACGTAATTTCGTACTAGCAAAACACACAGATTCTTATCAGGCTTAATTATGACAGAGACATGGCCATTTACTTCATGTTAATTTATTTCATAAATATCTTTTTCTGTTTTGGCATTTTCGTTAAAATGGACAACGTTGGACAGCCTTAAATTCTGCCCAAGGCACATACAGCTTAGCAGTTTCTTGGATCTTGACGGGACAGTACAGGAGTGTCTCCAAAACAAAACGCTTCCAAACGACAGCGGAGAGGGAGAGCTGTCCAAAAAGAGGAGGCTTGACATAACCAGAAACCTATTGAAAGGCATATTAGTTTTGAACGCTAAAATAATTGTAAGGCCGAATTACTAACATACCGAGGGAGGGCGCAGGACCTGGCACGCCACAGGTCGTGAACACAAACGCCCCATCACGCACACGAGGAGTCCAACGCCGAGGCCACTAAGACACACATCCGTTAGCCCTGACGACCATATTACACGGGCTAGCCTGCATACGCTCAACTCACCGATGCCCGCACACTTCTCGCCAAACCGCCGGCTTTACGCTCCCTGCGGCTGCAGTGCGCCTATCGCGAGGAGCTCCTCGCAGCTAGGCCGGTTCCTGACTGGTGGATAACGTCAGGGGTGACAGGTCAGAGAGGGGCAAGAATGGGGGAAGCAGCGCCTTTTATAGGTGAGCCCGGGACTAGCGACCCCATACTGCTACATATGGTAACTTTTAAAATGTATTTCTAATAGTTTATTGTCAATTCCTCCGTAATTCCTGGGACAATTCACACAAAACAAAAACTGTCACAAAGTCCTCTCTTCCAGCACATTATGCACTATGGTATAATGATTTCCTCATAAAGGTGTCTGTCCAAAAGTGATGACAACTTTCAAAAACATGTGTGTGATGTTGGCCAGTAGAAAGGACTTTCAGCCATGAGAATAATATAGTCAGGTTTGTGAATCCAGTCACTTTCAAACAATGAACAGGGAAAACATTTGGACATTTTCTTGTTTCTCTCCCATATTGTATTGGCACTTGTCCTCAAACTGAAATACAATTCTATAACGTGAACGCAATCTATTGTAAATTGACATTGATCTTTTTATTAGGGTCCGGGCACCTGTTTGTAACCAAATGTCTATCCACTGCACCGTATTCACACTCACGAAACACCCTCTCACCCATCCCACGCTAGCTACAAAGACAGTTGGTGAAGTGTCTTGCCTGAGGACACACTAACAGTACGCACTGGCAGGAGTCACCGTTGCTCACTGTTATTGTAGGAATATAGACACAGAGCAGATGACACAGCCCTGCGTGCTCCAGATAAAAGTGAGAAATGAGCCTTACGTCACCGTATGTCAGTGAGGTGTTCCCCTGTCATTATCGGGGTTCCACTGAGCAATTTTCTTGGGTGAATCCTGTTATTTCCACCACTCAAAACAATCAGCTGTGCAGCGGTGCTTTGTGAATGACAGAGGGGAACGGAGAGCGGCGCGGGGGCTGGTTAAGTGCACTGAGTGAGCGGCAGTAATCACAGCTCTGGTAAAAGCACTTCTTTTCTCCGCTGCGCTCCTCCGAATGGGCCCGCTCGCCGTCTGCCCCACTCTCCCGCGCGCTCTCTCTCTGATAATAGCTCTAGATTCGGTAATTGTGTGTTTGAGTTGAGCTACACTGCGGGGTGGAACCTGCAATCAGACACCAAGCGCTACTCGCCCTCTGTATCTCCATTCATGCCTCAGCAGTCTGATCTCTGCACCTGGCCCTCCCTCCGGCCCCGCGGTTCCCAACACCACTCATCCTCACATCCTTTTATTCCCTCCTCCCTTCCCTGCACAAAGCCTCTTCTACGTGGAGAGAGGCCAGGGTCAATAACAGCTGTGCGTTGTTCTGTAATTGATGTCATCGTATCAATTCAAGCTGATTACGGAGGAGAGCTGCTTATCGTCTGACCCGCGATGAAATAACACGCCGCGGGTCTAGAGAGCGCCACGCCTGAGCGGGCCTCACTGCAGCCGCTCCGGATGGATGGATGGGTGTGCGGCTGCCTTCTCTGCTCACTGCTAATGCGGAGTAATGACTGAGTGGGGAGGCAGGGCCGGGTTTACACAGTTTGTAGTTATTACTGTTCGATCTCTGCATCGTTAACCTCCACGATGACACGCCCACGTCCAACGCATGTGCATGTATGACACATTTGTGGAGAGTATACAAGGTTTAGATGAGGAAACAACACGGATATGCGTAAATAATAAAAAATAGATAGAAAGCCCACACAAAGTTCTCAAATTAAGAAGTTCAGGTAAACGTGAAAGGACTTGACAAGGAGTCATTTTGGACTTTACAGGTAAAAAAAAAGAATAATAATTTGAGATTGATTACCTATTATTGAGAGCAAAGAAATGCAAGAGTATACAAAGACTCATTCCACTGGCACATTGACTTACTTACCGAGTCAAATCAAGAGCAAATAGTCATTTCAAGACAGTTTTAAGAATTGCTAGATTACGTTTTGCAGTGTACGACTATGGGGTTCCCAAAGTGGAGATCGAGACCCTATAGGGGGTTTGCAGGACACTAGGGTGGGATGAGTACAATCAATAAAGCTCTATATTGAAAGCATTGTTGATTGAAAATAGTATATTTTATAGAATTTAGGCCAAATAGCAAAATAGCGTATTCAAATAAACAATATATTGGTTGTCTTGCACCTGAAATCTTTATAGAAGCTCATTACACTTTGGGGGGTCCTGAGTTACGACTAAATAAAATAGGCTACCATGATATTGTAGTGGAATTATAGACCTTTTGCCGTTCTTGGTGCTCTTTAACTTTCAGCCCCACTTTTGCTTCTTTGATTTCCAACAGAACTGGGGTACTGGGCTTTTTGAGGGGTTGTTTCAGCTCCTGCCCTGGCGGTACTTTCTAGTTAGACCAGGAACTCTGTGGTGCCATGGTTACGTAGCAAGAGGCGTATGTAACACAAGAACATGTGAATCACTGCATTTGCCAATTACGTGTAAAACATTGATCAAAAACCAACCGCTTTATTCTCCCATGTGTGGAGCTCCCCCTTTGTTGTGCAGTGTGAACACGACGAGCAGAGGGGGCGAGGGGTTCCCCTGACTGAAGAGGGACTGGCGCGTTTCAGAGACCCCATTGTCCCCCATTGTCCCCATTTACTGTTCAGTGCAAAAACGCCTATGTGGGACTTTGTGTATCATCGAATGTTCACTAAAAAGTGGAACCGCGTTTATGAGGCTTTTAAATCACCCTTCCAACTACTGCTACTGTGCCACTTACACACCGGGATCAATGGACACATCAGAAAGGAATTCCAGGGGGGCTGCACAATTTTGGAATACAATCTAACTACTTTTTTTTTTTTTCTGGCATTGCAATTCGATTTGCAATTCATGTTTAAAATCAAGATTCAGTTCAAAGTTGACATGAACAAGACGTCTAGGAACATGAAGCTAACATTTGTTGAGTGAAGATTGAAATCACATCGAACATGTTTGTAGACATCTTAACAACAGGCGTAGCCAGTTTACACAGAAGAAGACTCCATGGTCGTTTACTGTACGATGGATAGTATACTGTAATTCCTAAATAATTTGCAGTCTTTGCCAAATGCCATTTATGATTATGACCATTTCGATTGCGATAAATTGTGCAGGTGTTCAACGCAAACCCTAAAATAAGTAAGACATTCCTTGCCTCCAGTAAGCAAGTGATTAGTGGAGTAGACTCACTATTGTGAGACTTACAGGGTCAGTTTTATTATTTAAGCAGGGCTACATTCAAGCTACAGAAAACTGTCACAGCTTTAGCATCTCTGCTCACCGTAGGTGCTAAAATAAGACTGCTGCCTCCCCACTGTGCACTAATAACACACATGAACACACTGATGCTCAGAGACACACAACTACAGCATACAACAATGGGCTGCACCTGCCACAGTCACTGCCTTATTATCTCAGGAGTAAAAACATCCGCACGTGTAAAATAAAGTCACTGTCTTACATTTTAGCATTGACAGCAGGTAACACCCTCGACACCACTTTCTGATCAGCGCTGGGAGCAGCAGCTAAAAACAGACAAAGGCTCTCGCAAAAGAACCACTGTCTCTGCCGAGTCTGTGGGTGTTGGGAGCCAAAAGCTGTCTGCCACATTCTTCCTCTTTCTCTGTCATTTTCTTGACTCTTTTAATACCATCATTAGGTGAGCTCTCCTACTTCCTGCCGCCGCTGCTGGCCATGAAACATGAGACAGAGAATGAGATAAAGGCCAAGAGGTGCAGACAATAGCAGAAGTGGCTTTGTAGCACGTAGCAAGATGCGAATGGTGTGAAAACTTTTCTCATATTTGGATAGGCTGTGCTCACTACATTCTGTCAGATGGAGGGCAGGGGCCATGACCCTTTTCCTGCACAAAACATCGCCAAATTGTTATGATAGTATTTGTTGCAATATCCATTTTGAAAAATCCCGGACTGAGATTTACACTTTTGTTTTTTCCAAACACAGCCGAACTTTAAAATATTGAAACGTTTTAGTTATGATTTTCCTCATGTTATCCTCGTTTCCGGCTTGTTTTGGGACACAAACCAAAGCGCTTATGATTTTTTCTCAGTACATTTTATGGTGATGCGACTAACACCAGCTGCACCTGTGAGATGGGAATGTTTTAAATTGAACATTACAACTGAAATCGGCCATTTTAGTGGATACAGGCAAGCGTTGTCCAGAGTGAACGTTAAAAAAAAAAGTAGAGAAAAGAGTAACTTCATTAGCTGCTGGTAAATACATGTAAGATTGTTGTCTAAATACTTTTGTGTGAATGATGAATGACACATTATAAAATCTCCATTGGTTTATAATCATGGAATGCGCCAATAATCCCAGATAACTGATCTTATTATTTGACGACAAAATCCTGAGCAAAAAATAGAATGCAATATAATCTATTACTGGGGCTGTGCAGGTGTGGCCACATGCGCCTGTTTACGTGGCCCAGGTGTGGCTGCAGCTGTTTCTGGCCCAAAACGCAAGATGACAGGAAACACAGCCCCCGCGTGTAATGGTCCGCTCTCTTCTCTTCTGTGTCCTGGCGGAGACCAATGTGACCCTGCGTTCTCACGGTAACCCGAGGCCGCCCACCATTTGCCAAAACTAATTATTTTGGGAGCTGCGCTAAATTACCAAACTGGAAGCTTCTCACTGAGCGCTGACTGTGTGTGTGACTGGGCTACAACACTAGCGCCTGTGCGGCAATTACTTTAATTATGACGATTAATCAACATTATTCCCCTTGTACTGATTATTCAAACATTATGCTTTCATCAATAAATCCACTTATTCAAAGCCAAAACATTAAAACTTAACTTGCATACCATTACATTTAATTATCTCACGGCTTTAAACAACGGCCTTTATAGCCCTCTATCAAACCTTCATTTTTATTTCAATGCCAATGATTTTGTTCCTTCTGAGCAGCTGTGAAACATTTAATTTCATCTTTAACATTGTCCTTTTACGAGGGCAGGCTGCACAGTTTTGGATAAAAGATACAATTTGGTACAATTTAAGAAACACAAAAAAATATATTCTTGAATATTAGGATGGAGATATTATTGTGATATTTTACACAGTTCAACACAGTACGTTCCAGGAAGTAAGTTCAGTGGGAAGAAAAAGTAAGTACACTGTTTGGAATTTCTCACATTTCTCCCTAAATTGGTCACTAAATGTGGTCTGATCTTCATCAAGTCTGCTTAAACTAATACCACCCAAACATTTGCATTTGATCATATTTTTATTGGCCATAACACGTAAACATTCACAGGAGAGGAGGGAATAAGTGAGTACACCGCCTGAATCTCACTGAACTGCAGCAGTATTGTAAAGAGGAATGGTCCAAGATTCATCCTGATCGCTGTGAGCGTCTAATCTGCAACAACAGAACGCCAGTTATTGCTGTAAAAGAAGGATCAGCCAGCTCTTTAATACAGGGGTGTACTTACTTATTCCACGCTGTTGTGAATGTCTCAAGTTTTACTGCAAAATATCTAGATAAACTTGTGAATACATTTTTCTATTGATGACATCACGTTGTCCAGGCCTTGAGGAAACACAACAGCCCCACACCACGATGGTTCTGCACCTTACCTCACTGTGGGGATAGGGTTTTGATGTTGATGTGCTGTTCCCTTTTTCCTCCACACATGACGTTGTGTGTTCCTCCCAAACTGTTCAACTTTGGGTTAATCAGTCCACTGAATATTTTCCCAGTTGTGCTGTGAAGCATCAAAGAGCTCTTTCGCAAATCAAAGTTGAATAGTTTGGAAGGAACACACAACGTCCTGTGTGGAGGAAAAATGGAACAGCACAACAACATCAAAACCCTATCCCCACAGTGAGGTATGGTGCAGGAGCATCATGGTGTGTGGCTGTTTTGTTGTCTCAGGGCCTGGACAACGTGCCATCATCAATAGAAAAATGTATTCACAAGTTTATCTAGATATTTTGCAGAAAGACCTGAGACATTCACAACAGCGTGTGAATAAGTAAGTACACCCTTGTATTAAAGAGCTGGCTGATCCTTCTTTTGCAGAAATAACTGCTTTTCTGTCGTTGCAGATTAGACGCTCACAACAATCAGGATGAATCTTGGACCATTCCTCTTTACTGCTGCAGTTCAGTGAGACTCAGGCGGTGTACTTACTTATTCCTCGCTGTCCTGTGAATGTTTACATGTTATGGCCAATAAAAATATGATAAAATGTAAATGTTTGGGTGGTATTAGTTTAAGCAGACACTGTTTAATCATTGCTATGACTTTGATGAAGATCAGACCACATTTTATGACCAATTTAGGCAGAAATGTGAGAAATTCCTAACGCTTTACTTTTTCTTCCCACAGTATATTAAAAAAGTAAGCTATTTGTTTTTTCATCAAATTGTGTCAAAACAGGTTGAAAAATCAATTTAAATCAGGCCCAAAACTATGGTAAAAATACTTAAAGAATCCATCCATCCATTTTCTTCCACTTTTCCGTTGCTGGGTCGTGGGGCAGCTGTTGGAGCTGCCCAAATCACATTGCACCAGCCCCCTATGGCTCCTCCTGCAGGTGGTGGGTCCACAGAAGGACGGCCTCACGGTTCTAACCGGGCCTGTTGGTCTCTCATAAGGGGCTTAAAGAATCATTACATTTTTATATCATCGTGGATTGTTGTTTAAACTGGCTTTGTGAAAGATCTCAGTCACATGATATAGTGGTTTTTGCTACATGTATATTGCGCTAATATTGCAAACAAACTAAATCCTTCCTTGTGACCATTAAAATTGCAGTTTTGATTTGACTCAGACAAATTGGCCAACCCGGTTCTTACATACTTATGTATGATTTTGTCATATTAACATGTGAATTTTTTATTTTTTTATTTTTTACAGTTCTTTACTTGACTGTACAGAGTATGTGCTCACTACGAGAGGAAAAGCTGCTTACATGGCACATTCCTCCTTTCCCGAAAACAAACCCACACGCACCTGACCTCGCACCTACACCACCACAAACACAGCCCCGTCTCCACATCCCTCCGACAGCTTTATATATGTTTGACCTGGAGAGTTTCGACATTTACAGCATGTTCTTCCAGTAAAGCAATGCAGTGCTACGAGAACACACACCAGATATCTTTCACAAAGCCCTTCTCAATACAATGTAATATTTCTTTACAGGGAAATATTAGGTTTTTATTATTTTATATATTTATATATTTATATAATACTTGCAATTCATGTTTTAAAGTGAAGATTCAGTCCCCTTGCAGCCAAAGAGCACCAAACAATTAGAAGCAGCTGTGTTAAGATTTCATGTTGCACCAAGCACAAAGTTCTCCTCGCTGTGCTGGGCCTCGCTTCTCTCCAGCTGCCACAGAGCTAACCAGCTGATCCCAGCGTCTTTTACACAAATCCAATTCCCTGCAAAGGTCATTTATCCACACCAAGAGATTTCCCTACTCCCTTGTGCACTCTCCTCCTTCTCCTCCTTTCTATTTATTACGGCCATTTGTTCTTCCCAAGATCTACTCCCTGTGCCCTTTTCACTACACTATACTGACTTTTTTTTTTTAGCATTTTAGACTTTTTACTTTAACCCTATAAACTGTATTTTGCTGCCCTGTCACTCCATGCACAGTCTCACTCAGAGATAGACAGAGGTCGTTGGCTGTGGCGAGACGATGATACTGAAGCTATTCGGCACATTTACCGCAATCAGATCTAAATTGCAATGTTAGTGGGTGCAAAAATCTAAAGGATGCGTTTGTCTAAGCAGTACATGATAATTTGCAAACCACAAAATACTCGGATTATGTATAAAACCTCTCAAACCCTGTAGCTCACACATTTGCGCAGCCTCTATATTATGTTCTGAAATGTATGTGTTCTTGTAATAGTAAACAGTTATCATATTTCAGATTTATTCTCCTGGGTCTATTCAATCTACATAGTGAACTGAATCTTCACTTTAAAACATGAATTGCAAGTATTATATAAATATATAAAATAATAAAAACCTAATATTTTCTGTAGTTTATATCCCAGTTTAGTTTTATTTCTTAGCATGTTTTGAACTAAAACTAGCTTTTCAGTTAACATGTGTGTGTATATCAGTGTGTGCAGACTACACTGAAACCAGACTATATTTACCTTTTTTCATCCCGGAAAGTCCTACTGAGATTCAGAATCTTTTTTTCAGGGGATTCCAAGAGAGGACCCTATTGTGCATGTTTTTGTGGACGGGGAAACTGGAGCACCCGGGAGAAACCTATACAGAGACAGACAGAACCCACATGGCCCGGAATCCAAAGCGGTATCTTCTTGTTTTGAGTCAAAAACGCTAACCTCTGTGCCAATGTGCTGCCTATATTGACTATTACAAAACAGATGTGACTTTGATCAAACTTTTCTGAAGTTTTGAAAGAAATCATGGTGAACAGGGCTTTACCCACAGGCAGGTGCAGATTTCAGGTCCGCAGCAGCACAACCACTTGGTATTCAGTTTGTTCCTATTTAGAGAATCCAATCAATCAATCAATTAATCAATCAAACTTTATATATACAGCGCTTTTCATACCGAAAGGTATCACAAAGTGCTTTACAGATTACAACATTTAAAACAATACACATATATATATACATACACATACACGTACATACACATACATCCATACATACACATACACATATATACATATACATCCATACATACATATACACATACAAATGTATACATACATATACACGTGTGTACTTGTATATATGCACACACATATACATACACATATATATACATGTATACATATACATAAATATATATACACATACATACACACATACAATACACAATATATCATTAGGACTAAATAAATAGATGAACGTTCTCTGTGGTCCTGAGCTCCTCCTCAGGTCGTTCCAGAGGCGAGGGCCGTAATATTGGAAAGACGCCTCGCCGTGAGTCTTTCTGTTGACTTTAGGAATAACTAGGAGACCCCTGCCGGAGGAGCGAAGGGGCCGTGAAGGTAGTTCACATTTCTGAAAACCACCACTGCGCACAAAAACTACAGCTAAGATCACATATTGGTTGGTCATTTAGTTTCAGTCCTATACTGTATTTGCGGTGTTTGGAATATTGACAATGAAAATGGATGCAGCCCCAAATCGCTATACGGCTCCGTCAGTTGAGATGACCAGTGTCTTCAGGCTGACTGAGCACAGCCCTGACGCCTCCGGCTGGTGTCAGCCTAAGTGGGCATGTCAGGCCTGTGCTGTGCTGGCTCCCTGCCTGCTCTCTCAGCTGCTCCCTCAGTCCCCAGCGTCCTCAATCCTAAACGGATCCAGTTGCTGCTACTCAGCTCCAGCGGTGGGCCAATCTGGCTGACTAATGAACACAGTCCCTAATAGAGGAACTCCTTCTCCAATGTCATAGACTCCATGTTAGTTTGAATGATATTTACTGTCTGTCTTGTAACTTGTCCCTTTCACTTCTTCTCTGTTTTAGCATGTTCTCCTCACAGCAGTTCTCGTCAAGATCCTTCACACAGTCTCACTTCTCTTTATTCTCGACAGCCATTCACCAACTGTTTGCAATCGCTCTTGCTTTCTCTCGATTCATTATGTCTGCTCTATTAACAGCATTTACAATTCAAGCTGCAACTGTCGTGCAATCATCCAACCATATTTTACTGTAGCACACAATACAAACCACTTGAGTTCCCATTGTAAAGGCATTTACTGTCAGTGCAGTAACAAATTGACAAGCTAAATAAATTAAGTAGATGTTCCTTCTATAAGCTCTTTCACTTTTTTTTATTAAGTTACTACAGCCAGCAGACCGAGAGATGCCTTGGTGTGAAAGTCATAATGCAGACAGAGCAGCAGTAAATGCATCTCCAAGCTGTCTGACCAGACAGAGCCATGGTGACAACAAGGTCAGACGGCACACATGATTAGACCGCTTCATTTAATCATGACCAGACTTGCCTCATATCTCACAAGCCTGTTATATATCAGATATTCACAAAACAATGCAACAAAGATCAACAAACATGTGAGCAGCTCTTCTCTTTTGAAACTATAGCCGTGAACCAACTTGACTCAAAACTGATTACAGAGAAGTGCAGGTCAGCGGTCACTCACCAGTCCATCACAGTTGCTGATGGCCACAGTGGCGCCTGGCGTGTCGGTGACGTCCCCCACGTACAGGCACTCGTCTTGCAGTGCCTCTGTGTGCCGAATGCTGTCGCTGTCATCGTGCCACTCCATCTTGGCTCCGGGGGCCACCAGCCTGGTGTTGTGGCGCAGGCGCAGGTGGAACTCCCGGCCGAAGATGGTGACATTGTAGTAAAGCTTTTCTTGTTGTGTGGCGGACTCCTGGTCTTCCTCTTCGTTTGGTCCTTCCCACTCATAATTGCCTGCTCGTACCTCCCTCCTCCAGCGCCTACGGGGCTGCCCTCCTGCCAGGTGCTCAGCTGACACGGCATGAGACAGGAAGCGGCCTTCTGCATCCACATTCACGGGCCTCACCAGTCCATACTCCCCCAGGACGTGCTGCAGGGAGTCTGGGGACAGCACAGGCGGGACAGGGAGCAGGTTAGGGGGAGAATGAATGGCACACAAGAGTACACTATAATGATGGTAAGATATGAAGATATTGCAGAGAACACATGTTACAGAAAGAAAAAACATCATTTATAAACAGTGAGGTTGAAGGATGGAGCAAAACATAAGGAGTGGATTGAAATGCCAGACATTGTGTGGAATTGTTTCATGCTTAATCCATGTTTCCACGTACCACACCATGAAACAAATACTAAAACTCTAGTCAATAATAACCTTTACACACATATGCACATTCAGCCCCACCCAGGATCCCAGAGGCGACCCTGGTGCTGGCTTCTGCGGTGCACTGCGCGTTTGGAAACGGCAGCCTCAGCAGAGCGCGCTGCGCTCCTGACACCTTCTGTGCCCTTCCTCCGTCAACAGGAAAGCCAGCACAGGATCAAGGCGCTAATTGCAGCTTTCTCACGCTGTTTTCTCGCTGTGAGCTCGAGAGAAAATATTCCTTTAGAAGATTATGTCTATAGCTCACAATGGTAAAACTCCCTGGGCAACTTATCTATATGAATTCCGCTGTAAATTTTACTCTTAAACACCTTTCATTTAAATTCTTTGACATAAACACCACGCAATTGCATGTTTCATATGTGGAATCTGCACGTGTAACTGTGTGACAACACAGACGCATCATTTGGAGACGACCTGAGATGTGCACCTCGCGCCCACACACTGCAAAGCCACTTAACGGAGTCACAAGAGCCCAGAGGTGTCCAGGTGCCCTTGGACCGCGCGCATTATTCCGCCCCGATTAAAACTGAAGTTAGTTTAGTAATAAACAAGATCTTCGTTTTGTGTTACTCTGTGTCGCCGGAGTGATTGGATAATAGTGTGATCAATATGCTGACATCCGACTGAAGAGTCCAGTGACAGATCGATATCTGCGACAGATAATGTCAACCTACTTCCCCGCAAAATCTGTCAGGCAGACGCGGCGCACCTCGTGTCTTTGACACTTAAAACACACTGAAACAGCCCAGAAAAGTCTCTTTAACAACACCAGAGTATGAGGAGGACATAGAAGTTGTGCAGCACAAATGCCAGGCAGTGTTTTTCCATGCAATAGAGACTCGCAGATAGGGAGTGAGATAACGAGAACGTAAACAGTGAGCACGTTTCTTACCAACGCTACTGGCGATGTAAAGGCCGCTGGTGCGCAGCAGAAAGGCCGGTAGAAGAATTAGGACTGTAAATCCAGGCGAGAGACCCATGGCAGCTCCGAACTGCGCAGGTGAGAGAGTGGGACTCCGGGCTCCAGTGTGGTGAAGTTCCCCGCCTGGCGCGACCAGCCACGCCACGACAGCAACAGCACAGCAGCCCGCAACTAGACTGCCAAGTGCACGGGGAGCGACGGAGCTCTCCTCCCCTCGCTCTCTCTCACTCCGTCTCACTCTGTGGTGGAGAGTCTTCCTCTCCTCCTCCCGGTGCTCTCTCTCCTCCCTTAGACACTTTCACTCAACTCTAGCCCCTGAGCCCGTGCCTCTCTCGCCCCCATCCTCTGACAAGTGTATTTCGCACCAACTGCCGCTGCCTGGAGGAGAAACATTATGCAGGCATGAGTGACTGACAGGCACACCGAAAGCCTGTTAATTCGTAAAAACGCAGTAAAATCAAACATCAAGCCTTAATTCCCCGCGCCATGTGGTTTTTAGACTCATTTTACTTCAGTAACTTCGGATGCATCCCGTCCAGCAAAGTGTCCCGGAGTTGAATGAGTCGCAGCGCCCCGTGTGGAATATACAGAAAAGTGCGCGCAGCTCTCGAAGGCCCAAGAGTCTCATTTGGAGATGATAAACGGGAGGTATTTCCAGCCCAAACCTGCAGTGCCCACGTTTAGCACATCATTTTAACTCACTGATCACTAAAGCCACATTATCTGTGACATAAACGGTGTGGGCCTATAGATTTACTGTAATAAATGGTGGTTGAAGGCCACGCTTTAGTGTTTTAAATAAAAATGAGCTACAACGCCAAATACTGATATAAGATGTTGCATTTATTTTCTAAATTGAAATCACTATAAAGACTAGACCGGGACAATAAGACATCACTTGTTTGTTTATTATAAGTAGGCCTAGCTGTAACTATTTTGTACCAAATTGTCTTAATGTTTTATACGTCGAGCTCACGCAGATATTACTTTTGCTTTTGAATGGACATAACTGAGTGAATTGTTTTTCATTCATCGCAAACACCGGAGGAGGTTAGACTGGTGAAAGGATTTCATGGCTAAGAAAAGATTAAGGTGAAACAAATTGATGTCTCCACAAGTCTGAGATATACAGTTACATGACGCGCGTGCAGGTAAACCCATAGGGCCTAACTCCCATGTGCTCGAAACGCAATAGACACTCATATCGTTTCAGGGCCGTTGTGAGAAATAGGCTATAATGATCAAATGCAGGCATCACATGATATACTTTGGTTATGATTTTGTTAGAGAGGAAAGTGTATTTTCCTTTGGTGGTTTTGTCTGAGTGGGGGGAAAGGGATTTTCCGACACTTAACCACTGTACACTCTCATGTATTTAACAGTTTTCGAGTGTCTTTTTATTTAATCTTGACCTATCCTGGGGAACGCACAAACTATATGCTTTGTGTTTGTATTATTTGTACTACCTGGCAATAATTTCCCCCCTCATAATCTTTAGTCAGTATTGTGTATGCTCCAAGGTTGAGAAGTGAGAGGGTTTTTAATGATAGAGCAGCTTAAACTTTCCACTTCATTATGATAATATGAAATCGTCAGTTCAAACTCATTTGGTAAATTAACGCAATGAGATGCACATTTCGTTGGTTGATATAAACACTGCAACAAACCGCAGGCTCGTACCTTAGAGCGCAGTGGAAACTAGGAAAGGTGTCAGATAAAGGTCAAAGATATAAAAAAAAAAACACAGGGGGGGAGCAGGTAAAATGTACAACGGTGGACAGAACTGGGCCACATACGACATGCCGTGGTAATAACTGCGGGCAGTGCTCTATCAACACAAGTGATGTGGCTTCGTGGCCCAATCTGTTTGGAATGGTTCTTTAAGATGAAACATTTCGCATGAAAAATCATCCAGCACTCGGAGTCAATTTGTGGCAAGTTTTATTTGCATGTATGCCGCTACTTTGACATAATACAAAGGACAGAGCACTACTTATGCCCCAAAGACAAGGCAAAGTTCTCTTGAATTTTCTCGCAGATTGTATTCAAAATGTTCCAGAAAAAAAAGTAAAAAAAATGTAAAAGCATGAAGACTGGGATTCATCAAGCTTGGGGCTCCGTGGTGTTCGTGCGTTTGAAAGGGTAAAGCCCGACGTTAGCCTGGATTCTTTCAATTAAAGCATGTGCGCTCTCAGCGATTAGTTCTCAGCAATATGAGTTATGGATTCTTAAAAAAATACAAATAAAAAAGTTGAAACATGCGCAAATCCATACATCTATGAATTCCATCGCTCATCTACACACCGCAGGACAAGTACATGAGAGTGTATTCAACAGACAGAGGTCATCCGGGAGCGCCACAAATCACATCCTTGTTCACCCCCACTGTCACCGAAATGCCACAGCAGTCCCCAGCCTCCGCATGTACCCAGCATACCTTAGTGCGACCAGACATGAGCGGCAGTGCCTCCTCCGCCCACTGATCCCGGAGCCTGTTTCCATGGAGATACCAAGCCCAGCACCTTCACAAGAGAAAGAAGTGCAGAGTTGGAGAGAGAGATGCGGGTGCAGACAATAATATCCCCAGCCTCAGACAAACAGACTTGTATTGGCTCTGGTTATTATAACATGTGTGTCCAAGTCTAGTGGTCAGATGTCTGGGAAAACTGAGAAAAATAAACCCACTAGACTAATATGAATAGTTCCCCCTTTTAACCAGTGCTTTAACTTATCGACTCATTCATCTCCACTTACACCATGCAATAATGCAGTCCCTCAAAGATTGTGTTGTTTGTTTTATGAAGAACATGACATACTTGCAAACCAACCAGTTTTTTAATCAACTGCTAATAATTATACATTTAAAGGCACATAACCTAGACTTAGACAGACTTCATTGATCCACAAGGGAAATTGTGTTGTCATAGTAGCTCAAATAGTAATCTTTATATTATATATTTATAATCTTAATGATAATTAAGCAGAAAAGATACTTATGTATATACAACAATCTGGGAATAAATGGTATGTACACATTTAGGCAAGGCAGATTTATTTATACAGTACATTTCATGCACAAGGCAACTCAATGCACCACACTATGCAGGGCTACAGCATACTTCACATATAACTCAATTAAATAAATATATAATAATAATGATTATGAAAATTACACCCAAATTAAAATTATACTGAGAATGGTAATGACAACAGGGAAGTATCAAGATCTCGGAGTATAATACCTATTAATGTACCTTCATAACATAAAAGTAACTCTCGGTTATCAAGGGTAAAAATCTGAAAGAAATATATTATGGATCACATTTTTTTTTGACTGCTTTGTTCTAGACATCGTACATGAAACAAGATTGTTGTTGTAGTTGTGCGTTGTTTCAATTAATTATAAAAACAGTTCATATATTTTTTTTTGTAAGTTGGTCTGTACGAATGTAGCTGCTTGAAATGTTCTGAAATGTTCTTTTTTTATTTTTATTATTATTATTTTATTTATTTTATTGCACTTGGGGGTGGGCACTCATAAGCTTTTGCTTCAGTCCACTCCTTTTGAGCACTATGTGTACTGCTCAAATAAACAAATAAACTAAACTAATCACAGCAACACCATAAACACAATAAATCAAATCCATCAATACAACTCAAAATAATATATATATATATATATATAATACAAATATGTATATATTAAAATTGTATATTAAAATTAGTTAAAATACAGTTAATTGGACTTAAACACAGTCAGGGTTTGAGGCCGGTCTCACTGAGGCTGTTCCAGACCTTTGCTGCGTGAACCTGAAATGCAGCCTTACCGTGTTTAGGGGTGACCAGGAACCACCAGGAGACCCCTCCCTGAAGTTCTCAGGGCCCGAGGTGGTTCATACGGCTCTAACATGTCAGAGATGTACTTTGGTGCTAAACCATGAAAAGACTTGTAAACAAGCAGAGCTATTTTAAATTCTATTCTCTGAGTGACAGGAAGCCAGTGCAGAGACCGGAGCACTGGACTAATATGGTAATATTTCCTGGTTCTGGCCAGGACTCGAGCCTCAGCATTTTGGATGTACTGCAGCTCCAACAGCTCGTTTGGAAAGGCCTGTGAGCAGCCGTTACAATAGTCTAACCTGCTGGAGACACATGCATTTTATATTTACTAGTATAAAATGTTAGAATTGGATGGTAGACATGCACAATATATACGTGGGTACAAGAGATGGAAAAAAAAATACTAGACCAAAATATACATTGCTGTGTAAATGAACCATGAACAGTGGAGAATTGAAATGAAGGGCAAAGTTATCTGTCATAAAAATATCCTTTTTATATTTTACAAAACCAATAAGAAGCGTTTTTTTTTCCTCCAAAATCACAAAATGTACCATATGTTCTTATGTTTTAAATAATCCATTGCTCTGTGTCATCAATAAAATTGAATATTTTATCAACATAATTATAAGTCAGCTACACTCCAGACAACAGCCACCAAATCCTAAATGAGGGACTATTATTTTGATCACTGATTCATTACAATTAATCTGATTAGTTATTTAGTTTAGTTTATGTGTTTATTTGAGCAGTAAACACTCTGCCCTTAAGGAGTGGGCCGAAGCAAGAGCTTATAAACCCCCACCCCCAAAATCAATACAAATAAAATCATCATTTCACAAGAACATAGTGGAACAACAAAAGGAACAAAATAGCAACAAGGAAACAACAGCAAAACAAAATAGAGCCTACACACCGGCAGCATCCGACCATACCCCAAAACGGAGCAATACGGATTACGTAACAACTAATTACGAAACAACTCTGATAAAGCTACATACTTACAAACTATTACAAACTATTTACAAAGAACTATAACTTACAAAACAATGTTTGAAGTGTTCGTACATCAACAGCAAGAAGCACATTTACAACAACGGTCTAGTTTCAAGTACGAAGTCTAGTGCAAAGCAAGTAACAAAAGGCGATCATTACATTTCTTTCAGACGGCCTAACATTCTTAGTATTACCAAAAGTCACAATTTGTATGTTAAAAAGACAGATGATTATTGTATCACTATAGAACTAAGATTTTGATGTTTTTTAACCCCAAGAAAACTGTTGAATGAGAAGCAACAATAAATTGTCATAGTTTTTTAAAGAAACAGTAACATCCGCTGAGCAAAACCTGAGAATCATCTGGTTCAAAGAATCAATCATTGATTAATGGCCACACAACAGAGTTGGTGGGGGTTCGGTACAGCTCATCATTCTCTCTCTCTCCTGTGTCAGTCACATGCAGACAAATAAATGCATTATGCATAAATGGTTCACTGGTATTGTCTTACTTGGGTACTTAAAGATGAAAAATTAGGACCATTAGCACTTACTAATTCAAACTATGTTTAGAATAATTTTAATTGTTCATTATCTGGTATACCTTTTAATTCCTTCTGGTCATATTTACTGAGTTTTATAGGCCTGAGTCAATACAAATATCTGGAGATTTAGCTATATTTGTTTAGTCAGCAAAAATACTGTTCACCAAATGTATTATTATAGAAAATTACCACTAAGGCCAAGCTACCAAAAGGCTCAGGGTGTTAGCACCTATGCACTTTTCCTGCATTAGTGGCAGTGCAGGGAGCATATGCTGTTTTGTGTCCTGCAGGGCCACCATACTCGTCTCTCTGGTGACTCCTTCTGTCCCACCAAGGTCAGGCAGCAGGCCGCCATGTGTCTGCATGAATTATCAGGCCTCAGGAGCCTCATGGGGGGCCGGACAGGTGTGAGCTGAGTCCCCGTCATGACAGCGCATCAGGACGAGCTGTGAACCCCAAACACAAAGTCACATAGCTGTTGAATAACTGGCTTAAGTAGATTTAACACTACTCGGAGTTTACAGAAAAGTTCATTAAAAAAAAAAAAAAATCACAATGAAGAGAGATTGTAATCAACAAATCTTGACACTGCAATTAAATGATCTTCGAATAATCTACCTGTGTCTACATGGGTGTCTACATATTTGATCAGCAGCTAATTTTAAGCTGCGCTGAAATGAATGCTCCTGTACGTGTTTTAAATTTGTGATGTGAACTGAAAATGTCACAGAGAGAACATGCAAACCACGCTGAAAGGCCCCGTCCGGCCCAGGGATCCAAACCAAAACCTTCTTCCTGTGCTAACCGCTGTGACCCGGTGCCACTGTTACTGCCCCTTGTGGTGACAGCTATTTTTGAGAAGATCTAATTTCCACAATTATATATAATTATTTTCCCTCTTCTTATGCAGCTCACTTTTGAAGAATCTGAATCTTGTGTCTTTTTTTCCCCCCAACAGATGGACAGGTAAAAATGCCAGCACAATATTATTATCATCAGAATTTATTCATAACGATTTATTGATTGCTTTTGATTTAATAACAGACTTGAAGTGGGTCTGCAAAACAGCGTTTCATTTTTAGCATCCATAAAATCACATTAAGTTTAATCTAGAGTCAATTGAAAACGTAACGACTCTGGCAAACAAACAAATCATACAACATGGGACTGTAAACAGATTTTCCACTGATAAATATTCAGGATGTTGGATAAAGTGCTCTGTCCGGGTCACAGATTTCAGCATTTGACTGATTCAGGCCCACATCTGTTTAAACGTATACAGGAGGCTGAGCGTAGTTCACTTGAGGACAATTGGCCAGCGTGTCCCATGGAGCCAACAAATGTTCCTGAAACTACACCCCTCCTAAACTGATGAGCTGCTTCTATCAAATGATGGTAATTTACCTTAAAGATAATGATCAAGTCATCTTGTGGGTTAACCGGACAATACAGCAGTGAAGATTTTCAGTGTGTGTCTGCATGTTGCACACACACTCTTTGTTTCAGTCAAATGTAGAGATCTTTCACTCTCACTTTTTATTGGAGGAGGTACTGTGTGGCGGCCCATGGTCTCTTGGGTCAATAGTATCTGCACACATTCATTGGTGATGCCAATATGGCGCTGCTGGATCCCCCATGGTGAGTGTGTGTGTGTTTGTTTGTCCGCTCTCAGTGCATGCTATTGACAGTGTATGCACCATATGTTACCTAAGCCCACAGAGCACACTGACCTATTTACTCGTCTGTCTTTACCTGGTCTGATCTGCCCTCTTTCACAAGTCAGGAGGCAGCGAGTGACTGTGTTTCAAAACCGATCTTTCAGCGGTTTAAAGAAACACAATGTAAAATATGCTCTGTTTGAGAGAAGAAAGAGCCTCATATCATGTAAATTCACTGCCAAAGGAACAGCTCTGAGCTTTGTTCATGAGGGAGCAGTTCCATGAAGCAGAGGACCTTGATTAAATATTATAATGAATATTATGAATACAAAGTCGACTAAATGTGTCTTAAATTTAGTCGACTAAATTCACTTGCAATTTTAGTCGACTAAATCTCGACTAAAATTGAATTACATTTTCGTCAAAAGACTAGGACTAAAACTAAATTAAAATATGTTGTCAAAATTAACACTGCTCTGAATCAATCAGTGTGGGGACAGGATTTCGAGCCTTGCAGTTGACCTGCATTACTACAGTGACCGTCGCAAAGGGAAAAAAATATTTGTCGCGTGAGATTGCAGAACAAATGGGCGCTCATTTCTCATCTCTCTCAGAGACAGCCAGTGCCAGCGGGGACAGAGTGGGCACTGACCTCTGAGCCTCTGTATTTAACCTGACCACAGGAAGTGCAGCTCCAGCCCAGGCATCCGCACCACTGCAGCCCTACTGTAATCATCCTGGGAAAGAATGTGCCTGTGTCTGAAACAAAGTCCTCCGATGTATTTCCACACACAGTCCAATTGGTGCTGTGCCCATTACAAACCATAATCAGAACTCTTAGAAATCTAATTGGATATTTTAATGTTGGATATAAAATATATTTTTGCTGAAACTTGTGACTATTATAATTTGTTATAGCAAATGAAAGAAGGAATAGGTTTTATTTTCACAAGTGAAATTGAGTTTGGGATGGAACGTTCAAAAGTTAAACGTTACGACTCGGTGCAAGAAAATAAACTGTGGGGGCAAACTTGAGTTGTGCGGAACTCTCTTTTTTTCTCTTTATTATTATTATTATATTATTTTTGGGTCCAGCACGCTCGTTTAGGTACTCGAATGTGTGCGCCTGCTCTACTCACAAAAGTTACATGGAAATCATGTCATGTTTCTAGTTCAAGCTAAAACTGTCAATAACATCAGCTAAAAAGCAGAGAAAGAGCCCCGACGGCGGGGATCCATCTCCAGATGTGGAGCCAGGCTGATGGTCAGAATCACCTGGCTGGAGAATTCACCTATTGTACATGTTTTTAGTGGTAGAGGAAACCGGAGTACCCAGAGGAAACCTACGCAGACACAGGGAGAACATGCAAACTCCACACAGAAAGGCCCCGTCCAGGTGGGAATCGAACCCGGGACATTCTAGCTGTGAAGCACGAGCGCTAACCGCTGTGCTACCGTTGCCGCGTGGTGGTGTGTTAACTTTCTGTGTTCATCTGCGAGACTGTGCACGCACCGGCTCACCCCACACACCCCCGTCCCACTTCGGCACGTCTTTTTCGACCGCTAACGGGACATAGAGCAGTGGTTCTAAACTTTTCACACCAAGTACCACATCAACCAGGAAAATATGAGACTGAATTATCAGTGATTATAATGAATAAAGTCTAAAATTGCAAATGACCTGAGTACCACCTGAAGAAGCCAGTACCAGTGGTACATGTGCCACAGTTTGAGAACCAGCCACACATTTGACGTCTCTTGTAAGGCTGTTGCCATACTGTGATATAATCTGCATACCCTCCACACAGTTCAGGTCATCGTGCTATGTCACAAGATCAACTAAACTGTTGGAAAGCGGAAATGCAAGCAGAGCAGCGATACACCAAACGTGCTCATGCTCAGCTTGAAACTGACAAGGCTATTTTTACAATGAAGTAAATGTTGTGTCTAAACACAACATTTGGCTGTTGTCAAAGCAAAGGTCGAAACAGGTCTGAGTTATGACGCTTACAGTAAAGACCCATGTTTTGTAAATGCATTTTATGCTATTTGTTTTGTATGATGTTATGCAGTATGTTTTTAATTCAATAATTCTCTCTTAAACCTTTCAATAATATTTTCAGGAGAGTGCACATCAGGGACTCTGAAGACCACAATATCAGTGTTTCCCTGAGAGCTGGTTGAAACACATGTGGCTTGCACTTGACAAAAACAGAAAAAGCACTTTCAGTGACAAAGCTGCTCACGAGGAGGGATAACCCTGGAGAGGCATGTGGAGCTTTTTAGAATGAGAAGTATGTATTGCGCCCACACGTCTGCATACCCTGCACACACACGCGTAAACCGTGATACATGTGATCATTTAGTGTATCTGAGGGGAGAGAGCGAGTAGGCCCAGCCATTCGAACTGAAGTCTCTTTCTCCTCCTCAGCAGCAGCAGCGTGATGTGGGCTCAGGGTCAGCGCTGTCGCAGAGAGGAGCGCACACTGAAGGCTTTGAGAAATTTGGTAACAAGGGCTTGTAAAGCCATTATTATCATTATTATTATTACTTTGAACGTGTTCTATGACAATATATAATAAACATGATGATTACAGCATTAAAACTTGATCCCCCAAAGCCTTAGTGAACTTATCACATTATAGGCCTTGTTTAAGTAACATGAATGAACTGCCAGTTCCAACAGGACCCCGTTTTTCAAAATCTGCTAACCAGTGTTGGGGTTAACGTATTACAAAAGTAACGGGTTACAAAAATAATTACTTTTTCAGTAACTGAGGACTATAACGTATTACTTGCACTAAATACAGTAATATATTAGTCATTACAATTCAAGTAACTCGAGTTACAAGTGCAAAGTGTAAATGTATTGACTAGAAAATGCCAAACTCGCCCCCAAATAAAGTGCACTAAAGTTGGACACTGGTGCAAGATCTGCAGTTGCGTGTAGCTAACGTCAAAACAAAACACGAGAGAATGGGGGAAGCGATGGAAAAGGACATCTTTGACTGCACCTTTGTTTGGTGGCATTATTACCATTTTCAGTTTATATTTTGCCAAAAGTAACTCAGAAATAACTCAAAGTAATATCTAATACAAACATTCCTTTTTTAAAGCTGTAAATACTAATATAGAGTATATTACAATTTTAAAAGTCCTATATCATGCAAAACCAGCTATTATGAGCTTTTAACTATTATGAGCTTTTAACCCCCCATGCCCCCACTGACCCGACCTGTCAACACAGGCCAGTATAAATAGAGGATGGCATTATTTGCCACAAAACCTCTTGTAAGTCTACTCTCTGACTTGGATGGTGGTGCTCAGCCAGGAAATAGTATTAAGATGACAATTAAAATAATTATGAGAAAGGAATTAAACTTATTTTGGAGTGAGTTTATCTCAAAATATGCAGACAGTGCCTGCAATTAAAGGACAGACAAGTTGGTTGCGCTGGAGGTCATTTCATTGGGGTCACAGGGCAAGAAACTAATAGCGTCAGGAGGTGGCTGTCTGACAAATGGGGCTGACAGAAATAATCACGATTAACTAAGGGGTGTCTTACTTGCATTGTGCAAGCTATTTTTTCAACTCCAGAGACACAAGCTCTAAGATCCACTGGACTAGGGATCCATGGCATTGCCGTGAACATCATGCACTGATGACTAAAACAATTAAAAGATGGGGACAACTATCAATCAGGCCATGTTCGAAAACAAGCTGCGCTCCAATCTATATTTGCCTCAGTATTATAAATACTTATCCTGGGATTAACACAGCTAAATGTAAAATGTGTCATACTATTATTACAATCACAATAAAACATAATCACAGCTTCACGCTCTAATCCTCCAATGGGTTTGGTTTCCATTTCAAAACAGGCGGACAAATCACTGCTATGAGCCACATTTTGACAAGAAAACAAGAAGTGTTTTTTCCCAGATAAAATTATTAAATGCTACTAAGATTCTCATTCAATGAAAAAAAATATGAAGTGGAAGCCTTGTTTTATTTTGATAAGGATAAATGTAAGCACGAGAGGAGCGGAGTTTTTAACCATTGATTAAACCTCAGTGCAATAGGAGAGGTCACGGAGGAATGTGTTGATGTGGTTTTTAAACATGTCAGTGGGTTACTATAGTGCCTTTGAGTTCCATTGCATGAGTCATTATTATAAATAATGTTGGGAAACTATTTGTAACCATGACCTAATTCAGCCAACTCAGTGAGCCAAGAATTCCATGAATGCAAGATGACAGGCCTTAGAAAAGAAAAGCTCAAGGTTCAAAGAAGATCATTTAAAGCAGTAGTTCTCAAACTAAAAATTAAATATTTGTCTTCCCCAGGACCACCAAGATCAAATCAGGACAAAACTAGATCTAAATCAGCTCAAAAGGTGTCTAAAACAGAAAAGACCTATCCTGCAGTACTAAAGCATAAATTCAATTTTATGATTAAAATACAATTTGTTATTTTCAGCTTGCAATTGGTCTAAATACACATGTCATTACATATTGTGTGTATGTGCTCCAGTGTATTCTCAGAAGCACAGGGCATGTTATGCATCCCGACACAATTTAATTTAGTTTAATCTCAGCCCTTCCACTGGGAACGCAACATATAATTAAACTTTATGGAAGCGCCCTGCAACTTGTGTGGAGATGCATGCACACGCTCCACATATAGCTCACACAACAACGGAAGATGCAAAACAATTTGTGCCAATGTATAATCAAATCGTTACATAACTTATCATTTAAAATTCAACACCTAAAATAAATATTGATGAAGCCAGATTAACGGTTCATAATTGAAAAAACGCAAAATGATAATGTCTCATCTCTAGTACATACAAGTGGGTGGATTCAATTGATTTGATTGTGTGTTTCATTATTGCGCCGCGCATACAGGCAATATCAGTAGTTATTAGGCATGATCCAGAGAAATTGGCCCTGAATGAGTTTTGCCTGAGAGCACGGCTTTGTGCAGGTCGCCACGGTGTATTATGTGAGCAGTGATTAGGTTAGAGAGGACATAACATGGTCATGAGACTCTCCGCCTCACGCTCTTATTGGAGTTTCCATGGAAAAGGAGTGTCCGCGGAGGTTCTGTCTCACTAAAACCAGGCTCAGGGTCTGATGCATTGTCACGGCGATGGACACCAGCTAACACCTGAGAGATGATCTGTCCACATTTGTTCCTGCAGCAGAGCTCTCTCCTGCCGCGCACTGTGTGTTCAGTGCCCTCAGGGACGGACCGATGCTTTTTGTTGATACATCATTTTGCATCCAGCTCCAATGTGGAACAAAGGGCTGCTCCTCTGAGACCTCCTGCGTCTCGCGCTCCTCTGACCTACTTTACCCGATTGATTTACACCTGGACGACCACTTGTATAACAGCCCTGCAGTGTGGACAGAACATCCACAGAGCACTCTTCGATTAGGAACAATTTTTGTGCAATAAAACACATTCTTTTTCTGAACTAAATTCTCGACCTGTCTATTTATATACAACAAAGTGTTTTGCCTCATTTTAGTTTGTCAACTCTTAGTGCTGTACAACATCTTGTTTTTCTTCAAGTAACTCAACAGGTTTCTATTCCCGAGAAACACAGCTCTCCGCTGCTTCAGTCCAAGTAACCTCAGTCCAGTCCATCTGGGCTGCACACACAATAACAGAGTGTGCTGCCAGTACCGCTCCTCACTCACACCCTTTCATGTCCCTTTGGCCTCGCGAAGTCTGTTTCTCACACGACCACACATTTATAAATGAGCTCTTCTCTGTCCCACCACTTTTCTCTCTCAATGCAGCTCTCACAAAAACTCAAAACATTGCTAATGGTCCTGATGATGACTGGAATGATTCTTGTATTCTGTTGCCTCCTCTGACTGGAACAGGGAGGAACGTGAGAAGTTTTGGCAGCGCAATAAGTGATTGTAGCCAAGCACAAACTCACAGGCAAAATATTTTTCCCTACTCCTTTTTAACTGTCAAACATTATGGAAGTTCCAAAAAGTAGATTTTTTACTTTTGAAAATCTTTCAGGACACATGAACATTTGCTAATAAAATAGAATATGAACAAAATTCATGACACCAGTATGTTTTGTCCCACCATTCCCCAATGTCCAGTCCAATAAAACACTAAAGGCCCACATATAAATAATTCAGGGCAAATTAGGGCAACAGGTCAGGCTAAGGGTGGCCAAAAGGGCACAGGTAACCCCTGGAATCTGAAAAGCCCCCCCATTGGCCTGAAGTGGTGCATTATAGGGACCAATTCATTCAATTCTACAAATTTCTGACCAACAACGTAACAAATGTTTGGAAATTACTATAAAAAGAAAATAACTGTACATAAAAACTGCACTAAGCGGTGTCTTTTTTAATTTTTTTGTCAGTAGGTGTGTGTAGTGAACCCTGCTCAGCCTCAGCCCCGGTGCCTGCTTTGCTTTGTAATCATAAGGAGGAAACAGATCCGACGTCTCTCTGTAGATACAGGATTATTAAACAAACATTGCATGAGGATTTCAGCTGCATCAGAGCAGGTCGTCAGATGTTTGTCAGTTTACGATCTTTTTTCTATCATAATGCTAAACTTTGTGTTAGCCGTTAACAAACATTCAAACATTTGCGATCTCTGCACGTTAACGTGGTGAGGCGCAGGTGAAGCGTGTTTTGAGGGGTGTGCTGTGAGGTGCCGCGCAGGTCTCCTTCTGCGGTACAAAGTTGTCTCACTGTTTGCGACAGTGGTGCATCTAGCAATGCAATGTGGCAATGCAACCATGCCGCAACCATTTATTTGACAGGGACCATGTACAAAATACATTCATCTTAAAGAAAAGATGCTTTGTACCAAATTTAGCTCATTTCAATATAACTAACAATAGAATATCCTGCATGGGCCGCCCCAGTGAAGAATGCCTGAACACGTATGGATGCATTGAATAGATCCCTTGATCATGAAAGACTGATACAGGGACATGAGGAGCTGCTGGATTTCACACTGATGCGATCCTGTTGTGCAGAGCTTTCTGGGCACGCAAGTGCTGCCTATAAGCTCCCGGCTGTGAGTCACTGGATCAGAGGGAAGAATTCACAGCTAAACAAACGTAGGCCACCCGCCAGGCCGGCCCACTCGGCTGGCAGCCACACGCGGACATGAGATCACACAAGTCTACAGTAGAGGCGAGACTGGCCTACTGTACTGGACAGACACAACATTAAACGAGCAACGTATACAACATGTCTCTGGCATGAGGTACCACTGCTATTTCTACCCCATATATGAGCAATCCTGTACATTTTGGAATCTAAGCTGAGCATACTGTATTCACTTTTCCAGTAAAAACTCTCATTTACAATTGCTAAATATGTATATTTGTGCTTTCTAATTAATCCTCATATTGATGCATTAACAGAGAAAATGTAACCATCACCACTTCGCTTGCGTTGTTCACTGTGTCAGTTTCACTCTTTTAGATGGAGCCTTTGATAAACCTGCCCTTTTATACTGTTATCTCTCAACGCCGGTGCTCTGTTGCATTTATCACATACAGGTAACCCAGATCTGCAGCTGAGTCCTTTTGTAAATGTATTGCTTCAAGTCGTAAGTGGATTATCAGAACAACAAAACAGACTGATAGGCTAGGTCACTGACTCTATTTTTTTTTTTGGTACCACCTCCGCAGTTTCGACCAGCGAAGGCCAAAGATTTATCTCACAGTATACATCATGTAACAATGTGCGCCTTAAGGTCTGACAACATAAACATGGGGCATTTATTTCAATGGATTAGGGGATAAGACTTGACCAGGGCACAAATGCCACACAAAAATCCCCCATGTGCCTGCGCCTGAAGCCAATACTGGCCCTAACACTTCCATGCACAGAGAGATGTGATCCCAGACTGTAGGCCTCCAGGCTGGGTGATTTGTCTCATCCTCTGCCTGCTGCTCTGGGAGTATGAGGAGGGGGAAAAAGGCCAACAGAAGGGACTCATATTTGTGTGAACACTGTTCAAGTTCACTGGTATTGTTTTCTTATTTGTAAAAAAACACAACTAGAAGCACTGAATGTAAAAACTCACACTGATGCTCACATTTATAGTTCAAGGGAAAAAGCATTCAACACCAAGAACTGTACATTCCTCCAAGGCCCATTGTAAAAGCTATTTTTATTAAAGTAAAGCCAATGAATCATACGGCAACAATGCCCTTGTAACTCTGTAATGGCTTACTGAACTTCAGAAACTTATTTGGTTAATTTTGGATACTGGGAGACAGGAGATTTGCAGTGGTGAGCCTTAATTGGAATAGTCAAAAGGAAAGCAGAATAAAATACCAACAGACAAACCCACCAATTAAACTGTGTACCACATGTCAAAATACAGTATATATACGAACTAAAAATACCCACCATTATCTTGCAGTTCTATGCATATCCATGTGGGGGCAGGCAGGAGGAACTTGTGGCAGAAGTGAACGAGACGCTCCATAGTTGACATTATAAAAGATCAGGGAGCTCTGAAAGGTCGCCGTTGCCATATTCTCAGTCTCTGCTGTATTGACACTTGGTATTTCTCTGATCTTTGGCTCTAATTAAAAAAAGAAAGAAAAACAAAATGTGTTTGTGTGCGTAGAGTATGTCACTGTCAATATATGGTACAAAACTCTCAAGACCGCAGTAAAATATAGGAGGATGTTCACGCAACTACGCAGCAGGTGTATAGGGCTGTTATGGCAAAGAAGAAACTCTGTCCAAACACAAAGCCCATTTTCACAAGTCAATCTACATTCCTACTCTCATGGTTATAAGATTAATTTGGGTCATAACCAAAAGGACAAGAATACAAGTGGTCGGAGTTTCCGCCGCGGGGTAGTTTTCTGGATGCCTCCAGCACCACTCACACCATGTCAAGAGAAGGGCCTAGTGAAGATATAGGACTTGCCGGTGGGACATTGTTTATCAGCCGGCCTGGGAAAGCCTTGAGACCCACAGAGGAGCTGTGCATATAGAGTCCAGTCTGGGCCTCTCTACCGTAGTGACACGCTCCATAGAAAATGAGTGTTGCTTTGAGAATATTCATATTATGGCAACGCTACATGGTTCACAAAATCCATTCTCTCTTGGTGTTTCATGTTTAACTAGCCACGTCTGATTTACACATCCATTGTCGCTCCGATTATGTCAGGATTAATTTGGGCCTTAATGCGATAATGTCCACTGTGTCAACATTTATTTGCAGCCCGAGTACTTACTTAAGAGGCTTAATAGACCTGAATGGCATTGTGCACTCCATTAAATAACTCTGAAATGAACACTTGCCATCTCCAAATGACTACAACTAAAATCAATGCACAGAACAATGTCTGTGAGACACATGTCCGTAACTGAGGCATAAACCTCCTTCTGGGTATTTCAGCATAAGTTTAAAGGCAATAAGGAGTGAGCGACTGAGCTTGTCAGGAATTTTAATGGGGCTTGGAACATCACGTGATAGAACAGTGAATACAAGCTTTCACTTCTAGCAAACAGCATGCTGGCAAATCGATGCAGCTGTGATAAAACAGAACTGTCCTGAGTTGGTCTGATGATAGATTATGGGCTTTAAAAATGTGGAGGACAATGATGTTTTTAATCTAGAATGCAAAAACATCCAGGAAATAAAGACTGACAGAAGAAGAAATAACAGAAAGTAAACAGAAAACTCAAAGCTCTCAAAAGTCGATTTTGCATAATATGTTTCCTTTAAAGCAATTTTTTTAAACACAGGAAACTATTAGTCACAAATGCAGCATTCTGAGTAGAGACGCACAGACTTCCCTATCCACACACACTTCCCCCAGCTATTCTGGAGGGACCCCGAGACGACACCAGGCCAGCTCAGTGACATAGTCCCTCCGCCATGTCTTGGGTCTTCTGCAAGGCCTCCACCCAATAGGACATGCCTGGCATGTCCTACATCCGAAACATGCCCTAGCCACCTCAGCTGGCTCCTTTCAACATGAAGGAGCAGCGACTCTACTCCAAACTCCTCCCGGGTAACTGAGCTCCTCACCCTATTTCAAAGTGTGCACCCACCCACCATGCAAAGGAAATTAGTTGTGCCTGCCTGTATCCGCGATCTTATCCTTTCGGTCATTACCCAGATCTCATGACCATAGGTCAGGGTAGGATAGTAGATCGATCAGTAAATCGAGAGCTTTGCCGCCTGACTCAGCTCCCTCTTCACTACAACAGTCCGATACAGCGACCGCATCACTGCCGATGCGACTCTAAGACATTTGTCGATCTCACGCTCCATCCGTCCCTCATTGTGAACAAGACCCGAAGATACTTGAACTCCTCCACTTGAGACAAGGACTCTCCATGACCGCGCTGAAGGTCCTGATTTGATGAAGCCGACAGAACAACATCGTCTGCAAACAGTGGAGATGAGATCCTGAGGTTCCCAAACCGAACACCCTCCGGCCCCTGGCTGCGTCAAGAAATTCTGTCCATAAAAGTAATGAACAGAACCGGGGACAAAGGGCAGCCCTGGTGGAGACCAACACGCACCGGGAACAGGTCAGACTTACTGCCGGCAAACCAAGCTCCTGCTGTGGTCATACAGGAAACGGACAGCCCTTAGCAGAGGGCTCTATATCCACAAAACACATGTGGACTGGTTGAGCGAACTCCCATGAACCCTCGAGCACCCAATGGAGGATAGAGCTGGTCCAGTGTGCTGCGACCGATGAAGACCGCATTATTCCTCCAGAATCCGAGGGTTCGACTATCGGCCGGATCCTCCTCTCCAGCGCCCTGGAGTAGACCTTACCGGGGAGGCTGAGGAGTGTGATCCCTCTGCAATTGGAGCACATCCTCCTTCTTCAGCTTGACGGCATCCCTTACTTCCTGGCGGTTGACAGGTACAATATTATAAAGCACCATGTTTTATCAACAGTTTCAGGAGTCATGTTTAGTTCCCCCGACAGATAAAAAACAGAATGTTAAATTTGACAAAAATTAGGTGCTACTAGCCTTTGTTGCTGATCTCATTTCAACATTAACTTGAGTGTAGGAGCCTGACTCTTAAGCTCTGGTCATTCTTCAAGTGAGTGCTTTATGGACCAGTGAAAGGCAGTGGTTAAAGTCATGAATCATGTCTGTCTTGGGGAGCTCCTCACTTGTGTGGTGAGTATTAGCACACTGGCCAAATCACATAAGGCCCGTGTCAAACAAAAAAAGCAGATGTTGGATGTTTGGCAAGTTTGGACAAAGGTGAGATGAGCTGAAGAATTAGGGTGTGGGTAAAATCTCGATGATGCGTGTGGACTGTGAGTTCAATAAGAGTTCAGTAAGATTGAGGTCACTTACACTATGTGGGTGTAGACGGTTTTAAGTCCCTTTTCATGTAATTATGTCATGGTCTATTACTGAAATCATTTAAATGTAATGTCTATTGGTAAATTCTCCACTGATTATGCAACTTCACTGCATTGAAGGTAGAGACTTTAAAAGGTTTTAGAAAAAAACAATTACATTTATAGTAACAAAAGCATTCAGACATTGCACACCCTTTCTATTTTTAAGCTGTTTTTGAACATTAAAACATATTTACAGAAACCTTAATTCCTTGTCCCGATACAGAAATCAGAGTGTGCTTGTTAGGAATAAAAGACTAATGATTTCAAACTCCAACATAACAAACATGAATAAAAAAAAGTGGTATGAGCATTCCTCCTTTAAAACATCTGCTCTTTAAAAGAGAAAAAATAGGACTCAGTGAAGGGGATTTGACAGGTAAGAGTGGCGTCCTACTGTAGAGCTACTCCAAATTTAGAGAAAGTGCGATAGAGCGAGTGGGACATCGGCAGACAAGAGTGAACGGATTCTTGAATATTTATACCATTGAGTTTCCACAGCCATGAGAAGACTGGAGCGGAGCCAGGGTTCATGTCAGTTCACAGGCTAACCATCAGATAGTGGTAGCACATGCTGCACACAGCTGTGGGATCTTTATGCTTTCAGTATGTCGTTAGGGAAGAGCTGCTTTGCCATTAAATAAACCTGAATCTTCTGAAGTGTGATACAAGCGTCACACTTTCACCACCTGACAAATACAGAGGTCCTTACTGTCTAACTTAACAATAAATCAACAGCAGTACTTTTAACATTTGTAATACATTTTCTTAACTGAAAAAAGATGATTATGGTTCTTTATGAGTAAATGTTGCACATTGTAATTTATCAGAAAACAGGTGAACCCTTTGATGAATCCTCACAGTAACAGACAAAATAAATATGCCTCTCTCAGTGTTGAGGGAACAAGTCTAAAATATAACTCGGAGTAGAGGTTTTAAAGTTGTCAAGTTGGTACTTAAACACAGCTCCTCCTGAGAGAAAGAGTCCGGACTGCCTGGTCCCACCTAGAGCTGGTCTACACTAGGTCAGTTTCATTCATTAACCTAACCATTGTTTGGAGCTGGATTCACACTCCACTGGGTAACATTCACAAAGTCCGGCTGATTCTGTGATGTAGACCTTTTAGTCCATTGTCTTGAGGAAACAGAACGTGTCTTTATCCGACAAATCTGTTTAAAGAGGGCATTTTTCTTTTGTTACAACAATAGCCTTCCTCACTCCTGTTCCAAACCATCTCTTCTCCTTTGCTGAAATGTATGCCTCAATGTTGACAACTGCATTTGTCATCATATCATATCAAACTGCTAGTCTCCTATTTGTCATAAAATGTTTTATTGATGTGCAGGTGTAGAGATAAAAATACATCCTCATTCTCATCAGTGATATTTACCTCCCTTACAATTAGTGTTTCACTTAAGATGGTGTGCAGACAAAGCAGTAAATTTCGCAAAAGCTGAAATATGGAATGACATGCGGACATAAATCAGAGCTGAAGACTGCATTGTCAGGAGAGCACAGAAGACAACCATGCCATCAAAGGGGGGCGAGACAGCAGCTGGCACTAAATCACTGCAAAGAGAGCAAAGCATGAACAAAAAAGATAAATTATTTTACCTCAAAAGGAGGGATTTCTTTAAGTATTGACTAAGATGTGCTTGGAGGTATGTGCCAATATTTCACACAACCCTTCTCACCGTCACCTGATATTCAACCACGTCATCAGGCTAGTTTGACAGTTTGATTGGCATCCTGAGCAGCAATGAAGATAACAATTAGTAAGAAAACGTACAGTGCCTTGCGAAAGTATTCGGCCCCCTTGAACTTTTCAACCTTTTGCCACATTTCAGGCTTCAAACATAAAGATATAAAACTGTATTTTTTTGTGAAGAACCAACAAGTGGGACACAATCATGAAGTGAAACGAAATGTATTGGATATTTCAAACATTTTTAACAAATAAAAAACAGAAAAATTGGGCGTGCAAAATTATTCAGCCCCCTTAAGTTAATACTTTGTAGCGCCATCTTTTGCTGCGATTACTGCTGCAAACCTAAAGTTTAGAGGGACGGCCGGGTCTTTGTAGATTTGCAGTGGTCTGATACTCCTTCCATTTCAATATTATCGCTTGCACAGTGCTCCTTGGGATGTTTAAAGCTTGGGAAATCTTTTTGTATCCAAATCCGGCTTTAAACTTCTCCACAACAGTATCTCGGACCTGCCTGGTGTGTTCCTTGTTCTTCATGATGCTCTCTGCGCTTTAAACTGACCTCTGAGACTATCACAGAGCAGGTGCATTTATACGGAGACTTGTTTACACACCGGTGGATTCTATTTATCATCATTAGTCATTTAGGTCAACATTGGATCATTCAGAGATCCTCACTGAACTTCTGGAGAGAGTTTGCTGCACTGAAAGTAAAGGGGCTGAATAATTTTGCACGCCCAATTTTTCAGTTGTTTATTTGTTAAAAGTTGTTGTTGGTTCTTCACAAAAAATTACAGTTTTATATCTTTATGTTTGAAGCCTGAAATGTGGCAAAAGGTCGAAAAGTTCAAGGGGGCCGAATACTTTCGCAAGGCACTGTATATATAAAACTCACTCGAGCGAGTTGAGAGGTGATCATCAATACGGGCAGTATCTCGCAATTATAACATTTTGAATTTAGTTTAGTTTAGTTTATTAATTTATTTCAACAGGGACAATGTGCAAACACATTAATTAAACTTAATTTGACCCAGAGGCTTTAAGTTCAGAGGTAAAGGCCTAATCAGTTAATTGAGCTACAGTGAGCTCTAAAGCAGTGTAGCTTCAGGACCAACTTTCCATCTATATAGACAAGTTCAGACCCAAATAAAAAAAATATTTAAACTTATAAAACCTAAACCTAAAAACCTATTGTATGGTAGGCATGTTCAACGTCAAATGGTATCTCATTATCGCAGACCAGTGACTTAAATGCATGCTGTGTACTGTATGTTCTGTATGTTCTAGAGCCCAGTTACCAGCCCAAAAGTGTGTGTAAATAATAGTGGTTTTCTGGCAGCCCCAAAGTACTGCGGCCCACCGGGAAAAGCCCTGAACCTCCCTGGGGCGGCACGGTAGCGCAGCGGTTAGCGCTTGAGCTTCACAGCTAGAAGGTCTGGGTTCGATTCTCACCTGGATGGGGCCTTTCTGTGTGGAGTTTGCATGTTCTCCCCGTGTCTGCAAAGGTTTCGTCTACCATTAAAAACAAGTACAATAGGCCAGGGTGTGTGTGTGTGAATGCACGGTGGTCAGAGGACTGTTGGTGCAGTTGTGACAGCGTTTCTTGTCAGTCTCCCCCAGTGGAAACTGAACACCATCGAGTGTGAGGTGAAATGTTCTCATGTAAAGCGCTTTGTGACTAGACGTGATATAACTAAAGTCTTCTTCTTCTATTACCCAGTAAACTCGAAATTCAGTATTTCCTCACAAATTTCTACTTTTAAAAGCATTGATCAACAGGTGGAACTTTCAAAATCTCCACATTGCAGAGAGTACTTTTTTGCTAGAATTGTTACTGAGAAACAATAACTTGCAGTTAATTTGTTCAAGTTCAAGGTTAGGGAGTAAATTTGTAAAACTAATGATGCGGGCAGCAGTTCACACACTATTTGAATCAACAGTGTCGCGCTGCTATAAATACCATTCAACGCTTTGGAATCTGCTGACCCCAGAAACACTTCCCCTGAAAAGTGATTATTAGCTCTGTGGTGGAGGAGATACAAAACTGTGCTTTGCTAATGTGGCAAGATTTAACAACTCTCCATAATAAAAAGGAAACATTGCAATGGAATAAACACTAATCATGTTACATAATAGACGGACAATTACGATAACAATGCTAAAGTGATAATGTTTTAGTATACCATCATTGCTAATGGCTTCTATCCATAAACCTAGAAGACAAATGGGCCTGAATTAAAGACTGGAGATGTGCTTTAAGAGAAGGCTGACTGCCAAAGACACACCTGACTTTGTGGCCAATAACGCCCCAACAGCATTACATGTAATGCTTGAAATGTAACAAAAAGAAGTATACAAGGCTTTGAAAATCTAACAAAGCTATGGTCTGTCTAACTATTACAAAAATATGCACCTGGAATAAAGTTAACAAACAGATTTTCACCTCTCTCAGAGAATGAGTATAACGAACAGTGGAAATCAGAGAAAAAACAGAGAACAAGAAGCGCGTGCGCCTGTTTGTCTGTTTGTTAGTTATCTGTAAAGCACTTTGTGATACCTTTCGGTATGAAAAGCGCTTTATAAATAAAGTTTGATTTGATTTGATATTTCATAGAGAACTTTAATCTTTTCTGGCAACGCGATCATCTGTCTAAAGGAAATGGCCCACATTTGAGCAGAGATGGAGTGAGACGACGGAAAATCTCCTCCATGCTCTGCAAAATCAGTGGAGGCCTGAGCAACAAGAGAGAGCAGAGAGGAGCATGAGAAGAGCTCCTGGCTCGCCAGCAAAGACTTCGCCTGCATCCCCAATAAAAGATTCAGTCGCAGCTGCATAATCTGCACCTACAGTAAAAGACTCAGCCACAGTTAAGGATTCAGCCACAGTTAAGGAATCAGCTGCACCGGAAAACATTTCAACCATCAAGCAGTGGCGCCACCTGCAACCGCATCTCCGGGGAAAAGCTCAGCTTCAGCACCACCTTCATCTATAGTAAATGATTCAGCCAAAGGAGCATTTTCATCAACTCCACCACAGGCCTTGAGCCCGACTGCTACATCTACACCCTCCAGAGATTTTTCTGAATCATTCCCATCTCCAAAGTCACCTATGGGATTTCCCAACCATTTTGAAGCCTTGATAAAACAAGGGATTAAAATGACTCCCCTCACTCCAGTCATGTCAAGACCAAGAAGACCCCAAAGAAGTATCATGCCCCTCTCCCACCTCTGCCTTTCTCATCAACCAAGGTCTCCCCAGCTTGGCCCCCACCAGTGAAGCTGCTGTTATCTCCAGCAGCTTCACTGCTGCTGTCTAGGACATTAGGGGCTTCTCCGTTGCTACCATGCATAGCAAACTCAAAACCAACCAGAGGTCCATAGAGGGAGTGTGTTCTTCTGAAACAAATAGTACTGTCAAACAAAATAGATTAGATAAGAGGGGAACAGTCAGACCGTCCAATCAAAGAACTCTGATCCATATTCCTTGCAAAAAGATTCCATCCACACAAACACAGATAAATCTCAAACATGCTGTACTCAATGTCAGATCGTTTAAAAACAAGTCCTTTTTAATAAATAGTTTTATTTTTTCCTCTTATAATCTTGATTGTATGTTTTTAACTTAAACATGGATTGACAAAAACACTGGTAACGCAGTTTTGATTGAATGTATTCCATAAAATTTCAAATTTGTGTCTGAAACACGCCAAAACCAGGGGGGCGGGGGTGTCTGTGCAATATTTAGGGACAATATAGTCATCCACAAATTGTCATTTGGGGTTTTTCTATCATTTGAGTATGTGTCTTTCAAAATGGAGATAAAACAATCTTCCATACTTTATATGACTATTTACAAACCACCAAAGAATTGTTTTAGCGAAGATTTTACTGAATTACTTTCATTTATGTGCACTGATTTTGACTGTTTAGTCATTTTAGGTGATTTTAAGGTGCATGTGGATGTGACCAATGACAGGCATGCAAAAGACCTTAGTGCTGTTCTTGAAAGGTTTGGTTTAATTCAGCACGTGAGTGAGGCGACTCACAACAAAGGTCACACTCTAGGTCTAGTTATTTCAAAAGGTGTTAATATATCAAATGTGAATGTTGTTGATGTTGCTTTATCTGATCATTTTTGTGTCTTCTTTGACCTGTCTGTTACACCCAAACCAGTGGTTGGGCCTGGAGTTATTCAAAGAAGACACCTAAATAATACAACAAGGACACAGTTTATGGAAATGATCAGATTTGAAAATCCGTCATGTTCTAATGTTGATAATCTGTTGGACTCTTATACATCAAGCGTCTTAAATGTTTTGGATACTATTGCTCCTGTCAAGGTTAAAATGGTTAACAATAGACAAAAGGCACCTTGGAGAAGTGAAGATTCGGTCAGGGCACAGAAAAGAGAGTGCCGAAAAGCCGAACGGAAATGGCACAAGTCAAAGCTCCAGGTTCACTTTGAGATATACAGAGAAGTGCTTTGTGAGTTCAACCAGAGTATGCACGGAGAAAGGGAGAAGTACTTCTCTGAAATCATTGCAAACTGCAGAAACAAATTTCGTCTTCTGTTTTCCACAGGAAACAGATTAACTAACCCTCCAGTTTCACTGCCCTTAGAACTAATCTCTACATCTAAGTGCAATGAGTCTTCAATATTGTTTTATGACAAAGTCCAAGGCATTAAAAATGCCATAATTCCACAACACAAATAGCAACCCTGCCACCAGATAAACAGCTTGAGCTGACACATTTCACACCTGTTACTGACAAAACAATCGATGAATTACCCACTAGATTTCTGAAGTCTATGCTGACCAGCTTGTTACCACAACTTGTTCAGTTAGTTAACATCTCATTTGAGACTGGAGCATTTCCAAAGGCCTTGAAAACCGCGGTCATTAAGCCTCTTCTAAAGAAGAGCAGCCTTGATCCCAAGATACTGAACAACTACCGGCCCATATCAAACCTACCATTCTTAGGTACAGCCAAAGAGAAAGTAGTATATCAGAAGCTCGCTTACTTTCTCCTATCTAACAATGTGTTGATACTTTCCAGTCAGGATTTAGGCCCAGCCACAGCACTGAGACAGCTCTGGTCAAGGTGACAAATGATATCCGATAATAACAATGTGTCGTACCACAACTACGCAGATGACACTCAGATCTACGTGTCACTGACGGCAGGTGAACATGGGCCTGTAGATACTCTCTGTCACTGCATCGAACAGATCAGTTTGTGGATGCAAAACAACTTTCTCCAACTAAACTCAAAACTGACAAAACTGAGATCATTGTTTTTGGCCCACAGACACAAAGACAAAGTGTTATCAGTCACCTTGAGTCTCTCTCACTAAAACCAAAAAATCAGGTTAGAAATCTAGAAGTAATCATTGACTCAGGCCTGAACTTAAACAGCCACATCAAAGCAATAACATCATCAGCTTTTTATCATCTGAAAAACATTGCTAAGATCAGAGGAATCGTGTCAAAACCAGACTTGGAGACACTCATCCATGCATTTGTCTCCAGCAGGTTAGACTACTGCAACGGCTGCTCACTGGCCTTTCTAAACGAGCTGTTAGAGCTGCAGAACATCCAGAACGCTGCTGCTCGAGTCCTGACAAGAACCAGGAAATACGACCATATTAGTCCAGTGCTCCGGTCTCTGCACTGGCTTCCTGTCACTCAGAGAATAGAATTTAAAACAGCACTGCTTGTGTACAAGTCGTTTCATGGTTTAGCACCAAAGCACATCTCTGACATGTTAGAGCCGTATGAACCATCTCGGGCCCTGAGAACTTCAGGGAGGGGTCTCCTGGTGGTTCCCAGAGTCAGTAATAAACACGGTGAGCTGCGTTTCAATTTTCAGTCTTCATGAGGATGTGAGACAGGCCTCAACTCTGACAATGTTCAAATCCAGGCTGAAAACAGCTCTTTTTACCCGTGCATATAAAAACTGAAAGTATGATCTGCACTCTTGCCTTTTACTGTAATTGGTTCATTTTATGTTGATGTTTTATTGATTGATTTGATCTGTTTTCTTGTAATTTTCTGCAACTGTGAAGCCCTTTGAATTGCCTATGAATTGTGCTCTACAAATAAACTTGCCTTGCCTTGCCTTACAATCAGTTTGCACATGCTCTTGAGGCTGAGTGTTATTGTAAACACTCCTCATTCCTATGACAATACGCTCCAGCTGCAAAAACAGTCCATCAATCTCCGTGCTCATTTATTATAGTTCATTTGTTGCCAGTGTACACACGAGAGCCCCCAAAGTCAACTGGATGAGTATAAAAAACCAAGACATAACTTTTATTGTCGCGTGTTGCCAGTGTCTCGTAACTCGGATGTTCCCTTTAGTGTTAGACTACAGCTATTTGGACCATGAGCCAATCTCAAGATCTAGAGATGGGTCCTTAACCTTTAGTCATAGGCCTTTAACATGATAGCTGCTTGATTTGTCTTGGATATACTCGTCTTTACACCACTTTTAGACTTTGTGCTTTAAAACGGGCATCTTGTAAGAACCTGCTTCTCTCTTGGTCCTGTCCAAAACGTACTGTAAGATTTTTTTGGTAAATATTTTATAATGTAAAAAGTGTTTATCTTTATTGTTCATTGGTCACATAGGGTTGCCAAAACCTGCCTAAACTCAGCTTGAAAATAAACATAACTTCTTCATACTTCTACAATGCCAGCTTCGGTCCCCAATCAACCAGAGCCAGTGCAGTCTCCGGAATTAATGTCAGTGATGGATTTATTTAAAGGTGCTTTATGCAACAGTTTAGGCGGAAAAAAAAGTTGATATTTGTGCGTATTTGACCTTTTAGGCTTTTTGACCTCTCACTTCCGCCCCTGGTCTCTGGTTGCCATCCGGTTCGAGCGCTCCGTCATGTCTGCGCAGCATGTCGGCGCTGCTGGTATCTTTCTACCTTCCGATGCTTGTGTAGGAACTGCTGTCTTGTCTTGTCTTACTTATTACCATGGAGCAACTAACTGGGACTACAACATCGTGTATCTATGTGTACTGAAATAATGGACATTTGTGATGGAAATATCTGTTACTTAAAGAAACGCAAACTAAATGTGCCAACTTGAAAATGGGAAAAACGTAAATCTAAACGGATACCTTTTGTTTATACTACAAAGTAAAATAAAAGAAAACATCTTGTAATAGGAATATTGCCTGCATGTCATTCTCTATCATAACGAACCTGTGTGCCTTGTACATTGTCAGCATAAGTTAAATCTCCAGGTGAGACTCCTGGGGTGGTGTTGTGGCATTTAAAGCTAAAATTAAATCGACAGAAAATACATTTATATGATATATTTTACAGGACTGCAACATGCAATGATAAGGAATAATAAGGAAAACTTTCTGAACTTGCTGTAATGTCTGAAGCAGTGGTTCTAAACTGGATTAGCAACAAGAGGACGCACACTACCCTTGAGTGACAGGCTGCAACCCAAAGAAAAATTGAATCTGGTATTCGTCATGTAAAATTCTGTTGTTTTTTTTCTCACAGATTATCATTGATTTATGTATTTAATAACCCTATAAAGCTGAATTCTTGATCAAAACAACTCGATATCATTTTAACAGACTTGTTGGACTGATGCAAAAGTGCAATCTTGCCTGGGGCGCCAAATTGGCTAGGGGTCAGAGGAGAGGTTTAGAGCATTGACATATTGATTATATTCTTGAACTAACTATATATTCTTCTTCATCTGGTGCAGTCTCTGTCTCTGTCTCTATGAGCTTAACGTCCCAACCCACCAGTTGGGGGCCATTGATCTAAAGACAACTGTCACTCATACGATTGAAATAGCACATCTGTATTATCAATGCCAAAGCATTTGTGCAAACATTTATTTCGATTTAAACTGATTGCCTGAGTGGAGACCTGTTAAAACCTTTTTTAATCATAGTTACCACTTGGGTGTTGATAAAAAGGTGCTAATAGGCTGGATCATTTTTAGAGGTTTTAATTTGGACTCGCTGTATTATTTAGCACCTCCTCATTATTCTCATTTTTCGCCTCGCGCCTGTTAATAAGCTTCCACAGTGAGCCACATGTTACCTCTGCTGACAGTTAGCGAGCAGCTCATGCATGAACATGGAGTGGTCAGAGCATCACGGGCCAGTGGCTGCTACCTCAGACGGTGAGGACACGGAGTTAGGTAAGAGCCGGACCAGAAGTTACGCAATGCGGATCGATCGAGGAGTGTTAACATACAGCAGAAGCCACTTACCCTGTCTGAAGTTTGTGTTCTGTCGGAGTGATGTTCCCGTCTGGGGAGCTCTGTCTCTGCACCAGACACCCAGAAGATTCAGATGATCCACACTCCAGTGGCTCTGAGCTCGGGGTCATGAATCTGCCAGAAACATCGACCAAAAAGTAATTATTTCTATTATAAACAATGCACATTTACAAAGTTCTGGGGGACAAAAAGTGTGTGAACTTATGTGAAAACAAACGAGTAAAAATCCCATCCTAATATCTAAAATCAAGGTGACTATGGCTGATTCTTTAATAATTAGTTTTATATAATCACAAATCGAACACCTGTACTAAGAAACATCATTCACAACCACATAACTTCAATTCTGAGCTATCCCATTCATGTGCTATCCATTAAACCAATGCATGGACACGTTTATAACTCAGGCATTTATATAAGATGAAAGGCATTAAGCGGTATTGAACAGACACCTGAATGGGTCGTTAAATTGCCCTTCATAGAAAAAACCTACACAAAAAAAGAGAGCACTGCTGACTGTAGCACAGCGGAAAACTGGAGCGTCCCACAGACCCATTAACAGAGAGAAACATGACCTAGTCTGGGAAAAATGATGCTTACATTTTAAGTCAGGAATGCAATACTTACACAATTTTAGGTCAACGCCGGGGAAACTATCGAAGGGCTCCAGAGGATTTTTCAACATCGTAGCAATGTTGAGAAAATAGTCTGTAAGTCTCTCATCATAATAGACATTAATAAAACAATACTTAAGTAGATCTTCTTTCTCTCTCTGTGCACGTAATATAGAACTGTATTTATTTATTTATCCGTGTCATAACCAAAACATTGCTTGTAGTTAATCAACACAGTGAAGTAAAGTTGCATGCTTGAGTTGTGTGACGTCCGCGTCTGGTGCAAGAGACGCTCTCTTCTGTTTTGCTCATTGCATCCCGTCTACTCTATATTTTTTAGTGGTTTTACAACTCACGTTATTTACTTTAATTGTAGGAATGCGCCTTTTGTTTTTGGCCAGAGCCATAAAATCCAATGTAACTCTCTTTGACCAAAAAAATTCAAAGACTGCAGTCAAATATAGTATACAGACTGGATGTTGAAGAATAGTCACTCACTATAGAGACTGTGTCTGCATACTGAGATTTACAGCACATGGAGATGTAGGTCTATATGAAAATATATGAGCAAGGCAGGATTTTCCGGCACTTTTCTGTGAAGCAGGTCCAGCGAGTGTCCTGGGATGTTGGAATGTAATTTGGGTGTTTTGGAGGAGGATCACATTTCCCAGTTGTTGACCTTAGCGCTCCTGGGCTGCCCTGAAGCTGAGCAGTAAATGAGCAGGAGGACACGGTGTAACAGGCCAAGCTGCTGCAGGGCCCCCTGCAGGCAGAGATGAGAGCATCACCGAAATAATAAACAGCCTGTGATAGTGTGATGGGATTTAGGTGTCTCATTGTAAAACAAGGAAGAAGCCACACAAAGGCAGGGTTATAGAACTCATACCTGTGGCTCATCCTGACAGTGACCCGTGACTCGACACGAACATCAAACTGAGGACTTAGGAGTTGCCTCAGACTTGTGAGATTCGGTGCGCACAGTGGCTTGTGCCTCAACTTGAGGTTGAGGCTAGAGATAAAACCTGTGGACAAAGGACTCAGACGTGGACACAAACTCAACTGATGCAGTGTTTTTTGAGTTCAAAGGTAGATAGTGAGAAAACTCTTCTTAAAAGGGCTAAACTTGTAACTTGGACTTGGTGTGTAGGTGATAGTGACTCAACTTAGACTTGAACTTGGGCTGTGTGACTCAGACTTGGACTAACTTGGACTTAAAGTATTAGGTTATGTGACTTAAAGCCACATAACCTAATAAAATAATAAAATACAAGGATTTATTTTATTACAGAAATGTTTATAGACAAACAAACATTTATCTTTGTTCTCACCTCAGACCAGACTGTCGCTTTACTGGGAGTGGGGACATCGCAAACTCATCTCCATGGAGATGTTGACTAAAGGCAGCCACAGAGATTTAAATAGGTCAGGTCCCAATCCAAATCCAGTTTTATTACCCACAGCAAAATTAGCTGCTCATTAGTGTTTTGTAATGCTCTGTATTGGTAGAATCCAGTAGAATCCAAAATGTTACGCAGTGTGACTTTAAGCCATTAAGACTGGAGGGGGACTCGGTTACAACTCTGCACAATGAGGGGACCTCAAATACTTTGTTTCAGATTTGGGTAACACAAAATTTGGTAAATGGAAACTGTGTTCACAGCTGCTTTAAGTCTTTAGCACACAATGTATTGATCAATTTTTTAGGGCGTCCCTGACAAGTGCACAACTCTGTAATAGATGGTGTCAGGAGCAATCAGGAGCTGCCCTGCTCTGGGAGGCCTCCATCAGATACAAGTCGGTCCCACTACAACACTGTTTGTTTTAGATCAGCACTGTCTGTCTCCCACTGCTGCTTTTCTCTTTCCACGTTTCAATCACATCAACTCCACCTTTACCTCGCCTGATCCCTTCCTACGCAGTGTCCCTGCGCAGCCTTGGATAAATCATCGCAACATTGTAATAGAGCAATAAAAGAAGAAGAATTAGTTTTGCAAATGCTTGTAAAACAGTGATGGCGATTTTCACTCTGGAGCGAGGGGTATTTAAGCTGCCTTGTAAGGCTTATCATAACACTGTTACTTACTGAGATGAATGGGCCCGTGTTGGCATTCAGCAGCTGCGCTTCACCTTGAACTCACTTTGCATTTGCACCAGACGTCACCTCCTATGTGCAACTCATAATCAGTATTTATCATTGAAAGTTGAATAGCACCGAGCATAAACACACACACACACACACACACACACACACACACAAACCCTTTTCATACCACGGTAATTATTTGTTTACATCTTTTTTAGCATTACCAGCTTGTACATGCCATTTTATAAGGGGTTATCATGTCTCTAATTCAATAAATGGATAATAACTTGGGCTGCAAAATTAATGACAAACCAAATGGAAAATTGCAAATGCTGCAATAACTCTGATTAAATTTGTCTGAAAAATAAACTAAATATGCTGTTCCCGTGGGGTATTGTGTCTCTCCCAATATGTTTTTTATTCCATGAGATTCTTAGTTCGCTGTTAATATTTCCGTTGACTACTCTCCAATGTAAATGCTCAACGTGAACCGAAGAACTTGCAGTAAATGTTACGGCGACTGATAATATTCTCAACTGCCCTACAGCACATACACTATATGTTGGCAGCTCATCTCAATACTTATGGGACCACCTTTGATAAACTGCACTGAGGGCTTGCGGACTGGGAAGACCCTTTAAGACGTTTTAGAGATGCTGTGGTCTGCTCTTCAAGGTGGGCACAGTGGCCCTCATTTATCAAACGTGCGTACGGTGAAATCAGAGCGTACATACATACATGAATATTTTTGGGCGTTTCATTCAAATGACGCTGGGATTTCTCCGTGGCATTTACCATCAGCTGCGCTTGCGTACGATAAGATCTGAGCTGAAAGCACAGGTTCATAAATGTCACGCGCCCTCTGGCGTATCGCAAATACACCTACGCATACACCATTTGTTTACGCAATGTTGATAAATGAGGGCCAGTGTGCTCAACCCGCATCGTATTCTCTTCTAACCACACGCTTGGGATTAGGCAGGGGGTAGAATTGATGAGCCTGATTGTTGAAAGTTCTTATATGAGAGCCTATAAGGAAACGGCCTCTGTTATACGTATCGATGCGTCTGGTTGACATGTGCCGCACAGAGCTGGAGTGCAGGTGTGAAAAACCATTTACATTTTTTTCAGCACATCCCAGCCGTGTGCATATAACGGGTATAACCTGCACTTTGTGGTTCCCTTTATATTATAGTGCACTGTATTTTGTGAGCGGTAGCCTTTGTTCGATTGCAGATGAGTGACATCTGCTTGTTTCTTTAACCATAATGTATTCCTTGCCGACCCTCCCCTTACACCTGAAGTATGCCCTGTGGCCACTGTCCGGAGAAAAAATGCTTTAGCTCACCTCTAAAGACTGGTTCTAGCCTTTTTGTTTCTCAGCAGGACTTTTTTTTTAAGCCATAATAAAAGTGAAGCCACAGCATTTCTCTGTAAAACATGAAATGGGGGCATGAAGGGCAGTCCCAGTGGCACAGAGGGACTCAGCGGTGACCAAGTGTTAAATGAGGCCTCCTTCCAGTATCTGCTCGCACAAAAAGCTTTTAGAGTTAGGCCTGGCTTGGGACAACCGTTTTTGATTAAAAACATATTCACATATTCATTCTAACCTAATACACTTTTTTTTTTAAGTGAATAGACTTCCACAATCAATGTCACGTGATAAAAAAGCAAGACTATTGATTAAGCATTTAATACAAATACAAACAATTACTTTCATTTTGCCAAATTGTGACATTCATTGTTTGGAAATGTTTAATTTAGGTCCGGAGTGAGCCTTTGTCAGAATGTAGTGCTGTATGTCTGTTATTTCACTTTCTTTTACACTTTCCCAGTGACTTATGTATAGGCCACAAAAGAATAACACACTTTTCCTTTAAGTAAACCTTTGGTTAAAATACTGAAAAGCATGAACTTACATATTTATCAAAACCATAAAAATCTGTACACACTTAGGTATCCACATGACTGTGTCACGCAGCAGTGAATTAGAGAGGAACTATTTGCCTCCCTATAATGATTAACTGTGCCTGTTATTATCAAAGCCACACTCATCTTTAGGAGGGAGGGGAGAGGAAGTCCTCCCATAATAAAAACAGAGACAGTGGCTTATGAAATGTTTCAGAAAATACTAGGCATATGAGGTGTAATAGCAAGTTTGCAAAAACTTTAGGTGCCACATTTCTTTTTCTGTCACTGAAACATATGATGAGGGCCGGGCACATCTGCTGCGGGCGCATGTGAACACTGGCGCCAGTTTGCACATGTGCAGACTCCCTCCCGTGGACTCCCATGTGCGATGGGGGTGAGCGGGACTCGGGTCTAATAACAGCGTTCATACGGTTTGTGCCACCATGGAGGTCTCGCTGAAGTTGTATAGACTCCATCACATTAGTGTACGGTTGCCGGGCAACCAGGGTCCAGTAGTCCCGAGCGGGAGCGCCAACACTTGCTCCTACCAATGATCCAGTAGAAAGAGGGGCGTAGGTAAGGAAATATAGAGCCAAGTAAATACAGCAGATCATTAAATGCAGATTTAAATTTGATTAACATGGTTTGCAAGCTTCAATATCAGACAATTGCACAGTTCGGGTAGACGATGGCAGAGTGCTGTAACACAAGGTAAAACAGCGGCCAATAGGTTCGGGTTCACAGAGTATACCTGGCCCACAGTGAACAGGTGAGTGGAGTTCAGACAGTTCTAGTACATAGGGTTAGATTGTTTAATACAAAGGGACAAAAGTACAAATAAACCATCAGTGGTGAGATGGCAAAGAGTTGTGCTGTCACGGTGAACCACTTCAAGCACTTCTGTGCTTTTTTTGACAAGCAAAACAAACCCATGTTACACCCTTTGTTAACAAAACCAAAGTTATACTTTGTGGTTTCATTCAGGACAAACTAGTGCAACGTGTTAGTAGAGCGTTCACTGATTTGAAGATCGGTGAACTGATTGTGGCTCCCACTTGTGCCGTCCTTGGGCAAGACACTTGCATTGTCCCCTGTGTGTGCACTGGGTACTGATGTATAAATGTGAGCATAAATTGTTCCTTGAAGTAATAAAGCACTTGGAAGATAGAAAAGCAATGTGACCTCTTTTTTAGCAGATTTTCTGCATGTCCTCTCTTTGTTAATGTGACGTTTAATGTGAATTTGTGGCTAAACTGTGCTTTGTTCTCTGTCAAATAAACCCAAAGAAATTTAGAAAATAAAATAAACAATAGAATACATGCAAATACATGCAACAGCATTAATCAAAAGCACAATGAATCCACATGGCACTAATATCACACATGGTGCCCATTCAAAGAAATAAAGTGAGGCTCTACTAACTTCACCAGTCCAACTAAAAGGATAACTGTGGCCTCACAAAAAGGTTCTGCTGGTTGGCTTTGACAGCAACAATCAAAACGGACTGTACACAAACGGCCTCACACTCCTGTCCTCAGGCTGACACGAGCTTCTGTGAAGACTCCAGTGTGCTCTAAATGCATTGACTTAAACAGAACAGTCATTTCCCTCTGAACACTATGTCAATTGATTGGATTACGCAAACGTTCAGACAAAATCAATTTGTTAAAGTTGCTGTGGAGGTTGAAAGCCGGCAGCCCACTGAAGCGTGAGAGAGTACCTTTCCTATTTGCCAAGATCGCCAGACATCAGCACTAGCCCAAAACACATGCACGCACAGACCACATGTAACTTATTGTAAGGTTATCATTTTGACACAAACAATTACCAGATACTTGTTACGTTTAGTCATTGTACTTAACTCAGTATTGTGGATACATTTAAATGATAAATAAAAGTCTCCACAAAAGCACTATGTCTAGCCAAAGCATGAACTTAAATAGTATTCTTATGCAACAATACTCTTACGTGACTATATTTTCATCTACCACCTCTGCAGAGACACATGGACAGAGCATCATCTCCAGCTTTCGTCCCCCGGTCCCTTCCTTAACCTAATTACAGTGTCCTTATCCTCTCTCCTGCTTTACTGTTCGCCGCTTCTCATCTCAGTGCCACTAATGACATGTCGTAAGCTCCACAGTGCACTGCCCTGTGCAGGGGTCACATATGTTCTATATCATCCTCTGAACACTTCCACGTGGAAGGATGGCACTGATGCCAAAACCTGCCACAAACAGTGGCTCGACCAGCAAAGACAGACAGGCTCAAATGAGAGGCTCAGAAAAGGAGCGTGATAAACAAAGTGCAATGGTGGAGAGAGGTGGAGAAAACTGCAACTGAGGCACACAGACACAGCCAATTAAAACCAAAGCAGACAGAGAGTGTGATGGAGGGAGAATGCATACCAGTGGACAGAGGCAGCCATAAACAGGAAGGGACAAAACTTCTCTTTTCCATCTGTGTGAGCATTTCCTTTACCGACAAGGCATTACAACAGTTAAACAGATGTTTATTTATATCAATTACATATCATTCATCTGGAGGGAGTGACTGCATTAATCTATTAAAAACACTGAACATACTACATTCGATTATTTATTGAAATTAATTCAATAGAGCATGTGGAGCTAGGGCTGAGAGGTATTGTGTCAAATAGAGAAACTCTATGGTTTCTTTTAATTAATAAAACATTATTATGTGGCTTAGATGAAGGTTCTTGAGTCATCTTCTACACTTTGTAGTTAAAGTGTAAACACTTCAATACCGCAATAGTTGGTGGCTAATGCCAATTTGTGCCAGGACAAAGTCTGCCTGTAAAAGCTGTAGACAGAAGGGACTTTTATTTCTGAAATCTGACTTTTATTGAAAAGGATATTCTTTGACACAGAATTTAGTTTTGACTTCAGCAGCAGACTATTTCTTGCATATTATAAATAGACCAACAATTGACTCAAACCTGGACCACTACAAACATTCAGTTAACAATAACTCGCATAGAAAAGCTCCTGCCTCTGCTGCTCTTAAAAGACAACTCGAGGTAGGACCGGAGCAGAGGTGAGACAGACAAGTTTGGTTGCCATGCAGAAGTCTGTGGAGCTTGTGAGAACGCAGCACTGCTAATCAGCACATCACCAAGACAACATCAAGCCTGTTAATGTGACAGATGTGAGGGCAGAGGGGCTGGCGGCGGCGCCACTGGAAAACAAAGCAGACGCTATTAATTGCACATTTATTAACAGATTTCACATGTTTAAGGTGTGATACGCTGAATTATTACGGTTTCCCAGGTGTCAGGAGAGGAAACATGTGAGGGGAGAAGCACATTATCAACGGTTCTTCATCACCTACTGTATATTCAAGGCACTCTTTACCATTAGTCACTAACCGCCATCTCACCTGCCAATAGATGGAAAACAATTTGTCCAGAAGATTCATATGTCGGAAAGAGAAAAGCTTTATTTAACCACACACGAACCAGATATTTGAGGGGGCAACCCTATTGTACATGGTTTTACTGGTAAGGGAAATCGAGACAGGGAGAACATGCAAACTCCACACAGAAAGGCCCCAACCCGCACGTGATCAAACCGGGGGGCTTCCTGGCTGTGAGATGAGATTACACCATAATGTTTATACTTCAGCTGGTTTGAAGAGAGACTTAAAACAAACAAACAAAAACGGTATATGGTAATAATACAGTTCAGTAAAAATAATTGTCTTTATGTGATGAACTGAGGAAAACAGGAAACACAAAGTACCAATCTTATAAATGTTCTCCTGGACAGAAAATCATTTTTAGTGCTTTATGCAAAACCCTGAAAATACTCCCTGTGTGACATTTTGACAGTCCCTGGTCTTTTCCTTTACTCTAAAATATGTTTTGACTGAGGAAATAACAACCTATAAAGGGAATTGGAATGTACCAATGTGGGCTCTGTTTGGGACAGTAGACTGTGAAATACACCACGGCAGAGTGTAAACACTGATGTCTTTTACCCACTGATTTACTGATGAAGATCCAGTGCGTGGAAAACTGAAAAGTGAAGCACCTTGTCCTTTGTTGGAATTTCTCATTCAGTCTGTTGCATTTTCAAAAGAACTGCAAACAAACAAATGCTAAATGTCACCAATTGTGAAGGTCTAATCTTATTTATTGTTAAGAATTGGACAGACACCTCACTTTCATTGCACTTTCCAGTCAATATTTCAAAAATACATTTATGGTACCCTGCCCCACCTAACACACTTTTTTCTCTTTATATTTGAAATACGAAATATGAAATTTCTTCTACGAAAAGAAAGTAATCTCCAGTTTAGAATAAACAGAGAATGGCCCAGCTAAACAAGAAGGGCATCTGTCTTAAACAGCTGTTGTTTGTATGTGGTAACTTTAATTAATTCGAGTGATCCTTCAATTTTGCACCTTTTCAAGATCCTAATGTAAACAAATCTACACTCCAAAAAGGAGAGCTAAAATTGCCATACATTCATATTTTTTTTCTGCTTCTACTGCTTTTACAAAGATCTTCAGTGGCTATTGGGTAATTTTGATGGGCTGCAGCACAAGTTAAATATAATTTTTTATAGTTTTTAATGCCTGCATGCCTACATGAATGTTGTACTATGCAAGTTAACTGAAGTATTATTGGATGTGACATGACAACACCACCCAATGTTTTATTTCTTCACATCTTGCATGTTATTCATAGTTTTATTGATCTTATTTGTCTATCTTACTGTTAACTGTTCATTTGGACATAAGTTTGTCTGTTCTATTGTTTGATGTCTGTCTTATTGGTGCTTTCCAAACTGTTCCTGTTTGTAAATCAGTGAAATTCGAGCAGCTCTAGTATGTGAGGCAACCTCTGTTGAGATATTGGGCTGTTAAAAAAAAAAATAATAATTGACGGTTGATTGATTGACAGCACTTTTCGCAAGACACAAGTCACCCAAAGCGCTTCAGAAGGGACACATATTTTTCAGTCACTCCATTCTTGGTGCCTGTAAGCTACAAGGCGCAGCTGGCCTTGGGTCGACTGACAGACTCTCTGACCACCACCACTCACTGAAGATGCTACGTTTTATTGTTCTGTGGCAGCTCTTGTCACACGACAGGTCATGTTAATCCAGTGACTCAATGGCCCTCATTTATCAACATTGCGTAAACAAATGGTGTATGCGTAGGTGTATTTCCGATATATACGCCAGAGGGCGCGTGACATTTATGAACCTGTGCTTTCCGCTCAGATCTTATCGTATGCAAGCGCAGCTGATGGTAAATGCCACAGAGAAATCCCAGCGTCATTTGAATGAAACGCCCAAAAATATTCACGTATGAGGAGGCCTCACCCATGGGTTTTACGGCACGCATGCACAAAACACGGCAAAAAAGAACATTTCTATAAAATTAGACCAACAACAAAAAGCGTGGATACAACGCTGCAGTACAGACTCTGGACCATGATCTGAACCAGCGAAAAGCTCCGCGGACTCAGCGCTAGAGCCGGGGGAAGAACTACGCGTCTTTCGGCCTGAGCAGAGCTTTCCTCCGGGAGGAAACAGGTGCGCCGAGAGCTGACAGCCGACCGGAACCTAACGAAACCGTCTGGACCGAAGACAGCCCTACGAGACGCACCGTACGCCAGGTGTAGGTGCGCTCACATTGATGAAGGCCAAAACAGGCGGTGATTTTTCGTACAACCCACATACGCTCTGATTTCACCGTACGCAAGTTTGATAAATGAGGGCCATTATGAGCTGCAATGCTCACATCTGGATGTGATGTTCTGAAATTGTTCTCATCTCCGCCTACTCCTGAAAGCACTGACCAATCAGGCCAGGATTTAAATATTGTCTGCTATTACGTTGCATTCATGTGCTCTGGTAAACATGACCCTTTCCTGTTGTGAATTTTGCACGCCGAATTTTTCAGTTGTTTATTTGTTAAAAATGTTGGAAATATCCAATACATTTCGTTTCACTTCATGATTGTGTCCCACTTGTTGTTGGTTCTTCACAAACAATTACAGTTTTATATCTTTATGTTTGAAGCCTGAAATGTAGCAAAAGGTCGAAAAGTTCAAGGGGGCCGAATACTTTCGCAAGGCACTGTACGTAAATGCTCTAAAGCAGCGCTGCACAAAGTGCGATCCGCGGACCAATGTTTGGTGGCCCTCAGGCTTATTGTTAACTAGGCACACACAGATGGTCATTTTTACTGCTAGTTGAATAATTCAACATGATTAAGACTTCAAAAACTATAATTTTATTGTAAGACAAATCTGGCTTTAAGGTTCCAAGCTCAAATGAAGATGCGTGAAACATTTTACACCGCTGTGAAATGCAACCAGCTGGATGTTTTACTGCACTGACCACCGATCTGTGGGCCTCCATACCAAATACACTTCAATAAGTGGCCCCCGAGGAAATACGTTTGGACACAACTGCTTTAAAAGCTAACTGTTTTTTGTTTGTTAACTTGTTTTTACATTTCACAGTTAAAGTGCATCGAAGAAACAGTTTATGAAAGTGGTGGCGTGCCGGTGGTGTAGTGAGGTCGTTGTGCTGTATCTTTCTACCATTAAATTGATATGTTGCCATGTGAAAGAAAACAGAAGGAACATTTAAGTTCCTTCTGTGCCAGTGTGCCAGTGGCACACTTGGTTAGAAAATAAAAATTCAACTAATGTACCTATAATTGGTTTGGACAGGGGTTGAAATTTTGGAGAGAAAAAAAAGTTTATCACAATCTGATCGATATTGACGGGAAACGCGCTTATACGAAAGAGTCTTACAATTCAGACGTGGATGAGCTTGTTCTGGACCTAAATGTGTCCACACCAGAACCGAACCTCAAGAGCCGCTTTGGACCCGAGTGTGTAAAACTCCGCGGAGGCGGGGCGAGGCTGCGCTGGCCTTCGCTACAACAGCAGCGCCAACGTTCGATCAAGTTGCAATTTGTCAGGAAGTTGTGAGCGTGTGACTTCGATTTGCAACAGGAGTTTTCCTCTCATTCTGATCCGAGGGGAGAAGCGAGGGGAGGAGAAGGAGAAGCGTCTCCTCTGCTGCTAAACCTGTGCCTTTGTATCTGACAGATATATTTACATTTAAACCAGAGTCTGATGTTCAGAATGAGCTGGTCCCTGGGACAAAGCAAAACACTAACAGCCTCGTTTTCCAAAAATATAAAAAAGTGGCATTTTCATTTGTTTATTTTATTTACATATTCTTAATGGCCCTTAATGACCTGTCGTGGTGAAGAGGGAGCTGAGCTCTCGATTTACCGATCGATCTATGTTCCCACCCTCACCTATGGTCATGAGATTTGGGTAATGACCGAAAGGACAAGATCGCGAATACAAGCGGCCGAAATGAGTTTCCTTCGCAGAGTGGCTGGGCGCACCCTTCGAGATCGGATGAGGAGCTCAGTTACCCGGGAGGAGCTCGGACTCGAGTCGCTACTCCTTCACGTCGAAAAGAGCCAGCTGAGGTGGCTAGGGCATCTGTTCCTGGTCGCCTCCCTCGGGAGGTGCTCCAGGCATGTCCTATTGGGAGGAGGCCTCGTGGAAGGCCCAGGACACGCTGGTGGGACTATGTCTCCGAGCTGGCCTGGTGTCGTCTCGGGGTCCCCCCAGAACAGCTGGAGGAGGTGTGTGTGGATCAGGAAGTCTGGGCATCTCTGCTGAGACTGCTGCCCCCGCGACCCGGGGAATGTGGAAAACCTGCTGGAGTTCACTGAAATAATGGAGGAAATAAACATAATATTACATGTGATATTCCCAGTGTTTTCAATCGCGTCAAACTAGAGGGTACGCGACTCGTCACCCAAAGCTTCAGGGGGTACACGACTCAAAAAAGTTCGGGAACCACTGGGTTAGGATAATACAAGCTGATGTGTATTACTGGAATAATGTTACAAAAGAAAGAGAAACACAACAAAACAAAACAAATCAGATTTCTCATGACCAAACGTAGCAAACTGTATGTGTGGTCGTCCTGACTGAATGTGGTGGCCTGTCACTTGTTGGACGGAGGTTTGTGCTTCACTGACTCGGCTTTGGTGCGTTGCTGGCGTGTCGTTGCGTTGTCGAATCATTGTGCGGATTGTTGCACATTGCCCTGCTATTGGTTCCTACCACATTGATTACATTATGATACTTACAGAGGTGGGAGCTAATAACAGTACTTCCACTTCTTTTCCAGTTTATTTATGTACAGTATTATGTATATTTGAAAGTAAGTAAAGATGTTGTAAAAGATGCACATGGAATCCTTCCGCTGTCAATACTTGGTTTTGGTTTCTTTAGCTTTTATTATTTTTCCGGATTTTCTGTGCGTTTCACAGCTTTCAGTGTCAGCTATTTCCGCAAGTTATTCTGCAATTTATGTTTTTTCCGCAATCGACCATAATTCCACCAACTTTTCCCATTGATTTACAATGGGTCTTCCGCAAATTCATGGTTTTCAGCCATATTTTCTGCAATTTGTGCATTTTCTGCTTCCGCAACTTATCAGTTTTTAGGAAAGTTCCGCCTTCTGCAGTTTTCCAGTTTTTTTTCTATGGGATTGGGAATTCTGCCTTTTCATTTGTATGGAGAATCAGGCCCATTCGTTTTAATAGGAAATCAGGGACTCTTCGGTCTTTCAGCTATTTCTGCAGCTTCTGCAATTTCAGCAGTTTGACCAGTTTATGGAATTAAACAGTTTATGGAATTTAAACATTTATGCAAATTAATCAGTTTATGCCTTGTCTCAGTGTATACATTTTACCAGTTTATGCAATTTAATCTGTTTCAGGTATTTCAGCTGTAAATTCCGCAGTCAAGCACAAAAGTTTCTAGTTTACATTGTAGCGCTGAACAGTGCCGCCCTCTGCTGGACAAACAAAAAGGCCTTAAGCATTTTAGATCATGCTTTTTGATCGTTCAATCATGCTGTCCTAAAAGTAGGACGACTGAGGTTGGTTTAGAAATGCAATAAAAATCAAGAGAGGTATTATGCTTGTGATTGCCTTTCTAAACCGATCCCTCTGTGGCCAACATCAAGGAAAATGTTTTAAACTATGCATTACTCATATGATGTTGTTGACCGTTCACGAGGCATGCTTGACTCGGGATGGTCAGCTGTCCTAACTGAGCGCCATATTGGAGTGTGTCTGTGTTTGTGTCTGTTCTGGTGTGCGCCGCGGAGCCAAACACCGCATGGTCTGCAGATGTAGCCAACCCAACGCGCTTCAGACAGGCCAGTACCAAAATAGCACGTGTCATGCTAGTGTATAGACGCCTCAACTTTGCACTAATTGGTTTTATTTCATGCTTATCTATTTCTCCTTGGCTAGCAGTACGGTTAGATTCATGTCAAATCAGGGGGTCTCGCAGAAGGAGCCCATTGGATCAGAGGAAAGTCTAATTTGCGAAACATACCTGTCCTTGAATCCTCTGTTCCTTGCAACCACAGGTTTCCATGGTAACCGGGAAAGCAGGGAGTGCGCTGTGTCTATGAGAAAGACAGAAGCAGAGACACCGGAGGAGAGAAACAGAGAGGGACTTTCAGGCGTTTGCTCCTCATAGACGCACTACATTTCCAACACCAGGTCGCTCCCATTAAAATGTGCACACACTGGGATTTGGGAAGATCACTCAAAACTAAACACTGAGGGTGCACGGATAAAATTGGCATGTCAACAGGTGTGTCTCAATGAAGAATAACTTCAGGTAAATGTTTTTTATTAGGTAAACAAATGAAACAATATTGTTTTGTGCAAAAGTTGGATTTCAAAGAAGGTGTAACCAAGAGAAACATGTCTTTTTAATGAGGCAAAATCCAAAGCCTAGATTCAACCTAGATTCAAGTTCTTTGTATATTTGAATAGTATTGCAGAGTACACATAAGGTATGATCTCTCAAGTACAGCATTAAGCTCCTCTTTCCACATCAGCCGTTGCATTACCAATTATGTATTTACAAGCAACAGACACCCCTCCTGGAACCGCCACCTTAACGTGGTGGAGGGGTTTGAGCGCCCGAATGATCCTGAGGGCTCTGTTGTCGGGGGCTTCGTGCCCCTGGTAGGGTCTCTCATGGCAAACAGGTCCTACGTGACGAGTCAGACAAAGAGCGGTTCAGAAGCCCCTTATGAGAGACCAACAGGCCCGGTTAGAACCATGAGGCCGTCCTTCTGTGGACCCACCACCTGCAGGAGGAGCCATAGGGGCTGGTGCAATGTGACCCGGCAACGGACAAGTGGAAGAAAATGGATGGATGGAAGCAACAGACACTAAGGTCCTCTGAAATATAATGAATTTTCTGTTTACTACCTCAAATCTATTCATGATTTAATGGTGACTTTTGAGGCTTCCAAAATCACTGATTGTTTTCTTAAATGATAAGTGAACATCTGCGGGGGAAAAGGTGAGCCAAAAAAATAAGAACATCACAGTACTTTTATGTCAATATCCTGTCTGACGTAACTTGCATGAAACTGGAAAAAAACAAAATAAAAGTTCCTCTGGAGTTTTTAGACTGATTTGCTTAAACTAGAGGGAGTATGATTTAATATTTAGAGATTGTGTGTCTTGCGCCTGAGCCAGAACAACAGTCTGTGAGTCTGAGAAGATCTGGTGAGCAGAAGGAACGTTTCACAACAAGTCTGCCTGCTTTCAGCCCTGTGATGAGGGGGAAATTTATGGCAAGACACTGTAGGTGAATAGGGGAAGAGTACATTTTGAAATATTAATTTGAATGTTTTGCAGCCGATTGCTGACATAAATATAAGGAAAAATGGTATGGCAATATATAAAAAATACCAAAATTGCCTTTATTTGTGGTAGGGATGTCACGGTATGTAAATTTTACCTCACGGTTATTGTGACAAAAATTATCACGGTTTTCGGTATTATCGCTGTATCTTTTTAATGTGTGTTAATACGTTCAGAAAGCCTTGATAGTACCACACAAACTGAAATTATTTTAAAAAAGTGTAACAGTGTTTGTTATATTTAAAAAATACAGACAAAGCCATATCAAAAGTGCAACTTTTCACATCAAAGTAAATGAACTATAACTATGAATTGGTGATCGTTTGGAGGGTATTACATGCACTATTTATAGCGCCAGAGACGTTTTAGAATATTTTTAACTATAGATAAACCCTCTATCAGGAATATTGTTCTCAGTTTTTGTCCTTCCAGTTTGCCTTCGCTCTGCAGATTTGGGAAAAGGCCATCAGACAGTAATCATTGTTAAATTCATAATAATGCGGCGAGAGTGAATCTATTGCATTGGCGACAAACTTTAATCTGCCCTCCAGGAGCCCTGTAACGCATTTGTGCCAGAGGTATCCGCAACACGGCTTATATTCTGGCGGTGGCGCTGTAGCTGGACTATGGGACGACTCGTTACCTTCTCCCTCAACCCAAAGTCCCCACATCAGCATTTCAGCTAAAACGCCAACGTTAACTTACTTGCATTGGCTATAGAGTTGCTGTGACGGTCACGCAGGTGAGTCATGAGGTTCAAAGTATCGCTGCCTTTAGAGACACTGTCCTTCAGCTTTCTTAAAATACCCAAAATATACCCAGACTTCAGACATGGTCCTGTTTGACGCTGATAGACGTCCTGAGCGCTGTCGTCTCGACGTCTCGCGGCAACTTCAGCAGATGAGACGGCGGCTGGTGAGGCTCACTTTGCCTACACCGTGGGCGCGGTAATCCACCGAGATAATATAGTTTAATAAAAAAAGAGACGGTAATTATTACCATCAATAATTTTTACCGGGGTTTACCTCTACACCGGTAACCGTGACATCCCTAATTTGTGGTGACAACATCGGAACAATGGATGAAGACCGGTTTAAAGTTGGCTTGTTTTAGTGTATCCTAAAAGTATTCACACCCCTGCACCACATTTTGTTATGTTACAGCCTCATTCCAAAATGTATTGTAACAGGATATGATGCATCTCCCTTACTGCCACTTTAAGTCGGGTGTGGTTATTTTGTGGGTGTTTTTCTTTATTTGCAGTGGGCCAATGGCCATGTCTTTAAGCTAAGTGGGCAGTCATTAGGGGTGGGACTTTCATCATAAAAGCACCTGTGCACGTTTTGGTTCTCCCTCATTGTTTTGTTTGGTCTTGTCCACCAGGTCATTGCAGCCTCACGTTTGTTCACATTATTGCTAACATATATTGTGAATGATTATTTTGTTGGTTCATTTCTTCATTGTAACATTGCTGGTCCCTCATTGTTTTGTTTGGTCTTGTCCACCAGGGGTTCAGGCCAGTCTGAGAGCAAGTCGGCTGCTCTGCTGGGACGGCGTGTGGTTGCTGGGGTCATGGCACCAAACCGGCACAGAGACCAGGAGCCATGTTGCGGAGTACGCCGACCATTCAGCCTGGACCCCTGGAAAAGAGCCTTTTCTGAGCCCATCTAAGTTTTGTCAAGATTAAGTTCCTCCTACTCCTTAAACCAACCACTGGACCCCATCAGACTTACCTGCTCCTCCTCAATAGATTTTAAAAACCCTTTTAAAGCTTTTCTACAAAATAAACAGTCTTTAAACTCTCCCGTTGTCTTGGTCTCCTTGGACCCTGATGATTGAACTATAGAGGGCGTTACAGTATTATCTATGTTTCTCATCAATCTACGCACAATAACCCATAAGTGAAAAAAACGTTTTTAAGAATGTTTTGTACAAGTACATAAGTATTCACACCGTTTGCTCTGACACTCTCAGAACTGAGCTCAGGAGCATCCTTTTCCACTGATTGTCCTTGAGATGCTTCCACAGCTCTCCTGGAGTCCACCTGTGCTAAATTAAATGGGTTGGACTTGATTTGGAAAAACACACACCTCTCTATAAGGTCCTACAGCTGACAGGTGCATATCAGAACAGAAACTAAGCCCTGAAGTCAAAGGAACTGTCTGTAGACTCAGAGACAGGTTTGTATTGAGCCACAGAGCTGGGGAAGGTACAGAAAAACGGTTGCAGTATTGAAGGTCCCGAAGAGCACAGTGACATCCATTATTCATAAATGGAAGACATTCAGCTCCGGGAGGAGCTCAGAGTAGAGTCGCTGCTCCTTCACGTCGAGTGGAGCCAGCTGAGGTGGCTAGGGCATCTGTTTCGGATGCCTCCTGTTCGCCTCCCTCGGGAGGTGCTCCAGGCATGTCCTATTAGGAGGAGGCCTCGTGGAAGGCCCAGGACATGCTGGTGAGACTATGTCTCCGAGCTGGCCTGGTGTCGCCTCGGGGTCCCACACCGTGGCCCATGTGCGCGGTGCTGCTGCGTGGACGAGTGCCACGCGCGTACCTCACAAGGCGCACTTAAGTCAGTGCTGCTGAATGCACTGTGTAGAGTGCGCTCTGACCGAGCCTTAAATAAATAATTATTTACGTCGGGTCGACAATTCAAGCAATTATTGCTCAGGCTTGGGTCAGGCTTCATGACCGCGGGTTTGGGTCAATTCAGGCTGAATTTTTAGGGCCTGATCTTAGCTCTAGTCTGGAATAGCGCAATAGGTGTTTGAGTTAGGGCTAGACACCCACACTCCTCCCTCTTCTACTGTTTGAGAAAATTATTTATCAATGAATTGATCACGAATACAGTATAAATAAAATAGAATAAACAGGTGACTGAGTCAATTTCATGGGCGAACTGTGTGCAGATTTTCTCTGTGGATACACAGAAAGCTCAAAAGGCTAATCCTCCAACTACTGACCAAACCTCTCAAGATTTGCGGCCGATGACTTCTCAAACAGTATATACTGTATGTGGCCATGCAACACTTATTAGGTATTTGGTTTTGGGGCATTCAAAAAACATGACCCGCTGCAACTGGTTCCACTCATTGTGGCCTCCTCTGGAGGATTTCAGTGTGAAGTACTCGATCGGTAGGTTATTCCAGGCTACGAAGACCGCAGATGTGAAACTGTTCCGGGGACTAACGTGGTGGGTGTAGGTGACCCAGCTCTCACAGCCATACAGTGGTGGAATAGACAGCTTGATAGACAGACACGTTTGTGCAGTCATATACTCAACAAAAATATAAACGCAACACTTTTGTTTCTGCTCCCATTTGTCATGACATGGACCCAAAGATCCAAAATTCATTCCAGATACACAATACCACCATTTCTCTCAAACATTGCCCACAAATCAGTCCAAATGTGTGATAGTGAGCACTTCTGCTCTGCCGAGACAATCCATCCCACCTCACAGGTGTGCCACATCAAGATGCCGATCCAACATCATGACTAGCGCACAGGTGTACCTTATACTGCCCACAACAAAAGGCCACCCTGAAATGTGCAGTTTTTTGCTTTATTGGGGGTCTGGGGACTCAGAACCAGTCAGTATCTGGTGTGACCACCATTTGCCTCATGCAGTGCAACACATCTTCTTCGCATAGAGTTTATCAGATTGTCAATTGTGGCCTGTGGCGTGTTGGTCCACTCCTCTTCAATGGCTGTGCCAAGTTGCTGGATATTAGTGGGAACTGGTTCACGCTGTCGTATTCTGCTGCTGCTTGACCAACCACTCACTCACACTCTACATTCACCCAGGCTTCCTGATGTTCCCAAATGATCTCCCATCCAAGTACCGACCAGGCCCTTCCCTGCTTAGCTTCCGAGATCTGATGGGATAGGGCATGGCAAAGGCGGTATGGCCCCTCATCTGTGGCGTTCTCCCAAGAACCCCATTCTTGTTCAATGTTTTGTGTATTGTAGATTTGTCAACAGAGAGGTTGGCATGTGCCAGTGATATCTGTAAGTCTTGTCTCCATTTATAGATAATTTTTCTAACCCGTGGATTTATGAACTTGTACAAATGGTTTGTAATCTTTTCCAGATAATTCTTGATCGTTGGTCCTCAGAGAGCTCTTTGAAGTAAGGCATGGTGCAGATCAGAAAATGCTTCTCAACAAGAGACAGCTCTTAACTAGTCTGTGTTTTTCAGTGCCAAGGGCATCTTTAAGCCACATCTCAGTAATTGGACTTCAGTTTCGCTCACACCTAAATGTCAGCATAAATGTGACTAATTACAGTGAGAACCAGATGTTTACATACACATTTACTCATTACTCGTTTTCCTCACTGTCCAAACCAGAATTAACTTTTTAATTAACTTTAACTTTAATTGTTTAACTTTTTTTTTTAGGTCAATTAGAATTTTCAAAATTTTTACAAAGTCAGAAGCTTACTTACACTAAGATTGCTATACCTTTTAACAATTTGGGAAACCCCAGGTGACGATGTCACGTCCTTGGAAGCACAAATTTGGTTCATCCTTGGGTGCAATTTCAAGACACTTGAAGGTGCCAGGTTCATTGATTCAAACAATGATGGAAATGTACAGCCATCATACAGATGAGAAAGAGGGCGGCTTCTGTGTCCCAGAGATGAACGTGCTGTGGTCTGAAAAAAAAACAAAAAAAAAAAAAAAAATGCAAAAGACCTGGTGAAGATGCTGGCTGAACCTAAGAGTTTATCCACAGTGAAACGAGTACTGTACCGACATGGGCTGAGAGGGTATTCTGCCAGGAAGAAGCTCTAGTCTAGAAGAAACATTAAAAAGCCAGTTTGGAGTTTGCAAATAAGACTTTAATTTTTGGAGACATATCCTGTGGTCTGACGGAAAACAAAATTATTGTTTGGCCATAATAACCATCTCTCGTTTGGAGAAAAAAAGGGGGAATCTTGCAAGCCTGAGAACACCATCCCAACTTTGAAATACGGGGGTGACAGCATTATGCTGTAGGGTTGTTTTGTTGCAGGAGGGACTGGTGCACTTCATGATGCACATATTGTTTCTCCAATATGTGTAAATATTGGAGAAACATCTCAAGACATCAGCCAGGAAGTTAAAGCTTGGGCGCAGATGGGTCTTCCAAGTGGACAATGACCCAAAGCATACTGTCAAACTGGTTACCAAGTGGCTCCAGGATAAGATCTCAATCCAGTTGAAAATGTATGGGGAGAGCTGAAAAGGCATGTTTGTTTATTGGTTTATTTGGTAGAGACAGTGCATGTTAATGAACAAGCCACACTGGATTGAAGCCTAGGGCTAATTTCCATCTGTTGTCCCGCATGCGCACTCGTTCATTCTGGCCTTATGTACATAACGCCAGAATGTACATCCTACCACTACATGTTTTTAGCGGTAGGAGAAACCGGAGTATCTGGAAGAAACCTACGCAGACACGGGGAGAACATGCAAACTCCACACAGAAAGGTCCCAGGTGAGAATCGAACCCGGGACGGGGCTGTGAAGCACAAGCGCTACCCACTGTACTACCGTGCTGCCCATTGGGCATGCAAGGTGGCCCACAAATGTGGCTCAGTTACATCAGTTCTGTTTGGAGGAATGGACCAAAATTCCTGCCAACTACTGTTGCTTGCAGAAAGATATCACCAACATTTGACCCAAATTATACAGTTTAAAGGCAATGCTACCAAATACTAACAAAATGCATGTAAGCTTTTGTAAAAAGTAACAAAAAAATCTCTCATTCTTCTGGAAATTAGCAAATTGATTGATTTTTATTATTTTTTTATTAATTGACCTAAAAAAGTAAAAGTTCATTCTGGTTGCATCTCAGACAGTAAGAAAAAAATGCAAATGTGTCTTTTTATGAAGTGTATGTGGTTCTCACTGTAGCTCCTGAAGGATCTTTAGCCATGGGGTGTACTCACTTATTCCTCCCTGTCCTGTGAATGTTATGGTCAATAAAAAATATGATAACAAGTAATTTTTTGGGTGGTATAAGTTTAAGCAGACCCTGTTTACTCATTCTTGTGATTTTGATAAAGATCAGACCACATTATCACCAATTTAGGCAGAAATGTAAGAAATTCCAATTTCCTCCCACTGTACATTTGTCTATATTTACAAAGATAAAAAAAAAAAAAAAGTTTTTTAAGGAGTGACACGTTGGCTTGTTGGCCCGTACATAGATCTGAAAGCATTGAAAAACTTGCCCTGTATGCTCCTCAAGGTCGTCTACACTTCACGCCTGCTTTTTCTCCATTGTAGCAAGGCAATTCCAGATGTGGGGTCATTGAAAGTAAGTAAGTAAGTGCTTTATTGTCATTGCACAAGCATACAACGAAATATGATTCAGGTGTTAGTCCTGAGCTGCTGTGGCTGAGCCACTATGTGTCAACCTAACCAGCATTACCTTGGAGGTCGGGGAGACTGTAGCACTCGGAAAAAACCTGGCTGGCTGCCCTCTGTCTCCCCTGATCCTCTAAAATGGTGCACTGCCTCCTGGGTTTGTCCCTCTTTCAAGGGGTCCTGCACTTGTCAGCTTCCCCACGTCCTCCTTCCTCTTCCGCCTGCAGCTTCCTCCGCTCCACAACAGTCTTTCACCATCTCCTCGTTTGTCCCTTTTTTGTTTCCTATAGCTCCTCTTGTGATGCCACCACTGTGCTGCAGGTGTGGGGGCTCTTGATGCCTCTTCAGTGTCTCAGAAGAAGAAATGTGTAGGTCTCAAATGGGTTTAGCTGATAAGCTAGCATTTTGTTTACCTTTGAAAAGCTGCTTTCTTCCATTTTGGACTCTCAAAATAAACAATTCCACCAAACCTCCCCAAAAACACATCAAAGATGTACAATAGAATCCAGGAAAACAATGTGGAACACAGAAACCACAAATGCGGTTTGAAGAAAAAGGTAAAAAATTAAGCTGTACCAGGAGAGACAGAGGTTGTAATCAGATGCCAATGTTTCGATCGTTGGTGCATCCATGATAGTATGTATCTGTTCTTTTAGTGGAATATGGTGTGTGTTAATGTCAGATTGTGCTCAGAGCAATGTAAGTAGCCTCATGCCAGTAGAATGCATCACACACACTCTGCCACAGAGAGGTACACACACAGGTGCTGTACTGTGATCTCCAACACCTCCTGACACGTTTTAATAAAGTAAACCTACAACATGAACCATCAAAAGGTCACACCAGACAAATTTGAGTATATCTTTTTTATTTATTATGGGGTGGAGAAGGGGAGATATGATTTACATATAATCCATGAAGATCCCTCTCGAGTCTCCTCATCACCTTATTCAAATATTTGAGTGTCTGCGCAAATACGCTGCAATGTAAGATTATCTTCCTCAGCATCCAAAGCCTTTGCACAGAGGTTCACACGAGGCTATGGATCCTGCACTGCTGGCTTAACTTAGCTGTCTACTTCAGCGCTCTTTACGGTCGGCAAAGGAGGAGTTTGTGCTTCCAATTCAGTAGTGATAAATCAGAACAGATCAAAAAGATGGCTTTAAGATACCCATGCTACGCACCCCTCCCCAAAGCCGCACCCCAGGCTCTGCTTCATTTATATTACAGGTGTAAACCAACGGTAAAGGTCTGCTCCACCACCTCAGGGCCACGGCCTGCCACAGCACGCAATAATTTATTAACAAAGTTTCCGTTACTCTACGAGCGGCGAGAGCCAAGTTTGTGATACCTTTATCTATTCTGGACACGGATTCTTGATATACATCAAAGATCGGGCAAATGGGCGAAGAAAGAACTACCACTTTCAACTCATTTATTACATTTTTCTTAATACCAGCTATTTTTCTGTTGCCACAACGATGGTGTCAAGGTAGTTTGACATTTAGAATTCATTGCCACCTTCGAGGTGTCAAGCTAAAGGAGAATATAGAGCCTCTATGAGTGATCATTAGAGAGAAGAGATCCGTGGACACAGTGAGGAGGCAGAGCTGCTTCTCAATGTCACTGTCTTTTTCTGTGCCTTGTTCAGCTTTTTGTCTGGCTCTTACTTCCCCCTTTCTAAGTCACTCCAAGTGTTTTTGTCATGGCGTTTGTCTACCGGGACGCCTTTGCCTCATCCTAAAGGAAAGCCGGCTGAGAAGAGTTGGCACCGTGCATGATGTCTGGCACGTATTTGTTCTCGTTGAGAAGGGCGACAGTATTAAGTTGAGCTCAGAGCCATCCGTCACCCCTCCACTCGTAGCATCTTCTCTCTTTCAACTTTTCAGAGGTCAGGGGGAGCAGCAGCGAGACGTTCCAAGCGACGCTCCCTGGCATTTGTGCTTTAAAGCCTGGCTTTGTCAAGACGCGGAAGGAACAGCCTGGCGTCTCTGTGGCGCTGGGTCAAACTAATAGACTGTCAACACGCGCTCGGGTGTCAGCAACGCAGGTTAAAGAGATGGCGGCGAAAACAGGCGATATCGCTGGTTGTGTAACTGCACTATAGATCAAAGCCTTACCTATTATTGGCTATCCGAGTTACACAAGAGCAACGCGGAGTAGGAACAAGAACTTCACTCTGTGTCTGAGTATGAGTACAAAGTAGGAGGCTACGGTGGCGCAGATGGTAGAGCGGGTCGTCTCATGATTGAAAGGTCGGGGGTTCGAATCCCGCCTCCTGAAGGTGCACGCTGTCGTTGTGTCCTTGGGCAAGACACTTCACCCACCTTGCCTCCAGTGTCTGCGTACATTGTTGTATGAATGGGTGAGAGGTTCATTGCTGTAAAGCGCTTTGAGTGCCTAATGTAGGTGGAAAAGCGCTATATAAGTTGAGACCATTTACCATAGGAGTGAGTCAGAGTGTCATTTCTATATTAAAAGCCCAATATCTGAGTAAAATAAAAATTGCTTTGTCCTTCAGACATGTTTGGGAAAAGATCTTTGTGTGCTGTGCATCCAACTCCTATACTATTGGCTAAAGTTTTTTTTATTTTTTATCAATGGTTCAGAAGCCCCTTATGAGAGACCAACAGGCCCGGTTAGAACCATGAGGCCGTCCTTCTGTGGACCCACCACCTGCAGGAGGAGCCATAGGGGCTGGTGCAATGTGATTTTGGCAGCTCCAACAGCTGCCCCCACGACCCGGCAACGGACAAATGGAAGAAAATGGATGGATGGATGGATCAATGGTGAACTAGCAGACAAGTTGCTGTTGTTTACATAGGGGACAGTACTACTCGCTGAAAGCTGGGAAACATGCTTAGAAACTCATCCCTGTGAAGAATTGTGATATTAGAGATGCAGAGATTAGTTAAGAATGAGTTTGGACCACAAGTAACAATTTGTGTCATTGTTTGTAAACAAAAATACGGAATTGGGCCATTAAGTTTGCAGATAAGTCCAACGTTTTGTTGGAAATTAAAGGAATAGGCCTAACTTCACCATAGTTTGGAGCTATACCTTTGTTGGGGGAGGCTAAATGCTAACAACATTTGCGTGACTGAGCGCACGGACAAAGACCAGACAGGTACGCATCAATTAGTCTAAGCTAAGGTAAGAACATATCTCCGTTTGTATAAACGGTGGCCTATTCCTTTAAGACATTAAGAATAAAATGAGAAATATAGCTTTACATAATATGATTCATGACATTCTGACGTATTAAAATAGAAACCTCAGCTTAAACAACTATGTTTTCCCCTGTTGTAATTCTAAACACAAAAATGTTTTCCTTATTTATTCGTCAAAGTCCAAACTCCACTCCAAACATGGCCACATGTTCGTTGTTACCAGTTGATTAAAAAGAACCATGTTGATAATTGCAACCAGGCTCAGATTTAATCACGATTCGATTAAAATTCAATAAAATGCCCAGGGTTTGAGATCAACAAAAAGCTACTATTACTGGACATTTAACTCGTTTCTGAAAGAATTATTAAATCCATTGCCCTCTACTGCCCAAGGTTTAGGTAGTCATTCATCAAGTATGTTTTCTCATCTTCAGTTGACCTATAATACTCACGTTTAGTTTACTCTCACACTCTCCAAACTGATCAATACTGAAATTAAGTGACATCTGATTGCTGCGATGCATAGAGTTAAGAGCAGGAGCATCTCTTTCCAAAGCAGTTAATGCAGTCATAAAGTGTCCATCTGGGCGTCTGCTGCTTTTCAAACGATTCCAGACATGTGCACTCACACTTGCACATAAAAACAGCTGGGATACACTCACTACGAGACAGCCAAACACAAGCAAACAATAAGAATGCTTCGCCAATATGTCTGCAGCCATAGACGCTTAACCCGCTCTCCTGACAGTCATGTGATCAGTTGCTCCGAAAGCACTTTTCCCAGAATCCTCAAGGGCTCACACAGCGCCTGCATCATTATCTCTTCTCACCTCCACTTCCTTCTTGCACGATAGCGCTGGTTCTCAGGAGATTAAGTCTAGAAGAAAGGTTTATCAGTGCATATTACAAAAGATAAATGTTAATACAAAATCTAATAAAAAGTACCTTAAACAATATACACGAACACTTTGACAAGACATTTTTCCACCTCATTAAAACTTTTTTTCAGCATTGTAGGCCTATATTTTGCTCATACTGGGGATTGGCAATACCCTGGGGCAGCATGTCAAATCATGTACAGCACTGGCAGAGCAGGACTTGTTAAGCGCCAATCCTTACTCATATTTGTTTTTCTCCATTTACTTTAAGATATTTTTTGTTTTAAGGTTGGCTGTGCCTGCTGGACACAGGGCTGCTGGTCAATAATATGATGTTATAGTCTTATAGAAACATTAAAAAAAGTCTTATGGGGAAAAACATTGGATTATATATGTACGTGTCCACGTGCCTCCGGTTTAACAGGGCTCAAGAGAGAAACCAATTTGTGTGCATGTGTTCCTAAAATGTAATGGCTGCGACTACTTGGATTCTCATCATATAGTATGCAAGTTTGTGGTGGACCAATTTTATAAGATTTGTTTGTACATTATATGACCTAAATGTTGCAAAGCAGGAAATAGAACCAAATATGTATTTGCACGTGCACACACACACACACACACACACACACACGCACACACACACACACACCCTTGGAAGTCTATCTTAGTGAGGAACTCATAGACATAATGTATTACCCAGACCCTAACCCCTAACCTTAATCCTAACCCTAGCCCTAATCTAAACCCAATTCTAACCCTAAAATCACATCTTGACCCTCAAAATGTCCTCACTTCCCAAAAATGTCCTTACCCTTACTCTGTTGGTTAAAAACTCAAACTGGTCCTCACAATGTCGTAATTACAAGAACACACACACACAGAAGGGGAGGGGGAGAGGAGAACAGACAGGAATCATGACACTGAAGGGTTTTACAAAATCCTGCTGTCACATCATAGCGGATAAGTTTACTTTAGATTTGCAGTTTGGGTCATGAGCAACACATTCACGTCAACCTTTTTTTTTTAACATAATTTAGGCTACATAATTAATATTAAAAGTGAATATTAACATTATTAAGTGTGACCAACTTCAAAAAAACTATTGGCCTAATCCGAAGTATTCTCTATGAGCGCAAGAGCAGAATTAGCGGCGTGGTGAAGTGTCTGAGCTTCTCTTGTCGTGTTAATTGTGTCACATTCACATAGTTAACCAATACATTGAAATTTAATATAGCAAATTGTTTATACATTAAGAACTCTCTGACCATAGATGCATCTAATTTATATCTAAATGCGATGTTAATATATTAACCTTTGGAAAACAAATCTTATATATTAAAATCTCAGACACACTCTTCCCTTGTAATGTGTCTGTAAATGTGATGATCTATTTTATGAACATGAAGAGATTGAGGAATGTGTTTTAGCCTCTGTTATGGATGTGATGGTGATGACTGAATAATTGTTGCACTGTATATATTGCACTTTGTAATTCTTCTTATTTCTATTAGTCTAGGACTACAGATGGAAATTAGCTTGAAAAAGCTACCGTCTGGTACAAGCATCTTTGCTCATGGGCATAATGTACAGCGGGAACCATATGTTTACATACACTTCATAAAAAGACACATTTGCATGTGTTTTCTCACTGTCTGACATGAAACCAGAATTAACTTTTAGTTTTTTTAGGTAAAGTAGCATTTTTAAAATTATTTCTATTTGTCAAATTCCAGAAAAATTCCAGATAGATTTTTTTAGAAATGTTTTTGTTACTTTTTACAAAACCAAAAGTTTACATACATTTCATCAATATTTGGTAGAATTGCCTTTAAACTGTATATTTTGGGTTAAACGTTTTGGATTTCCTTTCACAAGCTTCTCACAATAGTTAGCAGGAGTTTTGGTCCATTCCTCGAAACAGAACCGGTGAAAGTGAGCCAAATTTGTAGGCCACCTTCTGTGCCTATGCCTTTTCAGCTCTGCCCATACATTTTCAACTGGATTTATATCAGGACTAAGTTTCTTCCACTTCAAAACATTGACTTTGTTATCCTTAAGCCACTTTGTAACCAGTTTGGCAGTATGCTTTGGGAATTGTCCATTTGGAAGACCCACCTGCGCACAAGCTTTAACTCCCTGGCTGATGTGTTGAGATATTGCTCCAATATTTCCACATAGAGTTCTTTCTTCATGATGTCATCTATTTTGTGAAGTGCACCAGTCCCTCCCGCAGCAAAACAACCCCACAGCATGATGCTGCCATCCATGTATTTCAAAGTTGGGATGGTGTTGTCAGGCTGCAAGATTCCCCCTTTTTCCTCCAAAGGCGATTATGGTCATTATGGCCAAAAAATTCATTTTTCCCCCATCAGACCACAGGAAATGTGTCAAAAAATTAAAGTCTTTATCCTTTTTTTATTTTAAATCAAACTCCAAACTGGCTTTTTTATGTTTCTTTTGGAGTCAGGGCTTGTCCCTGGCAGAGTACCCATGTCGGTACAGTACTTCAGAATCAGAATCAGAATCAGAATAGGTTTTATTGCCATGGTTTCAGAACAGGGTTCACAAACTAGGAATTTTTCTCGGTGCAAACGTGCGACATAAAACGTATAACACAGAATTAAGCACAAGCTACACACACGCACAAGCCTACTTTTGATACGAAGGATTGGCTACTACAGTAGATCTACAGGCTAATATATTGGCTTTAAACAGACTAATTAATCAGGAGCATCTCAGCCCAACAAAACATGTGCCTATTTACTAAACATGTTTTTTTCTCACAAATTTACATAGACTACAAAATACAACTGTGACAGATGGGATGTGATGATGATAGTGATTTATTGTTATTGTTGCCTAATTTCAAACTCATCCCCATTTCATGTGAAATGACAACCTGAATCAGAACCAATCTGAGGGGCCCCACTTGGGAAACTATTGATTGAGGTAGAAAACCCCCATAGCAGCCTGCAGAGCTCATAACAACAACACAGTAGCTCCTCCACAATGGAAAGCAGATTTTGGTCAGTGGTGGTTTGTAAAATTTATTGGATGGATTATAAAATCTAGTGCACTCACAGAGAGACACTCCCCTCACTGCAGACTTAGGCCCATGGACACGCTTTGTTTTGTGCACTTTTCCACTCCTACATTTCCTTCTCTGTACAGCCCATAGGCTTCTGTACATCATAAACTTGTGTAACAGTTGGAATGTGTGTTCACACACACATTTCTCTTTCAAACTCCAGTCTTTAGTCTTTAGACCAATCAAGCCGCAGCCACTGAACCACTGAGCGCAGGGTGTTGGGGACACGTGTCAAATCTCAATCCAAAATGTGGCCATAATATCCTGTGACTTGATCTGGGCTGAATTATCTTTTAGGATTTACTGAATGAGCTCTCTGTTTCCCATTATGCCTTGTTGTTTAGTTGCAAACACAGACTATGTAGATTTTGTATTAGCGTTTGGTTATCTGCATTCCCCACTCTGCAGCTGCTCACCAGGCGTGGAGAAGCAGCCAAATAACAATCACGTAAACATATAGTTACATAACAATCTAATACAACATAAAGTAGTCCGTGAAATTACACATGGGCTAATAAGTATCAATCTGAATGTAATATCAGATTTATTTTCAAGTGGACCAGTGTTTCTCAACCACTGGCACGGGGACCCTGGAGGGAGCACTCAGTCAGGGGTACTTGGAATTATTTCATATTCAAAAAGAAAGTGAATCTGAAAAACCTATAGCACTCTTGGTTTTCAGGTTCACTTTCTTTTATGAATATGTCAGCCCTGTATAACTGATATCAAGTAAGAGTATTGAAAATATAAACAATGCTGTATTACTCAAGAGGCAAAACCAATGAGTGCTTTTAAAGGCTACCCACTCACATTCTGACCGGTTTACGTGCACAAACACAAAGAGGGCATTTCCAAGTTCTGATTTTACGAGAAGGAGACACCACAAGATCAGCTGAGGTGCCTTTTATGTGCAGGTGATTATGGAAGTATGCACTGAGTCAGGCATAACAAATAGTCAACAGCTTCTACCAGCTGCATACTTTTGATGCCATACTGTTACTATTATAGACCTACATACTTCTACACTTGCCAGCCCATAACTTCCATGCCATTATAGCCGAGTGTCTGTTATAGGTTGGGGTCATAGAGGGTGGCAAGGGGACACAGCCGTACAGTGAGCTGCACCTTTTCTAACCCCCTAAGAAAAGCGCACAGTTCAGGAGGCTTTGCAAAGTAGTCATTATTGCAATCATGTGTGTGGTGTTCCCAGTATAATGAGCAGGAACACTGTTCTGTACTTATAAATACCAGAGACTAAACAACTGTAAACATGAGGCTGACAGCAGCATCTCACCAGACGTCAACTGCACACCCAATACATCAGCGCCATTCAGTCATCAAGTCTCCAATGAACAACAATAATGAAAATATGAAAGGAACAGGCCACGGTTTTCCCATACTGAGATATGTTCTTACCGGAGCTTAGATGAGTTGATGCATACCTGTCTGGTCTTTGTGCGTGCGCTCAGTCGCGCAAAAAGACCAAAGACGTTGTTAGTATTTAGCCTCTCCTCTATGGGGCCAAATGGGGTGAAGTTACACAAAATGAAACATGTCGATTTTCTTAGGGATAAAAAGGGGTACTCTATTGTAAGGTCTAATAACACCTTAGGAGCACTTCGACATCCGCGCAGTAATATCTTCACTTTACTGTGTCGACGTCGAAGGTGTTCCCCTTTGTATCCGCTTAGAAAATCGACATGTTTAATTTAGTGAAACTAAACTTGGATTGGGTAACTACTCACATAACCATATTTAACATATTGAGTGCCAAAAATGTAAAAACTCGTTTTTGCTGGGGTTACGAAACTAGACACTCTAATACACCGTATGTGTGGCTTTGGTGGCTCTGTGATGAACAGAAGTGAAATAAATAACGATTTTTTTCATATATATTATTGCATTTCTTTTCTTTCTTTTTTAAGTCCGAGGGGGCATGGTGTTGCGCAGCGAACAGCTGTAAAGCCGACACTTCTCTCTCGCTCTCTGGAGCGCGTTTGACAAAGCAGAGCGGCTTCCCATTGAAAGATCGAACCAGTTGAGATTTTAACATTTCTCTTTGGCTTGTTTGAGTTTGGTTACAATCGGTCCAAAGACGGCTGAGAAACATCCTGTTAAAGTCTTCAATCTGAGAACCAGGCTGTTTAAATGAGATATTTAGGCATTTGCCTCTTCCCATAAGGTTAGTGCCTGTCCAGAGAGGAGTTAATCAGGAAGGAGAGTGTTTCATAAAATACGCAATATCACAGTTTCTATAAAAAAATGCACAAAAACACCTCTCCATAGGTGAAAACACCTAGAGAGGTGTTTTCGTGTGTTTTAGAGTCTCACCTTTCAAACGAGCCATAGCATGTGTCCATAGCTATAACATAGAATACGCTGTGGTGCTATAAATATCATGAAAAATGGTCTGAATTGTTGGCACTACAGCTAAATCCCCAAAACAGCACGGCACTCGTGTAAACGTGTAAACGTGGAAGAGCTTGGTCACTTCTAACTTTACCCCGGTTTGGCCCCATTGAGAAGGGGAGGAGAGGCTAAATGCTAACATCATCTTTGGTCTTTTTGTGTGAATGAGAGCACGCACAAAGATCAGACAGGTAGGCATCAACTCGTCTTAGCTCAAGTAAGACCACATCTCAGTATGGAAAAATGGTGGCCTGTTCCTTTAAAAGCAACTAAACCTATAGTGTCCCAAGCCACGCAAAGTCACGTACAGCTGTGTCAGACGCACGTAAGGGCATCAGTTGCACAGGGCGCTTTTCTGGAAACTCAAAGATGCTTTACGTTGCATTATTCATTCGCTTTATACTCAGGAGGTGGTAAGCTATTGTGGGTAGACTGACTAAAACAAAACCAGCACAAACCATTCACTCACACACTACTTTCAAAGTCTTTTGCACAATGACACTTCGAGTCGGCACCTGCGGGAGCTGGGATTTGAACCGCCAACTTTCCGATGTAAAAGCGTCTGAGCCTCTGTCGCCCACAATGGCTGCATTTACGATATACTCTGTGGTGACTAAAGGAAATTTACAACGACAAACAAGTCAGTTGCACCAGCGTTTATGCTTGTTGTTAGTGGATTGTTAGACAAATCACCACTTCCATTTAAATGTATAGGATCCACAAGACCAATTCAGCATTTCTGTGACTCCAAATTATTGGTTTCAGAACACAGAATTTTTTGAAAATACCTTTTTCTAAATTTAAGTGTCCATGAAGCATTTTCCAAGAATAATGAGCATCTGTTAACAATGACCTTTCAGATCTCTTGCACTGTCTAAAAGCTCAGTTGCATTGTTCGAGGAAAGAAAATCATGCGGTTTCTCACTCAAAAATACAGTACGTGGCGTGAATTCTTGGCATGACTTCACAAGAGAAATCGGCGTGTTTTTCCGTACTCTTTGTGGATAATATATTTTGACTGTGGCGCCAGTGGACGAATCATTTATGTGTGTTTACGAAAAGGTGTTGGGCAGCGCGCCCTCCATCTCAATCGGTGCCTCACGTCTCTCATCTGCTTTCTCTGTCCATGAGGAAAGACCAGACGCACCTGAAGTCATGCATTCTTCAAACGGGGTGTCAATACTGTCAATAATTCACCATCCAAGATCATACAAGACATCTTGTGCAATCCAAGTGTTTGCAACATCTTCAAATCTCCTCTCTATCCAAACTAATGTATCAAATATGTATTGTTACATGAATTTTAGACACTTTTGGAACACTGTTGTTTGGTCAACCTGCCGTCAGCCGAGCACTGACATCACGATGAGTCATGGAGCTCTAAATCGGTGCAGACGCCACAAGCCTGTAATTTGCATTATCTTCATGGTTTGTGAAGTAACAGTAGAAGTAGCCTATAACAGCCAAAAACAACTTCACTCAATATTACTTAAAGCCACACTGTGTAGCATTTCACTCAGTGTGTTAATAGTATATTGGTATTTTAGGGCCTTCCTCTCATGAGGCCCATGAAAGCAATGTCCTAAAATACCATGGCCACGTCATGGAGTGCAGGGAGAGATGGTTGTAGACATGGTTCAAATCTCAGTCTGCGTGGCCAGTGGCCACTACATCTTCTGATGTATTCAAATAGGTATAAAATAAAATAGCCTTCAAGGGTAAAATACATGTACTTGCTGTGATTGGACGTCACTTAGAGATCAGGGCATAATCTGCATGTCTAACCTTAACCTTAAACCCAACATGCCTTTTAAATACATTAGGCCCTTATCTAAATATATCTAATTTTGCTAATCCACTGCAAAAACAGCATTAATGTGATCATGTATGTATTATTTTTAAGTTTACATTTAACAGTGGTCCACTGTGTTTCTTTAATTACAAAAAATATTTTACACAATGGGCTTTTTTATTAAGCGAGTTGTTCAACAAATAATCCAACACTAAATTTGAACTTGTTTCTTTTTTGACACCACAGTTCAGGGTATCAACCTTTGATGTGTAAAAAAAACAGTGACACTGTACATGCTTGTGAATGATCACGCTCCATTACCATACTACCCCCCTCTTATTTGTTTACTGTTATTCTGACTGTCATCAAAAGGTTGCATGAAAACACAAAGCACCCATGGTGTTTCGTGCATATTTGGATTCTTCAACATCTGAGACTCCTCTGAAGATTTGGCCACCACTGAACACTGTAAACTCTGAATGCGTTAATGCCAATGGCTTGTTCTCTCCAGATGTGTTGTTGACCCTCATTAATGGGTTTTTAATGTGTTTCACATCTGGCCAAAGCCCCCGGACCACCCTGAACACGTGGAGCCGTGTGCTGCTCATCACACACAGGTTCATGGGCCCCCCTCTCTCTTTACAGGGCCACAGACACACCTCCTCCGTTTAACAAGAGCAGTAAAGCGCACAAGCACACCAACTGACCCACGCATGTGCGGTTTACAACACGGTGTCATTCCCTCCACAGCAACTCCAGGAGTCATCCGCCGCTTCGGTCAAATGTCTTCCATTTGTTGGAAGGCTGAGTTTTTGATCTGTGCTCTGTGAAAAGCTGTGCAGGGAAATATTATGAGCGCGGAACTGGTGTGCTGGTTTGAGTACAATCTACTGGAAACCCATGTATAGTACCATGTATGTATAGATAATAGTGTGCTTTAAAGTACTTTGAATAACTTAAAACTAAAAGTATTTGGACAAAGTACTGAGTAACTGTATCCGGCTATATCTAATTTTCTATTATAACCTTTTTTTTATTACCTTTTATTATAAGAAATAAAAAGGTACAAGCTATGCTACTAATTAAGCTACTCCTAATCATAAAACTAGCTCCCGACAGGTCGTCCCATGGGTAAAATAAAAACATAAATCCCCCAAAACCGTAAACTGAAATTATGCCTTTAGTCATTTTAAAATTCCCAGGTATCAGTCTGTTAATTGGCAGACAATTTCAGATGGAAAAAGTTAAACAATTAGCATCGTAAACAATTCACATTTTGTAGTTTTGCAGCGGTTTCTAGCCCACAAAGCAAAACACTCCAAGTTATACTTCAACAGCTTCTCTCTGTAGCAGTAAAACCTGAATGCTCATCCTAAAGCGGTGTTTTCAGGAGGTGTTGGCTGAACATCACAGACCACTGGCTCAGTAGTCATGCTCAGAGGCACTCAAGTGGGAATTTCAGAAGGAAAGGATTAAAAAGAGAGCATGGAGAAAGAGCAAAACAGCCGGAACAAGAGGAGAGTCAGAGGAAGTCTAGATACACAGCTGCCACGTCAACAGCAGATAAAAATGAGATGGAGAGGCCGAGATGGAGCGGTGTGCACAACTGGCTGATTTTTTTTGTTTTTCCAAGCGGGAAATGGACTGTTCAAAGACATGCTTTGTCAATGGGCACGTCTTTGATCTGAACTCATTCCTAAATTAGATAAAGATATTTGTAGCATCTCAATTCTTCACAGGTTTATAGGCCCATTTCACAACTTGTAGGTCCACTTTTCAGGCACACTTTCACAGAAACTTTTATGGAACTAGCCTGCAAGTTCATTACATTGACACATGTTTTTTTATTTAGCGCAATGCTAGAGGACAAGCCGAATGTTGTTCCACCACTAGAAAAAATATCATCTGGTACAGGGGGCATTGACCCACCACGAGTCAATGTTTTTACCCCCACCAGGCTTCAGAAATGATCCTTTGGCTCCACCACGTGTCCGAACGCGGTACTTACACACTGGGCTGTATTTATTAAACATATTATTATAACCTTTATTAGTCCCGGCTGAGACATTCACTTTTCATTTCCAACCTACAGGAGGAACATAAAGGGAGCGTGTGGCTTCAGGACGACACCCACAGTGCTGCTAAAAAGGACAGCTGCTGACAATGGACAAAATCTGAGGCTGCCTTCTCTGATTTAGAAATCTATTATGTACAAAGGCTTGTGCAGCAGTTGTTACAGATTTGAATGTGTGGCACGAGACAGGTTGACATGTATTACACCAACACACCCTTGCATTGAAAAGTTTTCAGAGTCCAACTCCATCTGATGTTCAAGATCTCAAACCAAGTCAAAAATCAAATGGAAAAAAAAAGGTATTCGAACAAGCCTGCAACAAGAAGTTATGTCAACTTTAAATTGATTCAGGATTAAAGAGTCAGCATTGAGTCCATGTTTCTGAGTAATCCACGTCATTTCATTGTAGTGTTGAGAAAGACTAAGCTGAGCTCTCCTGCATTTCTAGGATGTACATGTGAATATTTAGACAAAATCCCATCCAGGTCAAATTTAGCCAAGCACATAAGGACTGCATCACTATTCATCTTCTTGCTTCAGTAGAAGGGAGGGGGGAAAAGCCAAAGCATGTGAGACGAATCCAAACGCAAAGAATAAGGAGGTGACACTGCTTGAAACAGATAATATAGAATTTATTTTCAACCAGAAGTAGGAAAATACATAGGTAGGTGTAAAGGAAACAAGCAGATCCTGTAGTCAACAGAAAATAAAGAACCAAACTATCAAAGAGAGTGAAGAGGACGGCTAAGGGTACAACAAAAGAATTGTTTACCATTCAGTTTCTTTTGCAAACAGTAATGAATTGATTTGAAAAGAGCTGCCTTGATTTCTCGTCTGGGTTAATGGACATTCCACATCATTGTGCAAGTGTTTCGTCATTATTATTATTATTCGCTTTTTTGCTGGTATTTAATGAATGGTAAACAATAGTTGGTCCAGTGCATAAAACACAGTGACACAGATCAATATATGTACTCGGCTTGACTACAGATAGACAATCCTGATCATTGAACAACTACCACTAAAAATTGGCAGGGGAGAAGGAGGGATGGAGCAAATATACAAGATGAACGGAACCAAAGTGTTAGATGTTGTTTGGGGGGGAAATAACAACGGAATGGAGTTAAGATTGAAGATGCAGAGTTAAAAAGCAAGCACAGTTTGTAAGACAAAAGAGCTACATATTTCAGGTAAAATATTTAAAATCCATCATGAGTGAGTTTTAATGGTTAAGGGAATTATTGCCAAGTTCTTGGGAAAATTATGGGGTGAGAGCCAAAGTTCAACAACAGTCAGAGTATGCATTTGGATGTGTGAGTTAAGGAAAAGGACAATGCTTTCCTTACAGCCCTACAGTTCATGAATACTAGGATTGGTATGAGATGGTGGGTGAAATGCACTACAAGCAGCTTTGGTGTGCACCATAACAAGACAGATGCAGCCCGGGAAATCCTTTTTATGCCTGACAAGCACACTATGAAACAATGCAAGAGTGGAAATGTACAGAGCCAACATGTGACCACTCACTGAAGCCTACAGGTGACATAACTTGGCCGTGAATTGCCAGATTTGTGTCGAAGCCTATGCGATGCACAATGGGCGGGTGAGGGGAAAAGATAGGGGGTCGACCTGAAATTATATCAACTTAAAATAATTGACCAATAATGGCAGCTTGCAAGTGTAACAGAGAAACCACTGTGATGCACAAGAACTAGTGAAATAGACTAAGTACTTAAAAATCATCACAGGACCAGTCTAGTGATCAGCAGCACACCATTAGCTTGGTCTGACAACACATTGACGCCACCAGAAGTGATCTCTACTCCACTAGAGACAGTGCCACTGCCCTACACTAATGGCACGGGCACTCCCCGGCCTGTGCCACGACAACATAAAAAAATAAAGCTGAAAGATACGACCAAAAAGACTGAATATCCCTGTGCTTACAAGTGTCACCAACACGAAGACCAGAGAAGATCCTCCTACAAGCACTCCATCGTCCGCTCTAAAGCATCACAACATTCAGCCATGATGTCATGATTTCTACAGAGGATTTGGTTTGTGATGGGACAACAGTTTATGGAAAATAGAGTCAAAGTAAAAACAAAGTAGCAAACATAACACCATCATAGATTTCATGATTTACACAACACAATTCAATATCATTTTAGAAAGGAAACATGAGATACATCTTTTATTCACACTTTACAAAAAGCTAGCCTTTAAATCTACTACAATACTAATGCCATTCAGGAAAAAAAAAAACTGGACACATTGGTTTCCATTGGAATTTTTTTTTAAAAACAACCAAGAAGGGGCAAACAAATGGGTCAAAACTTGATCTGAGTCAATTTATACTTCCAATTTACTTGCTTCCCTCTTGCTTTAAAAATGTTTAGGATTACATTAACAATGTTTCTACCGAGACAGAGAGAGAGGGGCCTCAACTGATCTTAAGTGCTCAGTGTGAATAATCTCCAGTGAGACTGAGCTCACGGCTTTGAGATGCGACATGTCTGTTCAGAGCAACAGCTGAGATCAGCCCCGTTTCTCTTCGTTTCTCTAAAAGCAATGTGGGCCTTCCACCTTTCCAATACAGAGGTAGGGTCCATCAATGGCACTATAGCTGCAGTGACAGGATAGGATACAAGGGTGAGCAGAGGGATTAAAAGACACAGCTTAAGTCATACACTGGAGGTTAGACTGAGGTCAGGAGGTTACAGGTGGGCAGGACTGGGGCATTGGTCTAGGACAGATGGCCAAGAGAGGAGCTAAAGGGCTATGGGTCTGGACAGAAGGCTGTGCCAAGATACAAAACGGGTGCAAAATAATCCAAAACAGTGGGTTCAGATAAGACTCCCTCTCATGTTCCTTCAGGGAAACGACAGAATGTCAAAGGGCAAAAGCATACCTGATTACTATAGAGCTTAATGAGGAATATACACATCATGACATTGTCATAGCTCATAAAAAAGGAACTTAACAAAAAGGACATAAAATCTTCAAATGTGTCAACAGTATTTAAAAATAAAAAGGAGAAAAGGTTGTGGAGGCGTTCGTTAAGTGTAAATGGTGCAAGACAACAACAACAACAACTGCTACAGTGAGGCACGATGTTCATTTGTACAAGTGGGATTTGGAGACAGCCACACAAACCAACAGATGTGGAATCACTGGTGGACTGCGCTCTATTCATGTGTGTCAAAAACTGATGGCAGCAGCGTGGATCAATGGCTTTGTTAATGGGCGAAAAGCAACAGGTAAACTTGAGTCATTGTCTATTTACAATCGCAGCGATGTGCTGAAAAATCAACTCAGCAGAAGGGCTGAACGAAATAAAATACGTCAATTACAGTTAATCTCAAGGGAGTGCAAAGGAGCGAACGCCTCCAACAACCTTTTCTTACGTCTTTTGTACAAGCTGGTAATATCAATTCATCTTAACATTAACTGGATAAAAATTTAGCCATAGTTTACAATACAATCTTTTTTTTCTTCAAATCTGATCATAATTTACTGTTAGTACAAAAAACGCCAGAAAACAGGTCTTTTGTGGTTCATATACAATCATGTAAAGACTGAGTCGAGATTTCTGTTCTGTACAAACACGTGTGAAAAACAACTGTTTCTGTGTATGGGGTTCATGGCTAGGGAAAGTCACTACTGGCCTTGGAGACAGTGCAGTGCTACAAATCTGCCTAAGAATTAGCTGGGTGAGTTTACATAAATGGAGTGGACAGTGAGAGGAATGCTGGTTTTACGCCCATGTATCAGCCATTTGTCTCTCTCTGCCTAAAAGCAATCAATAAAAAAGGAAAAAAAGATTGTGGGAAAAGGGCCTCCAACCTCTCATTCCTTCAGCCTAGATCCCCTTGTCTAAAAGGTGACAGAAACGTGGGTCATGTGAGCTCCAAAGCACTAGTACTTTTGTCAACTACAAGTTGGGGATAAACAGTTATGGTAGCTAAGTGGATGATAGCTGCAATCAGTCTGTCACAACACCCTTCCACAAAACTACAAGGGAAATCGGACAGTTGTAAATTCTTGTAGCACCAAAAGGAGACCGAAGCACCACAGAATGACAGCAGAAAAAGTGGCCTCCATCTCCCTCGAGGAGAGCTGCTCTAAAGCTCAAAGCTGAGACAGCCCTTGGACGGCCAGATGACACGCACCGAGCGCAAAGATGCAGCTCTGGAACTGGTGCCTACCACCTTTGCTGGTTTGAGATTGATACACAATAGTTGGATTTTAGGTGCTTGTTAAGGTTTCTCTAGCACTATTGTGTGACAAACTGAATGAGCTACCCTCCATTTAAATAAAAAGATAGCAACAAAGAATGATGTGGATTTGAGAATAAAAAGGGAGTTTGCAACAAAAACTTGATACAAACACTTGGTGAATTGAGCAGTTAAAAATAAAAAACAGGAGAAAGGATAAAGAAAAATATAGAATATCTATAACATTATACGAAATCCCTGTCGGCCAGACCTCACTGTACGTATATTTTACAGGTTGTTTGTCTTCCCTCCAGTGGCTGGGGAAAGAGCTGGTAGTGGGAGGGAGAAGATTAAAAACAGAGCAGCTCTGGTGGCGGCTCCCTCTGGTGGTGTGGCAGGGACTCACTACCTGCGCGCTGGCAGATGGAGCCCGTTGACCTGTGGGGGCGCATTGGGCAAGAGCAGCTCCAGCTGGGCAAACAGGGAGAAGTGGTCAGAGGGGATGTGTGGGTGCGGGCACCCGGTGACATTGTTCTCAACCAGCCAGTGGGGGTCCAGGGGGCCCAAAATTCCCAGGACGTTCAGGTGAGGCTTGGAGTAGAAAATGTAGTCAATGACACCCTGAGGACGAGAGGGAGGCAAGTTAAATCTCTAATAGAATCGCCTTGACAGATCACTACAGACTGGCCAACTTTTCAGATATCAATGCGAACAACTGGAGGCCCCTCCGGTACAATACAAGTTACATTTGTACTAATTTCAAGAGTCAAAACATAAAATTAAAACCAGTTTAAAGATATGTGATTTAGTCGTTTATTGGTATTTGACGTAATTGACTTAATAGTGATTTAAATTACAAAAAACATGAACACAATTTCACTATTTTTGATGATTAGATCTTGGAAAGAGTCTCAACCCCCGTGGAGGTCCTGATCTTCACTTTGGGAGCCACTAGTATAGAGAGTTGGGACCTTTCAGGACCTCATGTTTGGGAATGTGTTGGATAAAAATAAGAACTTATCCCACAAAAACAATTTACAAAAAAATATGTCAGTATAAGATTACATATAAATTATATAAATGACCATGACAGCCATTTTTAATCATGTTTAAAAGGATAATTAAGGGCTAAAAAAGTAAGTTGATCTAAATCATTATTTCTTACCTTAAGTGTATGATCGTAAATATTTCATGAGCAATAACATCGTCTCAGTTTAGGCTAAATGTGTTAATTATATATATATAAAAATAAATAAAATATTTGGGCCGTTCATAAATGTGTACTTTTCCTTTCAGAGTGTGATAAAAGTGCAGCCCTTAAAAAGCGTCCTGACTGAGCCTGGCCTTAAAGCAGGTCCCTTTCAAATTCTCTGCCCAAGTTTCCATAGTAACTGAGCCACACTGAGTGAGCCTGGTTTATGAACCCCAAATGACAACAAAATAAGCCACACTTGGCCAAATAAACAGAGATTATGGAGTTAGTCAGTTTTATGTAACAGCCCTCTGGTGCAGATCAGCCCAGAGCAACAGTAACCCCCTCAAGTTTTAGGTTTTCCTACAGGACTCACCTTAAAGTCAAAGGTGTAGTTTGTGTAAGGCATCAGGCCGTTCTCATAGGCGGTCTTTAGCTTGAAGCCATGGGTAATTCTGCCGTTGGACGTGCTGTTCTTGCCATTGCAGTTAAATTTGGTCAAACTGTCGCTATAACGAAGCTCCTTGAAGTCTTTGTGAGTGCAGTCCACTCCACCAGCACTCAGGTACTCCACCACACCTGAGGGTCACAGCACAAATGTTACAGGTCCTTTCCTGTCAGCTCATATTAGCTTTAACACATGTTCATAGTGTCACAAAAACAAGCTCAAAAGAAATATCATTAATCAATTACAACTTGATAAAATGTATACTAATGCTCCCAATTGGTTTAAAATCGGATTACTACATTTTTAAAATTTGATTAATTACAATTATTTAGAATATTAATTCTATCATTAACAAGTAGCAATAAAAAGCGTAAATTTTTAATTTTCTAATTTTTAAATGCACACCGCATGAATTATATTATTGCCGGTAAGGCTGTGCGATTTTTGAAAAAAAAAAAATATATATCACAATTATTTCATAATTAAATACATCTTGCTGATTCATAAAATTAGATCCATCTTTTATTCAAACTTCAGCTCAAACAAAAACAAACTCCTTCCTCCAGTTTCATTTAATGCACAAAAGTCTTCCATTGTCTCGTCCAAACTAGGTTCCGTTTGTGCCAAAGAAACGGCTGTAAACCTGTCGATTATAAAGTCCTACGACGATTATTGAGATTGACCAAAGTAGAGATTGCAATTTTGATTAAATCGATTAATTGCCCCGGCCTAATTGCCAGCGATACGCAAAATGCACCCAACGACCAGCTGAAACAGACAAAGGTATTTTTACAGTGGTTAATAAAAGAGCGGATTCGGGTAACCTTACCCATTTAAATCTCATAATTGGCTCCTAGTAAAGTTAAGACAAACGCATGTTTTGTTTTTTTTATGTTTTGACCTCAACTCCAATCATACGTTTTGAGTTTGATTGAATTGTGAATATCCAAGAATAATATGTTTTTCTTTTATGATTTATCGCATACATTAACACAATAATTTATATACCCGAAGGAAATGTTAAGGACTGAAAGTTCTGTTCAAAGAAAATATTTTTTAAGTACAATCCAGGACCAGAGCTTTTTGAGTCAGTGACTCTGCCCAGTCCTTGTGACTTACCAGAGTCTGGGAGGGAGTTGAGGTCAGCGCACAGCACCAGGGGAATGGCATTGGTTTCTCCAGAGACGGATGACAACTTGAGGCTGCGTGTGGCTTTGTCCACAATGTTCTTCACCTCCGATAAAAACATCATGGTCTGGACCAGTTTCACGTCCGAATACTCGGGGTCCCAGTGCATGTGAGCGTTGGCCACCAGCAGCAGCTGCTTCTCCATGCCATGGAGTAACTTTCCAGCTAAAATAAAAACAAGTAGGAGTTGGTTTTAGTTTCCTTTTCAGATTTTGTTAGACTGTACGAGGGAGCGTTACTTACAGGAGACCTCCATCATTTCTTTGCGGACCTCGAGCAGCACAGCCACTCCAATATTATCCTTGGTCATGACTCTGTTCAGCATGGCCTCAGAGCCCTCGGAGTTAGCCATGGCCAGCTGGTTGAACTCCACTGTGTGTTTCTGCACTGCACTGAATCTGAGCACAACAGTGATGATCAAATAGTTCATTATTTAGTTTAACATATAGAATAGGGCGCTACTATGATTTATTTTCTTATTGATTGGATCCCCATTTTTCATTATATTTTAAAATTAAAATCTAGGGCTCAGTCGAATATACGAGTCAATGTAGACACTCAAAGAAGTGTCTACATTGGCCTAGTCGTTGTATCAAGATATAACATATTATACCTTGAAAGATTAAAGTGACAGTCTGTAAAATTGCAAAGTGAGGAGAGCGTGAGAGAGAAATTTGAAATTAAACAATCAAGATCCCTCCTGATTCGATTGGACAGGTGTGTTCACAGGAAATCTCGTCTCACTGGTCAAAGTGATAGCTCTGGATTCTGATTAGTTGCTGAAATCAGCAAAAAGGGAGGGACTTTGTAATATTAAATAGTCATATTTTTTTCCAAACATTATGTCAAATTTCCGACCCAGCTGGTCAATTATACTCAGAGATGCACATAAGTCCCTCACCTGCAAGTCCAAGTCAAGTCCAAGTCCCTGACCCACAAGTCCAAGTCAAGTCCGAGTCTGTGACCCCACAAGTCCAAGTCTCTGACCGCAAGTCCCAGTCTAGGTCCAAGTTTCTGACCCTGCAAGTCCAAGTCAAGTCCAAGTCCCATGGTTTCTATGTTTTACACTAATTCAAATCACAGTACAATAAAACTATTTTAAAATCAATAAACACCTGTAAATTAAAAACAACTATCAGACAAATACGAGCCCGGGCCTTCCACACACAAATAATCAACATCACAATATTTCTATGAACCATATTCACAGTCAATCCCAATGTAATGGTAAGTTAGGGAAACAAATAATATGAACTATTTCTGTGGCCAGGCCCCGTGTCATTCATTCAACTAGCCCCCCCACACCACTACTTCAGTTTTGTAAAAGTAACATCAGTATAGTTATCACAGCTGTACTCTGTCACAAACATGTCTGCAGAAGCTTCAGAATGTCACTGAAGTGCCCTTTATCATACAGTAAAACTCCACTGTGGATAATAATACTTCCAGTCTTACCTTGAAGGTTTACAGACTGTTGACCTATCTTCAGCCTGTAGCTACAGGACCTGCTATATCCACTGCCAGCTTTTGGTCTTTGACAAAATATTCCCTAAATAAACGGTAGCCTCGTAATGGTAATGATTTGATCACTAATCACTTTACCGAGTAGTAGCTACAACTTACGCAGCTGCTCAAACTCCTCTTACCTCCGCCTTTTTCCTTCACTCTCGCTGTGGCGCTTACGCTAGTATTAAGGCTTACATTGGGCTTTACATTAATAATGAGAGAAACTGTTGTATTTCGCCGTGATCGTAGAAGTACAGTCCGAATAGCGCGCTCACGATGTCAACAAACCCACGACAGGGCAGCGTGCGCACGCAGGGAGGGGGGGCATACGGCAGAGGAGCAGCGCGGAGAGAGTGAGTGAGTGAGTGAGTGAGAGAGAGAGCGTGTGTAATAAGTGCGCGAGGGACTCGTAATGTTCACGAGTCTCAGACCACGAGTCCGAGTCAAGTCTCGAGTCTATAAGGGACGAGTCCGAGTCAAGTCTCGAGTCTTTAGGGGACGAGTCGAGTCGCAAGTCTCTAAAAATAGCGACTTAAGTCCGACTCGAGTCCGAGTCCCCATCTCTGATTATACTGTATGCAATCGATTGAATTGGTAAAACATTTAGACTTATAAACCATCACTTTAAACCGCTCCCCCCAACTCAGTCAATATATTGATTTTACTCAACGCATACTGCCAATATATTGTGCACCAGTTTCTTAGCGTGCTTGTGATACAGTAAGTGCACTAGAATAGGGCTGAACGATTTAGAGAAATAATCTAATTGCGATTTTTTTTCTTCAATATTGCGATTGCGATTTAATATGCGATTATTGTTGCAAGGTCCTCTTCTCATGTATTTTTCACCTAACACAAGCAATAAATCAGCCTGTTTCATAACAATATTTGAAGTGAAAATTGCAACAAAATTGTTGCTTGACCTATTCAAAATTTGTGTGGACTGCACTTCTTAAACTGTCTGAACTTAACAGTACAGTCTATAAATAAATGCTAAATTATATAGATATTAAAAAATAATAACTCACTGATCCAGTCAGTAACATCACCCATACTAAAGTGCAGGAAAGTAAGAACAAACGTCTGCTTTAACTAGTTGGAAAAGTTTTAGGAAATCAAACTCCCAATTAATACAAAATAAGCTATTTAATTTATTAAATAGTACTTTATTATTTCGGCCAATCAAATCCCTGTCTGAGCTGCGACTCGTAGTTGCTTCAGATGCGCGTTATTGAAGGACACGGAGAGGCCAGATGGAGCACACGCCAAAACACAGTGGAATTAAGAGCAGCATTTTGGTTTTGGGATGTAACTTTGGACAATATGAAGAAATAAAAGAACACTGACACAAGGAGACGGGACATGAGGTGCCAGACACAGACACGTATCTTTGACTCGCAGCCATTTAGTGACATTTCAGCTTAAACAGCACATTTCCTCAGCAAAATAAGACATGACACGGACTCCTGCCTCGGATCCTAGTTACCAACCCTTTTCATACTGCAGTTTAGTGTTTATATCTAGCGTCTGTACGACCTACGGAGCGGATATGCGGTAGACGCAAAGGTAAATAAAGGCACATGGCACATCGCCTCCGCGGATACTTAATGGTCATGAAACGTCATTATGCTTTTGAGATAAGTTCTTTATCCACAACATTCCCAAACATAAGCCTCCTGAACTGAGCCACAAACGACTCTTTACTTTTTACAATCAGCACAGACTCACCTATACATGTCTGTGGAGGCAGAGGCGTGTGAATCCGGAGGTGAGGGAGTTTCTGTGATCGTCAGAGCGTGTAGTAGCGGCGACGGAATGGCGTGATTAGCGCTGCGGCTAACGCAATGCTAACGGAGAAAAGCAATATTCCTTCGCGGTGGCTGCATGATAAACGCTGATATTTTCACTGTACATCCACAATCTACCGCGCACCTTAACTAGACTGAGACGTAAACAAAAGCACGCGACGGAGCGGACTTTGCTGCCATATCTCGTTGCTCCATTTACTTCCCAAATCGCGTGCCCTGCGATTACGAAATCGCGTTGTGTAATATCGCGATAAAATTGCAAATGCAATTAATCGTTCAGCCCTACACTAGAATGCAGCTCCAATTGGCAGAAGAGCTTCAAATTTAAAGCAAGTTACATGCATGTGGAGTTCTGTCCAGGTGCCTTCTCTGCTGCAAGAGTTCACTGTAAAGTGTGTAGTGGCCTTTAATCAGGCAATTACTACTGCTGATTCAAGACGAGGAAAATGTACCATTTGGAATGGATTCGTTATCCAAGACAAAGGTTTGGTCATGGGCTTTTAACTTTGAGTACTGCCAGCCACTGGTTTATTGACCACTTACATACCACAGCATATTACTTGGAAGTGACAGTGCTCTTGAGTAAAACGTTTTGTTGTTGTTCTTAAATTGTGCGTAAATATTTCAGTAACTAAAGCAAGTAGAGAAAAAAATATTTAAAGTTTAATTACAAACTTGGTTAATTTTGTTGCATCTTTAAGAGTAATTTCTTTAATCTCTTAAAGAGTGAGTTTTATGAGTGAAAGGTTTGACCATTCCCTGTAGCGTGTGTGTCTCAAATATCAGGTACATACTTTTCCGTCTTGTAGAAGATTGCACACCCATCCACATGTTTCCGGTCAGACTCTGACATTGTCCTGGCTCGAGACTTTGGACTGAAGAAGCCGTCGTAGCCCTGCTCCTTCAGCTCCGGCAAAAAGAAGTTGTAGTACTGCTCGGTTTCAACTTCCTGCAATTCAGAGTCAGTCGCAAACCTCTCAAAACTTTACGAACGTCATGTTGGCTCTGCTACAACAGCTAGATGTAAAGAAGATACAAATGATACAGAAAACACGGCGGTAAAAGGATTTACAAATTGCCTGCACAACTCGACACCAAACCTGCCTAAATTGTGTTTTTGTAGTCTCTCAGTCACCCAGGACATAAATGTTAAGAAAATCATTTTGGCCTGTAAGCATGTATACTTGCATGCCAAAATTCAAATACACAGAGTAAAATATACTTGTTAAAAAAGTCTATATGGGTCACAGTGGATTATCTGGTTTCTAAAAACGGAGCTGTCCAGCAATTTGGCAGGTTTTTACGTCAGATGTGGCAAACAGCAACATACTGTGTGTGGTGTGGAAAATGTACAACATAAAGCCTAAATAAAAACAATAGTTAAACATTATATGATTTGATACATTATGCTTTATAATTAATCTTCATATTGCATAATTGTGTGTAAACAATGTTGAACCTCACCTGCAAACTGATAATGTCTGCATTGCAGCCCATGATCTCCTGCATGATGGACTTCTTTCTGTATTCCCAGTTTAGAGCCCAAGAAGGACAGTAGCCATACAGTTGACGAGTGGCATACTTATCACACAGCACATTGTAGCACATAACTGAGAATAGTGCTGGTAAAGGGGAAAGAAAAGGGACACGATTTATTTTAGGTTGAACATGAATTACCAATTAATATTTCAACTAAATGTCTATTACCAGATGGTCGTGCCCGGTCAGGCTCCAGCAGTGAAATCCACGACCGAGCCGGGGGCTGCTCTGTTGGTACTAAAGAGACGGCACAAAAACTTCACACTACCAAGAATAATTTGTGGTTATTAAGGACTAGGCAGAGGTAACTCACTGCGCTTGATAGCTCCTGCCAGATTGTCTAACAAGTAGTTGAGCAGTCTCCGTGTGCCATCAGGCTCCTGGTAGAGGCTCATAATTTCTTGTGCAAGTGGATTTCCTAATAAAAAGAGATTTCAGTTTCAAATACACAGGTCAACCATCACTAACAATGATAAATTCCGGGGAAGTCACCTTTCAACCCCAGTGTTTGTAACTGAAATAGTTTCCCCAATTCAAATGGTAGAACTCGCAACTGGTTGTTATTTAAAATCAGTTCCCTGTGGAGGAAAGACGGTTGTTAAATGTCTCCGAAGGACCAGTGGTTCACTGTGAAGAGGAGGGCTGGGCAAAAATAAATAACCACAGTTTTTTCGCATTTCATCCTTGTGGTTTAGTCCAAGTGCATTGGAGGAAAAAATAAATAAAAGCAATCGAATCGAAACTCAAATTTTTCTTTTCAAAAAACCTGAGAATTTATTTTCAGGCAAAATTGCCCAGCCCTAGTGAAGCAGTAAAACAAATGTACAGCTGAAAGTTTAAAATCCACCTGAGAGACACCATGTTGCCGAGCTCTGCCGGCAGGCTCCTGATCTTATTGGATGAGAGATCCAGGTACACCAGGTTGTGTAGTTTGGCAATGTCTGGCGGGATGCGTGACAGTGAGTTGTCACTGAGGTGCAGGGCAGTGAGATGGGTAAGAGACCATAGAGCTGTGCTGAGACTCCTCACTCGACCTGCAGTCACAGGGACACTGAGTTACGGAAAATCAACAGGTCACTAGGTAATTTGACAGTTCTTAGCCTCTCAAAGTAAATAAAATCTTAAAGCTTTTAAACCTTAAGGCAAAAATAATGGTTTGAAATCTTGGGACGACAAAATAATCTATACAACAGCCTCTGAAGACCCACAATCCCAATGTATGTTCTGTACAAAATATTTGTACATGTCGATATCAAATTGTCAACAAAAGTGAAATTATTTTACAAGTTTGCAGTTTAACTTGATGCGGAGAGAATAGACCGTCATATTCCATATTTGAGGTGGGCGTTATGACAAAAACATCCGGATACGGACTATTCACCCCTCTCCCCTCAGGCAGGAGGCTATCCAGACCCATACCTCCCGCCACTTGAACAGTTTTTCCCCCTCCTCCCCCTCAGACTCATGAACAAAAACAAGTCTCTGTAGCTTAGTTACAGAGTCATGGATGTATCTGCACTTGCAGTGTGCGGTGGGTCCACACTTAGACCCGCTGCTGTCTCTTTATAACACTTAATATCACTTTATACGCCTACACATCTGTAAATACAATCCCGCTGTTGTTCATTGTCAAATTGTTGTCGTCTTACCATATGTCACTTTATTTTATCTTATTTATTAATATTTTTTATGCATGCCCCCATAGCCTTATAGTTTAACGTTCTTAGCTTATTTTTTATCTTAATTCTGTGTTATATGTTCTATGTCGCACGTTTGCACCGAGACAAATTCCTAGTTTGTAAACCTTGTTCACAAACCTTGGCAATAAACGAATTCTGATTCTGATATCACAATTTTCATAAACTTAGATTATGACTTAATCACACAGCATGTGCATATGGCCTTTTGGAGGCAGCTAAAGTCATCTGGAGCTTCTGAAAGTCACTATGGTTGCTTAAATCCCACTGTCACTCACTGAGAGCTTGATGAGATACAAAGCATAAAGCTGCATTAAACAGAAAAAAAAAACACAGCATCACAATACAAGTATATCACAAAAAATAAATTAAAAAAATTGTAATAGGGATCAGATTACAATTTGATTTGTATGGTTATATTGCCCAGCTCTACAGTATATCATAGTACTGAGCTTCTGAGCCCAGGGCCAAGTGTACAACAATCACACTGATTAAACACAATTAATCTCACCACTAATTTCCAGCTCAGCCCAGTACGACTTCTTCCCGTTGGCTGCTTCCTCGCTGGACATAATTGTGTACATCCGCCTCGGATCCGGCGGGTCATATTTTTCCTTGGGCATTCCTATAACACTAAGGAAACAGAAGTCAGCAGTTAACACAATAATTGATCAGTAATCACTGCACTGATCATCGTTTCAAACAGGCACCGAGAGAGAGTGTCAACTTGAACACATTTAAAACATAACTCAAGAAAACGCTGGTTTTGCAGCGTCTACCTGCATTTTTCAGCTGTACAATTTCAACAGACAATAGTTTGAAATTGAAAATGACTTTACCCATTAACAATGTGTGCTATAAATTATCCATGTGCACATTTCCCATGTAACACCGGGGACAAATTTTTTTTTAATTGTTAGCCTCTGCCAATTGATGCAATGCCTCATTAAACGAGTAAATATACTTTTACATAACGTTAAACAAAAGCTACCAAATATCATGTAGCATGTGTGCCAACTGTATTGTGAGATGACGGAATATTGTATGTATGGCTTTCAGCACATAAACTGATCAAAAGTCAACCCATACATTTATTTATTTGTGTTACTTCCAGTGCCACGATGCTGTAAGCAACAACACAAGAAATTGGGCGAACTGATTAGCCTAGCTTAACCCAAATAAACAGGTTAGCCATCAAAGCAACGTTACACATCAACATTGCACGACCTTATTGAATATCGACAAATTTAAATGATAAAACAGGGTTACAACAAAAGCATCGGACTTATACAGATAATACAATACAATACATTACCGGCCACTTCCTGAGAGAAACTGTGGGATTTTGAGCATTTGTTGTTTACATAATAGCGGAACACTAGCATGCGCATTAACACTAGCTAGGCCACAAAGTATCGCATAGGTTAGCCCTCGTAAACGTCTCTTAAAACACAGGTACATTGATAATGTTATCTTAAACAATCAACAGGGGTGCCCATGAGGCTTCACGATGCCTTTGGTACAAACCGTGGGCAATTAGCCTAGCTTCTGTTAGCATGTTAGCTGAAAGATCCGAATAATTCTGAGCTGCTATGTTCTGTTTAGCTGCGCTCTGTGGCAAGATATGTACGTACAATAGGACAGGGCTGTGAACGCACGGTTAAACAAATGGAAAATGTTCATGTGTTTAAAAGGAGGGCTTCTGTTTTACCTTCAAGAGCATACCAAATAGCGAGGACGACTGCGTGTTCTCTTTTGTTTTCTAGCTACTTCACCCCCGTTTCCGCTGCTGTATCATGGCGACTGTCAGGGCTTTTTTTTCCTCTCTGCCGATAACTGCGCTTCTTCCCATTGGCCACAGCGGAGACGGGCCAACCAGCTGTTGAGCCTGGCCACCGTTTCAGTGGAAATGGAAATAACTTCAACGAGGCACAAGAAACACTGTTGCAAGTAATTTAGTTCAACTAAACGTTGCCAGAAATGGGTCACACGCAGTCATATTAAATTTGTGCAAGTCAACTATCAATCACATGTTGCCACTTATGACAAAAAACAAACACGAGAGTATGTTTTGGATAAGAAAATAAGCAGAATCATATCTTAATAATTCTAAAAAAAAATAAAAATAACAACAGTCAATATGGGAAAGAAAAAAGAAAGACACAAAAGAACACTTTTTGTGAGTCAACAATGTATTTTTAAATTACAATCAAGTAATTGTCTGCGTACATTGGTGTGTGAATGGCTGAGAGCGCTTTGAGTGCCTAATGTAGGTGGAAAAGCGCTATATAGGTTGAGACCATCAAACTTCTTTTAAATAAAATCCTTTTAAAATCTTGTATTGCTATACATACATACACATACATATATAGTTTATGGCTTTAACACTGACAGACATCCAACAAATGATCTTGTAAATAGGTGAGTGACTCCTCAACATGGAGAGGTAATGCTTCACCAACGTCGTCCTGTGACCTGGACAGGAAGGCTTCAACTGCTTCACGAACCAAACATTTGGAGACCATGTCTTCAGGCTTGTAAACTGATGGGCCAACTCTGTCTCTTTTTTCTGTCTTGGAGCCACAAAGATATCCTGAAAATTAGGGGAAGAAAAAAATAAAATAAATAAAAGTAAATATTTCAGTGTGGGTTCTCAGTCATCCAAGCTTAAAACATAAATCTAGGGCTGCGCGATACTGAAAAAAGCTTGTGGCTGTGCAATACATTGATATTCATATTAATGCTATTTTTACTAAACACATTTCAACACGGCATGTTCCATTCACTTTTGACACAAACTGGAAATGATTTGTTTTTCAATATATTGTGTCAAAACGAGACTCCCAAAACACAAATCTGCACCAACACAAGGCTGAAATTGACTTAAGAAAACTAAACCTTTTTAGTTCCAAAAATTGTTTTCGTTACATGAAACGTTTGCAAAAAATGTGTCTTAGTCAGATTTAAGACTTGATCTTGCGATACATTGTAGATTCTTGCGATGCAGATATTGCATCTCCTAATTTGGCGATACAACATGTTTTGCAATATATTGTAAAGCCCTAGATAAAACTTTGTTTCATTTGTTACTTTTGTTTCAGTAAGAAATGTTTTTTTCTTCAGTTTTTTACCCGTAGATTTTAAAAGACAGGTAACATGTAATGTATGGTGTTGTAAATGGGAGGGGCAGTAATACCTTTCATTGCATTGTTGTAGCTGAGCAACAACATCCAAAGAAGACAGACCAACTCTTCCCATCTCCGCCATTTTTCAGTGCCATCCTAAGAAAACACAATTATTTAGGAACTATGGTCTCTTTCAGTTAGACTTCAAATAGATCAGGTGTATGATTTACTTTGGGGTCAGGTGATAAGGTGCAGTTCTTAAGGAAGTGAAGTAGAAGACTCAGTGACATGGGCACAGAGGTTTTGACTGGGCAGGAATAGTCCAGCAGATGTTCCAACAGCTTACACATAAGCAGCTTGCTCTGCAGGCTCTCCAGCAGCAGCATTCTGCAGGCCAAGAACAGATAATTCCATTAAAACCCAAGAAATTCAGCAACAATAATAGGCTTCAGGCTCATAAAAATATAGTGTGTCCTTTGAGTGTAAAATATATGTATTATGGTTATATTAGTGCAAAAATACATGTATTTTTTACACACCTTTGACGTCGTGGTGGTACACTGCTGATAAGCATGTGAAAAAGCTCCTGAGAAAGCTTATTAGAGCCTATAGCAGGAGAGCAATCCACCTCCAAAGCTAAAGACAGCATCCTCTGGAAGATGGCCACAATTCTGCAGTAGAGAGGGAGGGGGGTAAATCAAGTACAATACAATTGTAGTATAAAAGAAAATGCCAAATCATGTTACCTGGTGTGTTCTCCTGCCATCTCATTACAATCAGTTGATTTCACAATGGCAGAAAACAACCACTTACAGAGATCCCTAAAACATAAGGTATCAACACCATGGGTCATAACAGGAAAGATAACCCATGTGGACCAACACCATCATGTATCAAGACTACTTAGAAACAGATTACCTAATATGAGAAAACTGATGATCAAACGATAATACAGCTTTGGCAAGTGACTGATATAGAGCAGATGTGGTTTGTTTGGTTTTGAAGTCATCCTCCAAGGTCTGCACCACATACTCTAGGAACATGCGCACAGTTTCAGGCCGGTGTTCCTTTGAGCAGGAGAAAGGAAAAGTTGACATAATTTCACATACAATAGCAGCAGTTAATACAATATTTGAATTTTCCAAAAGCCAAGAGAGTTGCTTTGTGAAGGGGGCCACACCATAATACCTGCTTTTCTATGACATTGCTTAACATTTCCCAGTCCCAAGGAGCAGACCATTTATCAGCAATGTGGTACCTAAAAAAATAAAGAACCAAATCCATAAATAATGTATAAAACAAACAAAACGTTTTAGCGCTTATGGTCTAACCGTTGAGTTCTCATTAGAAGATCAAAAGCTTGCACACAATTATGATGTGGGGACTGTGGGTTAAGCAGGATGCCCCACAGAAGGTGGGAGGTGATGTCTTTGGGAGGGTAGTAACCAGGCAGCATCAGGTCTGACAGAAGCTCCAGAGTTCCGTCTTGGTAACTTTCTTCTATGGTACTGTACACCATGCTGAGGCTCTGGCGACACAGCATCTGTGGCTTTCTGATACAGTCTTCTTCATCAACCTTATGAACAGAAATATGGTAAATTGTTGTTCAGCTAAAATAGATCCAGGGAAATTAAGATAAGTTGTATTTCTCACCAGAACATCAGCTCCTCTATGTGATAGATGTTTGACAACAACAGGGCATACATAATGTTTATCATCTTGGGTGGGTGATGTACAGTACATTTCAGAGCCCTCCATCTCCTCCTCATCGCTTTCCTCCCAACTAAATGACAGTAGACTATCGACTCCAAAATCATCTTCACCAGTTAAAGGCTCTTTGTCCAAGTTGATTATTTTACACACTGATGGAGAAGATTCAGGGGTCTGACTACAGCTCTTGGAGGCCTTGTCAAAAGTCCTTTCACCACATTGAGGTTCAGGTGATTCTGTAACTTTTAAGCTTTCATATTTAGGAACTGTTTGGGGGAGGGAGTTAACATCTTCACAGAGAAAGGTAGAGAGGTGGGCAGGAGAGCTGTTTCTGGATGCACTGATTGGAGGTTGGACTGTTGACGTTCCTATGGGGAGGGAAGGGCTGAAGGACCGAAGTTCTTTTGAAATTAGACTTTGTGCTTTGCCTGATGCACATGCAGGAGAGGGAATAGTTGAAAGCTCACCAGTATCTTGTGTGAAAGTCACGTGAGAAATTTGATGCTCCAAATGAAAATTGTCCGCCTGGCTACAGTGAGTCAGAGGAGATTCTTCAAGTGATCCAGTAGCTTTCCCTTGGCAAGATTTCTTCTGTGTGGCTTCAGAGGGCTTGATGGATTTAAGTGTGCCTGTATTATACAAGTCTGGGCAATCTAGTCTATCCTTGTGGTCTTGTTTAAAATGTAAAGACATTGTCTCACCAGTTTTTATCACACATACTCTATCTAATGTTAAAAGTTCTTTAAGATGATTTTCAAGAATGGCAAGTCTCTTTAACTCTACTGATGTTGACCGATGACAAGATGATGTTTTGATGAGAAGAGGTTTTGGGGATCTTAAAATTCTTCTTCCTGCACAAAACTTGGTTTCTTTACATTTTTTTCTTGAATTTCTGGCAGATTTTTCTTGTGACTTAGAATCATCCTTTGTTGACTGATTGTGTGAGTCTGCAACCAATTCAACTGTCCGACTGTCTGACAGTAATTTATTATCCTCCAAGAAATGATCGTTATCTTCAGTCAAGTCCACCACTGCTACGGGTGCAGTATCAAGTCTTGGAAATGTGTTTAGTTTGGCATGTTCCGATCTTCTACTTGTGAGGTCAATGCAAGGCTGCGGAAAAGACACAAGACACATTATGAGATCGATAGTTTCAAGACAGACTGGGAAAAAACGTTTAGTAGGTGCAAGTTACAATGGGTAGCTTTGTTTAAACTTAACTTAAAATGTCATAAATAAGTTATCAAAAAGCAGCATCACACACTCAAGATGATGTTCCGTTATGTAATCTTTAATATGCACCTCTGACATACATTGTGTTGTGCATTCCCACCCTTTCTTCCCCCATTTACTAATAATAGTTTGCACAGAGGGCGTCTAGCTGCAGACCGACCCTCTCATGTACCAACTCTAATGTACCTACGTGACCACCCAGTTTTTCTTTGATTGTACATTTTCCTGACTATTTGCACCACCTGAGTGTTCTTGACAGCTGATGTAACTAGGAAATGTCTCCATTATGAGATCAATAAAGTACCATCTTATCTTAAGAAACACAAGTAACATTTTGCTCTAGGCAGTGTATCGTATTATTATTATAAACAACCGACATTATATGAACGTAATGTTACAATTGTGTATCTTAATACTAACTAACCATACAGTCATACTAAACATACAATCAGTATATTCTTACCACGAAAAGGTAGCTTTAAATCAATGAAAGAGCTAGAGTTGGACATGTTTGTTTTTTTGTATGGAGCAACATGTGTTTTTGTTTTGTTTCTGTTTTGTTTCGAAACATACCAGGGGCGTCGTGATCTTTAGGGCATTGACCTCCACTCGCACCGACGACAGTGGCAACGTCTCATTCTTGTTCGAGTAGGTCCCCACGATCTCCACTTCAGATTCACCCTCGGAGTCCGAGCTCAGTGTAATCACCACAGCCATCTCTTAACAGTTACTTCTGACTGTTAGCTTTGTTTGAGAATTATCAATAAGTTATAACAATAAAAGATAACCCTCACAGAAAAAAACATTGGCACATAAAATATGCCGAGACAGATGGAGTATCTTGAAATGCCCGTTGTATACAGAACAGTTACCGTTTATGTCCATAGTTAACGTTAATGTCCATTGTTAGACATTATTTTGCTAACGCTAGCGTCAAAGCTAATTTTACGTTAGCTCAAGCGGTGCGTTGGTCGTCTCCGTTCAGACCTTTCTTATGAAACAAATGAAATATACTAAAGATATTAATCAGACTAAATGTTACAAAGCTCCTAATACGAATACAAAAAATATATATTTGCAAAATGGCCATAGCAAGCCAACAGAACCTATTTCCTTGTTATTTTGCAAGTTTACAGTGAAAGATTATTATTGGACAACACGGGTGACGCAATAAAAGGGGCGGGGCCGCATGCTATAATAAAACGCTAGATTGGACATTTCATTAGTTACCATGGCAAATGACGCGGCCATGTTACGATTGTCCCAGTTATGTTAGTCAAGTTGTGATCCAAAGTATTGTAAAATGAGGGGCAAATATTAATTAAAACATAAGTAAATAATCAAATAGCCTAAGCCTACTGAGGTAATTGTGGCACAGGGAAGTTCGGCTGTCGTTTTCAGGGCACCACATATGAACATGATTATAAACACTGCACTGGACTCACTGTTTTTATACAGAATAACGGTAACTTTGTATGCCAAACACAATGGATATATGCCTAATAAATTCATACTTTTATTTTACCCCACCAAAACGAATAATTGTAATATTATCTTTATGATAATGATGATAACGATAATGATTATTATTAATAATACAATCATTATTATTATTATTATTATTATTATTATTATTATTATTATTATTATTATTATTATTATTATTATTATTATTGTATTTATTTATAGGCCACCTGTCTCTGTTGTGTATTCTCACTTACCACCTCTAGACGGTGCACTTGCTGCAGGGAAAGATTTTTGATGTTAGTTGCCTTCTAAGATACTGTAGGTAAGCACTGCTACTCTATCAACGCTATCAAGACCAAGATCGTCTAAGTCAAATAGATTGAAGATAATTGGCCAAAATTGGAATTGATGGTGATTGCTCTTGGCCATTTACATGTGGACCAGACTATTGACTAGCACTTTAAGGCTTCTTCTCTCGGTTTCGGATGATAATGTAGATAGAAGAATCATAACTATACCTTACTAGGCTGCTTTTGTTTCGATGTTTTTTTTTTTTACTGTAAAAGTAAAAAATAATAATAATAATAAAAACATAAATATTGAAGTAGGCCTAAAGAGATTCTGTTCTATTTGTGTTGCAAAAGTTCACACTGCCAATCTAACTTTATGTATGTGGCATATAGTATAAAATATCTTGCAATTCCTTAATACTGACAGTTTAAGTTGCATGCAGTGATATTATAGCTGCGTGAGGTTAGATCTACATCTGTTGTCCAAATTTGCCATCTGTTAAAAAAAAGATGACTGTGAACAAACAAAACTGTCCCTTACCAAAGATGAATAATCTTTAAAACACAGTGACAGCCCAGACACTGTCACAATGGAGGGAGAAAAGCGAAAGGAATAGAGCATTGTATTTACTTATTTTGCATGTATTTTTTTTACTTATAAGATGCCATTTACTTTGTAGGAAAGTGCAATTTGTATGTGGCCGATATGCTGTTTTTTTGTTTGTTTTCTTTTTGTTTTTTGCATCTCATTTTTGACTTATATATTTAATGTCACAACTGAATACAATTGCACGTGATAAATAGAATAAAATCATCATCATTAATATTATTATGGGTGTTTTTGTTGGTGAAAAAACTCCAAAACATCTTAGCATTTTAGCAGGCTCACCTCTCTTCAGACCGGACTTATAAACTGATTCACCATCTTGTCTCTATGAAGATACTGCTGTTTGACCAAAAATTCGATTTAAATAGATAGATAACCTTTATTACAGACTCATGGTGCATAAGATCATCTTTATTTTGATAACCAAGCCCATTGTAAAAATTAGGATCAATGTTGGTGTTGTTGCTAACATGTTTGTTAATCAGCATTTTGCGGCTGGTAAATTCTTCTTACATAACATAACGTGGAATGTTACGCAGTATGGCTTTAATGTCAAAGTTATCGATGACCTCAATAGAAAAGACAACAACATTTACTTTAGCTACAATTTCCATACTATTCCCATCCACATGTATCTAGAGCTCAATAGTGGAGGCTCCGCCCCTGTGCCTGAAGTCAAAATCCCGGTCAAAACAGCCTTAGACTTGAAGGGAAAAATATTATAAAGCGTTTAAAAGAACAATATAGATAATCAGCTATGTGGTAATCCATGGACATACAACACACAATTTTAAATGGAAGAATTATCCAAAACTTTAACCGAAAAGTTATAAAAGGATTTCTTGTAAAACATCCGCACTATGGTCAGTAGTTAGCACATAGTTGAGTAGCCTCCATTGTGCTTTCCAACTCTTATTTGAATATTTCAAAAAGTCTATGGAGATTTTAAATGGGATTTTTACAGAAATCTTTACAGACTATTTTGTTTTATGTCTGCGGATAGGGATGTTCACACATACTTAACAGAGAGGAAAAAGTGTTTGGAAGAATAAAAACGTGTAGAAAATTGTGTAGATTTATTCAAGAGACACACACTTCTCTGAGCGGACTCGGACATTGAGCACTGTGTTCTGAAAATCCAAACTCGGCCTCTGAAGCACATCTAATTGAGCTCTCATAAACAAATCCAAGTTCAATTAGACACGAGGCAGACCTTACGGCCCCGAATGTGCCTCCAACACTCCTGTCCATACACGGGCAAAGTAGAACCAAGACTGCAATCAAGAGGATGTAGTAAACCATTGCATGTCTGCACAAACATACGAATGCACGGAGCGCTCAAGACGTCGCATATGGGGCCAACTGGCTTAAAGACAACGTGCCGGAGCAGGTCTGTGACTCACACTGGACCTAAAATAGAAACCAGCTCCTTTTAGTGGCAGGCTGTGAAATGAGAATGGATGTTCCTCAAAAGCATAATTCGCATTGATGTGGGAGCTACAAGAGCATGCAAACAAACCCTTTTTCTTTCTTCAGTATAAGACAGTGTTTCCCAACCAGAGGTACGGGTACATAGTGGTTCGCAAGCACTTAAGTGATGAAACAGGTGGAGAGTGAAACAGTAATATTTGGATAACTGTGAGGTGTGCGTTTGGGAATATTTCAGATATTGAACATAGCACATTGTGTTGCGAACAGATTGCAGTTTCAGTTGATATTTTTTTCTAAATAACGCCCAGTATACATGGGGCAGGGTGTGCTCGTAATATAAATTAAAGGAGTAATGGCTGTCCCAAGCTTGGATAAAGAGAGCTGGTTAATAATATGGGTCTCAAACGTATGTGTGCCATTTGCTATAATTACAGCAGGAGGCAGATGATTTAATGCAGCAAAAGCTAAAGGACATCTTGAATTGCGTTTGCTGATTGCTCTTGCATCGATGTCAAAGTGTTGAGCAGAACTTATTGCCTGTTTAATGATTCTGGAAACACCAAAGTCATGTTGATCTATTAAATCATAATTACTTAGGCTTTTTTTTATGCACAATCTTTGTCATATTTTGTTGCAGGTCAGTTTCGGGTCAGTCTGTTTACAAAGAGAGGGGAAGAAATTGGTATATACATATATCCCTTCACACAATTTCCCCAGAGTCAGAGAGAACATGACAAAAGCAAACACAAAGGCGGTACAAGCCGCCGGAGCAGAGACAATGGTTTGCAACAGAATGGAAGCAGACACAACAAAGACAGATGTTTGCTTCCCTCAGCCTTAAAGTTTGTGCCGCTGTCCTTCAGTATTTTTCTTTATTGTTTTGCTTTGCTGACTTGCTTTTTAGCTCTGAGTCAAAGGATTCCAATTAAAATATAATTACAGCATTCATGACTGAATAAAAAAAATAGCCAGGGATGTCACAAAGAATGGGGGAAAAAGTAATAATAAGATTGAATGTCCCCTCCCCTATTACCACGGAGGTTTCATGTGCAACAACTTTTATCTAAACTAACAAAACATCCAAGCTTTTCATGTGTCACCTGTGCAACACGTTTCCATCCAAACTGTGCTGACCACCGTCAACTGCACACCACAACATAGGATATTATGTTATAAAGTACAAGCAATTACTGTCCAACTAACATTCGCGGAAAACCGCATAAAGAGGTGCTGGCCCTTGTGGCCGAAAGCCCCATTCATTCATGCCACTATTGAGTTTATAAATTGCCATTACCAATGATTGTGCAAATGTGACCCAAACTATCATTTGAATGCCAAATCTTTATATAAGAGAGTTCAGCTTTATTAGTGAGCTGCATGTGACCCACGCACGTCATCAGTTAATCTATTCAGGCAAAACTACAAAGACTTTATTGTGCAGTTTCTGATTAAAACAGGGAGATTGGCTCAGCCTGTAGTCGAGTGTTAAGGCGGCTGCCAGGTGCTCACTTACTGTACCAACTTCAGCGTCAGATTCATTAAAAACAAACAAAAAACAAGGAGATTGATAGAAAGGTTTGTGTGACGATGAAATGCATGGAGCTCTGTATATGTGCTTCTATTCAGAAAAATGCAGCTTGATTCTCTCAGAGCACTCCTTATTCCTAAGAGTCAAAATTCAGAGTGTTTTAACCAAGTCACGTAGACCCTATACACAGAGCAGATGCATCTGTGCTCCAACATATTCATTTTACATAAGCTTTCTTATCATGCAAAAAATAATAATTTTTGCTTGAAAGTTTTTTATGTACAAAGGTTGGTCCTTTCCCTCATCATCTGTATCTTCTGCACAAAATGTACTCATGATCATTAATGAGTTCATTGCCTTAACTCTGAGTGTCCAAAATAGCGCTATATAAAACCAATGCATTATTAATATTATTCACTGTGAATACATGAGTATTTCCTCATGAAGCCTGATGAACTTGCACTACTCACTACATTTGAAAGAGAAATATAATCCTTTCTATTCAAATGTCCCAAAGACAAAAACAAATGCTTTCCTCCAGAATAATTTAACACAGAAAAATCTTCCATAGTCTCATTTAAACTCCGAAACTAGGTCCTGTTTCTGCTATAAAAAAAACAATTGTCTGTAAACCATAACTTCAGTATTTAATATTTTTAAAAGTTCATGCTTATTATAGTAGAACGTGGAGAGAAACCCATAAATCTTAGCGGTTTTATGGATACAATGTATGTAACCCCCCAGTCGTCCAGGCAAGTTCTGGCAACAAAGGTTTGAAGAGTAAAGTGTCCGAATTCTCTTCAGAATTGACAAGACTATTTTTCAACGAATATGAAAGATAACGCAAAAGTTTTTTTTTCTCTCATAATATAAGACAATCCTTTATAGTTAATGGTTGTGTGAAGCCATTTATGGTGAAACAGCTGAGTTTGCTCTTTTTAAATTATAATGAAAAAAAGAATGTACCAAAATGACCCTGATCAAAAGTTTACATACTCCAGTTTTTAATACTGTGTATTGTCCCCTTTAACATCAATGACAGCTTGGAGTCTTTTGTGGTAGTTGTGGATGAGGTTCTTTATTTTTTCTGATGGTAAAGCAGCCCATTCCTCTTGGTAAAAAGCCTCCAGTCCAGTTCCTATAAATTCCTGGGCTGCTGTGAAATATGGAGGTGTTTGGCTGATGCCAATGGCTCCAGCAGAATAAAGTGAAGGTCCCGTTAGTGGCTATCTCTATCATTGGACCGCTGTGAGGAGAGCTCAAATGTGCAGTTCATGCAAGACAGATCAGGTACTTATAGGAACTGGAGGCCCTATTTCCCAAAAAGAATGGACCGCTTTACCATCAGAAAAAAATAAAGAACCTCATCCACAACTACCACAAAAGACTCCAAGCTGTCATTGATGTTAATACACAGTATTAAAAACTGGGGTATGTAAACTTTTGATCAGGGTCATTTTGGTACTATACTATATATCTTATCTTATGAGTGAAAAGAAAACCTTTTATGTTATATTCTTTGAAAAATAGCCAAAAAATAAAAAAAAATCTGCCAGGGTATGTAAACGTTTGAGCACAACTGTATATTAAAAAAAGGGGGGAAAAAAAGATGCTAAAGCAATATACAAAATCCAAACTTTTTTCACTATAGCTCTGGCATCTGTGACCTTCACGGCTTCATTAACTCAAGGCACGATTTCACTGCCTTGGAACAAAGCTGTGGGAAAATCAGAGGGATTTTGATTGTGTTTGTTTGGGACACAACAAGGTCATGCAGTGTATTCATCCGGACTTACAGGGAGCAGCAGGAAGAAGATCACTTGCCCCTCTTGCTCAGGACGAGTCTCCCACTTGTTTGCAGCGGTGGGTCACGTCTGTGATGTCACTGTTACGTCTCTTTAAGATCTCCTTGGTATCCAACAGATCTCAAAGACATTGAAGGGACGTCACAGAAACGTCTCACCACGTATAGTGTTCACCACGTCGCCTACAACTGCTTGAGGCCCCGCGGAGACTTGAAAGTCTCTGCGTGGTCTCCGCTGAAATCAAACCGGTTTCTTTTCACCGCAACTCCCTGGCGACTCGCCTTATCTCCCGCGGCGACTCGAGTCTCCAACAGATCGTCTCCAGTGTTGCAATGTGCTCTTAATTAATTTTGTATGACTGTGTTTCCAGAAATCTTAACATCTTTTCATTTATATACGGCCTTTTACCGAGACTAAGAGGTTAAGAAATCCAGAATAATGCAGAATATTCTTATTTCTGAGGAGAATTCTGACATATTTAATTTTGAAACGGTCAAATATGCTTGCATAGTTACTCACCTTTTCTATTTTGTATTCTTTTATTTTTTCCAAAGGTTGGTCCTTTCCCTCATCATCTGTATCTTCTGCACAAATTATTAATGAGTTCATTGCCTTAACTCTGAGTGTCCAAAAAAGCGCTATATAAAACCGATGCATTATTAATATTATTCACTGTGTCAATACATGAGTATTTATTTATTAATTTTATTTTATTTATTTACTTTTGAACAGGGACAGTGTACAATCTACATTAGCCTCAGAAAGGAGAGATGCATTGTACCAGGTTATAGCACTTGTGCCCGGAGGAAACCTGATGAACTTGCACTACTCACTACATTTGAAAGAGAAATATAATCCTTTCTATTCAAATGTCCCAAAGACAAACAAATGCTTTCCTCCAGTATCATTTAACACAGAAAATGTTTCCATGGTCTCATGTTCATTAAGCCCAATCACAAGTCAACTCTCTTTTCTACCCCTACCCCTCGCCCTAGCCCTTTCCCTACACCCTGAAACCAAGGGCTAAAGGCGAGGGTTGAAAAGACCGCCCTAAGAAATGGGACAGCCCTCTATTTGACTGCATTTATTATGAACACAGATGATTAAGATTATGTAAAAAAATAAATAAACTGAACCAGTTCATCACTTGACCGATGCTGTTTATAACACCTAAACAACAGGACTCTGCCTTTGCCCAAACACCACAGATTTTCATCTATTTCTCCTTCCCCCTGGCCGTGTGTTGCTGCTTCTACCGTGGGTCGCTGTGGATGCGGGTCCGAGGCTGTCTGTCCCTGGTCTGCGCACACCTCAGGCCCGGTGCCGACCTGTGCGCACTGCGAGCACAGCGGCGCCGGGAGAAATGGGGCGCAGCAGCGATGAACCTCGTGTGTCATATCAATAGCGAAGTATCGAAAGTTTGGAAAGAAACTCCAAAGTTAGGCAATACAGCGCAAATAAACGGAGCAATCGCAGCAGCAAAGCGAAAACGTAGAACTAACACGTGTAAAGCAATGGACTGTTCTAATTGTTGCACAAAGCGAATAAAGTCATGAACGAAGAGTTCTGCAACTTTATAAATGTTGTAAGAGTTCTTATTGATGATGTTCGTGAATTCATTTCGCAGCTTATTTCCGTGTTTTGTCAAACTCTTCCTACCCCTTCGTCTGAAGTGTGCATCTGGAAAAACCCTCGCTTGAAGGGCTATGTGGCCCTCTCCCTCACCCCTATCCCTCACCGCAACATACAATAAGCGAAGTCGTAATCTCAATTGGCGCAATGAGTTATGGGATCGCTCAGAGGTCAATCGGGATAAATTTGACCCGGAAGACAGCGCAGAAGCATACACGAAGACGAGAGAGTGCAGATAACTGTAGTTTAAATGATTTGTTATTGTTTGTATGATATCCAAAACTGTGTGAGAGGCTCAGGTGGAGGATACAGAGATGCGTCATGATGTTTATAGACAATGGACAATTGCTAATTTGAAGTTATTTGTGTGGAAACGCGAGCTATCGCTAAGCGGCTACAGAGAGGACTTGTTGGTGTTAGACACAAGACGGAGAAACTCTGGCAGATCCTTGAAAATTCCTTCAGTGAAAGAGGTCGTCGAGATAGATGGAGGTTGCTGCTGATCTACGATGTGCTTGTGCCGTGACATCAGTGAAAATAGCATCATGTCCGCGACAGACTTTACCGTGGGTCTGGAAGTGTCGGGCCACTTTACTGCAGTCCGCGACTTGAGGAGACGGTTTGTTGTTGTTTTTTATCACATTTTATTTTTGATCTACTTTATGTATGCCCTTTAAGTTTTAAAGTTTTTATAGTTTATTATTACTACGTTTTATGTTTCATGTTGCACGCTTGCTCTGAAGAAAATTCCTACTTTGTGAACCTGTTCAATTTCAATAAAACCATTTATGATTCTGATTCTGTCGGATTATTAACAAGGAAAAGCTTTCAGTTTCTATACATTTGGATGGTGTGGTACGAAGTACGAAGTACAGTTTCTTGAAGGCCGAGAAAAGATCCAACAAATTACATATAATGCATGTGATCATTGAACAGGACGCATAAGGTGCTATTGCACATGTTTTCCAGGGTTTATTTATTGTTTCCTATGCTGCATGACTTTATTCAACTTCTAGGCATTTGCCATTTAGCCTTTCCTTCAAACACAATCATCGTAATCCCTCCTCCCCCCATACAATGCTGAGAGAAAACATGTTCATGTAGGCCAGAGCATTGTGTAGTATAAAAGTAAAGATGGCTTACGTTCTGCTTTTCTATTGTACAATTTATATATAGTGTGTAATTTTCAGGAAAGAATGATCCCCCCACCCAAAAAGTCGACATTTAATTTAGCTTGTGCCACCTGCAATTAAAACAATTTAACCAAAATGTTAGTGGAAGCACAGATACTCACCCTCGATATATTTGTGATGATCTGTTAATGTACCACATTTTTTATGCCTGTAAAACAATCTTTATTCATGCATATTTTACATTGGGTTTACTGTGAGATAGCGCTTTTATCCCGATTGACCTTTGACCGGAAGCGCTGCGCATGCGCACTACGAGATTACGACTTCGCTTATTGGGACACCCCTTTGTCTCTCGTGAACGTGCAAAACGAAGGGAAAGGGCTAAGCGGAGGGCTAAGGGGGAGAATTGAGATTGGGCCAAACTCCAAAACTAGGTCCTGTTTCTGCAAAAAAAAAAAAAAAAAAAAAATGTCGATGTAAACCTGACGATTATAAAGTCCCTTGAAAATTGAGATTTATTAGTATTATTTATTATTGAGGATACATTTCGATTAATTGCCAAGCACTACCAGTAATATCTGTACTTTTACTCACACAATGAAATCAAATACTTTGATCACCACCTATGACCTCCACCACTCACGCACAGGACACCTCCGCACAGGCAAGGTGAGTGAAGTGTCTTTGTCCAAGGATAAGATCGACCGTCTGCACCTGAAGCTCTGTCACTTCAAAACAATATTACTCAAGAAGTTAAAATGACTGTGTAATAAAAGTAATTTCTTCAATCGTTTAATTTAGTAGATATACTAAATGTAACAGAAAACTAGCCACCTCTGCTCATTTGCATCAAGTAATATCCATTCCTTACAGAAAATTATGCAAGTTTGGAACTGGAATTCCCATTGAACCTCCTCTTTCTACAGTTAGAAATGTTTTACTATGTATAAATCACCTGTAACCTCCAATCAGTTTTTTCTCTCTCCACGCACATCAACCTCCGGCAATCTATTTGTAAAATGTTATATAATGTGACATGCAGTGGGTTTTGCTCAAATTCCAGCCTCCTCAAAAGAAAAGAGGATTCAGAAATGCAATCGAGGCAGTGCTGTGTGACTGCTTTTTACCAGGCTGACATGCTTCTGTATAGAAAATAAAGGTGTTGCAAGAATGTGTGGTTGAATGTGGAGGAGAGATAGCCGGGAGATGAGGCCTTGACTGTTTCTGAGGTAAGAATGAATACAATAGAAATGGATTTCATTGTGGATGTGCAGACACGACTAAATGATTAGACAAGTTGGTGTCGTAAAGCACTTGAATTATTTAGCAAAATACATTTTAAGTAAGTAAATGAGTAGGTAAGCTTGATTTGTACAGCACCTTTCACAGACAAAAAGCCACAAAGTCCTTCACAACACAGTTCTTCCACGTAATCTGGGGCAGCGTTGTGGCAGCAGTTTGAGTAGAGATGCCCAGACGCAGACTTCCTCCAGCTGTTCAAGGGGGATGCCGTGGCGGCACCAGGCCAGCCCAGCATGTCCTGGGTCTTCCACGAGGCCTCCTCCCAATAGGACATGCCTGGGACCAGGAGGCATTCAAAACAGATTCCCGAGCCACCTCAGCTGGCTCCTTTTGACGTGAAGGAGCAGCAGCTCAACTCTAAGCTCCTCCTGGGTGACTGAGCGCCTCACCCTGTCTCTAATGGTGCACCCCACCACCCTGCGAAGGAAACTCATTTAGACTTGTCCTTTGCTCAGTATGCAGATCTCATGACCATAGGTGCAAGAATGTAGCTCGAGAGCTTTGCCTTTCGACTCTTCACCACAACATTCCGATACAGCGATTTCATCCATTCGTCCGTCACTCGTGAACAAGACCCTGAGATACTTGAACTCCTCCACTTGAGGCAAGAACTCTTCACAGATCTGGAGAGGGCAAGCCATCATTTTCTAGTGAAGAACCATGGTATCAGATTGTTCCGATTTTGATTTGACTGAAACAAATAACTACTACATCACAGACCTCCTACTACATCACAGACCTCCTCGGCAAACCTGTGACAGTGACACCTCTCTGTTGAACGCTCTAAATGAATTCTTTGCTCGCTACGAGGCACTCAACAGAACCCCGGCACAAAAGTCAACACCCCCTCCTGAAGACCAAGTGCTGAAGCTATCTCCAGAGAGTGTGAGAACATCTCTGAGCAGGATCAACGTACGCAAAGCACCGGGTCCAGACAACATACCAGGTCGTGTACTGAAAGGTTGCGCTGATGAACTCACTGAGGTCTTCACAGATATTTTTAACACATCTCTGCAGCAGGCTGTGGTCCCAAAGTGCCTCAAAGCGACCACCATCATTCCGGTGCCAAAGAAGTCCCCACCCTCCTGCTTTAATGACCAGTAGCACTCACTCCAATTCTTATGAAGTGCTTTGAGCGGCTCGTCGTGGAACATATCAAGTCTGTTCTCCCTCCCACCTGGACCCAAACCTTACCGGTCCAATCGCTCAACTGAAGATGCCATCTCCACTGCACTTCATTCAGCCCTCACTCACCTTGAAACAAAGGACTCTTACGTTAGAATGCTGTTTTTAGACTTTAGCTCAGCCTTCAACACTATAATCCCAGAGCAAATATCAACGGTGCTGCAGAGGAGAGGGTGACCAGCACTAAGTTCCTGGGTGTGCACGTCACAGAGAACCTTTCCTGGACCATGCACACTACATCACTGGTCAAGAAAAGTAATCAGCGCCTCTACGTTCTCCGCAAGTTGAGAAAAGCTAGAGTCCCAGCCTCCGTTATGTGCAACTTCTACAGAGGGACTAAAGAGAGCATCCTGACAGCTCCATCACTGTGTGGCACGGCGCCAGCACTTCCTCCTGCCGAAGGAGCCTCCAGCGCATCGTGAGAGCAGTGGGGAGGATCTGTGGAGCTCCTCTCCCCTCCATTAAGGACATGTACTCCACCCGTCTCACCCGCAAAGCCGTCAGAATCACCAGGGACCCTACGCACCCATCACACAGTCTCTTCAAGGTAATGCCTTCAGGGAGGAGACTGCGGAATCTACGGGCCAGGTCCAGTCGACTTAAGAACAGTTTCATACACAAGCCATAGGTAAGCTAAACTCCCTGCCCTCCCTCCCACCCCTCGTCCCCCACCCCCCACTCCACAATCAATGAGAGAAATATAATTTCAAATCATTCACATGGTTTGACAAATAAAACATCTTGAATCTTGAATCTACACACGTTTAATCACAATATGTATATTCCATTTTAAAAAGATTGGACAATAATTTAAGCCACTAGTTCTTAAACTTTTTAGTTATGACCCTAATATAAGAACCGCTGTTGTTCACAACCCATTCAGAGCCGGTGTCCCATTGACTCCCATATGATCTGGTGACCCTCCAAAATTCTCTTATGACTCCTGTGGGGGTCCTGTCCCCTAGGTTGAGAACCACTGCTTTAAGCCACTCTGGGGAAATATTCCTGGTAAGATGTTGAATACATACACAAATTGAAAATCATCGATATGCTGTGCTCCTATAATGCTCAAAGTAAGGAAGGGCTCGGTTCAAGTCCCTAATCCTCACATTTGGGAAACTGTACACTCAAATTTGTCTTTACCTGTAGTCAAAACAAAGCAAGATGTTTTTTTACCAAGACCACACCCACAATGTAGATAATGATTGGCTTTAATTTATCATTCCTCATCATTTGTTAATTACACTGTATAGGTTGTCATGGTAACACTGCACATCACCTCTGTATCTGATTAAGACACACGGGTAATGTACAGGCTTGTTGTCTTGGAGTCTATTCATGGTCTGAATAATAACGTTAATCAATATTTTTGTGCTTATGTGATTAGGATGCTTTTAAAATGTGTTATGCATAATAATTAAAGTCTGGACAAACACTTATTTAAATGCTTAATTGTGTCAAATATATTTTTGACTGGGTCTCGATCTATTTTTGCTGAAAAAGAAGACAGCCACGTTAAAGCACATGTACGAATTGAAAATGTTAATCTGTATTGTACTTTTCTTAAGGGCGCCCACAACCACCAGGGGAAGATGAAAGTACAGGACCTCCGATCTGGCAAAGTTGTCATCACAAAAACCAAAGCAAGTAACAAGACCCCTGCAAGACTTGAACCTTTTTCATTTGTTCCGAGAGCTCTCCATCCGTCATAACATGGTATAAGGCATCCTTTCCAAGATGAGATTCATGGCCCTCGACCTGACGATGCTCAATATTTCCCCTGACAGAAAACCATCCAGCCACACTGAAGGCCTCAGTTTGATGAAACAGCCTTTTACACTGCGGTGCTCAGATAGTGCTCACTGAAAGAACAAGAAGTAACAGACTTTATGCCAAGATTAGTGGAATACTTTAATATTGTAATGCTAAGTTTGCCTTTACATACACATTACACACTGAACCTTCTTATTAAGCATGAGCTTTTGTTATGAATTCAGGCAAGTTTAAAAGAGTACGTAATGAGATAATGGGGAAACTTGTTATTCCTGGATTTTAATTCAAATTGGCCCATTAGGACCAATCACATCATCAACAGGAGGCACCAGCAGAGTGACTGGATGTTGTACTGTTTTTGTACAGACTGCAAAAAAACAAGTGTGGTTCACCTCAGGTAAACGTGTGTGCTCTGATTCACACTGAATCTAAAAGTACTTTGTTGCATCACAGAGCAGTGGCTGCTTCAGAGACTTTTCTTTGACGCGGGGCAGTGGGAGGGGCATGATTATTTGAAGGAGGGTTGTGTCGAAGGTGGGGTTAAAATCCTTGATTTTAAATAAAAAAAAAATCTTAAAACATTTTTAATAGCATTTCTTTGCATTTTAGTCCCCAAAGTGATTGTCATGCTTACAGTTCAAACCAGAAAAGGGAAGGGAAAGCTAACAGGAAACATCTTTAGCACCCAAGGTTTCAAACAAGTCAAGATCCAGGGATCTGATGGCATGGAAAGCATTACACCACGAAAGCCCAGCTGAACACCTGGCTCAAGGCAATCGACACCTTTGCTGCAATGACCCATCCTCAATGCTGCTGGGGAAACCTGTAGGAGCAATGGGCAGCCAGCATAGGCTGGTCCCGGGGGAACCATCTCCAGATGTGGAACCAGGCTAATGGTCAGAAACACCTGGCTGGATTAACCTATTGTACATGTTTTTAGTGGAAGAGAAAACCCGGAGTACCCTGAGGAAACCTACGCAGACACAGGGAGAACACGCAAGCTTACCGCTGCGCTACTGTGCCGCCCGCTGGCTGTACAACATGACCCAATATGATAAATAGTGATTTCAATTAATGACCAAGTGACAGTGATACTGACACAGTCCCCGTGACTTACCTGCCAACCAACAAACAACAAAGGCCCACCTTAGATTTTTATACTCCACTTTGTGGGAATGTTCCTCAGGCTCGAGCTCAACATTTCTTGTTACGCTGTTTTGAATAGGTTTTTCAATTCTACTTATTAAAGATGCTTTTAGACTGTGATTCCCCTGTCCTGGAAACATTTCTACAGTTCTGGCTCATTTACTCGTTTGACGAAGCCGTTCTGAATGGCATGCAACCATGTTCCATTAAAGTTGGCTGCCATTGGTTTCCTGCTAAATAAGTGCGCCTCTTTCTCCAGAGGATGGGGCTGGAGCTCAAACATCTGAAGAAAGCCACGAGGGACATCAGCCAAGTTCAGCTCAGGATGGCTGCTGCTAGAGAGCCCATAGCTGGAACCCTTCCGCAGGTGAGGTTTATGCAGTCTGTACAGTTTAGTGTACAGTTTAGTGTACAGTGAAACACCCGTGAACCTGAGACGTCTGCTGATGATGAAGGGCTTCCAACAATATGGTTGCTCAAAGGAATACCATCTCAGAAGACAACCAGCATTACCATTTCAGTCAGGTGCAGTTGCTTGTGTACGAAATGCGCGGTATAAATAAAGTTGCCTTGCCTTCAGTGTAGTTCCCACATGAATAAGACACACTGTATTAGAGTAATATTTGATCAGTACTATCTGTACTTTTACTCATGTAATGCAATCAAGGAGGCTACTTTTACCATCACTAACAAAATCAAAAACTATTTTAGGTAAATTTACCTACATATTTCTTCTTCCACTGCTTATTGCTTCATTTCCATCCAGCTTGTGGTTAGTATCACTTCTAAAGAAAGTTGGCAGTGCAAACTTTTGTTTTCGACAGCCAAATACGAAAAATGTTCTGTTCTGGGTGGAATTCAGTCCAGCTGCTTTATGAAAAACAGATGCAAATGCTAATTGACACTAATTCATGCAGATCCAGACGTTCCCATTTGTTTCAATTATTCCTGATTACTCTAGGTTTGTTTGACTCTGTTTGTGTCTCGAACCTTTGTTGGTTGTGGTCAGTCGCTGGTCACTGACCCCTTAGGACCAATGCTTCTCAACTGGTGGGTTGGGACCCAGAAGTAGGTCACCGAATTGTTTTCAGTGAGTCTAGAATCCTTCCCAGAAAATATTTTTTAAATATTTATGTACAGAAAAAAAATATAGAATCACTACTTGAGTCTGTTAAAAATGATTGGGTTGTTTTAATCATAATTTTAGCTTTTCTGTCTTATTTAATGATTATTCATTAAGATTTTTTGAGGAAAAGACAATATTTTTTTACAAGTCTAAGTAATATTTGCGTCATCCCAGGGTGACTGTGGGTCCCGACACCATACCAGCTGAGAACCACTGCCTTAGACAATCCTATTTTTGCTCTCTTCTATTTAGGATAATGTATCACAAACATGTATGTAGCGCGGGCTCCTCGATTTCCGCTTCCAAATACTCGGTTTGGCTGCTGTCTCTAAAGAAGTAAGCTCCACATCATTGCTGGCATCCGTCACAGTGCAATGCAGTGACAAATCTCAAGCAGATGTTATTGACTTTATAAATAGATGTTTTTGAAAAATAAAATTAGTGAGGTGCATCTGCCAACCAGAGCTGCAGACTGTGCTTGGCATTTCCTATTCAGAATCATTTTGAACTTGACTCAGTGCCTGTTGCAACCGATATCAAACGTACAGCACTTTCCTCCACAGCAATGGATGAAGTGACTGCCTCTGCTGTTGCTTATGTTATTTGTCTATGAATATCATCAATGCTTTTTCAACTATGACTCCTTCACAATTATTACATATGAAATTCAAATAAATATACTTGCACAAGCACATTATTGTGTTATGTTGTGCACGTGTAGCCTCATTTTGGGGATGATAGAGGCGTAGGTGGTACAGCAGTGTAATAACCCTATGGTTGGTTACTATTATTGCTCTGATCAATGCTGCCATTTCCTTGGGCAAGACACTTCACCCACCTTTCCAATGAATACATCTGTGAGTAAATGATTGAGTTGGAGACGTAGTGCAGCACCGGGACAGCTGCATTAGCTTTAAGTGTGATGAGTAAATATGTAAAGAGGCTGCAAAGTGTAAAAGCTTTACAAAAAGGTTAAGGTATACTTTATTATTTATATTTAGGGTAATTTGTCCAGTGCAGAGCCCGGGGACCCATGAACTGACTCAAGACCATTAGACTTGAGTCAGTCTAATGGTCAGAGTCACCTGGTTGGAGGATTCACCTATTGGGCATTGGGTGGATGGGGGAAACCGAAGCACCAGGAGGAAACTCATCCAGACACAGAGAGAACCTGCAAACTCCACAGAAAGGCCCACACGGTCCAGGAATCGAACACTGTGCAATGCATTTTGTAATGATGATTCACTATACAACATGGCCACATGTGCCTCGTAAAGTCAGTGAAGTATGAGGTCTGACAAGAAACATCTATTTTTGTGGATGCCTCTGACACTTGTGTTGGTTGAAAACTGGTCACATCTTGTTTGATACCAGTTACATAACTGAACCTGCAGCGAGCACCGTCTAACAACAAACTGTTCACTTACCGTAGCACCTCGCTGATGCCTTGAGGTTATCTGTGAGTGGGGCGCACATTGTATTATAATTTATATTACAGTTTTTTTTTTTTATGATTCGTTTCACTCATGTTTTGATTTTTACCGAACTTGTCTTATTGGTAACTAAACTAATCAATCATTTCACAAAATATTTCAGATAATTTGAAAAATGACATCATCAAGAGTCAAGACAAATCTAACACTTTTAGACCTAGAGCAATAAATGTACATGAAACTGTATACAGTATTTCATAAATAATATTATTAGTAAAGATAGTTTACAAACTATGGTTTCAGTGTTTGGGATCCCAGCTGACACGTATAAAGACCTGGTTTATTCCGGGACCAGTCGGGTTCAGGGTGAACCAGCTTCTTTTTCTTCTGAGTCATCCAATTCTGATTGTGTTGTGTTTTGTCCCCTGCGTCTTGTCTTTGGATTTTGAAAGTAGTGCAGTATTTGGTAGACAGAGTAGGCCGAAAAAAGAGATTGTTATTATCATCTGTGTTTACAGTAAATAGCATCAGTGTGTCTTTAGTGCAAAAAATGTTATGTGTTTTTCATAGGTTTAAGGCAGGAAATAATTGAGCCATTGTGCCAATATTGTGTCAATGGCTTTTAGGTCTGAGTCTCTTAATTGGGTCTCGGAAAGTTTGGAGTGCATCATCCCTGGAGGGTGTCGAGCCCCTCTTTATTAGAGGCTCTTGAATGACACATGTGTCAACTTCAGATGGAAAGATGTGTACTACTACACTAGCAACTAAACAGTGGAAATTTCGGCCTATACACACTAAAGGCACACACTATCGTCTGAACTAAGACTGTGTTAAAAATAGCACTAAACAAATATGTAAATATTTAGGTCATATTCTTTCCCCAATTATTTGTTGCTATGGCCACATTATTGCATTATCCATGATCACAGTCTGTACATAAAAAGCAGAAACTTGTGTAAAAAGTCAAGAGTTGATATGGCTTGCATGATGTTCTGTGGATTATGACACTGTCAGCTCAGCGGGTGGGAGAAGAGGAGGAGCAGCCTGGGACCTTTCTCACAAGAAACAGCAAGAGAGAAAAAGAGAGAGTTACAGAGCTGTAGATTCAGTGCACCCCCTCACATCACACTGGCAGTGCAGGCGAAGTGGAAACTTAGACGTGTTCAATTGAAGAGTGTAACTTATGTTGAAATTAATGTAAACACTTGAAAAGTCACATACAAAAAATTAACTGATTAGTTCCATCCTGAGTACCTTGTGTCTCTGGATGTTGCAGGACTGTTGTGGTCCCTATAAGGAGGATCGGCGGGGGTGCTCCAACTATAGAGGGATCACACCCCTCAGCCTCCCTGGTAAGGTCTATTCCAGGGTGCTGGAGAGGAGACTCCGACCGATAGTCGAACCTGTTTTTTGTCCCGGTTGCGGTACATTATCGTATTAAACTATGATGCTTTACACAATAAGTGACACTCTGAACAGATGCATCAAAGATGGATCAAACCAAACCTGCGCCAAGACCTCTCGCTCTCTCTCTCTCTCTCGCTCTCTCTCTCTCTCTCTCTCTCTCTCTCTCGCTCTCTCTCGCTCTCTCTCTCTCTCTCTCTCTCTCTCTCTCTCTCTCGCTCTCTCTCGCTCTCGCTCTCGCTCTCTCGCTCTCTCTCTCTCTCTCTCGCTCTCTCGCTCTCTCTCGCTCTCTCTCTCTCTAACTTTGGTGAGGGGCTGGTTCTGGGAGTGATGTCACCTCACTCCTCAATGAGAACTCGGCGGCTCCTCGCATTACAGCCTTTGCGCTGCACCAACACTCAGGCTTTACGCACGGAGATGGAGCGTCTCCCAGACCACTTCCATTGGGCTATGGACTCTGTTGACCGCGCACTACATTGGACTACTTAATCCAAACTGTTTGATGAACTTGTTTCGAATTGCCAATGTGTGGCCTCCTGTTTATCAGGGTGCCACTTTATCAGCGTTGTGCGTAATCTCAGCCAATAACCTGACGCACAATCCGCTGCTGAGACTAAGATCAAGCGTAAAGAAAAGAGCCAAAAATGACGAACATGATCACTTTCAAGACAGAATGGAAGTGACCGAAGGAACTGTGGTGCTTGAGAACGTGTCAAGCGATGAGAACAGCACCGACGCACCGCTCGCATTCCCGCACACGGAGGTGGTGGCCGCGCTCATCATCATTGTTGTCACGGCAATAATATTGCTCACAATTGTGGGCAACGTGTTGGTGATAGTAGCGGTGCTCACGAGTCGGGCTCTGCGCGCACCACAGAACCTCTTTCTAGTGTCTTTGGCTTCAGCGGACATTCTCGTGGCCACACTGGTCATCCCGTTTTCACTGGCCAATGAAGTCATGGGCTACTGGTACTTTGGGAGCACTTGGTGCGCATTTTACCTGGCATTAGACGTGTTGTTTTGTACTTCGTCAATTGTGCATTTGTGCGCCATAAGTCTGGACCGCTACTGGTCTGTTACAAAGGCTGTCAGTTATAACTTGAAGCGCACACCGAAGCGCATTAAATCCATGATCGCAGTAGTTTGGGTCATATCCGCGGTCATCTCCTTCCCTCCTCTCCTCATGACCAAACATGATGAGCGCGAGTGTCTGCTCAACGATGAGACCTGGTACATCCTCTCCTCGTGCCTCGTGTCATTCTTTGCTCCGGGGCTCATTATGATTCTAGTTTATTGTAAAATCTACAAAGTGGCAAAACAGCGCTCATCCACTGTGTTTGTTGCTAAAAACGGTCTGGAGAGACAACCTTCTCAGTCAGAAACATGTTTTGTCACAAATAAAGACCGTTTTGAGACTGAAAGTCCAAGCAGCCAAAGCTCCGGCAGTCATAAGCAGAAACATGGGGAACTGGATGACATTGATCTGGAGGAGAGCTGCTCTCAGTCGGACACTAAACCTCGCAGCAACCGCTTCACAAAACGGAGGAAGGTTGAGGGCGCGAACTGCTGCCCTCCACAGAACTGCCGCCTCTCGTGGGCGTCATCTCGGGCCTCGCAGATGTACCCCGAGCAACAGAAGCCCCCCGTTGGGAGGCAGCAACTTGCTGCTGCGAACAAGACCAAAGTGGCACAGATGCGGGAGAAACGCTTCACCTTTGTGCTGGCAGTGGTCATGGGGGTGTTCGTGCTCTGCTGGTTCCCGTTTTTCTTTACTTACAGCCTGCATGCCATCTGCAGAGACAGCTGCCACATACCTGGTGCACTTTTCAACCTCTTCTTTTGGATTGGCTACTGCAACAGCTCAGTGAACCCCATCATTTACACAATTTTCAACAGGGATTTTAGGAAAGCGTTCAAGAAAATTATCTGCAGAACTAAACGCACATAAACAGGTGAGAGCGAAAGTAGGTCACACAAAGACAAGACTGTCATATCATAATCCTGGGAATATGTATCACAACTGCTCATCCATCCGTTCCCAAGTCATCTAAATGTATCAAATATTATTATCTAGTGTTGTAAAGATTTAAATGTCTGAATTAATAAACGTGGAGGTGAGTAACATTGGGAAATGCTTGCGTTTTGCACAACAAAACGACATATTCTCTGACTGAATTGTGTTATATAGGTCACTGTGACTCTGCAAATGGCAGTCTGAGTCTGAGAACTTGCACTTGGAAATAACTCATGTGAATCATCTTTGCGGTTCTCTCCAGTGAAAGATGCAGCCACCAAGAGCATATATTTGGTTAAGACTAGATGTGGCTGTATCTAATCTGTCTGGCAGCATGCACACGCAGAAAAAGGGAGCCAAAACGCACCGCAGGCACTTTTAACTGTGCTATTGCAGTTTCATTACACCTAAGCAGAACAAAACGACATATTGGCGAATAAAGGCTAAATTAGTGGTTTTCAAATTGTGTGCAAATGATACGTTAAAGGAACAGGCCACCATTTCTTCTGACTATATCTGTTTAGTGCTAAGACCTGGATTAGTCCTGGTATGTTTTGTGACAACAGAGCTTCTAAAACTAATGTTAAAATGAGCAAAATGTATTGTAAACTATACCCCACTAATACCCCACACACCTATTCTTTTTTTTTAGTAAAATATAATTTAGAATTATTTTCAACAAGAGTGGCACCTGTAAGGGGGGGAAAAAGCATGCTAAAATCAGCAGCAGCGCAGTGTCCTTATCAGTGAACACCCAAACTTACATAAGAGCATAATCTCACTCCCCCTCCACTCTATCACCAGCTCCCTGTGGAACAATGTCCAGGGCTTGTGCGCGACATACGTGAAATCCGAAAAATGTTTGATTTCAATTTATTCAACACAATACGCCGCGTGTGTCTGTGCCTTTTGTGTGTCCCAGATATCGCCTTCAAGCCCTCCGTCAATTTTATCAAGTATATTTTGCGTCATGGCATGAAATTGCCACTGTCCCACTGCCTATATTTTCAAAACACCATTTCTTTGCTGTTATTGCAGGCGGAGCCCCTCTTGCATGTAATTGTTGAGATAATGCCAAATAGCCAGGCATCCAAACGTCCCCGTTTTGAGAGAAGCTGTGGGCTGCATTACCCAGCATAGCAGCCTCTGGATTTGGTCATTTCATGAAGACAGCCAGCAGTGGACACAACTACTGGACTCTGTTGCATCCAAAATAGCTCCATCATGTAAACAGAAATGGTTAGCGTTTCATTTTGGGCTCATTTATGTTTTGTCAAATTCTCCAAACAGGATTAAAACAAATCGTAATAGCACAAAAACAAAATCAAAATGGAAATAAATGTGCAGAAATGACAAAAACAAAACCTTCTCACTATTTTAAGTTATCATGTTACCATTTGTTTAAAAGCTGCGTTTGTGTTAAAAAAAAAAAAAAAGAAAGAAAGTAAATGTCAGTCGGATGGAAAACCACAGTTTTACTGTTGCTTTTTGTGATATTGCGCCAGTTAATATTGCAATAATACAAACAGCAATATTGGTATTTTTCTTCTCTTTTTTCCTCTATCTTTTACATGATAATAGAAGCACCTATTATGGCATAAACAAGATGATCTATTATTGAATGGCACTGTGCTCTGGCATGGATAGGACACAGTATTTCACAGCAATGTAAAACATATTTATTTTAGACGGAGAAGTAGCATGGATAGGATTGCCAAACTGTTCGGATCAAACACAGGATGTACTGGGCCTAAAGCATTGATGGAATTCCAAATATCTTGTACTATGAGGCCTCTAGGAAAAGGTCTATGATGCTGATCAAACTTTACCCCATTGTCTGTCCATGTGGCAGCATTGGGATACATACAGTATTTATACCCCCTGAGGAATGTCTTCAAAACACTCCTACTGCTCCATGCTGGCAGCCGGCCAAAGATAATCACCTTTTTTCATGAAAGCCGTCATCTTAAAAGGAATTTCTAACCCCAAAAGTTGAGCAATATTCATGAGAGATATGTTAATTTCACTTTAGTTTCAGTCAACAGCAGAATAAAAATCTGTCTCATAAATGAAATCCAATGCAATCTTATCTTCAATGCTATGACTCAAATTTGTGAAATGTTTACATAGCACTGAGTAAAAGTAGAACACTTTTATCAAAAAGTAAAGCATACCCAAAATCAAAACTTGGTCCAGTCTTGCAACGGTAAAGAGAAGAGATAAAGTTCTGTTGTGCCCATAACTGAACTTTCCACACCTCACTAAAACTTTCCTCATCTAACTGAATTCCTCCTGAGGATCACATGGCAGAAAATGCATTATTTACATGTAATTTCCTCCTGATGATATAGCCACGCATAGCTGGCTAATTAGGATCTCACAAAATGACATCTCCCTTGGCAAATCGTACTTCCCGATTCAATTATCGTTCTAATCAGCCGCTCCGTTGCAGCAGAATGGCGCACAATGCTTTTAATTAGCTCGAGTGTCTCTGTTACTTTTGAATGTTCTGTGTTGAGGCAGGTCGCACTTGTTATCGTTGTGTCAAAGAGGAAGTGCTCACTTCAAAAGTGACATGGGATTGTCGCATTTTGGATTTTGATGTGTAGTTACAGTGTCTATTTCATCTTTCAGCCATGTTCCAGGCTTGGATAAACATCAGAGGTTGTGTAGGAAATGACATCTACAGAGTGAAATCTATATGCAATTCACTACAGGCTAAAAACATCAAGACATATTAACATATTGTCCATATCTGGCTTCATCATTTTCCTAAACTGTGACGCAGTTAGGAAAATGATGGTGGAAAAGATAGTGTAAATCTCATGTTTGTGTAAGTTCTCTGCCATACAGGAGAATTCCATCATATAAATAGTTTTCAAGTTGTCATGTCTTTTGGGTTATTTCAAATGGAATATGTTTTATATCTATCTATATATTATATCTATATATCTTCTGGTTGCAAACTGGAGGAGTTTCCACTAAAATATGCTTTCACCTTGTTAGATGGCCCCATTGTTCTGTCTGGGCTGATTCTAAGCTCCACCTTAGCCTAATATGTATCTATAAAGTTTAAGATGGTGGCAGGGAAGGCATGTCTGGAGCATGGACTGGAAACCTCGAGGTCAGCGGTTAGTGCTCGTGCTTCACAGGTAGAAGGTCTCGGGTTCGATCCCCAGGTATTGGGGCCCGTTCTGTGTGGAGTTTGAATGTTCTCCATGTGTCTACGTAGGTTTCCTCCGGGTGCTCTGGTTTATGGTGCTCTGGTTATAATAGGTGAATCCTCCGGCCAGGTGATACTGACCATCAGCCTGGCTCCACATGTGTAGATGGGCACTGCGGCATTGAAGGATGGGTCAAATGCAAAGGACACATTTTCCTACGGGGACAATAAAGTACACCTTAATTTAAGAAGAGTATTTTATATCACTGTGTTTTATTTATTTTTGTTTTGTTTTTCTATCTTTGGGGTATTTTACTCAGTCTGACAACAAACTGGAATATTTTAAATGTGTACTCAGATGATTGCTCAGATCTTCACTTGAAAGCAACATCGATTGCATCATGTGCATATTCATGTTCATGTCCAAACCCTGTGAAGTCAACACAGCAGTATATTCCAGAGCTTAGCATTACTTTCCCCCCAAAACCCTGAGAAGCACTCGTCATTAGATGTTAAATGCCACCTCTTCCTGGTCTTTCAACGTGAATTGGGTCCGAGTGTGCTGTCAGTGCCGCTTAGGGCAAGAGCCTATTCCCAGAAACAGTGGAAGACGTGGTTGTAAATGTTTCAAGATGGCCTTCTTAGTAGCACAGGATGAAGTGAGCAGTTCTTTATTGTCCTCTGGCTCGTCTCCTTGTTGTCAGGCACAATGCAGCCACAGCAGGTAATTGCTTTTTCAATTGTCTCTAACAAGATGAAGGTCGTATATAGGCGAATGCGTCGAGGCCAGCGTCAGTCCCGAGAAAATGCGGACGCGTGCTGAGAATTTGTCTCAATCAGGCAGCCTAAGGTGGTGCTTAGTGCCTTCAGGCAATTCTTAAAATATTGCAGCGTTCACCACCAGTGACCATGATGAGATCTGGTGTCGTGGGGGTCGGCTGAAATTGAATGCTTGCAGGGAAATTACTGACCATGGTTTTGTATGAAAAGGAGGGGAATTATTTTAAGCCTGTTGCCCCATTGTAGATACCAAAAGACATCCTGACATTTAATTATGGTTAATGATTAGGCAAGTCTGAAATGATTTATAGTGGGGTCAGACATTTGGTATTTATACTCAGTGATTTTAATGGGTTTTTTTGTGCAATTTTTTTATTGAGCAGATTTTGTCTGGGACGTTCTGCCCGACACAGGTCAAACGCAGCTTTGTTCTGACCTTTAAGTTAAGTCTGGTCACCTGTCTAATTTAGCTGCATTTGAATCCTCTGTCCAGGGTGGAGAGAGCCAAGGGCAGGTTTTAAACATGTGTTGCATCAAAGTTTAGATTTGTTAAGATTACGTCATTGCAGTAAAATCTATGTGGGATGGTCCCGGGTTTGATTTGCGCGACTTTATGGACCTTTCTGTGTCTGTGTGGGCTTCTTCCAGGCGCCCCAGTTCCCAAAAACATGCGCATTATCAATTTCCGTACAGACACCATGGGCACAGTACCTGCTTAGACCACACGGCAGCAGTCAGAGAATGTGAATAATAGCCCATTGTGCATGTTTTAGATTGATGATGGACACCGAAGCACCCAGACATCAGGGAAATATGCAAACCCCTCAGGCCCAAAACGTGGGTCGAGCATCCCGACTCCGACCTCGAGACTGCAGCCCTAGAAGTCCTGCAGCGGGGCACGGTGTTATTCTCCTGTTGTGTTGTGGGAGCTCTCACATTCCCTTGCATGTAAACAAGCGAGGGGGTAGGAGTAATTACTCGTACACTTGGAATAAAAAATAAATAAAAAAGGTGTTTTTTTCATATTATGCAAATTAGTGATTAAAAGTCCACCACATGTCTAGTTTACACACTGTGGCTTGGGCATTACAACAACATCTTCTCCAAAAACAATATTTCTATGAATAATATGGTAATAAAATCAGTGATAAAATGCCATTAGGCCTCATACTCACAGTGTAAAAACTTTGTGTTAGGGTTGTCCCTATCTGACAATCATACAAAAATCATCCGGTATTTTTATAGCATTTAAGGTCCAGGCCCCAGAAAAAACATTATTAATATTTTGCAGACCCTATTTTTGACCCTTATAGGAAAAAATCATGGGGAGAAATACGGTTTGCTTATGTTCCTCACAGCGCACAATCTTGAAGCTACAGAAATAAGTTTCAGGATTCTTACTTTCTGATCTAAACATTTCAGATACAAATACATGCTTCAAGGATTATTCATCTGCCTGCCTTCGCTCTGTCCTATACCTAGTGCATACTGAGCAGTCTTTAGTCTGATTTGCCACAGAAAACAACGTCAGAAAACTAAAAAAAGACACCTATGAGAACAGGATGGACACGTTGGAGGTGGAAAATTGCGGCAGCTCTGATGTAATTCCACAACGCTGTGCAGTGTTTATCTTCTCAAATCAGTGCATAATGTGCATTTCACACACTACAGATTCCTGGAATTGACAGGAAGGCACTAGGGCTAAATGATATGGACAACATTTCATGGTGGGGCGATGGTGGCGCAGATGGTAGAGCGGGTCGTCTCATGATCGGAAGGTCAGGGGTTCGAATCCCGCCTCCTGAAGGTGCACATTGTCGTTGTGTCCTTGGGCAAGACACTTCACCCTCCTTGCCTCCAGTGTCTGCGTACACTGGCGTATGAATGAGAGTGTGAATGGGCCCCCTATGAGAGACCAACAGGCCCGTTTGGAACTATGAGGCCGTCCTTCCGTGGACCCACCACCTGCAGGAGGAGCCATAGGGGCTGGTGCAATGTGACTTGGGCAGCTCCAACAGCTGCCCCCACGACCCGGCAACGGACAAGTGGGAGAAAATGGATGGATGGAACATTTCATATCTCGATATTTTTGCCAGATATCTCGATAACGTTACGATACAATATAAATACGGGATCAGTGAAAACCAAGCATTTTTCAGAAAAATAAAAACATCATAATACAACAGAGTGCAGTCTTGAATGTTCATATCTCGATACGATAACGATATATCTTTCAGCCCTAGAAGGCACCGAGACTCTCTTTCTGTGTTTTTACAGAATAAAGCGTGATTTTCAAGATAATATATGTACATTTATCTGGATGAATTTTGGTAACCTGATTGGATCAAGAACACTGCAAATCCATTCAATGTTTAGTTTTGAAAAACGTTATGTGTTGCAGCATACCTTGTGTTTTTTGTCATCGCCACGTTGTTAATTAGTATCTTTGTGCCCCAAACCCAATTTGGTTTGGTTCCGAACAGTGAAGGCGGGAGCGGTTCAAGCTGGATTCTTGTGTGTTTGTAAACTCTCAAATACCGCGAGAATTCAGCTTACTGGCAAAGTAGGTATTTTATTCATAATCTGCGGGATCAGTAGCCTTCTAATTCTTACACTTTTGGCATTGCTGCCACCAGTACAAAGTATTTTAGTTGGAAGTTAATTTAAAGAGAGCAACATCTCCTACATCCATCCATCCATCCATCCATCTTCTTCCACCTTTCCGTTGTCGGGTCGTGGGAGAAGCTGTTGGAGTTGCCCAAATCACATTGCACCGGCCCCTATGGCTCCTCCTGCAGGTGGTGGGTCCACAGAAGGATGGCCTCACGATTAATCGGGCCTGTTGGTCTCTCATAAGGGGCTTCTGAACCGCTCTTTGTCTGACCCGTCACCTAGGACCTGTTTGCCCTGGGAAACCCTACCAGGGGAACGAAGCCCCCGACAACAGAGCCCCCAGGATCATTCGGGCGCTCAAACCCCTCCACCACGTTAAGGTGGCGGTTCAAGGAGGGGAGCAACATCTCCATGTATTCAAATTTTAAAATGAGTAATAGCTGTTTTTCCTCGCACTTCAGAAGTTATTGTAATTATTCCAGTATCAAACATGACCCCAAAGACACAAGGTTTCCAACAGACATATAACATCTTTAACACTGATTTCCTATTTTGCTCAATCTATTTGGTCATTCTGGTCAGGTTGACCCACAGTGGCGGCGTGGCTCAGTCGCAACAGCTCAGGACTAACACCTGAACACTATTTCGTTGTACACTTGTACAATGACAAATAAAGCACTTACTTACTTACAAACCATGTGCTACAAGCTGAATTGTCGCAACATCTGCATTTTCAGTATCACAACTTTCCGTTTTAAAAGCCTCGAGCTGATGCGCTAAAATCCCCTGGTGGTTTGGGCCAATCACGTGGCTGTATTGCCAAGGGCAGGTTTTTATTATCGACAACAAAAATTATATTGATCCACAATAACAACAGGGAAATGTTGGCTAAACACCAGGTAGGCTGCTACAGACTTGAACGTGAATACAATTTTTAAGAACTACACATTTAATTGCTTTAGTGTTTTGCTAAAGCAATTAAATCGGGGTCCTGTTCACGAGTGAGGGACGGATGGAGCGTGAGATCGGTAGACGGATCGGTGCGGCGTCAGCAGTGATGCGGTCGCTGTATCGGACTGTTGTGGTGAAGAGGGAGCTGAGCCAAGCGGCAAAGCTCTCGATTTACCGATCGATCTACGTTCCCACCCTCACCTATGGTCATGAGATCTGGGTAATGACCGAAAGGACAAGATCGCGAATACAAGCGGCCGAAATGAGTTTCCTTCGCAGGGTGGCTGGGCGCACCCTCCGAGATCGGGTGAGGAGCTCAGTTACCCGGGAGGAGCTCGGACTCGAGCCGCTACTCCTCCACGTCGAAAGGAGCCAGCTGAGGTGGCTAGGGCATCTGTTCCGGATGCCTCCTGGTCGCCTCCCTCGTGAGGTGTTCCAGGCATGTCCTATTGGGAGGAGGCCTCGTGGAAGGCCCAGGACACGCTGGTGGGACTATGTCTCCGAGCTGGCCTGGTGACGCCTCGGGGTCCCCCCAGAACAGCTGGAGGAGGTGTGCGTGGATCGGGAAGTCTGGGCATCTCTGCTGAGACTGCTGCCCCCGCGACCCGGCCCCGGATAAAGCGGAAGAAAATGGATGGATGGATGGATGGTGTTTTGCTGTTTGGAGTTTGAGACTTTATTTAACCGGGATAGTCTCACTGAGAAGAGAGGAATCTATCTGTAGCTTATCACCACTGGTGTGAATAAATAATAACTAATGTATCACTTTGAGAAACTTGGTAACAATCATTATCATGATTATTATCGCACTGGCTTTTGCCAAGTCGATCTGGAATGCAGTCTGTTCTATGGAAATCTGATGCATATTTATTTTAATCTCTATGGTCATTTTACTAAGACTGACAATAATATATATATATATATATATATATATATATATATATATAAACTCTTCCTCACCCTCCGCGGGCGGTCTCTTTTTCCTCCAAGCTCGGGTCCTCTACTAGAGGCCTGGGAGCTTAAGGGTACTGCGCAGTATCTTTGCAGTTCCTACAATTGCACTTTTCTGGACCGAGATGTCTGATGTATTTCTTGGGATCTGCTGTAGCCACTCCTCCAGTTTGGGGGTCACTGCCCCGAGTGTCCCAATGACCACGGGCACCACTGATGCCTTCACCCTCCAGACCTTTTCCAGCTCTTCTCTGAGCACCTGGCATTTCTCTAGTTTCTCGTGTTCCTTTTTCCTGATGTTGAAGTTATTTGGTATTGCCATGTCGACCACAACGGCTTGCCTCTGCTCATAGTCCACCACCACGATGTCTGGTTGGTTCGCCATTACCATTCTGTCCGTCTGTATTTGGACGTCCCACAGGATCTTGGCTCGGTCATTCTCTACCACCTTTGGAGGTGTTTCCCACTTTAACCTTGGGGTTTCCAGCCCATACTCTGCACAAATGTTCATGTACACTATGCCAGCCACTTGGTTATGGCGCTCCATGTAAGCTTTCCCTGGCAGCATCTTACACCCTGCAGGTATGTGCTGGATTGTCTCATTGGCCTCTTTGCACAGTCTACACCTGGGGTCTTGCCTGGTGTGATAGATCTGGCACTCTATTGCTCTGGTGCTCAAGGCATGTTTCATCCTGGATAGTGGCTCTCACGCTCACTAGCCCTCGGCCTCCTTCCTTACGGCTAGCGTACAGTCTCAGGGTGCTGGATTTGGGGTGGAACCCTCCATTCATGGTTAGGAGCTTTCATGTCTTAACATATGTGGTTTGTATCTCATCCTCTTTCTTGGACGTCTGCCACTGTGCTGGTAACTGGATTATGTTCAGGGAGGTTCCTGTGGTCCTCTCTCAGAGCCACCAGCCACTGTGCATCACTGTTGTGTGCTGCCTCCTTCTCCCATATGCCTTTCCAGTACTGTTCAGTTTCCAGCCTTGGTGGGTCTGCTCTGTTATTGTTACCCTGTCATTGAGCTTACACTTTCGCTGGTTGAGTTGAGAACAGCCGGTTTAATGGTCTGGCTTCATTGTCTCATGTACCTCTTTAGGCGGCTGGCCAAGGATTAGAACCTTTGTTTGGCAGCTTCCAATGCTTCAGGTATGGACATCTGGCGGTACCTTTTGGGTCCTTGCTTTTTCATTGCACCTTTCAAGGCCTCTGTCAATTGACTCACTTCTCTCCGCGCTGCCTTGATGTTATCCTCCAGCCTTCTTTTCTATGGTGGGTATTTCATCTCATGGTTGCTCTTACGATAGCCAAGCGTCTCTAGGATCACTGCTGCTGTGCAGTATATCAGCTCATTGGTTTCAGTGATGGTTGATGTAGGAATTGCTCTCAGAGCTGCATTCACATCTTCTAGGAGACTTTTTGATGGTACTTCACTTTGCCTCTGTAGTTGGCTTCGGGGTTGCCTGCTGGACATTTTTGCCATGATCTTTTTTGTCAGGTCAGTTGCGGCCTCGTTCAGCGTAATTGCACTTGTTGGGGCTTCATACCCAATCTCCGTTGGGGGGTTGATGTCCCTCTGACCTGGTGTCCTTCGCCCTTGCCAGAGCATTGGTGTCGTACCTCGTTAATCTCAAGTTATGATAGCAGTTGCCGTTTGTGGATGTTGGAACACTGAGCTACTAGTTGTTTTGCCGTGAGTTTGGACTGTGGGTTTCAAATATTATATACAGGTGCTCGTCATATAATTAGAATATCATGAAAAAGTGCATTCACTTCTGTTATTCAACTTAAACTGTGAAACAAGTATATGATAGACTCATTACATGCAAAGTGAGATATGTATAGCCTTTATTTGTTATAATTTTGATTATTATGGCTCAGCTTGTAAAAACCCCAAATTAAAAATCTCATAAAATTAGAATATTTTGAAAATGGACTATAAGCCATAATCATCAACAGTATAACAAATAAAGGCTTGGCATATGTCACTTTGCATGTAATGAGTCTATATCATATATTAGTTTCACATTTGAAGTTGAATCACAGAAATAAATGAACTTTTTCATGATATTCTAATTATATGACGAAAACCTGTATATAATATTTGAAGTATGGAAAGACGATTGTGCAGATCTCCATTCAAAAGGAACAAAGATTGCATCATCATGAGCAGGCGGGCTAAGAACCTCTTTGCAAAATCAATATGCAAATGAGTGTTTTAATTAATATACAGACGATACTACACAAACATCAAAACATCATTTACATATTTTTTTGCCCGTATCCTTTTGGTGCCTGCTTTGGCTTAGGACCTTGACTTTAAGAGTTGTTTTTTTTACCCCTATTATTGAGTTTCTAATGGCAGAGACATTCTCCCACAAACACAGCGCTGAAGGTTAAATCCTCACTACCATTGCGTACTTGGGCAAAACAATTCACCCACTTGACATTACACATCCATGATAGTTACGGGATAAGGTTGGAAAGGCTCTTGAAGTGGCAATTATATGTATGTCTGCAAGACATAAGGTATTATCTTGGAATGAAAAGACCATAAAAGAAAACAATTTCATGAGATTGTGAATAAGCTACGTCTGCTGAACATAGCTATGATATAATGTCCTGATAGCTGGCCATATATTTCTCTGTCCCTTCCATTTGCTACTAAATACACCTGACCCTTGCCATTCAGACTGCTGTGTTTTTCTCACCGCTCCATTATGACAGTGACCTGCTGTTAATGCACAGGCAGGTTTACAGTGCCTTGCGAAACTATTCGGCCCCCTTGAACTTTTTGACCTTTTGCCACATTTCAGGCTTCAAACATAAAGATATAAAACAGAATTTTTTTGTGAAGAACCAACAACAAGTGGGACACAATCATGAAGTGAAACGAAATGTATTGGATATTTCAATTTTTTTTTACAAATAAACAACTGAAAAATTGGGCGTGCAAAATTATTCATCCCCTTTACTTTCAGTGCAGCAAACTCTCTCCAGAAGTTCAGTGAGGATCTCTGAATGATCCAATGTTGACCTAAATGACTAATGATGATAAATAGGATCCACCGGTGTGTAAACAAGTCTCTGTATAAATGCACCTGCTCTGTGATAGTCTCAGAGGTCAGTTTAAAGCCCAGATAGCATCATGTAGAACAAGGAACACACCAGGCAGGTCCGAGATACTGTTGTGGAGAAGTTTAAAGCCGGATTTGGAAACAAAAAGATTTCCCAAGCTTTAAACATCCCAAGGAGCACTGTGCAAGTGATAATATTGAAATGGAAGGAGTATCAGACCACTGCAAATCTACAAAGACCCGGCCGTCCCTCTAAACTTTCAGCTCATACAAGGAGAAAACTGATCAGAGATGCTGCCAAGAGGCCCATGATCACTCTGGATGAACTGCAGAAATGTACAGCTGAGGTGGGAGACTCTGTCCATAGGACAACAATCAGTCGTATACTGCACAACTCTGGCCTTTATGGAAGAGTGGCAAGAAGAAAGCCATTTCTTAAAGATATCCATAAAAAGTGTTGTTTAAAGTTTGCCACAAGCCACCTGGGAGACACACCAAACATGTGGAAGAAGGTGCTCTGGTCAGATGAAACCAAAATCGAACTTTTTGGCAACAATGCAAAACGTTATGTTTGGAGTAAAAGCAACACAGCTCATCACCCTGAACACACCATCCCCACTGTCAAACATGGTGGTGGCAGCATCATGGTTTGGGCTTTTCTTCCGCAGGGACAGGGAAGATGGTTCAAATTGATGGGAAGATGGATGGAGCCAAATACAGGACCATTCTGGAAGAAAACCTGATGGAGTCTGCAAAAGACCTGAGACTGGGACGGAGATTTGTCTTCCAACAAGACAATGATCCAAAACATAAAGCAAAATCTACAATAGAGTGGTTCACAAATAAACATATCCAGGTGTTAGAATGGCCAAGTCAAAGTCCAGACCTGAATCCAGTCGAGAATCTGTGGAAAGAACTGAAAACTGCTGTTCACAAACGCTGTCCATCCAACTTCACTGAGCTCGAGCTGTTTTGCAAGGGGGAATGGGCAAATATTTCAGTCTCTCAATGTGCAAAACTGATAGAGACAAACCCCAAGGACTTACAGCAGTAATCGCAGCAAAAGGTGGTGCTACAAAGTATTAACTTAAGGGGGCTGAATAATTTTGCACACCCAATTTTTTTGTGTTTTATTAGTTAAAATTGTTTTGAATTATCCAATAAATTTCGTTTCACTTCATGATTGTGTCCCACTTGTTGTTGGTTCTTCACAAAAAATTACTGTTTTATATCTTTATGTTTGAAGCCTGAAATGTGGCAAAAGGTTGAAAAGTTCAAGGGGGCCGAATACTTTCGCAAGGCACTGTATATCACAAACCTCAATAGGGAAATAAATAATGACATGAACCATCTATCCAGAGACCACAGACACACTGTCAATCACTCCACAAATTCTCCATCTCAGCTCTACAAAATGGAAGGGAGACTTAAAATCACAAAGGTTATAAGCAGAATTGGAATAGTGAGTTTTCTCTCGGTCTGCATCACACTCAAGAAGCTCTTATAAAAGCTGACTGCGTGAAGAAGGGACTGCACTCTTCAAAAGTGAAATTTGGAGGCACGTAAGGTTAGGATGCAAGCTGGATTCGCTCCTAACCTACATTCACATTCAAAGCAGAACACGTGTTAAAAATAGCACAGGTATAAACTCACAAAAGTTTGCCTTCCCGGTACTTCAGCCTAGAGCAGGCTTTTGTTCAGGAGATATTTGAACATCTATCGAAGTCAGAACCTGTCTTCTTCCTCTCATCAGAATAACACAGAAAGAAGAATTGAGGTTCAAGGGGACATTAACCAGTGTTGAGGAGAATACTTTGAAATTGTATTTAGTTACAAAATACTGAATACTGGCCTACAATGTAACATATTCCGTTACTTTGTCCAATCAGAGTACTGTATTTTACTGTACATTTTTTGCGTATTATAATCCTTACCTATCTGTGCCTGCAGATGTTCAAATCAAATATGGATTTTGCCGATACCAACTGTGATTACAACAAAATTCCAAAAACCTTTTACAAAATGCAAGTCTTAACGTCTACATTTTTTGTTTTGAGACAATTATCCAGCCAGACAGCAGAATGAGCAATACACTTGGGCTTCTCAGACCCTATGCCTAAAACCAGGTTTCATTACACCAAAAATCCAAAGTCTGAGCCCCTGTGTCACCATTTATGTCCTAATTATAGGCCTCCAGTAGTTCAGGCTCAGTGCTTGAATTCTGGAGGTTCTGAGCATACGGCACAATGTACTTGCCACTTGCCCATGCCTCTGAAGGCAACTGAGGCTGAGTTGTGATTGCAGTACCTTTTTTTAAATCACTAAGAGCGCACACTTGCACCATTCGTAACATGAAGGTAGCCCTTGAGGCATCTTTGCATAACAGGCTTTTGAAGTTACTTGATGCCTGTCTTCATAATTAAGACTATACAATGACTCAAACAATAGTGAATTTAACCCACAATAAAATAACCACCAAGTGTCTTGCCTAAGGACAGCGGCAGTCTGCTCTAGTCAGAGTGGGGTTTCAAGCTGCAACGAATGTGCATAATACATCCTGATCTTTGTTCGACTCGTTATATTTACGTTTTGTTGAAGCCTAAACAAAATATTTTACTTGAGTTGAACTTTTACTTGGTGTGTGTAGTGCTTTGTGTTGAAATGAATAATTCCAGAGTGAATTAGGGAAGCATACATTCTGCCAGATGTTGGGACAGGAAGTGGACACAGTTGTGGGAATAGAGATAGGGCTTTAGCCTGGCCTTGACCCCACTGTCACTAAACTGGACACTCCACAGACACTCTTCCATCCACTCAAATGGGAACGGATCTAATCCTTAAGCTGTTTTCTGCTATAACCCTCTCTTCTGTGCGGTCACTTCAAAACGTGATACAGCATTAGTCACTGCCTATGAGCTTCGCTTCTCACCGGACCACTACCTGCCCCGCAGCATGCACGCTTCAAAGGGGGGAAAAAGCTTTTGTTTTTGCATCCCTAGACTCATTTCCTGACTCTGGAATATTTTGGACCTCACAGCTACAGGCCCTGTGGTTACCAATCCCCAACACAGCCAACAAGCAGCAGAGGCTTCAAACTGCCGCTCCGTGGACGGCCTGCAGTAAACCAAACATTTTTAGTGACAACAGGAAGCAATAAATCAAACAGACAGCTGATTGAAAGTCGAAAGCGGAGGACGAACAGCTGTGTGGGAGATAGTGGCCTCTCAAAAGCAACAGAGAAGTCTATTCCAAATGGCAAAGAGGGAGGGAATTTAGCTGATGATACCCAAAGGAAAATGCCCCGTAGAAACTGGAACAAGTCCAGATGAAATGTCTGCGTAACCCTGGGCAACCATCTCTCAGTAGAAACTTTCAATTCACCCCTAATATTTTAATTAATTTACAGGTGCTCGTCATATAATTGAAAAAGTTATTTTTTTTCCTGTAATTCAACTTAAAATGTGAAACTAATATATGATATCGGCTCATTACATGCAAAGTGATATATGTCAAGTCTTTAGTTGTTATATTTTTTATGATTATGGCTTACAGTCCATTTTCAAAATATTCTAATTTTATGAGATTTTTAATTTGGGGATATTACAAGCTGAGCCATAATAATAAATAAAAACCCTATTAGAGACAGGGTTGAGGGAGCTTGGAGTAGAGCCGCTGCACCTCCATGTCAAGAGGAGCCAAGTGAAGAGGCTCAGGCATCTTACTGGCAGCTTCCCCAGGGCGGAATTGTGGGGATGTCCTTCTGGGAGGAGGCCTTGAAAAACACTCGCAACGTACCTCTTGAAGAACTGGAGGAAGTGGAGGGGAAATTTTGGGCATCTCTGCTCTACCTGCTGCCTCCGCAGATAAAGCAAAAAGAAAATGTCTGCGTAGATTTCAGAGTCTATCCACATAGAAAAAGAAAGTCAGAAAGTGCAATGTCTTGTCTGTCGGCAAAAAATAATGGTGAAATATTTTTCAAATTGAATTGTCGACATTTTTTGACATTATTCAATTACGCAACCCCAACTGCTGTCAGTTGATTGGCAGTTTTGTGTAGCTAACAAGAAATGATCATCTCTAGAGTCTGCCCTCCACCGGAATGCAACGTTATCAATGTTAATAATAGCAGCATTCATCACCACACCGGATATTGTCTTCACACTCCTTCTTTTATTGCATGATGAAACCGTGACTTGACAGAGGTCTACACTCTATTTGAGGACTTTTGTGCCAGTGTTCACTTTATTCTTTGGTCCATTATCTAAGAAGAGGCACTTAAAATGTTTCATGGAATTAAAGCAAAAATGTAACTTTTTTCTTTGTTTATTTATGTTCTTTTTATGTTTGATAGATATTATTATCCGAGGAATGACTGCTTTGATCAAACTCAGGCTTGTTTTCCTTTATGGTAGAGCAGATCTTTCTTTGTACTTAAAAGACAACTATTTGGAATTTATCTTTTGACTGTGGCCTTCTACTTTTCAAGATTCAGAGTTTTTGACAAATGGCTCAGGACTGCGATTTAAGCATAGACGTTCATTCCTGTCTTATTACAGCAGCTATAAGTATTTCTCGTGAGGAGCAGTGGTTATGAAATCGCAGGGGCAGCAGACGGCACATCATTCTTGCACACTGGAACGCTCAAATGATAGGGTTCTCCAGCTCTAAATTTATAAAATGCAGAACTAGAATGAGCAGGGTTAACAATGATCTTATGGTTTCAAAGGAAAACAAATGCTGATTTTCTTTATAGAGAATGTGACTGAACACCAAAATGCAAACATTATGAACTAAGTCCTTAAAGTTTGTTTGAAAGGTAGAGTCATCCATCCAGTTGCATTAGCGTACAGTTTGCTGAGTGGAAAGTGTGGATGATGCCTCACTGTGTGTGCCACAGCATCTGGGAAAGAGCTCTGTTCAACGTGTGATTTTTTAGCTTCACTGGGGCAATAGATAACGGCAAAAAAGAGAATAGTCTGGGAAAAACACGGGGGTCAAAAGTTCCATGGTAATCCTCACATCAGATTGAAGCCCACAGTCTCCCAGTGCCAGGCTATTTCTCATCTTCAAAATGGGCCAAGCCTAGTGGGTCTGCCTTTAGTCTAAAAAAATAGACTTCAGAAGATCTGCTCTGAACCAGAACTGGGGCACAGCTTGGGGTTTGGACTTAGCTGCATCTGTTGTTCTGTTGTTTGCAAGGGACTGCGGCCATTTACCTGCCCACTAGGGGTCAGTGTGGAGTGTCTCATACCACCTGCACGTCACGGATCGCATATTTATTTCCATACCAATAGAGGAGGAAAATATACAGAGAGCGGTCCGAGGCAATTACAGGACAATGAAATGCGGTACAATGATTAAAATTCAGCTTTTTTGAATACTGCCCCCATTGAGTCAAATTGTTAGGAGTTTGCACAATAAATGTCGCCGTGACATTTCAGAATACAAACTGTAAAAGTAAGTCACAAAAAGAGGGATACAAATAGTTTCCGCAATTTGATCCATTAAGCTTCTTGAATGTACAAGTTCATTTAGAGAGACTTGTTCTGAAAATGCTGCAATACAACACCTTGTGAATGCTTGATCAGGTGATCTCATTGTTTTCCATTAGACAACCCGGAGGGAAACTGTAGCTTCACACAGTACCTCCTAAGTATAAAAGGGGGCTTGAGTAATGTGAAAAGCGCATTACAAATACATTTTCCACCCCGTCCGTACATGACTTTTACCTACTGCATCAATGACTCGGGTGTCATGATCCATTTAACAGTTGAAATTATAATAGTTTACAGTGTTTATTTTTCATTGAAACATTGCACATGTGCACATTTCATCAAGAAACATCAACTTTGGGAATAAACAAAAGGGAACTAAATAAAAGAAACTGCATATAACGTGACCAGATTTCCATATTTGACAGTGTTGCGCCACTTTTTAATCAAGATGATGGTCTCCATGGAAACAGCTCAGTCAGCAGGAAGTATCCACAGATGTACAAATCAGATGGAGATAATGCTGCAACGGGAGGCAATAATCCACTGATAACTAATCAGGTATAAAAGGTTCAGCCGAGTTTCATCCGATTTTTAGAACTTCTGGGGACAATCACGATCGCAGGTGTTGAATACTTAATTAGTCTTTTGCATTTCATTCGATGCCGACCTTACATTTGGGATTTGAACTGCGCCATCCATTCCCACGGCTACATTCCTGCTGTTCTTCCTGTAAGCAACATTAAAGATTTTTCTATAAATAATCGTAACCTTAAAAATAACACATATTTCACAGAATGTCCTTGGTTCAGGGGGTCTAATTAGAAATACTTTTACGTTGAGTTGTTTCTTCACCTTTAGTTCTGCATCCTCCTCACCTATACTAATTAAAAAACACAAACAGCCTTGAGTTTTTTTTTATAGCGTCGCTGTGTGAAAATTGAACAGTTGAAGATGGGCTGTAGCCATCTTTTGCACAGTCTTTCTGATCTCCTTTGGTGTTCAATATTTAAATGCACCGCTCCAGGGAGAACTGGGAGATGATGAGTGCAACACTGAAAAAAAATCCACACTTTGAAAAGTTCTTAGTTTCAACTTTTAGCCTTCAACACACCTTGAGCGCAATGCATCGACACGCCTGGTAGCCCATTTTGACGTTGAAACTTGGAAAAAATGAGTGAGCCATTTAGAGAGATGGCCATTTTTGGTGATCAGATCTTTATAAAAGGTTATTTTAATCTGCCTCAGAGCTGACAAGAAAGCCCTAATCGCACAGCATTGCACCCGGCACACGTCACAGTGCAGATTTTAAACATCCCATGTAGTAACTGCATTTTAGAGCACGTTTGTATAACTACAGAGTTAGGTTAAATAAATACTACTAATACATACTAAGACAAGATATTCTGTCATGTGCAGAGTGTTTTGTAAAGTAAGAGTTAATTGTGCAGTTCTACGATGAAGATACTGAAAGTACGAGCTACAAATTACATCTGGATCTTACACAACATAAAATAGTTAAAGGCACACTATGTAACTTTTGTACTGTTTCAAACATGCTCCAATAACCAAATACTGACACACACAACACAAATGTTTTTGGAGTGGGTTATCAAACAATGGATTTGGATGAGGACCTAACCTACATACATCTTATATTTGGCTGCCTTCAGTCAACATCTCCATGGAGACGTCACCGCTACCAGTGAAGTTACAGATGAGCCTATTACAGCAAACACATATGTTTCTTTGTTCATTATTTAGGTATTTTTAGACAATAATCTTGCAGGGAATTTTTTCTACTTATTGTAGCCCTCATTGGGCAAACACCCTTGAGAAACGCTGGGTTGCAGAGTGTCATACCATAGTTTCAAATCTGGTTCATTCTATTGTTGCCCCTCGGTAAGGCACGTCCAACGCTCAATCCAGCCAATGTAATAATTATGTCTGAATATAACAGGAAGGGCATTGTGCATGGCATAAATCCCCTCCCTGTGACTGTTTAACTGTGGAAGTCCTAAAGCGCACAAGGGTGCAAAAACAACCACGCACAACAGTCAGGCTGTGTAGTTGCACGGTGAGGTGTAACAATTTCAGTGGAAGCTAAAATATCGAGAGGGTAGTTTCCGTTACCGTGAAGGAGAATGGAGTGTGTGAAGGGAGGATAGCGGGACACTGTGTGCTCTGATTAGCAAGCAGATGGAGTTTGTATAGACATACAGAGCCGAGACAAAAGAACACATCACCTGTCCAGGTCAATATAAATCTTTATGAATGTATTCCACTTAACAAACAGTGCTCTTTATTTGCCCCCTGCCTGAGATGCAGCCAGTATAAAGATAACAACAATACCAAAACTATGACCTTTCCTTAATGCCGCCTCATTAGACAGGTTCATTACAATTGTAAAGAGGTTGAATGTGTTAATTTACACTAGTTCAAACTTCAAAACAGGATCTGACCTTATCCCACATGAGCGGGTTAGTTACAGACAAACTCTTAGTCTTAAGTTTTTTAATTCCATGACTAAATTAGGAATATTCAGTATAATCCGTATGCCTCTTTAATTTCTTTTCTTGGAATTGAAAGGAAGTTTATAGCTCTTTTCACATGACACAAGTCACCCAAAGCACTTCACAAAGTGCCTTTCTTAATTTCAAAGCATAAAAATGTCCAAATGCAGCAAATTTAGAAAAAGCAATAATGAGCTTTTTTTTTGCTATTGTGAGACAGAGACAAAGATCTCCAGCCACAAAAGGCCACGAATAGAACCAATTAACACTTTTCAGTCTTATTTACATAATTACGTCTTTTTTTTACCCTTATGAGACACAAAACGGTTAGTTTGTTTTCAAAAAGTAGTTCAAGCCCTCGGGCTGGAACAAGATCTTCAACTTTGGGAGCCCCTTTATGTTTTGCAAGGGTTTTAGGGTCATGCAAAATGGATACAGGTCAATCCTAGAGGGTATAAGAAGTAGTCGAGTACAGTAGGTCCATCATTAATGAATGACAGATTGACACCGTGCGATCAATAAATGACTGCCCTTGATTAATACATTTTCCAGGCTCCACCCAAGTCATTATTTACAATTGTGACACAAATAATGTTTACATTATTCAACAATAATGATCCACAGCGCACTTTCTGAGCTGAGGCACAAAAATGGACATCAGTCAAAAGGAGGCGTTTATTTGACATATTATAGGGGTCTGCCCAGGCCCACAGACTATGTCCTGGGCAGACCAAACATTCATTCAGTATTGTACATTGTTCAAGGTGAAAATTAAAGACATTATCATTCAATTATTAATTATCATCTGACAAAAATGCTGTACCTCCATCTCCATTTAGGGGTCATGAGTTCCACACTGAAGACCACTGTTTTTTTCTTTGTAATTTCTGTAACAAAAATGGTATTCTCTTCTGTCAGCTCAAATATGTAAAATATATAATAATATACTAAAAAAAGGTTGTGACATTATTCACAAACATAGATGTTTGTCTTCAATTTAAATTACTTTGCGCTACAAGATTATTGAGAAGACCTAATCCCTAACAAATCATCATACTGCATGTGGGGGTGGGGGCTTTTTGATTGGGGGCATGTACCACTCTCAATGGGCCACTTTTCAACCTGGCTTTTTAATGCACTACACTAAATAGGGCAAACATTTATAACATAAAAACCTATATATATATATTTAATATATATATTTTTTCTTTGGATGGAAAATGTAACTATTATTTTTTTCACGCTAGAGTACAGTAAAAAGTACTGTATGGATAAAATACTCTAAGAAGTTCAATTACTTCTGAAAGTTACTCAAGTTCATGTACTTGAGTAAATGTAATTGAGTACTACCCGCCTCTGGAATTGATTATTATTTTTATTTTTTGTATTATTATTTGGGATACAGATGGATTGTACAGTATCACAGGGAAATGTAAGTGTTTATTATATTGATTACGGGGTAGGCGTATACATAAGCTTTTGGTTTCAGCCTACTCCTTTTTTTGAGCCCCTGTAATAGAATAATGTGAATGTGAATTATGTTAAAATGTCAACTGCTCAAAAAATAAATAAATAAACTAAACTAAACTAAATGTTCATTAGGGAAATGTACTTAAAATATTGCAATACTCAGTAGAAAGTTTTGCATTGTCCATTTTTCCCTTGACAAATATCTTAGCAGTTTATTGGGTGACTTTTCCCCCCTGACCGTACAAATGTAATTTTACATAAATGTTAACTAACTGTATCATCAAATAACAAAATGTCAGAATGTAAAACTAATTTGACAGACGGCTGAAGTGTCCGCGATAAAGACCATTCCTCACGTCAAAGCAAACACATACAGTGTAAAGAATGGCTGTTGGTGGTATTTGCTGTGTATTCTTGTCACCGAGGCTTATTACGGTGATGGGTCCCGGTGCTGTCTATGAATTATGCAACACTCAGGTGGCTTCCGCGACAATACCTAACAATGACAGCACTGGAGACATTTCAGAGCATTTCATCCCCTCACCTTGGCTTCAATTTGGATAACAAACTGCCCCAGCCCATTTCAGAAGCATGGATTTGGTTTATGAAACACTGAGTGGAATTGATATGAACTTGCTTTCTCAGAGTTTGGCAAGATCTCATAACGTTGGTGTCTCGTGAAAGAGAGAGGCTGCCGTCCAATGAAGCACGCAGGGCGAAATAAAAATGGAAATATGCAAAGTGTCTTGGCCCCGAAGGCGGTAAATCGAATAAAAATTACACTGCTTTTTGCCAAACCACCAGTGTTGCCAGTGTAGTATTTTTACTCATGGCGCCTGATTGTGACTGGGGCGATAACCGTTCAGCAGAAGCTAATTAGCTGAGGATCAGCTGTGGAAGAATTTGGTTGGAAAAGGCCCATGGACGCTGTGAAAATATCAATCACGTGCACATCTAAGATTCTGCTGCCTAACTGGGCTCGGACGGGAACCGCAGCATGATTGATGGATTATGTTATGACACTGTATGGCCGTGGTACATTTTTTTGGGATGGGGACAGCTTCGTGACACCCTGGGAAAGAGTGTCACGCACTACCTTTCGGACGAATGCTGAGATCATTAGGTCCATACATCACACACAAATCCGACAAATGGAGGGGGTTGTTGCGAGCACAAAATAATAGCACTCGATGACGGTGATTCTCAACTGGTGGGACCTTTCCCAAATATGATTGCAGATGATTAATTTGATAGTTTTTGATGGTCAGCCTAAATGTCTCTGAAACTGCAGATATGTGATAGATATGTGAAACTATGATATTACTGTGACAGGGTCAAACTCCTAAACATTTTTATTGTAAGTTGAAATGAATATCTATATTTAGGTCGCGAGCTTGGCTTTATGGGTCGGAAATGGGTCCATAGAACTACTGTTATGGGACACTAATGATCCCATGAAGGACAGGTGAAACTCAAGAGTGTTGTCAATCACTGTCTCAATATTTCCATGGTGACCGCCCATTCATAAAACTTTTTTTTTTTTTTTTACAATATTGTGTATTATGCATTATCAACCAGCAGAAACCACAACAACTTAAGCCATGTTTCCCAACCTTTTTTTGTCTGGGACCCCAAAAATTGACACGTAAATAACTCGGGAACCCCACTGTATAAAGATATTGCCTCGTACGCTACTTTAGGGAAGATGAACATTTTAAAATCAAGTTAGTATGTATTTGAACAGTTTAAGTTCAATATCTGAATGGATTTCAGATATTGTATTTGAACAGTTTAAGTTCAATATCTGAATGGATTTCACAAATGGTATACTGTTTTACACTCAAAAATATACTATAAACAGTAGCATTTCTCTTTTTATTTCATCCTGAAATCTTCTGGGAACCCCTACCCAAGGCCTCACGACCCCCACTTTAAGAACCACGGACTAAAGCAACAGTAACAGTAACCAATCACAGTATCCTGCAAGAGCTGCAGGTTTGTGAAAGCTCAGTCATCAGTCATCTAGCCACTTCTCAGCCTCTGTCCTATAGAAAAAAAAAACATTCACCTGCGCTGACCTTTCCCAATCACTAACAATAATCATGGGATAACCTATGTCATTAGTTTTATCTGTCATGGCTCGACATATTTCTGGCTGATCCGTTTATAGATTGTTCTGGACGCATCCACTACAGACACAACAGAGCTGTCAGCGATGACGGCTCATGTCAAACTGAGTAAACTTCGACAAACGCCCAGCGCCTTGTCAGACAGAGAGGAGCTTTCATGTCAGACAATCTGCCATCTTCTATAGTGTCCACATGACTCACAGTGAGAGAAGTGAAGGAGTCATCACAGGATATGTTGTTCTGAGTGGACATCTGCTCAAGGACATCCGACATCATTGAGAACGGCCCTTGAACAAGTCTTCATCAAACCTAAAGCAGCGCCAGATGTTCTTATAAAACCTCAGCTCTGCAATATACGGACATAAGTGTCACAACTCAATCTCTCTTTTTCATCGCTGATGAAGTTTTCCGCAAGAGAGAGTTTCTAATCATATAGCAACACGACAGAAAAATAATTCCCTGGATATGATCCTGCATACACCAAGAATTTATGAAGAATGCTGTCAGTGAGTGCAAAATAATCCTCATTGTTCATTGGGTTGTCAAAACTGTCTCCAGATAGTTATAAAAGTTATGAAGCTTGAATCAAAGATACTAATTTACAGAGGTATTTACAAAGGTCCCCTTATGAGAGACCAACAGGACCGGTTAGAACCATGAGGCCGTCCTTCTGTGGACCCACCACCTGCAGGAGGAGCCATAGGGACTGGTGCAATGTAATATGGGCAGCTCCAACAGCTGCCCCCACGACCCTGAAATGGACAAGTGGAAGAAAATGGATGGATTTACAAAGGTTTGCTGTCTTTTCTAATCCAAACCTTTTATGTAGATGAATTGATAAGAGTGGCGTTGATCGCAGCAAAAGTAATTAGACCAAATTGTAAAAAAAAAAAAAAAAAAAAGTTCACTATATGAGGCTATATGTGTCATAGGCTTAAAAATATCATTTACATATCTAGTTTTTATATCAAATCAGTCTGAAATATTGATATTGTTAAAACACTGATTTTAGTCCTATTATCTTTGTTTACAGATTATGTAACTTCTGTGGTCGCTATCTTATGCAGTAATTTGTGTAATAATGTAACTGCTCTTTCCCACATTCCTTAACATTAATCTTGGCTTGGCACCAGTTCAAAGAGGAAAGGAAAATACCTCCATGTGTGCATATTTTGTTCACATAAATATTTAGAAATAGTATTAGTTTCAAATAGTCCAAAGCAACAATCCAATGGGGCATTTACACTCAAACGATTGATTGTAAGGAAATAACTAGTGCCCACATTTATTGAAATTGACATATTTGTTCAGTCAACTTCCTGCTTTTTCCTGCTACTATTCCTCTAAACCCTCCACGACCTCCACTCAACCCCTGTCAAAGTCCTAGAAAGACATGGTTGAAAAGCAGTCGAACATGACAAGTGAAAAGCGTTTTTAAAGGAAAAGCTCAAACTTCTGTGAGGCAGCATAAAGGTGAACCTGGAAATAAAAATCCAAAGACTCTATTAATAATGCATAATATTTAAAGCATTCAATCGAAACGTGTCCATTCAACAATAAGGGACGCTCAATTCTTCTTTTTACACTAGAACAGCTAAGAGGTCACTTTTGCTATAAGTTTATAAGCCCATCTTTAAAAGGAATGGACAGTCTTTGTATTGGGTTCGAAGCATTCAGGTGTTGAAAGGACTGAATACAAATTGACTACAAACAAATTTCAAACATTAATGATAGTTCATAGACCATAAAAAGCACAACGTTTCCTAGGCCCCTCCTCTACCTACCCCTCCGCTCGCTCCCCTTCAAAACAAACCCCCATAGTGTAACTGTCAGGACAATAGATTGTTGCTTAGTTGCGTCGTCTAATGTTTTTACCTGTCGTTGCGCTGTGATGGAGGGATAAGTGTTGCAAGAGATTGTAACTAAGATAAACGCCTCCTGGATATATTCCTGTAAGAACTGTCATGGATAAATTTACCACAGTTACTAACACCAAACAAACACTTTATAATTAGCTTTACCCAACTTCCGTGTCCACGCTCTCTCTCCTTTTGTGCTGATGTTACAGACTCCCTGTTAGTGTGGAGACAGGCAGCAGCTGGTGCAGAAGAGCGGAGCCTCAGATCAGAGCCTCAGTCTCCTCCTGGTTCTGACAGAGCGTCCCGTTTGGACTAACCCTCTGCTTCAGGCTTCAGTCCTGGGTGAGAGATGGGTCGACAGAGGAGTGTGGGTGTGCGCCTTGGGAACATCACCACCTCATACTTTGACAGTTCTGCCCCGAGGCTCCGGAAAGTGGAGACTTGCGGTGTCAATTAGTTTACCCTTAAGTAATGAGATTTCTCGTTTCTGTTTATTACTGGATGAGTTAAAATAGTGCCGTGTAAGTTTGGTCTGTGTTAAATAGCCGATTTGGTGTGATGTATTGTAATTGACTGGATATAGATATCGTGAGTGTTGTAGTACATTATTTTGCTGTTGTTTTTTTATTTTGCTGTTGTTTCTTTATTATGGTTCTTTATTATTTGTTGTTACCTTTCCCTATGTTCCCTTGTTTATGATTTGTTTATGATTTGTTACCTTGCACTACGTTCCTTGCTTTGATTGTTAAATGAAAGTTTTCATTTGGGGGTGGGCGCTTATAAGCCTTTTGCTTCGGCCCCACGACCCACGTTGCTGGGTCGTGGGGGCAGCTGTTGGTGGGACCAAAGAATGATGGCCTCATGGTTCTAACCGGGCTTGTTGGTCTCTCATAAGGGACTTCTGCCTTTTTGCCCTGGGAGACCCTACCAGGGGCACGAAGCCCCCGACAACAGAGCCCCAGGATCATTTGGGCGCTCAAACCCCTCCACCACATTAAGGTGGCGGTTCCAGGAGGGGAACAAAAGACTAGAGTAGAAGAAATCACTTTCAATTCTAAATGAAAGTGAGGCATTTTTACAGTAACACAGATGTCTTTACTTTACTTTGTACTTGTTCTTGCAGTGTCTGCGTACATTGGTGTATGAATGGGTGAGAGGTCCCTTGCTGTAAAGCGCTTTGAGTGCCTAATGTAGGTGGAAAAGCGCTATATAAGTTGAGACCATTAACCAAAAGTCCATAATTGAAATAAAGTGAATAGATAAATCATTAGTTTCATATTAAAAATATTTAAGAATTGAGGGATATGTAATGTTGGTTCCATGTTTATTGACAGATTGTATTTCTTTTGCGATCACAGTATTCTGTCACTGTCAAGGGAAATTAATGATTATCACAACAAACAGCTGAAGTTTCTTGGTGCTAATTCGTTGTTGGCCTTTGGAGCACTGTATAAATAAGAAGCTCTGGATGTCGGCAGTCAGACATCGTAACAATAGACTGCTTAGCACACAGCCATTTCCCAGGGCAGTAAACACACCCGGCCTAATACTTCAAACAAGCGCACGCGCGCGCGCACACACACACACACACACACACACACACACACACACACGATATGTATTTCCCACTGTCCAGTTACTATACTTGACATAACATAAGTCATATGTAGGAAATGAGAACGTGTGTTGGAGTTTGGTATTTTACTTTTCACACAGTGTTGCACACAAGAAAAGAAAACCTTGCTGGTGTAATTGTGGTGAGGGATTCTTACAATGGTACATTACTACAGAAGGCCAAAAAGACTGCCATCGGTACAACAGACAAATTGATTATGTCTGGAAAACAATACATTTGCTTGAAGTAGACAAAAATACCTTATTGTATGACAATATGACCACTTAGTGCTTCTGTACTGACCTATGTTCATATTTAAAACAAGTCACATATTTTTGATACATTACAAAGATTGGCCTGGAGATAACCTGCGAAGAAGGCCAAGATGAACAAGAGTCATCTTTGTTTTCCCAGATGAGTAGATGAAGATTATAGAATAAAGCATTTGTATACTGTAGCATTGTTTGTGCTCTGCAGGCAGATTATTATCCTGTGTAAATTACTCTTTAAAAAGTCAGGCTGCTGATTTGGTACATAATACTGTATTATTTACAGTTGAATAAAATCCCAAACCTTACAACAAACAGGCAACTCCTACAAACTTCACACTAAGGATGAGTAACATAAGTAACATTTCCCAGTCTGAGTCTGTCAATTTTTTTTTCTTCTTTCAAAAATACAGCACTTTGTGTCCTCCTCTTGCAACCGTGTCTGTTTGAGTCAGCGACTTTGTGAATCACCTTTCAACGCTCTGAGTTATAGCAGACTGTGGCATGTTTTGAAAGAAAAACTTGAGTAAATCTCAAAGTGTGACCTGATGTCTGAGCCGCACATATATCCGGCATTTCTCACGTGACTGTGGTTCCAACAAATACACATGAATGTGATACATTCATGAAGTCGGTGCTTGTCCAAACAGGGCCTGACATCATCCACAGACAAACTGGAAAGTTATGATTCAATATGCAATGGCAAACATTTTAATGGAGATGTAAGATCTGCCAAGGCACAGCTTTAGTTTAACTTAATCCTTATTAACCAAACTACTGCGTTAACCAGTACAGATGACAACTTTCCAAGCAAAAGTAAAATGTTTGATTGTCAGTGCTGAACACGTAAAATGTGTCCAAGTTATGATTCATAGCATTGCATCTTCATTGCTGTCAGGAAAGTTGTGAGTTGGTGTGATGCATGCAGTAATTCAGCAGCTGACAGTTAACCCTCTGTTGTTGACTCCCCAGGGGTGAGGGTGGCTCCAACAAAGACATAACCTTATATCTCTATTAAAACCTTATTTGCAGTTGAATGAAATAGCAGCCTGTTATAATTGTGAGGTGCACTCAGTGTGGTTAAACAACATGCCGCTACAGTCCTGTGCCTGTTGGCCAACTATTTAACACTGTTGCTTTTCAAAGACGGCAAGGTAGGTCTGCGGGGGTTCACGCATCAACAGAGGTCAATGAAGATGGCCTGAGATCATGTTTTATTTTTCAGACTTTGATGAATCTTTTATACCCAGCTGTGGGCATCTTTTATTGACCAAGGTCTTGTGGTGTACAAAACACACTGTGACACACGGCCAAATTTTGAGATTAGTAAGTGTCGGTAAGAACATTTCATGCCCTTTGCCAAGTGAACATAATAAAATAGCATGTGGCGTTGGCTTAGCATGGAGCCAGCTAAGACAACAATGGTATAGAAATATCGGCGAGTATACACATTTTTTTCAATAGACTGTTAAGGGCCTAGCTCGCCGGCCTGGAGACTAGTTGGAAACTAGTGGGAAACTCGAGTTGCCGCTGGTCAGAGATATCTTCGAGATGTCTCCTGGAGATAGAAGAGTCTGCAGGTAGTCTCAGTGAAAACGAACATGTTTGATTTCCGTGACTACATGGATACTTGAAAGTCTCCATGTGTGTGTGGTCTCAAGCAGTTGCGAATACTATTGAGATCTTCTTGGTATCCGGCAGGTCTTGGAGACATTGCAGGGACGTCACAGAAACATCTCACAGGTTGAGGACAGCAACGTTGCCACAACTGCTTGAGATCACGTAGACCTTTCGGAGAATTCGCAGAGACCATGTGGCGACTCCGCTGAAATCAAACCTGATTGTTTTCACCGAGACCTGGAGACTCTCCTTATCTCCAGGGGACGTCTCAGTGATATCTCCGTAATAAGATAGGCCCTTTGTATTTGTGCAATCAACCCAACGTCTCCGCAATTCTCCTCCAGTGAGACAGGCCCTTTACGGGACACAACGGTGCAATAACGTCATCTGTTTGTATAACACTGTCCTCTATTGCAGCTCTGCACTTGTCTAAACCATCTCAAAGTGAACATTTAACATGTCCAATTGAAAAACAACTTATTTATTCGTGTCACCCTCAAAGAGAACCTTATGTAATCTATGTGTAATCTTCAGCCTTGCAAACCCCAGCACCCACTCTTGTGTTCTCTTGCACCTGTAAAATGGCATGAAATGAATGCGTTCAGCCTGCTGTTGCGATTACAAGGAGGAAATTAGTAGTTTGGGGGCTTCAAGATGATGTAACCCATTTAAAGTGTATTACTAAGATGGAGGACAGGCCGGATTGACCACAATGCCCACTTGATTTGATATGAATTCAAATGCTTTTCAGCAGCTACTGTGACATTATTCATGACAAAAACTATAGATGTGGACATCCATGCACCAGACTCCAATCTGGGCTGGCGACGCTATTGTTAATGAAACAAGAGCAAAGACAAATGTTGGCTTCTGGAAGCAACATGAAAGTGTTATAGTGGCAGGTATAAAGTACTTCATATTAACTGACTTCAACACGGTTCAAGTGGTGCATTGGTCAGTCTTCTTTTGTTCTTGTCACAGAGAATCTATCATTGCGCAGAGATTTTGATATGTTTTATAATAGTTTATTAAAACAGAGACAATGCACATTAATCAACAGCCCAGATGCCCTTCCAATGAAAGAGCTTTTTAATTATTCAGACTAAGTGCTGCACCCATGACTCGAAACACAGCAGGTATGTTTGTGATCAGAAAACAACTTTGTAACATGGTAAAAAGCTCCAAAATGTTGACAGATAGAAATTTTACCAGTGGAGAGCAATGGGAGAAACACCAAAGATTGCTCAAAGATGTGCAAGCAGCTCAACACAATGGATAGATAGATGATAGGTAGGTAGATATCTGTCTGTCTCTCTGTCTCTCTCTGGCGTCTTTGGGACAGCTCTGCAGCTTGCTATTTTTCTTTTGACAACCAATTGCTCCAAAAGGTAAAGTGAGACTGCACTTTATTATTCCTGCATGAACCATTTCCCAGCTCTTTGAGCAAGGTTTGGTCAGTGTATTGTGATACATTGGTCAAGGCCGAGGTCAAGTTTATTTATAAAGCACATTTAAAACAACCATCATTGCCCAAAGTGCTGTACATAGTTGATCATCGCGGTTTGCTGCAGCCTCACACTGAGAGAGGGATACAGACTCCACATCACTGAAGTCCAAACTTTAGCTGGACTTCTCTTGTACTGTTTTTGTTGCTGTTTTAATGATGAAAATTCCAACAAAAGACGACGTATCGCCGCCCAGCTCGTGTGATGGAATCGTTTACTTTTCACTCCACAAACCCAGCGTAACTGTAACCATAAAACCGAAAATATGAGTCGGATTGTTCTCAAATAAAAAATGAATTAAAGCTAGAAATGCGCTAATTATATTCATGAGTATAAGTTTGTAGAGTTGTTAATTTTGTGTAAACAGCAGGTTCGTTCTTCGCACACGGGCTGCGACTGCAAGTTTTTCAACACCTTTCTCTCTCTCTCCCCGACCCCATTATCTTTCCCTTTCTCTCTCTCTCTCTCTCTCTCTCTCTTTTCTCACTGAGGTGAGTGTAGCGCAGACCGGTGCACGTGGAGCTTGGTAAACATGTAAACTTTAAAAAAAAATAAAAAAGGCTCACGGGTGAGACTCGGCTCTCATTGTTCACTTAAAAGAGCCGGCTCTTTGTACTGACTCGTTCACAACCGACCCATCACTACTATCTGCTAATATGCTAATGCGAAGTAGCACACACAACCAACATTAGATGGGACTACCAACCATGGTGACATGATGGAGCGTCGCCTCTGCTTCGCTCATTTAGTTTAGTTTATTTGTTTATTTGAGCAGTATACATTCTGCTCAAAAGGAGTGGGCTGAAGCAAGAAGCTTATGAGCGCCCATCCCCAAATTCAGTGCAATAAAAAAGTACATTTCACACAATGGTACCGAAGGAACAAAACATCAACAAGACATCATCCAATGAGAATTTTATACATTTTAGCAGCTACATTAGCACAGAACAACTTACAAACTTACAAAAAAATATTTGAACTGTTTATATGCGTTAGCGTTTCCGTTGCCAGCTCAGACGTGCTCTTACGCAAACGTGGTTTTAGCTGATTTTTACAAAACATTTTCTTAAGCCTCGGGGTTACCATTCGTTATTAACATCGCTTTCACCTGGATCTATAATTTCACAACTTTTAAACACATTCTAGCCTCAGCGCGGACTTGTGCTAACCGGCAGCGCGGACGTGTGCTAACCGGCGGCTAGCTAATGGCTACACGACTCACCTCCACGCCCAGTTGCGGGGACTGTGCTGGTCTGAGCCAAAGATTTGCTGATCTGGAGCAAAGGATTTCCATACTGTTCAAAATCCTGGGGGAAAAGGACTCTGAGATAATCGTGGGTAAAACTCAAACCAGTCCCACGAGTGCGCAGCTCACTGACACGGAGCATTCTTCCGGAAACGTCTCATCACACTCCAATGCTACCTGTCCACGTCATCAGGCCGATGTTGTCCCTCGCAGCGAAAACTACTGGCTCCAAATCGGCGCTAAGCCCAAATGTCCGACTAGTTCGACTCCACGGAGGAAGTCAGAAAAATGGATAGTTGTGCCAGCTAGCAAAGCTCCCCGTAAGCGTGGCTCCCGTCCCGCCGATAGCATAACGCTGGCAAATAGATTCAACATCCCGGACAACGAGAATTTTCCTCCTCTGCCCAGTCTTACTCAATCCGGGACGCCCCCTCCAGGACTCTCGGCCTCCAGCGAGCCCACAGCTTCGGTCAGACACCGCGGTAGTGTGCACTACACCCCAGCTCCTGGTTACAAGAATAGATCAATACCTCCCATTGGCAAACTGCATGAGAGTCAGTTTCCGGACTTTGGCTGCCCGCAAACACGCGAGTGTGCAGTACAGACGCAGCCCGAAGACCGCGGCCCCTCCTCCCGCACCTCGAGTCCGAGCACTGGCGCCTCCTCCTCGGGCACGTTAGGACCGAGTGACCGGGGGGATACGTCTGCTGCTCTGTCCGGGCGCGCGGATGGCAACGCAGCCAACTCATGAGAAGGGGCACAGTCTGGACCTGGTCATCACGTATGGCCTGTCCACTACTGTGTCCTCTGTTATCGACCTGGCCGTCTCTGACCATTACTGTGTGTTTTAATGTCACCGGTTTTATCCAGCGAAAACTCTGCAAAAACTGTGAGGAAACGTCATCTCACCCCTGAAGTGGCTGCAAAATTAATTGGTACTGTACAACAAATTCCTCCTGTGATTTTATCTGCTAACTGCGATTTTATTGTCGACAATTTTTACAGTAAACTACTCATCACCCTCGATGCAGTTGCACCATTCAAACTTAAAAAGATTAATCCCAAACCCCTTCCCCCTGGAGAAACGAGGAGCTAAAGCAACTCAAGAGAAATTGCAGGAAGGCCGAGAGGAGATGGAGGAAATTCAAAATAACTATAAATTATCAAATATTCCATGCTCAACCAAAGACCTACAATACAGCAATAAGAACTGCAAGAAATACATTCTTTTCCACAATAATCACCAACCACAAAAATAACCCAAAAGTCCTATTCTCAACAATAGAAAATGTTTTAAATCCTGATTTTAACAGATCCTTTGAACCCCACAGACGCTCTCTGTGAGGCGTTTGCAGACCACTTCAGGGGAAAGATAGACACTATCAGATATAATATTATAATATTTTATCTAACCAAAGTAAGACGGCTTTAAATGCATCTGGTTGTCTACTTGTTCCAAAAGAAACACTGCACAGTTTTGTCCAGGTTAATGCTGAGATGAGATTTCTCGTCAGTGAGGCCCACCACATGTCTTTTAGACCCGGTCCCAACCCCGTTTTTTAAAACATTGTATGAATCCTTTAAAGACAAACTTTTACACATCAGGAATTGCTCTCTTCAGACGGGGGTCTTCCCTGCTTTCTTTAAGGGGGCGGTGGTGAGGCCCCTGCTGAAGAAGAGCAATTTGGACTGCAATGATTTTAACAACTTTAGACCAATATCCAACTTACCATTTTTAAGCAAAATCTTAGAAAAACTTAACTTAATGATTTTATAAATGCACATAACGTCCTTGAGAAATTCCAGTCTGGCTTTAGGATAAACCACAGCACCGAGACGGCCCTTTTAAAGATCTTGAATGATCTTAGATTAAATTATGACTCACAGAAGGTCACAGTGTTGGTTCTACTGGATCTGAGCGCTGCCTTTGATACAGTCGACCATACTATTTGTAGGTTCTAAATCAAGATGAAGCCAGCATGACTCGCTGCGCCCTTAACGTTTCCACTTTCGCAATCCGAAACGCTGTCAATAATAAAATCCACGGAGACCAAGGTGTATAGTTAAAAACTCTTTAGTGAGTAAAAAACAGACATTATGACAGACAGATAAGGGATTACAAAAAAGGGGTAGCAGAGGTCAAAAAACTGTTTGGCTCCATTCTGTGAGCTGCGTTCCCCACACCTGCACCACAGCGTCATAATATAGGCGAGCCGTAAACCAAACAAAATATTACAAACCCAAATACCAAAGTAATGATTATGAAAACTAATACTTAACCAAACAATTGAGAAAAGTAAATATAGCTAAAATAACCATTAACCAAAACCATAACAAAATTACCAAAACGTTAACAGATTATAGCAAACTTAATAAACTATTTACAGAACAAAAATACAGTTTAGGCTCCTACATTACCGGCCCCTAATTGTTAGCAAGTTTACTCTAACAATTATCAAAACAGATTTATTCATTAAAAAGGGAGCCTCAAACGTAGATGGTTCAAGGAGTCTAATCAAGGTTATAATTCATGTCTCTTCGGTCTCTTGTAGTAGACACAGCTTTGTCACTGGCCGTAACAGCTCGGAGGTCTTGGTCTTGACTTTAACTTGACGGACTAGACCTTTTCTGTCAGGAAATGTCTCCACCACTCTTCCAAGCGGCCATGAGTTTCTGGGCGAGGTCTCATCCACAATCATTACCACGTCACCCACGTGAAGATTTCTTCCAGTTGTGGACCACCTCTGGCGTTCCTGTAGCTGTGTGAGGTATTCTTTACACCAGCGCTTCCAGAAGATATCTGCCAGGTACTGGACTTGTTTCCATCTTCTTCTGGCGTATTGATCCTCCTTATTGAAAACACCAGGGGGCAACGATGGTTTGGCTTTGAGCAAAAGCAAGTGATTAGGCGTTAGGGCCTCCAAATCATGCAAATCTGAAGAAGCTCTTGTAATAGGTCTGCTGTTGATGACCGCTTCTGCTTCACATAACAGAGTATATAGGCCTTCTTCTTCCAAAACTTGCTCTTTCAATGTCATATTCAGTATCTTTCTTACAGAGCGTATCAACCTTTCCCAACAGCCACCATGGTGCGAGCCTGCTGGTGGATTGAAATGCCATGCAATTCCCTTTTGTTGCAGATTTTTTGCAATTTGGCTGCTGTTCCATTGCTGAATAGCTTGTTTCAACTCTGCATCCGCTGCTCTCAGATTGGTGCCATTGTCAGAGTGCATCTCCTTCACTTGTCCTCGTCTTGCCACAAACCTCCTTATTGCATTAAGACATGCATCAGTGTCCAAAGAAGACGCGACTTCCAGGTGGACAGCTCTTACAGCAAGACATGTGAAGATGACTCCATATCTTTTTACTTGGGCTCTTCCTCTTCGCACCAGGAAAGGACCAAAGTAATCCATCCCAACTCTGGTAAAGGGCGGATCGTCAGGTAGCAGCCTGCATTCAGGTAAGTCAGCCATCAATTGTTCCCAGCTGAGCCATGGAGCCTTCTGCAGGCAACACATTTTGAGAGCAACTTCCTGATAGCTCCAGTGGCTCCAGGAATCCAAAACCTCTCTCTTAGTGTAGCCAACATGTGATTTCTTCCTGCATGAGCTGTAATTTCATGAACGTTTCTCAACACAAGAGAGGCAACATGTGACTGCTTGGGCAGGATAACTGGCTGCTTGGATTCAGCTGGCATGGCCGATCGACTCAATCTTCCACCCACTCTCATCACTCCGTCTTGAAGCACTGGACTTAATTTGTGTAGTGGGCTACTCCTCTTGACTCTGTTGTGTTCCTTTAACATCAATATGTCCTCTTCAAAGTACTGCGTTTGAAAATATTTCACAATTCCTGTTTCAGCTTCGTCCAAATCCGCATTAGTCAAGTCAATTCTTTTGAATTTTGCTTTCACATCAATCATTTTGTGTTCATTATTGGAAATCACTGTATCCCTTCTTTTCATGCTCAGCTCCATCAACAGCGTTTTCACTTTAAGAAACCATGCAACCGCTCGCTTCAACTTGATCCAGGAAGAAAAATGAAACATTAAATTGTCTGTTGCATTGCTGTATTGTACCTGAACCGCATGGATTTGAGCCACTCTCTTCAGCTCCAGATCTTCACATACCAACACTGTGGGATCGGGATTTTTGGGCCACAGATCAGGCGACTGGAGAATAAAGTTCGGTCCAGACAGCCAATTTTCACACCGCAGAAAGGCCTCTGCTGTGAGTCCTCTGGAGACACAATCAGCAGGGTTAGAGATGGAATTCACATACCTACACTGACGCGGCCGTGAGTACTGCAGGATGGCTGTAACACGGTTCGCTACAAAGGTTTTGAATCTTGATGTTTCACTGTTCAAGTACTTAATGACTGCTGTACTATCAGACCAAAATACTGAGTCTTTTAGTTCCAACTCCAGCTCTTTTCTCAGCAGCTTGTCCATCTTGACTGCAACCGCAGCAGCTGTGAGCTCCAGCCTTGGGATAGTAGGCGTTTTCAGAGGGGCGACTCTAGCTCTGGCAATCAACAGAGTGGACTGTGCATCACCAGTTTCATTGTGCAGCACCAGGTAGCTTGTTGTGCCATAAGCATCTTCACTCGCATCAGCAAAATGATGAAGCTGTGCAGAGACTGGTGTACCAAAGTGCTTAGTTCTGATACATCTATCCACTCCAAATCCTTCCAGCAGCTTGAGACCAGAATGCCACCTTTTCCAACCTTTGATGATGTTATCTGGTAACTCGTCATCCCAGGAATATTTCAGCCGACATAACTCCTGAAGAAGTCTCTTTGCTGGTAAAATGACAGGAGCGAGCAAACCCAGTGGATCAAAAATGGAACTAACCAGGGAAAGCAATCCTCTTCTGGTGTGTGGACGCTCTTTGAGATTGATTTTAAACTTGAACTGATCAGTTTCTGCACACCACTGTATTCCCAGAGCTCTCTCCACTGGCAAGTAATCTTTGTCCAAATCCAAATCTTGAAATCCAGTAGCTCGTTCATTTGCTGGTATTGTGTTGAGCAGGGTTCGGCTGTTACTGGACCACTTCGTCAGCTTGAAGCCTCCGTTTGCTAGCATTTCCGTCAAAGCAGCAGCAAGCAAAACAGCACTGTCGTCATCCTTAACAGACTTAATGCAGTCATCCACATAAAAGTTCTTGAAGACTGTTTTTGTTGCTTCTTGGCCGAACTCAGCTCCAAAATCAGTAGCACATTTTTGCATTGCAAAAGTAGCTACACTTGGTGATGACGTAGCTCCAAAAATGTGTACCAACATCTTATGATCCACCAGCTCTTTGCTATAGTTACCATGTGGCCACCAAAGAAATCTGAGGAGGTCTGTGTCATCATCACTCACTCGTACCTGATAAAACATGGCCTCCACATCAGCCATCATGGCAACGGTCTCCTGACGAAATCTCAAAAGCACTCCAACTAATGAGCTGGTCAGATCGGGTCCTTGCAGCAATTCTTGATTCAAAGATGTTCCTTGAAAACTGGCTCCAGAATCAAAGACAACGCGCAGTTTTTGTTTAACAGGATGTCTGACTCCGTGATGAGGTAAGTACCATTTTCGACCAGCAGATGTTACATTTTCAGCATTTGTAATCTCCACTGCATAGCCTTTCTCCAAGATGTTGTCCATAAATGCCACATATTCTTTGCAGTAGCTGTCATCTTTGGAAAATCTTTTCTTTAGATTCAGTGCACGTTGCTCTGCCACTGATCGATTATTTGGCATTTGCAGAAATTCATTTTTGACTGGGAGACAAAAACTGTAATGTCCATTTTTCTGCTCCGCAGATTGAGACACCATGGAAATAAACTGATGATCATCCTTTGACATCTCAAGCTCCTCAGTTTGTCCAGCATCAGGAAAGTCCTGTTTAAACTGAAGCTGCCACAACTCGTCCAACCTGGCAACCGAAATCCTGTTTACAGCCACTTTCGTCCATGTATCGGCATGTTTGGTCGCTCTTCCACCTCGCAGTGGCCCGTTAATTGTCCAGCCTAGTATTGTCCTCACAGCATATGGTCCATTATCCACACTTTTTACCACTTGAAGTGGTTCCATAGCTTTGGGTACATTTGCTCCGATGAGCAATCCAATGTTGGCTTGGATAACAGGGATTTTCACTTCTTTCTGATGGGACCAATTATTCACGTCTTCTTGGCGAGGGATGTTCTCTTTGCTTACTGGAATCAACATTTGTGAGTAAACTTCGGACAACTGGATGAAGTGCTCACTATCCAAGCCGCTGATTTCCAGTCCGTTCACAACACAAGTATTAACAACAGATTCTCTTCCCATTGTCCTGAGCAAAATACTTGTTTTATGTCCATTCATATTCAGTTCACTTATCAGAGACTCTGTGGCAAAAGTAGCTGTGCTTCCTGGATCCAGAAACGCATAGGTATTTACCACCTTTGTCCCTTTCACAGCTTTCACACACACCGGCACAATAGAGAGTGTACAGTCTTCTTTACCGGCCCCAGTGTGGCGGTAAGTCTCCATAGTCTGTACCAGAGCACTTGACACAGTTTGCTGCTCATGGCTTTCATTTGTAGTTTGTGATTCTTTTGGTTTAAAATTCATATGCAACAAAGTTGGATGTGGTCCTGAACAGTCTTGACAGGATGCCTTTTCTTTACAGCTATTGCCCATATGTCCATGTCTTAGACAAGCGAAACATAAACCTCTGCGCCTCAAAAAGTCAATTTTTTCTTTGTGTGACTTGTCTTTGAGCTTTCTACAGATGGCAAGACTGTGATGCTCTCCTTTACAGTAGGCACAAGGTTTACCATTTGCATCCACAGGTATGTATGACACTTTATTTTGTGATGTACTTGTTTTATTGTCTTTATTTTCCACCGAGGAAGAAATAACAGCTGTGCTGAAGACTCTCTTGGACTTTGGTGGATCTTGGACCCGTGACTTTGATCTTTGGTGGAAGGGTACAAATTCACTATTTGTTTCTTTTATGCTTCCATAAAGTGGATGTATCATGTATTTGGCTTGTTTTGTAATAAAATCGACAAAATCCTTAAATTTGACTCTTCTTTTAGTTCTCTCTTGCAAATCACATGCACATTTTCTCCAAGTTTCTTTAAGTTTGTAAGGAACTTTGCTTACCAGCAACTTGATGTTGGTAGTGCTGTCCAAATCTTCCAGATAAGTGATGTCTGACATGGCATTAGAGCATCCAGTGAGAAACAGCGCATAAGAGTGGAGTGCAGCGCCATCTTCTGACTTAATTATGGGCCAATCCATTATTTCTTTCAGATAGGCGTCTGCAATTTTGAAATCATCTCCAAAAAACTCCTTTAGCAATGTCTTTGACTTAGTATATCCAGCTGTTGGTTCCATATGAATGCAGCTTTTTACCAGTTCGTGTGGTTGACCACTGGTGTATTGCAAAAGAAACTGCAATCGGTCGGATGCGTCACTTGTGCGGCCCTCAATGTTGTGTTCAATAGATCTGATGAAAGTATGAAATTGAAGAGGGTCACCGCTGAAGGTTGAGATTTTTATTTCAGGAAGCAGAGTGGCTTTGTGATTTTTCACCAAGTAGTCAGTAACATTGGCCTGTTGCTTTATGGCTTTGCACAAGCTGTCAAAGGCTGGCCCTTCGGCTAATTCCAAGTTGAGGGCTGTTGAGGCTCTTGGTGGCATGACTGGTGGCAGTGATGTTTTGTTTCTAGGATTTGGTGCTGGCGAAAATCGTGATACTGGTGGTAGTTCTCCTTGCATGTTATTCATTTCTGATCCACCAGATGGCAGCAACTGTTGCCTTTCCAATGGCTGCGCCGCTAAAATATCAATTGCCAATACATGTTCATCAGCATCATCGTTCACACCATCATTCATCACCTCATTATCGTCACTGCTAAAGTCAGAACAGGCTTGTGTGCACTGTGAGTTATATTTTTGCAACACCTCCATCTTAGCCTCCGACTCAGCCAGCGCGGTTTGAATGTCATGCATTTCTTTCTTGGCTTTAATTTCCGCCTCAAGTCGTCTCTGATGCGTCTCAAACTCCACAGCTCTCAGCTTTTCTTGCGCCATTATTTCGGCTTGTTCCTTTTCGATAGCCAACTTTTTGTGTAGCGCAGCAGCCTTTACTTTTAATGACGCGCGTTCCAGCTCTGCCTTTATCCTGAGCGAAGATGTTGAACTACGGCTTCCATGTGATGAGCCCGAACGTCGACTTAGCGCTCTGCTTCTTGTTGATTTTCTGTCCCTTTGGTCAGCGCGTAAAGATCTGACCTCGACCATGGGCGCTGGTGCAGGTGCCTCTGCGCCAAGCACACCCACCGCTGCTTGGTCATTTTGTTCCAATACATTCTTCATCCAGTTCTCACATTTCCAAAAGTAGTCATTTATGTGCTTGTTTTTAGGTTCAAACCACTTATTTTGATCCTCCACATAATCCTCTTCGGACATATAGCGCTCAAGCCCCGCATTTATTTCACAGAACTCTTGATGCAACTTGTGATAATCCACACGCACTTTGTTTTTAACAACATCTGCATTTTCATCCGATTTCATTAATTCATCAAGGTGATTAATCATTCGTGATACCTGAGACAGCTTTTGTTTGCGTGAGTTTAGGTACCTTGTTTTGTAGTCCTCCATAGCCCTTTCGGTCAACTTTATTGTCCGTTTTGCTCCAATTTGCTCCAGATCCTCCGACATTTTGATCGTCCTTTTTCCACAATAATAATCCACGAATTAGGAAGGAACGAATAATCCATAGAAATGTCCAGAACATCCACGAAAACGGCTTTATCCAGGTTATTCACTCGTGCGTAATAGCCGCGCCACCGCGTGGTCCAGGTTAGCAGCAACAAACAAAGACAGGCTAGTCCTTCGGCGTTTCCTCGTCCAAATCACCGTTTTGGCACAAAAGTTCATGATCCACTTGTACTCATCTGTTTGTTGGGTATTTCCATTGTCCAGTAGTCCATTTGGAGTAAGTTTTTTGACTAAATGTAGGTTCTAAATCAAGATGAAGCCAGCATGACTCGCTGCGCCCTTAAAGGACCTGTATCATGCTATTTTAGCCATTCCAAAGTAAAGTATAGGCATTTATATGATATATTGTACCTCTACCACTACGGAGCACTCATTTTTGTGATAAATATAAGTATTTTCTGGAGGTATTTTTCCAACCCGGAAGACAAAACGCTTGGATTCAGTTAACTCCGCCCCCTCTCGCCGCTCATACAACTTTAGCAGTAGTAGAAATATATATATCACAGCAAAAAGTGAAGTTACTTCATGATGCTGTTATAAGGAGTTAACATGTGCAACACAGCTTCATGGCTAAATGGCTAACACACACGCTAACATGCATTTTGATCGACTCACCACTCTGATGTTTCCATTATGGGACTTGCGCTGGTTATAAAAGTTAATCCACTTTGATTCTGGCCAAGGTTCATCAAACATCCATCAGTACAGGCTCAGACAAACACTATTTTGGCTGATAGTCGCTGAATCCCGGAGGGAAAGTCCAACTTCTATGCCTCTTCTTTGGGAAGGTTGAATAAAGTCCAGTCCTCGCAGCCAAACGCGGTTATCTCCGTGACATTATCGTGAGGTAGAAAAAAGAACAGGTGTCCAGACTCCAGAGTAGGTTAGAAAAAGCTCCCTCTTCACAACTTTCGGTGCAACATGACATGACCATCTGTTCAGACCGTTCGGACGCTCAGGGGGAGCGTTTGTTTTCGGTACAGGGGCAGCGCAGCGTCAGGCACTTACTCTTTTTCTTTTTTTTTTTTTTCATTTTTTTTTTTTATTGATTTTTTCTTACGACAGAAATAATGAAAAAAGCAATTTTACAAATGAAAATCATGCCGTAAGGCATTAGATTACAGACGTCGAGCACTTCCGTTCCGCTGTGACGACACAACTGAACATGCCAGTCGTTTACCAGGAGAGGGCGGATCAGCTGCTCATAGCGCAGGATTCAGGAGGATTACTGAGAACTGCGTGAATGAATCCAGAAACCACTCTGGGGGTGTTTTTGATAAGGAAATAGCATAACAACATGGTTAAAAGCTCCAAAAAGTCGATTTTGCATGATATAGGACCTTTAACGTTTCCACTTTCGCAATCCGAAACGCTGTCAATAATAAAATCCACGGAGACCAAGGTGTATAGTTAAAAACTCTTTAGTGAGTAAAAAACAGACATTATGACAGACAGATAAGGGATTACAAAAAAGGGGTAGCAGAGGTCAAAAACTGTTTGGCTCCATTCTGTGAGCTGCGTTCCCCACACCTGCACCACAGCGTCATAATATAGGCGAGCCGTAAACCAAACAAAATATTACAAACCCAAATACCAAAGTAATGATTATGAAAACTAATGCTTAACCAAACAATTGAGAAAAGTAAATATAGCTAAAATAACCATTAACCAAAACCATAACAAAATTACCAAAACGTTAACAGATTATAGCAAACTTAATAAACTATTTACAGAACAAAAATACAGTTTAGGCTCCTACACTATTCTTTTAACTCGTTTAAAACACATCGGGCTCTCTGGTGCTGTCCACAAATGGTTTACATCCTACCTCACAGACAGGACATTCATGGTAAGTGTGGATACCTGCTCCTCTAAGGTCCATAACATTACATGTGGTGTGCCCCAGGGTTCGATTTTAGGCCCAGTGCTTTTTAACCTGTATATGCTCCCACTTGGTGATGTCATCAGGAGACATGGAGTCAACTTTCATAGTTACGCTGATGATACACAGTTGTACATCTTCATGTCTCCTGATGACACCAGGCCAATGGATACACTTTTTAACTGCATGTTAGATATCAAACCCTGGATGGCAAAAAACTTTCTCCAGCTTAACCATCGGTCCTAAGACCCAGAGAGAGAAACTTTTACCCAAACTACAGTCATTGTCTTTTAATCCTTCCTCACAGGTGAAGAACCTGGGTGTGATTTTTGACTCTGAGCTGACTTTAATTCCACACATTAAGAATATCACAGATAGGTTTTTACCATCTAAAGAACATAGCCAGAGTCCGTCCCATTCTCTCTCGGGTCAACACGTTGACGCTAATGCATGCTTTTATCACCAGTCGTATTGACTACTGTAATGCCCTGCTTTCTGGTCTTCCCAAAAAGAGTATCTCAGGTTTACAACTTTTACAAAATTCAGCAGCTCGTGTCCTGACGAAGACCAGGAGGCGGGGCCACATTACACCGGTTTTAGAGTCGCTGCATTGGCTCCCCGTGTGTTTCAGGATCGATTTTAAAGTTCTTTTAATGTTTTTTAAATGTCTTAATGGTCTTGCTCCTTCTTATCTTTCAGAACTGCTTTTACCTTATGAACCTTCATGGCCCCTGCGCTCCTCCGGCAGGGGTCTCCTAGTTATTCCTAAAGTCAACAGAAAGACTCACGGCGAGGCGTCTTTCCAATATTATGGCCCTCGCCTCTGGAACGACCTGAGGAGGAGCTCAGGACCACAGAGAACGTTCATGTATTTAAGAGCAGGCTCAAGACCCACCTTTTTAGCTTAGCTTTTAACTCACATCTATTTAATTAGTCCTAATGATATATTTTGTGTGTGTGTGTGTGTGTGTGTGTGTGTGTGTGTGTGTGTGTGTGTGTGTGTGTGTGTGTGTGTGTGTGTGCGCGCGTGCGCAAGCACCTGTTTGTACACCACTATCGGTTGGACTAAAACTATTCAAAGTTGTGCTATGTTTCTGAATCCTAAAGTCATTTAAAACCATGTTGTGAATTGGGAACACACTGGGAGTACAAGCGCACACACAATTAGCCACTAACAGCGTCATCCCTCATTGTAAACCAGTGCAGGTAGCATCCTCATGCATTACTCTGCACACATAAGCAGGGTTAGCGCCGCCGGCCACCTGCTGCCAATTAAACTTAACCAACCTCATTCTGCAGCCTCTTGTATTCACCATAGTGCAGTGTACTGTGGATACTGTGGTGCAGGGGCAAATACTTGAAGTCATGGAGCATAGTTCTGTGTGACCTGTGGCCCATTGGTACGCACATAGAGAGCTGTTTGTGCAGGCGCTCAGTCATTCATTGTAGTAGAGATTTTTAATGATCTTTGACTGGACTGGGTTGGTTGAGTTGACGACGTTTCACAAAAGTTTTTGCAGACTGCCCCAAAAGTCTCCTAGAGCTGACAAAAGCTTCATTTTGTGCCCACTTCATCAGACAGTGTGACTCCAATACGAGGGGGTAATTTTGATTGGCTGCCGTGTGAGAGACATTTTCACAGATACCCACCAGGGCAGAGGACCACCGCGGAGAGGAGGCCACTCTGATGAGTCCCACCTCGCACACACGCTATTCAGCCCGACACCGATTGGAAAAACTGGATTTGACAGAAGATAGGATTGTCATGGCAACCTCTGAACCCCGCCAAGAATAAAAAAAGTGTGACCCACTAATTTCGAGTTTGTCACAAGTATGAAAGTTTGAAATGAAGGCACAATTTCAGGAAAAACACCTTCGGGATGAAACATGCCAGGCTTAGGCAGTAACAAAAAGAAACATTTTCTGCTCAGTTCTCGAAGAAGAATCAAGTAAAATGGTAATGGGATGGGGTTGGACTGTTTTACTGATTGTGGCTTTATACGGCCACTGATTCTGAAATGAGACAATCTATTTCATTTTATTCCAACATTCTCTTAACCTTCAAGACTTGTTATTCTTAGCACAATGTGTGGAGATAAAAAGCACAAAGTTAAGCAAATAGTAGCTGAAGCGCAGATTAGCAATCTCCTTTAGGCCGATGATGATAACACTTGATGAAACAAGTAAATTAGCAACTCAATATTAACTGTAAAAAAAAAAAATCTTGATTGTATTGATATAACAGGGTAAATACATGGCACAGGACAGGATACAGAATTCCCCAGCCCTAAATCGATATTAACAAAAAATACTATAAATATTTCCTGGTCATTAACATTACTTGTTATTACACTTTTAGGCACCATGCTATTTCCATCCAATACTATGTTAAAAAAACGGTGCTGTCGTATACAATGCTTCCTACATTGAAGAACTCAACTACTCCTTAAAAGATAATACACAATAAAGGCAGCATCTCTGCAGGGACATTGTGTAAATGTTTTCAAAAGTCTCATTGTGAAGGCAATGTTTTGCTTGAACACATTTTTTTCCTTGTCATTATTCTAAATTACGTTGCAGCCCAGCAATCACTGGAAGATACTAAAAAACATTCAAGTCTGTGCGAACCTATTATTTTACATTTGTATTTTATCGTTGAAGTTGCGTCAATTTTGTTACTGCAGCCAAAAAATAATCATAATTTCAGAAATGTCAACACTTTCCTGTAAATGGGACCCGACTGGAATCCACACCATATTGTCAAATAGAAAGAATAGAAACGATAACAGAGAAAGATGGAAACATGATTTGTTAACATTCAGCTGTGTTGAAATACAAGAACCTCTGGGTCTGCAAAGTTAATGTATATATGCTTTGCTGCAATATTATAGTTACTGCATTATGCCAGAAGTTATGAGTCATGAGGTAAGAGAAAAACATACACATGTGGACCCAAATCCCAGGCAAGAATTGTGGGGCCTGTTGTTTGTTGTTTCATGGGACAGGGTAAAAAGGGGGAGAGACATTGAGCTAATCATCAAAGATGTGACTCGAATCCACAACCCTGAGAAGGAGCCTTCGCCACTCGACTTTCGGTTGTACACACATCACAGTCTCGAATAATGTATCTGTTCCAAAATGTCAAATGATCAGTGAAAAGAAAAGACGTTAAATAGAGCCAATGTGTGGCTCTACGTACATACATGCAGACGCAGAATTTACCTCAACATTAAGATTTGTTTAAGTTTATTGTCCCATTGCAAGACACAATATACCACATTATAGTTAAGAGACATTTATACAGTCTGAAGCATTATGTACTTTTTAATTCCTCGTGAGAATGGAGGAAATGCTCTAAGTTTGGGCCTATTTTCCCTTGTAAGAAAAGCATAAGGTGGCACTTCTGGGTCTGGCCCCAAGTGGCAACATTACACTTCATAGATCTTGAATTTAAAATGCACAGCGATAGTTCATACTTTGTTGACGAGAGTTGGATGAGAACTGTGTGTACAAAATTAAATAAAGAATCTACTCTCCAGAGACCAGAGTTCAGAAGGTGCAGCGGCTTCTCAAATGTTCCCTGATCCTCAAGACAAAGCAAATAACCCAAAAACCCGCGGTTCATTTGTGCATGTGTCTTATCTCAGCATGGGGCAGAGGTGCAGTGTTTGGGAAGTAATGTTTTTTCTGTTGAGTGTGATGGAAACAAAGTCAGTTTTGCTTACCCCGAACCAGCAAACAACCGGAGCAGCACTGATAGCACTCAGGTTGTGCGGCTCTATATATAGCTCCATAAGCCTATTTTCACGGAGCTGGAAGTGGGACCTTTAAGAGTAGGTGTGAAAATAACTTAATTCACTGGGACACTGAGCAGAAAGCTTCTACTGCCACTCAATATTTGGAAACCATCTTATCAATTAATACTTGTGATGTGCTGCACGTTGGCAATGTACAAATAATGAATGACTATGTTTATTGAAGTAAAAACATCCATAATTGACCAAAGTGCTTCACAGTGCACTCAAAACTCTTGACGGGGACCATTATATCAGTGTTAATAGATAGATTTATGTATTAATTAAATTTATTTATTTATGTAAATATACCAGATCATAACCTGGGCTCATTTCTATCGGCAGACCCCCTGGCAGGTTGATGCACACACACAAAAAAACACAAGCTATACAAAAACACTCAACACAGACTATATTTTACATGATGTAAAATGGTCCCAATTTATATAGTGCTTTTACCCAAAGTGCAAGGGTAGTACTCACCCATTCACACAATCTCATTCAAACACCAATGTATGCAGACACTGGAGGCAAAGTGGGTGAAGTGTCTTGCCCAAAAGACACGACAGTGTGCACCTGCAGGAGCCGGAATGTACTTTATTTATTTTCTTAGAATTTAATAGGGATAAGTCAATAAGTTAATGCAGTTAAAATTGTGGGACATTTTGGAAAAGTTCTTTCTGCATCTCAGTGGGTTTTACCTCAGGTCGAGGTCAAATCTGACAGAGAACATTGAACTTTGTAACCGTTTTTCTCATGTAGATTGGCCTGGAAATTACTTAGCTATTAGCCATAAACCAAATTGAAACATCTGCAGTGTGACACTGTGTTTCATAACACAAACTATACATCTGTTTCTATACAACAGGCTGAAGTCTTTTTTGTTTGAAAAGAAATGGCATCAGCATCGTAATAATAACACATAAACACTTTCACAGAATTATACCACGGTTACAATTACTGGGTCTCAAACCGGTCATGTCCCGGAGGAGAATACAGAATCTCCTGAGTTTACACCTGGGATGCTCTTTTTTGGGCCCAAATAAGCTATATTCCCAGTGTAACAAGATCTGCCAACAAGCTGTCAACAAGCCTCCAAAAACAGCTCTGAGTTCACCAGCCTTCCCCCATCTGTCCCACTCTCCATTTACATGGAAATCAACAGCACCACACAGCACCGGGGACCTATCCACATCACGTCTTCATTTCTAATTAACCATAGCCACAACAAAACCTGAGCTAGATTGAGACGATTGTTCTCATTGAACAAGTATTGTCACCTGGGACAAACATCATTTTCATTCTGTAAAAAGGATCAAGTGCTCTTTTAGTGCCGGCGTTATGCGATCAGTGTGTCTCTGTCCCAATGGGCTGGATGTGAAAAGGAAGCTGACGTTCATGAATAGACTTAATTTTAGACATTTCTTTAAGTTCATATGATTCAGGAGATAGACAGCCCTTGACTTTTAATAGCCAGAAAGTTGCACCCTCAGCTGGGATCCGTTTGTGTGGAGAGCCCTAGTATAGAAGAGTACTCCGGGGACATGCGCGCTTCACGCACTCCTGGGGAAAGAAACAAAGAAAGAGCCAAACAACACTTGAAAGTAAATATAGACTCATCTATGAGAAACAAGATGAAAAAAAGAAGAGAGAAGACACTTTGGTGACTGAAGCCAAAGTATGTAATTTGATTAGAACTTTCTTCAGTATAAAAGCAGCATTTCTATGTTTTATAATATCAAATATCAGCCCTAAAACTCCAGATTAATATGATATATTACAAATATTGCAAACACCTAAAGTGCTTTACATTAGATTTTTTTTCCACTCTCTATACACTCAGTGATGATGCGACTGTAGCCAGTTACCGTGGGGTTGACAGAGAAAACGTAGTTGCTATTCTGCGCAACTGTCCCTCTGATTAAACCACACCAGACTCATTTCAGATAGGTGAAGGACATCCACCTGACATGAAGGCTGCAGCATTAACTTACATATAAGGGAGCATCGCTTATGGGGTTGATATTTTTCCCTTATACTTTTCTAACAGTAACACAGTAACAGAACAGTAAAATGGTTTATAATGGTGTCAATTTGTACTTCATGTAAAATAAATAAATAGATGAATAGAAAAAAAAAAAATCTTTCCAAATTTGTCATCACAAAATAATCTGCAGTTTTGCTGGGTAGTTGTATTATAATATTCAGCAGATGTATAGTAATTGGTCAACCTCAGTTTGATATTTTTATCTGTTTATCTGTTTATTTGTTTATTTGAGCAGTACACATAGTGCTCAAAAGGAGTGGGCTGAAGCAAAAGCTTATGAGTGCCCACCCCCAAGTGCAATAAAATAAATAAAAAAAGAACATTTCAAAACATTTCAAGCAGCTACATTCGTACAGACCAACTTACAAACTTACAAAAAAATATATGAACTGTTTATACAATTAATTGAAACAACGCACAGCTACAACAACAATCTTGTTTCATGTACGATGTCTAGTACAAAGCAGTCAAAAAAAAAATGTGATCTTTAATATATTTCTTTCAGATTTTTACCCTTGATAACCGAGAGTTACTTTTATGTTATGAAGGTACATTAATAGGTATTATACTCCGAGATCTTGATACTTCCCAGTTGTCATTACCATTCTCAGTATAATTTTAATTTGGGTGTAATTTTCATAATCATTATTATTATATATTTATTTAATTGAGTTATATGTGAAGTATGATGCAAGCCCTGCAATGTTGTGGTGCATTAAAAAGCCAGAGTGTAGAGCGGGCCATTTGAAGAGAGCAGTAACTCCCAATCAACAAACCCCCACACGGCTGCCCTAACAGCTGATTTTGTAGAATATGTTCCATGCTGAGTGGTGCATTAAAAGACAAGGTTTAGAGCCCGTTGGGAGGGTCCCTCTCAACAGATCCATAACCTGCCAACCCTAATTCTCCATTTGTGAATTTGAGCAATAGAATGACAACCGTTCCAAGCAGCAACACTCTTCCAGATTATAGAGGAAACAATACACATAATCGATCCTACTGCTCCCCCTAGTGGCAACACATTTCTTCTTGTCTGCATATTTCAAAAGTCTTTTGTTTGTATTTATATTTGAACAGGTTGATGTATGGACATCGTTTCAAATCCATCTCCAGTTTATTCCACAATTGTACCCCATTAATTGTTGGACTAAAACTTTTCAAAGTTGTGCTATGTTTCTGAATCCTAAAGTTTAATTCATCACGTAATTCTTAACAACCAGTACGTTCTTGGAACCTTCTTTGTATTTGGTTTGGTAACAATTTATACCTTGCTTTGAATAACATCTGTACAGTTTGGAACTCAACAATGTCACAAAACTTCATGATCTTTGAATTTAAAAATAATGAGTTTGTGTGTTCCAAAAACCCAACTTTATGAATTACTCGGATAGCTCTTTTTTGCAACAATACTATTGGTTTAACTGTGTTTTTATAAGTGCTACCCCAAACCACAGTACAATAATATAAGTAGCGCAAAATCAGAGAACAGTTGATATTTTTAATCTGCACATTTACAGAAACCATTCTCCACATTTATCTCTCAAAAACTGCAGTGCTATAATCATGAAACGCATGAAAAGTCTGGGCCAAAAACAATTTCCTTTCTGTGGGCTGTAACTGCTCGTCTTATCCACAATATAATCTGTCCCTCTCCAGGACATTAATAAAGCATGTAGTGAAGTATTGTTATTGCTGTAAAAACACAGAGCAGAATTATTAGACCTCTAGGGTCAAAAGCTTCAACAGAGCAGTGATATCCCACAAATATAATCTAATATAATGGCTCTGGGACAGACTGCCATCATAAACATGCATATTACAACCCTGTGTACAGTCCATGAAGTTTGCAAGCTCAGTGCATTTCTTATTACTTCGTTTTGAAATATTTTAAAGCTTGGGAATGTTTTTGTATTTTCATGTTGTTGTTTTTTTATATACAGCTAAAGCCAGTTTACTGTCAATGTGTAGCTCATAAGCAAAGGGTGGCTCAATGAACAGCAGTCTTTTAAACAGATTTCTCATTTAATACAAGCACAAATATGTTTCTGTCTTTGCAAAAGTTTATCATTGTATTTAGGCAGTTACTAGAACAATTGTGGCCCTGGCAGGCAATGGCAAGACAATTGAAGAAACGGCTCGCCATACATTTCAGTTTGAGAACCATGTGCTACTGCCCCTCTTATTTGTTCGTTATTTGGTTCGTAGCAGTTTCCTTTAAGATTTAAATTTCATGTACATGTCCAAATCATTGTAGTTGTTTTGTAACTGCAGTGTTAAGTCTATTTGCATGTATTCATCTTTACTGGTTCAAAAGTTCAAAACAGGCATGTTTATTTTGTAAACCTAATGTTGTTTCATCAGTATCTAAGGAGCTTTTTGTGTTCTCTAACTGTCTTCATCTAAATAGGCTTCGACTTGGCTGTGTTATATATATATATATACACAGTAGATTTAGTAATAAAATCATGTCCTGTGGGAGGGAGACTTATGTTAATCTGTTCTTGTTCCAACAAGAACATAAAAGCACGTTACAATACAATAAGTTTGCATGCATGCTGTAGAAACAAGTAAAGAAACTATAGCTATTGTCTGAAAGAAATATAATTGATCAAATGTATTGATCATTGAAGTAATTTCTTATTATACTAATATGTATGTACTTCACAGTAAATAATGTAAATAATTTATTTTCTATAGGAGGCCTTGTGAGGGGGAAGCCAATGGCCATGCTTTGGTCCGCGGCCGGAGCAGGGTCAGGCTTGGCCGATCTGTGGAGGGTGGAGACGTCAGGAGCAGGTCACCTGTCAGGCCCGATCCAGTGGCCGATCCACTGGCTGATCCAGTGGCGTGGAAGAGTGCGGGGGAGCATGATGTGGCGCCAGCCAAGTAGCCATTCTGCCCCAGGAGGGAGCCTGGTGTCCAGCCGCCCTTGAACACTGGGCGACCCACACCCCTGGAGATTTTCCAGTCTTTTTGGGATGCGGAGGTGTTGCGACTGCTGTGTCGCAACACAAATAAGAATGCAGCGAGACTCCAGGAGCGGGGCAGGAAGTATCGGTGGAAGGACGTGACAGTGGCAGAGATGAAGACTTTTATCGCCCTGTTGCTCTACATGCCTCTGCTGAAAACCCCCAGGCAGACTGACCTGTGGAGGAAAGGGACAATGTTCGACGTTGCCTTCCCCCGCACAACGATGTCACGTGATCGTTTTAAAATGATCCTGGCATCCATCCACATCACTGACCCTGAGGAAGACGTGCTCAACGACCAGCGGAGAGGCCAGGCAGGCTACGACGCTGTCCACCGTGTGCGGCCGCTAATGGAGCTCATGCGCACTCGCTGCATGGCCGAGTACCACCCACGGAAGCACATCTCGGTGGATGAGCGGATGGTAGCCACCAAGGCCAGGCTGTCCATCAAACAATATATGAAGGACAAGCCAACCAAGTGGGGCCTGAAGTACTTCGTGTTGGCGGACAACAATGGCTACACGGTGGACTTCAGGTTTGTTTTTGTTTTTTATTTATTGTCTATTTTTTTTATGTACCATGAGTTTGCAATACAACATATCTATTTATCTTCCTGCAGGCTCTACTCGGGGAGGGCAGAAGTCAGCTCTGGCCACGGGCTGACATTTGATGTGGTCAACTCGCTGGTGAGGAAGGAGTGGCTGGGGACTGGCTATATTGTCTACTGTTACAATTATTATACCAGTCCCCTACTGTTCAACCACCTGAGCCAGCAGGGGTTTGGAGCCTGTGGGACCTACCGCCAGGGGAGGATCGGGGTCCCCAAGACGCAGGAGAACTCCCTTACAAAGAAGTCGGCGCGGGGGTCCATCCGCTGGATTCGGGAGGGACGCCTCCTTTTTGTGAAATGGATGGACACCAGGGAGGTCTCCATGTGCTCCACTGTCCACTCTGTGGATGACGGTGAGATGGTGCAGCGGTGGGGGAAGAGGAGGCAGGACGGGAGCATGGGGCAGGTGTCCATCCCCCGACCAACTGTTGTTGGGGGTGGACTTGTCTGACCAGCTGCTTGGGACCAACTCTGTGCGCAGGTCCACCAAGCGCTGGTACATGACCGTCTTCCGGCACATGTTGGACCTAGTGATGGGGAATCATAGATTCATTCGGCCTTCACATAATCCTTTTATCATATCGTACTGTTAGAATCAGACACGGCGGCCTCGACCGTCTGCATGACGTGTGGCCTAGTAAACGTGGCACTGTCTGTAGGTGGATGGTCATCGTCTACGTGGCACTCACGACTATTTAACGCTCTTCATGTGGATAGATAACCAGACTCTGAATGGTCCATGCCCTAACCAATGTATTGACTGTTCAGCTGTCTCCAGGCCTGTATTATTATGTGTGTGTTAATAAAACTTCTCTCTACTTAAGACATCCAGACTCGGTTCCATCCTTCCACTCGTGTCTCTCCGGGCCCCTCCAGTAATCCTCTAACACCTAGCTGTCACGAACAGTTACGTGGTCAGTAGGGACCTAGCCAGTGTTAGGCACGAGAATCACCCGACACGGCAAGAGTTTCACCAGAAGCTGGTGGATCAGCTTTTTGGTGACGTTGCGATACCCCCGGCCCCATTGCCCGACCTGCAGCCCTCAGTTGACCACTGCCCCATAGCGGTCAACACGGCACAGGTGGACAAATCACAAAGGGCCAGCATGGGACGCCGCAGATGTGCCACCTGCAAACGCTCCACTCCCTTTCTGTGTGAGGCTTGCCATGTGGGATACTGCATTCAGGTGGGCAGAAACTGTTTCCGCGACCACGTAAAGGCCCTAAGAGCGAATGCAGCACAGGTGTAGAGACTTTTTTTGAGAAGCCCACCTTTTGTAAATATTGTAAATTTGTATATAGTTAGTTTGTGTTCTTTTTCCAATCCTGCTTCACTGAAAGACCAAAAAAAAAAAATGTTTTTCATATTTGTTTTTATTCTAGTTCTACTGTTCTTACACATTTATCCTATGCAGTATTTTAGAAAAAAACAAAACTGCTAGATATCCAAATGGAAAAGGCATGTAATGTGAATCAAAAGCACATGAGGATAGCACTTTATATGTTTCTGTTACAAGCAAGACATGATTCAAGGTGAACTCAACCTAAAAACGCCTGGAATGTTCTTCATATTGAAGACTGTAAAAGCTAAACTTGAAGCCCAGTGAACATTCTATTTTGGGTGAATGTATAATATGGTTCTAGGATCTAATTTATTGTTACTCAGTTGGTCCTGATGCTTTGTCAAGTATTGTTTTCTTTGAAAAGCAAATGTTTTACCCTAGGTCAACTATGTCAACCTAAAAACGCCTGGAATTTTCTTCATATTGAAGACTGTTGGAGCTAAACTAGAAGCCCAGTGAACATTCTGTTTTGGGTGAATGTATAATATGGTTCTAGGATCTAATTTATTGTTTCATGCAGTCGGTCCTGATGCTTTATCTGTTGTTGCCTAATAAAAAAGGCTATTATTCATTTCCGTTTTTTTTTAAATCTTGTTTTAGAACAGCAATTACACATTAAATAATAATGCTATCTTATTGAAACTTTAAATATATAAAGAAGTGGTACTTCTGTAGATAATTGCCAAACCACACATTGATATCTCCTTTTTTGGCCCTTCAAGACAAGTTACAAGAAAATATTCTAGGCGAATTAATACTGCAATCAGTCACAGCAGGCACCGAGGTCCGTTGTTGATAAAATAGTTTACAGAGGTAATTTATACCAAAGACTTGAGTTTATTTTACTTTTTTTTAGTTAAAACCTCTTAACCCCCACCTTAACCGAGCACATTTTCACCAGTTCAGCAACAAGCATAACACACAACAAAAAAGCGACAAAAACGTGACAAAAAAAGTTATAAAAACATGATAAAAAACCGACAAAAAAAAGTGAAAATGTACTTGTTTAAAGTGGGGGTTAAATTTAGTTCGTGGTTTGTTTCACAGTTCTGTGTTCAGTCCTTAGAGGCTTCAGTCACCGTAAATGACCACAGTCCGTCAGTAGAGGTGTTGCTCTCACACACGGAGCTCCACATGTCAAGTGACAGAAAAAAATAAATTAAAAAAAAGCCAATCAAAGGCAGAGGAAAAGGCAGGCGTGCGTGTCAACCCTCCTTGACCAAGGCGTCTACAGATATAAAAAGGCGCATGTCACTACGAGTATAACTTACTCGAATATTATCACTAAATGGGACCATGCCACAAACCTGCCGATCCACTCAGCGACTAGCATGGCCATATACGAAGTTTATCATCCCAGTAACGAAATGTGTCCAAAATAACACCGAAAAAGCCATCAGAGTGTATGAAGTCTGCGATATCAGTACAGGACAACCAGCGTGTGTTGTTTGTTTGTATCCGTGGATGGAAATCTCGCAAATTCTCGCACTTCCGCTTTCCAGCCCTATTATCTTTTCCCTACATGTACGTCTGGGATTGATCCCAGTGGCTGCGTTTAATCGGTTGAATTTCAACCTACCATTCAGTGAGCGCGGGAGGCGGGTGTTGTAGGTGACGTCAAGCATTTGCGCCGCATTTGCTGGTTGTAGTTCAGCAATGGCAGCGGATACGAACGTAAAGGAAGCTCTTCAATCCATACTGGCTCAGCTCCCAAATATCCAGAAATTATAACTGAAGCCTTAGAATGCACAAAGAATGCTCCCAAGAGTTATGATAGACTTATGATAGAGTTATGATTTAGTTATGATAGACTTATGATAGTTATGATAGAGTTATGATAGACTTATGATAGACTTATGATAGACTTATGATAGTTATGATAGAGTTATGATAGTTATGATAGAATTATGATAGACTTATGATAGTTATGATAGAGTTATGATAGTTATGATAGAGTTATGATATAGTTATGATAGACTTGTGATCGTTATGATAGAGTTATGATAGTTATGATAGAGTTATGATAGTTATGATAGAGTTATGATAGACTTATGATAGTTATGATAGTTATGATAGAGTTATGATAGTTATTATAGAGTTATGATAGACTTATGATAGACTTATGATAGAGTTATGATAGACTTATGACAGTTATGATAGAGTTATGATAGACTTATGATAGTTATGATAGAGTTATGATAGTTATGATAGAGTTATGATAGAGTTATGATAGACTTATGACAGTTATGATAGAGTTATGATAGACTTATGATCGTTATGATAGAGTTATGATAGTTATGATAGAGTTATGATAGACTTATGATAGACTTATGATAGAGTTATGATAGACTTATGATAGACTTATGATAGTTATGATAGAGTTATGATAGTTATGATAGAGTTATGATAGTTATGATAGAGTTATGATAGACTTATGATAGAGTTATGATAGTTATGATAGAGTTATGATAGTTATGATAGACTTATGATAGACTTATGATAGACTTATGATAGTTATGATAGAGTTATGATAGTTATGATAGAGTTATGATCGTTATGATAGTTATGATAGAGTTATGATAGTTATGATAGAGTTATGATAGAGTTATGATAGACTTATGATCGTTATGATAGAGTTATGATAGTTATGATAGAGTTATGATAGAGTTATGATAGACTTATGATAGTTATGATAGTTATGATAGAGTTATGATAGACTTATGATAGACTTATGATAGACTTATGATAGTTATGATAGAGTTATGATAGTTATTATAGAGTTATGATAGACTTATGATAGTTATGATAGAGTTATGATTGTTATGATAGAGTTATGATAGTTATGATAGAGTTATGATAGACTTATGATAGACTTATGATCGTTATGATAGAGTTATGATAGTTATGATAGAGTTATGATAGACTTATGATAGAGTTATGATAGACTTATGATAGTTATGATAGAGTTATGATAGACTTATGATAGACTTATGATAGTTATGATAGAGTTATGATAGTTATTATAGAGTTATGATAGACTTATGATAGTTATGATAGAGTTATGATAGTTATGATAGAGTTATGATAGTTATGATAGAGTTATGATAGAGTTATGATAGTTATGATAGAGTTATGATAGACTTATGATAGACTTATGATAGAGTTATGATAGACTTATGATAGAGTTATGATAGTTAAGATAAAGTTATGATAGACTTATGATAGACTTATGATCGTTATGATAGAGTTATGATAGTTATGATAGAGTTATGATAGAGTTATGATAGTTATGATAGAGTTATGATAGACTTATGATAGAGTTATGATAGCTGCTTCACTCAACAATGGCGCATTACATACGTCACGACCAACGCTAACGAAAATCACATCCAATCGTTTCAAAAGGAGTTCACCCCTCCCACCTGTTAACAGAGCTCAATTGTGAAATTCCAGACCTAACCATAACATAGATTTTTATTAGATATTATAATGACATTAATAAAAATTAAAAAAAATACTCGAAGCCCGCTCGGGCTCGGGCCGGGCCTAAAATCTAACCTCTAGCTGCAGTTTGCCTACAGGCCCTACATCGGAGTAGAGGACGCGGTCATCTACCTGCTGCAGCGGACGCTCACCCACCTGGAGCTCGCCGGGAACGCTGTGAGGGTCATGTTCTTTGACTTCTCCAGCGCCTTCAACACCATCAGACCAGCGCTGCTGCGGGGGAAGCTGGAGGACGCAGGAGTGGATGAACATTTCACTGCATGGACCATCGACTACCTCACGGACCGACCAATGTACATACTGTGGTCGGTCCGTGCTGCGCACCTGAGTCTGAGGACATCGAGGTGGTGGACAGTTTCAAGTACATGGGTGTTCACCTCAACAATAAACTGGACTGGTCCCACAACACCAATGCCCTGTACAAGAAGGACCACAGGGCTGCCATGTGCTGGGCTCCGGGCAGCACAGCTGACTGAACAAGCTGGTCAGGAGGGCCAGCTCCGTCCTGGGATGCCCCCTGGACTCTGTGGAGGAGGTGAGGGACAGGTGTCACAATTCGGCCTTTAGTTACCCTAGTTTGGTTTGCTTTGTGTTTATCTGTCCTTGGTGTTTTATTTTGACATGTCTTTTTGGTCTGTGTGATTTGGCTTTGCTTCCCTTGTGTTGATTGCCCGCCCTGATGTGTTTCACCATTTCCTCATGTATTTATACCCCTGTGTTTCCCTTGTCCTTTGTCGTGTCATTGTGTACGTCAGCCCCGGTTTGTTTGAGTTTTGGTTTTGTTATTTTGGTTTTCGTCATTTATTAAACATCACCAGTCTTGTTGCAGTCCTGCATTTTGGGTTTTATTTTTCCTCACTCCACCATCCAACCCTGACATCAGGAGGGTATTAGCCAAGCTCACCTCCATCATGGACAACATCTCCCACCCAGTTAGTTAGTTAGTTAGTTATTTAAAAGGACAACGGACAGGTACATTAAAAAGATGGCTGCCCCAGATTTAGCACAATGCTAATTTCCATCTGCAGTCCTTATACAATCAAAAATACAATTAAAATACATAACTGAGTTAATTAAAATACAAAACGTAGACAATATACATTTGTGCAATATACAGTAAAAAGTGTAGATGAAAGGTGCAGATAAAAAGTGCCAGTTGCATTCATAAAGTGCAGAATAACAAAGTGCAACAGTTTTCATAATTATTTTGTAGCTATACATAATTAGCACATAGATACAATGACTTTAACACTAATAGTGTGGTGTGGTGTGGTGGCCATCAGACGATACCCGCGAGGGTAACACCTGATGGCCAAGTACGCATCTGGTACTTTTAGTGCGAGCAGGACTGTTGATCTAAAAGCCAAAGTCTTTAACTTCCCGTGAAAACTGTGGAAATCTGCATTGTTCTTTAGATTGTCTGGGAGCCCATTCCACGGGACTGTAGAGAAGCTGAGCAGCTCTTTCAGTGGAAGACTGAGACACCGTCAGTGCAAGAAGGAGCGCTACTGCAGGTCCTTCATCCCCACTGCTGTCAGACTGTACAACACTACTGTAAAGTAACATGTGCAATAACCTATTTGCAGAATACATGCACTAATCCCTACATCACTTATCTGCGTCACTTTATCAACCACTCGCACTATGATGTAAAAACCTGCACTGCTGACAACATTTGTCCCCACAAAGTACTTGGTAGTCATTGTATATAAGATACCACTAATTACTATTTAATTGTTTTATTTTTCACATTTCCTGCCTATTTGTACACCCCGAGTGTTTCTAAGAGCTGAATGTAACAAGTAAATTTCTCCATTGTGAGATCAATAAAGGCTATATTATCTCATCTTAAATGATAATGAAGAAAAGCCGTCCAACAATTTGAAGAGTAGCAGACCACTACAGAAACATTGATTATTATTTTTCTATGCAAACCTCTCAAATGTATCTCTTGAGACTTTGCATGCAATGAACCACAGCAGACTTACTGCTCTCTCTGTACTCGACTGAAATGTGATCATTCCTAAATGGCAACTCTCATGCATCGTTGTTCAAAGTAAATGGAGGTTGCGTGAGTAAATAAGGCTTCTGTAATGAGTTGCAAAGGGTCATTTGGTTCTATGTTTGGAGTGAACCTGTTTACGGACGCACAGTTTCCAAACGCTGGTTTACACGCCGCCCATGTGTGCGTAATTAGAGGGACGTCCTCTAAAACAAATGAAGCACACTCAACCGTGACTCCTGCTCACGAAGGCAGCAGCACGCAGGCACGAGTTCAGCTGATGCAATGGTGGCTCCGTTTTGCAAAATCTGTGGAAAACTGCTTTGAAAATTGTCTATACAGAGTTTAGCTTTAAAAAAAAAAAAAAAAATCCGCTTCCAAAGGGCTCTTAATTTTGTTCTTTCGTTAAACCAATTACATTTTATCATCTTCCAATGCAAAAATCCTCTCTTGCAGCTCTGAACTCAACATCCTATACACAAGTATTCACTGTCTCTTCTGGTTCAAATCCTCAGCCTGTGCAGCTTAGCCACCCGGACTATTTTTAGCATTGCCTTTCTCAAATTATACACCTTTTTCTATGTGTTAACAATTCTAGCCTAATCTGAAAATGTAAAGAAATCGATTTCATATTGGACCCTACAACAACTGCAGTCTGATACCATGGCCCTCGGTCACACTTTTCCATTTTTGAACATTCGTAAAAGTTCAGGGCTGTGGGAAGATTCCTGTAGGGATGCAACTAATGATTATTTTGGAGGTCAATGGGCTAAATGCACAGTGTCCCCACGTGATTTCTTCCTGGACAATAAGATCGGTGCGGTTCTTCCTGTCCCCCATCTTTTACAAGATTTCGTAAAGGACAATGAGTTACTGATGGACAGTCACTGCAACGTGTTACAAACATCATGTTCGCTGTGAATCCTGCCCCAAAAGAAATGCCTGTGGTTGTATGTTGCGAGCTAAAGGCTAGTGTGAAATTGACAGATAGATCGGGGCAGCATTGGCAGTGTTGCGGTCACTGTATCGGACTGTTGCAGGGAAGAGGGAGTCGAAAAGACAAAGCTCTCAATTTACCGGTCAATCTATGTTCTTGCCCTCACCTTTGGTAAAGAGATCTGGGTAATGACTGAAAAGACAAGATTGCAGATACAAGCAGTCGAAAGGAAGAAGCGCTGGAGGAGGTGTGCGTGGATAGAGGAATGCTGCCCCTTTCAAACTCTGGTTTAATAATATGCATTGGGACTTTGGAATGACAATGTGGCCTATTAACAAATGCGGTTTTCAATAAAATCATTTTCTAAAATATAGTGTCAATTAGTTTGTTTATTTGAGCAGTTAAGAATCTGCTCAAAAGGAGTGGGCTGAAGCAAAAAGCTTATGAGCGTCTCCCCCGAAATCAATACAATTAAAAGTACAAAGAACATAGTGCAAAGGGAACAAAACAACAATAAAGAACAACAGCAAAATAAATGGATTATATACACTTGCAGTATCTGGTCATGGTAGAAATGCCCAAATGTAATTACAATATCAATCATACAATTAGTAGCATCATATTTTGCGTTGCCTCATTGGCAAAAGAGAACCTGTTACACTTCAAAAGCGGCTATTTTAACACAGACCAAACTTACAAAGCACTGTATGAAATGTTCATATAATTAACAGAAACGAAGCACAACTACAACCACGGTCTCGTTTCATGTACAATGTCTAGTAAAAAGCAAGTAACAAAAGTTGACCATTAATAAATTTCTTTCAGCATGTTACTAATGCCAAACATTGGTAACATTACCGAAAGTCACTAGTTTTATGTTGTTAAAAGGCACATTAATATACATATTATACTCTGTGATCTTGCTACTTCCCAGTTGTCATTACCATCCTCAGTTTAAAATCAATGTCCTCTTTTTTTTCCAAGTACATGTATTATCTATGCCCTACGTAGTGTAGTGCGTTAAAAAGCCAGGGTGTAGAATGGGCCGGTTGAAGAAGGCAGTAGCCGCCCATAAACATACCCCCCACCCGGCTGCCATAACTAGCTGACTTTGTAGATGATGTTCCTATGCTGTGTAGTGCATTATAAGACAAAGTTTTATGCATTAAGCCTCTCCTCCTCTCCGCTATAGCTCCAAACGAGGTGAAGTTAGAAGCTACCAAGCTCTTCCACGTTTTCCCTATTTAAATATGCTTACATGAAGTGTTACCCCCTCCCGGAACCGCCACCTTAACGTGGTGGAGGGGTTTGAGCACCCGAATGATCCTGGGGGCTATGTTGTCGGGGGTTTCATGCCCCTGGTAGGGTCTCCCATGGCAAACAGGTCAGACAAAGAGCGGTTCAGAAGCCCCTTATGAGAGACCAACAGGCCCAGGTAGGACCATGAGGCCGTCCTTCTGTGGACCCACCACCTGCAGGAGGAGCCATAGGGGCTGGAGCAATGTGATTTGGGCACATACGCCCAAATCACATTGGCCGTATGTGATTTGTTATTACACCTTACAATATAGTCCCCCTTACAATATAGTTCCCCGCTTACAAAATCCACATTGTTTAATTTTGTGTAACTATACTTGGAAGAGCTCGGTAGCTTCTATCTTCACCTCGTTTGGAGCTATAGAGGAGAGGAGGAGAGGTTACTGTAAATGCTAACGCCGCCTGTGCTGTATTTACGTGACTGAGGGCACACATGAAGACCAGACAGGTACAAATGAACTTGTCTAAGCTAAGGTAAGAACATATGTACGTATAAACTGTGGCCTATTCCTTTAATTAGTTTAATAGAGACTTGATTGTTTTCCTGCCCCCACCGTACAGGTATAAAACATGACCCAATGGGGCTCGTTCTCCTGTATCAGCTCCCAAAGCAACAAGTTAAACTGCACAAATGGTTCAAACTATAAGTGCGGCACTACATTCTTGAGTCTATTATCTCACCACAGCAGGACGCATCGATACAAGAAAGCTCCTCCATTATCTCTTAAACTGCTGAATACCAGGCCATAACCATTCACAGTGAAAACTCGTACAAAAGAAAATGCTCCCAGGACTATTTTCAAGGAGAGCGATGTTATCTAAACACCAAACTGTCGTAAAATGCTGATAAATAAACATGATATTATATTTCCATGCACTTATAATATTCAAATCTATTGTCTGCCTGTAGTCAAAGGAAAGCAGTGACATTGCTGAGACACTGATGTCCCACTCTAAGGAAAGGAACGAGTCAGGTGAGGGGCGTCTACTCAGAATAAGGTCACGTGTTTTTTGTTTTTTTTTATCGAAACATTTGAAATGAAATAAATGCTTGTAATTGTGTTTTGTCATCATATTTTTTGCGTGAAATGTTATGCAGTGTGGTGTGTGTTGTCTGGGTATTCCATGTGGGAAAACAAAAAGCACAATGATTTGGAACTAACTCATGAATAAATCAAAGTTAATGTACTTATCCAGCAAACACATATGATATGATATGATCCGTAATTACATTGCACTGTACATAAGACCTCTGGTGATCGAAGATTAGAATTAATGGAGTAATACACATGTGATTTATTTTGGTCACTCTCCCCAAATCATTTCCATATACATTACCAAATATGGCCCAGGGAACAGTCCCCAGTGTGTGCACGTGTCAGACAACACAGGCACCACACGGTATGCATAGATGAATATTAAAGGCTGTTGCCAAAACAAACATGTACATTTCCTCATAGGAGGCATGGCTTGATGTTGCCTGCTTCAATATAATGTTTGCAAATGGCTCTAAGTGGGGATTATAATGTTATTTTCAACCTGTGATGATAAATAAAGAATTCTGGCGAAATTGCAAGTAACCTGAGCCTTAAAGGAATAGGCCACCGTTTTTCCATACTGAGAAACGTTCTTACCTGAGCTTAGACGAGTTGATGCGTACCTGTCTGGTCTTTACGCGTGCGCTCAGTCACGCCAAAAGACTGAAGATGTTGTTAGCATTTAGCCTCTCCTCCTCTCCTCTATGGAACCAAATGGGGGTGAAGTTAGAAGCGACCAAGCTCTTCCATTTAAATACGGTTACATGGAGTAGTTACACGGTCTAAGTATAGTTACACAAAATTAAACATGCCGATTTTCTAAGTAATACCTTCACTTTACTGCGCGGACGTCAAAGTGCTCCTAAGGTATTACGCCTTACAATATAGTACCCCTTTTTATCCACTTAGAAAATCCACATGTTTCATTTTGTGTAACTATACTTGGATCGGGTAACTTCCATCCATCCATCCATTTTCTCCCACTTGTCCGTTGCAGGGTCGTGGGGGCAGCTGTTGGAGCTGCCCAAATCACATAGCAGGATCGGTTAACTTCTCTTATTTAAATAGGGAAAACGTGCTAACAACATCGTTCATCTTTTTGTGTGACTGAGCGCACGCACAAAGACCAGACAGCTACGCATCAACTCGTCTAAGCTCGGATAAGAACATATCTCAGTATGGAAAAAACTGTGGCCTATTCCCTTAACAGGAGAGTGCAAAAAAACACAGTTTACCGTGTGCAAAATTACCTTCAGGACTAACTTGGACGCCAAATCTGCAACGCGAGCGGCGCATTAGTATTCATGTTCCAGACGTGCCTCCTACCTTGCCTTGCTGGGAAAAGAGAGAGAGAGAGAGAGAGAGAGAGAGAGAGAGAGAGAGAGAGAGAGGGGCATGCTGGGTAAGGTTTTATGCCCCAACATCTGTTTCCCACACCCTGCCTGTTCTATCTTTTACTGAGCCCCTCAGTACTTCTCTGGTACTCGTGCAGCGCTAATGCAGCAGGAGGCAATTACAGATGAGATCCAAACTTCTGGGTATTACAACAGCCCTCATCGCCAGCACTGGGACAACTTTTGATACACTTTCTGAGTAGTTGTTGCGTTAAGTACTTTCCAACTGCATTTTATCACTCACATTTGCATTCAGTGGCGTTTTGAAGTACACCGATTGCAAAAGGCTTTCAAATGAACTTTATCTGTTGAGATTATGTAAAGCTCTCATGCAAGAGTACTGTTATTGATGATAATATGCCGTTTTTGTACTTTTGATAAGCAGACTGCTGTGATTTTAACATTTTAGCACCTTCTGTCAGACTGGGCGAGGCCCTGGTCTTAATTTCAGAAATGAAAAGAAACGCACTTTATACATTTTAGAACATAAGTGTCTCTTACTGTGGTTTTGGTTTTGGCTCTCAAATGAGGTTTGTCGTGTTAGAGAAGTTGGTAAAACCCCTGTTTGGGTCCTTATTTTGCTGCTTAAAGGCGAAGGATGTTCATTTTTAAGTCAGTACGAGCCCATGAAACATTTAAAACATTCTGTTTTATACGGACAGAGGTGTTTTTCCCAAGGACACAGAGGCAGTCTGCAAATGGGATTCAAACTTCTGTGCTGCAGTTACAGCTCTACTTCTTGCTGTGGTCGCTAAAAGTGTGAAGGCGCAGACTACTACATGAGAATAAAAACAATTCACTCATTGTGTGGATATTGCTTGATCAAATGTTAAAAAAATATGGAGAGAGAATTGGCTTTACTTGATTGCGTGGAATTGAAAAACTTAAAGAGCGCAGCAGCTCGTCTCCGGCGGACTAACACAGTGCTGACTAAAACAACAGCCACGGGCCAAACGAACAGTGAGTTTTCACCCGAGAGACTCCACAGACTGTCGGCTCTGTTACTGTGCCCTCAAAAAAATTGTACAAAACTTCACTATTCAGCTGTATTGAGCTTAAACTTGTCTATGCAACTTCAGGTCCACATTACTAAGTGTTCATTTCGACTGGTCACGCCCATGCAAACCGTAACAAAGAAATACCGCTGACTCTACAGAGAAATGCTTTGTGGGCACAATGCAAGAAAAATACAGGTGAAAGAGTCTGAAACATTCATCGCGTTCATCTTAAAGGAATCAAGGCCTTCATCTACAATCCAAGAAGTCCATACCTCTACAATAAAGAACAATTCATTATGAAAAAAACAGTCAACCTTGGGATATAACAGATGTGCAAAGTCATAGAAATACTTATGCGGAGGTGTACATTGTGAGCGATTAACTCTGAATACAAAGTTGTATTTTTATCTGGTAGTAACAGGCGCCTGAGAAAGCGTCAAATCCAAGTTGTTAATCACCAGGAACACAGCACTTGCCAAAACAAAAACAAAACCTGGTCCGGACCTAGACCCGAACCTGCACCGTACGTCTGTATCTCCCACTGTTGTTTACCACACACACTCATCAGCTCGCGTATCACTTCTTGGGCTGTGTATTTTCCAGTCTATGGCAGTCTCTCCCCGCCTTTATCTCTGATTTTTAAAATGCCGCCGGGGTTCACAATAGATCCCGCAACGTGATGCAATGCCTGCCCGAACTCACTTGAGAGGCACAGGCTGCATCTTATTTAGACACTTGATGGGATCAGAGCGCCGGGATGAGACAAAGACTGTTGAAACAGTCTTTAGCGTAAGCGACGGCGTCTTTGAACAGGCAACGTAAATGACAGGTTATATCCAACGCATGTCTGCCATCGAAAAGCATAGTTGACAGCGTTTGCAACATCAGGGAACCGTCTTCATGAAACGCAGGGAAAACACACGGACATAATTTGCATTTAACTATATGTTTTGAATTGTCTTCCGAAATGCCAAATCTTGAAATATTACCAAAAGGCCAGTATGAGGATTCTTTGAAAGCTTTTGTAGTTTTTGACTGGCTCCAGTCGCCCACTATAGCTTATGTAACTGATCCAATGTCGATGCCCTTTCAGGAGGTTTTATCTTTAGACTTCAGGCTAATGGCAGCACTGGCCTTGTTTCAGTTCAGTCTCTGTCTCTCTCTGACTCGAACAGAACGCCTTTTCACCCACACCGCATCAAAGCAAATGAAAAGCAGTCAGAGCATAATATTATCTGAGAGGTGTCCAGTCATTGACTATTTAATGACTTCTTCTAAGATGTTACGGCTAAAAAGATCCTGACTTGAACTGGGGATGTTTAATTCACTGAGCTGCTAAGCACCAATCAAGCATTAAATTATGACTCCTGATAGGTGAAATGAAGACAGATTATCTATTCGCCACAGCACCTGTTAGTGGGTGGGAATTATCAGGCAGCAAAGTAGCAATTTGTCCTCGGTGCATTCGGAAAATAAGTACTGGGCGTCAGAAAATGTTGTCAAGTGCCAAATTCTGATGTTTTGTTGAGTATGCGAGTGTTCATTAAACTGCAGCTCTGCGCGTTTCTGGTCCGCTTTTTAGAAAAAAATGACCAAATATATTCATTATAGTAGGGTGTAAGGTATAATAAGATAGGCAGAGAATACCTTTAAAGTGCATTAGACAGGCTAACCTATTTTTTCATATGCACTTTTATCACATTATTGCAGTTAATACAGTAGCTTTGGTCCTAACTGAAACAAATAAGATAAACATTCCTGGTTTGTGATGAGCACTGCCTTTTCTAATTTGTGAAGGTTAGTGTTAGAGATTGGAGATCTGATTTGATGTAGGTAAAAACAAAATAGAGTGACTGGCACAGTGTATTTAAGGGATCTCAAGCGTCCAATAAAAATGCTAATATCAACTGTACAATTTGCTGAACAGTGTAGAAACGGCCTTGTCTATCTTCCTTACCACAGATGGCCCTTGGCTTTAGAGCTGCATTTTTCTTCACGGCTAAAATATATCACTAATGATGAGCACCTGTTTGGAGAGCTTAGGTAAAAACTCTCAGAGACACTTCCCGGCACGATTGCAATTACAGGGATTTCTCTAAACTTTCAGCGGTGAAAGCAACGTAATGGCTGTTCTGTTGCGTCCCTCCAACCCTTTCAGTTTGAGGACTGGCACAGCTGCTCGGCCCTCATCTAAAATCGTGCAGGACTGGCGTGTCGTGTGCCAGGTGTAAATTACTGTTGGCCCACTCTGTCCTTTGGTCGTCAGAAGTCCCCTCTCCTCTCCACTCTCCCGTATTCGCTGCCTTGTGCCAGGCCACAGCAGCACATGGGCGCCCCGCTGAGAAGCCGGTGGGTTTAAGAGAGCGCATCCACTCGGGCAAGAAGTCCCAGTTCTGGAGCAGGGCGGGAACACGCCCCAGACGATGGCTCCGCATTAGTGTTTATCAAAGTAACACAGACGGTTGCAGCCAAAAATGGAGCCCCAACGCCAATCATCACCTGCCACCCTGCCAATGACAGCCCAAGAATGAGTCAGGGTGACGCATGGGAACGGAAGCAGGAGATAAACGATTTGCAAACCAGCATTACTTGGCAGTCCGCTCCCCGAGAACACAGGCCATTCTTATGGGGAGGCGCAAACGGGGAATGGGAAACCACAAGATAATGCCGAACACGCTGAAGGGGAGGTGAGGATTATGAAATCTCCAGAGGCCAAAACTCATATAACAATGTTTATGTCGGTAAATTGTAAACAGTATTGTACATGCACAAGGTGTCAGTAAGTCTCCCCAGATGTACCCGCTAATGTGAGCTGTGTCTAAGCCATTTCTTGATTTCCCAGTGTTGTTTCCCTACGTATCCATTCATGTTCTACACACTGTAAATCCCGATTACAGTGGTAACATAAAATTAAGTGTTATAATTACTAGGAGACCTTACATTTTCTGCATTTGCCCTCTATTCCGTGTAAGAACATTATCAAGAGAAAATGGTGATTAATTGCTTTTTTGCCAGTTTTTACCAACTCTACATGATGGCAGTAATGATTATTTGCCGTCCTCTTATGCTCACGCTCATTCTAAAGTATGCATTATAAGATTCTGTCCCATTTACTAGGAGTTGCCAGTTTTGATTAAAATAGGCTTAACATTGGCTTCACTTGCTTTTCTCTTTATACAGTGCATGGTTTTAGTAACTCTCACTAACCTCCCCAGTGTCCTCTACTGCCACCCTGTAACGGGAACTTGACTGTCTAGTAACCGTAACTGACCAAATTAAGCTATAACCTATGTTGCCCCGATTGGTTCAGGTCATAATATGTCAGATGTGCAGAATAAGCCAATCAGATTGCTCTTGACGGTTTTGAATTAAAAAAAGAGAAGTGTTCAACAGCCCTCAGTGCATCATCGAGCAGAAACAGCAGAAAACGGGACCTTTCCTTTTTTATTTCTCATTAATCAACTTGAGTGTGTCTTTGGATATATTTGTGATTGCTCTGAGTGTTTAATGTATTGTTACTATTTTCAATCCTTTTTATATTTGAAAAGTACAACACTCTTGCTCTACCTTTATAACACATTTATTTAATTTGGTGACCACACAGTGGTATGTCAAACATTTGTGATACAAATTACTATAATAATCATAATTTCGAATGTTAAATTAGGTGCAGCGCGCTCAAAAATAACATATTTTTCAGTTTGCACTCACCATTTAACAACTCACTATATTAAATTAATGTGTATCTAATACTATTGGTTATGATTAAAGTGCTTTTGTTTTTCCCAGACAGTGACTGCTGTACAGATTTAGAGGCCGACTCAGCATCAATATTGAAGTTTGACTGCACTGATCAGTTTTTTAAACATGTCCTTTAGTAAAATAATCTTTTAAATGGTTTGTGTGTGTCCAGTGTCAGACTGAGGAGTGCAGCTGTAGAAAGACCTGATGAGACGGAGCTGAACACACTGAGGTGAGACAGGACTCAAATGTACAGAACTGGTTTAGTCTATGATATAAATTTACCCTACTATCAGAAAACTTTGAGGACGTCCGTAATCTTTACTTTTTACATAATTGTAATCCTGTGTGGATTTGGCTATAGTGTGCTTACTGATTGTATTTCTTTGCATTATAGAAATCTGCACTACTGTGAAAACTTTGAGATCTTTGCATCTAGGGAGTAGGACAGCACTAACTGTGACGTGCGGTCAGGTCAATGGCCGCTGACTGCTCTGCTTTTTGACTACGACACTGGAGGCCGCCATTGCTCCACCTTTGCTGTAGTACCTCCATATGACCGCTATGCCCCCATTGCAATGCATTGGACTTTAGACACGTTAAAAACAACGTTAATGCCTGGTGCTTAATGGTTTAGAAGTGGCTAGAGCTACATATTGCTCCTGCGATTACGCTGGGTTAAAAACAATATGAAGCACCAGGGTTTTTATCGTAGATAAGAATTTTAGAAATCTTGCGTAATTAATGAGGGCCTGACTTTGATTGACAGGCCGTTTACGTCGCTGCCTGGCCATGGGCGTGATTACAACAGAAATACACGCCCATTACACGCCCCGCGAAGGCCGGGTCTACAGTCAAGATCCCTCCCTTATCCCTTTTTAGGAACATGCTTCGTCAGAGCTGGAGAGGAGGAGCCTGTAAATCCGCCATGATTTCCCCCACGAACGTGGTCATTTTGGTAAACGGGGAGGAGTGAGGAGGAGCTGTCTATTATTTATACAGTCTATGGGTCAGGTGAGGCAGGGGAGGCCAGGCCTCATCAGTCATCATGGAAAAAAACAAAAAAAATAATAAACTTTACAAAAACCTGGATAAAGGATCTGCTGAGACTGGAGCTGAACACACTGACGTGAGACAGAGTCAGAGCTGAGATGTTTGGATGAGACAAAGCAACATTTTATCTGTAGGTTTTGGTTTGGTCTTGCCATAGGGACTCACGACTAAAGTATTTTTGTTCTTTAAAGGTCTTACAGAAATCTGACCACGCTGATGAAGACTTTGAGTGAGCTTTGACGCCGATTTACAAAGCTCCTCTTCCTCCTGCTGTGAGTCTGCAGAACCTGCTGCATGTACAGAGTCTGTGTGGAACCTTCTGAGACACTTGAGCTCCTTCATTGGCTCATTACAAACTAATCCACCTGTTTGGACTGATGTAAACTATAACTGCAGAAATGGAAATGTTCTATCATTAATTGCACCTTAAAATGTAAGTGTTTTACACTGTTCAATGTTAATTGATTTTATAACAACTTTTTCTTGCTTTTTTACATGTATTTCTTGTACTATAATTGTACAACTTCATTAATGGAAATAAGAAACCATAAAGGGAACAGGAATATTCCAGTAACCATTACTAAGAATGTAGGACAGAGACAGGTTAAGAAAATATATAGTTTTTTTATTCATTTCGATTTAAATATATTTTGACTTCACTTTTGAGTTGGAGGCTAAAAACAATTGTGGCGCAAATATAAAACTTGCAGATGAAATGAAAATACAATAACAAAACAAAGGATAATCAAGTCCTTGCAGAACAGCTGGCAGCCCAGATTCAGCACCCCCACATTTCCATCACACATTTTACCTGGAGGGACGATACGGCAACTGATGAGGGGACTAACGAGAGGCGGTGTGAGTCCGAAGCCCGAGGCCCTAACAGACAGTTGCTATCAAAGAGGTCTCTGAATTTGGTCTTGTACAACCAATCGTAGAACTGAGGAAACATGACTGCGCCTCCAGAATTGCGTCCGGACAGAAGGGGAGGCAGGACCCTGTTTGATAGTTTTGACATTACTTTAAAAGCTAAACAGTTCGTAGCACGTACCGTGGCATGGAGACATACAGGAAGCGAACTGGACCCCGCTCTAAAAACAACCAGGTTAGGCTAACATTTAAATAAAATAGTCAGACGATGTTGTCCTTAAACTCACCGAAAAGCATGATTCGAGTTGCTGGCTTTACGCGCATGTGTGGCAACTAAAGCGCATGTTTGGCCCAAAGTAGCCGGCCTAAGCGGCGGCAGCCCTTGCGTCCTGTGTTCAGCCGTGCAGCAGGTGACGTCAGAGGTTAGAGGTCGGGCTGCGTAGCGAACCCCCCTTTTTATAGTGCGCCCTCTCGCCTCATCAGCCACTACGTGCAGGAGCGCAAAGGGCTGTCCTGTCACAATTGCTTAACATCAGGCTTAATAATTATGCATCGGGTTTACAACTTATTCCAAGTAAGCGCAATGAGTTGGAAGTTACAGTGCAGTTAGTGGGAAACTGGTATAAACTATATTAATGAAAACACTTGCCCCATAGGAGACACGTGCTAAAGAGGCCCCCAGTGTCTTTCTTCATGAATTAAAAAAAGGTGAAGGCTGAAATTTACCTGGAAGGAAGCAAAAGGTTTTTCCCTGGGACTGATCAGAGCGGCGAGCAGAGCTGTGGCTGTAGAGGCTCGGCCCGCTCCAAACCGAGGATACTTCTGGCCATAAGCTCACAGGGATTCATCTCATTGCTTTTTCAATCAGTTATTGCTGATCATTAATGTTGAATGAAAAGGTTTCAGAGAAAAATATAAATTTTAAATGAATTCCTTTTCTTAATTAAAATGTATACGTTCAAAAAGATGGCATAATGGCATAATAATAATGATTAATGCTGTACTGAAAGTAGAATAGGCATTGATTATGTAGAAGAATAGATCCTTCATATGCTCAGCACCTCAGGGTTGTTAATTATGCTGGTTGGAAATGGAAAACTCCCTCTGCACATATTTCACTTTACTGCCTTTGCAAAGTAATGGCTATGCAACATGTAACACCAACATCACAATCACATGCAATTTCTTTTCTTTTCTTAAAAAAAGAACACTGCATGATTGACAACTGTTTAATTAGTTATTAGCCAGAAATCAATTTTCAGGTAATGGAAGATTAGAAAATAAATGATGAGTCTTTACAGATGACAAATGTTCTTAATAATTCTGCAAACCATGTTGTCATCGCAGAGTAAATGGTTTATTGCTATTAAAAGTCTGTTTAGAGGCTACAGTGCTGTCATAATTTATCCGGGGGCAGAGAGCTCAGGCCTTGAAACGTTTTATGAGCTCAGCACATTTTATGGGCTGTACTGTGCAGGATTTCACAGGAGCCGCTGCTAAGAACCTTAAAGATGTGGTACTTTTTATGTGACTTTGATGATTATTAGAAAATGCATGAGGACATTTGTATTGAAAGAGAGAGATTGCACCTTGTATGTCTGACATGGACTCATACAGTGGTTTGATGAGACATTAATGGCACAGCAGCGCTGAAGACATGCATGTGACTAACCTAAATTAATCAGAGCCAAAGCATTCGCTTTTGGCAGGACCGGAGTACCTACTTACAAGAGACCACTCGTCAAATTGACAACTCTTAACATGGTGGGGCAAAATTAGAGCCAAGGACCTTCTACATTAACCCCACATGTTTCTCTGATTGGTTTGTTCCGCTTCCTGTTTGCTTGCGTATGTTCTGCTGTGGAAATGGAGTTGATGCCGATTCTTACCAGACTCGCTGGTAAAGCGGTGAGTCTGGATTTTTCCAGGCAAAAAAAAAAAGTGCTCTCTCGCCCGTTATGTTTCCTACACATTAACATTCACAGAGCGTGCACATATTAGTTTGTTAATTAGTTTTGCACCTTTTTCAACTCAAATGCTTCAGTGCTTTGTGCCGACACACTTGGGATACTTTTGGAGTAGGTTCAGGCCACAGCGCTATTATCATTCACTGAATAATTATTACTCCGAGGGGTCTTTGGGGCAAGGTTGAAGTCTTAAATAATGAATTCATTCTTCTTTAGGACTGGCATTCATGGTTATTGATTCTGCCATTAGCAGCAGCTTTTTAGTCAGTGATTTACTTATACTGTGCGTGCTGAAATATCAAAGTCACATGATTTTCTTTTGGGATACAGTTTATGAATGTGTAAACAGCAGTGATTAAAACCAGGGGCCCATTAAATGTAATTACACATGCGATAAGTCTTTGCTAATTATGAAATAATAACTTTGTAATTATCGCTTTGATGCTCATGAGGCGATATACATCAGAAAGCTGAAACAAATACGTAACCAGTGGTTTTTGGCACATTTCCCTTAATTTCTGGTTACCCTGTTAGATAAATCCCTATTTGGTTCAATGCTGCAGAATCAAATGACATGGTTGATCGGATAATATGCACAAGCAGCTCTTTGTAAACGGATTAGCAAATTATGAAACAAAATCCATGTGAATTTTAGGCACTGATGCAACATCTGCTAAGCTAATTACAACAGATGTAACTTAAGCTAAGACTTCATCAATAACCATGTTAAAATATAATATGGACACATACCTGTGATGCAGATGAGAAGACAGAGTTACTTTAGATTACACTGGTGACTCCAGCACCTATAAATATGGCAACACATTGAGTCAAACGGATCAGGAAAGTCTAATAAATTAAAGAATATTGATTCATATGCATGTAAGCTTACACACAAGCTCCTTCTTTGCTCTTGTGGTCAGAAAGTGTAACTAGTAAATACAAGTTAGATGTCTTATGTAAGACAGGACTGCCAACATCCCACCTACTGAAGTTGTTTACAGTTTAATTTAATGAGCAAGTCTTTGTTTTGGGCTCGGACCGAGACGTGTGAAGACTCATTTGCATTAACAACTATTGAGATCAACACCAGTTGAGCTTAAGGAAACAGGTGTTTGACAAAGATAGCCTCCTTATTTCACCTTCCTTATTCTCAAAGTTATGGTTAGTGGCTTTAAGATGGAGATGCACAACCGACTGTGGGCCATTGATGGGCTCCCTGTGATGCTGATATATTATTTTAAAAAGTGATAGTCTTTTTTTAAGATCTGTGTAGCTCTACAAAACTGAAAACTTTCCTACACTGAAGTTGATGTACATATGTGCGTAATAGTTGGAAGTAAGTGCTACGTCTCTAGTTGGTAACACACTACAGCTAATGAGCAGTGGCCACCCAACCAATTACATTCTTACAGCATGGGAGCCATTATTTTGGGATTACTGTATATTGCATTCTGTTAATGAGCAGAACTACACCAGAGCATACCCTGATCCCAGAACAATAAAGCAATATAGGGCTGTCCTGATTCACTGATCAGAGCTCCAATTGCATAAAAACTTCCCCAAACTTAAATCCAATTTAATCCGTAATTAGTTTCTTGTTTTGTTAGCCATACACAACTCAAAAACTATACTAGATGATGACATTAAAAGAATAACTAAGTAACTTGTTTACCTTAATAAATCCTTTTCGTAGTCTGTCTGGGGGTAATACAAGTGTCAATGGGATAATTGCAAAATTATTAAGAAAGTTCATATTTTATGTTTTATAATTATTGTTAAGGTTAGTTTATGGTAATTCAGATTATGGTTAGGTCAAGATTAGGGTTATGGTCAGGTTAGGGTCAGGATTAGGGTTAGGTTAAGATTAGGGTTAAAGTAAAATTGTTAGGATTAAGGTCAGGTTAGGGTTGTTAGGATTAGGTTAGGGATGTTGGCAATAGCGCTGACTCTCGCCAGCGCTCCTCCTTCCATCCCAAACATACACGACCATTGGGCCATAAGCCCCGCCACGAACACCGCTGCTGTTGCTACCAAGTACGCTACTTACACCGCAGGGAGGAATCCTCGTCCTCCCGCTGCTGACGTTCAACCTCGCGGTGTACTCCTTCCAGGCCTCACTTCTTCACCCTGCGCTCTACCCAGACGAGCGCGTTCGTCCCGTGCCACACAGTCCACTCATGCGTCCATTCGCCACACCAGCCCTGGCCGCCGGTGCTTGCCCCGTGCCTCCTCAGCATTCCCCCAGGCCCCGTAGTCACTTCCCCTTTTATGGTCCCATCACATCCATCTCGTCCTTTGTCTTTTCTGTCAGGGTAGTATTTACTCTCACAGACAATTAATGAGTAAAAAAACGCAACATGCTACGACACCTGCAGCGGCGCTTATGGCCTCTAGGGGCATGAGCTACTTAGTTCTGCGTTAATAGCAAGAGAGAAATTCTAAACTTGTGATATTAACCCCAGCCACTAGGGGGCAGCACGAGAAGGGAATGACTGGATTGGACTGCAACGTGTTTGTGAGTGACCCAAAGAAGCTAGACCACTGACCATAGCATCCATCCATCCATCTTCTTCCACTTGTCCTTTGCCGGGTCGTGGGGGCAGCTGTTGGTGCTGCCCAAATAAATATCAAATACAGCAAAAATACTTTTATAATTCTAGTGTATAGCTTTAGATAAATATTGTTATTAAAAGTCTGTTTTATGGTAATAATTTACCAAATCCATCTCGTCTACTTTGTCAAAATACCCACACTTTCAAAGCGATTTAAAACAAGCCTCAGAGTCTCTCGTCAAGCATTGGCTACCTACAGTGTTGATAACTTTGTGGCTGGTGCTGGCAACTGATCGCTGGAGGAGTGAGTTGAGTAACTTGACCAGAAGCAGCAGACGCAGAGGACAGCCAGCGACACTGCCAGAAGAACTAAGCCTATGGTGAGGTCTGACAGCTGTGTGTGTGCACAGAGGAAAGCAATGGGAAAACATTTGTATCGCCAGCAAGAAAAACAGGATGAAAAGCAAAAGTACATTGCCTGCCAGTTAGGAGTGGGTGGAAAGGGAAACATCACAGTGTATAAACACTTTTGAATGTGGATCTCATTGCCAACCTGTAAATTGTAATAAGCAGCACTACAAGACTCAAGGCTGGTGTTGATGTGGGCTGCGAATGAAGAAATGGCAAAAAATTGTGTGTGCAAAGAAAAAATAAAGTGTAAACTGAGCTTATTTTATGCTTAGAGGAGCAGAGGCATTACTCTGACAAGGTCAGCCTGGCACAATCGCATCACCAAACCCCTGTTCCTCATGCCCTCGTCATGCATTTATAATGATCATACATTTGTCGAGCTCGGTAGAAAAAACACAGATGAATAGTACAATAACCACGGGTCAAGAGACATTGTGTCAGTCCCAAGCCAAGAACAAAGCCTTCATGCCAAATCAACATGCCTATGATGAGGCATATTGCAATCAACTGTCTTGCCCATTGCAATAAGTAAATTATTGTGATGTTTTGCTAAAATATTTCAACACTGTACAATTAGTTTAAACAAAAATCTTAATATCTGATCAGAGCCAAATATCAAAACCAGGCTAAAATGCAACTAAATTATGATGCAAAATTCATTAATTCAAGCTTCATTAATGACACAGAATCCTGGTGCATAGTATTCATTTACTAAAATGGCATTATTTCTCAAAAGACTATCAAAAAGTAGTGGCGTTTTTCGCTCTCATACGCTGAATTATCATTTGAAAGGACTTTAAGCCAAACGACCCAATCACTAACAAACAATAATACGTTTTCAGCACATGTTTTGAACCAGAGCCAGCTCCCTATAGCTTATTTTGCTCATCGTGGCTCAACGTTTGACTGTTCTGACTGAGTGTGAGTCATGAAAGATTAATAAAGTACACCTATTTACCCTTTTAAGTAACTTGCCATCTGCTTGTATTTTTAAACCAGAGAGTGACTGGCGCCATGATGATAAGTGCCACTATTATCACAGTTATATATCAATTTGCACTCAGGAAGAGGTTAGACACAGAAGGAGCAGCAGATGTTTTTCTCTTAGCAACTCAGTACTTGACACTTCCCTTCTCCGCACTTATTTTGCACTTAACTTGTTTTGAATTTCAATAATGTTAAAGCCCCTCTCTGCCTCTGGCCTGGTACCACCTGCACTTAACGCCCAAACTGGCTCCTCTCCGCGGCTTGCATCATGGCCACAATGGTATTGGTTCCTATGATGATCGGAGCAGCCAGCTTCCCCTCCAGCACTGCACACAGAGAAAAACTTCGCCTTTTTCAAGTGTTGCATTAACATTTCAGTCGCACAGTATCTCCGAGTGTTCACTACCGGGAAAAAAGGTTAACCGTCTCTGTGAGCCGTAATACATTATGTTAATGTTAAGATCTAATGCCGTAATAGTGATCAGAGGTTAGAAAACTGTCTTTCAAACTGTGCAGCTGAGCCTATACATATAAGAGCACCTTCAATACTAAAGTGACCTGTGATTGACATCACTAATAGACACAACAGGGCTCATGACCACATCCCACTATAGCCTTTTTTAGCCTTTATAATTAGCTATAATCTTCTCCAAGGCTCTCTTGATCACAGGCTTTGAACAGGGAGAAGGCCTTGGGATACTGATATCAATCACTCCAACAAGGCGACTTAAAGGAGAGACATGGAGGGAAGCGCTCATTTGAAACAGGTCAGCACAGCCTTGGTTAGTCATGGACAGACATTACATGGTGATATAGACCGTGGTGTATATTATAATGTAGAGTAGGTTGACAAAGTTTTTAGACCCGTTATATATTTACAGTCACAGCCTGATACTAAAGTATGCTAATTGGTAACACTTTATTTTACACTACCTTGATGAATTGTATCTTACTAAATTTAGTACAATGTAATGTGCTCTGTAAGAATCTGCAATAACTTGTACCTATGCGCTACATACACAATGGAATAATGTGTCTTAGTACTTTGGAGGTACATAGCAGGACATAAGACCCTTAGGGTTAGGGCTTAAGGTTAGGGTTAGAGTTAGAGTTACCTACAAACTAGAAATACATATTATTCCATCCAGGCTCCAGGCTCCCTCCTTTTTGTATAAGTTTTGTGTGTGGCATAAACTTGTGTTTTTCCCACTTTGTAAATTAGCTGTTGTGGTCCTTGGCTACGATTGGTGGATTGTGTTGGGAGTCCTGGCTGGTGATTGGTTCCATTGCTCTGATGCCGGCTGATTGGTGGGGCCGCTCTACACCTAGGAAAACTGTTAAAGTCACCTGTGCCAGCCACTCCTATACAAGGACCACACTTTGGATCATTCGGGTCTGCTGGTCTTTGTGGCCAGGATGCCCTTCAGTAGTGTTGTGTTCTCGTGACTGAAGACTTTGTGTGTTTTAGGAACATTTTAGTTAAGTGACTTTTGTGTCACTTCTCGGGATGTTCACTTTTGTAGTGACGTGGAATTAAGTGACACTCGTTTGTCTAGTCATGGTTTTGTTTTGTATTTCGTTAGCCACATAGTGTAATTGCCTAACTTATTTTTGTTTTGTTTTTGGAAAACATGTAAAAAGACGTTTTTTAGGAAACACATTGTTTTTTTCTTATTGCCATTGTAACAATACAAAATGACTTATTTTATTTATTGGTTTATTTGGTCAGGACAGAGCATGTTAATGAACATACATGGATCTCATGCATGTAAACAAGCCACACTGGATTGTAGCCTTGGGCTAATTTCCATCCGCCGTCCCCCTTGTGCTCTGTCAAACACACTCACATTCATCCTAGCCTATTGTACATGTTTTTAGGCAATTATGCTATGTGGCTAACGATTTGTTAGGCCTAATTTTGTTGGTACACTTTCGTCGTCTTAGTTTAGATTAGATTTTTGTTAACCTTTTGTTAACCTTTACCTTTTACACTCCTTTTATTAAATTACAACTTTATAAATATTTATATTTAAATCAAATCAAAGGTCAAAGATGTTTTTTTGTTACTTCCCTTACCCTAGCAGAGCTGGGTCATAACAATCATAGGTACAAGTTGTTACAGACAACATTACATCGTACTAAATTTAGTTAGGTACAATGTATCAAGGGTAAAATAAAGTGTTTCCCCTCATTTATTTTAATGTAATACACTATGTCTATGTTATGTCTAATCCTAACCCTAATCTCAGGGCTGCACAGCAGTTAGCGCTATAAAGACAGTCAATGACAAGGAAACAGGGTTTCTGTTGGTAAAAATACAGTATAAAATAGTCCTCAATGAAGGTTCTTGAGTCATCTTCTGTACTTTGTAGTTGAAGTCTCGAAAGTTTCGCCTCTCATCCAAAAGCAAAATGTTCGAGACTTCAACTACAGAGTTCAGAAGATGACTCCAGAACCTTCATTGAAGATGGACAACTCCTGTACGACTGAGCGCCTACATAGATATAAAATAGTCCGCCATTATCCCCATTTTCATCCTATTCCTATCCAATTAATGTTTTATTACTGAGCTGTAATGGAAAGAATAAAAATTGCCAACTTAAATCATTGCCTAAATGCAGAAGGTTTAGATGATATTAGGCCTGACGTGATGATGCTCGCTGTCCAAAGCACTGGATCACGGCAGTAATTCCTATTTCAAACCATCACGCATCTCTCTGCTCCAGCTGACACTTTCAGGTGAGTCAGCTGGAGTGGCAATTCGAGAGTAATTTTGGTTCAAATTAGGACAAGAAAGACTTTTCAAAGGTTTTTGAGACAGAAAGGGAGAGTGTTGGAGCTTTTTCAAATCCCCTCTGAAGCCTGTCGTCCTTCAATATATCAAAAACAAGGGCAGTTTGTGTTTTGTGAGCAGGCAAAAGAAAAGCCACTGACAATGCTTGGGTGTGAGACAATTCAAAAGTAAACTTCCCAGTATTTCGTTCAATAACGGATTTTGCTACTGGAGTTAAACTTGAAACAGCCGGAGGCATCAGTTCAGCAGAGAAATCTCAATGCACACGTTTCCCCATGTATGTGTAAGCATAAATGGTTACATAGCAGAGCATAATTTGGAGAACACTGCCATGCACTTACTGAAAATAAAATCTTGTGGTGCCTATTCACATCATTCTCATGTGCAGTTTGACCTATTGTATACTGATGCAGTGTAGCATGTCTTTGTACATGTATAATTGCATACATAATCTTCCTCTGTAGCCATTTCAATCATTTATTTGCTTACATTAATAAATGCATGGCAGTAAAGCCCTATAGTTAGTAATTTGGTGTCGTCCGTTTGGATGATCATTTATTCAAAGACAGATGGTTGGATTTGAGTCAAAATCCCAGGACCAGAAATGTACATTTACTGCTCATCATTCAGTGTTTTTGTTTTCTCTAGATGTAATGGGGGCATCTTTTTCATGTCTGTCATTATGTTGTGTTTTATTGTGCACTGCTAGTGCACAATAAAACACAACACTAGCTACAGTTACCATAAATATTCAAGAACAAATTGCCATGTTCCCATTGAATTAATGTTTTCCTTTGGGCATTGACTTTCTGTACTTACGACCACACTCGAGGTGGGAGTTGAGGAGCTCTGCACCGACACTGTCACTATTCCCAACATGAACCCACCATGGATTGGACAGCACCACCTGCTACTTTCCGTATTCAAACTAATTAATGAAATTAAAAAATAAAATAAATAAAAACCTACCTGTATATTTATGGGTAAGAGCAGTGTTAATTTGTATTTTTGTAGACTTTGCCATCCGCATTTGACCCATCATTCAACCAGTGCATCAAGACAACCTGTCAGGAAGTGGGCAACCGCATAGTGCAGCATCCTGACCCCATAACCAAAACGTGAACTTGGTTAGGACCACCTAGCCAGGTTTGACCCTACTGTACATCTTTTGGATTGATGAAGGAAATTTGAGCACCTGGTGGAAATTCACTCTGGGGAGAACATGTAAAGTCCACATGGCTGCATTTGTGCTTTGCTTTACCTGAACTGCTTCGATCCCTGCCAAGTGTTTTATAAACTCAAAAATTAGGGCTAAAGTATTTTTCTTTATGCTATAGAAATACTTAAACCGAAGTACTGACTTAAACATTTAAAAGTTGTTTAAATGGCTTGAATATGAGACCAGTAAGTGAGACACCAAGTGCATGTGTTTTTTCAAAGGTCAGAGCTTGAAGAGGAGACAGCGGCTCTGACTCACTTGTATTGTTAACGCTGTTGAAGCCGCCCCGGGCCACGCAGGGAGGGCAGCACCGCTTGCCCCCTGTTAACTGGAAAGCCAAGCTCAGCGTGTCCAGCAAACAAACACAGAGGAAAAGGATGGTGAGGAGGAGAGCTATTTTAGCCCAGCCGGTTAAAAGCTGCTTGATGTTAATTGGAGCTGCCACAGAGATCGGTGCAAGACCTGCTGAAAAGACGGCAACGGAGAAAACGCGTTGACGGCTTCAAAGAGAGGGCTTCAACTTTGGTCTGAAAACAAGTCAACATCCGTCCGATCAAGGCAATGAAGAGATACCCGTGAATTATTAAACCCCAGACTTTAGATAAAGGATAGGGGTGAGTGGCCAGTGCGTTGTTAGCTGTAATAGGATTTAATATTTTCTTATTAGGAAAAAACACACTCAAATGTGGCAGAATGTGAAAAAAATATTCTTATACTTTAGTTTAGTTTATGTGTTTATTTGAGCAGAAACACTCTGCTCAAAAGGAATGGGTCGAAGCAAGAGCTTATAAGCGCTCACCCCAAAAATAAATACAATTAAAATCATCATTTAACAAAGGAACAAAATAGCAACAAGGAAACAACAGCAAAACAAAATAGACCCTACACACCGGCAGCATCCGACCATACCCCAAAACGGAGCAATACGGATTACGTAACAACTAATTACGAAACAACTATGATAACGCTACATACTTACAAACTATTTACAAAGAACTATAACTTACAAAACACTGTTTGAAGTGTTCGTACATCAACAGAAAGAAGCACAATTACAATTATTCTTCATATCTTTATATTGCTTTTAGGAGGAAACTAAAGCTATCTGCTCATTTGAGAGAGAGCACTTCACTGTGAGTGGTTAAATCTGCATGTCAATTACTTAGCATGACAGAGACTGACCAATCGATGAAGAGTGGGTGGAGAAAAGAACATAAATCGGTGCCTATGAATTTAAACACTTTTCTTTTTTTCCCAGGGATTTAAACACATCTTTCATCTAAAAAAAAAAAAACTCTGTTGACACAGGACACAGGTCATGAGGGTGGGTCCTGTGCAGTGCTTAATTTGATCCCCCGTTTGGGGGAACGCATTCCCCCACTGTTCAGTTTTTTTAGGGTAAAGGATCCGGGAAACATTTAGGAGGATCCGGCAAAGATTTGATCTGATATAATGGTGTTTAATCAGATTTCCCGAATCCATCACATCAGACCAAAAGTGTTCCTGAAACTACTAATTTACAAATGAAGCACTGGTCCTGTGGGCTAAGGTTCCTTTTATTGGACAAGCTTTTCGATGACACATTATGTCATTAACGTGTCACACAACTTTGTATTTCACAGATGAGAGACAAAGACAGTGTTGGTGTATATTCATAATTTATTGCATAAAGTAAATGATTTTGTGATGTCATGTTTTCTTTTTCACATTTTTGAGGCCAACATACATTTTGGCCAGATGATGGCGCTAATACCCTGCTTGTGTCATTTACATTGCCCATTGGTATTGGATTCCATGAAGAAGAAACATAGCTTGTGCTCAGTCTACTCTTAGGCTGCATCCGAAACCATTGTAGCCTCTAAGTACTAACACTAGCAACTAATCCTTAACCTTTCATGGGGTCAACTGTTAGATGAACTAGAGCTTCAGCAGCATTTGCCCAATTTGACCGTCCTTACCCAGGAGAAGGGGAAGTGACATCACCAACAGCTGTTCTTCTTCTTCTTTAAAGTTCAGTGCAGGCCAAACTCCTTCCTAACCGACAACCCAATTCGGACGCTTCTTGTCATGGCGCACATCCGGTTTGGCGTAAGACCTCTTACCAATTTACTGGTTTCGGATGGAGCATTAGCCTGGTCCGGACCAGGCTAAGTTCTCTGACTATATTTCCATAGTAACTGAGCCAGACTCAGAGTGAGCCTTGTTTATGAAACCAAAAAGACCACAAAATAAGACAGATTTGGCCAAATAATCCTATTTTACAGAGTAAGCCAACAGCCCTCTGGTCTGACAGTCGCTCAATCATGCACTCAAATTACAAACGACGAGGCAAATATTTACATCGCAATTTTGTTAGAACCAAGTACAAACTTTACGGTTAAATCAATGTGTCACTCACTCACTAGAGAAACACTTCTAAAACAAAATGTGGTTGATCATCACAGGGATCTGATCAGGGTTCAGTTTTTATCCTCATATCTCATATCTAATCGAAACCTCATATCCAATCTGGAGGCATGATACTGTAGCTGTGTCTGTCCAGTCTATCCCAAAAGGTGAAATCAAACAAATGCACTAGAACACATAAGTCAAATTTTGTATTTAACAAACAAAAGTCCTACTCATCTTAAATGCCCCCCAGCAGACTATATTAATCATGAGGGGAAACAACTATTAGTGAATAGAAAACGGAGTCCCTGGTTTCTCGTGATGTTTGCCCATACCATCATTGAGACAGCACCCACGTAGCCAGACGGTGTTTGGTGCACCCAGAGCGTCCGCTGTGCCTTTAGGTCACGTCTTTATATCTCCCTGGGGCCTTGTTGTAATGCCAGGTACCTGTCCCTTGAGGGCGCCTGTCTGAATGACAGAGTGCTGAAGGAGTGATTGGTATGTTGCTTGTAGCTCTCAAAGCTGCTGCTCAGGTCAAGGGTGGATCTGATGCCGGACTCCAGTGAGGGCTTCGGCTGCACTTTTAACCCTGTAAGGAAGAGGCTTTCAATGTAAGACCATTTCCAAGTAGCACTGCAAAATAGAGTGAAAAATGCAATAACTGTGTGGAATATGTTGTGGTATATTGACAATATCACTGATTTTCAAGCACTAATATGTGACGACATGTAACTCATTATAGTTGAACATTTCAAATCTTTCCAGCGTCATTATTAATGTTTTTTGTTTGTTTTTCCATATGGACACCGAATTTGCTAATTGTGCAATAATACCTTTGGAAGTATTGTGCCAATAAACTTTCAAATGAATTACCGGCAACATCTGTGCTCTTTCCGGAGGTCACTGTTATGGCTTGAGATGACATGCTGCCTCCGACGCTGCGAGGAGAAACGTAGGAAGTAAAAATCCCAGAATGGCACAAATCTGAAGGAAGCGCAAATGTGTTTATCATCCGCCTGCAGCGGTAAACAGGAGACCGAAGACTCCCTTCTTTAATCCCATTAACACAGCTATTAGACTCAAACAAAGATACCCCACATTGTCTGTAATCAGCACCTGTCCTCAATTTGGGGTCAGACTGTGCATTTGAAGGGCTTCGAGCTTTTATCCATGTTAGTTTTGTTTCAATCACACTCGTTTGAATTATCATGCATGTTCAATTTCAGAATCAGAATCAAAAACAGGATTGTTTTTTTATTGCCATTGTTAGTGAACAGAGATTTTTTTTCCGTGTTCAATCGTGCAACATGAAACATAAAACATTTAACATTATGTCATTGTATATATTTGTATTGTATATGTGGTCCAAACTCATTCCTAATTTTCACAATGCATGTCTAACACACCAATTCTTCACAGGGATGAGTTTAATTAGTTAGTCAGTTTTTTTTGTATTTGAACATATAATTAAAAGATGTACAATTAACAGAGTTTAATGAGAATGCCTTTTGTTTGATCCATCACGCTGGTCCCGAAGCATTCCAGTATTTATTTACAGATCAAGCACTGTAAATATCCTTTTTGTTGGCAGGCTGTCTTGGTAAAAACACATTTGGTTTTAGACTATGTCAAATCTCGGAGGTGGTACTGAAAAGTTTGAGTTCAACAATCGAATCAAAGGCTCATAATGATACAATTGTGCAAGTGTGAAAGGCAATCATCGTCTTTTGAGCATATCGGAAATAAGGAATATGTAAAAAAGCTGCATTTTAAACACTGACAAGTCGTCTGTCACTCTCTGGCAGCAGCCACTTTATGTTTCATTTTAGCTCGTATCTTTCTCAAGTAAAGGCTAATTAGAAGCATTTCACCGGAGGATAAACACTGAGGATATGTGAAGTGTGTCAGGTGACTAGGATTTGGGTTCAGCTGTTATCTATGGAAACACACACCCACTTCTGAGGCACATGAGGTCACACAGATATATTCAAATTCTGCTCGAGCAAACCTGCCTGAGGAAGATGCCTACAGCGGCACGCTCTTACACAATAATTACAGTCATTTTAACTGCTGCAATTACCGAACTCACTTCCACCTCTTTCTACTTTAAAGAGACACATTAGTGCTCCCTCATCCTCAAATGGTGTCCCCAAAATATAGACATGAAAGAGAAGAGAAATGTTTTTAGGAAATGCTTTGAGGGGAGCTTCTATAGACACGCGGTTGGAGAGTTCCTTCTGGGCCCGAGACTGCAGCTGCCTGGCGGAAACAAAGCAGGAGACGACTTAATGTTTTTTCCCCCATTGATTGGAATGATTATCTGCAGAGAGGATAAACGCTCATATTTGAGATGTGAGCGATAGTTTTCTCTTAATCTTGGCATTTTCTACATCTTAGCTTCTTTTTTCACATTTTATAAATGATGTGGACAACAGGTCAAAGTATAGTTTAGCCTTGATTTCTGAGCATACAAAACACCTGTGCTCCACGACAAATTAAGACATGCTTTGTAGTGGAGGCAATTTGAGCGCTGTAAGGATCAGAATGATGAAGTTGACTTTGAATGGACACATTTGTATCGCACCTTTCTACCTGCTTTAGTCACTCAAAGCGCTTTACATCAAGGAACCAGTCACCCATTCACACACCAGTGTACGCAGACACTGGAGGCAAGGTGGGTGAAGTGTCTTGCCCAAGGACATAACGACAGTGTGCACCTGCAGGATTCAAACCTCCAATCCTCCAATCACAAGACAACCCACTCTACTCTGGCGCAGCGACATTGTGCAGGAGACTTTATCCGTTGGACCATGTTTTGTGTCTAAAAGGCCGGTTGGAGCGCCCTCTGCAGGCTGCAGGGGGAATTAAACATGGCAAAAACAATATCTGAACCTCTATAACTGCAGTATGGTGCTGTGATGAGCACAGTTTGTGTGCATGCATTTCTGGTTATTGTTTATAAAGGCTTTAAAAATGCGGATCTGTCAGATCTATCAGTGACACAACATAATCAAGGAAAAACACATGTAAGGACTTCTGCAGCAGAAGAAGAAACTACAAACGTAAAAGCAAAATTCTGCTGAAGGTATATTTGCTATTTGGTATATTTGGTACATTGCTGTAGCACAGGAACAAAGCTTATTTTGGAGGATTAGCCAACTCTAACAACACAATGGAGCATCACCTCATGACTTCAGCAAGGGGCGTTTTGAGCTTGAGAAGGAGACAAATGATTGGCTCTCAAAGACCTGTAGCTACACCTCCAGAACCCAGAGGCATGTAGGTCAGATTAGCTGACCCTTCTTACCCTGGACACAGACTATTCACCCCTCTCCCCTCAGGCAGGAGGCTATGGTCCATCCAGACCCATACGTATGGCCATAAGAACTGTTTTTTCTCCTCCGCCATCAGACTCATGAACACAAAAAAGATCCAATAACTGTTCTGTGTCCAAATGTTGTCGTCTTTATCGTTTTTAATCTTCTTTATGCATGCCCTTATAGTCTTATAGTTTTTATAGTTTATTATTTATCTAAGTTACTGTATTTTGTGGCATACCAATTCCTAACAGGGACGAGTTTATCGGTACATTTCACAACTCGCAGGGTCACTTTTTAGGGTTTCTTTCACAGAAATGCTACAAAACTAGCCTGTAAGTTCATAAAATTGTTCCCAATCTAAATTATATGGAGGCACATTGTCCCGAGTTTACACACTAAAGGAGGACAAAGCAAATTTCCGTTAAGCCTTGTACACCGGTGAGAAACTTACCTTACGTGAAAACTATCGCGCTGCTGTGCCCTGGTTACTCTCAAAGAATGTTTTTGTGAGGATTGTTTTTTGGCCAAGCTTCTGTGGCCTGAAGCAGGAACATCTTAATTTTCGATGATTAACCAACGCCTTCATTGTTAATCAATAACCCCGAGGCTCAAACTAATGATGCAAAGCAACAAAAAGTCAGGAGAACACGTTTTGCACAAAGTGATGTACGATGTTTGCTCTCCAAGCTGTTTGCTTTGGCTGATTTTGAGGCCAGATAAAATCCCCACAATGCAACGAGCTATTTAGATGTGATTCATCTTGATTCGAGGGCTCTTTATTGTTTATCAATGGTAATAGCGCGGGGAGAAAGTGACCTCTAGCGGCAGGAGTGAGATAAGTCAGTTTCATGCACTGTTGTATGAAACTTTGTTGCCTTCATTACAGTAAAGTGGGCTAGAAATCACTTTGATATTTTTTATATTTTGAATATATCGAACATGTTTTTGAAAGGTTTTTGTGTTCTCAACCTTATTTAGGTTGGCACATTTTATTGATATGGTATATTAGGTTGACTGCCTATTGAGCAAATAGAAAGGCCATCTGGCGCATAAGCACTTGTTTTATCTCCCTGATTAAACACACATTCAACACAGTGAGTTTTTTTTTTCTCCCAAACACCTTTTTCTTACTTCACACTTTGAATAACCATTTCACAGACTGCTCTATTTATAGACCAACATAGACACATATAGATTATATTTATAGTGTTCTTTGTATTCTTGAATGTAGAAACATCTCATGTGTAATCTTCATTGCTTGGGCATCACAAAAAGCTTGCCAATAATCAGGATCCATGTTGTGTTTGAGAACTCTTTCCTCCCATTACCATTTGCATACTGATGCGTGCCCCCAATATCCTACAAAGGCACCTGGTTATTGTGGTTAATTACTAAAAACTATTCAAGCTACAATGCATCAACAATCATCTCAGCAGTGCCCCCAACCCATCTGTCAAGCTAACCCCAATTTTCCAGGACAACCCAACACCTCTTTCCAAACCATAAGGTAACTTTGTGAATTGTCATGAGTTCACGGGGAGAGATAATGATCATGTTGTTGTGCCGCCGACTCGAGCTGTGCCAAAGATGCTGAAAAAAAGACAGAGTGGAGATTTCTCAACATCTGCAGCAGAATTTGCCCGTGGAAAAGAGGAAGGCTGATCAGCTGCCCAGAAAAGGCTGTTGTAAATCTTTGGTGTGGCTCCGCTCCCTGCTGCTGTTAATCCCCGTCCAAATGTGTCACACAGGCAGAGGAGGGTGACGCTCCAAAAATTATCCTCCTTCTTGTTAGTCAGGACCAAACCAGGCTCAAGATCTGGAAATGGATCCTTCTCTGCTCCTGACAGGTTTCCCCAGCCCAGCAGAACAGAAGGATGGGTCAATATAGAACACAATTATGAGGACAAAAAAACCCATATCTTTAAATATACAGTTTACTATTTAAAAGAAAATGTTATCCTTCTTTAGCCCTACCAGTCTTTTACTTTTGTTTATAACGTAGAATAACTAAAATTGCTGCCCTACTGCCTTTCATTTCTCTAACCCAACTTACTGTATACCTTCCATCGATTTGTTTTATTGGTGTTGAATGTAACTTTACTGATCAGAAAATCATAATTTGAAATTAAATGTGTACTTTCCACGTGTGAATCCTGGACTGTTAAGCTGCAGATGCTCCGAGCAGCCACAGAAGCCCATAATCCTGTAATCATCCGTAAACCATCAGTCATGTTTTGGATAACAATTCACCTCATTATTGGTGTTTTTGATCAATCGAAGGTTTCTAAAAGGTGCAACGATGTATTGGAGTACAAGAACTTGGCAGAACCTTTACATCACTGGCCACTGCACAGTATTAATCTTGTTCCAGCAGTCTTGGCTCTTGACTGGATAATTAGGCACGCCGTCTCTGCTCACAGCACTTTGTCATAATGTAGAAAAAGCCCACACTAAAATTTAGCTCGTTTGAAATGCGAAATTAATTATCCTGTTGAGAACACCGTGTAGAAAAAACATTTATTTAGGCACAAAAATAAATAAATTTAAAATCCAAAGTGGTTTCAAAAGACCAGAATATTCTTGTCCTTCAAAATCTGGGGGGTATGGACCAAAAGAGTTTAACTTCTTCCTATGCCCTTTCGAGTATGTATTATTTTAGTTTGACTGCATTTTCTGATTATACCGGTATAAGCTTTTATTACCGAGTTATGACTGGGCGACATGACTTGTTGAAAATAAATCGATCTACAGGCACCATTTCGTTACCTTTTACTGTTTGAGATACTTTTACCGAGAACAACATTTCATCAGTTTCAAAGTGATTTGTTTTCTTGTACATGTCACTGCCATTGCTGAAACCTATGAAAATAGAAACACTAAATTACAAAAAAAAACACTACAGAATTTTAAAGTTTTTATTGTTCTTTAGTATCTTTGCTTTGACATCAGAGAAGTGTACAGTACAAGTGTCTACAGATTCATTATGGTGGGCTCACAGATACACAATCCTTCATCAGGTGGACTGACTGGACACATTTCATTGTTACACTTTGGTAGACGCAAGAAGCAAAGTAATTATTGGCTGTTCACATGCGATTGTCTCACAACATCTAATGCATTTATTTCCTAAAGGGATATTTAACAAACACTGTGTACACACTAACATTAATTTCTCCATGTTGGGTCATCACTTTAGCTGCTCCGTGGAGGACGATGGCGTGTCAGAATCTAGGGGACACTCCTGCGGCACAAAAAACAGTTAGGATTTACACCAGTAAGGTAAAACAATAATGCCATGTCATTTCTCCCGGTAAATCGAATAAAATGCAGTATTACCATTTTTACTACCAACCCAGAGGCACTGATCTAAACCAGTGTTGCACATCTTACCTTCACCTTCTCCAGCTCCGGTCCGCATGGGAGGGATTTCTGGGAAGAAATGCCCTAGATGTGCAAAGAGGTGCAAGAATTAAACACTCTGCAGTACATTTCTGATGAAGACAGTATGGCAGGTCATGTTCACCTTCTTCATTTGTTGTCTTTCATCTATGGATTTGGAGCGGTTCTTCATCTGTTTTTGAGGAGATGTGTTGTTGGTGCCCTAGAGATGATGACTCGGTAAGATGAGAAAATAGTATAATGTTCTTACAATTAATATGTGGCATTTCTCACTCTGACCTGGTTCGTCTTCTGCTCCATGATGCACTATAGTCACTGGAAAAAGTCGCTTTAAACTGTTCAGCCCAAATTGTGGTCTTTGGAAATCTATGGAAATAGATGGTGCTAAAGTAATCATTGTTTTCAAGGTAATAGAAAAAAATAATAATAAATGTGTTGTTGCAATGAGAGTTTCCAAACACTAGAGGGCGCTCGGTGGACTTGTTTGCACAGTAATTACATAATTTGTATGCAAGCAGTGCGTGGTGGTTTCCCCTGAGGTTTGGTGCTAATTGTAACACTGAAATATACATTAACCAGTGACTCCATCTAAAAAGGGAGAAAATCAAGGTAATTTGAAACCATGTTTCTGACTTGCATGAGCTTTGAGTGAAAAGGATGTGAGCATGAGCCATACAGGAAATGCAATATCAAAATGAAAAGAAAAGTTGGCATTGGTAAATACATGAAAGGAGGAGATCACTTTCTACTTGCTCGGATTAATTCAACTGGAGACTCTTGACTGACCTCGTCTGTTTCTGTTGACCAGCTTTAATATTAAATGCTTCAAATAAATCGGTGTGTCATGTAAAATATTATTGGCGAGTAAAAATAAAAAGGTATGCTTTATTCTAAACTTGAAAAAAAAAAAGAAAGCAAGAAAAATGTAAAAAGTAGCTATTTTAAACTGGGCCAGCGATCCGGAGTTCGCCATGATGAGATCAAATACATTTGATTGGCTGCTTAAAGTTCACCAAATGAATGATAATGGTCAATTGTAATTTAATCGAGCAATAAATTGACTTATATCATTAATAATAGCTTGCTGCTGAGTTACTTATGTGTGCAAGCCAAAGTGATTATATTTGTCATAAATTCGCATAAAATTGAGTTATAGTTAAACCACAGGTAGATCAAGTAAAGAAGACCATGACAGGTTTTGACTGGGCTTACTGATCTCTGGACCAGTCTCTTCTGAACCCGGAAACAGAGGCTTAGCCTCATAAAGAATGAATGTGACGAGATCCACAGGAGCCCACTCCCACAGAGACCTCTGGAGTCGCCTGCCCCGTCACCTGCAGTGACTGGAAACTCCCTCAACCATGTTTAGTCTAGAAATACACAGAGTAAATGAGGCTCTAAAGGTCTTCGAAAACAAGAGAACATACGTTGCTAGTTTGGCTGCTAGTTGCACAACATGGCTTACACTTATAGCAACATCGGCCTCAGAGGGATGCTGAAGTATCACGCCTAATGTGAATGGATTGTGTTCAGTGAGACTTGAGTGGACAAGGAGAATTGACCCACATACAACTTAATACCTGCCTCCACTGCATCAGAGGATGATGGGCCAATGCAGATGTGATAAAGACCTGTTCATAAGGGTTCATAGTCCCTTCCCTGTGATCAGGGAAGACGTGCACATCCTAAACTACTGTCTGTTGTGTGCACAGAGAGTTACATAATTGAGAAATCCCTGACAGACACACACATACAGAGCCATTCTGACTCTTTTCAAAAGCACTTTTCAGTTCTTTCTGCATGGATGGATAAACTGAATGTTTAGCCCTGAAGAGCTCTCATCACAGCTCTCACTCTTTGGACATGACACAAGACAAGGAGTCTTAGGTGCTAAATATCAAACTTTTTTTATGCTTTGATTTGAATTTAAAGAAAAAAAAAACATGTAAAATGCATAGTAATTGTATATCATGTGGTATGTTTCTTTGCAAGAGCAGTTAATGTTCGTAAAATGTCAAACTACATGTTTAAATTAGAAGTGAAATGCAGAATGTACAAAAAAAACTCAAGTTCTGGTGTAGACTCTGCTCGCCTAAGATGAACTTGGCAAAGTTGTTTTTTGCATGACCATGTATTAGTGTAGAAAATGTAATAGCTAGCCAACTTTTCACAGACCTTTGTGTCTAACAATACCAGTTATGATTGAATCTTTTATTAAAGACGGTCAAGCATCAATGATGACAGACTGCGTGCAGTGATGAGCATAAAGACTGAATAGCATTTAGGTTAAGAGGTCATTCTAGTCTCTCTCCAGTACAGGGGCTGGCACTTGATTTTCTGTCAAGTTGATCTAATGAGATGCCTTGCTAAGATTATTATATTTAATTACAGGTTGCACACAGAGGGAGGGGGAGGGCTGTGAATGAGTACATGAAAGTGTCTGCCGCTGCCTATATGCCTACATTAGTCCTTGTAATTGATGGTAGTCTGTGCTGTCATGCTGTGTGTGACATGCATACACAAGCAGAGCATGACTCCCTCGGAAGAAAATGAATGTGGCGTTACATTTCAGATCAAGTTTGTCCCACCTGATAACAGCAGTGCTAATGGGCATCTTCAGTCCATCTCACAGAGGCACTGTTGGAGCCAAAAATGTATCTAATACGAGTTTGTGGTATAGCTCGTTTCCTCTCGACCCTTTCTGTCAAGATCAGCTCTGATAAAGTGTCACTGCTCAGAGTGGAGTGAGTTATAACCTATTCAGCACGTTTATGTGTTACTACTGTACAGTGAAGGACTAAAAGTATGAAACCAGCAGATATCACAAATTGTAGAAAGCAAGAGGACAAATATAAACTACCCAGGGCAGAGCCATAAATAAAAAAAAAGAAACATTCACAAACCCCCCCTTTTACAATGGATTAAAAAAAATGCCAGAAATGACGAGTCAGATATTTAAAGCACTCACCTCCTCTCTGTGGCTGTGCTTCAGTGCAGACGTGTAGTAGAGTAGATGCCTCTCATCTCACTGCCGATGCGATGCCGTCTGAGAGCACACCCCTCGGTGCCCATTCATAGCTCCGCCGACGCAGCGCAGACACACACACCAGGTGTGCAGTCACTCAGCCCGTTTCTCTGGCTCTGCAAATGTGGAGGCTCTTCTAAACAACAAGCAGCTCTGAGCCAGGTGCATTCATGAGCCTGTCAGCAGCAGAGAACACAAGAGAGTGAAGAGGATGCCTTTCTTACCACAATCACGTACTATGAAATATGCATACAGCTTACATCATCAGGATGAAGTCCTCCATGACTCAAGGTATTTCGTAATCTTAGCAATTGGCAAGTATAGGGTCTAAAAACACTTTACAGCAACAGGTCTATGAAAAATAAGGCAAGTCATTGGCTACAAATCTTTAACCAAGAGTCAATCGCAGCCACTCCATCTCTCCGTCACTGTGCAAAAACTGACGAACCATGAGGTCAATACTCCGAAAAATACGATAGTAAGAGCTGCAGTCAGGCTCACATATTTGATAGACTAAATGTGTGAGTCATCCTTAGGGTACGTACATACAAACGCAATTGAGCTGACCTCAGTGAATCATTCTGCATCCTGACAGAGGAAACAGATGAGACGTGACAATACCAAAAACAGAGAAATCTCTACATTTAATCCTTTGGGCACAAGCTCATTCTCACTACTTTCATTTCAGTCCTTTTAAATGGCCTCTAAAAGATGGTTTATGGAAATGCAACAGCTAAATCATAAAAAAAAAAAAACAGTGGCCAAAGTTTGTCCAAATGTGCAATCACAGCAAACAAGACGCATCTTGTAACCTACACAACAAGTTTGAAAAGATCAGTAAGCACACAGCATAACAAGTTTTCAAAACCCATAATAAAAGTACACACACTAAGCACTGTTTTGGACATTACCTGGCAACATGTTTTGCTTAAATAAGAGTAAATTTAAACATTTTACAAAAACATCTTAAGATTTGTCAAAACATTTAACATTGTAGAACCATTCCATGTTTTTCTCACAAATTTCAATGCTCTCACAATATCAAGCAACGCAAGCTTCTGTTGCAGACAAAGTTTCTCGAGCCGTCATCTGTACAAGTGCGTACAAACACGTGGGATTCTGAAGTGTATGACAAACCAAAAGATATTTCTTCTTCAGAGCTTATGTTTGATCAAAAGTGCTAAATTAGTTTTGTCCGTTACATTATACATCCGTTTCTCTCACGTCTTTTGTTCCATCTGCTTTTGAACTGTGGGTTTTTAGGTTCTTACTCTGAGATTTCTCACAGTCTTTGGGATCTGAAATGGAGGAGGAGCAGGTTTCAGCAAACTTCTCTGCTCTGTCAGTGCTCCGCTGCAGAAACAGTGGCACTTCAAGTTGCTCTTTGGTCAGGAGTCCTCGCTGGTCATCTACACGGCAGCACTGTGCTCTGGACAGCATGTCCAGCAACCCTGGAAAGCCCACACTGTGTTGAGTATATATGCCCAGTCCAATATCTCAAGTAAAAATAGGGAAAAGAGGCCAAAGGCCACTTTAAAGCAAATGGCCACAGCTGGACAAAACAAATTAGGTGACTCATGAATATATGAAAGCCAGCGCACATCACTCAGTCAATACATTTTCCCTTTGTGCCATTTAGCCCACCCACACAGACACACACACACACACACACACACAGCCCCACACGCACGCACACACACACACACGCACACACACACGAGGGGCATCCTACCATCCATGTCGCGGTTCTTACTGGGCTTGGGCTGAGCCTTGTTCCCGTTAGGAAGGGATTGTGTCCGGAGCACCCCGTCCCCTTCGGTCCCCTTTACTTCCTGAAAACATAAGTCAATTTTTTATTACATACTGAGGTGGATGCATTAACTGATGCATGGTTTTGTTGTGGGATTGTGCCTCACCCGTGTGGCTGTTGGATCAACGTCACCTTTAGAAGTGTTCACGTCCTTTCCTGCACAGGAAAAGAACAGATCAGATTTAAATAGAAGACTGATTTCACACCATGATATCAGTTAATTGCTTTTGGACAAGTGTTAAACAGCCTTTTAAGGGTCCCATTTCTTCAGTAAATATGAAGGTTGAGGGAAGCACATCTGATCCAAAGTGAAGCTAGATCTGGTTTGAAGCGAGTGCAGTGAACCCAAAGCGACACGACTCTCAACAAAGAAACTGGAGTCAGACAGTGCAGAGTGAAGAGGGAGACAATCAGAGGAGAGGAGCAAGAATCACATAACAGATAAATCAGGGCACTTAAGTGGACAGTGAAAAGAGACTCTCACTCTTCATCAAAAGCAAGTTGGAACCATTACATAAACAAAGGCACAAGCAGTAATGCAGTTTAGCATTGGCCAAAACTTATTTTAAAAGGTAAAACAGGTTGTTTTAGAATTCTGTGACAGCTTGTATTGCTGGAGGGAGCTCAGATTCACTTAAAGAGATGGACTGAAAATAAAAAGGGTATGTACTGACCTTTGGCTTTGTCCATTCGGATCGTCTTGTTGGCCAGTTTGAACACATTGGTGTTCACGTTCACTGGTGCGTCGCTGCCAGCCTAAAAGACCATAAAGGCAACATGAAAGCACATATTTATGTGGCATGTTTAATGTGTAAATCTAACCATTGAGAGCTGCACATCCTGTAGTTTAAGGTGGTGCTTCTGCAGCACAGCTGACAGGGCGTCCTGAAGAGTCTTGCTGGACTTTGCCATTATGCCAATAGTCTTACCAGTGAAGGCGAGTTCTAGCCTGAAATTAACATTTAAAGATTATGTGCACAGTATGATTAAGTGTTGAGTAACAACTGTCACTCAAGCAGCCCACACAGAAACCCTCCACTCGTCTGAGCAGCAAGTGACAGTGTGACCACTGAGCCAGGACCTAGTGCTGCTTGAGCAGAAAGTGTTTGACTCACGCGAACGTCACCCTCAGTTCCAGAGACACCTGCTGATCCCTGAGCACAGAACAGTCCTGGTCCAGCGACAGCGGCTGCTGTAGGCACAGAACAGCAGCGTCAATCAGAGCAAATGTTCTTAAAAGTTGTCATCTGAGCTCGTTTGTTTGAAGATGTGTCACCTCTCATGCAAACGTAACAATGCATTAAACTCAAATTTAATGCAATTTGTGAACGGCGGCATTCAAACGTTTTAGCAGTAAATACAAAGGTACATGCCATTAATAAAAGTACAAGTGATATTACTAACTTATTTCTGAAAAAACAAGGTATCTGTGATTTATTGTCATTATATTTACATGTTTTCTGGAATGAATTAAGATTCAATAGAGGAACGTTTTCAGCTAAGAACAAGTTTTGTGAATGCCAAAAACCTTCCTAAGAGGGCGTTAAGAACAAATGTGTGTGCAAGAACGTGTCGTGAATCAGGCGCATTGTGTTTATTGCTTTTCGCTTATGCCTGACAGGATTCAGAAGCTCTCACCTTGTCCTTGCCATGAAGGTAAATGATGACATCTTTGACTGGAAAACCCCTCTTCTCACACAGGCCCAGCAACATGTCTCTGATCAGCAACCCGGGCCGAGTGGGGGCCAGAGAGGCGCTGCCGTCCGGCAGATACACGCAGCAGTAGCCCCCCTCCACACCGAGCCGGCCTCGCCCACCTTCATCTGGGGAAAGAGGGCTGGACCTCCCATTCTGCAGAATCCACATGAAACTACTTTGATGTTCTGCATCATTCAAAGAAAGTTCAAACTTTATTAGCAAAGTTACCTCAATCTGCCTGTAGAGGGAGCCGAGCTCCACGCTGTTGGTGAACTTTGTTGACAATTCAGTCTCTCTTCTTGAAGTCATAATCTGAGCTGCTGACGCTTCGACTTCTTTAAAAGATTTAAAAATATATATATAATAAAAACAAAAACTTTACAAAAAGATGAGGTATTGTAATTACAGTCTACCTCCCCAGGATCCTCTTTTTGAACTTGATTTTTCTGGGGTCTTTTTACTGCTTCGTAAACCACTCAAGTCGGATTTTCTGTTCTGTTTGGAAAAAAACAAATCACATTTGTAAGGGGGCTGCATTCTAGACAGCATCATATTTAATACATTGAAACGAGTTGAGCTTTTTAACTTTTGTCTTTCTGGACTATTGTGTGATGGACCTTTTTGTCACTGTGGGGGCTCCTGTTCACATTGTCCCGGGAGCCTGTCGTGGTCTCCAAAGAGAGAGGAGGAAGAGGTTTTCCCTCAACAATGGCCAAAGTGCAGCTCTGGTAGAGCGCAGAGCGCACAAAGCGGCGGTAGCTGTCCATCTTCATGAGTTTAAAAATCTGGAGCAGAAATGGGACAGTTGAGCTCAGAAGGTCAAACACTTCAGACTTTATTGAGACTGACCTGGTTCTGAGCCTTATTGAACATGTCGGGCTGTGGCCGCTCCAGGGCGTCCTCCTCCACTCTGGCAGAGTCATCGATGTTAACTGAATAAGGGGCGCTATCAGACAGGTACGCGGTGTACATGGAGCGAGCCGCTGTGTTCAGCTGAGAGCAGCACAGTGAAGAGAGCACCGTTAGAGCAAATAATGCACTCCAATGCAACAGAAACAATTCATATCTTTAAATCAAACTTAAAATCATGATTACATTAATAAACTATGGCATGAAAAGGTTTGTGAGAATACTGTTTTACTTAAAAACAAAGAGCCACCTCATTCAAAGATGAAGCAGGGATTTTCTTGAACTTTTCACAGGCCTGCCAAAATAAGATGTTCTCTGCACTGACCTCAGACATTAGAAAGGCCTGTAGAGAAGCACACAGTTAAATGCAGAAGACGGTCGGGAGGAAATCACTCCATATTGAACTCGTCTCACCGTGAAGTAGCGGACGCCACAGGGGTCGTCCAGGAGGTTTTCAAATGAGACGGCCCACCTGAGGACGCCGTTGGCTGGGTCGCCCGCTCCTCCCGGAGTCCCAGGAAGACTGGAGCTGCTGCCTCCACAGCTGCGCGCAGACATGTTCAACTCTACAGCACATCACCAGCAAACACACCCGTCAGTGAGCACAAAAGCAAGACCAGCCATGAGCAAATCAGATAGTTCAGTGTGTCGTGCAGAGACACGCTCTGGCGTTGAAAAATTGTGTTTGGCAACTTCACTAGCTATTCATACTTACCTCCATCTGACAAGGCCTGGCTCTGCAAAGAAAGTCAGAGGAAATCTATTAATTTACCCCATTATTTCAACTTAGTATGTAGATACAAAATTATACAGACAAGTGAAGTTTTACAGCAGTTAAAATGGCGTTTTTGAATCTCAACAGTGAAATCAAGCAGTCGTTTTTTCACAGGAAGTGGTTTGTGACACAACTCATTCAACGTTAAACCCTCAAAAAAGAAAGCTCAACTTTGCCATACCCTCTCAAACTTCTTTGTACTTGAATGCATTTTTTACATTTATTTATTTTACAGGTATTCAAACGCACCAATTTCACTCTTGTTGTTACATAATGTACTATGTTGGATTATAGAAGAGCAGCCCTCACGATAAACCATAAAGGGCGTAGTTCGTAGTGAGGTGTGACCAGTAAACTACCGTAGCATTATGACGACTTCTCAAAACTTTGTCGACACAAAAACTACCTCTGATCACTATAACTTTCAATAGAGAGGTCTGCATCCATTTCAGTGGCAGTTACAGCATTTTGTGTTAGTGGAGTTTTGACAGTTTAGGAGGAATAAGTATTTTGTATCTAAATGGGACTGGATTGGAATGGAAGCTTGTCATTTGTTGTTGAAACTGTGGTACAGTATGTATGTATGTTCTATCTCGAAACATCTGATATGTACATCTTAAATCACACTGCAAACAAACAAAATGGCCAGGCAACAAAATACGACATACCAAGGGCAATACAAAAGAAATGTCCGGCCAAACATGATTGAATACCCCCGCAGTGTATTCACTGATACCGTACAATACAGGAGGACAGACGCCTCTAAAGAAACTCGTTTCAAACACCTGTTTGAACACAATGGCTGCTCCAGACAGAGGCCAGCTCTTCCTACACACGACAGATCGGTACAACTCAAGCCTGGTATATCAGCTGTGACCAACAATGGACAGAAACACTATTCGACGAGAGGCAAAGACAAATCTGCACTTCTTTCTTATATGTGAACGTGAACAAGTTAGAAAAGGTTTCGAACTCACCATATGCCCCATATGAGGCCCGAGTGAACTGCTCTTTGACATTTTCGACCACTCACCAACCCAAAGTATTGTCTGATGGTCACACTAGGACTAAACAAAGCACTCCACCCATACACGCTGTCAAAAACACTCAAAACTCATCATTTTTGGACTTCCTGCCACATCCTGTCTGAAAGGGAAGTCTTGCCATAGCAACTTGCCACAAAAGAGGAAGTTTGGTTACAATGATCACACTGTTCTCAGCCCAAGTCTTGAGAAATACTAAAGTTGGGGATGTAATTGCCGATGTGAGCCGCTGTACCTTGTCGTTTGATTCCTGTTATGCAAATTAGCTGGGCACTTCACAGCCTGTGCCTGGCAAATTTTAGAAATGTTTTTTAAGGCCGAGCTTTTAAAAAGGGTGACCCATCAGGCAGTAATTACTGCTCAGAATAGTCACTTAATGGTGTCAACAAAAAATGGAAGGAGGCACACTGTTATAAAAATGTGTCAGACTTGAGAAGTTGATGAATAGTTTGCTTCCAACAGATTCAGGTTTCAACAGTGATTCTTTAATTATGTAAATAGTTTATTTTTGCGAGGGTGGTTGCAAATTCTTTGTTGGTGTGGTTGTCTAACAGTATTCCTATTACTTTTGTAAACATTATGTGGTTGTTGAGGTCAAGACCAGTGGTTGTCAAACGGTATAATGTGGCTTCTTCTGTGCTACCCGGGCCAAGTGCATTTTAGACTTTATTTATTTTAACCATTTCAAATTAGTAGTGATTTTGTGAATGCTTTTGTCAAGCATTTAGGTTGTTTTTTCTTCTGGTTTAGACTATGGCTTACACCCAGTTTAGGGTCTGTTTTAGACCCTTTTCAGATCAGTTCAGTCCTGATTGGATCTTTGTTATTTGAAATGTAGATACATTCTGTGAGGTGGTACTTGGTGTAGAAAGTTTGAGAACCACTGGTCTATACTTTACCTCCAATAATTTGATCTTTCATCTCATTTGTCCATTTCACCCATGGTGCCTTCAGTGAAGTTCATGAGACAACCGGTCAGGAGCTGTGGCGACCAATTTCTATTTATTTTGGCCAGAAGTCTGCTGTAGCCTACATGTTTTTAGGGTTGGTGAATCCAAAGGAAACCACACTGGACTCGAACCCTGGACCTTCTTTCTGTGAACATACATATGATATCTTTAACTCCTTTCCATTTCTGAATTTTTAAGAGTTGGATGGTTGCACTTCGGCAAAAAATTACATAAAAATATTTGTTCAGATGTTTGATAAATATAATGGCACTTTACGTCACATAACATTCCCGGATGTAAACTGACATGGCATACCTTCTGAACAGTCTTTGCGTCATGAGCAACAGAGCAAAAAAATGCATATTTCCTTAATGGCTTTTGAGGGACAACTTTAGCCAGTCGGACCAGCCTGTGGTGAAGCCTCCTGAGAGTTATCATCGCGCAGATTATTAGTGAAGAGAACACTAGGACAGGCACTGACACGGAGGGGCAGGAGACGAACCTAAACGTGAACATGGACCATGCACAGGTGCTCTCTCATTATTACTACCCTCGACTTAAATACAGACATGCGCAGTAGCTAAATTAGACCTGTACGCGTTTGTTTTTGTGTGCTAAGGCTGTTATCCAAGGTTTCTAGGTTTCTGCCTTGTCAAAAATGCTATTTGTGTGATAATGAAGCGATCCACACAAAAAAAACAGGATTACTTGAAGACTTTTGTTCTGTTTTTATGTTTGTTTTTTGTGCGAGCTGAAATGGATGGTCAACTGCACCCTCTGCTGGTCTTCAGGTGGAATCACATTTACATAATGGTCTGAATTAACCTGTCTGTATTTGTTGCACACACAAAAAATATATTGAGTGTTGATTAGATTAAAATAATAATAATAATAATAATAATAATAATAATAATAATAATAATAATATAATACATTTCTTTTTATATTTCCATGGTACTTTGCTTCCTGGTGGAAAGAGTTTGCAAATAGGCAAACTACAGCATTGCTACTTCCCCTTATGAAATGCAAACACTAGTACTGTTGAGCATAAAGTTTACAGTTTTGGAATGATTTGCATTGCTATCAGTCTTGTGATCAGCTCTGCATTAGATCCAGAGGGGAACTATGTAGGCAAAGCTGTCCACCACCCATCTGCGGATGCAGCATCAACAGGTAAAGACCAGGTTTTCTTTGTGTGTGTGTTTTCTTTAATATTCTTTCATATAGTTTGATATAATGATAATAAAATGAACAAACAATATAATAAAACATTCCATTTTAGCAGGATGTTTTTCAAAGTGTTTTTCTTGTACATTCTGGCTGGTGGTAAGTAATAGAATCAAAATAATTTTAGTGATGTTTATATTATACTATTAAATGTAAATATATGTATTTGTCTTCCAGTAATTGTAGTGCATGTCTGCTCTACAACATGTGTACCTAAAGAGTGCCTGACATGTTCCATTGTTGGCACAAACGTGACTGGTAATATCGTCATTCATTGTTAAGTCTTAGAAGCATAAAGAGCAGTGACTCTGAGTCTGTAATCTTTCACAGGCACCTGTAAAAAGACCTGCTCTAACTTATGCTCTATTGGTTTGTATCACAAATAAGACAACTGTACAACGCATGGCTTCTCAAACTTTTCACACATGTATCACCTTTTGAGAAATGAGGCTCTCCGAACGACAGGTCCAAACTAATCAGGTGTGAACAATAGATAATGTGTAAACCGGCGGTTATTTTCAGTAACAAACTAACTCTCTAATGCGGGTCCAAATTAGATTGAACCAGGACTAGACCCGATTAAAACCAGCTGGAAACGAGGATTAAACCTGTGATGACACAGTTTGAGAACCCTTGCTGTGCCATTACGCAAATGTGAATTTCTTATTATTGACTATATTTTTTATATTTTTGTAGAATCGGACGTTGAAGAAAGCTGCAAGAGAAGTAATGAAGCTTACATTTAAACTTTATGTAACTTTATAATATATCCTAGAACTGCAACATAATCGCAGTCAAATCAAAATCACAATTTGAATGGCCACAGCAAATCACTAAATGCTGCAGTTTTCCATACTAACTGCAATACATTTTATGCAATAAATAGGTTAATTGGAGATTTTGCTGATTTTCTTTGAATACTCGAAGCCACACATGTATTCAAAGCAGGTTTGCATTTGTCACGTTGCATTGTCTTTGCCTAGCTGAACATACTTGGCATTGTTTGCAAGTTTGTTTATTCGTTTGTTATAACAGTTCAGTTGCTCTTTTGATTTAGCAACATATAATCTGGAATATTCCGCAGTGTGGCAAATTTTATGAAACTTGCTAGCTCCGTAGTTTAACTCTGTAGTCTGCTTTTAAATACATGTAATAGTTTAGCAGCTCATATTTCAGTCTTCTTTTAAATGGCCTGGATGTGTTTAAAATGTGATCCATGAACTATCAGAATTTCAACTCAATTCAACATCTAATTGCAATAGAGATTGTGATAGTAAAAGTGCTTTTCCAGAATCTTTCATCCCTAATGTATTCTCTGTGAACAGACTTCAGTGTATCCATTAACGGCTCTGGGTCTGCGGTGGAGGAGGCTGAGCGCGTCTCTCTCACATGTGTCCATGACCTGCCTGACCGGCTCAATGTCACATACGAGTGGAGAAAGGACAACGAGATAATCAAGGAACAACAGGAGAGCAAGTTCATCATAGAGAAGACTTTTCACGAGAATGTGGGCGAGTACCGCTGTGTGGTCTACAGTGACTGCGGCAATTACACGTCCACTCCACACAGTGTCACTGTCCACAGTAAGGAAATACTCTTGTTCTCAAAGGGTACAGGGTATGTCTGTGTATGTGTATGCTCTTATGTTATAATTTAGTGTTTCATGTGCAGACTTTTCCATCAGGTTAACTCACTTAACTAAGTCAAATATATTTTTGACTGATCCCCAGTTTAATGCCTCAGCCCACCTGATTGGGGTGGCCTATCAGAAAGCAAACACTCGTGGTTTTGTTTATTTAAGAATATCGTATGTAACACTAGTCTAAAATGGACCTCCGTTCTCTGTCTCTCTCACAGACCAAAGTATCATCATTCTGGTGATCTGTGGTTGTGCTGCTTTTGGCTTGGTCGCCATTATGGGGGTCTCAATGAAGATCAAGATGCACAGAGACAAAGGTGAGTCCTGTTGACCGGTGAGCAATAACTAAACTTTGACATTAGTTATTGAGGAGTTGTTGTTTGTTTATTTATTTATTTACAGTCAAGAACAAGTTGAGGACAAGGCAGAGGCTGCAGGAAATGCGGAGAGCTGAGATTTTGCAGCCCCCTTGCCCAGCACCGAACCCAACACCAACATCGACCAAGTAGCAACCACTCAAAACATGCTCTAATGTTTCACACTGCTGTTAGTATGTATTGTGCTGAATATTCTGTTGATTTATACATCAACACTAAAGCTTTTGTGTTTTCCCATCCATAAAACTGCACAGATATTTATATTTCAAACTCTAAACCGTTGTGATCTAGATAAGTCCAACCCATATCTACATTAAAGAATAAACTATGCATTAACATACACAAGGATGCAGCAACGAACAGGGAAGAAGTGTAACATGAACTAGACCAGCCTTAAAATCCAAACATGGACTAAACATTTTCATAAAACTCTGATTATTTGAAATGAATAATAGCATTTTAAATAGACTGCTTCTAAATGGCCAGCATTAGATCAGCAAAAGACTTCTGAGTAGCACCAGTACAAGTCGGCATATCACAACTAACACGCTTCACTATTTGAGAGCCAGTGATCCAGGTATCAGTATCTATTGTGCTGCGCAGCAGTAGCATTGGCCACGCCCTAGCCCCACAAAGCCTGTTGTGTTGAGGGGAAAAAAAGAGGCTACGAATGTTTTAATCCAGAGAGGCAGGCGTGGCGAGACTAATCCTGCTCGAATGCTCTGCTCACAGCTATACACATCACTGCGCACAGAGCCGCTTTGGGACGACAGTCATGTAATGGATACACGGGACGATATTGCTGCCCTCTGCCTTATAAGAGGAGGATTTGAAAAATATCTTGCACAACTTAATCCTTCAAAGTTTAAGCCATAAGAGTTGTTGTCCATTAAAGCATTTTGCCTTGATCCTGTTTTCATACATGTTTTTTTTTCCATGCACTTGTGCCTATGTGTTGCAGTTACTGTAGGAAAGCCTCCTATAGCAGGTGGCAACAGGGATAATCCAGGTAAAGCTAGTGCAAAGTGGAGAGGCAGCAGGCAGACAGCGCACTGGGGGTGGGGTGAGTGTGTGGTGTGGCCTGTGCACGGATGACCAAGGCTAATTCTGGCCTCCTAATCCCGAGTCCCATCTCCAGCCTCCCCCTTCTTCCTGCTTGCTAACCCTGAGGAGTAAATTAACAGTTAGAGCCAGACCTTACTGTCACACATCTAAAACTGGGTGAATAGTGGGAATAAGCGGGGAGCACCTGCGGAGAGCTAACCCGGGCGACCTGGATAACTCACAACACCTGGGTGAGCTTCACTGGAGAATGTAGCTGGAGCCTTCAGAGAGACCACAGGGGAGACAGCACGATGGGAGAAGCTCAGAAGGTAATAAGCCTGGACTAGTGCTAAGGATATGCACACAATTATTTTTTAAAGCTGCCACGTGGATATACCCCTCAAAATGTTCTTCTATGTGTGTACAATTTGTAATGATATTTTTTATTACTTTAGATACTATGAGCACACCTAATTGTCCATATTCCATAGGATTTGCAACACAAGTGAAGAGCTAAAAGATACTAATTTCTCAGTACTTTAATTATGTGAATTGAGTTCTAATTATGTCAATGGGGCACTCATCAACAGTGAGCTTTATTCCAAATTAGGCCACAGATTAAGTATTACCAGGCCAGCACTGGAGAGTTGGTGCTAATAAAAGCCCAGACAGGACTGGCAAACACCTAGAGGAAGTTGTATGAATTTGGTTGAAGTGTTATGTTCTGTCTTTAGACTGCTAGCATAATTGATTGGGTCATAGTTTGATCAGATTGTGATAATAGCTTTAGGGCACTCCAGCGTCCTCCGTCCTCCATGTTATTCAAGTCACAAATAGTCACTAAACTGAAACGCCCTGTGACAAATGACCTGTCAGGAGTGCTCTTTCCCCAGATAGGTAAACTGTATAAATAATGAGGTATGAAGAGAATGCTAAAACTCTGTGTGAATTATCGTTCATTTATAGACCTATTCATCTCCATGCCACGTTGTTCTCTTGTGTGTAGGGCTTACTCTCTGTAATCGAGAAGCTAAAGGGCGCCACAGAGCAGGAGGTCAGGATAGTGCTTCTGGGACTGGACAACGCAGGGAAGACCACTTTGTTGAAGAGCCTCGCCTCAGAAGACGTTAACACCATCACGCCGACACAAGTAAGCACATAAAACAAAATGTGTGCAACAGTGTTTTCTGTATCAAGTAGGTCATGCATGACACACACAGGTACAACCTGTTCTTAATACCCTCTTTTCTTGTCCAGAATGCTCTTTTTGTGTTCACGTTGTACAGTACAGTGCGGTGGGCAGCATTACAAAAGGCTGGGGGATTGAATCTAATCTTGTGAGACCAGCTGGACCATGCTCCCTTCCGCCGTAATAGGATTCGCATGACCTTTGCTTTTGTTGCGTTCTGCAAAAATGAAATAATGGATCTTTAAATGACTAGAAGAATAACTGTGTGCAAATGCTCTGATAAGTCGTCCGTATTTAACAGCCACGTCCCTGCATGAACTTAAAAACCCTATAAGTTGAGGTTATTTAACTTCGAGGTGCTTACCCAGTGCAGTTACGTTACTCACAGATGTACTAGAGCACAAGTGCCGCCAGCAAAGTGCAGGTCAATTGAGCGTAGAGAGGCCCATTGGCAACAACTTGGCAATAATCATTGCAAATCTAAATCACACTTGACATATAATCACATCCACGCGGCGGATCTGTCCACTCTTATCTAAAGCTGTCAGGATGGAGAGGTTACACAAGCTCCGCAATACAGAACGATAGGTTGTAAGAAAGAAGAAAGTTTCAAAGCAAAGATTAAACGATATGGTGTGTCAAACTTTCAAAACATGTATAACATTCCTGTTGTTGCCTCAGCAATTCAGTTTCCTTCTACTGTGAAGAGCTTTGAATGTAGACTTGGGGTAGATTTGACATTGGATGCTCTTCCTGATGCAACACTTTGTACACTTGTGACAGACTAGCTGGATTAATGGACTAAAACATGCATAGTAGGGTCCCCACTTGGATTAGGAGGACCCTTTCAGCAAATTTCAGTGAGGCTTTCCTGGTTAAATAAAGATCAAATTGAAAAAAAATTATGCAGGACAATCAGTGCAGCCGCTGAGTTACACTTTTGCTTGTGAAGTTAGAATAGTTTGCCCATACATTTTTTTTAGAATTTTTTAGACTTACTTTATTTAATTTGCTACATGGTTGGTACAGGGTACAGTGTTGGTAAATAATTCTTTGTTATTTTCTCTAGGGTTTCAACATTAAAAGTGTGGCATCTCATGGTATGAAGCTAAATGTCTGGGACATCGGAGGACAGAGAAAGATCAGGACCTTCTGGAAAAAATACCTGGAAAACACAGACCTCTTGGTAAGTGCAGCAACATTACAATTCCTGTATTTTTCCACTTTTACATTTTTCTTCTTACATTTTTGTGCTTTGTCATAGATTTATGTTATTGACAGTGCAGACAAGAAGCGATTTGAGGAGACGGGACTGGTGAGATTTTGCCCTTATGCTTTATTACTTGGGAATGAGAAATGACTTCCCTGTACAGTATGAAGGCCAGTGTTCGACACCGTGGACTGTGATGTATGTCTGTCTCTCTCTACACGTGTGCGCGCAGGAGCTGTCCGAGCTGATTGACGAGGAAAACCTCAAGGGCGTCCCCGTTCTCATTTTTGCCAATAAACAAGACCTGGCCACGGCGTCTCCGGCCAGCGAGATCGCAGAGGGGCTCAACCTGCACACATACCGGGACAGGGAGTGGCAGATCCAGGCCTGCTCCGCCGTGTCCGGGGAGGGCGTCCAGGTCAGACGTCCGCACCATTGTGTTGATTTAGCATCAGGCCATCTCAAGTCAACCGCACACAAAATGGGTCTTTTTGTGTGTCTTATCTCATATTTCATTTTGTACAGGAAGTTTATCTGTAAAGTAGACATACATTTTTATAGGCAAATCTTGCAAATGACTCAAATGTGATGTGCTAATAGCAACTCATTACAATGTATATTTCTTCTCCACAGGATGGCATGAACTGGATTTGTAATAACATCGTGAACAAGAAGAAGTGACCAAACATCAAGGTCCAACGGTAACCAAAAAGAGTAAAAAAAAATGTCACCAATTTGTGAAGATGTAAGATTGTGCACGCACCATTTTTACATTCTGTGTCATTTTTATGAAAATGTCCACATGTGATGTAGTTTGTGTGAGAATTGTTGATACGAACGGCAAATTAGTTGTAAATGTATGTTTTTCCCAGTCCTGTTCTGTCTGGTGCATCTGGTTTAAACGCCATCCATGTATACACTATAGGAATACTATGTTATTGTATATAGACAACTTTGTGCAATGTATGTGTCACTATGAGGCATTTGAAAATAAAATCATTAGTTTTTACTTTTAAGCTGAGTCTGATCTTTGTCCAAACTGATGTAGGCTATTACATATTGTGTAGCCTACAGCCAATAGAGTTCGGGATTGTGATGTAATGTACGCGTCATGGGATTTACAGCAATAATGAACTATTGTTCACATCAAAACACTTGGACACTACTGTGTGTTAGATGTATTTACCACTTGTGACTCATCAGCTTACGGAGCTCCACTTTTTATACAGTTTATAGCTAATGTTAAGGTCTATTCATACTCCATAAGACATAAGAACTTTGTTTACTAGTCTATGGAATAGTTTATAGCACCCACAAACATGGCGGATCTCCGTGGTAACAGTGAATTTACCCAAACTCTATTGTGTGCACATTTTAGGGAACAGGCCACCGTTTTCCCATACTGAGATATGTTCTTACCTGAGCTTAGACGAGTTGATGCCTACCTGTCTGGTCTTTACGCGCAGCCACGCACAAAGACTTAAGATGTTGTTAGCATTTAGCCTCTCCTCCTCTCCGCTATGGGGCCAAACGGGGGTGAAGTTAGAAGCGACCAAGCTCTTCCACATTTTCCCTATTTAAATGTGGTTACGTGAGTTGTTACACGATCCAAGTATAGTTACACAAAATTAAACATGTTGATTCAATCCGACACTTTTTGACATCGCTATTCTGACAATAGGTCCTTAAGGTTAGGGCTAAGGTTACGGTTCATAAACTAACGAACTAACGTGTGTCGGAATGGCGGGACGTTGCACAAAAGATAAAAGTGTCACCACTCCGACAAAGGGGGAAAAAAATTAGACCTCAATGTCGGAATGGCGGGGTGTAACCGTTTGCGCAGATGAGTGCAGTCGCGACAGCGCTTCTGTCAGTCTCCCCCAGGGGAAACTGAAGCTACAAACCGATGGAGTGAATGTAAAAATGGTCTCATGTAAAGCGCTTTGTGACCATGTCTGTGAAAGGCGCTATATAAATAAAGATCTTCTTCGGAGCACTTTGACGTCCGCGCAGTAATATCTCCACTCCTAAACAATTCTGAAGATATTACTGCAGGAATGTCGGAAGAGCTCGGTCTCTTCTAACTTTACCCTCGTTTGGCCCCATAGAGCAGAGGAGGAGAGGCTAAATGCTCACAACATCTTTGTTTTTTTTTTGCATGACTGAACGCACGCTAGCATCAACTCGTCTAAGCTCAGGTAAGAACACATCTCAGTATGGAAAAACGGTGGCCAGCCCCTTTAAAGCCACACTGGGGAGTATTCCCAGCTGTGTTGCTACGTCACAAGAGTAAGTAAAGTAGCAACAACTCCATGGAGACAAGTCGGTGGTGTCCTGCTTCTCGCAAAGTTACGAGTCAGGGCCGAGGATAAGCGAGTCACACTGAAAGAGTTGTGTTCTGTGGTATTCTTATCTTATTCGTTTTCCTCATCTGGTGAAAAGTGCGATATAACCTTAATTATCGGCCTTTAAAACAAGCAATGCAGAAAACCCCCGGGCCTGTTTGTAATAATTAGAGCTGCAGCAAATTCAACTCTTAGCCTGCCACCCTTTTTCTTTCCAAAGACCAGTACTTGCATGTTTCAAGAATTGATAATTAGGCATAAAAGACGCTGAGGTTTACTGTAGGAGCATGGCAGAGCAGGATATCAAATCTTCAAGGCAATTCTCCTCTGCCAACAGGAAATAACACAGGGGGGATGACTAATTCGCAGCTGCAGACTGTTGTTTTTACAGTGAGCGTATTAATTTGTCTGTGCTCTCGTTACAGTGCGCTCCTGTCATTATCCCGGGGAGCAGAGGCAGTTGGCCATATGACACGTGTAATGTCCAGATGCGCGCGCCATGTGTTTCCCGCCGCCAAAGCGCACGAACGCAGTCATTTGTTAGAGAGCAATTTGAGCCGAGCAGCTTCGTTATGGCGTCTTCAAAGAGACACGCAGAATGCTTCGACTTTGATCACGGGCTTCAAGATGTGATTTAGGCCACACTCACGAGCGCTTTTAACCGTCTCGCTCAAGCGGAAAGGGAAAAATGTGTCCGCGTTGAAGGAGTTCTATATTGACATTAGCGCTAAAAGGTTTACTGGTACACATCTGAGCTGTTCAGTGGGTTCAACGAGCAAATCCAAACACGCTCACTAAAACATTCTACATTGGGTCTAAGCACCATCCTAATCGGGCCTAAACAAAGTCCAAGCCACGCCTACACCAAATCTAAACAGGCATAAACCAGATCTATTTCCAGTCCACTTCAAAATGACTACCACACCAGGTTTAAACAAGGACGAAACCGGGTATAAACTAAGTCTAAACTGACAAAACATAGTGTATAATTATAGCAATACCTATAGAAATCCGGGTCTAAATATAGCAATATGTCTTTGTTGATCATGCTTGTCCTTCAAAATGACCTTGGACATCTTCCCCATGTTGTCTTCTTTGTCTGTGATCGTAATCATCCATCTGAATGCACTTGACATAAATTCAAAATGGGGAAATTATGCAAATGAACGTCCCATTTTTTCTGCCATTTAGAAAGCACACAGCTATCTCTCTGCTATCACAAAATCATTATTGGTGGGGGGGAAAAGGAAAAAAAAATCATAAAAATTCCTCACTCATCTCCATGGTAACTCAAATTTTGGATTAGTCTTTGGTTCCTGTTGAGCGAAGCCAGCGGGACGACCGGGACCAATTACAAGTTGGATGAAAAGATCACAATGGCTATTTGAAAAGCCTACAGTTAGCACAGATCCAGAAGTGTGTGTGTGTGTGTGTGTGTGGGGGGGGGGGGGGGGGGGGGGTCATAGTGGTCTCTGTGGACACTGGGCCAGTGCCTCCAGCCAATAGCTACACGTGTGACAGTCTACAATCAATAGCCTCTATGCCACTTGTTATATCGCATGCTCACACGTTCCCTCCTTCAAGATAGCACAGCACATAGGTCAATGTAAGGCTTTTATCTATTACAGTCAACTGGGCTATGTAATCTGATTTGACATTAGGCCTAAATGAAAGTACAAATTCAGTTGTTTTTTACCATAGGAGCTAAGAAGATCCTGTGAATAGAAGAGAAACATCCTCAACTCCACCAACTCATTCCAGTTGAATATTTGAGCATCATTTTGTTTATAAATCTCCAACCTCACGCTCATGGCAACTTCCCACCCCCCTCCCCCCAAGAGTGACACAAGAGTCATGTGAAAAGCACCATACAAGTAAGATTCCCTTCCTTTGTGCAAGAGCAGTGGTTTGCAAACTGTAGGTGCTATGTTTCACATAGGCTACTTCTCCCTCTTTCTTGTATTTGTGACAATTTATATATTTTGTGCCCATTTTATCTAAATTGTGTTACATACCATAAGCTTTATGATTCAATGTTTTATTTCTCAGATTATTGCAGGAATGATAGGCTTATTTTCAAACTAGATCTTTCAGCCTTTTGAATTGTCAAAGCACAGTAGTTATCTTTCAATCCAACCTATAGCCATACACGTTTTGCAATCACTTTCACCTAAAGTATTTGTCTCCATGTAAGTGTATAAATCCTAAATGTGATGCCGCCAGGTCTTGATGAAAGACGCATTCATCATCGCGCATTTCCATGGCAACCTCGCTTGTTATTCCCAGTCAGTCCATTGTCAGCATCACCTCACTCCCTTCCATCTACTGCTACTCGTACTCCAATCTAGCCCTCCCTCCTGCCCACTCCTTCTGTGGTCCGTCCATTTGTCCTTCTCCCTATCGCTGGTCTGCTCAAAAGGGACAGAGTCCTACACTGTGGACCGGACTGCAGCAAGAGAAACAGGTAGGAGACTAAATGCCCTTTTATTGGTATTGATTTAAGAGTCGGTTGCTTTGAACTGTATTTGTATATGCAACTTCATATCTGTTGCATATGTTTTGGTCAAAAGTCCAAATGTTTTTTTAAATCCTTTTTTTCTACTTTTGAGCATTGGTATTTTATGTTTTATAACTTACAATACAGTGCATGGGTGGCATAACATATTGCAGCTGTAATTAGGCATGCACAATCATTCAGACTCATTACCTGTGGCACTTTAGGGTGTGACGTATTGTGAAGAAGGCTTAGGTAGAGCTGTTTTGTGAATGAAGCATTTTGAGTGCTGAAATGGTCAGTAAAAGTCTAGTGAAGTTGTCAAACACTAATGACATGGTTTCAATCTCTCTAAAGCTGACGTGGCACAGTCTGAGCCACACGTTTGAATTTTGTTTGGTTGTCTTCATAGGGCACCAGTTTCCTCATCATCATGTCAGGAGTGTCCCAGCTGCCGTCCAGGATGCCCCGTTTACACCCCCCGTCAACAATGCCCAATTTCAACGTGAGCTCGGTATCGTCTGACCCAGCGACCACGCTCCTGCCACAGGAGGAGACGGCCATGCAAGCCCACACCGTCGTTATCGTCGTCATCTTCTGTGCGGTGTGTCTACTGCTTCTACTTGCCTTCCTCTACACCTTTTGCTTCCACTGCTCCATTCAGACCCCGCCTAAAGACCAAAGGAGCAATGGCTTCAGCCTTGACAGAGAGGATGCCACCTACAAGCGCAGCTCATCAGAATGTCCATCAGTAGCTAACGTGGTCTGAAGAGAAAACCACTGTGTGTGTCGTAGCCACCGTCTGTGGTGCAGTGACATGTATGAGTGTGTGTCCTTGTGCTAAAGAGCCAAATAGATGAGCTGTACGTCTCAAGAGAGTTACATTGATTTCTGGCTGCAGTTGCACAATCTTAATAGGAGACAATCCACCGCAGAAGATACAGGGTGTTATTGACACACAGTCCTGTGCCAAAGAAGTGTCATGTCATGGCAACTCAAATGTGGATTAGTCTTCTGCTCCTTTCACGCTGGCAATTGTACTGTGCACATGCATCAGCGAGGTGTGAAGAAATGTCATCAACTGCAATATAGCCTAGAAAGTGAAGGGGCTCAGACGATGTATTGTTTGATAATGTATTGTGCTGTGTATTGTTGTTTCATTACATTTGGAAAACCATATGCACCATATATCACACAAACAGCCGGGTTTTGTCAATGAAACCTAAATGACTCAACCCAACTCACAGCAAAGGAAGGGGGGAATCATTTTGTGCACTTTTCACATGGCACAAGTCACATAAAGCACAAGCAAAGTTTATTTTCATCGGTGGAAGTGGCGCAGTGTAAGTGAGAAACAGGTGGGAGGAGCCAGAGGTGAAATAGGCTTCCTGATACCGTCTCCTCTGAGACAGTCGACAATGTCTCATCCATTTTCCTTCATGTATTTAGTGTCACTTTAATCTGCCAGGATGTGACAGTACCTCTGAGGGATGATAACAAAACTGATCCAAACACCTTTCAGCCGCCATGGCTCTTTATTTTCACAGTTGTTTACATCATGACTTGACAAAGCTGATATAGAACAATGGCAGGGTGGAAACGTGTCGCTGTTTGAATAAATTAAGATGGTTGCAGTGGAAGCTAAACCAAATGTACAGGAAATTACAAACCAAGTCTGCCCATCTAAACCAAATACAGTAAAGATCAATCATTGATAGACTTGTGTTTTTGCTGTTGACATTTCCATGGTCATCGTAAATGTGAGGATTGAATGTGAGGCATTAATTGGAAAAGCAATTATTCACCCGGCGCTCGTCAGCAAAACAAACATGTATATGTTGTTCTTCTGCTCAGAACTAAATGAACATTGATGTTTTATGCCATGCATTTTAACACCACGCATTAAGGGCTAGTACAAACTTGTAAGGCACAAAACTATGATAGGCCTCTCACCTCTCGACACAATAGTTCAAAGTATAAAAAAAAAAACATTTCTTTTACAGTATTATTCAAAAGTTACAGGCAGTTGTAAAAAAAAAAAAATCCTGTTAATTCACTATTTAAAAATTACATAATTGATACGTATGCGACAAAGTAAGAATCCACCTTCACTTGGCCCTCTCAAGTACATCAGTACCTCTTAATATTTTATTTTATTTCTCATAGGCATCATCCAAACACTGAAAGACCTTTCTAGTGAAAAACTGCCTAGATCTTTTGCACAGTACTGTACATATTGTCCTTAATAGTGCTTTGAGTAAGAAGCACAAAAAGAGCTAAAGTCTCAGCATGAGTCTGCATGACGCTTTGTGGTTCAGGACACAGAGCACATTGCACTCTTGGAGCTGGAGTCACAGGAGCTGCTGCGGGACTGCACCAGCGAGTCATGTCCGTCCAACACTGGAGAGTCCATTTCCAGGTGTGGGTCCTGCAGGCCGTCCTGCAGAGCATCCTTGAAGTGGGACTGAGGAGAACGGCTCATTTACTACAATGATAACAGCAACAAGACACAGCAGCAGGTAGTACAGAGTAAAAGCTAAGTGGGTAGCTAACAATTGTACTCAGTCAACAGGAAAACAGTAGCTAGTAGCTACTTGGGTACTTGTGTTATGCAAATATTATGCTTTATATAAATTGATCTAAAATACTGTGGTATAATATTCAAATGTAAGCAAAGAATAGAAAAATACATATATTAATCCTATTACTAAATAATAACCTAATAATAATTTGATCCATGAAATATCTGTTTAGTCAAATTTTCACAGCTGGAAGTATTTCGTTTTCTAAAGAAAGGAAAAAAAAGTATACTCCTAGAACTTCCCGCTTCGTCAAACACTAGTCCTAATTCTCACCTTATGGACAGACATTTCCTCCACGTGGCTCTCCTCCATCGACTCCTCCAGAGAATTGCCCGAAATCTCCATCTTGATGCGATGAGAGGGAATAGACTTCACATCATCCTCGTCCTCCCCGGCCACCAGCGGGAAGACCTGCGGCCAGAGCAGAATGAGGAGCGCTTCCATCAGACATTATGGAGCGGGCAGCACAGAGCAGAGCGCCGTGTCCTGCAAGGCGTGTCTGATTCGTACCAGCCCCTCCTTGTCCCCCGTGGCCTCTGGGTCGGAGATGATGGCTTTGCTGATGGTCTGAGTGTCGAACTGCGGACACGCTGCCTGAGCGTTGCCGTCCTTGTCCCGCTTCCCCTTCAGCCAGTATGTCTCAATCTCCACGTTACCCTAAAGAATACACAAAGAAACTTCAAAAGTCGTTGTGCAAATGTTTTCAAAGTTTAGCTGGGTTTTACCACTATCAATTATCACTAGGACTGTCAACACAACCTTTTGATATAGATATTAAATCAAAACCATGATATAATGAATTAGTTAAAGGGATTGCACCAGTTTATGTTTTTCCTTCATTTAAAACCTGATTATTATAATGTGACAAAAATGTGACAATAACGTGACAAAAATGTGACGACAATGTGACAAAAATGTGACAAAGATGTGACCATAATATGACTATAATGTGATAAAAATGAGACAATAAAAATAAAATAATAAAAAAATAAAACCTGATTATTTTTATTTATTTTTGTGCTTAATTCATGCTTGAGTCATTTTGCATATTCAGTCTGTCCTCTTTTCTAAACCTCAACATGCTTGCTTCCCACCTGATTGTGTTATACGCTGCAGTGGTGGAGCGATACATTTGTCACTGGGGTGGCCAAGGGAGGACACTACCAAAGGCAGCGTGGCCACTTGAGGATTAAGTGCCTCATATGCCCCATTCATGACTAATAACAAAGAGGTTTAAGTTTTCAGCCTTCCTGGGTGGGTCGGCCTTTTGGGTGGCCAGTCAAGTTCCAGGGTAGGCAAGTAAAAATAGCGCATAAGACAGCACCGTTTGGGGGAAAAAGGTCGGTGTGGCACTCACTGAATGAAAAATAAATCAGTCGCTGAGATTAGCACCTGCAATCATCTGACTCAGACCTCAGGGATTTGCAACCCGCAATTATCATTTACGTGCACATGAAGTGATAAAACCCACACCAGTCACAGGCACTTGCTCTGAATTTTAATTGAAATTCATCAAATCGTAACTTTTTATGTTTTAGTCTTGTGAATATTTCTGATCAATCTGGTGGCAGCACTTAGCCTTCTCTTTTGTTCAAAGTCTTGTATTCAAAACGTGCAGCGACTTGAACAGCGTGCTCAACAGGAAACGGCAATTAGCTGCTGCTGATTAATCTGTAATTGCTTCGGGGACACATTTAGAGATCTGACCTTGATGGTAATGATTCCCCTCCGCTCAAAAATAAAGTGGCTTCCTTTGAGGTGCTCATAGGTCGCGCTGCTCAGCTGGATGTGCATTTCCTAAAAAAAAAAGAAAAAAAATAGAGGAGCGACTTGCACTCAGAACCGACGCAGAATCAGAATCTGGGCATCATTCCTATTAATTCTGGGCTGTACCTTGCCATTGCTCTCCATGGCAGAAGCAGTGTGGACGGTGTCACCGTGCAGACCGTATCGTGGCATCTTATGGCCGACTACACCAGCCACAACCATCCCAGAGTGGATGCCTGCAGCACATGGGTCAAACCGTGACTTCTCCTCATCGGACATAATGAAACAATAGGCCATTGTCTTCCGTAGCGCCCACCAACTCTGATCTGGATGTTGTTTCCGTTGGACGGGTCTTTCAGGTGGTCTATGGAGCGCACCATGTCCAAAGCCATGTCACAGATATTATGAGCGTGGTATTTGGTCTTCTCTGGAGCTCCTGCCACAACCATGTAGGCATCGCCAATGGTCTCTACCTGGAAAGAGCAAACAATAGGAGGAATTATTATGATTTTGAACATAATTATTGCAGGTGGTATTCTCTTTTCTATTGTATGAAATGACTGACGAGCAAATTGTTGGAAGAAGCACATTTGTGTGAGTTTTATATCACAAATTTAGGCTCTACTTTATGTAAAAAAAAACGTCACAACAGACCCATTTTTGTGCTTCATTGATATTTTTCTAGTAATTTATAGTTTATACATTTTTTTTGTAATATTTATTGCAAATGCATGATGATTTATGGCCAGCCTATTCTGGCTGGGGGCCAGATCCGGCCCGCAAAATAGTCTGGTCCGGCCCACTTCCAACTTCCCATAATATGTAAATAACATTAGGCTTATTGCGACGCACCCGTGGCTACAGCAGCATATACTCTCACTTAGGAGACTCTAAAAACATAATTATTACAGAGAACTCCTGTTGCCTTTGTAGTGCTTTTAGAGTAGTGTCAGAACTGTGGTAGAATCGAGTCCCACAGCTGTGATCGGGCGCTAAAGTACTTTACGTATAATAACCATGTGCTTCTAGTGCACTGCAAGGCAAGAAATATATTTTGCCTCTTCAACTACTGATTTGTTACCGCTGGCCGTTTGTGTTTTCTTTTATTGTAAAATCATTCTAAACAAGATGAATTGGACATTGGACAATTTTCAGCATGAACGTGTTATACAAACCTTGAAGACCCGGTGCTTCTCGCTGAGCGTGTCAAACAGCGTGTACATGGTGTTGAGCATAGAGACCACCTGCAACGGGGTGATGTGGCTGCAAATGCGGGTGAATCCGACAACATCACTGAACAAGATGGTGACGTCCGGAAACACCTGGACAGAAAGGATGAGTGAGGGAAACAGTGCAGTGGACGTGGACGATAAGGATCAGAAGAAAAAGTATGTTGGTGCTCAGACAGAGCGACTGAAACAAGAGGCGGGCAAACCTGGCGCTTTTACACGGTTTACCCCAATGCTCGACATGACTTTTTCTGCTGTTCCTTGGTGTTTGTTTTAACCACATTTTAACCTCTTGCCCTCCGCCTGAACTGAGCACATTTCCTCCAGTTTGACTTTAACCAAATCTAAAAGCTTCTTGACAATAGCGACAAAACAGGCAACAAAAAGTGATGAAACAGTGATGAAAAGGCACCAAAAGCAACGCAAGGAAACATATATGATCAGTTTTGCAGGTCTTCGCTTTCAAATGAGGCTTTACACGGCCTAAAAGCTGTCAGCTCCAGTCGAGAAGCTTTTAAATTTGGGTAAATCCGAACTGGAGAAAATGTGCTCGGTTAAGGCCGGGGGTAAGAGGTTAAGACTCCCTCTTGCTTTTACGGGTCACTACAACAAGTGCTTTGAGGATGGGCTCTTTGACAGGTTTTTACACCGGAATGGCACATACTGCGTGCGTTGGCGTGAACTGTAAGTGCCTCAAGTAGCGAAGCTTGATCGTCCCAAAGACTGGGAGAGCAAGCACTTAGTCTTCTAAAGAGAGGATACATAAAGTACTTTTTTTTTTTTCTTTATCAACAATGAACATTTAAAAAGGTATATAAATAGACTGTCTAACTTTCCCATCCCCAATGGACACTCAGTGCTCTCAAATCTATTAAGAATCATGTTTTTTCTTCAAACCTCACACGTGTTGACAGCTGGTTCTCCTTTGCGCAGCCTCTTGGCCACCGGTTTGGGAATCATTCTGTACAGAAGGTCGTCTGTCTTCTTCATCTCATAGTCCAACATCTTCATGCTCTCCTCCAACTTACTGGACTTCTTCTGCTCCTGTATTCACAACAAGGACAGAGGAATATTTCTAAATAGGGGTAGCATTCACAGAATATGCAGGGGCCTAAATCCACATGGCAAACTGTCATTGACAATATACAGTGCCTTGCGAAAGTATTCGGCCCCCTTGAACTTTTCGACCTTTTGCCACATTTCAGGCTTCAAACATAAAGATATAAAACTGTAATTTTTCATGAAGAACCAACAACAAGTGGGACACAATCATGAAGTGAAACGAAATTTATTAGATATTTCAAACATTTTTAACAAATAAACAACTGAAAAATTGGGCGTGCAAAATTATTCAGCCCCTTTACTTTCAGTGCAGCAAACTCTCTCCAGAAGTTCAGTGAGGATCTCTGAATGATCCAATGTTGACCTAAATGACTAATGATGATAAATAGAATCCACCTGTGTGTTAACAAGTCTCCGTATAAATGCACCTGCTCTGTGATAGTCTCAGAGGTCAGTTTAAAGCGCAGAGAGCATCATGAAGAACAAGGAACACACCAGGCAGGTCCGAGATACTGTTGTGGAGAAGTTGTGGAAAGTAGATTTCCCACTGCAAATCTACAAAGACCCGGCCGTCCTTCTAAACTTTCAGCTCATACAAGGAGAAAACTGATCAGAGATGCTGCCAAGAGGCCCATGATCACTCTGGATGAACTGCAGAAATGTACAGCTGAGGTGGGAGACTCTGTCCATAGGACAACAATCAGTCGTATACTGCACAACTCTGGCCTTTATGGAAGAGTGGCAAGAAGAAAGCCATTTCTTAAAGATAAACATAAAAAGTGTTGTTTAAAGTTTTCCACAAGCCACCTGGGAGACACACCAAACATGTGGAAGAAGGTGCTCTGGTCAGATGAAACCAAAATCGAACTTTTTGGCAACAATGCAAAACGTTATGTTTGGCGTAAAAGCAACACAGCTCATCACCCTGAACACACCATCCCCACTGTCAAACATGGTGGTGGCAGCATCATGGTTTGGGCCTGCTTTTCTTCAGCTGGGACAGGGAAGATGGTTAAAATCGATGGGAAGATGGATGGAGCCAAATACAGGACCATTCTGGAAAAAAACCTGATGGAGTCTGCAAAAGACCTGAGACTGGGACGGAGATTTGTCTTCCAACAAGACAATGATCCAAAACATAAAGCAAAATCTACAATAGAGTGGTTCACAAATAAACATATCCAGGTGTTAGAATGGCCAAGTCAAAGTCCAGACCTGAATCCAATCGAGAATCTGTGGAAAGAACTGAAAACTGCTGTTCACAAACGCTGTCCATCCAACTTCACTGAGCTCCAGCTGTTTTGCAAGGAGGAATGTGCAAATATTTCAGTCTCTCAATGTGCAAAACTGATAGAGACAAACCCCAAGGACTTACAGCAGTAATCGCAGCAAAAGGTGGCGCTACAAAGTTAAGGGGGCTGAATAATTTTGCACGCCCAATTTTCAGTTGTTTATTTGTTAAAAAATTTTGAAATATCCAATAAATTTCGTTTCACTTCATGATTGTGTCCCACTTGTTGTTGGTTCTTCACAAAAAATTACAGTTTTATATCTTTTTGTTTGAAGCCTGAAATGTGGCAAAAGGTCGAAAAGTTCAAGGGGGCCGAATACTTTCGCAAGGCACTGTACGTTCAGTTTTAACTCCATTATATTGACTCAAAGCTTACAGTTACACCATTCGGTCTCTTTTGTGAGACCTTTACTTTGAAGATAGCAGCACTAACACAAGTATGTTACATTTTAGAATCTCCCTTGGTTTTTATGGAAGGCACCAGGGATCCCAGATATCTTAGCGGCTTTCTCAACACAATCCCAAGCTCTGTTCAACTATAGGCTCTGTAGGGTGTTATGATGATGACATGTGAATGCAACCTATTGACCATAGTTTTCAGGCTATAGTGGTATAGGGCCGGCGTGAGGTGGGAGTCAGACTTCAGTGGAGAGTGGATGATGTAAAGTGGCGTGTTTAGTGAACCTGTATGAGCGCTCTCTTCAGCTCCTCGGATTGTTGCGTTCCAGCCAGCACCAGGTCTCGGCTGGAGTCGTGCATGCTCAGGTCATTGATGTACAGGCCTGTCTTAAACATGGCGCTCAGGCTCTCCATACTGGGCAAGCAGAGAGCAAAAGAAAACAAACTGGTTAAGCGACAGTGGCTCTTTTATTAATTTAACGTTTACCATGTGGCAATCTGATACTAAAATAATTTACATTTGTTTTCTAAAGGTTAAACGTATGAACAGACTACGCCGCAATAATAACTTGGAACTACAAATGTCATGGTGGTCAGACCCTGTGGTGACTGCAAACACATGTTATCGCTCTTTCCATGATTGAGAAACCCCTATAAAATATAAGAGTGTGATTTTTTTTTTTCAAGAATATTCTTAGTATCAGACTTTAACATAATAATATTAGGGAAAAAATAGAGCGGAGTAATACTCACTGTACCCACTGTACATTTGTAATATCTGCCCAGCAACTGACATGGTCTAGACCAGGAGTGGCCAACCCGCGGCTCTCGGGCCGCATGCGGCCCTTGGCCAATCAGAGTGCGGCTCTTTGCATGATTAGATATTTTTAACACAATGCGGCTCTTTGCAAAATAATTGGTACATGTTGCCCATAAACTGTAACAGTCTTTAAGAATCTTGACCAAAAATCCAACCATAGTCCTACAGACCCTGTTTTCCATCTCTACACGCATGAATGAGAGTCTGTCTCTCTCCTTTTCGAGGCGGCGTGTAAAAGGTGCTCGTGCAGCAGCCTCGCTCAAAGCGGGATGTAGGGGAGGTTAAACAACAGTCAGGCAGATCGTGGCACTGGGATCAGCTTCCGTGCTTTTCAAGTTTCTGATCAGCCTACTCTTTATTTGATGAAAGTTGGCCTCATATTCACAGAAAAAGATCATAATTAGTAAATGGAAAAAAGCGGAGCTCTAATGAAGCGTATGATGCGAAGCGCGACATCGTAACGCGGAAATACGCAAAGTCATTGACTTTTCTTTCACATGTTGTAACTGTAACAAATGCAACATAAAACAGAACTGCAGACGTCCTCCAGAGGCTCCTGATTAAGGTTTATGAACTTTGTGCAGCCTAAAGTTCATTCTCTGCACAGTCCAGTCAGGACCAAGCTGCAGGCACTGAGCGCACAGGCCAGGGGCGAACCAGAGGAGGGGGCTCAGTGGGCAGGGCCCCACACACAAATATACACCAGCATTGAAAAAAACAAAACAAGCAACAACAAAAACTATTCGAAATAATAATATTGTTAATAAATAGATCAAATGTTGTCCCAGTCAGAACAGAATAGCAGAAAATGTCAGTTTATTTAATATACATTTATTTCAATCTAGGTGAGTAAAACTACCACAATTATTGAAAAGAAAAAGGCCAGGCATAAAGTTATTGTTTATTATGATTAAATATAACAGTTTCATTACATTTAATCATATTAAACTACCACACTCGGATTTCGCGAATGGTCGGTGCCTTTGTGGCTCTTCACAGGATCAAGGTTGAACATTTCGGCCCTTGGCCTCTGACCGGTTGGCCACCCCTGGTCTAGACTGTGAAAGATGAATGACGAATATGTGGCTACGACCATTTAATCAAGTCTTCAAGTTGATGTGTATTTTTACCGTAATAATCCCTGGAGTGTGATATGACATTTTATGTTTCCGTTGTTGCGTCAATACAGTCTTGAGGGGATTATGCTCAGGAAATAAAATGTTGTCAGAGGAGGCGGGTAATATACACGGCTGAAAACACTCACTTGGAAATAGGCTCCCATTAGCCGCACAAGAGCTGCAGTGTCTGATTAAAAGCTAATTAGCAGCTCATTTCATGCATGGTAAAGTGCTCTTAGAATGGGACTCTGATTTGATTCACTGCCCAGGCTTTTATTTCCAGCCCTGTAATTCAGCTCAGTTCTTCCCTTTTGTGGACTGTATTCGTTTATTTGCAGCATTTACATAATAGCTCTGCTGTATGTAAATATGAGTGTGTGTGTGTGTGTAGGGGGCGGGTCTTACACAGGCGTTCCCAGAAAGATGATGGACTCCCACTCGGGCATGTATCTCATTTGTCCTTTGAGTCTGAGGCAGCGGCTCCCGTCGCCCCAGCTCTCCATCGCGTTAGCACTGTTTCCATCTGAAAGAGCCACACGGGCAAAAGGCTACAGGTCGACCACTCAATATGTGAAACTAGGCAGTAATCAATAAGTGAAACTACCCTTTTACAGCACTGTGCAGATATAGACAGAAAGTCCGTTGCTATATTTTGAAAGTTTATGCTAATCTTTCTCACTTGTCATCTTAACTGTGTCTAATAATAAAAAGAGGGAACGCACACCAAAAGTTATATCAGAGGTGCAAATGTGGAGTAAAATCTTCAAAATACAAAAAGCAGCTTAGTACTCTCAGGTTCTGATGTTCAAAGTTATATCTATAAGTGAAATTCTGGTTTTCTTTAATGAAAGCCAGGATTTCACTTTGAACAGTCACTGCCTCCTCTTTGGGGCAGTGATGACTGTTTCGTAACTGTGCTTTATAAATAGACCAGACCTTGATCCTCACCTTGAAATACAAATATAACTTTGGACATTGGTTACCTGAGTGTGTGATGCCGCATTTTACATGTTGAAGATTTTTACTGTGTCTGACTCTGCCATGTTTGTGCAAAATGTCAGTGTTAAGATCAGACCTTTGTAATCATCTCCAATGATGGACTGGAAAGCCATGAGCTCCACGTCGACGTCAGCTGAGCGGTTTACATTTTCATAGTCTGAATCTGTGGAGAAGATGCCAACATAGTGATGACCACATCTCAGGAGGGATACTGGTACATTCAGTCCCTTTGGAGTTCATTAACACATCAAACAAGTTCATTTCTGCAAAGCTTCTTCTCATATTAAACCAGGTCTAATATCGGTGGTCTAGCTCAAAACATCAATGGAGTATGTCTTTCACGTCTGATTAAGTGAATTGATCTAAATGCCCTTTCACACAGACACACACCACTGCGAGGGTTTACATGGCTGCCCCTCTTACTCTGGACGCGGTTATGGAGGTTCCTCTCCCTCTTCACAGGCTCCTTAGACATGATCTCAAACAGGTTGTTGGGATGGGAGATAATCTGCACAGACAGTGACACATTATTCTATTATACACATTATTATGACCATTATGAATAGGCACAACAAGCTATATCAGTGCCTCGTCTTGTGGGTCAGAGTCAGACTGCATGAGCCGGCCCAAACTCCCCACTGTACCTTCTTTACATGGGTATGGCATGCCATGATGCTATGCCCGGACATTAATACCACTGCCTTGTATAGTAGTTATGGGGGAAACAGTTATGAAGCATTTGTATTCATTTCTGTGACAGTGATACTGAAAAGTTGTGAAATGTACCTATACAAACTCATTTCTGGGAGGAATTTGGGATGTTACATTTATTTAGTTTGGCCCATAACTAACATTTTAATTTTATTGTTTGTCTTTTTTTTTTCATCCGGTGTAGGGCCTTCAAAGCCTAGCAAGATACAGTATGGATGACTAGCAACTTCCCCCAGTTGAATAGCAGCAAAACTGAAGCCATCTTGAATGGCACCCGGCACTAAATCCAGTCATCCACCATATCCAATATTCATGTCTAGGGCCACAACATTCCCCTTTCCTCCTCTGTTACAAACCTAGGGGTCAGATTTGATCCCCATCTTTCATTTGAGAACCATATCCGCCACCTCTGCAAAGTGTCCTTCCATCACCTACAAAACATTGCCAAACTCCGCCCCTCCCTCTCACAGACAGATGCTGAGAAATTGGTACATGCCTTTGTCTCCTCCAGGCTGGATTACTGCAATGTCCTCCTCGTCGGGATCCCTGGTAAGAGCCTGCTGAAGCTCCAGCACATCCAGAACTGTGCATCCAGGATCCTGACGAGGAGGCGCAAATATGACCACATCACCCCTGCCCTCCGGTCCCTTCATTGGCTGCCCATCCATTACAGAATCCACTATAAAATTTGCCTCCTCACATACCAGTGTGTCCATGGAACAGCCCCGGCATACCTCACTGAGCTAATTACCCCACACACCACCAGCACAAGGCGCTTACGGTCCACTTCCACCCACACTCTTCACCAGCCCGTGACCAAGCTCTCCACAATGGGCGATAGGGCCTTTAAGGCAGTTGCCCCTAGACTCTGGAACGCCCTGCCAGAGTCCCTGAGGGCTCCCCAGAGTGTTGAGGCCTTTAAAAAAGGCCTGAAAACACATTTATTTAAAAAGGCCTTTTAGTCTGTTAAAGTTTCTACGTAGCCTTTGACTAATTTGTTTTTGCTCTTGTGCTCGCTTTGTTTTACTACGTCAATGTTCATTTTGTTTTTATCTGATTTTATTCACCTGTTGTAGCATTTTGACGTTTTTTTGAAATGTAAAGTGCAATATAAATACAATTTATTATTATTATCATTATTATTATTATTATTATTATTATTATTATTATGGGAGAGGAAATATTTACTGACCATGTTCCAGGTGAACTCCACTAGGGGGCGAGCCAGCAAAAATGCATCAGTGATCTTTTTCCCATCTAAATCAGGGAAGACAGTGGACAGACCAGAGCCCACATTGTGCACCACCATGTCCTGGAAGGTCCAGATAACACTTTATGATCAAGTTCATAGTTAGTTAGTAAATTATGTAGAGCAACTTTTTACCTGTCTGAAGACGATGTTAAAAGGGAAGACCTCAAAGAAAAAATCAGAGGTGATTGGCAGAATCTCCTGCTCCTCCTCATCCTCCTTCATGATGTAGCGGTAGGCAGAGTTGTCAAAGTTCAGCCTAGGCACAAACAAAGTATTGAAATGATCAACTATGTACACAGGATTTGTACTGTATGTATAAGTAAGCGTTGGTGGTTACCTCATAGTGACATGAGAGTAATCTCCGACCATCTGCTCGGACAGCACCTCCACATGGATGTCTGTGTCGTAGAACTGTTTTCCCATCTGCCTCAACTGCCCCATGGCGTAGTGCAGGTACCCCTTACGCTTGCTCCTGTGATGTTGAAATACTTGTGTTAACACTTCTCTCCTTAGCTAAGAAGAAGTAAAATTTGAGAATAAAAGTCTAAATAATGTTTAAGAAGTGATTTATTTATTTGACTAACTGATAATAAAACTTAACAATTCTGATATTTCTAATTAATACACTAGAAAGGGGTAGTTCCAAAGAGAAGGTACAATTCTAAACTTTATTCTCTATGAAAACGTGAAGCATGTGTAACGTAAAGATTTGCAAAAAGTACTGTGTGATATAATTACTCTTGAACAGTATTTGACAGTAACTGTCAGTGATTTTACTTCCACCTCTGGTTATTTTATGTCTATGTTGGCCTCGTTTCCTGACCTGTAGTGCAGGGTGACTCCAGTGGCGGACTCCTCCTGGCAGAAGAAGGTTGGGGGCTGCACCTTTGGGTAGCTGAAGCGCAGATACTCATGAAGGTTGTCTAGGCCATTCACAAAATCACGCACATGACGGCCCAGCACCTATAGACACACAAAGGTTTTCCTTTATATAGACCATTCCAGTTTTTAAGAGTTAGTTAGAGAATACTTGGAGAATGTTTTCTCCTAAACTTTTACCTTCAGAATTCTGTCGTATCCATACTTTCCCACAAACCCGAGGAAGTAGACGCCCCAGGAGTTCATCAGCTCATTGTAAGGCGTTCCTGTCACTCCGCTGGCTGCCTTCGCGATGCGCGGAATCACACTCTCACTATACACCTGCATATGCAAGCACTGAGTCACAAACAAGCTGGCAGCGTGCAAGCTGCTGAAATTAGTTCCATCTACAAAGTTTCAGTAAGTGTTTTTTCTATGCACCATTTTTGAAAGCACTTTTTTGTATGTGCAAACTTATTTTCAGAACGGGCTCCTCTGTCTTGAACAGGCTGTGTGCAATATTTGTATATTTTCATTTTGTCAGGTTGCATATTGTGTTCCACAAGCCACATAAACACAATTTCTGTCATATTTGATAGATAATAGAAAGATCAGGGACTTGATTGTGGTCAGTAAAAATGTGTATCTCAAACTTTAGAGCAGTATGATTGGCATAACATTCAGCATTACTTCTCCGGTACTGGTCTAGTCTTCATTAATTAGATAAAGTTTGAATGATTGTACTTTGCAGTGTGGGCTTTGATACGTCTGACGTTGGGGCACTTTGTTTAGACTTGATTTAGTCCTGCTTTAGTTGGGCAGTCAAATAGTTTATGAGGTGGTACTTGCTGTGGAATGTTTGAGAACCATACTATTGGTCTCGAAGACCGATCACAAATAGGCGGCCCAGGGGCCAAATCAGGTCCTTCTAGTAAACGGTTATTCATCTGAGGTTGGTTTATTTAATATTATTCCATAGTATATAGGCAATATTTACTGATCTGTTTATTTTGTTGTTTTATTTATATAAGAGCTGCCTCCATAGTGTCTGACGAGAAAGATTGTGGCCCTTATTGGTGATCGCTTGTCTAATGAATCAAGATAGAACATCCAATTCACACTGAAGTGATACAAACAAGTATTATAGAGTAACTTACTTTTAGCATAACATTTTGCCATTTATCCTGTATAGTTTACAGTACCTGGTGAGTGACAAATGAGTGCAGCCTGACATCCGCCCGCTCCCGGACCAGTTTCCACACATCGTCTCCATATGACTCTTTGATGAAGTCGTGGAGGCTTTCGCACAGCAGCCCGTACATCTCCGCTCAAGCTCTGTCAAAACAGCTCCTTAACTGACTGACTTCCACCCAGAGGCACCTGCAAGCACGCCAAAAAAAGGTTCACAACGATGACTCCTTTCCAATGCTGCTCGCTGAATTTGAATGCATTTGGCTCTCAGACTAAAATGCTGTAACTAAACACAAATCGCAATTTGACTTTTGCCTTACCCTGAAGACTACCCGTGGAGTTGGCTTTCGTTTGCGGGTCAGATGGTGTTACTAGTGAGCTCCATTGGGACAAATGGTTTTAAATGTGCTTTAATTGCACAAGCCCTTGAGACTGGAGAGGCCTGTATTGTCCTGGTGTCAGCTGTCAGCGCCTGGTGGCTGTGACATGAACAGTGCACCTCTCAAACACAGATGACACAGCTACAAAATTCTAACTGAGATCACACTGTGGAAAATAGTGGGTTTTAGAAAAAGAGTGTGAATCATATTTATCAATGGCTCTCAATCGTTCTCTCCCAATGACCCCTATGTTACCGGTGGACACATTGGGAACACACACCGGTTTTATAACCAGAACAACTTCCCTATTTAAAGGGACTATACCTAATTTTTAACCTTTTTAGTCAAAAATCGAAATGTTTTTTTTTTACCGTCATTATGTGACAAAAAAGGTAAACCCCTTTTCGTCACATATACTATCTGGGTTGACCAAACACAACATCCACAAATCATAAAATGGCACAAACTTCACAAGCTGATTTTTTACTTTTAGAACATACTTTTATGGGGCAAAAATAATTGTACCCTCCAAAAAGAACAAATGTCAGCTATAGCCCCTTTAACGAAAATAGAAGTGATTTAATTTCAATGGTTAACGTAGGAGTTTGACAGTACTCATGAGAACACACTGAAATGCTATCGCTTCACTAATACTAGTTTGGACCACTTTCCTCTATGGCTCTGTGCATTGAATTATTTCAGGTTAAAAAGAACATCAAACTAAATCTAATTTTAATAAACACATTTTCTTTGTATTAATGATGACTGTACAAATGTTTTGGTTGGATGAGTTTAAAAAAGGGGCGACGGTGGCGCAGATGGTAGAGCGGGTCTTCTCATGATCGGAAGGTCTGGGGTTCGAATCCCGCCTCCTGAAGGTGCACATTGTCGTTGTGTCCTTGGGCAAGACACTTCACCCTCCTTGCCTCCAGTGTCTGCGTACACTGGTGTATGAATGAGAGTGTGAATGGGCCCCCTATGAGAGACCAACAGGCCCGTTTGGAACCGTTTGGAACCATGAGGCCGTCCTTCCGTGGACCCACCACCTGCAGAAGGAGCCATAGGGGACTGGTGCAATGTGACTTGGGCAGCTCCAACAGCTGCCCCCACGACCCGGCAACGGACAAGTGGGAGAAAATGGATGGATGGATGGATGGAGTTTAAAAAAGTTAAATAGGAGAGTACAATAATATGGTACTTGGATGGGTGGGAGACTGCCGGGGAACACCAGGAAGCCCGAGTGAGTGAGTGGTTGGTGGTGGTCGGAGGGGTCGATGGCAGCCTCGCTTCCGTCAGTCTATCCCAGGGCAGCTGTGGCTACAAGCTTTCCTCCACCAAGTATGGTGTGAGCAAATATTGCACACAAATTGAAAAGCGTCTTTGAGCAACTGGAAAAGCGCAATATAAGCCTTATGCATTATTATCATTTATTAACCAATGAAAAGATTACATGCCTTTGTGTTATTCCGAGTCAAAAATATATTTCCAGGCTACGGGGATGAAACTTTTGTCCTTGCGCTGCAGATAAATTCCTATGACTTGGGTTTATTTTTGCTGTCTGTCCAGAGCTGGGAGGCTTTCCCACTGGGCCACAGGATTGGAGGCACAGTGCAGCCGGCCAGGTACAAAATCGATATCCAATCTCAACGGGGATAAAGAAAATGTTTTTTCCCCCTGCTCTCCTGCTGGGCTCAATGATTCAATTTGTGGGGGAGAGGTGTCTCTGAGGTCCCAGTGGAGGAGAGCATTTGCTGACCACCAGACAGCGCTGCAAGGTGGAAAGAAAAGTCAACATTGTCAGTGATGGACATGACAATGACGTCTATGCAAAATGTATGCACTTTTTTGGGCAAACACACAAAAGACATAAACAGATTAACAGTTTATAAATGTAATGAGTCAAGGTACAGGCCACATTTGTTACTCCTATAGCGCAGTAGTGATTACTTTTGTAAATAAAGCTGTGTCTTTGCAAGTTTTTTAAAGTGTGTTTGTTATCTGCTATAGCTAAATCGTGTGACTGTTTAAACCAGTTTTGATTAAATAAGATTACATGACTCCAAATACAACAGGTAAGGAGCAGATTACCTGTTGCCTTACAATGTGCTGGTAAACTGAAGAACGAGGGCTGCTTGTGTCACATGAAAACAAAAAGGCCTCTGATAAACACAGTACATCACAGTACATCCAAAAGGGAATTATGTGAATCCGTTACTGATTTAAATGTTCAGGATTTAGGTGTTTGGCATGGGTAGCTTTATGAGTTTGAATTACGAATTACAGACTTTTAAAACTGCATAAATGCATTTTATTTCTAGTAGTGGAATGAAATCTGTGTGTGTGCTGTGCAGCTAATTACTGTATTAAAAAACTATTGTTGATCATGAGACTATTTGGTGTTGTTTGAAACTCCAGATGCCCATCAAAGCTCATGCAGTGTGTTTACATGCGCTCGAGTATCCTGGTTATGACAATATTCTTGATATGCGTCTGAGAAACCAGGACACTCATTTCCCTGTTTACGTGAGCAACAGCACCCTTGGATATTTAGGCTCCAGAGAGGGGCGGAGGCGCTAATGACAAATATGGTCATATCTGTTTCAAACTTTTGCACTTGCTCAGTACGTCAGCAGTGGTGAAAAAACAGGATACTGTGTTTACATGGTACAGTATCCTGAGGGAATATCCTGGTTTCTAATAACCTGGATATTGGCTTATCCAGGAAACTGAAACCAGGGTGTTTACATGAACCAGACAAAACCAGGAAACCTAAAAAAAACATTACTAACCTGGATACTCAAGTGCATGTAAACGCACTGGGACGTTAGAAATGCGTTGTGACAATTATGAAATAGTTTCTGCCTTTCACTGTTTGGAAACCACAAAACCAGGTGTATGGTGTTTAACGATTAAGTACAATTAGATCTATAATGAAATAATGGCATGGTGCAGCAGGTTATAAACAATAGCTTACATTTATCATAAAAGTGACCCCATAAATAGACAGATAACATTCGCAAAGCTTACTGGGGTACACATAACACACATATAGAATTTGGAGCAAAAGGGTCAGAGATGATCATTTATTATGCGTGGACAGGCGGCCCACTGAGGGATATGTGCGAAACTCCCATCACTCAGGGCAGTGTGAAGGAAAAGGACATATCAAAGGTCTGACGCCGTTAAAAAGAGAAAAGCCAACTGCCACACATTAAGCCTTTGACCCCAAACGGGAAGAAATATCTCAACCTCTGATCGCTGTAACCTCATCAGTTTTACAGCTCCTCCGTGGGTCGTGTGCGAGGGGTGTTCGGAAATCATTACGAAAGTTAGACAAAATATCACAGTTACGACATGTTTGAAAGTGTAGAGGTCGGTAGTAAAGTAAAGAGTATTTTTCACTTGTACTAATTATTTTGTCAGTATAATCCTGCCCACGCCATCAGTCACATCAGCTGGAGGCAGGAAAGAAGCTAAAACCAAAACTATCCTCTTCTTGTACAACTAATAAATACATTAAAATAATAAAAAAGCTATCATAAGTGTTACAACTTTAAAATGTCGTCCTGGTGTATGTTTAGGTGCAAGAACAAAAGGGACAAAAATGTTTTATCGTTACTACGACAACTTCTACATTTCCCTTTTCTTCTAAGCCCCGCCCATCACTTCCAACGTTACAAACAATGAATAATTATGAAGTGAAATATTTGGTGTATTTTGTGAATATATATAAAAAGGTTTAAATAAGCGATTATCTAAGCAATTAGAATGGCAACCATACATTATGTCTTTAGAATGGTAAATAGACGCTTAAAAGTGTTACAATAAAAACTATAATAATTGAATAATTTATATAAATGTATATACATTTATATAAAAACTATAATAATTGAACATTTACTCCATATTTTCACTAAATGCTTTTCTATTTGAGCCGTTGGATTGTTTTCCACTTGAGTAACAATGATAACAAATAATAATACTCTACGCTTGCTTGTAAAAATGACTAGTACTGTACATATTTGAGCAACTCTACCCACTGTAAGTGTGGGAGTGCTTCCTGTCAGCTCGGCCTGCGCACCAGCTGTTCTATGACATACACTGGGATCCGGTTTTTATTACAGAAGAGGCCAGAGGGCAGCATTTGAATCTACGGACATGCCCCTCTACCCTAACCGCACCGACATACCCCACCGTTGGAATCACCATTTTAACTACCTGCTAAAAAGAGCCCAGTGAGCTCAGCACCCCAGGCATGATGGGGCGAGTTTATACAGAGGGGTGTCAGACTGGACAGGACAAGCATCACAGAGCAGGGGACAGTACACAGCCACCCGAGGTGACCGCCACGGAGCAGACAGACAGGTGAGGCCATTCAAACACTGATCAAAAGGTGGTTTTAGGATCACTTTTACAATTATACGGAAAAGATTTTTTTTTGTGTGTGTGATACATTTCCAAAAATTTGTGCAAAAACAATTTCATTGATACTTCAGTGATGACAATAAATGTAGTTCTGGTTTAGAGCATGAACGATTGACTGTGTTACCCTCAGATACAGGCGTCAAAGATGGCGATGATGATGATGCAGCCGGGTCTGGATAATGCGACCAAACTGAAAATGATGCAAGCTCAAGCTCTGTGCCAGGAGGCCAGAGGAGGTAAGATCTAAAAGGCTAAATGTATGTTTTGATGTCTTAACCTCTGTCACTTACAGATTAACTCACGGTGGAAAGAGTAACCAGATGTAACTCAGGTAGAAGTTAAAAGTACTGTGTGATGAAGTACAGTTACTTCAAAAAATGCATGTAATTGAGTAAATGTAACTGCGTGCTACCAGCCTCTGTCGGACTTCCTTAAAACCTAAAATGTTCCCACCCTCCTGATGCCGTGACCGCTTCACTGGACTCAAACTGATCATTTCAGCTCTCAAAATGCCCTCGTAAAAAATCATTTGCTGCTCTTTAGCTATTGTTAATAGATCTATTCTAACTGCTTCACTCGCCTTTGTGTCAGCACAGGTGCTTTATATGCCAGCAACACTCTGGTGTCCAGGAGTATTTAGAAGTCCTCAATAAAGCTTAAGGACTTTCAAGACTATATGTTACAACAACTCACATATGGATACAGATGATACAGAGATAAATTTCACGTTTTTCCTACTGAAATTTCCAGCCTGGCTCCGTTTAAACAGTTGTTGTCAGCACAAACTTTTGCAGACATCAGTATTTGCCCACTATCAGGGGATATCGAGGAATCCAGATCCCAGGAGTGCCGGCATGTTGTCAGGATCCCCCAAACTTTTCGAGCGCGGAGTTTCAGTTTTGCGCCAAGCTGTCGACCAACTTGACTTTGAAACTGTGTCGCCTGAACGCGTTACGTGACCGTACGCAGCGCATTTTACACAGTGTGATCAAAGGCAGCTCCTCCGGGTGGCACAGGCCTAGACCTTCCAACACTTATCATGCAAGAGTCACTGCCACCCGCTCTGCACTCATCCACAGATCCTATTTATATACGCCCAGTTACCCGTGCAACCTCGGACCACAACAAACATTACAAGGGCCTTGACATCATCTCAGGGCTATTCCGGGGCCACACAGTGCGGTGATATAATACGCGAAGAGACCCTGAGCTAAATCTGTGAGAATTTTAACTTAGTGACGCTGCACAGGGACTGGCTTTTTAAAAAGGCCTCCAGCTGTTTGAATTTGACAGACACAAGATCAGAGAAGACCGAAACTCCTTAAAAGTCCATGCACAGCACACTTTTCCCTGTTTTTAAAGCAGATATCTGTCTGAAAATGCACAAAGCAAAAACAATACAATTTTATATTGTGTATAATTCTTTTGGAAGAGCACAACAAATGTACAATAGGTTCCCATCTAGGGAAATAATAGGGCCATGAAAAGAGGATACTGTCAGGGATACAGGAAGCCGGCACTCTAGTCGCAGCAAACTCAGCATGTCTTAGGCTGGTCTTCTGGGCATTGATTAAAAGGCCCAGCCGTCCATCAGACGATAGGTTAGTTTGTGTATTTGTTGCGACTAGTTTTAGTTTAATTAACTCTAAAAACTGTCACAACAGTAATCTACTCTCAGTATAATTACAGCGGGTCTGTGAGGGCCTCAGAGCTATGGTCAGAGTGTATTGTTCTCTAAACAACATCATGAAGGCCAAGGAGCTCACCAGAGAGGTCAGGGATAAAGCTGTGGAGGAGTTTAAAGCAGCGTTGAGTTATACAAAGATTTCCCAAGATTTGAACATCTCACGGAGCACTGTTCAATCCATCATTCGGAAATGGAAAGAGTATAGCACCATGCGAATTTACCAAGACACGGCCGTCCACCTAAACTAACAGACCGAACAAGGAGAGCACTGGTCAGAAATGTAACCAAGTGCCCTAAGATAACTCTGGAGGAGCTGCGACGTCCTGCCGCTGAGCTGGGGGAATCTGTACATGGGACAACTATAAGTCGTACTCTACACAAATCTGGCCTTCATGGACGAGTGGCAAGAAGAAAGCCATTATTAAAAGGAGGCCATAAGAAATCCCGTTTGAAGTTTGCTAGAAGTCATATGGAGGACACAGCTACCATGTGGAAGAAGGTGCTTTGGTCAGGTGAGACAAAAATTGAACCTTTTGGCCCAGATGCAAAACGTTATGTATGGAGCAAACCTAACACTGCTCATCGTCCTGAGTGCACCATTCCCAGTGTCAAATATGGTGGGGGGAGCATCATGCTATGGGGCTGCTTTTCCTCAGCGGGGACTGGGAAGATTGTAAGAATAGTTGGGAAGATGGATGGAGCCAAATACAGAGACATTTTGGAGGAAAACCTGCTGGAGTCAGCAAGAGAATTAAGGCTGGGGCGGAGATTCACCTTCCAGCAGGACAATGACCCTAAACACAAAGCTAAATCTACAATGGAATGGTTTAAAAAAATTTTTTTGACAGAGCTTGAGTTGTTTTGTAAAGAAGAATGGGCTAAATGTCAGTCTCTAGATGTGCAAATCTGTTACTGTTACTTGTGTGTGAACTTTCAGTAAAAATTCAAAATACACTCAAGGTGTATTAGTACTTTCGAGAGGCACTGTAAATGTAAGGCCCAAATTGCAGGGGTATGCGAGACAAAAAAGGTTGGGACACTGCTCTAAAGTAAAATGCTACCATTAACAGTCATTATGTTGTAATCCTGGAGCGACAGTGGGTCAGACGGTAGAGTGGGACATGTTAAGATGCGTACAGACCAGACGTGCGTCCACGCCCCATCCGCCTCTAGTTGGACGCCAAACATTGCCGCTTCACACTCGCGAGAAACGCCTGTTTGCTGGCACGTGCAGTGCAGTTTTGCGAAGGTCATAATTAGGAGGCATGTCATACAACTCCTAACGCAAACCGCGATTATCAACTTGTCCTCCGTGCTGCAGGTAACAGGTGACGCGTGTGCTCACTATTTGAGCCCAGTCCCTGATTGGTTAACAAGGCGTAAATCAACCACGTGTAGATTGTGATTACTTGAGTGCATGGAGCAGTGGGCGCGGCATCCCTGCTCGTGTACCGCGCAGTTCTCCCAGGCTTTGACGCTAGGGATGGGCGATACCAGTGATTTTGGATTCGATCCGATACCAAGTAATACCTGGGGCAAAAGGGTCGATATCGATCCGATACCGATACCGGAAGTAGTTTTATTTTTAATATATATATTGGATCAACAGCTGAACAAAACAGTCTTCTACATGGCTTATATTAAAAAATAAGACACACACAGTCTATCAGTACATCACATCAATAATGTTAACCCTTTTATAAATGCATTAAGGGGAAATGTGCAATCAAAAAAATATACTTTTATAGAATTAAACACGTATTTGGATGTATACATTAATTAATATTGACATTTGAACTTAAGTGTAGTGGGCAGCTCTTACTAATTGGCAATGGGACTGGCACTAGCACAGATTGGGACTTTTTAGGTAACATACATCAATAAAATGTATCACAGCATTTGACCATTGTTTAATATTGCACATCGACCAGTAATGCTCATGTCTTTTGGTTATCTATCAAACAAGTTTTACCTGGATATACCCTGCCTTTGTGAAACGCCTCTTGTAATGTACTTTGCCTCGGTGCTGCTGCTGTACTGCTTTCTCCTCCCGCTGCCTCAGTCACAGCTCGTTTCTTCTGTAACTCTTCGTGCACCGTCGGATGCACGTTTTTTAAATGTTTCGTTAGATTGGTGGTATTGCCACAATATTTCACAGTCTTGTCACACACATCGCATCTTGCATCGCTGCTGTTAAGCAATCGAAAATGACTCCAAACAAGACTCCTCTTACGCTCGGACGCCATGGCCATGTTGCTTCACCTGCATGCCGTCACTGTGTTTATTTGGAGGTCCGGCTCACGGAGCACATGTGAGGAAAGGAGGGGGCGGAGGGGGCAGACGCCAGCAGCAGCTTGTGTTGTGCAGATGGCGGAATGAAAAGTAGTTCGTGCTGGCGCTGCGTGAGTGCAGAAAGCGGAAGGAAAAGTCGTTTGTGTGTGCAGAAAATATAGGATTATTACAGAAAAATAAAATATATTAATTTAATTAGAAGTATCGATATTTTAACTTGAGGATCGATCCTTAAATTTGAGCCACCTGGATCGAAATATCGATATTTTGGTATCGATCCGCCCATCCCTATTTGACGCGCGTTTATCCTCATCCGCTCACATTTGCTACGCTTCATACGCGCGGACGGCTTTGCATACATTTCGAAGCGCGTCTAAGCACATCTACATAGGGTTAACATGGAAGTTTGAGGTGTGGGGGCGTTTGGTGTGCACGCACCTTTATAATCTGAAGGTTGGTGTATGAATGAGCGAGTGAGCGCCTATTGTTGGTGGAAAAGATGTTGTCCTTTACATATTTGATGAAGTAGTTTGTAGTAGCCCCAGCTGGGTGAGGCAGAATTAATATTGGCTGAACTTTGCATGTTATTTCAGAGCATCTAAACTTGGGGAAGAAGATTAGTGTCCCCAAGGATGTGATGATGGAGGAGCTGAATGTGCCAAACCGAAATCGTGGCTCCCGCATGTTTCAGCAGAGACAGAATCGAATGGAGAAATTCACCCTAGAAAACAACGCCAATGGTTCTCAAAACATCATCAATGTGAGAAACGACACTTTAAATCTCTTTTTCCAATACATGACAATACAAGTCCTTATGTTCTTTACAGGTTCAAACAGAGGCTTTACCCTCTGAGCACCTCACACAAGAGCCACAAGGAGGAAAGGAAAACCAGACTTTCTCGATCCCGGGCAAACATAGCCTGGTTCTAAACCTCCAGAAGACCGTAGCAAAGAAGGGCAGTCCGGCTGTCATTGCTCCAGGTAAATGGCGTCCCACTGTGAAAAAAGGCCAGTGACACAGAGGAGGACTCGGGCAATGTCACAGCAATGACGGGAGGCAGACACAAAGTCATTATAATGATGCTGCCATGATAGCTGCCATAGATACACCCCTGTCTGCTTGTTTTTATGGAGCAAATTATTCTCTATAGTGACAATAAGCACAAAATAATCAGACTGGCTGTTAGATGTATCTTTGTACTTGTGCCAAGAGTAATTAGTGTAGCCCGTCGTTGAAACCAAGTTTGTGCAAGAAAATATAGAACTCATGTTTCCCTTCAAACGTCTCCTTGTCCACATTGATTAGCTATTGTGCAATATAATCAATATGATATAATATATTATATACTGTAATGCAATATAATCAAAATTTCAATTGAAGTCAAATGGCAAATTTCAAAGGTAGCAATTACTTGGGTAATACAAAATCTTCAAACTCAGAAGTAGTTTCAAGTTGTTCCACAACTAAGGGTATTATTTTAGAACAAAAGTGAAACGTATTTGTGTATTTTTATTTCTCAAATGCTAATCCTATTGAACATGTTTAATATAAGTAGTAAGCAGTAAACCTTGGTTTTGGAACACTGATTGTAAAATTAGCTATTATTCATACCAATACACTGAATTTATCAATGCTTGGGTTAGATGCAAGGAGTCAGCAGAGCTTTTCTCTCTTTACAGTGTATGTTGACTTTGATATTTCTAAACATACATACACGTTTGCCCTTTGAATTTATTGTATAGAAGGTACCTCTAATGACGATTACTGGTTTCCACATTTCCTATTTGCACCCCCTGTGTGTTTCTTGATAGCCGATGGAACAAGTGAATTTGCCCAAGATAATACTTTATTTATCTTATTTTGTCTATGTCTGATGTGACTTTCCTTTAGGTTACTCTGGGCCTCTCAAGGAAATTCCTCATGAAAAGTTCAACACAACAGTGATCCCCAAATCTTATTCCTCCCCCTGGAGGGACGCTTTGGCCAGCAACGAGGAGCTGCTCAACGCCCTTAACAGCCAACCGCCTGAGGTCCAACACGGGCAACAAGCTGCCAACTACAGGTGCTTCAACAGGTAAAGATCCATTTAAAAGACTAAGATGACCATCCATGCCAAGCAAACATGTATATCCCATTGACTTTGCACTGCCGTATACCCCTACCATCTTAAAATAGATACAATATGTCCTGACCTTTTTTTAATCACAATTATTCCATGCTGGGCTCGATTCCATGTTTCCAGTTTGTAAATAAATCCGGTCTCCGGCTTGCACCTCCTCAGTCTGTGGCTATGTTGGCTATTTTAACTTGGTTACTTGAAAGGTGAAACCTGGAGGAGCAGTGAGCTTTTATTGCTTCTACGAGACAGATAGCTAGAAAAAAATAAATGTTTTCTTAAAGCACTAGAAATTGCAGTGGCTGTGGGCAGAACAGAGGTTAATCATAGGCAGATGGTGGAAGGGCCTGTATAAAAGGTTCCAGCTCACAACTAGAAAATCTTTACTCAATTAGTGCTGTCAGTCAGTCTGGTCTTTGGACAGTAAACCCTGGGGGAGATCTGTTTACACTCTTTCATAGTTCAAATAGAATCATGCAGCCCTAATTAAATCTGTACTTCAGTGATGGTGAGGGCATCTTCACACTAGGAAAAGGCAATCTGGACTGAGCGTAACCACATGCATCTTACATTTTGGAGAAGTGCACATTTTAACTTCTGTGCGACTGGTTTCAACACCGTCTTCTTCCCTTCCCAGGTCTGCCATGCCATTTGGGGGCATGATGGCGAGCACAAGGGTGATCCCAGTGATTGGGTATGAGGCTGTGGAATCGCAAACCCTGCCAGGAGCCACTTTGGACCGTATGTGCCGAAGACCAAACTTTAACAGAGCACCCAGGGGATGGGGCACCAATTACTGCCCTGAATCTAATGAACTATGAAAAGTGCTAATAAGCTTAAAACTGAGGCACTGACCGACTCAGTTTCCTTTTCATCAAAGATCCACTTTTTTTCCTCTGAGAAATGAAAAAGCTTACTACTCAGTGTTTCAACCCACAGGAATAGTCTGAGAAGCCAAAAGAAGAAACCATTTACAAACATGTTAAATGGCTAATTTGGTCAGTTTAATGACAAATTCAAACAATAATAAACGTACTCCATAATGGACAGTTACAAATTAGTAAAATAAAAAAAAAAGTATAATGAAAATTAAGATTAAAAATAGTCCCCCTGATACACACAATGTAACAAATGTTACAGCCTGGTTGTATTTTGTACAAGCTCTTAACATTAGAGCGATTATTGGCCCAACATCTCTGGCCGGCTCAGATCTATAGGCCTAATTTTACCATGTCCATGCTTGTTTTTAGGCTGTTGGTAAAACTGTTTTTGAGCAACAACCATAGGACACTGTATACTGTCACTGCACTGCAGGTGGTACAACAGATCTGTTCAAGCAAAGTATTTGTAGCAGATGTTTGCTAAAAACCATCTGTGTACGGTCTGGCACATTGGAAATCACTGTTCATGACGCGAGCCATGAGCGGAGTGGGCGCCCATTCGCTGAGGGTCCTGGGACGGATAGTGGATTTGCCCTGGGGGTCTCATACCAATGGGAGGGGGCATAGGCGGGGCCATAGCACCCATAGCATGGAACATTGGTGGTCCAAAACCTGGAGTGAAAACACAAATAAATACTTTAACTAAATTGTGTGTTTTTTTATTTTTTATAAAGCATAATTCTTTGGAGAAAACAAATCTACCTGTAAATTATAATTATATGTAGTTGTATATATGTAAAGTTACCTGGAGGAGGTGGGTTAAGGCCTGGGGGCGGGGGCATTGTAATATTCATAACTGCAGGAGAGGAATTGGGATCAAGGTTGAAATAGTTAGCTGATGTCTCTTCATCCAGTGCAGGTGGTGGGGGCAATGCTTTTGAAAGAAGAAAATAGGTTTAAGGATTTCTCTCATTTTGAATGCCACCAGCAGGATGTTAGAGACTTACCTCCAGGAAGACCAGGGACAGGCTCAAGCCTGGTACCCATCTCACTCACTCCTTCGCCATCTTTGCCTCTTGCAGCCTGAGACCTGTAAATTCATTTAAGCAGAATATTGATATAAAATACACAATGAGATATGAGAAATACAGTAGCAGGAGTTCTTCTGCAATGTTGTAAACTACACACCTTCCCCATTTAACAGTCAGCCGTCGTCCATTGATAATAAGTTTGTTGAAGGACTTCTCTGCCGCCATTTCAGCTGCATCTCTTGTAGCAAACTGAATAAATGCACACTGTTGCCTTTGAACTATGGTGATGGTGCGAATTTCACCGAATTGATAAAAGAAGCCCCTAAAGAGAAAACAGATGCAAAATGCAATATTAAGAAAATGAGACCAGAGACTAGCAGCATAAAAAATAAAAACAGAATATCATACTTCAGATCTCCATCTGTAACATTATCTCCCAAACCACCGATATAAAGAGTTGTGATGGTCTTGTCATCTGGGGGATCAAGGCGAGGCATCGTAGAGGCTCGCTTCAACAGTTTGTCAGCTACGGGGTCATTGATGCCATAATAACGATCCTTAATGTTCTGGTCAGCAAGTGGATCATCAGGATCTGTGGGCTTCTCGTGTCTATGTGAAAAACAGCACTTAAATAATTTGATCTCATGGAGTTAAATAAAGGTCCAAGCGTACACTTACCGATAAGGACACTCCTCTCCTCTTTTACATTCTCCCTTCACCCAGAAGGAGCAGATGTGAGGACGATTCCTCTTATAGTAAGGTGTGGTTCTGGCAAGTTTCAGCAACATATCACTCGAACTAGTTGCCTTACCAATCTGCCCAACAGCCCTTGAGCCATCAGAGTTTGCAATCTGAAACCGTAAATGCAGAAGATTAAAGAAAAATGGTATTAACGATACACGATGGCCTGAGAAGAATGACATGCCGAGTACCTCTCTTTCCATGTTTTGTGTGTAGTATTCCTTATTCACATCTGACCTGGGAATTTCATCTTTAATAGCAAGTCCTGTGTCTCGAACCTGAATGGGCAAACCTGCCGACAAACAGTATTTTGTTAGTTTTAGATCGGTGGACGATGATGTATGCAGAAAAAGTAAATGACTAAATTTAAGGTTTACCATATTCAAGGTCCAGCAAACAGGTCTGACACACATTCTTCATTTTACTGCATGTCTGACAGACTTCTGTCTTCTTAAAGCGCATCCGTGTCCCAGGACACCACCGAAACACAGTGAATGGGCGAGCACAAATCTATAAGCAAATAACAAAACTTAATCATAGACAATTTCCTTTAACTTTAATATCCAGCTATATATTTGACTTACCTTGCATTCTTTTCCATATTTCTCCTTGGTCTACAAAAATAGAAAACATTAGGAATGTGCTCATACAGTCCATGTTAGTTATAGTCAACTATAAAAGTGCATTTATGCTTACTGACCATACGAATGTATGGATTTTCTCCTAAGCATGTCTGGCAAAGGATCGGAAAGTCCTAAAGGAGAAAATGTATTATTGGGCCATTAACTTCATAAACATTACAATGAAATAATCCTGTTAGTGTAAAACTATACTCTGCTCTCCTGGATAAGTGACTATTCAGGTCATTAATGCGGTCTCAACCAAAATACAAAGTGTGGAAATTGGCAATACCCTGTATTCACCCAAGCTACTAAATATAGGCGGTCTTGTAATATAAGAAATCCAGCAATAATATTTTAAACAGTATATAAACGTAGAAGATGACAAGCTACGGTACATGTCGTAATTAAGACATAAATATAAAGATACAGTGTTGAGTTTTATTTGGATATTGTCGGAGATTAAACACAACAAAAAAACAATGACTGTAGAGTGTATGTTTCCGTAACCATACGTTACCCGGGTTAGCTGGTGCAGCTACTATTCATCTTTTTTGCTAAGGCTAACGAATGATGGCCAAGCTTTTGTTGGACATTGGCCCAAACCCTAGCGCTGTTCCTTGATAGAAGAAGTGTATAATATTGAAAACTGTATAAGTAAATGTGAGGCGACCACGTTTACGTCGGCAATGGCACATTAATATTAGCATGCTAGCAGAAGTATAGCATAGCATAAATAAGACGCGCAAGATTTGAGCAAAGATCCCGTTTACATTGTCATCTGAAGGCAATCTTAGATAATACCCATTATCCATTGTGAGTCATTAAAACGTACCGCGTCTTCCCAGTTCTGTCTGTTGTAAGTATTTGATCCCAAGGATGTGGCCATTTTGCAGTGTGTGCCAAACTACAGGCCGATAACCAGGAGGAGGACCACAATGCAGCGCGGCAGGGGGAGTAACGATTCACCTACAGGGGTCGCTAATCTGCAGAGATCCATTTAATATTGGGTGATACAAACCAATGTATGAAATGTAGAGATACAGTTTCATATACCCAAATACAATTATAAAAAAAAAACGTAGGTTGTTTCAGTAAGATATACCCATCAAAACAATATATAATTGTCTAGCTATTTTATAAGAATTATAAAGTTTATGCCTGTTGTCATCTATTTTGTGTTTTTGTGTAGGCCTTTTTTAAATCACTCGATTATGATTAGAAATATGAATACAGCCTATAAAATTAAACTTTATTGATCTCACATTAGAGAAATTAACTTATATGGGGCAGAGTTAATGAGCTTATAGTCGCTGCATGCCTGTTGGCAGAGATTGAAACTAGTGTGTGAGTGTCTTAAGGCAATTTGGTTAACCAGTCTATAGTCTACTTACAGTTCTGTTTAATCCAGGTCAGGCAGTTGTTATGTGAGAAAGCCCAATTAGAAGAGTGAAGCATGTACAGATTACGGATAAGCATTAAGTCCTTCATGATTATTTAAGGTCAGGCTGGGGGTGAAGTGGCAAAGGGCAGGGATTTTTGGTTGATTACTCTGTCACAACATTCAGAGTATCAGATGAATATGTTTAGAAGCTCTTAGCCTTTTTTAATACATATTAAAAAAGGGAATGGATTCATCTTCTCTAGGTATAGGTTATGTCAAAGGGTAAACACAGCAGGAATCACTTTTGTTTTTATATAGGCCTAAAAGTGAAATGTTGGTGACATTGGTAGGTCTTATAACTATCATGTGATCATGTTGAGAAGACAGTCTGACAGAGTCGCAATAAATTCAAAGGGTGACGGCAGAATCAGAACGTCCCCTAGTTTTATACAACCACATCTGATGAAACAATATTGTGGTATCCTATCTGTTAGTAGTTAAGGCAACAAATTGACGATTTTTATTTTTTTCATGATATGAAAACTAAATCAGGAAAGAAGTGGGTTAGGTCTATAGACAGCCTAATAATAAACTGAACTATGACTAATAAAGAATGACTAATGATAGCAGTGGATGTACTAGATGGCTTAAATTGTTGGCATTTTAACTAATTCTTTCATTTCCCCTGGCCAACAACCAATGTACTGACTGATACAGGAGAAGAAGCTGAGGGGGATGACACGGTCAATCATGTCTGATTCTGAATATAGAGGAGCGTAGCGCATCAAATGGAAGAATATCACATCACTATCTTTTTCCAAACTCAGACAAGTGTGCCACTTTGGCGCCCCCTGTCGACAATTATGAACCACTGTTGAGGCAAAGGAGCTGCAGAAAGAGAGGGGCATTCTCAGATTCCCCGATTGCTTCCCAGCCGAGAGAGCTGTGCCGCCGCTTTCACATCACGGCCGACAGAAAAGCAAGACAACGACGACATGCGGCCAGCGCGCCTCAGCCCTCCGTTCACCGCTGTGGTTTGTGCGTCTTTGCGGTCGTGTAGCCTGTAGTGAGGTGAGTACGCATCGGTCTTCTAGGGGTGTTTTCGCACATGTTTCGTGTACGGCCACTTGCTTCCAGGCTAGGCCGGTGAAGGCTGTCTGGCGCAGGCGGAGAAAGAGGCCAGCTTCGGCCTGGCTCTCCGTGGCTAGGAGCGGTGTTGTTCTGGAGCAGTAGCTGGAGCATTTCCTCCTCGACTGGAACTGAGCAGCCTTGCTATTGTTGCTGAAGCGGACAGCTCGAAGTTTGTTGGCCAGATAGAGCAGCTCTGAGGTTAATATTGGAATTCCTTTATTCGGCTCTGTTTCTTTGCAGCCTTATACAAGCCCGGACCAAGTTCTGTTGTTTTGATAACTTTGTATGCAATGTGTGCAATAACTACAAAAACTAGGTCGGAGCAGCAGCTCTGGATTTGTCTTCAGTTTCACTAAATTGACTGATAACGCAGCCGTTTGCTTCCATTCGGGATTTCAGTGTTTTGCACACAGACACATATGTCTGTGTGCACATTATTATTATTATTAAAGTCATCTTGGTTGTCTGCTAGACCACTGTGTAATCTTATTTAGCCTGTAGGTTAAGTTGGAAATGATCTGCAAATTATGATTATGACTGCACAACGTACAAAAAGATAACATTACTTTTGTAATCAATATTCTTTGTAGTTGGTAACGGTGAAATGCTAGCCAACCAAATATTGTAGGTTATAGCTAAAGTTATGTAATGCACAGTTTGTAATATTGTCTGAAAATACCCTTTCTATGTGTCCCTAATAGTGTACCTTTTCAATGGCTGTGCAGGAAAAGGGGCAGTCCAGACCTGCCTAAAATCCATTGCCTTGGGGAGAGTGCGTGAAAGCGTGCACCTATATGTGAGTAAGAGATTACTAAAGGAGAATGACTCACACTCAAAATGCATTAGGCAGATACATAAGGACTTTCCCTGGATTTCGCCTTAGCTGTCTGAAAAAGGCTGTACTGCTGGTGTTCTGCATGAGGAGATTTATTTGACCGGTGCTGGACATTTCTCCCCCAAACCATGTGTTGTTTATCACATGTCCCTGGCTGTTTAAAACATTCAGTGGATTATTCCATTTGCACAGGAGGGAGAAGGGGTGGGTTTGCTTTCTCTCGTTTTAATTTGTGGAGTGCTATATCTTAAGTTGTGTTTTATTCGCTTGTGCCAACCATTTGTCTGGTAGTTGTAACCCTCCATCTGACACAGGCTGTGATATAGCTTGCTCCGTTGATGAAGGCTGCTCCTGCTGCCGCAGCCATTTGAACATCTATCACCATCTTTGAACTTCGATGAGCCTCTGAAATACTGTGATGCCTGCACAAGCCGTTAGTAAAATACAGTTGGCATGGGGCAATATGACAGATTATGTCATCAAGCGTTTTTTGGCAGTTTATCAGAATGACACATGATCATCCCAGTTTTAAATGAAGTCTCAAAGAGGGAAACCTTGTTTGTTGTGAGTCATAGCTGCTGCTGGTATCACTGTGAAGAAGACAGAGGTTTAGTCGTATTCACGGTACTATACCATTATACCGTTCAACACCAGAGTTTGGGAAGTGGCAGAGCCTAAAACGTGCCGCTGCTTGTATTTTTTCCATGTCAGTGCCCCTTGTAGCAGAGCTGCGTGTGGGGGGCAGCCCTCTCTCTGGTGTGGGACTAAAACCAGGCGTCTTTCCAGCTCAGAAGTCCCCGAACTCTCTTAGCTGTGTACAAGTGCTGCGTTGTACCATTGTGCAGCCATCGTACAGCCCCCTATGGTTCTTGTTCACAGTAGTACAACACCACTGGCTAAGACACTTACAGGAATTTACAATTGAACAGAGCCCAAAATAACCCCCTGTTTGACAGACAGACTCGCATATCATACATTTCTAAGATTAAAAGGCCAGTGCAGAGAATGGTTGTTAAGTCACAGACAGTAGTTTATTTTTTTCATTTTGATATGAAGCTTTGGTTTATTTTGGTTTAAGCACAGTACTCTATCCTTTGCTGAGCTGAGGTAAATACATTTGAATCACCAGTATTAGCAAAATGATCTGATAGCATCTATAATCCTCTGGAAAACCTGGAGAGTTGTATTTCAATAGTGCTTGCCTTCATCAGATATTTGGCAGTCACTTAGGGCTGTCCACATGTGTGACTAGCGCTGGCCAGGTTAGCAGTACGACTGAACGCTACAGTATGCAGGCAGATCAGATTACTGAACGATTAGCCATGGCCTCCTATCCCCGACCGAGGGAAATGATTTTCCACTGTCATAATTCCCTAGACTGAATTACGCAGTCCAGTGACTGCGCTTTTGCTTCAGCCCACTCCTTTTGAGCACAATGTGTACTGCTCAAATAAACAAATAAACTAAACTAAACTAAACTAAGTGACTCAGAGATACTCAATACTAGGCCGGAGTGTGCGGCATAACTGTTGCTCTCTGGAGAGGGGTGATCGGTACAGAGTGCAGGGGCTATTGTTGCACCGGGGGACCAAATTGTTTTGTAATTGGACTGAATTGAGCTTTATATTTTATTTTATTTTTTTCTTCAATTGGAAACGGAATGTAAATGCATTAAGCAGTATTATCAGAGTGTGTACAGCAGTCAGTGTTGTACAAAAAGGACAGACAACAGTCCCGAAACCCTAAACCCTTGCTCAAATCTTCCCCCTGTTGTAAGCACATGTCAGCTGGCCGATGAGGCGATGTAAATCAAGCAGGCCTCTAGTGGAATTTTACTGAATGGAAAAGGGAGCAAGGAAGAGGCTGGACCACGGAGGTTGACTGTGTTTCCAAGTTTCTTACCCCCTGAGGCAGGAATCTGATACATTCCATGGGCTCCTGTATCCCGACAAATAATGGTGACCAGGGTGTCGCGTTTCATCACATGACACTTGATTGGGGTGCAAAGTGCTGGGAAAATAGGAGCTATGTCATATGTGCAAAGGTAGACGGCTCTGGTTGCCCGAGGGATCAGGAAGCATGGCACATGAGCGGTGCGGCTTGTATGACTTATGGATTTATCCCTTGTCTTAGCGCAGCCCCACCCCTCCCCATTTAGACATTTATATTGAGCTATTTGAGACGCACATTGCTGCAGCGCAAGTTTTATTTATGGAGGCAGTGGGACAATGCTCAATTGGTACATTATACAGCTTTGTGCAGCTATGTGACCCATAGTGGCTTTTAAACTGGATGATAATTGCTTCTTCTATTACTTCTGACAAATAACCCCAAAGTCATTAGACTGGTCTAGTCCCTGCTTGGTTTCACTGGAGGCATGTTGTGGCATGGGCTTCTTTCAGTTCTCTCAAAACGATGACAGCTTTTATTGTGTGGTGATTCAGCACAAGAAAGTTTTATTTAAAAAATGGTTTTAAAAAAGAGTGTGCGAGAGAGAGAAGTACTGTTTAATCTGTGTGCTTACAAGGCACAGAACATTGCAATAAAATAATATAAAAAGGATTCTCATTGAATCCTGGTTTTGCCTTTTACGCACTATATTGAAGCGCATGTCTCCCACTCCTATACTACAGACTGTTCTTGCCAGAAATGCCAGAGAGAAAAAGGCCCTGTTTTATTTAGTGGTCAAAAAACAAGATCTCCGGTGTTAATGGACTTCACCTCCGCGTTGCAGCGGGGCCTCAGGGTGCAGCTCGACCAGGGAGCGCTCTGCACCAGCCTCGTAATGAAGCCATTTCCAGAAGTGGAGAGATGCAGTAATGGCAACTTCACTGCGGGATATTCTAACCCTGATCCTGTCGCGTAATCACTCATCAGAAATTAGATAGATCTTCTTTTTTTTCTCCCTTTTGAATAAACTCCTTCCCTTTGACTAAATGGACAAAGTGGTAATTGTAAGGAAATGTGATAAACAATACTAGTTCACTGGCATGTGCAGCAGCTTGTGTAAAATTCCAATGCCCTCTTATGTAAATGTTATGAAATATTGAAGTAGTTGGTTCTTTGTGTTGTATAAAATGGTGCTAAAAGCTTTCCAAGTGAGAGCATAGGGCAGACAGGTGGAGCGGAGGTTAGCAGCCCGTATGTTTATGTAGTTGTCTGGTGGCGTGCCACACATGCTCTCTCACAGACTTCTAGTATGTTTGATAGTTTGTTTCAAGTTTTTAGGGTATAACAGAAGAATAGGGTATTTAAAGTGTCGAAAGTGTGAATTGTGGCAGATTTTACATAATTTTCTCCTATTCAACAAACTGTCAGCACATTTAAATGTCTTCTCAGATTTGTGTTAATTAAATACAGTTAATGCAGAACTTAATGCAATACCAGGTGCAGAAAAAGAGAGTATTATAATCGTATATACATAAAAAAAAAATAAAAAAAAATAATTGAAGATTGTTATGGTGTTGATTTTCAGCTGAATGTGGGCATGCAAACTTCACAAAGCTCACGAGAAGATTCTTAGAAATTAATTTATAGGAAACCTTTCTTTGTGAATCATGCAATTCCTTCCTTTAAAAATACGTATAAAATGAAAAAGATTGTAGTTGTAGTTCTTTTGTAGAAGTTTAGTTCTTTTCCATAGCAGACGCACAGATCTGATTCAGTCTAAGAGGACAGGCCTCTTGTTTGTTTACCAACTAGAGCTTGTAAAGCAGCATGGAATGGCTGATAGTGTGACCAACACAGGTTCGTCCATAGGTGTCCCTTTTCCCTCAGTAACCTCTGATAGTGGTGAATGATGTCAAAATAACTGGACTCAAATTGATTGTTCAGCCAGTGGTGTATTGTGTGTTCTATTGGGTATTGAGAAGCAGTATACCGTATATCATGGCGTCTCTCAAGTGCAGACGGCCTGGTTTAAGTCTGGGTGAGCTTCATCTGCTGCCCTGTGCTCCTCCTCAGACCACAGCCCCACGCCACAGCGGGTCATCTGGTGTTCACTCGCCCTCCATCTGTGAATTGCACTTGGCTTTGCTGCAAACAAAGCAACGTGGCATGCAATTCGCATTGGCAACATTTAAACAGCTCAGACGTACTGTTTAGTTGGAAACTAAGAACGCATTGCCAGGGTTATGGGTCATCTCGGTTTCATTTTGTTAAATCCCTCCACGGCATCGAAAATACCTCCTGTATCAAACTGGCCACAGCTGATGTCGTATCCTTTTCCATTTTGAGTTGCTGAGGTGGAAAGTATTGTGTCGGTGCCGGCCTGAGCTTTTCGGTTCTGGCAGCGGTGAGTGTACCCCTCCAGTGATCCGCAGCACTGCCCACCCTGCTGTCTCTCATCTATCCTGGTGGTATGAGCCTTATGCCCTGCTCCAGTCTGTAGCTCGACAGGTGTTGGCAACCCAGAGGCCTGTGCAGCTGTGCCCAAGACACCTATAGACATGAGCGCGTGGCCCTAGACGGCAAATGCCAGCAGGATGAAGGAGTGTTGTTTTCCTCAGATTTTCAGTTTTATTGAGAATCCTGGTCTCTGAGGAGGGTCAGTGGTGCGACGGCTGGCTGCTCTCAGTGGGACAAGGTTTTGGTCTGTGCTAAGCAGCTCCCAGTGCGTTTGTGCAAAGAGCACTGATGTAACTATAGTGTGGTGCACTAGGCCGCACACACAAACAACCTCCCCCTGTGTGAAGTGTTAAGTGTCCGGATATGTGCTCTGAATGGGACACGGGTGTCTGGGACGGCCTGTGTGTTCCACTGAGATTTGTGTTTGTTTTCTCTGGGTAATGACTCTCGCTACAGCTTGACCAGAGATCATTGGCTCTCAATGGACCGGGTGGAGGCCATGGCTTTTCACTACTATGAATGAACTGGAGACCGTAATCTGTTAATGAAATTGAAAGCATCCCACAACACATGGTTGAGGCTACACATCGAGTAAGGCTGCTTCTCCTTAGATTTCCAGTCCCTCTTTATTCTTCTTTATCCCTCTGGCTCCTCTGATCTCCTTCAGCAAGTGGCGTTTGATGTTGTCAAAGCTATAGCCTTTCTGGTGAGTCCTCAAAGTGCTTATGTGACAGGTTGAGAAAAGCTAGAGGGGAGTAATGTGACTCCTACATAGTCCAGCACTTCCCGGGCTCCATCCTCCACGCCCCAGCCCCTGCTCACTGTGGTGATGTCACTCAGAGCTGCTTTTGTTGTTAACAGCCGAAAGGTGTGCTTTAGGCTCACTGCAGACTATACTGTGTCTCCCATGGGTGCGCAGTGTGAGATAATGGCTTGTTAACTCTTGCACTGCCTCCATATTGGTGCGTGTTGGCATTGGTGAGAGCTGCTATCTCTGACCTGATCTGATTGTTTGACTGACCCGTCGCCCTGCACAGATGGTGAGGTCTGGAGAAGCTTTGTAATAAACATACAGTTCATATCTAGTCCACATAACTCCCAGTATCTAACTGCTCCGGTTTCTCCATGCCACCCTCTGTGCTATTGTCTCCTCACAGCGCCTGTTATTCCTTTACTTTGCTCATCGTTTTAAATTCCATAATCCATTTCTTTTGCCCCAGGCACTGGGCAATGGCTGGAGACGGTGAAGAAAATTAAATTTCGAGTCCCTTTTCTGGTCCCCTTGGACCTGGGTACGATGGAGCAGTAGAAAGAGGGCGGGAGCAGAAGGCACAGGAAAAAGCCTATTTCCCATGCATTATAGTTTCTATCCTCAGGGCCTATAGTAGGGGAACACCAACAACTCCTCCTCATTTTCCACTTTTAATTTTCTTTCTCGCACTTCCTCATGCTCCTGGTCTGCTGCTTTTTACAGTCAATCCTGAAGGTCTTTCTGCTCTTACTACTACTCTTAACACAATCTGACCCAGTTTATTAGATGGGGTCTAGTGAATCATTAATTGAGGTTATCTAACTGTCCCTGTAATGACTCGTGTGTCAAAGTCCTTTGTGTTTCTCGCTGGTCAAGCCGTACCCTTGTCCCGCCTGCTACACACATTTGTACTCTATCATAACACCTTGCAAGAAAAGTCACGGTCCTTCAAACATCACTATATGCTTTAATAGGTGCAGCATGCACTGTAATATGTCACTGTGTCAGAGTACAATACAGGGACTAAGTGCACTGAATGCAAATTAATCTTGTAGGATGGCAGCCGCTGAATAGAGTGCGGTTTTGGGGAGCTGAGGGGAGCGTGGGGAGGGCCAGAAGGAGGGCTAATGGTGGCGACAGAGAGGAGAGCGAGAGAAAAGCGCATGTGAGCAGCAGCAGCGGGAGGACGAGGGAAGTGGGATGTAGTCATCGCCAGGCCCATTCATCATGCAATGCCTGCTGGGATGCGCTGGGGTCAGTCCCGCACAACACAATTACAGCCTGTTCTGGTGCTGTGCCGGGCTCCGCTGTGTTCCGACTTTACGCTCTCTCAGCTTTTGTTAAATTCACTCTGTTCTTCTAGCGCACTCTTGAATTCTGTCTGTCGTCTCCGCGCTTTTAGGAGCTGTTTTTTGAACTTGCGTATTCTAACTGCGTGATCGGCTGCAAACATCTAAATTAGCGGAGGATTTATGCGGCTCTGTGCTTCTTGTTGTTTGAGGCCTAAACACAAGTTTGTCTGGTGCTATAAATTGCCTGTCTCTTTGCACAATTGTAGCTCGCTGGGCTGTTTGCATCAGCTGAAGTCTCCATTCATCCTGCGTCTTGAGTAGTGTGATTGACAGGCTGGCTGTGTGGGTGTGAGAGTAGTAGCAGGTTTTTTACCCTGCCTGACTCTCTTTTCTTTTTTTCTTTTTTTTGAGTGTGCAGATGTTTATAGTCAACTATATGTCTGTCTGCACCCTTTAATGTCAGAAGATGGCATATCTGATCAGACGGATATCACCTCTGTGCTTCTTGTCCATATCTGTTTCATGCAGTGGCGAGAAAAGTGGTTTCTCTGCCAAGACGCCTTTAGGTTGTGTGTCTGAAGGCCGCAATAAAACGATCACTAACACATCAAAATAGAGCCACATCAGCTTTTGAACGTTTCCTCCAGATTCCGCTGTCAACATCATGGCACATGGGGACCGTGGGGCTGTTATTGGGTGCCAGCTGGTTCAGTCGAACAAGAAATACACAGCTCTATAAAGAGACAATTCAGTCTGGCCGCATGGATAAATGCTGTATGGCTTGTATTTATGAAACTCCTTGGCATGACACATGTGGATTTGCCTTGCGTATATCCTTGTTTTAGGTTATTATCGTCCATGTTTGGACAAATGTATTTATTTGTTTATTTAGTCCGGACCGTGCATGTTAATGAACGCACATGGAACTGATGCCTGTAAACATGCCACACCGGATTGTAGCTAGGGGTGGGCGATATGACAAAAATAGAATGTCACGATTTTTTAATTATAAACTCCCGATTTAGATTTTATCACAATTTTTTTTTATAGTAACTAAAATAAATTACACACTGAAGAAGAAAAAGATTGAATTCATATACTCATTTGTGATAATCAACACAGCAAAAAGGCCGTTTTCACACATTTTGGAGCGCTTTGTAGGTTGACTCGAGAACACCGTAGCTCCAACTGTATTTGCTCCAAAGTTAAGTCTGTGTTCGCACACGCTCGCACAAAACACCATAACATCAGCCACGTAACAACGATCAGCTGTTCAATGAAATTATTCCCATGACAACGGGCATCAACCTGTCAATGTGCCGACACTGACACGTGCGCACGTACAGGCGCACTTCCCCAATGTTGCGCGGTGCGGTGGTCACTTCTCTCCCTCGTGGTTACATACACTGAGGCTTATAGATGCGAAGCACGGAGAAATGTACTTCAGCACATGGAGAGGAACGTTTCAGTGCAGCAGGAAGGGGAAGACGGGAAAGAGAGGCGTACCTTGATGATTTAAAGTTAATCCATTTTGCCTCGTCAGAGTAATCCAAACGTCCTCATGCAGCGCGTAGTCATTCTTTCTTCGTGCAAAAAAGAGGCATCAAAGCGAGAATAGATCACCAGAGGGCGGCCGCATTCACACCACAACCGCTCGGACGCAGAGGGCGGCTCAGGCCGCTCCGACCCCTCCTGTTTCAGCCGCAGTCGGAGCGGCTGTTTAGACCGTCGTAAAGTGCTGCGGTTAGATTCACACTAGGACTGAACGATATGGACAAAATTTCATATCTCGATATTCATGCCAGATATCTCTATCGATACGATATAACTATGGGGTTAGTTGAAAACCAAGCATTTTTCAGAAAAATTAAAACATAATACAAAAGAGTGCAGTTTTATTTATGAAAATCTATATCGTTTATATCTTGCTTTTGATGTTTTGAATGTTCATATCTCTATCAATACGATAACAATATATCGTTGCTTTTTCGATATTAATATCTTGAATGTTCATATCTCGATATCGATACGATAACGAGGTATCTTTCAGCCCTAATTCACACTGACCCTGAAGTGCAGCTCTCGGGCCGAAAGTCCCTTTAAGTCGACCCGACTAGAGCCTGTGTGAAAACACCCGTAGTTTGGTGAAGGCTTGTTGTTCGTGTCTGTTGGTGTTTGGCATATTTTCTGACACGTCTCTCTCATGATGTCAAGTTGCTGTGATACGGCGCTCTGTTGCTGTCTGACACTTTCACAATAAGAGTCTTACTAAAGCGTTAACATACTGTGTCTTTTATTGTGTAACCAGAAGCAGATAGTTGCCATACATTATTACTTGACCAAGTAAATCACCAAAGTTGGACAAGTCTTATATTTTCAAAGACATGGATAAACGGCGCATTTGTGAACACGGTCCAGGATTTAAATTAAACAAATGAAAAAGATGCGGCGCCTGACAGAACAGTAAGCACAAAGGACCCACTTGCTTCTTTGCACATGTGCCGCCAGGTAAATAAATAAACACACGCTGCGATCTACGCAGAGTAGCGGCTTTACGGGGGAAAGACAATGACATAAACACAGCTGAAATGGAGACCGAACGCCGCTGGGTTTAAAAGCTGGACATTGTAAGACAGTCTAATATCGTCATATCGACCAGCCCTAATTGTAGCCATGGGCTCATTTCCATCCATTGTCCCCCACTCGTACAGTTCTGGTTCAAACCTGTTCATAACTTTCCTAACATATTTGTAGCATCCCCATTCTTCACAGGGGCGAGTTTATTGGCACACTTCACAACTGCAAGTTTATTAAATGCTTTATCAGTACAACCACAGTGTTCTTTCCACAAATATCTGAGTCTACAAGATGTGAAAAGAGGAAAAAAGTAATTTACCTGAGCTTGGACGAGTTGATGCGGATCTGTCGTGTGCTCAGTCACGCAAAAAGACCGAAGCTGTTGTTGGCATTTAGCCTTTCCTCTCCTATGGACCCAAACGGGGTGAAGTTAGAAGTGACCAAGCTCTTCCATTTTTTTTCCCTAAAGTGTTATTAGGCCTTGCAATATAGTTCTCCTTTTTATCCGCTTACAAAATGTACATGTTTAATTTTGTGTAACTATACTTGGATCGCGTAACTGTATTTAAATAGGGAAAACGTGGAAGAGCTTGGTCGCTTCTAACTTCACCACATAGACGAGAGGAGGAGAGGCTAAATGTTAACAACATCTTCAGTCTTTTTGCGTGACTGAGCACATGCGTAAAGACCAGACAGGTAGGCATCAACTCGTCTAAGCTCAGGTAAGAACATATCTCAGTATGGGAAAACAGTGGCACGTTCCTTTTTAAACACTTGGCTCACTCCAACAATCATAGTCGGATTTCTTTAGAGTGAAAGATTAGTGTGTATTGGTGTAAAGTATTTTACATATTTTTACTTCTTTGCGTAGGACAAAACAACCTTTAATTTGACCTATTAATTTAGAATATCCGCTGCTGCTACAGTTGTCATGGTACAGCTCGAGTCTCGCTTGGTTTGCTTTTCTTCCTCTAAATCTTTTATTGTATTAATCATTGATTTAAAAAAAAAAAAAAACATCCAAAATGGAAAATTCCTTTGCTTCCTAAAAGGACTTCTTATTATTATTTACACATATTTCTAGAGCTGGTTTATTTGGCAATAAATTAATCTTGATTTTTCTCATATTGATCAATTGCAATGTGTTTTTGTTTGTGTTTTTTTACGTAGGGCTGGGAAATTGATGGCGTTAATGCATTGTGGTCAATAATTGAAAAATTAATTGATTGATTAAAATAAATTAATCAAAGAGCGAAAATTCCCTGCTCCCCATGAAAATCATAGGGCTGGTGATCCTTGCTGTACTGTGGGCTGCTGTAGTGACAAGACAAAGCAAAGCACTAGAGATTAGGGCTGGGCGATATGGCCTAAAATCTATATCATGATATGATGATATATAACGATATATTTGACGATATAATTGACAATGGACGAATTACTTCAAAATCCCAGCTTTACGCCTATTGGGAAGATTCATTCAGTGATATTTTATTCTTTTCTTTACGGCATAATTGTCTTCCAAATATGATCTACTCAAGCAGTTTACATCCTTCATTTCATTTTACTGTGTTCTACAGTCACCGTTTATGCTGCTCTGATGGAGCAGAGCGTAACTTAAATTATATTGTGTCCACAACGATATAAAAAATTACAACGATATCAACACATTATATCACGATAACGATATGCGATACGATATGGCCCACCCCTACTAGAGATTTACAGATATCAAACCGATATGTGCGTATTTTACCATATCAGCTATTGCCTGTTTATTAAGGCTAAAATATAAAAAATGTTTGCATTGGCGTCCCTCCCACAACTTCCTAGGCCTCAGGGGAGCTGAGAAACATCACGATGAAAATCCTCAACCTCTAGAAAGCACCAAGTAAAGACTCTGTCATGTAGCTGATTCATGAACTTGGCACTGGCTTTAAAGCTGGCGATTATAACTCCCCATCACAATTATTGAGATTTCTTGTTTTGATTAGATTTCTATGAATTGCCCAACATATTTCTTAAGAGCACAAAACAATCCCCACCCAGAGGTCCTCGAGGTTCACTTGCTCGGCATACAGTTGATATTGGGTGGTGTCTTGGACAATCAGACTAACGGGACGCTCCAGGACTGACTCAAGAATGACAGCTCATTGCCAGAAAATGCATGTGCAAGTCTGAATCACCCGAGCGTCTGGAAGATTTTAAAACTTTTTTCCTTTTAACATCAAAATGTCTTAACTGTGAACTTTGCTACCTCCTATTTTTTGTTTTACTTTCTAATAAATTAAATAAGCAAGATTTGGCTTTAGTAATAATTTCTTTAAAGAAGTGCCCTTCAAGCTTTTATAACCTCTACTTCCAGCAATGGAACTTGCCATATTGTATTATGTGGGCCAACTCCAACCACATCCCTTAGCAACAGCCCAGGTTGCTAAGTACACCTGCTCAGGGCCTCCCTCACCTGCCTCCGTCTGTGGCCTGCCGTTTGTGCCGCTCTTTTCACTCAGTGCCTGTTGTGTTGACGCCGTGGCTGATATACAGTAGTGTTGTGCAAATGCTGCTGGTAAAGGGAAGTCATCAGATGACACTGATTGATTATTAAAGGTGTGAGGTGCAAAGGAAAGCAAAGAGTGGTATGAAGAAAGGTAATTAGATAATATTTACTAATAAACCCTCCATCCATCCATACATCCATTTTCTTCGGCTTTATCCGGGGCCGGGTCGCGGGGGCAGCAGTCTCAGCAGCGATGCCCAGACTTCCCGATCCACACACACCTCCTCCAGCTGTTCTGGGGGGACCCCGAGGTGACACCAGGCCAGCTCGGAGACATAGTCCCACCAGCGTGTCCTGGGCCTTCCACGAGGCCTCCTCCCAATAGGACATGCCTGGAGCACCTCCCGAGGGAGGCGACCAGGAGGCTTCCGGAACAGATGCCCTAGCCACCTCAGCTGGCTCCTTTCAACGTGAAGGAGCAGCGACTCCACTTTGAGCTCCTCCCGGGTAACTGAGCTCCTCATCCGATCTCGAAGGGTGCGCCCAGCCACCCTGCGAAGGAAACTCATTTCGGACGGTTGTATTCGCAATCTTGCCCTTTCGGTCATTACCCAAATCTCATGACCATAGGTGAGGGCGGGAACGTAGATCGATCGGTAAATCGAGAGTTTTGCCCCCTGACTCCGCTCCCTTTTCACCACAACAGTCCGATACAGCGACCGCATCACTGCTGACGCCGCACCGATCCGTCTACCGATCTCACGCTCCATCCGTCCCGCACTCGTGAACACGACCCCGAGATACTTGAACTCCTCCACTAATAAACCCTATGATTACTTAAATTGAAGTAAAGTGTGCTGCAAGTTTCCTACTAAAATGTTGCGCTTGCTAGTCATTTCACTTATATATTAATAATACTGGCTTACACTTGTATTGCGCTTTACAAGCCTGTATTACCAAGTTTCTCAAAGCGCAAAATGGGAATGTTTTATAATTTTGTATTGTAAAGAAATCATCTCGAAAGCCTGTCTGAAGAATGTCGAAGGTCAGTGTTTTTAATTACACTCCAGAGAGTCAGACGGCGCGAGGTGGGCTGCTCTTGTCTTTATAATTTACAGAGAAATAGTTGTAGCGAAAGTAATACAATTGCATGTTTTTGCATATTAATGTGCATCTGTCCTGCAGGCAGTCCAGTAGCATTATTCTCAGCTCTTGTGTGCTGTCCCAGAGTGACCTGCCTGTGCTCCACTGAGACGTGGTCCTTTGGCAGACAGCTCAAGCTCCTGGACTATACTGCTGCTTTAATGCATTATGACAGTGTTGCTTCGGGGCAGGAAAGATCAAATAATTCATTAAGATTATGTTGGATGTGCCGTCACACACCACTGAAGCACAGGAAAACTACTCCAGCACTTTTTCTGCGGAGTCGTACATTTTTCCCAAACTGTGCTCGGAGCCATGTTTTGAGTTGTGTTTTGGATTTCATTCTATTGGCAGCGACATCTATATTCACTATTGACCCGTTGAGCAAAGAGGTAAGTGTTCGTGTCCACATTTGAGTCCGTAAAGCCTGTCACCTGAGGCATAGGTCTATATTTGAGACATATTTCCTTGGTGCTCCTTGTGGAAAAGGCAGTTGGTTCAGCTGCTCCTCGTAGACAGGCAGGGCACACCGCTCACTGATATTTGAGCTGTTTCAAAGCCGCTCACAAATTTACTACCGGAGTCTGGAGGAGTCTTGTCTCTTAAGTGCTGCATTAAAACAGGCTGGGTATTTTCTGCTCTGTTGTGGCTGTTGATTGAACTGTACTAATTGAATTCCTGTATTTTCCAGTCAAATATCTGCATAACACCGTATCCCTGAGCTATACTTTAGTCTTTATGGTTTTGTTTGACATGACACTTGACGAAGGTCAATCCACAGCAGCTGCTGCCGGCGCAGAGCTGATGTTAACTTTTCTCTACTGCTTAAAACTAGACTTAATAACGGATTTTTAATAGGGCTGAACGATTTTGAGAAATAATCTAATTGCGATTTTTTTTCTTCAATATTGCGATTGCGATTAAATATGCTGTTATTGTTGCAAGTCCTCTTCTCATGTATTTTTCACCTAACACAAGCAATAAATCAGCCTGTTTCATAATAAACTATATTTGAAGTGAAAGTTGCAACAAAATTGTTGCTTGACCTATTCAAAATGTGGACTGCACTTCTTAAACTGTCTGAACTTAACAGTACAGTCTATAAATAAATGCTAAATTATATAGATATTTAAAAAAAATAACTCACTGATCCAGTCAGTAACATCACCCATACTAAAGTGCAGGAAAGTAAGAACAAACGTCTGCTTTAACTAGTTGGAAAAGTTTTAGGAAATCAAACTCCCAATTAATACAAAATAAGCTATTTAATTTATTAAATAGTACTTTATTATTTCGGCCAATCAAATCCCAGTCTGAGCTGCAACTCGTAGTTGCGTCAGATGCGCGTTATTGAAGGACACGGAGAGGCCAGATGGAGCACACGCCAAATCACAGTGGAATTAAGAGCAGCATTTTGGTTTTGGGATGTAACTTTGGACAATATGAAGAAAGAAAAGAACACTGACACAAGGAGACGACATGAGGTGCCAAACACAGACACGTAATCTTTGACTCGCAGCCATTTGGTGACATTTCAGCTTAAACAGCACATTTCCTCAGCAAAATAAGACATGACACGGACTCCTAGTTACCAACCCTTTTCATACTGCAGTTTAGTGTTTATATCTAGCGTCTGTACGACCTACGGAGCGGATATGCGGTAGATGCAAAGGTAAATAAAGGCACATGGCACTTCGCCTCCGCGGATACTTAATGGTCATGAAACGTCATTATGCTTTTGAGATAAGTTCTTTATCCACAACATTCCCAAACATAAGCCCCCTAAACTGAGCCACAAACGACTCTTTACTTTTTACAATCAGCACAGACTCACCTATATATGTCTGTGGAGGCAGAGGCGTAGAATCCGGAGGTGAGGGAGTTTCTGTGATCATCAGAGCGTGTAGTAGCGGCGACGGAATGGCGTGATTAGCGCTGTGGCTAACGCAATGCTAACGGAGAAAAGCAATATTCCTTTCGCGGTGGCTGCATGATAAAAGCTGATATTTTCACTGTACATCCACAATCTACCGCGCACCTTAACTAGACTGAGACGTAAACAAAAGCACGCGGCGGAGCGGACTTTGCTGCCATATCTCGCTGCTCCATTTACTTCCCAAATCGCGTGCCCTGCGATTACGAAATCGCGTGGTGTAATATCGCGATAAAATTGCAAATGCAATTAATCGTTCAGCCCTAATTTTTAAAGTTTGAGTGAGACACAAACTTCGGTTCAATTCTTTCATGTTTAAAAAGTGACCCCCATTATGACTACATTAAATGTTATATTCACGGTAATGAGTAAAACAGTCTTCTTGGTACTTCTGTCCATTCAGAAAAATAGTGTTTCCTGCTTTAGAGTCTTTCTCTTGATCCCAGGGGTCCCTTAAAGCTGAGGTATGCATAAAAGTGCTAAAAACATATCACACAACTTTAATGTTTTGAACGTGTTTTTTTGCATACAGATGAAGTAATCTTTATTTTGATCATGGTCCGTCTCACCGTGAACTGGCTAAACTCTGAACATCTCTCTGAACCTGTTTTCACTCTGGAGTCTGGCTCTAAAGTAATGGTGTGTCAGGCTGAGTGAGAGCAGAATAATGAACATCACACACTCTCTTCCTCTGCTCCTCTCAGCTCACCTTCCCTCAGACCAGACCAAGGACACTGATCTGCCCTGGCATCACACGCACTTAATGCAACCCAAGCTCTTCCTGTCCGTCATCCTGCTCTCATCAGATTCTTCTCTAATTAGATGAGGCTGATTTCAATAATGTACTGTCGTCCCCACTCCATTAGTTATATTAACACTGGGATTCCTGGCCTGCAGTCTTCTATCATTCCTTTTCACCAGGGGGGCAATCCTCTTCTCTTCATGGATCTATGTAACCTAGTTACTGAGGCTCAGCAGGGGAGCCCAATCAATTAATGAACAAAGAAGGCGGCTCACTGAGCAGCGACGCAGGTCTGGGACTATAAACAGGGCGCTCCCAAAACATGGTCACTGTCAGCGGCTCGTCTGATGGATGTTGTTTTGCTCAGAGCCAGCGGGCACAACTCTGCTACACTGTAAATTCCAACTCATTGCGCTGACTTGGAATAAGTTGTAAACCCGATGCATAATTATTAAGCCCAATGTTAAGCTATGATTACTAGTAACGCTAGTATGATTAAGAGGGATATCACAGTATTCACTACTTTTGATACAAGTTCCGATTACTATACACGCAAGTCCAGGCAACTGGGAATTCCTAGTACCGATTATTTTTGTTACTTAAATACGGTCTTAACCTGTACTATTATTCTTAGTAATGGTTACTTAAATATTCCTGTTCTATTTATGGTTTATTTGTTATTCTCATTAATGAAGTTTCACAAATTTAGTACAAGATATAAATGTTGTAATAAAGCAAAACAAAGTATAGTTATAAAGTCAATTTATTTAACATTGAACATTGTAAACATTTTTAGATGCAATTAATGATAGAACATCTCAATTTCTGCAGTTATAGTTTACATCAGTCCGAACAGGTGGATTAGTCTGTACTGAGCCGATGAAGCCGAGGAGCTGAAGTGTCTCAGAAGGTTCCACAGACTCTGTACATGCAGCAGGTTCTGCAGACTCACAGCAGGAGGACGGGGATCTTTGTAAATCACGGTCAAAGCTCACTCCTCAAAGTCTTCATCAGCGTGGTCAGATTTCTGTAACACATATGAAGAACAAAAATACTTTAGTCATGAGTCCCTATGGCAAGACCAAACCAAAAACTTCAGGTAAAATGTTGCTTTGTCTCATCCAAACATCTCAGCTCTGACTCTGTCTCACCTCAGTGTGTTCAGCTCCAGCCTCAGCAGATCCTTCCACCGCTGCAGTCTTCAGTCTGACACTGGACACACAAACCATTCACAAATTTTATTTCACATCCCACTCATGGCCAATTTGTCCAAATATACGATTAACAATTAATGCTGTCTTACCTACTGCCTGGATGCTGAGATGGTCTCAAAGTTTTAACAGCGGGTCAGATTTCTGTAAAACAAAGAAATACAATCAGTAAGCTCACTACAGGCATATCCACACAGGATTACAATTAGCTAATAATCTCAGGTGAAAAGCACAGACTATGGATGTCCTCAGAGTTTTATGAGAAGTAGAATAAACTATATCATATAAAAATCAGGACTAATAGTTGAAGACTAAACAGTTCTGTACAAATACAAAAGTCCAAACCACAGGTAAAAGGCTTTTGACACAAACATTTGAGTCCCATCTCACCTGAGAGTGTTCAGCTCCGTCTCATCAGGTCTTTCCACAGCTGGACTCCTCAGTCTGACACTGGACACACACAAACCATTTAAAAGATTATTTTTACTAGATTATATACTGTTTAAAAGTCTTACCTTCAGTGTTGATGCCGAGTCAGTCTCTAAATCTTCACAGCTGTCACTGTCTGCAAAAAAAAAACTTTAGTCATAACCAGTAGTATTAGATATACATTAATTTAATGCTGTGAGTTGTTAAATGGTGAGTGCAAACTGAAAAATATAATATACTATTTTGTGGACATGCTGCACCTGATTTAACATTTGAAATAAAGAGTATTACAGTAATAGTGCCTAAGCTAATATGTAAATGCTGCATGAATAAAAATATCACAAATCTTGTGCTGCTGCTGCACCTTTGCATGTGAGCAAACACTTAGTAAATTACCCTTAAGTATCTATTTTCTGTCTTTAAATGACAGGTCTGGAGCTTACTACTTAAATTAGTATCACTAATATTAGACAGACCACTGTGCAGTCACCGAATTAAATAACAAATGTGTTATAAGGTAGAGCAAGAGTGTTATATATCCAAATATCCAAAGACACACTCACCTTAAGTTGATTAATGAGAAATAAAACCGGAAAGGTCCTGTTTTCTGCTGCTTCTTCCTCGATGAAACACTGAGGGCTGTTGAACACTTCTCTTTTGAATTCAAAACAGTTCAGAGCAATCTGATTGGCTTATTCTGCACATGTGACATATGACCTGAACCAATCCCGGGCAACATAAGTTGTAGCTTCGTTTTGTCAGTTACAGTTACTAGACAGTCACGTTCCCGTTACAGGGGCTCAGTAGAGGACACTGGGGAGGTTAGTGAGAGTTACTAAAACCATGAACTGGATAAAGAGAAAAGCAAGTAAAGCCAATGCTAAGCCTACATTATTCAAAACTGGCAGATCCTAGTAAATGGGACAGAATCTTATAATGGATACTTTAGAATGAGCGTGAGCACAACAGGACTATAAATAATCATTACTGGCATCATGTAAAGTTAGTCAGTACTGACAAAGCCATGTAATTGGAATGGAAACATGTTGCTGTAAAATGGAAAAGCAATTAACCACAAATTTTCCTTGAAAATGTACTTCTTACATGGAATAGAGGGTAAATGCTGAAAATATCAGGTCTCCTAGTAATTATAACACTTTATTTCATGTTATGACCGTAATCGGAATTTACAGTGTACCTGTTCGACCACACTATTGAGCTAATGTGCTGTGTTTTATTGAAAATGGTGTAAAAAGTCAGTAATGCACAGAAAGCCTCCACCTTGATCCGATTGCATTCGAGTTGTGAGTTAATGAGGTGTGGCACTCAAACACAGTCACAGTCCCGGTTTAACTTTACACTTTGTATTAAGATGCGCAACTGATGTGGAACTGAACAATTATACAGTATGTGGTAAAAGATTTTGATCAGTCGCTCCTGGCATCAGACAGCCCTGCTCTCCTTCCACCTGCGCTCTGTGCCATCTTTCACCACTTCCTCATCCCTCTGTTTTCTCAATACTTCTTTTGATCTCATTCAATCCACTTTTTGTGCTTTTCTGCTCCTCCCCGAGGTCTGCCCCTCGTCTATGCCATCTTTCGTCTCTATCCCGCGGTCCCTCTGTCGCCCTCTTCTTAATCCGGCTATTGGTCCACAGCACCCCTCTGGAGTTTCCTGCTCTCCCCATAGTGCAAGATCAGGGAGCAAGCTGTTGTACAAGCTGTTGAATAATGTAAGCAAAGGCTATAGGCCACAGTTTCAGTTAACCCTTTGATCCCTGATCAGCCAGTGTTGAGGTGGACACATCATAAATGACAGGCCGACAGCTGGAGAAAGCACCCTCAAGGCCCTTCCGCTGCCTTCATCCGCCTTGCTCCGTCTACGGGCTAAAGTTTCCTCCGGTTTCATTGTCATGTTCGTTGTAAAGAAGAAACCACTGCAGCGTCCCTATCTATTGTTGTTCCAACGCTAATGTATAATTTAAAGGGTTAGAAAAGGCATTGTTGAATAATTGATACTGGAGCGAAGATGTCATGGCATTCTGATCCGCATAGGTGCCCCTAGTATTTTGGACTTCAAACGCTAGTAAATCTTTTAGTTGTTTACTCTCTGGATGCATAGATTTAGCTGTTTATTATTATTATTATTATTAATATTATTTTCACAATTGCTTAAAATTCTCCCAGTTTGGTGCTCGTTCTGGGAGTTATAGTATGTTGAGAATGAATCAATTTATGTGGAAAGTTGTTCATTAAATGTAATCAAAATGTATAAACTAATAAATAAACAGCATGTAGTAACAATCTCCTCAAGAAACAACACATACTTTTTAAAGATATTACAAAAAGGCTGGTCAGATAAAAAAAAGAAAGAAAAAGAAATAGTTCATGAATGATATGATTCCTCTGCAGTAGGTGTGCTCTTGACTGTCACGACCAAATACTTGTCCCTCTAGGATAAGGCACAAACCGCCTTACCAATTTGTATCAATTAGCTGACTGAGGCACACATTCCCAATCTCTCTCTAAGAAAAAAAAAGTTGCACACAAAGTCTCATTAACCCATTGGAATCGATAGAGACTCTGCTTCTGCTTAAGTGCTTCTGGTTGGCTTAGAGGCCCATATCCTGAGGCTAGCGAGTATTGATCTGTTGGACTGATTGGAAGTTTCCCTTCAGGAGGTGAAGGATGGCACAGGCTCTGGGGATGTTTTGGCAGCAGTGGAGTGGGTCTTGAGGCTGGATCAGTTTACAGCCTTCTACTCCCCCTTCTGTTGTCACCACTACACCTGTTACAAGCTGCAGAAGAGCAAACTACACGGCCCTCTGTACAGGCAAGAGTGTGTCGCAGTATGTGTCCCACTTAAATGTTTGATGCAGCCATTTGTTCTCTTCAGCAAAACACAATGCAAACAATTGCGTGGGTTTAAGGTGGTGGCCCAAACCACACCGACTAATGCAGCTGGTGGTTTAACAATGAACGTCTGGAGACTATTTAGCGTATTGCTCAGACACAAAGAGGGAATCTGAAACTGTACACTTCCCTTTCATGTAAAATGTTAAAAGCAATGATCGATTTCAGCTGAAAAGTATTTGCAGTTGTGTTGTACAGCGTAGCATCGACCATTTATACTAAAACATTTATTCAGAATCTGTTGCCTATAATAAAATATCAACTAAAACAGTAGATTTTTACTCTCCTGAGTATGAAAAACATATACATTTATCAATAGTATATTTTGGCAAAGGCCGGTCGGTCGTCTAATAAAAATGAACTTTCTTATCTAGAATTTTTCTGTGGTTTAGCCCTTTAACCCAACATAAGCTTCTTCCCCCGCCTCGGTGCACATATGCATGCACATACACACACGTGGTATTAAATTGTCAGGAAGTATGTAATATGAATGGGGCTGCACAGTGGCATTTAATCCATAAGACTCGACAGGCTTGACAGGGAAACGCACATTGCTCTCTTCCCACATAAATACTCACCCGGCCCTCCTTCGTGGGTCCACCTCCTCCTTCCTACTTTCCCCTCATTGCACACATGAAGTATTGTTTTGAATTCAGAGCGGTACCATGCTGCTCTTGACCCCGTGACGAGCTCTGGCGTTCCCGTTAGTCCAACCGATAGCGGCTCGTCTTTTGAGGCCATGTGTGTTTCGGGGTGTTACGGTACAGGCTTCAGCAGCTGGAGATGACAGTGGAGAGGAGGAAGGGAAGAGCCGTAGAAGCAGACTGTGTTCAGATAAAGCCGTCAGCCGTGTGACGACCGCACATGCCTCAACCCGGGAACGGCAGGGGGGCAACTTGATTAAACTAGGGTCAGGCTCTCCGCTTTGGCGCCATTATGTTTACATGTAAATCTAATGATACATGTTGGACGCATTCAGGTATGATGGCAGTCAATTGAAATCGTGCAATGAATGGTTTCAATAAGTAAATCTCGAAGACAACAATTTTAGGCTGTCAAATCTTTGCAAAATAAAAAAATCTCGTCTCCCATGTGGTCCTATAAAACCTCCCATCCCTGTTGTATAGGAATATGTTGAAATGTTTCCATCAGACCTCTAAAAACATGTTATTGTTCAAAAGTCAATACGCTTAGACAAAGTGAACAGAATCTTAATTTTAAAATGTAAATGGCGAATGTAATATCAATAAAAAATTTGCTATCAGACGCTGTAGTTGTATCAGGCTTTATTCATAATGTCAAGCTCACTTTGAATATTTTCAAAGTTGTGTCAGAAGCAGGAAAAAATAATTAAAGTGTGAACCAGTGGTTTCGCTAGGGATAGTTTCACCTTCATTTTGACGGGCAGGTTTATTTTTATCCTTCATGAATTAATCTTGCATCATAAGCCATTTTTAAAGACCAATTTACATAGCCTATATATAGGCTGCATATTGTGTATGTTAGAAAAAATGTGAGATCGCTGGATAGATGGATTTAAACTAAACATCTGAACAATCATGGGACACACATTTTGCTACAGCTGTATGAACTCGTGCGTAAAAGTCTCAGTGGAGGACTACTTATTCAGAGCGTCATCAGCTCATCAATATCGGGGCTCACGTTACACTAATACAAATGTAAAGTGGAGCTTATTATTTGCATTTTCTCGATTTTAACATTAATGTTAAGAAACAGCGGGTGAACTGGACAATATTTACCAGTTCGCATCACTGCACAACGCGCCGCGCACAGAAACACACACGCGGGAGGGAAAGAGATGAGCTCGTCCTGAGACTTACGTGAGTTAAAGTTAAAGAGCGGCTCCAGATGAGAAGGATATTATTAGCCTTTAACAGCATTTGCTTCCCCGTGTTGTTGTTAGCGTGCAGAAAGTTGGCTAACTAGGCGGTGATACACGTGTTAACAGTGAAGCTGCGTTGAGAGAGAGAGAGCCTCACGCGCTCTGAAAAACAGCAGCGCTGCGTCTTAATTTTAATTACAGCTTAATTTTCAATTCTTCAAAATGACGGACGGCCTTTGAAATTTTCCGTCAAAGCTTAAAATATTCCGTAAATGACGGAAAATTTTCTGTTAATGTAACCTCTGGTGTGAACACTCCTATTATTTGGATGAGAGCATTTGTGATTGGTGGATGCGTCAGAGCGTCTCCAAAACGGCAGCTCATGTGCAGTGGTCTGTGGTCAGTATCAAAAGATGGAGAAAGAGTGTGTAGACAACAATCATACGCTCACATTCAAGACTAATGGCCGAGTAAATTGATGGAGCAATTTACCAACAGCATGTTGGGAATATTTCAGCCACTCATCAGAAAGTTAGAAGAGATATCCCATGTTTTGGCTTTGTTTTTGAGTGCAATATTTTCTCGACAGCCAAAAAGTTTAATTTTGGTCTTCTCGCTCTTCAAAGCATGTTTGGACGTGGTCTGAAATTCTCTCCCACATGCCTCCTGGCAAACACTGGCTGAGATGTCATGTCACTGTTTCTTCTCCTTTTTTAAAGTGGCATTTTCTTTGCCAGTCTGCCATAAAACTGTGACTAGTGAGTCACCCAGGCAACAGTTGGTGAATGCACAGTGTCTCCCATCTCGGAGCTGTGAAAACCCATAGCTTTTTCCATTCTGACAGTGGCTTCATGGTGGCCCACAGCAGTGCCAGATTTAGTTCTTTTTAATGACTGACCTTTTTTGTTAATGTCGCTTTTTGGATTGTATTTGTCTAGAACGTTTTTTATCAGTGGGATTCAGATTTTAACAAATGGCTACTCATTCAAGCCTTAAACATTGGCTGTAGCACTAATTATACAAATAAAGGACTAGTTGTTATGAAGTGTCAAGTTCTGTCCTGTCAAATGACTGTGGTCAATTTCTGTAATAGGACCGGAAGAAAAATGACATTAAATAAACATTTTTAATTTCCAGTTCCAAATCAGAGGCTACAAATACTTGCAATGTAATGTCCTCTACATGTTTCTGTAGGATCACATTATGTTAAAAAATCTTCAACTGTTTTGGGCATCTATAAACATATTCTGAAATGCATGTTAATTCTTGTTTTGTTGAATCTTGATTTGAAAACTTGTCATATTGCAAATCTAGTCAACACTCTTATTTGTTATTTTTTAGTGAAGGGATTTACGAGCCAATTTTACTGGGAGCTCATTCATAGAGCTGTTCTAAAGACTGGCTCTTTTTAATATAAAATGTTATATTATATATATATAACGGCAGCCAGATAATTCCCAATATGATCGATAAAAGGCACACTGTTTTTGTTTAAATCTAAAATTACAATGGGACTGATATTTACACTTTGAGAAATGCGTTTGTGAATAAAATCACCACAATTAATAAAAAGAGGCTGCAACTGTCTGATGAATCATTTTAGTGCATTCAGCTTTCACTTTGGTGCAAAAAGCTTTCACTTGTGTTGCCTGCTCCATTGTTGGGCTGGTTCTTGTGTTCGTTTGAGGGACTTCTGGGTAAAATTGACTGAAAAAAAAATCTGTCTCTTTTCACAATTGCGATCCGGTTCGAACCGTTCACCTTGAAGAGCCAGTTTAAAAGAGCCGGTTATTTTTCCCTTTTATTGTTCTGCCCTGGACTATGTTTAACGTTGATCTTTTCCTCAACTTCAGTCTATGAGATTATTCCTACTTTTCAGGGGATTTGTGGTATTAAATTGCCATCACCACAGAAAAGCAGCGGTGATGGTTGCCATAGGGATTTGGTGACCGTTTTACATGGGATGCACTTCCCAACACGCCCCATTTCAGTGTGTGTTTGGGAGTGCCATAGAGACCTGTGATGCCTGGTGCCTAGTTTACTTCAAATCGAAAGCCTTGACCACGTGAAATGGATTTGCTCCGGAAAGGGCATCTGCTGCAAAACCAATGCAACATATGAATAGGTAACGCAGGCCGGATGGATTTCTGTGACGGTTCTAGTCTAGAATTTGAAGGCTAATGGGAAAAACGGGGACAAAAATGCAGCCATCTACAAAATCAGACTCTGAAGTGTGGTGGTTTTCTTAAGAGCAAAGTATGAGGAGAGCAGAGAAAAGCTTGGATAGAGAAACACTCGCAGGAATTGTAATAGGATTCACGACTGAGGCTACAACTGGGGGTGTAATTATTGTTGTTGCGATAAGCTGTTGATAGGGCTACTTATTTCCCTGCGTTTGGATATTCTGCATATTTAGTAGCTACAATTACCACATCGAGGCCGTGTGTCAAGTGCAAACTGTTTATGTAAAGCGCACTGTACACTGTCTCTTAGATGCGTTTCCCCTCACGCCCATTCATCCGCTGCTCTTGATTATACTTTAAAAGCGGCAAACCGTGGTAATGATCGGTGCGTTTTCGTGAGGGAGCGGAGGAAGTAAAAAAAAAATCCTATCTGTTTGATCTCGCAGGCAAAAATACGGGCAGCAGCACAACACAATCTCATCTCTTGTGTCAGCTATTCTCCGGCACCATGCGATTCCCATGGGAACGCATTTCTGCTGCGCAAATCAGAGTCAGATCAGCGCGGGCCGTTTCTTATCTGGACTTGAAAGAACGGGAAGATGGAAATGGGGAGGTGTGAACTGTGTGCGCAATCCTTTTGGGGGCGTTAATACCTGAAATTCGCAATTGCAGCCACTTGAATTTAGCTCATCATGAGCCCTCCACCCCGGCCATTATAGTCCTAGTTACTGCCTCAGCCTGGCCTCCTTTCCCCCCCGCCTATTGTCGATTGATTGACTCGATTGGACAGTTATATTGTTTACGTGTGCGCTATGGCCCGGGTTACTGCAGGCCTGGGGAATTTCTTTATGAGTTTGGCCGTTTTCTTTAATCCATCCGAGTAGAAGACATCTCGAGCGCTATTGTCGTTTGATAGCATCTCTAGTTCAGACCGGGTCGGCACATCTGTTTATGGCTGCTCCGCTGCAGGTGTAAAAGTCTTAATAAAACGTTTTTGCTTGAGTCAGAGATTCTGTTCAGCAGCTCAGGATTAGTTTCTTCAGGAGAATTGTCGCTGGATTTGATCGGCGGACCCTGTAAAACAACATGTCATCTGTTATCTATGTCAAGGCACTGTTGGTAAGAAGCAGTTGTACATATCCATTTCTTATATAATGTTTTACAGTTATTTGTTGCTCAATATCCCACATGAATTTGTCGTTTGACGAGTGTTATGCATCGTTGTGCATACCTGCGACTATTGCCAAAGGAGCCTTTTATTGTGAATCAATAAAGTGTATTTCGCAATGTGGTGTAATCCCCCTGTTAACCTCTTAACCCCTGCCTTAACCAAGTATGTTTTCTGCGGTTCAGTTTTACCCAAATAAAAAAGCTTCTCGACTGGAGCTTACAGCCTATACGGTAGGGCTGAAAGATATATCGTTATCCTATTGATATCGAGATATGAACATTAGAATTGGAAAAAAAGCAAGATATAAACCATACAGATTTTCATCAATAAAACTGCATTCTTTGTTGTCATGTTTTTATTTTTCAGAAAAAGGCTGGGTTTTCACCTAACCCATAGTTGTATCCTATCGATATTGAGATATCTGGCATGAATATCGAGATATGAAATTGTGTCCATATCGTTCAGCCCTACTATACGGTATGCCAGTGTAACGCCTCATTTGAAAGCGAAGACCTACAAAATGGATATCTCAGAATTGTATTTATTGCCATTGTTTGGAACAGGTTCACAAACTAGGAATTCTCCTTACGTTGTTGCTGCGTTGGCGTCACTTTTTTGTTGTATTTTTTGTGCTTTATTGTCATATTTTTGTTGCATTGTCCCTTTTTTTGTTTTTTTGTCGATTAGTATTTTTTCAAGACGCTTTTAGATTTGAGAAATGACGAACTGGAGAAAATGTGCTCGGTTCAGACGGGGCTCAAGAGGTTAAGGCAGTGGTTCCCAAAGCGGGCTCCGGGGTCCTCAGAAGCCAGTCCACAAAGTACTTTGAAACAATATTTAAGTAAACGTACACGCACTTGGTAAAAAGCACTACTTCAGTGGTTAGCCCACACAGACCTCGCTATTTGTTATTTTATATACAAAAAAGATATAAATGGTCTCAACATGTAGGGCTTTTCCACCTTCATTAGGCACTCAAAGCTCTTTACAGCAAGGATCCACTCACCCATTCACCCTCTCATTCATACACCAGTGTACAAAGACACTGGAGGCAAGGAGGGTGAAGTGTCTTGCCCAAGGACACAATGACAATGTGCACCTTCAGGAGGCGGGATTGGAACCCCCGACCTTCCAATCATGAGATGATCCGCTCCACCATCTGCGCCACCGTCACCCCCTTTTTGGCTGTGAAATAGGACATATTGTTTTGAATAGAGTAGAATAATAATAATGAGGGGGGGGGGGGGGCGCGTGTGGTTTTCGGTTTGAAAGGGGGCTGTGGTGCACCCGGCTTTGGGAATGGGAATACCATTTTAAAGCTGTAGTAAGATTTTTTTCTTCATTTTTTTTTTTTTTTCACTTTTCAAACCAAGAAGGAATTTATGTGTAGCTCGAACAAAAGCTTTCCCACATCTTGATTGTTCACTTGAATTGATTAAATGTATGTTTCAGGTGATACAGCTTTATGAGATGGCGAAGCATCGCGGTCTGCCATAGAATTACATTGGGCTGATTACTTACCAGCAATAGATAAAAAGCACTGTATTTAGATGCAGAAGGTCTTTTCACAAATTACAAAATGAAAAAGAAATGGAAAGGGAATAAATACCCTGCTTTGTCCTAAACTAATGTTGCTGCTAAACTTCTCGCTCGTCCAGCATGGACTGTTTTGATGTATGTCTGACAGATAAAGGATTTCTGCTTGGATTGAATTAACTCTCTCAAGAAGGAAATGGAATTCTTTGCACTTACGTCGTCAACAACCCTCTTGCACCAGCTTTCTAATGATATGGAACCCTTGTGTTGTACCACCCCAAGAGGCGTCTCGACTCTCACGACGGCTCCCACACACTGCTGCCCCACGATCCACGCGCTCTATGACTTTCACCTCTGAGTGACTCCTATTGTCCCGTTGGAGAGCGGGGCCCCATTACCGGAGCCCTGTCCCTATAGAGACATTGTGCTCGCCGGCCGTGCGCCCCTTGTCCTTCAGACGCGTCCGGAGATGACAGTAGATAAACAAAGGGAACAAACAGTCACTCCCACCAGCATTGATCTGGCCCCCGCGCCCCTCCTCACTCTCCCCACCAACACCACATTGATTCCACCTACACTTAATTTATATGAAAGCCCCGGTACCCCCACCTCCCTTTCTACCAGCGCTGACAAAAATGATGAATGTGCTATAGCGCTCGCTTCCCCACTGCCTTGCGCTGGCTGTCCGGGCCACTACAAACGTATTTCTCTCCAATAGAGTGCGCTTGTCCTTTCTCGGAGTTGGTTTATTCAATCGCTTCAGGTCCTTCCTACAATTTTCACGTATAAACATGTCATCGGTATAATTCCAACGCCGCGGGGCATCCATATGCATGATGTCAAGTCACTGAATAAGACGAACAGAAAACAAACCGTTTTTTTTTTTTCCTTTATTGGGCGGACAGTTTATCATTTTCTGTGCCATGGCTGCCGGCTAATGGGCTGCCATGCCACTCAAACGATAAAATCATATAGGGTGCATTTACAGTGGGGTAAATTATTTCTTTCGCGTTAACTTAATTAGTCCACAGAGTTCGTGCTAACGCGCTGTCGGCTTGAATCACGTTTGTGTCATGTGCTTTAATACTCTATACGTTTCCCTGTGATGTTGTTGTACGCATTGTCTTTGCGCAAAGCAGCCAAACTATTTTAAGGGGGATTATTGTATTTTAAACATGGATTTTGATCATGTTTCCTTCACTGTCCGCTTTATTATCAATTTCCCCACATGTAGTCACTTGCAGAGTATTGAAATTGCTTTTACCCTCAGTGCAAACTAGAGGTCGATATTTGGGGATTTTACAATATTGGCTATTGTCCGATCTAGCGTCGGAAATTTCCAGGACCGAAAGTGATAATGACTTTTGGAAAGGGCGAAGTCAGGGCGTCGTGTCCCACAACTCCCTAGGCCTCAGGGGAACGGAGAAACATCGCAATGAAAATTAGTTGGCTACAAGTTTGTTAAATATAAGTTTCTCTAAACCTCAGTGAATATGAATATGAAGCACAAAAAACCCGGAGATTTCAATCGCTGAGGTAGTTCTAATTTCCATAATTGCATTTTTGCTTGCATGCTAATGCTAACGGAAACGCATCAAAGCTGGGACAGAAACTATAAACTAAAGTAATATAATAAAATCGGCCTCTGCTGGAGTGGTCAAGTATTTGTTTTTCAGGTTTATAGACCAGACATTTGGAAAAATCGGCCAAAAATATCGGCATTGGCCTGAGGAAAAACCCATATCGGTCGACCTCTAGTGCAAACAGCATGAAGTCAAATCTAAAACATGTACACAGTGTATGTATGTATGTATATATGTATTTTAAAATTAATATACAGTTTACATTTTAACTTCAGAACTGGAGAATAATATTTGAACTGTCAGCCTTTTACCATGATTGCCCACGTTTTGGCCAAATTCTTGTTTTGTTCTTCTCTCTAAACACCACTTAATCGAAGCCAATCACAAGTCTTGTAACAAACAAAAAAACATATTCTTGCATATGTGGATTGCGTTGTCTTTTTTCCCAAACACCTTTAGAATATGAGATCATTGTATTTTGACGCCAAGAAATTACAAATCCATATGAAGAATGTTGACGATTTGTTTCCTAGACAATTGCAGTCTTATGATCATTCAAATTGCAATTTCAGCTCAATTTGCTATTCATTGTGCAGCCCAGCGCCTACCTTTTGTTACATTGTACCACTATATTTTACAAGCGGCATTATCATTTGTTTGTTCTGCAGATCCCCAGTCCCTATGCCTTTTTTAAATGGGCCACCATATCTATAAATAGCCCTGTGATTGTGAGCGGTGCTCCTCTGCAGAAGTGTATAGCAGCGGGTTTTATTTTATGTGCCCGCTGAAGGTGATCGAGGCCATTGACCAAGGTGTCCCGCTCCCATTGCCGCTCTACCTGCCGCCCAGGGGAGCACTGTAGTCTCTATTTCACGTCTCGCTATGGCCGCTTCCTAATGATTCTTCATGCCTCCTCTCTTTCAGTGCTAGCCACAGCTTTCCCCATGGCTCCCACTGTTTCCCGTTGAGAGGCTATTCATTTCACACCATTCTTGGATCCCTATGCGTGTCCCCTATACTTCTCACTTGAGAGCACAGATCTAAAGAAGATGGGGCGGTTCGGCGGAGCTTAAAAGATAAAAAAGACTCGGAGATTGTCATGTATATTTTATTTTCTGCGCCCTGTTTTGATTCATCTTGCTCCTAATCGTCGCTACATAATATGAATGAGTAATCACGCCATTATGCCGGTGTCCACTCAGGTTATCTTCACCGAGGAGGAGATGTGTGTCGATGGCATGCGACATAATCCCTCTAATGGGGAGGGATCTAGCGCTGAGACTTAAGTGTTAAATGTATTCTACACCCACAGCCCCAAAAAGTAAGGCTGCACAGGGTTTTGCTAATTATAGCCTAAAACAAAAACGATGGAAAATATGCAACGCTATCTTGGATAAATTGTTTAAAAAGCGCTTGAATTAACACTATTTATTCTGATTCTGAGGAGGTTTGGACCATCTTTAAACAAGATTGCCAATGGAACAAGCATTCATTTGTAAGAAATGTACTAGTATACTTGAAATAAGAAAATAACACTTGAAAAAAGTCAGACAAGAAAAAGTCATTCTTCTTCCATTGGCAATAAGATTGTCCAAATCGGCTCAAATTCCGATGATTTTTTCTTTCTTCAAAATTTTGCTTCTGTTTTAGTTCTAATTAAGTTCCATTTTGAGTCTTGTTTTGGTCCTGATTTTTATTTTTATTTTTAAGTCTTGTATTGACACAAATTGATGTAAAAACAGAACAAATTGCTTTTTTTTTTTGTTCGCAAATACTGCCATTTTTCCTCATATCATGCAGCCCGGCTAAAAAGCAGCTTCAGAGACAATTCCCCATAATTTTCTGCCTTTTTGCCCATAATTGCTGTCCCTTGTTTGATTTTTAAGAAGATTCTGTGCCTCTTTGCCCAATTACTGTGTCCACAAATAACACCACAATCTTTTCAATTACCACAGAGCTGGGATCGGGGGTCTTGAAGTAGGACCTTGAGATGAAATTGGAGGGGCACATGCGAATTGAGAGAACACTTTCTTCTGGTGTGAAAATGTCTTGGGGCACAGTAAATTGAGGTGCTGAAAAATGACGATAATTCAGCCAACCGGTTTAACGACGGTAAAGCGGTCCAAAAGTCACTCGTGTGCTGAATTAGGAGGCAAAACGTCATTTCCCTTTCCGAGTCCGCCGTCCTTTACGCGGTGGCACCAAATGAATTGATGAGACAGAGGGAGAGGATGTGTCGGTGTGGATGTTTGCGGCGAGATTGAAACGGCCTGCTTGTGCATTCAGATTGGCTGAGCAGTGGGAGGAGGAAGCAGAGGAGAGAGATGGCACCAGGCTCCTCAGTATTTCACAGCCTAAGCCTCACCAGCCACAGATAAAAATAGTCTTATTTGAAATGTGTATATTCTATAGACCTGCACAATAGTCAAAATACTCGAGAGACCATATGACAGATTAGGCATGGTTATTATCAATGCATGCATTTATTTATATTTCATGTAGAGATTCAGGATTCTTTACAAACTGCTTGGCTCATGACCAAATCAGTGCCGCAAAAAGATATAGGAACAAATCAAGCAATTTCAGACTACGTAGCGATCACATAGATGTTTTTCATTTTTTGTTTAGTTTTCAGGCCCCTGACAATTCAAAGCTTTTTCCTTCAATTTTATGATACATTTATTTACAGATATTTGTTGCTATTATTCTCTGTCTTTTTTTATATATATATATGGTTGTTTTTCTTCAACCAAAAGTGAGAATTGTGAAATTTAAACTTGGAAAACCTAATTTCAGGACTGTGTATGTTAATGAACACACATGAGACTCATGCATGTAAGCACTCCACGCCGGATTGTAGCCATGGGCTAATTTCTGTCCGCTGTCGCTCTCTCTAACACGCTGTCATTCATCTGTGCATAACTTCAAATCAACTCCGCCCAAGAAGTGACTTCCTGTTTTGTCCCAGCCCGCCAAAATAAAAGCACACAGCTCGTCTCATTGATAAGTTCAGCAGGTATTTGCAACATTACAAGAATATAATTAAAGACACACATGTTAAGTGTTTTGTTTGTTAATAGTTAGGCAGAAAGAAAGCTGAACTAATGAACTGCTGAACTAATTAATAAGATGGTGCTTTTATTTTGGTGTGCTGGATCAAAACAGGAAGTCACTTCTTGGGCGGCGTTGTTATGATTTGAAGTTATGCACTTGTAGTCAATTGTAGATGTTTTTAGTGGTAAAGGAAACTGGAGCATCCAGAGGAAACCTACACACACACACGCAAACTCCCCACAGAATGACCCCGTCCAGCCCGGAGACCAAACCCGAGACCTTGTTGCTGTGAAGCACGAGCGCTAACCGCAGCACCAGTGTGTGTGTGTGTGTGTGTGTGTGTGTGTGTGTATACTTTACATCAACATGACGAGTAAGTGGTTTGACATAACCGAGCCACCTCTCTCCTGCCACTTCACTCAGTCCACTGCAGCCCGCCTGTATTGTGTCTCATTTCTTAATCCCTTCAAGGCATCTCCAGCACCAACAGAGCTAGCATAAGCACATTTTGCACTGTTTGCGATGTTGAGATTAACAGGATTACCGATTAGGGATTATACTGGCGTTATTCTTACCCATTTAACCTTGACCCATTGCCCTGGTAAAAAAAAAAAAATTATGTTCAATCTAGCCTTATTATATGTTCAGTAACCTATCTCTCAGGGGAGTAAGATCCAACAAATTGTAGCTGTTTCTAGGGTTGGGCGATGTCCCCTTTAATTGACAGTTGACCATGTTTACAGTGAACCATCGTGATGGACGATGATATCTCTCATTATAAGCATTTTTTCCCTAAGATATTTACATAGCCTATATATATATAGGCTGCATATTATTTATGTTAGGAAAAATTTGAGATTGCAGGATAAATTGATCTAAACTAAACATGACCTGAACAGAGTCGTGGAACATGAATTTTGCAACAGAAATGTGTTAAAACTTGTAGGTAAAAGTCTGACAGGAGAGTGACTTATTCAGAGCGTCATCAGCTCCTCAATACCCAGGCCCTTATCACACTAATACAAATGTAAAGCGGAGCTCATCATTTGCATTTGCAAAATTTTGACGTAATGTTTAAGAAACCGCGGGTGAACGGGACAATATTTAGAAGTTTGCATCGTAGCTAGGGATGGGACGATAACCGGTTTCAAATGCTACGGTATCACTACTGTGTTTTATATGCTATTCTTATAAGAAAAAAGTTGCGCTCTACTCCGGTGCTCCTCACCTGACCCTGCGGCGCAGTCCCTCTCTCCCTCTCTCTCTCGGCCGTCAGCCTGTTGAACACGGCCCGTAGCAGCAGAGTAAAAAGTCACTGTCCTCCGTGAACATGAACGCTGCCGCTGAGATGAAGCTTTGTTTGGATCCGTTGCGTTAAAAGATGCCAAGTGCGGCTGAGAAACGGCTGTTTAGCTCTTTAGCTGTTGTTACACTAACCTGTTAGCTTTGTGGTTTGGATTGTTAATCATCCGGTCCATCGTTTATCAGACGCACTCTAGACAACACTGTTTTATTTTTTATTTTTCAGAAGACGCTCAGCCTTTGCCAAATGCTCAAAGACGCACGGATTTTCATTTGGGTACAAACTCCGCTCGCTGTCACACGCCGCCAGGGCTACTACAAACCTACGCACTACTCCACTAAAGTCTCCCTAAACAATAATCTGATGCATTGCACAGGCAGATAACATGATTATATTTTACCCTCTAGTAGGGCTGGGCGATATGGCCTAAAATCTATATCATGATATGAATAAATAAATATCACGATAACAATATATTTTACGATATAATTGACAATGGACGAATTACTTCAAAATCCCAGCCTTACGCCTATTGGGAAGATTCATTCAGTGATATTTTATTCTTTTTTTTTTCTACGGCATAATTGTCTCGCAAATATGATCTACTCAAGCAGTTTACATCCTTCATTTCATTTTTACTTTTTCAGCACGTGTCCCCGTGTTCTACAGTCACCGTTTATGCTGCTCTGATGGAGCAGAGCGTAACATAAATTATATTGTGTCCACAACGATATAAAAAATTACAACGATATCAAAACATTATATCACGATAACGATATGCGATACGATATGGCCCAACCCTACCCTCTAGACGTCACTGCAGGATAAGGGTTAGACATAGGTGGAACCTTTACCTGATGCAGTTTGCTAGTCGGTCAATTATTAGACAAGCACTCAAGTTTGTTGACCGCTCGATGCAACACTTTTTGTTTACTATTCGGATTATTTTTGTATATGAAGTTGAATGTACAGACTACTTTAGCAAGAAATCAAGCAGCAAATTATAATTTTGGTCAGACATCAAACAAACAGTAATTGGAGCATCAGCGAACATCACTTTAGTCTGTGACTAAAGTGATTAAGGTAAAAATATCCCTTTGTTCAAAGTGTTGTTTTGGATAATAAGTCATAATAGTACACTATTGATCGTTAGTGGCATGTAAAGACATAACCAATTACAAATGTACCATAAACATCAAGACCCGTGTATGTTCATTAACATGCACTGTCCCGACTAAATAAACCAATAAATATAAATAAATAGACAAACCCTGTTTGTTAAATGTGAACTTTGTTTTTACTTTTTAAATATAAAACACGCAATTTCATGGTATACCGTGATATCGCGGTATTTTTTGTCAAAGGTTATCATATCGTGGAAATCTCATACTGTCCCATCCCTAATCGTAGCCTACGTTTTTGAAGCTGCTCCACGCTAGTCTCGCCAACCAGACCCCGCTTCTTTACAGAAGCGGGGTTATTAATTAATAAACATCGGAGATTAGTCTGGATGCCAGGCTAGCTCCACGCAGGCCATCGCAGAATTACCTGCGTCGGTAAAACTGAAATTACACTAGGACATCAGGTATTTTTTATGTGCATTCGCATGGGATCAGCAATGTCAGTAATTCAAATTTGTTTGCGGAAATGATGGATGGATAAGGAACGCTGAATGATGACAACATGCCTTGTATTCATCCGTGATGCAAGCGCCAACTCTCAGGTTTGTTTGAGCTTTGCGTTCGCAAGAAAAGCCATTTCTTACCGCACGGTGCACGCTACGACGAACGACATCAGCGTCAGGTCTGTGGGATTCAGCTGTTCTCATAAAACAGCAGTTTCCTTTGATGCGTTCGCTCTGAAACAACCTCCTCTGTCTAACTTTGCACCAAAAGCATGAATCAAAACTTTCCCCAGAGTCTCCAGGTTGACCTGTCTAATGTTGCCATGACAACGGCACTGTACATCCGGTTCACCTCTAACTTTGTAGTTTTTCTCTTTTACACTTTGTATTATACAGGCGAAATCAGTGGGGTGAATTATTTTAACCTGTACTTTCTGCACAATGAGTCTGGGAGAAGAAAACAAAACGGCAGGATTGCGAGGTCCTCTAGTGGCACGAGGCCCTGTGCACAGTTCGCACAGCCCTTGCGACGGTACTGGCTCCACGCGCCGCCCGTCCGTGTGCTCGTAGCCTCGTACCTGCGGCACCATGCCTCTCTCCTCTCGGCCCTTCTTAAGAACATCCAAACCCATGCACTCTCAGATAGCTCCATGTGATATCCATCGCAGCATTTTAAAACTGTTTAGTTTACGTACGAAAAGCAAAGCAAAACCACGCGGTTAAACAGTGAAGCTTCTTTCAGAGAGAGCCCCGCGCGTTGGCAATAGAGCAGCGCTGCGTCTTTATTTGAATAATTGCGGCTAACACATCATGGCTTCTGGCAGGCTACTTAAACTAGCGTGCATATTAGTTATATTTGTGATTTAATTTACAGTGCAATCCCTGCAAAGTTTGTAGGTTTACAAGGCCCACAGAAGATCAGTGCGTGTTTCCGACAGGAGGGGGCGTGGCATCACGATGGTGGCTCTCCATCGTGATGTTCTTCCTCCATCACGATAGACGTTGATATCGCCCATCAGAACAACCCTAGCTGTTTGTTTACTTTGTAGAGGTTTTAATGAATCTCTCAGGGCTATGTGTTGAGATATAGATTGACAACGATAGTCTTTGGTAGCCGACCTATGTATAACCTCCTGTTTCTCTTTTACTCTGTTACCGTGCGTCTGCCTTTGCACACAACGTAATTCAGCCGTTTCCATAGAGAGCGTGTGGTTGCCAGGGACACGACAGGTCATCGCTTATTTTGGTCTGTCCCTTGTTCCTTGATGTGAGGGGACAAAGCGAAGGGAGGGGGGGATGGGGGGTACTTAAAAACATAGTTCATACTCTGTTCAAAGACAATATTAGCTTGCAAAATTATTTCTAGCTTTTGTTTTGTTGGGTTCCTGTTGGATATGTTTTTGATACATAATTGGTTGGCACTGATGAAAGCTTTGTGTTGTTTTTTTGTGTAGAATGCAAAAAAATTCTACAATATCGATTGTTTTACAATCTGTTCACTGCACATTTTGAACATGTCCAGGGGTATTTGAGATAAGACTGAAACAATTAAATCTAATACAAGAATCCTATGTATTTCCGTCCGAGTTTGTAAAGATCTAAACTACAGGATTAGCAAGTTTTAAATGTGATACATTCCCATTAAGACAGGAAATTTGTACTATTTGCATTTGCAGTCAATTTTGATTAAATTCACGATAATTGTGTAATCCGAGAGTCAGCTAGTATGTACTGTAGGTCAATTTCTGTGTTGTATATCAACACTTTATTTTACTATTGCACACTAATGCATAAGTAGTTCCACTTTCATTTTAATTTACAAAAAAATGTATAGCTGTTGTACATCGTGACAGGCAATGACGAGTGACAGTAAGTTTTGATTTGCTGAGAAGTCTAATGACCTGTGGCAAAAACAGTTTGCTCTTTGAGCCCTCAGCCTCTTTAAAAGTGTATTTGTCCAAGAGATCACCTACAGCTTGTGCAACTCGACTTGACAGTGTTAATGTTCCAAGTCCCTCACACGGCCTTTCGTCTTAGTCACACTTTGAAACAACAGGGGATGAGGAGGGGTGCAGAGGGGGGTGCACGTGGGAGACGGGAAAGTACATATGGTCCGCCGTGATGTTGTTTATCCAGAGAGTTGTTACAGCTGAGCACCAGGCTCCTCACCGTCTCTCATTAATCTAGCAGTGCGACTCTGGCCCGCTGCCCATCACATGCACAGGGAGCAGCTTAGAGTGACCACCCACCAGCCTACAGTGGTGTAGTAGCCAAAAATGTGGCTCAAATAATAATTGTGCCGTAAAACATATTACTGAACTGGAAGTCAAAAGTTGTAATCCAGGTAGTTTTCCAAAACGGTGCAGGATGATTTTGGACAAATATCCAACTGTGTGACCAGTGTCTTGATTATTTAAGCAGTTTATGTTAAAAATGGAGATGCGTTATAATCAAGAAAAGCATCCTGACGGTCGGACATTCGTGAATTCCATGGCCACGACCATCAGCAAACAAGCAACAAAGGGGCAAACAAACTACATCACGAGTTGAACTGATGAATGTATTGGTTGAAATGTGGCACGAGGTGCAGTGGTCGCACAATCAATTCGACTCCGTTGTTTGCCCCTTTGAGTGCCGTTGTTATCGGACGTGGCTTCAAGTCAACGCCCCGCTGACGTTGGTTCGACCGTGAGGATGAATTAGTAAGAGACTTCAGCGAAAATAATCCAGGGCAATTCAAAACATGTTTGTAAACCCTTGGAAACATACCAAGACTCAGAATACAGAGGGCTGTATTGCCTTGAAGGGACTATACAGAGTTTAAAATTTGTAAAATGTAGTATTTTCCTCCCCCTACATGTTCTTGCAATGTCCTAATGTGTAGAATGAGCCCAGACCTAGTCACCACAACTCCCTCTAAAATCCTGCCCGCCCTATCACTCAAAAAGGTGTTAATTCGGGTCCGAATTGCCGTCATGCACGAGCTTTATATAGAAGCTGCCGTTGCGCGTTAGACCTGAGGTGGCAGTAGTGAGTATAAAAATAACCAACTTGCGTCTAGTCCCTTTTAATAATTGCAGTCTTCGCGAGCTGCTAAAGTATTAGTTGACACCATTCAAATTGCAATTTCGATTTGATTGTGATTCATCTGGCATCCCTAATTCAAAATAATATTGGTTTAGAAGCACAGAAGCTTCCTGAACTAAGTTTTAGCACATAATGTCACTGAAGTTATTGTATTGTTCTTTCAATTTGAAGTTATATAAAAGTCATTTAAACAAAATGCAATGTGTTGCTAAGGCTCTCTGTTCTTCCTGTTATTACCTGCTTTTGTTTTCTCACCACCGTTCCTCAATTCTGTCATCACTCATTTTCTTTCATAATTTTTTACCGCATCTGAATATTTTAATTGATGTATTTTGATCCTGGAGATTGATTATGGCTCTGGGGGGCATTTCTCTGTTCATTGCTCCCACCAGCTTGTGTTCCCTCAAGCGCTTAATGTGGTTGATGTCTTTTTCACCCCTCTCTCCGGTCTGCCATCGCGCCTTCAGTGTCACTTTTAGCCGGCACATGTGCAGTTATACAGATATTTAGCTTCTTTTCCAATATGGAGAATGAAAGCTTGGCCGTGAGATCCACATTAGTCTTCATCTACTTCCCCTTTATGCATGACTTACGGCACTGACAATTTTTGGCACTCCGCAACACTTTGGTCTCTTCGCACTTTTTGCCTTGCCTTAAAAAGAAACACATCGTGTGGCTTTCTTCAGTTAAATCTTTATGTTGTCAAATGTTTCCCCTTTGCTTTTTAAATCTATTATTGGAGCAGACAGTGGTTGTATTTGGCTATTTTAAAGGAGCACGGTAACAGAGAGACTTGCCAAATAATAACATGGGTGTGTTGACATTTGAGATGTGCTTTTCAGCCTATTCTTCATTACAGCTGGGTGGATAGCAGCAGTAAGCCATTTTCTTTTGTTCGTGTCAAACTGCATGCACAATGGGCTCGTCCTCCAGCCAGGTACTCGTGACTGCGAACCAAGGTCAAGATGTGGAGCTGGGTCCCAGAGGCTGTACACCACTCCCACCTTTAGGAAATATCAGTAATGAGATCCACTGACAAATCGACCATTTGGGCATGTGTTCATGTTACTTATGCGATGGAGCACAACAGAGTTTATCATGTGGCTTAATGGCTTAGTGCAGGGGTAGTAAAACCTTAAGATGATTTTGAGGAATATTACTTAATTACACAAATCACCTATCAAAGGCCTGTTAAACCACTCTAGAAATGGGAAAAATACTGCCAGTTCCTTTAAAATGTCTTGGCAGAACACCCATTTAGGCCATATATGACTTACACTGGCATTTGTAGCAAGTGAAGATTTACTTCAGCCTACAATAGGAGGGTCCGGCAAACTTGCCTAGTGAAAAAGGATAAGTCCATGTGCCAAACACTGTTCTGGCGTTGTGAGGGTGGACTCCTGTCTTGCAGAATGTCTCTCCGCTCCTCACTCCCTTTCCCACTGTACTGTAAAACAACAAAATGCAAAACCTTTTCATTAAAGGAAAGTTAATGAATTACAAAAAAAGCGAGAAACCTACAAATACTTACTTTGTGTTCCTGATCTTATTTACCGCATATACAGAGTTTAGTCCTTTTTTTAGCTGTTTATTGTGCTATAAAATGAACTTTGCCTGGATTAGTCTTGAGGTGGGGTGGGGATAGGGCGTCTTGTGGCTAAACTGTGGATTTTCAGTCCCTATGGTCTGTTTATGTCTCACTACTTAATCTCCTGACTCAAGCCGTGTCATTAGTGTTTATTAAGGCTCCACTGTGCCCTACTTAACGATAACATTGTCTCCATTTTGAAAATAATCATCAACCAAAAATGGCTTCGAAATAGCTGTTATCTTGGCTAAAACGCGCACCGGTCAGAATATACTGCTGTCATCAATAAAGTCAGATGTTTTTACGTGTCTCTCTAAATGGGGCAGTGCATGCAGATTCCTACACGTTTTGCCTGCACTGATTTACACCGCACTAAATTATGCAGCACTGATTTGCATTACATGAGGAAAAACACTTTAAAATGTGTGAGCAGTAAACTTTTAACACCCCCGGTATGTGTTTCAAGGAATGATTTTGAGCTAAACCACAAATATAGAAATGGATGGTGGCGCTTTTTTTGGTGACAGAAGTCATCCGTGTTGAAGGATAATATTAAATCACTATTTATCATACTGGGTCAAGCTGTAAACTCGTACTATCCGTGGGTCAAGCTGTACAGTCGTACTATCTCTGTGATAGCCTTGACTGTGGTGCTCAGGCGCCACTGAATGTTTTGCTTGCGTATCAGTCTGACGCTCTTAGACGGTATTTATCACTCTTCTGTGGAAGCATAGGCAGACTTGAATGGTAGGACTGGCGCAATGTCTCAAGTTCATGTCTCCGGGTCCCGTAACGACGGTAAATAAACTTCTCCTGTATAAGTCATCCTGACTGCTGCCTCTTCTTCATCAATCCTCTCGAGCACCATTGTTATTTCTCTAACTATCCGCAGGTATCAGAATAGGTTTATTGCCATGGTTTGAGAACAGGGTTTACAAACTAGGAATTTGTCTCTGTGCAAACATATAACATATAACACAGAATTAAGATAAAAAATAAGCTAAGAACGTTAAACTATGAGGCTATAAGGGCATGCATAAAAAATATTAAATAAATAAGATAAAATAAAGTGACGTGTGGTAAGACAACAACAATTTGACAATGAACAACAGCGGGATTGTATTTTTATCTCTTCTTGATTTTATTTAATTTTTTCCTTCAGCTCCCACTTCCTGCGGCTAATCATGCGCCGCTATGCTGTAGCACGCACCCTTGCTCCTTTAGGAACAAACAAACAAAGGTATTAAAGGGGGTCAATCTCAATAGTCAAGCTACAAGCCCCATTGTCTGAGCCTGTTTTTTTTGTGATAGTTTCAGTCACCGCCTACTCCTTTTTCACAGCCTCTCCATACATTACTGTGAAGAGAGAAACTTGGACACCGAGAGTGAAGGACTGTGATCTGTTCTTTTGCACTTACAGAAATGCAAGCGTCCCGTTAAGCTTAGCTGCAGGCAACAGGACTGCCAAAGTGTAGACCTTGATTACGTTGAGGGGAAGCTATAGCAGAGAAGCAAGACGAAGCCGTTCTTCAGCGAGGGTGCAGTTCCTTCAAAACTGTTTCCATTTCACTTCTGTTAACACTCTTGATACTGCTACTACATTATTACAGTTGCCATTGCTATGATTGCTATACATTTTAATTGTATTAGTTCTATTACTACAAGTGCAAGTACTTGTGTGAAAGTCTCTTTTGGGATAAGAAATGCCACTTTTCATTATCAGGTATGTGCCTTATAAACGGATTACTCATATAGAATATAAACTAATCTATGAAATTATCTAAAGTTTTGCCTCCTTCAGGCCTCGCTGTCAGAAATCAATGATGTATTGAGCAGAAGATGAATGCTTGTTGTGGCAGGTACCGCTGTATAGAGAGTGCCACGGCTTTTGTATTTTTAATGTACCCCACCTTTAATTAAAACTCAAATTATCGTGCTCATTATAAACCCATTGGTGGTATTATCACATTCATTTTATGTCTAGTTTGAGCCGAGTCCTAATGGCCTTTGTGGACAGTGTTTAATGCTTTTGGGTTAAGATGGTTGTGGCTTTATAACCCACTGTGGAGGATTTATACGCGGGGTGAGCGCACACCTCAATAGCCCAGAGTTTTAATGGACTGAGCATGCAAAGGTAATGATGGTCGGTCACATCTCTGCTGGGTCTCTAAATGGAAGAATTACGTTTCAGTGAGGGACAAGTTCACACTGTCCTGAGTCGCAAAATGTGTACCTTAACTCTCACTTGATGGATATTGACTAAAGGGCGGCTGATTGTGAGGTTTGTGGAGGTAGAATTAAAAAAAGGGCTTTCTGAAAGTCTTGGGTGCTTTTGTTCTGTCAGTGTCAACTCTGTTATGTTTGAGATTTGCCCATCAGCTTTCTTCCCCTACTTTGTGAAGGCGAGCGTCCCCGCGGGTGATGGCTTCATTTGGACCAGTCACAGTCTCACTGCATTGAAAGGAAGATTGGCTCTCCTCAAGGCTTTGTTGTCACTGCCACTCTCCTTATTGATTACGCGTAGGTTCGGTGCACGAGTTACATGTGTGGACACACAGGGCCGGCTGGGTGCATGCAGTATGTGTGTGGGGGGAACTGGCAAGTTTTACTGTGGAGGTGAATAACGAGTTTGGAGAGAAGTTTGTAGTGTTGGCACGGGGCAGACGTGTATCACCCACACACAGCAGAGCCCACGCCATTTCTATAGCAGTCCAGTCTTATTTTTCATTGTAACACAGATTTGTTCTCTGTCTTTCCAGGTCAAGAGGCAGTCCTGTGGGAATCATCATGCAGCAATGACCTGTGTGGCCTTTCTTTCCCCAAGAGATCATCCTCCAATCAAAGCTATGAGCCGGGATCCAGTCAGGACATGGTTGGCAGGTTCACATGACGGACAGGTGATGGAGTCTTCCATCATCTCTCTCCACTGACGCGTCCCAGTGCTGCCTCACAGGCATCAGTGTGCACCGGTGCTGCAGGCCCCCCATCTCTCTGCCATGGTGACATAAGCACTGCTGCAGCATGAGGGAGAGCCATCGTGAGACCGTTTCTTTTCTTTCTCCAGTTGCTGCTGCGGCTGCTACCTTCGTGTCTGTTGTATTTTTCTCTATCCGGAGACTGAATCATTTGTAAATAGTCCCTGTAGACATTTTTTAAGGGCGCCCCGAGGCGTTTTGCCTGGCTGGCGGGGCAGTGCGGCCCAAGAGACGATGCTGGGATGCGTGAGCCGTGTCCGTCGGCTGGTGCGTCTCCTCCCCTTGCAGACCTCCCTGCTCCTGCTTTTCCTCTTCTGCACAATCAGCGTCTTCATCTCGGCCTACTTCCTGTATGGTGTCAAGCAGGAGCTGGAGCCTTCTGGAGGGGGTGTGTCCGGGTCAGAGGGGGCGTCAGCCGACTCAGACGACCTCAGGGTCACTCCCTCACGGCTGTTACCTCTACGTCCTGGAGCTGACCCCACTGGAGCAAGGACAGACCCCGTTGTCCTGGTGTTTGTGGAGAGCCAGTATTCGCAGTTGGGTCAGGAAATTGTGGCCATTTTGGAGTCGGGCCGTTTTCGCTTTAGGACAGAAATATCTCCTGGTAAAGGGGACATGCCCACACTAACGGACAAAGAGCAAGGGCGATTCGCACTAGTCGTTTATGAAAACATCCTAAAGTACGTGAACCTGGATGTGTGGAACAGAGAGCTGCTGGACAAATACTGTGTGGAGTACGGTGTGGGCATCATCGGCTTCTTCAAGGTGAGACTCTGTCCTCTCACACCTCCTGCCCTGTCCATCTGTCTGCTGTCTCTCAGGAGATTGGACTCAAAGGTTGCAAAGACCTGTCTACGCCAATATCACTCGGCCCCTTTGCAGTTTTCCTGCTCTATTCACCTCTCGTATTTTTTCCTGATATCTGCTGCAATCCACCCCTCTTTGATTCTTTTATTTTCTTTGTTTTACTTCTGGCTATTCACTCTTTAGCTTCTTGACAGTTTCTAGCTCTCCTCCTTTCTCTCCCAGTAATCCCTGAGCTGAGCCTGTTTGCCGAAGGCCAGTTTTCTGGTCTTATGGTTTTAATCACCATCTCTGAGCCGCAGAAAGACTATTGTAGATATAGCGAGGAGGCATAGAAGGTGGTGCAGCGTAGGTGAAGGTTGGGAAAGCCCAGTGGGATTTACTGTCTATTGGGAAGTAAACGGCGCCAAGGTGTGCATTTGAATGAGACAAACACTCGTGTGTTCTGGGGAACACTCTGACATGTTTATTATAATCATTTGCTTTGTTATTGGTCTTGACTTAAGTAAATCCTAAAACCCTGTAGAGCCACATTTTGTAATAACACTGTTAGTCTCAAAATGGAATAAAACGTTCACTTCATTGTGTCATTTTGTAAAATTTTTATAATTTTGCAGTCGTTTACATCAGCCATTCCAAAAGTCCGGGACATTGCGGCCCCCTTTATTGATCAGAAAATCTCTCGGGTCCCCCAAATCATAATAATTTACTCCATTCAAAATATTTACTTTTAATTACATTAAAAGTAACATCTAGCTATGACAGTTGGCTAAATACTGGTTTAAACTGGTGCATTTGTCCAGATAAATGTATTGTTCCTTTCAAAATGAACTTTTTTCATTTCACTTGTTTTGCAGACTAGCTTTGGGGGGCCCCCTGTAGTGCCTCTGAGGCCCCCCAGGGGCCCCGGGACCCCACTTTGGGAACCACTGGTTTACATTAATGCAATCAAATGTATGTAACACTTAATGATAACGGCACACTACTAAGCGTTTGAAATATTTATTTCATCATAAAGTATTTTTTTCTTTTTTTGATCAGTTCCAATAACAGTATTTGCCATGTTGCCTTAGTTTGACTATATTCCTGGAGTCTCGAGCTTCCCCCCCCCCTCCCCTGCTTGGTCCTGGTCCTGATTATTTGTTACCATTTCTTTTTATTGCTTAGTGGTTCCTAAACTGGGGTACTTATTTTAGTTACACCCACATGTTTAAACCAGTTAGGGCTGTTATTGAACCGGTTTAGTCCCGATTAGATTTTGGTTTGTTTTTTAAGAAAAAATAGCCAGGGCAGCTGTACATATTACAGCAAGAGAACGAAGGAAATACAACTGAAACAATTCTCAAATAAAGATAAAAGGAAAAACAACAAAGCAAAATAAATAACAAGAAACCGCTATTTATCAGGGTCCGGGACAAACTATCGCTTTGTGCTTCAATACAAAGTATCAATACTTTATCAAGTATCTCAATACTTTCGATACTTGTGTTTGGAGGCATTTTTATCCTACACTCCTTTTGTTTTCCAATAATTTACACAGCACTTTGTTGCAATAACTATTTTATTTTTATAGTCCTGATTTGGTCACAACTAACCCAAAACCCTTTTATTATTCCTGACTTGTCCCTAACCTTAACTAGTGTGTTTCTCATATGACCTCTATTTAGGTGCTCGTAAAGGATTAGCGATAGTTATTCAAACTGAGTAACTCCGTAAGTTGAGTTTTTATCAAGCTGCTTAACCTCTTAATCTCCACGTGAACTGAGCACCTTTGATCCAGTTTGGCTTTACCCAAATCTAAATGCGCAAAAGAGTGAAAAATATTTGAAAACGCAACATGAAAAATGAGATGAAAACGGGGTAAAAAAAACTAAAGAGCGACTAAAACACACAACTAAAGAGTGATGAGAAGGCAACAAAAAATCAACAAAAAGGTGAACAAAAAGTTGTGTAGGTCTTAGCTTTCAAATGAGGCGTTACTCTGGCCTATAGGCTGTAAGCTCCAGTCCAGAAGCTTTTAGAGTTGGGTAAAGCTGAACTGGCGAAAATGCACTCTGTTAAGGCGGGGGGGGATGTGTTTGTTGGTGTAAAATATATATATATACACCGTGTATTATTTGCCCGGGAGATCACCAGCTCGTATCCATGGACATTTTTATTATATTTCCAACTGTTAACGCAGTGTTGTTACAAAAAGCGACTTCTTCAATTAGATATGTCCATTGTAAAGTTATAAAAGCTGAACTGCATTGCGATAAACTTGTGTATACATTTACAGCAATTAAGTTACCTGCATAGTTTACTGTCAGCACTTGGGAGCAAAATGACTCAAAAGTTTGTAATGAACATCTAAACACAGATGGCGGTGATCAAATGTGCGCAGACCACAGAGTTGATGAAATATTAAGTACAGTAGTGTGTGGCAGAGATGTGACAGAATCGTAGAGGAATGACTTCTGAGGAGAGTTTTTAATGAATCATAAACCCCTTAGAGTTGAATGTTAAAGGACACTGCAGGAGGTTATCATTGGACTGCAGTCTGTAGCAGGTATAAGCTGCCTGTGCCCTTCACACGATTTTACTGAGGAATTATATTGATTCTACTTGTGCCTCCATCCCTCTATTGTATGATGAGTCTGTGATTACTCTCTCTGTTTTGACCAGGCCAATGAAAACAGTCTGCTCAGTGCCCAGCTCAAAGGCTTCCCCCTCTTTCTACACTCCAACTTGGGCCTGAAGGACTGCTCCGTGAACCCCAAGTCCCCTCTGCTGTTCATCACCCGCTCGGGACAGCCTCTGCCAGGACCTCTTCCCGGGGACGACTGGACAGTGTTCCAGTCCAACCATTCCACGTACGAGCCCGTGTTGCTGGCCAAGACCCAGTCGGCGGACAGCGTGGCCTCCATCGGGCAGAACGTGGCCCTGCTCCCCTCCGTGGTGCAGGACCTGGGGCTCCACGACGGCATCCAAAGAGTTCTGTTTGGAAACAACTTGGCGTTTTGGTTGCACAAGCTGGTGTTTGTGGACGCTGTGGCCTTTCTGACGGGGAAGAGACTGTCGCTGTCCCTGGACCGCTACTTTCTGGTGGATATAGATGACATCTTTGTCGGAAAGGAGGGCACCCGCATGAAGGTGCCAGATGTCAAGGTGGGTTGAACATGAACTACCCTTGGTAACTGTGACTTTCCTTCTTTTTTTTACCTTTTCTAAAATCTAGGGTCAGCCTCCCACAATATTGTCTGCTCCCCTCCGCCAGTCATCTAGCACCCCTTTTCCCCCTCTCCTCCCATTGAATGCACTTGTCCCAGTAGGCCGCTCAAAGCTGACAGGCCCCACTGCTCGCACTGTCACAGAAGCTCCACAGCAATGAATATTTCAGGGGCCCAGAGACATACAAAGAATGTTGAAAAGCTCCCGCTCACGTCCCTTCAGAGCACAACAGACCCCTCGCATGTTGGAGGGCTGAGGCTGCAGTGAAAGTTTGCGGTTTTGGTTTGAAGGCCCCCGCTCCCTGGCAGCCCAACAGCGAGCTTTTAGAAATGAATCACAACCTGACGAGATGGAGTGAGTGAAGGAGGGGAGAGGGTGTGAGGGCTGGGAGTATGGAGATCAAATGAAACAAACACTCGAATCAGAAGAGCGCTTCGTATCAAACAGAATCAAGTAGAGGGCCGTGCAACTGGGAGAGGATTTGTGTTTACTGAAGAAACTTGGTGAATGAAATATGTATGTGTTGATATCCACGCGCTAAAGTTCTTCATTAATGCACCCTTGAGTACTTTTCTTTGTATCGTCTGATGTCTTTTTTTCTCTCTCTTTCTCAGGCCTTGTTGGAAACCCAGAGGGAGCTGCGCACCCATGTCCCCAACTTCACGTTCAATCTGGGCTTCTCTGGGAAGTACTTCCACGCTGGTGAGGATTGATAATGGTCGCCTAATAACTCTTCTGTGATAGCTCAGTGCACAGTCCTTTCGTCTCATTCTTCGCGAGGAGAATTGGACTTGACTCATTTCCGCTATTCTTCATCACCGGCCACATTTCACCTTTGGCTCTGCTTTGTCACTGTCCACAGCGTTCTGTCATTTCCTCTAAAGCACCCCTCCCCTCTCCCCTGGGGCTGAACATTTTTGGGGAAACTGTCTAATTATTATTTTTTGGGTTAATTCATGATTATATGAGGATTTTTAAGCCTTTATTACATCTATTACTGTGATTTGAAAAGATGCAATTCATTAAATCCTATTGTCTTTTTGCTCTAAAAATAAATGTCTTCTAAATAACAGAATGCATGTAGCCTCACAATGTGCACATAATATGACGACGATGCGTTTCTCCTCTTTGCTCAGTTTAACACATTGAACTCTGCTTAGCGCTTGTTTAGTCCAGGTTCAGACCTACTCGCTGCCGATCGGGAAACAGCCGCGCTACTTGCACATTACGATCGCGCGTGCGTATTTAATTAGGGTGTCCTGTTTTTTAGCAAACCGTATTTCAGTAATTCCGCAGCGGTTTCTAAAAATTAAAAAAGTGTCAAGGAGCTCAGAGGCAGGAGTTTCTCTGTCTGTTCATCTGGCCTGTGGTTTATCGCTCTGCAGCCGGAGAGGGAGAGCACATGCAGCCGCTCGTTTGGGGGGATTCAGGGTCGGGTTTAAAGTTCTGATCCAAGGTTCGGGTCCGGACAGGTTGGAGCATGAGTCTGAGGTCCGCTGTTTCGTGACCTCTGTTGTAAACCATTAACATAATATACGGATTTGGGGGGGGAAAATCTGCCAAACTAAGATGAACCATCGTTCAAAACATTTGTAGTCTGTCTACAGGGTTAGGTAACTTTAAGTCCCCATGGAGACGTGATATTTTGTGTGCGAAGGATATTGTACGAATATAGTAACTGTAGCCTTTGTGATTTAGGTGTAATGCTTTTTACTGTTGTTATTATTATTAAAATGGCTCTGTGTGCTTAGTCTTTATTCTAAAACATAACTCACTTATCTTATTGCAACTGTTATATAAAAAAAAAAGGCCTCATTCAAGTTGCACTCTTGTTGTGATTATGATTAGTCTTGGCTGCGCTGACCACTCTCCTGTGTCTGTGATCTCAGGCTCTGATGAGGAGGATCTGGGAGACGACCTGCTGCTGTCGTTTGCGAAGGAGTTCTGGTGGTTTCCCCACATGTGGAGTCACATGCAGCCCCATCTCTTCCACAATCAGTCTGTTCTGGCCGAACGGATGATGCTCAACAAGAAATTTGCCACGGTGAGTCACAGGGTTAGAGGTCAGAGTCAAGCCACCTACGCAATACCTGTGAGAACGGCACAAAATCTGTGGCCTAATAAACGACGCACGTCAAATAATGAATGTAATAAACTACAGAAAAATACTGCAGCCTAAACGTCCTGGGCCTTCCACGAGGCTTCCTCCCAGTGGGACATGCCTGGAGCACCTCCCGAGGGAGGTGACCAGGAGGCATCCGGAACAGATGCCCTAGCCACCTCAGCTGGCTCCTTTCGACTTGGAGGAGTAGCGACTCGAGTCCGAGCTCCTCCCGGGTAACTGAGCTCCTCACCCGATCTCGGAGGGTGCGCCCAGCCACCCTGCGAAGGAAACTCATTTCGGCCGCTTGTATTCGCGATCTTGTCCTTTCCGTCATTACCCAAATCTCATGACCATAGGTGAGGGTGGGAACGTAGATCAATCAGTAAATCGAGAGCTTTGCCCCCTGACTCGGCTTCCTCTTCACCACAACAGTCCGATACAGCGACCGCACCGATCCGTCTATCGATCTCACGCTCCATCCGTCCCTCACTCGAGAACATGACCCCGAGATACTTGAACTCCTCCACTTGAGGCAAGGACTCACCACCGACCTGAAGCAGGGAAACCACCTTTTTCCGGTGGAGAACCATGACCTCACATTTGGAGGTGCTGATCCTCATCCCGGCCGCTTCACACTCGGCTGCAAACCGCCCCAGTGCAGCTGGAGGTCCCGATTTGATGAAGCCAACAGAACAACATCGTCTACAAACAGCAGAGATGAGATTCTGAGGTTCCCAAACCGGACACCCTCCGGCCCATGGCTGCATCTAGAAATTCTGTCCATAAAAGTAATGAACAGAACCGGTGACAAAGGGCAGCCCTGGCGGAGCCCAGCACGCACCGGGAACAGGTCTGACTTACTGCCGGCAATGCGAACCAAGCTCCTGCTGCGGTCATACAGGGAACAGACAGCCCTTAGTAGAGGGCCCAGGACCCCATACTCCCAGAGCACCCCCCACAGGCACCACGAGGGACCACGCTTTCTCCAGATCCACAAAGCACATGTGGCCTGGTTGGGCGAACTCCCACAAACCCTCGAGCACCCGATGAAGGGTATAGAGCTTGTCCAGTGTTCCACGACCAGGACGAAAACCGCATTGTTCCTCCTGAATCCGAGGTTCGACTATCGGCGGATCCTCCTCTCCAGCACCCTGGAGTAGACCTTACCGGGGAGGCTGCCTTTTAACCAAATGCCAAAAAGTTGCAACTTTATTTCCTGTTGCCGCTTAAAACGGCAACTTTGGGGAAACTTTTTATTTAGTAAATGGAGAAGTGATCTATTCTTAACAAAACAATTTCACAGTATTTGAAAACTCTGAAGAACAGTCCTCAACAAATATCATGTTGGAAATTCTGGTTTGGAAAAAAGGTTCAAGTAGCTCTATAGACCAAACTCGGCCTACATTTTCTCTTTGAAATTGCCGATGTGGGTCGGCTCGACGGTCCGTGGGGGGAAATGCTAAGAGATCGGGAAATGATCAGCTCAGATCAGTGCGCTCATGACATGACCCTCTACTTTGACATAAACTGCCTCCAACTTTTATTAGCCATGAGGGGGCAGTACACTCACGGTTTAAGAAGGTTTTGGACCAAATAAGGGCAAAATACACTAGTTCATACTTAAATGACAAAAAGTGAAGTGCAAAGAGCAGGTAGCAGGGCAACTCGACATAGTGTGGTCCTTCTGACTCCCTTTCATTCATTTTTATGTTTGTTGTATTTTATTTATTAATTAACTCTATTTTTTGTTACATTTGCTTGTATTATATTTTTTGTAATTAGTTCTAATCTGTACTCTGTGCTATACAAATAAAGGTGGATTGGATTTGATAATTCTCTAAAATCATCAGATTACAGTTCATCAGCAGTTTGGTGTTTAGTTGCACTTTAAAGTACACTCGCGACTGTTTTTGACTATTGAAAAGATGAAACGAGTACATTGTAAATATATTTATACAAACACAAATAGTGATGCTGACCACATTTGTTCTCATGTTCACAGGAGCATGGGATCCCAACAAACATGGGTTACGCCGTGGCTCCGCATCACTCCGGCGTGTACCCTGTGCACATGCAGCTGTACGACTCCTGGAAGAAGGTCTGGGGCATCAAAGTAACCAGCACTGAGGAGTACCCCCACCTGAAACCTGCGCGCTTCAGACGGGGCTTCATCCACAGCGGCATCAGTGTAAGACTTAGTGCAAACACCATAATGTACTGTTACTCGCTGGTGGAGAAGACTAATGGTGGCCCGCATAGTCTGAATTACTAGGGAGACAAATAAAGTGGTATTACATTAAATGTTTATTATATATTTTGCAATAATAATCACTCTATTTTGACTATAGACTATAAAAAATTATTTAGCCATAAGAAATTGGGCCATTTCTGATCGGAAGGACGTGAGTTCGAATCCCTGCTCCCGCAAATGCACACTGTCGTTGTGTCCTTGGGCAAGACACTTCACCCTACTTGCCTCCAGTGTCTGCGTACATTAGTGTATGAATGAGAGAGTGAATGGGTGACTGGTTCCTTACTGTAAAGCGCTTTGGGCCTGATAAAGGTAGAAAAGCCATTTACCATTTTCTTAATTTATATCAATATGCTGCCACAGACTTGCAAGCACAGAACATTTTTAATGACCTAAATATGAATTCTCTTTAGTCTCAAAACATTACAAATGAAGGACTGTGATGAGCAAAGATGCGCTCGATCCAATCAGCAGCAAATCTTTTGCTCTTCCCAAACAATTCAAACGGGCCTTTTCAGATTTTTATAACTGTTCTAATGTTATTTGTTCTGTAATATCAATCTGGTTCTATCCATTCATTATCGCACATGTGTCTTTTTCAATGCACATAAGCCTCTTTAATCGAGCTATTTACATCCAGCAGCACAAGTTATTTTTATAGCGATCACCATCATTAGTCTAGTTTGTGCCGACGTAGCCATAGAGACATAAGGAACAATTGTAACAGGCAATAGAGTTAGAGATAAAGCCATAAGTAAACATGACTTGCATCACCAGCGATCTCACAACACAATGAAGACTGACAGGGTTCACAGCCGAGCGTCGAGTGTCCACAAACAACCAGTCGCTCAAATGTCAACAGAAAAAGCCAGACCTGCACTGGCTACACGACACCGGCGGCTACAGCATAATAATATAAGAGCAAAATAAAATGGATTTCCTTTAAAAGGCTTAAAGAAACCGGTGGTAATCTTATCTGTTCCTCACCACGGTTGACCTTCAGTGCTGATAGCAAACAACTGCAGCCCCAGTCCTCTCCCTTTGTTGTGTTGGCATTCAGGCCGGTCTGTGTGGTCTCAGAGCTCCGGCCCCGTCCTTGAGATAGCACGGCTTGAATGGACAGTCTCCACTGCTTACTGATGATTGATATTCAGTTCCCCAGACACTCCAAACTGTAAACGCATTTCCATGAATTTCCATACAGACTCGGAGTGAATAAAAGGTTTGCTTTGCCTAGATGAGCTGCATAATATGAACGTTATTGAAGGCAAACAATGTGTGGGGTAACTGCTGAGAGTACTGACAGCTCCGCTCCCCTCTCGGTGGAGGGTGGCTGTTTATTTGCTGGAATTCATTTGTCTGGGGCCTCTTTGTGTCTGCGTGTGATATTTTTTTTCACCTGTTTCATTGCCCTCTCTGTTTGGTGATATCACAGGTGCTTCCCAGACAGACGTGCGGTCTTTTCACACACACCATTTTCTATAAAGACTACCCCGGCAGCCCCAACGAGCTAGACAAACTCATTAACGGAGGAGAGCTCTTTCAGACAGTTCTGCTAAACCCTGTGAGTCACTTTTTATCTTTGTAATCAAAAAGTTGTTCACGTTAAAAATGGACAAAAGATTTTCTCTTTTTTATGATAAAGTAATAATTAAATAAAATGTCCCCTGATATATTACACATGCTAATATAATGATCATTTGTATGCTTTCACAGATAAGTATATTTATGACCCACTTGTCAAACTATGGGAACGACCGCCTCGGCCTCTACACCTTTAAAAGCCTTGTGACGTTTGTGAAGACATGGACCAACCTGAAGATGCAAAGTCTCCCACCGATTCAGCTGGCTCAGAAGTACTTCAGCCTGTTCCCCTCAGAGAGAGACCCCCTCTGGCAGGTCAGTGCAAGGTTCAATCCCAGCTGTAAGCTTTGCTGACTGTTGTCGTGCTCCTGAGCATTACACTTCCTTGCTTTTTCTGTCAGTCTCTCCCAGTGATTAATGGATAGTGAAATGCTTTGAGAATTGTGGCAGGACTATATAGAAGCTTGTAAGGCAATATTATATCATTAGATTTTATTTAAAGGAACAGGCCACCGTTTTTCCATACTGAGATTATGTTCTTCTTACCTGATGCCCACCTGTCTGGTCTTTGTGCATGCACTCAGTCACAGGCAAAAAGATGTTGTTAGCATTTAGCCTCTCCTCTATGGGGCCAAACGGGGGTGAAGTTAGAATTGACCAAGCTCTTCCACGTTTTTCCTATTTAAATACGGTTTACGTGAGTAGTTACAGGTTCCAAGTATAGTCACACAAAATTAAACATGTCGATTTTCTAAGCGGACAAAAGGGGGTACTATATTGTAAGACGTAATAACAGGAGCACTTCGACATCCGCGCAGTAAAGTCGAAGGAGGAGAGGCTAAATGCAACAACATCTTTGGTCTTTTTGCCTGACTGAGCGCATGGGTAAAGACCAGACAGGTATGCATCTACTCATCTAAGCTCAGAAAATATCTCAGTGTTGAATAACGGTGGCCTATTCCTTTTAAGTATCTTGCTTAAAACCAATAAAAGCTTCTGCATTCTCTATTTTACAATCTTCTATCTTGTTCTATTTTCTTATGTAAATTAATTTGGATATGATTAGTTCTTAAACAGTGGGTTTAAAGCTGCACTATTTAAGAAAAATGTATGTATGTATGTATGTACCATTATGATATATTTAATATCAATAACATGGTAATGAAATTATTTATATTTTTTGTGTGGGGAAAGATCATATTTCTTCTCGTTGGTAAACTAAAGTAATCTTAAGTTAATGCGTACCCCTTTCCCTGTGTGGACAAAAGCCTGCTTATTTAATCGATGCAGTGGGAAGATGATGATGCACTTTTGTAGCTTGCATGTTCAAATATTTGAGTCCGTTCCTTTACCTCTTAAAAAAACTACTGCTGCAGCGTTGTCCTGTTTATAGATGTTCTGTGTTGTTTACTGCCGAATAAACAAGGGATTGTTTATCTTTTGTGGCTACAGGATCCTTGTGAGGACAAAAGGCACAAGGTCATCTGGTCCAAAGAGAAAACATGTGACCGCTTTCCCAAACTGCTCGTCATCGGGCCTCAGAAGACAGGTCAGACACAGTCCATCTGCTCCCCCTACAGGGCAAAACAATAAATCAACTTCCCTGTCACTTTTCTGTGTTAGACTTAAGTGACAGTAAATATATTTTCTGTCTGTTAACACAGGAACAACAGCACTGTACTTGTTTCTTGGCATGCACCCCGATCTGACGAGTAACTACCCCAGCAAAGAAACCTTTGAGGAGATCCAGTTCTTCAATGGGCATAACTACCACCGAGGCATTGACTGGTATGCTAAAATTCACCAAATTACATTCATTTCCTGAAGCGTCCTCTTAATTGTACATCAAGTTTATATAAAAAGCATCGTTCTAGCACTTCCCAAAACAAGCGTCCTCCAGAGCAAGTGGGATTTCTAAATTGAGCTTGTTTTTCAACAGGAAGATATTACCAGAGTGGTTCGTTGTATGCATATTGCCAAATAACATGACATTAGTAAACACCCACACAACAGGCAGTTTAATTCTTATCAAATGAAACATCTCAAGGCTTGTGTAACACGTTGTTATTATGCTGCTTCTCAGGTATATGGAGTACTTCCCGATTCCCTCCAACACCAGCTCTGACTACTATTTCGAGAAGAGTGCCAACTACTTTGACTCTCAAGTGGCTGCGCAGAGGGCTGCGGCGCTGCTGCCCAAAGCCAAGATCATCACGATCCTCATCAACCCGGCCGACCGCGCGTACTCCTGGTATCAGGTCTGTCTGAGTCACATTGAACAAAATAACCTGCTGCGCAGTCACTCCTGAGGTGTAAGATTCGACACCACCCACCAGCCGTATTTCTGAATTAGTCGCTCACATATATTTGTGTCGCCTGCTGGTAAATGGCCACAAATCAAGAATAAAATTCACACTTTTTCCCCTGTTTTAAAAATATTTTGAGAAACTTTCAAGTTCTCTACAATTTAACTGCTTCAGTGAAGCTACACCAATGTGAAATAAATGTATCCATAATTATGTAGAGAATTGTGTACATAGTGCCATAGTAATGTGGAGTAGTGTAGATACTCATAAATGTTTCTTTTTGCTGTAGCACCAAAGAGCACATGACGACCCAGTTGCACTGAAATACTCCTTTCATGAAGTTATCACTGTGGGCCCCGATGCTCCCATTAGACTGAGGGTCCTGCAGAACCGCTGCCTTGTCCCGGGATGGTACGCTGTGCACATGGAGCGCTGGCTCAACTACTACCACTCCAGTCAGGTGTGTTCAAAATGTCTAACAACATCAATAATAGTGATCGCAATGAAGAGCAACTAAACACCTAATCAACTTTTTTTTGCTGATAAACTATCTATATGGGTCACTAACACAGTTATCTACATGTCCTTATCATTATTTTGACATTTTAGTGCAAACTTGTTCAAAATCCAATTTTTGTGTACAAAACCGTCTGTTCAGCGCCTCTCACGTTTGAACAGCACTCACTACATTTGAATTTAGGGGTTGGCTGATGACGTACCAGCAAACGTCACAGAGCCATCAAACGTCACCAAATCTGCCGCTGTGGTATAAAAGCTGACCCTTCCACTTTTGGGACGTGTGCACAACGTGCTTATCACAGAGCGGCCACGGAGCGGGAGGATGAGGAGAGAAGACCCGAGACGGGATTTGACCACAGTCTCCGCTCCACTCTGTGAACCACAGCACTCACACCCCCGACCTCTCCGACTAAATAAAGACAAATGTTTCCCCAACATACCCAGATTCACTTATTTAGTGACATGGCTGGATGTTTTCACGTTGAAACTACAGACACGATAACGCTGTATCGGGCAGACAGAGCTCATCGGGGCTGTCCGTGCTTATGAGACGGGGCTGAGGGCTTTTTACTGTAGTCTCCCCCAGGGAGAGCTCACAGACACCGGGGCAGCGGTTAGCCGTCCCCTGCCTTGGAGGCTCAGAGCGGGGCAGTGTGTGACTGAGTGTCCGCTAAAGCCAGGAGGGGGAACAGGGAGATACGAGCGCCACATGTCCGCCGCGTGTGCTCGGCCTGTAGCCGGTACGACGGGCTCGAGAGTCCGGGACAGTGGCGCCACATGTCCGGAGAAGCTAGCCGGTACGAGAGGCTGCAGTGTCCGGGTGGCTGCAGTGGCGCAAACATTGTCTAAATGCGGCATAACGGGAGTCAGTCAGTCCCGGTCACACATGGTCTGAGACTGTCAACAGAGCAGAGACCGCCCACACACTCCCCCTCCCCGCGTCCCCCCAAAGCCTCCCGCCACGCCTCTTTCGCTGAGTTTTTTGAATTTTGGGAGTGGGTGGAGTAAGCTCTGGAAGGGGTGTTTAGTAGCTCTTTAAGGACGTCATTTGCTTTGTGTTTTTAAATATAAAATTAACTGAATTGATACATTTTTATTCAGTTTTGACAAAATGGAAAATTACCATTATAACTGTTATGTATGTTTCTTTTTCAGCTGCTGGTCTTGGATGGACAGATGCTGAAGGCTGAACCAGCCTCTATTATGGATAAAATCCAAAAGTTTCTAGGCCTGGCCAATGTCATCAATTATCATAAAATTTTAGCGTGAGTATCAACTTAAAGCCAATAACTCAATTTGATTGTAAAGAAATAATAATAATACTTTAACAATGACAGATTTGACCCCAAGAAAGGGTTTTGGTGTCAGCTGCTCGAAGGAGGGAAGACCAAGTGTTTGGGGAAGAGCAAAGGGCGGAAGTATCCTGACATGGGCCCTGAGGTAAACTGGTTCTATAAAATGTTTGTGTTAAACTTAAGTAGTATCTTTTCTCATTTGCTCTTTCCCTCTTCACAGTCCCAGGCATTCCTCAGGGAGTACTATCGAGATCACAACATTGAACTATCAAAGCTCCTGTACAGGATGGGCCAGCCGCTGCCAAGCTGGCTCAGAGAAGAGTTGGTCCACTCCAGGTAGCATCACGTCAGGGGAGCTCTTACCTCCACGCATTAAAACCACTATTTACCCCTACCTGGAAGACTGGGGGACTGAGAATAAACTGTATAGGATGTATCAAACTCCAGACCTGAAGGTCAAACTGTTCTTCCATCAATTACTGAAAACACATGAGCCCTGTGAAAATGCCAGTCAGTCTGCGAATAAGGAAGGATAACGATCCTGGATGTGCTGGCACTGGCCTCCACCGTGTCCTAAGGAAGGAATGGACTTTGTAACATGGAGAAATCACACATCATAGGATCCTACAATAGTTCAGCTCCTGCTTAAAAACATGGATTATCGAAACGACGGACAGGGATGAACGCTGCCTTTTACCATAACTAATAACTAGTTGTGGACTTGGAGCACATACGATTTGGCACTGACTGCATGAAAGACTGACAGAGAGACATTGCTTGAAAATGCCTTTGAGAAATATTTGGGGCAACGAGTTTTGATCAGGCCGCAGGTTGACGCCAAAATTAGCAGGCCTTGGTACAATCTAGTTATCGCATCTACAAGTGCCAGGAGAAAATCTTCATTGTAATATGGACTCCTAATATGAGGGTTCTTATTTTTTTATTCTTCGGTTATTGTGCCCTGAGATTGTTTTAACAATTATTTAATGCCGTCTGTATGGGTTATTGTAGAATGTACCAATTTAAGACATTGTAGCTCAGTTGCAGGTTACTTAAGTTTTTTTTAATCATTTATTCAGCTGCTCTGGCCTCATCTTAAGTCAGTTTCATGACCATTTCATTGGCCAAAGCAGCAACCGTTGGATAGACAATGCAAGCACAATATGTCAGACGTCTATAATGTTAGAATTTAATTACAGGTTTACTGGAAAGCACAGAACACTATTCAACAATCTGTGAAGAGTATTATAAGCTAGCTACTGTATAATTTCTGCACTCTGGTCCGAAACATTCACATAGTGTACAAAACACTTCAAACTTCTGTTCAAGTCATGTTTTTATTTTCGTGCGTTTGGGAGAGCGGTTTAACGTTGCCATATAGACCAATATTGGACTCGGTTGAGCGTATCCAGGACATTTGGTTGTCATTGAAGCCGCTACCACTGCAAGTAGATATCAAGATTAGACTATGAAAGCTGCTCTTTATGCAATAGTTTTGTACGCTGTCGGAACGAAAAATGCACATGTCGGTCCTTTGATTTCCTGACTTTGTAATGTACATAAAGCAACTCTTGGTAGACCTAAATTATTGAATGTCTTTTGGGTTTACTGTGTCATCGGCCCGTTCCCGTGGTGTGAAATGTCCGTGCTGTACAAGGGAAAGCTTGGGAGCGTTGTACAGGGGGTGTTTCATAAAGATTGTTTTTATGTCTTCTCACTGCCAACTACTGTACAGACTGAGGTACTGAGTCTTTCCATTTAAAGTATTAAGTGATAACTCATAACGGCATCGATGGTACTAATCTCCTGGACTGTATAGTAAAGATTTGTAATTGTTGTCAATAATTTTTACAGTGTAACTAATATGTTGGTGCTTTTTAATTTGCAAATAAAACACCACTGTATTTTTCAGTAAATTGATTTTTGTCTATTATTTGCAGGATTGATCGGCGCTAAAGATCAGGCTCAATGTTGTCAATCACACAGGCTTCTTCCTCAAGGCCTTGCATTCATTCATTCAAGCTTTATTAAAGACACAGAATCCTGGTCCATAGTATTAAAACAAAACAAATTATTAATAGATTTTTACTAAATGATTCCAAATTCCTGACTGAGCTTATTTTACGGGCAGGCCAAAGCTTGTATAATATTCAGGACACAAATGTACAGATACAATGCCTGATGCCAGCTGCAGTTCAAATCATTGTTTATATTATGGGTGGGTGGTGGTCAGAGCAAGAGCACTGGGTGTAGATTGGCAGCCTCACTTCCATCAGTATACCCCGGATTACTGATTACAATGTTGCGTGCTTCGAAGAAAAGTTAAATCATCGACTGGACTTGGTTTAGGTAAAGTTGAGGACGTTCGGACGTCAGGTGGACCTGAAACTGATCAAGTCTGCACTTCTCTGAGACGGGATATGACAGTTACTTGACGTAACTATAGTTCTGTGAGTATGGGCGTAGCCCTCTACGGGCTTCGCTATTGGTTATAACCCGAGGCATCGCCTCGCGCCTGAGAGATAAAAACATCTACCCGCTCCAATCATGTCAAGGTGATGGTATATCCATCTGGGGTATAAAAACCCCATCTGCCCACCGCTCATCTCCTTTGAACTCAGCCATAGAAGACAGGATGGGCCTGCTGGGCATGCAGGTAGAGGGCTACGCCCATACTCACAGAACTATAGTTACGTCAAGTAACTGTCATTTCTGTTTCGTATGGGCTACGCCCTCTACGGGCTTCGCTATTGGTTAAAACCCTGCGCGAAGACCGTAGGGAAGAATGTACTCCCAGCAGGCACAAATGACCACGATTGGAGCGCACCCAGGACAACGTCATGCAGTCAGTGTCACCAACCAGACGCACCCATGGGCAGTCAGAGCAGGGCCACGGGCTGCTCCACCAGAGCACCAAGGCACCTAGCACCATATACAGAAGGAAGCATAGCGGCCGCCTCTCCCAAGAGCGCACATGCAACCAAAACAAAACACAGAGCACGCGTGTCGCCTCTCCCAAGAGCACACACGCACCCACAACCGAAAAGGAGGAGTGAAGGTGCATAGGCCGCCTCTCCCAAGAGCGCCCGCACCCCCACGCCCAGACAGGTCGCCTCTCCCAAGAGCACCTGCACTGGGCAGTCAAGATCAAATTAAACCCGCCCGCCGCTCAAAACCGAATGAGCGACAGACCCAGAAGCAACGTCCATCAAGTACGAGCGGGCGAAGGTCGACGAGGATGACCAGGAAGCCGCCAAGCACACATCCTCTATCGACACCCCTCTAAACAAAGCAGTAGAGGCAGCCACCCCTCGAGTAGAGTGGGCCCTGACGACCCTAGGAGCAGGAAGACCCCGAGCCTCGTATGCCATACGAATGGCATGACAGACCCAATGAGCCAGCCGTTGGGTAGAGAGTGGGGCACCTTTGCGCCCGGCCCCAAGCCCCACAAACAGTTGGTCCGACCGCCTGAACGTCGCTGTACGGTCCAGATAACAACGCAGGGCCCGAATCGGACACAGCAGGTTTCGCCTCTTATCCTCCACAGAAGCATGTGGTGGAGGAAAGAAGGGTCTAACTCTGATAACCCTAGACCTGAAAGAAGAAGTGACAATCTTGGGCTGAAAAGCCGGATTAGGCCACATCTCAAGCAGACCCCCATCCTCACCGAAGGACGTACAGGATGGATGCACAGACAGCGCAGTCAGGTCCCCCGCCCTCTTGGCAGAGACCAGAGCCAAAAGGAGCGCAGTCTTATATGACAGGCAACTAAGGTCTGACCTGTCCAGGGGCTCAAAAGGAGGGCCCGACAGACCCTCCAACACCACCTGAAGGTCCCACGAGGGCAAAGAGCACCGCACGGGCGGTCTCAGCCTCCGTGCTCCACGCAAAAAGCGTTTAACCAGGGGATGGTTCCTCGCCGTGAGATGGCCAAACCCCACGTGTCCGGTCGTAATGGCTGCCGCGAACACCCCCAGAGTGGCGGCAGCCCGCCCTCTATCTAGGAGGAACTGTAGGAACTCCAACACTCCCCCTATCGAGCAGGAAGTGGGATCAAGCACCCTTTCTGAACACCAGTCCTCGAAAAACCGCCAACGAGCACTGTACGCTCGCGTAGTGGATGGTGCACGGGCACCCTGAATAGTGGCCACCACTGGAGAGGGAAGGCCTAAACGCAACAACTTCCCCCTCTCAGCTTCCAAGCCAAAAGGCTGCGTCCCAACACCGGGCGGGAGTGCAGAGTCCCCCCTGCTTGGACCAACGTGTCCGACCGGTCCGGCAGGGGCCAGGGGCCCTCCACCACCATCCCCACCAGGTCCGGGTACCACCTGGCGTTCGGACTGTCTGGGGCCACTATCAGAATCACCAACCCCTCCGTCCTCACCCTGTGCAGCAGAGGAGGCATGAGGTGAACTGGCGGAAATGCATACAGGAGACCCTGAGGCCACGGCCGCTGGGCCAAGGCGTCCACCCCGAGCGGAGGGGCGTCTGCCCACCTGAGCGAGAACCAAAGTGGGCACTGTGCGTTTTCTGCACTGGCGAAAAGGTCGGCCACTGGATCCCCGAACCGGCGCCAAACCTCCATTGCGACCCATGGGGCTAGGCTCCACTCGTCGCGGAGTGGGCCTCCCCTGGACATAACGTCCGCGCCCACGTTGAGCAGGCCGGGAATGAGACGGGCTCTCAGGGAGGACAGGTGGGAGCCCGCCCACAAGAGAATTTCCGTCGCTTTCCTGTGCAGAGTGGGAGACCTGGTCCCCCCCTGCCTGTTTAAGTAGGCCACCACTGTGGTGTTGTCCGACCGCACCATGACATGGTGACCCGCCAGCTGACTTGAGAAGTGCAGACCCAGATGAACCACAGGGTGAGCGGCTGCCATCATGCCCAATAGGGAACGAATGGACTGGGACGGCACCTGCGGCTTGTCCAGTACCATTCTCCCCAGCGTCAGCAGCGCCTCTATCCTCTCGGCCGAGAGGGAGGCGCGCATGTCCCCAGAGTCTAGCTGCAGCCCCAGATACGTTACACGCTGAATGGGGTACAACGCGCTTTTCTCCAAGTTGACCACAAATCCCAATCGGGAGATGTGTTCCAACAGGGCCGTCGTGTGAGCCTGCGCCTCCTGCCGAGACGAGGCCAGGATGAGCCAGTCGTCGATGTAAGTCAGAACTCGGATGCCACGACGACGAAGCGGCTCCAGCGCCGCCTCCACGCACTTGGAGAACGTGCGCGGGGCCAGCGAATAACCGAAGGGGAGGCGGTGATATTCGTAGCACTTCTCCCCCACTGCAAAGCGCAGAAACTTCCTGTGTTCCGACACAATAGGAACGTGGAAGTATGCATCTGTGAGATCCACGGACGTCATCCAGTCTCCTGGTCTGACGCACTCCAAAAGCTGCCTGACCGTCAGCATGCGAAAAAGCCTTTCCGCGATGCAGTGGTTCAGGACGCGCAGGTCCAAAATTGGACGTACACCCCCGCTTTTCTTGGGGACTAGGAAATATGGGGAGTACAGCCCTTTTTCCACCGCGTCCGAAGCCACCTCTGCCACAGCCCCGCGCCGCAGCAGAGAGGCTACTTCCTCCTGGATGACCGCGGCCTCCGCCTGACCTCGGAGCCTCGTCCTGAGGATCCCGCTGAAAGGCGGCGGTCTCCGAGCGAACTGCAACGCGTATCCCCTGCGGAGCGTCCTGTCTAACCAGTGAGAAGAAAGAAGCCCCAGGCTCTTCCACTCCTGATAAAATTCTGTCACGGGCCTCACCGGTAGAAACGGCGAAGGCCCGCCCACCTCCACCCCGGCCTGCGGGGTAGGACGTGGGGGGCCCTGATGAAAAGGGCTGCGGGGATTCCCCACCCTCGGACAGCGGCGCCGCCGCGGCCGAGGACGGCGCGCCGTCAAGAGAGGACTTACGCTTCTTAGACTGAACAGTCTCACTCCCCTGCACGCTCCAAGGGCTGCCCCGCCTCCTGCCAAGCGGAGGTTTAGAGGCAGCCCCAGCCCGCGGAGTGACATGATCCGAGTCCGCACTGCCGCTCCGCGGATGGGTCAAAGGTACCGGCCGCCGTGACGTATCCCCCGTACGTTCCGGTAGGAGAATACGAAGCCGTGGCGTGCTGCGGAAAGCAGCGGGAGGAGTAGAAGACTCATGAACGGCAGACGCTCTCAGCGCGTCTCCGCTGCAAATAAGAGACGAAGCATGCTCTTTTACAATGTAACGGGCCGAAGCACGGCCTTTATTGTAAACAAAATGCCCCCGTTTCCCCCCTCTGGTGTCAGCGCCCGGACGTCGATGCGCTGGTCCAGATCCACGGTCCCTCCGCTGGTCCCGTCTCGGAGAACGCGCTGGATCCGTCTGGGATGAACCCGGAGTGTCGCGTCTCCGCGGAGGAGATGGGGGATGAAAACGGCGCTCGCGCCGCTGAGCCCCTCCCCGCCGTTCAGAGCGCTGACGGTCCCACTGGGGACGGAGATGCGGTCCCAGCTGCTGGGAGGCTTTGGAGGCAGCATCGAGGCGCTCGACCATTGCCTGGATGTCAGGGCCAAACAATGATGATGTGGAAACCGGGAGATCGAGTAGTTGACGCTTCTCCTGTTCCTTCAACGAGGAAAGCCCCAGCCACAAATGGCGAGATCCCACCTGAGCCGCCGCCATTGAACGGCCACCGTCAATGGCGAAAGCCTGGGACATACGGAGAAAAGAAGCCACCGTAGTCTGGACCTCCTCGAGCTCCTCCAGGGCCAGCTCGGAGCGTCCGTGGATGAGCTTATCCAGCGAGCCCGCCAGAAAAGCCATGTTGCTAGCTAACGCCACTACCTGAGCGGCGTTAGCATAGCAGCGGTCTAAAACGGCCATCGTCAGCTTATCCTTGTCAGAGGGAAGCAACGTTTTATCGCCTGGCCAAGGGGATGAGGACGGAAGGAGGGACATCCTGACTCCGTCCTCAATCGGCGGAACCCCGGACCGCCACGTCCAGTCCTGCACCGTGGAATACGGCCCGTACCCCAGTGCAGGATGTTTTGCCGCGAGAGGATGAGCCCATTCACGCTGAGCAAAGTGCATGATCGGTGTCATAGCCGGGCACATCACGACAGGGCGCGGCTTTCGGCGGGAACGGCTAGCTAAGCCTTCGGTGAAGTCCTCCACCGGAGCAGCAGGTTGAGACGGAGGCAGAGGAATCTCCATTCGGTCTGCGGCAGACGCAAACAACGCGGGGAGATAGTCGAGAGGATAACGATCCCCCTGTAACCCGGACGGCGTCTCGGAGAAGATGGAGGCAGCGTCTTCGTCGTAGCAGCGACGATCATCCTCCTCATCATATTCACTCCATTCCTTCCTCCTGGGGCTTGCTGAAGGGGCTGGGTCCTGAATCAGGGGCACAGCGTCCTGAGCTGGCCGTACTGGTGAATCCGGACCCATAAAACCCCGGCGACGCTCGCGCTCTTCCCGGGAGAGCGCTAAGCACGCCTGGCAGTCAGCATCACCCGCTGCATGGTGCCAACCGAGGCAGCGGAAGCACAGCTCGTGCTGATCCTCAGGGAGGAGAATGGAGGGACATTTGCCGCATCTGCGGAGCTCGACACCGGCAGGTGAAGTCATCTTCGAGCAGAGAAGCGGCAAGAAGATCCTGAAGGTAAGTTAGAAGTATCGTTCTGAGAAGAACGTGCTCGTAGAAGTGAGTTCTGAAAAGAACTTGCTCTCTCAAACGCTGAGTTAAAAAAGGAGATGAGCGGTGGGCAGATGGGGTTTTTATACCCCAGATGGATATACCATCACCTTGACATGATTGGAGCGGGTAGATGTTTTTATCTCTCAGGCGCGAGGCGATGCCTCGGGTTATAACCAATAGCGAAGCCCGTAGAGGGCGTAGCCCATACGAAACAGAATGAAGAGGTTACAATTTACTTTAGTCCTTGTATTTGGAAAGCCAAATACATTATAACATGGAACTGTGTGTGAAACGTTGGGAGCCACTTGTAGTGTTCACTTTGTTCATTTGTTCCTTTACCAACAAATGACGGGATCATAAATTGACCAATCAGAACGCAAGCTGCTAGAAAAAAAAGAAAAGGGGCTTTTCGCTACACCTTACCTTGGAATCCATTTCTTCCTCCTTCATGAAGTGATTTAGGCGCAGCTTCGGTAACATTTGGCCAGTGAGTAAAGAGCGACACAAAGAAATGGACCACGTCTCTGAAGATGCGCCTCTGGCCCGTGACGGCCGCACGGGCAGCGCACAAGTCCTGGTGCAGCCCGCTGGACCCACAGGGTGAGCGCATCAACAACTATAGCTTAGTTATAGTTTTACTATAGCTTTTTACGACAATATATATATGTGTGTGTGTGTGTGTGTGTGTGTGTGTGTGTGTGTGTGTGTGTGTGTGTGTGTGTGTGTGTGTGTGTGTGTGTGTGTGTGTGTGTGTGTGTGTCAAATATTACATTTGAATCCAGTTGGTGTAATAATCTCCATATTTAGATAACATTTAAAGAACACAAATGTAACCTAAAGGGCATCAAATACTTGTAATGTGATTGTAATGGATGCAGTTAAGGTGAAGTCAAAGAGGCCTTATCATATGATTGTCAAAACATTGCTGTTTCTTTAGAGGAAACGGAGTCAAAAACAAAACAAAAATGTGGAAGTGCAACTTTCATGCCACCTCTGCCTGGCAAGTGGCGCCTAATGAAAGTGTATTTTAACTGGCAGAAAGAAATTGTAAAACAAAAAAGTAAGATGAATGTCAATAAATAGTGGCCCTATATATATATATATATATATATATATATATATATATATATATATATATATATATCATAACTCAGACTGGGTTGTGTCATTGACTGAAGAGGCTCAGGCAGTCACTGATTGTTTTTTAGAATAGGAACATTTCCCCTCACCATTTGTTGGTTGCTTCTCTTCTAATGTCTACTGAATGGTTTGGCACAGGTCCTCGAACCGTCAGGCTCTGAAGATTGCGGGGATCACGACTCTAGTCTGTCTGCTGGTGTCCGCTCAGGTCTTCACCGCCTACCTGGTGTTCGACCAGAGGCAGCAGATCCAGGGGCTGGAGGTGACCAACAAGGAGCTGCAGACGCAGATGCTTCAGCGCCCCCGTGGTAAACCAACAGGATCTTTTCTCACTTTGACTCAATCACTTTTCATCTTTATCCAAACTAAAAGCCTCATTGTTACACAGTGGCCCCGAAGCAGATGGTAATGCCCGAAGGAAGCCTCCCCCTTTTGGATTTTTCCGATGATGAAAAATCCCCAAATCCAACAACCACAAAACCAGCACCAAAGGTTTTTTCGCCCGCCACTCATACCTCAGCTGAGACCCAACCGTTTTTGGTAACCATTGCTCTCTTGACCATAGGTACAGCTGAACCAGGCTCAACCTAGAGTAGAGGAACAGCTCCAGGAGTTCATGAAGGTTAGTCACTCTTATCTTAATGAATGTATTAGTACGTAGTTTATTGCGTTACTTCATGTTCTTCCTCTTGGTCAGATTGTAGTTTTTGCCCCAGCATTCATTGTCCATCATTGACACGATGTTCCTCTTTTAGGATTACGAGCTTCCTCATTTCAATCAGTCGTTCTTGGCCAACCTGGAGACCCTTCAGCAGCAACTGAATGAGACCTCCTGGACGGTGATCACATAACCTTTTAGCAAGTCATTTTCAAACTAGTTCAATAAGTGGCAGTTCTTTAAAAAAATCAAATCAAATCAATGCAATTACAGAGTTTGGAATCTTGGCTGCGTCACTGGTTGCTCTTCCAAATGGCACAGAAGACTCCCACACCTAACCCAGGTATATTTATTATAATCATTTTAATAGCCACCTACTTCCAAATAACCAGCCCAATGCTACCAGGTAAAATGTCCATATGTCACTTTGTATTTTAGCTTCACGGAGCTGGAAAAAGTGCCTGCGTGAGGCCAGCTCTGGGCCCAGGCGTGGGATGGTTGGGTCCTTCAGGCCCCAGTGTGATGAGGAGGGCAATTACCGGCCCATGCAGTGCTGGCACTCAACACGCCAGTGCTGGTGCGTGGACGAGAACGGTACCGAGATCGAGGGCTCCAAAACCCAGGGCCACCCGGACTGTGACAAAGGTACGACACACGATGGGACCAAAGACTGTGCAAAAGTAATGGCCGCGTCTAATTACAAGCTTTTTCTTTCTGTTTTAGTCCTTCGCTCCAGCCGCACCTCAGCTCCTGTGATGAGCTTGTTTGGTAAGTTACATTATTAACACTCATCATTATGTTTCTGTTTTTGTTTCTATTTAATATAAACAATTTTTCTCTTTCAGGGGAAATTGAGTGAAGAGGAATAAGGAGTGACGAAAAAAGATCACGAAGAAAGTTAATTGCACAATTGTAGCCATGATTTTACTCATTACTTCTCACTAAATCACATTATATTAATAATCTCAGTATAAAGAGTTACAATGTGCACATGTGAAATGTCCTCAGATATCTGTTTCTGTTTTTGTATTCTTGAAATGATTGTTGTCTCTCACATTTTGAAATAAAGTACACAATTTATTATCCAAGTACAGTACGATTTATTTATGTCTTCTTATACAGAAAGATACCATTTCTTTTGACTACACAATGATGGTCTTTTAGCTTCTTACTTTATATTGAGATGGAAATGTGTCTTTTTGAACTCTGTAAGAGAGATAATGTAAAAGGGTCCACAGGACGATAATAATAATAAATAAAAAAATATCATCTCATATTTTAGTAACACGTAATGTCATCCTCTGGGACGATTCGCACGCTTTTAAATCATTTAAAAATGATGAATTTAAGTTCAATTTGACACCACCTCATTCTTGAATATAATATGAGAACTTACACAGACATAAAGGTCACTCTCAGATGGGACAAGAACCAATATCTTATTTTGGGGATTTTTGGCCCGTAGAGTTTATTGTATAGGGCTTTACAGGGTGAAAGAGGGTGAAGAGCACTCCGCAAATTGTTTGAGTCACAATGCAAAAAGTGACCTAATAAGCGACATTTTCTTGATACGTAAGCAAATTTGTCCATGATTTCAGTAACTCTTTAAGAAAGAAGAAGACGGGTTTATTTTACTTAAATTAGGAAGAAAAAAACATCTACAACAATCTTTTTTGAAGTAAATTGAGATGCGTTGTCTCATTTTGAGTGTGATGACATATTTTTTTCTTAATTTAAGTGTAAAAAACTTTCCCATGGACAGAAATGAGTTATTCAAATCTAGGACACATTTACTTATTTCAAGAAAATGTAACTTATTTCTAGATTACTTTTTGTTATGTAGGACATAAGTGCCTTATCCACCAAACCTTTTATTTATTTAACATTATGTAACAGTATTTTCCAAAGAAATATCCCAGATAAAAATGTACAAAACGATATAATGAGTCAATTTTCTGATATGTAGATTTTCCCTGTCCTCCATATAAGACAGTAGCCCAGAGCTATAGCCTTTACTGAACCTAAAGAAATCTTCCCAGGCTACAGATCACTGTGTAACCTGTGACTGCACCAACAGGCGGGTCATCGTCAGGTATTTATTTCCTGAACTAGTCTTTGTTTGACTGAAGTTTCTCGGAACACTCGCACAGCTGCTACTTTACTTTAGTCTGCCTCTAGCAACAGGTGACTGCTTTATTATTGTCCAATCAGGGCCTTGGCTGCTGCAAAATATGTGATAGAATTAGGGACTTCCCTCCGTCCACTCAAACAGAAGAACCTGCTCCTTCCTTGGAAAAGTGATTTGAGTTGTTCACGCAGTGCGTGTTGGTCAGTCATTGAATTTGCGCGTTCATTTGTCTTTTTCTAAAAAGAAAAAAATCTAAATAAAAAGAAATGGAGCCCGCTTCTGAATCTGCGCCTCTCGCCGCAGAGAGCCGCGCGGAGAGTCAACAAGCCCTGCTGCCACGCGCTGGAAACACAGGGTGAGACAATAAACACCGACCTTTAATATGGCTTATTGTTACTTAGTAAAATGTGCAAAGCCTTTGTAATGTACGATGATTTCAACACAAATGTGCGTTTATTTGTGTATTTAGCCTATTTATTTATTTATTTAGCCTATTTATTTATATATGTAGGCTATTTATTATTTTTGAACTATACAGTAGGAATGTCACCGTCACTGTTGGGGGTTCCCACTTTCTTATAAGCCAAGACGTATACTGTACATTGTAAATAAAAAAAAGTAGGTGTGTTTGTTGGTATTTTGTGTACTTACTCACTTACTTACTACCTGGTGCACCATAGGCGGGGCCAAAACAGGTCTAACACATACTTTTGGCATCTACAAGTTTGGCTTCTGCCTGGCAACAAGTGATGTGATGCCATGTGAAATGGTGAAATCGTTCAAAAAGTATTTTTACCTACTTTAAGCAATGAAATGTTTTTTTTTATTTTTTATTTGTTGGCTGAAGTTATAATCATCCGGTGTGGCTTGTTTACATGCATGAGGTCTCATGCATGTAAACATGTATGTTCATTAACATGCACTGTCCCGACCAAATAAACCATCCATCTTCTTCCACTTGTCCCGTTGTCCGTTGTCGGGTCGTGGGGGCTGTTGGAGCTGCACCAGCCCCTATGGCTCCTCCTGCAGGTGGTGGGTCCACAGAAGGACGGCCTCATGGTTCTACCCGGGCCTGTTGGTCTCTCATAAGGAGCTTCTAAACCGCTCTTTGTCTGACCCGTCACCTAGGACCTGTTTGCCATGGGAGACCCTACCAGGGGCTTGAAGCCCCCGACAACAGAGCTCCCAGGATAATTTGTGCGCTCAAACCCCTCCACCACGTTAAGGTGGCGGTTGCAGGAGGGACCAAATAAACCAATAAATAAAATAAAATAAATAATAACAGCCAATATTACAAACATAGTCTCATCTGTATTAATGTGTAGGCCGACAAATGTTTATGTAGACCAATAGCCTATTAGAAGAATCAGACTAATGACCCTCCGATATGTGGTTTAAACAGGTCCTCAAACAGTCGTGCCCTGAAGATCGCGGGGATCACGACTCTGGTCTGTCTGCTGCTGTCCGCCCAGGTCTTCACCGCCTACATGGTGTTTGGCCAGAGCCGGCAGATCCAGGGGCTGCAGGCCACCAACCAGAAGCTGCAGAAGCAGATGTCTGCACGCTCCCGAGGTAAAATGGCAGCCACACTGCGGAACAACACAGGTTATTTCTGTCACAAGAGCAATGAAAGTGTTGCCTAACAAATATGCCAGCGATGCCAAACATGCTCATAATAAAGCATTTGGGTGAGGAATAGATGTTAACCTCATATTTGAGGAGACACATCCTACTTACAGTAAAGATGTATGTTTAAAAGGGTTTTTATTTGATTCAAATAAAACAAAAGGCTTGAATTCCATTTAAATGTTATTGGTTCAAATGTTTCGCGGACTGCTGCCCCCACGACCCGGCCCCGGATAAAGCGGAAGAAAATGGATGGATGGATGGATGTTTCGCAATGTGGCTTTAATACCCAGGAAATGACAGAGTGTCTGGGAACTTGATCTTTGCTGATGATGGGCATTTTTGTTTACACCCAAACCACAACTATGAAAGGGGAATTTAATACATTTTAATACAGTATGATATTTAATACAGTATAATATAATCTTTGCAGTGGCTCCACAGAAGATGGTGATGCCCATTGGCAGTCTGCCCCTGCTTGACTTTTTTGACGATGATGGAAAGACTCCACAACCACCAAAACCTCAACCTCCCAAGGTAAGTTCATTTTGTCTTCACGATTTACCTACATTTTTCCTTGTATCTACTTCTAATAATTCGCAAAACAGAAGGTTGCACCTCCCCCAACTGTGGAGGAACAGCTGCGAGAACTGATCAAGGTTTGGAATATCTTTAACACAAGTGCGCACTTTCTGTACTTCCGAATTTGTCACTGACGGTTTTTTTCTATAGGACCAGAAGCTGCCCCAAATGCACCAGTCCTTTCTGACCAACCTGGAGACTCTGAAGCACCAGCTCAACCAGACCGAATGGAAGGTAAACATTTAATTTTGTCATAAATAATTCATTAATTCAATTATTTGTTAAAACCTTTATACATTTACTCCACAGAGCTTTGAGTCATGGATGCGTTACTGGCTGGTCTTCCAAATGGCTCAGAAGGCTCCTACTCCCTCCCCGGAACCAGGTTTGTGCATAAATTTACTTCAGGACATTTGTTTGACATGGACATTGCCTCTGACTTTTGAAATGTTATGTCTTTTTACAGAAATTGTTAACCAATAAGTTTGGGGCAGTGGACGATCTGGTCATTTAACCAAAGAAGATTGTTACATTTTTCTCCTAATTACTTTTCCTTTCATTCAGTTTTAGTGCTAGCTACCTGACTTTCTCCATGTAAACCTATACAGAGTAGTTTCGTACAAATCAAATGAGTGTGTGACAGATTACTTTGAAATCCAGTGATTGATCCAGGAAATCCAATCTCTGTGGAGCAGTTCCAGACTGTGTTAGTCTGCATAGAGCATGTGGGATGAGACATGAAGGCTAGCCAGGTTATATGGGGTTGATATTATACTCTTGAGAATATTGCCTGTTCCATGGAATTACTTATTATATGTATTTCAATGAAATAAAATCAATGACCAGAATCATCTTGTTGTTTGTGTTACTTTTTATATACTTAGTCTCTGTAAATAAAGGATACAATATATTATCAATAAATCTGCTTTTCTTTGTCGTATGCAGATTTTGTTTACTAAATGTTAAGGTTTTTCATCGAATCCACGACATATTAATAACATTATGTCTTAAAATGATATGTGGATCTGTGTCGTGTGAATTCAATTTGAATGTCTTTCCATTGGTGTAACTTAAACATGGACAAGTGAAAGCCAAGCTCATTCATAATTGATCATAGTGTAAGAGAATCCAGTTGACCAAGTCCCTAGTGTGGACCGGAGCAGTGGCCTACACAGACATGAGTTCCCTTGTAAGTACAATTTTTCTACCTACACCGCGCTGTCATTTTAGGACATTTCTGTATCATTTTGTTCTCTAGATGAATGAGGAAGCTGAACATGTCCAAGTGGCAGTATTACTCACAACACTCCCAGGTAACAGGAATGATAGCACATATGCAGGGGCTGACTTTTTTTTTCAAATGTCACTCGTGCCCACAGAGAAAAAAGGTTTTGTGGTTATTACCGAGGATGGACGTGGAGTGGACTTTGTGACTGGAAACGATGAGGTCACACAATGCCATTTTCACACTGCTTCTAAATCTTTATTTGCTATTTATGTTCCTTCACGTGGTTTCTTTGTCCTCCAGAGCCCCAAGTCTTTCTCATTTGACCTGGTGGTGACTGGTGACAACATACAGGTAGACATTTGTTTCGCCAAAATGACCTTTCAATCCCTCTGAGAGCTCGCCCGTCTCTTTGCAGGGAATTTATTCGGACTTACTGCAGCCTCTGGTGGACTCTGTGCTGAAAGGTTATAATGGAGCGCTGCTGATACATGGGGCGTCCACAGAACAGGCCGGTGCATTCATGGACCTAAATATCATCAAACAGGTGGAGGTTTGGCTATAAATATAGAAAGTACAACACTTTGTCACTACATAATCGTAAATCTGTTGTCTTTCCATGGCAGATTCTGATCAGTCTGCTGAAGGGCAAAATGCAGGAGAAAGAAGACTCATTCATGGCCTTGTCCTTCATTCAGGTTTGTATTTTTGAAGAATCATCTAAAGAGCTGAAGCTTATTAAACCAGTTTGGGTCTTTAATGAAATCAAGTGGTGAAAAAGCAAACTGCATTCATACATCTGTTTATGATTTGTTTATCACATAGTTGACTATATCAATTCCATCTAGTATTTATCATAACATTACAGTAAAATTATTTTAAGATATTGGTCACATCACATTTTGGAGAAAGTTTTCATTCAAACAAAAGGTTATTTGAGAATAAGCTATGGCAGTAGTACCACTGTGGTCATCTACAATTTTACACTTAATAATTAATTTTAGTTAAATGGGTTTCATTTTTGCTGAGTATTGCATTTAAGTTTGTTTATTTATTTTTTCTTATTGATTTACACCTAGTTTCCATATTTTCCATTGCATTGGTTGTAACTGTTTGTTTTGTTTCCCGTTAAGTGCACTTTAAGCACTTCCGGGCCAGCATTGTAAATAAGAATGTGTTCTTAATGTTTTTCCTGAAGTCCATAGGTCATTTTTAGGTTAAGTTTAGTCCTGATTTTATTTTCACATTTGTCTGGTGGTACTTGTAAGTTCAAATATTTGATCAGGTGGTACTTGATGTAAAACGTATGAGAACCACTGGGCTATGTTATCCCCAGGGACACACTTTAAATAACAATAAAAGAGGAACCAAATTCGAACGCCTATGAACAATATGCAGCAAAACCTTTCTTTTGTGTGGAGAATTTAACACGATACGAGAAAGCCATTGTGTTTAAGATTTCCTTTCCTTAAGACACATCATTAAAACAGTTAAAGGTATGTTCATCCACTGTTACCACGGAGATCCACCATGTTTGCAGCTGTCAGCATACACTTTCCATAGACTAACAATAGCTAAAAACAGTATAAAAAGTGAAGGAAAAAGCCATGGAATGACTCCGTTAGCTGCGGCGTCATTAATGATAAATACATCCAAGTGTTGTAATGTCAACAATAACTCAGTACTATTTCATCTTTTAAAATCTCAATTAGTATATCATTGCTGATGATCCCATGATTGTTAGTGATATGAGATCCCTATCCTGAACTCTATTGTACAGTACTAGATTACTGCACTAAGGTTTTCTCTTTGCCCCAGTTCTACCCTGATGGCACATCTGTGGACGTACTAAACTCTAATCAAAAAGGTCTCAAGCCTGTGACTCACCCAGTTCTTGGACGGTCAGTCAAGCCCCACCCTAAAGCTTTGATATTATCTATTGCCCCATTATATCCACTGAGCCATCACTATTACTCCCATGTGTTATTTCTATAGAATGGCAGGAGGTGTGAGTGAAGTGTGCATAAGCTCCCCTGAAGAGGCCTATAATCTGTATGAAACGTGCAAAGAGAGAGTAAAGTCCAGTCCGGACGGCTTGTCCTGCAGGTAGGTCAATTAAACACCGGCCACATTGAGTACACTAATGCCATCCATAAAGTGAATAGCTTTTTAATAGACTCATTATAATAACTATCTTGAAAGAGTAATTTGTCTTTGGGCCAAGCTGTTGCAATGCGCATACATCAAGTTGTGTGCTGGCAAGTAGCTGTTTAAGAGCCGTGCGAAGGTATACAGTAGATATTTAGTACTCAATACGTTTGTGACCTTTCATCAAATCAGAATAGCATTAGAGCTGAAGGTAGCGATGGAAGCAAAGTATTAATGGAATAGTCTTTTACAGCGCTTTTCTGAACACTTGATTTTCAATTGTTTTACAATTTCATGCATTATTGATTAACTCCCCACACTCCGGCGGTAAGCCTCCTCTGTACAGCCACACTTTTCCTGGGATAGACTGACATAAGCACAGCTATTGTCTATGGTCTCTTCCATCACCAATTGCTCACATACTAACAACATAGACATGGGCAAGAGGAGTGAAGTGTCTTGCCCAAGGTCATGACATTATGAGAGCTGGGACAGAACTGCCGGCCTAACATAGGTGGTCGAATGCTCAAATACAACAACACTACTGCTGCTGTGAAGTGTATTAATTTTTGGTGGGGGTATCAATTAAAATGCTGTTTTTGTGATAGGATTTTGAGTTGTAGTAGCAGCATATATTGTATAGTCTATAATAGTGAGCAGCAGTATTTTTTGTGTACTTACAAGCAGCTACTAATTTAATGATAGCGTATGGCTTCCACCTGAGTATTTGAGCTCATGGTGTGACTTGTCTTTAGATGTAGCACCCTGCTCTCGGTGGCTGTGGAGTGGAGAGTCCACAGTGAAGTGTGCCGCAGCCGACTGCAGCTGTTCAGCCTGGCAGGAGGAGCCAGCATGACCGACCTCCGAGGGTAAGTGTGGAACAGCAAACTATCAATTACATCCGCACCAGAGGCACTGAAATGATGAATCATACCCCATACATTTGAACACCTCTGTCACTGAAACAATATTAGCATTTAAGGTACTGTACTGCTTTTGTCCTCCGTCAGCTGTGTTAAAGCCGTGCTGACAAACTCATAAACGCACCCCTGTGAGGAATTCTGGATTGCATTAAGAAAGTAAAGGATGACTTTGAGCCACACCTAACAGCTTATATTTTACATGAAAAAATCGGGTTCAGGGCCTGTAATGAAATACACAGTCATAGATTATACTACGTGCTTTTTATTGATTCATTTCATTAATCACTGTTTCTCCTGTTCCTCCTGTTCCACGGAGCACTTTGGACAAATACTTCAGCACTTCTGTCTTTAATTTACTTTTCCTGTCCGTGACTGCCCATAATGTTGTTTTTCTATATTTGAAAAGTGCTTACTCCACATATCAATGTGAAACATAAACAGATGGTTTTGTAGATAGTCAAATTAATAAAATTGGCTCAGAAAACTGCAGCCATCATCCATATTCATTAGCTGACACGCACTTAGTTATAATAGCTGTAATACTGTGCAGCGTCAGCCCACTTGTGAAGGCGCTGGACCAGATCCAAAGTGAAGTCTCACCTGAGGACAAACTGCTGCCGTTTCTCCTGAAAGAGACCCTGAGCGGAAATAGCCGGACCGCTCTCCTCTGCTGTCTCCATCCTCAAGGTGAGCGCTTCTATTACCCACAAGCCCTTGCACATTAGCTGGAAAATTGGCTTTAAGTGATGTAAAACCACTATCTGTCCCACAGGTTTTTTAGATAATGAGACCCCAAATGCTTTAACTTTGACCCAGAAAGTGAGAAGCCTGGTAACTAAGCCAAAGGCTATTCAGTGGTGTCCACGCACAACCGAGCAGGACATTCGGGACAAAATGGCAGCTCTCAGGACGGAGATGATGTCAGATGGGGAGAGTGACATTCAGAACACTTACAGACTGGCCCAGTTAAACCAGGACCTGCAGGTATGGCAATCCATATGTGCATACATTTCAAAAGGATTCCTTGATTTTTCCTCTTTCAAACAGGTTGTGAAAAGTCAGTCATGGGACAGGCGGCAGGAGCAGTCAGATAAGTTAAAAGACAAAAGAAAGGTACAGCACAAACTTTAATCTTTAATCTTTAGTTCACTCTCAGACTTGGCATCTTCAGCAGGATCATCGGTCGCCCAGTAGCACAAGCCTGAGTGGAGACAAAGTGGAGATATCAGACACAGTGAGACGCCTGCAAGATCAGCTCAGATGCGAGATGCACAAACATATACAAGGTGTTGCATGTGACTTTTTAGATTATAAGTAACCCAATCTCTTTGACGTATCCATTAATGTTTTAAAAGTTAATCTTAAAACAAATTTATGTAAGAGCCATTCACCCAACAGAAAGGCTGGTTGTTGGAGTGCAAACTGCCCCACTCACTCAGTATGCACGTGTGGTTGCTTGGTCATGAATGGTTCTCCAGTAAAAACAATGCCTTGATATTTACAGGTGAAACTCAGAAAATTAGAATATCGAGAAAAGGTTCATTTATTTTTGTAATACAACTTAAAATGTAAAACTAATATATGATATAGACTCATGACATGCAAAGTGCTATATGTCAAGCCTTTGTTTTTTTTTTTTTTATCATTTTGATGATTATGCCCTACAGTCCATTTTCAAAATATTTTAATTTTCTGAGATGTTTTATTTGGGGTTTTTACAAGCTGTGAGCCATAAGTATCAAAATTATAACAAATAAAGGCTTGATATATCTCACTTTGCATGCTGATTTTGGCTTACAGCTTTTAAAAAACATAAATTCAAAATCTCAGAAGATTAGAATATTGTGAAAAGGGACTATATTGTCGGCTCAAAGTGTTCATCAGCTAATTCCACCAAGACACCTGCAAAGGGTCCCTGAGACATTAAATGGTCTCTCAGTGGTCCAGTAGAATTCACCATCATGGGGAAGACTGCTGGCCTGACAGTTGTGCAGAAAACCATCATTGACACCCTCCATAAGGCTAAAAGGTAATAGCAAAAGAAGTTGGATGTTTTCAAAGAGCTGTATCACAGAAAGTTAAGTGGATGGGAAAAGTGTGGACATGGGCTTCACAGGCTGATAGCATCCATGCCACGCCGCATTAAGGCAGTAATTCAAGTAAAAGGGGCCCATGCCAAGTATTAGGCACATATGCATGATTATAGTTTTCAGAGGGCCGACATTTCTCTGTTTAAAATAGACGCTGTAAGCCAAAATCATCAAAATGATAGCAATAGCTTGACATAATGTCACGATGCATGTCATGAGTCTATATCATATATTAGTTTTAAGTTGTATTACAGAAATAAATGAACTTTTCACAATATTGAAGATTCTATTAACGAATCAAGAAGGTTCTTGGTTGATTTCAGGCTGGGTGGGACCAGCCTGAAATCAACCCAGCCCGAGATCTGAGTGGGTTTTCCTTTGGGAGCTGGAGATGGGTTCCCACATGCAGCAATGTGGTCCCCTACTGCTCCTGACTGGCTGCCCTAAGGAATTAGCGAAAGAGGACAATTTTCCTTATGGGGACAATAAAGTCTGCAAACACAAAATACAGATACCTTGCCGGTTTTTAAAGAATGCCCTGAACAGTGTCCTCTCTTTCAGATGGCAAAGGGGATCCAAAGATTGTCCAGGAACAAGTTGCGAGAATCCAGCAACTGAGAGAAGCGTTGAGAGAAGAGACACTTAAACACAGTGCTGTTCCAGATAACCCTGACATTTTCTCACAGGTTTGCACAATTCAGCCATTACTGCGCCGAAGCGAATGCGACGCCAAGTACATGTGTATATTTGTTTGTAAAATTTGCTTGTTCAGTACTTCATGAGAACTCTATTGATGATATAAAGGAGATTGATGAGCTCCTGGGCAGACAACCCACAGAAAAGTCATTTATTTTGCCATTTTAATGATCAAGTCTCAGCTGGAGTATAACAAAGCGCATGAGCGGCGGAGGCGGCTGCGGGACGATCATGGGAGATTAATTCAGGAGGAGGTGGAGAAGATGGAGAGAGAATTGGCACAAGAGCAGCACCCGGTAACTATAATGAGATGCACTGTTGTTTAACATTATTCCGCTTGTGATATATCTTGGCTGAAAATGCTGATGCAGGGAAATGTTTATGTAAGGGAGAGCGAGGAGGGGACACCATTAAAACTTACTGCTGTGATTTCGCTCGGGCCTTTAATGGTTTTATCTGCATTTTGTAGACAGAGGGTACCCAGAGAGAGTTACTGGTGTTGACCAAGGAGAGGCGGGTGCTCGTGCTGCAGCTGGAGGCCCTGCATGCCGAGGTCCAGCAGGCCGAACACGATCTGAGCAACCTAAACCACACGCACCAGTCTGAGATGAACGGTCTGAGACAGGAGAGCTTACAGGTGCATGGGACCATCGCTTCAGTATATACCGTAGAAGAAGTTTCCAATTAAATGAGACCCCATGGAGAAAATGTATCAGCCATGGTCTAAAAATAAGCTGGAGAGGCAAAGATCATTAACCCACAATATACAAATAAAAAGGGCTATTTTATGGTCTGCAATCCAACATGCACTCAAATCAATATAAAAAAAAAAGAGAAAAAATTGGGACACCATTTGAAGCTGGCACATACATCTTAAACACGGCAGCGTCCAAATGCTTTTACATTTTAATATCTCCATTAGTTTATTATTATGAAATATTATGCGCCAGAAATCCCAGAAAGTTTAGCGGTTTTGATGACACTTTTCCAAGCTCTGTAAGTGACATTTGTATTTCAAAAATAGTTTTAACAAAAAATAAAGTACAATTGCCCCATAGTCGCTGCAAACAACTGTGGGAGACTCTGAATAGTGTTCTTTGATTTTTATCTACGTTATAAAACTGGTCTTCAGTGAGGAACACAAAAGCCGCTTACCCTTTGATTGGAAGTAGCTCTCCAAAAGAACCAAAACAATATAGAAACAGCTGCTGTATTTCAATCCGAGGCCAATTAATTAAGAGAAACTACAGATGATGTCAATGAATGTTTTTAAGGCTTAATATTTCCCATGTTGAGCTAGCAAGTTCGTACTTTTACTTCTACTTTTCCCCAACTGCACTCAAAATAGTACATGAAACTTCTGCTCTCGTCTAATTTATCCACTCCAGTACCAGAACAAAGTGACACAAACATGACCTACTTGGATAGCAACACTATATTTGGAGGCTGTTTTGAAAGTGCAGCTAATCTTCTGGCAAGATCGTGTTTATTACTATTTAAAAGAGAGGTATCCCAGGTTATTTATTTTTTTCATATGTTGCGGCTAATGTTTCTAACCTGGTCTTTTCCATTGTTCCCCATCTCCTATGAATAAAAGTACTGCATTTTGGGTGCAATTTGTTGTTATTATTCTCTGTGTCGCCGTCTTGCCTATAGGTGTTCAGAGTGTATCGGGACGTGTGTGAGGAGCAGAGAAAGATGTCCGAGGAGAGATATCGGACTGTGCTGCTGGAGGCTGTGCAGGACGCAGTGTACCTGTCTGCCCAAAATCAGCAACTGCAGGCAGACAACAAGGAACTCAGAAGAGGTTAGCCATATATATATATATATTGTATATTAGGGCTGAAAGATATGTCGTTATCGTATCGATATCGAGATATGAACATTCAAGATATTAATATAAAAAAAGCTATAGATATTAACGATATGGATTTTCGTCAATAAAACTGAACTCTTTATTATGTTTTTATTTTTCTGAAAAATGCTTGGTTTTCACCTAACCCATAGTTATCGATATCGAGTTATCTGGCATGAATATCGAGAAATGAAATTTTGTCCATATCGTTCAGCCCTACTGTATATGCTCATTTAAACCAGTGTAGCGCCTTTACATTATACATAATAAATAATGTGTGTTTTGTTCACAGCCCTGGCTGAGTTGAGGGACTCTCTGGCTGCTCAAGGGGATTCTAAACTTAAACAGGTTTGACAATAATTGGGCTTCAACAAACAAGGCAATAGATATAACTTTTTACTTCATGATTACCACCCTTCAACATGTTCATGTTTGACAAAATAGAAATGTTAAATAATCTACTCTTGCAAACAAACTATATTAAAGATTGATATGAATTGTTTCACAGTCACTTTGTATATGTTGTAAAAAACAACAATGTCTCTTAAAGTGCATATAACAGCGGTTTTATTTAGTTTGATGGGATCATTCTTGTAGTTTTACATCACTAAAGTTGTTGTTCTAGATCATTAGTGTCATAGGAAGCGGGAGTCCCACTGTCCCACTCTGACTCGTTCATGGTACATTTGGTACAGTATTGCGTGGCAACACCTCTACCGCTTCATATGTCACATCCCCAGTTAGAAAGTGAAAAAACACATATTACAAAAATGTCAAACTAGAGAAAAATAGATATGATTTTTAAACAATGTTCATGTCATATGCACTTTAAATCCAAAGGTGAAATAAAGGCCATAACTTGAAAGGCAAAAAACAAATGATTAGGTCTTCTTTAAGAGTAAAAAAAATAAAAAATCAAGTAGGTCTAAAGTTTAAAATCTCTATTTGTAATAAAGATAAGCTGCCAGTCCAATCATACTGACAGGGAGCAGGAAAATTGGAGTAATTTGCAGTCCCAGCACGGCCCATGACATGAGCGCATTCACAAGCATAGAGCAGGAAATTACAAACAGTCTGGTGATACCGCTGCCATGCTTCAGCACGACAGACATCAGGAGTCCATTTACGGCCTGTCCCAAGATGATGACCCAAACTGCAAAGGTGTATCCCTCCAGAAAGCCTCTCCCACTGGCTGTAGTGGAGAACAACAACACCAGATTTAGGGCAACTCCAAACACGTATAGGTACAGATTTTGCAAACTAAGTGGTAGTTTTTGCCTCTTTAGCACCATCTCAGTATAGACTGCTGCCAAGCCTGAAACACAGCAGTATACCAAAACAAGAAAAAGCCCCCAAGCAGTAATGTGTAGTTTTGAGTGTTCATTTGCATCGCTTTTCCCTTTGGTGTCCTCAAAATCTAAACTGCTGTAACTATGGCAAACTCCCGCAGTCATGAGGAGTCCCAAGGCAAACCACTGCCTAAATGTCATCCTTTTGCCTAAGCAGGAGGAGTACAAGAGGGCAGTGGAGGCGATTTTCAAGTTGCTCAGGACTTGATAGGAGCTTGGATCCATATACGCTTGCATATGGACTACCAGATTGTTGTTAAGAGCGTACAGTACGGCGGGTACGGCATACGGGGCGACGATGACCAGAGATGGGCGAGATTTTAAGGCAGAAAAGCTCCCAGTTAGAATGAGAGTCACTAGGGAAATCAGGAGTTTCGCTAATTCAATCATGACCACGCACGAGGACGGATTAAAAGGGACCTCACCGCCGACTTTGGTGAGTGTGATAAGTGGTGCATGGGACCCATAGATAATGACCATTATGGTAAAAAGGCTGCCCCATCTCAGTCTCTTGATCCACTGTCTCTTGTGCACTTGTGTGGAGGCAGGCCCCACGTTTTCAATCACAATCATTCTAAACTGCAATTACGGTTAGAGGTATGAAATTGAGTCTTCTCTTAAATAATACTGCTCCTGAAAGTGTTTGAAATGAACACTGTGAAATTAATCTTGACTTAAAAATTTAAATCGCACTCAAAATACTCATAAAAAAAAAATCCTGCAGCCCTACATCAATAAAGCATTTTCTTTAAATTTAAATATTCTCTTTTATGCATAACATCCAGGTAAAATGTGAGATATAGATGATTTTTTTTTATATATACACACACACACAAACACATCTAAATATAAGCTTATACAATGAAATCTATGTTTGGAAGCACTTTGGTCTCTATTGGGATGTTATTGATTGCTGCAACACAAGGCAACAGTTTGAAAAATTGTAAAAAACAAAATCAAATAACACAAATAAAAAGGCAGTCTTTTGAGTCCCAGTGTGAGTTAAATCCAGTTATTCCATCGTGTCCACTTGAGAGATTTGGTCTGTCATAGAGGTGTGTTTTGAGGAGAAATAACAACTTCTCCGGTACATTCTGCCACAGATATCCATGAAGGCTTCTCCAGTCCAAGTGTTTATTTTGGTCCCTTTTTAGCGTTATTGAAAAAGTCCTTTACTGTCCGCTCAATGTTGGGTACACGATAGTTCTGTGCCGCGTAGACACCCGTGACAGTTCCCAGCAGCACTCCAAGAATAGCCGAGGAGCGGAGTTTGGCCACCACATAACCAGCGAGAAATCCTTTTAGGAATGGCGAAACAAGTCCAGCGCCTCCCTGCAAATAAAATCACAAAAAATACTCACACATAAGCAACGTGGTCAACAAAGTGTTTGCATTACACAATTAATATGCTGGCCATAAAGATTCAGCAGTTCTAATTAGCTGTGCATATGAAAACTGGAAGTATTTTATCTGCACTCTTCAAATATGAATATTTGCAGTAGTGGTTGGGGAGGGAGGGGGTTATTTGCCTTTTGCCTGTTCTGCAAAGCACTTTGAGTGTGTATTGTGCACTACAAATAAACTTGATTACCTATGGAAGACCTTTTTGGTAGATGGTACAACTAGACTATAATATCTAAATGAAGCCATTATTCTGGTTCTTGGCTTGATAAGGACACATTAGCAAATTATGTACAATGGAAAGGAGACATCCACAAATAAAATAAAAACTTACTTGGGAAAATCCTGTAGAAACCTCGTCTTCAACTTTTACCCGGAGCTCCTCAAGTTGCTTCTTCAGTTGCGTTAGATCTTTCAATTGCTTCAAGGGATCCTACAATAAAAGAAATTACTGTCATGCCACTTTGGAAGTTACTCAAGAAAACTCAGATATCTAAAACGGTCGGTTCTCTGCAACTCTAGGACAGAAAGTTGCAGCTGAGACTGCAGGTTTACTCAACATTTTCAAGAGGCTGCTGACATCTGGCAAAACACGTGAATTCAATAGATTTAATGAATAAAAACTCAAAGCGAACTCACTCACCTTGTCATCCGCCATTTTTGATCGGTGCTCGATGTTTGATTAATAATCCTCAAAAGCATCTTGCAGAAAGATTGTGTCCGATTAAGCTTGATTAGTTTGGTCTGGATGACATACTTCAATGGGAAACCCCCATGTGTATTTTCTTGTACAAGGGATAATGTTTTTTTGTTTTGTCTTTTATGTTGTTTTGTATTTTTTTGTATTTTTTTTTTGTGATTTTTTTTTTAATGTACAAATACAAACATACAACATTCGTTATGTCTATATTGTCAAAGTCAGTAGCAAAAAAATAAAATAAATAAAGTTAGGGGCAGGTTTTGTATGATTTGACTACACTCGATCGCTTTATGGGACGCAGGGAGTTCTTTCGCGTATAAAAAACGTCATTTCTGATTGGACGTTTATTTATCATTCTAATTTCTCATTGGTTCGGCGCCATAGCAACAATCCGCCATGTTTTTTACCAAATCGACGACAAACGAGGCCACTTTACTGAAATAATCAAGACACAAACTGGACAATGGTGATCGGAACCAACCACACTCTACCTTTGAAGAAACGTACAGTCTCTGTGCTATTTGTGAAAGGGATGATCTGAGCTGTCTGTAAAAGCCTTGGCCCATCGTAGGTAAGCGATCTCAATAAGAAGCTATTTCATTGGACAAACAGGCTGCATGCAGGCAGTATAGAGACACGCCATTACACCTTTTTACCTCAAAGTTGGCAAGTGCTGGCTTATAGTTTTGCCCCGCTATTTTTTAGGCTGAATGCATTAACAATTCTCTGATATGGTCTAGGACTTACATGCATTACCACTGTTGTGTTGTTAATAAAAGCGTGGCAATGACTATGCATCCATTCCTCCAAGTGATGCTTATAAATGTGTAATATGCAATACACATCTGTTGCAATGTTTTGTCTCTGGACTAACAAATCCTCCTCTCTCTTTTCTAGTTGCAATCTAAAACCATGGATCAAGTGGACATGTATGAGGTTATGAAAGTAACTGAGGAAGTGGAGAGGTTCAGCAGCCAAACAGACATGAGTCCCCCAAAGAAGAGGAGGAGCAAACCTCATCAAACCTACAGTATAGAGAAGCCCAAGAAGCCTAGGTACATATTCGGACTACAGACTTATAACCTTGAATGGCCCTGAATACTGACTGAATTACATGACATTTTAGGTCCGCTTACCTGCTCTACTACTTTGATGTGCATCAAGTTATGCAACAAGAAGTGCCCAATCTGCCACAGTCAGAAATTAATAAGCGCATCAGTGAGAGCTGGAGAAGGCTCAGTGTAGCAGAGAAAAGTTTCTATTTGGAGAAAGCGAAGTTGGAGAAGGAAGGCTCTTGCTCGGTAAGATTGACATCTTATTATCATTATTGTGGTAAAGATCAAAATCCTTAAATGTGCTGTGTTGAACAGTCCTATAGGCTGAAGTTAAATGTGTTGATGTAAAACAACCCACCAGTAGATTAATGATGGTGCTCAACACTCAGTTCAAGCCAATCTTTTAAAAAGGTTTTTACATGATTAGTCTTGCTATTAGGAAAGCTAATTTTTTTTATTTTTTCGAATCATTTTTACTGCTGTACAGAATTCTCCTGATATCCAACCATGTCAAAGCAAAGTTTTTGCACTGTAGAATTGCTACATATTAATATTTGTCATTGTCAGCTGTGTTCTTTTTTTTTTTCTTATAGCCCTCACCCAGTCCATCCAAAGAGCTGCCAGGTTTTCGCAAGATCCTGCCCAGATCCAACTACTTTGTCTTGGCTAGAGGCTGCACTGGTCCTCAGCCAGGAGACTCTGTGCCAGATGTCCGTAAAGAGTCTTTGGAGGGGGCATCAGGAGAAGGCCTGGCCCCGATCACTGTGAAGGTGGAATGCCCCCCTTCAGGACACTCTGAAGTAGAGCAGTATTCGCACACCATCAGTGTCGAGGACGTGGCTGATAAAACTTCTGTGTCACACTCTGAGACTCGTGGGAATCTGCCCTACACCTCCTTTACTGTTTTACCCAACATTGAGTCCTCACCCAGTGCTGTTAGTGGATCTAAATTACATGAAGAAACTCCACACATTGTTGCTCTAATACCTGCTCAGGTAAGCTGTTTGTTTTTATTATGATACTTAAATCGAATCATGAAATTATCTTAAATTGTGTTATTTGATTTTAGAATCTGCTGACGCAAAGTTCTTTGGGCAGTGTCACTGCTGTGGGACCAGTGATGATGATGTCCAGTACAGAACAACGCCCCAAGCCTTCCTACAATATGGTAATGAGTGTGTGCTTTTAAGTATTATTTAAAAAACATGTCATCATTTTCAGTGATCTTTTTGCAGCCTGTGAAAACATACACTAGAAGAGGTCGTGGTAAATGCTCAAATGTTAGTTGTTCATTTGTATATGTTACTCGACACAAGCCCCCAATGTGCCCTGATTGTGGACTATATCTGGGTGGCAAATGGATACCTGCTGAAAAGAATGCAAAATCCAACAAGAACAAATCAAGCAATAATGTAAGATTAATAGATAAAACAAAACTTTGTTTTGTTTACTATTACTCATGTGTATATTTTAACCCCTATATGAAAACGTTGGAAACCAGAAAAAGAAGCCCAAAGTCAAAAATATAGTGCTGAAAAATTCAGTTTCTTCTCCTGCTGAGAAAGTTGGAAAGCTCATAAATGAACTAACCTCTTCGGGTGAAAGGCATGAAACACCAGAGGGCAGCAGCAGTACAGCAAAGAATCAGGCAAAGTGAGTAAAAGTATTTATTACATTAGAATACTTGCAACAATTCAACTCGTCAAATAAAAATAAAAGTGGTATTGGGTATTGTGGTGTACGAACATACCAAAGACATCTATATTTCTACATAGAGCAAGAGATGACAGAACAAGCCAGGACAAAGCTCTTCAAAAGAAGCCAGTGAGACCCATCCTCCCTGCCTATTACAACAAAAGTATGAAAACTTTGATTTTATCATGTTTTAAAAGAATAGAGTAAGAAAATGTGTTTTTCAATTGTGCTTTTGATTTCAGACAATGCTATGTTTAAGATTGTGACAGTACCATCGCATTACGAAAAAATGACAAGTTCAAATACCAGATCATCTTCTGGTACTTTATTTTCAATTGATCTCTTTGCTGCACATTTTTTGCTTTATGTGTGTTTTTATCTAGAATAGTACAATACTTACTATTCAATAACAATAAAAACACACACTGTCTTTTTCTCTACAGCGACTCAGCAGCCTCTCACAGGCCTCAAACCAAGCACTTTAAAACAGCTTGGCCAGACGCTCCAAACAAACAAAAACAAGCAGGTAATGCAAGACAATGAATCACTGAATAAATGGATTATGTAGATCTTTGGTGATCGCTGTAAAGTAGGGATGTACTGATCCGATATTCAGTATCGGTGTCAGTAGCCGATCTGGGCGTTTTGAGAGTATCGGATTGGATCGGATTTGATGACTAGACGAGTCCGATACAAGACGGCCGTGAATCCGCGGTCATGGATCTGCAGCGGCTCCAGCACCGCAGCGCTTGAGGTTTATCGCAAAGTTGCAGACTGGGGCCGCTGCAGATCCTGGACCACATATTCACGACCTTCATGCTATCGCTACTGATAGCATGCTTTATTTGATTTGATTTATTCTTATTATTGTGTCTTGCACATGAGTAAGTTCCCAACCCTCATGGGCTTACAAGACACTTTTCAAAACAGAATTCAGATGGCTGCCAAAATAAAATCACAGAAACTGTACAATCAATCATAACAGAACAACATCCACATCACACAAGGATATAAATTCATTTGTCTACTATCGTGAACTTGCCGCTAACACCTGCTTCTGAAAAACGTTCTAATTTAAAATTTAAAGCTAAAGCCAAAACCTCTTGCATTTTTATAAATAATAATAATAATAATAATATAATGATATATATTATATCAAAATATAATAATACAAAAAGACTGTATCGGTTCGTTATCGGCCGGATGAAGTGTCAAAAAACCGGATCGACGCATCCCTATGGTAAAGCACTTTTTGACATTTGCCTCATAAAATATTAAATAATTAATACTATAGCAATTTATCATTAACAAACCAAAATTCAACATTAAAATCCCTTTGTTGGTAATGATATTAATGTTAAAGTTACTAAATGCTGATAACATTTACGTGCAGCTTAAAAGTCTTTATCTATTTTGTTGCACTTTCAGGTTGCTCCTGCAAATGGCTCTACTACTGTCGCCTCGCTCAACAAAAAGATGAATATAGTTTCAGTCGTGCCTTTTAAACAACGCACTGTCACCAGTTTTGTGAGTAGTGACCAATTACTGCCAACTTCTACAAATCACATTTTATACCATCTGATATCTTCGTACTATACTTGTAATTGTGTTTCAGAATTTGGGATTGCCCACCGCACGAGGCAGGGGGTGGTGTAAAAACCCTTCTTGTGATTACATGTATAAGAACAGGCACAAACCTGCTGTGTGTCCCAAATGTGGCTTATCACTGAACCAGAAGGACACCAAGGGTATTAAGGTAAAAAAATATATATATATATATATTTATTCTTATTTTTATTCTTATTTTGTCTTCCCACTGTGTTTGAGTCTATAATTACTTCTGTAAATATGTTAATTGATTGTAATACATATAATTGTTTGTGTGCAAATGACCTCATAACACCCAGAAGAACTTAGCATTTATTAGCTACAGTTCAGAAATTGATGATTGGATTTTAGAAATGAAGGTATTTTGAACTTCTTTATGTTTAGCTCTACCTATCCACATGAATTTAAAGCTTTAATGTCTTATCTGTCTGCACAGGGGGAAAAGTGTAATGTTATTTATGAGGAGAGACACGCACACTAAGTTCTAAACCAGTGTGCTGGATCCAAAAAGTACAATGGAAAAGTGGAAAAAAGATCCGCACAACTGAAAAGGCAGAGTAACCCCGAAACGTTACTCTGGTGTGAACAATCAAAACTTGTGAGCATTTTTCAGTTGTGCAGATCTTTTTTCCACTTTTCCATTGTAATGTTATTTATGTACAGTGGTCTTGCATTAAGCTGGCATCAGTGGCATAGATTTTGTTTTTCTTTATTTAGAATTTTGGCCCCTTCACTCGATATAAAATTATGACACTGAAATTCTGTCCTGTAGGCAACCTATTTTCATCCACTGCACTTCCTGTTTAAATTTCACAGTCAGGAACACTATTGGACCCATACAAGCCGCTGACTGCAGCTCAGAAAGACCTCCAGCGCCAGTCGACCATCCATCTTCTGCAGCGGTCGCTTCAGTTTGCAGAGAGTGAAGCTGATCTTCAGGAAACACTGAGCCTGATCCAGGAGCTCAACAGCCTCCAGATCATTTTAGTTCATCAAAGCGATGCTGAGCCAGAGGACAACGTGGAGACAGAGACGCTGTTCGAGTCAGGCTGGCCACATTTCTTCGAATCAAACGCCACTCACTGCAGTTTGTGCACTTACCCTCTATTCAAAGGAGGAGAGATGTGAGAACTCTAAAATACATTTCATTTGTTTTTCTGTGTGATTTCTAATCCAAACTCTGCTTGTATCTTCCAGTACTGCTGCACCACAGGTCGACTGCTGGCTGCTCACTGAAACACTAATGCTGAGAGTTTCTCTTCAAATTAAAATTTGCCTCAATGTGCAGTGTTTGGCCCTGCATAGTTTCACAGACATCCACTCAGGTAACATAATTTTTTTAGATTTTTACGCCAGTGATCAGTTTTAGCTCCTGCTCAGATTATTATTATTTTCCTGCATATTGAACACGTGCACTGCAGCCTCATTTCAGTTATGTTCCACTAAGTTATTTATAGGCAACTTGAAGAAATTAGCAGAGAGGAAAAAGCTTAGTCCATGTTGTAAAAATAGATAATTTTTGCTTAAAAAAATAAACTTTCACAAAAAAACGTTGTGAAAGTTGCCCTGTCAGCTGTACACAGGCAGTTGTGCTCTATGGGGAAAATCTTTCTGGGCCAGTATCCTTTCAAAATCTTTAAAATGCCTCTATAGAAAGATCAACACTTTATTTTGTGTTTTTGTTTGTTTTAACAAAGTAAAAACAATGTCAAAATCAAGATACAGTGCATTCCATAAAACTACATACTAAATTACATGTAGAAGCTAAATTTAATTTGCGTTTCAGGTTTGTTCAACATTGGGAACAAAGTGCTGGTTACTATCGACCTGTTTCTAAAACTCAGAGCCAACATCAAACTTGGCCTAACTCCAGCTCAAGCCATTGAGACCGTACTGTACCATGTATCCGGTCACCCCAGTAAGTAAATATAATTATAATCACTATACTTTGCAAATGAACAATAATGTAACTATAATATTTAACATGTTTGTAGTTCACACGTTGACTCCAGAGGAAATCGGCCAAATCCACGAGCTGCTGCAGACCGGGTACTGGGCCTTCGAGTGTCTGACAGTGCGAGATTACAACGACATGATCTGCGGCGTTTGTGGAGTGGCCCCAAAGATTGAAATCTCTCAAAGACAAAACAACCTGCTGTCACTCAAGAATGTAGAGGTGGGAAAATGACGACATAGCGCTTCAACGGGACCGTACCAAACTGCCGTATTTGTGTTGCGATTAGATTTGCAAGTAATATTTTAAACTCAAGATTCATGTCAGAGTGCACATTTAAAACATGTTCAGGAGTGTTGATATCGGGCTGCACGTTCTATGCCCAATCATTGGTACAATATTAGATGATATTTATGGATTTATTTATCTCAAAATTCAAAACCTACCAATTTTTTCCCCTCATTATGCATACTTGGATTGCAATTTGGATTTGGTTGCAATTTATAGATTACCTGTAGATTTGTGCGTTAAACAATATTACATAACATATTTCAGTCTAAAGCTTGAGCCCTTTATTTCTTACCTCAGTTCATCTGGCCGGAGAGCTCGCAGTCGGATGAGGTGCTGGTGGATGACTTTTGGCTGACGATGGAGAGTGAGGCGCTGGAGCAGGCGGCGTTTCCCTCCGACGCCCCCATCATTCGAGTGGACGCTTCTATCATTGCTCCCTTCATACCTCCTTTAATGAGGAGTTCATCAGTCATCAACACGGAGAAAAACAAAGTTCTGACGGCCACAGAGAAGTCACTGAGTACGTCTTTTTGACTTTCGTTTATTTAATGGGGGCGGGTTAAATATGCGACTTTGAATATGCTTTTTTTTTTAGATCAATAGTTGTATTTTCTAACAAACAAAAGATAGTGACCACATGTGAGAGTGTTTTTCTCATCTGTGTGTTGAAACATAATAGCTTTTTTTTATTGTTGTGCAATTGCTTTAGGTAATCTGTCAGTTTTGGTGCGTCTCGTCCACGATGGCCATCTCAGACTGGATAAACTGGAAGAACACAGTGAAGAAGAGTTGAGAACGATACTTCATAAATGCGGGGCAGACGTCACCCAGGAAATGAACAAGGTCGGCTGTTGTTATGAAAAATCATTAAATAGTTGTGTTTTATTTGATTTTGTTAGTTTGTCTAATGTTGTTTTCCTTCGCTGCACCTATTATAACTATCTCCTCCCATTTTCAATTTGAAGTGAGCGGAAACTGTTAGCTGTTGCCCCAACTCACTTAACTTCTCACATTGACTCCTGCACATCCTGATTTTTTTATGTGGATTGATCTTGTGAAGAACTAGAAGAAGCTGAATCATAATCTTTCTTCCTCATTCACGTTTGATAAAAATGTTGATAGGTAGTGTATTTTTTTCCCACACAAATTCCTGCGTTCACAGTCTAGGCCTGTGATGACAAACTATGAAGAAAATACATTTTTTTAACATGTTTATTAGTAGCATTTATGCCTTTTTATATTGTCTAATTTACAATGTTTAATTTAATTTGGTGGGTGCTGTGTAAAATCTTAATGTAACCAGTGTTTCCTTTCTCCTTTTTTGTTAGGATGAACTGATGGTCTCTCTGTTGTCCCTGTACACACAAGTTCATACTGGTTTGTCCACAGCGCCAGAGCCCAGTCTCCACTTCACTGCAGGCAAGCTTTCCAAAGTCTGCCCTCACAAGGTACGAACTGCCTGCTCACAGACTGGGCCAGTTAACCGTATTTATCATTGTTTGCTGTTTCTGTGGTAGGTGGTGTGTGGCTCTAAATGTCTGATCAAAAGAGAAACCGCGCGGGACCATGTTGACCTGCTGCTGTCGTCTCGCTATTGGCCTCCAGTGTATGTCAGCGACTGCGCCCAGCAGGTGGCACTCTGTGCTGATATGCAGTACCCAGACCTGGCGACGCAGATGTGGGGCAGGAACCAAGGGTGCTTCTGTGACCCCTTTGAAAATCCAGAGGTTAGTTGGTAATGCAGCAAGTATGACTGTAATTTAACCGTATGCCTTTGCTCATCAAGCTGATATACCCAAGAGATGTATGTGTTGTTGCACGGCTAAGTTGTTATACAAAAGTTGCAGCTCATTAGGTTTTAGTGGAGTATTTTGGTTTAGGTTCTGTCTCATGTAACTCCTGAATTTATTATTACCGTAATTGACAATTAATGCATATACAGTAGCTTGTAAACGGTATTAAACTTTGCATTTCCATTTCTGAATTAGCTTTTTTCAAATGATTATTATGCAGATTGTGTCCTGCGCTGAGCTACAGGACCAGCCGCACAGCGTTGACTTGGATGAAAACCACCAAATCCATCCCATCACCAGATCCGTGTCCCGCTGGCTGCTGCATCCTCCTGAAGAAACCCATTCAGAAGACCCCCCTCCCGTACAGCACCACTCCTTGCTCCTGTGCAAAGACCTAGAGCCTTACTCGGACCTTTTAAATGAATTTAGAACAAGCAAAGACAGACAGACTGAGGAAATGAGCAGCACTGACACGACAGAGACAACATCTGAAAACCCACCTGTAGTTTTCAGTAACACGGCTCATTACTACCTCTACAATCGCCTTCTGGATTTTCTAACAAGCAGAGACATTGTGAACCAGCAGATCAATCAGGTGCTGCAGGCGTGTCAACCGGGAGAGGTGGTCATCCGGGACGCCCTGTACAGAATCGGGGTGGCAAAAATCGACACGCAGAAAGATGAGGAAGTAATGGAGGTCCAGAGTCACGTGGAAGAGGAGGTAGAGGTAGAGCCTTTTGTGCCACCTGATTAAACACTTTATCAGTATGTGGCCAACAAGTTTAAAAAATAGTTGGAAAATGCACTGAGAGTGAATGTATTAGTAACATTGACCATAGCGGCTGAATGCAAAAGTGAGTGTTGTTTATGTGTCACCCTGTGCCCTCTGTTACTAAATGACCAAATTGTACCCTGCTTAATGCCTGAGTTAATGCGTCAAAATTCAAAAAGATTGTCATTGGTACAAATGATTAAAAATATATATAATTGATCAAAATGAATACAAAATAATTATAATCATAATTGAGACTGATGTGATAGTACATTGGTTATTTCTTGACATATGAACTTTAGAGATTGTGTCTCATAGTTTCAAACATAATGAATGTTGTGAAAATGGTGCAAACCTGACTTATGGAGTGGTCCAGCCCACCTAGAAACCTGCTCTGGTTTTGCAATAAAAAATCCCTTTCCTTTTTTCCTCATAGACTTTAAAAAATAAATAATAATAAGAAAAAGAATGGTAACTATTGACCATCGCGTGATCATCTTAAATGAATGTAAATGTAAAAATACTTGCAGCAAAACCTCTTTTCTAACTTTTCTGTTCAGAAAGTTTCAAATCAATACTGAAATTAAAATAGTTTTATGGCCATGAGTTACTCATTGTTTCCATCATTCTTTTAGGCTTTTTAAAAGAATGAAATGAATGGGAACTTTGCTTCCAAAACCAGAGCAGATTTCCTTGCTGTTGAGCTCCATTGCCATTAAGCTAAAAACGTTTTGTTTTCACTCGAAGATTGTAAGTCATGCAAGTTTCCACTGACTGCAGATACTTGTGTATTATGATGACATTATTTATTCTTTCATGAGATCTTGCTTTTTAGATATGCGTGCCATATGCCTTTGGACTAATCGCTGCTTTGAATACAGTAAATGCAGTATTGAATCATGTTGTGGCCTTTGCTACGTGGTGAAATAGTGTCCCCTGGTGGTCAGCTGCAGCACTGTTCAAATGCATGTTAATCCGTCTGCTATTTGTATTATAAATACACTAATCCATATATTGTGTTTTTGTGTTGAATTTGAACATTTTGTTTACATTGATTTGCTTTGTTAAAGTGTATTTGTAATAATCATGTCATTGTCTCTAATTAAAGCCAAATCTTGCCCAATTTCTCAAATTAGCTTTAACAACAGGTGAGATTGATAAATTGTTGTTGGTTGTTATAATCAAATAATAGGCTAATTTTTTATTCCAGATGCCCCTCCATGCAAACTGCATGCTTTTAAGTTCTGTCCCCCCCCCCCCCCCCTGGAGATGTGTTCTAATTTGTTTGATAATTAATTAAACCAACTTATTTCCTGTGGAATCGAACCAAAAGACGGAAATTGTGCAGCAATCAATGTTTCACAGAACAAGCTGAATAATTAGGATGAAAACAAGGAAACACACAATTCTTCATAATGTAAAAATACTGAACTGTAAAAGTCCCTTGACCTTTTTTAAGAAGTACTTCCTCAAATTTATTAGAACATTATGGGAAAAAATTAAGAGGAAGTGAGCTACATACAGTTTTGTAACACAAAGATTTTCATATTAATTTCAGACCCATGTGAATAGAACAGTTAGTTTTTTATTCCTTATTTCTTAAAGTATGCCTTTATATTTAATTGTAGCATCAATCAAAAGCAAGTCTTTTATTTTCAGGTCATGAAACTTTATTATTTATTGTTTTGTAGTTTTTCAATGATTGTCCGGTTTGTTTAACACCCATCAAGCATACAGTGCCTCTTGAAAGTACTAATACACCTTGAACATTTGCACATTTTGTCCTGTTTACAACCATAAACAAAGATTTTATTTTGAATTTTTTACTGAATGTTCACACACAAGTAACAGACAACTGTGAAGTGAAAGCAAAATTCTACATGATTCTATATTGTTCATAAAAATAGAAAACCGAAAAGTGGGGCGTGCATAAGTATTCACATATATCATATATGAATTATTATTTTGTGGTTCCCCCTTTTGCTGCAATAACAGCAGCAAGTATTTTGTGGTATGACTACAAGATGTGCTCATCTAGAGACTGACATTTTAGCCCATTCCTCTTTACAAAACAACTCAAGCTCTGTCAAATTAGAAGGAGAGCGTTTGTGAACAGCAGTTTTCAGGTCTTTCCACAGATTTTCAAAAGGATTTAGATCAGGACTTTGACTGGGCCATTCTAACACATTATTATGTTTGTTTTTAAACCATTCCATTGTAGATTTAGCTTTGTGTTTAGGGTCACTGTCCTGCTGGAAGGTGAATCTCCGCCCCAGCCTCAATTCTCTTGCTGACTCCAGCAGGTTTTCCTCCAAAATGTCTCTATGTATTTGGCTCCATCCATCTTCCCAACTATTCTTACAATCTTCCCAGTCCCCGCTGAGGAAAAGCAGCCCCATAGCATGATGCTCCCCCCACCATATTTGACACTGGGGATGGTGCACTCAGGACGATGAGCAGTGTTAGGTTTGCTCCATACATAACGTTTTGCATTTGGGCCAAAAAGTTAATTTTTTGTCTCATCTGACCAAAGCACCTTCTTCCACATGGTAGCTGTGTCCTCCATATGACTTCTAGCAAATTTCAAACGGGATTTCTTATGGCCTCCTTTCAATAATGGCTTTCTTCTTGCCACTCGTCCATGAAGGCCAGATTTGTGTAGAGTACGACTTATAGTTGTCCCATGTACAGATTCCTCCAGCTCAGTGGCAGTACGTCGCAGCTCCTCCAGAGTTATCTTGGGGCACTTGGTTGCATTTCTGACCAGTGCTCTCCTTGCTCGGTCTGTTAGTTTAGGTGGACGGCCGTGTCTTGGTAAGTTCGCAGTGGTGCTATACTCTTTCCATTTCCGAATGATGGATTGAACAGTGCTCCGTGAGATGTTCAAATCTTGGGAAATCTTTGTATAACTTAACGCTGCTTTAAACTTCTCCACAGCTTTATCCCTGACCTCTCTGGTGAGCTCCTTGGACTTCATGATGTTGCTTAGTGACCAATACACTCGGACCATAGCTCTGAGGCCCTCACAGAACAGCTGGAATTATACTGAGAGTAGATTACACACAGGTGGCCTCTATTTAATGGTTAGGACAAGGTGTGAACATTCTGCAGTCATTATAAATGTTATAAATGCAATTGAATGCACTCAGAAAAATGCTTTATGAATACTTGTGCACGCCACACTTTTCACTTTCTATTTAAAAAAAAAATATCAGAATCATGTATAATTTTGCTTTCACTTCACAGTTGTCGGTTACTTGTGTGTGAACTTTCAGGAAAACATTCAAAATAAAATCTTTATGTTTATGGTTGTAAACATGACAAAATGTCCAAAAGTTCAAGGTGTATTAGTACCTTCGAGAGGCACTGTATGTTTATGAAAGACAGTTGTTTTAATATGTACTCTGCAACATTTCAGAGAAAATAAAGATTATTCTGGCTTTACATCTTAAGGTATTATGTACATTACTAGACATTGCGTTCAGATGCAAGCACACTCACTCAAATGCCTGGAATATCATGTCTTTGGTCCATAGTTCTCACCATAGCTTATAAATTAGACCATCATCCAGCTGGCAGTGTAAGCTGACCACTACATTTATCAACACATTCATTAGCGGTATTTAGGAATCTTCATATTGTCAAACATTCAAATGCACGCACTGAACACACTTTGTTAATTAATCCCATAAACTGAAGTGGAGCAATCACATGTTGCCCCCGACTGACAGTTACTGTAAGTGTATCCGCAACACAGAGCAGGATAACAACATGGCCATTCTCTGCTCTCTCCACGCCCGATTTAGCACATTACACTCGGAGAAAAACACTCGCACTGTTTCGGACTTTCATTTAAGTGACCGGTGAAAGGAGCACACAGTACAGGGAGATGAATGGGTCGCATAGAGAGATTTGAGAGCTTCCTTTCTCTACAAAAACAACATTGAAATCTGTTGAAACAGAAGTAAACCTGCTGACACGACCCGCAGAGCCATGACTAGGAGCTTTCATACACAACACAAAGGCAATATAAGGTGAAACAGCACAAACAAACAGAAATATGGAGTCCATTATTGGATATGGCGTCGATTTCTTTGCATTGTTCACATACTTATTTCCTTTCATGTCACAAGTCTTTGCAAAACTTGTCCATTTCCAGTCATGGTCTCTCGAGAAGCAGATCACATGCTTTCTTGCAGCTGCTGGACTGTCTGGCAAAACATGCATGACCGGCGAAAATTAGCTGTGGAGGGCATCGCTGTCCCAAGAGTATTTGAGAGGGAGTCCAGCCTCAGTCTTCCTGGAGCTTGGTGTAGTTTACTAGCATGAGTCTGAAGTGGTGATAAGGAGGTGAGGTTTTTTTTTTTTACTTGTTGTTTTTGTTTATTTTTCAACAAAACTGGTAGTTGTTGGTCTTCATCAGGGGCTGCTCCTCTTCCACACGGTCACACGACTGGTCACAGGGGCCTTCACAGCAGCATTTGGACTGGTCACACTCCTCACCCTCCCTGACCTGCCCCGGCTGCTGCGGCGGCTGCACCATGTTCTGGTAGATTAGCTGTGAACAGACAGAGTTCATCAGCTCGAGGTACATGGGAGACGAAGCTAGGCAGGATATGAGCTTTCTGTGTACAAAAGGATTTCTGTATTCAAGAGGATTACTAAGATTAACAAATTAATCATATTCAAATGTATGTAATATTGATTATCATATTCATCATCATCAATATTTCATGCAAAAGGCAGAAACCACCATAAAAATGACTTATTCTCAGACTTAAGGAAACTAACTTATTTGTAGGTTTCAGTCGAAAACCTTAATTCTTCATAAACTTCTGGTTATAGACCAAATAAAATAGTGTGATTTTGGCTGAATGAACAGTCGTGGCATCTGCAAAGTTAACTAAGTTAAGGTTAATTAACAAAACAATAAACAGTTCAAATCAGGAAGCCAGAAATGTCTATATTAAAAACTACGTTGATAGAGGATAACATGGAAGTCTTGATGCAAATGATATTTCAACAGGAAACAAAACAGAGCTCTTATCCACCCACATTATTTTGCACTACTTAATATGCGATGAAACTTGACTCTAAAATTAGCTGTATGAATGCAATACGTGACAGAGTTTATTGATCGTCCTTTAATTTCTCTGACAGTGCTACAATAAGTTGCGTCTGAGGGTGAATAAAAGAAACTCCAGAGGAAAGTGTTTGCCAAATCACATGACCCTGTGCTGCTTTGTCTTGTGCAACAAACTCACCTGCTCCTGCTCTTGTTGGCCTTGTCCCGTAGGGCTGCCCAATAATCTCTCTATCATCGAGCTGATCTTGTTGAATGTGGGACGTTCGGTCGGTACAAGATTCCAGCACATCTTCATAATCATATAGCTGGAAAACAGAGGGCAACCTACAGTTTACCATGAAAAGCAAAAACATCACTGTTCCATTTTTTCCTAAATGGACAGATAAGACTCTTCTTTGACGCAGTTTGGACAAGAGAGACCTGTTCAGAGACACAGAAGCCCCCTCCAGTTCTATCTTGCCAGCGTGTAATAGCAGTTACACGGCTCCCTAGCTGTAAGATCATGTGGCTAACAGGCAGAACCGTGGCCTGACTCAGAGCAGAACAACAGATGATTAGGCCCTCACTAAGATCCTGGCCCGGTTCTCCACACTCTATGTCTGCTGGTGTGACAGCCACCGCGAATCGCCACACACACACATAGACCATTCAAAACCCTTTATATCTACATTTGGGGCTATGCCTTGGGTCCAGATAGAAGTTTGGGGCTACTGCAGGAGAACTGAAAGACAGAAATATTCAAAATAAATATGTCACCTCATTGAAGTGAGACACAGGGGAGAATGGGTCTCTTGTTCAGTGGCAATAAAGTATTGTGTTTGAGGAAGGCAACTTTAGAGCATTTGATTTTTCTGTCCCTCCGCAAATAGTGACCCTCATAATTCTCTTCAATGATCATTCTTTGCCGCTTCTAGTTCTAGTTCTCGCAAATTAAATTCTTAAAAATATACAATGAAGCAGTATACAGTGAGGGGGCAGCTGAAAGTCACTTTATATAACCATAGAGTTAAAACAGAACAGTAAGTAATGCATGTTTGTAATAGTTTTGAGTATTGTCTTTGCGACTTACATCTCGGGTGGAGCAAAATCTGGCTGGGCCATCTGGTATCCACGCTTCACCATTTTGTAGAACCTCGAGTCCACTGCAATGCTGGGATACGGACTCTTGCCTGATCAAAAGTATGTACTGTGAGCCAATTACGGTGCCTTGCGAAAGTATTCGGCCCCCTTGAACTTTTCGACTTTTTGCCACATTTCAGGCTTCAAACATAAAGATATAAAACTGCATTTTTTGTGAAGAACCAACAACAAGTGGGACACAATCATGAAGTGAAACGAAATGTATTGGATATTTCAAACATTTTTAACAAATAAACAACTGAAAAATTGGGCGTGCAAAATTATTCAGCCCCTTTACTTTCAGTGCAGCAAACTCTCTCCAGAAGTTCAGTGAGGATCTCTGAATGATCCAATGTTGACCTAAATGACTAATGATGATAAATAGAATCCACCTGTGTGTTAACAAGTCTCCGTATAAATGCACCTGCTCTGTGATAGTCTCAGAGGTCAGTTTAAAGCGCAGAGAGCATCATGAAGAACAAGGAACACACCAGGCAGGTCCGAGATACTGTTGTGGAGAAGTTTAAAGCCGGATTTGGATACAAAAAGATTTCCCATGCTTTAAACATCCCAAGGAGCACTGTGCAAGCGATAATATTGAAATGGAAGGAGTATCAGACCACTGCAAATCTACAAAGACCCGGCCGTCCCTCTAAACTTTCAGCTCATACAAGGAGAAAACTGATCAGAGATGCTGCCAAGAGGCCCATGATCACTCTGGATGAACTGCAGAAATGTACAGCTGAGGTGGGAGACCCTGTCCATAGGACAACAATCAGTCGTATACTGCACAACTCTGGCCTTTATGGAAGAGTGGCAAGAAGAAAGCCATTTCTTAAAGATATCCATAAAAAGTGTTGTTTAAAGTTTGCCACAAGCCACCTGGGAGACACACCAAACATGTGGAAGAAGGTGCTCTGGTCAGATGAAACCAAAATCGAACTTTTTGGCAACAATGCAAAACGTTATGTTTGGCGTAAAAGCAACACAGCTCATCACCCTGAACACACCATCCCCACTGTCAAACATGGTGGTGGCAGCATCATGGTTTGGGCCTGCTTTTCTTCAGCAGGGACAGGGAAGATGGTTAAAATTGATGGGAAGATGGATGGAGCCAAATACAGGACCATTCTGGAAGAAAACCTGATACTGACCTGAGACTGGGACGGAGATTTGTCTTCCAACAAGACAATGATCCAAAAAAATTAAGCAAAATCTACAAAAGAGTGGTTCGCAAATAAACATATCCAGGTGTTAGAATGGCCAAGTCAAAGTCCAGACCTGAATCCAATCGAGAATCTGTGGAAAGAACTGAAAACTGCTGTTCACAAACGCTGTCCATCCAACTTCACTGAGCTCGAGCTGTTTTGCAAGGAGGAATGTGCAAATATTTCAGTCTCTCAATGTGCAAAACTGATAGAGACAAACCCCAAGCGACTTACAGCAGTAATCGCAGCAAAAGGTGGCACTACAAAGTATTTACTTAAGGGGGCTGAATAATTTTGCACGCCCAATTTTTCCGTTTTTTTATTTGTTAAAAATGTTTGAAATATCCAATAAATTTCGTTTCACTTCATGATTGTGTCCCACTTGTTGTTGGTTCTTCACAAAAAATTACAGTTTTATATCTTTATGTTTGAAGTCTGAAATGTGGCAAAAGGTTGAAAAGTTCATGGGGCCCGAATACTTGTATGAAACCTCCAAAGTAAACTGGGTAACACTTTAAAATAACTAGATACTATTAAGCATTTAAAAAGCATTGGTACCATCAATGAATTTATAAAGTCTTAATTTTTAAATTCATCATTTATAAGACATTTAAAAATTATTTGTCATCATTTGGAATTCATTTATAAGCACAATAACCGGTGAATAATCCTTTTGCTCAAACACTAAAAGACAATGTTGCTCTCCTCAGTCAATTAATCAATCAATCAATCCAACAATGGTTTTGCATAGCCCAATATCACAACAGGACTGTACAAACATTAAAGCAATGAAACAAAACAAGGACCGTCCCAACCTTAGCTATTGCCGGTTTGAGCTGAAGCTTCACCAAAGGGATGGCGCACAGTGTTATTACCACGTGCAGCAACTATTTAGGTGCTTACAAATGATTAACAAATGATTCAATGTTTTTTTTTTACGAATTAAGAACTTCGCGTTCACTTTCTGACCTAGTGAGAAGATTTCCCATAGCAGAATGCCATAGGACCACACGTCACTCTGAACAGTGTAAACACAATCGAAAATACTTTCTGGGGCCATCCACTTCACCGGTAAACGTGCCTGTAAAAGAAACACATCAAAGCTCAATCAAAACAATTTCCTGACTGAAGCTCTTTTTTTAAGTGAACTTACATTTCCTTTGACTACGTAGTTGGAGTCGTTCATAATGTCGCGTGCCAGTCCAAAGTCACAGATTTTGGCCTCTCTGCGGTCAGTTAGGAGGACATTCCTGGCTGCCACGTCTCTGTGAATGCACTTCAGCCACAAGCAAAACATCAATAAGGAAAACATGTGCCTCTCAGCTCCGATACTACTAGGACATAAAGAATCCCAAGGGAAAAACCCCTAGTTACAAATTATCCATCCCTCATTATTAACACTTGCTATAAAGCCCTCTTTCATCCCAAATAAGAAAAATAGCACAGTTCACTGCACATAATACGGGTTACACTGTATGCTGATCTCTTTTCACTCCTACGATCTTAAACAAACTACTGTAATGCACATGAGCTGCACTTTCCTCGGCGTACTCACGTTTTTGTTGGCGAGAAACTCCAAACCCTGGGCCACCTGGAGCGAAAACCTGAGCAAGTCCTCGATGTCAAGCGACCAGTCAATGTTTGTTTCGTTCACTGTATTTGGAAAGAGTACAAGCGTTCAGTGAGGCCTAGGAAACGGAAATAAATACATTTGGACTTATTTATTTGTGGGGACACTTTACCTTGAGCAAGCCCCGTCTTTGAAACCTGGGCAGGTCTCATTTCTAAGTAGCTGCCTGAAGATGCACTCGAGATCCCACTGTCACTGTCAGAAATCAGTAACAATTTGTATACAATTGTTTTATTTAAAAGAAACAGGTAGGAATGTTTACCAAGAAAGAATACCAATGTAGCACCTGAGACATCACTACAGAAAGTTACTTGGCATTATTATATTTGTTTTATGGTTCTATGTCATGAATAAAGAAAAAAGTCCCGGTACAGGTGTGTTAAAGGTAATATAATTAAAAAAAACGTACCTCCGGAGGAAATGTTTCTGGTGGCAGACATTCTTGTAGTCGCTCTCCATAATCTGAGGCATGTTCATCACAAAGTTCATGAAACACTCTGCCTTCTGCCGCAGGAAGTTCAGGAGGTCACCGAGACTGCAGTACTCTGTTATCACCAGCACTGGTCCTGAGGAGAAAACATTACAGTGGTTTTAATGACATGCAAAAGGGAAGGAAAGGCTATAGTTGTGTGTTACCTCCATATGTGCATGCACCCAGCAGATTGACAATGTGTTTGTGGTGTCCCAAATGGCTCAGAATCTTCAGTTCAGACATTAGTGCTTCCCTTTCATCCGAATGAGCACTGGCTAAAAACGCCCCCCCAAAAAAAACACCACACGATAAAGACTGAACGTTTCTGTTGAAGCAGGACCACCTAATGACAAGAAACTCTGGGAGAGAAGTTCACCTTTTAGCATTTTCACAGCCACACGTGTCACATTGTCCTCTTTTCCCAGACCGTAGGCTGTGGCTTCAACGACTTTTCCAAAAGCACCGGCGCCAAGGATCTTTCCTGCTCAGAAAACAAGAAGTAGATGTTTGTCACTCTACGCAGAAAAAAAAGTGTCCATAAATAACTTCAGTCAGTAACTACTTATGACTGTTTCAATGTACATAAAAAAAAGTTAAATTCTACTAAATGTCTGTATATCTCCGCAAATATTAAATAGATATACTGTTTTAACATTCTCTATTATAGTTGACCAGGTGGGAGGAGCTTACTAGGGAACGAAGCAGCCTATAGATAGTTGAGCAGTCAGTTAAAAGTCAGTCGGGCTTGGGTTGAGGTGGGTTAAAATTATATATTTGACAGTTAGTTAATATTTTAGTCATTATAGTTTCATGTGATAATTTAAGAAATGTGATTTAGATTTTCATTTATGTGTGATATGTGCTAGTTACTTGTAATAATACGTGGTCCCCCATTATTTTTTCCAAAACCAGACTTTGTAACAAATCGAAACATCATTAAAATGTCTAAACTGCCCTTTGAGTCCGAATTCGATGTGTGATGAAGAATTCCAGATAATCATAATACGGTCCAAAAAATACTGAATATATACACCTAAGACCTCTCCTGAGCACAATCCACTGCTACATCTTCTTGGTCTTATAACGGGACCGCTCCCAGTCCCAATACATAAGGACACGATACATTTTCTTCTCATGAGAGGCTGGAAGGCTATTATTGCGTTATTGAGTCATTATAAGTACAACTGTGGAGAGCACTGATATCGGACATTACTACTTTGGAAAAGTACACAAAGCGATGAAAGTGTGGGGGGGGGGGGGGAATTAATGTGACGAAAGAAACAATGGGAAAAAATTACAACAAGAGGATTTTTATAGGTCTTAGCTTTCAAATGATGCATTACTCTGGCCTATAGGCTGTGAGCTTTGAAATTTGGGTAAAGCTGAACTGGAGAAAATGCACTTGGTGAAGGCGGGGGTTGAAACTTAGACCCAGACTGTCTGAAATACGACATGGACCACAACAACTTGGCAAAACGATGGATTTGGATCTATATTGGAAAATATCTCACATCATTTGTTTATTTATTTAATTATTTTTATTGGACTGGACTGTTTCTTTTTTCCAAGTAACAGAATGTAAAAAAAAAAGAGTTAGATTCTGAAAAAGGCCTTTTCTCTACCTAGCTTGAGCTTGTCCCGTGGAAATTCCCACTTCTCGTTGTACGGGAGCTGTGTTGGGTCAATAAAGGTGTAATTGTTCCCATCCCTGGCTTCAATGATCTTCCATCGGATTTCATACCTTGGTTTCTGGAAAAATAAATACAAATAAGAAGCTTGAAAACATTACAAACTGACTTGTATTTCCTAACGTACCTGTTTGTATTTGTAAAGGAGGAATATCACGAGGAGAAAAAGCACAGACAGAACTCCTCCGGCTCCGAACAGAGTGGACGTGAACAGCTTATCTGATCACGGGAAACACAATTTCACATCAACATAAAGTCAGTCACTGCAGCAACAAAAAGGAGCAGGACAAACACTATCACTGCCTCACCGGACACCTCCATGGCAAACGTGTCGCTGCTCACTCCCACGACGTTGTAAGCCACGCACTCCACGGTCATCCTGCGGCTGGACGGTCCCACGGTGAGGACGCTCTCCACCTCCACCGCCCCATACTCCTCCCTCTGCACCTCCACTGTGGGCGCCTGCAGCGGGATGGGCATCTGGGTGCCTGTGTTGTTCTCCTTGCACCTGTTTGGGGGCAACAGAGTACAAACATACTGACATCAATGAGGGACTTACAATATTACTTTAGCTCTGTTCACACAGATTATGAAACTAAATGAATGAACAAAGAAAAATAACATAATCTTCAGCCTCCTGTTCATAATATACAAATCTATTTTTGTGCTTACGCTCTATAATAATCTGATCAGATAATGGAATTGATTTCCTCAGACTAAATTAAATCAAAGTTGTGAATTACTTTGTTGATAATGCTTGGAAATATACCAGATAAATATATGAAGAGTGATTTTCCATTATGCTCAAAAACGTTAAACATCTGACAGTGGCTCAGAAGGTAGAGCGATAACCAATAACCAAGATTGGAAAAATGTGTGAGTGAGTGGTTTGTGGTGGTCAGGGGCCGATGGCACGGATTAGCAGCCTCTAAATAAATGCTTTGAGAAACTTGTCAACACAGGCTTGTAATGCGCACCACAAGTGTAAGCCATTAATCTATTCAATATAACTTTACATTACATCTTCTCTCACACCAATATAAAACTACAGAAGTGACCCGTCACAACCAGGACACAGCTTTTGATGTAGTCACAGGGCTGTTTCTAATAATATTACAAATAAAAACCTCTCTCTCCCAAATCATAAAGCGTTGAAAGCCTTGGAAACTCAAGACAGAGAATAAAAACATTTCAATAAATCAATAACAGTAATCTAATAAGACCAGACGCAGTTATAAATATCTCTTCTTCTTACAATGCCTTCTCGCTCATTTTGTTTTAACTCTTCAATAGAATTCGGTGTTCATTAATGTGATCATATCCCACCAAATAACATATTTTATTTCGATACTGTTACGGCAAATGAGCTTGTCTTGAGCTTTTGGTGCGCTGTGATGTCATACTATGAGCCTTTTTTCTGGATAAAGGAGGATTGTTCTGCTCCAAAGAGATCCCCTATCCATGTGATAATTGCATAATAATGATAAGCAGAATAAGCACCCAGGAATATTTAGTAAAAGCTCATCTAAGAAAATAATAATCTACGTCTAAGGTCCAAATAATAGGCATACATTTGTTCAAATATTTAGACGTAGGAAAACATTACTCACGTGGGCCTGATCCCAAAGCACTGGTACCAGATGATCCTTGGGGCGGGGTATCCGAAAGAGGTGCACGTGAGGGTGGTAACATTTTCCCATCTGACCACAGCGATGGGCCTCTCTGTGAGACAACAGGACCATCATATAAACTCTCTATTACAATAGTTTGGAACTATATACGACGCTCTTACTTACGATACATTTGGACTTGAAATGTGATCGATGCATTGGCCAAGTTGTTCTCAGCGTAGAACGTGTAGTGTCCCTGCTCCTGGGCGTTGATTCTTTTGAGTTGCAGACTCGTATGATACCTGCAACCGCAAACCGACGTAGAAATACCAACATTAGAAGTGGCGTTAATCCACACTGTTTTTTTTTTTTCAGTGGGTGGGACAGGGATCTAAAGCAGAGTATATCTTCTGAAGGGTATTTTTGGTCATTTCTGTAACAATTTGTCTGGAGATGTTTGGTCATTGCTGATTTACCTGTTGTTGTATCGTATGAACTTGTACTCCTGTGTTGAGATATTGGGGGAGGTTGGTGTGACCCACTTGTGCTCTGTGATGTGAGGGTACGCCTCCACCACCACGCTGAGCTCCAAGTCTTCCCCTTCATTCACCTCCACGGACAGACCCCGGTGGGCCAGTTTAGGGGAGAGCTGGGGCTGTAGCCGAATGTAGGGCTTGTCTGCAGGAAAAGAAATTACATTCAGCTTGATCTACAGTTTTTTTTAACCCTTTACTGCTTTAGGTGCCGACCTATCACTAGCAGGTATGTCGTTGTGCTGTTCATGCCGGCTTCATTGGTGCCGATACAAGAAATATTCCCAGTGTCAGCGAGGTCCACGGCAGAAATGGTCAGGATACTTTGTATGTCCAGTCTGTTTTCTCCATTTGATCTAACCTTCTCCTCAATAATCGGCTTCTGAAGACAAGCGGAGAAAATTCTTACAGGGAATTTGATTTTATAGCGAGTAGCGTGCATTGTACTGACTGTTTTAGTGGTGTATTTCCAGGTAACGTTGTAGTTGAAGTTGGGGTTGTGGGTGGTGCAGCGGATCTTCAGTTCTTCTCCAACGATGCGGATGTATTCGTCAGTGTCCAGGAAGACGTAGGGAGGGAAACGGAGCTCTACAGGGTCAGAAGTCATAGATTGTAGATGAACTCATACTGTAACAGTGTTACAGAAGATATCACAATTTTCTATTGCTCTCATCAACATGTGGACGGGAAAAATATGCCCCAAAATGCCATTTAATCAAAGCAGGAATTCTGGCTCCTGACCCCATCCACCTTCTACAATCTGAAGACAACCAGTGAACTCAGTCTTACTCTGGATCACATTGATGGAAAAAGCTTTGGAAGTCTGCTCCACTCCGTTGACTCTGGCCGAACACACGTAGTCTGCGTTGAAGCTGGGCTGGAGGTCGTGGATGAGAATGCCACGATGCCTGTACACGGTGTAGTTCATTCCTGACGGGACAGTGGTGCCGTTGTCCATGCGGAGTCCGACGTCTGTGGCCGAGGGGTCGGTCAGGAGACAGGGCAGCATGAAGTCCTCTCCCTCCTTTTTGACGACGCGAAGAGACGTGCTGCTGGTCCAGAACACCCGGTTAGGATCTGCAATGAGACCGTGGAATGACGAGGACTGCTGCTATAAATAGGGGTAAATAGTAAATGGGAGGTTCTCATAGAAAGTAAATGTTTTTTTTTTTTTTTTTTTAAGATTGGTAGAGTATCATTACTGAATAGGTTAATGGGTCTCAAACAATATCAGGCTTAAATATCCGTAGGCAGCCAAGATACTGAAAATGTGTAAGTTCCTTAAAAGAATATGACATAAAGTTAGACCAAACATTCAAAAAATGGACTGGAGGGAGTAAAAGAGAACAATACTTTGATGGTGAGAGAGAAGATCGTCAAACACAGTGTTTGACAGACGGAAATTGATTTACAAACTTAAAAAAGGAGAAACTGAAGATCTACCATCTAAAAGCAATAGTGCATTAAAGAGAATACCTCCATTGACCTGCTCTTTGTTCATCCCACCTCTGACATAGACGTGCACGGAGGCCTTGAGCTCGCGATGCTGTGACCCGCGGATGTAGTAGCAGGTGTATGTCCCGGTGAACTCCCCCGTGGGGCGCTCCACTCTCAGCGTCCGGACGCCCTTGCTCAGTTTGGAGATGTAGCGCCGGTGCTTGGGCAGCCGCGGCCTCCAGTTCACCGGCCCATCGCCTTCGCACTGTAGGTCCAGAGGAGTGCCCGCCTTCACCACCACCTCGGGACGCGTCAGGACTTTGGAGTTCAACTTAATCAATGGCCGCCTCCACTCCACTGAAATATAATGTCAAACGATCACATTAATAAAGTGCTTTTCTACCTCCACTGGAAACTTCTATGAACACAAAGGACCCATTCCTCCATTCACACTGACTTTCATGCAACAATATACTTGGCAGGGTGGTCTAAGTGTCTTGCCCAAGGACAAGTAGCACAGAGGGGGAACACACTAACACCTGAGCTACAATGCCCTAAACGCACAACCATGACACATGCATTACTGTAAGAACATATAAATGTTGGAGAACAAAGTAAAGCTTCCATTCAGAGGTTTTCAAACTGTGGTAAAGGTACAACTTTTCACTCACTACTGGACGCACTAATTTCAATTTGTTTTCTTTTTAGTGCTTCTTGTCTTGGGTCTTAACTTTTACAGCGAAAGCCTCACCTTTGTCCATGAACTTGGTCCATGATTTGACTCGGGACACGGATTGGCCTTTGTTTAAACCCACCATACAAAATGAGATCTATTTGGGTGAATGGAAAGTCAAGTAAGTTCAGTGTTTCTTAATCTCAATGGTGCATGAGAAAAGTTTCAGACTTGGAGTTACTTCGCGCCTTAAATTTCAGTTTTTGCCCTTATTTGGATTACAGTATTTTTCGGACTATAAGTCACACCGGAGTATAAGTTGCATCAGCCTTGGCAACTACCTGGGCAGTGAAGTAACTGCACCGTTTACAAGCCTCTCCCGGCATCACATTATTCAAGCAACCATTTGCAAACTCGTTCCTCTTGCTGTGGCCATCTAGCTTTTAGCCCGTGATTAGCTTTTTTTGTTTTCGTCATTGCAGTCAGAGTAACTTCTGCTTTTCGACAGTCCCTCACAAGTTTCTCGCTCACTCCAAACTTTACTGTTTTTTATTTTATTTTCAATGGTACAGTTCAGTAAGTAAGTGCATGCTTATTTGTCATTGTACAACCGTGCAGGAGTAACAGATATTGATACACAAGCCTAGAGCCCCCAATAGCAGCTGTCAGTGTGAAATTAGGTATTTTGATATATAAGTCGCACCTGAGTATAAGTTGCACCCCCAGCCAAAAAGTGTGACTTATAGTCCGGAAATACGGTAGTCTTATTTCAGAACGACTTTAGGGTTAGCTCTACTTTAGACTTGATTCAGCCCAAATTTACACTTGGTTTTCTAATATTGACCGGGTTTAGATCTGGTGGCACTCAAAGAGTATTTTGTTTTATTGGAGAAAGATAGTTTGATTTCCACTGGGCTAGTGGTTGATTTGCTGCACACATGCAGGATAACAAGCCTCCTTGGTGTTTGAGTCACTTCTCTAAAATGTTGCCAAATTTCCCTGTTCTTCCTCCATTTCACACTTCTGTCTAGGCCAAAACCAGAATGTAGAGCAATTTTTTGTGGTGGTTTTGAAAATCAGTGCTTTGATCCAACACAATACAGTTTTTGTGTGTTTTTTGGTATCTAAACACTGCTAATCTTAGTACCCTTAAATAATCAATATTTTAGGGTGTGGCTGCTCTCACTTGAAGGCATAGAGAAGTTATTTTTAAGGACAAAGAACAGAGATCTTTTTATAACACATGGCGTGTGTTAGGCCTCTTGTGTTCAGTAGATTTTGGTTTTATTTTCATTCATGCTCCTATAGAAACCTGAGAATAAACATTAAGCACTTCCTGTGCAATCATAACACATACTGTAAAACAACAGAGCCTGACCCAGATTAAGCAACACCCAGCTTTTCTTTAACTAGATATGTTAATTATCTGAATTGTTCCTCTTCACAATAAGCAGCTCAGTCAGCCCTGATATGACCCCAATTACACCCTGTTCATCTCAAGGCAAAACCAATTGAGGCTAATTAGCCCAGCGGTTCAATTAGTTACATTTCAAATTGAGATTAAACAGTTTGCAGGTGACAGCTGAAGACTGTGGAAGTGGAAAAGGGAAAACAATAGTGTTAATCACAAGAGACAGCCGAAACGTCATATGGTGTGTCTGCTTCTCATTTGTGGCCGAAGGTCGAAAGGTCAAAACAAAGCAGCTATAACCATTCAGAACCACCCATGCCATGTAAAACAAATAATGGCACACTTTGTATCACGCATTATGTCTTCACTTCAGATTTACATAGATATTAAGACTGAAATCTAGCATAAAAGTATAACCTTTGACAATGAAAGACAGGTTCTGAAGTGTATGAAATAGGTTCACTTAAGATATAAATATTGAGCTTCCAAACATTTTACTTCAAGAATAAAAAAAACAACAACTAAATATACAGTATAGTGTTTCTCAAATGATGCTTCCCAGACTTTCTGCAGTTTTATCTGTCCAATTTAGAGAGATGAATATGTTATTTTCCTTTCTTTTTTAGAACATAGTTGTTTGACCTAGATCTGGTGCTACTACTCCCAATTCGTCGTGCTTTCTTATGTGGCTCGTTCCGGAACATTTTGACTTTTGACTAAATTATAAAGCACAATGAAGTCACTTAGGTAAGTATGTCACTTGAAATGAATGTCTATAATTTGTACTTAAAGGCCCTGTACCTTTTTTTATTAGTTACCAACAGTGAAAGCAGGAGCGAGTGAATGAAATTGTAGATAGTGTACAACTTGTGTCTTAACTTTCCTATCACATTCCTGGCTTTCAAATTCCGGATAGATTTTTGAAGCACATTTAACATTTTTACATGCTCACTTCTCAGGGTCACAGTCACAGAAATGTTAACAAACTAGCCTCCAAGTATACAAAAAAAAGGGCTCTTACCTGAGGCAGCAGAGGCAGTGAGACCCAGCAGCAGAGTGAGCGCAGCCAGCATCATGGATCAGCTCAGAGCACTGACAGGCTCTCGATATGTGCGCAAAGACACACTTCTCTCCTTCTTCTTCTTCTACAGGAGGAAATACAGTGGGGGAAACACACAGTCAGGCAATCTTAATATAGTGGTTGTTGTTTTTTTGTTTTTGTTTTTTAGACTTACAGTCAATTATTTGTTGGAGTACAATGTTGCTTAGTGCTTCTATTTAAACTCTCTAAAGTCAATTTTTGAAGAGCATTGTAACTTAGCACAACGGTATTTATAAAGAAGTGTAACTTCATCATCAAATTTACTGGTCAGCTGTTTTTTGTCAAGTCTCCTCTATCAAACACTTCATTGTCTGACAGGAAATAGGAACATTTAGTCGCACTCACCTGTTTACGGGAAAGTCATCCAAATTTGACATGAGAATCCCCTCGTGCCTGGCCTGGCCCCTCTTGTTGTTTACCGTCCGGGACACAGAGACACACTGCATACATGGAATCTGGCAACAACGCAGCAAGTGGAGGGTGGAGTGTGGGGAGGCGGCTCGGCACATCATGCTCAAGAAATTAATGAGCTGGTGCCAATTTGTCACAGAGGAGCGCGATGTTATGAATTTAACTCACTCAGGCAGATGGAGCAGAGATCCGATAATTACAATTTGTGGATTTGGAAGATATTGTTGGACAGTTTGACCGTTAGTTTATTTTTGTTTTTGTTTTTTAATGCATTACCCTAAGACATTGAGTAACATATTTTTTTAAAAGGGCAAATTGCAGAGGCATTGTTAAAAGTCTGGCCCTTTTGTGGTGTTAAGCAGGAGGTGTCAGAAAAGTTACCACAGGGATAACTGGCTGGTGTTCATAGCGACGTCGCTTTTTGATCCTTCGATGTTGGCTCTTCCTATCATTGTGAAGCAGAATTCACCCAGGGTTGGATTGTTCACCCACTAATAGGGAACGTGAGCTGGGTTTAGACCGTCTTGAGACAGGTTAGTTTTACCCTACTGATGATGTGTTGTTCCGATCGGCTCTAAAGGTGGCTTTAAAGTGCATATGACACATTAGACAATTTTTGCCAAAACATAGTTAACACGATTATATTTAAGATTTTGCTAAAGATTGTGTGATGTATTTGAGGTTGTGCCCCCAGGCACCCGTACTAATGATTATACGCATGTGCATTACATGGGCGGGAGTTGCTGGTTGTACATCTATATTTACTTCAATGGTTGTACACTGTAAAGTTATGGCGTAGCATGATGGCTCTTCAGTAAAAGCTTGTTTAAACCTATCTGTTGTACTGCCTCCTAAATGTAACATATTGTACACAGCGTTCTTTAGTTTGTCCATTTTTGTAATGTTTATAGTTTCACTTCCTTAATGGGCACTAACAGGAAGTGACATAGAGGAAGGTAAACAATTTTAAACTGTTGCTGGGCAACTATAAGTCAATGGGGAAATATATTTCTATGGTGTGGAATTATTGATATACATATTTGTCATATTAGGCTTTAGTGATTATATATAAAACTGTGTTGATGTAATCTGTGCTTTGAGGTTTATTTGAATTTGGCGGAAATTTTGTTGCTGCTCATTGTTGTATTTACGGTTGATCCACTGGGGGGCAGTGTGCTGGAAGGAGGAGTCAGATTGCGCAAGAAGAGGTGACGAGAACATTCCAAGAGCGCTGATTGGTTGGAGAGGACACACCTACTCCTTTGTCGCTCAAGGAGGAAAGTGCCCTCTTGCCTTCAACTCCCCGGTCGAGCGGTCAACATGCAGCTCAACGGAACAGATGTGCTTTAGTTTGTAATATAGGGAATAAACAATGATCTTTGATTTTAATAGACCTAGTCTCCATCCTTTCGTCCAGTAGTAAAGAATGCGCTTTCAACAATGGGAATGAGTCAAACTGGCAGGGCTTAAAGTATTCAGGCCAGGGGCCGGATTTCCCGCACTTCTTACAGCCCCTGAATGCATCTCACACGCAGCCTCGCTCTTGCGTGATTCCTCTAAAACCACAACAACGGCCTCGCGGATGCTGTAGCTGGTGACGTTAATGGCTTATTGAGGCGCATTGAGTTGCCTTGTGTACGAAATGCGCGGTATAAATAAAGTTGCCTTGCCTTGCCTTATTTATAACTTTAGAAATGTAAAAGAAGCGGCGATGGGAGCAGGGCAGGTGAAGAGGCCTGCTGTCAGGGATTACGCAAAAGAAGTTTTTCCAAATGGATGCTAGACCGACCAGACGAGTGAGAATCATCGGATAAACAGTCGAAGAGCAGCACGTTCTACGACTAATCCCCAGTGAGTGTAGATTTTATTTACTTACCGTAAATTCTCTAATTTTGGCCTGGTTCCAATAAAGGCCTTGTTCTCGATGTGCTTGAGTAGAATTGATGGTATTCTGTGGAGTACATTCGGGCTAACGGAGTCGCCGCAGTTGCTGCCCTTATCACAAGGCTCTGTTGCTCACATGAATTCATTCCCTGCATCGGATCCGTCCATCCCCTGTACTCCGCAGGAGAGCACGGTGTCAGACTGTAATGTATGGAATACATGTATGGTCTCTTTAAGAGACACCTGCGCAAGGTATTGTGGGATGCGCTTTACCCCATGTGTTACGCGGCATTCTGTTGAGTAAAAAGTACACACAAAGTAAGCTCTTCGTCTCGTCTCTTTATATGTCGTATAAGCTAATACAGACATTACATGGTGTCAGAAGTGGCCCGCATGCAGCCAGGATATCACCGCGATGGCGAAGTTTAACCCACCGAGTGAATTTAAGTTTGACCGACCTGCTGAATGGCTCGAATGGAAACAGAGATTTTCCCGCTATCGACTTGCAACAAAACTCGGCAAGGACAGTGGCGAAATTCAAGTGAGTTCGCTCATCTATTCGATGGGAGCGAGGCTGAAAAGATATTCACTTCGTTCAACCTAAGTGAAGACGAAAAGAAAAGCTACGAGGCGGTACTTAAGAAGTTTGACGAGTACTTTATTCCCCGCCGCATCATCATATATGAGCGGGCTTGTTTCTATCAGCGCGGCCAGCAGCCCGGGGAAACGGCAGAGCAGTATGTCCGTGTTTTGTACGAGGTGGCGGAGCATTGCGAGTTTGGCGACAAGCGGGACGAGCACATCCGAGATCGCTTGGTAGTGGGCATTCAAGATAAAGAGCTGTCCCGTAAGTTCCAACTCAAAGCAGACCTGACGTTACAAGAGGTGACTGAACAAATTCGCCAGGCAGAAGAGATCAACAAGCACATCAGCCTCCAGTCCAACGCGCCAGAGGCCATGGCGGTGAACATGGTCCGGCGGCAGAGCGGACCTCACACGGACAGACCGGGGCGTTATAGACCACGCCAAGATGCAAGCAGCCGGCAGGGAACATACAAAATAGAGGGCTGCGGGAATGCGGTAATCCCAAACATTTGGACATGAAAAAATGCCCTGCACTTAAGAGCAAGTGTAATAAGTGTCAAAAACAAGGGCACTGGGAGCGAGTGTGTCACTCTAAAGCTGTAAGAGAAATCACTGAAGAGTTAGAGCAGACATACTTCCTTGGAGAAATTGACGATAAAACTGATCGAGATAAATGGACGTAAATGATGTGCTGACAACATTTAAAATAGACACTGGTGCAGATGTTACAGTCATCAATCAGAGCACATACAAGATGATGAAGCCAAAAATTGAACTGCAACTACCAAACACCAGGTTTGTGAGTCCAGGCGGAGATCTCAAATGCATGGGACTGTTCCAGGCTACTACCAAGTATAAGGAGCAGCAGTACACGTTCAATGTTTATGTCATAGAAGGGAAAGTCAGCTGCTTACTGGGGCGCCATGAGGCAGTGGAGATGGGCCTTGTGAAAAGAGTGAACGAGGTCAGTACTGTTTTCAGCTCAGGTGGACTGCTGGACACAGAGCCAGTGAAGATAGTTCTACAAGAGGGTGCCCAGCCATATGCAGTACATACAGCCAGACGGATTCCCCTGCCCCTCGTCCCTCTGGTAAAGAAGGAGCTGCACCGAATGGAAAGCGAAGGTATCATTGAAAAGCTGACTCAGCCAACAGAGTGGTGTGCAGCCATGGTGCCGGTGCTCAAGCCCAACCGGGAGGAGGTGCGCTGTTGTGCAGATCTCAGGAAGCTTAACCGTGCAGTGCAGCGTGAAAAATATGTCCTGCCCACTGTGGAAGAGATTTTGCCCAGGCTGACCGAGTCTTTACTTCACTAGATGCAGCCAGTGGTTTTTACCAGATACCGCTGCACAAGGACAGTCAAAAGCTCACAACTTTCATTACTCCGTTTGGGAGGTACGCATTTCAGCGGCTCCCATTCGGGATCACGAGTGCACCAGAGAGTTTCCAAAGGAAAATGGCGGAGACTCTGGCAGGACTCGAAGGGACTGAAGTGTACATGGATGATATCAAATCCACGACCAGCGCTTGGCGAAGGCTCTGGCAGTAATCAAGGCAGCAGGGCTCAAGTTGAATGAACGCAAGTGCAAGTTTCGGCGGGACCAGATTCGCTTCCTCGGACACGTCCTCGATAAGAACGGCGTTCGTCCTGACCCGGACAAAGTCGCAGGGATTGAGAATTTCCCTCAGCCACAGAACATCACCAAGCTGAAAAGGTTCCTTGGTATGGTGAATTATTTGGCTAAATATGTTCCAGAACTGTCTACTGTGAGCCAGCCACTCTACGCGCTGCTAAAGAGAAATGTAGAGTGGGCTTGGGAGCCTGCCCAGCTCACAGCTTTTCAAAACCTCAAGGCTTTGTTGGCCACAGCCCCTGTTCTTGTTTTTTATGATGCTAACAAACCAACTGTAGTTTGAGCAGACGCGAGCAGTTACGGACTGGGAGCTGTTTTACTACAGCAGCACGGGGACCGATGGAAACCCGTGGCCTACGCATCCAGACGACTCAGCGACACGGAGACCAGGTACGCGCAAATTGAAAAAGAGTGCCTGGCCAGCGTCTGGGCGTGCGAAAGGTTTGAAAAGTACCTTTTTGGACTCGACAACTTCAGACTGGTAACCGAACACAAGCCCCCCGTACCCTTGATTAACAGCAAGGACCTGGACAACGTTCCCATCAGGTGCCAGCGACTGTTAATGAGACTCATGCGCTTTAATGGTATTGCAGAGTATGCACCAGGTAAAACTCTAGCAGTAGCCAACGCTTTGTCTCGGGGCCCAGAGCAACGTTACGGAGATGAGAATTCCCACCAAGACGTAGCAGCACACATAGATGTGGTCATTAGTCAGGTGCCAGCCACTCCTCAGAGAATCAGTGAGATCAGGGAGAACACTGCTAATGATCCACAGCTACAGACTGTTCGTAGTTTTATCAAATCAGGGTGGCCAGAGTACATAGACAAGGTACCGTTGTCAGTCAGAGACTATGACGTGAGAGGAGAGCTATCTGAGCTGGATGGCCTGATAGTGAGAGGGAGCCGTATTGTGATTCCTGTAAACATGACAGCAATGGTGCTAGATAGAATTCACAACGGGCACTAGGGTCTAACTAAGTGTAGAGAAAGAGCTTTACAGTCGGTTTGATGGCCCAAAATGAGACAGGACATTTCTATGAAAGTGCAGCAATGTCAGTACTGTACAGAGAACAGAAACACACAAAGAAAAGAGCCCTTACTTCCAAGTCTACTCCCATCCAGGCCATGGCAGAAGATAGCAGTAGATCTATGCGAGTTCAAAAAGCAGAACTACTTAGTTGTATCTGACTATTTTTCTAGATTTTTAGAAATACTGCATTTAGCCACTACTACGAGCAGCCAAGTTGTGTTTAGGCTTAAGCCTACTTTTGCACGTTATGGCATCCCAGAGGTGTTAGTTAGTGACAACGGGCCACAGCTAGCCTCTGCAGAGATGAAGGACTTTAGTACGGAGTATGACTTTGCCCATGTCACGTCATCTCCACACTTCCCTCAGAGCAACGGACATGCGGAGCGAGCTGTCCAGATTGCTAAGACTATCTTGAGACAGGACGACCCCCTACTGGCCTTCATGACATACAGGGCCACTCCCAACTCTTCCACTGGAGCCAGCCCCGCTGAACTGTTGATGGGAAGGAAACTCAGAACCACCTTGCCTATTCTACAGGACAACCTGAAACCAGGCTGGCCTGATATGGACAAAATCCAACAGGCTGATGCCTCAGCTAAACAGAAGCAGGCACACTTCTACAACCGCGTTGCCTGCCACCACTGAGCCCAGGGGACCCTGTGCTCACTAAACTGGATGGACAGAAACAGTGGACGAGGCCAGCTGTCATTCAAGGTACCAGCTCCACTCCCAGGTCTTACATAGTGGAGACTGTACAGGGTGAGCGCTACAGGAGGAATAGGCGCCACCTACTGGCCGTACCTCACAGGGCCACACCTGAAAATGTGGATCCTGTTGCAAACTCAGACTGTGGATTCTGAGATAACCAACAAGGAGCCCGCAGTTGTTACACCAGAGACTGTTACATCCGGATCCGGGATGACTCGCTCTGGTAGAGTTAGCAGACCAGCAGCTAAACTTGACTTATAAGTAATCAGACTGTAGAGCAGTTTTACACCTATAGCTAATGTTTAAGTCCGCACAGCTTTTGTTATAACTTTGGTTCTATGGGGGTTTATAAGTAAGTGTCCTCTTTCTATTTGGGGAGAATGGTGGGTGAGCATAAAATTGGAAATTGGTTCTGTTGGTACTTTTATAGTAGTACCTGCCTAATGCGTTGGAAATTGGAATTGAATATTCTTGTGTAGCATCCTGGTGTTTGGGGATTTGTGCTACAAGAACATACATTTAAAATGGTGTTAATACACGCGGAAATCATCTTTAAGAAGGGGAGATGTAATGTACGGTCTCTTTAAGAGACACCTGCGCAAGGTATTGTGGGATGTGCTTTACCCCATGTAAACGAGTGTTACGCGGCATTCTGTTGAGTAAAAAGTACACACAAAGTAAGCTCCTTGTCTCGTCTCTTTATACATGTCGTATAAGCTAATACAGACATTACATAGACCATCCCTGCTCCGCTACGTGCCTCATTCTGCAGCCGCGCGTGCGGTGAGACAGGTGCGCGAAAGACACGCGGAGAGACTGTTTGGATGATCTGTGTACTACATTTATTTATCTCCTTTTGCTGTTTTCTTTTTTCTTAAAATTATACCTCATATGTGTTTGTACTAAATAAAGAATTAACATCTAACATCAACAACATAGGTATAGTGTTTTTCTATAACTGCGTTGGGGATTAACATGGTTTCCGATACAATACGAATAACCACAACAAAGATGTATCGTGATATTAAGCAAATATATATTCTGTCCGAGCCCTAATGGTCTTCTTTTTTTTTAAGAAAAAATAAAGCACAGAATAAATATTGCTCATATTGTAACATTTATTGTCAAAATTACACATACATATAAAAATACATTTGTAAACTTTAGGAAGAGCTTTGGTACCAGAGCGTGTTTTACAGTGATTGTGAGTTAGACACTATTTACAAGTATGGTGTGAGTTTATGTGTTTGAACATATACACTTCTGGAAAAACACGTAAAAAATAATAGCCCTTTGTAGACCCAAACAACATTAGCTGCAAGATTAAGTACACTATTTGCTTTAGATTATACAAAGGCACTCGCAACGTTGCAAAGGCAGTGATTTGCTGATCACCTGAGGCACCCATCATCACAGAAGACAGGTGTTCATTCAGTCATATTTTGTTTTCATAATTTCTAGTAAAAACAAGGGTGGTGTAGGAATATCTCTACATTTCAAAATAAAGTGCAAAATATGTATAAAGTCTGTCCTACTTCAGAATTAGCTAAGTTATTCCACATTATTGAGTAACATGTTATAGCTTAAACTGTGTGACGCACAAAAAAAATGGGATTCATATATCAGTGCATGTGCAGTCTATCTGTAACATGAAAATATCAAACTTTAAGCACTGACTGTAAGTATAGACAGTAGTATACAAAAATATATATGATACAAATGCTACATCTCCAATGGTCCACAAATGTTCCAAAGTACCAAGACACTTTTATGTTTCGGTGTACACATAATGAAGGTCTTTTGACGTCCTTGACTGAAACTAAAAGTCTTTACCAACGGCATTAGAGATATAACAGACATGAAATCTGTAGTACGGTGGGAAAAAAAGCGGGAAAAGAGTGGCTTCCTGGAAAAATAAAGATTGATTTCTCCGCTGCTACATTCTACTTGAGTCACGTTTCAAAGCACTGTTTTTGACAAATCTGTAGAAAAAGGCTCAATTTTACAGGCTGTCCCACACAGGGAGGCTAGAGGAAGCTGTCTTCTACCTCAGGCGTCCCGGCACAGCCTAGCAACGCGTCCCGTTCGCTGCTCTCCTCCGGCCTGTCCTCTTCGGGGAGGGTGTCAGCCGTGTCCATCGAGTCAGTCTCCACCTCCTCCAGAGCCACGGAGCTACAGGCAGGACAGAAAAACAGCTTCAAAACTCTGATATGAGTCACGCTAAAAACAGAACCAGTATTTATAAATGTCCCAGACTTGAGGAGCAACATCTTCCTCTTTTAATAAGATACCACAAACCCACATAATATAAAACTGTCAACATGCTTAAGGCGGACACATTGTGGCTATAAACCTCCTTTGGGGCACCTCAGCACTAATAGTTGATACTTAATTATTTAAGTAAATTTGTGTTTATGGAATTGACACACAAATATGTGGGACCTCTTGTGTTGCTTTTAGAGTGACCTCTGCCAGCAGCAATAGGGAATTACATATGATACAATTCACCACTTAAAGCTAACGTCATGTAAACAAATCAATGGTAGTTTGAGCATAGAACGGCTTAGAACAGTCGGGTAAAGGTTTATTAATTTTGAAAAGAACAAATGACACTTCCTGATTCAATTTCAAAGACATCTTTATCACTATCTTAGACTTTGTTGATTAACAAACACAATATTGATCTAAAAAAGCTGAAACTATAAATCGTATCCAGAAGTTTCACTTCCTATTCCTGAGTAAGCTAAAATAAGCCCCTCCCACACACCCCTCTTCTTGCTCCCCTTTGGTGTGCAGCTGCTGTTGTGGATGCGGGGGAATGATGACCCAAATGCACACAGCTCCAAACAAAACTTAAATTTAATGGTATGACCAAGTACAGGGAAACAGAACAGGAGAAACTCACAAGCGCACCGAGGACATCCAAAAAAGGCACAAAAACCGTGGAACGACAAACTGGTGCCGAAGACATGAACGACAAATGACATACAACAATGATCCAACAAGGACAAGGGAAAACACAGGGGTATAAATACACAGGGAAACAGGGCACAGGTGAAACACATCAGGGCGGGGCAGGTAATCAACAAGAGGAAGGGAAAGCAGGACGACACAGACACAGACCAAGACTATCAAAATAAACACAAGACAGAGACACAGACCAGGACAGGGGAGAACCAAACCAAAACCAGGACAAAACCAACAATCAAAAACCCACATCATAACAGCTGCTTCAATAAAGCAAGAAGAAAAAAGACAAAATGGCACGTGTGGCTGTAGTGGTGAATGTTTTTACTTCGTGATGAGAGGATTAGCTTAACAAGAAACCAAGAGGTGAGGAAAACATTTCCCAGATACGTAGGACTTCAGGATGACTTTTTTTTAGAAAAAAGGAGGATAGAAGAAGAATAGCCAGTGGAGAAGACGCAAGAAGCAAAACACTATTCCAGGTATTTTTGTAATGGGAATAAAAAACATGTGTAGGAGCCGTATAAGGGTTTTAGTTTCTCCTTTTATGAATGAATGGCATGTGAGTGGGTACATGCACATAGTGTCACGTGCTTCTGCACCACGGTGATTGGTGGCACCGTGGAAGTGGTTTACACATTAGTGCGCGTGCTCACCTGAGCTGTGTGTTTGTGCTGGGTCTGCGTCATGGCAATGGGGTGAGTTTGGGGAGAAACTTTCTGTTGACCGTATTATCACAAGAAAGATACCTCTTATTGAGGTATTCTTTTGGCATCCGTTAAATCATTCCCAGTAAGTGCCTGTTTTCCTCTTGTTTCAATCTGTAGCAAATAAACCCTCGTAAACGGTGCAATTGCGCGTCATCAGTGTTCAAACCCCCTTGTCGCCTACCGTGGCGTGTTGGAGTATAAGTATTGAGTCCTACGCCACAATAATATGGTTAAAAGCATAAATGATCATATTTTTATATGTAAATGTACATTTCAACTTTGTTAAAGCTGGGGTACCTGATTTTTTTCTGTTCAAAACATGAAATGTTTAGTTTTGGCCCAAACTCATTTATAGCTGTCACAATCCCTCCTGCACACCCAAATTGTTCAAGCAAATTGAATACTATGCACGTTTCATGCCAATGTGCAATTTTGAGCAGTGGCAAAGTGAAAAAGGGGGACCACCCCCAAATTAAATTGCACTCATTTAGATGCTTATTCTATCTTCTATCGCTAAATAAAAATGTGGGCAAAGACAATGCAATGTGTTTACAACATACTTGTCTGGTGGCAAAAATACATTTTACTTTAAAATAACAAAAAGTCAGCTTTAATAAAACAAATTTAAAAACACCCTCAGATGACAGAAGTCCTGTACATTTTACAACAGACAAAAGGAGCTGATCTGCAGAGTAGCGCAGCAGCAAGTATACACAATCATCCATCCATTTTCTTCCACTTGTCCGTTGCCGGGTCGTGGGGGCAGCTGTTGGAGCTGCCCAAATCACATTGCACCAGCCCCTATGGCTCCTCCTGCAGGTGGTGGGTCCACAGAAGGACGGCCTCATGGTTCTAACCGGGCCTGTTGGTCTCTCATAAGGAACTTCTGAACCGCTCTTTGTCTGACCCGTCACCTAGGACCTGTTTGCCATGGGAGACCCTACCAGGGGCACGAAGCCCCTGACAACAGAGCCCCCAGGATAATTCGGGCGCTCAAACCCCTCCACCACGTTAAGATGGCGGTTCCAGGAGGGGTATACACAATCAAAAACATTTTATTTGAAGGGGAACTGGGAGCCAGTGCAAGGAAGAGAGAATGGGAGTAATTTGCTCCCATTTTCTTGTGCCAGTCAGCAAATGGGCCACAGCGTTTTGGACTCCCTACAGACGCTGGAGAGAGTTCTGATCCAGCCCTGTGTAAAGGGAGTTAAAATAATCCAACCTTGAAGTGATAAAATCATGGCTCGCTTTCTCTAAGTCTCTCTGTGGCAAGTAAGCCTTCATTTGAGCAAAGAGTCTGTATCAAAGGTCACTTCAATATTTTTAAACACAGGGGAGGAGAGACTAGAGGCCTAATTACACAGTCTGTATTTAAGTTTGATAATAATAGATCCTTTTTAAATTGCATTGAATTGTAAGATTAAGACATTGGCACCTTTCTCAGAAGCGAATGTCTTGTCTTGACACACTTCAGATTAAGATCAAAGCTAATTTTAATCGTGGTATTCAGACGTAACCAATATTGTTCCATCCAATTGTGATCTTTACCAGGACTAATAAATCTGTCTTTTTTTATAGATATGCAACAATATGATGTCTAAAAATGTAATACTTAAATAAAGATACTTCAAAATCTTTCGTAACCCCTTAACTGCCGTCTCCCCTGATCACGGGCTTTAGGATTAGTTAACCCTAATCAGGATATAATTAGGGTTAAGAACGGCAAATGTAAGGTAAGTTGTGTTTCACTCACACAGATCTCACACATATTTTTAGAAACTAGAAGGTCTTGGCTTTCAAATTAGGTATCACACTGGCATATAGACTGTGAGCTCTCCAGTCAATACGCTTTGAGACTTATGTAAATGTAAATAATTGTTAACCCCAATCCTAGGGTGGCAGTTAAGTGGTTAAATAAGAAGGAACATGTATCTAGAATGTTTGTGCCTTCGCATAATAAAGCTTTTGTGAGAGTGAAACATCTGCTGAGTGGGAGTGTGGTCATTAACATTAACACAACACAGCCTTATCCTTTTTGCAACCTAAGCACTCAGCTCATGTCTGGTGTGCAGTGACTTGGGACAGTGTGTACCTTCCAGGGCTCTCTGACAGGACATCTGTAAAGACCTCATCCGGTTTGGGATCTGGGATTGGGATGATGTACTCGTTGTAAGAGGGTAGGACGTCCTGTGGGTCAGTCTGCTGGTGCCTAAAGGCTGTGGGGGTTTGGTGTTGGCCCAGAGGAGAGGAACGGTTCAGAGGCGATGGGGACACGAACACTGGGCTGGAGGGGAAGGGGGAGGACAGTCTGGGTTTGGCCCGGACCACAGCGGGGTGCTCGCTCTTCATGAAGTTCTCGTTCACCTGGTTGTATTTCTGTTGGCAGGAGGAAGAGACTCTAATTAAATGTCAGAGGGATTGTATCACCTTGTATTGCTGATGTACGTATCAGTTAATGTGGTTAACTCCTACAGCTTTGTTTCCAAACGTAACTCGGTATCAACAAAATTAGCCTTTGACACTAACAAACCCTCTCCACTAACTATACACAATCAAAATATATTCCTTATTATCATTGATAAAAACATCTTATTTAACTAACTATCTGTAGCTGTATCCGGAATTGGTTTCTTAATGATCCTGGGACCACTGACAGCCATGTGACTGTTTTCCCCTCGAGCTCTTAGGGCCTGATTTGACTAATTAGTGACACCTCGTCTCTAGCTGTTTGTATACTGCTACATTTATCTCAAATATAATAATATATCCTGTAAAGATACAAAAGTTCACAATTGGGGGCCTTTTGTTACATATTAAATAAAACAAATGTGTTGGGGGCATGTCTGGCTGTCTTTACAATGACCTTTTTGTAGCTGTCACTGAGCATGTTCCCAACACTGTGGACCAGACTGGAGAACTCAGGACGCTTCTCGTACTTCTCATCCCAGCACCTCTTCATGATCTCATATCTACAACACAAGGAAAATGTTGTTACATTAGTTAGGGATGTGTAGTTCCTCACACAGTACGTATGCATGGCATTATGAAACAGTGGCAAAGATAATCTTAGTTTAGTTTTTAGTTTATTTATTTGAGCAGTTTGTCTGCTCAAAAGGAGTGGGCCGAAGCCAAAGGCTTATAAGCGCCCACCCCAAGAAGAAGATCTTATGTACAGTAAGTCAATGGATTCTTTAAATTTTCTCTGAAATTAGTTACTTTATTAGCACTTTGAACCACACAGGCCACACTCACTGTTATTGGTTCAACAGCACTGCTCCTTGCATGAACCATTTCTAACACTGCTTTACTTATTAGAGCAGAACAATTTATTTAAAAAAAATTGTTGTTTATCAAAATGAATCAGTCACTAGTATGGATTTTTAACTTGTACAGGAGCATTATGTAAATGAGCAACATTTAAGATATAAAACCAGCAAAAAAGATACTTCGGCTCTGAGGCCTGTAGAAATGTTTTCTTGTTGTATTTGATGTAGTCATAACTCGATCATTTGGTGCACTGAGAGATAATGCAATTATGAGACTTTTATGAGCACGCACACAAAAAAATTTTTGATTAAAAAAATTGGATAAAAAAATTATCAAAAATTATCAAAAAATGATGAAAAATTAGCAAATAAAAAAGCTGGTGAGCTTACAGTTGTGCGGATTTTTCATCGTCTTCTCACTAATGAAATTAGACTCAACAAGCTCATGTAGAAACGTAGAAAGCCTTTGGGGAGCTGAATCTTCCCCAGGACCTACACTTCATCTGATGCATGGGCAGGCTTGTTCATCCTGTAGCCTCTCTTTAGAGCATTGTAGAAGAGTTCGTTCATGGGCAGGTCTGGATAAGGTGTTCCACCTGTGATAAAGAGACATGTTTGTCAGCATTAGAAAACAGAATATAATTTGTGCTGATGTTTATTCTGACCCAAAAAGAGGACACAAATGATCTAAAAGTCCAGTGACTGAAGCACAGAGGAGCTTTGGTAGTTGTGCACAGAGGGAGAATTGTGAGTTTACTTTGGGACGTTCAGGGGATACTGCTAAAGCACAAAACTGTCCTCTTTGTCTTTATGGTTGTCTCATAAAATCGTGGGAAGAAGGTTTAAAAACAAAACAAGGGCTCACAATGCACCTAGCAAGGAAATGCTGATTTAAAAGCCTGACATGGGTCCTCATGAGTCTATGCTCTAATGATGTATTGTCAGTATTTAAACATTCAGTGGCTTATGTTTGATTGTTTTTAAGTGTCTGCACCATTTAGGCCCATCCTGTTTGATCCTTACTCCCCCGCCGTGGGCTCTGAGGTCAGCTGACCAGCTCCTGTTGGCTGTGCCTAAAACAAGTCTTGAATCAAAAGGAAACAGAGCCTTTTCTGTGGCAGTGCCCAGACTGTGGAACAGCCTCCCACTGTCTGTCAGGTCCTCTCAGTCTTTAGTACAATTTAAGTTGAGACTGAAAACCTGCCTCTTTAACCTGGCCTTCAAAAACTAGAGATGCAGGAAGTCTTGGTTTACCTTTTGTTTTATTGAGTTTTAAATGTATGTGTTTTACCATATCCTGCCGTGTTTTTGCAATTCTGGAAAATGTGTGATATAAATAAACTTTAATTTAATTCAAAACATTAAAACTCAAAACCAAACAAGATGTCACACTTAGGAAAGCTCTAAACTAAAGCTATCAATTGTACCATACTATACAGCGGTTGTGGTCTGCACTCGTGAAACCCATGCCCCACCAAAAGGTTTGAGGGCACGGCGTTTACAAAAGAATTATACAGCAAATTGCAACGTGAGTGTGACTAACCCAGTGTGAAAATTTCCCATAAAAGGATGCCATAAGACCAGACGTCGCTTAAGGTGGTGTACAAATTATGGAAGATACTTTCTGGTGCCATCCACTTCAGGGGCAGGAAAGTCTAAACGGAGAAAAAATACTTATAAATACAATTAAATCCTTGAACCCATTGCTAATGTGAAAGCAAAACGTTTGCAGAGTAACCTCCACCACTTACACTGCCTTTGGAGATGTAGTTGGAGTCGTGCATAATGTCCCTGGCCAGTCCAAAGTCACAAATCTTTATGAGTTTCCCTTCACTGATAAGTACGTTTCGAGCAGCAAGATCGCGATGAACACACTACAGGAGCATGAACAGAAAATCAAAAGAAGCAAATACACTTCATTCATTAAAGGTCTAAAATCTTTCAGGCTTCATTTTTGTTGTATAATATAAAATAGTTTGTGTCTGTCTTTGTGAGATTTTTTAAAAAGAGAAGGCACAATGCTGCTTCTAAGTGAAAGGAACATTTGGAAGGTAATAACAAATGGGTTATGCAGGAAAGAAAGGCACTGACTAGATTAGGACAAGTTTGATATTGAGTAGTAGTAAAGGCCTGAATAAAACATAATACAGAACCTTTTAAAGCCAAAACAAAAAGCCTGAAGAGCAAAACATGGCTATTTCAACTTCACTGGAGACCATAAAATTGATCATGTTTGTACATTTTTTGATGCAAGGAACTCCATGCCCATGGCCACTTGGTAACTGAATCCCAAGAGGTCGTTGTTGGTGAGAGCAGGGGAGTCACTGATGACCAGGTCCGGTCGACTGCCACCTAAAAAATGATCACAAAACAGAGGAAGGTGAGTGTATAGTGTGTGAATGAAGTCATTGTACGTTACTGGGAAAAACCGAACCGTCTGTTTTATGGCGATCGTCAAATAATATCCATATTGCAGTGCCATCAGTGTGCACATCCTCTTTTGAGTTTAATCAAACAGACCACTGTAGTCATTGTGTATACAGCTAAAATACTCGCAACGATGAAATGAATTTTTTAAAATAAAATTCAGCATTCTTGAGTAGTAAAAATATGTTTTGTGGAATGGACTTCACCACACTTCTTCAGACTGGAAAATTGTGTTTCTAATGTAGTCAGTATAGAAAGAGACCTTAATTAATGGCAGTTTTCTTGACAGTATTTGAGTAAAGAGCCAGATTCGGCCAAGAGCAAAGGGAATAGTGAGTCTGCAGATCAAGGCCTAATTTTCTCACACATGGACATTGTGCAAAAGATGCTTGGTTTCAACCGATAACATTGTGGGATTGGGCATTCATCTCCTGTTCTTATTTTGACCGATATTAGGCAGTCGAGGCCCTGCAAGTGTAAATGTATGTGTTCATGCTATAATCCAGTCAGCCCAAAACATGTACTCCTGACCAAACCAAGCAGATCTGGAGATAGGAGCTTAGGCGCTGCACTGCGGTCACCCACATTTTCCATCCTGTGCCAAATGCTATTAGTGTTTGTGGACCTGGATCTGCAAGACTGCAATGGAGCGATTCCTAAGGTTTCACACCTTTCATGGGTCATGAAGTCGAAAATGTATATGGGCAAATCACTTGACAATAAATAGGCATTTAATGAAAAAGGGATAAACACTGGAAATAAAATTTTAAAAATAAAAGTAATTGTCATGTTCAGAGTTTACTATCCCAGCTGACATGATAACGTATGAAAGAAAGTATGGGTATGTGCAATGCGCTTTTTGTCATTTTGTAGCATTTCTACTAATTTATATTTCAATTTAGCCCCCATTTAGTCTCCATTAAGCATTCACACATTTAGCCCATGTCAAACCTTGCTCTTGGTAGAGGTCCTGTTGGTATGTGGCCTCATATGGGGAAGGCTGGATGTCTGCGTATTTAATGCTGTCCATCTGCTCCTGCATCGGGACGTACAGGGACAACTCGTCTTTGGTCATGTCCATGTATCCGCCATCGCTCTCACTCCCGAAAGACACATAGCTGAGGGACATAAAGTGTGAAATTCATTGCCGTTGGATGACCTAAATGCTGATCTCCCTGAACCTTATCACACTTTATGGAGATGAAACAAATCTGCAAAAGACATGATGAACTCCCCTTTATCATATAAAAAAAAAGCTTTATGTGGCACTTACCCTTTCCGCTGGCTGAGTGGGGTGCTTCCTCTCGAGATGAAAGAGTCGTTGTCCTGGTTTTTCTCAGCGTAGTATTGAAGGAAGGTGTGCTTATTCCTGTGTAGATAGTCCACCAGGTCTCCATAGCGACAGTACTCAGTCACCAAGTACAGAGGGCCTGAAATGTTCACAAAGTTAAACAGTGCAAATTATAAGTTAAATGCTCTTTTGGAATGAAAGATACAATAAAACTATTGAGCACGTATTTTTTTGTTTTTATCAATACCGAAAGCTGAAAACTAACAGTAACTACTATAACCACAAAGCTGAGCAATTACAGTGTAATTATGTTATTGCTCATTTTACTAAGTAGGTGGGTTGTCTTTAGCAAAGGTTTTTATAATGTAGTTTTCAGTACTAGATTATAATTTGAGTTGACAACCTTTTTACGGCAACCACTCAATTGTCATAAACGTTTTTTCAAATACCTTTTTGAAAACCTTTGCTATCAACTTAAAAATAAACAGCACTTTTGAAGGAGTTTTGACATACATATATAGAGTGAGAATCAATTATACTTGTATTTCAATATAAGGAAAACCATTGTTTAATTTACTTGAGAATTAAATTATCTATATTATACACTGTTAAATGTGACTAATCACATTTCCGGAGGTATTTCAAGACAGAAATTGTCCAATTTCATGCCAACTTTGCCTTGGGTGCCTTGTTGAAACTTACAATCGTGCTGTGTTACAGGCTTTACATTGTTTATACAGCTTAACAACATAACATTATGAATCCAATCAAACAGACGGTATATTTTCAAAGAGATGTCACACAACTTAATAAATGTAGCTATTTATCCTGTTTATCGCCAGCCTGTAAAGCACTGACAGTATCTGACCGTGTTTAGTGCAGGCTCCGAGCAGGTTCACTATGTTGAGGTGTGGTCCCAGGTGGCTCATGATCTTCAGCTCAGACATCAGGGCCTGAGTTTCCGACCTCCGGGCAGTGGCTGTAGAAAGAAACATAGAGAGGGAGACAGAGAAAGAGAGGGAGAATGAGAATCAGATCGAGGCCAAGACTCAGGGTGAGCGCCTGCCAAACGGCTCAATGCCCCTTTGGCACGAACTTGAAATCAGTCTGGCAGAAAAACTAAAACTCGGCTTGATGAGGCTTCACAGTGACGTCGGTGCCATATTCATGCCCACACAGGAATATAGCAAAGGTGTCAAAGTGCTTTTAAGGCTTTTCAAAAGGCTAATGGCGTCTATTCATATTTGAACAATTAGACAGAATGCATTTAATCATGAGCCTTTGTTTGACTTACATTTCAGCATTTTGACCGCCACTTTTGTGCTGGACTGGGAATGTGTGAGACCATACGCAGTTGCCTCAACCACCCTGCCAAAAGCCCCAGACCCAAGAGTCCGACCTGCAAAACCAATGAATAGAGATATGAATGAACCACACAGAACTGCTCTTTACAATGATCAATGCAATAAAATACAGACCACACACATTTAATATTATGAAAGGACGACTTTGCCTGGCTATAGAAGTCACAGACATGGACAGCAAACGCAAAGTAATAGTTTGTATTTACTGAAAAGGTTACAGCCACAGGGCGGGACATTCAAGGCTTATGTGTTGCTACTTCACAAGAGGAGCCCGAGTGTCATGAATCTATAAGCGTAAACCAACAAGACATCACTACTTCTGCAGTATTATTTAAAAACCAAAACATTTAAAAGAGAACCTCAGATACTGTAATGTATTTGCTCATGTTTGGATGAAATAAATGCTTGTATCATTGGGTTAAATCTTCCGCAGCATTTGTAATCGATCTTTAGACTCACCCAGCACCAAGTTGTCCCGGGGCATTTCCCAAGTCAGATCATAGGGCAACTGGATGGGGTCCACGTAGATGTACTCATGTCCATCCTGACTCACAGACTCTATCACCTTCCACCTGATCTCATAACGAGGTTTCTGGAGACAAAATATAATTTTCAAATATAAAGAAACTTTATTTAAAAAAGGTCCCAGTAAGTCTTACCTTTCTCCACACAGCAATGAGGATGATGAAGGACATGATAATGATGACCACTAAGGCTAAAACAGCAGCCAACACTGCCACCTGGGAGAACAACGCTGTAATGCAACATGAAGCAGAAGGAAAGACTTCAGTATTGCCCATAATAATAAAAATATCATATCATCATATCAGAAAAAGTCAAGGATTAAGTTAAAAAGGGACAAAATAGGTGCATAATTTAGTAACTATTAAAAAAAAAGAAGGCCAACTCACTGCTGGACACGAGTTTGACGTCTCTCTTGTCGGCATGTCCCGCTCGGTTGCTGGTCTCGCAGCGCACCGTCACATGCTGCGGCCTGTGGAAGGTCACCTGGCTCCACACCTGCTTCACTTTTCGGGCCTCGCTGAAGCTCGTGTTGGTCTGGACACTCAGCACCTCCGGCTCTGGGATCAGCGGCTGCCACACCGAGCTCTGGTTACTGCACCTGTGGAGAGAGTCGGTTTAATCATGAAAGGTGCAAAGGCAAAGCAGACGCAAATAATCCCGTCACTGCTACATGCGTTTGTACAGTAAAACCCTATGTGACTTCATGTAATATCTACAGATGGACTTTGTCTCTTAATGTAGGATTTTAGGAAAAGTTAGGAATGTAGGTAAAGGTAGTGATGTGAGAGTGAAGTCCTATAAGACTTCAAGGCTTTCCTGGCAAAAAAGTCTCATAGGGTTCGAAGTCTCTGAGCTGTTTGAACACTGACCTCATGTGGACAAACTTTATTGTTATGACTTAAACTCATAAACACGACTGAAGCAGAGAAGAGAAGGTTCAAACACACGTGTGGCAGTTTTATCATTTGCAGCCTGAGATTGATGTTTGGATGATCAAATCAATCATAGGCCAATAAATAAAAGTAATTTTCTTGGTAACGTGGGTCTGTGCTTCACAGAGCTCCAGTGGGCGGAGCCGACTCAGTCACCTGCGGCTCTGCTGCTCAGAGGCAGGACGCTCCTTTACGTTTCCCTCGCCTGGTTAGCGAGCCAACCCTGATTTTGTATCTGTTCACTTGCAGGACTTTGTAAAGAATAAGAAAAGCGTTTATTCTGGCACAGACAACTTGCACCACATGAAAGCGGTTAAATGGGAAATGGGGAAAATGCAGCACATGTATTTATCACCAATGATCTTCATCGCTATATGGACCAGAAAACATCTGTGGTTTAGCGTCTCGCCGCTCACAGCAGCACAGTGAAACACTGAGCCAATGACCTGCCGATGACCCGACGCAGTGTTTCAAAGCAATCTGCTTCAGGAAGAGCTATACAAGCTCTGGAGAGCCATGTATTTCGCCTATCACTATGTAAAGGTCTTAGTAGGTGTTTTAACTGTCTACAAGTGCTCCACTCTAAGTCAAGTTTATAGCGCCTTCCAGTGACCATACATGGATAATGAAACAATACTAACTTGAGCATACTGTCGCAGCTGTACCACTGGATGGATGGAGTTGGGACGCCCTCAGCCACGCAGGTCACCAGGTGCCTCTTCCCTGGGAGTGGGTGGTCGCTTAGGTCTTTAATATGAGCGGGAACTGGACCAAGACAACCAGAGGACCAAGGGATCAAAATAAACTCAAAATAAAAGTAAGAACATAAGTAAAAGTAAAAGTAACAATTATAGCTCACCTTGTACCTCCAAGTCAAACGTTATTTCCTTTGTGTCGTCTCCATTTGTAACAAGAGCAGTGTAGAGGCCTTTCTGCTCGGTCCTCACTCTGACCAAGGTAAGAATACTGACATATCTATGGATGAAAATCAAATATACATTGTTAGAATGGACATCAAGGGACTACTCATTTCGTTGGTTGAAACGAGTGATGGACATATATGTATAATGTTTTAGTTGTTGTAAATAGGTTTAGGTTATTTTAATGTATGTTAAGATTTACTGCCATGTGTCCGAGTAACTAAAGCTATTACGAGTACTTGTCTTTGCTTTTATAAACATTTAGACATTGCTGAGGCTTTGAAGTGAAGAAAGAGTGCTGCTCTCTGGAGAGTGTAGAGTTTCTGCTAAAACAGGCATCTCCTGCTGTTGACTGACATACTCTGACACCTCTGGACTCTTCTCAAAGTTTGTCTTAATATTTTACGATATGTAGATTTTATCAGTGATCTGAACAGACCGTTTGAAATTCTCACCTGATCTCCTGCTCTTGTCGGATGATGATGGTTTTGTCTCCTCTTACAGCCGCGCCGTCTTTGCTCCAGTTAACCCGAGGAGGAGGATAGGCCTCGATTTCCACGCGGAGCTCCACATTTTCTTGTAACTTTGCAGAAATATTAAGCTGTTGAGCCGGTCTCAGACTCACAAAACCACGATCTGGAGAGAAAACAGTTTGATGCACAAAGTTGTCAAATGCAGTTCTGCCAAGTTCTGAGTTTATAATTGCAATGCACACAATCCATTAAAGGAATAGGCCATAATTTTTCCGTACTGAGATATGTTCTTACTTTAGCTTAGACGAGTTGATGCGTACCTGTCTGGTCTTTGTGCGTGCGCTCAGTCACGCAAACGTTGTTAGCATTTAGCCTCTCCCAGCAAAGGTATAGCTCCAAACTGGGGTGAAGTTAGAAGTACCTAGAGTACTTTGACGATATTACTGTGTGGACGTCGAAGTTCTCCAAGTGTTATTACGCCTCACAATATAGTACCCCTCTTTAGCCACTTAGAAAATCGACATGTTTAATTTTGTGTAACTAGACTTGGATCGTGTAAAGGCTCACGTAACTGTTTTTAAATAGGGAAAACATGGAACAGCTTGGTAGCTTCTAACTTAACCCCAGTTTGGAGCTACTATATACCTTGGCTGGGAGAGGCTAAATGTTAACAATATGTGTGTGACTGAGCGCACGCACAAAAAACAGACAGCTACAAGGTATCAACTCGTCTAAGCTAAGGTAACATAGTTTGTAAAAACTGTAGCCTATTCCTTTAACATTAATCAGAATATACGTCCACAAATTGTGTCAGACAAAGACAATCAAAAATAGTCAAATCAGGAACAAAACATGGCTCAAATTGGAACTACATTACGAGAGTCAGGACTAAAACTGAACAAATGTTAAAGTTTTTTTTTAGCAATGAAAATGTGTACTTCCCTGTAATTTTGTGACATATTACAGCTTTTTGTGACATATTGCGTCACCTAATGTTGCAATAACAATGATTAAGTGCTATAATGTGCAGTCCTTGGTTAATCATAATCTAGTTATTCATTCTTGATAATGTTCTATCGTAACTGTCTTATTTATAGAGTTGCTCAAAGGTTATTTTACTGAAAAGGGTCAATGATGCACCACCTACTAATTTTACAGCTCAACATCTGGACACAGACATTATCTACATTTTCCATTGAGCTCCAGTAAAGCTCACTAAAGCGTCCCTTACACAGAGCGGTTCGAGATATTTAAGGCTTTTGTAAACATAGCACGCCTCACAGCGGATGGAGTAACCAACCAGTAGCCCCTAAATGCAGACAGACAGTGCATAAACTCAGGGCCCTCTGTGTTGTGCTGCCTGACTGCTGCATTTGTTGGTCAAAGTCACACCATGTATGTTATCATTGAGTACTTATGCTCTAAACTAAATAAATCTTTCATTGTACAATATTTTTCGGGATCAACGTTGTGACAAAAGTTTATGCCACGCTCTGAACAGAAATAAATAGCCCTAGAGTTCATTTCCTGTCAAAAAGTCACCTCAGATAATGAGTATTTACCTAAAATTGAGCCCTTCTCTGACAGAGTAACACAATATTAATCTAAGCCAGTGGTTCTCACACCCCACTACAAGTACAGTACAGGTATAGTAAGTTCTTGCTACTTGTTAAGAGCAACTTAAATCATGTTTTTTTTTCTTGATAGATCAGGTGTCTTGGCTGTTCCCCTTTTGGTTGTACTGCACAGCATTTTAGGCTTTTGTCCCACTTTTATCTTTTCCCTGTAAAATGTGTGTAATTTCAATATTATTTTTTACCTGGTTTGGTTTGTTTGTTTGAAACTTACACAGACACGAGGAGAACATGCAAACTCCACACAGAAAGGCCCCGTCCAGGTGGGAATCAAACCTGGGACCTTCTAGCTGTGAAGCACGAGCGCTAACCGCTGCGATGCGCCACCGTGCTGCTTCTCCTTTTTATTTCTACGTTCCATCCCTTCATGTTCCAATTATTTGCTCACCTGGTCCTGCTTTTTTGAATATTTGAGGTAGTTACTCTACTGGTGGCACTTGGAAAGCCAAATCGTTTTTTTTCTATGTGCAACTTGGTGTGTCACGTTTGATCCAAGCATTCATCAGAAGAGAGATTTTCCAACATCATTTTGTGTCTTTTATGTAGCCATGCTGATAGTGCACTTTGAGCTACGTGCACCAGTGTGTTTTTTCTACTGCACTGAACTGAGCTAAAAAGCAGGATGAGTTTGTTTGAGTTGGTGTCTGACCCAGGACGGTGATGTTGATGCTGGCAGAGGCCGTTTGCTCCTGGACTCCTTCGCGGACGTTGCACTTGTAGTTTCCGCTGTGAACCACTGAGGCCTGAGTGAAGATGAGGCAGGAGCGCATGTTCATGGAGGACAGCACGTCGGTGAGAGGCTCCACTTCAGTCAACTGCAAAAACACACCCAATGATATGGTTATGATTGATATATATGCTTAATTTTTTACATAGCTGTATTTTGTTTTTCAGTGTGGCTTTAAGTTTGTACATATTACACATGAACAAGTTAACAGCAGCTCAAATTTAAGGAGTGTCTCCACATCTTGAGGCGATTTGGGTTTGGCCGTGAAGCCCCAGAGTGATCATGAAGGGAAAAGCGTAACAAAAGCTCTTGTTCTGTGCCCTCCCACTCACCTCGCTGTTGGGAATATCCCAGGAAAAGTACACCAGCTCCACGCCGTGCACCGTACAGTTGACCGTCAGCGGTTCACCCTCCTTCAGGACAGTTTTGGACGCGTTGATATAGGCATCAATTGCGTCCGGGACTGTGCGGGACAGAGGGTAGAAATTGTTGGATTGTTAGAGAGTTGCAGGCATCAAAAGGATAATGCACGTCTGAAAAGGACGCCACTGTTGCGCTACTCACCCACTATACTGAAGACATAGAAGAGCTGAGACTCCTTCACCTCCCCGTTTAGCTCTCCGCGACACACGTACGTCCGGTCCTCCAACTGCCCCTTGTACCCCTCGCTCGGGACATACACGCCGCTCATACGCACATCAGTGTCCTTCTCAAACAGGGACACGCTGATGTTTGGGTTGGTGACCAGGCAGGGGATGGTGCTCTCCTCACTCGTCTTCGTCACCACGCCATGGGAGCTCTCGATGAACCACACGACGGGGTCTGCGAAGAAATATAGACACTCATGACTGCTGAACCCCCTGAGCCACTGGCATCCCATCCACCATACAGAGTAATACCTTACCTGGGACAAATACAACAACTTCTTGGCTTTCTCCAGTCAGTCGATCGATGCAGAGGTAAACCCCACTGTGCTTCCAGCTCACGTAAAACAGGCTCAAAACGCTGTTCACGCCGCTGTTTTGAACTATCTTGAAGCTCCTTTCGCCATGTTCGGTTTGGTCCACTTGGAAATAAGGCACGTCATCTCTCTTGAACTCCCACGCAGTCTCCGCTGAACCCGAGCATGTTAGCGTCAGAGAGGAACCCCGGTCCAGAATGAACTCTCTGTCCGCTGGGGTGATCTCCAGACAGGGCAGCCCGGGACAGAGATACAGAAGAGCTGTGGTTTACAAAACAAGAAAGAGGGTCACATTTAAGGGCGCAGCGACACCGGGGAAGGGTCACAGGTTAAGTCAACAAGACAAAGCAGATCAGGTCGAGGCAGTAAATGATGAGGGACATGGGCCGTGTGGAGCGGTAATGATGCAGAGTCAGTGACGGATGTATTAGACTTGACAGAGGGCAGACGGACTCCTACACTGTCTCGCACTTCAAAGCACTGGGCTATCTCAAAAGATAACTAGCTTCCATGTGCTGGTAACACTTAAAACTACTACACAATATGAAACTGGATATTCCCTTTGGTATACATATTTAAACAACAACTTTATTAGCATCTCCACACAAACATTATTTGCTTATAGTGCGCTTTGACTTACGCACTTTGTTTTAAGATTTCTTGATACCACCTTCTCCATTTACCCAAGTGATGAGGCTTGCGGCCCTCTGAGGCTGCATTAGGACTTAAGGTGGTTAGCGACTCGTAAGTGCTTTATCTTATCACTGCAGTGTCTCCAATTAGTTCTTACCAAGGACAATGGGTGTTGCTTGTAGAGTGGACACTGTCACACTCCTCATGGTGATGTCCACAAGGCACTTTGTTCTGTAAAAAATACAAAAAAATAAAACACTACATTACATTTAGATTTAGACAATATACATTAAGCATCATCAGCAGTGTTGTTTTTTTTATGACAAAGTACAAAATCTTCCAAGAGTGACAGCATGATGAATACGCTCCAATTTTCACGAGTGCCAAGGTTAAGTAAGAGCAGAAAATGAAGTTTACACAATCTGGTTTCAATCACAGATGATAAATAAAACTGAAAGCGCTTGGACAACACACAGTGCACTCGCCCAGTGTAACACTGTAAAGATGAGTGCCCAGCCCTGGACTCAAACCAAGGGGCTGGATGTAAATAATTGAGTCTTTATTTAATGGACGATGCACAATAAGCTCAAAGAAACAGAGCTGTCCAGCAACAGAGTAAAGTTAAACAGAGATAACTATAAAGTGTATAGTTTCCATTTGTAGAACCAAAAGTACAATAGAAATATAGTGCCAACACTGCTCCAAATACGACAATCACAACAATAACATGTTTTAAATTGTTGATCAAGAAAAAAGGTTTTTCATCAACAGAAAAGAGTTGAGTTTTCATAATCAACACAATCCAGGGTTCACAGAAAATAGTCAGTCCATTTTTTAAAACTAATGTGGCATATGGACTTAGCGAGTCTTTTGTTATTACAGGTTATTGGAGCGGAGATTAATCCTTCAAAAACCTACAGGCTGACCACAAGGCTTTTATCATTCATTGCAAAAGTAATACCTAGCACGATATATCAATACCTTAATAGCAGCTATTCGGTCAAACAAACCAAGCAATATAAGCAAAAGATCAACAACACAGACTTTGCACCGGGTGAAGAAAATGTGTCAAACAATGTACCAAAAGAAAACTGCTGGCAAGTCGCCCAAGCTCATACTGGAACTATTTGACACCTCACTGCACAGAGACAGAGTGACAATGTCTGCCTCCCTTTGGCTCCTATTATTGGCCCAACTGATTACTGTCCAGCATGGTTTACTGGCAACAATGACACACACACACATACCCACTGACACATCCAAGCTGTCCAGTTCCAATGGATGAACTAATTTTGGTGAAAACGTAAGAACTGGTTTAGCCCTAGTTTCGACCTGGTATGGGCCTGGTTTAGATCTGCCAAAGAGAGGGTCTGTGGTCAAAGTTCACAACGACACTAATAACCATCCAAATTTAAGCAATGTTATACACAGAGCAGAGTAAATGCAAAACGAAAGGGGAAGAGGGGAGTTGTTTTGTTTGGGCCGGGGGTGAGGGCCTGCAGCACCCAGATGTCTGGAAACAGTTAGGGGTGGATCGCAGGCCCCGTCCCGGGGTGGGAAAGCGAGAGAGAGGCGGAAGGGCTGGTCCTGAGAAGAGCGAGGGTGGAGGAGGAAGTCGAGGAGGAGTCAGTGGAAAAAGGTCCAAATGAATCTTGAGAAATAGTACCCCGCTAGTTTATACGATCATGCAAACCAAATGTGAGTGAGTATTGGGTAATGCAGTCAGGCTGTTTTTACTCTGAATTCTCATGTAGAAATTACCTTTGTCAAGAGGTGTAGAGTGGTGCATATACTGTATGTTCCCCTGTACCCATGTTCCCTAATGTATGGGGGAGTAACATTCACACTACTGGTACCCCCATAGCTATATTTTTGCCTCCTCTGACAGCACTGACAACAAGCTTTCAATCCCAACACTGATTCTTGTTTTGGTGTTTTAAGGTATATCTTTGTCTTCACTGAGAGTATCTAAGCAGTGTTTTCCCCAAATGCTTTAACATAGTACATTATTCTTCTATTTGTATTGTATCATTAAGCAACACACTCTAACGTGAGTAAATATTTTACTCTCTCAGCTTTCTCTTTCATAGATACTTACAATTTACATATTTCATTTGGCTTTGGTTTTGTTTTTGTTTTTTCCCATGGATATTATTAGCGATCAAATTGGCTATGACTGGAGTTGAGAGGTTACCCAAACCAGATACAGATTGAAGTTGTCTGGCTATATTAACTGCCTTCAGCACTTCCGGTCCCAAAATGAAATCTCGAGTTGCTCCAAAAACATGTTTCCACCCCCTCCTTCTGTTTCTAATAACATACATCAATGGGAAGGAATTCAATGGAAGGTGACAGCGGAAAAGTCAGAGAAATATTAGTTCAGCAGTAAAATCATGACACGCACAATTTTAAATGCATTTATGCGACAGGACAGGAAATAAAACACACCACACAGCATTAGACATCACACAGCCCCTTTTTCTTTTTTTGTGAATGTCCGAATGTGTGCAGTTCACATTCCCACAGTGCTGCGCTCTAACTTTCCCAGGACGGGCAATACACTTGGGACGGTCCCAGTGACGATGGAGAGAGCAGAGGGGTCACCTTGTCCCGAAGGAGCGAGGACCAACAACACGGGACAGGCAGCGATAGGAAGACGTTCATCACCACTTCAGTTATCAGAAGGGGGGACAGCAGCCGCCGGCACTGACGCCAGCCGCATGTGTCACTTACGAGAACCAACTAATCTTATTGTGACCGGCGACTAATGCTGTTTATGCGACTGTGGAAAAGAACATGATGCGTTACAGGACTTCAGCCAGAGCATAACTCAAAGCCATCATCATGCACTTGATTGAAAGGATAAAATAAGGTTTTGACTGCTGCAAAAAGAGAAATCAAGCTGCCAGTAACAGCAGAAAGAGAGATCGCGTTTTAAACATATTAAATTAAACACAGGGAGCAGATAAAAGTAAGTCACTCTCTGGTGCTACTATTGAAGGGACAGACTGATGGAAGCTATGCAGCCCCTATGGCCCCACTGCCAATCCCCCCTTCACACATGACATTCACACTGGCAAGGTGGGTGGAGTGTCTTGCTCTACACAACAGTCTGATATGATTGTTTTTGAATTTTAAAAACTTTTTTTTAATCAGGAAACTCCCACTGATATTTGAGAATCTGTTTTTCAGGGGAGTCCTGGCCCTAAACGGGAACCTGTTGTACATATTTTTTGTGAAACCAGAGCACCCAGAGGAAACCCAGGCACGGGGAGAGAACCCAAACATGATTTGAACTGTTGACATTACATTTATAACGATCACCACCACTTAATGGTTGTTTGAAATCTACAGTGAGATCTTGCAGGATTAACAGTGAAAAACAAACTTGTCAAAAGGGTAAGTGCATTGTTAAAGTGAATTATGGACTTTAGAAAAACACTGTTGTCTTTTGAGAAATTGAAACATGATCCAAATGTTGACCGTTACGCGCCTGAGGTCTGTTTGTGTTAGCGATGGCACAATAATCATCATAAACCGACGTCCCGCCACAAGTTTTTCCCACAGATGCTGGGAATCTGGCGACTGATTGACCCCTCTGAGTTTTTAGAAACAAGAATGCTTCACTCACAGTGTCACCCGCTCTAATGAGGAAGACCATGCACATACGCAACGGGAGGCACTCAACCCACGCAGCGCCTTAGGAAACATTACCAGCGTAAACATAGTCCCAGTGCGGCCCATAATAACACTACGGGGATTATGTACAGTTTATATACTTTGATTCAAACATCTGGGAGTAATGAACAAGTTACATTTGCAGCCAAGTGTTTTTGCGAGTGCGTCCCAGAAGAATACAATCAATAACAAAAGTGAGAGACTGGTCCTGCAGCGCAGCTGTAGAGGTCCCGTTTCCTGTTGAGAACATTTCGGGGCTCGTGTGGGAGTAAGCCAGTGATGCATCAGTGACACAGCAGACCACCACCACCACCGCGAGGCTCCCAACAGGTCAACAAGAGACGGCACGATGTGAGCAAGGGAACGCGAGTGGACTTAAATCGCAAAGTGGGCGGAAATCGCAATAACAAAAACAAAAACAAAAAAAGATGAGCTGTACATAAGAGAATGATTAGGCAAATGGGGAAAAAAGGAAAATAAAGAATGTGCCACAAAAATGCCACACAATATAAAACTGTGAAATGAATAGCCAAGCCATGCAATAAAACATTTTCTGGTGAAGATGCCATGTCATAGAGCACACATAGGCTTGTAATCACATGCAATGAGGTTTAGTGAAGTGAAGAGGAAACTGCAATCAGCAAAACAACGTCTCACAATTCATCTCATTCCAATTCAAACTAAAACCTTGATCAATCTGATGAAAATTACTGTTGAGTCATGCAACATCTAGTCACCATAGGAACAAATCTACATCGCCTCATCTGAGTATTATCTTAACTAAGACGGATGTCCATTCTCCCCACAGCAGGACTTTTGGCAGGCTTTGTGGGAAAAAATGACCCAGAGTGTTCTGTTTTAAACAAACGTCCTTTTTTATCACTTGACTTGGACACTTTCACCCCCTCCTGAGGGAAACCTTCTGCTCCCTGAACGCCAGACCCCAATCCCTCTGCATACACTGTCCTCCGCTGAAGCTGTAATAATGACTTATAAACTGCACACTGCACACATGTCACCAACATACGGCCTGAAGATGTGGGCTAGAGGAGTAAGCAGGAAATGCCTAACTGCGCGTTGTTTTTAACGGACTTCGTGATAACAGACATCTGGTCTTCAGGCTTATCTTTCATTGTGACTATTAGCTTTATATATTACCTGTCATTGAGATATTGAAACCAAAATAAAGTTCTATGTCCACATGTTTGGCTAATGTTGGGTAAACTTTTTGGCAGAGGGTTGAAAAGGCGCATCTGCTGAGGTTAACAGAAATAGTGTTTGCATACATGCTTAGAGAAGAGAGTCCAAGTATCACATTTGGAAACAAGAGACCGGATCTAAATGAGAGGAAAAAAACCATTCTCAGCAGTAACATTAGGAGCTGGACGCTGCACTGGGACCAAACTATCATTTTCATCGACATGTTAGAAAAGCTCTAAATCACCATCCTTGTTTAGTGCAGTCACCGTGAGTGGTCCTACTGTAGCCGCCAGAGAGTCACTTTAATGACGCGGTGGTTGCACATGTTTGGGGAACCGTGATTTTGGTTAGCGCTCTTTCAAACACAGCAGTAAATGAGGTTTCTGTGCAATGATGGTGGTGAAGTGCAGGGAGCAGGGGGGGCCACTCAGATGTGGCTTGTGTTTGATATGAGCTTAATTATCTGATGTTATCCTCGCGGAGCCGGAATGAGCTGGAAAACATGGCGATATGGAAAAACTATAAACTATAACAGACAAATAAATCTCTTTCCATTTAGATTGTAACTTCATAAGAAACGGGCTCAGCCTATATGTTGTAAAGAAACAGTGTACAATTTCCATGGGTTTCAAGAGATGGCAAATTGGGACAGTTGCCCTGACAATTAGCGAGTCATGTGACTGAAACTTAGGTGAAAAATAACTGCTGTTCCTGCCTGTCATAAGTACTAAATGATAAAGAGTGATCTTGACCTTTTAAAAGAAATTTAAAAAGCGATGTATTTTCAATGGAAAAACTATTAGTCATAGTCTTTCTGTAAATGACTATGACTAATAGTCCAAAAATTCTGACTTAACTCAATCATAAATCACCAATGTATACATTACAAATTCAGTAACTTAAACATCACATCCTGCCAGTAGTTCTTCTTCTCTGCTCTCTTGCATGTGCCCCCTCCCTCTGCAAACTAACCCTCCTTCTTCCTGTGAACTCCCTAAGACTTGGAGCCCCAACACCGGTCTCTGGGTAACAGACACCTACACCCCGAACACCTCCAAAAACAGAACCAGCTGACCACAATTAGGAAACAGCTTCGACTTCGCAGTATTGCTTCCTGTCAAAATAGAGCAAAAACATTGGAGCTATTGTTACAAAGTGCAGTGTTGTAATGTGACAGAATTATGTTATTGAGGAGTGCTTTGATCAATACAAAGGATGTAACTGATTATGCACACAATAATTAATATCTGTGTTGATTCAGATTAGTGTTTAGATACAGGAGTGTATTAAGGAGTCTGTGACGGTATGAAATACGGACTGGAGAAAGAATTATTATGTATGTTGTAGTTCATTGTGTTTTTGTTGAGTGCAGACCATTAACCTCTGAACTAACTTATCTTTGAGTCCAGGTGTGGGCACATATTTCCTCCATTACAAGACAGTATCCATGTCACGCACTTTAAGCTTCATTGCTACATAGTGAGCAACAACAATATATTAGACACAAAGATAATCTGTAAAATTGTTAATCTGTTTGTATGAGCTATAATTTAGGAGCGTTTTATGGTGGACTAAAGGCTGTTTTGCTTTATTCTCTATCTGCTCTGTATGTTGATTTTGGACCCTTGACAGTATAAAGAAAGAGCTTTGATGGGCCCCAAAATATGTTCCTAATTGTTAAAGCTGGCAAAGCAAATAAAGTACATTTTAAAATAGAACATTTTTCACAGCCTGTTTTGAAAAAAAATAATAATAAACAAAATAAAAATAACCCTTTTCAGCACTTTCTTGCTGTAAATATCAGTATTCAGCGCAAACTTAAATGCAAACCACATTTCAGGTTTTCTTGCAAGCGCAATCCCAAGTTACTCATAAAAGAAGCATGTCTCTGAGGAGTTGTCTTGCAGGAGTGGCCGTGCTCTTGGACGGAGGAAGCGGTGCAGCTGCCTGTCATTCGGGGTGAGTGGATGAGTGGGAGGAGGAGCGAGGCCAGATGGACCAAAAGGACGTGTATCTTTAAACCACTTAGGGATCTTTGTTTTATCTCAGCTTCAGGACCGGCAGCAGTGACCTGAGCAAAGCAATGGTGCTTGTGTGAAAAATAGTTCAGAAATGTATCTTTAATACAGTATTAAGATTTCATAATAATGGGCCAAGGATAAAATATCACTCCAGGTTATTGTTCATATCCACGAACATTTCAAGAGATTGAACTCAAATACACATCTGCTGCTTTTGTCATATTGTCACATTGAATGGCTGCATGGGGTATTCGGTCCTCAACTAGAAGATCAATGATTCAAGCGGAGATAAGAAATCACATGTTTTTGGAGTAGGGGATACAAGAGCACCTAGAAGAAACTTCCACAGACACGGAGAGGGTAAAGTCCACACAGAAAAGCCCAAGGGAGTCAAACTGGAGGTCTGTTTGGTGAGAGGCAAGAGTCCCAATCTATGCTAAAAGTAAGGAAGAAACACCACCAAGTAGGATTGTTTCAAAATAATAATAACCCCTTCAATTTATAAAGCGATATTCGGCACGTTTCTCGTTTTGATTGTACTTTCTGTGTGCATAGTCTTTCTTAACAGCCTGTGTAACCTTTTTTTTCTTAGTATTGTACATACAGCCACTCAAACCAACACCAAATAATAAATTATGTCTAAGCTGAGAGAAGACCACCAGAGAAGTCCCTCTTGTTATTCAAACAAAAAGGGATAATTTCCAATCACAACCACAAGTACAATCATCTGAAGTGATATTAAATCCATGTCCTTCTGCTGAACAGCTGTGGGAGCATCATAAATCACTGTAAGATCAATGAGCCCCAAAGCCATACTCTCAAACTGCTACATATTGGCGAGAGTTGGTTAAAACAGGCTCCTGGTCATGTTTTGTGCACGGTCGTAACGTAAAGCACATTTTCTCTGCGCGGTTGGCATGTCAAGTCCAGGAGCGAGGAAACAGCTGATGCTGATGATGACCAAGGATTAGGTCTGAAACACGTTGCGTGGAGCCGACTGGGGCACTCTCTGTATCGGGCCCGAGAGGAGTGCATACCAGCGGCCTGACGCACACAGAGAAAATCCCCTCTGCTCAAAGGCAAATTAAACTTTACTTAGTTTCATAAGCCACGAGCTGAACAGGTCCGCCTTATTGTTTTATATGATGCTGTGAAATAATATTTCACAGCAATTCAATATTATTGAAAAGGTGCAAAGGTGATGATGCGGCGACTATGATCTGAATGCAATAACTTCTTATGCTGTTGATGGTTAAGGTATGACATGCATGCAATTTTCCAAGTGCCCATTTGTAACAACAGCACGGAGCGATTCTGAGACCGAGGTATCCAAAGCCAAACATGACACGCATTGCAAACCCTAAAAAGGACAGGCCCATTGTTTGTCTTGTCCTGCTACATCATTTGAGACATCCATCACTGATTAGAGATATTGAAACGTCCTAACAGCAGAGGCATGAACGCTTAGCCATACACACCGCAGTCTCCGTAAATGCAAGGAAGTTCGGTCGCGTTCAAGTGCAAAACATATGGAGGTTTAGAGGGGAGAGACACGCATGCCACATGTGCCCCAGCTCTGAGCGAACTCACATCCCAGCAATGTCAGTCGTTCCAGTCGTTCTAAATCCTGCTCAGGGATCAATAAGACAAGCAGTTGCTAAGGTCCTTTCAGCAAAAGACAAGTCAAGCTGGTCTATGCATAGGGTGGTTAGTCAAAAACGTACCAAACTTTGAAGTTGCTTAATCGCAGTGAGTTCACGCAGATAAAAAGAGGATGCAGTTGACAGTGATGGAGACCAGCTCTGATACCACTGGGAAACTTTGCTTTACAACGCACTTGTGTTCAAGGCATTCACAGGGGAATAAAAACACAATGGTTTAGCAGTAAGGACCGCCAGTTCACTTTGGGTGAGAGAAAAGAGCTGTCCAAACAGCCCCTTTAGCATCGGGGCACAAAGTGGAGAGCATACAAACAGCTTGTTCTTTATAAAGCCCTCTGTGTGTGTGCGAAACCCGGGGATACCATGTCAAACGCATTGACTTAGAGAGAAGACAAACACAGTTAAAGTTGCAGCATGTAAAGAGTGAAACGGTGTATGTGGAGAGGGATGCAGCAGCTCAGAGGTGGCGTTTGAACAGGTTGCGTGCACCCACACTCATCGGCTCACATGCAGAAAGGAGGGCAGCAAATACCAAGATGCACAACCACAAAAGCAAATTAGACATTCCTAATGATGATGTTGAGGACATCTAAGTAAAAGAGAAAGATTGAGGCATCGCTCGATGAAGGATAGGAACAAAAATCACTTGAAAAAGTTACTTCATACCACCCTCGTCACTGGCTACATTTTAGCAACAATTTAATAGACAACTAAGGCAGGTGTCTAAGTCGAAACATTACTTCCCTTTCATCCAAACGTCTGACAAGATGTGAAACAGTTTTGACAAGTGAAAACATTTGAGTGATTTACCTTCACCAGGAGCCCAGACGTTCAATGTTCTCGCTCCTTCTGTGTCGGTGGATCTTGCAGGTTTTCCGCCAGTGAGTCCCCCGTGTGAAACAGGAGACCACAGTCCCGGCCGGTCCTCTCTACGGGGAGCGCTCCTTCAGATGTACGGACCCTCTGATGTCCTGGCTCTCAGGGGGCAGGGGGGGTTAATCTCGACTGTCCCGGGAGCTTTGCTGGAGGAGGCACCGCTGTTTGTTTAGTCAAATCACAGCACAATGGGTGTCTCATGCCCTCTCTCACACTCTTAAAAGGAACGCTGTACAGTTTACAGTTCCCAGTGGAAGTGGAGGCAGGCGAATCCGCTCTCTTGCACTGACAGAGAGGAGAGTGTGAGTGGCCCAACAGCTTAGTGGGTTAGTGGGTTTGGGATAGTGGGAGGGCTTAGAGAGAGGGGAGCATAAACAGAAAAGGGAAGATATAAAACATTCAAAATAGTATCTTCAAAAAGAAGCATCTTTTAAATCACCCTAATAATGACATGCTTTTTTAATTAGCTTGTTACTCTAATTGTGTTTTTTTATTTGCAATCTTATTACATATTAATGAAAATGTGCAGCAACTAAATAGATGTAAATAAACCCATTTGAACGTTTCATTATTTCTAAGCTCCTATGTTTCTGTGATTTCACTAATAACATGCAGCTCTTCAAAATACAACCTACTGAGCCCCGGTTTATTGTTTCGCTGTGGCTCTGAAGTCTGGACTCATTTGTTTATGAATGGCCTGGCAAAGAACTGGAGGTTTGAACTGCCACAGTCACTATTGGCAACAGCAATCTGGACCCCATCTCGCTCCACGAAAAACAACAAACATGTTGCAGAAGACAAGGAGAAAGAGTGAAAGAGTATGTGAGCGATGGCCAAAAGAATGGAGGGGGAGGGGGGGGGGCGTTTGGGAGGAGGTCAAAGTGTCCCGCTTTGGAAACAAACATGGAAGTCTCTGTTTCTCAGGAAAATAAACTATAGCTAAAATCAGGTGTGAAAGAGGTTAGACACATGCAATTATCAAAATACACACTTAGTATCTTCCAGCCTCATGATGCAGATGCCCTTCCTCATCATTTAATCCTGACTTGGAGCTGAAACAAGAAGTAGAATGTCGTGTGACTCTTGTGTGGCCTGAGAATACAAAATTACCTGGCGCCTAACAAATGCTGCCACTGAAGAAGAAGAAGAAGAAGAAGAAGAAGAAGAAGAAGAAGAAGAAGAAGAAAGAAGAAGACAACGAAGAAGAAGAACAACAATAACAACAACAACTTTATTTACTTATTTATTTTATAGAATGCACTTCAATCTTTTTCATGAAATACTGATACCTATTTCCACATCATTTATGAAACAATTGTATCTTTGTGTCAAACAACAAACTTTTTTTTCCTTGTTTAACGAGTGAGGACAAATGCCACAAAAGCAGTGCAGCAGCAGAAACAGGAGGTTGGAGGGAGCAGAACTAAATAGCGTCGGTGTATATATTTGCCTCTAATTGAAAGCGAAAATCTGAAGGCCCCATTTGCAGTAATTAGAGAGTTAGCAGTGCCCCAGATATATAAGACAGACGCCCTGCTTTAAAATTTGTCTAATTCTGTCCATGTAATCAACACCTCCCAGCAAAAAACCTTTACTGAAGACACCAGAAACACATATGAATACAAAACTAAAGCACTTAATGAGCAATAAGATTTGAGAGGAATGGAAGGCATATTTATCTACCAAATGTAATATTTATAGTTTCTTTACTTACCCAAAGTGGCTGTAGATTTAAGCTGTATGCAGAGGCCGGAGGACATGTCCTCGCGCGATGGCAACAGATCTTCCCATGTCTTCATCTGACCTGAAGAGAAGCAACGTAATATCATAACCACCATAATTAATTATAATAACAATCCAAAAAGCTCATTTCTAAAACAAACCTAAAAAAATAAATACATTACTGATCAAAAAAACTAAAAGCAAAGACAGAAGAATGCAGGCTTTAATCAGCAGCTCTGCTTTTGTATATTTTGCAAACACTGCAGATTCCTTTTAATTTCTTTTTCTCTTTTTTGATACCAAATTTTCCAAAACACATTTGTAGTGTAGACACTGGGAGATGAAAGCACTGGTGGGTGTGAGCACCTACACCAGCCCTGGTTCTGACACATGTGAGCTTTTAGCTGCCGCAGGAGCACAAGCCTCTTATTAGAGTCCCCTGTTTGAACATCTGAAAAAGGAGGGCAGTGGGAACACAGTTTACACAGCGCTGTTCAAAACAAATCATGGAGCATAAGCCACCCACTAAAATAAATACTCATTCGGATAAATACGTGACCGCTAAAAAGGTTCAAGTTCTCAGTTTTCCAACCTGAGGGACCTGAATGTTTTTGTTGTTTTCTAGATGTGATTCAGAAGTTTAGAATAATAATGAATGAATTAACTGATAAATAAGTCTCTGTTGTATCTAAAGGCTTAATACCAGTTCAATGGTAAATGGTCTCAACACTGGAGTTAAGGTGGGTGAAGTGTCTTGCCCGAGGACACAACGACTGAGTGCCACTGTCGCCCCACGAGGAACTTTTTATCCAAACTCATGCAGTATAATGAGTGAGCCCTCTGCTGCTTTTACTCTGGTTCACTCTAGTGGTTATTTTAGGAACTGCTGTTATTATGTTGCGACCATGTTGTGACTATTTATTAAATTTATGGTTGTGAGCGTGACACATTCAATTCAGTTAATTCCTCAGGTAATAAAAAACAATACGCCAATGCGGTTATTTAACACTAAACACAGCATTGGATACGGAAAATAGGATGAAAATTAAACATGAGGTAAACAAGCTAAACATCGTCATGTTCAGCTTCAAGGCCCAAAGGCTTTGATGATCCGTCTCTGGCTAGCAAACACGTGCATCTTTAACTTTAGCATAATTTTGGTTATAACTAATCATGATTCCCTGCAATTTATTGGTAAGATATAAACAAATTGTTTTGTTTTTTGTTTTTTCCTTTTGTAATAAAAATAGAGTAGAGGCCTATGTTTGCATAAGTCTTCAGTCGGATGCTCACCTTGTTATCAGGTCTGACTGAAGCTAACTGGGTAAATAACGGTCACTGGCCTCGTGCCTTCACGAGCAGCAGGTGAGGCGTGACGTCACGGTGATACGCCTTCGAACTCCTTCAGGTAAATCTATAAAGGTGTGTAGTCAGGTGTTGCCCGGTCCAAGGACTAAACACTGAGAAGACCGCGCGGCAGGAAAAGTAAGACACCGAACATGCATCACTGGGTTTGATTTAAACATCTGCCCGAAGAAGATACCGGTATGTACCACCACTCTCCCACCAGGGTCCCGCCACAGCCCCTGTCTCTGAACGGGCAGTACATCGCCCCTCCGTACGAATTCCCCGCGTATCACCCGCACGTGGGAGACCTCTCCACGAGCGCATGGAACCCCTACGCTCCACGGGACGATTATCTGTACAGCCTGCACCAAGGGTCAAGCCCCGGCACAGGACAGGTCAATTTCCCCTCTCACGAGCTGAGCAGCACTCCTGTCACTGCAGGAGGGGGCTCCTTCAACACCTACAACTTCATCTCCGGACAGGACCCCTTCATATCCAGAAGGAGACCCCCTGAATCAACCAGCGCGTCTGCTCCAGGTGAGAAGATCATTCATTCCTTATTTCCCAAGTTAAAAAAAATATATCCTTAGCCTAAATAAACTATGTCTATAATAAAATAAAATTAAAAAGTGTTGTTTAATAGATAAACTGATTTTTTTTCTTTTTCTTTTTTCATCACTTAACAACAGTATTATTTTCAAGAGCTCAAAATCCATGTTGTTTGACACAAACTAAGGGGTGCTTCTCAGTGTTTTTCAAATCCAGACTAATTCTCATAATTTTACTGCTATAATTGCCTCCACTACCTGGCATGTTTTGCCAAAAGCTGGCAGCTATTGCTTTTAGCTGTGTTTAAACGGCTTCACTCCCCGTGTTGCTATAGGGAATTAATCCAGGTATTAATGTTTCGGTGTGTCCCATAAACAAGCCTTTTTCGAGTTACAGTAATGCATAATATGGGTTTTTTGAGATTTGTTTTGCTCTATTTGTAGAGTCAAGAGCTGGGCAATTTGAATGCAATTAGTAGAACAACAACATCCTTTGCAAACACACGTTAATGTTAAAAAAAATTCCCATGGGGTCTTATTATGTCTGAAACCTGTTTACCTTGTAGTTTAGATCTCTACAAACATTTTCTGAAATCTATTTTGACTCTTCTACTAGTTCAGCAGTTCATGTTTCAGTCTTCTCTCAAATGTTAATGTTCCTGGACACGCTTAAAAATCTGCACTGGGAATTGAACTTTTGATTTGACGGTCTAAATTGCAAGTCTACAGTAGATAGATAAATACTTTAGTCTGTTACTCACATTCACACAAACAGAGCAGTAGTATAGTAGTAGCATATATCAATATCAACATAGATATTTTGCATCACAATACAATACTGATAGATTTTATATTGATGCTATATGCTTATCAATTAACAACGTTATGCATATTAATGGGGCTAACGTGCTCCACTGCTTTCTCAGACAATAGAGGGCCTGTAATGGTTCAGAATACAGTCAGGACATTGAAGGCAACTCCACAATTTTAAGCATACGTTGAGTTTTTTCAATGGCATTCATCTGTTTTGCAAATGAACAGAATGGAGAATGTTTGTGTACAAAGTAACAATGTCAATAAAGGGTTAAATAATCAATGCGTTTCTTTAAAAATAGTGATATATATATCGTAGGTTATTATATTGATTATTATCGTCATATCATGAGGTTATAAGGTGTCCAGAGACTCCCTGTCATTTTTACTGTCACGGCTCTATTAGAGGGTGTGCATGAGAAGACAGTTATGCTGAAATACGACCATTTCCTGTTCAACTTATTTCCTCACACTATGGTATCACACATTCATGAGACCCGCCGCCTCTCCCTTCCGCCAACATACGAGATCCCAATGCAAAGCTAACAACAGCAGAGGCCGCGGAGTCTGCGAGTGTCGCTCCCCACCCTCTCTGTCCACTGGGAGGGTGACAGGCTAGATAACACATCAAGACAAGCTTATGCGTAGGAGCAAACCAAAAACTCCAATATTAATGTTTTGTAATCTACGTCGACGCCTCCACCCGGATCGATGCTGTCAGAGATTTCCGATCGATAGCTCTGACTCAGGCCCCCGACTTCTTTCTCCCATAAGTGTGTGCGGACATGTGTCAATGAATAGCTGCCTGTGTAACTATGTAAATAACTATGTAAACTCCGTTGGTAGCGATAAGCCTCAGCCACTGATGCAATGCAGTGGCTGAGCCTTTACAATGGTTGTAGTTAACGTGATTAATTTGGTTGATGAGATTTTAAGTGGCGCCTGAACTTGAACGTGGCACCAGACGTCTTTGGTCGTCCGAACACACTCGTGACTCACTGAAGCAACAATAGATGAGGTCAGTGCAAACGGTGATGTGTCCTGATCCGTCCTTTGTGATTCAGGGGGGAAAACGCGCACCAAGGACAAGTACAGGGTGGTGTACACGGACCACCAGCGGCTGGAGCTGGAGAAGGAGTTCCAGTACAACAAGTACATCACAATGAGGAGGAAGAGCGAGCTGTCGATGGCGCTCAGCCTCTCGGAGAGACAGGTGAGATCAATATGCAAACATGACAGCCATCTTTGTTCAAACAGTTTCATACTTCACCGACTTATCATCAGATATGTGTAGACTTGCCAAAAACATCTGCAACTGTGTACGACAATAGAAATAGAATAAATACATTTACAAATCTCACACCTGAGAAATTATTTGATTCTTTGACTACCACCAGATTCAAAGCAGGTCTATAACAAGATAATCTAAAATTGGACTAAACAAGTGCTAAAGAAAGACTTGAAACATAAAAGTGCATAAAGGTTTATAAGTAAATAAAAGCAGCTGAACCACGGAGTATCTGGAATTGTGAAAGTTCAAGTTTATTAATAGAGCACAATTCAAACACAAAGAACATGATATCCATCCATCCATCCATTTTCTTCCACTTTTCCATTGCTGGGTCGTGGGGGCAGCTGTTGGAGCTGCCCAAATCACATTGCACCAGCTCCTCCTGCAGGTGATGGGTCAGCAGAAGGACGGCCTCATGGTTCTAACCGGGCCTGTTGGTCTCTCATAAGGGGCATCTGAGCCGCTCTTTGTCTGACCCGTCACCTAGGGCCTGTTTGCCCTGGGAGACCCTACCAGGGGCACGAAGCCCCCGACAACAGAGCTCCAGGATCATCCGGGCGCTCAAACCCCTCCACCACGTTAAGGTGGCGGTTCCAGGAGAACATGATATCATTTTGTAAAAGCAGTCAAATCATAGCGTAAAGAGTGCAGATCAAATACTTACAGTTGCCACGTGCACAATTCAACAGAACGGTTTTCAGCCTGGGTTTGAGCAGAGTTGAGGCCTGTCTCCCATCTTCTTGAAATCTGCTTGAGAGTTTAGCTGTGAAATACTGAAACGCAGCCTCGCCATGTTTAGTCCTAATTCTGTGCACCAGCAGGAGAGCACTCGCTGAGGTTTTCAGAGGTTTCTGTCGCTCTAACATGTCAGAAATGTACTAGGCCATGGAGAGATTTGTGGACTGCGTTAACCACAGTTTTAGCCATGACATGTAACATAAGTTTAATGATTACACAACTTACAAACAATCAGAAGTCATTTGTAATTGTGCCAGTGTGTTGGACCCAAATCCACATAAACAGAGATTCAGATAAGGCCTCCATTGTGTGAAAAACAAACTTTATTTGCTCAATATTTCATGCTTGAACGCTTGTGGTATAAGTATAAGTCAAAGTGAAAGAGGAAGTTCCTTTGGCCACAGTCTTTCTGTCCATAAAGCAGTTATAAAAGTGACCGCTGAAAGTTGCTCATTTTTCAACATAATATACTGTATATCTAGAACAAAGGAAACACATATGTACAGCTCTCCACTTGACTTTCTGTTTTGTTTTCTAGATAAAGATATGGTTCCAGAACAGACGCGCCAAAGAGAGGAAGATTAACCGGAAAAGGCAGCAACATTCCCAGCAGGCGACCACCACCACGCCCACCCCACCTGGGCTGGGCGGCCCCGGAGACACCCACATCTCCACCAGCCCACGCCAAGACATTTTATCTGATACCGTGTCAGAGGAGTACTAGGGGATAATGACTTCACACGGACTGACAAAGCGCTGGATGTTTGTTTTGTTTTTTTGCTAAAACACAAAATGATGCCGAAATTTCCGTGACGTAAAACTGCACTTCATGTTTTTTGCACTGATCATTTCAACACAAACCACAAAAGATTAAAGCATCTGCTGGTGATAATGGACTTTGTTTTTACACAACCTCTGACACTTCATAAAACCCTCTATTTTTATGTTTTTGTTACTTATTGATAAAGAAATGATAAATGAGTAATTGTATATTTTGTGAACTTTATAGGAACTATTTTTCTCTCAAGAGATTTCAAGATGAGTCAGTGCTTGCGTTGCTGGTTTTTTATAGTTACAAACAAGGAAACAGCACGCAAAGTTTCCACACTTATCTTAGATATTCTGATAGCTGGCCACATCCTTACTGCAACTGTGTTAGTCAACGCCCAAAGACAGAATTGTATATGTTATATATATGTGCGTCTTTTTTAAAATTTGTTTTAGAGTCTGCACGGTGTGTGGAAATGTGTCTCTTAATTTCACTCTTGTACCAATGTGTGTCTGCCCTCAAGTGTTCAGTTGACATGGCCCAAATGGCTAGATGTAGTACACCTTTTACTGTAATTTCAAATATTATACCCTATAATAACATCAATAACAAAGATTATTGTTGTACATTAGAAATCTAAGTCTGAATATATACAGTTGTGGTCCTTTTGGAGTTCACTTATTCGAATGATTCATCGCACTGACCACATGTGACCCTCCATGTCATATACATTTCAATATGCGGCCTTCAAAGAATAGGAAAGGAGAGGCATGTTCATTTATACCGCGCATTTCGTACACAAGGCTAAGCGCCTAGAATAGGGGGTAAAGAAAGCTTTTGGACACAATTGGTCCACAATAAAGGCATTCATTTGTAATTCAATGTGTTATAGTAATTCACATGTTACACTTTTAATGTGTGATTTGTTTTTATTGTTTCTTTACTGAATTTGTTTGTTGTGTTTTCTTATGTTCATTTTTAGCAAATCTGCAAAATCAGTTACGTGCGAATGCGAATGCTTGTAGTCTAAGAGTGCTGAGTAATATTCATGTCTATTGTTCTGCAAAGAGAACGCTCTTGTTCAAATCTTAACATTAGTTTCACTGTGTAGCCCGGTAACATTTTACTGCATATGTGAAAGCTCATTACTATGGGATGCGTTTGAAGAAAGGTCGGGGAAAAGGGAAAATGTATGTGCATGTAACTACCGGTATATGTGAATATATAAAGTTTACCTGTTCTTCACATCCTCTGCTCATGTCTTATAAGGAAGACAAAATGACAGACATCACCAAAAAAATGTAAAAACAGAGGAAATTATGTGGCGGGGAAAAAAGTCTAACTATGTCCTGGTGAAATGGGAATTTGACCGATCAAATGCACTCTAATTATTAAAGTAAGTGTTTGATCAGATTCACTGGCACGCAGTTATGCACATCACATGATTCTTTTATAACTATTGTGTGGCCCGTCACATGACAGAAAGGCTCAAAATCACCTGTTCTCTAATTGGCATTTAGCTGAGCCTTGTCGACAACACAACCATATCTTACTTTGTTATTTTCAGTAATAGCCCAGAACTGCCAAGGAGATTATGACTATCGGTGTTTGGAAACAAAGTGATTGAAGGGATCTCAAAGGGCGCTGGGTGTCTCTAAATTGGGTTGCTGCACTTGTTGTCTGCTGTCAATTATTTGCTCAATAGATTAAGTCAGAGTTCAGCTCCTCGTTGGTTTGTTTGAGGACACTGCAACTATCACGGCCATAAACACTTTATGGCCCTGAATTACCCTGAATGATGGTTCATTCCGATCCACCTTTGACCTTCACATCAGTCATGCAACTTCAACTATTGCTAAAAAAAAAAAAAAAAGGAACGTTACCATTTTCTTCATGGTTTTGTTAAAAAGGATTCAAACGTGTAATGAAACAAACATGTAATGGTTGACAATATACAGCTAATGACTGTGCCTTACACATATTTTTCCATTTGGTTACTTTTTGACGTTGCAATTGTTTGTGCTACAACTTCACTGGTTTCTATAATCATTCAAAGCATTTAATTAACAGACATCAGTATAATCTGAAGCCACGTGGTGTAATTATGTTGTCATTATGTAATCAACGGTATTGACGCTGATTGAAAGTGCTATAATATACATCTGACTGCCTTTGTATTTCTGTTTTCTGTTTGTCGTAAACCGTTTGAGCAAACCAAACGACACACACTGCTTTTATTGAACTTCCCAATTTAAGGGAAGGTTTCGTAGCACTTGATGGGGTTACTTGATTATGTACTTTTTCAAAACAAATAGGCGGTTTACTTTGCATTTGTGGTAAAAAACAACTCTATGTGTGAAAACGTGCACTGAAGGCATAGTTTTTTAACAGTGTAACCCGCATGAAAACCCATGTTGTTGCATAAAGGTTTTTTTACACAACGAACTTTGTTCAAATGTACAATACTTTGATCAGTCAAACTTTACAGGTCGATAATAAAATGGTAATACAATAAATAATAAAATGTTATAGTAAATAATAGAATTAATAGTTTTGTAACTAATGGTGAAGTGTTTTGCAACCGTGTTTAGCAAGAAAATACAGACCATGTTTCCTGATAATTCAGTCTTTTACTTTGTTCCGGTTATGATCCGTCATATTACCACAATAGTAATAAAGTAAGTGTGTGTGTGTGACTTCAATGTTATTTCCATGTTATATAATGATATATGTTGATATTACCATTACACTATCTGTGTATCCAATTGCCATTACACGGTTTCCGCAGAGCAGTAAAAGTTATTAAATTGTTTGTGCCAAAAAGAAGACCTTAAATGTCATTACATCTAAACTTCTTGGAAAATAATGGCGTTGTTTGATGTTTTCTTTTACTTCATGAGTCCAAAATTATGTTTCAAAAATACACTCAACTGCAGTTTTTCTGAAATTGCTCATTTTCTTGTTGCTCTGAAGTTGCCATGGTGTATAAAATTTGCTTTGGGGTATCAGTTCCCCTCTTTCCCCTGTTTGATGGAATGTTTATATGCACTTTTGTCTGTGTGGCATTAGAAATCGATTTTTGGGGTATTAAAATCATATTAAAAAGCATTCAATTGGACTTGTTGCTACCCTGTACTGTGTCGCAAAGTGCAAACTGTTGTGCTTTTAATCCGCTTTTTTAATATACATTTTAAATTAATTGATTTAAACACAATATTAAGATTCATACATACACACAATAAAAAGCAAATCTTGAAAAAGAAAAAACTTTATTAATTTACAAAAAGAGAGCACAGAGCTTTGCCATATCACACAGTGGGGCGCATAAGCTGCCTGGGACCTGGACTTAAAATAGCTGATCTCATAGTTCATAAAAAATAAATAATTTCCCATTGAGCCATAAAACTCTTACTTCTAAACAACCCTCTAAACGCGTCCTTTGCTGAAATAGTTGGTGTATAGTTGTACTAAGGATCACCTCCGGACCTTGGCGTATATACAAGCATTATCGGCTGCTTCGGGCACAGGCTGACTCCGGTTAGAAAACTTGACTTGGCCGTACTCCACCTCCATCTCAGGCGGAGGCGGCTGTGCTCTCCGGCCGGGCTGGCGCAATATCCTGACATCAGCGTAGGTCAGCTCATTTTCTTCCTCTGCAAATAGATACAAGTTTGTCACATGTCAAATGGTGATAGCTGGGGAACTACAAAACATCCAGTAGGCTGATGGATTTGGGTTCAGGACGTATTGCTGTGTTATATGAAGCTCGATAATGAAAATGTTTAAATTATTACTTTATATTGGGCTTGTATAGAGGCTGAACATTTCTGGGTCTGGAGTCGTTGTAAAACAGTCAAACTCCTCCCACAAAATACCACTTTATCACTGGGTCTAGATCAAGATCAAATTGGGACTAAACCTCTACAAGGGTCTGAAATAGACGTCTAAACTACAAAGACCCTTGAACTCGATGAATTACTACTGAGGATGATATCTATTATTGCAGGGTAATCAGTGTAGAATTTTTACTATATAAAAAATATAAATATTTATACAGACCTCCGTTATTCTTAGACCTTTTCTTCAGGGCACAAAGGATTGCAGTGGCCGCCATTGCAGTGATCAAAACAGCTGCGAGTACGCCGACTAGGATGGGCCAGTGATCTGTTATTAGAACAACAGAAGCTCGTGTGATATAGAATGAACACAGAACAACATCTGTACACAGTGTCTAAATGGTGAAGTTAGTACGTGTTAGTATTGACTTACGAATGTACCAAGGCTCAGGAGGAGAAGTGCTTGGGAGAGTTTGATTGGTGGAAGGGGTCTTACCCAGATGAGTGCTGGGTGTTGTTGGGGTTGGGGTTGTATGTTTGATGCACAAAGTGTTATTGGCTTCAAAAACCCAATCTGATATTTGTGTCCCATTTGATGTGCAGTTGATAAATATGTATCCTATAAACAGAGAAGATGCAAATTTAAGGTTGAGAGGAAGTCTGAGTTAAAGTTTGTTAGGAGAAGAAGACACTTATGACACGACAGATTACTTAGATTAAAGGAAGCGGATGACGTAATTCAAACATTATGGACTTTTATAAGTTATTAAGTCAGGGGTCCTATGAGGTTGGAGATGTTTTGAGAATCTCCAAAATAAGTATTAAATGGTAATCTTTGAGATGTTCAAACTCACCACAAGTAGAAATGTTGAGCTCCTTATGATCGTGACTGACGTGGTTTCTGACGGAGCAGCGCAGCAGCCCCTTTGTGTCTTGTTTCAGGGTGATGGTGTTGTTTGCATCGTTTTTTGAAAGAAGCTGCGAGTCTGTGAGGTTTTGTCCGTTTAAGGTCCAGCTGAACTCAGGACTGTCCCCTCCCTCAGCGGTGCAGGTCACATTCATCTCCCCTTTGGACAGACACTCAGACTGCAGCTGCACAGAGGACACTGGAGCTAGAGGGAGACAAAAGTATTATTAATTTAAATATTTTTAAAATGAGACTAATCTAAAACATACTGTAGAGATTGTGTCATTACTTTCAATTGTTAGTTTATGTGTGAGTTTTTTCCTTAACGTTCCATTCTCATAGAACTCCAGAGTGTATGAATCAGTGTCATCTTTTGATAAGTTACGTAAGTGGAATATTCCAGTGCTGGGAATAAATTCAGATCTATTTGACAGGGTATTTGTTCTAACTATGTTGTTTCTCCATTCAAATATAGTATTTTTCTTTGTTGTCCAGGCATATCTGTCTGTCGTTGATCCCTCTTCCAGCAGTCGGATCTTCATGGTTCCTCCCAGAGCTCCATAGCACTGAGTGTTGTTCTGTCTGGGATCACAGATCTCAGCGCCTGCAAGAGTTTAACCAACAATGAAGTAATTCATTTGGTCATTTGGCAGAGGTGTAAACACATGTAAGTTCAGTCTATCGAACTACATATCATTGCACACTTTAATTATCCAGCTATAAAATCCAATTCTAAAATCTGTCTATCAAAAAATACAACTCTCTCCTCACCTTGAGCGATGGGGAACAGCAGCAGCAGCAACAGAGCCCACACTGCTCCCATGTGTCCCCTTCAGTGACACAGGACGGTCTTGTCTCAGATATGAACAGTGCCGTCCCGACTATAGATCGATGACCGAACACTGAGAGGCTGAACTTATTTTACAGACAGGAAGAAAGGAAGTGCTTCTGTTTTTCACTTCTCTTTTTGTCTCTGATGAACATTTTTAAGCAAGAGAGACATAGGCTATTGTTTTTTGTTGTTTTTTTAGTTACTGAAATTTGAAATACAGACATTATATACAGTCCAGAAGCCTTTCACAGCTGTTTCTGAAAGATTAATATTTTGATTATTTTATCTTTTTGTAACTTTTGTCTCGCAATCTAAAGTGACACGCGGGGCCGATGTCAACGAGATAAAACAATGTTGCACTGAATAATTTTCCCATTTTAGTTCATTTGTTTAGTTAAATCCTTGCTGTAATGGAAATATCTATTTGTTTTTATTATTTACAAAACAAGCAATTAAATCAGAAATACCAAACATAACGATCAAACAGAGACTCTAAACAGGCTGAGAAATAGGGAATGATACATTACACTCCACTTTAACGCAACTTCAGAGTCAGATACAACAATTAAGTTCCCCTACACTCGATCAACCTTCCTCTGTCGCCCTCTGCTGGGAATTATTTATATTTTCCACAAAGTCTAGTTTACATGTTTATTTGCTTGGAAAAAGACTGAGTTACGACATAATTTTCTTTCACACGTGGTTTTAACAGGTTTTGGTGAAACTTCCGCTTGATTTGACACTTCGCTGATAGCAATCTGTTTGAGCAGTCATTTTTACAAGGCACTCGCAGTAAAGTAAAAAAGCCCTTAAATATTTACACACAAAAAGAACAAAACTGATCAAGGACGTTTCTCTTAATCTTTGAATATATTACAATAACACTATATATAAAGTCCCACGAACTGCTTCAAAACTAAAAACTGTCTTTCTACTTTCCCCCTCAATTAAGCTTTCGTTTTACATCCAAATAATTATTTTTATTATAAGTGATTATTAACAATTACTATGGGCCTATATAATTAATATGTATTGTTGTTTTGTTTAAATCACCTTACTCACTTTGCAAATATGATATTATCTTAGTTCTAAATTACATGAATAACAGATTTTAAAATAAGAAAAGTGGAAGAAACGATAAGAAAGCAATATCCAAATAGCTTAACAAGAGGAGAGGCCCAGCCTTGTAGCCAATAAAATGCTTTTAAAATAATACAGGTTTATTTATTTATTTATTTATTAGGATCCCCATTAGCTGTACCCATGGGCCAGCTATTCTTCATGGGTTCAGTCTTCTTTTTTTTAAAATCTTTTCACATTTAAGATCAATTTGAATTACAGACGTGTTTCAGACAAAACAATATATACTGTAAAAATCTTTGTTCAAACAAAGTCCATCTTCAGTTCATTTTGTCTCATATCTGAACATAGTAACATTACAGTATTCACAACATTCCATAATTAGAAACATCAAACCATCAAAATCTTCAATCAGCATCAATACATTCAGCACAGGCATACACGCTAACATTGACATAATTTTTAACATGTATTATGTCATTTCGTTGATCAAATACGACCCTCCCAAAAATGCCAATGCTTGTTTTTTGTTAATTAACTTAACTGACAATTTATCCCATTCTTTCATTGCTCTGAAGGTTACAGTTTGTTGATAAAAATTGTTTTTTGGAGCTTGGTATGAGAAATCGACCTGCAGTTGCCGGTCTTGTTGTGTATCCATGTGACTCTTGATTTTGTTTGACTTGCTCATAGATACATTCTTACGCTGTAATATGTTCCATGTTGCAGTAAGCAGAGCAGCTTTCACTCTGTCTTCCACCTTTAACCAGTTGAGTTGGTTTATGCATCATTTTCACACTAGTTCTGTATGGGCAGTGCAGAGCTAATCGTGCTGCTTTGTTCTGCATAAGGGTACAGGTACTTTTCTGTTGCATTAAATCACAGACAGTTCAAGGCCTGGTTCTGGCTGTGATGTTTTCAGGCCTCTCTTATCCCAGCCTTTATTCTTCAGGACACAAAAGAGCACCACTGCAGTGATCAAAACAATCACACGGGCAATATTGGGCCAATAATCTGTAAGAAACACAAATGTGAGATATAACAAACATGTACACAAAACTAAAACAACATCAAAACTTAAGTCTAAGTCAAGTTAGTATGTGTTAGTACTGACTTACGAATGTACCAAGGGTCAGGAGTCTGATTGGTGAAGGGGGTCAGTGCAGAAGTCTTTACCCACAGACGGGATGGCTGCTACTGGGGTTGTATGTTCAATGCACAAGTTGTTATTGACTTAAAAAAAACAATCTAATAGAGAAGAGAAGATGTACATTAAAGGTTAAGAGGAAGTCTGAGCTAAAGTTGGTTAGGAGAAGATGCTTATGACCCGACAGATTACTTAGATTAAAGGAAGGGGATGGAGTAATTCAAACATTACAGATTCTTATAAATTAGGAAGTTGGGAGTCCTAAGAGCTTGGGATGTTTTGAGAATCTCCAATATAAGTATTAAATGGTAATCTTTGATATGTTCAAGCTCACCACAGGTAGAAATGTTGAGCTCCTCATGAACTTGACTGACATGGTTTCTGCCGGGGAAGTGCAGCAGGTCCAAGTGAACTCAGGACTGTCCCCTCCCTCAGCGGTGCGGGTCACCATCATCTCCCCTTTGGACAGACACTCAGATTTCAGCTGCACAGAAGACACTGGAGCTAGAGGGAGAAATAAGTATTTTCTATTTAAAAATGACACTAATCTAAAACATACTGTCATTACCTTCAATTATTAGTTTTTGGGTGAGTATTTTCTTTAACACTCCTTTCTCATAGAACTCCAGAGTGTATGAGTCAGTGTCATCTTTTGATAAATTACGTGGAATATGGAATATTCCAGTGCTGGGAATAAATTCAGTTCTATCTTCCAGCTTATTTGTTCTAACTCTGTTGTTTCTCCATTAAAAAATAAAATGTTTTTGTCCAGATACATCCGTCTGTCATTGATCCATTGTCCATCAGTCAGATCCTCATGGTTCCTCCCGGAGCTCCATAGCACTGAGTGTTGTTCTGTCTGGCATCACAGGTGTCAGCGCCTGCAAGAGTTTAACCAACAACTACAAACTACACATCATGGCAAACTTTAATTATCCATATATAAAATTCTAAAATCTGTCTATCAAACTTTCTCCTCACCTTGAGAAATGGGAACAGCAGCAGCAGAGCCCACACTGGTCCCATGTGTCCCCTTGAGTGACACAGGACGGTCTTGTCTCAGATATGAACAGTGCCGTCCCGACTATAGTTCGATGACCGAACACTGAGAGGCTGAACTTATTATGTGGCCACACCGCCTTTGCTCTGCCCCATCCCGTCAGACCTTGGAAGCTAAACAGGGAAGGGCCTGGTCGGTACTTGGATGGGAGACCGTTTGGGAACACTAGGAAGCCTAGCGACTGTAGTGAGTGAGTGAGTGGTTGGTGGTGGTCGGAGGGGCCGATGGCACAGACTGGTTGCCTTGCTTCTGTCAGTCTACCCCAGGGCACCTGTGGCTACAATAGTAGCTTACCACCACCAAGTATGGATTGAACGAATAATGCAATGTAAAGCGTCTTTGACTGTCCAGAAAAGTGTTTCTGTTTTTCACTTCTCTTTTTGTCTCTGATGAATATGAATAAGGCTCTCGTGTATAAGCTCAATAGAGAAATAGGCTATTTGTTATGGCTGATTTTTACTTGGAAAACATTAACACAGCCATCTTTAGGGTGATTGACAAAAAAGCACTTTCAAAAACTCACGTTGCCAGTGTCGATTCCGTTTCCAATCTTTTATTTTTATTTATTTCATACATTACATACATTAGGTACCTATATACAGTCCTGAAGCCTTTCAAAACTGTCACTGAAAGGTGAATTTTTTGATTGCTTACTGAATCTTTTTCCCATTTTAGTATAATTTGTTTAGTTATAGCCTTGTTTTAATGGACATATCTGTTTTTTACAAAACAAGTAATTAAATCAGAAATACCAAACACAACGATCAGAGCCCAGACTGAGAAATAGGGAATGATCATTGCACTCCACACTAACTTCAGAGTCAGACACACTCGTACTCAGCAATTTGGATCAGCCTTCCTCTGTCGCCCCCGATTATTTTTACGATTAATCGCTTGGCTGTAAACGGTGCATGAAAAAGTTTATATATTTCTTTTTTTTTTATTTTAAGATTTGAGGACATGTTGTTGGAGTAAAATTAAAGTGAATGTTTGTAGGAAGTTCTTAGCGCTTTGAAAAAGTCACTACAGTTCCCGTGAACAGGCCATTCCTCATTTGAAAGCTAAGAACCTCCAGAGTTCACAGCTTTAATGACAGGAGGCTGCACTGGCACTGACTGGGACTTTATCGGGAACAGAGCTGGAATTGAGGAAGTTTATGTCCAACTTGGTTTAAAATGGAGTTGACGATTAATCTTTTTTTTTTTCCAGCACTACTCTGTTGGAAATGATTTATAATTGTATGTCACAAAGTCTAGTGTACATGTTTTTTACATGGAAAAAGAAGAGACCCAGACTGTGTTATCAGTTTTCTTTCACACGTGGTTTTAACAAGTTTTGGTGAAACTTCCGCTTGATTTGACTGTTATCTGTTTAAGCAGGCATTTTTACAAGGCAGTTACAGTAAAGTAAAAAGGCGCTTAAATATAAGTACGTTCCTCTTTATCTTTGAATATATTACAATAACACTACATATAAAATCCCACGAACTTCTTAACCTCTTAACCCCCACCTTAACCGAGCATATTTTGTCCAGTTCGGCTTCATCCAAATCTAAAAACTTCTCGACTGGAGCTTACAGCCTGTGTAACGCCTCATTTGAAAGCTAAGACTCACTAAACAGATTTCTCCTCACGTTGTTGCTGCGTTGTCGTCACTTTGCCACGTTTTTTTTTGTTTTTTTTGTCATCATTTGTGTTGCTAGTTTGACGCTTTTCCTGCGCTTTTTTGTCACATTTTTATTTAGCGTTCTTTTGTTTTGTTTAAATCACCTTACTCACTTTGTTTTAGAAGCAAATTATATTATCTTCATTCAACATAGATACAAAAATGAAGAAGAAGAAGGCAGGAGAAGTGGTGATAATAATTAAAAAAAAAAGAATATCCAAATGGCTTTACAAGAGGAGGGCCCCAGCCTTGTTTACCGAGGCCACACATGGAAACATATGCCCTGAAAAAACAGGTTTGAAGACCACCTTTAGTGCCCTGGCCTTAGTTTGGACCCCCTTTGCTTTACAATAACATACTTTTAAAACAATACAGGTACTTTTCTATTGCATTACATCACAGAAAGTCCAAGGCCTGGTTCTGGTTGTGTTGTTTTCAGGCCTCTCTTATCCCAGCCTTTTTTCTTCAGGACACAAAAGAGCACCACTGCAGTGATCAAAACCATCACGAGCACTCGGGCAATATTGGGTAAATAATCTGTAAATCAAATAAATAAGAAACACAAATGTGAGAAATAACAAACCTATAACAGAAGTAAATCGTTAAAAGTCGGGTCAAGTTATTCCGTCCGTCTCCGTCTTCTCCCACTTGTCCGTTGCCGGGTCGTGGGGGCAGCTGTTGGAGCTGCCCAAATCACATAGCACCAGTCCCCTATGGCTCCTCCTGCAGGTGGTGGGTCCACAGAAGGACGGCCTCATAGTTCCAAACGGGCCTGTTGATCTCTCATAGGGGTCAAGTTATTATTGTACTTAAAAGGGTCAGGGCTGGAGTCTTACCTACAAAGGTGATGGCTGTTTGTTCAATGCACGGGGCGTTATTGGCTTTAAAAACCCAATCTGATGTGCGTTTTCCATTGAATGTGTATCCTACAAACAGAGGAAATATGTTAAATTTAGGAAGACGTCATTTGATATTGTTGGGAGAAATGCGGAAGAGATAAGATTTGGAAAGAAAGAAAGAAAGAAAGACTGTTCAATTCACCACGAGTAGAAATCTTGTGCTCCTCATAAACTTGACTGACGTGGTTTCTGACAGAGCAGCGCAGCAGCCCCTCTGTGTCTTGTTTCAGGGTGATGGTGTTTTCTTCATTGTTTGTAAGAAGCTGAGAGTCTGTGAGGGTTTCTCCGTTTAAGGTCCAAGTGAACTCAGGACTGTCCCCTCCCTCAGCCGTGCAGGTCACCTTCATCTCCCCTTTCAGAGTGTATGAATCAGTGTCATCTTTTGATAAGTTATGTAAGTTGAATATTCCAGTGCTGGGAATAAATTCAGATATCTTTCAGGTTATTTGTTCTAACTCTGTTGTCTTTCCATTCAAAAATAGTAATATAATTGTTTCTGTTGTTGATCCATTGTCCATCAGTTGGATCCTCATGGTTCCTCCCAGAGCTCCATAGCACTGAGCGTTGTTCTGTCTGGGATCATAGCTTTCAGCGCCTGCAAGAGTTTAACCAACAATGAAGTAATTCATTTGGCAGAGGTGTAAGCACATGTAAATACAGTCTTTCGAATTCTATATCATTGCAAACTTTAATTCTATGGGGAACAGCAGCACCAGCAAAGCCCACACTGGTCCCATGTGTCCCCTTCAGTGACACGGGACGGTCTTGTCTCAGATATGAACAGTGAGAGACTGAACTTATTTTACACACAGGAAGAAAGGAAGTGCTTCTGTTTTTCACTTCTCTTTACTGATGAACATAAATAAGGCTCTCTTTTATTGGAATAAGAAGGCTTTCAAAACTGTTACTGAAAGGTGAATATTTATCTTTTGTTTTTTGTAACTTTTGTATCGCAATCTAAAGTGACATGTGGCCAATGTCAATGAGATATTACAATGTTGCACAGAATCATTTTCCCATTTTAATGTGTTAATTTGTTTAGTTAAATCCTTGCTTTATTTTATTTAATTTTTTACAAAACAGGGTATTAAATCAGGCATAAACACAACGATCAAACAGAAAATAAGGAAATAGGGAATGACACATTGCACTCCACACTAACACAACTTTAGAGTCAGATACACTGTTTTGATAAACCTTCCTCTGTCGCCCCGAAATGACAAAAAACGATGACAACGTCTAGTTTACATGTTTTTTACTTGGAAAAGAAGAGACTCATACAGAGTTACAAGATATTCATCACACGTTCTGGTAAAACGTCCACTTGATTTGGCTCTTCAGCAATTTGTATGAGCAATCATTTTTACAAGGCACTTGCAAGTAAAAAGCCCTTAAATGGTCACACAAAAGGAACAAACTACAGAACAAAACTGCACAAGTACGTTCCTCTTTTTCTTTGAATATAATTACAATTGATTCCCACCACCCGTTAGATTAGAACATAAACTGGGGATCATTCGCACATTACAACATGAGCAGACACGATCCCGACACAAGCGAAAGACAAAAGCAACATGTGCACATTGAACACGGTCGGAAACGTTGAGGTTACCCACAATGGGCCTTCACCAAAACCAAAAGCAAAGAAGTCAAAACGAAGGACAGAAAACAGAAACAGGACAATAAATTAAAAAGGAAGCATCTGTGTATTTTAAGCCTACGTCTCGACAGTGGTTGGTTCGCACTCCAAAACACTTCTGCAGTAATGTTGTGTATGCAGTCCAGTGAGGTGAGGAGTGCAGAGACTTGGAGACCAAGCAGCCTCCACACAAGCGCATAGATCAACATCGACGGCCTTGTGCCTCTGGGCAGGACTCTGCAGTGTTTTTACATCAGCAACATCAGCACAGCTTTCAAGACCAGTTGAAATAATTATTTTTCCAAAAACAATAACAATTCCCACAAACTGCTTAAAAGCTAAAGTACTGTTTTCCCACTTTAACCTCCTCCTTAACCAAGCTCATTTTCTCCAGTTCAGTATTCATCCTCGGTATTTTGATGCTTTTTTTTAAGAAGCTTTTAGATTTGTGTAAAGCCAAACTGGAAAGAATGTGCTCTGTTCAGGCGGAGGTTGAGAGGTTAATTCTTAATTCTTAATTCAGCTTTGGTTTTACAATATCCAAATAATTAGAAGCAAATGATATAATCTTAGTCCTATAATATAGAGTAAAAAAAAAGAAAATAAGTGGTGATAAGTAAATAAGAATATCCAAATGGCTTTACAAGAGAAGGGCCCCAGCCGCACATGGAAACATATATGACTGAGGGCCAAAAAATAGGTTTGAAGACCACCTTTCCCCCAGGCAAGGCAAGGGAACTTTATTTATACCGCACATTTCGTACACAAGGCAACTCAATGCGCCTCCCCTAAGCTTAGTTTGGACACCTCTGGTTTACAAATAAAATGCTTTTAAAATAATACTTTTCTGTTGCATTAAATCACAGTAGGTTCGAGCTCTGGTTCTGGTTGTGATGTTCACAGGCCTCTCTTACTCCAGCAGGACACAAAAGAGCACCACTGCAGTGACCAAAACAATCACGAGCACTCGGGCAATATTGGGTAAACAATCTGTTGTTAAACACACACAAAAAACGAAAATGTGAGATATAACAAACCTGTACACAAAACAAAATAGTTAAAATTCATATTAGAGAGAGAGAGAGAGAGAGAGAGAGAGAGAGAGAGAGAGAGAGAGAGAGAGAGAGAAAGACACTTGACTGATGTGGTTTCGGACCAACTCAGTCAAGTGTCTTGTTTCAGGGTGGTGGTGTTTTCATCTTTTTTTTTTTAAAGTAGCTGAGAGTTTGTAAAGTGAGTCTGTAAAGTAGCTGAGAGTCCCTTCCTCAGTGGTTCACCTTGGACAGACACCCAGACTCCAGCTGCACAGAGGACACTGGCGCTACAGGGAGAAATAAGTAGCCTGTTATTTATCTAAAATTAGACTCATCTGAAACATACTGTAGATATTGTGTCATTACCTCTGATAATTAGTTTGTGTGTGAGTGTTTTCTTCTTTTGCAAGTGAATTTTCCCAGTGCTGGGACTAATTTCAGATTTATTTTTCCAAGTAAATATTGTTTGCATATTCTTTATCCAGAAACATCTTTCTGTCGTTGGTCCCATGTCCATCAGTTGGATCATGATCCCTCCCAGAGCTCCATGTACTGAGTGATGTGTCTGACATCACAGGTTTCAGCGCCAGCAAGAGTTTTACCGACATCGATTCAAGTGTACTTTATTTTAAACATGACTACATAGCCTCCCTTTAGCTCACATAGCAAGGACAGTTCATTTGTAGAGCACAATTTATACTTGCTTGTGGAACAACCTGCCTAGCATGTTTTTGGAGGTAGGGGGAACCAGAGCACCGGGAGGAAACCCGGCTCGGTGCCTTCAGTCTGTTTGTCCATGTTTCAGAGCGTGGTGTCCTGCACTGGTCAGCTCCTCCACCACCTCCTTCCTCTTCCTCCTGCGCAGCTCCTTCCGCTCCCTCTGCTCCACAACAGTCTCTCACATTCATTATGTAAATGTGAAAGTTGTTTACCGAACAAACAAAATGGACAAGGCTATAAAAAAGTCATTTTATTTGAATGTATCCCTACTATATTTAACATACTTATACATTATTTTATTAAAGCACAATTCTTAAACAAAGTAATTCAAATTCATTTCATAAAAACTTATTTCACTCCTCATTTGAAGGGTGTCATAAACAAGAGAAAACTTATTAGAGGTTTTATTATTTTTCCAGGACACATAGATTTTCATTGTGCTTTGTAAAACGGTTCCACTTCATTCATATGGGTGAATCTACAATGAAAAAGGCAACTGTTTTAGTACGACGCTGTCTATATATCACCGTTTAAATGTTTACATGCACCTGTCTTGCGCTTGCGTGTCTTCACTTTTCTGTAGATACAACAAGAAACGAGGACGGCCAATAAAAAAGCTCCCACTGAAGCACTGGCGACCACAACAATTGGCCACAGGTTTGCTGGAGGAAAAAGACATAACATTAGTACTTACATTAAATTTGGTGCATTGGAGAGTTACTTCATGAATTAAATATGTTGTAGTACTGTACATATAGTACTAGACTATGGTAATATTAAAATGAAGTGTTTGTTCTTTTACTTTGGTGCATTGGAGAGTTACTTCATGAGTTAAATATGTTGGGCTGGTGCTCCCCTAAAACATAATATGTCAACTTCTGAAAATTAAAGCTTGCGTAAAAGACTGAAAAAGCTAATGTGCTATACTATCTTTAGACATGCTTCTGCTGTCACTCAACCCCTCGATACCTTTTTAATTTGGATTCTGATGCGATGGCCTCCCTGAATAAACAATGCTGCTCTTGATGGCTACATGCTGATGATCCATGTTTCTTTTGCCACGGCTTGATATTGTGGACTTCTTCCCACCACACTGTAAACCACCATGTTATTCCTCAAACTTAATAAAATCCACTGGCGTAAAAAAAAACTCCATCCAATAATGTGTGGCTGCGAAAACAACTCTGGTCATGAGAATTGCCACCGTGTCATAACTAAGAGTTGTCTCAAGTTAAAACACAGAAATGTAATTCTAATATAACTTTGTTTTGCAATTTCAAACCAAATTTCAATATATATATTTTAATCAAACTAGCTCCTGTGTGGTACTCTTAACACACAGAAGAAGCAGTGTGTTACTGTGTTACTAAGTCCTCGTCACCTTTCACTCACCTTTTACTTCTAGCGTCACGTGCATCGTGTTCAGATTCGCTCCTGCTAAATTATGAATCTCTACTTTGTATTGCCCCGCGTCTTCCCACTTCACATTTTGAATCTTGATTGTCCCGTTGTCCATGAATGCCATCGTCCGGTCCCTGAATACATCTTCATGTACCACCAAAGCTCCTTTCTTAAAAGTGAACATCTCCTTAGATCCACTGGAGAACTGGATGCGCAAGCCAGAGGCATTGTTTATAACTTGCAAGAAGACACTTCCTCCAAGAGTCACCGTACAAGTGGTATTCTGTGTAGCTTTGCAGAACGTGTCACCAGGCATCAGAAAACCTGGAAAGAATAGAATAAAATACCATGTCGATATTTTTTTTGTAACATTTTATAACAAGCAGCTGTGGGTAGTACATTTACCCATGTACATGTACGTAAAGGCACTATACCTGACTTTTTATTTGATTTATTTTGTATGTTTTTGCTCGTAGTGTAATGAAAATGTGTCAGTCCTCTTTTAATATATTGTAAACGTAGACATATCTTTTTTATGAACTTGCAGGCTAGTTCGTTTGCATTTCTGTGCAAGTCATACAAAGCGACCCTGCAAGTTGTACAATGTGTCCATAAATACGTCTTTGTAAAGAATTGGGGCGCTACAAATATGTTTGGAAATATATAGGGAAAGTTAGGAATGAGTTCGGACACAACTAACATATTGATTTTGTGGTTTCCTCTTTCATTGTTTGTTATAAAAAATCTAAACAGGTATAGGGCCTTTAAGTAACTTTTTGAAGGAACAAAAAAAATAATTGCACAGTACTGTACATTTTACTTCAACTACTAGACTATGGTAATATTAAAATAAAGTGTTTGTTCTTTTACTTGAGTAAAAAAAAACAGTATCTCATGCCACTATGAGTAAATCTTCAAATGATTTTGGAGGTGCAAAATAGATGTATTTTTTTATGGTTTTTTTGTACTTAATTTTTAACAATGTTTTTAGGGTATTTTCTTTTAAATTCAAAATAGTAATATTATCAATTGTAAAGAAAGTACAGTTACGCTATTATGTTTTGTGTCACAACTGAAACATGAATAAAACGTTTACGCTCAAACAGTCACTCACAGTATTCAAATAACATTTTCTATTACTTTTTTCCTCTTACTTGAGTAATCATTTTGGTCACTGCTTTATACCTATACTTGAGTAAAATGAATTCAAAGTAACGAAAATTGATTACAAGCAAGACAAACTTACCATAGTTTAGTCCAGGCAGTAGCATCAAAATTACAAGAAAAATCTTCATACTCCGTCTTTAGTAATTTACAGAAATTTAAAAGTTGTGTGGGCTACAGATACAGGAAGTGGAGAGCATGGGTGTTGTTTTACCGTTCAGTAAGGAAATGAAGTAAACGTTTCACTTCTGATTTTGCCTGTACGGTTTAGCAATTGTTGGGAAATAGTGTCTGTGGCATAGAAATTCCAGTGTTGTCATATGTAGGAAAATGTCAATTATAGTTATAATATAATTAATTATATTATAATTATAGAACAGCTAGGCCGACTATATTCAAAATACATCTCCCCGTGGTCAGTTCATTCACTCTTGTGCTGAAGATGTGACAGTTCATTCAGCTCGCGTGAGGGTTCATAACCACAAGCAGCAACTGATTTAGAGCGGGTGTCATGCAACTTCAGTTTCCTTTTGTACTGTACAGTCACACAAAATCCATTAAACAGATTTCTATTCTGGACTTAAAGATATTGTCATTGTTTTTAGCTCTAGAATAACAGCAAAAAGAGGAATTCTGTGTTTAGAGTATGTGCAGAAGCAAAGGTGGTGCAAGTAACCCCCATTTGCAGTTTGTTTAGTGGAAATATTTTAGACAACATATGATATTTGTATATTTTATTTTAAGTCAAGCAAAACAAGTAGGTGTTTTGATGGTGGTGAAATGTTAATGACCACTGCACGCGACAAAAAAAACGTTCACATTACATTGTCAGAGGTAGTCATGTACCACAGATGGGCCATCTTCAGAAAAATGGCCATATAGTAGGCAACTCGAAGGCGGTAATTTAGCAAATAACTCATGTCATTTTTTAAAACTATGAAGAGGATGACGTGAAAAATCTTTAAACCCACAGGTGAATATTTGACAATGAAGTAACCTGGCTCCATGTACAGTCTAGGCATGAAACCCATCACAATTGGTACGAAGCCGGTTTGTTTCCTCTTGCATTGCCTTTGCAATGATTTATGTGTCTTTCATTTGTGTTTCTTTCATTAGCCTTTGCTTATTAAAGAACAGGGCGGGTAACATTGGGCTCGGGGCTTAAATACAGCCCCCAGATCCTGTGACCCCACCCCCCCCCCCCCACCACCACCACCACCAAGGTGACTTTGAGAACATTGCGATGATTGTAAATACAAATCTTAGAATAGATGAAAATCTAAAAATACTCAAGTATGCTGTACAAGACTGGTAGGCTATTTGTGGACCAAGTCTCCAGTCTTTGGACTAAAATAAACCCACCATCAAGCAAACTTGCCGACCCCTGACTAACAAGACAATGTCCAAGTCCAAGTAAGTCCAATAGATCTTTTACATGAAGTTCTTGCTATATCCAGTTGGACAGGATTTTCGACTGGAGTCTCTTGAGTAACGACATGTTTTGGGACAGTTTAAGCTTTTTTCTCCAGTCACTTTGCTTCGTGTTGTGGTTGCTTTCCCACTCTTCTTCCTCATCATCATCTTCATCATCATCATCATCATCATCATCATCCTCCTCCTCCTCTTCCACCCACGGTAACCACACCCCTCCGCTCAGGCTGGGGTCGGCCCGCGGGTCCTCGGAGGGGAACCTCACTGGCACCGCTGTACGGTTGTAGTACACCAGTCTGGCCATCAGCTCATACACTATGTCTGGTCGTTCGTCAGCGTAATCGCGGCGCTCGAACGGGTCCGTGGCGATGTTGAACAGCCATTTGGATTTCTTTGGCCTGAAATGACGTTCCAAGTTCCACCAGGTGTTTGGAAATCCGGGAAGAACCTGCGGCGGGATCCAGTCTCCGTATCCAGGATCTCCCGTCAGAAGCTTCCAATCTCCCACTCTTATGGACGCCTGGATGGCTGTATTCCAGATGCCATAGCCTTCCTGTAATGATCCAGTGCGGGCGTGGTTATACAGTGGGTCAATATTATGTAGGATCTCAAACCTGGGAGACTCTTTGTCCTCACTGATGGCTTCCCAAACATCAAATCCATCTAGGCCTTCAGTCATGGAGCTATTTCCTCCAGCTAAGGCCACAAGTGTTGGGTACCAGTCAGTGATGTGCACAAGGGCATTGCTCACTCTCCTCCTTTTTCTCAGCAGAGGGCTGTGCACAAACCCCAAACCTCTGATGCCACCCTCCCAGTAGGTGCCTTTGCGTCCCCGAAGAGGCCAGTTATTGCCACCGGATAGAGGCTGACCACCGTTGTCAGTGGAGAAAATAATCACGCTGTTTTTGTAGTATCCATATTTGCGAAGGGCGTATGTGATATTTCGCACAGCCTCATCCACAGCTCCGACCATACCCGCGTACTTCCTTCGTGCAACGTTGCCCAGTTCCCTGTAGGGATCGATGTACTCCTTTGGTGACTGTAGAGGCGTGTGAACAGCCTGGAAGGAGACGAAGATAAACAGAGGCTGGGACTTGGGGTCGTGAGTGGCCAGGATCTTTCGCACTCGGCGGGTGTACAAATGAGTGGAGTATTTGCCTTTATGCCTCCAGGCGACGGTCTCTCCTTCATGCAGGTCGTAGCCGCACAGGTCGGGGCCGTCACAGGAGGTGTAAGTGTAGTAGTTGACACTTCCCGTTAAGGATCCCAGGTAAGTGTCAAAGCCACGCCGGGTCGGTAAGCACTCCTTCTTGTAAAAGCCCAGATGCCACTTCCCAACCATGTGAGTGGCATATCCCAGCTCCTGCAGCCTCTGGGGCAAAGTGACCTGGTCCAGGGGCAGGCAGTTCGGCTGCCGAGGACGGATGATGGAGTGCTGCAAGCCGGTATGAATTTGGTATCTGCAAAATACAAACAAATAATTACCTTCTGTGTTACACAATAAATGTAGCCTGTGTGAAGGTTAATTTTCATGTTGAAGCTCTTGTAAGGTCTGGCTTTTATAAAGATAGACATTTGCCTGGCTTGTTCACAGTGCAACTGATATAATCAGACTATAGATTATAGAACAACATAAAAAGCTTAATTGATAAAAATGTTATTCAAAATTTCATGCATTTCCTTTTTTGCTGTTGAATAGGCTCTATTTTAGAAAGCACTGGCACTGGCCATATCTAATAAGAAGAAGAAGAAGAAGAAGAAGAAGAAGAAGAAGAAGAAGAATTGTAATGGCTTACTTGCACTTTACAAGCCTGTATTACCAAGTTTCTCAAAGCGCTACACTGTCATTATTCATTCATTCCATACTTGGTGGTGGTAAGCTACTGCTGTAGCCACAGCTGCCCTGGGGTAGACTGATGAAAGTGAGGCTACCAGTCTGAACTACACTACATTCACCCAGGCTTCCTGGTGTTCCCAAACGGTCTCCAAGTACCGACAAGGCCCTTCCCCGCTTAGCTTCCGAGGTCTGACGGGGTCAGGCATAGCACAGGCAGTATGGCGCCGAGTGCACGTATTGATCTTACCTGCCGGTCATGAACTGGCTCCTGGATGGGGTACAGATGGGTTGAATGTAGTAGTTCTCAAGCTTCACTCCGTATGCAGCCAGTTTGTCCAGTGTTGGTGTTTTTATGTCCGAGCTGTGATAGCCAATGTCATTAAATCCCTGGTCGTCTGTCATGATGAAGATGATGTGTGGTGGCTGCGGAGTTGAAGGAGAATTGTCTCCAAAGGTGTCCACTCCAGAGTCAGTCTCCACCTGATTGGGGCTGCTGGGGTCCCAAGCCAAGTACCCAAGACTTAGCAGACTCATCATGGAGAAACCAGTCAGCACAGTGCTAGCCATGATTTAATATATAAACTAATCCAATGTCACAAAACCATTTTGTGTTGTACAGTGAGCCCAGTAGTCACTGAGAAAAGCTATCGGCTGCTTCTTCTCCTCACGCTGTACCTCTCCAAAATGTCTTTGAAAACATTTGCCCCTTCCCTAGTGGTCTCTCAGACCCCGCCTATTTGCCTTACTGCCTGACTAGCACACACAAACATACTGTAATGTTACACATGCAGGTAATGACTGCACTTATTACTATACAACTAGCCTTAGGCTTCATTTCAGCAGGAAAAGGCTTGAAGATTCTTCATTCATGCTTTTCTTAAGTAATTAAAGTTCAATCATGCATGCTGCCAAATTTAAGAACTGCAGGAAACCTTTGAAAAGCCTTTCTGATTTAACACGAGATGACAGAAGCCCAACAGAAAGACTCTCAGTTACAGAAAAAAGCATGAAGTGTGGGGGAGATGGGGTCTCGGGGCACACGGAGGCCCGAGAAGACACAATCACAGACACTGTTCTCCAGCTCACACAGGCGTGCTCTTATTATCGCTGCACTTTATGAATTCTGCACACCTGAAGAAAGACACAGCACTGTCTGCAGGTTATGAGCAGCTGATAAGATCTCCACTGTGTGTCAAAGAGCCACTTTAGCTGTGCCCCAGAAGGTCAACAGAAAGCAGCGGGTCACCTCAGCTTGGGGTCCTCTGTTAGTGAAGAGTGGCTTGAAGCATATTTCATTATTCAAGCTTTAAAAAGTAGTCCACATTGATGATCTTGCAAACACAGTATCTTCAAATATGTGTTTACAGATGAGAATACACCAACATGTCAAGGACCCAAAGAATGATTTGATAAGACAAACTGGAGATTTAAAGGTAAAACTTCACACCTTGCAAATGTTGATATTGGTTACACAGATATGCGGGTTGCCAGTCAGAAGCTAACGCCTCCCCGGTTGGGGTGCAAAACTGTGGCCAGGGATGTTTGCTAAAGCATTGCAACATTTGGAGACTTGCCCAATGAATCCCATAGGTGTAAGGCAGGTCATCAGGAAGGAAATGTTTATACTATTTTCCTAGAAGTTCACTTATTGAAGGATGTGTTTTTGAATAGAACTTGTCATGTACTTGTCATTTAGGTTAGGGTTAGGGTTTGAGATATTAATCCTTCTGTAATCTTGTTCCCAATTTAAAATCATCCCTGGAGTTGGGTTTTGTTTCATTCATGCATGATTGAGTAATCCTGCATATTCAGTTAGTCTATTACTCTTCGCTCCACCGGCTGATGTAATGAGGTGGCACCCTTCTGTGTTTTTAAAGTAGTCCAGACACGTTTGCCATACTCATTGTCAGCAAACAAACGCAGAAATTTACCCAACTACAAACCATTACTTGCTATAACTGGCAGCTTCTTTTTTACTTACTACTTCCACCCCCTCTTTACCCACAGCAGACAACTCTGGGGGATCTAGGTGCTAAATAGCGATTGAAAAATGCATATTTCTTAGGGCACCAAATCTGATATGTAATTATGTAAATTCATAAATGACTGCTCATCCACTTTTGCATGTGCTCGTTTTGTACATGAGCAAATGCTTGGTAAATGACCCCCTAGATGTTTTGTTGATAAAAGAAATGGAGCTGAGTGGCTTTCACAGGTTTTCCATGTAAATTAATATACATAATTTTAAGTTATAAAACAAGAAACACCAGTATGCAAATATGTCTAAAAGTATTTCCAAAAGCCTAAACACAATTTGACAGGACCATTTAGACGCCTATCTTCAAAAGGACGGATAGCTGTGATCAGATTAATTGCAACCGAAAATGCATTAACATGTCAAGATTTTTATTGCTTAACATAAATAATTCCGTTGCTAGAATAACGTCAAGGCTATTAGCCAAGAAAATGTTTTGAAACGTACATATTTATGGAAACGTGTACCCTGCACTAGACCACAAGAAGGACTTAATAGACCTCTTGGTGTTGGACAAACACACTTGATGGCTATTCTGAGCTGTTTGCCATTTGGGTATACTGCCACAATACCAAATGCTTTATTAATAAAACATTCTTGGAATCAAAGTAATCAAAATATTTACACTTGCGGCGTGGTGGTCCTGTCTCGAGACTATGTAAAGTGCTCTTTCACCACTTTTAGGTGAGAAGTCTAGACTATACAAAAAATAACATATCCTTGTTCCTTTTTAAGCCCATCAAGATATTTAGTGGACTCTTGTTATACAACGTAAGATTTGCAGCATTGCACTGGTCCCTTCATGAGTGGAAAAAGGTCAAAAGCACGTGAATCTTTCAATGTTAAATAAAGCTGCATGAGTTGAAAAGAAAGCAGGGCGAATTAGTCACAACTGCTGCTACAGATGTGTGCTTTGGCCATATAGGAAGGGGTGCTGTTACTGAATATGGCTGCTTCTTTTCACAGTGAACACTACAGCCTTTCTAATCAATGCGCTCCTGGCAGTAAGCCCGCTTTTTACTCCCCCTCTCACCCCAATTTTCTAATCTGAGAAAGACTGGCCCGTGTACTTCTTCTTCCTGTGAGTCAACTCCCTGCCAAAACCCCTGCTTTAATATATCTGAGTTCATCGTGAAGAGCCAACAAACGCACCTTTGTTTGCCCCATTTGAGCAACATTTTTTAGAACTACTGCGACTGATGTGTTGCATTTACTGGGAGTTTGTATACATTTTTTTAAACTAATATAGGCAATGATTGATGAGAAATAACAAAAACGTTGTTTTTTTTTATGTCCGAGGCTTGTCTTAAAACAACAATAAATACAAATGCATTTACTAGAATATTGTAAAGATGGTAATTGTTTAGGCTGTACAAATCCTTTTCCAAATCCTATACTGTCTCCAAAAGGTATTATCTTTGGTATTTACAGTGCCTTGCGAAAGTACTAATACGCCTTGAACTTTTGCACATTTTGTCATGTTTACAACGCTAAATGTAAATATTTAATTTTGAATTTTTTACTCAAAGTTCAATCAAATCAAATCAAATCAAATCAAACTTTATTTATAAAGCGCTTTTCATACCGAAAGGCATCACAAAAGTGCTTTACAGATAACAAACAGACAAACAGGTGCATGCACACACGCGCGCACACACACACACACACACACACACACACACACACACAAAATATATCATTAGGACTAAATAAATACATGAACGTTCTCTGCGGTCCTGAGCTCCTCCGGCAGGTCGTTCCAGAGGCGAGGGCCATAATATTGGAAAGACGCCTCGCCGTGAGTCTTTCTGTTGACTTTAGGAATAACTAGGAGGCCCCTGCCAGAGGAGTGAAGGGGCCGTGAAGGTTCATAAGGTAAAAGCAGTTCTGAAAGATAAGACATTTAAAAAACATTAAAAGAACTTTAATGTTTTTTTTTCATATGGAGGACACAGCTACCATGTGGAAGAAGGTGCTTTGGTCAGATGAGACCAAAATTGAACTTTTTGGCCCAAATGCAAAACGTTATGTATGGAGCAAACCTAACACTGCTCATCGTCCTGAGTGCACCATCCCCAGTGTCAAATATGGCGGGGGGAGCATCATGCTATGGGGCTGCTTTTCCTCAGCGGAGACTGGGAAGATTGTAAGAATAGTTGGGAAGATGGGATGGAGCCAAATACAGAGACATTTTGGAGGAAAAGCTGCTGGAGTCAGCAAGAGAATTGAGGCTGGGGCGGAGATTCACCTTCCAGCAGGACAATGACCCTAAACACAAAGCTAAATCTACAATGGAATGGTTTAAAAACAAATGTGTTAGAATGGCCCAGTCAAAGTCCTGACCTAAATCCTATTGAAAATCTGTGGAAAGACCTGAAAACTGCTGTTCACAAATGCTCTCCTTCTAATTTGACAGAGCTTGAGTTGTTTTGTAAAGAGGAATGGGCTAAAATGTCAGTCTCTACATGTGCAAACCTTGTACAGTCATACCCCAGAAGACTTGCTGCTGTTATTGCAGCAAAAGGGGGTTCCACAAAGTATTATTTCATTCTGTATGAATACTTGTGCACGCCCCACTTTTTGGTTTTCTATTTTTTGAAAAATAACAGAATCATGTATCATTTTGCTTTCACTTCACAGTTGTCTGATACTTGTGTGTGAACTTTCAGTAAAAAATTCAAAATAAAATCTTTGTTTATGGTTGTAAACATGACAAAATGTGCAAAAGTTTAAGGTGTATTAGTACTTTCGCAAGGCACTGTATGTAAACTCTACAAACCTTGTTGAGTTTGGACCTCTATGAACTCAAACTTGTTATAAAATACATACATTTATATACATATTTTCCAAAATTGTGCACCTCTAAAAGGAACCAAAGTATATTTCTAATTGTGGCCTATAAGTGGGACCTCACACAACTGGAAGTCCGGTGTAGCCCTGACATCAGGATGTGTTTGTCTTGGCCTTGTTGAATAGTAGCAGCACCTGCGCAAACCAGATATAATTCATAATGATGTTCTGGACACAAATTCAGAGAGGGCACTTAGTTCATTTATGTTAAGCCTAAGAGGCAAGTTAATGCATATAGCCATAATTTTTAAATAACATAGATCTTAAAATGGTCCTAAAGTGCTCTATTAACTTGGATTTATAACAGAGTAAGAAAGGCAGCACTGACAGATAAGGACACATTAAGGTCCCCCAGTAAACATGAATCTCAATGGTCCAATTTGTGGAAATTACCTGTAGAGTGGGGCCCGATGTTAGCAACTAAACATGAGGAATATGAAGTAGATTTATTTCCACTGCAACAGAGTGCTACTTAAAAGTGCTACATGTGCAAAAAAAAAAAAAAAAATACATTCCTAGTTCAAATCATCAAAGCCAAAGGAGGGAATGAACAACATGACTTTCCCTTTGGATTTGTGTTGATTACCTGGTGGGTTTACACAGACCAAACAGTGAGATTCAGCAATAACCATCTCGAAGTTCACTAACATAATGTGAAGTTCAACGGAACATGGTAAAATGCTCAGGTTAGAACTTTGATAAAGGTCCAGTTTCACTATGATTTAGTCCAGTGTTCCCCAACCAAGGGTACGGGGACCCCTGGTTGATTTACAATATTACTCAAAGAAAATTGTTTTATCAGCTGGTATCACAACTTGCCCTGTTACACTTATGGGTTTGTGTAAAACTACTGTACTACTGTAAAACACAAAAATGAGAGTAAAATATCTCAATAAGTTTATTAAATTAGGCCAAAGTCTTAGCTTGAAATAGACTAACCTATAAAAGCATACAACACATCAACAATGAAACAGTAGGTTAAATGTACGTAAATAATTCTTACTTTTGCTACTGAAAGAAAATGAACCGTGTTTGGATTGACAAAAGCGCAAATATATAACAGTTTCATTTTATACCCATCTACCTAACATTGCATTGTATCAGTTCCACTCTGCTGAACTCCAACTCCCATAATGCTTTGCCGTCTACGAACGGATGGGGGAAAAACTACTTCCTAGTTCAAAGTGCGACCATGTGTATTGCTTACTTCTGCACTGTAAATATCAGATTTTACTATGAAAATTAGTGCTCTCGCTGACTTAGCGTGTTTTATATTGTTTTATATTTGTCCGCGATGACTGCCTCAAACTCTGAGCTTATCCCGTTGATCTACCGTCATCTGAAGGAGCATGGTTTCCACACAGCTGCAGACGAGCTTCAGAGACAGAGCACGCAGGTCACATTTTTACTCACAAGTTAGCGGCAAAAGCGAAGTTGTAAACATTGTTTCTTCTCGTACTATCGAGAAGGCTGCTCAATTGTTAATGCAAACTAGCGCAACACTAACACAAGGATTTAATAAGCAGCTTATTGCTATAAGTGTGATTGTTGTGGTGAGAGGCGTGTTCCAAAGGGATTACACAGTTTTACACCCCAATCACTAAATGCCTGTGCACTTTTCATGATCTTTTTATATGAAGACTTTTATTTTGTTATTGATTTACACCCTTTTATCAAAATTTCATCATCACAAATGAAAATACTCCAAGCAGAAACCCAATTTAAGACATTTTGACAGTGTTACGCTCATGTTGTAAGGCTGAGATAACAAAAAACCTCTACATATTTGTTCAGAATACAATATATTTGAAATGGTAACTAACACAGTAACTAAAATGTATGCTGCTGCTGATTTTGTAAAAATTGTTTATGCATTCTTGTAGGATGAGGCACAAACAAAATCCACAACGTTACTGGACATCTACACAGCATGGTTAAAGTGGGTTGTAGTCAGTGTCACTTTGCACATTTTCTTTGCTGTTTGTGATAAATCGCTTTTTATTTCAATGACAGATCTTCAAAAAGAAGAAAAAAGCCTGCTGTATCAAAACCACCCACTTCTGGTCAGAAACAAACAACGCCCAAAAAAGGTGCAACCTTTGTTCCACTAATGATGCATTTGCTTCTTGATACTGGCCTGAAAGTTTGTCATGCACTCCTAACTAAATTTCTGGTCTTCTTCTTAAAGTAAAATGACTGTAATTATATAACCTGCATAGCATACTTATAAAGCATAAGACCTAGTTTAGTGCAACAGTCTTAAAACAAAAGTGGATCTATATGGTTTTTTTGTTCATGGCAGCAGTGAAACTGATTTTTTTATTCCGTTTTGAATATCTTTTTAGCTTAATTGTATGAAATTCCTCAGTCACTGTCAGCTAAGTGCACAATTCCACAATAGAAAGTAAACTGAGGGAATCCATCTGTTATAGCTGTATATTGTTAGAGTTTTATACATGTATACTTAAATGTGGTTTACTTATTATGCTACAGTGGCACAGAAGAAAAAGACTGACACAATCACTAAGCCAGCATCCAAACTGGGATCACCAAAAAAGGTACGAATTATGACTTTTAGTTGAGCACGTTTTCTGATGATTTGCTGAAGGAACGCTGTCTTTTTAGGCCACTCCAACAAAAAGGAAAAAGGGTGATGGGAAAACGACAAAGAAAGTTGTGAAATCCAATAAACCGGACTCTTTGACTGAAGAAGCAGCTGCTGGAGAGAACTCCGACTCTGACAGCAGTTTGGATGTGGAGAAGTGGAAGAAACTTGTTCAGGAAATGACAGGTACGGGTGTGTGACTAGATTTGTGGAATACATGCTTTTATTATTCTCTTTAATGAAACAGCTGTGCAGCAAAGGGGAGCAAGGGGGTGGGAGGGGCTTATGGGGAATGCACTTGGACACTCAGGAAGTAAAACTACTGGATATTTAGTTTCAACGGTTTCAGATAAATATTGCATTTCCTAACCAACAAAGTGTTAGAAAGTGTTAAAGATGTGTTTGAGACCAAATACCTGCAAAAAGCATCCAGTGTGTTTACCATCAATTATGTCAATTTATTTTATTTTCTTAAAGGTGATATTTTCAGTCTTTGTTTTTTAATTTAATTTAATTTCTCTATGCAGTTACTGACCTACAGAAAGTGGAAGCTTTCAATGCCCTTGCGACTCCTGAGCCTAAAAAACAGAGGGTACGAAAACCTCGGGCGAAGCCAAAACCCAAAACTGGAACTCCTGTCAATGATCTGAGTGAACAGGGTGAAAAGTCAGATAAATCTACGGACGCAGTTTTGCCTACCAATAATCCGACCAAAAAGAGTCGCCCAAAAAAGGCTGCACCTGTAGCTGCTTCGGACAACTCAAACAAAGATCAAAGCAATGAAACTCCAGAGGCATCCGTCATCTCAACATTCAAACAGAGTCCTAAAAAAGAGAAAAGGAAAGCTTCAGATCAAGTTTCAGTCGAGCCAAAACAGAAAAAGAAGAAAACTATTCAAAATAATGCCACTACAAAAGCAACAGATGAAGATGACGTTATTGGCAAAACTGTTAATAACAATAATATGGTCAGTCCCATAGAGAAAGGACAAGTGAATGCTCCCAGTCTCAAAACAAAGCCCAAAAAGAAGAAAGAAACGGCTCAAATTGATGTCATCGTAAACGCTACAGGTGATGGTGGCTTTGTTGACAAAAAATGTGATGGCAATAATAAAGATGCTAAATTGATTAGTCAAATAGAAGAAGGAAATGAAAATGCTCCCAATCCTCAAACTGAGCCGAAAAAGAAAAAGAAAAAGGCATATAAAGAGTCAGCCGATAGCAACGTGTTAAGTAAAAATAATGCAGTAAGTATAGTAGAAGATTTAAATGGGAACCTGACAGCGGAAGACTTAACTCTTTCCCTAAACACTGCTAAAAGTGAGGGTGACTCTATAGTGAAGGTCAAGAAGAAGAAAAAGAAAAAGGATAAGGATAAAGCAGAAGATGACGGGGACTCTCAGCAAGCAGTTATTGACGCTAATACTAACTATGTAATTAATGAAGGGACAAGTGAGCAAACAGCGGAAGAAGCCAGTTTAAATACAGAAGTCCCTAAAAAGAAGAAAAAGAAAAAGGACAAGAACAAAGAGGAGTCGGAGACATTGCCACAGTTGGAGGTGAATGTTTTAGACGAGGCGGTTTGTGCTGAAGAAAATACGGAGCAAATAGTTGTAAAGAAAAAATCTAAAAAGAAGAAAAGACAGAGTGAAGAACATTTGGTAGAGGACAAAACGTCAACAACTGAGGCCTGTGAAATACCAGAGGAGCCTCCAGATCCTCCAATGTCTCCACAGACGCCAGGCTCAAAGAAAAGTGAGTTGACAATTAAGTGTATTTTATATACAGTAATAATTCTAAGTGCTGTTGATACACATACTAAAGATTGAAATGTTGAAATATTTGTTATGAACTTTTTAATTGTTCTATCTGATATTTCAGAAAAGCACAAGCAGAGGCTTGCTGAAGCAGATGCTGTGATACCGACACTTGAGGTTGATACTCCCAAAAAGGTATGAAGTCTATTGCGAAAGCAGTGAGGCTATAAGGTAATCAGGTCATTTGATTATATCTTATTGACTGTTTTAATTTTTCAGAAAAAGAAGAAATCTTCCAAAAGCGAAAGTGAAAGTTAACACAAACCTATCCAGATGAATTTTGCATTGATAGAAGGGACTGTTTTTACTGGGGTGTCTTAATGTATATTTTTATGACTGTACGATAAATATTTTTATGCTTTGTCCAACTGTGTGCCATTACATGTACAGTTTTATATTGTTTAGAAATATCAAATGTCACAAAAATCAGGAACTTGTAAGAAAAGCTAAAAGCAAAACAAGAATATTTTACAGTGTTTTACAAGTTATTTATTCAGCCTTGTTTTGTATGTCCAAAAAAACGTGAAAACTTTATTTTTTTGCGAGATCAGAATAATTAGACAATAATGTTGACATAAAATAAATCCCTTTTCCCTTTTTAATTTCCTGTTTCGATTGTATTCTTGACCACATTACTTCAATGATTACATTACGTACCGTGATTATTTTCTTTTCGCTGAAGTCATGATCGTTTATTTCGACCACGTGGCGGCGCTGTGACCTTACCTGGAACAGACACTTCAGCGAAGAAGGAACGGCCAGGATGTGCATTATTTTTTACTTTTCATGAGTTTCGATCATCGTTTATACTTATTTTTCTCTGTTGATATGGATCCAACCTTTTCCTTTATGAATTGCATTTAGTTATAATTCCGTAAACAATGTGGCGTTTGAACCAAGTTTGCCACAAAGCCAGCCGGCCCGACAACCCGGAGCAGCTCAGACTGAAGAGGCGGGAGCAAGAGAGAGGTGACCGAAGAAGTGATGTCTCTCTGATGCCTTTAAATGTGTTTTTCTATTATTTAGATCTATGTTTTTCTGTATGGAAATCAATTGTTTGTCTCCGTTGTAGCTCTGAGGCAGGCCCGCAGAGACCGACAACTGTTCAGTAAGAGACTCCTGCTCAGTGAAGATGAGGAGCACGTCGCTGAAGAACTGGTACATTTAAGATGCCCGTTTATTTTATGTGTCAGATTTCAGGATGTATGTTGCTTTCCACTCACTGTTCACGATCTTTCACAGGATGTGGTCAGTCTGTTCCAAAAGCTTCAGAAAAGTGGCCCGGAGAAAATAGCCACCCTTAAATCCATGAGTAGAGCCCTGCGCGAGCCATCAGCACAGACTACATTTATTAAGTACGAAATGAATCATCTTAATTGTGTTTGTTTTGGTTGCCTTTATACAAAATAGTATAGCACATTGTGACATTGCTCGTTTTTAACCAAGTGGATTTTCTCCAGTTCAGGTTTACCCAAACCTTAAAGCTTCTGGACTGGAGTATTTAGGCCAGTGTGACGCCTCATTTGAAAGCTAAGACCTACAAAACTGATCTAAACGGGTCTTTGTCCTCACGTGGTTGCCCTGTTGTCATAACTTTTTTTTTCCCCGTCACTTTTTGTAGGCTTTTTTTTTTTTTTTTTGTGTGTGCCTCTTTTATGTTTGCCCTTTTGTGGCATTTTTGTCACATTTTCATTTTTTTCATGTGGCTTTATTGTTGTGATTTTGTTGCATTTTTGTGTAAGTCACATGACATAACTTCGGGGAGCTTTTTTGTCACATTTTAATTTCTGTTTTTGTGGCTTAATTTTTGTCTCGTTTTTGTCACTTTTTTCGAGGAGTTTTAAAATGTGAGAAATGGCAAACTGGAGAAAATGTGCCCGGTTCAGGTGGGGGTTAAGTGGTTAAACTGCATTATTTATAAACGTTAATATAAGCCCCAAGATGCGCCCTCTGGACTCAGTTTCTTTAATCGATTAACCTCACTTTACCAAACAATTATTGATCCCGGCTTGGAATAATCCCAGGCTTGACGTTGTTGTTCTTAACATTTCATATCATATACAAGTCAAGAGCCATACCCAGAAAAGAGCATATTTAATTGTGGAAACAGATCGATAATTTGATTTTGTACACTGTATTTGCCATTAATGCTGTTCGGTTTGTCTTTTCTCTTCTATACAGCTCAATGATTATGTTTTCTTTCAGGGTGGAGAATAGCATCCATCTGCTGGTTGGGCTGCTCACTGGCTCGAACACTGAATGCCGTCTTCTTGCGGCCCGGTGTCTTCATGAACTATCCCACTCTCCACACTGCGCTGTTTCATCGGCCTGTCTGCCGGCCACTCCATACCTTCTGACGTATTTATCTGGCCAGAGTACCAAGTTTACTGTAAGTGTGCTCATGTAAGTCCTAACCCTTTCATCAACTAAAACTTGAATTTGATCAAATCTGAGCAAGTACATATTTTAATGTCACACTTTTCTTGAGATGTAATATTAAATGTGGTTTGTTGTGTGTTTTTGTTTTTTGAAGGAGCTGTGCCTTTACACATTAGGTAATCTGTGTCCTCAGGATGATGTTGTCAAGGAGAAGCTGCTTTCTCAGGGAATTGTACCAGCTCTGGCAAAGTGTTTAGAGGTAAAAGTATCTATCTGTTTATGCCGATCCTTATTCCTTTCTACCAAGGTCACTACTATTCCTCCTGGGGTCCATCTCATCAGAAACAAAAATGATGATATCCAATTTGGTAAAGGATCCAAAGTAGAAATGCGAAACATGAGCAACTCCACATACAAAAACAACATATTAGTCTCCAGCAAAAACAATTCATTGTTTGCTTTGCTGAAATGTAAACAAATGCGTAAAAAAAAGAAGAAGGAAAAAACCTTAACGTCTGCCCAAACAACACACACAGATACTAAACAGGTCCATAATGTGTTTATTTGGCTGTCGTCATTCACCACATTTTTATTTTCTTGTGTCTAGACCCAGATACATAACCTGGCGTTGGTTGAGGCTGTTGGATTCACACTTGCTCAGTTGTTGCAAGGTACAAAAGCAGCTGAGACAATTGCACCGTAAGCATTTTTAACTATAATCTCTCCTCCTGCTAATGTTTGTTTATTTTATGGCTCATTTATATTTCTTCTTCAGGATTGTCCTGTCCTCGAGCCTTCCTTTGACCTTGCTATCCGTGCTTAATCCAGACCCACAGTTTGGTTTGGCTCCAGTGATCGAATGTGCCTGGTGCCTGCACTACCTGATATGCAGGTGACTGGACCACTTCACAGTTTTAAGATAAATTGTTCACGTTTTAATAACTTTGTTATGATATCTTTGCCCTTAGTGTAGGACATTGCAGCGCCCTCTTGTCCCACGGGGCTCTTTCTAAATGCAGTTCCCTGTTAGTGTCATTAGGTGGCACTGTTGCAGAAGGAAAGAAGAAGGAGGAAGGACTAGAATTGGTACGTTGTCCCATTTTGTTTACTTGTTATAAACTTGTATTACCTCTTTATTCTCTACTACACTCTATTTTCTCAAATAATTTCTCTGTAGTAGAACTAAACATTCATTTAAGTTGTCGGTGGCGTCTTTATTTTATTCATTATTTTACTTTTGTTTTACCCCAATCTAAAGGCTTCTTACAGCCTACAGGCCAGTGTTGCCTCATTTGAAAGCTAAGGCCTACAAAACTGATTTAAATAGATCTTTTTTCTTGTGTTGTTGCTGTGTTGTCATCACATTTTGACGTTTTTTATTTCATTGCCTTTTTGTAGCTTTTTTTGTCACTTTTTTTGTTGGTCTTTTGTGGCTTTTTTGTGGCGTTTTTCATCCTTTTCATCTCGTTTTTGTCGCTATTTTGATGTATTTTTCAAGAAGCTTTCAGATTTGGTTAAAGCCGAACTGGAGAAAATGCCCTCTCTTAATGTTTGGGTTAAGAGGTTAACTTAATGCACTTTACTCTGTATCACAGCATTAACATAACTAATAGTGTAACGAGGCAACTCTCTCATGGAAGTAGGATACATCTGTCATTCTTCTTTATTTTAGAACAATATGATTGTCTTGTGTTTGCCTGCAGCTCATCTGGCCCCTTCTGCGTTGTGTGGGAAATCTATTGCCCTTCTGTCCCGTGGAGCAACTGAGCACTCAAGAGGTTGATGTTCGTCTCATGGCTGCTCTGTGTGCTCTTCTTAATGTTTACCTGAAGACACAGCCGACACTGGCCAGAGAGGCAGCCTGGGTACTCAACAACCTCACAGGTGCTGTTCACACTAGTATTTTAAGAACAAAACATTTATCTAGTCTTTACCTTTTTAGAAACTCAACATTTATTTTTCGTTTTCTCTTTCAAACACACTGTAGAAGTATTTGTATAGGTACACGAGTTCTTAATATGTCTAATTTCTTCAACAGCTCACTCCCCTGATTTCTGCTCAGCACTGCTAACACAAAATCTGGTGCCTGGTCTCATCCAGCTACTTCCTTTCTCTCAAGGCATCAATACAATGGTACGATTTATTGTTTGAGTTGCCAACATTTTCAAGTTTCACGTTTATCTTTAACCAGGGACGGAAGGATTGACGCGGTAACGTGCGGAGAATGGTGATGGCTTTGATTTGTGTCATTTTTCTAGATTCTCAGGGTTCTAGCCAATATCGCTCACAAGAATAAGGACTTCTGTGATCAACTCGTGTGTCTCGGACTCCTGTCTGCTCTCAGCGTCACTCTCAAAATGGCGGAGACAGAAATGGTGGCCTTAAGTCTGGATGTTCTATATATACTGATCCAAAGTAACTCACGGGTAACTAATATTTAATAAAACATTACCTTTGATTGTGTAAAAAGTAAAATGTTTATTTGATCTTTGACTCACAGATTGCAGAGGAGTTTGTAAAACAAGGGGGACTTTTAATGATGGAAGCCCTTCAATACAACCGTGAAGAAGAACTGCGACGACGAGCGATGTACCTGCTTGAACACAAACTGCAGTCCTACACCCACTGACTTAAAACCCCAAAAATTATGGTTGATAAATCTAATTGATAATTTTTGATCATCTATGCTTGAACTAATGAACTCTGTGATGAATTACTGTTTTTTAATATTATATACTATTGCTATTACAGTGTTTTATCATTGCAAATAGTATCTTATTTGCATCGTAGCTTGCCATGACACATTGAACACACACATGGTGGTTCTCAGCTGCACCAACGACCGTGCTAGAGAAAGCTCAACTGTTTCTATAGTTTTGGTTCAATCAGTGATGAAATACACACATCACTAGGAGAGCAAGTGAAAAAGCCTCCACACTTAGTCAAATACACTGCATTTATTATTCAGACAGGTTTTGTCCCCAGTGCACCTCAGGTCATGTCTTTATAGTTTTGGTTTAAAAAAAAAAAAAACTTGTGAAAATTAAATATGAAAGGTGCGGTTTGTTGTACATAATTTTAGGTGAAAAATAGATAATAACTGACATGAGCAAAGTGTCTGGATAGTGTTGTTTGCCCAATCGCACTTCTCTTTTACCGCTTTGCCCTTCCCCTACACCAGTGGTTTTCAAACTGTGGTACATGCACCAGTAGTGGCACTTTGGGTTCTTCAGAGGGTACTCAGGGTAATTGTAGACTTTGTTCATTCTATCTATTAGCTTATTTGACAGGGACAGTAGACATTCATAAACATTTCTGTAACTGTGTCAGTATTTGGTGCAGAGCTAGTTTTACACTTTTGTCCCTGGGCAAAGTGTCCTCTTTCATTGTATCAAAATGTTAGGTTTTGGGGTACACTGCGTAACATTTTGGACTATACTGTCGCCGGGAAAACAAAACATGCTCCAAATGACCAGCTCAACACAGAAAATGCTATTACTGCAGTGTGTAATAAAATAATGGATTTGGATGAGAAACTAACCTGTTTAAATCTCAAATTCTACTGCCTTCAGTCACATCTCCATGGAGACGAGCTGGAGACGTACCCACTCCCGGTAAAGTTTACTGTCATATCTTAGGAGGGGTGAACCTTCCTAAATGTTTGTTTGTACATTTACGAGGTATTTTTCAATGATGAAAATATCTGTCATAAAATGATTGCTTGTATTTCAATGTTTATTTATTGGGTTAAATTCTACGCGGTGTGGCTTTAAGACCAAGTCAGTGTGGTTTATGCCTACACCTCTTTAATGGGTCATTCTGTACATGCGGTGCCTTTTGCGTCCCCAGTCTGAAACAAGCTGTTTTTTCTGTAAATATAAAGATTGTTTTCTTTATATATATTTATTGTGAAATACAAACTATGGTCTTTTATATAATCAAGGATATGACCACTTTTTTTTCTGGATATAATTTTTTTTTATGTTTTGTTTTTATGTTTTTTGTGATTTTGCCTTGTCCCCAGTGTAGTTTCCACTATTTCATTTGCAAAAATTACTAAAATAATATGTTTTTTTATATATACTTATATCAAAACAAAACAATATTTTAAATACTGAATTGTTATTTTTGTTTTAATTGTTTAAAATGTTGGTTTAATGTTTGTCCTTGGGTTCACTGTCCACTGTGTTAACCTAAGTGAATGTCCCCTCCACCCACTTCTCCTTGACTCGAGCTTCTGATGTGATGTCAAACCAGTGGAGGGAAATTCGATTGTGGTAAAGGTTCTTACTTTTTATGTGTAATGTTTTATGAAGTAGATGTAGTGTGGTCAATCATAAAGCGTCCACTGTGTTGACCCTGTTTTGTTCAGAAAACAATAAAATTATATATATTTTAAATGTTCTTGGGTAAAAATGTACATTTCTCATCAACTATCAACATCTTGTTTGCTATAATGATATTACAAGCTAGAGTAATAGCAATTTTTATTGTAAAATGTCCACCGTGTTAGTGTCCACTATGTTGACCTTATTTGAATAACATAGTGGAGTCCTATTTAACATAGTGGACATATGTATACAATCAATGGGCTGATTAATGAATTGATTATTTAAGTTTGTGTAATTAATAATGTACATAAATATGGGGGAAAATTCCATTTATGAACACATTTTAGTCATTCTTGTCTTTCAAAGGAATGTCACACACTTCTGTGGTTAACACAGTGGACATCTTCCTAGGACACTGACAAGTTTGACAAAATATAAAATGTTACATATTGAGCGTGACCATTACGTTTTTCATAAAGTACAGTCTTGTTTTTAGGAGTAAATCTTTTTTTTCAACATTTTTTGGGGGAATTTTATGACACCCAAAACTAAGGCCCCGCATTTAAAGAATGACCCTAATAATGTGCCTTCAGAAATCATGCATTGTGATATACAGTAAACATAATAAATACATGATTTTAAATCATGTTTGTTTAGTTTATTCTACACTCACAAAATAAATAATTTAGTCTAAAAAGTTCCGCTAAATTTTTGTCTCCATCTTGAATTATGTCTGAATATATGCTCCTCCTTCGAAATCTCAAATTTCTCCTCTTCCTTTTATCCAAAACATCGCTCACAGCTCAGTTAATCCCACATAAACCAAGGTGAGGTAACTAATTGCTAATATGTTTGACTTTACTGAATGCATAAGATGTGTCCAGTTTTCCGTCTCCTTTTATGTCGGCAGTGTCGCAGATAAACATCCTTTGTTGGGTTTGGGTTTTGGGCAATGGAGGACAGTGGGTCGGTCCGAGCGCGCAGCACTGAACACGGGAACCAGGACAGAAGGGATCTCCTGTCCACGAAGCCTTTGCATCGTTTTGTCCAGAGGGATCCCAAGAGTCTCGGGGTATGACATGCATGTGTTGGGGTGTTAGTCGAAATGCCCCACTGCCTCAATGCCCCAGTCCGAATGCCCCACACCCATGGGTCTGAATGCCCCGGCCATTTAACTTTTACTACCAAGCAGCGGGGCATTCCGACTATGATTCGTCACGTGACAGCCTCTTCTGTCTTTAGATTGTCATCTTGATCTTTGGATGCACTGAGCTCATCATGGGGTTTTGGCTGGCCGGTGACTCGGAGAAGATGACCTCCTGCTACTTCTATATTCCCTTTTGGCAAGGAGCCTTGGTACATTAAATGCACACATAGATCGATATGCTTAGCTGTACTGACACATGACATTTTTTTTTCTTTGTGTTTTAAGTTTCTTGTCTGTGGTATCCTGTCCATTTACACTGGGATACATCCATCCAAGAAGATGGTAAGACTCCAGCCTATAGTATAGACCAGTGGTTCTCAATTGGATATTGACTTGGCTGTTTAGGAACATAATTTTCAATTAATGCCATGTATGAATATAGTGAACATTGCTTTTGTATATTTTCAGGTCACAGTATGTCTGTCCATGTACATGGTTTCCTTTTTTGGAATCCTATTCTCTGTTGGCAGCAGAATCACCTTCATGTCTTTGTTAAATGCGCCGTACTACAGGGGGTTCAGAGGATCCTACCTGCCTTATAACAGAGGGGTAGGTGACAAATTGCTGTTATATCTCTGCTGTTTTTATATTATATTTAATCTTTTCTTTTTCTGTAGAATCTTCTGATTTCTATTGAGGCCTTACTTGTCATCAGCTCCATGTGTGTATCTGTGTTGCTCATCTTCTTGCTTTGTGTCACGCGCTTAGCTCTGAAGTCCACACGCACCCAGGTGAGACGTTCGCAAACAGTACAACTGTGATCTGCATTTCATTTCAGACTTTAAATATACTTTTGTGTTTCAGCTTATTCTTCATCAGATTGCCCCGCCAGTAACTGAGGCACCAGCCGAGTAATCACCTTTTACAATGTATTTTGTTTTTACCAGATGTTTATTAGCTGTTGCACAGCTTTCAGATGTTTCTATGATTTATAACAGGTTTGCACTTACTAACCACTACCGCATTTCATAGGCTTTTATATCTTTTGTATTTGTGCATATATTACTTTTCTATTACATTATCTAAAAAAAGTGAGGTAATACAGTATTGCTATTAATCCAGAATCCTGATTGGGATCATGTATAACATGCACTATATGAATGGACCATTTATAACATGCACTAAATGAATGTCTTATATAGTGACTGATCAGTTTGTAATGTACAAATACACTAAAGAGCAAAACCTCATTAGCTCCAAATAGTCGTTCAAAGATTATATCGGCTTTAAACTTTGTGATATAAACATGACTACAACCATGATATTAGTTACATAGTTTATTCTCAGTTGAATGCAGACAAAAGTAGTTCAAAGTTAAAATAACATTCTCCCTTCAGGTTGACTAGTAAGGGTATGTTGAGCTTATAAGGCATTTTTGGTTGTTTTGGTCCATTGTGCAATTTTGATGATCCAGTGTTGTCAGTGTTTAATAGACATAGCTCTCCGTATAGAGAGACTGTGTGGAGGCCTGGCCAGTCGAGCTGCTGGGTTTGTACTCTCCTTTGGAAGCAAGTCCATTGATCTGAAAGAGCAGAGGAAACGTCAGGGCAAAGTTACATCAGGGGTTAATTATTAGCCAAAGCACTGGAGCCTTTGTGCAGGGCCAAAAAGACAATACACAGTGAATCATTTACGGAATATGTCGAGTGATGTCTGATAAAACACACTAAATAATGGTCTGCAATACAAAGTTATTGATTTATTGCCTCACTTTAATCTAGTCTCATAGACACTTACTTTGGCCCTGGTGCAGAAAGCTTCCTGAGCGGCACCCTTGTTCGCAACCTTGCCCTTCCAGGCAGCGAGAGCAGAGGCCTGCAGTGCACGGCCGTAGGAGAAGGTGAGCTTCCAGGGGCGATGGAGAGGCACCTGGTTGATTGCATTCAGATTGACCGAAGCTTCTTCTTCACTCTGTCCTCCCGATAGGAAGCAAATTCCTGCAACAAAAAGAGCATGATTCTCCATGTTGCACAATAATAAATGTGTACTTTATTACGGAGTAAGGCTCACCGGGCACAGCAGCTGGTACGGTGCGCCTCAGAGCGGACACTGTTGCCATGGCCACCTCCTGAGGGGTGTATTTCTTGGGACAGGAGTGGCCCGCTGTCACCATGTTGGGCTTGAGCAGGGTGCCCTCCAGGTAAACATGGTGATCAGACAGAGCCTTGTACACAGCGACCAGAACCTGTCAGTGAATGGAAATGGCATGAATTACAGAATATTTGGAACTGGCAACAGGACAAAAGAATCAAGACAGACCTTTTCTGTGACATACTGGCAACGCTGAAGGTTGTGATCTCCGTCAGGGAGGATCTCCGGCTCTACAATGGGCACCAGTCCGTTCTGAGAAAAATACAAATGTTTTAAGATATTGGATTAAAACTTGCATTGAGGGGAAACAATCCTAAGCAACCGTATACCTGTTGGCAGATGCTGGCGTATCTGGCGAGGACATTGGCGTTCTCTGCAATGCTCAGGGCAGAGGGGCAGCCGTCTGAGATCTTGAGCACACTGCGCCATTTGGCAAAGTCACAGCCATCCTTCTTGTACTGGGCACAGCGCTCAGACAGGCCATCCAGACCTAACGACACCTTCAGTTTAAATCGACTGTTGTGGGGTAAATTTGTACAAAGAAACACTCATTTAGGTTTACCTTGTGTGGTTGTTTCTCCGTCTGTTCCATTGAGCCCTGCTGTGCCCTTGTCCACCTGAGCCAAAACACAGACTTAGAAAGTTCATGTAAGAGAACCATGCAGTTGTCCAGCTGTTCTTACCTTGATGCCAACTACAATGCCCTTGTCCTTGATGACCTGGGGGAACAGTTTGCCGCAGTCCGATTTCTGGTAGAGCGTCTCGTGGAAGAAGATGACTCCTCCCACACTGTTTGTCATGGTTGAGCCTGAGGAGAAGAGGATTTCCCTAAAGCAGCGGCGGTTCTCCTCGGTGTTTTCAACATTGATATTCTGGAGACGCTTTGCCATGGTGCCTACAAAAGGTGGCAAATGATTTGTTTTAGAAAGTACACTTGTAACAGAAACCGTATAACTGCATGCACACCTGTTGATTCATCTGCAGCAAGGATGCCCTTTCCTGTGGCCACAATCCTCTGAGCAATGTCAGAGAGCTCCTTCTTCTGAGCCGGAGACAGTGATGGAAACTGGTGAGTCATTCTGCCAAAAGAAACAAATCAGAAACATTATTAAAGGTTGAAATGTTAGTCCCGAAAACAAGATGGGCCACAAAATCTGCCTGGCACACCTACATACTTTGCAACAGTCAGGGATGAACTTTGGCCGCAAGATAAACTCCTTCAACTAGCCATGCAAAAAAAACGTTATAAATATTTGTTTTGTATGAGCATAGAGTCAGTTAAAAATGAATTCATTGGCTTTGCATTGCTCCTTTTTTTAAACATTTATGCAAGACAAACTTAAAGGTTTCACAACCCAGATTTGTACTGATGTAGGGAAATGCAAGCTGATATGATTAACCAGTTAATCCAGTTTCACATTGTCAGTTTTGTTTTTTTATGCAAGCTATAAGCACAAATATGGACTCTTATCATCAAGCAATTTAGTGTGCTGTTTTTTTTTAGTTTCTTTTGCGGAGTTTTGCAGAGTTAGCAGGAATACGTTTTAAAAGTGATCCATACAAAGAAGCATGTGGAGACTAAGGAATGCCAACACTCAACAATGGAAAGCAGCCTACTTACTTTGGGGGTTGGTCAAACAAGAGATTGTAGTCGGGCACTGCGGCAGCTAGTGGTCTGGATGAGAAGGCCAATGGCTGGACACGGCGGTGTATTTATCCCATTGAAGTAGGGAGGAGGTGCTGGTGATGTGGCGGGGCGTGTGTTGTTTAACCCAATTGGCTCTGTCCAAACGGCAGGGGCGGACTGCATTAATGATCATTGAATTTTGGTTTAACAGTGGGTTAAACTAAAGAGCCTGGAACATCATCTATCCAAAATGTGCATTCATGCACGTAGCCTCTCACCACGCCTAGAACCGACCTTCTCTAAAGTCTCAGTGCAACACCTAAAAACATTGATACACTGTTGCAAATCGGGTTAGGCCTTCTTTATTATGGATGCTTTAATGTCTCAGTGATTTGATTCAATTTGCGTAAACGGAGTCAAACCCACTAAATGTCAATTTATTTGAGTAATATCGTGAGGCCTGAACTGACCGTCTGTCTAGCTCTGAACGATACGAGTGTCACGTACGCAATGCCCTGCCACTCAGTGCGTCGCCCATCGATTGTTAGATGCCGAAATGTTTTTTTTGTGTGTGTAAAGTTTCCACTACTGACGCAAACAGATAAAAAACTGCAACCCACTCAAATAACTTTTGCACAACATGAACCCTGCCCTTTGGACAAAGTACATAAATACTTCTGATCAGAGTCCATCTTCACAAGACCCTTTTAAAAAGTCTAACTAATCGTCAATAAAGACGTAGGGCTAATCGTTTTGAATAAAGCTGATTTTAAGCTGAAGCTTATCTTAACTGATTTGCGCTACTGTTAAAATGTAATCTTTACTTATGTTAACATTTGACTTTATGCATGTTTATTTTCCTATTTTATCGTATTCTACTCGCAGTAAACAAAGGTAAATCAATGTGTGTCCTTTCCAAACCACTAGGGGGCGCTACAGACCCCGTAGCGACATTATGGAAAACTTCCGTTTCCGGGAGGCTGCTCATCACCACCAGTGCTTCTAATCTTTACACATTCAATCTACAGACAACGCAAAATAATCGTATTTTAAGCGGTAAGGGAGGCATGTTGTGTATTTAATAACTTGGCAATTGTACAATACAAGACACCGAACAAACCTCGCGTCTGAAACGGTTGACGCCTGCCGTAAATGCACGAACTAAGAGCAAAGTGATGCTTTGAAAGCATAAGGATTTTGCACTTGAGACTCAGATGAAAAGATAAATGAAGGCGAGGTCCTTTTGGTTCCTAGCATTGGGCGTCTGTTTGTATTTGCAGGTGAAGCATGTCGGGGCTGAAACGTCCCAGGGAAGGAGAGGACGGTGGTCCGGGGGTCAGCGCCGCTGGGTCCACTGCGGTGGAGACCGTGATCAAGTTGGGAGGAGTGTCCAACTCGGTAACACTGTTTATTGTCACGCATTTATTTGACATGCGCTGTATTTTATCACAGCATTCAATCCTTTAAGGGATTCTCTGTGCTCGTGATGATACGTTAAATTTAAATCATTTTTAGGAGGAACAGGACATCAAAGCTCTTCAGTCAAAGAACCGAAAACTGGGGGAGTCCCTTGACCTGAGACAGGTATTGTACTTTATACATATTCTGTAGGAACAATGTTTCATTTCAACACATCTTCCTAACAGTTGTGTAATGTTGTTTACGCTCTAAATACATATTGCAGGTTATTGAGGATGAATTGCGGGAGCGAATCGAGAGATTGGAGACCCGTCAAGCAACCGATGATGCCAGTCTGTTGATTTTGAATCGATACTGGAACCAGGTAAGATTTTTTTTTTTAAGTTTTAAAGATTGATATCTTTCTCTGATGGGTTTTGCTAATTTTACCCACAGTTAGACGAAAACATTCGGCTGATCACCAGGCGATATGACCTGTCAGCAGCAGAACCAGAGAAATCTCCTGGTTCAGAGGGACGCAGTTTGAAACCAGAAACTCCTGAACCTGATGGAGACTCAAACCAAGAAAGATCAAAGGACAGAGGTGATGAAAGAGCACAATAGATAGACTATAAATGCAACGCACATGGATCACCTTTTTACTCCTATATTGTGGTTATTGAAGGTCACCAGGGTGAGACGACTAACTCCTTCCTGGCTACACTCGCCAGTAGCAGCAGTGAAGAAATGGAGGCAGAACTGCAGGAAAGACTTGAGTCTACTCAGAAGTTAGCAAATCGTGTTGTGGAAATTTATGAAACTCTGAAATATACACTGGACCAAATGAAAGCTGATATGGACTCCAGTGCAGGTGTTATTTTTGTTAACATAATGTGCCACAGTGCATGGAAAGACATAACTTATGGATCTATTTTTCATAGATGGCAGTTTGTGGCAGGTTGCTTCCAAACTAAATTCGCTTTTAACCAGTGAAAATGAGCGTCTACAACAGCTGCATGAGGATTTGAAGCAGAAACACAGTCAAATGACCAGTGAGGTGAGCCACTTCCCAGATTCAATCAATCCATTGTTTTGTACAGCCCAATTGTTTTGTATAGCTGCACAAACTTTGAAACAATAAAACAAAACAATGAACAAGACTATAAAAAAAACACGCATAAAAAAAACACTTAATTAGAATAATATATCTAACCATTTCTCCAGGAAAAATTTAATATATTTTTTATATTTAAAATAAGTCCTCATTGAGTATGGAAATAATAATTTGATAATGTTAGAAAAGCATCACTAGAGAAAATCCAGACTAGAGTATTTCTGTGTGATCAGAAAGTTTAAATCAGTGAAATCCCATTATAGTGAATGGGGCTAAAGTTCCGTTGGAGCCGGTAGTGAAGCGATGACATCATCTCGTAACAAACGTCTAGGTTGTGTTAACGTTGCATCATGACATCAAAGTCAAATTTACCTTGGTAATTAACGGCCCTATCCTCTTTTTACTATGGTAATAAACAGTGGCATTATTGAATCTCCAAGATGCAATGATGTCAGTTCAAAAGTCCGATAGCCAAAAGATTTAACATGGCATATGCATTTTAGTTGTCGACCTGAATAGGAGGTACCTCTTGAAAACGAGATAGTTAATCTCAAGAAGCTACACCTCTTTATAACAGATAAATGTCCACATGTGAACCAAGTGCTGCTGTGCCACCGCAACTCCCAGTCGGTAAGGCAGACTTACCAAGTTATTTGACTGTTTTTTTTTTTTTTATATAATTTAAAAAGTAATTTAAACCATGAAAAGCAGAAAAAAATATATATATATTTTTGGCCCGTAGGCCAATTGAATAGGACAGGTCAGTCCGAGAGCCGGGACAGTGTTGCGCCATTTGCAGCAGCCTTAACCGCATGAATATCAGCTCCATGTTACATTTCAATTAAGTGTTTGCGTAATATTCTTGGTTTTTGTCTTACATTTATTAGTCCCGTTCTTTGGGTCGCGCAACTAACAAAGCCGACCAGCGCGTTGGCGAGTTGCAGACTTTAATTGAGGAGCTCCAGTGGGACATGGAGAAGATTCGACGCAGAGAGAACCGTCTGAATGCTCACCTCAGTGAAATACAGGAGAGGGTAAGAATAAGAGATATTCATGACTCACTGGGGAAAAACACATTATAAGACTTACAATAATTTACTCTTGTCATTTCTAATTTACAGGTGAATAGCAAAGGTTATAAAGTGTGTGGGGAGGCCAGCAGTGTCTGTGGAACCATCACCATCAATAAGAGAAAGGTGCATTTTCGTTAGACAATCAAAGATTGTATTATGGATAATCACTGACTTTCTGCTTGTTTAATTTTTATAAATAGTTTGAAGAAATGAACAGTGAGTTGGAGGAGAATCGTGACCTGGCTGATAATCGTCTCACTGAGCTGCAAAAGCTGGAACAGGATCTGCAGAACGTTCTCCAGGAAAATGCAAACATGAAGGTACTGCCTCACATGGCTCTGATACAGTGAGTAATATGTGGAGTGAATGTAATTTACTTAATGAATCGAGCAGCAGATTACTTTGAGACTCTATTGGCTTTGCTAGTGTGTGTTGTCTGTTGGGTTAGAATTTTACGGTCACAATTACAAAATAAGAAAAGCTTAAATTATTTTAGTGAAATGATATAGAGTAAAATATCCCATCTCGTCTACAAAGACATTTGAAGTGGATGAGATTCTTGTTTTAGTTAAGCATTTCATTCTACGCTCAGTCATCCAAGTTTGAAATGCTGTTACACCTGGATGTCTTTACAATGTGTACTTTTAGTAAATACGTAACTGCTTTATTTGTCATTGTCATTGTAACAAAATTACGTTCAAGTGTTGGGTTAGTCTTAGACTTCAAAACTAATTTCATGTCATGGTCAAGATAAAGACAAAATTGTATTCAGAGCATCAATCATCAGTAGAAGTGTGTGCATGTAATAAAGTACAGTAATGTATAACTGTGAACAGACACGAGTATAAGGCACTTAACATGAAACAAAACGAGGCAGAGTTAGGCTAGAAGGACCTAGTTGTAAACGATGAATGTGCTGCAGCAATGCAAAGGCCAGTTCAGTTATGGCAGATGTGGCTGTAGTAACTATGGCATGATAACTGAGTAGAGAGGGCAGGGGTGGGCATTGTTCAATTTGTAGTACAGTATTGGCAACATTGGTTCAAAAAGAGGAACACGGTTTTGGCCAGATACTTGCCTCTGGTGTTGCACACTATCACTGTGTTATCACTGTATATTCAACATCTTTGTCTCATCTGTAGGCTGAGTTGTTGACTAGAGCGGAGGGTGTGGTCAAGGACACGTCTGAATATCGCTGTCTGCAGTCCCAGTTCTCTGTCCTCTACAACGAGTCTCTGACCCTAAAGGCTCAGTTAGACGAGACCCGATCCCGTCTCAACACCACCAGGACGGCCCGTCTTCGCCAGCTCGAGCACATGGAGGTAAGAACTTTAAATGAAATATGTCAACTGTGCGTCTGTGACCTATTTTTATGTTCGATCACGTATTTCCAGAATGATGAAGTTACTTTGCAAAGGAAAGTTCGTACCGAGGTGTTCCAGCTCGAAGATACTTTGGCTCAAGTAAGAAAGGAGTACGAAATGTTGAGGATAGAGTTTGAGCAGACACTTGCAGCGAACGAACAAGCAGGTAATTCTAAGATGTCAGTCAATGACGTGGCATGGATAGCGTTATTTTTTTACTCTTATGTTTTTTTTAATTAAACATTCCTTTTTCTCCAGGGCCAATTAACAGAGAGATGCGTCACCTTATCAGCACGCTCCAAACGCACAACCAGCAGATGAAAGGCGAGGTGGTGAAATACAAACTAAGGCTGAGAGAGTCACAAGCGGAACTCAGTCAGGTAGGGTAACACGTGGGATTCAAGCATTGTGGTTACATATGAAATAATACTCGAGCTGGTAATTAATGACAGGTCAACGTTGCAAAAATCCAGGTTCGATCATCAAAAGGGAGCACCATTCTTCAGTCCCAGTCGAGCACAGAGATGGAGGTGAAAGAGGAGATGACTTCCCCAACTACACCCACTGTTTCTGGCGACGCTGCGATCAAGTCTGAACCTGACAATGGCTCCTCCACACCGAGCAGCACAGGTAACGACTAACGCTTTCTTTTTGTGTAGTGCTTTGCTTGCACTGTTCCGTTCAGGCATAAAATTACGACCATGGGAAGTTGCAATGGCAAAGTATTTCTTCTCCGGTATGTGTTAGTGGGTGAGATACAACAGACACCAAAAAACATTCACATTTATCGAAGTGCTCAAATAAAATGCTGTTGCACAAATTACAGATGAAGTCAATCCTGGTTCGGATTTAAAAATGGTCAGAATAAATTTAATTAAAGAGGGTGTAACGCAGCCGATGGAGAGTCACGTGATCAGTGGAGCTCCAAACCTCCACAGGAAATGACGTCAGCTCCACTTTTTTCCCCCACAACATTTATTTAAGTTAATCTCAATTAACGCCTTTTGTACACTCCACTATCCTTAAGGTTAGCATTAGGGTTAGTTTGAATTAGTTTAAGAGAGCGGTGTCCTGCAGAGGTGACGCCATTTCCTGTGGAAAAGTGGAAGTCCACTGATTGCGTTCCCCTCTATCTGCTGCATCCAGGCTCCTCTCCAAAGATGAATTGCAATCAAATCAAAATCGCACTTTTAATGGAATGGAATTTTCACATGATGCAAAGCGCTTCACACTGTATAGGTGATTTGTTCTCTGGTGGTAAGATAAGTATCTAGCCACAGTTTCCCCTGGGGTTGAATGCCCACCTCTGCGCCAATGGTCACTCTGATCACCACCATTCATTCATGCAAACACATCATTCATCCTGGCCTATTGTACAGGTTTTTAGTCATGGGGGAAATCAGGGTACCTGGCGAAAACCTATGCCAACATGAGGAGAACATGCAAACTCCACACAGAAAGGCCCTGCCCGGGGATCGAACCCAGGACCTTCTTGCTGTAAAGCTCGAGTGCTAACCGCTGTGCCTTAATGGTCACTAAACAAAAGGTTACAATTATGTAAGCAATATCGTGTTCGCTGTTAAATAACAATTTGTCCTGTTTCCTTGAGGTTATATGTATAAAAGCTGCTAACCCTGTAGTTTGAGCGTCTTCAAACATGTTCTGAAATGGATGAGGTTCTTGTATTAGTTTAGCAGCAACATAATGTAAAAATCTAATAGCAATTACATATTTGTGTATAATGCATATGTAAATGTATAATAACCAAAAGCTGGTTAGAGCGATAACGGAACGTGTAATGTGTTCTGGTAGGTGCTTCGGTGAAAACGGAGCCAGTCGGTGAACCAGATCTGACCGTTAAAGAGGAGGAAAAAGAGGAGAAGAAAGAGAAGGAGGAGAAAAAAGAGAAAGACATTGTGAAAAAAGAGGAAAGGGAGAAAGACCGAGAGAAGGACAGAGAGCGACCGACCCGAAGTAGCGGTGGCGGCAGTGTGACCAAAGAGGAGAAGGACAAGCCCGGGAGCAGCAGCAGTCAGCCTGAAGAGTCGGAGCGCGTGGCTGTGATGGGAGGCTCCAAGAAGAAGGAGATGGAGCAGCTCAAGATCGTCAGAGCAGAGCTGAAGTATGACATTTATCACATCTTACCCAGCAATTTATTTTCAAGGTTTTTTTTTTTTTCATTTAATCAACAAAACACATAAAAAGAAAGCATGTCACCCACCGCAACCAGCCCTACAATTGCCAAAAATAAATAAATAAAAAACAATTGCAGTACTTAAAACACAATAAGGTCCAAAGTCATTTTCAGGGCAATATAGAAAACAAAACACTAGGACTCAAGTCAAGAGATACACCGATTTCTTTGGCCAATATTTCCCCTTTTAACTAAAAGCTTCATGATGAGTTCTTTAAATAATTTATGTTCATTGTGGATGCCGGAAAATCTCTGCTACGCATGTTTTCTTTCTTATACTGTTTTGATGCTTAACTGTGCAAAGTGTTGACATTAACGTTGCCAATAGCAGTTCCCATCATTATAGTTTACCTAAGATTTATTGCTATTGGCTGCTGTCTGATGCTAAAATATCAGCTATGGGGGAAAAAGACTATTTCTTCCCAGCTTTCTAATCCTGTGCTATTATTTCTTTTGCATATCGTTATTGCGATATAATTTTTTAATATCGTGTCCACAATTATATCAAAAAGCAGCATAAACACTGACTGTAGAACAAGAGGACAGGCACTTAAAAAGTAAAATGAAATGAAGGATGTAAACTGCTTGAGTAGACCATATTTGCGAGGAAATTAGTATTCCTGTTGGAGCCATTCAGGGTTTTGGAGGTTTAGCTTTTTGTAAATGAACGCCGTGTAAGTGGGTAACGTACTGCACCGCGGGGATTGGTGGCACCGTGGGAGTGGTGGCACCGTGGGAGTGGTTTCCACATTAGTGCGCGCTCCCCTATGTGTAGTGTGTTTGTGCTGGGCCTGCATCATGTCGGTGGGGTGAGCTTGGGGAGAAACCTTTTGTTGACCGTATTATTTTACATCAGAAGAGAAGAAAGATTTGCACCCTCTTATTAAGGTATAATTTGGCATCCCATAACATCGCTCTGTTATGATCTGAAGAAAAATGAACCCTCGTAAGCGGTGCCATTGTTCTGTCTGCGCGTCATTAGTGTTCCACCCCCTTGCCTTAGCCTACCGTGGCGTGTTGGAATATAAGTTTTGAGTCATACGCCACAACAATGCCGTTTAAAAAATAAATAAAATATCACTGAATGAATGTTCCCAATAGGCATAAGGCTGGAATTTTGAAGTAATTTGTCCATTGTCAATTATATTGTAAATATATCGTTATGGAGATATTTTTTTTTTTATATCGTGATATAGATTTTAGGCCATATCGCCCTGCCCTAATATGCAGTATTTGAGTTAAGTTGAAACAAGCAGTCATTATGAATCAACCACTTTAACTTATCTAACTAATTCAATTCTCATAGAAAAGCCCAAGAGTCCCAGCGTGAAATGAAGCTCCTGTTGGACATGTACCGCTCTGCACCTAAGGAACAACGGGACAAAGTCCAGCTCATGGCTGCAGAGAAGAAGTCCAAGTCTGAGGTGATGAATTCTCTTTTAATTACATCCAAATTTACACTATCACAAGTGGACATCCTTTCACCAAAGACTTTGTATTATAGGCAGAGGAGTTGCGACAGAGGCTTCGAGAGCTGGAAGAGAGAGAAAGGAGAGAGGGAAAGAAAATGGCTGATGAGGAAGCCCTAAGGAAGATCCGCTCTGTGGAGGAGCAGATCGACATTCTCAACAAGAAGGTTTCGATTGCAAAACAGGTAAGATACTCTATAAATCCGTCCTTGTGTCATCATCTAACCGCCTGCTCTTTAGGAGGAGGATGCCTTGTTGAGTGAGATGGACGTAACAGGCCAGGCTTTTGAGGACATGCAGGAGCAGAACATTCGACTAATGCAGCAGCTCAGGGAGAAAGACGACGCCAACTTTAAACTCATGAGTGAACGCATCAAATCAAACCAAATCCACAAACTTTTAAAGGAGGAGAAGGAAGAGCTGGCTGATCAGCTGCTCACTTTAAAAACTCAGGTACCAAAGTAATACCTCAGAAAGAAAAACATGGCACGTGTTAATAGTTTGTGTTGGATTTATTTATCCTGTTCATGAACTGTAGGTTGATGCACAACTGCAAGTTGTAAGAAAGCTTGAAGAAAAGGAGCGCCTTCTGCAGGGCACTATCAGTACTGCAGAGAGAGAGCTGACACTGAGGACACAAGCTTTGGAAATGAACAAACGAAAGGTAAATGTCATAGAAATGTTTAGATTTATATCAGTACAATTACTATTTGAAAACATGATAATGTCTTCATTCAGGCTCAGGACTCTGCACTGCTGTCAGAGGAGATGCGAGCCCAGCTAGAGCAGGTTCAGCAGAAGCTAAATCTGGTTCGAGAAGAGGTGGTCGAGAACAGCATCTCAAGAGAGAAAGAGTCCTTCAATTCTCGGAGAGCGCAGGTACCACCACATCAACACTGTGATCTGACTTCACTTATAATTATGCACATGACTGTTACTCACTGCTATATTCAGGAGGACATTTCTAAACTAAGAAGAAAGATTGAAAAGGCCAAGAAACCAGCAGAGAAGATAAGCAACGGAGACGATATCCTAAATGAAGAAATCAATGAGTACAAGGTGAGTTTGAGATGCAGAAAATCTATTTATCCATCTTTTTTCGCTTTAACCGTGTTGGAGGAAGGAGGAACTGCTTTTATTATTTGAAGATGTGTTTCTTGCATGTGTAAAATCAATCTTTGTGTGAATACTGTTAATCAGACCGTCAAACTCTGTAGTGTGGTTTATCTGTAGTGACAGTGGGGCTTGAGCGCCAGCCTCTTGCGTCACAAGACATTTGTGCTGCTCTAGATATTTGTATTCACCAAGAGCCACTCGACACAATTGCTCCTTTGGTTATTTTTGATTTCTGTTTCTGCCCCAGGCTCGGCTAACGTGTCCGTGCTGTAATTCCCGAGTGAAGGATGCTGTGCTGACCAAGTGCTTTCATGTCTTCTGCTTTGAGTGTGTCAAGACTCGCTACGACACCCGGCAGCGGAAATGCCCCAAGTGCAATGCAGCCTTCGGAGCCAATGACTTCCATCGCATTTACATTGGTTAGATGGACCCAAAGTTTCACACTGATGAAGCGACTTTTAAGTTGAAAACAAAAACTCACTTGATTTTTTAATAACGATTAACTAAACTTGTGCATCAATTTTGTTTTTGTTTGGACTGTTGGTGGTTATATTAAATGTAGTTTGTTTTACACCATATATATTGAGTGCATTCATTGGATTTGAGTGACTTAAACAAAGAAAGGAAAACTACAGTGGGAAAAAAAGCTATTTCTTTAACACAGGGATTTATTTGCAACGGTAAATGTATCGCCGTTCATTTAAACAAATCGGATTACCTTTCAGGCCTGTGCCAACCGTTTTACAGCTGGAGATCATGGTGCCACTCTGTGATTTAAAGACGCATTATGCAACTTTTTATGTGGCAAAAAAAGGTGATATTTGTGCGTATTTGACTTTGTAGTGACCCAGCGGCTGAGTGGTCAGCATGGCGCCTTTACTCTCCATCACAGTGGTCTCTTGGATTGGTCTCTCCAGGATCAATTGATCCTGGAGCATCGTAGAGACCACTGTGATGGAGAAGGAAAGGCACCGTGACCACTCGTACAGCCTCTGGGTCACTACAAAGTCAAATACGCACAAATATCAACGCATAAAAGTTGAATAATGCACCTTTAACTATGTGACAGTAATGGATCTATATTATTCTGTTTTTAAATAGTACACAAGGGCGCAGATCTCTGTTTATCCCTCTGTGTGGCGCCTTCCTCCTCTTACTCTGATTCTACCTCCCTCTAAATTCTCGCGGCTGTGCAAACTGGAAACGGTCGTTACAAACGCTGGAAGGAAGGGAGTGCCCTCATTGCTACTCGAGGTTTTATTTGCTTGAGCAATATAATCCGCTGCTGCCGCGCGTTTGAGACAAAAGAGCCCTACACTTAAATGTGTTGAAGGGGCTCAGAGCCGAAATAAGGAGCTTTAGCAGACTCGTGCTTAGTCCAGCGCCACCGCTTCTTTACCGAGAGCTTTTTATGCACAAATCTTGGCCCAATGAGAAACTGAAAGACTCAGCAAAACAATATTGAATTACAATTTGCAATTGCAGCAGATGGCATTCAAACGCCGACATTTGGCCTCCACTGGATGCGAGTCCTTATCTCTTTCTTGCCAAATATAGACCCAGTTAAAGCTGGAGTGCCCTTGGGGAAGCGGAAGATTCCTGCTCTGGATATTTTAACGCAACTAAGGCCTTTGAACAAAGATTTTTATTTTTTACACTTCACAGACGCGCGTTCAGAAGCTTTTGACGCGTTTTATTCTTGAATTGTGGCGCTTTCTGCCTTGAAAATTTACAGCATGCGGAACATCGCTTTGTAGCCTTTTGATTGCCGTGGACAGAAGCCATTTTAAAGTGTGATTTCAACCTCATATGAGTCATTGAACTGCTGGTCCAACCTGCTCTCAACCTGCATTTTACTACCCGCTACGTTTCCATTTGATTAATCGCATCGTAGCTACTGAGACTTTTTTGAGGATGGCTTTTTGTGCGTCTGGTGCGTGTGCGGTTCCTCGCCGTGTGCTCTGCGCTGCTATGTTCGCGGCGTTGGCACTGCTTTTGGCGGTGGCAGCAGCCGAGGACCAGGCCGGGGCATCTGCGAAGAGCTCCCCGGTCACACTCCGCACCGTCATCACCGGGACGTGCCATGAGATCCAGCACTACATCGAGTCACTGGTGGGAACCAGCGTCGTGCGCTCCGTGGTGGAGGTAAAGGCAAAAACGCAACACCGCTTTGAACAGTTCCCTACTGAAATTTATGTTGCGCTGCAGAGCTATTCTTAACCTCCTTGAAACTGTGCTTAATGACTAATGTCTTTACTCTGTCTTCATTTTCATCCTTCTCACACACCCTTCTCCTGTTCCCCACAATTTGTATATCTCCATTTGATCCTTTAATTTCCCCCAATGCCAATCTACCCCTCTTCACACTCCCCTGTCTTGCTTCGCTCTGCTGTGGACCGCTTCTCCAGAGTGCAGTGTTGTTTCTTGAGTCAGTGTTTGGTCAGGAGAACGTCTATGCCGTGGCCATGGTAAGAAACCTCTCTAACCCTGCAGACTTTGAATATGGGTCTGTTTAGAAGTAGTGGTGATGCAAACTGTAATGAGAAACGTGACGATATACAGAAGTCTCGTACGATTCTGTGTGACTTGTCTTCATTTGCATGCAGGGTCAGAATATTGCCATATAAGCCTAGCCTTCTAATATTATCAAGGTGTTGATCGCCAACTATTTAAATAGACATAGATCCAAATAGAAGTTACTAATTGCTTTCTTAGTTCGTGTGGTAAGATAAGAATAGCCCAGCTGTCACATTCAAAAGGATGATTCACAATTTTGTAAATAATTTCAGATTTACCATCAAACTTACTGTAGTAATCAATAGTTAATTGTTTGTCAGATGAGACGTCCTTCCTTTGGACATGTGGCCTCGTCTCACTCCTCACTCAATGTGCCAGTGTGTAGTGCAACAGGTGCAGATAAGACACTTTTCCTGTGCGCCTGGGCTATCCTTGACCCTGTCTCAAGAGGTTGGACTCTGTATGAGGCCACTGTACTTTTTGTGGCCCCTGAGATTTATCGAAAATGGAGGCAGTTTCCAGCTGTCGTGTAAATGTACAGCCGTTTGTTTTACAACTTAAACACTAGAATGAATTGGAGACACAAGTTAGACCTGGTATGGGAGCTGTTCAACAATATTGTCTTGTATTATGCGGCAAAGACTTCTTTTACACAGTTGGCTACTGAAAAAATCGTATTCTCATAAACAAGCCTATGAACTGAAACCTTCTTCAAATGGTAATGTCCAAAAACTATCAACAAAGACCACTGCCAAAGCATACTAGCCATTCCATGCAATGTTAAATGTAAAATGCCCGGGGTAACAGGCCAGAGTATACCCCCCATCTGGACTACACCCGGGGTTAAAAGGGGCCTAGGCCATTTTATACCCGGGTATAAAATGGCCTAGGCCCCTTTTATCCTTTATTTCCTATTTTCCCGCTGTACTGATTTGGAAGCCCTGTGTCTGGAAACCGAAAACGCATGTGGCTAATTACCATATGTAAACATAGATGTGCCTTCTATGCAATGAATCCTGTTCTTTCAACAGTTACACTCAAATAAATAATAACTATAAAGTCACAGCAAGTCATTGAGAGTCATTGGCCTCAAGTCCAAGTTAAGTCTCAAGTCACAAAAAGTCAAGTCTTTTTGGAGCTTTGGTCAAGTACCTAAGTCTCCAGTCCCGAAAAGTTAGACAGACATATTCTGGCCCAGAGGGTATAGTCTAGTCTATTTAGGCCAAACTATACCCGGGTTTAATCTAGGCGGGGGTTAATTTGGCCTGTTACACCTGTACTCACTCAACTTACAATATCCTTTAGTCATAGCCATACTCGCCTCTCCTCTAACCTGATTCGCAACTTTGCTGCGAGCGGGACATCACGAGCTCATCTCCATTGAGATCTGGCAGCTTTGTTTTGACTGCAGGATATCCAAACGTTAGGTTTCAAACATTAGGTCCTCTTCATGCCTAATGCTTTTGTTAAACCTCTGCAGTGTCAGTGTATTTCTGATCATTAGTAGCACTTTGGTACACTTTATCAGTTTAGTGACACAGCAGCATGTAACCAGGAATGTACTGCAGAGTGGGAGATAATAACACAACTGTTACTGTAGTCTGTGTCTCACAACACATAAGTCAGGAATTAAGTTGGTATGTTGTTCCTATTATCTTATATTACTGAATGAAAGTAGCCTAAATAAAATGAGTTCTAACCAAATCATTCAGACTTTTCTTGTTGACTCAAATTGCACCGGCGGGGAGGTTTTTGTTTTTCCCATAGACATTTGCCGATGGTGACCTTGGAAGAGGGAGTTTCATATCTGATTAAGTATCTTTTCATGTTTACATGGCGCGTCTATTTCCAAAAAGGACAAACCATAATGAACATCACATAGATCAAACCTTTAAAAATGTAAATGTTTCCGTTTATGTGAAATGGGTAGTCTAACCTGTTATATGCACTGTAACTGGTCATTTTATCCACAAAGCTTTATTCACATCTTACTAAACCTAATGCACAGTTCTATACCTCACTGTTTTCATTGAGGACTTACGAATGCTGCCTGGCTTCATTGTTCCCTACTAATCGTGACAGTTAAACATGTCGCCTCCCTTCCTCTGCAGTTTTTGGAGACGGTGATTCGATTCTTGGCTGAAGGAGCTGCCAGTGGCCTGAATGTCATCGTAGTTTATGTCACAGAAATCCTACGCGTCACAGGATTTGATGGTGGGTATTCTCTGTGTGAGAAAGAAAGCAATTTGGACTGAGTTTCATGGTATTTATTTAGTAGGGCTGCACAACATATCACCAAAAAGTGTATTTATTTTTTTCTTTTTGATGTGATATAATTGATCAGTTAAATGGTATGTTTTCCCTCATACCGTGCGCGTGTATAAAATATAAAGATGTAATGTGCAATGCCTAATCTCGGTCCTGACTGCCTTTACATTTTGCGCTTTGCAGATCTCAGTTCAGCCAACAGGTATATCTGTAGTAAAGGGAAAGTGCAGGTGAAAACATGCTGGTGTGCCTTTCCCTGGAGCGGTTTGTCTGCCACTCCTTGTCTCCAGCTACTTTCCTTTTAAGTAGATCTGCACAGTGCATTGAACTCCCAAATTATTCCTACCTAAGGGCAATTTTTACTGCAAAGTTTTAGAGATTTGTTTATGTGGAAAATGTAATGTATGGAGATGGTTTTACCACAATTGCAAACAATGTAAAGCTCGTCTTTTGTGGAGTATTCTTTACTTTGCACTAGTCCTGAATCAAGAGCAGTCGTAGTCTTACTATATAACCTGCTTAAACTGTAATTATTTATATTTACGTTTTCTCTTAAACCTTAATGTTCCTAATTGTTTAAGTTGTTTTTTAAATGTGCTCTGTTGACATTTTTATTATGGTATAGTAAAGGACCAGGGTACAAACTTTATGCCCTATGTTCACAGCCGCCCTCACGCTGCCCCTGGTCACTCCAGAGGCCGTCACTGCAGTCGCTCAGTGGGGTCTCCTCACCCTCATCGGCTACTGGATCCTGGCCATCGTCCTGCGTGTGCTCATTGGTGTCGTGAGGCAAGTCTTCTGGATACTGAAAACAGTCTTGGCGCTCTGGTTCTTTGGACTGATCGTTTTGGACAAGACGGCCTCGGCAGACACCACCGCAGTGCGGCTCACTGGGCTCGTGTTGGTGTGTGTGGTCCTCACCCTACTCGCCTCCGGATCAGAAAAGACCGGTGCAGTGGATCAGCGCATCAGGAGCCTGGAGGGGCGACTGAAGGCAATGGAGAAAAGCAAAGGGGACTAGTAGTGGCAAAAACTACGGCATTGATTTTTATGTTTGTCAAAGTATCTGTGGAAATAAAATGATCTTTTTAATCATTTTTATTTATATGGTTTCTACTTTATTCTTGTAAATGGTGAAGAATCACAACAGAACAAAGTTGGATATGTAGGCTGTGCCAAAGTATCTTCATGACTGGAATAGAAAGCACTGAAACTTCTTTATTCTAAGACAGAGTACTATATATTACAATAAGTAATATATATACAGTATATTATGTATATGTATTTTTTCTCCAGTAATCGCTTTATTTTTTAGAGGTGGGAATTGATTACATAAAGACAAAAGACTTTGGGCGGAGAAAAACGTTTGTTAGTAGTAATACTGATTTCAGATCAGTTTTTTTGCATATTAGTTCACATTAAATACATTAAATACATACAAAAAATAAATATTTCCTTACTTCAATCCATATTCTTTAAATAGTCTGAACAGACCGTAAGCCACACAAAAGCAATTGTAACAGAAATCAAGTAACACTTCAGATATAACGAGAATGTCACTTAAACATCTAGGCACAAAAGTTTATAATAGGCACACCACAGCAGTTTTGCATAGGACATAAATAATATCCTTCTATGCATTATATTTAATAAGGCTAAAGCTATAGTCAAATTATGGCTGTAATTGAAATCCCTGAAGACTACATGCACACGAGCACATTAGAAGTTGAGCTTGTTTGAGTTATATTGGGCAGCGTTAGATCCATCTGAGATGAGAGGTGAGGTAGAGTGGAAGATTGTGCCTCTCAATTCAAAATGTGGCTCGGAGTCGAAGGTATAGGCGGTGAAAGTCGTGGCTTCCTCTGCTCCTGCTGCCGAGACCTGTGGATTTTTGTCAAACTTTAAAAACGTACAAATATATTTACACTATAAAATATCACAAATATTGTCCCCAATATGTACATTATGATTCAGTCATATTGTAGATATAATATTTGATTTGATTTGAATATATAAGAATAGGTCATTTATCCGAACAAATCTACACATTTTCTTGGACATTTATTCATCTTATTCAGTGTTACAACACTATAGGCGTCTACTGTGTTACCAAAATAAAGTTCTAAATTGTAGTTCATGCTTGGAAATTTCAAAAATGAAAAGGGTTTAATCTTTATGGTGATTATTGAGGGTAATTGCAAGTTTTAACACACATTAACATGGTTAATGTCTTCGAATTAGGATATTACTATCCATGTATTCTTTATTTAGTACGGACATATTATAAGGTGGTCCATATGAATTAAAAGAAAATGGAAAAATGATACAATTTGTCCATAGATTATACAAACAGTCTCTCCATCCCATGTGCCCTCAACTCAGAGGTATAACGACAACAACTCAGGGTTAGTCGGAGTCTCTCAATTTAAACGTTAAGTGTCTCAACAGCGCCTCACAGGTGGGAATGCGAGCGTCCACAAAACAACTGGCTGGCACTGTGCCACCTGGGTGCCTTCATCAACAGCCTAAAGGTGTCAGTCTATGGATGGTGCCCCTCCTATAGTTCCACCAAAAGGGGGCCGTGTTCAGTGGGGTACAAAAGGCTCTAAACAGGGCACATACTAAATTTACGCAACAGCAGGTTCGCCTGTGCGTACAGTTAACAATATTGTCTTTTAATGTCTCTATCCTCACGCCAACCTTCAGTCAAAAATACATTTGACCTCAGAGTGCACAAGAGTCTTATTACACAGGGCAAAAACAGGGAAGATCACATTTTTATCCTGCCTGCTTCTTACAATTATGATAATACTTTTAGTGGGGTTATGCTTAATGCCATGTTCCTTACCATATTCAGAACATATATTAACAATTGTTGCATCCCTGTTCTGTATGGGCTGATTATCACAAGATCATCCGCATACCTGAGATGGTTGACAACTTTGGAGAATTCAGAAATCCCTTATGAGAGACCAATAGGCCCGGATAGAACCATGAGGCTGTGGGCCCACCACCTGCAGGAGGAGCCATAGGGGCTGGTGCTATGTGATTTAGGCAGCTCCAACGGCTGCCCCCACGACCCGGCAACGGAAAAGTGGAAGAAAATGGATGGATGGAGGAGAGAGAATTCCTCCTTGTCGAATACCATAACTAACATGAAAAGGCTCAGACAAGGCACTGTCCCACTTTACATGCATGACCTGATTTGCGTACCAAAACACCAAGATATGGACCAAATATTTGGGCACTCCTCTTCTGATTGATTTCATAAATACTGTAGCTTATGGTGATTTACCCGATCAAAAGCTTTTGTGGCATCAATGAAGCACAGAAAGACAAATACTTTCAGTGTGAAATGGTGTGTTGTAAGTTCCTAAATAATGAATCCTTGGTTTAAAACTGTAATATGATATCTTGTTTTACACTTACTGTTGGTTTTGAAGAGGTCACTGTAGGCTCAGCAGGGACAGGAGGGGTATCTCGCTGACTGGAGTAAGTTGGGACAGGAGGAGCAGACGGTTGAAAGTCACACTGCAACAAAACAGCCACATCAAAGTATTGCTGAGTTGGTCCGATTGTCACACAGAGAATTACTGCACTTATAAATGAACAAATATTTATAATAGTACTGTATGTAGTAAACAGAGCAATTATTATCTTAGGAGAAATGACTTTTTTTAAATGTATTTATTTTATTTATTTATTTGTTTATTTTTGAACAGGGACAGTGTACAATCTACATTAGCCTCAGAAAGGAGAGATGCATTGTACCAGGTTATAGCACTTGTGCTAATTTCCACCTGCAGTCCCTGGGCATTTAAAATATGAATGTAAAAGTATGTAGGGCGGTAGTGGGTCTATGTGTCCCCCTGCTTCATCATATATAATAAAACAGTCTGTAAATGTCAATACTGAAAGCAAACAAATACAGATGCATATTTTAACCCACTGGTGGATCTGGAAACACAACTCTTGGCTCTCTCGATAGAAGAGGGGTCACAGGCTCAGTGGTTTGATGACCCTGCAACGACCAAGAAAATGACCATATCACAATAAAAAGACATGAACAATTAGTTCTGAATGCAAAGTGATGATACTTACATTGTGATAGACCGAGGGTGCTGCTGCTGCTGCTGCTGAAGGTGCTGCTGCCTCCGTCTCACTTCCAGGACCGTTTGTTTTATCTGAACTCTCTTTACAGCAGTGCTTTTTCATACAACAGCAACACAATATGAATCCACATGCAATTGCTGTGAGAACAACTACACTCACCCAGACTTTCTCTACTGCAAGAACAAACAAAAAAAGTTAATTTGTTTTTTGTTCAGTGGAGGGCTGTCAACAAATTATCAAGGTCTTTCATCTGCCACAGTTTTACACATTTACATAATCTCATACAAGAAACACATGGGAACTTAAAAATGTGCAAAAGTCCTGTTTTAGTCACAATTTTCCAAATTTTGTATTTACGTAGCTTTATTTTAGTACTGATTTAGTTTGTTTGAAATCTTGTTTTGATTATTATTGTTTGTTTTTGTTTAAATTATACATTTCCATTACCATTAATGGAGCATACAGCATTAAAATGGTTTAGTAAAATATTGAAATACCATTGTCATTGAACAATGTTATCAGCAATCACTAGTGTAACAAAATATTAAATATGCGTTATTTAGTATGTAACTCTGATTGCTGTGCATAATTAAATTCAAAGGAGAGAACACCATAATCTGTTGCTTACCTTTCCTTACTTCCAGTGTTACTTGCAGGATCCGATTGCCATCCTTGTCGAGAAAGTCGTAAGTGCCAGCATCCTCGGGTGTTGCATATTCAATGGCCAGGTAACTGTTTGTAATTTTAAATCTACCGTCACTCTCAGACACGGTTTTTGCATTATAAGTCCCTTTACGTTTAAACTTAACTTGGGCTGGGGTAAATATAATGGGATATTCTAATTTGATGTCGCCTTCATCAAAATTGTAGCTTCGGACATGCTCTGTGTGAAGAAAGAAAGGATGAACATTGAGTAAAGGTTACTTGTCCAGTAATTAGTGACCCTGTATCCGTACCTTCCACTATATATTGATCCCATCCAAGCAGTTGATCGTTGGACCCCCTGAATCTGTAATATCCACTGTCTTTCTGCGTAATGTCCTTAATCTCATAGTCACTGCCACTTACTTTCCCCCTGATAGATGAACTGCTAGTGCGATTCCAAAGGATTGTCGGTGGAGCCAGGACATCTGGACCAGAAAACTCCAAATATTCAGCTTCATTGGGTAGTCTCATATAAATAAAAGATCCACAAAGCTTCTTGACAATACTACGACAGTCTGAAAAAAAAGTACATCTGAAATCAGATCAATGTGCATGCTTACAAAGTTCCCACAATAGTTATCTCACTTTTAAGCTTCAGTCTCACGGAGTTAAAGTGACGTTCTTCAGTAGATAAAGTTGCGTCATTGTCTCGTTCGCTTAAATATGACATTTCAATTTCTGTCCGGAAAACCGTGAAGCGTGGATCCAGTGACTGAAAAAGACATCACAACTGTCATGTAGTTCAAACATTGGTGCGTTACTATTCTGAAGAATCACACAGGACTTACCTGTCCATTTCTGACAACAACCTTTGGGTCTCCCACTTTTGGAGTGTAGGTAATGGTTTTATTGTAGCGCCATGGTATTAAGTGTGTTGGCAAAGTGTAACTGTTCCCATAACACAAGTGTTCCGACAAGGTGATAGATGAGCCTTTATTTGGAAACAAAAAGAGAAACCACTATAACTTACACTCCCATAGAATTGTAGTATTCAGTCAGGGTTATATAATGCCGTTTTTGGACTAATCAAGTCTGTGTGATTGTTTTTTATAAACGCACATAAGGATCATGACCCTGACTTTTTTAATTTTTTTTATTAATAATTCACAAACGAAGCTTACAGGCTTACAATTTCCAAAAATTCAAATGCCTAATGAGCAGATAAAGTAAAAATGAATAAAATAATACAACAAACAAAGCCGACAATTGGGGTAAAAGACATAGCCAACATATTATTATATAGCCATACCGCCTTCTTGGAGTTACAAAGTTTTAAGGAATCCTTCAGAGACACTAATTCTTTTAGAAATACAATAAAAATAGGCTTAGTGTTATTAAATTTACATTTGTGAATAAAGAATTTTGCTAAAATAATAACATTATTAATTGTGAATTGTTTTTCCTTGTCCTCCAAGATAGTTCCGAATTTAATATCAATATAAGTCAGACCTATTATTCCTAAATTATTATATGAGGCCCATAAACAAAAACTGTCCCAGAAATCTCTGTAAAAACACAATTAAAAAAAAGATGTTCTACAGATTCTATATTATTAGTACAAAAAACACAATCATTTTCACCAATATTAAATTTGGAGTGTAAGAATTCTTTACTGGGATAAACATTGTTCATAATTTTAAAATGTACTTCTTTAGCTTTAGGTGGAATAGGAAATTGAAGATAGTTGCATCTGATAATTTTAACATTTTGACTGGAATAATTATGAACCAACTCTCGCCTTCTAAGAGGTAAGGGGAAAATTGCATTGGAAATCATGACCCTGACTAGGCCTATTGTCGCGCTAATTCCTGTGAACATAAAATGGATTCAACGATGATGTCAACAGATGGCAGCAAAACGCCAAGCTTCAGCCTGCTACAAAAAAAGAAGAGATGTCCCAAGGAGAATAAAACTACTTCCCCTCAAGTATATTTTTCAGATTTCCATTTTAAAAGTAGACAGACACATTTAAAAGTAGATATGAGCCACATGTTATTAGATCCCCAAGTCTGAGTAATTTCATTCATTTGTTGGCGATTTCACCATGTAGCAGCTAGAATAACCTCCAGTAAAAGGTTGACACATTTCCCTGTTTTAATAAATTTCAAAATATCTGATCTGTGAAAAAAACATTAACTCATACTTACTTACCCAACGATATGCGGACTAAAAGCAAGTACAGCAGCAGCAACATGACCTGAGTTACGGGAAAGGATACGCCTAATCCGACCGGGAGATGCTTTCAACTGATGACGTTTTCAGAGCGGGAGCTAAACATTGCCAGTTTACTCCGTTTAGTGCCATATAAGTTAACTTCACTTGAGTAATATCAAAATTCGGGTTTCTTTACAACAGCTGGACACGGAAAAGGTGAAACAAACACGGCTGGGCTGAGGCTTCTCCTGCAGACAACATCTCCAAAACACGGAGAGGGCGGAGGAGAGACGCCGAGATCGAAAGAAGGCAAATAGGTTAACCATTCTTTTTACCACCACAGGGGGCGCCTTGAAGTGGCCAACGCTGTTTTGGCCACATTTCACTGGCTAAAGGAGTGGCCAAAAGTCCGTTATCCTCGTTCCGTGTGGCAAAAACTGCGTCTAGACATGTTTTATAGTGGTTAATCACGAATTTACCTGTTAATTTGTGACATAGATTGTATCTGGCCTATTTTGTGGATGGACCCTGCCAACACATTTGAGTAAAGTTTAGCCTATTTCTCACTTTGTAATGATTGTGCTGCTGATCTAACGTTGTATTCTGCAAGTCCAAAAAGATCATCAGATCAACTCCGGTTCTTCAGTTTTATTTATTTATTTTGGAACTGAGCTCAAGGGGAGGAAATATAAATCATCTAAACTAAACCCCGTTATTCGGAAGGAGGGTACAGGTACTGTTAGAAGTTAGAAGACGTACAGCATATCGTTGTTGTGTGGAAAACAAATGGCAGGTGAGAATGAGTTGTATTATTCCGTTAGTTGTTCAAAGGGACACAAATCATATTCAAAGTTATACGAGGTATATATGGGGTATTGTATGGAATACTGATAATTCGGCCTTTTTTGTTGTCTTTTTAAAATTGCGTAAATGTAGATTAAGAGGGTAAACCTATCGCTATATTATTTTACCATTTTTAATGCTAAAAACATAAGATGGTTGGGTGCTAGTCGGAATGCCCCATTCGGAATGCCCTACACCCATTGGTCTTAATGCCCCGGCTGAGTAGTTTGAATGGCCCACCCATTATTGCGTGAATGGTTAAGTTTTAAGTTGAATTACAGAAATAAATGAACTTTTTCATGATGTTCTAATTATATGACGAGCACCTGTATAATAAAAGCGTATTAGCTGTATGCTTCTGCCCTACTTAAGGTGTAATAAAAAATATGAAAAAAAGTTTATATTAATACACTTTTTAAACACCTACAATTGTAATAATGTGAATACATATTAGGAAGCAGACTAATAGTAGAATAGAAACACAATTTGGTATAAGGTTAACTTTGCCAGAGGTAGGTTACAGATTGAGATTATTTTTTGTATATGTTATCAACAATTTTGTTGATTTGTTTACATTTGTGAAGAAAAGTAAAATAGTGATAAATAAATAAGAGCAATCATAAAAAACAGTAATTAAAGGACTAAATGGCACAATTCATTATAGGTGACAATCCAGTGGTTGAGAAACAAAATGGATATTTATCGCTATGAAGCAGAAAATTTGCTTAAAAAAATCGTATCTCTGTGCGACAACTACTGGTAAGTTTTGATCTGAAGTTGATAATCTCTAAGACATGGCCAATAATTTTTTTGTCATGCACAATTTTTTAATTTACCTGCAGGCATGAAGTTTGCCAGCTATCCACTCGGACCTTGGAGGATGTAAGTAATACAATTATTTTGAGCCACCTCACCCTGGTTATTGTTCTCATTCTTGCGCACCGCCTGGTCTGGATGACCCCCAGGATGTGTGACGTGGATGGATGTGGAAAGATTGTTCCGAGGTTAAACAGAGGTTATTATACTAGGCCCTCAAAGACTGAGTGAGTATTTATCTGAGCAGATCTCCCTGGTTATTGTTAGCATATCAACAAGCTCGACAGTAAAAAACCTCGAAGTTCTGTTTGACCAAGATCTCCCTTTTTAAAGCGTCTATAAACCAGGCCTGTATAATAGCGTTCTTTTACTGCTGTGGGAAGTACGGTACACTGAGCGCTATCCTCTTCTTATTCTTACTGCAAACTTTGTCTAATTATGATACAATATTTATCTTATCTGTAGTCTGTTCATTACTATTCACATGGTGTCTCCTGTCCCACTCCCCCTCGGGAGTGCCTGTCTAGATCGAAAGGAGGAACCCGGCTGAACAGAGGAACCCTGCCTACTGACAACAAGGACTGGACAGTCTGCGATCTTGGTCCGTCTGCTGAGGGACTCCTTCGGCCCTGGGTCTCTACAGCCTGTCCGTCCATGGGAGTGGATCTCTCCTTCTGTGGTTCTCCCCGAGGTTTCTCTTTTCTCCCCCTGGGTTTTTGAGTTTTTCCTCGCTGTGCTGGAGAGTCTAAGGACGAGGGACACCCACGCGGCTCCTCATCACCTGCTGCTGAAATTTAATTGGACATTATGTTCATGTTTGCCTGGATACTTCACTTGCCTGGACTTTACATTGTCTTATTTACTGTTTTGTTTTATTGCCTTAATGTTTAGTGCAGCCCGGTGAAGCAACTCCTGTTGTGATAACTTAATAAATAAGTTACTATTTCGCAGTGTCTGTGCTGGCTAATATTTGACATTGACCAACATTAACATTTCAGTGCGTAATTAGCATCCAAACAAGATTTGTTAAGATTGTTAAGATTTCTTGTTTAGAGTAGGTTTAGAAAGGTCACTATAACTTTTAATCTTTAGCCGCTCCTAAACATGTTAAGTATTGATTTCAGAGCGGTCAGCCGCTTTTTACCACTCTTTTCACAGTGGCCGATGGCCATTTCAGAGTGGCCGATGGCCTTTAGCCACTCCAAAATATGTTAAGTATTGATTTCAGAGCGGTCAGCCGCTTTTTACCACTCTTTTCACAGTGGCCGATGGCCATTTCAGAGTGGCCGATGGCCTTTAGCCACTCCAAAATATGTTAAGTATTGATTTCAGAGCGGTCAGACGCTTTTTACCACTCTTTTCACAGTGGCCGATGGCCATTTCAGAGTGGCCGATGGCCTTTAGCCACTCCAAAATATGTTAAGTATTGATTTCAGAGCGGTCAGACGCTTTTTACCACTCTTTTCAGAGTGGCCGATGGCCATTTCAGAGTGGCCGATGGCCTTTAGCCACTCCAAAATATGTTAAGTATTGATTTCAGAGCGGTCAGACGCTTTTTACCACTCTTTTCAGAGTGGCCGATGGCCATTTCAGAGTGGCCGATGGCCTTTAGCCACTCCAAAATATGTTAAGTATTGATTTCAGAGCGGTCAGACGCTTTTTACCACTCTTTTCACAGTGGCCGATGGCTATTTCAGAGTGGCCGATGACCTTTAGCCACTCCAAAATATGTTAAGTATTGATTTCAGAGCGGTCAGACGCTTTTTACCACTCTTTTCACAGTGGCCGATGGCTATTTCAGAGTGGCCGATGACCTTTAGCCACTCCAAAATATGTTAAGTATTGATTTCAGAGCGGTCAGACGCTTTTTACCACTCTTTTCACAGTGGCCGATGGCTATTTCAGAGTGGCCGATGACCTTTAGCCACTCCAAAATATGTTAAGTATTGATTTCAGAGCGGTCAGACGCTTTTTACCACTCTTTTCAGAGTGGCCGATGGCCATTTCAGAGTGGCCAATGGCCTTTAGCCACCCCAAAATATGTTAAGTATTGATTTCAGAGCGGTCAGACGCTTTTTACCACTCTTTTCAGAGTGGCCGATGGCCATTTCAGAGTGGCCGATGGCCTTTAGCCACCCCAAAATATGTTAAGTATTGATTTCAGAGCGGTCAGACGCTTTTTACCACTCTTTTCAGAGTGGCCGATGGCCATTTCAGAGTGGCCGATGGCCTTTAGCCACCCCAAAATATGTTAAGTATTGATTTCAGAGCGGTCAGCCGCTTTTTACCACTCTTTTCAGAGTGGCCGATGGCCATTTCAGAGTGGCCAATGGCCTTTAGCCACTCCAAAATATGTTAAGTATTGATTTCAGAGCGGTCAGACGCTTTTTACCACTCTTTTCAGAGTGGCCGATGGCCATTTCAGAGTGGCCGATGGCCTTTAGCCACCCCAAAATATGTTAAGTATTGATTTCAGAGCGGTCAGACGCTTTTTACCACTCTTTTCAGAGTGGCCGATGGCCATTTCAGAGTGGCCGATGGCCTTTAGCCACCCCAAAATATGTTAAGTATTGATTTCAGAGCGGTCAGACGCTTTTTACCACTCTTTTCAGAGTGGCCGATGGCCATTTCAGAGTGGCCGATGGCCTTTACCTGCTCCTAAACAATTGATTTCTGAGTGGTCAGTCACTTTCTAAGAGTTTACCACTCTTTCTGTAGTGTATGCAGTCTTGACCAAAAACAACATTAAAAAAAACTTACAGCCATACTATTTATATCACTTATGATGGTCGCTTTACTTTTAAAATGGTCCAGATAAACAGTGATTTTCTTCCTTTAAACCCGGGGAAATACAGTTTTTGCCACTCTGGAAACTGATAGCAGCATTTTCGCCACTCATTTAGCCAGTGTGAAAAGGCCAAAACAGCGTTGGCCACGCTGTTGGCCACTCCAAAGCGCCCTCTGTGGTGGTAAAAAGAGTGGTTAACCTATTTGCCTTTTTTCGATCTCGGCGCTGCTGGGGCGGAGCGATGGCCTTCTGCGCACGGACAACTCCGCATGGACAACTCCTCATTCTCAATATGAGAACATGTTGGAAACGTTTGTGTACATCATCTCAATGTAGTGTTTACGAAACACGCACTTTATTACTTTGTCATTTTGGTCAAGAAGTGTCCGCTAAATGCAATGTAATGACAACCAGCTGGAGGCTTGTAGAGCCAAGTCCTGGACGCAGCCACAGCAGGAAGTCTCGTATCTTTCCAAAGACTTGTGGCTTTTAAAGTCCTGCATCGTGTAGTAACTTACACTAAAAACAAGGTAGTTTACTATGTCCATGTATGTGCACGGAGGTAAATGGTCCAGGTCTCTGTGCCATTTCGCTGTAGGGAGCTCGTATGGGTCGATGTCCGCAAGCTTCTCCAAATACCGCTGTTTTGCGCTTGGTATGAGCTTGTTCCTGTCCCTTTTCTTTCACCTTATCTCTTTGCATTGCTTTACTTTCTTCCTTTTCGTTGTCGTATTCGTAGATCCGTCTCTGTCTCGCCAAAAACATAAATGCGCAAAATTTAAAAGTGCTCTGGAATATGAGGAATGCGTGAAATTCTGGGGGTGTGCCCATTGAAATGGTGTGCCCCTAATTGGCTGCCAACAGGCTCAGATAGAAAACCATAGTAAACCATATGACGCCTTAACTGTGTCAACAAATTCAAGTTCAGTTCAACGTCTGAGTAGGCAAGTCAGAACTGGGTTTACTAAAACATGTACCTAGGTACAGTGACCTGCAGAGACAGTACACATAAAACATAGTCATTTAACAAGCTACACATCTTTTATCTTTCCAATACACAATAAACGTGTTGCTTTTTTTTACCCTTAGTATCTGTACTGGTGGAAATGTGTATTTGTGCCATTTACAGAGAAAATACAGACGCTATGAATAAGTCAATAGCTGTGATGGGTGCTTGTACTTCTATGATTTGATGCTAGAGTAACTGATTTTGAATAGTAAGAGTACATTGTTATGTCAGGTTTGTGTTCTTGAGGATTTTAAGCAGAGGGCAAAACAAATCTGGTCATAAAGAAAAAAAAAAGGTTTTAGACTCACTGGAGAATCTTAAGAGACAGCTCTTGGCTCAGACAGAAGAAATTGAAAAATACTTCACTTACTAGGTAATTTATTGCAGGTGGCATAGCCTCAGGCTTAGAAGCAGCTCTCTTTTTAGCTTTATATTTATTCCAAAATTATTTTCCAACCAACGCAGCAAATGCAACAAAAAACACATTCACATTGTTGTGTTCGTCTGTTGGAAGGAAAACCAAGATTCAATGAGTTAAATTCAAGAAAGATTTATTCCCTGTTGTTTACAATTCTAATACAGAGCTCTGGGTGCTTATCTAATTCTCCCTGCAGCCGACATCTAAGCGGGGCTTACGGCAGGCGCTCTGCACTGCCCATGTCCCTGCACCCAGCACATAAAAACACAATCATTAATATTCAATGAGACATGTGGTCTTCTTCTCCACGTATGATGTTTTGGCGGGTGGCGCCTCCTCATTGATAAGGTTCAGCTCCACTGTGTCACTATGCCCCGTCCTTGAGACTCATACATGCCTGTGATTTGGGTTAACATTTATAGAAGAGCAATAGAGCAAGAGTGAGGTTTTGAACAGCGTGAGCGTGTAACTCCTGAACCTTCCCCTTATTATTATTCACTGTAAATAAGAGCACAAACATGTTACACATATTCAAACATATTATTAAACGTATTACTCTCTGACTCCGTGTCTCATGCGCCGGGTCACAAACTGCCAGCTAGTCCAACGTCCTTGATGCTTAGATGTTTTTGCAACCGTTATCGGGAACTGGGCCTAGAGCAAGAATGTCAGTGTACGTGCAGGTTTAAAAACGCTCCCATGTCTGCCACGTCAACTGTAACATAAGCCCAAACATTTTAAACATATCTAATTATAAAATAATCATAACATAAATGAATGAATCCCTTCAACATAAACCAGTGTGCTGGTGGATCATCATCTGTAAGAACATGCAAACATTGCGATTTAAGTCTTAACCACTCCTCAGCCAGAACCTTTTAAATAGGCAGAATCCATTTCCTACTTTCCTTAATTACTTTCACTGCAAGGTTTAGATCGCCTTTATCGTCCACAAAGTCGTATGTACCCATGTCGTCAAATGCTGAATCCTCAATAGAATAGTCAGGTACCTGTCTGTTATGTCAATTCTGCCGCTGCCTTCTAGCACTGTGTACATTTTGGCCCATTTTTGGGTAAATCTTGACTTGGAATGATTCCAACAGGAAAATCTATGACTATATAGTTGCCTCTATCGTAGGTATGATTTTTTACATGCTCTGTGTGAGGAAAAACATGACAAAATAATTATATTATCAAAATAATGGGTTGCACACTGCCTTACCTTGAACTACAATCTGTTCCCATTTTAGCCGTTCATTTTGGGACCCCCTGAATTTGTAGTATCCACTGTCTTCCTGTGTGAGAGCCTTAATCTCATAGTCACGTTTCCTCTGCTATACGAGGAGTGGGTGCGATTCCAAAGGATGGTGGGCTGAACAGGAACGTCTGAACCAATTTAGAAAACTCCAAATACTCAGCTCCCACTGGGATGTTCCAAACGACTGATGATCCGTAAAGCTTCCGCATAATACCACAATCTGAAATACATATTAGATACACAATTTACAATTTAATATATACATTTGTTCTCACTTTTAATCAGAAGTTTTACAGAGTCGAGGTGCCTGAGTAGACAAAACAGCTCCATTGTCTTGTTCTGTTAAATCTATCATGTCAATTCCATTCTGTGAAACTTGGAAGCGTTGAACCAATGACTGGTAAGACCAAAAAAAAGGTTTGTTTGGTAAAGTGCATGTTATCAATATACTGTATATTGTATACTTGCCCTAAAGCACAAAGGGCAAGAAGACCCAAAGAACAAGACAGACTACAGAGCCAAGAAGAAAGGGAGTTGCAGTGCCGTATGTAGCCGGGGTATCAGAGAAACTTCAGACAATCTTTAGGCAGCACAGGATTCCAGTGAACCACAAACCGGTGAACACACTGAGACAAAAATTAGTTCGTCCCAAAGACAAAACTCCGAGCCACAAACAAAGCAATGTGGTTTATTCTATTCAATGCAAAGAAGAAGAATGCAAAGAACATTATATTGGAGAAACAAAACAAGTTTTACAGAAGAGACTTTATCAACACCAACACCTCCATCTCAAAGCCTCCAAACACTCCTTTGAGGACGGGGGAGGTCAACATTTTGGCTAAAGAAGAACGTTGGTTTGAAAGAGGAGTTAAAGAAGATATTTATGTCAAGGAAGAAAATCCCTCCATGAACCGGAATGGTGGGCTCAGATTTAATCCCCCGTCACTGGACTCCAATCTCCTTCGGGAGAAACCGACAGGGCACACCCAGTCCAAGGAGACGGCACCTCAGCTAACAAAAGAACAGGCAGGTAATTAGCAGTGATCAGCCATGAATAGGACAGATAATGGGCAGTGATCATTTATGAATAGGACAAGACTGACTGATATTGAGCTGAGCAGGTCGTTAAGATATGCTGTACTTCAAAAGGTTGTTTACCCACAGGTGAGAGTAGCGGTGATTAGAGTGAAAGAGCCGGGCCTACCCCCACTCCTCCCGTTGGTCTATATCTTCAGCTGCGGGCTGAGCGGGACTTTTGTTGCTGACGAAGCCTTTGGGATGAGAGGCGAAACGTTCGAAGACTTCAACTACTGAGTACAGAAGATGAATCAAGTACCCTTATTAAAGATGGACAACTCCTGTACGACTGAGAACTTACACAGACATTGACATATATTGTATTGAATTTGGGGGTAGGTGCTCGTAAGCTTTTTGTTTCAGCCAACTCCTTTTGAGCTGAATGTATACTGCTCAAGGGAATGTTTACAAAGGGCCTATAAACGCTAGATGGGAAACACGATTGCCGTGGCGAATGTAGCGGCCATCTTCTGATTGTCCGATTTGCCAAATTGTGAATAAAGGTCATGCAAAAAAATAAAAATAAAAGGGCATTTGTGGAGTCAGGCAAGTCCATCTGTGTTTATCATGACATAATTTCACTGAAATTAACATTTATATCAGTCAAAAAACCAACACGTCGCCATTGTGGAGGATCTTAGCCTTTTTGTAATTATTATTTATTTAAATCATTGTGTACAGTAGACAATCACAACATGGCCACCAAAGCTGGACTTTCCATTGGATTCCCATGGCAACTTCATTAAGCAAAGTCTTACCTAGTTTTAGTCATAGCGGTTTTAGTATGTTTTAGATCCACCCCTTGTGTTAATTTGAATTTAAAACTTAGTTCTTCATTTTTGAATGGGCACAGTATGACTAGCCGATATGAATGCACATAGTCATAGTGGGCACAATATGACTATCAATTTGGCCGTCTAAAAAATATACAGCTCAAATGCACGACGCATTTTGCGTAAAGGTTTACGTGAATACAAACTTCCATTCCTCTTGCGACGAATTGGAACAAGTGCCCATGCGCTACGTAAAGGACGTTTTTATCCTCTTATCCTGACCTCATAGCGTTAAAAACAATACATATATATATATATTCACCGGGGCATCTTCTTCATCAAAACAGGCAGGTGAGATCATATTGAAAGCATGTCAAGGATGTCGTGTGCTTTGCCAAGCATCTGTTTGCTTAGAGGTGTGCTGCTGCAACAACTGGCTTCAGCTCGCACATCGCGAGCAATGCTGTAATATAGCCAGCGTTGATCTTTTCTGTTTATTTGTCTTTTTATTTTAGATTGGAGTTTCCCTTTTTTGCCTCACTGATAAATGTAGAGCAGAAGTCTAGATAAACTAGTATGACCTGTTTGTAATATGTATGTTTATAGGTGAAATGTGTCCCCTCCGCAAGATGTCCCCCTGCATCCTCCTGACTGTCCTTGGTATTCCTTTTGCCACTTGTAAGTTCTCATATACATTTTTTTTGTGTCTGCAAAATGTGGGAAATCATATACTTTATATGTATAATGCTTTTTTCCCCCCTCACAGGCCTAAATCTTTTTTTAGGTAGGTGGAAAATATGTAATTTATTTAGACAGTATTTGGTCTAATGATCAAGCATTATTTTGCCTTTTGGCAGGTGATAAAGAAGAGGTACAGACTTTATGTGCTGGAAAGGAATTTCGGCTTCCTGTTTATTCCACATCAAGAACCGTAACATTTACACCAGATCGACCTGGACAGAGACATGTCATTTTGGAGAAAACCACTGTAGGTGACAGAAACATGTACCTCTGTTTCTGCATTTATTTTGCATTTCAAGCTGCATACATACAGGCTACAGTAAAAGAGTTGTCCCCTTTATTCACCAGGTAAAAGACCCACGGTTTGAGTGGACAAAGGATAAAATGCTTGTCTTAAAAGAGGTGACTCGCCAAGACCAAGGACTTTATTCAATCAAACTATTTTCAGACTTTACATATGAGATGGTTCGTTTAATAGTTTCAGGTACAGAAAATGTAACTATTGATAACATGGATAATAAAAATGCGTTAAACATTTTTAGTTGATCTCCTCTGCCTCTTCATTATGTTACAGAGTGCATCAAATCCTACCGGAAACACTATGGTGAAAACTTTGAGCACAACATCCCTGAAAATAGCTTTTTATTGGAGTTTTATCCCAAGGGTGCTCCTCTTGAGGCCATGCCAATTGTACTGTGGAACCGGACAAGTTACAATGCCAGCAATGCAGGCCGTGGTCGGATAATAAGAGGAGGTAAAGCATGGGTAGCTGAGAAGGTCACACAGGCCGACCAAGGGAATTACACAATGAAAGACGACCAAGGAAAGGTCCTGATGCGGAGTACCCTCATAGTTCAAGGTAAACAATGTTGAAAGGCACCATCTTTACAGCACTGTAAATGGATGGAATTGGCCGTTATAAACTAAAAGTTAATTTCTGGCATTTATATCAAACTTTCTTCTTTATTTCTTGATAATCACAAGCCTAATCTAGTATGAAGACTATGCATTACCAGTACACATTGCTGGTATGTTCTTGGTAATAATATGAAAATAAGCTGCAAATATTTCCTGATTGTCCCAGTTATCCATTGCTATAACACACAGAGTGACCTTATACTTATAAGGTAAACAAAGTAACAAAGGGCTGTTCTTATTAGTGATGCAAAGATATTCATGACGTGATGACATCACATTATCAAATGTTTGAGTTTGTTATTATTTATTTATTAATGAGTTCATTGTTGTGGATTGTTACATCACATTTTAGCAATATTTTGTTGCAGAAAGAACTACGACATTTATGGTCTACTAATCCATTTTATTTTCAGCAGTTTTCAGATCTTTGGAGCTGACAGTATTGATTACACTCAGTTAAGACTTTGCGTACTACAAGATCACAATAAATATTTTATAATTTTGACGTTACATTTTTAATTACTACTCCACTCTCAGACTCTACTTTCTAAACCATGAAAAGAGGCCCTGAACTGAAGCTTATATCTTTTGTAAGCTTTTAGAGAGTTAGTTAGATAGATATAAGATAAGATAAGCCTTTATTGATCTCACAATGGAGACATTCACTTGTTACATTCAGCTCTCAAGAAACACTCAGGGTGAGCAAAATAGACAGGAAATGTGCAAACAATTAAATAGTAAATAGAGGTATCTTGTATACAAAGACTACAAAAACTTTAGGGGGCAAAACGTATAAACAATAAGAAATAAAATATTATAAAAAATGATATATGTTTCAATACTTGCTGTTTAGCTCTATATTGCTGGACTTGGAGCCCAGTAGTGTAGCTATTTCTATTCCCAAATAATTATCTGCTTGAAAAATTCTGCCCAATTGTCTGACTATAAAATCAATATACTAAAATTATATTCTTCTTTTCTTTTCTTCCCTACCCATTCTGTTACTTGCCATCCATGTTACCATTACTTCATTTTCTCCCTCATCTCTTTTGTGAATCTCCTCAATTTTGCAGGCCATTTGTTCAACATCACCCGCTTCACCAAAGAGTCTTTAAATCTTCCCCTCTTTCTCCCTGTCCCTCATGCACACCTCATCTTCACCCCCACCCGATACCCCGATGAATCTTCACTTGGCCCCTTTGACCCCAAGCCCCCGCGTGGCCCGGTCCAGCTGGTTCGCGAGGGCCAGATCACTGACCATGACATGCGGTACAGAGGCCTGATCTCACTGGGACGTAACGGCAGCAAAGACGAAGTGGTCATTGCCAGGCTGACCTCCAGACATGATGGTGTTTATGAAATCAGAGATGGAGATGGCAACCTGGTCTCCACCACGTTGTTACAAGTCATTGGTAAGACACATATACGTGTGTACACAATTACTGTCCCCAAGAGCTGGGGCTCTCAAAGTAGGGGGCACGAGCTTATTTATTAATGTAACAATATATCTAAGTAAACATCTAATAACAATATACGCTGAACAAAAATAAAAACAATACTTTTTGGTCCCATTATTCATGCACTGAACTAATGTGACATGAAACATTTTCCATATGCACAATAGACACATTTTCTCGAGTGTTGTTCACAAATCTGTCTCATTCTGTTAGTGAGCACTTGTGAGCAGGTGTGGCATATCAAAATGCTGATTACCATATTTTCCAGACTATAAGTCGCTCCGGAGTATAAGTCGCACCAGCCAAAAAATGCATAATGAAGGAAGAAAAAAACATAAGATGCTCCGGAGTATAAGTTGCACCAGCCGTGGCAACTACCTGGGCATGGAGGCGTAACTGCACCGTTTACAAGCCTCTCCTGGCAGGATGTTGTTCAAGCTCTCATTTGCGAACTCATTCCTCTAGCTGTGGGCCCATCTAGCTTTTATCTCGCGATTAGCTTTTTTTGTTTTCTTCATTGCAGTAAGAATAACCTCCGCTTTTCGCCAGTCCCCCACAAGTTTCTTGCTCACTCCAAACTGTCTTTCTGCTGCTCGATTACCATCGTCAGTGGTACAAGAGTAGTAGATTCTGGTACACAAGCCTAGGGCACCCTCTAGTGGCTGTCAGCGTGAAAATAACAAACAAAAATTATATATTTTGATATATAAGTCGCACCTGAGTGAGTATAAGTCGCACCCCTAGCCAAACTATGGCATGGGGGGGGTCAGTATCTGGTGTGAGTGACCACCATTTTCCTCACACGGTGCAGCACATCTCCTTTGCATTCCATTTTGAGAGAAATGGGTCTATTGTAAATGTACAACATGTTTCAGTGTTCAATGTTCAGTGCATGAAAAATGGGGGGCATTTGGGGCAGATACAAAACTGTTGCGTTTATATTTTTATTCAGTGTAAAAATCAAATGAAAATGTTTGATTTTTGTTTCAAAATCTATATCTTTGGGTAGTATTCTCTATATTCTCAGTCAATCAGAAGGCATGTAACAACCATAAAAGCCCCATCTAAGTCATCTTAACCTTTTTTTTTCTAATTTACAAATACTGTAACAGAATCTTCAAAACAATGTATGTCTATTCTATACTTGATATCTCTAATTTCTTTGCAGAAAGAGGAGGGAAATGGCGAGCAATTTTCAAATCGATCAGTGTTCCTTCAGGGATGTTTGTGTCTCTGGCTGGGTTTATCCTTTTTATGAAGCGCTACCCCCACTGCAGCCTTTCACAGATTATTGCAGGGCTACGAACAAATCAGAATCCACCGGCCAACCCCCCAAGAGTCAACATACAGGTGAATACTTAAAATACGTACGCACAAAGTTCAGCGATTCAACATTTGATAACTTAATTGGAATCATTTTCTATCACATGTTCTCACTTGATAAAATATGCAAACCTCTGTATGTGCTGTTTTTAGGACTACAGTAATGCAAGTCCTGGGCACACAGGATATTATAGTTACTCACAAGAACCAGCAACACCAAGGAAATGGACACCGCATGCATCTCCAAATAATTCGGTAACCAAAAATTTTTGTGGAGTTTACTATAGACCATTTTACTTTTGCTTATCTTTTTTTTCACTATAGTGTCATGTAGGGAGCTCGGGCCAATCATCTCCATCTCATGTAACTCATGTAAGGACTATGAATGAGGAAACCCAAAGATTGACACCATGGAACTCTCCTGCTCATAATTCTGCAACAGAGGTAAGCTATACTAAATGTATACAAGTTTATCTACAAGTTGCTTGTTCCTTTTTATGAGATGTGCTTTAATTTTGAAGAACCAGCCTACTGAAGAGGAGAGACGTATTTCTTTTTCGATGCCTGGCGCTTCAAACTGCCTCCACACCTCCGAAGAGTGTGTTCAATTCCAGATCAAGAAAGATAAAGAGAAGATTAACAACTCGCAAGATTACTTTTCCACACTGCCGCTGGACATTGACACATCTGAATCCTGCAGTGTTTACACTTCAGATAAACTGAACTTCTTATAAACTAATATAAGGAATTGAGTAATGTTGAAGAAAAAATATGACATGAAGACCTAAACTGTGCCTTTTGTATCTAATTTTCATGACCTGCTGTTAAAAACTGCATGTTGCGCTTAAACAATTGTAACACAATTCATTAGCACGAGTAGAAAAGTAGCTGCCCTGTCTTACACTGGTGAATGGTGATGCAGAGTTACTCCAGCTTCTTTCTGAAACCTACCTCCACCCCCTCAGGACCAAGGTTACAAGTGTATATTTGTTGTTATGAACTGTTTGTCTGTTGTGTAAATATCTCTTGTAATTTTAAAGACAAATGCTACAGTTTATATTTTACAGTTTGACCGTATTATTGATGAACATTTGTAAATACCTGTTTGCTAACAAGATGAAAAATTAATTATTCAGGATGTGCAAGTTAAAATAATAATGTTGCAAACGAAATATACAGCAAATTGATCTGAATATTGTCTTTGTCTTAAAATGTTTATTTGACGATTCAAATAACTACAGTGAAATAAAAAATATACTTACACTCTACTCTCTTGCATCAAATTTCATGTCCTGTTTGCCATTATAGTTAAATGGGGCATGATTATCTCGTAAGTCCTCCTCACTGAAACTATCAATTATCTTCTGACCTCCAATAAACCGAATAGAAGAAGACAATTATCTTCTCAAACCGTCGTAGGGAGGCAGTAGAACATCGGAGTGTAAACCAAGTTTCAAATACCGTAGAAGAAGAAGTATCCCGGATGTAGCGGCGGCGATGAAAGGACAGCGTGCTACAAAATTCAGCAAAACATAATTGTGTACAGTGTGGGCATCAATATCAACATACTGAGCATATTAATTAATTTCAAGCGCGTGGTTTTGGACCAAGTGAAAAAATGTCTCTTGTTTGTGCAAGTGAGTATTTTTCTTTCATTTTTACAACTAGATGCACAGCGGCAATCTTTGTTGCTAATGCTAGCTAACTATGCAGGCCATACATTGCCGCGTTAAAGTTTGTTTGCCAGTAGCTGATATAAATAGCGCTTTTTAATGCAGTAATTACTGTGTAATTGCATTTATTTCAGTTTCTAACGAGGTCCCGGAGCACCCTTGTGTTTCTCCAGTGTCAAATCAAGTATTTGAGCGGCGGCTCATTGAGAAGTATATTGCAGAAAATGGTACAGACCCAATGAATGGACAGCCTCTGTCTGAAGAACAATTAGTTGATATTAAAGGTACGTGCTCATCTTCTACCCACCCTAAATGGAATTGATACGAAATTGCTTATAACTTCTGTATTGTTTGCACTTCTGTAATAGATTTTATAAAAACGTAACAAAAACTGTTTTTTCAGTGTCTCATCCTATCAGACCAAAAGCACCTTCAGCAACAAGTATCCCTGCCATTCTTAAGTCACTGCAAGATGAGTGGGTGAGTGCTTTTAAAAGTGTGGCAAAAGTGTGGCAAAAAGTCACATCTATATCTTGTGGTCCCAACCTTTTTTTTGTTTACCCCTCCTGGTAATATTGGGTTTGGGATGTTATAACATTCAATTGTTATTGTCATACTCACATAAAAATGTTCTTCTGTTTTAGGATGCTGTTATGCTTCATAGTTTCACCTTGCGGCAGCAGTTGCAGACAACCCGTCAGGAGCTCTCTCATGCACTCTACCAACATGATGCAGCATGCAGAGTCATCGCTCGTCTTACCAAAGAGGTCACTGCTGCAAGAGAAGGTAATTTTGACAACTGGGTGGACATGGATCTGAACCATTTAGAATTGACTAATGAGTATTATTTACAGCTCTTGCCACGCTTAAACCTCAGGCTGGATTGGTGGCCCCTCAGGCTGTTCCTGCTTCACAACCTACTGCTGCAGTGAGTTGAGTTATCATCCAATTCTTCTGAACCTCTTTTTTTGAGAGTAAGAATTAAAACTTCATTGCTGCTTTACAGGGAGCTGGTGGAGAGGCTATGGACATAAGTGAACAAGTGGGAATGACTCCAGAGATCATTCAGAAGGTGATTGTCAAATATTTTTTGAAAAAAGAAAAGTCATAGGTTTGTAATGTTTTGTTTTATTTTATTAAATGACTGAATTTTTTATTTTTATAGCTTCAAGACAAAGCCACTATCCTCACAACAGAGAGAAAGAAGGTTTGAGCTTTATTTAATTAGTTTCCAATCTAAAATGTAGACATGATTTTAATGTTTATGATGTGTTATGACATTTCAGAGAGGAAAGACTGTCCCAGAGGAGCTGGTTAGGGCTGAGGATCTAGGCAAATATCGTCAAGTGGCCTCTCATGCTGTAAATAAACACATTCAAAATACCTAAAAAGCATGTACATAATATTACGCAAGAGGTTTACCTAATATACATGTATTAATCCATTCAGGGTCTTCATAGTGCTAGTGTGCCCGGTATTTTGGCTCTTGATCTGTGTCCCTCAGACACCAGCAAAGTTCTTACAGGTATGTTTTATCTCGACTATTATTTTGTCCACTTAAGATTCAAGATTTTTTGGGGGTTGGGAGGGAGGGCAGGCAGGCAGTTCAGCTTCCCGATGGCCTTGTGTATGAAACTGTGCTTAAGTCGACTGGACCTAGATTCCGCAGTCTCCTCCCTGAAGGCATTACCTTGAAGAGACTGTGTGATTGGTGCATAGGGTCCCTAATGATTCTGACGGCTTTGCGGGTGGAGTACATGTCCTTAATGGTGGGGAGAGGGACTCCGCAGATCCTCTCTGCTGCTCTCACGATGCGCTGGAGGCTCCTTCGGCCGGAGGCAGTGCTGGCGCCGTGCCACACAGTGATGGAGCTGGTCAGGGTTCTCTCTATTGTCCCTCTGTAGAAGTTGCACATAACGGAGGCTGGGACTCTAGCTCTTCTTAACTTGCGGAGAAAGTAGAGACGCTGATTACTTTTCTTGACCAGTGATGTAGTGTGCATGGTCCAGGAAAGGTTCTCTGTGATGTGCACACCCAGGAACGGAGTGCTGGTCACCCTCTCCACTGCAGCACTGTTGATTGTTAGAGGAGCATGCTGCTCTTCAAAAGTCCTCTTTTGTCTTCTACACATTTAGAGAAGAATTGTTCTGTGTGCACCACATGGCCAGACTGTTCACCTCACTCCTGTAGTTTGACTCGTCTCTGTTGTTGATGAGACCCACCACTGTTGTCGTCTGCAAACTTGATGAAGAGGTTTGAGTCGTACTTTGGAGCTCGGTCATGGGTCAGCAGAGTGAACAGGAGGGGGCTCAGCACACAGCCTTGGGGAGCCCCCGTGTTCAGTGTGATTCTGGAGGACTTTCCGCCGACACGTACAGCCTGTGGTCTCCCCGTCAGAAAGTCCTGCAGCCAGTTGCACAGTGACGTATTGATCCCCAGGTGGAGCAGTTTGTGTATTAGCTGCTGTGGGATTTTAGTGTTGAATGCTGAGCTAAAGTCTAAAAAACATTCTAACGTAAGAGTCCTTTGTGTCAAGGTGAGTGAGGGCTGAATTATTATAATTCCAGTTCTGACGCCGGTGTCTTTGTTATAGGCGGAGCTGATAAGAATGTGGTGGTGTTTGACAAGAATGAGGAGCAGATTGTGGCCACTCTGAAAGGTCACACAAAGAAGGTCACTTCTGTCATTTACCATCCGTCCCAGGTAACAAATGACCACAGATAGAAGTGTAATATATATATATATATAAAATAACTATTTGTTCTTTTGACTATTTATTAACCTTTCCTCTTCCTCATCGCAGTCTGTGGTGTTCTCTGCATCTCCTGACACCACCATCCGTGTGTGGTCTGTCACAGGAGGGAACTGTGTCCAGGTGGTGCGGGCTCATGATGCTGGAGTTACTGGCCTCTCACTGCATGCGACTGGGGACTACCTCCTCAGTTCCTCTGAGGATCAGGTTTGGACCAAAATTTATATCTGAATTTGTTAAATTTAATTGAAACCTTTTTTTTTATTTTACACTTTGAACCTGAAATAATGAATGTTTTAAATCTTGTCTTTTCAGTATTGGGCCTTTTCTGATATCCAGACCGGTAAAGTGCTCACCAAAGTCACAGATGAAAGTGCTGGATGTGGTATGTGATGCTTATGAGTTTGAATGTTCCCATAAAAGGTGCTACAAACTAAACTTTCCTTTCTCTCAACAGCTCTCACTTGTGCTCAGTTTCATCCTGATGGTCTCATTTTCGGCACTGGAACTGCTGATTCTCAAATTAAGATTTGGGATCTGAAGGAACGCACCAATGTGGCCAACTTCCCAGGTCACTCTGGACCGGTGACATCTATTGCCTTCTCCGAAAATGGATACTACCTTGCCACAGGTATGCACAATTTTAGCCATACCTGTTAGTGCATAATATAATGTATTAGACACAATACCAATTTGAGGCATGTTTGCTTTAGGAGCACAGGATAGCTCTCTGAAACTGTGGGATCTGAGGAAACTGAAGAACTTCAAGACTATTACTTTGGACAATAATTATGAGGTACAGTGTTGCTAATTTTATTTTATCAGTAAATGGTTTCTTCTTAAAGTATTGTTAAAAGTGTATGTGTATTTTAAACGTATCAAAGAGCATTAACAGTTGTTGGGAATAATCAGAAAGATTTCAGAACACGTTTGTAGAGGTCTAAACTATAACCGGTCCAATGGAGACAAGTGCACAACCTAAATAATCGTTCTCTTTGCGATTTGTTAATTGCAGCCATTGAATTTGCTATTTCTATTCTATTAATTTTGCACCCCTATGTAATTCTATTTTTTTATATATATATATATATATATATATATATATATATTTTTTTTTCTTTTTCTTCAGGTCAAGTCCCTAGTATTTGACCAGAGTGGAACCTATCTAGCTGTTGGAGGATCTGACATCCGTGTGTACATCTGCAAACAGTGGTCTGAGGTTCTCAATTTTACCGGTGAGAAAGATATATATATATTTTTTTATTGCTCCTTGTCATTTTTCATAACGTTTTCCTCTGTTTTTGCAGAGCACTCGGGGCTGGTGACTGGAGTGGCCTTTGGAGAGAATGCTCGTTTCCTCTCTTCTTCTGGAATGGACAGAAGTCTGAAGTTTTACAGCCTGTAAAAATACAAGATGAGCACAAAGGAGTGAATAGCAGGATTTGCTTTTTGGGACAGTGGATGTAGTGAACTTATTTTTAGATAACTGAAATTGTCACAGCTTTCTTTGCTTTTGTGTATTAGAACAACTGATAAAGTAATTACAATTGAAATCCATGCTTTTTGTTGCAAATAAAGCTGCATGTTCAACTATTGCAGCCTGCTCTCATAATGCAAATTATGTCCCTACTAAAGCCAGATGCTGGTTCTGTTTAACTGTATGTGATTTATCAGATGTTTTGTTTTTATTGAGGTCTTCTAGTGTTTGAATGCATAAAGCGGACATCACTCATGTTTAGTGAATCGGGTTCATAATATCAATTCAGCATAAATACATCTGTCGTGATCTGAAGATAGTGAGCTAATGTCCTTTTCATCTAGCAGTTGATGTTTTTTGTCTAGAATTTGAATTTCCTTTTGTGTTTTAATGCCTTTTCCATGTGTATATTTTTCATTATTGATATTTTACCTGTGGCAACTGCCCTTTTACAATAAAATAAAAATATCTTTTGTATTGCATTCAGTTCATATGAGCCTCATCAGCATTGTACCATGCATTCTGCAGTACTTTTTTTCTTTTAATCTTGGGGAATAACCTTTATTTTTTGAACAACACATGCTACAACGGGGCTGTAAATTTCCCTAAAGAGAAAAAAATGAATGTGTTTTTTGCTAACAGCATTATTTTTTCTCTCTTTAGGGAACTTAACGGGCATGTGTAGCATTTTTTTTTTTTATATATATATAAAATAAAGTTACGGCTATTTTTTTAAGGTTATTTGCCAAGACCTTTTAGGTCTTCGGTATTTCTTACCGGTATTGTATTTTATTTTTTGCGGTCTATGATTTTTATGTATACATTTATTTTGGCTCCTTGAAGAAATAACCTGAAAACTCGGTTGATCACGGAAACAGCGACCCCTACAGACCAAAAGATAAACCAGTTCGTCAGCGTCACGTGAGGCCTCAGTAACGTGACCGTCTCAAACGGGAAGTCCAGAGAAGTCACTCACAACTTCAACGTCGCGTGTCCCGTTTAGTGGTCACTTGTCCGCATACCGGTACCGAACAGGACAGCGGACAGAGGAGGTCCATAATAACAAGTGACAAAGGTAACTAATATTTTTAAGTCACGTATTTGTATTTTTAGGTAAATATTTAACTGCTGCAATCTGGGAGTAGCTGAGATTTGTTAGCAACAATATACAATATCGTTTAAGCGAACGCTAAATTTGTAATGTTATTGTCAATTATGTAGCTTGAAAAATGTATAGTGAATGTTATAATGATCTGGCTGGCTGATCCACATGGAGTTGGGTTTCACTTTGAAACCAAAACGAAACATAAGTCTAGATTGAGGATAATACCAAACTTGAGTAGCCTATAGAACAACTGTTTATCGTGCCAGTTAGTACTGTAAGAACTGGACCAAAGAAATCCGGTTATCAGATTATAGCATGATGTGTTTTAATTGAATCTTTCGGTTCTAATTTGATTTGCCTCTGTGCAAAGTTTTTGGTGAAATACTGAGTTTGACCCATAGACATTTATTGTGTTTGTGCAAAAGATCTCATGATGCTGAGTGTTGCAAAATTGGAAATTCCACCTGAAGATTCTCACTTCTCCCTTTAACACCTTCTCACTTCCCCAAATTTCTTGCCAAACGTGTTATTAAAGATGTACTGATTTTATTATGTGTTTTTTGTTGACAGACATGGGCTCCATGTTTCGCAGTGAGGAGGTCTGCCTGGTGCAGCTTTTCCTCCAGTCTGGTTCAGCTTATAACTGTGTCAGTGAGCTTGGTGAGCTGGGCCTTGTCGAGTTCAGAGATGTGAGTATTTTAAAACCAGTTGTACTTTGTGATTAACTGTGCAGCGCAGCCCTACTCAATCAAATAATTTGAGAGATTGCAAATGGCAAGACAACATTTTTAGGTACTAAACAAAAAAATATTGTCTCGATGGCATCTTGTTATTTTTAAAACATGTTAGTTTCGACCTTTTATTTAATCTCTTGGATTAAGATAAGATAAGATAAACTAAGATAGCCTTTTATTGATCTCACAATGGAGAAATTGTAGTTCCATTCAGTACAAATTGTGGTATCTTATGTACAATGATTACCAAGGACTTTGTGGGGGCAAAAAGTAAACAGTAAATAATTAAGTAAACAGACTATAAAAAAAACATTTTATAGTCAGTGTTAGCAGTGCAGTTTACAAGATTAGCAATTTGCAAATCATTCTTCCTCTAATGATGCTATGCTTGGATATGTTTAAAATCTAAAGAATTAACTGAATCTTGATAAATCGAACATTTTGTTGTAATTTTCAGAAAAAAATAAAAATTGGATATTTTTCCAAAGTTAAGTATTTTGAGGACTTTACTTTTCTTAAGTACTTACAAATATAATACACTTTTATATACCTTATCAATTAGTCTCTTTTATGAATGCTAAAGGACATTTGGTGTGGAGTGGTAAGGATATTCAGTGCTAACGATTTATTAACACCAATTATAATCAGTGGGGCATATTCCTAATAAGTATTTTTTCAATGTAATTATATGTACCATTTTCATACTTATGGGATATCGCTCCCACCTCATTATAGTAAAGACATTGTCCATGTTTCCTGCAAGAAGGCTCTTAAATGAGCTCTGAGTGACTTGGGACGAGCTGGTGCTGGTCATTAAAGGGTCACGAGACAAAGTAAATTAAGTTTCGCTGACTCTTTCTCTTTTTCCTTTGTGCGCTCTCGTTTTAGTTGAATCCAAATGTAAACGCCTTTCAGAGGAAATTCATTGGTGAAATACGAAGATGTGAAGAGCTGGAGAAGACTTTTAGTAAGTGCCTCTCTCTTTCTCTTGGGACCTACGTATTTAAAACGTTTAATTGTGTTCTGCAATTGCTCTGTACTGACTGTTTTTATCGCCCTGTAGCTTTCTTGGAGCAAGAAATCAAACGTACGCGGTCGCCTCTCTTTAGGAGCCCCCTACCGCCCCCGTGTCCGATGCCTTCAGCGCCACAGCCCCGTGAACTAATCTCTATAGAGGAGGAGAGCGAGAGGCTGGCCCGGGAGCTCAGAGAGGTACAGGAGTAATTGGTTTTAATATTGTTTTTTGTAAAAAAACAAAACAAATGCCTTAATATCTGTTGTTTTAGGTGTCTAGGAACAGGGACAGCCTACGAGCCCAACTAACCCAGCTTTGTCAATACAGGGGAGTCCTGACGAAAACCCATTTAATAACCGAATCTCAGGTAAGGAAATCAACATTTACAGAGGCCATGTCATTATGACTACCCTACTATTGGTAACAGTGTATGGTCTGATTTGTCCCATACAGTAGTGTCAGGGTTACAGGGACCCCTTGGAGAACATGTGCACTTTTTAAGGAAGTACTTGTAAATATGTCACAGAAAATAAAGATAAAATTAACTATTGTTTTACATTTAAATGTTATTTTGCGTTTAAGGTAATGTGTTTGTAAGTATTTTAGCTTTATTTTGTTTCGATTTAGTTCCTAAATAGCAGGCTGTATCCTGGAGGGAGGGGGTACTTGGAATATTTCCTCTGCGTACCCCTAGGGTTGAGAATCACTTCCACATACAGTACAAACCGAATCAGAACAGTGTTTATTGCCATTGTTTGGAACAGGTTCACAAACTTTTCTCGGGAAAATCGTGCGACATAACACGTATAACACAGATAAAAAATAAGCTATAAACACTTCAAAACTATAAGGCTATAAGTGCATGTCGAAGATTGAACTTAATGAATAATTAAAGTAAAATATGATAAAGACAATAACAACGTATAACAACAATGCGATTGTGTTCCCAGATGTGCAGGCGTATTAAGAAATACATTATGTATCCTCTTCTATTGGAGTCTGTTCAGTTTTCGCCCCCATCATGCATCACCTGTTATTGATTCACTGCTCCTTTCTTAAACCACCTTCGGAATATTCACTAATGCGAGAAAAATAAATCTTGTTCACAAGACAAGTTAACAAATTCACATAGAGGAAAAAATACTTTGTCTATGTATTTCCCATACAAGATCAGCTGACATGTCAGTCAGGTAGTTTTTAATTTGATTACTATTATTGTCATTGTAAGGAAGCAAACGATAAGAATAAAGTTAAGTAACTCTCTGGAGACCTGATGAGACGATTCTGTAGCCCAGACAACTTCAGATGTAACCCATAAAGCTCAATTTACAGTAGCAAGAGCAATATGTTGATTTTACAGGCACCACCTCCACCACAGATAATGGAAAACCAAGGCCTTTTTGATAACCGCCAAGATGTCCGCCTGAGGTACAACTCATCTTCTCCCTCTTACTGCTTCGATTGACTGAAATTAACAAAAAATTATATATACCATGTCCTCAGTTTTGTAGCTGGGGTGGTTCACCCCTGGAAGGTGCCCTCGTTTGAGCGGTTGCTGTGGCGAGCCTGTCGCGGGTTTATCATTGTGGACTTCAGGGAAATGGACGATCGTCTTGAGCAACCAGACACAGTGAGTATTATTCTGTACAAAAGACGCCAATCTAAATGTTTTCCTGAATACTTTAATATATATATTTTTTCACTTATTAGGGGGAAAGCGTGCAATGGACTGTGTTTCTCATTTCATACTGGGGCGATCAGATAGGACAAAAAGTCAAGAAAATCTGTGATTGGTAATGATCTTTTATTCTTATTGAAAACATTAAATTATCTTCCTCATGTTGTGCAGAAATGTATATTAATTACTAGGAGTGTGACCATATATCGATTTTCTGATACATCGCGATATTTTGCGGGACGTTAAGATACCAATATTTCTTATTCAGATATCGATGATGTTGATGACTGATTTCATAGTGAATAGAGGCCAACAATGATCAAGAATTCAGTTCAGAGTGCTGCCCTCTATTGGCAGCACTACAGTTTTAAGCACTTACACCTAACACTCACACAAATAAATTACTTTTAATAATAGATTTACAATAATAAATTATAATTCATTTGGGGTTGATTTAGTCCTTTTGAAATAGGACTGTGGTTTCTTGTTTATTTAAATGTAGATGAAGTCATGACCCATTTTTACTGTGTAAGTCAGGGATCATTTATACACACAGAAAGAGGGGCACAAATCACATGAAAAGAAATGTAAATGATGAATAATATGTAGTATGTTAAAATAAAGGTTAAACTTTTTTATTTTTATCGTGATGGTTATCGGTAGGTTATTTTTGTGCAATATACCAATTATCACAGTATTTGTGTATCGTGAGATAATCTTTATTGTAAGCCATGTATCTCGTATTGTATCGAATCGTGAGGTACCTAGAGGTTCCGATCCCTATTAATTACAGTAGGCATTGGTTTTCTAATGTTACTCTTTCAGCCAATCCTGGTTGTGGATTGGCACTAACATAACTTGTAACTCCATGTGGATGGATTGTATCTGATCTAATACCTTAATGTACGTCTTGATACATTTTTAACTTCTCTACAGCTTCCGCACACAGACTTTTGCATATCCCGAGAACTCAGCTGAAAGGGAAGAAATCCTCCAGGGACTTAGTGTCCGAATTGAAGACATACATTCTGTAAGTAGCTCCTCATATTGATTTCATTTTTCTATATTCTGTTTTAGACTGAAGAATAGCCAACATGTAAACCCCCCTCCCCGTCTTGTGCAGGTGTTGGGACAGAGTGAAACGTTCATGCAGCAGTTGACAATGCGGGCTGTGGGCGTCCTGCCCCAGTGGAAGGTGAAGGTGCAGAAGTGTAAAGCGGTCCAAGCGGTGCTGAACCTGTGCAGTCCCTCAGTGACCGACAAATGCCTGATCGCAGAGGCCTGGTGTCCTGTTGCCAAACTTCCTGAACTGCAATGTGCCCTGAGAGAAGGAGGGGTAAGATTGAGAAAAATGTAAAAAGCAATCAGTTTTATATAAGATTATACCAAAATAGCTATGTATTGATGCATGGTAAATGTTCATGTTGTAAAGAATCATTTTGACTGTCTGTACTCGTTTTACCTTTTTATTAATTTGTAAGCTGCCTATCTTGCCACATTATTATAATATTAAGTGAGTAGATGGCTGCAATACAGTCCCGGGCTCGGACATGTAATTTCTGGGACTCAGGAGAGAAAACTCTTCTTAAATGTGCTGGACTTTATTTTAATGACTCGGATTTCCATATTTAGAACTTGAAACTTGGACTTGCTTGGACAAGTCTTAAGTGACTCAAACTTTGACTCAGACAAAGACTCGACTGCAACGCTGGTAGATGGATACAAAGTACAGTACTTAATTCTTTCATTGATGTTTGAATGAGTGACTGAACTTCGGTTTGGCTTCATGTCTTCACACTTAAGATACCATACTTGTTTGCTTGTACATGTTTTTAAGTCATCTCTCTCTTCTTTTTCAGAGGAAAAGTGGCAGCGGTGTTGACTCCTTTTACAATCGCCTGCCCGCTACCGCTTCTCCACCCACGCTGTTTCCCCTCAACTCATTCACGACAGGCTTTCAGAACATAGTGGATGCCTACGGGGTGGCAAGTTACCGGGAAGTTAATCCAGGCATGTCCCTACCCAGTTTATTTGTTTTGTCATTCTCATTATTCCCACTAGCTCTGATCTTTTCCTCTGTGTCTTTGCAGCTGTGTACACCATTATCACCTTTCCCTTCTTGTTCGCGGTGATGTTTGGTGACGTTGGGCATGGTCTGCTCATGACGCTAGGTGCACTTTGGATGGTCCTTGAACAAAATGACCCCAAACTTAAGAACAACAACAACGAGGTAAGGAATTGCATTGTAAACATACCGATTATCGTTACGTTTTTCTTGTCCCTGGTAACGTTGACATTCTCATCTTTCTTCTTGGCTAGATTTGGAGAATGATGTTTGGCGGGAGGTATCTGATTCTACTGATGGGACTGTTCTCCATTTACACTGGTGCCATTTACAATGAGTGCTTCAGTAAAGGTCTTAGTCCATTCAGCTCATCGTGGCACGTCACCCCAATGTTTGAGAATAACATATGGAAGTAAGTGCATTACCTGTTTTTTACCTTATTTCCCAAGGCTCTGCATTTATTTTGCATACTATTCATTTTAGCCCATCAGTTCTCGCAGGAACCCAGTATTTGGCTATGGACCCCAATGTGACTGGTGTTTTCACAGGCCCCTACCCATTTGGCATTGACCCCGTATGCGTTTTTAATTCTATTCTCCTTACTACAGTTTTACCTGTTCATTAAAAACTTATGGTCTTTTCTTTTTTTCAGGTTTGGGGTCTCGCAAACAACAAGTTAACTTTCCTCAACTCGTACAAGATGAAGATGTCGGTTATCATTGGCGTCATCCACATGACTTTTGGAGTTTGCTTGTCATTCTTCAACTACGTGTAAACAAATCCGCTGTTAACTATTGTTTAATTTTGATCTAAATAATGGAATTTGTTACAACAGGCCTTTTTAATTTCCTTCTTCAGACACTTTCGTCAGTTGAGCAACGTGTTCCTTGTGCTGATTCCCGAGCTCTTCTTCATGCTGTGTCTCTTCGGATACCTAGTGTTCATGGTTGTCTTCAAGTGGATTGCCTACACTCCTGACCGGTCCAGATTTGCTCCCAGTATTCTCATCCACTTCATAGACATGTTCCTCTTTACTGACAATGAAGACAATCCTCCCCTCTATCCAGGACAGGTGTTTGCTTTTGTTAACTCGGCCCATTGATTATAGTTACAGACGTGTAACATTGAAACATTTGTGCTGAATTTTCTGCAGACGATTGTACAAAAGATTTTGGTGGTGTTGGCGCTGTGCTCCGTCCCTGTGCTTCTGTTTGGAAAACCCACCTATAAATATCTAACATTCAAAAGGAGGCGATCTACTTATGTGGTGAGTTTCTTTTACATTTTGTTTTATTCTAACATTTGAGCATTTCAAGCCGATGTGCATCCCCTACATCAGGTGGAAGACAGACGCCCGCTTGTGGATGAAGGTGGTTCGATCAACACTCGGACAGGAGAGGTGGAGGAAGAAACCACGGAACCGGTAAAGCAGAAGTTGTTTATTTTTGATTGAATCCAAGCTCATTCATAAACGGTGATTTTTTTTATTAATTAATTGTGATTTTCTTTTCAAAGGAGTTTGATGCTGCAGATGAGTACATGCACCAAGCCATCCACACCATAGAGTACTGCTTGGGCTGCATCTCCAACACCGCCTCCTACCTACGACTCTGGGCTCTCAGTTTGGCTCATGCTCGTTAGTAACACATTTTAATATAAACAGAGACGTCTTGGTTCTTACATGATTCACAATCTCCAACACAGTTCCTGTTTAAGACCAAAGTACATTAATGTTTTTTTTAGCCCGCGAGTGACATGCACATGACTGATGATGAGTTTTGTCCGTTCACAGAGCTGTCCGAGGTTTTATGGGAAATGGTGATGCGATTGGCACTGAAGTGGCAAGGCTATGTAGGGTCTGCTGTACTAGTTGTAATTTTTGCCGCCTTTGCCGTGCTAACGGTGTCAATCCTGTTGGTTATGGAGGGACTGTCTGCATTTCTGCATGCACTCCGTCTACACTGGTAACTATCCGTATTAACCGCCCTTAATGTACCGTAGTCATGTAATCATCCTGCAAAGTTCTTACTCTGTCAAGAAGTACGAGTAGCTATTGTAACACAAATATCTTCTGTCTTGCAGGGTTGAATTTCAAAACAAGTTCTACAGTGGTACCGGCTACAAGCTCACACCTTTCTCCTTTTCTTCCATCATAAATGGAACAGCTATATAATTGTGCTGGGATTTATCAGAGACCAAGAACATAATTGCCAACAATGTCATTTCCATGGAGAATTTTGACTGTTTACTGTTCTCTTTACCAAATGAAATCTTTACTCATGAAATGAAATTCTATCACCTTTTTGTATCCCCAAACCGTCAATAGCCTTATCTATAACGCTGTAGCCAATTTGCTACAGAGGTTACCAATCTCTTCCATTTTCTAATTAAAAACAGTTTAAAAGGGAAGTAGGAAATTATTTAATGTACAATGTATGGGAATGTAATAACTTTCTTTGCGAAACTCTCGTGTGCCACTAATGCGTTCTCATTTTCATGTCTTCCAACTCAAACACCAATATTTATTTGTAGTGATTTTATGTGCCTTAATTGGATTGAATGCTTGTTTAGGCATAAGTCTGTTTGTCCTTAAATATATGATTATGTCTTATGTAAATTATTGCCTGTTCTTTACCCCCGATTTGCACTGTAAAGTAAAAAAATAAAAGTTTCTAAATTTTCCATCATCAATGAAGGTACTTGAGTCATCAGTAGTTGAGGTCTCGAACGTTTCTCCTCTCATCCAAAAGGCTTCGTCGGTGGACTAAAGTCCCGCTCAGCCCGCAGCTTAGATAAAGACCAAGAGATCAATCTAAATGTTCCAGTTTATTTTTTGTTACACCTACAGTAGTATGCTTAGAGAATAAGCTCATTGTACATTAAATCAGATGAAGGCCTATAACATTATTTTGTAGAAATATGTATTTGTTTCTATAACAGGTTAAGTAATAAGTATGAAACTGCTCAAACCATTGACAGTTCAAACTCAGTCTGCGCTTCTCATGCCGTTTCTCACTTCTCAGAGTGCAGACTCTATACTTGTGAACTCCTGGGTACGGACTTGCGGATTTCACGAGTGTGGACTCGGCTTTGTCAGCGTTTGGAACGAGTGGACTCGATGACATCACAGGAAGTAGCTCATGAACTTGGGCTGTGAGCTTTTACTGTATAACATTAAACAACCTCATATGAAATTAAAAGGGTGAGACACTGCAGGCGAAGTGGAAAGATGTTTTTAAAGACATCAATTACTAAGTTTTGCAGTAAACCAAAATAAAATTTTACATTTTAGTCAATTTCACATTATTTATACAATTATAGCCTACAAGGCGTTATGTGTAAAGTAATTAAAAATATCTGATGTGCAAACTGAAAATAGGTCAAATATTATTTATTAATTTGTTTGGGGTTTGCAAATTATTCTGGACAAAAAAACGAACAAACAATTTAAACTTTTAAAATATGAAACTGTTGGAAGTTCCCAGATAAAGGTTTGTCTGCAGTGCCCCCTTAATAATACAATGTAAAAATAAAATGCATTTATCCTCAATAACCTGTCCATGACGATACGACTTAATATTGCTGTCATTATGAGAAAATAAAAGCATGACCAAAGTTGTTTCAACACATCTGCTCAGAAAACCACCTTGAGCAACGAGACACTTCTAAAGACTCTTAAACCAGTCACATCTCCGCATTTATTTACATGCGCACGATCAGCTGTTGTTCAACTGGAGCGCGCGGAGGAGGGGCCGCCGCAGGCAGAGGCCCGCGCTGATCCACGTGCTCAAAACGAAACGGATTGGCGGAGAACGCACAAGTCTCCTCCATAGCCCCTTGGCCGGACCGTTGAAGTTTTTTTTGTTTTTTTTAAATGACTTTTATTAAAAAAGTAGTAGGGCGGCGGAAGAGAAGAGAGCGGCGAGCTTCCATTCACGCCATAGTAACTGCTTAGTGGGAGTGTGTGTGTGTGTGTGTGAATGGATTTGTTTTATTTTGTGTTATGTTTTGTTTTATTTATTGAATTTGTATATTTTATTTTTTCTATTTCTGTTGCTTTAATATCTGGTGCCTTGAATTGTTACAGTCATTTTAACTTGTTGAAAATTGCCAATTTGTTTGTAAAATAAAATAAATTAATAAAATAAAACACCGGAACAATAATTCTACACGTTGTTCCCATGCAGACTGCTTACAAAGTAACACGAATATTACCGGATGTTGTTAGAATGTCAAAATGGCGTTTCGCATGTTCAAATGAAACATCAGACTTTCCTCACGAATACTTGATTCAGTGCCATTTTGAAGCTAGACATTATACGTTAACATAGCCTTTTTGTTTTTGTGCAGACATTATCATGGCTTTGAGGGAAATAACTCGGAATGTGCGGGTGCTTTTGGGTCATATTCAACAACGTACTACAACCAACCTTTCGGGTAAAATATCAGCTAACTACTTTTATGACTGTAGACAAAAGAACTATTGGTCAAAAATAATTGTCTTTTATTGTTAGCTCGGTGTGTGAGTCAGATCGCCTCAAAGGAAGAGCCCGCTGTGGATGAAGATAAAGCCGTAAACCCCACATTTGTGAACAGAAACCCCAGGAACCTGGAGCAAATGGCTCTGGCAGTGAAGGACCGAGGGTGGAAAACCGTATGGCCTCTCAGAGAATTTTATCACAGGTATTGTACATGTAGCATGATGACTAATTTTTCATCTTTTGCTCATGCTTTTTTATTTTATTTTTGTATTATTGAACGTAAAGACAAATGTACAAAGAAAGTGCACCATAACTCAAGGAAAGGGCCCCCTCCTGTAAAATATAATTAGCATTTATAGTGTTTCGGTGCAAAATATTTAAAATCGAGTCTAGTAATGTTAGTTTAGATACTGTATTTTGATATTTGACACTTAATTTCACTGAGATGTTTTCAATTGAAAATACATCAAATTCAATGACAGAAATAAAAATTAGTCATTTAGTCATTTTTCTGATAAAGATCAAAAAAAGAAAAACAAGTCAAATTTGAAATGACATTGTGTATCTTATTCTTTAGATATGTTTTTTTTAAATAAGGGTTAGTAAATGGGTATGCATTATTTTGGCAACCCTTTTCATTTTTGTTTTTGTCTTTTGTAGATTAGAATTGTGTCGTACGCAGCACCACGTTACAGCACAAGTGTTCTCAAGCTCCTCTCCTGACCCAGTGCTCATCTGTTCAACTAAAGAGTGGGCACTGAAGAGAGAGTTGCCTTCCACAAACTGTGTGGCAGCGTGTCAGGTTGTGGGTGAGGTGCTGGCTCTCAGGTGCAAAGAGGCCGGAATCACCAGAATGGTCTATAGAGCCATTCCCTGGACATACCGTTCTGACGCAGTTAGTATTAATGCCTAATTAAGTAATTAATATGTTTTTATTTTTGTTATCTCAACTTCATCGTCACATTGTTCTTTACAGGTGCAGTCTTTCCGGAACGCAATGAAGGATGGTGGAGTAATTCTCAATGAGCCACGACGGAAATTTAATAGTACATAATGTTTGTGACTTGGTTTGTAAATAAAATATAACTTACAAATTACTAAAACTAGCCTTCTGAAGTGTATTTGCAGACACACTCAAACATTAAAACTTAATAAATTGCGGATTGTATGTTGTCGCCTATGGCATATTAGTTGTGAAATATATGTACACAGTACACCATAGACCACTAAAGGTTAAGAAATAGTGAAGTTTTTTCCTTCAGGAAAAAAGGAATTAAGAGCTTTGCTTTGCTCAAAAACACTGCCTAAATTCTTGAAAAGCAACAGTGCATATTTCTTGATTTTCAGCAAAATACTTTAATGTCACAACTCACAATTTGGAAAAGTGAAAGGAACATTTTCATGAAGTAAAATAAATTATGCCTTGAGTGCTTGTGAGTTACATAAAACAATCTTGAATGTACAGCGTGATGTTGGCTCAGACAGTGGAACAGTGTAATCTTGAAAATAAAGTGCACAGTGAGTACGCAAGCTGAATAAAAGATATGACTTGGTAAAAATATAAAAACCAGCATTAAAAGCAGATAAAACAATAGTGACTCAATTTACCTCAATCTGTGACGCGTCATAAATAAATAAGAAAACCCCAGTTTGTTCTCAGAATACGTAGCATGCACCCCCGCAGTCACAAAGTTAAATTGCCCCCTGACGTACAATCAAAGCACAAAGCAAGAACACACTAAGCATAATACAGCCACACCAATTGTGTTTTACTCCATTCACTGTTGAAGGCACTTTGGGTCAGGGGATATTTCTCATTAGTTTTAAGTCTGTAAATAATACATTTCTTGGCATATTTGAACATTGTTTTGCAACAGGTTTGTGCCACAACATAAACTTGGTACGACTAAGGTACAGTCATTGTCATGACAGAAAAAAATCTCTTAGTTTATTTTCCCCAAGGGAAATTTTCTCCTCCGCATTTATCCCTGTCAGTAGCATTGGGTGAGCAAAGTGCAGTGTGTTGAGTCCCATCTCCTAATTATGAGCTAGGTCTGACCAGGAGCAGTGACTACCAGGATAGATGATTAACCTGTTGGGCATATTTTAGGTTGAGAAATGCCACACACACACACACACACGGAATTGAGCCAAGACGCATGAGGCGAGGGCACTAACCACTCAGCCACTGTACCACCTATAGTGTTGGACATTGCATAGATATTTGAATAAACACAAAGTCCTACACGGAGAATCTGGCAGGTTCACAAAGAAATACAGACTTCAAAATACTGCATATAAAACAATCTGTTAAAATGCTTATATATCATATCAAACTATTAGGCATACGTTAAATTAGGAATATCATCAAATGGTGAAACTGTTTTGGTTTCTGCGTTAATTTCCTTTTACTTGTTCTCAATAAACATTATTTATTTGGTCCAGCGTCTTTCAGGCTTCGTGGCTCAGGAGAAACATCAACACATTGTTTCTGATGAATCAGACCTCGTCGGCCGTGACTCCGCCTCCTCTGTCCCGGAGAGCACCGAGGACTGCCTAGGAGCTATAAGAAGAACGTTTTAATAGGTTGGGTTCACATGATAGAGTTTTTCTAAATTCAGATGGAGGGCGAGGGCCTACAACTTTGTCAACGTTGAACCTGATCATTATTTGTTAGGGATTAGGTCCAAAACCCAGCCATATCAATAAAGGTCTGTAGTCATTTTAAGTGACACCGGTCTCTGTGATTGAACAATGTTATCACCTTTTGACATTAAAGTGACAAAATAATTTAACCTTAATTTGTGATCAACCTCATAAAATGGGGGAGCCTCCACTTCTGTGGTAAATATTTACAAATATTCACCACGATGTGACACCGCTTCTTGGGGGGGGGTTTGAGGACCAAGAATGGCTCCTTTGAAAATTTGAAATCTTTGGTTTCTGACACTTAAGGCCACAGGTTTCTATTACTTTACATTCAAACTTAAAAGCGAAAATCAGCCGTGCAGGAGATGGCGCATGGATCTCATTGGATTTTTTAAAAAAAATTAAAAGCTCAATTTGGCTCCAGCAAATGGAGCAGACCGGCCATGTGATGGCTTTGTGATGGATTAAGTTTTGTTTCACATTTTGCAAATCACCTGCAAGGTAAAGTTTTTATGTTCCAATCTTTACCTTCTCGTTTCCTGGCAGGTCGTCATCGAGCTCACTGATAGACTGCATGAGAGAGAAGAGGTTCATCCTGCCACTGCGATTAACACTTGGGACAACCTAAGAGGAAAACAAATGAAATGACACTGAAGCACAAAACTGAACCATTCTAAGGTCCTGTTTGATCACGTTAGATTGACAGACCTTAGTAGGTTCACTGACTGTGATGGCAGGATTAGTGCCATGTGTTTCATTTTGTGCGAGTTCCTGTGGCGAAGGAGCATAATCTGGAAAGACCTACAGAAATAGCACAAACAGATTTAATAATGCAGAATTACTGTATGAAGAGTTTTACAGGCAGACACACACCTCTTCATTGTCCTCATCTGTACAGCTCGAATCTTCTTCCTCTGCACTCTCCACATCTCCTTCATCAAGGCCTTCATCGTCATCTTCTTCATCTCCATTCGTTGGGTTTTGCGTCTCTTTGTTTGCCTCTTTGGAAACAGATTTTTGCCTTTGATCTCTCGATTTCCGTCTCCAGAGGGCACTGTGACGTTGCTGGCTACAACACAAGGTTTAAAATATATTTATATTTTTATCATTAAAAGATGTTTGCATGAAAATAGGCTGTTAAGTTTTTCTTACCTGGCACTGAGAATGCCGCTGTAGGTTTGTAACTGTTTCATAAAGCCTTCGTTGGGTTTGATGATGGACCGTCGTTCTTTGACATAGGCTAATGCTACATCCAGTGGCCAGTGATACTGCTTCATGGCATAAGCAATTACAGTGGAAGCCGAGCGGGATATACCCATTTTACAGTGCACAAATACAGCCTGCCCGCTTTTTCTGTCATAATAAAAGAAAAGAACAAATTCAACCCTTCACTCTCACATTCATTGGACCCACTGCCTTCTCTAGAATTCCCGTAGCCAGTCTATGTAAACCGTTTCTTGAGAAAGGTTGCATCAATGAGCCTTGAATCTAGATGTATCTTACAGGGAGTAACTTAGAGAGGGTATACCTTGCATTGTTGATAAAGTTGTAGGTGGCAGGCCAGTGAGACAGTAGGTCTGTCGCCTCCACATCGTACACTCTGATGTTCATGTAAGTGAACGACGCAGGGAAGAAGTTGTCGATTTCTCTGGTCACATTCAGAATGTATCCAACACTGAAAATTACATGAGGACCACAGGGTTGACAATGCAAACATGCCTGACCTGATGATCGTGTGAAGCAAGTAACTACAAGACAAATGTCACTGACTTGTTTTTCTGCAGCTCTTCAAAATTTGCTGCATTCCACTCAGAGCCCTAAGTTAATTATAAAACATATGCTGTGTCAGAGAAAATTTGAAAGCCCAGCCAGTTCCTTATCACTGTTCAAAACAGATCCCCCAAGAAGAGGAAGTCACATCACATGACGGTAAATTGGCGAAAGAGCATTTCCGATACTTTTCAGGCCAAAAGTAACAGTACATTTAGACTAAGAAAACATGACTCACCAAATACAAGTATTCAAAGATTTGAGAGGGTTTGTCCATCTGAGCCATAGTGACCAGGATCTCATTGTCAATGTACTCTCTGAAGGGTCGGAGATCAAAGCCAAGTCTGGCCTTAAGAGCAGTATGCACCTACATGTATTAAACAGAGATTGCATTTTTTTATATTTTCAAACATTTATGAATTGTAATATTTACAAACATGAACTGCCTTTTCTAGTTCTGTGCCTTTGACATTGTAAACTGCAGTGCAGCCTTTATCTTAGAAGCTCAGGATATGTGGGGGGAGGGGTCTAAATACAGAACACACTCAAGTGTGTTCTGTATCAACATTGCCTTAGGACAATGTTGACGCCTTTACAGTCTTTGCCTGTACACTCACTGTACATTCATGCCTTAAACAGCTGTACAACAAAATTACAAACTTGTACTGAACTCCACAATAACAGATTGCGTGTACGGTCACCATTTTGCAAGTGAGGTTGTCCAGGTTTTCAGTCATCATGATGTCTCTGAGGTGCTCCTTGATAAGCGCCTCTCTAGAAACTCTGTCTTCAGCGCTACAAAATCAAGATATGCACACATTAGGACTGTAAGACTGATTAAAATGGCAACATGAGGGAATGCGATGAGAAACTCGCAAGCGGCAGTCACTTGATATATGGTTCTCTGCAGAGAACTTTTTATGACTTTAATCCCCTGCAGTTTATATTTCAGTTTTCTGTTTGTTCGTTAAAACAATTGTGACAAGAAATCATGGGAAAAAAGGTGCATCTTCACAACCTAATCACAACCTAATCCAAAAACTCCAGACTTGCCCCACAGCGTTTGTTGAATTTGTAAAAGTCACCTTGAACAGTCGCTGTCCTTGCGCACGGACTCCAGGTCGTCCATAGCCTCCCATTCATTCCGACAGACACGGTCGGACTCTATGTGTCTGCGGTAGTGTTCAGCCCACTCCAGCCCTGTGCCCGGGATCAGAGCCGTCTTTACTGACCTCTCACAGCATCCGTGCAGCACCTGCAGCACCGACCTATCAGTCACCAGAAACAGACAGAGAGCAATAAGACGGTGTTAATACACAAAGTCAGGATGGGAAACATACAGTTGGTTCAGAAAGTTTTTAGACCTTAATTATTCCAATATTACTTCGGATTAAAATAAATGTAAATTGGTATTGGTAAAAAAATACAAATATAAAGTTTAGGTCAGTGATTTGTTTGTAATAAAAGTAATAATAATTTTATAATATTCAGAATGAGCCTGTTTACTTTAAAATCAATAGAGTGGGGAATCTGAATAGGTATCAACAATAAGGCTCACCACATAGTTTGCATCGACACCGGCTTAAATATCCTTGTCTCTTCCGCTGAGGTCACACTGAAGCCACTAAGAAAACAAGAAGACATACATTTACAATCAAAGAAAATAACATGCTGTGGTAGCTACTGCTAATAAAGAGCCAATGTATTGAATAATTTTACGTTAAAAACATAGACTCTGAATATGTAAATGACAACTAGATAATTCACACAGTTGTAGGTGTGATTTTTGGCGAATGCGTTGAAGCCACACAAGCACAGAATGAGAAAAATGTCCCGTGTGACACATGTGACAACAGCTACTTTATCAGCCCCGAGCAGCGCCCAGGCTACTACGTAAACTCTCCATAGACACTCATTGTCTTCAAACACAACCGACTGCATTTGCACTAATGTGCCTCAAAATGACAAGAACCTGTGCACAATGTAAGAAAAACACGAGATGTGCATGTGTTTAGATGAGTGGCAGGACAGCTGTAATTTATGAGCAATGATTCAGCGCCACACATTATACATTCTCCCTGGCCACTGTCCCAGACTGCAGGCTCTACAATCTGTGCTGCAGGCAAACAAACAATTTATTCTTAATTCAAAATTCTCACCCATCTCCATCCAAGTACACCTGTGTGTCGCTCCATATCGGCAGGACCAGGCCGATGGTGCACTGATCACTGCAACAGCCAGACAGACATATTCAATTCATTGTGGCATCAAGAGCTAATATTACAATGCAAGTGTAAAGCATTTAGCCTCTCAGTTTCACCTCTCTGAGTTGGGGAAATCCATGCCGAGAAGGATACTTTCGTCTTTGTTTCCGAGAGTGGACACGATGATCAGGTACCTGACTCTAACCGGGTTGACAGACTCCAGCTGCACGGCCTGTGAACCGACAAGACGAGAGAGAAATAATAGCGGACACAGGATCTAAAACGAAGTTATCGATACTTTAAGGCCAGTATGCATGGGATTTTGGGATTCTCCATTGACTCCAACAGTCAATAGTATCTGTCCAGTGAGTGTGGTTATGTCCATGACACAGTACACAACCCAACATTACCATAGCGTAGTTGCTGAGTTTATGCATTTTTCACTGACTGAGCTGCACCTCACTGTTTATTATAAGCCAAACACAAACAAACAAGGCATTTTTTAGGTTTAAGCTGTAAGCTACCAGTTTGATGGTGTCCTCAGGTCGGAGAAGCTCAACCATTGCATGGATTTGCTTGTGTCGTGCGTTGGACACTCCGTCCTGTTTTGTCGGAGAACTGGGAGGGGAATCCTCATCCTTCGCCTCATCTTCAATCAGGAGGACAGCACCTTTTACCAAAGCAAAACTCTCCCTGAACACAATAAGATCATGTTTGTAAGTAGTACCTCAACTTCAAATTGGTAAATAGAAAAAACATATTCTTAAAATATGTACCTTTTCTGAAGCCTCCCTCTTTTTTGGCAAGTTTCATCCTTGAGGAAAGGTTTAATGAAAAAAAAGGTACAAATCAATCTTTAGCTTGTAAGCATGCCTTTCATGTATAAGAAGCAGTTAGTCTCCAACTACTCTGATGGATTTTCTGATTGGTTACAGACCTTTCTACACACTATTATTTACTTTGACGACAATTATATCTAATAACATGTGACTTTATGGTTAATGTTGTGCAATAAAAGGTGTGATGTCTGTGTAAAGTGCTTTTTGTAATAAAGAGGGATAAAATGTGAACGTAACAAAACACAGCAGTGCAGTGGAAATGGAGACGGTACAACGCATTAGACAGAGAAAAAGACAGAGGGACAGGCATTTAAAACGCTGTAGTAACAATGGCTTCGAGAACAGAGACAGTAACATTACCTGTTACGCAACTGACAAGTCCAGACAGAGTGAAGGAACAAAATAGAGGAGATTTGGACAGGGGCCAAGAGAGGCAATGAAATGATTTAGAAAAAAGCTGTAAAAAAAGAAAGAAAAAAAAGACATGTTAAAAGATGGGAGATGATTAGATTCCGTGGAAATATATATATATAAAAAAAGTATGGAAATGGATGAATCTCAAAATGAGTAACAGACAGGAGCAGTGAAGAATCCACCCAGGTCTGTGGTCGCTCACATGTTAAACAGCTACAGCTCTAGGACCTGCACAGTGCGATACCGTGACTCTCATTCATGCCTGAGATGAATGGAGGTGGGGTATAGTCTAACCACACATTCTTTGAGCTATTTGTTCACAACCAGGACAAACCAACGTCCTCGATAAGTTTATCAGTAGATTTCTAACATGTAGCCTGTATTAAGTTGTTCATGTAGACACTGAATATTGTAAAAAGTATCTGACAAATATCTGCAACAAGAGAAACTAAAGCTGATCCATTACTTTAATTATCTTCTGAGTGACTAAGATTTATGTTGTCAAAATTATCTGGTCATATGACACTTATTGAAAACATGATGTCCGCAATATATCTATTTAGCGTCAGTACTGGTTTAGTCTTTGTTGTAAGCTGTGTGTTGTGGTCTCCTTATCTTGTCTTGTATTTTGCAGCCCTAATCTGGAGCTGGCATTGCCCAAACTAAAGTGGACAGATAACGCATGGTATGAACTCACTGGGGTGGTGGAGATGGACGGGAGTCGATGCAGAGTCAACAGAGCCATTGCACAGTCCTGGTCTCAGTCTGGGAGCTAATCCCTAGCTGTGCAGGCCCAGACAAGACCTGCAGGTTCGGCTCCTCTGAAAAACGAGGCAGTCGCTCCTTCTGAAATCACACAGCGGGTTGACGTACAGACACACAGTCTGTAGGAACTTAGTCAAAAAAGAAGTGTTTCTCTATACCAGAAAAACACCTAACTTGATGGGATTACTAATGCATTTATCTCCAATCAAAATGAATAAAGTCTAAATAGGTGACCCTTGGAACTACACGAAAAAGCCCCTCACTCCCTTTGGGTAGCAATAGAGAGATATTCATGCTGACAGCTGACCAGTCCTACCCATATCTGAGCGCTACGTGGATCCTCAGACACTTCTGCTTCAGATTCTTTACCGCTCCCTTACGGTCATGAAGATACAACAAGGATGTTAGCTCCACAGTCCTCAGCTCCATCTGCAGAAGACCACCCATCAGCCCGGTGCTTATTTACAGCCTGCCCGTCCGAGGGAGTGGATCTCTCCTTCAATGTGGTTTTCCTCAAGAGTCCACTTTTCTCCCACTGGGTTTTTGAGTTTTTCCTTGCCACGAGTCAAAGGACCTGGGTCAGCTATCCACTATCTCACTGCTGACTGTTCATTTGGACATTATATTTGTTTGTCTGTTTCACAGTTTGACGTTTGTGTCATTGTAACATATTTCAAATGGTTCTTAAACTGTGGTAAATGTACAAGTGGTACTCGGGGCCATAATCTAGATTTAAATCCATTTTAATTGGAGATCATTTCATTTATGTTTAGTTATAAGAGCCAGTAGTCACTAAGGTTAGTACTGGCTGCTACATTAGTAATCAATTTAAGTTGTGTTTTTTCTGGTTAAGAGATGGCACTCATCAGACAAAATAGATCTTTCACACAAGATTAAATGTGCCTGGTGAAATAATGTCAGACAAGCTATTAATATAAAATTATTACATAATGCAAAACAAATGGACTGCCTTTTGAAAGAGGCTGGGCGCCTTAAACTTCCAGCCCAACTATTTTCCTAATAAGGCTTTGTGGTGTCTTGCCACTGTCGAGAAAAATCCAGTCAAAAAGCAAAAGCAAATGTGCGATTCCAGTGTAATTAACATTGAATCACTGCCCAGCTCTTCCTTTGTACGTTTTCTCTCCCACTGGTGAGTATTTCTGTAAAGCAAGTATGGTGTTGTCTCTCTTGTACCGAGGTGAAAGTAAACACTGATACTGACAGTTCACATTAGGCTGCTCAGGGTAAGCTAATAGCCGCTGGAGAAACACAAGCAAAAACTGTCCAGGTTGTCGCAAATCCTACCTTTATTAGTGTCGGGATTGATTCGTGCGACGGAAGCAGCTCATATTCCGTGCACTGTTGCTTTTCAGTCTCCCGACCTTTCTGAGCAGAGTGAGGACGTGAAGACTCGGGGCAGGGCTGTTTCGGCTGCAATGAGGAAAATGTACGACCTACGTCATTTGCGGACAGCCTAGTGGCCTGCAGGCGAAAGTGACAAAGTTCTCCTTTTTATGTAACTGTGAAGCACTGAGAAGTACCTCGTGGGTGAATTGGGCTCTACAAATAAACTTGCCTTGCCTTGCCTGCCTCTGGCGAAAATATAGTGCCAATTGATGTCAAGTTTATTCAGTTAATTTGTTTTTTTTATTTGCTATTCTATTCGTTTATAAACACGAGACACAGCTTTCAAACTTATAATTCCGATGTTGTTGTTTTTAAATGTCTTTAATTTATCCCATTGATATGAATCCATATAGCCTATATAAAATATAATTAGCCTACTACATGATTTCTTTTTTCATCAAATTAAATTACAGCTGCTTTTTCATAAAGGCTCAATATTAAGTGTAAATATCCCTATAATTAGATCAAGACATAGATCAACATCACCGTCTGTCAGTCTGCTCTTTTATATGGAGAACCACATTGCGCATGCGCACCACTGGCACTTTTCCAGCGTTACTTCCTGATATGTGAGCACAATTTTGCCCTTCTCAGCGCTGCAGGCTTGTAAAGTGCACGCTGTGACTGTAGCCTGTTTAGACTCTCTTTAAATATTTTTGATTTCTCCGTATGCAAAGAGTTGCCAAACTAATGAAGATCTTCGTGACGAGGCGCATCCCACCGGAGGGAACGCAGATCCTTTCCTCAGCTGGAGTGTAAGTAGTTTTCCGAATTACTTTATTCCAGCTATTACAATCAGTGATACTAATCTACCAAATGCGTTATCATCTGTGCTGTTACATGTTTTGTGATTTTCTTTTCTTTTTTTTTTTTACTTGTTTGTGAATGTACTTTATTTTGTGTCTCAATGATAACAGATGTGAAGTGTCTGCGTGGGACAGTGATGAGCCGGTGCCCAGGACTGAGCTGCTCAAAGGGGTGCAGGGAGCAGCGGGGATCCTCTGTCTATTGTCCGAAAAGATAGATGCAGAAGTTTTGAATGCGGCTGGTAAATGAGACATAACATGAAATGCACTTCCCGGCCAACAAAAAAAAAAAGTCGCAGAGACACAATGTATTGGCTACCACAGAGTCCAGACCTTAACCCTCTTGAGAATCTTTAGGACAGGGTACATTTCAATATGCATAATGCAGCCCTCAATTTAAAAAAAATGTGGGTACCTCTGCTTCAGGATGTGGACTCTCCCATCATCAAGACAAGACCTTGATGAGAAATTGTACATTACATTCCCGAAACAATACCGATGAAAAAAGAGGGTCATTTTTATTTTTGAGAGGCGACTTTTTTTTGTTGCAAAAATGTGTGTAGGTCTAACTAAACGGTAATCAGTAAGGAGGATGCAATTTCCTCTTTTATAGGGCCTGACCTTAAAGTGATCAGCACACTCTCTGTTGGCTTTGACCACTTGGCTATCGATGAAATAAAAAAACGGTAAGTGTTACTATAATACAGCACCTTTAGTATATCACGTTATACACTGGGTTCAGAAAGTTTTCAAACCGTATTTAGCAGTCAGATACTATATTTTTCGTCCTAAATGGGATGCACATAACATAATTTTCAGAACCCCCTGCACTCAATCAGCAAACATAACAAATTGCATAACATCAATATTGCTTCTGCTTCTATAGAGTAACAACATCTGTATATAGATTTTTTTTCTTTTTAAGAATCTACACTTTTACTCATTTCAATATCCTACTTCATCATAATTGGACTTAATAGAGAGGTGTAGATACCGCTATATAAATAAAGTTTTTCTTCTTCTCTTGATTCTACTGTACGTTGATGCTACACATTCTTCATTTGCGTTGTTCTCTAAACAGGGGTATACGAGTTGGATACACTCCGGATGTGCTGACAGATGCTACAGCAGAACTGACTGTGGCACTGCTGTTGGCGACTGCGCGTAGATTACCGGAGGGAGTGGAGGAGGTCAAAAAGTCAGCGTCATTAAGTTACATATTTACCCAAATCTGTTGACTTTTATGGTTGGTTGGCTATTAATGCAAATTGGTGTATTTTTCTTCATTTTTCGTTTTCAGTGGAGGCTGGAGCGCGTGGAAACCTCTTTGGCTCTGTGGTTATGGTCTGTCGGGCAGTACAGTAGGAATCATTGGACTTGGACGCATTGGTATGGATTGGTGTTTTTTCAAAATCAGTGCATTTTATTCTTCAATTTTCCTTGGATTATGGTACTATTTATTATGTTACTATTTGCTGATAAGGTTTTCACCTAATTTTAATGTACTGTATGTAGATAAAATATTGTTTTGTTATGTAATGTTAATATCCATATTTACCCTAGGAATGGCAATAGCACAGAGGCTCTTGCCTTTCGGTGTAAAACGACTTTTGTATACTGGTAGATCTGCAAAGCCCAATGCAGCGGAGGTCAAGGGGGAATTTGGTATGAAGAAAGAAAAACAAATGAAGTTACATTTTATTAGACAAACATGAACGTATGCCTTTTGTTTATTAGTGCCAATGGACACCCTACTCTCTCAGAGTGACTTTGTTGTCATATCCTGTGCCCTGACTCCTGAAACTCAGGGCATCTGTGACAAAGCCTTCTACGCTAAGATGAAAAACACTGCAGTCTTAGTCAATTCAAGCAGGTCAGTTCACTTAAACATTTCAATACATTTTAAAGTACAAATGACAATGAAGCATTTTGTTTCAGGGGAGCTGTGGTCAATCAGGAGGACTTGTATGAAGCTTTGACGACTGGACAGATAGCTGCAGCTGGTTTGGACGTCACTACTCCGGAGCCTCTTCCAACTAATCACCCTCTCCTCACACTCAAGAACTGTGGTACGCTTGACTTGCTGTTTCTGTTTATTTGATCAACAAAAGTGGTGTTCCTCCACATGAAAGTATTTCATTGTTGTCTCTTCCCTTGCCCTCTCTGTTAACAGTGGTGTTGCCACACATTGGCAGTGCCACCTATTCTACAAGAGGCATCATGTCATCCCTCGCTGCAAGGAACCTTTTGGCTGGGTTACAAGGCACAGATATGCCCAGTGAACTTAAACTTTAGGTCTATGTGCGAAAAGTGACCATCTCTCTTCCTCTCTACTGTGTTTACTCCAACGTCTATTTCACACTACAGTCTACTAACATACTAAAAAAAAGATAATGTGAAGGTGTAGTTTATTACATTGTCTGTAACGTTTTTAATTTACTTATTTATTAGCCATAGTAAATAATGAACTTCTGTTATGCCTTGACTGTACACTTACACTTCTGATTGTGAAAGGTTCTACAGAAAAACTACACTGCTACATTACTACTCAAATGCAGTAAAATATTATTCATTTTCATTTCTTGTTATTTTAGATCTTACTAAATGGAAAAACTGAATGGAATAAATTACAAAAACAACAATTTGGCCTAGATGAAATGTTAACCCAGCTTTTTTCCTTAATTAACAAATAAATAATTTCATTGAAAAACATGATCGTCTTTCTTTTATGTTGTAAGAGAGTCAGAGAAGGCTTGTTCATCTTTCCAGTTTTGGCATGAATTCTTGGTGTGCTTATAAAGGTGGGAAGATTGACTAAAGCGTTTGCCGCACTTCGGACAGGGATAGGGTTTTTCTCCGGTATGAACACGAATGTGTTTTTTACAGTCAGTCAGATTCATAAAAGTCTTACAACATATTTTGCAGGCATACTTTTTGTCCCCTTCAACTAAGAGCACATGGTCTTCAGCAGCAGCTTTCTTGCACTTGGACAAAACATCTTCAGATGCTTTGGTTAGAGAGGGGCGCTCTGCAGCCTCCCCAGAAGTATCTGAGCTGCCTTCAGATCCAGGAGGCACTTTTGGAGCGATCCGGCGAAACGCAGTCATCCCTGAGCTGCCCCCTGACCGGCTCTTACTCACACTGCAGGAGGGCTGCACCACAGACGCCTCCAGGGTGAGTCCAGGACCTAGGCTGTTCAAGTATCCTGTCAGAGGGGTTGGAGCAGGCTGCAGAATTAGTGTATCTGTAAATCCACCTGACTGAGTTGGTACTAGCTGCTGCAGAGGGACTGAGGTTACTGGAAAACCGAGGGAGTCAGATGGTTGTGTTAAAGAGGAGTTGGCGTTGTCCTCACTTGGACAAAGTTCATTGGAGTTGTGTATTGATACAGGAGCATCACTGGCGGCTGCAGCTGCAGAGGCAGCAGCCGTAAGACTAGCCAGACTGTCCTCCTCTAGAGTTCCCATAACACTTTCAGCAGTGGGATTGAGAAAACATGAAAATGCAAGGTCAGACAGACTGTCAAGGCCAACTGGATCATCCCCTGTGTCTCCACTGTCTTTGTCTTCATCACTGTTGAGGTCTGCGCAAAGATGGGATTGTAAAATACTGTCATCTGCCTCTGCTGAGGTACCTCTTGTCATTTTGTCATAATTGGGTTGGGAGACCAGACACTGAAATGTATCATCTGTCGCTGGCTTTAGTTCTGGTGAGTTAACATGTTCTCTTTTCACCTCAACCATTGTAATTATGGCCCCCCCCTGCTCCTCATCATGTCCGACTTTGACCTTTACCACATTTTCTCCATGATTTCCATTCCCCTTATTCCAGTTGCAGATATCTTCCAAGCTGCTGTCTGACTGGCTTGGCAGTTGGATTTCATCAGATTCTCCTCTGGTTGCTTCATATTTTTCCTCAACCTCGTCTTCCTCTTCACCGGGGCTTTCCCACAGTCTGTCAGGCAACCGTAGACTGTCGGGGGACAGCAGGTCCTCTCCATTGTCCTCAGCGCTGAGCAAACTGCGACTCACAGTGGGAGAGCACTCTTTATAGATTTCCCCAGGACCTGTACATGGTTTCTTTCTGACGTTCAGTATCTCGTCTGATTTTCTCTTGTGTCTGGATGAAAATGCTGTTTTGTCTTCAGCTCCACCAGACTGACTCACCTCAACAACAGCATCTTCCTCAGAGTCCTCCTCCAATCCAGAGGTAACTTGCTGATACCTGGTTGTTCGATTTTGCTGAGAACTATCCAAAGAATACACCGATCTCCAGCCTTTAGGTGGTGCAGCAGGGAAATTTTTCTTTGATATGTGTAACTTGCAGGCTTTGACCACAACATTAAGATGCAGATGTGAGGCTGCTAACAGCACATCCATCACATTAGAGGGCCCCAGAGACAGTGTAGAGGTGTATATCATATCTAGCAAAGTAGAGAAAGCCTCGGGGGTCACAACTTCAGGGTCCAGCTCCATAATTATTGGACCCCCACTTTCGCTCTTACTGGTGCCAGGCCTCACTCCTTCATCCCCGCTGTCGTTTGAACTCAGAAGCGCCCTGAAATGAGAACTGCTGGCGGCAAGGATGGCGCGGTGGGCCTGGAAGGTCTGGCCTCCAACGAGCACCACACAATCGCACAGCTGGGCATGGAGACGCTGGTTGTTCAGCTGGCGGAAAATATTTTGGAAATGACTAGGAAAATCCATCTTGGGTCCAGTGAGGGGGGCTGCAGGTAGCTATAACCCCCTCTGTTATACCCTTGCATACTATTCTACCCACCTGCTCGAATGTTTCTGGGTATGCGCGTCTTGCCCCCAAAAACGAGAATCGGGCTCAGTTGGACAGGTTTTGTCAATGCCTACCTCCAGCGACGTGCATCAGAGTTTGAAGAGCTGGAGTATGGGCGGGCCTCGTCCCGCATTGACGTAAGAGGATGCAAAGCCGTTTCAGACATTTGTATCTGTCAGATTCGTTGCTCCTTGTTTACTTTTCACGTTTTGTCAATGACACATAAGCCGTATGGATGCGTCCATCAGAGCAGCGTCTCTTTAGCGTCTAGTGTTAGTGTCCATTGTGTAGCGGGTGCACTGACAGCTGCTGTCATTGTGCGAGCCGAGCCGGTCCAAAGCAAACCAACGACGCCCCCACCCGGTGATAAGATGGCAATACACACGTGGAAACTACTTTACATAATACAATAGCGTAAATACATTGATACAAATCTGAAAATGTACAATTAGCCTATACCAACATAAATATAGACTTTTTTTTATAGAAACAAGGAATGAAATGCATAAAATGGCCAATATTGCACAGTTTGAGTGACACAAATCTGAATTACAAAGAGGGGCAAAGTTATTTTTATTTGTGTTTTGTGGAATAAGCCAAATTTTCACCTTTGGGCATTATTACTCAATACACCAGGCAAAGAATGCTGCTAAATGGTACAAATTCCCATATGATGTTATAGAGGAAAACTGGTTTAGTTAAATATAGTGTAAAGAAATGCATACCGTTTCTTTCTACCAGTGTTGGCGGCTCATCACTGGCTCCCAGGCCAGTTTCAAGCGCATTTCAAGATTCTGATGGTGTTTGAATGTCTAAATGGCACTGCTCCCCTGAGCCTGGCTAAGCTGCAGAGCTGTGAAGTCCGTTGACTGGCTGCTGCTGGAGGTATGTCGCTCCAGGCTTGTGAGCAGAGGGGACTGGCCTTTCTCAATTTCAGCTCCTAAACTGGGGAACAACCTGCCGCTCTACATGGTTGCACATTCTTTTGAGCGTATAAAGCAGTGTCAAAGACTTATTTTTATTGTTTAGCTTTTAACAATGTGCATTGATCATGGCCACTATCAAGTTTTTGAGTCCACTGTTCTTTTTGTTACTGCTGTAAAGCACTTGGGTTATCTATACATAATTTTAAATGTGCTGTGTAAATAAAATAGAGCAAACTGGCCTCCAGTGTCTCCCCTTAAATAATATGCGTTTGTTTTTGTAATGACCTAAAACTGTCAAGGCGGCATTTGTGGTTGGTCAGTCAGACTGGTGTATTTGAAGACAGATGACTGACACCCCAGTATTATAAACAGTAAAGAACATAATGTCAATGGAAATTCAGCATGATATTAATTTAATAGTTGGTAGATTACATCATGTTAAAGAAAAAGACGACTTAACAAAAAGAATTTAAAGGAAACTGAAAGTCCACAATAGTTCTACAGAATGTAATTCCTTAGGGTGCTGTGTAAGAGCAACTTCCAGACGTTCAAGAAATGGCTGGTCACGGTCATCGGTCGCAGTGAGGTGGTCCTAGCCCAAACTTCTTGTGAAGAAGATAACGCTCTGTGATGAGGGTAGGTTAGATGTCTGGGTGATCCATTCATATACTGTCCAGCTTCTTCAACACATAGGGAGCTGTAAGAACAAGCAGAAATGAACAAAAATGACATGAGAAGCAGACAAAGACAAGCAATAACTCCAATTCAGGGCTAGCATGTGTTTTGATGGCCCATGGGCTTGCTGACGTACTACACCTTTCCAAAACGTCTGGTACATTTGAAGTAAAAGAAAAAACATCCTCTACCATAATCGAAAACTAAAGAGATGATGACGTAAAACAAATTCGTGGCCCTCATCTGTTATCAAATCTTTACTCGGTATCAATTTCTTGCAGCAATATAAGCTCCATTATGCCCACCTAGTTATGAGTGAGGGCAAATACCGAAATGACATGCATATTCTTCATCAATGTCATCTTGTGCTACTCACTGGCTCTGAGAAGGGCGACGTAAATAATGAAGTTTCGTATAGATGTGACGACGTCCTCGCGCATTTTCTTTTTCATTTCTTCTGGGTCCATTTTCAGTCCCTCTAATTTGAACATCTTAACTGTGTTTTGGTCTTAATTTTGCGCACGTTTGAAGATAGGTCTTGGAGCGTGCACCGTGTTTGAACCGGAAATGTGTATCATCAAAGCGGAAGTCTCACTTACGGGTATCGGCGGTGGTCAAACAACAGAAACGCGATACAAACATGGGCACAAATGATTTTTATTATATTTTTTCGTCTATAGTTTATGACCTCAGTAAATGACACACAATTAATATATTTTCATTTGACTTAAACTCTTCCAGTTATTATTTGATCATTCAAAACACAGCATTCATGTCATGATATGTTGGCTGGAATTAACAATAGGGTTTATTTGGCCAATTATCATTGCCAGGTTTATTTTTGTGTTACTTGCCCTAACCTTGGGAGAGAAGGAGTGAGGGTCCTCCAGTTCTAGGACGCAGACAGTGGAGCAAAGGGGCGGACAAGGAGGCAGGGAGGGGTGGCTTAGTCCAGTGCTCAGGCCTGAGGATTAGAGGAGCAGCCCCAGCGCGACGACAGCATCCAGCGCTCAACCCCCCCCACCACCACTCAGCACATCACCATACGGGCCGGGCGGGACGCACGGGATCAAATCTCAGCGAATATCGTCTCCTGTGTCATTTTCCGCATCGGTGATTTTTGTTTAGGGCTGACACCAGAGTCCGGTCGGTGCTTTCTTCACACCACGAGGTGAGTTTTCTCCCTTTATTGTCTGGTTGAACGGAGTCCGCACCTTGCATCATTACAGTCACTCCGCTCAGATTTGCTTTCAGAAAGCTAGTGTTTTGCTGATGCTCGGATGTATCACGTTTGTAGGCTACAAACCTCTGAGACAGAGGGGCAATGGATATTTAAATCGGATTAAGATTACAGAAGCAACAAAAGGATGACCTTTTTTCTTTGTTTAGCCTCATGATTTTTACTACTGGCCACTGCAAATAGGAGTCCACTGTGAAGGGAACATGGGCGGATAGAAAATATGGATTATTTGTAGGGCATTTATTAAACATGGGAGTCAAGCGCTAACAATATTGCCTCAATCACATTCTCAAATTCCAGTCTATATCCAACCAATTTCTCTGACTGTAAATTCAGGTCAGTGCTCAGCCTTTAGGCTCCTACGTTGATACACATGGCTGGGGAGAGAGGGAGCCACGCCGTCTACACATCACATTGGATTGGAAACAAATATTATACACAATCCGTGACAGCAGAATGGTCGCCAGGGCTCTTCCTAAAACACATGCGTTATGAATGAGTATTGAGTGTATGTGCGATGCGCAGACAGTCTCCTCCTGCTCTAGTTTCCTCTCGCCGTCCCTTTTGCTCCGTATCCTTTGGCCAACAGCAGCCTCTTCTCTGCTCTTTGCTGTTTCGTGCCAAGCATGACAAACGCAGCACAACTAGACCGGAACAATGCGTTTTGCTGTTCTGGGGCCTTCATTTAATGCATTACATGATTCAATAAGAGCAGTGAATGCGTTGCTATACATCCAGTCTGTCTGATATCACACAGACAGAGATCTTTCTAAATCAAGACGTCACAATCCTAACAACATCTTCTCCTCCTCTTCTCATCCCAAACGTGGATAATGTGTGTTCTTGTGGTCCTCATCTGCCACACAGATATTTTTGACCCAATATTTGTGCATTGCTAATTTGCTATTGCTGCTGGCGGTAAGCTGTGAGTCAGGGATGTACATCATCTGATGGGAATTGCAGCTTTGAGGTCATTCCTCTGAAGGCAAAGCAGGGTGAGCAGAACATGCACATAGGGACAGACTTGATGCCTTCCTGCATCAGCCTAGATCTGCCCTACTGACTGTGCCCCACTTACAAGAGCCTTGCTTTATTTAGTCCTTTGCCTTTGAGGCACCTCTGGACACTGGTGTATGCCTTCTCAGCCCACAGCTTGGACCATCTCACCATGAAACCACTGTGACAATTTTCCCCCCCAGAACCTTCACTGATAGTATAACACATTTCAATAATTTCTTTGTTGTTTAAACATTTTGTTAACATTGGCCTACTGAGGGACTACAGGTGCTACAACCTGGTACAATGCTCAGCTCTCTCCTTTCTGAGGTTACAGCATATTAAATAAATATAAACGGCATATTAAATAAATGAATTAACATTATTGCCTACATTATTGTACCTTCACCATAATCTGAAGGTATCAAATCTGATTCCTTCAGATTATGGTGCTAATATCAGGACTCCAATATCGGTACAATAGTACAAAGTACATTTTATTTCAGTCTTACATTTGGTCTTTTTATTTTAGGCACAGTAGTGAAACCTTAGAGAGAAGTACATTCGCTCTATTGCCTGCATAAACCAGGTTTGCTTCAATTCTATTTTTAAAGTTAATGAAATATTTAACTCCTTCTGTTGCTCTGTTTTACAGTTGCTCCAGATCTATGTACTGTGGGACTCGAATAATAAACCCCGTTGAAACATCACAAAGTTATAGAAAATTGGCAACACATATCAGATATCTGGATGTTCCCCTTTTATGGCCATGAGTCCAGAACAGCCCGAACCATCGATAAAGATTACAATGTAGACTAACTATTTAAGATTAATAATGGGATCCTGGGGAACTCTGCTGTAGCTGATGAAAAGAAAAATGAAATGAGAAGCACGTACTGAGCGCTATCTTCATAACACTAATGGAGCGGGCAGACGGGCCGTGCAAAATGCAAGAGATTTAATTATGTCCAGACTCTCCGGAGTAGAGGGTAAACCTGCTGCTGTTTACAAAACAATCCAAAATGAACCCCTTTTGTGGCAGCTTTGATAAAACATCGCTACACATTGGTTCTCGGCTGGTGGGACTAAAAGTGGGTCACAGAACCATTTTCACCTATTCACCGTCTTTGGACACGTCTCATGAGTCATTGCTGTTAATAATAATTGTTTTTGATTGTCAACCTTACGATTCATGCATCAATGGCAGAGGACTGTATTTTGCAGAAATGTCTCTTATTACTGTTCAATTTCGTTTCAGCCTAATAATCTAACTCAATCCAGCTGTCCCCTTTGCTCACACGCCTCAAATCATCCAGACGTTAAAACAAACAGTGTTTACTGCAAAATGTGCTCTTGGCCCAAATGTTTACCGAGGTCTCTGTCCAAGTTTGTTGGCGAGTGCCGCGAGCCCAAAAGAACAGTAGGATTTAACGATTCCCTGTGCCCGCCGTGCTTTGTATGGTGCAGCTGTATAGTAGTTGGCTTTGTACAGCCCCATAACTCAACAGTTGTTGCCTCACATAGTACAGAGGTGGGCAATATTTACCTAAATTACTGTAGTATCTTAATATTCTTTTGCATATAGTGAAATTAATTCATATTGGTATACTCAATAATGTAGTTTTACATATCTTCCAAACTATAATTTTGATATTCTCTTGAAGATGTTACTACCCACCTGTGGTTGTAGTTTTAGTTAAGGGGATGTTTTGAACAAGATGTAAGTGCCACTTGGTTGTAATTAAACGTTTAAACATCTATTAATTGTCAACATTTCACAAGTTGCAAACTTGTCAAAAGTGTTTAGCCATTTGCACTTCATTTCCCGGTGCAGCTGTGACAAATGCAAACGTCAGATCAATTAGCTGGGGTTGCTGTTTAGCAGTGTAGCATCGCTCTACCTTCTTAATTTGAATTACATACATAGATTGAAATAAAAAAGAACTAATAGAGAATTAGGTAAAATATTTAACTATGATTGTTTTTTTCCAGCTGCAATTAGATTAGCAAGTTATGTTATAAAATCAGGATACAGTTCTCACAGTGCCCCTTTTGAACACATCAGAAGAGAAAACCGAAATATGAATGGTTAACTCCTGGTGGTTCCCAGAGTCAGGACTAAACACGGTGAGGCTGCGTTTCAGTTTCATGCAGCTAAAATCTAGAACAGTCTTCATGAGGATGTGAGAGAGGCCTCAACTCTGACAATGTTCAAATCCAGGCTGAAAACAGCTCTTTTTACCCGAGCATATGAAAACAGAAAGTATTTTATCTGCACTCTTGCCTTTTACTGAAATTGATACATTTTTATGTTGATGTTTTAATGATTGATTTGATCTGTTTTCTTGTAATTTTATGCAACTGTGAAGCACTTTGAATTGCCTTGTGTATGAATTATGCTCTACAAATAAACTTGCCTTGCCTAACCTTAACTAATATAAGACTTACATCAGAACATGTTTGTCAACGTCTAAAATACAACATTAGCAGGTTTTATACTTAATAAGACCCCTTGGATCCAGTGTTTTGGTATGTGACCTGCTTTGCCCTGGTCTAGCCCAAAAGCACAAACTGGGCTGGGCTTTCGCTGCCAATACCAAAGCAACATCTGTCTAGTCATGACGGCACCCCTGAACTGTAATATATGAACTGCAGCGAGACTTTAATAACTAACTCTTTGGTAAAGAAGGAGCACAGTGAGGTTAGACAGAGATTGTATCTGAAGTCTGATACATTGAGCTGGGAAATGTGTTTGTAATATGTTTGTATTTCATGGGACAAATCATGATATATCGTACTTACAAAACTTAAACCTTTTTTGTGTTTAGAGTGTGGTTTATGTATTTTGTTTATTTGGACAAGAAGTTCAGTTACGAGCTTGTCTTGCTGGACCTGTGTGTTTTTTGTTGTTGTTGTCAAATCAGAACATTGTTTAACCTCTTAACCCTCACCTTAACCGAGCGGATTTTCTCCAGTTCAGCTTTACCCAAATCTAAAAGTTACTGAACTGGAGATTACAGCCTATAGGCCGGTGTAACGCCTCATTTGAAAGCTAAGACGTACTAAACTGATTCTAACATTTTTGTTGCGTTGTCGCCCCTTTGCTATACTGCTTTTTAATTGTGTTATTGTTGCTTTTCCGGCACGTTTTTGTCGCTCATTTGCCACTTTCTTGCTTTTAGATTTGGGTAAAGCACGGGTAAATGTGCACGGTTCATGTGGGGTTTAAGAGGTTAATATCAATCAGAATCAGAATCAGAATAGGTTTTATTGCCATGGTTTGAGAACAGGTTCACAAACTAGGATTTTTTCTCGGTGCAAACGTGCGACATAAAACATATCACACAGAGTTAAGATACAAATAAGCTAAAGAACTTTAAACTATACGGCTATAGGGGCATGCATACAAAATATTAAATAAACAAGATAAAATAAAAGTGTGGTAAGACAGACATCTTATACAATTTGTTTTGTGATCAAAATGCTGCTGCCATTTTACACCTTCCAAATGAGTACAAGTGAAAATTTACTTTTTATAGCCAAAAATTGTGCATTTACAGAAATGTTTATTTGTGTGACTTACACAATCGATCATATTGTATTGTTGGAGATGGCAATTTACACCCCTACTACAACTTCCTCTGTCTACCACAACCTGAATGTCCGTCACTGCATCATAGTTTATGTTTGGTTTAATTCATACAGTGTGGCATTATGATGTTAAACCTAACCATCGATTAAATTCATGTTCATAAAGTGCAATGGCAGTGGAGTGAGTGAATGTGCTGTTTTTGCTCCGGGACTTGCTTTGACTGTGAATCTGTAATCAGTGGGAGAACATGTTGCATTGATCAGCCCCTCGGCCGGTTCCCAGCAAACAAACTCCTTCACTCCTCACTGCCGACACTTCTGTTCTCGCCTTTTCCCTCACACAAATTTTTGGCCGTTGCCTTTTTCACCCTCTTTAAAAACTCTCTCCCCCCCTCTCCCCTCTGGTCCCCTTTTGTGCACCCCCTTCAATATCCTGTCCTTTCTCTCCTTTCTCCGCTGCTTTGACCACTTCGTCTTTTCTCCCAGTGTCGCCGCCCTCCCGCCCACCCTCTCCCAACCCCCCATACGTCCTCGCCTCTGCTCTGCCTCCTCTCTCCTTGTCCCGGGTTGCTCGTGTTCGCAGAGGGGCAGATGAAGGAGGCTGAGCTAGCTGTGTTAGCTCTATGCACATAATTCATGAGTCCTGCCCTCAGTTTGTCGATGTCCTCTGCTATAGGTCTTTGGGACACGGAGTTGCGCAGATGGGCCTATCAAAACCTCCTGTTGTAGCCCATGGGAGCAAGAGTGTACCCCATAGATCCCCGTTGGAGTAAAATGAGATGTTTTCTTTGGACAAGTATATTTATTTTGTGTCACTCCTCATTCAACAGCTCGGCTTTTCATAACAAACCTGTGTTTTTCTCCCAAACCAAATCCAGTATTGGGTTTCTGTTGTTTCTGGCATGACGTCCGTGTGTAAAAGTCTTTTATTGTAAGCCAAGAATGCTGCGAGCCGCTAGCCAGGCCGCGTGTGTGTCTCTCTACCACCACATCTGTCCTACTTTCTTGTAGCCCAGTATGGACTCCTAACTGAGCTGGGTGATATGAAATTTTAATCTAGACAACCAGACAGAGATGGAGTGTCCCCTCATCATTGCCATGTGGTTTAAAAGCTGTGAAGGTGTAGAGGGAAAGAGAAGAGGGAGAGAGAGAGGGAGAGCCTTGGGGACCAGAGGAGGAGCCTATTGGAAATACCACAACCACATAACTGGTTTGGTCTCACATCTGCTTGGCGTGACTTAGCTGTGTGCTCGCTACAAAAATAACAACAGCCACCATCTGACTGATCTGAAACTGAAAATCTCTCACCACTGACTGGAGCTTGAGGGTTCTTCGCTATGGTCACGATGTGTCTCAGTCTCACGGATTTCTTTTGCTCCGCGCAGGTGGCTGAGCCGGACTTGGACTGATGGTCGCACTGAACCCCCTCCACAGTTTCTGGGCCAATCCTGGAGCGGCTTCGGGGCTGATGTCCCGCGGGGCAGCAGGATTTTTGTGTTCTGGAGACCTGAGGCGAGCTACATCACGGTAAGTGCAGCTTACATCATCATAGCAATATTAGACATGGGGTAATGGGGTCAGTGCTTGATCATTTTCAATACTTCAGTACTTGTGTATTCGTGTTTTCTCATGTTTGTTTGAAACATGTATTACAATCATGTTTTGTTTGGTTCTGAGAGGACATGAGTTTTGTTTATACTGTCAAAAGATCTTTGTCATTGCTTTATAAATCTAAATCTGTTTTATTTATAGCGAACGTTTTCTAAACAAAAGCATTTCCAATGTGCCACACAAATAACATTTGGTAAAAAAGCGCAACCAGTCTTCATTAGAATAAAAGTAATAAAAGTGAAACAAAAGTAATGTAGAGCAGACCATCAATAAAGATGCTACCTGACTTGACATTAAAACTGAAATAAGTCTATAACATTATTTTATGTATGCCACTATCTAACTACTCTCTAAACAAGACCAATTTCCTTCAATTGCTGTAATTGTGTCAGATTCAGGTTTGCCTGTTTTGAGTCTTATCCAGTTTTGACTTATATAAACAACAGAGTTTAGTTTTCTTTATCCCCCAAATGACTTAGCTTAATTCAGGTATGTAGCTATCATTTATTAATTTTCATCAATCAATGATCATACAGCCTACAATGTCTAATTGCTATTGTTGGTCATAAACTATTAAAAGAGGAGTTTTTAGGATCATTTGACGGTACAGCTCACATCTCGGGCGCAAGTCTGCATTTCAAAAAGGGAATGGCTGCTGCTCACAGAGACTGTCATCGGAGAAGACTACCTGACTCTGCAAGGACAGTCAGGGTGAAGGAGGATACAGAGAGGACAGAATGAGAGTCAGAGAGAGCAAAAACATGGTCCTTTGATTCAGCAGTGATTCCAGGATATGCGACACATTGTCAAACCAGCAGGTGCACTAAATACTGCCACGTGAAGAAACATGCTTTAACAGTGTTGAACACGAGGAAGTAACAGCAACCAGCATCAGTAACTCACTGTGCCATGACGCAGAGCCCAGATAAAATCACTCATGACAAAGACAAAATAGGTATTTTGATCTGATTCTTCGTGTGAAGGTAAACTTACTCAACTGTTCATAAGCCCAGTACTGAAACGCAGAGTTCAAGTAATAAATGTAGATTTTCTTATATCGCTTTAAATCCAGTGACTGGTTCATGTATAGATAATGCAGCTGATATTAATGGTAAGAATAACTGCTATATTCTGATGAAGCTTCTCATAGTGTGTTTCAATACTGTACTGTATAACAGTATAACAGTAACAGCGGACCTTCCAAACTCATACAAATTCCTCTGTTCCCCGTGTACTTGATCTCACATCCAGATCCTAAACCCAACCTGAACCCTTAATCCAGCCGATGTTCGCATACTCGCATACTCCTCCCTCAACGGGTCCTTTATCAAGACCCCCATCTGGAACCCAAGCCCAATCCCAATCCCAACCCCTAACCCTAAGTCACAGCTTGGGAAAATAGATATACCTGGTGTCTGGAGATCAATCAATGGCCGCTGGCTGCTCTGCTTTGCGACGACGACACTTCATATTTTTCAGTGGCATTTCCATCAAACTAATCACTGTGGCTATTCATTCACTAACATTCAAAATACTTGATTATATGTCAGCATTTTTTTTAAGTTTAACGAAGTGGCAGCATTGTGGCGGTGTAGAAATCCCTTTTGTCCCACTTGACAGTAGTGAGAAGGGTAGGGTATCTTAACCAATTAGTAGCCTACCTAGTGACTTTGACGTCTGTTTACTTCAGCAACAACATCCATTATGGTGGCAAATGGCGTTTTTCTCACATGACGAAAGAAATGACTGACTTCTTTGACTGAAAAGTATTCTTTCAATTTGACACCTCTCAAAATTGTCCAAACTGGACCCATCTTGAGTTACAATTCCCCCCCCCACTACAATTGTCTTGCCTTAATGTCTTTAAGTGTGTAAATAATCAGTTCCTGGTGCACAGCTGCCAGGATACCAACCAATCTCATCGTCTGGTCAATCTGGCTGAATCCGAATCAGCGGAAGGTGCTAAAGTGACACCCTGACCAGTGTGGGCCGCTGCCGCGCGAGGGCCTGTGTATAATCCTCTTACGGGACAAACCCACTCTATGCCGCCTTTACTACATTAGTGTGGCGAGTAATCACTGGCCCAGTCCCAGCAATCACATCAAAAACAGACCTGCTAACAAGACAGAGTTGTGTATTTGTTAGTGATGTCTTTTACTAAATTGAATCGGAAATATAAGATAGCAAAAACTGTGAAACATTAAGTTAGTTGAACAAGTAAACGAAACACTCAACTCATCACTACTAGTACAAGGGAACATACCTCCAGAGAATAATCAAGGACTTGTGAGCCCCATGGCAGTACAGCTTTAGTACATAACTTTAAAAAAAGTTACTAATTTTGTCTTTAATATCCAATACACAAGTAAAGGTGCATTGTTGTAATTTGAGTCCAGAACAAATTTGGTTGAGCAAAGTATCGAGGCTCTATACATAACATAGTAATTATGATGTTCTTTATGCTGAAAGGTTTTGGGCCTTCACAGCTATTTATCACCATCAGAATAAATAAACTCCTGGCTTGCAGAAGTTTCCTCATCTTTTAGTGCACTGATCAAACTATAACCTTCTGGGCGCCAGCAAGACATTGATCTTTAGGTTTTTAAAGCACATTTCTCATTGTTAACGATATTGATCAGGTTGTGCTGATCTTTCTGTTTCTGCCAATGAGGTTTTTTGTCTTCCTTGGCTGCGGTGGAATTGACAACCCATTATGAGAGGTTCACTCAGTTTATAGAGATTTGGTCTGATTGTTTTGTGTTCAATATTACGGCCAAATGTCCTTATTATGTTGGTCAAAGGCAATAATAATAAAGAAAATTAAACTGCAGCAGAACAACTTATTTAATTACTGGGTGGCAACAGGTAGAATGTTCCAGTGGTCATCTGAAATTTTACACTTAATTTATTGGATTTAGACAAAACTTCCTTTATGCTTTAAATTAAATGATTTTCTGGTTTATCAAATCAAATCAAACTTCATTTATAAAGCGCTTTTCATACCGAAAGGTATCACACAGTGCTTTACAGATTACAACATTTAAAACAATACGCCCCGCATCATCCATCCATATATGTATCCATCCATATATGTATGTGCGTGTATATATATATACACGCACATACATACATACATACATACACACAACATACAATATATAATTAGGACTAAATAAATAGATGTCAGTTAAAAGCTAAGCGAAAAAGGTGGGTCTTGAGCCTGCTCTTAAAAACATGAACGTTCTCTGTGGTCCTGAGCTCCTCCGGCAGGTCGTTCCAGAGGCGAGGGCCATAAAGACGCCTCGCCGTGAGTCTTTCTGTTGACTTTAGGAATAACTAGGAGACCCCTGCCGGAGGAGCGAAGGGGCCGTGAAGGTTCATAAGGTAAAAGCAGTTCTGAAAGATAAGAAGGACCAAGACCATTAAGACATTTAAAAACCATTACAAGAACTTTAAAATCGATCCTGAAACACACGGGGAGCCAATGCAGCGACTCTAAAACCGGTGTAATGTGGTCCCGCCTCCTGGTCTCCGTCAGGACACGAGCTGCTGAATTTGGTAAAAGTTGTAAACCTGAGATACTCTTTTTGGGAAGACCAGAAAGCAGGGCATTACAGTAGTCGATACGACTGGTGATAAAAGCATTAGCGTCTCTGTGTTGGCCCGAGAGAGAATGGGACGGACTCTGGCTATGTTCTTTAGATGGTAAAAACCTATCTTTGTGATATTCTTAATGTGTGGAATTAAAGTCAGCTCAGAGTCAAAAATCACACCCAGGTTCTTCACCTGTGAGGAAGGATTAAAAGACAATGACCGTAATTTGGGTAAAGGTTAGTTTAGGCAAAGTTTACACTCAGTTTAGAAATAATTTTAGGTCTGTTTTGTCCTATTTTAGACCTAGTTTAGTCCTTATTTGAGCTTGATCTGAACCTAGGTTCTGATCCAGTGGGTGCTGCTTGGCTCGAGCATTCTCAAGAGCTGTCATGTGAGCGTGGGTCCGTTACATTGCGGTACATTAATGTAAGTGTGGTGGCAATTCCGACTTACCGCTCGTTTGGCTCAATAAGGAGAGCACCAGACTTACACGCAAGCAGTAAGTTGTGAGATCAAGCCTGATATTCGTGAATTATTATTTGGTGGTTCGGTGGTACTTGGAAGGTCAAACATTGTATCAATATTGGAAAAGTTTGAGAGCCACTGATCTATTATAACACACTGCGGCATCAGAATACTTTAATGTGAATGCTAAATTTAGTGTTTCTTTCCATTTGCAAATCTCTTTGGTTTAACATTACACTATTTGAGAATTTGGTTATGACAACGCAATCCTGATCTCTGTACCAAAAGAAAACGCAGATAAACATTTCTATCTCTGTGTATTAAATGATCACTTTTTATCCGTACAATAAAGCAGAATAGTGTCCTCTCAGTGCAGATGTATTGATTGGCTGAGAGACATAAAATCCTGAAGGAAGCAGTAAGTCGAAAGATTTGGTCAAGATTCAAAGCTCATCAACTCTGCCTCCCCGAGGGTTTAACGAAACTCTCCATCCTTCATCATTTCAGCGCCCAGACACAGTGTTGAAAAGGCAGGCTAAGCAGAAACTAACTGCTGCAAATGAGATCTAGTGAACATTTTGTGAATTGTATTATATTTAGTCTTTGTTGTCATTTTTAATACGTGACCCGAATGACTCCTTAATCAATTTTCCCTATGTTCTGCAAATTAAACACTGCAACTAATATGTAAATTTTGTAGATTCGTCCTGGCACCGAAGTCTAAAAGCTCTGGAGAGATCCTTTCATCTCCTCTCTCTTTTCATCTCTGCCCGGGCCTATTGCTGTAACTCATTTCTTTGTGTATTTTCTGTAGATAAATGGAGGAGAAGGAGCGAAGTAGGAGCAGGTCTCCGGCTCGGAGGACCAGCCGTGTGCAGCAGGTGGTGGGGACCATAATACGACGCACTCGAGAGTCACTCAGCAGGTGTGAAGTGGAAAAGACACCTGTACTTTGGCTGCTTTGATAGAGCTATATTACCATGCAAGATCTCGAAAAATAAACAAATAAATATAATAGTTTTATACTTTTTTACTAACTAAAATTTTTGCAAACATTTAGCCCATGTATGTCTTTGTTCTTGGTGTTAAAATGTCCCTGCAACTAACAATTAACTGAAAGAGAATAAAGGTTATTACTTTGGTGAAAGCGGACCACACGCACCACATCCCATATCCAGAAACACTGTGCACCGGGTTTAGGACATATTCAAAACCGGACCATCTCTTTCCAACACACAAACACACCCAGAGCACACCACAATTATGCCCCTTGCTCCCTTGTTGTCCGCTGAGTGGTTTCTCATTCTTGGTGAAGGAGGCGTGTGAAGAAATGCCTCCGCACTCCCTCGCTTGGTTTGGAGAAAAAGACTCACAAACGGCTGACCTAGACACGCACCCCGGGGGACTGTATGTCATCTTTATATTGAAACAAAATGTACACAGTTTACACAGCAGTCCCGTGGTGAATAGAAATGTAGCTCCGTGGATGGAATAACCGGGTCATTCAGGATGTTCGGGTCGTCAGCTGATCTCTTTCTTGGGGCACAGTGCTGCTGAACCTAGACCCGACCAACTGCAGCAATCCCAGATCAGAACAGTTTGTTAAATCCAGGCGGCGACTTTTTGAGGGGTCAGGCAGTGCATATAATATCTATTAGTCCCAAGCCAAGATAATGAGAAGGCAGTAATGTAATAATGTAAATGTTACTGAGACACTGTTCTCAGGCAATTAGCTTGAGACAAATGGCCAACCAGGATTGTCAGAGGCAGCTCCTTTGAACCACACACAATAATTCATTCATACAGTTAACTCAAGCCTCCAGCCTTATAACCTTTACCCTGTGACCCCTACAGAGAACGGTTGCTAGGCGATGGGAGGTCACAGCGCTCCAACAGTTTGTCCAATCAGAACTTCCAGGCCAAACTCCAGCTGCAGATCACCAGAGACCCCGTCCTGGACAGCAGCACGGGCCACGGCTTCACCCTCACCACAGACCCCCCCCTGCTGGTCAGGGACATCTCCCCAGGTAAAGCGCACACTTGCACAAACTATATCCAAATGATTGTGTGTAAGCTCTTAGCTGTCAAGGAATTTATAGTAGGGGGTTTTCATGGTTGTCAATAAACCACTGCAGACTTTGAAAACCTGTACTATAATACCCACATGATGTGACTGATCTACAGAGAGATCAATGGTACACAGTATAAAAGTAAGCCAGAAGACTGGAGAGTGGGAGCGTTTCACTGGGTTCAAAACATGTGGTGCAAGTTTATCTCAGTCAGGTGTTGTTCCAGGATGTGTATCCAAGATAAGTAGTGAAACTGCAAAGATTTTCCTTACTTGCACAGAGAGTGTGGATAGGGAAAGAGAATTCCGAGGCACACTGGCAGAGTAGGTTAACAGTAGGGCTGGATTTGATTAATCGATTTGAATCAATTTTCCTTGGAATAGCCCAATATCGATTCAAAAAACACTTAAATCGATCGACGTTAAAGATCGTGTTTGACCTCATGAACTATGTTTATTTCAATCGACAATAACTTTGGACATAAATCAGATAATTCTTTTTGCATCGCGTCCGCCGCGTTCTCTTCATTTTGAGCGCTAGCTTGTCCCTCTAGCCCTCCGGGGAGCCAAGTTACAGTGTGACAACACTAGTAGAAAAAAAAAGCTCCCCCTGGATATAAAACGGCTTTCGCGCACATGTTGTTGCCATTTGCTTCTTGTCACAACACAATTGTCATTCAGCTTAGAGTCATAGAATGGCAATAAGCGATATGACCAGAGGGGGAAAACATGTCTCATATAATCAATCACTATTTTCAATTTACATTCTTTTGTCAGAGAGAAGAAAATAAATAAAAACTGAAATACAGATTCATGAAACCTCAGCTCGAACCTAAGAAAAAGAAAAACGTTTGCCTTCTATTCCAGCATCAGCCAACACTAAACAATTCTTCCACTTTTCAGCTCCAAAATTAGGTGCGGTCACCTCCAAAGAACTAGCTGCCAACCTATAGGTTGCATTGGTCCCCTGATTCAAGTCTTCCCATTCAATGATACTAACAGAAGCTTCTTGTATATGATTTAGTATCCTCATATACATTGTCTCTACCTCCCGACTCTTTATTCTCCCCTGTCCACCATGTGCACCCACACCAGGTAACTAGCAAAATGATTAATAAGCCAAATTGTCCTTAGATATATTCATTTGTATTAGTACTGTACTGTAAATACTTTGCATATTAGTATGAGGTTATGCTTGACCAGTGACCGATACATATAAATACACTGCAGCTACTTCATATTATGTTAATTTACTTGCAGGTTATGGTTCAATTATGATATACATTTGCACTGAGAAAAATTCCTAGTTTGTGAACCTGTTTTCAAACCATGGCAATAAAGCCTATTCTGATACTGATACGTTTAATGTGTATGCCCTTGGAGTGAACCACTGTGCCGTTTGTCGCGATGAGTTAGCTTTGCTTTTGCTGCCTTCTCACTAAAAGACCACTTGTTTTATGTAACTGTTCCTTGCTACCAGCCATCCACATTTAGGCTACCCTGTCTCACTCATACGCTCTCTGCCTCATGTTGGAATTTCACATTACTTGGAGGCCGAGGACTTACATTCATTTCCTGTAGTCTTTCATTAACCACAGCGTGCTTAAGCCTTTCAACATATATGAACTTGGAGGCTGCATTTCTTTTAACATGGAAAGGAACACACACAAAGATGTAGTAGAAACCATTGACTAAATCCTGGCATTAGCCTTCGGGGCACTGCGCCAGCAAAGCCACAGTAACACCTGGTCATTGTTTCTAAATCCAATCACTCTTCATTAGGGCAACTTTGACAAAGGGGCAGCACTGGGCCCAAGAACAGGGATCCATTCGTTTTATGTCCAATAAGCTGATAAATGCATTGTGCGCTGCAGGCCAGGCCCCCATAGTTGCACCATCTTGATAAGTGAGATTTTGCTGCAAAAAAAAATCTACTGAGAAACAAAGGAAGATGTGTTGGATAAAAACGGGTACTTGAGAATGTTATGCACCAACAGATATTATTAAATCATTGTTGTATTGTCAATGTAGAACTAGATTAGTCCTGAGTAGTTACGAATTTGGTCTCTATTCACTTTAGAGACGTTGCAGCAACTATGGGCCTTGTTTACCCTGGGCAGTGACTATTCACAGGGTTGTGTCTACTTTAAAAATTACATGTGAAATGAGCATGGTCGAAACTGTGGAAAGATGAGAGAAAACGTCTTAAAAACAACCTAGTTCAGGATATTGGCAGAGTGGTTGTATAAGAGGGGGCTGGACGTCTGGCTGTGTGTCTAAAGGCGTTTAAAGTGCCCTGCTGTCAGTGGGTCAAAAATTAGGGACAGACTTGGGCTTTTCTAGACAGACAGGGTATATGAAAAACACATGTGAAAGACGACATTTCTTGCTGTTTTCTTCATGCGTGTGTAGGTCTGAGTGAGTCAGGGATAAGCTGCAACGGCTGTGCCTCAGTGGCGTTCTTCCGCCCCGAGACAAATGAATATAAATAACCAGAGAAAGCAGAGCTGAGCTGGATGGAGCCCAGAATAACTGTAACCCCCCAAGTCCTGGAGCTCTCAGCTGAGTCAGCCATGTTGTAAAACCATGTGTGTTGTTCTGTGTAAATGCCTGCACTGCTGCGATCTCATTTTATGTGTCTGGGTATGAAGTGAATTTAATATTAGATGTGAGGAGATGTGCCTTTCACATGCTGTGGATTAACAAATCATCACTCCTTAAAACATATAGAATTTGGATTATTCCTGCAAAAATAAAGAGGGTTACATGGAGACTATATCAATATCAAATCACCAAACTAATTTCTGACAGGACAATATGCCGCACCGCGTAACATTTTACCCAATAAATAGAATAAAATACAAGCATTTATGTTTGTTTCACACATTTTTATTGATGAAACATCAAACAAAATATGAACAAATAAACATGTGTTTGCTGTGAGCGGCTCACCTCTCCTAAGACCTGACTGTAACGTTTCTGGGAGAGGGTGCGTCTCCAGCTCGTCGCCATGGAGATGTTGACTAAACACAGCCAAATATGAGATTTGTGTAGGTTAGATCCTCATCCAAATCCATTCTTTGATTACCCACGGAAAAAATAGCATTTTGGTCATTCGGATGTTTTGTATTGCTGCCCACAGTACAGGTGTAAACCAATCCATGTTACGCAGTGTGCCTTTAAATCAGTTCAGTTACTTTTAATGTTTTGACGTTTGAATTGATTTTAATGGGACTGGAGGCTGGTATTGATGTGTGCTGCCTGTTGGCATGGGTCACCTAAGGATGACAAGCCGGCCCAATCTGTTATATATATCATGTGAAATGTTTCCCTGGGGAAGGCTCGTGACCCACTAGAAACTTTTTTGTGACCCACTTTTGGCTCCTGACCCACAGTTGAGAACCATTGCACTAGATTGTAATTGCAGACAGTATTTTCTCTTCATTTCAGCTGTATCCTTCTGCTTTGTATTCTCTGCTAAGCGGCCACTTGATTATTCATCATCAGCGATTACCTATGCTGTCTTTGGTCTGTAGGGAGTCCTGCAGATGGAATTCTGTACCCGGGGGACCAGGTTCTACAGATCAATGACAAAGTGTTGGAAGATCTGAGCTCTGAGCAGGTGGAAAATGTTTTAAGGTAAGACAATTTGTATGGACTAAATCTGTGCTTTTCTGAGTCCATATATTAGCTGACTAATGCACTTCTCAGAACAAAAGCGACTTGTCTATCCACTGAAAATAATGCTTGCCATTGTTTGCGGGACTGCATTATGTATATGTGTCATGGGTCGGGGTGTGTGTGTATGAGAAGCTTAGTTTGATAGGGCTGCAGGGTCAAAAGAAAAAGTCCTATTTGACAGCTGGACACAAAGTAGTGATCTCTTACTTGTGTGCATTTTTTCTTGTTGCAGTGAAATGGAGGACTGCGTCACTGTAACCATCCTACGGCACATGACGGTGAGCACAAAGCCGATATTGACAAACACGGGAAAACACCCCTATGGACATGAATGAACCGGCTCTGTGTTACACTTTCTGAAGGGATTAACTCAAAGATTGCCAACATAAATACAGTCAGTGTAATCACAATGTGGGCTGCTGTCGTGTTGTTTGGGTGTCGAGATGTCATGTAATCTGTTCAGGATCGTGCGCTGTGTGTTGCAGTACTGACTAGGGCAGCACAATGTGTATCGTTATATTAGCCAATGCAAATTAATAGTACAAAAACACAGAAATCTTCCATCTGACAGAGCTTCATCCAGTTGTGTTCCGTAGAGTCCCTAAAACTAAAATATGTTGTGTGGTCTTCTTTATTTTGTCCTAATTTAGTGTTGCTTTATTATTGTTTAGTCTTTAAGCTTTTAAGCATTCAGTACATTTTAAGCGTCTTGTTTTGTATCAAATTGTAGCCAATATCACAGCAGAAGTTGTCTCACATGGCAAATATAACTGATTTACAAACAGTTCGGAAACACGCAGATATCCAACAGTGACAAAGACAAAGAAATCTCTAGATGAACAGTCAGTAGTGAAACAGCAGATGGATAGTTGCCCCGTGCATCCCCTGTCCTTAGACCCTCCTTCTCAGTAAGGAAAAACTCAGTGAGACAAGAGAAACCTCAAGGTGAACCAAGGTTTGAAGAAAACATCCAACTCCCTTGGATGGACAGGCTGTAGATAGGCCCAAGGCTGTTGGGAGCCCCTTTGCAGATAAGGCTAAAGAATGTGGAGCTAGTATTCAGTCCTTGCTGGAGCATCAGGACAGTGGGGGGAAGAGGCAGAAGGGTTTTGGGGTACACATGATGTTCACACTTGTATATTTTCTGAAATTCAATTCAAATTTATTTGTATAGCACATTTAAAACAACTGCAGTTGACCAACGTGCTTCACAGTAATAGCAGGTCACATAGAAATAAAATACAAGTGAAAGATAACATGCCAAGATACACTCAACTAGCTCGTATTGAAGGCCAGGGAGAAGAGGTGTGTTTTCAGTCTGGATTTGAATTGTTCCACAGACTGAGAATGAAACAAAAAATTAGAAAGTGCTCATACATGAGTTTGCCAGTCATTGCTCTTTCTTTAGAACATGAAAATGAAGTTCATAACGGAAAATACAACTTTTATTTTGCAAATCAGTCACTGTATGTGGACTTCCATTCAAATTGTTTATTTTCTGATAAGAATATTGCACGTTAACCAGTTTTGTTAAACGGTCTCATTTTTATTACATAATGGAACCATATGTAAGCAAGGCAGGTGAAGTGTCTTGCTCAAGGACTCAGCAATTATAAGAAGGGTCTGGGATTGAGCCGCCGACCTTCAGATCTGTTGCATAACGCTTAAATCTAAAAATTAAACAACATGTTGGACACAGTTTTACTTGTAAATACCATTTCCAATTTATATATTGAATATAGTGTAGTCCTCACAGTGAAATTCCTGATATAGCCTTAGTAATGGCATCGGGGGCATGTGTTTGTGTGTGTGTTCACAGAATCCGAAGTCATCCATCATGTCGGCGGAGAAGAGAGCCCGTCTGAGGAGTAATCCAGTTAAAGTGCGCTTTGCAGAGGAAGTGGTGGTCAACGGGCACACTCAGGTTAGACAAGGCTAGAAAGTATAACTTTAGAACTTCCAAAGGTTGAGTTATGGAGGTTAGCTTGGGCTTCTTCGTGCATGGCCAGTGTTAATTGAATTATAAAAGTTTGAGTTCATGTGACTTCATAACGTTTGAAAGAACCATAGAATTACTTGTATATGGTAGAATTTGCCTAACCCTGATTCATGGTTCATATCTCTGGGATTTCTGGACCGATCACACATTAAATAGCAGTGAAATATTTTTGTCACTATTTCATCAAAAAAAATTATGAATATGTTTCTGTTTAGATATTTACTTCTAGCACAGTGACACGTCTATAGAGTTTATATATCTGAAATTATGGCATAAAATTGGAAAATATTAATTGCCATGGAAAAGGTCCTCGTATATTATCACTTTGGACCCATGTATGTTCAGTAGGTGCAATATGAAATCCACGCACAGTGATGAAGAAGAAGTCTGTGTTATTCACTTGTGGCCTGACTTGTGTAATATCAGTTTCTACACACTTGTCATTTCTTTTGATTTGTAAATTGTTTCACACATCTTTTGTGTTCAACAGGGAAACTCTCTTCTCTTCTTGCCAAATGTCCTCAAAGTCTATCTGGAAAATGGACAGACCAAGGCCTTCAAATTTGACAACACCACCACTGTCAAGGTTAGATTGCTACAGAGAGAAAGAGTCGAGTGGGAGGTTTTTGTTAATTCAGGATCTCATAACTTCACCCATTTGTTTACATGATTTTGCAATTTCATTGACATTACTTTTATCCAGAAATTGTGATATAAAAAATGTAAGTACATTATAGTGTGTTTTTTTTGTGTGTGCCAGTTCTGTAAAATTAACAAATAACTTTAAAAAACATGCTTTTTAGGTTCTGGGGTAAAGGTGCACTGATTTATTGTTATCATATTCATGAGCTACAGGTGTAAACAAAAAATAAATACATCTTTAAACAGTAAGATTTAAAAACATTTCTCCCAGTGTTTTGTTTCTGCTTGTTTTGTTCCCATCAAAAGGAAAACAGAGACATAAAGGGAAATCAGAGTTGCCCATCTGCCGCCTGCAGACAGGGATGAAGGGTGCTTGTTTAAGGGGTCTAAAATGTTGTTTTTTCATCTCCCCAGGACATTGTTCTGACTCTGAAGGATAAACTGTCCATCCGGGCCATTGAGTACTTTTCCCTGGTGCTAGAGAAACAGTACAGCATCACCAAACTGCTGCTGCTGCATGAAGATGAGCTCATACAAAAGGTCAAGCACAGGCACAATGGAAATCTGTGTTCTGTTTTGTCAAACTAACCAAGCATATTTTTAATACATCTGTGTGTCTGCTTTTTTACAGGTGGTGCAGAAAAAAGACACCCACGATTACAGGTGTCTGTTCAGAGTCTGTTTCATCCCCAGAGACCCCATGGACCTATTACAAGACGACTCCACGGCTTTTGAGTATTTCTTTTTACAGGTCAGTCCAGGTCTTTTTGTGCCATAAATGTACGATCATGTTTAGGTATTTCCAAGGCCTTTCCTTGTGTCCCTATAATCAGATAAGGGTATTTTCCTTGATTTTAATCATCAAAGAGCGGTTTTGCTCTGTGAAGTTTTACATCTTTGAGGCTGTATTTCATCCTGAGATGATAAGCCTCAGTAAACCTGTGGGAGATCCTCTTCTGTCAGGTTGCTTCCTCTCACCACCTGTGCTTGTTCTGCTGTAAATGCCACATTATGTGTCCCTTTTGTGTTCACGGTGATGTTGATGTGCCAGAACAGTTTTTTTAAAGACTTGGCCTATGTATTTTCTGTGTTGTCTTGACCCTTTTTTATATTGTATGTCATTTCTGATTTTTAACTGTGTTGTGAAGCACTTTGTGGCCTTTGTCTGTGAAAAGTGCTATACAAATAAAGATTACTTACTTACTTCAGAGTGTGGGCGACGTGCTGCAGGAGCGGTTCGCCGTGGAGATGAAGTGTAACACCGCTTTACGTCTGGCAGTACTGCACATGCACGAGAGACTTGATAGTTGTGGACAGACGAGGACATCTATCAAGAGTATTACGTGAGTCATACTGTATGAGTTTCAACGTGTGAGTGTATATTCAAGAATGTAACTTATCCTGCTATTGTCATGACGTGCACAGACATTTTGAGGGGCTGGTGCTCAACTTTTGCGCAACTTTTGTCTACTTTGGACTAAATCCTAAATTAGATAGACTTTAGAGGAGGACGTAGGACTATCACAAAGCTAATGCAAAGGTACAATAGCCTACGCTGAAGACATCTAGTATGTCCATTCCATTCCTTTGTCCCATAGATCTTTGTCCATGTCAAAAATATCTTAAATAACAATAATCCACTGGGCTGTTCATGTCCCTGTACTCCTCCCACAGAGGCACATTGTCCAGAACCGCTAAAGTTACTGACTTCTTACCGCTGACTTTGTCCGGATGGTCTCGACATGCGGCGCCTGATCGGCCCTTTCGTTTACATTCCTCTTAATAATCCAGTCATGTCGCGCTGGTTCGTACATAAAAGTTATTGAATTTACTTTACTCCCGCGTCTTACAGAGATGGGCTGTACCATCTTCTCACACGGGGGAAACACGGGGACAGTGCACCTGCCCTATATTGATCAAGCCACAACCAGCCGCGCCGCAGCTCGAGGCAGAGGAGGAACGAAGCGCGATGTTGTTGAGCATTAAAACTGTATTTTCAGTACACGTTGGCTTAGTAGGACAAATATCTAAGAACAATCAAATAAATAATACTTATTTTTTGGGAGAAAAAAAAAAGTGTGGTCGCGAGAAGGGCACTTAAAGGGCACAGGGCACAGGGCAAAGGGGCAGGTGTTTGAGCACCACCTGGGCTCTATCTGTGCACGTCCCTGGCTTTCAGTCATCTGAGGTGAGGCTGGTTAGACTCTGCTTCACTCCTTACACTAACACTACATTTGTTTTTGTGACACATGGTCAGATGACAAGTTACATAATATGTGATCTAAACTTAGAAAATTACAATTACATAATTTGTTCTGTCACGCATTGGGCCACACTCAATTTTGTTAATAATAACTAAATCTCCCCTTTGTTAATAACAGGAAAGAGTTTGGCCTGGACAGCTTCATATCTCCGACTCTGCTCGGTAACATGAGAGAAAAGGACCTGCGAAAAGCCATCAGCTACCACCTCAAAAAGATCCAGGCTCTGCTCGAGCCTCGGCAGAAGGTAAATACAGTGAGACCAAATACAAGGTCACAGGATGATGAGCAAGGATCAATGTATTCATTTTGTTTCAGGTCATAGCTGCCACTCAGGCTCGATTGGCCTACCTCACACAGCTGGGAGAGCTCATTTCATATGGGGGGCGATCCTACAATGCCACTATGATGGTACGTTTTTTGCATTGCATTTACAATAAGTAATCCTATTATAGAGTATTTCGTTTATCTTTGGCGAGTAGATTTCACGTTTAGGACCAGTCTGTATTGCATCTTTCTGCATGGTCTTTTCCTTACCTCTGACATAAGCGATTCAGCTGATATTGATACTGGAAAGTTAATGTAATCTTTAAAAGCACCAAGGAACATTATCACATTATAGTTTTATTTTTGTAATTCCCATTCAGCGACCACACAATGTGCCCGTTCACAAAGCCCTCCCCTCAGCCAATCGATACAGACCAGCACTATCAAATTACATTGTACTTTAAAGATGATTACAAGCGATTTAGATATTTTTGTTGCCCTTTTATAAATCGTCTTCGTTTGTCCCTCAGCTCCAGGACAGAGAGGTGCCGGTGAGCCTCCTGGTTGGGGCGAAGTACGGGATGAGCCAAATCATCAACCACAAACTGAACGTGATCTCGACACTGGTGGAGTTCAGCAGCATCAACCGAGTGGAGCTGCTCTCGGAGTCGGACAAAGTCAGCCTGCTGCGCATCTCACTGCACGACATGAAGGTACGGACGAGCGCGTAAAAATAGCCCGTTGTATTATTCACTGATATAGAGGCACTTACACACTGACACAGATAAGAATAATGGACCCCCCCTCCCGACATATTCCCACTCATGCAAAATATAGGTCACACAGTTTTCTTCATCGCACTGCAGCCTAAGGGGGAAGGGCCCAGGAAGTGTTCATGTCCCACTATTTATTGCTAAGTTATTAAGTTATCTGGTACAATAAAAGTTCAGATCATTTCCCTTTTTGTTTTTCTCTTACTTGAGTAGGGTTGGGTACATTTTATCCGATACCGGTACTTTAACGATACTTGGTTTTCGATGCCGATACTAAATAATGTATTTTGTAATTATTATATAAAATACAAAACTATAAAACAGATTAATAATGCCAATTAATTATTTTTCCTTCCATTTAATTTCTTTTTCATTTGTATCATTTGTTTGGGGTGAAACAACAAAGAAACTTCCCTTAACTATAAAAGGGCAGAAAAAAACACTTTTCAAGTTTTTCTTATTTTAGGCCTAATTTGTTTTTACCCAATTTCCCACAAAAAAAATGTTTTCTCCCAATTTTTTTCCAAATTTTGCCAGTTTTATTCATATTTTCCCCCCAAAATTGTATTTTTTTCACCCCCAAATTTACCAAAAATTTTCCACTTGTTTTTCCCAATTTTCTTTTCTTTTTTCTTAATTTTTTTTTTTTTTTTTTTCAAATTGTGTTTCTTATTTCTTTTGAATTTTGAAGTCAAACAGCATCAACAACAATTTCATATTTACTTTTATTTTTTCGATACTAGTCGTACCTAAATCTTTTTTTTCAATATCAGACTGGTATTGTTTAATGGTACCCAGGCCTATTCTTGAGGGCATTACCTTTCAGTGTGCCAGCAAATGAATGTGCTATAGTAGGTAATCAGCGTCAAATTATATCAATCAAAAGTACATTTGCATCAGACTGTTCAACACTAAACAAGAGGTAGTTACGCTTAATTCTGGTGGTCTCAAAGGTGACGATCTCTCTTTCTCTCACTCTATTGCCTTTTTCCTTCTTTTTACCCTTTGGCCCGTTTGTCACTGCTGCCTTTTACCTAATCTCCTCCAACCTTGCAATCCCTTCCCAGCCATTTGCCTTACTGATGGACTCTCTGGCAGCCAAAGACTTAGCATGTTTGCTGGGAGGCTACTGCAGACTCCTGGTGGATCCCAATGTCAATGTCTTCCGTCTGGGGCGCCCGAAAGTGAGGGTGCACCGGATACCCGCTGAAGAAGGTGTGTGTGGGAAGTTCACCGTAATAGAGGGCCTGTGCTATGAATCCCTAACAAGTGAGCAAATACAGTTTCTGGCTTCAGATTTTAAATAATAGACATTTTTCACACTTATGTTGATGAATGTCACAAGCCAGTTTGGGTAATGCTAGAAAGACAAGTTAGGTAATACATTTTAAATAGGTTGCGTTCACGTGCTGCCACAATATTCTAGTGGTTTAATTCATTTGTCTCTAATTAATGAACCTTATTTTCTTTATAGCTTGAATATTCGCTATGTAGAGCTGCACAATATGAGAAAAAATCTTGATATTCAACAACTTTTTGTTTTGTTTATTGCGATGTTTTACAACTGGGGTTCCCAGAGTGGAGGTCGGGTCAAGAGAGGATTTTTAGACAATATTTTTTTTACATTTCTAACATTGAATTTGATGTATTTTTGATTTCAAACAGTATATTTCAGTAAAATTAAGCCAAATATCGAAATACAGTCTCCAAACTTAACATAATTAGCCTTAACTGTTAGAGAAATAACAATGATGTTCGAGAGGATTGATGAAGAATAGGCAGCAGTCAGGATGTCTTATACTGGAGAAGTTTATTTACCATTGTTACGGGACTCGGAGACATGAACTCGAGACATTGCGCTAGTCCTACCATTCAAGTCTGTCTATGCTTCCACAGAAGAGTGATAAATACCGTCTAAGAGCGTCATACTGATACGCAAGCAAAACATTCAGTGGCTGAGAGCAGGCGCCTGAGCCCCACAGTCAAGGCTATGACAGAGATAGTGCGACTGTACAGCTTGACCCACAGATAGTACGACTTTACCTCTTGACCCAGTATGATAAATAGCGATAATGTTATCCTCTAACATTAACTGCGCACATTTTCTCCAGTTTAACCCAAATCTAAAAGCCTCTCGACCTGAGCCTACAGTCTATAGGCCAGTACAACGCCTCCTTTCAAAGCTAAGATCCACCTGATCTTTTTAGTTGAATTGTTACCGCTTTTTTGTCGTGTGTTTGTATTTTTTTTTTGTCGTGTTTTGGTCACTTTTTCGTCGATCTTTCGTGGCTTTCTTGTTGATATTTTTGTGGCTTTTTCATCACTCTTTAGTCGTGTTTTTGTCGCTTTTGTTTGTTGTGTTATTGTTTTTCCAGCACGTTTCCGTCGCTCTTTTGCCGCTTTTTTGTCACATTTTTAAAGTGTTTTTTGTTGTGTTTTCGTCACTTTTTCATCACATTTTTGTAACTTTTTATGGCTTTTTTGTGGCTTTTTCGGCACGTTTTTAGATTTAGGTAAAGCCAAACTGGACAAAATATGCCCGCTTCATGTGGGGGTTAAGAGGTTAAACCAGATTTTAAATGTTGTGCGCCTGAATTTTTTATAGCACTCCCTGAATGAAAAGTGAGTTACAAATCAAATGTATTATTATTATTTATTATTATAATTATTATAAATAGTAAATACTAAAAAATGTCAAGACTAAATTTATACTAAAATCTATAAGTCGCACTTTTTTTTCATAGTTTGGCTGGGGGTTCGACTTGTATGTCAAAATATATAATTTCACATGTTTGTTATTTTCACACTGACAGTCGCTAGAGGGCGCTGTAGGCCTGTGTGCCAGTATCTGCTACTCCTGTACCACTGAAGATTTAAAAAAATGGTAATCGAGCAGCAGAAAGAAGGTTTGGAGTGAGTGAGAAACTTGTGCTGCTTGTACTGCTAGTCACGCCTCCATGCCCAGGTAGTAGCCACGGTGGGTGCGACTTATACTCCAGAGCGACTTATAAATGTTTTTTTCTTCGTTATTATGCATTTTTTGGCTGGTGCGACTCATACTCCGGTGCGACTTATAGTCCGGTAATACGGTAGTTTTTCATCAAAGCCATATATTGTGACACCTAATATTGAGATAATTTAGCGATATACTGTGCAGCCCTATTGCGATATATCATATAATCGCACTGCCTGATTTGAGTAATTGAGTATTTAGAGGCTGTAAAACTGATAAACTAATCTGATAAATATTTTTGATCTGATTTGCTCCTTATGTCATCCACTGCTGACGGAGTTGGACAACATGGATTCTACATTCAGTCCAGTTGTACGATAATTTCGAGCCAGTCCACTCCGTTCCTGATTTGAGATTTATTCACATTAACATTGCCTCCTGTCTTTCAACTCAAAACTTGACATAAGAGAACGTGAATGCAACCTATTACAGTTCACGATACATGCTCGTATTTATTAACATTGCTCTAACATATTTCTCTTTTCTGCTTATCATCTGTTCATCTTTACTGCGTCATTAGGCTACGTGTCGCGCTGCTGCAGTGACTCGGAGGATTCATCGGACGACGACGACCCGATGGACTCGCAGCGGCCCGACCCGGCGAGCCAGGACTGGGAGAGTCGGAGGAGGGAGGAGGAGGAGAAGAGGAGGGAGGAAGACCGGCAGGAGCGAGAGGAGCACCAGGGCAAACAGGAAGTGAAGATCGTCGTGACGGGAGAAATGAAAGCAGGTGAAGAAGGCGCGTCGGGAAGTGGAGTGAGGAAGTTCGAGGACATTAATAGAGAGAATAACTGGTATCACACAGACCTGCGCGTCACCAGCAGCTTCTCCAGTCTGTCCAGCGGGTCTCTCAGCGCTGCCCTGGACGACAGCAGCGCCTCAGCCAAACCTTCAGGGGTGCAACCAGCCATAGACGTCCACCACCCCTACCTCCTCGCCCCGAAACCCCAACAGGGCCCCGCGCGACCCACCAACCTCAATTACAACGACAACTCTTACCTGTGCTTCACGGACCTCTCCAACTCGGACTTCATGCCCAGTCCCGCCGGGGCGACCAGCGACGATGACGACGACGACGACGACGAGGAGGAGGACAGTCTCAGGTCGCTGCGACGCATTTCTAAGATTCCCAGCTCGAGGGATTTGAGGATGATCGACAGCACACCTTTCAAAAGATCTCCCATCAAAAAGAAAAAGACTCCCCCGAAGGTGCCCGTGAGAACAAGCTCGATACCTGGAAACAAAGCGGCGCAGGCGGAACAGCGCCTCTCGAAGGACGAGGACGCGATGCGCCTGACGCCGTCTCCGAACGTCGCGTCCTCCGTGTTGGTGAAAGAAAGTGCTTCAGAGTCTGAGGAGGAGTTTTTTGATGCAAAGGAGAGATTTACGCCCCCAGTCCCAGATCTGTCAGGTTTGTGCACACGCGTTTAATTTGGCTTTGCAGTTCATTTCATTTTGTGTAAAGCAAGCATTGCAAATATCAGTAACTAAATACACGAAAGAAAAAGAGTAGAACGAACCAAATCTAATATAACTTAGTGCTGTCCAATTATGTAATTTTTTTGTGTGGCTGCACTTTAGGACTATTATTTTCCTTATGAATTAATCAGGTTGTTACATTTACAATAAATGTATTACCCTTAGTCATTAGAAAAGGCACATACAAATGTTTTAGTTTTTTTTAACCTCTTAACCCCCACCTTAACCGAGCACATTAGGTAAGTAAGTAGTAGGTGCTTTATTGTCATTGTACAACGAAATAGTGTTCAGGTTTTAGTCCTGAGCTGCTGCGGCTGCCACTGTGTCAACCTGATCCGCATGACCTTGGAGGTCGGGGAAACTGTAGTACTCGGGAGAAACCTGGCTGGCTGCCAACCTGGCTGTCTCCTCTGATCCTCTGAAATGGTGCCTTGCTTCCTGGGTTTGTCCCTGTTTCAGAGCGTGGTGTCCTGCACTGGTCAGCTCCACCTCCTCCTTCCGCTTCGTCCCTCCGCTTCACAATCTAAAAGCTTCTTGGAAAAAACTTAAAAAAAGCAAACAAAATTAGATGAAAACGGGGATTTAAATGCAACAAAGGAGTGACAAACATTTGACGAAAACCCACAAAAAAAGCCAAAAAAGAGCAACAGCAAAGTGATTAAAATGAGGCAAAATGTGACCAAAAAAATTTGTCACGTTGTCGCTGTGTTTATGTCACAAGACAAAAAGACAACGAAAGCCTTTTCGTTGTGTTTTTGTCTTGTTTAGTGGCTTTTTCATCGCTAATTTAGTTTTTTTTTGCCTTTTCATCCTTGTTTTCGACTCATTTTTGATGCTTTGTTTAAGAAGCTTTTAGATTTAGGTAAAGCCAAACTGGAGAAAATGTGTTCGGTTCAAGTGGGCGTTGAGAGGTTAAACAAAATTTAAACCCCATGAAGTTAAAGTGATGCTGCCTAATGAAATCCTGATAAATACACAAGCAGAAAATCAAGGTTTTCCTCAAAAGCAGTAACATTGTTTGTGATAAAACCTTTTCTCTCAGAACCATGCATTATTTGTAAGTTTGAATTAGTTGCAATTAATCTGATTAGTTGTTTCAGCCCTACTAGGTTATGTTTGTTTCTTTTAATATCATTTGTTAGATTGCAGTAATCTGAAATGCAGATATTAAAAGTTTTGAATGTATAGTTGCCGTTTATTAATGCATATCTCTGTGTGTGCTCCTCTCTCTAGACAAAGAGTTCGCCGACCGATGCAACGCTAATCGTCAGAGTGGCAGCTGGAACGGTTTCCCTGCAGCTTCTGGAAAAGCCCCGCCCTCTCCCCTCGCCAATAAATCCCTCAACGTCAAGAAGGAAGTGGATACGCCTAAAACTCAATCAAATCGACTCAACAAACAGCATCCAAGCCCTCCAAAGCCATCTCCGAAACCTGAAATCAAGGTCAAACCGCCAGTGGCCCCTAAACCTCAGCTGCCCCCCAAGCCTAAAATCACCCCTTCAAAGTCGCCTCAAAAGGGCCAGTCGTACACGCACTGCAATGGGGACGCCTCGGGACGCCTCTCCTCTGATCTACTGGAGATGGAGCCAGAGACGATGGAGTTTAAGTCAGTCACGTCAGGCGCAGGGGGGCTTCCGCTCTCCTCACAGCTCATCACGGCGGTTCGCTACAGCCAGCAACCACTACCCAGCACGGCACTACAGACCGAGGAGAAGCGGCAGGAGAATGGCCCGAAACACACGAAAGAGGTCCCACATGAGAATGGAGTTCATGTTTTGAACGACAAAAATGTCACGGATAAGGAGAAAACCTGTAATGGAGAAGTGAAGAGCAATGGAATAGTCGCAACTACTAAAAAACAGCCTTCGATGCCTCGCTCCAATTCAGGCACAAAGCTAGCGCCACCCCCTGTTCCCCCGAAACCCACCGGCCCGATAAATCTCCACCCATTATCCCTACCTGCCAGTTCCCCTGTATCTCCGACTGACCCGAACAAGAGCATTTTTATGGACATCGTCAACCCCCCGAATGGGATCCACCCTTGGAGCAGTCGGAACGGCACCATCCAGTCCGGGCCGAGGAGGGTGTCTCAGAGCCACGAGAGCCTGTCGCCCAAAAACTCTGATGCGCCGCTCACCCTCACCACCTCTCTCACCTCCACCAACACCTCGGGAGGCAGCGGGTTGGAGAACAGGGAGTCCGGGAGGTCCGGGTCGGGCTCGGACTTGCGCACCAGCTCGTCCAGTCTGGGAGGACGGCTACCCGCGTCGGCGCTGAGGGGCAAAATCCAAGCTCTGCCGTGGTACATGACACGCTCACAGGAGATTTTGGGAACTTTAGATTACCCCTCGACGAGCTCTATCAATGGGGACACGTCGGGCTTTGGCTCCGGTTTGTCCGTGGCGAGCGGGCTTTCCGATTTGAACAAGACACCGGTGAAGGAAAGGGAAGCTTGCATTGGCTCAAAATCAGACAAAAGAGGCGAGTTTTTAGAAGACGGGGCACAAGTCGTTATCGCCACTTTCAAAGAAGCGCAGGACGTAACCTCACACATGAACAAGGCCAATGGGACAAACGGGTCGTACCCAAACCTGAACAGCATCTACAGCGGCAGCGTGTCCTCGGAGCAGCCGCAGTCCCGCCCCAACTCGGCAGTGGGGCTCAGAGGGGTGTTGAACATGCAGATGGGAGGGGACTCGCCCACCTCCTCCCTGGCGGACAGCACCCCTCCGCAGCAGCACAAAGACGCCTGTGGATGCCGGACGGTCTATGCCAACTGCTTCAGCGGGGACAGCGAGGACGGGGTGAGCTTTGACGAGGACATGACCGTTTTTGAGTTTTCGAAACGGACAAAGCCTAAACCGACCAATCCCGCCCCGCCGCCTGCGCCCCCCGCTTCTTCTTCGAATTCCAATCTCCTCTCACTGCTACGAGACAATCCAAGACCCCTCTCTACCTTCTCCACTGCCTCCTCCGACTTCAGTCCGCTGGTCTCTTGCCCGGGCTCTCCTACTGCGTCTTTCGGAAACCCTCTTCGATCTTTCACTAACAAAAACTACGGCGGGCTCAAGGGAGGGTTTGCCACCTTGCGACAAGATATCGACCAACTCCTGTTAGTGTTGGAGCAAGGGGTTCTTGAGCAAGAAGGTTTACACCATGGATTAGAAGAAAAGGACACTAAAGGAGAACCAGACCTCAATCATAATGGGACTAATAACATTGCGACTCGTGGGATCTATTGTAGCAGGAAAAGCCAAATTACAATGAGTGAAGTCGAGAGGAGTCTCCTGCAGGCTGAGGCGAGACGATTAGCGTCTGGATGTCAGAGGGCCACGCGCGTCGGCTGGGCCCCCGATGAAGCGCTGCGCTCCCTGTCCAATAGTTTTAGCGCTCTGGTGCAATTATCCGCTGCGTGTTTGCGAACCAAACCCTGTAGCCACTGCGACGTCTGCCGGAGTGTGAGTGTGATGCTTAAGGATGCTGCGGAGGACAGCCAGGAGCCTATGGACAAGTTGAAGGAGATACTGGGACTGTACAGGGAGTTTGTGGGGGCAGTTGAAAGCGCGGGGACCGGAGCGGGACTGAAAAACCAGGGCGAGACTGACGGCGTCCGCCTACTGGCCAAAAGATGTACTGTGCTCATATCGTCTGTGTTCGCGCTCACGCAACTTTTCCGCATACAAACTGTAGAAACCTCAGACGTGCCCGGGCAAACGTCCAATCACACAGCAAGCCACACGCCTGGTCCGGTACCCCTCAAATTCTGACTCAACCCCACCTGGCCCCCCATATCTCACTGACTTTGGGCCTAAAAATGAGCCACACACATACACTAAACCCCCCCTCCGTATTCTTGCATAGTGCCAAGTTGCCAACCACAATTCAGCACAGATAAACTTTTGAATACAACAGCCACAAACCCCCGCAAAATGAGGAAACTCGACTCACTTGGCCTCTTCCCGGACTATGCATCTGTACATATGAATTTTATAATTATCTAATTTTATGATATACGTGTATGTAAGAATGAATTACCCGTGTATGTATTTATGTATTTATTTTTTACGATATTTGCACCATGATCTGTGGTGTTTCTGGTGGAAAAACAACACTATGGATGTCACTGGAAAATGTTTTTTTTTTTTCCTTTCTTAAAGACAGTATTATGTTACTTTTGCTGCTTGACAAATTTCCACTCCACAAGGTGTAATCTGTAAATTGTCGTTTAAAAAAATATAAGTATAATTTTACTGACAAGTTTTACAAATAATCCTGGTCCTAATTGCGAAAAAGCAGTACTGGATTTATTTTATATGTGACTGCACCTTTATATAGTGGATTTACTTGTTTACAGTGTTATAACGGGCAACATTTACCAAGCAGGGAGAGCACTTTCGACTGTTTCAGATTGCACCTTTTTGGCACTGTCCTTTTTGTGAGGTGTTTTTTTACCCCCCATCCCCCTGTCCCGCATAGTTCCATTATCCAAATGTATGCAGTATTATAATGTTACTCTAGTTTTTTTCCCCCTGAGATGCATATTTATTTCCTTGTGTGTGTGTGTGAGTTTGGTCCAGGAAGCGAAAAAAAAAAGGGGGATAAACTTTGCGTAGATAAACGTTTTGTCTTGACACCAATGTGACTGTTATTCAGATGTAGCAAAGATCCAAAGTCTTAAACTGTTCGAACACTGAGCCACTATGTCCCCACGATGTTCTCTTCTCTGGACACCACCGCCGTAATCGACATTAACATTGACTGACTGTGTAGATATACGTACATCTATTCCCTCCTCCGTTCATGGCTATGCAAACCCACCGCTCCACGTATCGTACTCCTCTTTTATTGAACATGAAAAACAACAGTAGCAACATTATGATTCTATAAATATAATGGGTGCTTCATTTGTTTGGAATGTTCCCTTTGACCTGATTTCTACAAAATATTATAAAAAAAAATCGTCAAGGAAATGAGGCAACACTCTGCATTGTTGCATGGCATTAGCATAAAATATACAGTCAATGTGACGACCCTTTCTGTACTGCTGTTTGGGATTACATTGTGTGCTAATGTATATTACTCACTAATTAGCTGGCCATATCACGTGATGCCTGCTCATCAGATGTGAGAGACTGGAGGATTTATTGAGAAAAAAAATAATAAATTACATAATGATTTTTGTTTAAAACATAGCTAAGGGTGATAAGCAGGAAATGCATCTTGTATATGTTATGACAAGATGACACAAGAAAAGATTTGAAGTGATTATGTTGGAGAAAGATGCCTTGTCATTGCCATAAAAAGAAGCCGACTCCTTTGTAAAACCACTTTTGAACTCTCAGGAGCGTCTTCCGTTTGTGTCAGGCCACAGAAACGACAGAGTGGGCCTGGGTCATTTGTTTTAATCTGTACGTGTGTGAACATTGGTCAAACATAATGTATTTCATGAAAAAGGGACATTGTGTGTTATGACGTGGTCACTTTTCCATACCCTCTTACAATAAACTAAATATACTAAGAAATACCTCGCTGTGCTGTACTTTGACCTGAGAAGACAGTTAATGTACAAACACGTTAGTTTTACATTAGGCTGAGCACCAGGATGCAACATTTCACCCAGTAATCATTTTTTATTAGTGAAAAATACCTTTAAAAACATTCCCTTCCTCAGATCTCATTCGTAGCTGTGCTTGAAGGGGAACGTCAGCAGCACGTCTCCATGTTGCTGCTCAGCTTTGACTCCAGGTAACCAAACACGAGGTCTAAATACACTAGGCCCTCTTCCGAAATGGATTGTCTGTTTATCCATCACAGTTTTACGTCTCTTTCATAGCTTCGTGGTGTAGGAAAAAAACAACCAGGAATGTGTGTAGTTCAGATATTCATCTTATTTGAGGCCTTCTGTTGCTTAAGCTTGTGAAACAGGTTCATAAGTATTTCTGATAAAGATTAAAATATAAAAATAGGCTTATTCTGGAAATCTTCAGTCAATGCTATTAAAATAAAACTAAATTGACGCCAAGATGATGAGCTTTAAGGCGCTGTGCTGCAGTTAAAGCCTGACCCAGTCTTCATGTGGGGCTGCCCTTAATCTGATCATTATCTGCGACTCCAAAACATGTTGACTCGATCAGGAATACCAGTTCTGTTGTGAATAAAGACCGAGCGAATGTCACATGGTTAGATTAAATTTAACTTGTTCCATTGATCACCGAGATTCCTCTGATAATCTCAACTACAGGAACACATTTTATTTGAGTTATAAAATAAGTGCCGTCTTGTGTAACTGTAGTCACTCCTTTTGCCAACAGATGATTACAGACACCACTGTCACCACTGCAATGTTTACTGACTTGTGCTTCAGGGAAATTACAAAGCTCATTTAATGCCACAGAGAATGCTCAAATAAAATATATAAATGAGTATACAACAAACAGCTCGAGAAAAAGTGATTCATTGGACTGCCATCTTGAGCTTTTACGCTGCTGAACATTCTGTCTACACACCATCACCACTCAGTCCGACTGTGGATCGGTCTGAGCAGCACTTCCCTCATGAGCCGTCACTGTCAGCTCCCAAACGCTAAGAGAGGACTGCATCTACTCAAGCCTGAAATCTGAGCCCATTATGTCAACAGATGTAACAGGCAGGAAGGAGAGCAAGCATGAGGTGAGAGCTGTACAATCATCTCCACATCATTTATGTGATATAGTGATACAAAGGGCATGCTAGCTATTATTAAAACAGACATAACGCGAGTATACTAGTTTTACTGGCATTTATATCAGTGTGCACTTCACAAATTGCATTAGATATGCCAACAAGCTCTTTAGAAAAGTACATTTAAAACGGTGAAAAACAGATCAATGTTGCTTTCACTGAATACATTTCATAAATGTTTTAAGATGGCAGCATAAAGCAGGAAACTCTTTGTCCAACATTAAACTCTTACACCCTTTTTACATGATGGCCAGATCCAAAATTGTCATACAAAATAAAAACTAAAAGATTAGCGTATACAAATTTGAGCACAAACATTGAAAGAATGTTTTTCTTCTTTTTTTTTTTTTTTTTTTACAAAAAACAATGGGTGACTGCTCAATAGGCCTCAACGTTGAAAAGGTGCCGACCCCAAATACTGGATATGGAGGGAAAGGGGCTCGTCAATTGGACCCTGGCACATACTTTATATAGGCTAATTTTTTTTAAATAATCTGACGGCAGTAAATGTCACAATGGCAGGTGACATCACACCGATTGTTGGCCCCCGTCACGAGTGCAACTCCACTACTGTACTTTTAATATTTTCCATCATAAAGGCTTTATCTCTTTAAATAATAACTTTTTCCTATAAATGTAAACTTTTGGCAATTTAGTTTTACCCTTCACAAAAGCTTCAAGAAGAACTCATAGGTAGCATTTATGATCCCCCACGATACCAATGAGCGGGCATAATTTAAGTGAGCGCCCCTGAAGAGCATTGTTAGGCTGCCACCCCTCTCTTTCCACACAGTCATGAAAACTGTTCTGCAGGACTGGAACTCCCCGCCTACCTGAGCCTGAGCCCGGGACTTCACTACATTTAGAGGATAAAACATAATGCCAAGGCCGGCCCCCAACAATCCTCCACAAACAAAATCATTGACTAAGTGCCTTGGTTGACTGGTAGCTTGAGGCAGCTGCTCCTTTATGGGCCCACGTAGGCCAAAGAAAAGCACATTGCTTGGACCGTTGCGGAGGAGTATTGGTACCAATCCGCGGTAGTATTCTCTGAGGCCATACTCCTTCAGAAGTGTCTTAAAGGTGTGGACAGTGTTGTTGAAGCGCCCGTGGTGCCGGTGGTCTTGTAAAAGGGTCTGCACTCGCTCAAAGGGCGTCAGAATGGCTTCGGTAGTTCCAGCCAAAGCAGCAGCAAAGCTTCTAGTGACAATCTCAGGCACCCCGCTGCCATCAGCCACATCCAACAAAACTCTAGAGAAGTCCTCATAGAGACCAAACATGATGGCCACCGTAGTACTTTTCTGGAGCAGCGGGGGCAGTATACCGCGATACAGAATCCTCAGGCCATCCCTGCGGAGCTGTTGCACTGCCTCAGCTGCCAGCACACCATGCAACTGTTGCCGAAACAGTACCTTCTGGATTGGGAAAGTTACCAATATGTTGGTAAATGCAGCCAGTGAACCACACACATAGTGCTTTTCTTGTGGCCCCAGTCTAGCACTAAGAATTCCAGCCGGCAGCAGTCCACTGCCACCTTGATTCAGAGGGGCCTGAGACGAAGGAGTCCGGGTTGAGTCCATCGTGCTAACAGCCATGGATGGCTCAGTGCACCTCAATGCGTTGCATTAACCCCATTGTGCACCTGAAAAAATAAAAAAAAATAAATCAACATTGAAATTAGAGAAGACATTGACGCGATACTAGTTCATTCTGATAAAGGCTGTACTACTGAACTCACTTTGGGCTACCTGCTGATAAAAAAGGTCTTTCGCAAATAAACTGATAAGCACACCTACAGTACAACTGTGGGGCATTCAGAGGCATCATACATTACAAAAATAGTGATTATTATAAATAAGAACATGGATTCTTACTATACACACTAAACAGGAAATAAATTAAACTGCAAAGTGGTGCCATATATATATGGGGCGGAAAAAATCTAAATTTAGGCTGAGGGGGTCATGTTGAGCGGTGACTGAACCCTAAGGTCACTAGAGGTCATAAAGCAACCACAAAATATGCCACATGTTACGCCATAAGAGTGCCCGTTAACAAATTTTACATTTACAGGTTTCTTCGAAATGCCCCCAATCACCTCCTTCTCATTACACTCGCATTTTTTGTTTCAAATAATGTAATGATATTTTAATATTGTGTAACACAAATAACAAGATCTTCCTGAACAGGGCGTATATTGTTTACTTTTTATGAACATGTCATGTCATGCAGACCGCACAACTGTGAGACAGTTGAAACGATTAATGGCGATCATTTTTTATAAGTAAATGAGATAAGAAATGTTGCACATAGCGTGGCGTGCAAGAATGGCTTTTCGCTTGACTTACTGATCCCAAGAATAGAAATAAATTAAAATCAAGTGTGTTACATGTAAATACATATATTGGCGGACTATCTGCAGTTATTGCAGAAAACACTTAGCATGCTAACGACTGGCTAAAGGGTGACTGGTTGAATGCTGGACCCATCGGACCTCACACAATGTCGCGAGCGTGTACTCGTGTACAGGAACAGTTACTCACACGGGGAGCTGTCAGATTAATACTACTCTCCCGGTATCTGTCGCTGATCGTAGATGTTGGGCTTCTACGGTAGGTCTAGGGTAGGTCGTGTCTGCAGCCCAAGCAGCAGCAGGTGACCCCAATTCAGGGTTGCCAGGTCCGGGCAGCCAAACACGCCCAAAAATATTTGAAAACCCGCGGACATGCGGCGCGGCTGGAATTGTCCATCTCTCATTAAAAAAGCAGCTCACAGAGACGCTGGTTTAAAAATAAAATAAAAAACACCTTAAGGGGTTTGCGATCAGTTTCTCTGCAGCCATGGGCTCAGTGCTGCCCTCTATCACACTGCCAAAATAAAATCCACTTTTACTGTAGAAATTGTGAGAAAATGAATGTTGAAAATGCTAAAAATTAAACAAAATGCAGTTTTTGATTTACCAATCGATCTACGACATCTGGATAATGATCGAAAGGACAAGATCGCTGATACAAGCGTCCAAAATTAGTTTCCTTCGCAGCATGGCTGGGCGCACCCTTCAAGTTCGGGTGAAGCGCTCAGTTACCTGGGAGGAACTCAGAGTAGAGTCACTGCTCTTTCAAGTTGAAAGCAGCCAGCAGAGGTGGCTCTGTAATCGGATAACTCCTGTAGTCGGCTGCAAATATGGTTTGACCCCCAAAAAATTGCTACAAAAGGTTTTTCAATGGTTTTCTGTAGTATCAGGTGTGCTTATTAACATACTAAAAGTCTACCAAAATCTGACCACTGGAAAGGTGTAATTTCCAAGATGGCGTCCAAGAGGGGCGCCAAATCCTTAAAATGCCCATTACTCCTTTATTATTCGTCCTAGACAAGTCATTTTGGTGTCTAACCCCATGTTTTAGGTATCTAGGAATCCAATAAGCTTGTTCAAATTGTAGTGACATGATTGCATAATTGTTAAATAGAAATGGTGGACAAATACTCTATGCATTAATATTAGCGAGGTTGTCACGGCAAAGGCACACATTTTCCCAGAGGCTTAGAGGGACATGGATGGGCTCATTTTAAAGCCCCGACCCTGTTCTTCCCAACACAATAAAGAATACGTCTCTACGACATTTACTCCCAGAGATATTTGCTAAAGTCTGCGAGGTGAGCGACCATGTCGGCCCTGACATGGTAGACCTCGATGGGTTTTAACCTCTGTTATCTCAGCATATTATCAATTAGCATATTTACATTATAGTGAAATGATTGCAATTAGAAAGTGATTACAAATCTCTTATTTATTTTTTAAAAGAATGCCTTTGAATTTGCACTAGATTTACAAATAGTCATTGTCACACTCGTCCTCCCGTAAAGGTTGATTATGTGGATTGTCACAATTTTCCACTTGACATGGTCCACAAGCAGATGTGCATGGTGGTCCATATCCTTTGTAACTACACTGTGGTGTTCGGCAGTTGTGCTATTACAGTGGAACATCTGCAGGAGACTTAAAAGGGCAGCAGTTTTATCGGTAAGAACTGGCACGAACCGACTGTCCTCCAGTTTCCATCCCCAATCCACCGCATTCATGTCACTCCCCTTTCCAATCCACATTATCAATACGCTCTGAGCAAATTATATTAAATTGAGAACTCGGTATGAGGGATACGTTGTGGGGTAACAAATGATTTGGCGGAAATTATTTTCTTGCTAAAAAGGTTATAGCACAAAGAGGCTAGTGAATCAGTACTGTTGACACCAAACACAGATTGAGAACCATTTGTTTACATACACTTCTTAGGTCAAAATTATTTATCATTTCTATTCATCAAACTCCAGAGGAATGAGAGATAGAATTTTCTCAATTTTTTTTTATCACTTTTTACAGTCAGAAGTTTACATACACTAAGATTATTAAACCTTTAAACAGTTTAAAGCCCGGCTGACGATGTCATGACCTTAAGCACAAGTCTGGTTCATCCTTGTGTGTAATTTACAGACACTTGAAGGTTCAGCTTCATTGGTTAAAACAATGATGGAAATGTCCAGTCATCAAACAGATCAGAAAGAAGGTTCTGTGTCCCAGAGATGAACGTGCTGTGTCTGAAATGTGAAGATCAACCCAAGAACAAAAGATCTGGTGAAGATGCTGAACCTGGTAAGAGTTTGTCATTATCCAGAGTGAAACAAGTCCTGAACCGACATGGGCTGAGAGGGAACTCTGCCAGGAAGAAGCTCTGACTCCAAAAGAAACATCAAAAAGACCATTTGGAGTTTGCAAATAAAAAAAGGATACAGATTTACATTTTTGGAGACATATCCTGTGGTCTGACGGAAAAAAATAAAGTAAATTTTGGCCATAATGACCATGGTCACGTTTGGAGGAAAAAGGGGGAATCTTGCAGCCTGACAACACCATCCCAACTGTGAAATACGGGGGTGAACGGAGGGACCCGGCTGAACGGAGGGACCCGGCTGAACGGAGGGACCCGGCTGAACGGAGGAACCCGGCTGAACGGAGGAACCCTGCCTACTGACAACAAGGACTGGACGGTCTGTGATCTTGGCCCGTCTACTGAGGGACTCCTTCGGCCCTGGGTCTCTATAGCCTGTCCGTCCATGGGAGTGGATCTCTCCTTCTGTGGTTCTCCTCAAGGTTTCTCGTTTCTCCCACTGGGTTTTTGAGTTTTTCCTTGCCGGGCTGGAGAGTCTAAGGACAGGGGACACCCGAGCTGCTCGTCGCCACCCACTGCTCGTCGCCACCCACTGCTGACGCTTATTTGGACATTATGTTTGCCTGGATATTTGATTCACCGGAACTTTACATTGTCTTATTTACTGTTCTGTTTTATTGCCTTAATGTTTGTTACAGCCCTATGAGGCAACTCCTGTTGTGATATTGGGCTATACAAAACCATTGATTGATTGATTGATTGATTGTGTCAGTATCAGGCTTGTTTTGGGGTTGTTTTGCTGCGGGAGGGACTGGTGCACTTCACAAAATAGATGACATCATGAAGAAAGGAATCACATTAATGTACGTGTTTAGAAACTTTTTAAGCAAAATTTATTGCTACGTTATGCTTAAAAATCCATATGACTGATGAGTCACATTGGTCACATGTTGGACTGGCCCCTGAATGCATAGAATGTCAGGAATATTATGATGTGTAGAGACTGGATAGGTACATTTAACAGGCAATTTTTGTAATTTGTAATTATGTATTTTGTTTGCTTCTGCACTTTGATTGTATGTTGTATATTTTAATTGTGGGTCCCTGTCCTTAAGCTTTGCGCTTCTTGGGATTCCCTTTTGCAAAACGAACCTCAATATCAACAAAACTGAATTATATAAATTGTCACGTTTTGTAAATAATATTAAAACTATGTGGAAAAATTGTACGAACATCTCAAGAGCCAGGAAGTTAAAGCTTGGGCGCAGATGGGTCTTTCAACTAGACAATGACCCAAAGCCAAGCTGCCAAACTGGTTACAAAGTGGCTTAAGGAAAACAAAGTCAATGTTTTGAAGTGGTCGTCACAAAGTCCTGATCTCAGTCCAGTTGAAAATGTATGGGCAGAGCTGAAAAGGCATAGGCACGCAAGGCGGCCTACAAATGTTTCTCAGTTACACCACTTCTGTTTGGAGGAATGGACCAAAACTCATCTAACTATTGTGAGAAGCTTGTGGAGGGAAAACCAAAACGTTTGAACCAAGTCAAAGTCACAGTTTAAAGGCAATTCTACCAAGTATTAATGAAATCTATGTAAACGTTTGGTTTTGTAATAAGTAATAAAAAAATTGTAGAAAATTCTATCGCTCATTCTTCTGGAACACTATAAATCTGGGAAGTTGTGTCACAACCTGTGAAAGCAACAGCAACTGAGAACACAAGTCACTCCCCAGGACTAGCTTCATCTCGCTGATGTTGTATATCTCAGGAACTGTGGGTTTGTCCGAACTAAAATAGAGACCCTAATTGTTCATCTCAGCTTAGTAGAGAAGAAGAATGAGTAAGTCTGTATCTTCACCTATCAAAGTCGTGGGCTGATGTTGTGACGCCTTGATTGCAGCCTTCACAATGTCCACGTCTGCATCTCCTGATGCACTGATAACACTGCAGTCTTTCTTCTGCAGTTCCTCAGTCACAACACCAATAAGTCCTTGTTTGTTAGAAGGTGTGGAAACAAAATCTTCTTTTTCCACAAACTCAGTTTTTGCATTGAAAACCTTCACTGTAGCCATCACAAACTACGGTTGCTTTACCATAATGACGTATCAAGCAAAGAATATCATAAATGTAATTTGCTCAGAGTGTATTAGCAGATCATGGTGTGGATATAAAAGGGTATGGACATGAATGTGGTGGATTGGGGATGGAAATTTGAGGACAAGTGGTTCGTGTCTAGCCTGGTCTCACCATACCCTCATACCCATTTCATACAAAGGGTCTTCTTCTTGTGGATCTTCACAATTGAGCTCCGTTTTCAGGTGGGAGGGGTGAACTCCTTTTAAACGATTGGATCTGATTTTACTCAATCGCTAGCATTTTTACCCACTCACTAAATGGCAGGTTGAAATTCAACCGATGTAGCGCGGTCACTGAGATCAGACCCAGACGGACATGTATGGAAATGATAATTGACCGGACTTTGCGCATGGCTAAGGCCAGGCTAGTTCGTGCCAGTTCTTACCGTTAAAACTGCTGCCCTTTTAAGTCTCCTGCAGATAGCTCACTGTCATAGCACAACTGCCGAACACCACAGTGTAGTTACAAAGGATATGGACCACCATGCACATCTGCTTGTGGACCATGTCAAGTGGAAAATTGTGACAATCCACATAATCAACCTTTACGGGAGGACGAGTGTGACAATGACTATTTGTAAATCTAGTGCAAATTTAAAGGCATTCTTTTAAAAAATAAATAAGAGATTTGTAATCACTTTCTAATTGCAATCATTTCACTATAATGTAAATATGCTAATTGATAATATGCTGAGATAACAGAGGTTAAAACCCATCGAGGTCTACCATGTCAGGGCCGACATGGTCGCTCACCTCGCAGACTTTAGCAAATATCTCTGGGAGTAAATGTCGTAGAGACGTATTCTTTATTGTGTTGGGAAGAACAGGGTCGGGGCTTTAAAATGAGCCCATCCATGTCCCTCTAAGCCTCTGGGAAAATGTGTGCCGTTGCCGTGACAACCTCGCTAATATTAATGCATAGAGTATTTGTCCACCATTTCTATTTAACAATTATGCAATCATGTCACTACAATTTGAACAAGCTTATTGGATTCCTAGATACCTAAAACATGGGGTTAGACACCAAAATGACTTGTCTAGGACGAATAATAAAGGAGTAATGGGCATTTTAAGGATTTGGCGCCCCTCTTGGACGCCATCTTGGAAATTACACCTTTCCAGTGGTCAGATTTTGGTAGACTTTTAGTATGTTAATAAGCACACCTGATACTACAGAAAACCATTGAAAAACCTTTTGTAGCAATTTTTCTGGGGTTAGGTGGGTTTTTTTCATAAATGCAGCCGCCTACTGGTCGTGTCCCTCAGGAGGTGTTCCAGGCATGTCCTGTTGGACCTTCCTCGTGGGATCATGTCTCTGAGCTAGCCTGGTGTCATCTCAGGGTCCCCCCAAAACAGCTGTAGGAGGTGTGTGTGGATTAGGTAGTCTAGGGATCTCTTGTCAGACTGCGGCCTCCGCGAACCGGCGCTGGATAAGTGGAAGAAATTGATGGATGGATGGAGTAAAAGTGGGTGTTATTAGGCAGGATGATAGGGGGCAATACTGGGGCCATGGCTGCAGTGAAATTTGTCGCAAACCCCTTAAGGATTTTTTAAATGCTTGTTCCTAAATTGCATTTTGTTTAAATTTGACACAAATTTTCTCCCAATTTCAACAGTTAGTTGCCAACCTTTTTGAAGGAATATTTTTAAATAATTGTTCTAAAACAGCATTTTGCTCCTAGTGAGCATTTTCAACATACATTTTCTCCCAATTTCTACAGTAAAAATGGATTTTGTTTTGGCGGGGTGATAGAGGGCAGCACTGAGACCATGGCTGCAGTGACATTAGTCGCAAACCTTTTAAAGGTCCTATATCATGCAAAATCGACTTTTTGGAGCTTTTAACCATGTTGTTATGCTATTTCCTTATCAAAAACACCCCCAGAGTGGTTTCTGGATTCATTCACGCAGTTCTCAGTAATCCTCCTGAATCCTGCTCTCTGAGCAGCTGATCCGCCCTCTCCTGGTAAACGACTGGCATGTTCAGTTGTGTCGTCACAGCGGAACGGAAGTGCTACACGTCTGTAATCTAATGCCTTACGGCATGATTTTCATTTGTAAAATTGTTTTTTTCATTATTTCTGTCGTAAGAAAAAATCAATAAAAAAAAAATGAAAAAAAAAAAAAAAAAAAAAGAGTAAGTGCCTGACGCTGCGCTGCCCCTGTACCGAAAACAAACGCTCCCCCTGAGCGTCCGAACGGTCTGAACAGATGTCATGTCATGTTGCACCGAAAGTTGTGAAGAGGGAGCTTTTTCTAACCTACTCTGGAGTCTGGACACCTGTTCTTTTTTCTTACCCAACGATAATGTCACGGAGAAAACCGCGTTTGGCTGCGAGGACTGGACTTTATTCAACCTTCCCAAAGAAGAGGCCATAGAAGTTGGAATTTCCCTCCGGGATTCAGCGACTATCAGCCACAATAGTGTTTGTCTGAGCCTGTACTGATGGATGCTTGATGAACCTTGGCCAGAATCAAAGTGGATTAACTTTTATAACCAACGCAAATCCCATAATGGAAACATCAGAGTGGTGAGTCGATCAAAATGCATGTTAGCATGTGTGTTAGCCATTTAGCCATGAAGCTGTGTTGCACATGTTAACTCCTTATAACAGCATCATGAAGTAACTTCACTTTTTGCTGTGATATATATATTTCTACTACTGCTAAAGTTGTATGAGCGGCGAGAGGGGGCGGAGTTAACTGAATCCAAGCGTTTTGTCTTCCGGGTTGGAAAAATACCTCCAGAAAATACTTATATTTATCACAAAAATTAGTGCTCCGTAGTGGTAGAGGTACAATATATCATATAAATGCCTATACTTTACTTTGGAATGGCTTAAAATAGCATGATACAGGTCCTTTAAGGAATATTTTTAAATCATTTTTTGCAAACCTCATAGGATTGTTTTTAATGCTATGTTGTTCCCAGTGGTTGCCCAATCAATAATAATTCTAATATTCATAATCTTATTATTATTAATATAAATAATAATAAAAAAGAGTGATAAGAAGAATGATAATAATAAGAAGAATTTAAATAGGGGGTCAGGATGGAACTACCTAACATGTGGTTATGAGAAAAAAGACAATGCATAAGATAAGTATCAATGCTTGTATTATTGTATAGTTTATTTATTTGTTTATTTATTTAGATTCGTATTAGCTACTCAATTAAGCAGCTATTCTTATAGTTCGCTAAGGACGTTCTCTTTCAACATTCGTTCGGTATCTCACATATGGGGACGCTCTCACGCTGTTCCCCCAGAAGCCCAGTTACATTACGCCAGTCCCTTGACTGGCTGTCGGACGTGACGTCGCTCCCAGGAGGAGGAGGGACTTCCTCCTGCTATAAGAGCGCCACGACGCGTCATACCATCAGTCAAAAACCTCTTCTCGCTCCCAGAAGCTTTCTCTCAGACGGTGAGTGGTTAACGGGATAGCAAACTGTTCATAGAAAGAGCTAATCACTCTGACGCCGAACGCTACCTATTGCCGCTACGCCTTTTTTTCTGAGACTTTCTGTAGCAAGTCTGTCACCAAACAGGTGCTACTTTAGCGAGTTATTTTGACACTACGTTTCTTCCTCACCATGGAAAAAGACGTATTGCCACCGAAGCCGTGCAGGTGCGGGAATAAGATTTCCGGAGCAGACAACCATGCTGTTTGTGCTTCGTGTCTCAGGCTGCAACATGCCCGTGATGCGTTAGCCGTCCCGGTAACCTGTGACCACTGTGCACGCCTCTCTTTGAAAACCCGCCGCCGAAGACTCGCGCGCCAAACGAACTTGTCGGGGGAAAATCCCGTACTGGGGGCAACCATTCCCCCTTTACAGGAGGAGCCGGAGGAGAGGCCCGGTGGAGTCACCTCCGCGGGACCTAGCTGGGCCGAGCAAGTTGATGCTGCGGACCCTCTCTTAGACCCGGACAAACTGGACTTGGGCCTCACGGCCACAGGGGACAGTCTCACCGAGTTTTCCGACTCCGGGGATGAGCCCATAAGTCTTCCCTCCGAAGAGGAGGACGACTGTATGGAGCAATTCACCCTAACACAGGCCGCAAGGCCGGGAAGTGCTGCGGTCACCGGCAGTAGCGGATCACCAACTCCGCCTGCTGGCGCACAGGACTTGCACGAGGTTTGCCGTAGAGCAGCTGCAAAGCTGGGCATCACGTGGCCGGAGGCCCCTGTCGAGACCGCGAGGTCGCGTTATGAGGGTCGACGACTTCCAAAGGCTAAAACCTCCACAAAGCAGCTCCTACCAGCCTTCCCAGAGTGCCTGGAAGAGGCCACCCGGTCCTGGAATACTCCTTTCACCGCAAAAGCCCCCGCCCTGGGAGGGGCTGGACTGGACTGGGATGGCATGGGGGAGAAAGGTTTTACTCGCCTTCCCCCCATTGAACCTCTGGTGGCATCTCACCTCCACCCAACGCAGAGGTCCACCATGACCACTGCGGGCCCGGCGCTGCCTTCCAAAGCGGATTGTTTCCAAACAACGCTGACGGAGAGGAGCTACAAAGCCGTGGCTACATCAGTGAGAGCCCTCAATGCATCCTCCCTGCTTTTAGCCTACCAGGCTGAATTACAGGATGAGATGTCGGCCTCACCCAGCGCGGAGATGTGGGACGAGCTGTGCGTGGTCACTGACCTCTGCCTCCGCCTGCACAGATGCGCTGTACAAGCATGTGGCCGAGCTATGGGAGTTATGGTTACCCAGGAGAGAGCTAGATGGCTCAGCCTCTCCAGCCTCTCCCATAGAGACAAGACCGAGCTCCTGGATGTCCCTGTGGACCCCAAGGGCCTGTTCGGTTCTGCTGTTGCCACCATGCAGAAGAGATGCGAGGAGAAGAAGCGTGAGGGCGAAGCGCTACAGCTTTGTCTTCCTAGGAAAGCGTCGCCACCTAAAGCCACACCTCAGCTTCCTCCACGACCTGCACCCAGACAGGCGTTCCGCATCCCCAAACGCCCAACGCCACCTCAGCCACAGAGCGGCGTGTCTCCTGAGCTCAGAGGTGCGTGGGCCAGAAAACCGTTTGCTCCTAAGGTGAAGCCAGGGACTCCACAAGTCCAGCCTGCCACCCAGGGTGCAAAGAAGAAGAAGCGGGCTGCCTAACGTGCAGCTGCTGAAGAAGGAGAGCAGGTCAGGCCAGACGCCGCTCCCCGCCCCACCATTCAGCGTTCAAGTGGTGCGTTCGAGGCTCGGGAAGCGACACGCAGAGACTGTTTTATCAGCGCTCAACGTTCACGACCCGAAGAGAAGGACATTTCCTGCAGAGAGCTCAGTGGAGCCACAGCAGCTGTTCACGAACTCATGCCAGTGCCTTTGTCCTTCCCTGCCTCTCAGTTCAATAAAAATGTGTTCTTGCAAAGAAATGCATGCCTGTTCCTTTGCACACCCAAGCCCCAGGGGGGCACAGTCACACATGTTGCAAAACATACACATAGTGAACACAGAAAAATTGAACAACGCCAAGTCTCCCTCAGCTCTGCGAGACCCGCTAATTCCGCTAGAGGGAGCCAGTACACCACTAATGAAGCAGCCTCCACTCTCCACTCAGGCGGACGCAGGGAGCAGGCCCACTTACAGTGGCGAGCCCCTGGGTCCGCTAGCGTCCCGCGCAACACAGTGGCTGGAGTGTGGGGCCTCGAATTGGGTGCTGAAGACCGTCACCAAAGGTTACAGGCTCCAGTTCGCGGCTACTCCTCCCAGTTTCGGAGGTGTACTGCTTTCGCAACCTCAGAAGGAAGAGGCTTTGATCCTACAGGAGGAAATAAAAGCTCTTTTAGACAAAGGTGCCATCCGAATTGTGCCACCAGGGCAGTGCCAGGCAGGCTTCTATTCGAGATATTTCCTTGTCCCCAAAAAGGGGGGTGGGTTGCGTCCAATACTAGATCTTCGCGCTCTGAACAAGTACATGAGAACATACACGTTCAGAATGCTGACACACACAGCTCTAGTGCGCTCCGTGCAGCAGGGAGATTGGTTCGTGTCAATAGATCTGAAAGACGCATACTTTCACATCCCTATATACCCCCCTCACCGAAAGTATCTAAGATTTGCTTTCCAGGGGGTGGTTTACGAATACACAGTGCTCCCATTCGGTCTCTCTCTGAGCCCAAGGGTATTTGTGAAATGCACAGAGGCTGCAATAGCACCTCTGCGAAAAAAGGGGCTGCGTTTAGCCACGTATTTAGACGACTGGCTACTGGCGGCTCAGTCTCTACATCAGCTCCAGGTTCACACCAGGCTGCTCTTATCGCACCTGTCTTCCCTGGGATTCACGGTGAACTGGGACAAAAGCGTCCTTATCCCGTGTCAGGACATAGAGTTTATAGGCCTGCACCTAGACTCTGTCGCGTCCAAAGCACGACTATCGGCGGACAGGATAAAAGCTTTATCAGCTTGTCTGGCCACCTTCCGTCGAGGCGCGCTGCTACGCTTCAGAACGTGCCTCAGGCTTCTGGGTCTGATGGCATCAGCCCTCGTCGCTGTACCGCTGGGCCGTCTACACATGCGGCCTTTTCAGCGGTGGGTTGCAGCGCTGTGCTTAAATCCGTCGCACCACGGCCACCGCAGCGTTTTGGTAACTGCGGAATGCGTCCGCGCGCTGCGCCCCTGGAGACGCGAGGCTTTCCTGACCGCGGGCGTGGCTACAGGCACGGTCACGTCAAGGAAAGTTATTACGACGGATGCCTCTCTACGAGGCTGGGGCGCCACACACGAAGGCAGAGTAGTGAGTGGAAAGTGGAGCTCACAAATGCAGTTGTGCCACATAAACTTCTTGGAGCTCCAAGCCGTGTGGCTGGCGTTACGACACTTTCTCCCTCTAATCAGAGGACAGCATGTGTTGGTCAGTACGGACAATACCACTGTAGTGGCGTATGTCAACAAACAAGGGGGGCTGCGCTCACATCAGCTGCACATGTTGGCACACAGACTGACTGTATGGGCCAACTCTCATCTACTGTCACTGAGGGCCACACACGTTCCCGGTGTTTTGAATCGAGGAGCGGATCTCCTCTCACGGGGCAACCCTCGCTACAGAGATTGGAAACTCCACAGCGGGGTTGTGACACAGATATGGGAGAAATACGGCAAGGCCGAGGTGGACCTGTTTGCGTCACAAGAGGACGCTCAGTGCCACTTATATTATTCTCTGATGGATCGGAGCGCACCTCTGGGAGTGGATGCACTGGCACACGAGTGGCCACGCACCCTCCTGTACGCGTTTCCCCCGTTAGAGCTGATCACTGCTATTCTCTCCCGGGTCCGGGAGAAGAAGCACTCCCTAATCCTCGTGGCCCCGTATTGGCCAGCGATGTTTTGGATGGCGGAGGTATTTCAACTTCTGTGCAGCCGCCCATGGCCTCTGCCTTTGCGCAGGGATCTTGTGACACAGGCGCGCGGGGAAATATTCCACCCTCATCCGGAGCGCCTGGCTTTGTGGGCCTGGCCCGTGAGAGGCTGAACTTATCCTCTACGGGTCTCCCGAACAACGTCATTGCCACTATACAGAGCGCCAGAGCTGCGTCCACTCGTAGTGCATATGACGGTAAATGGCGTGCTTTTGAGGAATGGTGCGTAAATTCAGGACACGTCGCCTTTCAGAGCCCCGTGCCTGCTATTCTGACTTTCCTCCAGAGTTTGTTGGATAAAGGGCTTGCTTTCTCCACCATTAAAGTGTACTTGGCCGCTATATCGGCCTGCCACGTTGGTTTTGGAGATAAAACGGCTGGTCAGCATCCGCTTATATGCCAGTTTATGAAAGGCGCACGACGCCTAAAACCAGTTTCAAGGAACCTGGTCGCTCCATGGGATCTTACGACAGTGCTGAGCGCTTTGTCTCGCCCACCATTTGAGCCGTTGCATGAACTGGAGTTAAAACTACTCTCTTATAAGACGGTTTTGCTGCTGGCACTGGCATCAGCCAAACGTGTGAGTGACATACACGCGCTGTCTGTTAACGCATCATGTATGCAATTTATAAGGGGGGGTTCTAAGGTTTTACTGAGACCTAACCCTGCCTTCATGCCAAAAGTCTTCAACCCGACTTTGTCATGCCTTCCGATTGAGCTGTCTGCTTTTTCACCCCCTCCGTTCTCTTCGGAGGGAGATCAGCGGCTCCATGCGCTCTGTCCGGTGCGCACATTACGCACGTATGTGGACAGGACCTCTACATTTCGGAAATCTGAGCAGCTGTTTGTATCATGGGCCCAAGCCCATATCCAAACAGCGTTTGTCTCACTGGTTGGTGGAAGCTATTGTAGCGTCGTACAACAGCTGTGGGCTTCAACCCCCTGCGGGACTGCGCGCGCATTCCACTCGTGGCATGGCTACCTCATGGGCACTCTTCCAGGGCACCTCGGTAGAGGAGATTTGTGCAGCGGCCAGCTGGGCTACGCCTCACACCTTTGCCAGGTTTTATAGACTCGATGTCACAGGCCCTTCACTGGCTCAGAATGTTCTGAGCGTGGGGGCTTCACACTGAGTGTCTCTGTAGGTTTTTTATTATCGGTCTTCGAGTAAGCTTGTCTGGCAATACGGGAGTCTCGATATCCCATATGTGAGATACCGAACGAATGTTGAAAGAGAACGCAAGGTTAAGAAATTAACCCCGGTTCTCTGAGACATGAGTGAGGTATCTCACCAGACCGCCCTTCTTGCCTGGAGCGAGAAGAGGTGTGCTTGCTTTGACTGATGGTATGACGCGTCGTGGCGCTCTTATAGCAGGAGGAAGTCCCTCCTCCTCCTGGGAGCGACGTCACGTCCGACAGCCAGTCAAGGGACTGGCGTAATGTAACTGGGCTTCTGGGGGAACAGCGTGAGAGCGTCCCCATATGTGAGATACCTCACTCATGTCTCAGAGAACCGGGGTTAATTTCTTAACCTTGCGTTCTCGTCAGACGCCGGTGATCTGCGCGTGCCGTCACATGACCATAAGGGTAGGAATTGAAGTTTTAACAGCCGCGCGCGCGCACATCCGCGATACCCTTAATTAATAAACACACATCATTACGACAGAGTGATGATCACAACTTTATTCATAGCAACATTTCATGGAAAAGGCAAGCTGTTACAATAAGACGAGGAAATTTGCTATTACCGTAAGTAACCGGTAAAAAGAGAAACATATTTTCAAGTGTGGGCCACTTGACTGTGGGTCTGGAAGTGGAGGGCCACTTTAACCCCGGACCTGGCAACCCGGCCCCAATAGCAATGCATCCTCTGCGCCTGCGCGATGCTGTAGCCCGCAGAGCATGAGGAGTGACGGAAGTGACCCAAAACCCAAAACGACCTAAATACGCAACATTTTCCTTGTCGTGTAGCAACTTCATAAAGCCTAAAATCAAACCCGGAATTGAGCAAAGAAAAAAAAAAGTTTATAGAGTAAATGAGTAAACTAGCATCTAGCAACGAGAGGCGCGATGGGCGCGACGTAACGTCAGTTGTGCGACATGACGCCATCACCTCACGTCCGTTGTGTCGGAAAACGGCAGTGGTAAATACATCGCAGCGAATGCATTTCTAATTCCTCTGCAGCGTGTAGATTTCAAATCTGATTGAATTATCTATGTTAAACGGAACACCGTAGACTTGTGTCTTTACGTAACATTAGAATTCGTTCCCTGTGTCGGGGCACAAATGTTTTAGTGAGCAGGCACGTAGACATAGGCTAAGCATTTGCTCTGAAACAAGGGCACCACCACTTATCAAAAAAAGTCTGGTCATGTCAGCGCAAAAAGATTGCGAGTTTCTGGTGAAAAGAGCTCGGGAGTTGGTCTCTAATGATCCGTGTGCGGCAAAAGCCTGGCTCATCACAGCCAGGACCCTGTATCCAGCAGACTTCAACATACAGGTAAGCCTAAATCCTAGTAAAATGAAAAATATGTTTTCATATACAAAATTATTATTGAACTTAATTTTCAGTATGAAATGTATATAATTGAGCGGAATGCGGAAAAGACGTCTTCTGCTGGAAGGTTACTATATGATATGTAAGTCCCCCCCCCCCCCCCCCCCCCCCACACACACACACACATTTTTTAGGGTTTGTTTGTGTGATTTGAAGCATCAAATACTGTTGGTGTTTCTAGGTTTATAAACTTTCCTGATCAGCCTATAGTTTGGCGTGAGATCAGTGTCATTACAGCAGCATTACGAAGTGACTCCCAGGACAAGCATACACAGTTCCTACGAGGTAAGAGGTTTGAGCTGTATTATGTGATTACTGATGAATATGTACTCGGTATGCTTTTTTATTGACTTTCAGAACTTTTTGAGACACTTCCAGCACGTATTCAATGTGAAATGCTTTTGAAAGCCACAGAGCAGTGTTTCAACACTTTGGAAAAGGCAGAAATGCTTTTGCTACTCTTAAAACGATTCCCAGAGTCTGTTGTCCAACATGGGGTTAGTTTACATTCACTGTTTACATAGTTCGTAACTAACTGCAAGTTAGTTAAAGTTATCAATTGATGATGACATTTTTCACAATCAGGTAAATCTTGGAGAAACCCTGTTGGAAGCTGAGGTTTCGGAGAACGTGGAGACCCCTGTAAACTGCTTTAGAAAACTATTTGGTATACGAGTTTGAGTATATTATATTTAATTGTGTGTAACATTGTTCTCTTTACTGACATAAATGTTTTATTATTTAGTCTGTGATGTCCTTCCCTTGGTTATTAACAACATGGACATGCGTTTGCCAACAAGTCTAATGCAAAAGTACATGTTGAAAGCTGCAGAGTTTTATATTGGTTATGTTACACGGGGACCTTCATCTGATGTACAGATACAAGGTATGTGCTCTCTGTATGTGCTTCTTGTGTTGTGTTAATATGATTGTGAGATGTTGTTTTTTATAAAGGTTCTCAAGAGGGATCTCTAAAATCCCCTTCTGTGTCTCGTGGATCACAGCGCTATGTGATCGATGGCCTGTCAGAAAAATCCTCCGTTGTGTCTGAACCTTGGGAGAGACTTTTGGATATTTTATCTGTTGTGGGAGCGCGTTGTGAGTGGCAGGGAGAGAAAGGACAGAGGTACTTTGGGGTAACTGAGATTTTAACAGATTTTATGATGCTAGTTATTTAATTTGTTTTTGTGTTTATTGTACTTACCAGAAGTTACATGGACATGCTGCTCAGAGTAAAGGAGCTGTGCCGGTACTTGCCCGGTCTGGAAGGCGAGACTCGGTCACGCTGCTGCAGTCAGGTCGTCATTTGTGCAGCATTGGTCCTTTTCCGCAGTGCTTTCCTCTATGTCTCTGCTGTACAGCCTGCTTTGTTCCAAAGTCAGTTTTTTCTGTCTGTTGTCCATACGTGGTATTTGTTAATTTAGTGATAGTCCACTTTTTTGTTCATTGTAATAGGTGTGAATGGAATGAGTTCTGGACCATGGATCCTTGTGGAGGACTTAAGCACTGTGTATAGTGATATAGAGATGGAGAGAGGAGCGTTGAAACATGCACACAAGAAGCGTAAACTCACAGATGGAAGAGAGAAGACGATGGTAAAAATTGTTTTAGGAATACTCAATACCTAAGGTAATATCGGTAATTTGTACCCCAGTTTGACATGCATATCTTAATGTAGAGCTCAGATGATGAAGAGGGCTTGGGAAAGGGTCGTGGGCGACATATTTTAGTGAATAAGACGGAGATGCCTGCCTGGTCAGAGACACTTGAGAGCTTCAGAACAGCGAGAGAGAGCTGGGACCTTCTTCACTCACATGAAGGTTTAGAAACAGGTAAATGCCTTTTCTTAAAAAACTAAATGGCTCTATAAATATAATTTACAGTGGCCTGAAAAAGTATCTGCAGCTTTTGGAATTTCTCACATTTCTGCCCAAATTGGTGACTAAATGTGGTCTGATCTTAATCAAAATCACAGGAATGATTACACAGTGTCTGCCTGAACTAATACCACCCAAACATTTACATTTTATCATGTTTTTATTGGAAATAACATGTTAACATTCACAGGAGAGCATTATAAAAGTAAGTGAACCCAGAAATCTTCTATTCAACTTTGGTTTGCAAAAGGGCTCTTGGATGCTCCACTGCACTACTGGAAAATTATGTGTTGGACACAAAGTTTTATAGTTTGGGAGGAACACACAACATCATGTGTGGAGGACAAATGGAACAGCACATCAACATCAAAACCCTATCCTCACTATGATGCAGGGGAAATCAGGGTGTGGGGCGGTTTTGTTGCCTCAGGGCCTAAATGTGCTATCAATAGAGAAAATAATTCTCAAGATATTTTGCAGAAAAACCTGAGACATCCACAACATGCATGGAATAAGTAAGTGAACCCCTGTATTAAATAGCTGTCTGACTCTTCTTTTGCAGCAATAACTACTTTTCTGTAGTTGCAGATTAGACGTTCACAACGATCAGGATGAATCTTGGACCATTCCTCTTTGCAAAACTGCTGAAGATTTCTAGGTTCACTTACTTTTTCAATGCTCTCCTGTGAATGTTTACATGTAATTGCCAATAAAAACATGATAACATGTAAATGTTTGGGGGGTATTAGTTCAGGCAGACACTGTTTAATCATTCCTGAGATTTTGATGAAGATCAGACCACATCTAGTGACCAATTTAGGCAGAAATGTGAGAAATTCCAAAAGCTTCAGATACTTTTTCAGGCCACTGTATCTAGTGTTTTTTATTTATTTATTTACACAGAATTTAAGAAAATTTGTGCAACATGGAAAACTGAAAGCTGGATGTGGTTCAGAATATTCCTGTCTGACATGATAATATACCAGGTGAAAAAACATTACTTACCGATTGTATAGTTTTCTGATATTTATAAAAATGTTAACAGTAAAACTAAACTCCAAACATATTTTTTTACTATGTCTGACCTCTAGGGGCAGTACCGTAAGGCTCTCTCTAGCCTGCACCAGATGGCAGCAGTGCAACAGCCTCAACCTGGGCAGCAGAGCCCCTCGGGACAGGCCAGTCAAGAACACCACAGAGCTCTGATCCAACAGGCCTCCTGTCACTATGCGCTGGGAGAGTACAGAGTATGTGCACGACAGTACAACTGTGTCAGTGTCTTTGTATGTGACTGAAACATTTGTTTACTGCACTTTATCAGATGGCGTGTGACAAGCTTCTGGATGTGGTTTGTGGACTGGTACCCCCAAAGTATGAATTAACTAAAAGCTTAGACGACCAAAGCCGCCATAAGGCTAAAACAAGGAAAGGTATGTTTTGCTATTAACCATCCTTTTTGCTCTTTTTAAAGCAGATATGCAATTATAATCCGGTGTTGTCACAATGATAGGTAATGACCTCCGGTTACTCCCATGCACCAGCAAAGCCATCTTGCCTTTTTGCCTCCAGCTCATGTTGGCATGTTTCAAGGTAATTAAAAATCAAAAATATATCATTGATGTAGTAGCAATATGAGTGACTTTATAATAATAATAATACATTTATTTCTCTCCTTTCTTCCATTGTTCTAGCTTCGTGCTTTTGCAGACAGCCATGATGATCTGTCTCTCGGTCATGTGATTGTTCTTCTGCAGTATGACTGGCCACACGGAGAAACTCTATTCCTCAAAGCAGTGGATAAGATCTGCCAACAAGGCAGTTTCCAATATGAGAATTTCTTCAATTATGTTACCAGTATCCTTGCTGTATTCAGTCTGAATTCATCCTTGGGGATTAGAATGTTTTTTTCCCCCTAAGATGTGTTTTTCCCATACTTTCTGTCAGACATTGACATGCTGGAGGAGTTTGCATACTTGCGTACTCCTGAAGGAGGGAGGATCCAGCTGGAGTTGCTTCCTAATCAGGGCATGTTGATCAAGTAAGTTGACCCTCGAGTTGCTGCTTTACCTTTGGCATTGTTGACTCTGCACTCTCCCGTTCAGTTGGTGTGACTTTTCTTTTTTTTAATGAATAACGTGCAATAGGTTGATAATCAAGATTGAAAAGGCCTGTGGGGAAACGACATACTTTGAAATGAAATGTTTTTGGAGGGTTTTTTAACATAACAACTTTATAACAAAATCCACCTCTTTGTTGTGAAAGTAGAGACAGTTGACTGCTCCCTCACTGAGTTGTTGAATGTTGCTGTCCCTCAGGAACCCTAGCCCCGCCCTGGGGGTGGAGTTAAATTCCCTTCTGCTCCAAGGGGTGCAGACGATGGACAGGTACCCCAGGCCCCTCCTCCCACAATCCCCTCCCGCACCACTCGCCTCTCCTCCATCCCCAACACCAAGGCTTGTCGTCCCCCAGTTTTGATTTGAAACATCCAGAGTTAGCCATTCTATGATTTCCTGTTGGGTTTGTTTACTTTAGCATCTGCCCGTTTGTTTGTGGTCATCATTGTTGTTCTTTCAAGGTTTTGTGAATCAGTTTTTGCCTAGTCGTTTCACATGGACTCATTTGATTTGTGTATTTGTTTCATCTAGTTTAAACTTTCACTTTTTGTGCCTTGTTATATTTGCTACTCTTGTAACTGGCTGTTTTCATTGAGCTCAGTCTGTGCCTCTGTAAGACATTATAAAAGAGATCCTTGACATATTGTTGGCCCTTTTTAAACTTTGTTATTTTAGAGCACGTCTTCTCACTATTCTTATGCTTGTGTTTTTTTGCGCTCTTGCAGACACCACACTGTGACTCGAGGAATCACGAAAGGCGTCAAAGAAGATTTCCGTTTGGCCATGGAGCGTCAGGTGTCCCGCTGTGGGGAGAATCTGCTCAATGTTCTGCACCGATTCTGCATCAACGAAAAAATCATCATCATCCAGTCCCTTCCTTGACAAATGGCATGAACATTCTCCATTCATCGTGCGGGCAGCACAATTGGCAGGTTCCAAGACATTTTCTTTTAATCTGCAGTTTGGATCTCCAATCTTTTCCCAATGACTGACAAATGAGTGAGAACAACTTATGATTTGAGGATTTCACCATGGACCGTTAAAGCCACGGCAATGTTTACACACAGGAAAAAAAAGATTTAGACCAAATACATTTAGACTTTTTAATACTTTGTTATTTGTAGCTTAGTTAAGTTTGATACTAACTAAAATCATTTGTGCTATATGGGACTTGACACATGCCAAGACTGTAATAAAATTTCACTCATCAGTCTTATGTTGAAATGCTGGAGCTACTTGGAAAGTTCCCGAGAGACACTGTTAGCTCCCGAACAGGTTGGAATGGAGACACTTGATCAACAGTGAATGGGTTTTCCTATATACCCATACATTTGTGATACTATAGTTATTAGTGCACACTGTACTTGTCATAAAAATGCATTGTTGTCTTTTGAAAGTAAACTTTATTTTAATTTTTTTGTATCAAAGATGATCAAATTATTATTTTACATCATAAGAGTACATTTTCTAGCTTCATAATTTCCAACACATTCTGTCATTCCTGAAAGCCGTTTTGGTTTACTGGAGCCTGTTCCAACAAGTGTGGACCTAGTGCAGTTTTTTAGAATCATACAATCAAGTCCTATATACACATTTCTTTTTATTAGTTTCCCCTGGAATTCAGTCCTCTAGTTCTGTGATGGATGCAGAGCGGGGTATGTCCGACTGCAGTGCTGCCCTAAGATTGGCCCAAAACAGCCTCTGCTTGGCCTTCTCCTGAGGCCACTCTAGATAGGTGTGTCTTCTCATCATGGACTTGAGCTGGTGGTACTTGGACGGGATCAGATATTGTGGCAGGGGCTCAAGCAACACCAACACGACACTATCCGGACCTCGTGCGAGCCTCTGGTGGGTGGCAAAGTACAGCTCGTAATGACACCACTCGCTCTTCACAAAGAAGGCAGAGAGAACAAAAACGGATCTTCGACTTTTTTGCACGGATCTCATGATATTGTCAATAATGGTCCTCCCGGGCAGGAAATGCTTCTCGTGATGGCAAACTCTTAACTCCGACAGATTGGGTAGCAGTGAGTTGTGCACCCAGTCCGCGTTATGTTGACTGAAAGAAACAAAAGCATGAAATTCGACATCGACAAGCTCTTCTGCTGGGATATTTTGCCTTATTGCCCTATGTTTAGCTCTTGTCCACTGCCATATCATGCCAAGATACCAGGGCACGTCAAAATACTGGCACGCAGTCACTATTGCGATGATTGTGATTATGGCTGGCACCAGAATGCTAGCTGCTAGCAGACCGGAGTTGCAGTAAATTATAGGTATTGAGGCCGCTCTCAATGTGGTGTTTTTCATTTCTTCAGGATAAAGACAGTAATATCCCTCTGGCCAATTTAGCAGCTTAATTCCCTGTGAGTTTTTTTCAGATTGGATGCCAAGGTTTCTGAATCCACGCAGAGAACAAACGCAGGTGAAGGGATTGTGACTGATGTCTAGGACGTTTAACACGGGACAGGTTTTTAGTTTCTCCACAGATGGAGCATGAAGGGAATTTGACTTGAGAAGAAGTGTATCCAGCACAGGAAAGCCTTTGCAAACTGGTAAGTCACGCAGCCGATTGGCAATCAGGTTCATAAAATGAAGGTGTTGAAATCCCATGACAGATTCGGGCACTGCAGAAACTTCGTTGTTTTGTAGATCTAGGGTCATCAATCCCTTTGGTAGACATTTGAATACACTGTCTGTCAAGCTGTTGAAAGATAGGTTCATTACCGTGATATTTTGAGGCCACAGACAGTCTTCGAGACCATCATACACCAATGAATTTAGGCTCACGTCTAGTTCCTCCAATGAAATCATGTGCTGCACACGTTTGCTGATAGTCTGGAAGTTTTTTAGATTGTTGTCAACCAAAGTCAGTGTTTTTGCTTTGCTCAAATTCTTGCATTCAATGATTTCCTGATGTTCAACTCTGTAAAATATAGAATCCGAAAGAGCGCAAAAGGAGAAGTTCAGATGCTGGACTGAACTTGGTGACGTTGGGCATGTCATGTGGACAATCCCAGTCTCGACAAGTTCCAGTTTTTTCACGGGTATGTTGATAAAAAAGTTGTAGACTGCATCTTGTGAGAAAAAGAAATCCCTGACAACCATTCTTTTTCCAGTGAATGATCTCATTGTGGATGTTTTAGCCACTGGAGTGTAAACCTTTGGCAAATGTGACAATGCAACATCAGAGCAGGAGAGATGTAAGATTGTTGTACGCAAAGCAGCATTCGTTAAGTTGGTCAATTCATTCCACATGATGTCGATATTTGAAAGACCAAGATTAGTTGTTTTGAGTTGTGTTTTGCCGCTTAGGATCCCTGTTAGTACCTCATAGCCACTTGTCAAGTCTATCAACCCCACTTTGTCAAAAAGGGAGAGGGCATCTGATACCAAGTCATGATGTATTTGCTTATTTCCTAAAAAGGATATCTCCATCTTTTGTGCTTGAATATTGTTTAAGCTTGCTGCTTCATAATTGCAATCTTTTCCAACATAGAGTAATAAGGATGCTAGTTTAACTCCAGAAATGTGCTTGAAGTCATCTCTGCAAATTTGTTCAGCCTCGAGGGACACTGTCTTCAGATTTTTCAACATGCTAAATTCCTTTCCAAGTGTCATATTGATGAATTGGTTCTGGTGCAAACGTAGCACCCGGAGATTCCTAGTATGTCGTAGGTACTGTTGATTATCTAGGTTTGTTAGTGTGTTGTGTGAAAGATCCAGATTCTGAAGCAACATTGTGTCCGTGAACGCCTCAGGGTCAATACACTGCAAGTTGTTCCAAGACATGTTCAGGAACCGGAGCTGCGTTGTGTTTTTGAAATCTTCTTCATGCAGTTCACTGATGTGGTTACAGGAAAGGTCTAAGTGCTCAACTGTATGCGGCAGGTCTCTCGGGACAGAGGAGAGGTTTTGGTTAGACCGATCCACAAACTGGTCTGAACTCGAGGCGCTGTTCTGAAGTTTGGCCAACATGGCAACCGCCCAGAAGACTGCACTGATGCGCCACATGGTTTTCTCACTAAAGGTAAGTGAAAGTAAAAATGTATTAGGAAAAATAGTACGTTACATTGGGAAAAATCAGTATTTGTTCATAATTGAATTTATATAAATATGGAAAAGTGGATCCCAAAAATATGCGTACAACATTTAAAAAAAGAAATGTTTTTAACAGTAAACTACCTAAAATTGTTTTATTAGATCAATAAAACACCCTCATAAAATTAAACTAAGATTGCAAATAAAATACTTTCAGTCAGAGAAAAGGCTCGTCTCCAGTTTTATGTTAGCAATATATAACTACAACACAACCTCACCGTGTTTTTGTGTTTCCTGCAGCAGGAAACGTATCTCATATGGCTCTAGCATGTCAGAGATGAACTTGGCGCTAAATCATAGACACTTTTTATCATATACATCACTTATAACAATTTCATTTGTTCAAATAGTATCTCTTATTTGTTATAATTTTATTTATTTTTGGCCTTTATTTAACAGGACAGTTCCACTGAGATCTCAGCTCTCTTTTACAAGAGGGACCTGGCCAAGATGGGCAGCAGCACAAAGTTTCCATAAAATGAAAAAACATACACGGCATTAGTTAAAACATTCACACACAGATGATCTGGACTGACATCTCAAGAGCCTTGAAACTATGACTTGTGACCTGACCCTGTGACAAAGTACTGCCCCCCCACCCCCTCTAGGCTACTAAATAACTGTATGCAGTGTGCAAAACCTATTTTGACATATTTAATACAGTACAAAATATATTCTGGACATTCTGTATCTGTAAGCTATAAAATGTTGCAACATGAAAAAGAGATACTTACCGGTATTTACTTCTTAAGAATTATTGCTGAAACAATCTCTGTCACTGTGGAAATGAACCACACTGTTGACATCGTCGTGAACAATGGTCCTCTGTTGACTTGTAGGTATTATAATAAATCAGCGCCAGAGACCTTTCTCTCAGTGCACATCCTCTTTTCACTTCCTCTTAATAACTGTAAATGCACTGTGTAAAACTATCTCAATACATATTCTGTTTTTTACTCAGACATTTTGCTATTCATTCTGGACCAGTTTTTCCCCAAATGCTTTCTCGCAGGGACTTTTTACCAGTGAATACATTGGCAAGCTCTTTGAACAACGTTAAGCTGCCACAGGCTTATTATTATAACTATTGGTCCAGTTTGGATCTAGTTGTCTCCTTTTAGAAACTCTTAAAATCACTGTTGTGACACATATGCTCATTTAGACACATCAAACTTGGTGACCTGTCTATCGTGTCCTCTCTGGCTGGTAAATTAGTTTACCTGTTTGCCTCAGAGCAGCCTTTGTCCAGACTGAGCCACTGCTATGATGTTATTCCCGCCTAAACAGCGGATGATGAGGGGAAGTGCTTGAAATGCTGTTAACTTCTTTCCGTGCAATAAGATGCCCAGGTTTGGTGAAAAACAAGTGTGATTAATGTTAGCCAAAATGTACACAAGGCCAACCATCATGAGCCTAACTTCCCAGCAACGGATTCTGTTGCCAGGTTGTGCTGTTACAAAGACCGGAGCTTGATCAAATAAGGACATATGAGCCGGTGTCACTGTTCCCATCGGGAGTGGTTTGATTCAATATCGCAAAGGTGCGTCTGTCCAAAATGATTAAATAAACTCGTTTCGCTTTATTACATGTTTGCAGAAGGGAAAAACACACAAAGTAGCTCTGACAAATTAACAATTGATGAATCAATCTGATGGCTCTGAAAGACATACCGCCTTAACCGAACACATTTTCTCCATTTTGACTTTACACATATCTAATTTTTGTCGCTTTTTTTTATTGTTACATTTTTTGACACACTTTTGTTTGGTTTCGTCACTTTTTTGTTGCACTTTCATAGCTTTTTAGCCAGATGTTTGCTGTTTGTTGCTCCGTTGTCACTTTTTTATTGTTCTCTTGTAACACTTTTTTGTTGCATTTTCTTGGTTATTAAAGAAGCATGGTTACTACTTTAATGATATGGAAACGGGGTCGCTAAATGCATTGTTGCCCGTTATCCCTATAATTACCCTTCTAGTTCCATGTTATTACTGTTAAGTGAAGTGCAAGCTATTTTTTCATTTGGACTTCTCTCTTTTGAAATTTCCATATCAGAAATGATCACCCCACTTGTGTGCAGTGATGTGTAGTAAGTCTTTTTCACGTATATTTTTGGCACACTATGAGTCGCCTCGAATCTGCTTTGAATGGTTCATAAAAGCACTGATTTACTCAGAGTTATAGAAATGTGTTGCGCATATTAGCCCTACTTGATCTGGATTTTCTGTTCCAGCTGTTTAAGCTTCAGTCAGCCAAGATCAGAGTTCAAGGTAATAATTGACACATGAACCGTCTTTGTGGCCATCAGGTGGTCTATTGCCCTGTAAATGTTTTCTCACAAGTTGAATCTGTATTGAAAGTGTTTCTTGTAGCTGTTTTTGGAGATTTTTTCTACTGCAATAGGCTATAATATTATGCTGCATTGTTTTATCTGGTAGAGTTTGCAGATTGTTAGTTGACTGAAAGGGAACGTATCTGGTAAGGAGGGGCAGAGTACAGCAAAGAGAGATAGTGACGTTTTATGAGGTCGTCAGATGGCCACAGCAACACCTTAGGATTCACATGCCCCAGTCTTGTTATAGTTTACGCTTCTACTATGGATCTCCCGCCTTTTGCTACAGGATTTTTCCTATCTGACACCGTCCATCCCTCTGCAGAAGATATTTGACAAAGTGATCCATTATGCTGAGCCATCTTTTGCACCACTGGCTCTTCCTGCTGTTATTGGTGTGTGGATGCAGGGGGGCAGCTGGTTCTCTCGGAGAGGGCAGGAAAATTTGGCAGCAGCAAAATACTGACCCCGTGTCCACTGACCAGCTTTTTCTCCAGGACACTTTCCCCAGGGATTTCCTTTGGGCATCCGGGACCTCTGCGTTCCAAACAGAAGGAGCCTGGGACCAGGATGGGAAAGGCGTCTCCATTTGGGACAGTTTTACTCACTCCAGATCTGGTGACACTGCGAACATTGCGAGTGACGGCTATGTGCAATGGGAAGGTGATGTCAAAGCACTCCAATTTCTAGGCTTGCGGGCATACACTTTTTCTTTGTCGTGGCCTAGACTTTTTCCAGATGGAAACGCAAAATATAAGCCCAATTTGGCAGCCGTAAGACACTACAGTCGCCTCATAGACAAACTACTGGAAAACAAAATTGAGCCGATTGTAACTTTATATCACTGGGACCTGCCACAAGTTTTGCAGGAACAATACGGCGGATGGAGAAATGAAACTCTGATTGACCACTTTGAGGACTATGCATCTTTTTGCTTTTACATGTTTGGAGACAAAGTCAAATACTGGCTAACAATGCATAATCCATATTTAGTGGCTGTACAGGGGTATGGCACAGGTTTACATGCACCAGGAGAGACCGGTGGAGACGCAGGCTCTCTGAAAGTAGCACACAACATGATCAAGGTGAGCACAACAAGACTAGAAATATGTAGACGTGTTTTTGTCGTCTTTAAAATAGGACTTTGCACCTTACATTTTATTGCTATTCAATACATTTCTTTGAGCGGAATTTTCTATGGATTATGCACCATCGCGGTAAATTGTATTTGACCAGAAAAGTGTTTTTGACCTATAATCCCTAAATTGGTTAATCCATGCTTGCAGGCACAAAAAAAAGCACATAATAGAATTCGATCCTGACAAACATAATTTACTTACTTTATCTTTTAAATTGTGATTCTTTTATTTTGAAGCATTCTGTGATCAGTAAACATGCCACTTATTGAGGTCGAAGTCCACCACATCAACAGTGGTGCATTGGACAGAATGTTATATGGCAGGAAGTCATAGAGATATGGCTTATTAGTAATGACCACCACCACAAGATGGTGAATGTGCGATTGACACCCTGCAGATAGCAAGAGCAAACAACCACATAGCCTAATATCTGGGACATGTCACAAAAATTGCTATTGTCCTAATACTGTTCATGGAGGGTAGCATACATTTCTAATCAGTTTGTTTTATTTGCAAAAACGACCAACAACTCAAAGCTGGGAAAGCTGAAGCAACATTGAAATACAGTTCCTTGTTTGGTTTGTTGGTTTTGTAGTTTTAACTGCAGTTGTAGTATCTGTTCCCGTCTCCAAACACCCAGTCTGTTTTAGCAGTTGTGCATCAGTCTAAGCAGTTTTCTTTTCTCTGTTTTCATAATTTGTTTGTTTGTATTTCATGTGATTCTTAGGCACATGCCAGTGCTTGGCATAAGTACAACACCCATTTCCGTCCAAATCAGAGGGGGAAAGTCTCCATTGTCCTCGGCTCCCACTGGATCGAGCCCCAAAAAGCCACAGAGGCAAATGTTGAACTTTGCCAGGAGTCAATGGAGACCGTTCTCGGATGGTTTGCTAATCCTATATTTGGAGATGGCGAATATCCATTGTCATTAAAGTTAAAGCATGGGGCTCTCCTTCCCTCCTTTACTCATGAGGAGAAGCTCTGGGTGAGAAATACAGCAGACTTTTTTGCTTTGTCATTCGGCCCAAACAATCTGCGTTTGGGGCGCACCCTGGCCCACAACGGACAGACTGTATCTCCAGACCTGAGGAGAGTCCTCAGATGGATTAAACTGCAGTATGGGGACCCTCATGTGCTGGTGGCTGAGGCAGGCTGGTTCTCTGACGCCAGTGAAACAACAGAGGACACAGTGGCCTTATACCTAATGAAGCGGTTCATCAATCAGGTGTTACAAGGTGAGAGCAAAGCAGAAGAGACATCTTTTTCTTCACAAAGAAACTTAAAATAACATTATAGAAATTGGCTGTGGTAGTAGTCAAATAATATTGCCTAAACAATTCTTGTTGCTATTGAATTTGCCTGAATGAATGAAGACACTGCTATTACAGGATACTATCATTGTCTATTTGGGCAAGACACTTATGTATGAATGTGACGTGAGTGCACGATCAGATTAAAAACATGTACAATAGGCCAGTATGAATTACTCGGGGACAACAGATGCAAATTAGCCCATGGATACAATCCAGTGTGACGTGTTTACATGCATGAGACCCTTGTGTGTTCATTAACTTGCACTGTCCCGGTCAAATAAACAAATAAAAATGGCACAATAGCGTGGATTTGTGGCCACGCATAGCTTTTTTCCACCGAGCATAGAGTAAATGAATAATAGTCTTATAAAGTGCTTTATGACTTGCATCTGTGAATGCACTGTACAAATGAATGCTAACAGTTAATTTATTTGCTATATGATGGCTTTATGTTCAAAATGACACAATTTGAATTACTGACAGGCAAATAGTAGGCTACAAATGGGTGATATAAACCTTAAAATGTATAAAAACATGTTATTTTTATTTCAGCAATTAGATTTGATGGTGTCCAGGTGATTGGCTACACGGCGTGGTCTCTCTTGGATGGATTTGAATGGAACTTTGGTTATGCTATAAGACGAGGACTTTTCTATGTAGATTTCTCTCAGCCTGAGCGAATCAGGACCCCCAAAACATCTGCACTGTACTACAAGCGTATTATTGCTGAAAACGGCTTTCCAAAAGATCAAGCCTCTCAAGAGATCAAGGGGCATTTCCCGTGTGATTTTCATTGGGGAATCGCTGACCCAACCTTGCAAGTGAGTGACACTTTAAAAATTAACACATAATGAGGGGTGGGTAGTCTCAAACAGTTGCTTAATAAATACCTTTACTTTCAAGTCAAAATGTGTTCAATTACTCTAGTGGGAGTAAAAAAATATTTGGTGAATGGGCTTCTCAAATTATGAGATTGAGTGAATAAAATAAAAAAATATATGCAAATTAACAGACCATGATAAAAGTAAAAGGAACTAATTCTTTAGGGAGTGAAATAAACACAAACTTCAGAAGCTTTACAAAGCTTTACAAATCATATAGGCCTATACTTTATTCAATGTCAGAACAGTAACTCCTTCTTTCAAGTAGCAGTACTGTTGCTTTAAATTTATATTATGGAGTGGTTCAATTATTTAACTTTAAGTCAAATTTTAGAAAATAATAATACATTTGATTACTACCCACCTCAGCTATATTTACATCTGCAAAAAAAATGATTCTCTTTATCTCTTTACCACTGTTTTTGTAGGTCAATTTCCGCCCCTTCTCCCCTCAGTTCACAGACCCACAGTTGTACATGTGGAATGTAACAGGAGACGGGTTGCTGCACCCCGTCCCAGGAGTGAAGCTACAAACACGCCCGTCTCAGTGCACAGACTATTTGGCCATTCAGAGTCATCTGCGGCTGTTTGCCTCCACAGGGGCATCTCACTACAGATTTGCCCTTAACTGGTCCCTGATTTTACCACAAGGGGACCTGTCAAATGTGAACACAGATGCACTCAGGTATCGTAAGACCACTGACATGCCACAAACAAATAAAATCTTCATTATTCTTAAAGCTGCAATGTGGAGAGTTCCAGGTTATATGTTGCTATGCACAAGAGCAACTAAAATAATGATTTAAACGTAAAGCACTCATTCCTGTTCTTCTTCTAATGGTCAGCTAGACAATATCATTGTTATTTTTGTGTGTTTTCAATTAAAGCATTTGGAAGATAATCTAATGCATTTAAACTCATGTTTGGCTACCTCTAGTCAAAGCTGGTGAACATTGACTACAGCATTATTTCTTTCTTTATTCATTATTTATTTTTGTCTGCCGTAGGTACTACCGCTGCATTCTGTCCGAACTCTCAAAGCTGAAGTTGAAGGCCGTTGTAATCCTGTACTACCCTTCACACAGTGCTCCAAACTGGAGTCTCCCTGCGTCGCTCCATGCCCCTGGGGGCTGGCTCAACTACAGCACAGTGGAGGCCTTTCGGGACTATGCCTCTCTATGTTATAAAGAGCTAGGCGCGTGGGTCCAATACTGGATCACAATAAATGAACCAAACAGGCTGATCGATGTGTACAACGGTGGGAATGACAGACATAAAGCGGCACATAACCTTCTATTAGCCCATACAAAGGCCTGGAGACTATATGAAAGGCAATATTTGCATCAACAGAGGGGGCTGGTGTCACTGGCTCTGCACGCAGACTGGGCAGAACCTGCTAATCCATTTCTGCAGTCCCATATCGAAGCAACTCAAAGATTTCTAGTATTTGAACTTGCCCGCTTTCTAGACCCTCTACTTGGGACTAGACATGAGAGACAACAGGATAAAGGTGGCTATCCAAATGAAATAAATAGATTTCTAGCTCAAACTGGAGGCGAGGTTTCTACTCTTCCCACTTTTACAGAAATGGAAAAGACTGAATCAAAAGGTGCACTGAGTTTTATTGCCCTGAACCATTTTACAACTCGCTTAGTCAGTCCTTATCCCCCAAAGCTGCACGGGCAGCCCCCCGATCACAACTGCAGAACCCTAACTGACCCTACTTGGGCTACATCAAAGCTGGGACAGGCTGTCGTCCCACGGGGGATGAGGAGCGTTTTAAACTGGGTGACCAAAAGATACGGAAGAAAATTGCCCATCATCATCACTGCCACTGGAGTAGATGACCAGGTTGCAGTGGATGATAAAGTCAGACAGTACTACATGAAGAGCTACTTACAGGAAGCCCTGAAAGGTAAGGCTAACAGTGACACGTTTTTATGAGTGTGTATTTCCTACTGTAAAACTCAGGTTAAATGAGGGGCATGGAGCGTGGCCATAAACAGGGCAGTAGCAAGGGAACATAATGAGCAACCAAATGGTGAAATACTAGCATGTTTTCAGGGGTTAACAAGCTAAATGTAATTGAAGGTCTTTCTGTGTGGAGTTCGCATGTTCTCCCCATGTCTGTGTAGGTTTCCTCCGGGGTACTCTGGAAAACATGTACAATAGTAGGCCAGAATGAGTGCGAGTGTGGGGACAACGTGTGGAAATTAGCCTTTCTGCACTATAGCGTCTCTATCACTGTTTCTCAAACTATGGGACAGGTACCACTGGCGGTACGCCGCCTGCTTCATTTGCTACTCAGGCTGCTCTGCAGTCGCAAATGAAGTACTGTATATTATTGGTTTGATTTGAAATAAAATATATATTTTCATTCTTTTCTGTGTTAGTCCTTGTTTAGCACATGTTGTTGTTTAGAACTAAACCAAGCTTTATTCCTCTTTTAGACCCTATTAGGGCCAAGTTGTGTCCTGTTAGACATCTGCTTTAAATCTGGTGGTACCAAAATACTTTTTTCCCCCCAAGGCAGTACTTGGTTTGTTTGTATAAAGTTTAAATTTCAACCCAAAATCAGTGAATTGTATATTTTGAGCTTGCTTTTAGTATTTCAAGTGTTTTGGTTTTGTCAAATAATGTATCTTATCTTAACTTGATTGTCTCCAGCTCATCATTTAGACGGAGTCAACCTTCAGGGATTTTACGTGTGGAGGCTACAGGATCAGCAGTCTCCTCAGTTCGGCCTTTTCTCTTCCACGACACACCAGTCTAAACCCAAGGCTTCTGTCTTTGTTTACAAAGACATTATTGCTCGAAGGGGTTTCCCAGAGAGTGGCACAGTTGAAATGTGTGACTTGAATGAGCAGCAAAATGTCTGTTCTGTTTGTTTGTGGATGTTTCAAAACAAAGTGATGCTGGTCTTTGGGGTGTGCGTCCTACTCACTGTGGTCATGTTGGCTGTACTCATTATTTGTATTTTGTTTACAAAAACAAACACGGGGCGATGCAAGAGGACATCAGTGAGCTGGAGGAAGAAAATGCACACTATACCACCACGTGTTTTTATTAGTAAGATAAATAGAAGTAAAAATGTGGTGTTGTAAAGCAAGTTTCTCTTATGCTCTATGGATCTCCTTTGTACTATCAGTAATAATAATAATCTGCCTTGTTCGAATGCCTTGTGAATTGATTTGAATTTTTGCAGTTGTAAAGGTTTTGTAAACATTAAATGTTATTATGGGATTAAATGTGTGGTCTTAACTCTGCTGTGTCTGACTGCAGTATTAATTTGCCTAGAATATTTTCCTTGTAACTTGTCTTGAAGGGGAAGTGGTACAGAAGTACCACTTCTTTATATATTTAAAGTTTCAATAACATAGCATTATTATTTAATGTGTAATTGCTGTTGTAAAACAAGAAGATTTCAAAAAACGGAAATGAATGTTAGCCTTTTTTATTAGGCAACAACAGATAAAGCATCAGGACCGACTGCATGAAACAATAAATTAGATCCTAGAACCATATTATACATTCACCCAAAATAGAATGTTCACTGGGCTTCTAGTTTAACTTTTACAGTCTTTAATATATATGATACGGGTGCATTAATGTAGTTTTTTGAAGAGTCTGTAAGTGAAAGTCTATGAATCAGCATCGCCCCCTAGTGTTTATGAAGATGTAGAAGCGTAATGTAAACCATAAAAATGTGTTGTACTGGAATGATTAGCAATACTGGTGTATTCATTAAATATTTTATTGTTCTAACTTCCAAAAATAAAATGCCCTGTCCACTGTTTCCAATTCACAACAAAAGGGAAATATTTCTAAAGCAACGCTTAATGTAAAATGTAAATGTTGCAGTTAGCATATCTTTTTATTATATAATTTAGTGCCACATAGTTAATGAGGATGAAGAAGAATACTGTCAATAATTAAGACAGCAGCCAATGGGAGCAGAGCTTGGACATGGCTATAGGTCACATGACCCCCTCTCATCCAGACTGCATGCAGGTTGGCATTAAAATGTTTTTCGATCCACCATCCCCTTTATCGTTTCGGTTTTGAGATGATAGTTTTACTATAAGTCGTTTTACGCCTAGATTGAGTGTGATAATAAAGCGAGTACTGTTAGCGCTAAAGGAGAGCATCAGAGCAGCTGTTGTTTTGAGGTCCATCAGAAAGTGCAGGCTAACTCTCAGCAGCTAGGTTAGCGTCTACCAGGTCCAGGCCCCAGCCGCACTCCAGCACGGGGAACCATGGCCAACATCGCAGTACAGAGGATAAAACGTGAATTTAAGGAGGTCCTCAAAAGCGAAGAGGTGAGAATAAAATGTTTCAATATGTGTTTGTTTTTGATTTGGTTGCTGGTATAGCTACGCGTTGCTGCTAATCAACACTGTTGGTATCAGCTAGCTGTTGACTATCATCATCAATGTGATGCCACTGCATCGTTTAGCCATAAAAGCATAATCTGCTGCAATGGGAAACACACGTGACAACAAATATAGTTTAATGAAAAGTTGTATCAAAGCATATATTGTAATATAATTTTACTGTGTCCTCTACAACTGGAGCTAACTGGGTTAGCCTGACCGCATAGTTTCATTTTTGGACAGTGTAAAGCTACATGTTTCCACTGTAATAGTAGTAGTTCACCTGCCTTTAAATATATGGTACATTAGTAATGTAAACTGTCCCAGGTTATTTGTGTTTTTTATTAGAATGTGCAACAAGTTGAGGTCAACTTTAGCCTTCGTCGCCATAGGGGTGTCAACTTCTGCTGCATTGGCATGTTTGAGTTTGACAGCAAGGCAGCTTCACGTTGACTGTGCCCGTGTGGTTTATTTTTTTTCTTCACAGACGAGCAAAAACCAGATCAAAGTGGATCTGGTGGACGAGAACTTCACAGAACTCAAAGGAGAAATAGCAGGGCCACCTGATACACCTTATGAAGGTGAGTGTCTTTTTAGCTTGATGTCTTGTGTCTGCCTGCTTCTGTAAGATGGCATTGAAGTTGCACACTTTATTTTTCACTTGCCATACTGTCAATTCATTTACTTAGCTGTTTACTGTACCCACTGTCTTTCTTTCCAGGAGGGCGATATCAACTAGAAATAAAAATTCCAGAAACATATCCTTTTAATCCACCCAAGGTATGCATTCATTATGGTTTATAATCCCTCCTTAAATATATTCAGATACTTTTTCCAAATACAATTACTGGAGCGTCTTTCATCACTTTTATATTTCAGGTGCGGTTTATCACAAAGATTTGGCATCCCAACATCAGTTCAGTAACAGGTGCAATATGTTTGGACATCCTCAAAGACCAGTGGTGAGTACAGAAACCCAGGGTTTCAGGTGTTTTTCTTTGCAGTAAATCCCTCTCTCCTCAATTGTAATAATTATTTAATGATTTTTTTTTTTCTGTTTTATTTAGGGCAGCAGCAATGACACTGAGGACAGTCTTGCTATCGCTACAAGCCTTAATGGCAGCTGCAGAACCAGATGATCCTCAAGATGCAGTGGTTGCCAACCAGGTGAGTTAGCGTCTCCTCTGTTGTCTTTACATAAAGGCCGTATGGCTGCGGTACCGGCTCACTTTCAATTTCAACCATGTAGGAGTTTCATTCCTCTTTCCAGAAGGAAAAGGCCAACAGTGTTGCAACTGTTGACTCTCTTGTCCCACCTAAATTATACTATAGCCTTACAAATGCAAACATGTGTTGGTAAATAAAGGAAAAAGGGTGGGAAAAAGCATTATACCTGTGCATTATACTTTTTTTTTAAACTTCTCTTGTAAGATTTAGACTGTACTTGAACTGTACAAAGTGTGAAGTGGGGAAAGCTCTTAAAGTTTCATTGGAATTAATTGACTTCTCTTCCAGTTTATCCGGCTCTGTTTGTCTCCATGTTTATTAACCAACTAGAAACATCTGTAATATGTCAAATATCTCAAGAGGATCTGGAATATCATTACATTATCTTTGTATATCTCCTTTCATTAGATACGGTGCATCTGGAAAGTATTCACACCCCTTCACTTTTTTTGTTATGTTACAGCCTAATTCCAAACTGGAATCAATCTACACAGAATACCCCACAATGACAAAGTGAAAACTCTTGCAAATGTGTATATAAAAAAAAATGAAATGAAGTATTGCATGTACATAACATGAGTATTCACACCTGCTGCTATGACACGCAAAACTGAGCTCAGTGCATCCTATTTCCACTGATTTGTCCTTGAGATGTTTCTACAGCACATGACAGCCCGCTTGGAGTTTTCCAAAAAGCTCCACCTCTTGGACCATGGCAGCACGGTGGAGCAGCCGTTGGCACTCACAGTAGGAAGGTCCCGGGTTAGATCCCTGGAGTTTACATGTGTCTGCATAGGTTTCCACCGGGAACTACAGTTTCCCCTACCACCAAAAACATGTACAATAAGCCAGGATAAATGATGTGTGTATGTGAATGAATGGAAAAAGCTTCCAGCCATTCCATGAAAAACAAAATTCTTTGGTCTGATGAAACCAAGATAGAACTATTTGGCCTGAATGCCAAGCGTCATGTTTGTTCATCACCAGGCAAATACAGTGAAGTACCAACTGGAAAAAGTTATGGGATGTGAATACTTTCTGAATGCACTGTATATTTTTTACATAATAAATGTTGAGACAAAACATTCTGGGTACTACAAAAGAAATGCAAAACTACTAAATTAGACACTTTCTTCTTTTTTACAGTATAAGCAGAACCCAGAGATGTTCAAACAGACAGCGAGGCTTTGGTCTCATGTCTACGCAGGTGCTCCTGTCTCCAGTCCAGAGTATACATGCAAAATAGACAAACTCTGTGCCATGGGCTTTGAAAAAGTAAGTTGGAATCACCATCTTGATTTAGTCATGTGTGTACATGAACATGTTTCTTTTTCTCAGAATGCAGTGATAGTGGCGTTGTCATCAAAGTCCTGGGATGTGGAGACGGCGACAGAGCTACTGCTCAATAACTGAGTTCGAAAGCACTTCTTTATTCTCCTGTTTCTCTTTACACTCATCCAGAGCCTGCTCCAAATCCACTGTCTGAAGGTGTCTGTCCCTCTTTCATCGTCATGTGTGTGGCATTTTCCCCTCCGCTCCTCTTCTGCACCTCTCGTCTGTCCCTCCTCTACCCCGCTGTCCTCCGCTCCACTGCCTCTCCTCTACTCCTTCCCTGCTCCTCTGCACTGCTGTATCAGTCAGTCGTTGAGCTGATATTACCGGTTTCTTGAGGTTCATAAAACATTCCACTGATCGCTACAATCACAAGTCGAGACACATCATACTTTCTCTTTATAAACAAATGCCTGATCTAAAACCCCACCCACTCCTTCCACTCTCAGTCAGTGGCTGATCCTTGCCTATGCAGTGCATTTTATGTGAAACCCTTTGTTGGAAAGTCAGATCATTTTGGAAGGCTCTTTCCACCAAATCAAGAATTTGGCACATTGGCCTGTTTTTGCAAATAAGGATGATGGAACCGATAGGATTAGTATTTATTTTTTAGAAAGTCTTTACATTTTGATATTTCCAATGTAAATCTAATTGAGTGGCATGTAAGGCACTCATGGTATGCTGTGATTCGCTATGGCCCAAGCCTTGCTTATTATTGTAGTAATACATTCAGTAGTACCCATCTGATGAGCGTAAGAAATAAAAAACGCCTTATTCTGTCAATTGAATTGAAGCTAAGAAAAAACGATCAAATGGAAAATCCTATTTGTAAATCAGGCTAAATGGTGTCACTGAGGTGTTTAAAAAAGTAGCCATAACCCTTTGCCATGCCATTGTTTTCCACTGTCTGCAGACTCCTCCAAAGTCCATTGCCATTGTCTGTTGTTTTTTCTTATGGCCCTATTCAAAGTGGTTTTAAACTTTTTTTTATTTCGTTTTGGTTGCCTACAGGAATAAATTTGGATTCTTGTTTTTATGCTGACAAAATACACACACAACGTTTAGCAGTAACACAAACTGTCACATCTTGGAAAGGATATAGTTTGAAATAAGTTGGGAAAAAATGCATCATGTTAACAGACAAAGTAAGATTCATCTGTAAATAAAGATATTAAGTCTGTGTAAATTAAGCTACTTTTACTGTCATTTTTGTGTTGCCTCTGTCCATTTTTGCATATGAATCATTTCTACTTATTAATGGGGTTAATACCAGTTCTTATTTTGCGTAGTCCTACATAGTAAACTATAGTGATAGTGTGATGCATTTAAACTAATATTGGAAAGCATTTATTTTGCATCTATTTAAATTAAACCTGCCTTATGATAAAGATATTACATGAATTGCATCTGCAAGAAATGTCACAGTAAAAAGGGAGCAAACCAATTTAGACGAAGAATTAGCATGTGCATTCATTGATATGGGCTTTTGTAGTGGGCACTGGTAACCTTTATTTGCAGTTTGTGCTGTACACTTGCACTGTGTCATAAACCAAATTATTCAGCCCCAACGAAATACAGACATCTACCAGACCTCAAACTGGATTGGATTAGTCTAAATAGTGGTGTCCCACAGGTCATTGGTATACTTTTAATCTTTATGGTAATCCTTGCCTAGTATAAAGACTAAATTACCAGAATACATGGTTTGTATTTTCTTCATTACACAAAAACTACAAATTTCCTCCTTAATTTTCATGCTTGTGTGGCCCGCATGCAGCTTTAATACTGTTTACTTTGTTTGGAGAGGACAGTGCACATCAATGAACACTCACTACAGTTTGTGTAAATGTGCCAGTTTTACCCAAGGGCTACTTTCCATCCGTAGCCCTCCTACATCTAAGACACCAATATATAATGAGCTAACTCGTTTAAGGCCATTTCCCATTAAAAATGTAGCCTAATGTAAACCAAAGGTCGATTTGGCCAAGTGTATTACCAGTGGCAATTTAACCTAAACAAACCCAAAGCTCTACCAAAACTGTCCCAAATCCTAATCCTATATGGCTCTGGTTTGGTTTTCTTATGGAACGCCTATGGGGAAAGTTCTCTGGTTCTGGTGTGGCTCATATTTTGTGGGCACACTGAAAGGCACCTTGGATCCAACCTGACCCTTACTGCTCTGTAAATGTAATAATATTGGAGACATAATATAGAAGTTTGTAAAAGCATGATTTACTCATTTTATTTAAAGGTGCATTATAAACGTATAATCTTTTTGTGGGAAAAACCCCAACAACCTTTATTTGTGCGTATTTGACTTTTTAGTGACCCTTTTTAGTATGAGTGGTTAGCATGGCGCCTTTACTTTTTATCACAGTGGCATCTATTCAATTGTATTTAGAGTTTCTGCTAGATTTTCACTGCTAACAGACCCTTTCACCAGCAAACCTACACAACAATTGATTCTGAAGTGCTGTAGAGGCCACTGTGATGGAAAAATAAGGCGCAATGCTAACCACCCACAGCTTTGCATAAAAAGTTTCAGAACGCACTTTGAATCAATAATAAATAATAGACCTGTTATAAGCAGGGCCAGATTAACACTTCGTTGTACCCTGGGCAACAATATTCAAGGGCCCCATCATCACGACCCCAAGATCACCATAATATGGTCATATATAGAATATATTACTGTAATATACAGTAAATATACTCAATACTTCAAATCCTTTTTTAATTTTCGCTTCGCGCTCCCTCTTAGCTTCTCCATTGTGTCTGATTTTTTTTTCTGTTGTAGCAACTAACAATGCCTGACATCACGTAACGCGCTCGGGAGCGGGAGATTACAGTAACAGTATTTTGCTCGTGCCCTTGCTGTCCTGGGCCCTTTAGACCACGACGGCCCACAGTGGGCCCTGGGCCCACAGGTGGGCCCCTGGGCAATTGCCCAGTTGCCCGTATAGTTAATCTGGGCTTGCTGTTATGTTTTCTCACGGTGTCCAGAAAACACCATCAGACCCTCCTTTTCTGTGTCCGCGACTGCATCTGGAAAAACTAAATAAGTATACGATCAAGTTGAAATATGCATGACTTAGAGGCTCACATACAGCAGAAATATACACTTCTATGATAAAATGATAACAATAATCTGTTAAATGAGCAGGTTAATATTTACCTGTTCATTTAACAGATAAGGGTTTAAAGCAAGGAAAGGCAAAAGAGAAACATAAGGTCTAATTTAGCCCTCCAGCATATAGGCCAATCCTCTGGCCTCCAGGTGAATACAAAGATTAATAGTAATAGGTGAGCAGATCGTTAGAGACGCTCTACTTCAAAGGTTGTTTACCCACAGTTGAGAGTAGCTGTGATTAGAGAGGAGGAGCCAGGCCAACCCCAACTCCTCCCTGTTGGTCTATATCTAAAGCTGATATATCTAAAGGCTGAGCGGGACTTTTGTCCGCTGACGAAGCCTTTTGGATGAGAGGCGAAACGTTCGAAGACTTCAACTTTTGAGTACAGAAGATGAATCAAATACCTTCATTGAAGATGGACAACTCCTGTACGACTGAGAACTTATACAGACAATAATAATAATGATGATACTGAAAATATTGTCAGTTCTATTAAACATGTCCAAGACGGGACTCCCAGACACTCCTGTCTATGTCAGAAGAGGGAGAAGCGGCCCCTGATCTTTTGACTGAGAGAAAAAAGTAAACCCATGGTCAAGCAAACTTGCCTCATCTGAGTCTAAACCATCATATCACATTTCCAGCATTTAAATAAGTGAGTTTTGTAATAAGTTGATGACATGGTGTCTGAAGTCACTTCTGCGCAGCACCTCTGTGTATTATTGATAGCTGAATGGCCCGCGGTGTGGTGATGAGATCATTGAGGAAGGTCCGGTTTCTCTCTGTCTGCTGCTGCTATGTGATAGCCCGAGTTTTATTTCTCGCCTCAGTCTGGAGACATGCTGAGTCCCCTGCCAAGCTGTAAGAGCTGCGAGGCTCACCAAAGGAAATGTTGCCTTGCTATCTACACGCCGAGTTCAATTGGGGTTGAACGGAAATCATGTAGGTCTATTAGACGGTGAAACAGTGGACCACTGAATTGTCACCTGCTGTAATGTCTGTCGTGTCTTGGAGGTTTTGTTGATTTTCTCAACATGATCCAGATGATATGCTTAATGCTGCTGCTTCCTGAAGGTGAGACAAACGTTCTTGATACAGTAGCCTATCTCCAGTATTTTGAAACATTAAGAATATATATTTTCCTAATAAATGGAGACAAACATTATTAGCCACACATTTTTTGATTTTATCTAGTTTAAGGTGTACTTTTTTGATTGCACAAAAGAGTGTTTGTCCTAGTGTGTAAATGTTCAGATATTCACCAAAAAATGCCTCACTAAAATCAACCTACATAATTAAAACTTGTAATTTTTCCTACTCCCTTTGGCAGCTGTTCTCTCGGCTCAGGGGCACTATGCTCAGAAACTCTTAAATGATCTGATGGAGGACTACTCCACTGCTTTGCGACCAGTGGAAGACACAGACAGTGCCCTCAATGTCACCTTGCTTATCACCCTCTCCCAGATCAAAGACATGGTGAGTTTTTATTTATGTGCACCTTTCAAAAATAACCATCAATTTACCCAAAGCTCATGGATTGTTACTGGTGAAAAACAACAACAACCAAACTCGGTTACTCTTGTGTTTTTAGTTGTGGAATTTATTAAATTTATCTGAAGAACACAAAACCCATCTTTACAAAGTAATAACATAAATGTGGCATTTTTAACATAGGATCTATTTTGTAACGTGTTTAAGCTAATTTGTCCAAAAAGGAGCGGAAAGAAGTGTGAATTTACTAGATTAATCCTTCGGCTTCCATAATAAACACGGACTTATTCAATTCAGTTTAAGTTTATTTACAGACTCGGGGTCCAATGAGATACACAATAAAACCAACAACTAATACAATATATAAACAATTACACTTACTTTGAATCTGTAGCTGAATATCTGCTCCCTAACAGTTTGCCCCAATGGCATTGAAGGATGGGTCAAATGTGGAGGACACATTTCTTTACACTACTGTTAGAGAAAACATTACTTTTTTATACTTTATCCTCTAACACAGAATAATGCGTACATTAACCTTAATCCCACCACTTTTTCCAATTGTACAAGTTCATTTACAGTTTACTGTTGCTTATCAATACTCAGAAAGAAATCAAAGAAACGTATTAATTATTATTTTTAGTTATTATTGCTCAAAGTGATACTCTGTATTAACATATCGCCCAACAAACAAAGACAAATTTTGATCATATAAACCTAAAAATCCAAAACATGCATCTTTACTACACTGAGCTGACTTTTAACTTTGCTGGAAGCTGTTAGGGCTTAGTGGTGGCGGACCCAAAAAGTAGACGGAGAGATCGTAGGTACAAGATTTATTACAAATAAATCGGGAAATGGCTGACGTTAGGTGGGTGCGGCTGGGGTGGTAGTGGTTCGGAGCAGGCCGTATGGAGGAGGTCGGAGTGGAGCAGGTAGGAAAGAGCTGGGGCTGGTGCTGGACGAGGCTGGTATCCGGTGCGGGCAGGTGAGTATCGCAGGATGGTGGCTAACAGGCACGGAGAGCTGACGAGGAGCAGGAAAAAACACTATTAGTCTCAAAATCGAGTTACAAAACACAGCTATTGCTGAATAAGCCTGAAAAGTCTTCTCACAAAAGTAGACTGACGATCTGGCAGGGATGTGAAGGAGAGCCCATGCTTAAATACTGCAGGTGATGAGTTGAATGGATTCAGGTGTGCCCATTAGCCAGCCAGGGAGGAGGAGCAGCCACACCCACCAGGGAACAGGAGGCAGATCCCAATGCCACACCCCCACAGCAGCAACAGACAAAACACACACACACTACAACAGAAGCATCACATCAGCAGTTTATATCTAATTTCAGATGTTGCTGTTTCTTGATTTGAATTATGTCAGGCCCTCTTCTAAATTTTTTTGGGGGGTAACCATTGACAGTATAAGGTTGACCGTCAATGGGGGTAACACACTGCAAAAAGTTGCTTTATCGGTGTCCACACGATTATTAGGACCACGTTTGGTATCAGTGGAATGTCTGTTTATGTTTAGTCGCTCTTGTGACGTAACAACATATAACCTTAAATGTCCTGTAGTGTAGCTTTAATACAATTTTTAAAAGTGTCTTCTGAAATAGTTTGATGCTTACTTGTGTTGTTTAAATGCTGTATGTATGATTGACAGCTGGCCCCCGCCCGGAGCCTACTGTTACTGCTGTATAGATCAGGTTCCCGTTCAGGTTCACTGCTGTGTCAGCCCTTGGTGAATTACAACTGACTTTCAGGGGATGCAGTGGAAGAAACTTGGCTGCCCTGCTACATTTACTGAGTGTAAAACACGCCGGGGTTGATGTCAGTGTGTCAAGAGAGGCAGATAGAGCTGATAAGGAAGTACTACAGTACTTTTATTTGATTGTGTATCAGTTTCCCAATTGCCTGCATCACATGAGTTTGGCACTGAAATCTATCCACACCCACCCTCCATCCACCTGATATTGACAGATAGGTTTCACATGTGTCTTTGTTAATCCTAATAAGCGATTAGAAAGCTTCTGTGGACATACTGTATCTCTGACACCTTATGCTTTACAGATACTTGGGTTACTATGGAGCTACTATGTGGGTATACCCTGGACAGTAGGTAGCCAAAATTATATTTCAAATTAAAGGTGTATTAAACAACCTTTTATTTGGAAAAAAGATTATATTAATGTGTATTTGACCTTTCAGTTACCCAGCGGCTGAATGGGTAGTTAACACTTTCCATCTCAGTGGCCTCTAGGACGCTCCAGGACCGATTGCTTTTAGGGTTTCTGGTAGGCTTTTACTGCTGATGGATCTGTGTCCATGGTTACGCATACATTCCATGCAGAAAATCTTCCAGAACCCAAAAAAACCCCTGAAATTAAATTGGTCCTGGAGCATCATAGAGGCCACTGGGATGGGAAGCAAATGCACCAAGCTGACCACCCACAAAGCCACGGGTCAAAGAACAGACAAACATGCACTATTATCATATTTTAGTTGCATAAAAAGTTGCATAATGCCCCTTTAAAGAAAAAAGTATTTCATACTTTGCCAAATTTATCTAAATTGGCGCACGGTGGTGCAGCAGTTAGCGCTCGTGCTTCACAGCAAGAAGGTCCCGGGTTCGATTCCCAACTTGTCGGGGCCAGTGTAGAGTTTGCATGTTCTCCCTGTGTCTGCGTAGGTTTTCTCCGGGTACTCCGGTTTCCCCTACCACTAAAAACATGTACAATAGGCCTGGATGAATGAGAGTGCGTTTGAGAGTGCATATGGGGGATGACGGATGGAAATTAGCCCAAGGGCACAATCCGGCGTAGTGTGTTTACATGCATGAGACCCATGTATGTTCATTAACATGCACTGTCCCAACCAAATAAACCAATAAATAAATAAATGTTATAAATGCAGCTTGTGTTCAACTTGTTCATATCACAAAAATATATCTCAAAATATTTAAACTTACCCTTTTGCAGAGATACTCGTAGCTTGCGTACAAATACTAATATTCTGTCCTTTCAGGATGAAAGAAATCAGGTGCTCATAGCCTACCTGTGGATTCGACAAGTGTGGCATGATGCGTACTTAAAGTGGAACAAAGATGACTATGACGGACTTGACATCATCCAGATCCCCAGCAGCCTGGTGTGGAGGCCGGACCTTGTCCTCTATAACAAGTACGCTCGTAGGTCCCATGCACTCACCAACAGTAAAGACAACTTTCCATATTTCTTCATGCAATATCTTTTTGCATACTAATCAATTTTAAGGTGAGGCGTTAAACATTTTTTATGTTACGCTTCATAGAAAATAACCACATGCAAACAAAATTATGAATTGATTGATTTATTAAAAGGGTATTATACAAAAATCTGACTAGCAGATTATTAACATGCATAAGAATATAGTCATTAGGTAAACATTAATTTATGGCCGGACCTTTTATTCCTTAAGGGCTGATGATGACTTCTCCGGACCAATGGACACCAATGTCAGACTGAGGTACGATGGTGAAATAACGTGGGATGCTCCAGCCATGACCAAAAGCTCCTGTGTGGTCGATGTCGCCTATTTTCCATTCGACAGCCAGCAGTGTAACCTCACCTTCGGCTCCTGGACCTACAATGGTAACCAGGTATGGCTTACGGTTTAAGGTTTACTTTATTGTCCACGTAGGGAAATTTGTTCTTTGAATTGACCCATCCGTCAATGCCACCAGGAAGCCTGTCAGGAGCAGTTGGCAGCTGCAGGGCAGTGCCCAAAAACCCAACTCCAGATCTTGAGCAAGGAGGTTCATGCTCAGAAACACTTGTGGGATTAGTCTATTGGGCATGTTTTGAGTTCATGGGGACACCGGAGCACTTGAAAGAAACCTACCAAGACATGGGAAGAACATGCACACTGCAAATCAGGATTAAAATTTACAGACCATACCCTACACAGGATCACACATTTGCTTCGTAAACAAAATATGAAATAAATGCAGTGATATTCTACAGAAGAAGACACACAATATGATGCACTGAGTGGACGTTTTACTCAAATGTTCACTTATTTACCGATAACAGACCATGATATTATTGGCCACTACGTAGGTACAGTTACTTGGTAGCCTACTTGTTCCTCCTTTTGACTTACTGATTCTTCATCAATCTTTACAGGTTGACGTAACTATGGGGAATGACAGCGGAGACCTGTCAGACTTCGTGGAAAATGTTGAGTGGGAGCTTCTGGGGATGCCTGCCTGGAAGAACGTCATAATGTACGGCTGCTGCCCTGACCCGTACCCAGATATCACGTACACCGTCCTGCTGCAGAGGCGCTCCTCCTTCTATATCTTCAACCTGTTGCTGCCCTGCTTCCTCATTTCCTTCCTGGCTCCGCTCGGGTTTTACCTGCCAGCAGACTCTGGGGAGAAGGTCTCTTTGGGGGTCACTGTCCTCCTGGCTCTCACTGTGTTCCAGCTCATGGTGGCCGAGAGCATGCCCCCCTCCGAGAGTGTGCCGTTAATAGGCAAGTTTCATGAATTAGATATGATTTTTAACTATTACTAAAAGTAAAACCATTGTAGTGAGTAGGTGGAAGTCACTTTTTCCCTTCAATTTCTCCTGAGGCCATGGTGACACAGTCAATCCTTATTTGAATAATCTTTATTTATTAGTTTATTATTATTATTTTATATATTATTTATTATAATTTTGTGAGCAACAGTTGCTTATTTTTGCTCTGTACAAGTATAGTTTATTATGATACCGTACAAGAAGCAACAGATCATTTGTATTACCAATTCAGAGCTGGTTTTACGTCAAGAAAACTAGAATAGTGGGTGATATTGTGCCATTAATGGAAAACACTCGTCATTTTTTTAATTACTTGGTTCGGCACTAATAGAGTCAAAGCATTATTGTCCGAAGAAGAGTTTTGTCAAAATGACAACACCAATATCTTAGAGCAACATACTAGAGTTGCTCAACTGCTTTGGCGTCAGGACACACCATTACAACACACCATTATTTTTCTTACAAATGTTTGTTTAATAAGCATTTGATAAGTCTTATAGGCTGACCCACTGAAAAGGTTTCCGTGACCCACTTTTGGGTCCCGACCCACCAGCTGAGAAACACTGATACAGTCTAATCTAACTGCAACCTCAAGGGGCCAGTAATGTGATTTTTACAGTCAAGGAAAGTTTTTAATCTAACATTGTAATTTTCATGTGTTAAACAGGAAAATACTACATTGCCACTATGACAATGATCACAGCCTCCACTGCCCTCACCATCTTTATTATGAACATTCATTTCTGTGGGGCGGAGGCCAAGCCCGTTCCTCACTGGGCTAAAGTCCTGATCATCGACTACATGTCCAAAATCTTCATGGTTTACGAGGTGGGTGAGAACTGTGCGTCCTCCACTTCAACATCCCAGACATCGCACTTCCCCCAAGATGACATTACACACCTGCACCTCGGCCCCCAAAGTCACACCAATGGTAAATCAGGGAACAGTAGCAAGCACGAAGAAAAGTATGGCCGAAGATACCCCCGCCCACAGACCCCCAAACCGCAGCACCCTCCCAGAATAAAAACAGAACACCACATCACCAGAGACGAGAGAGACTTTGCAACAGGGAAACATGAATCTCTCAATGGCAAAATCCAGACAGATAGCTGCTGTAAAGAAGACCAAAAGTTCCCCTGCTGGCTGGAAGATGAAAAGCTACACTCCTATGACGAGGAGAAAAAACCTCCCACGGTAACTTTCGGCCCCTGCGTGTTTTGCACCCATGTGAGTGGTTTCCCTGGCTCTGACACCAAACTTGTGCGTAATGTGGAATATATCGCCAACTGTTTCAGAGAGCAGAAAGCCACATGCGCCAAAGTGGCTGAGTGGAAGAAGATTGCAAAAGTCATGGACCGCTTTTTCATGTGGATATTTTTCATCATGGTTTTTCTCATGAGTATTCTCATCATGGGCAAGGCTCCGTGATGCAACTCTGATTATGTCGGGACAAATAGTAGTGCTCTGAATGAATATACATTTTGTTTGTATTAATAGTTACTACAGTTAGATAATGTTGATCACTCTCTGTCTTTTCATCTCAGATGTTGTCAATTGATCCAACACTTGAGTTCTGTTGGGTATTCCCATTGCAGGGTTGCCACAGCAATGATCTCCTAATGAAGTTTGGCAATTACAGTCCAAATACCCTCTTATACATACAATTTACCCAGGCTTGTGACTGTAATTATAACACCTTAAGAAGTTTAACTTTTCTGTTATTTTGATATAATGTTCTATCCCATTGATTATATATATTGTTTTCCATGTGTCCTTGTAAGAATGTGTGGCTACAAGACATCTGCATTTCTCTTGTGGGAAGGAATGGAATATTTTATTATTTATCTATATATATCTACCATATTTAGACTGACCAGAATCACAGATATTTATCAGTGAAATTACCCAGTCAACTTGCATTTGAAGGGGTTCTTTCCCACCTTTTGGAGTCCTCTTGGCTCACTTCTATGTCCCAATATAGAAATTTATCCTTTGAATTTGACCCGTCCCATCCTTTAACCAGTTTCTCAGTGCGACTCCAGGGAATTTAACTCAGGACCTTCTTGCTATGAGGTGAGAGTACTATTCATACAGCCGCTGTGTCAATAACATGCCCACTCTGCACTATTCTGAGACAAAAATACATTGATTGTACTTACATAGTCCTCTGAGATTCTTTATTTACCATACGTTTGGAGAGTCAACAATGATTTCAATATATCCAGATATCTGATTGTAATGTAATGGAACGTGCTGTCAAGTTGAATTATGGCAACCTGGGCATGCCTTATTCACCACTCTGAAATCAGATGCCCTGCCAAGTCACAGTGCAGCCCGTATTTGCAGCATAATTACTTGTTCAAAAATAATGACGTTAATAGTTAATGAGCTACCTTTTTGTTATAGCAGACAGCGAGGATGTAAGGCTATATGTACTATCAATAATGCACAGGTGCATGTTTAGACTGCCCATGGCTTTACCCTGAGAAGTAAATGAATGGGTGTTTGTTCGTGGTTTGATATGACTGTATGTGTGTATCACAGGACGCAAATATTAATAATAGCCAATCAGTGTCTTGTCCAACCAGCTTTATGACAATTATGCAACGTTTTGAAGTAGCCTAGACATAGTTTATAACTCCACTCCTTTTGAGCAGAATGTATACTGCTCAAATAAACAAACAAATAAACAGACGTATCTTATAAACTGTATTTCAATATATATTTCAGACAGAAGCTATTAAAGTAACTCAAAATTAAAATACTGTTTTCATTGTTTGGATTTAAATTATTTTTGAAATAATATATACATAATTATTTTTGATAATTGTTGAATTGAGAAGTTTTAAAGGCAATATTAATATTTTGGTCTGCTCATGTGCTCTGTTGATTACTTATCTAACAGTAGAGGGCGCACCTCTCCAAATGATTTGAGTTGTTAAACAGTTCAGTTTAGAGCTGCTTGTAGCATTGTACGTAATTACTTTATTATGAAATGCAACAGTTTGATATTAGTCATCAGCAATCCAAGTCAAATGATGCACATTATGGTCATTCAGGAATTGTTCTCTTTCCATTGTAGCATTCTAAGGACAGCATTTTAATTTTTTTTTCATTTTTTAATCTTCCACATAATTTGGATTCCTGAACGTGCATGATAATATGCACATTATTATTAATATTATGATGATGACGGTGATGATGGTGATGATGATGGAGAGAGGAGGCTAGGAGCGGACTGCGAGGCGGTTACCATGGTGATACAGTAAAGCGGGAGTTCCGGGAAAAGGACTTTTCAAAGTCCCTCTCAGGGATCTCTCTGGAAACGGACTCAATGATCGGGCAGAGATTTGGAGAGAGAAGGGACCTGTCTCGCATCCACGGACCTCACATGTCGGGTCAAGTTTAAACGATAACCCTTTTTCTCGTTAGTCAGCTTTCGCTAACCCGGGCTAAGGCAAAAACAGGGCACATTCAAGAAAAGCGAGCAAACCTCACAAGGAGGTAAGTCTGTTTGGGTTTAAGTTGTAGCTATGTTTTCAAAAGTAATATAGCCAACTTCCTAAATAACACATTAATGTAGCTCGATTTAGGCTGGTCAGTGGGTTGCATGACGTTTTACATTGCATTATTCATTCACTCCATACTCCGTGGTGGTAAGCTACGTTTGTAGCCACAACTTCCCTGGGGTAGACTGCCAATCTGCGCCATTGGCTACTCCGACCACCAACAACCACTCACTCCCACAACTTTCACCCTGACTACCTGATTTAGTCAGGGTCAGGCCCAACCTGGTTAGTAGTAACCAGGCCCAACCATGCTGAGTTTCCTAGATCTGATGGGATCCAGCAAAGGCGGTATGGCTATGGTAAATTGTGGCTGTTAACATTGGATAAAGACATGCCACGATGACCACCAGTGAGTAAAACATTTTACACACCAAGCCCTGTTTAAAATATTAAATTGTATACTGCCTGCTGTGAGTTTTCTTTCATCTTCCCCTTAAATAGTAGGCCTATCACAGCTTTGATGCAGTTAGCTCCATTTTATTAGAATAGAAGCACCCAAAGAACAGAAAGAAACTAATAAAGACTGTGTTGCAGCAGAGATGGAGGAGCCCCCTGTGCAGCTGGAGCGGACTGCCAGTGGCGAAACCCTCGAGGGTTTCTCTGACAGAGTCTACCTGCTGGCATCAGTCATCTTTCAGAACAATTACCTGGAGAAACCTGCTGCCCAAAGACTGGTGAATTACGGCAAAGAGAGGGGGCTCTCTCTGCCTGAGGTCACTGATGGTGAAATGCAGCGTGCAGCCTATGAGTTGGCTTTCAATGCACTGAAATGTAAGTAACAGAAGTAGCCTACATTGATTCTTCCTAAGGATAAATCTATCTATCTGTCTGTTAGAGCTTCACAATATATTGACAAATTATTGTTAATGCAATATTAGGTTACGCAATATCCATATCATAAGAAGCCACAGCATATTCCAAAATCTCTGAGGTCTTCCATCTGACTGATTGTACATAATTACACACATTTTTGCTGACAGCCGAAAACAAAACTAAAACTGAAAAAAGTTCAAATGTTCAGTTTTGATCATGATTTTCCTTGTTTAGCTCCTCCATTTTAGTCTTATGTGATCCAGTTTGATGAAAAAACCCTGATGGAATGCACTGTGTTGAAGTGGTTTTGTAAAATATCTGGTCGATTAAACGTGTCAATTCAAATGAATTGAATTTAAAACATCTACATCTGTATCAAATTAGTTGTACTCATTTTACTCCGAGCCATCAAACGGCCATCTAAGGTGTGTGAGAGTAATGGCCCTGCTTGCAAAAGTAAATTGACAGGGCAAATGGGAAAAAAAAGATACATTGTTGAAGGAGAAGGAGAGTGGAGAGGGAGCTGCTCAGGTGATCAGGGAAATCCGACGTGATGCTGCAAATCAATCTGCCCTATGATCTCTTATCTGTGAGAAGGGTGCTGCCTGGGCGGCTAAAGGCGCGCAGGGGTGTGTGTAATCGCCGGGGTGATAAGCGAAAGTGGAGGTTATCCGACTCTTGATGCAGAAAGCTGTCTGGCATCGATTTAATGTGTTCCTGGGATGGAGAGGTCAGGTAGTAGGGCACAGTCGCGTTGGCATGAGTGATTTTGTTCCTGGGCATCAATCCACTGAGCCTGTGTAAGCCTCTGGCCAATACATGCTCGTCAATTAATGCAGGACACCTCCAAATATCCATCAGCACAAGTCCCTATCCTCGACTGCTGTGGCCAGTGTTATTGCTCTAGGACCCAGAGTCTAGGTCATAGTGCTTTACACAGTGGAGGTGATTCTCAAGGATAACAACGAACACTCAGATTTTTTCCCAATTAGAATGAAATTGCTCATTTTGATTTAGTCATTTAATTTGCCTAATAGCTGGAAAATCCAACATGATTTTCTTCTATGTAATTTAACTCCTCACAGAACTTTGTTGATTTTACCAGAGTCAAAGATAATGCTACAGTTGTTTGTAATGAAACAGAATGAGGGGGGAACTGAAGCCAGCTGGGGATGCACTATTATCAGAATGATTCCAATATTGTTTCAATATTTTACTAAACCATTTCAAAACACAGGGTTTCCCTGGGGAATTAAAAAGCATTACAAGTCATTGAATGAACTGTGCTGAACTTAAGGCCTTAAAGGGACTATACAGAGTTTAAAAATGTTAAAAACTAAGTATTGTCATCCCCCTTCACGTTTCAGCCATGTCCTAATGTGTAGAATGAGCCCAGACCTATTCACCACAACTGCCTCTAAAATCCTCACTCAAAAAGTTGTTACTTCAGGTACGAAGTGTCGTCATGCACGAGCTTAATATAGAGACTGCAGTTACGCATAAGACTTGAGGTGGCAGTAGTGAGCATACAATGACCAACTTGCATCTAGTTTCTTTAAATGTCATTCTTTTAAAATAATGTCAATGATAAACGTTTAAGATCCAAAACACGACCTACTGCAGGTTTTGCTGAAATTGTCTATGTTTTCTTTAAATTTTAAATGTTTTGCTCCAAAGCTGCCTGTCCGATGTCCAGTTATTTATCTAAACATGTATCAGCTTTTTGCAATTGTGGCATTGAAAATATGTTATTTGTGCATTAAAAGGACATAAAAAAGCATTCAACTCAACTTGCAGCTGCTGTATTTAAGCACTGAAACAGTATGTTCCATTAAAATAATACAACAGTAAACATTTTCTTTTCGGTTTTCATTCAGTTGTGTCAAAACAAAACTTAGAAAATGGAGCTAAATGTGGAAAATAACAACTAAACTGAACTTTGGCAAATTTTCCAGTCACCATCCATTTACCAAAAACATTGGTACATTTTAGTCTGATGGAAGACCTCAGTGTTTTTTGCAATAATCAAGGTGTCACCTAGTAATGCAATAATGACAGTTTGGCGATACACTGTATTGTGTAGCCCTAAGGGCAATGTTCATATTTCCTCTCAGTTAAAGGCACGGGCTAGGTTCTGCTGCATAAATTGATTTATTTGTGACGTGCACATAAAAGTATCTTGACCTTCAATGCACACACGCTGTCACACACGCTGCTTTGGAGTGACTGATCCCAAATCGAGCTGAGGTCAGTTGTTAACCTGAAGGAGAAATGCTTCAACAGTGTGAAATGCACCAAGGAAATACCACTGAGCAGTGCTATTGATCCTGTGATTTTATCCCTTATCTGCACCTCTGAAAAAAGTCACTCACTCAGCTCTGTAGCAGCAGCTGAGGACACAGACTGGTCGACTGTCACTAGTACCACAAAAAAAGTTTGCGCGAGTTTATTTTTTTGGCAGAACATAAGTGCAGTGACACAAAAATGCAGTTCCCTTATCTCCTTCACTTCTGTCTGTCTTTTTAATTTTAATATTTTCATACCTTTCTCCAAAAATCATTTTTATTGCTGAGTGGCTGTCATTCAGTTCACTGGCCTCCAGAGAATTTGGGCTGCCAAGGTTTCAAATCATGTCATGTGCTTTGCTCAATCTTTCTGTCATATTTTATTTTTACCTTGTCTTTCCCTTTTGGCATTTTGAGGGATTTGCATATTCACGTGACCTTTTTTATATGTTTTATGTCAGATGGCACAATCCACTCAATTCTGGGGCCGTGCAAGTGGTACACAAATCTGTGACCTTTTGCAGCCTGATGTATAACTGATGATTTCACATTTGTGTACGCGCTCAGTCATACAGTTTTTCCATTATGGACAAAGGTTCCGTCATTTATACTGGGTTGCAAAAGGGTTGTTAAAGTAAGCTTGAGAAACATAAACAACCATATTGCATAATTAACATAATATATGGGGAGTTTGAGGGAAAACAAATAAGGGAGAAGAAGGTAAATCCAAAAATCCAACTAGGCCGCTGCTGAAACATGATTTATTCTCTGATAAAGTCTCTTGAGGTGAGAGGCAAAACGCTTCATACTAAAACATACTAAAACAACCCAGTCAGAGGGAGTAAGAACGTTTGTCTACTTTTTCCACACTAAATTTAACTTAACTTAACCTAACCTCTCCCAGGAGGCGCTACACCATTTCAGGGGAGCACTGAAGGCAGCCAGCCAGGGGTTTCCTCTGGGTTCTACGGTTTTCCCGACCTCCAAAAACATGCTGGTCAGGTTGGCCCACAGTGGTGGCATGCTCAGTCGCAGCGGCTCAAGACTAACACCTGAACATAATTTTAATGTACAATGACAAATAAAGCTCTTACTTAGTCACTTACGTTGGCAGTTTTTCAAACCTTTCGCACCTACATATTATGTCAACCCAACACCACTTCAGGTACATTTTCTCACAGCAACTTGTCTGATTGTAGGAGTATGTGACTTGTTATTTAGATTATGTACCTTTTGGCTTGTCTGACTCTAGAGGAATGTGTGCCTTAGTGCACTGGCATGGATTATTTGCAGACAGGCACTTGGCTGTGAAGAAGAGGTGGGGGGCTCAGGTTTGGCCACTCCACAAAGCATTTGTTTGACCAAAGTCACCATCACTTATTGTATTGTGCAATGCCCAAATGCTTAGCACCTAGCACAAGATCAGCTATTACAATGCCACGTTACTACTTTGTGCTGCTACATAAGGTTATTATGTCTACTGCAAACATTCTCTGCAATGTATGGCACAATGTCCAACTCATAGCTATGTCTTCAGTTAACAATAAGGGAGTAATATTTTACGGTCAAGCAGCCTGCTGAGGGTGATTTATTGCATGTAAAGGGCTGTGACCTCTATAGAAGCAGCATAACAGCCCCCAATGTGGTCTGCACCGCACTGCACTGCATTTGTTCTCTGAATGGTTATCTCCCGAGGGATTATCTGTAAGGTTTACTGCGGTAGCAACAATAGCACACCTAATGCCTTTCTATGCTGTACACTAGATTGCTTGATACTTAATAATATTCTATGATGTTGTTGTTGTTTTGTTTTTTTTTGCTTAATGCTTTTATAGGAACCAGTTGGCAGAGATCCCAGTGGCGTGATATTTATCTCCAGAGAAAACTGCCAGTAGCTATAAAAATAACAAGATGCTATACAATCACTAAATGTTAGTACAGTGTTTCTTTTATATTATTAAAAAAAACAACTGGTAGCCACAACACAATGGCACTGAATGGACAGCACAATAAACAAGCCTCTTCACGTGCAGTTTATTTATATTCCTTATTTCTGTTTCTGACAGTGACAGTGGTGTCGAACCTTCAACCTAAGAGAAGACGCCGGCCGCTCATTTTGTAATATTATAATCAGCTTTATTGATTTTTCTTTTATTTCTGTGCAGATCAAGAACTGCTGGAAAACCTCCTACTCGACAGCAGCTTTTACCTCACAAAACCCCTGGTAAGGACCTTGTATGCAATCTGATATATCATTTTATTTTTGGCGGTTTGACACCTACATATAAGCCTAATTATTTGGTTCTTGCGCGCCATGTTTGACACGTTCATTTGTGCTTGACTAGTTTCCAGTGAATGTCGCACTATTGAAAAAGTACTTTGATTGAGCGTTCTGAGAGTGTAGTTGGAGAGCACTTTTACCTTTTACCTGCCGCTTTGACGGTGCCTGTAATTTCCATTTGTATTGCTCCTCGTGTGTCTTTGTTCTTCTCCTCTAATCAGTATCAGTTAAAGTGATGCTCTGCACTGATACACACTTTTTATCAAGTCACAAAGCTTTCAGTCGGCTTTAAACTCCAACTCCTAATCAATGACAATCACTCCCTTTGGAGCTACACATCTAATGGATGCTATGTGGCAGAGCAGGCTGAACGTGGTCTCTTTTATTGCTTTTCTCAAACAAAATAGGGCCATTAATTAGTAATAAAATCAAACTCTTTAATGCCCCAGAGGCAGTTGTTTGTAACCTTTCATTTAGCTCCGCTCACATCAGTCCTGATAGATGCTAAATCTAACGGTAAGGATCATTGTTTGTTAATGGTTTTATCCCCAAATGTGGTCATCTTGTGCCTTGAGGTTCTATCAATGAGTAAAATGTTTGATTGAGTAAGGCCAATTTCATAATATTGTTAGGAAAAGGGATCATTATAATTGTTTTATATTGACAGGAAAGTGTATTCATGTGGAGAAAGAGCAATCATTTCTAAGCTTGGTCAACTCATCTGCAATATGAAAGTATTATGTAAATGTTTTATCTCTTCACCTGAACGCAACCTATGCAATGATGTATAACAAAACCACCTAGTGATTGAACAGAGAATGGAAAGTGGCTAAGTGAGTTTGTGCAGTGAAAGACGATGTCTGTCTCTGTCAGTGTTTCTGGCAAATGTTTACATTAACGGTGAGATGTGGGCCGTACAGCGCTCACACTTCACAACTGTTGTCCTTGTGAATTATGGCCCTGGGTAAAATGAATTGGTGGCACAATGTGTTGGTGGCAGGTCGTTACTCTGCATCCTTCAGACAATAAAGTCTAGACACAATGAGGGTCTTTAGAAGCCAGTCTCAGCTGCTTTTACACCTCTGGCATCTATAAAATTCAACCTTGACAGTGAGGACAGATAGTGGAGGGTAGGGGTTCGAGAGATACCTGTAGGTACTTGAAAACTGGTCATACTCAACACAGTGAATGTGATATAGATGTCAGTGTTATTATCATTATTATTTTAGACCCATAGGTATATTAGTCTGAAGATCATTTTATAGTGATAGTCCAGTATCTAAAGTGACCTGTCGGCATGTTTACTGTAGCCCAATAACCCACCATGTGAATGTGTTGCTACGCTACTGAATGGCCAGGCTTAACCGTGGAAAGTAATAATAAGAGACAAAGTAATAATGTTAAATAAAATTCCCAATTTACACAAGGTTAAATGCCTAAAAAATATTTATTTAGCCTCCAGCTTTCAGCCCCATTAGCCTATTGATATGACCAGGCCGAGCGATTGCAGCTGTGCATTACTATCTGCCTCAAATGTGGCTGGTGCACGGCTGCCTTTAGGGAGCAAAATAAATATTTATATGTACTTGAATTTACTGATAACGTTTACTTACATGTTTCTGATGTAGCCTGATGATCAAATGAGCCTTGTTGTTGTCATCCTGTACAACCTTCAAGAAAGAAAGTTTGTCCCACGCAAATGTGACTGGGATGAATTTATAAAGGATGTAAGAGATGTGGAGTTCCACCTTGACAGGTACTGTATATCATCTGCTATGATTAGCATCATCATATAAAGCTCTCACCAAGATATTTTCTTTTGCAGATTTGCCTCCAAGTTTGCAGCCTCGCTGGCTCGCTGGAGGATCAAGCACGAGCTTGTGTCCATAGAGTGTATGCTGCCAGAGAGTGTGAGGATAAAACAAGAGAGAGCCAGCAGCCTGATGCTTTATGCCTGGGTCAACTCTCTGAAGAGCAGGTTAGCACAAACTGGATACTGTAATGGAAATTTGTACAAGATTGTATCTTTTTGTAATATTATTCTGTAAAATAAGGCAACAATGAATACAGTACATATTATAGAGTTCACCTCGACCCATATCTTTTAACTTGGGATTTTGGCTCAACGCTCCCTCATGTTTTATGCTTAGCTGACACTCTATTAAATATCCCGACAGAGTGTTTATGGGTGATTATGTCCTCCGGTCAGTGCCCTCAGCCTGATTCTGTTAGTTGTAAATCTCGTTGCTGTGGACAGATTCAATCAGCGACAGCCCTCAGCCATCTCTCCCAATGTAAAGGTCACCCGCCCGGGCTGTGAGCGTCTTTAAGTGTGTGGGAACGATTTTATGTACATTATTACTATTACCACAAACCGGTTACAGTTGGTTCAAATCAAATCAAATCAAACTTTATTTATAGAGCGCTTTTCATACAAAATGTAACACAAAGTGCTTTACAGTGCTTAAAAATCATTAAAAATAATAAAAATCGTCCCCACCAGTAAATATACATAAATAACTACAACCCCACCACCCACCACCCGCACACACAGACACACAGACGTACAGACAGCCCAGCAGTTAAAAGTCTTAAATAAAAATGGACATAGAGTTGAGTACGTAAGGCTGGGTACAGATGGACCGAAAGAGGAAACATCATCCAAGGAGCGTCTGCACCAGGAGCAGCCCATCGGCCACAGCCACAGAGCGCCAACTCAGGGGGCCCGGAGTAGGTGTAGGAGAGACGTCCTACCTCCATCCAGGCACCCCCAGGAGAGCGCCCGCACGGCCACAGCCAACCAGCACTCCCGGGGCAGAGGGCTCCCTCAGAGGAACCACTAGGAGAACATAAAAAATAAATGAATAAAATAAATAAAAATAAATAAATAAATATTTAATAAGAGATACATTAAAAACAGCTAAAACTGTGCGTGAAATAGCACAGGATAAAAGAGGGAAAATAAAGAAATAATAGAACTAAAACCGGTAAATAAGGTTAATATAAGTAAATATTAATTAAAAGCTAAACTAAAAAGGTGGGTCTTGAGCCTGCTCTTAAAAACATGAACGTTCTCTGCGGTCCTGAGCTCCTCTGGCAGGTCGTTCCAGAGGCGAGGGCCATAGTATTGGAAAGACGCCTCGCCGTGAGTCTTTCTGTTGACTTTAGGAATAACTAGGAGACCCCTGCCAGAGGAGCGAAGGGACCGCGAAGGCTCATATGGTAAAATCAATTCTGAAAGATAAGAAGGACCAAGACCATTAAGACATTTAAAAACCATTAAAAGAACTTTAAAATGGATCCTGAAACACACGGGGAGCCAATGCAGTGACTCTAAAACCGGTGTAATGTGGTCCCGCCTCCTGGTCTTCGTCAGGACACGAGCTGCTGAATTTTGTAAAAGTTGTAAACCTGAGATACTCTTTTTGGGAAGACCAGAAAGCAGGGCATTACAGTAGTCGATACGACTGGTGATAAAAGCATGCATTAGCGTCTCCGTGTTGGCCCGAGAGAGAATGGGGCGGACTCTGGCTATGTTCTTTAGATGGTAAAAACCTATCTTTGTGATATTCTTAATGTGTGGAATTAAAGTCAGCTCAGAGTCAAAAATCACACCCAGGTTCTTCACCTGTGAGGAAGGATTAAAAGACAATGACTGTAGTTTGGGTAAAAGTTTCTCTCTCTGGGCCTGAGGACCGATGACTAAAACTTCAGTTTTGTCCTGGTTAAGCTGGAGAAAGTTTTCTGCCATCCAGGATTTGATATCTAAAATGCAGTTAAAAAGTGCATCCATTGGCCTGGTGTCCTCAGGAGACATGGAGATGTACAACTGTGTATCGTCAGCGTAACTATGAAAGTTGACTCCATGTCTCCTGATGACATCACCAAGAGGGAGCATATACAGGTTAAAAAGCACTGGGCCTAAAATCGAACCTTGAGGCACACCACATGTAATATTATGGACCTTGGAGGAGCAGGTATCCACACTTACCATGAATGTCCTGTCTGTGAGGTAGGATGTAAACCATTTGTGGACAGCACCAGAGAGGCCGATGTGTTTTAAACGAGTTAAAAGAATAGTATGGTCGACTGTATCAAAGGCAGCGCTCAGATCCAGTAGAACCAACACTGTCAACCTTTTGGAATCATAATTTAATCTAAAATCGTTTAAAATCTTTAAAAGGGCTGTCTCGGTGCTGTGGTTTACCCTAAAGCCAGACTGAAATTTCTCAAGGACGTCATGTGCATTTATAAAGTCGCTAAGTTGGGTAAAAACAAGTTTTTCTAAGATTTTGCTTAAAAATGGTAAGTTGGATACCGGTCTAAAGTTGTTAAAATCATTACGGTCCAAATTGCTCTTCTTCAGCAGAGGCCTCACCACCGCCCCCTTAAAGGCAGCAGGGAAGACCCCCGTCTGAAGGGAGCAATTCATCATGTGTAAAAGCTCGTCTCTAAGAGATCCATAGAAAGTTTTAAAAAACGGGGTTGGGACCGGGTCTAAAGGACATGTGGTGGGCCTCACTGAGGAGAAAACTTTATCAAGCATCTCAGCATTAACCTGGACAAAACTGTGCAGTGTTTCCTCTGGAACAAGTAGACAACCAGATGTATTTAAAACCGTGTTACTTTGAGTAGATAAAATATTACATCTGATAGTGTCTATCTTTCCCCTGAAGTGGTCTGCAAACGCCTCGCAAAGGGAGTCACTTGGAGTAAAATTGGTCTTGTTAAAATCAGGATTGATTAGATGTTCTATTGTAGAGAAGAGTACCTTGGGATTGTTTTTATTATTGTTGATAATTTTTGAGAAGTAGTTGTTTCTTGTGTTTCTTACTGTGTTATTGTAGGTTGATTGTTGTTCACGGAAGATTTGGTAGTTTATGGTAATTTTGTTTTTTCTCCATTTTCTCTCTGCCACCCTGCATTGTCTTTTGAGTTGTTTAATTTCCTCATTCCTCCATGGAGTAATTGGTTTTGTAGGGAGTTTCTTGGATTTTAAAGGAGCGATAGAATCAAGCGCTGACTTGAGTTTGCTATTAAAATTTTCAAAAATAAAATCACAGGGGGCAGGTAGAACAATAGGAGAATATTTCTCTAAAACATCAATAAAATTTGCAGCCACTTCAGGGGTGAGATGACGTTTCCTCACAGCTCTTACCGAGGTCTCCCGCTGGGTAAAACTGGTGATATTAAAAAACACACAGTAATGGTCAGAAACAGCCAAGTCAATGACAGAAGACACAGCTGTGGACAGGCCATACGTGATGACCAGGTCCAGACTGTGTCCTCTGTCGTGAGTTGGCTGTGTGACGTGTTGGGTAAAATCCATATAATTAAGAACATTTAAAAAATCCCTAGCAACAGGGTCTAAAAGATTATCTATGTGTAGATTAAAATCACCAGTTAAAAGAATCATATTAAAAGAGCTATGTAAAAGTGATAAAAACTCAGAAAATTCCTTAACAAAAAGAGGGCATTTTTTGGGGGGTCTGTAAATAGTGACACATAAAATGGGGGGATTACTAAAAACAACTGCATGGTGCTCAAAAGTGGGGAATGGATCAAATAAAATAGGTTTGGTGGCAATAGTGTTTGTACATATGGAAGCAGTGCCACCTCCCCTTTTCCCATTCCTTATTGAAAAGGTGCTGCTAAAATTAGGTGGGGAGGCCTCAGCAAGAACCGCGGTCGCATCTGTACCCAGCCAGGTTTCAGTTAAAAACAAACAATCAAGATTATTATCTAAAATCAGGTCATTCACAATAAAAGACTTGTTCTGCAGAGAGCGGACATTTAAAAGAGCCATGTTTATTGTGGTTTGAGATGGATTAGCTGTGGACTGTGGGGGGGCTTTGGGGAGGGGTTTTAAAACGTTAATATGGACAGGATAATTCCTGTCCATATTAACGGGATAATTCCATGGAGGGTTGTGTTGTGTCCGCTCTCTGCTAGTGATGACAGGGATGGTTTGTGAGGGGGGCGTGGAAACGATAGGAGGGGGAGTGTTGGCGGAGGCTGCACCTGCGCGTGATTGACTGCAGGTGCAGAGAACTTTCAGACCACTTTAATTATATCTTTTTTATTATTAGCCGTCTGATGCCAAAATCATACAATAAAATACAACAATAAAAAGATATAATAAAGTAATACACAAAAACATATTCATATTGGCGTAAGTATTCAGACTGTATACAACAGGCGTACCCAACGTTAGCCCCGCAGGCAAAATTCAGCCCTTCAGTGTATTTCCAGTCATATTTTCTCATCTGGTCTCTTCTGTGTTATCGGTCTAGTCTTGACGAGATCCAGGGTGTGCTGGGAAGAGCGGGCTTCTCGAGGAGGGGATCAATTGGACAGCTTCAGGGGAAGACCTACTGCCAAGATCCACACTACGAGGATATACTGGTATTCCCTGTCCAAATGAAGGCTCAGCTGGACTGCACCAACCTCTTTAGCAACCACAAGCTCATTGTTCAGGTACAAGCTGCACCGAATGATGACATGTTTGAAATGAAAGAGAAAAAAAGGCTTAATTTCTCCATCACAGTGACTGATTTGATTTAGCACACTACCTTTTCTCTTGTACCACTTTCAGTTCCAAAGAAACGGAGCTCTGTCAAGAAGGTTTATTGTTTCAAAAAACGGGGACTCTGAAATGTGTCTTTGTTTTAGGTATAGCATTCATGTTCTTCTACTGTATATTTGATTTACCGGTATATTGCCTTTAAGCTCTTACCCCCCACTTTAACCAAGCGCATTTCTCTACTTCGGCTTTACCCAGATCTAAAAGCTTCTCGATAGGCCAGTGTAACGCCTCATTTGAAAGCTGAGATGTGCATAACTGAGCGTAACTTTTATTTCTTTAGGTTCTTGTCTCATTTCTATCGCTTTTTTGTCGTGTTTTTGTTGCTTATCCATTGCTTTTTTTACGCTTTTTTGTCATGTTTTCATCTGTTTTTCATCGCTTTTTTGTTACATTTTTGTCACTCTTTTGTGTTGCTTTTTCATCACCCTTAAGTCGTGTTTTTGTCGCTTTTTTATTGTTACTTTTCCTGCACGTTTTTGTCGCTCTTTTGCCACTTTTTCATCACTTTGTTTTTTATCCTCGTTTTCTTCTCCATTTTGACGCTTTTTTCAAGACGCTTTCAGGTCTGGGTAATGCCGACCTGGAGAAATTGTGCTCGGTTCAGCAGTAAGGGCAAGCACTATTTGCGACTCACGGCAACTTCCGGTGACTCGCGTGACTCGCGAGTCATGAGTCGCGGGTCACCAGTGCCTTACACAGCTTTATTAGCTGTTATGTGATTGTATGGCTCTCTATGTATTGTTAACCAGTGACTCGCGTGACTCGCGAGTCATGAGTCGCGACTCACCAGTGCCTTACACAGCTTTATTAGCTGTTATGCGTTGGTATGGCTCTTTATGTATTGTTAACCAGTGACTCGCGTGACTCGCGAGTCATGAGTCGCGACTCACCAGTACCTTACACAGCTTTATAGGCTGTTATGCGTTGGTATGGCTCTCTATGTATTGTTAACCAGTGACTCGCGAGTCATGAGTCGCGACTCACCAGTGCCTTACACAGCTTTATTAGCTGTTATGTGATTGTATGTCTCTCTATGTATTGTTAACCAGTGACTTTCGTGACTTACGAGACATGAGTCGCGACTCACCAGTGCCTTACACAGCTTTATCAGCTATTACGCGTTTGTATTGCTCTCCATGTATTGTTAACCAGTTGTGTCACTTGTGTGACTCACGAGCCCTAAGTCGTGGCTCCCAATTAAAAATACCACAATACTTTCCTTTTAAGGGTATTTATTAATGAATCTAGTGACCAGTTGTATTGCATGGATTATTTTTCAACAGTTTCAGTAGTTCTGCAATTCAAGAATAACCTGTTAACTATACTTAGAAAATGTATTTATTACATGGTAGGTACTTTTCGCCCAGACAACAAAGGATAGATTTAAGATTCAAGATTGCTTTATTTGTCAAACCATATGACTGATTTGAAATTATATTTCTCTCATCCTTGATTGTGGAGGGGGGGGGGGGGGTGCGCTGGAGGCTCCTTCGGCCGGAGGCAGTGCTGGCGCCGTGCCACACAGTGATGGAGATGGTCAGGATGCTCTCTATAGTCCTTCTGTAGAAGAACCACACAGTGATGGAGCTGGTCAGGATGCTCTCTATAGTCCTTCTGTAGAAGAACCACACAGTGATGGAGCTGGTCAGGATGCTCTCTATAGTCCCTCTGTAGAAGAACCACACAGTGATGGAGCTGGTCAGGATGCTCTCTATAGTCCCTCTGTAGAAGAACCACACAGTGATGGAGCTGGTCAGGATGCTCTCTATAGTCCCTCTGTAGAAGAACCACACAGTGATGGAGCTGGTCAGGATGCTCTCTATAGTCCTTCTGTAGAAGAACCACACAGTGATGGAGCTGGTCAGGATGCTCTCTATAGTCCCTCTGTAGAAGAACCACACAGTGATGGAGCTGGTCAGGATGCTCTCTATAGTCCCTCTGTAGAAGTTGCACATAACAGAGGCTGGGACTCTAGCGCTTCTTAACTTGCGGAGAAAGTAGAGACGCTGATTACTTTTCTTGATCAGAGATGTAGTGTGCATGGTCCAGGAAAGGTTCTCTGATGTGCACACCCAGGAACTTAGTGCTGGTCACCCTCTCCACTGCAGCACCATTGATTGTTAGAGGAGCATGCTGGACCCGTGCTCTAAGAAAGTCCACAACAATCTCATTAAAGGGGCATTAAGGAGAAAAAAACATCTTGATGGGTGCAGTGTGGCACCTTAATTAATCATTGCAGTGGTCTGTATGATGCACCAGGATCAAATGTTTTTAAGAGTATGGGATCTATATTTTTTGGAAAATCTTTGATTTGATCCTGGCACGTCATGGAGGCAGCTATGATAGAAAGTGCAGGTGCCATGCTGCACTCCTACAGCCACTGGGCCACCAATTTTTTTTTTATTTTTTTCTCTTTTTTTTTTTTTTTTACCAAAAACGTTCCTTAGTGCACTTTAAGGTAATATGATAGATTTGGGGTAATGAATTCTGTATTTTGAGCATCTGGAGTAGGTGACATGATGGTATTGGATGATGTCATTAACGTTGTTCTCTTTAATTCGCTATTTACTATATTTACAACCTCTATGGACACACTGGTACAGGTGGCTTTTATAATTATGTTAGTTTTTTTTTTTCAAGGGCCTGGAGGCAAATACATTTTTAGTTTAGTTTTTACTGTAATGAATTTCTTTTGTAACTAAAACCAGAATATTACTTTGCTTCATCTTTTGTGTTTGAAGTATACACTCTGCTCTGTATCTGCACATTTTGTGCGTTCGTTGAAGCTACAGAATTAAAACCATTTTAGGTGATTATGATTAAACATAAACTTAAACATAAACTAACGTTTGTTTATTTACAGAGTTACGGTTAAATACAAAATAATTTATGATTGGTTGAGTAGAGTAGGTTATGCTGAAAAATACAGCCTTAACTAAGCCTACACTTGTGTGTAAATCACTACCACTGCCACTACTACTACAACTATTACTACTACCACTACTAAATAATAATAATGATAATAATAATAATTGACCAATACAATAATCCATTCCAGATTGACCTCCCAAAATTGACCATGGGAAGTCTAAACACGTAGCGAAAGTCAAAACTTTTAACTAGTGTTTATTTTATGTTTTGTTGTTTCTGTTTCAATGTCAGAGTATCATGGCTTTTCAAATTTTCACAAAATAATGAAAACACCGACATACAAAGGAAACAAAAATACCTCACCTGAAATTAGGCGGCGCCCTCTGGTGGTATTAGACGAGTAGTGACTCGCGAGTCACGCGAGTCACTGGTTAACAATATATGGAGAGCAATACAAACACATAATAGCTGATAAAGCGTGTGTAAGGCACTGATAACATGTAAACTGTTCATCCAGATCCATATAGTGTCATTAAAAACAAAGAGTTGTGGTGTTTTTAACTGCGAGCCATGGCTGATGACTGGTGAGTCGCGACTCATGTCTCGTAAGTCACGCGAGTCACTGGTTAACAATACATAGAGAGCCATACAATCACATAACAGCTAATAAAGCTGTGTAAGGCACTGGTGACCCGCGACTCATGACTCGCGAGTCACGCGAGTCACCGGAAGTTGCCGTGAGTCGCAAATAGTGCTTGCCCTCTCTCCGGTTCAGGTGGGGGTTAAACGGTAGCTAAAAGTATCAACCTCTTCTGAGAGTTCACACACCGCGGTGATGGGTTAAACCCGCACGTCGTCACTCAGAGTGTTTTAGTACAGAGGTGCATTTAACATAAAAGCGCACGATGAGGGAAACAAAGAATGACGATCTGTGCAATATGGCGGATCATGTTTCAATATTTCACACTCCTACACTTACCTTCATCCTCCTATACTGACTTCCCATTGATTCTCCAAACTCACTGACCTTTGACTTTTCATCCAACTGTCTCTTTCTAGTCACAGCCAATTTCCACTGAATTCATACTTGGATCATGTTTCCTGACGTCTCTGCTGGACTTTGCCTCCTCAGGATAAAGCCTGCTGCGTTGGCCCGAACGCGGCGTGCCGATTGTTACAAGAAGCTAAAAACGGCGATGTGCTTATGGCGGGCTGTTTCTCTGGCCTCACTGTCTCCCACACGGCTTCGCTAATTTCACTGAAACAAAAATCCGCCGGCAACTGCAAATCCACAGTGTTTATGTGTGTGGGTGACCGGACAGAGGTGCAGAGGGAAAATCTGCGGCGGCTTGTCAATACAATGGGCTTCAAAAGTAAGTGAAACGCTAATGTTTGTAAATAATAGTGGTTGCTCTGTTATATCTGTCACCGCTAATGAGGAAAGCGCTTTCTTTTTGGCAACGCTGACACATTTTCTAATGGCATACAGCAGCACTTGGCATGTTTTCAGGACTTGAGTAAAAACGCTAGCTGTGAAGAATCGTGGTGTTTACTGATTCACCGATGCACTTCGTGTACACTCTGTTTAGATGTGAAACTGATACCGGGAGACTTTCACTCGCTGGACCGAAGCAACAAACAGTATCAGAAAGTGCGAGTCATCCTATTAGCCCCCAAGTCATCACTGTCGGCCATCAGCAACCCCATGGAGTTTATACTGCAAGAGGATGGGGGTACGTAGCGAAGCAAATAACTTGTGTAAAGTAAATTATAGTCTCAGTAAAAGGATCAATTACTGTAGTACACTACTTTATACGAACCAGACTGAGAACACCCCACAAGAACTGCCGTGTCTGAAGCTGCTGTGTTCTTTCCTCCACAAGCCGCCTCTCAATTCGCTTTTATCTCATCGACTTTGAAATACATCCCACCCACTAAAAGACGCCTGATTAGATAGTCCACGTTTAGCATAATGTTGGGCATGACTGATGTTTATTACAACTTAATTACGGAGTGGGCTGCAAGATTAAATGCAATTGGATCAAACGTTTTACTTGAATGAGTAGTCAAAATGACCAGACCAATGTAATACAAAATTCTGAGCAAAAAAACGAAATCATCTGCTTTATTGATATTATGATGTACCTGCTAACCCTGTTGAACTTCTAAACACATGTAGGTGAAATGCATGTGACTCCTGTTTTAGTTTAGACATTAGTATTACAGTCTACTCTCAAATTTAGTTTCCTTCTAGACCTCTTGACCCCCGCCATAAACTGATCTTTTACTTTTTTCATCGCTTTTTTGTTTGTTTTTGTCACATTTTCATAGCTTTTTGCCACTTTTTTGTCGCTCTTTTGTGTGTTTTAAAAAAAAAATCTTTTGTGGCTTTACGTTGCGTTTTCATCACACAATTTTGTCACTTTTTTACCGCTTTTTTTCTCACCTTTTTGTCGCTCTTTTGTTGCATTTTCGTCTAATTTTGTCGCTATTTTCAAGAAGCTCTTCTATTTGGGTGAAACCAAACTGTAGAAAAGGTGCTTGGCTCAGGTGGGAGTGAAGGGGTTAAGAATTGCAGGTCTAATTGTCAGTCAGAGATATTGCAATATTCTGATATTTTCCCCAAATTTGTGGAAGCCTGCGTTTGGCCAACACACCGTTCTTAACCTTTCCTCATTTGATTGCTTTGTGTAATGGCTTTGTAAAGATAACGATTAAGCTTCCAGACTCGCTCAATTCTCATCAATATATGCATTAATAATGACTGCTGGTTCTTTTTGTGCAAAGAATAAATTGAGTGCAAGATAACCTGAAATCCTTTTTCCCTTTTCCCCTGCTTTCCCAGATACAGACCTGCTGCAGGACCTCGCCCGGGGATCCATCGCCAAGAGCAAACTGGAGTCTCTGGTTCTGCAGCAGAAGAAGGATATTGATCACGCCATGCAGTGTGAGTGTAGTACGTCCACACACGTCCACACGCCTCAACTGTGTGCACACCCGCTCCCCCTCTGACTCCATCCCGCTCTCGGACTACTGTAATTATCTTATCTCATTTGTCATTAGTTAGCGAGCCCTATAGAGAATAACAGAGTTTTAATTAGAAATGCTAACGATGCCCCTTAGATGGTCAGCTACGGTCTCATGTGGTTCTCTGTTCAGCTTGGAAACAAACTTTAATTGTCATTTATCCTGTTTTCAAATCACATAATAAATAGACTCATTGGTACAGTAACAGGATTTGAGGAAAAGTATGTGAAAGCTTTCTCATGTCCAAAAAAAAAAGGACTAAAATCTGTGGCGCGCTGTCGTGAGCCTCAAGGAAAAAGCAGTGGCAGTAGAATTAATTTGCATTTTGTAGATCAGCTCTAAAATGGGTGACTGGATAAATGAAGAGTGCTGTGTCAAAAAGGGTATTTGGCATAAAACCTGTGCGAAATTAATTATCATTCACAAAAACCTTGTGGCATAAAACCTGTGCTGTATTGATTATCATTCACAGAAACCTTGAATGAAAGAAAAAAAAGGCTTAATTATTATTCTTTTTTTATACATATTTTTTTATAGTTGCAATATGTCTGTGCAGTTCCTCACATTGTGCAACAGTTCACCCAATAAACTGAATAAAATACTGCAATTTATTTCCATAACCTCCTAACCCCTGCCATAACCGAGCACATTTCCTCTAGTTCGGCTTCACCCAAATCTAAAAGCTTCCCTATAGGCCTCATTTGAAGGCAAAGACCTACACAACTGATCCTGGTCCCATTTTTGGTGTTTTTGTCACCTGTTGCTTCTTCCTCACTTTTATTCTGCTTATTTTGCTGCGTTTTTGTCATGTTTTTTTGTTGTTGCTTTTTCATCACTTTTTTGTTGCCTTTTTGTCGCTCTATTGATGCTTTTTTCATCCTCATTTACGTCTCATTTTTGTCACTATTTTGGCGCTTTTTTTCAAGAAGCTTTTAGATTTGGCTAAAGTCTAAACTGGGGGAAATGTGCTCGGTTCAGGTGGAGGTTAAGGGGTTAAAATACCTCTCTCGCGACCTCCCTCTCTACTTGTGCAGCTGATTTTTTTTGTCTTTTTGTGCATTTGTGGTTTCTGTGTTCCACATTGTTTTTCTGGATACTTTTGTACGTCTTTGCCGTGTTTTTGTGGAGGTTTGGTGGGCTTGTAGCAGCTTTTTAAAAGGTAGACAAAATGATAGCTTATCAGCTGAACCCATTTGAGACCTACACATGTCTTCTTCTGAGACACTGAAGAGGCACCAAGAGCCCCCACAGCTGCAGCACAGGGGTGGCATCACAAGAGGAGCTACAGGAAACAAAAAAGGACAAACGAGAGATGGTGAAAGACTGTTGTGAAGCGGAGGGAGCGGAGGGAGGAAGAGGAAGGAGGAGGTGAGGCTGACCAGTGCAGGACACCACGCTCTGAAACAGGGACAAACCCAGGAGGCGCTGCACCATTTCCAGAGGAGACAGAGGGCAGCCAGCCACGTTTCTTCCGAGTGCTACAGATTCATCTTCTGTACTCAGTAGTTGAGGTCTTCGAGGTCAGCGACAAAAGTCCTGCTCTTAAGATATAGACCAACCGGGAGGAGTTGGGGTTGGCCCAGCTCCTCCCATCTAATCACGGCTAAACACGGCTAATTATTTGTCTATCATGTGTCTAACTGAGCATTTGGAGCATGTTTGATATCCCTGCCATGTTTTTTTTTATGATAGTTATGGATAGTTATATATAGGTCATGCTCATCCGGCAGGTGCAGTGTTTCTAAAGAGCCACATTGGAGAAAAAAACAAAACAGCTCTTCTAATCTCACTAGCATTGATTGGCCCACCTCAACATCTCTGCCAGTACCAGGTCTTTCCACTGGGACTGTTAATTATTAGTGGGTGTTTATCGAGTGACTGCGAGTCGATGGTTTCGGTACACGGGGCGTCCGCCCGGAAAAAATATTCACAAAGTAGTACACAAACTCCTCCACAGCCCATAACGTCCTCGCGTCTCATTTCCACTTATCCAAAAAGATGTTTCGCAGATGACTTAGAACACAATCCAGCAGGTTGTAATTCAGCCCCATCGTCCTAATTGTTTTTGACTGACTGTAATTAGTTTGCAGGAGGAAAATCAAAGCTAAATGAATGGAATCGAGCCACCGATAGGCGAGGAATTCTTCAGAGGAGACGCAATCTGGAAGAAAAATGCGCCATGAATGCTTAATCACCTGGGAGATTGAGACAAAAATGTGCAGCCAAAATCAAATGTTGCGCAGTAAAATAAGATTCGGATAGCTTTAGAGTTCAAAATGACACTAAGACACAATGGAGATGGGATATGAAATTGCTTGTAAAGGAAAAGGAAATTTGCTGAATAATAACAGGCTTTTGGGATCGGTTAACCTTTTGTCCCCCGCCTTAACCGAGCACATTTTCTCCAGTTTGGCTTTACACAAATTTAAAAGCTTCTTGAAAAAAAACATCAAAATTGTGACAAAAATGAAATGAAAACGAGAATGATCGATGAAAAAGGACAAAAATTTAACAAGAAAGTGACAAAAATGTGTGATGATAACATAACAAAAAGGCTACGAAAAGGTACAAAAAAAGTGAAAAAAAGCGAGGCAAAACGATTTGTTTAGATGAGTTTTGTAGGTCTTAGCTTTCAAATGCGGCATTACTCTGGCCTTATTTGAAACCTTTAAGATTTGGGAAAAGCCCAACTGAAGAAAGTGCAATTGGTTAAGGCGGGGGTTAAGAGGTTATAATTGTGATTCCATTGAGTGAATCTTGCAGCGCTGATTTAAACCACAAGCAAAAATGTGAAATTCTCTATGTGCAGATAATTTAGGTATCTACTACACTATAGGCTGCACCGTGGTATTGAATTAGTAGTAAGTTGTTTTGAGTTTGAACACTTGGTCAACCTTTTTTCCTTTATGATTTCCTGTTAAAAACACAAAATGTAATGATGTATGTGACAGAATTGTTTTATGGAAGCACTGGAGCTTTTTCGCGTGGCACTTGCACAGTCAATGTTCCTGACTCGAAGCCGACTCGTGTGACTCTTTGTGTTTTCTTGTCTTGTCACCGCAGTCCCCAAGATCCTGTCAGTGATCTACACCACGTATTCATCGCACCCGGAGGAGAACGAGGAGGTGGTCAGGGCCGTCTTAGAACAAGCTCGCGCCTGCGGGGAGAACGGCGGGAGTCAAGCCAGGTAAACGTGAGGTCGAGCCTCCGTGGGCCTCCCCCCGACACCGCGCCCCGTGCAACACATTTGTTTTTCTCTCTCCGCATCCGTTTTGTGTGTCAGCCTCGCGTGTTGTTTTGCCTCTCTTCAGATAGGCCCCCGTCACAGTCTCAGTGCACCTCAGGCAGCCGCTCGATTTAGTGTAGTGCTGTAGAGTCGCTGGAAATCAAATCAAAGGTGCCATTTCATGTCGGTAAATTCTGTGAAAAGGGAAGGAAATAGGCAGCCCCCCCCCCACTCCATCTGTTTGTTCAGTGCTACAGTTTCTGGGTGTGATTTTAAATATTCTATTCAGACTTCGTTCATTCTGTGTTTTCAGTTTTCAGTCATGGTTATGAATTCTAATGAATGTGTGTCGGGAAGGGTGTTTACTGTAAAATTCTCCCCAATCAATTTGTCAATTTACTGTACTGTGTGTATCTTGCTACAATGCTAATACAATTATATGAGGGCTGCATGAATTTGTGAAGATGCCTAATGAGACCAATTGAACTCAGGTTTGTCATTGCGATTAGATTTGCAGTTTATATTTTAACATCAAGATTCATGTCACACTAGCGCACACTAAACACGCCCAGAAGCTCTAAGAAGAAGAGAAGATTGACATATAAACTGCTGTATGAACAAAATATTCCCATGCCTTTCACAGCATGTTTGTAGAGACTTAAACTAGAGGATAAACAGGTTTTAACCATGATAGCCCATGGAAAGAAAATATATTTTATTGTTTGCTATTGAGCTGCACTTTGCCATTCAAATCAATGTGTCACAACTGTTTTTAACAAAAGTGTTTCTTCTTTTTCCATACTTGGCCACAACCAGCCTCTCCTCATTCAGCTCGCCTTTGGACTCAAAGGACCAATTCTTCAAGCTGGACCCCACAGAACACAATAATGGCTGCTTCATGGCTATTTTTACCAGAGAGGTAAGCTTCTGTAGCGCTATCAATACACTGCAACAACCTAGCGGACACAATCAACGTCAAACAGGAAAACCATGTGTCAGGCCAACAGTTCTATTCATATACTTCACAAGCGCTTGTACAGAATGTGAGCTAAAATACAGCTAGAATAGTGCGTAGTTAGGCTCATAAGTCAAGTACCCAAACCTGCGATCGGATAAAAACTGGCACCACACCTTTCCAATCGTTCCACGCCAGACTGTAAGGCATAAAGTGGAGAAAAAGGCCATGCTCAAAGCAGAAATAAGAATGTTCAGTCACAGGTAGGAATCTGATGTGACTCAACGGCCTGAAATAGATTTTGCGATGTCGAAGGCTACGGCGCTGGGATAAAGGAGAATGAATTTTGAAAAGGGGACGGGAGTGGGTTGATAGAGATTGTGTTTTTTTGTGTCAGCCGCAGCAACAGAAATCTATTCAGGCAGATGAGAGGAGCTGATACCTACTGTGGGGTGTGGTGCACTATGGTCCAGGCAAAGAGATGCTTTGTTAACTCAGCTAATGGAATTGCAATGATGCCTTAAAGACAGTATTACACAATTGTTCTCCACTCTCTCCCACCACCTTGTCTTCTTTCTGTAACTTATCTCCTTTATATAGTGCAGTTTGGAGGCTGTTTGACAAGTGCAATTCATTAAACTCACACGGCAGAACATTTCAGTTCATTTTGTCGTCTCAAGAGCAATGTAACGGTCACAAAATGATAATGCACAATCAAACTTACCAGCGATACCAAACCCGCTGCTCATGCTCAGCAAGAGACAGACAATGCTATTTTTGCAGCAGATGTTTAAGAGCATTTGGAAGAGGACCCGTCGTGTTTAGACTTAATCTGGGACTACTTGCCACTTTACACAAAGCAAAGTGGCAACATGTTCATGGACACTGGCTGCCAGCAAAGTCAGGTCTTATTATTTTGTATTACTTGGTGAAATGTTACACAGTTTGGCTTTAAGTTAAAGGGTGCAGCTGAAACATTTTAAAAAACACTAAATGAAACCACCCATTTTGATTTACATATTTACGCGACACAATCTTGTGACGTCAAAACAAATCAACTGGAATCGTCTTTTGTTTATTGACAGACATAACGTTTCACTCTCCGTCCAGGGAGCCTCCTTGTGGCAGTTATTGGGTTTCCGTTTCAGTCACGTACTGGCGCCATGTTTGGAGAGTTCACATTTAAACTGCCACAAGGAGGCCCTCTTGATGGAGAGTGGACCGTTGGCGTCTGCCAGATTGAATTAACCACCTGGATGACTGAGAATTTACATCATATTCATGTGAGTCTACCTTTTTGTTGTGGGTCAGCTTATGGTGGGCAGCCATATTTGACAAAATAAGGGCACATCTAGTTTATTTGTTAAAGGGACTATACAGAGTTTAAAATTGTTAAAACTAAGTATTTTCCTCCCCCTACATGTTCCAGCCATGTCCTAATGTGTAGAATGAGCCCAGACCTACAGTATTCATCACAACTGCCTCTAAAATCCTGCACTGTCACTCAGAACGTTGTTGTCATGCACGAGCTTAATATAGAGACTGCAGTTACGCATAAGACCTGAGCTGGAAGTAGTGAGCGTAAAATGACTAACTTGCATCTAGTCTCTTTAACCTGTTATCTGCCACCTTAGGGTTAGGTTTAGGTGTAGGGTTAGAGTTACGGTTAGCAATTATGCATATCCAAATCTCAAAGCGTATTGACCGGAGAGCTTACAGCCTATATGCAATCGTGATACCTCATTTGAAAGCCAAGACCTTCTCGCTTCCAAAACTATGTGTAAGATCTGTGTGAGTGAAACAACTCAGATTTGCCGCCCCTAACCCCAATCATAGCCCTAATCCCTGACCCTAACCCTAGTCCCCTGATCACGGGGGACGGCAAGTAACAGGTTAACCATTTTGAATTTTAATATTTCAAAATACTAAAATACTAAGGTTTATGTGTTAACTGTTTCCTTTTAATTTTTTCGAAGATTGCTCGCACTTTCAGGCCGTATTAGTGAGTATTGAGCTTCCAGTAAATTACAGTAAATGTCGTAATAATAACTTTAAAAAGCTATTTCAACTCACTTCTAGCAGCTTCCTCATAATCATCTCTACAGTGTGACTTCATTTACTACGATCTTTATGAAACGGGCGCTGATGCTTATGACGCTGGTGTGAAGTTATTAGCCACCGGCGCGTGAGCTCTCGTGCACCATGCTCTCCGCCTGTCTCTGGTCATCCATCATGTTTTATACCTCCGCAGATGAGAATGAAAAGATAATCAAACTGCTGTAATGGCACTTCAAACAGGATTTTTTTTTTTTTTACCCCGCCTCCAATAAACTCGTCTAATCAAAAGTTATTGTGGTACCCGGAAAAGCGCCATAAAAATAGCAATTATATAAGTGTTTGAATGCTGTCTGGCCTACATCGACTGTCACAGTGGTGGGCAGTAAATTTCTTCACGAGGCGTCCATACTGGAACAGCTGGGGACGATAAAGACGGTCGACTCATGTGTTTCTGGCCCAATTTCAGCGGGAAGCAGAGCAAAACGACACAAGGCCAAAAGGGCCGCCAGTGTTGAAGGACATCTCTCATTGCTATAAATAAGATGATTCAATCTGACAGTTTGACTTTGAGAGTGTCATTGTTTAGTGTCATTTTCAGGCATTTTACCAACTTATATCAGATGTAATGAGCATATGGAGAGACTGGCTGCAAATAGATTTATTTATTTAACAGGGAGATAGCACAACAAATGTGTCGCCCAGACCAGATATAGCTACACGCTCATTTTGATCTGTAGCCCCTGGGCCGAGGCATAGCAAAGAGCAAAGAATAGTGAAGTACATAGCACTTGGTTAGTTTGGCTAGGGTTAGAAGAAAACATGAGATTAACACGGTGAGGATAGCACACTTTGTTTAGAGATGGCGAGGAGGAAGTGGGGGAAGAAAGGGAATCAAGGGAGAGTGTCTTTTGAATAATTCAGCGCCCCCTGTCTGCGTGAGTTAACATCAGAGGAGTTTAGGGCATCCACCAAACACTGCAACAGAGACCACTACTGTTTACCTGCCTCCACCGCCGCCTAACTGTACACAAGTATCTGCATATCATTTACACATAAATCATACCATAATACTGCCGTGAATACATTTGCATCCAAGTACGCACCAAGGTTAAAAATAAAGCACCAGCTCAGTGGCTGCATGTCCCAGTCGTGAACACTGCACTTGTGAATAATTCAGGCTCCAAAGAGTGCAGTGGGCCGCTGTGTGCTGGTGCTGAGGCAGCAGGTGACCCCCAGATAGGACCAAGGACATGGTGGCTTTCATCTTTAAGAAAATTTGAAGGATAAATTATCATACGATTTATATGTTGTCATGTTTCCAATATAGAAACAAATGCACGTACTGTTATTTTGGATATGTTGGCACTGGCAGGCTCCCCACAATGCTGCAGCAGACCTCCCGGCAGATGGGACAAAGCCGACTGGAAAATCACAACGTAAAAAGTCTCAGTCCTCTCACTCGGTCAGGCTCAAAAGGAGAGAGGCCAAAACCAATGGGAGCAGCACCTCCATCACGAAGACTTCAGTTGTGCGTCATTATAAGCACAATTAGACCGTTTTATTAGCAACAAACATGATTTATCAGTTCTATTTTCCATGTCTTTGGCAGCCGTCTCCCAAGGTCAAAGAGTCGGCTGAGGTGCTCCTGGCCAGAATAACCTCCCGAGATTCTCAAAAATCCCGAAAATTTGAGCACCTGGAGAAAGCCAACAGCTGGAGTCATTCTGTTGTTCGTGGTCTTCACCTTCCACTTGAGGTAGACAAGATTGGTTCAGAGCAAGGGTCTCCAACCAGTCCCTCTCCAGCCCTTTCTAAGTAGCGCCCCAAAGGCCGTCTTCAGCTCTTTCTACACACTTGAGTCAAATTTGATTACTGCCTTGGCAAGACAACTCATTTGCAAACCATTTGGGTAAATATAGCCAAGTATTAAGAGGCAACTTTAAGAAAAAGACCTAGAGGGGAAAAGGTTGGAGATCCCTTGTGTGTAACGCCTTATCTCTTGACTTCATGTTCCCCATTGTGAAAAGACCAAGCTGCTCGTAAATAAGCTGCTTTTTTCCAATTGTTGCCAGATTGCGTCAAAGGTCAAAGAGTCCTCCAACTTAGTCCTGCCCAAGGCTAATTCTAGCGACTTCAGGAGATCCCCCAAAGTGGAGCTTTATGGGACTGCCAGCGGTTGGAACAAAGTGGCCCATCCTTATCCACCTCCTCGAGAAGTGCACACGCCAGCGGTCATCTCTCTGCCACAGGTGGACTTCCCCGCTGTGTTTTCGCCTCACGCTCGCCCCAGGAGGATTTGGGGCCATTTTCAAGACCTGCAGGCGAACGCTCTCTCCCAAAAGGCCCTGCATTCTCGGTGGAGCGGACGGTGAACACTAGTCACTGCCATGTGTAGAAATGAAGTACAGGAATTAAAAGAAGAGCAGATTGTTTTGGTAATGCGTTTATTGTCACAACATATTTGTACATTTACACGGTGTAGAGATGAGTGGCGAACAAACCAAGAGGTGGGTAGTAATCGGTTATATTTACTCAAGTACATGTACTAATGATTTCTAGTGAGTATATCCATGGTGGCAAAAGCTTTGTGTTTACCCACTGCATATAAAAAAAATGGTTTTCCTGACTTACTTTCTTTTTTTTTAAATGAGCAACTTAATAATAACATTTTTAAGGTGAACTATCAGTCATTCATGTATTGTCTGTCAGATTATGTCCCCACTTAAACATAAATCAGATATTTACTTAATCTGCGACATAGTACTTTAGTAGACCTTGTATTTTCACCCAGTACTTTTATCACGTTAACTGGAATAATTATTGTAATAACTACTTAAAATTAAAATTATTTTCACGTCAAACTCTTACTTGAGTAAATGTTTTGCCGACGCTACCCACCTCTGCACGAAACCGATATGACTTTGAGAGTTCTGTGCGAGTGCCGTTTGCGTTGGACTGCATCACGGAGTTCAAGTGGAGTGCAGGTGGTGGCCTCGAGCCATAGGAGCAGTGCTCTGGTTTTCAAAGAGAGGAGTGACAGCAGACGCTTTACTGCCGTGCGCTCAATTTATGTGTCTGTGACCGAGAGCTGACAGTCTGCAGAGTTACGGAGGGAGAGGGGTATAGAGTTTACCGCTATAGTACAGATGAGTCCGTGAGGGGGGGGGTGTCCCACTTTTCATACAGCCTTGAGCGCCTAACCTGATAACCTGCTACCATGAAGTAAGCACTGGTACTGGAGTGTGCACAGAGCTTCCTGAGCAATTTAACATTTCAAAGTAACCTTCTCGATGCTTTTATCCTGATCATGAGCAAAATACAATCAAATTACAATCAACGAGAACGTCATAAATACTCCTTCGCACTGATTTACTTTTAAAAACGGCAAAAATAGAAAACAAATTTAAATACAAAGTTCAATTTTGGTTTCGGTGCAGAATATCGAATTTTGTTCCCCTTTCGTTGTGTGATTCTGCGCCACTTTAGATTGCTCTTCTCCCTTGTTGCAACAGGGCTTGACATTAACTCCTTTGCTCACCAAAACAGAAATCCACCAGTGTTTGGCTAGTTGGCTATTGTGAATGCCAGGCCCAGACACTCGTTTTATCCTCCAAATAAAACAAATCTCACCAACAAAACATGCACAATTTAATCAATTTCTTTCACTATATTGAGTTCCGCGTATCTACATTCTCCTCCTAGATGCAGTCTCCTTACTTACAATCATTTACATAAACAAAAACCTCCACCACCATTACCATTCCCTTTGTGTTTCTGACAAGGAGGAGGGACACATATAAGTGCCATATCTCGGTTGCGTTTCTTTCTTGCCCCTTGCCTTTTTTTCAGAGAGGGGTACAGTTCATGAAGGACAGAAAACAAATACAAAGAAAAGCAGTCAATGTGTGGATGATTAAGTTTCCCGTGGTTGTAGAAAGGACTTTCGCAACCCCCCAGGTGAGGGCTGTTGGGACATCAGTAGAGTTCACCGTCAAAGTTTATCCAGTGACTCTTTCAGCCGTCCTACTTTTTGAGTATTCTTCGTTCCTTTAACAGCAGTGGTGTCCCCTAATATATATGTACATCACTGTGTACCACGGCTGGCACTAGTTACATGTTACGGTGGGGGTATCGTGAGTGCGCAGTGGACAGCGGTGAGGGGGGGTCATTGCTGGGGCAGTTCCGGCGGCTGTTTCTTGGTTTTCAGAGTGTCTATGAGAGACTGCACGCCGCGCTTCACACTGGTGGTCACCCGACGCGTCACCGAGTCTGAGGTGGGGGAGGTGGAGGAGCCGGCTCTCTGAGAGGGGGGCCGCGCCACCAGACACTTCTGATACCGCAGCTGAAAGACAGAGACAAGGGTAAGACAGGGTTTAGACACATTGAGCACAATGGGGCTGCACAATCAATTTAAGTTTAAGTTTTTAGGTATAGTCTTTGATTTTAACACAGTTTGACAGTTTTTGTATCTATTGCAACATACTGCAATAATGTCATTAACACATTATTATCCCTTAATATCCAAAGCAGAGAAAAGGGTTTTGCTCAAATATTACAACATTTCACTCCCCATGAATATACAGTGCCTCTTGAAAGTACTAATATACCTTGAATTTTTGCACATGTTGTCATGTTTACAACCATAAACATAAAGATTTTATTTTGAATGAATTACTGAAAGTTCACACACAAGTAACAGAGTGCAGAGTGTACAAAATGCTGCAGCCCGCCTCCCGACCAATACAAAGAGGCGTGAGCACATCACTCCTGTTTTGTGCTCCTTACACTGGCTCCCTGTCAGCTTTCGTGTTCAATTTAAAGTTTTGTTGATTGTTTTTAACTGTCTCCACTCCTTGAGCCCGCTCTATTTGAGTGATCTTTTGCAACTCCATACTCCATCCAGAGCTCTGAGGTCGGCTGACCAGCTCCTATTGGATGTTCCTAAAACTAGGAAAAAAAACAGAGGTGATAGAGCCTTCTCTGTGGCAGCGCCCCGACTATGGAATAGTCTTCCTTTGTCCATCAGGTCCTCTTAGTCTGTGGAACAGTTCAAATCCAGATTGAAAACACACCTCTTCTCTGAGTGCACCATCCCCAGTGTCAAATATGGTGGGGGAGCATCATGCTATGGGGCTGCTTTTCCTCAGCGGGGACTGGGAAGATTGTAAGAATAGTTGGGAAGATGGATGGAGCCAAATACAGAGACATTTAGGAGAAAAACCTGCTAGAGTCAGCAAGAGAATTGAGGCTGGGGCGGAGATTCACCTTCCAGCAGGACAATGACCCTAAACACAAAGCTAAATCTACAATGGAATGGTTTAAAAGCAAACATATTAATGTGTTAGAATGGCCCAGTCAACGTCCTGACCTAAATCCTTTTGAAAATCTGTGGAAAGACCTGAAAACTGCTGTTCACAAACGCTCTCCTTCTAATTTGACAGAGCTTGAGTTGTTTTGTAAAGAGGAATGGGCTAAAATGTCAGTCTCTAGATGTGGAAATCTTGTAGAGTCATAACCCAGAAGACTATGAGTACTTATGCACGCCCGACTTTTCACGTTTCTATTTTTTTTTTTAAATAACAGAATCATGTATCATTTTGCTTTCACTTCACAGTTGTCTGTTACTTGTGTGTGAAATTTCAGTAAAAAATTCAAAATAAAATCTTTATGTTTAGGGTCGTAAACATGACAAAATGTGCAAAAGTTCAAGGTGTATTAGTACTTTCGCAAGGCACTGTACCTGTCACCAGTTCCTCTCTGTTCCCTCCCTCCCATCACCTTTGGTAAATACAAATCTTGCTCAGTGATGCCTAATTGGTTTAACAGAGTTAACCTGTTACTTGCCGTCCCCCCTGGGCAAGTGGTGAGTGTTATAATTAGTGTTAGGAGGTATCACACTGGCATTATAGGCTGTAAGCTCTCCTGTCAATACGCTTTGAGATTTGGATATGCATAATTGTTAACTACCACCTATAAATTAGCAGATTACAGGTTAAATGGGCTCACCACACATGCGGCCTGCACAGCCTCTGACACACAGCCTGCGTTAGGGTCACACCAGAACACGTGGCACTGAAAGTGCTGGTTCCCCGTGTCCATGATGAAGGCAAATGTGTGGATGTTCCGCCCCACTCCCATAAAGGACAGGAACCGCACCCGGCACTCCACCAGCGCCTCCTCCTCCTCCTCCTGAAACAACATGTAACATTAATTTGTGACATAAACACATCATTGGACTAAAGATGCTGACCGCCAAAGCCTACACTGCCACATTATAATAAAACGATTGGGCCTGATGTCAGTCATGACAGTGATAGATGATACAAAAATCCTTTTGCATATTTGGTAGCTTATTGATACTAAAATTGTTCCCACCACAGACTTTATTTAGACGATTTATAATAATTTGGTAAAAAAAAAAAAACAGCAAACCATTTTATATTTTGGTTTGAATGTGACATATTTTTGTGAAATATAACATTGTTTAGCCACTGATCATCTCCCCCTTTGTTAAAAGTCTGACAATAGATCAATAGAACGAGTCTAATGTGTCTTGCCTTTTCCTTCATGACTGCAAGAGTGGTGTCAGCAATGCTCAGTACGACAGGCGTCCATTCCTCTTTGCCTGTAGAGGTCATGAGGCAGTCTATGGCCCCGTTTATAACGTCCATCCCTGTGGGCAGAGACAACACAGCAGAGTTACATTCATGTGGGTCAACAGTGGGTTGAAGTATGAAGTTTTCATATGCTGAAGTCTAGTAATGAACATGATCACGTTAGTGTAGCCTGCAGTGGGGAAATTTGGTCTGAATTATGTATTTTAGTTTGTCATTTTTCATAATTACCACATCATTTTCTACTAATTATTGAGGAGTAATCAGTGGAGATTTCTTGTTTCCACTAAGGGAAAATGCATCAGACTGCAGTATAACAAAATAAAAACTATTGAAAGTCTTTCCGAACAAACTCTTTTAGTTATTTGATTATACTGGATACTTATTTTACCTATGGGACGGATCACTGACGTCACACCCAAATACATCACATGAAACTTCTGAACCAGCTCAGTCTTTGGCATCGGGAACTCTAAAGAGAAACAGAAACAAAATGCATAAAGACGTGTTTGGGACAAATCTAAATACAGACAGAAAAGCCCATACATGATAATTGGCCCAAACCAGAACCAAACACTCATGAATATTTTAAAACTCCATATCGCCGCCGACATGATTAAACGAGGCTAAAGACGCACACAAACCGGGGCTGTGAAGGCGCAAAGCATTTTTTCATGCGCCGTTCAAATAATAGACTGTCAATGGAAAAACTCTATGGAGAAATTGCTGACATTAATGAGACTGAAATAACAACAACATTCTCAGTGATAATATGCATAGATTTGTATTTCAATGGGAGGGGAGCAAATGAATAAAAAAACGGAGCTTTTCAGGGCGTTAGTCGCATTGATTACTGACATCTCACTTTACAATGTGTAAATGGCTCTAAACTGGTAATTTGGTCAAACAAAATGGCACCAGCTCATAATCTGGAAATATACAACAAGCAAAACTAGATACTAGGGAACAATATATCTCCAAATGCTCTTTAATGCAATATTAGGCGGCATAATTATCCATGTTGCAAAAAAAGTATATATCACAAAATCACTGAGGTCGTCCATCTGAGTGAGATTTATGCATTTCTCAAAAGTGCTGTTTTGAGACAATTCGATGAAAAAAAACGTGAAAATAATTAAACTTGCTGAGTTTAAATGGTCGAGAAAAATAATACAATAATACTCAAGACTATTATTTTCCCATATCTTGCAGTCCTAAAGGAAAACTAAACATTTTGGATCTCATTCTCAACACAAACGTGATAAAATGTTTAGGGCCCGAGCTTGTGTTTCAAAATGTAGGCTATAGCGTAACGGTTTGCGCTGGACAAGAACAGACTGAACAAGCTGGTCAGGAGGGGCCAGCTCTGTCCTGGGCTGCCCCCTGGACTCTGTGGAGGAGGTGAAGGTAAGCAGCTCTTTCAGTGGAAGACTGAGACACCCTCAGTGCAAGAAGGAGTGCTACTGCAGGTCCTTCATCCCCACTGCTGTCAGACTGTACAACAAGACTGTAAAGTAACATGTGCAATAACCCCTTTGCAGAACACAGGCACTAATCCCTGTATTTACATCACTTATCTGCGTCACTTTATCAACCACTTGCACTATAATGTAAACCTGCACTGTTAATACAATACTGACTATAACATATTTTGTTATAGTCTGTTTACTATATTATTTACTGTTTATACTTTTTGTCCCCACAAAGTCCTTGGTAGTAATTGTATATTTTTTCACATTTCCTGCCTATTTGCACACCCTGAGAGCTGAATTTCTCCATTGTGAGATCAATATCTTATCTGGCCCTTACTTTTTTGACGATGATTGCATTAAATACAAACTGCTTTAAAACAGAAATCTTGGCACGTCAAACTGGCTGATTCTGTGTCTCCATTTCGGAAAAATCTAAAGTTTACTGATCTTATAGTGATCACTATCATTGTACACTGGGCAACGGTAATGGCTTTTTACTCAATGAATAAACTCATCATTTTACTGTCAGAAAAGGGAAAGGATTTCACGCCGCTGCAAAGAGCACAACTGTCCCCATCTGAAATTAATTTAATGATAATCGTCTTGAATGTGCCCTCGCCGTGGGATGAAGCTGAAAGTCAGCAAATTTCAGAAATAAAGCAGCAATCCAAGCATGGGATGGGGCAGTTGAGGCACTTAAGCTGTGTACCAGATTGTACTGCACCAAAAAATTGTGACCAATGCAATGTATTGAATTATACAGTAAAACTCTAGCTATCTAACTGAGCCAGATGAATTGTGGATATTACCAACTTTCCAATCATACAGTTCTTGCAAAATTAAGCACACATTTTACACCTCTACTTTTATCTTAGATGCCATATAATTCCAACGTTTTTTATGCGTTTTTCAATGCGCAAATGAGCTGCCATGACTTAAAGTAATTTCCCTTTGTCCTCGGATCAATGGAGTCTGTGTCTAGACCACGGTGCACTGAACATGACACCACTTTGATCCTGGGGGTGGGATGTGGGGCATTTTAAGCACTTGTAGACCTTACCTCAAAGAAACGCTAATTGGATTTTAATGAGCTCGCCCTGCATTGTAAGCGAATAGCCAGCATATTGTAGGGCTTTTATATTCTCATGCTTTCTCTTGCGCTCAGCAGATACTACATGCACTAGTTGAACTCACAGCAGTGAAGAATAGTCCCTGTATCTTTTCTCTTCCCACGTATAATTACCTGGGACCAAGAGGAACGAAATCACAGGACGAGATTTGCTCCGCAGTCAGCATTGTCCATAAGCAACACGAGCAAAAACAACTCCGCTATCTGTTCTATTAACAGCCTCGCGGCGAGTAGCTTTCAAGCCCCTGAGAAGTTGTACATGCTTTTAAACAGGTATAGGCAATGTAATGTGAGACGGCAGGCTGCAGCGGGCACCGATAGCATGAAGCTGACAAATCCAATTCCCACGCGAGGGACTGCACAGAAAGAGATCCAGAGACGGAAAGTGTGTTTAGCGAGTTGTACCTTGTAGTGGTACGTCTGAGCCGGTCTGGGAGGAGCTGCCTGCTGCAGCTTTGGCACTTTTCCTTTCAGCCATAATCTAAATAAACACAAAATAAACACAAGTTAGGAAAAGTAAAGAAACAACAACGTGGAGGAAAAGTTTCAGCGAAGTTCACGCATCTTTGATTTTATTCTACCGCAATGTGAAAAGACATAACATTTGTATGGTTCAATGGCTCACAGTTTTCTTAGAGCCTAGATTTGAATTATATAACAGAGTATGTGCACCTAGTATCTTGCTTTTAAGAGGGAACTAAATCCATCTACTGCTCCTGAAGAGTTCACACCTCACTCAGAGAATGACAGGGGCTGACCAATAGGAGGAATGATATCACTGAACATGACAAGCTCCAAACTGCCCGTACAGGTTTCAGATCATGGTTTCATTTTTATCATCATTAGCTGAGCCCTACCAACAAATAGAGGATATGTGTGTGTTCCTGTCTAATGGTGACATTATAGAACTAGTGGTTAAGTTTGCGCTCTTGCATTGAGTGCTGTACATTGATACGCGTTTCCTTTGTAACGGACTGAGTCTCATTGCTGACACATATATAATCTGTCTGGTCGGTGTGGGTCTTGTGCAGCAGTGCGCGTGGCCTCTGCTCTCAGCTCCAGACACTTGATTAATCGTAGTGTCATTAATCAAAGGCCGTGGTGAGTCTGCAGCGCGAGCGGCTCACAGGGGAACATGCAAAAGGAGCCATGCACCGAGGCTGCTGGAACCGGACTGAAGGAGTGCAGCTGCAAAACTGAGGTCACCGGGTTTATCTGCTGCAGTGGCGGCGAATCGTAACCTTCCACTAAAGTCACTTCGACAGGGCTTTTAACCATCATGACAGCGGTGAGATAAGCTAGATATATTTACACTAATGCTTCAATATACTGTATAACTGTAGGTGTAGTTTCAAGACACTTTCAACCTCTCATGCCACAACCAAAATAAAAACTAAGGTTGAGCCTGCTGTAGGGCATAAAGTCTGCAACAGGGCTGTCCAAACTTCATAGGCCGCATATTGAAGCATATACACAGCGTGGATTGCACAACTGCACACATTATATGTACTTTGCCTTAACTTAGCCTGATTGTAATTTCGCATATCTTCTTTTGTAAGCCGCATTGAGTTGCCTTGTATACAAAATGCTCGGTATAAATAAAGTTGCTTTGGAAAGCCAATAATCAGTGGTCAATGCAGTGAAAATTTCAACTGGGTGCATTTGACAGAGGTTTAACCCAAGCCCCCACACCATTATTTAGGCTTGGAACAATAATGCCAGCTCTTTAGTTCGTTTTTTGAGGTTACAATCTTTTAGAATTAAGAACATTTCAATAAAAAGTACCAACTCTAGCGATGTGTGCCAATTCAACAGGGAGCATAAACTGCTGAGGGCTGCATTTAGCCCCTGAGTCGCACTTTGGGCACCCCTGGTATACAGTACTTCCTTATAAAGTTATTTTTATTTATTTTTTAGATATTCACACTATATTTGGAAGGAAAAGATGTACAATTCAAGTCAGGAAGGTACACGCATAAACTGATCTTAAAGGTAACATTCAACAATCCAGAAAACAAAGCAACACAAGGCATATTCCTGGTTCAAACCCACCAGCTGAGACCCACTGTTGAAATTACTGTGTAGAGAAAATAAAATCAACGTTAGATGTTGTTACTGTCTGAAGTACCTACACACATTCTTTTTTTTTTTCCTTACTCCCATAAAAACAACTATTGCTTATGTTCATTTCACTCAAACATTTGTCTGGCAGTTTCTAGAATACAAATTCAGAATATGAGGAAAATAATACCAGACCTCAGACGTTAATTTCCATTTATTTACAAGAGTGGGAACAGAGAACTAGAGCCGTAAATATGCCAGAGTTAGCTCAGAGCGAGTTTCCATCCCATGGGGCAAATGGGGTAAGGTGGCTCTAAGCGCAAGGAAGAGCGCTGCAAGATTTATGTGTTCAGCATTGTGCATTTCCCCTCAAATAAATCGATGTTCAAACAATGACAAATAAAGAAAAAACGTGGTTTCTCTGCTGACGATAATAGAAATGGTTTGTATCTGTAAGTAGGTCAAAGTCTTGTTCAGGTGGATTCTCCAAGGTCAGCTCTGGCTTGCAGTGGTTTTGTCTTAAGTGCCTTCTGTGCTGCACTTCAACAAACTGCGTTTCAGGGGGTTCAACTTTGTCTCGCGTAAAATACAGTGCTCCTATAACCCGGATCTTATCGCCCCACTGTAAATGGCTCAACGACCTGAATCCACCCGCTTTCCTTTTCAGCTGATAAGATCCATACACTCCACTGATCTCGGAACACACTCTGACGATGCGGCGCACTTTGGAGCAACGCATTAAAGTTGAATGAAGCAAAAGCAAGAGTTATCATTAACACTATAATACGTTAAGAGCTCAAGTCGCAAACCTGAACCTTTAACTATTTCCTTTTTGTTTTTATATATCTTTATTTATACAGGGAAGGCCCAATGAGAGTACGAGACTCTCTTTTTCATGAGCGCCCTGTTTCATAACAGTGAATAACAATACAATATTTACAATAGACATTTTTTACAAGTATCAATTAAAACAAGTACAATTTTCTTTATACATATCGAATACTAACCGTTTTAGATGTGAAAGAGGCACTAAAGAGTTCAGTTGTAAAAGCGTTTGTAGTTCGTTCCATTTGTGGGCAGCGTAATATGAAAAGCCTCTTTTTACCGTGTCACTCTTTACGAGTCCATTTTTCAAAACCAAACAGTCATGTGACCTGGTGTTGTAGCTACTTGAGCTGTAGTTGAGTTCACATGCGAGATAATCAGGAAGCCTCCCAACAAGTCCCTTATAAATAAATAAAATGCAGTGTTGCTCTCTTCGACTTGTCAGGGAAGACCAGCCGACTTTGTCATACAGTAAACAGTGATGAGTTCTGTATTTGTCTCCAGTAATAAATCGAATAGCAGAATGATAAACTGCATAGAGAGATTTAAGAAAGGAAGGTGAAGTGTGCATATAAACTGTGTCGCCATAATCAAGGACTGATAAAAACGTAGCTTGAACGATTTCTTTTCTATAATTCAATGGAATACAAGATTTGTTTCTATAGTAAAATGATCATTTTGATTTAAGACTACGGCATAGTTTTGAAACATGTGTTTTAAAAGTCAATTTCTCATCCAGCCAGAAACCCAAGTATTTATAAGAGGACACTCTTTCTATAGCTGTGCCATCAAATGTATGGATAATATTTAAAGGTTGAACTTCTTGCCTCCTGGAAAACAACATATACTTAGTTTTGCATGTATTTAGTGAGAGTTTAAGTTTTATTAATGAATTTGAATTTCATCAAAATCTTCCTGTAGGAACTGGGCAGCTTGATCAGCAGAGGGAGCACTGGTGTACAAAACTGCATCATCTGCATATAAGTGTATAGAGCTATGTTTGATATTGTACCCAATAGAATTTATGAAGATTGTGAACAACAATGGACCCAAAATAGAGCCCTGAGGGACTCCTTTATCTGTGATTAATTAAGCTTTCAATGAAGCTGCAAAATATTCGACCAAATATTCACGTGGGCTGGGTATCTTATTCCTATTTCTACTTGTACCTTGGAGCAGATTTCGTGGAGACTGGTGGCGATGGCAGCGGCCGGCGTATCACATCTGAACACGTGGCACTTCAGCACCCGCGTGTTCTTGTCCCGCGCCACGTAGGCAAAGTCCCTGAAACCAGCGCAAAAGCAACGTCAGTACTGTACTTTGTCATTTAGGTGTAGAGGAAAAAGCGTGTGCATGTGAGATGACTTGGGAATAACGCGGATAGGGCCATTACTAAACCTAATGTGTTTGTAAGTGAGCGTTTGCTTGGTGATATTGTTATTTGTTCCAGCTCAAAGCGCTTCCTCATCTCATATATAGTGGTTATGGATATGTGCGAGCCTCTTCATTTAATTTTATTACACCGAGAGCCGCCACCAAGTGCGTTCACAGCAAATTGAGTTTACCTGCGGCCTCACATTCAGTAGTTTAGGCATGATTGCAGGATGAGCTACGGTGTGGAGTTGCTGAACTTTTAAGCTTCTGGAAAGGTAAGACTGTGGAGTGAATTGAGAAGGAGGGGAAAGGATAAGCTCATGTGGGAGATCGACACCAAATTCCTGCCCGCAATTATCGCATTTAGATCACGTATGGGCAAACTGGATGCAAAGGCAAAATTGGGTTTTTGAACTTGCCGGGGGGGACAGGCCGGTCATGGTTTGGGCCAGTAATTCTCAAATCGACTGTCTTTTTTTCATTCCGGCCCACATGTTTAACCTCTTAACCCCCACTCGAACAGAGCACATTTTCTCCAGTTTGGCTTTACCCAAATCTAAAAACTGGACAAAAATGTGACAAAAAATAGAAACAAATTTGACGGAAAATGTACGAAAATGCAACGAAAAAGTGGCAAAAATGCGGCAAATAAGTGACAAAAGATTTAGGCAAAGCTGAACTGGAGAAAATTCGTTTGGTTAAGGCGGGGGGGTTTAAGAGTACACGGCGTGGAGAGCCATAGATCAGTGGTTAATTATTGTAAACAAACTCTGAGTAAAATTACTATCTCAATGTGTGTCATCTCAGCAAGAAGCCTGAGGATCAACAGAAATTGATCCTGGGCCTAAACACATACACAAATAGTAATCGTTTTTCATCTCCTTTCTTTGCATGAGTGGAAATTTTATTGGTGTTTACCCTTTATAGCCGATACAATTTGGGGGTTGGCCATGTTTGCGGACTGCTGACCTCCGGTATAAGAGCAATTATTGAATTTTTTTGTTGAGATATGCTACAGGGCTTTTACTACAAGTCCCACCACTGCAGCTCCGACTTTTATTTTCACATACAGTATTCACTATGAGCTGACATTAAAGCACCGATCTTCAACTGCTGCTACTGCTCCTATCTTTATAGAAATCCACTTAAAATGTACGTTGATATAGTGTCATCTTGTTGGTTTTACTCAATCTCTGTAGCCGGTAACATAAGACGCTCAAACAGATAAATCCAGATCGAGTCCGAGTGCAGCGGAGGGTTTAAACACCTCATGTTCAGCCCCACATTTTCACACAGAAACAGAAATATTGCGTTCATCTAAACTGGCTCTCTGTGTTCACGGACACATTACGCGCCTGTCTCCTCTGCCTAATTGTGCGCTCACTTTTGGGGTCGATAATGCTCCCCGGCTGTGACCGAGAAGGAGAAATGGCGGTGCGGTTGGATATTAGTGAGGAGTATGCAGCAGCCAGCTCTTTGCTCAGGGACATTTAAGCCCTGTGTCACCGGAGCAGCGTGAGTGGCCTTGGTGAGCGCAACACAAACCACTGTTTTATGGCTCTCGCTGTGGGATCAAAATGCCATAAAACAGCATGCGACTCTTAGCACGAAATAGCCAGTGGTCAGTAATGATTTAACACCTGCGATTTGGGCATTTCGGAGGTACAATGTTGCGGTGAAGAGCAAGCACAACTCCAGGTGAAAACACACGGGGGACAGACGTGGAGACATTTGACAGGAAAAGTAAAGTGGAAACGGTTACCTTTCTCTGGATCCGTGAGAGGGGTGAGGAAAAAGGACAAACAGATTTGGTTAGTAGCAAAAAGAGACACTTTTCCAAAGGCAGCAGAAATCTGTTGAATATCTGAAATACTTTTGTGAGAAAGTGAAAGTTTGCTAAAATAAGATGCTTTCTGGTGTGATGCAATTATTGTGCGTTTACAAAATGTGCTTCATATAAAGGTTTCCCATCTCCTGGTGGTTCTTAGATGCTTGTTACGGCTGTATTTTCCTTTTATGCAGCACTCTGAACCAGTGGTGACTATAATATAGATGAGGGTACGCACTTCATTTTCATTCTACACAGCAACAATTTATCTAGAAATGAGTAATATTTGCCCCTGATTTGAGTAAGAACAGAATAGACAACCATCATTGTCTACCATGATCAATGATGGCAGAAATTTGACATTGGCTCACTCACACATACACAATTCATTTGCCCTGCAAACATAATAAAAACGCATAATAATACAGTCCATTTAAAAATCAGTTCACAACTGCAGCAGATTCACCTCATCAATAGAAAATAAATGGAAAAGACTGAGCAACAATAGGAGTTACGACTTACTCAGCTCCCTGACGGCACAAGGCACAAGATAATTTGTGAACACATTTTTCTTGGCTCAAGGAAGTCTGTATCTCTGCCCTGATGGAGGAGCTCAAAGTAGAGGGACAGTGAATGCTATTGTCATCTATGATATAACTGAGACGATGCACTGCTTTACTGTGATGCAACTAACTTCCAGAAATCTATCCATGGGGCAAGTTTTTTTTATGACTTAAATTAAGAGAAGAAAAATCATTATTCATTTGAATTAATTCAAGTGTAAACTGATGATGCGCTGACTCAAATCAAAGACAAACCTATTTAAAGGAAATTGCACTTTATTTCTAGATTACTTTTTGCAGTGTGAACAGAGTGTCAGACAAATAACAATGTAGAATTGACACTCATTTGGCTTCCGTTACCATGCGGTGACATCACCTACAGACCCTCTGTATCTCGCTATACAAATAAACCTCGACCTTGAAGACGTTATCTATGAATGACAAAACAGGCTAAACCCGACGATGCCTATGTGAGGGAATTTTCCATTTCCTACGCAGTGGAACCAAGGCCACCTCCAGTCGTCCTCCCCTTAGCTGTTGACATTTCTTTGTAGATAACTCCATCTACGAACTGTGTGAGGTCGTACACCGGAGGCCAGACTTGAATGGTCAAACTACCACAATGTGTTCAGAGTTCATGGCTCCGGGTCATGAACGGATGGAAGCAAAACTCCAGCCAGAGACATTTAGAGTCACTCTTTGCAACTGCCACTTTCCTCAACACAAATGAAATGTTAACAAACACACATGGTCTCTTCGTGTGAATTAGAGAATCACATTTGGCTATATTTGAAACTGTGTTGTAAAATGAAGGGCACCATCAACATTTGAGACTGAAGTAAACTGATTAAGTGATATTAAGTATAGCATACATTTAAAACATGTTTGTTCAGGTCTTAACTAGAGATAGCAGCAGGTTTTATAGACTGCCTGACCAAAAAAATACCTCATGGAGACAGGATGTGTTGTTGTTTGCAGAAGATACTGTACTAATTCTTATTGCGCAGCTTTCTAATGGAATCCAGAATCGAGACATGAAACTCGACGCAACAAAATACAGAAAAACAAATCTCACAACCACATCCATGTGCCCAATTCTCAAAATGACGGCGCACATCTTCTCCGTTTGGTACCAGACGCGTATGAACACCGAGTCCCCCCTTCTCTGTCACGGCTGCGCCTCCAAATCTCTCAGCTCAGTCTCTTTGCTTTAGTCTTTAATCTCCGGCGCTCACCTCCGCTGACGCGCGACAGGAGCGGCCCCCGAAAAGAACAAAGTCTGATCCACATCAACATTGTAGCACATCGCTCCCATTTAGTTCAAACTACAAAGGCAACACGGGTATCAAAAGGGCTAATTTCAGCAACGCCTGGCTTTGATTTACTGCTGAACTCTTTAGCATAAGGCAGGTTGGCATGTGTTGTGACAGAGCGCAGCAGCAGCAGCAGGTGTTTTGTTTTTTCGTACAATAAATCGAGAGAGAGCAGAGAAACTTCACTCACAGCCGCTGGTCGCCCACACAGACACTTTGACGTACATTGGATTCCTGGAGTCTTGAGCGCAACTGTCTGGAACTGCAGTAGACAGACAGGCTTCAGCTCTGCGTTCAAATTTGTGGTTTTGAATTTCTTTTCTGTTCTTTATTTCAAGTGCCACCGCGTACTAGCTGGAATTCAGTCGGGAAGAGGGATCTTAGACGCGAAATATCATAAAAAGTCCAAAAGCTGTGCAGCGTGACTCCACACGGCTCTTTGCTGTCTTTTCACAAACATGATACGATATTACAGTGGTTACATTTTTTAAATCCCTTCGCCATCTTAACGTGGTGGAGGGGTTTGAGCTGTGTTGTTTGGGCTCTGTTGTCGGGGGCTTTGTTCCCCTGGTAGGGTCTCCCATGGCAAAGAGGTCCCAGGTGACGGGTCAGACAAAGACCGGTTTAGAACCCCTTTATGAGAGACCAACAGGCCCGGTAAGAATTGGGAGGCCGTCCTTCTGTGGACCCACTACCTGCAGGAGGAGCCATAGGGGCCCCACGACCCGGCAATGGAAAGTGGAAGAAAATGGATGGTTACATTTTTGGATGCTCCAGCTTAAAATCTAAACACACATGTTAGGGGTCAAATAGGGACTTGATTAAATCCATGGTCAACCGCAATTATCTTCACCACAAAAACTAAATATCGAGCATAGGTTTAAATGACTTGAATTGAGAATATTTATCTTGTTTTGAGTGGTTTTGAAATAAAGACAAAATGTGTTAAAAGGAATAGTGTCAAACCCAGACTTAGAGAGACTTATCCATGCATTTGTCTCCAGCAGGTTAGACTACTGTAGCGGCTGCTCACTGGCCTTTCTAAACGAGCTGTTAGAGCTGCAGTACATCCAGAACGCTGCTGCTCGAGGTTTGACAAGAACCAGGAAATACGACCATATTAGTCCAGTGCTCCGGTCTCTGCACTGGCTTCCTGTCACTCAGAGAATAGAATTTAAAACAGCTCTGCTTGTGTACAAGTCTTTTCATGGTTTAGCACCAAAGTACATCTCTGACATGTTAGAGCCATATGAACCATCTCGGGCCCTGAGAACTTCAGGGAGGGGTCTCCTGGTGGTTCCCAGAGTCCATAATAAACACGGTGAGGCTGCGTTTCAGTTTCATGCAGCTAAAATCTGGAACAGTCTTCATGAGGATGTGAGACAGGCCTCAACTCTGACAATGTTCAAATCCAGGCTGAAAACAGCTCTTTTTACCCGAGCATATGAAAACTGAAAGTATTTTATCTGCACTCTTGCCTTTTACTGTAATTGATTAATTTTTATGTTGATGTTTTAATGATTGATTTGATCTGTTTTCTTGTAACTTTATGCAACTGTGAAAGCACTTTGAATTGCCTTGTGTATGAATTGTGCTCTACAAATAAACTTGCCTTGCCTTGTTCGAACTACGTGCAATAATTTCTGTATCTACGTCACTTTTAGGGGCGACAGTGGCGCAGATGGTAGAGCGGGTCGTCTCATGATCGGAAGGTCGGGGGTTCGAATCCCGCCTCCTAAAGGTGCACATTGTCGTTGTGTCCTTGGGCAAGACACCTCACCCTCCTTGCCTCCAGTGTCTGCGTACACTGGTGTATGAATTAGAGTGTGAATGGGCCCCCTATGAGAGACCAACAGGCCCGTTTGGAACCGTTTGGAACCATGAGGCCGTCCTCCCGTGGACCCACCACCTGCAGGAGGAGCCATAGGGGACTGGTGCTATGTGACTTGGGCAGCTCCGGCGGCTGCCCCCACGACCCGGCAACGGACAAGTGGGAGAAAATGGATGGATACGTCACTTCACCTGCGTCACTTTATCAACCACTTGCAGTGTGACAGTAAACCTGCTCTGCTAATACTGTCTTTTTTATAGTCTGTTTATTTTATTTTTTACTGTTTTTTTGGTAGTCATTGTATATAAGATACCGCTTTAATTGTATGCACAGTGTTTCTGAGAGCTCAATGTAACAAGTGAATTTCTCTATTGTGAGATCAATAAAGGTTTTCTTATCTTATTGAAACGAGTCAAGAACATTTCGGACCAAGTGAAATAATCGAGGTCAAATCCCCAACTACAACTTAACGAGGCAAAAGAACTCAAATTATTATGCTCAGTTTGAGACGCTTAAACTAATCTAGATATTCATCTTTTTGGAGAGTTTATGTTTTCTTTTTAGTTTGAACATTGAGGGGTAAAACGGAAACTATTCTGTGTCAAGTGGGACTGCAGTGGAAGGCATTCATTAATAAGGTATCAAGTCAAATAATAATTCAAGATCCCCCAAGATAAGGAAAAAAAGTGATTTATTTATTGGTTTCTTGCCATATTGGATATTGCCAGGACCGAGGATAAAACGCAAAATCTACCATGTGAGACAATGGCTTTGTTCATCGAGTTACGCAAAACAAAACTATTATACTATAACAGTAATAAAAAAAAGCTGTGGAACAACAGCTTTAACCTCTTAATCACCAAGTGTGTTTTCTCCAGTTCAGCTTTACCCAAATCTAAAAGGTGATAGCCTATAGGCCCAGAGTAATGCCTCATTTGAAATCCAAGACCTATCAAACTAATCTAAACTCTTCTTTTTCCTCGTGTTGTCACTTTTTTGACATTTTTTTCCATTGATTTTTTTGTGTGTGCTTTTTCGTCTCCACGTTTTCATCGCTTTTTGTCACTTTTCTGTTGCTGTTTTGGAGCATTTTGTTGTGTTTTTGTCACACATTTTGTCAAATTTTAATCACTTTTTCATCACTTTTTTGTTTGAATTTTTGTCCCTTTTCTATTGCTGTTTTGTGGCTTTGTCGTCACTTTTTTGGTCACATGTGTGCTGCATTTTCATCCTTATTTTCGTCTAATTTTTGTTGCTATTTTGGCACTACTTTCAAGAAGCTTTTAGATTTGGGTAAAGCCAAACTGGAGAAAATGTGCTCGGTTCAGGTGGGAGTTAAGAGGTTGGGTCAATACAGGCGAAGAGCTCGATCACACTAAGCATCGTAAGTGTGACGCTAACTTTACTTCACTTACACTAACTGATAATGTTATGCAGTGTGAACCTGGGAATCTACTTTCAATCTTCTTATACTTCTACTACCAAAGTGCAACAATGTAAGCCGTGTCACTCGCATCCTCCAACAGAAACACTGCTGTCCATGTATGTGTTTTTACATTCGAGCTCGTTTCATACTGTCCAAGCTAAAATAAAGTCTGAAACCCTCTGCATAAGCACTTCCCGTGAGAAGTTGCCAGAGTGGATTTTTTTTCTTCCAGATTTTTGACACCGCTCCCCTCGGATCTCGAGTGCCAAAACTTGTAGCATTTGCAGATTGCCAACCAAAAGTACAACTTCTCCCAAGTTTGGTGTGAAATTTGTGCAAAATGCCAATCCAGTGAGCACTGCTTTAGGTGGGAAAGACTCGCCGGCGTGTAGAGAAACTATAATAAGTGCTGGACTGAGCTCTTGGTCAGAAATAACACTTACAAATTTAACCAGGAAGTGGAGAAGAGCCATGATGGACAACAGGCTGAGTGAGCGAGGGACTTTCTGGCAGTGGAAAAGATTGGCATTGACTTGGCAAAGATGTGGGAGGCTGGACAAGGCCGTTAAGGTGGGAGATTTTTTTTTTGAACGGCAAAAGGAGGAGATAAAGCTCTACAGAAAGTCTTTTTTTTTCATCATTGCGTGTGCTCTCTGTATTTTGCGAATTGAAACGGGAGGGATGACTAACCCATCACCAGAGCTGTGTCTTTGATCCCGATGGCTACGAGGCACGCTCGGCTCCCGAGATTAAACCGGGTCACGACGACTGCAGATGTTTTGAAGAGAGAAAGAAAGTCACACGAAACCAGCGGCAACAGCTTTGACATCACCTGCACCTCGCTGTAGTGGAGTAGTAACATCAGCGTTTGCAAATGTGGAGGGAGGAAGGTGCTCCAAAGCCTTTTGCTACTAAAACATGTCCGCCACACACAAGAAAAGTGTTTACACTGGACGGTTAAGTGTCACGGTGGCACAGCAGTTAGCGCTCTTGGCTCACAGCAAGAAGCTCCTGGGTTCGAGCCCTGGGCCCAACGTTTTATATGGATGTTGCATGTTCATGAACTCAGCGAGGCAAATCCATATAAACAAGAACTCTCGTGTGTGTTCATTAACAGGCATGAACTCGTGTGTTTTGGTTTCTTCCAGCAACATCAATGAATGCATATTGAGGCAAAAACAACATAGAAACTTGAAAGTATTTGCTTCCTCTGAGAGAGCTATAAATGACTTCTACAACAACTACCACTGCTGCTACATAACTGCACAAACTAGCACTGTTCCAATATCACATGATCAAACCATTGCGCCGATAAAATATATCCAGAAAACGTAATAAATTGCTTTTTTCTCTTTAAATCTTTGAATTTGCTTTTGGCTAATGACTAAGTATCCTCGCAAAGTGAACACAAAGTAAAACAAACAAAAGATGCTTAAACCAGCACCGGTGTGTATTGCGTCGTAATATGAACGCTATCCTCCAATTATTGAGCAATTATCTTTGATTACAACTATTAATTTTGATCCTCGAAAATCACTGAGATAATTTGCCCAGTAAATACAGGGCTGGATATTTCCCTAAAGTTCGTTGATTACAATTTCTAACTCATTATCTCATATTTTGTCCAGTCCTAAGCCTCTAAATTATGAATTGTTTTTGATATTTCACCGGTGCTGCATTTTGAACGGTTTTCAATGAATTTTGCGTTACAATTGCACGGAACATAAAAGATAAAGATAATTCCAAGTGGAAGATAAAGACTTTATCCTAACTATCTATTTGCACACATAAATTAGCATACTTCAAATGTCTCCTAATTTCTCCAATAACCATAAAGCATCATTAATATTTATGGCTGATATCTTCACTGTGAATCTTCAGGTGCCAAATTGGGCTCATAAAAGTAAATCGCCCGGATGCCGAGCAGTAAAGGCCCTTTTTATGACGCAGTGATGTGAACTCATCCTTTTCTCCACGCGGCCTCACCAACGCTGTGCCATCTGTCTCCCCGCACCGGCTTCCATCAAACGCAGGCTCAGGGCTGTATCTGAACGCTCTTACATATGCTAATGCGCCGGGCTAATGCTGATTGGAAATGCCCGTCGTTGTTTGTGTGCAGTCAGCAGAAAGCGGAGCTGCTGCATGAGAAAAACATGAGAAACGCATGCGTTTAATGCCGTCTATGGGTTTCAAGGGACGGAAGATTAGGATTAAAGCGATCAAAATACGTTTCGAAACATTGTTGTTGTGTCGTTTGAATTATCAAAAAGTCTGTAACGGGAACTTGGATACTCCTGCTTTCCTTGTTTGCTTATCTTATAGTGTATGTTTACTTTTATTCATTTAAGGCACTTGGTGACAGTACTAGGCATAATACTTGACTTTACAAAGGAACCCAGTAAAATCAAACCAAAATATAGATCCTAAACTAGAGATTACTAATGGAACACTAGATTACAGTGGGTCAGACTAAACAAGGATCAAAACACAATTTAACCAGTACTAATTTATTTCTGAAACAGGACTAAATTAGTGATGAACCAGGAGAAAAGACCTAAAGCGGGACAGGCATTGGAGAAAGCACACCTTTCCGGGGTAACACTTACGGCCCGTTAAGTTCATGGTATTTACTGTGGTACATCCTTGGTACTTACAGAGGTAACTACCAGGTACTTAGAGTGGTATGTTTAGATAATTACAGTGGTACTTCATTGTGAACTTCAAAAGTGTGATATATAGTAAGAATTGGAAGAAAAGCGGGTTTTGGTACTGATATGATTGTTGTTTATGATTATGATGACTTTATAATAAAAAAATGTTAAAGCACATGAGTCTCTTTATTTTGATTACAGTGTTTTCCTTGTGCTTGAAACTTGTTTTGAAATGGTAAGCTCTGTATTGTCTCTGAGTGTATCTAGAAGTACCACATTTACTACCTAGGAATTGCTGCTGTAGTATCCTTGAATTACCACAATAAGTACCATAGATGTACTTCATAATTAAGTACCATGGATTTACAGGCTTTATCTATTAGTTACCCCTGTATACCCAGAAGTAGCACTATAATTACTTAAGCGGTAACGCATAATTACTTAATTATTACTGTAAGTACTACGGACTTACTGGGCTTTTTATCTATTAATTACCACTATATGTACTTAAAAGTACCACTAGTAATTACCAATGTAAATCCTATGGGTTTACCGGTGTTTTTATCTAGGCCAGTGTTTTTCAACCTTTTTTGAGCCAAGGCACATTTTTTTCATTGAAAAAATCACAAGGCACACCATGCACCAGCAGAAAATGTTCAACAATTTCACTCTGTAGCCTATATTCACAATATAAAGTGCATCCATGCGTCACTAATTCTCTTGTCTCAAAGAATTTAGCAACCTGCGGCCACTTTCTGATATGGAAGAGTTTTACATGGTTACTCCGCCGATCACTAGACAGCACAGAGACTTGACAATGGCACACTATTTGCAGATAATTATTAATTTGTTAAAAAAAAAAAAGTTTTTAGACCCACTAGTTGAAATTGGATAATTTTCCAAGGCACACCAGATAATATCTCACGGCACAGTAGTGTGCCCCGGCACAGTGGTTGAAAAACACTGATCTAGGCTATTAATCACTGTATGTACCTTGAAGTACCACTGTTATTACTTAAAATGTACCACATAATTACTACTGTAAGTACCATGGACTTACCGGCCGTTTTCTAAAGTGTTCCAATAGGGGTTACATTTGCTACGCCAGGATTAAGCTGTAGGAATAAAGCGGGACACTAAAACTATTGCTATGTAGGACTAAACTGGAGCTAACAAAACAACAAAAGGGGTGATTTTGACAATACAACTTTCTGTCAAATACATTGCATATAAAAGACTATTGTTGTAATACGGTTATTCCCTTCTCTAATATGACCATAACATTTATCTCGTGATTCTGGTCTCGTCAGCAGCAAGCTCCAGGTGTGTGTCCACGGACTGTGTCATAGCTATTGATCGGACGTGAAGCAGTTTCTCTGCCATAGTTTGACGTGTTGTGACTTTTGGCTCGGGGCCAGAGTGGAGCTGATCCAGGGCCGTGTGATTCAGAGCGCAGTTATGACAGCTGCGGCAGGCGAGAGTCAAAGGAAAACCCTTTCATTGTTTGTAAAGAGAATAGCAAAGCACCTGCAGCTATAGTTATATTTAGAAATGTTTTAGTTTTACTTTCTGAGAGAGATTGCTTTAAAGTCACAATATTATCCTCAGTAACCATGCTAAAATTGCTTGGAAATGACTTTGAAACACAATCAAAAGCTATACTATAGGGGTATTACAGTGACAAAAGCATACAATCACAAGTCATTATGGATACATTTATAGAAATGGAACTAAAGTATGCCCTGTAGCACTGTTTATAAAGAAGTGAAAAAGCATCTCGGCTGTCGACCAACCAACACATTAGTATCAATTCTGCTTTTGTTCAAGGCTTTTCATAATCTGCATGTACTTCACTGTGCAGAGAACGCATTGGTTTCACTTTAGATCCATTATAGATCAAACTCAATAAGCACTTTAGTGAGAAGCGGTTAAAAACAGGACCCCTGTGAGCTGATAAAACAGGACTATAAAGGACCTAATTGTAGTTTAGTGTAATGGCGAACAGAGTGTGGCGGACAGTTGAACAAAACACGGGAAACCACTGTGAAAAGCAATATTTTTTTTTTTTACTGGGCCATTAATTTATTTAGAGAGTGCCAAGCTGCAGAAAAAGCCTGTGATCAAAATGTGAGGCTTTTATGGGCACCCTGCTCCTCTGTCTGCTGAGGACGGACAATAGTTAGACAAAAGTTTCACAGTGCGATGTTTATTACACTGAATAAACAAATTTGGGAGTGGAGGCCATTAGGAGAATTGCATATGTGCATTTACATATCTTTAGAGTTCCACTTTGTGCTGATGCCAGTGTTGGGAAGAGTTTATAAGAGCAAATATCGTACACTTAAGTAACTGAACTAAATGATGCAATGTAATGTAAAAGCATATTATTTAAAGGGCTTAATGGCAAAATAATGGGTACTTTTGTGTGCGGCTTTTGCTGCTAATGTGCCGAAAATTGCGCGGTAAAGTGAGAACAAACAGTCCTAGGGCACTCTTTCAGTTCATTATCTCGTCTGTTTGAATAAATACCACATACATTGGAAAGGAACAAGAAATAAAGCGCCAAAAAGTCCCAATTGTACAAGTGTAATGATCCCAAGTCTGAAATAAAGGTCCAATACTGCAATATGCTTTATTTAGGCTTTTACCTGCACCTGAGCCTTGGTATTTTTTGTAGCATCATTTAAAATAACGTACGTCTAGACAATAACCTTAAGTTTAAAGATGATATAAAATGCAGTTTCACACCAACAGAGGGCGCAGTTCTTCTGTTCGTGTGCTTCAAAACGGAAAAAGTACAGGTAAAAATGGTGATCAGCACGGGAAAGAGAGCGCGGACTGGATCAGAACAAGTTTGATGAAGGCGTCTGGGCCCCAAAGCACAGGGGAGCGTCGTGGAAATCTCTGTGTGATGTACATCAGAGTGTAGGCTGGTGTCTTGAGTACATATGAAACAAAACATTACTTCAGGTGTGTTTTTGATTAAGACCGTTTACTCAAGGACATCCATCATGAATGATTTATGCTCAATATTTAACTTCCCCCACAGTCAAATGTATTAATTGTGGTGACATTGACCAAAATTGAAGTAATTCAGCTCAGTACCTAACATAATTCAGAATCTGGAAATGGATCCCAGTTGCTGGACAGTTAGCCAATACCTCCTCCTAACGGCCACCCCAGTGCAAGAGGAGAGGTAGAATATAAAGGACAACATTTCCCTATGTGTAAAATAAAGCATACCTTTCTCTTAAACATGAGATTGCATAGATGGATATGACAACGTACAAAATAAAACGCATGCTTTATTAAAACCCATAATTACTAATAATGAGCTGTTTATTCGTGTTTAATAATGAGAGGAGGAGGAAAGGCCCTTTGTCTTATTGTAGTAGTTAAAGGCGCGGTGACAGAAGAGGCTGGAGCCCAGTGCGACCTGCTGAATTAGTCATGTCCCGTGGCCATTAGCTTTAATGTGGGCCGTAATTACCTCTCAAACCGTAAACACGTTTACTGCACTGAGATGAGCAGAGACAGGAGCCAAAGCAGCAGCCCCCAACTGTATCATAGACAGACCTCGCAATACTTAGTCTCAGTGGCACCAGCCTACGCACAGAAACACAGATCTCTGACAGCTGAGCAGAGTAAGATATAGATATTACAGATAGATACTGCCTGGTTGGGCCTTTTTTGTTTCATGTAAATAGGCTTTTCGGATATTAACTATAAACCAGGTCCAAACATCCACATTTTCAGTTAAAAGGCAAATTCCACCAAAAAGACTTAACAACCCACCGCTTTAACTTTACATTCAGTCGGAACGTTATGTCACATCGCACAACCTACTAGAATATATGAGAGAGCAAGTTATGATAATAATAATCAGTTTGTGATGGGGTTGACTTGGTGATGAGCTGAGCATCTTTGAAACTGAAGTCCTGTTCCTGATCTGCAGTTGTTTTTGCAGTGATGCGTAATACACTGAAGGAAAGAGTGAATTTAGCGACCCGTGTGGTTGAATCCTAATACTTGAACTAATAGTAAAGCAAAGGTAATAATGAATAATGGGCATTATTTTTTACAGCCATTGTTTGCATAGGCAGCCGATCGTAATGTTTTGATCCATCCTTCAATGTCGACCTGCAGTGTGGCCGACTCAAGAGTGACTAGCTGCAAGTTTCAGCCCACTGTGATCCCCATCATGGTGGAGTACCCAGAGGAAACCCACCAGGGGGAACGTGCAAACTCCACAAATAATTCATACACCAATGCACCAATGTACACAGACACTGGAGGCAAGGTGGGTGAAGTGTCTTGCCCAAGGACAAAACAACAGTGTGCATCTTCAGAAGCTGGGATTCGAACCCCTGACCTTCCGATCGTGAGACGACCCAAACCCTGGACCTTCTTGCTCTGAGGTGAGAGAGCTAACTACTCAGTCACTGTAATTAGACGCACAGCTGAAATGATAAAGGTTAGTATAAACTAAAGTATTGCAATCAGTCGAAGTCTACATTTGAAGGAGCTTTTGATCATTTTCTGATTTTGAATCTCAAACATTTAGTTATTTCTTCATGAACCGAAGGCGCACAGTTCACATTTCCCTGTAATTGCGACAGACGGATGATGTTGTTTGCTGCTACAGCCCTATTCGTCTCATCTTCGCTTTTGTGTCGCAGGGAAAACACACCATTTCGCCAAACCAATGCTGTAAACAGTGAGAAAATCCACACAGGACTGGGGTTTGCGTTCCTACGGCGCTGTGACCCAGTTCTGAGCAAGTGGCACAGGCAGATGAGAGGAAGGCGGGGCGGCGCGCTAAACAGGCAAAACGCACTTACACGTGTCCACAGCGCATATATAGCATTACAAATTTAAGAGGTGACATAAGTGTGTGGGCAAAATGTGAAGACAGGGTAATAAGGCTTCGGATAAAGATGAGAGAGATGGCGTCCTGCTGCTTTCTTGATCTTTTATACATCACACTGGTTTGGTCGATGCCTCAGTGAGATGTCACTTTAGTGCTACCACCATTCATTTTAGCCGGGCATGTAATGCTCCTTTTTTGTGGGACAGGGTTTGGTGTCCCGTGAGTTTATTCCAAAGCCCAGAGCACAGAGCAATGGGAATCATACTGTCTTCATGTAACCTAATTAGGAGCACATGCTATTAATCATAAGCTGCACACACACACACACAGCACTGAAAATTACCATACTACCACAAGTGGCACTACAGAAAATACCCCGTATAATTCATAACATAGGTGACATTGTTATTTCTGTTCCTACACTTCCTTTAAAGAACGGGTAACAATTATTGGTTAACACTTATTCATGTAAGCTAGAGAAGCTGAACCGTGTTTCATAATGAATAAAAGAGAGCTTGATATGGTTAAGAGTGACCAAAATGAAACTCTGAATGTCTTTGGATGGTAAGAAGGAGGAACCCCACAGGGAAACATGCAGACTCCACACAGAAAGTGCACGAAAATCAATTCTGTGACCTTCTTGCTAATTCACTTCCTATAAATAGCTTCTTGTAAACTATGCATGCAACAAGTAATTTAAGTAAACTAAAAGGTCATTTTTGCTTTGATAATATTACAGGGACTGTAATTTGCTTAAATTAAGATTAAGCTGTGATTTTATTTTGACCTTTATTTAACCAGGAAAGTCCCACTGAGATTAGGAATCTCCTTTACAGGAGAGTCCTGGCCTCAGAGAGGTACCTATTCTTTATATTTTTTGAATCGTAGGAGAAACCAGAGTACCTGAGGTAAACATATGCAGACACAGGGAGAACAAGCCATCTCCACACAGAAAGGGTTCGTTCCAGGCGGGAATCGAACCCGGGACCTTAGCACTAACCGAGAGCTAACCGCTGTACCACTGTGGTACATGTACTGTATTGGACCGTTTATGCCGCTGTCAGGAGCAGTGGGCGACCTGAGGACCCATCTCCAGAGCTTGACCTATAGGTTCAACATTAATAGTGCCATGGTGGACGGGATATAGCCTATTGTGCATGTTTTGGGTTGATGGGGTAAAACGGAGCACCCAGAGGAAACCCACCAAAACAGAAGAGCGGAAGAACATTCAAACACAGACGGGCTAGGACTCAAACTGAAGCCCTGACCGCTCACTGTGCTGCCACTGTCCATTAAACCAAAGGCACTTAAAACGTTTCACAGCACTGACGAAATGAAAATGACGCTGCCCGACACAGATATTAACCCCCGTGAGAATCTTGGGGATGTGCTGAAGATGGCTTTGCGCAGTGGTCACACTCTTCCATCATCTTGCAGAAAAATGTATGCAACGCTGGATCTTTTGACATTGCAGACGTATATTGAAACAACGCCTCAGTGAATGTCTGCTGTAATCAAAGCTAAATCAATCAAATATTAGAGCGTGTCACCTTTTTTGTGGCCAATTTATGTATTTTTTGGCCAGGCGATGTATTCGGTTTTCCAAGCGCCACGAGATTTAAACACGGTCTTTCATAAGCCTAAAGTGTAAAATAGGGAGTCTTGACTGAAGCACTTCTAAAACAAGGACTAACCCAAAGGAAGACGTGGACAAAAGTTTAACAACCAGGAGAAGAGCCACAAGTTCATAACGGCTATAAATCTTCCCCACTCCGTAAAGTCATTGGTCCAACCTTGAGCCTTCAAGTCTCTGTCGATTAAACTTATATAGACAGATGTCCAGCACGCGGGTTGACATCGCCCGTGTCCCGCTGTGTCTGTCCCCGTCCCATAAGTGAACATCAGCATCGGCTCTGACACGGCCGGGACAGGGAAGGATTTTTATTGGGGCTAGATTTATCGGCTGGCGGGGCAAACGCAGGGGATCTATAGGCGGTACGGGAGGGGTAATCTGTCAGGACGACAGGGTTTACAGCAGGTGTGCCTAACAATGCTAATGTAGGAAGCAACGGTTTTTAAACTATAATATCTCTGTGCATGCGCTTGATATATGTGCGGACAAGAGAGGGGACATGGCTGCTTCATGACGTCTCTTTAGGCCGCGGTGGGACCCTTGGGGGCGGACTTACAACACGCTGGCACGAGACCCGAGCGCGTAGTAACGGCATTGATGAATGGTGTGGAGATGGGAGAAGCTGACGAGGATGACTTGGACGAGGGGAGCGCGAGAAACCTCTGGTCAAGCTCAAATCAGCGCGAAAGGGGGAGAGAGAGAGGGCCCATCAATCACTGTGGCACGTATCGAGTGGGGCTAGGTGTTAGGGCCAAGTCCCCGAGGGCCACCCGAGGTCCCTGTGCATGTTAATTAAGGCGACAAAGGCCTCGACATCAGCAAATAAGTCACGGCTCATGACTGAGAGGGGAAAGTGGGAAAACATTACAGTAAGAAACAACCACGTGCTTCGTCTTTGACATAACTAGAAGTGAATGGAAGAGTGTGTTCAGCATTAAAATACTGATGATGCAGGAAGCGAGCATCTTTTTTTTCCTTTTCTACATGCTACAGCTGTCCACAGAAGGTCACGAGTGAGGAGAGGAAAGGCTGCAGGGAGTAAGCAAACAGAGTACAGCCTAGTAATGAATATAAATGAAATCTAGGCCACTATTTTGCGTGAGAGTGTGCGTAATTGTGTTTCCCCAAGACTTTAGTGAGAAAAGTGAATGAACAGATTGAGGCTTCTCTACAAAGGCGCTCTCAGAGTCACGCTTGATCACACCGGTTCGCTCGCTCGAACGCACGGCGGTCTCAATGCTAATAAGTGTCAAGGACAAGGAAACAAGCGGGAACTGCCCCTAATGTCGTAAATCATCTCCCCTCACCCTCTCTTCTTCATCTCTCATCATTCTGAAGGGAGGGGGGGGACTCCTCATTTGCATAAAGCCAGGTGCATTATCATATGGATGCCGGCACCTACAACTCTTGCCTCATGTCCTTACAAATCCACGAACGCGCAGGGAATGTCACTGAGATGCGCACACATAGTAAGCTCACGCTGAAAGAGAAAAAACAAAAAAAAACTCAAACTCAAACTCTAGACTTTGAAAATCTCCGCAGCACACTTCCTAATCCCGTCTCTCAATCCGTCTTCACTTCATCTTCCTCCTCTTCCCTGAACAGCAGTTCATCTCCTAAGCTCCTTTGTATCTTCTCGCTCAGTAACTGCCACACAAGCTCGCACTAACGCGCTGAAGACGAAAAGCCAAGAAACAAAAGTGACAAGACATAAACAAGAAAGATACGGTTTGAATGGAAGACACTCACGCAAGAAGACATCCTCACGCTGATCCCTGCCTGGTTAGCTCCTTTGCAGCGATGCCATTGCTCTCTGTGCAAGCCCCCTGTTCCGCCGCTGGATAAATCTCTTCTCCGCATCCACTTTTTTTTTTTTTTTTAATCCTTTGGGGTTCGCTTCCTAGTTCCCTTCCCCCTTTTTCTCCCCGCTTCCTTCTTCCTCGCTACACCTTTCCCGCCCGCAATCCCAAATCCTCTGTGTGTGCCACTTCGCCTTGTGTCTGAGCTAGAGCAAAGGAAGCATGCCCCTACTACACCCTCCGCTCCCTGCCTCTCTCCCCTCCTCTCTCTCTAAAGCATCACTCTCTCAATAGACGGCACTTTTCCTTGTTTGTCTTTTTGGTTTGTATGGGTCTCTTGTGGCACGGATGAAGCAAGAAAGGTTACACCCTTTTAAGTGCCACTACAACAATGGGACAAAGAAGTAGGAACCACTTCACGACAGGTAGACGGAAAAAAAGCGCCACAAAGAGAAGACAATAAGGGGATTACAAACACAAACGAGAATGGAGAAGTGTGGCTATTATACAGCAGAAAGTAATTGTGATTTGAATGGACGCAAGTGGGAAATGTGTAAGGATGCAGTTATCTAAGTGAGATAATGTCCACTGCAGTGCAAACATCAACATCTCCCTGTGTGTAAATGGTGTCTTTTTTTGTTTATAAAACACAGTTAACTGTGTAGCTTAGACCTCAACCAACATGCTCTTAAATGTTTGTGACTCTTAGTTCTGCAGTTCATATTTGAGTCTTCTCTAAAATGTTATTGCACCAAGACATGTTCAAAATGTGCACAAACAAATCGCAAATCGCAACCTCAATTGCAAATTTGCACACAAAAAAGATAGATATTTTTCCAAAAATCAACAATACAGTAAACCTATCCATCTAAACCTATCTATGAACTGCACCTAAAGAGTCTTGCTGAGTGCTCTAGATATAGCCCCATGACTTCATCCAACAACGCCAGGCCACTCCTCTTTTTTCTACCTCGCCTCCCCCTCTCATTTATATTGAATCAGGTTGGAGGGAGGAAAGGGGCATCCAGGACATGCCTCGAAACGAATGGGAAAAGAAGGAGACGGGATGCAAAAGCAGTGATGGATTGGAGCGCCGACTGCTTCAAGATTTATGTTAAATGCCATGGATTTTCTCAGCAATCTTCCGCTTTCCTAATTGGCATGTTTTTCGAAAGTGCTTGATTATTCGGTTCAATAACACGGACTGTCCCAGTTCAACACGCTGCATCTGTTAAGCGACATCTGACACAGAAGCACTGTGAACAAATTATGCATCTCCCCATATGTCTGAAGATGCTGCATTCCCACAGATGCACTGAACTCCACAATCTTTGATCATTGCAAACAAGATTAGAGCACAGTGCCCTCTTGTGGTGAGTAATCTTGATGCAATTCATGAAATAAACTGTCATGTACTTGAAGGCATTGGGAGTAATAGGAGTAATGGGGAACTACTCACAGTCAGGTCTGGCGCTAAACAAAAGAGAAGTATAAAGTAGAGTCACAATTAGGTGATATTGCATGTGTTGAGATTTACACACATTTTCTTACGCATATGTTTTGCTATCACAGCCTGAAACAAAAATGCAGCTTAGTCATCGTGATTCCAAATTTCATTCCTTTTATCTTTGTTTTGTTTCAGATTCCAACTCTCCCAAATTGAGGTAAAAACTAATTACGTACGATTTTTGAATATAACTTGGTCAAAATGGTTAGTTGATATTGTTACCAGATTCAAGTTTCAAAACATTCTTTACTCAAATTGTGCATCTCAAGTATAAAGTATAGACAATGTTACACTATTACAGTGTTGCTAGGTAACGGAGCAGCATATAAATAGAGAGTAGTCAGTTAAACAGTCAGTTGGGCAGTTGCAAATGCCAGTGTCTGACAGAGGTGGGTAAAAATGATATAGGTGACAGCTCATTCATATTCTTAGTATATATAGTTTCAGATGATATTCAGTCAATTATTCGTTTGTGGCTCTATTTTTTGTTATCTGTGCTAAGCTAATTGAAGTATTGTGATCTAGGTGTTCAGTTATGTGTATAATAGTAGCAATACTTTCAGATCAGCGGACCTTTGTAACATATAGAAAACCTACATTAAAAGGTTGAAACTCCCCTTCATGCTTCCGACTTTATTCCTTAACAAGAGTGTTGGGTGAATGAAATTCCAGAAAAATAATACAGTCCTACAATTCCCCCATAGACCCTTCAACTGCTGACATCATCAGTGACATCAGCTGGAGGCGGGAAGCGATCAAGAGAAATAAGATTAAAATAAAACTACAACCGAAAAATGTGGTTCTGTTTTGGTTTGCAAGAACAAGAGGAATGACATTTGAGACGATAAAATAAGGTTTATCTGATATTTCCAAAAACGGTTAATCATTTGTTTATCGTTACTATGACAACAGCTACAATGGAAATAGATAGGAATCGAGCTTCCCACCTCCAGTTAAGCTTTACAAACAATTAAAGTGTCTATACTAGCCCCATTACTATTTTCAGTCTAACTACAAAGCCACTGTTAATAATGAAAAATATCTGTGTCTCTTAAAGTTACACCAAACTAAATTTGGTTATACACTGTGGTTACTTGCCAACTCCAGAGAAAGGGAGAAGCTCGGCAAATGTCAAATAAAAATAAAATAGCACACAGTACGCAACAAAACGTGGCACATTTCTTGAAAGTCTAAACCTGGAGAACGCAGCAGTTGCAATTCAGAGAAAGAGGCAGAGGAATTGTTGACCGACCCTCGCACCATCTCTGCCTTTTCTACTACAAGCTTTATCCATTACCACAAACACTGAAAGTTTTCGATCCTCGGAGGCACGAGACTGGAGAGACTGACTCTGCTACAGCGCTACACATCATACACTGGGGTCAGTGCTGAAGGAAACACTGGAGGAGCGAGGGAGTGGGTGGTGGATATGGCAACACAAGAAATACAAAATGCACCGCGTAAATATGGAAAAGTGGGAACCCGAGGAGCCGCAGGAACGAGATGAAAAGGCAAGATATGGAGAGCTCGGCCAAGTGGAGAGAGCTCAAACATTTTAAACTCAATTTTAGCCAACATATGATCGCACCAGACTGTTGGAGAATAATACTAATGTGAAATCCAATCCTATTCCGCGCAAAAAAAAAAAAAAAAGGACACCGTGTACAAGTGGGGTCACTCCCTCACATCTTTCAATAAAATATTCAGAGCTGCATTTGCTAATTATCTTCCTCATTTGTTATTAAAAAACTCGCTAACCTATTCGTCGGCTCTGCTTCAGGTCATTTCTATATAATGTATGTCACCCTCTGTCGGCCCATTGTCAGAGCGTGTTATTTATGTGTCACATGTGGCCAGGGCTTATAGTCAGTGGGTGGTTTGTTGGAAACTGACAAACTAAACTGAATCCGTGCGTGTTGGAGCCAGAGAGTGCTCACAATCATAATTAGAGGACATAATGAGGCAGACCTCTTTGAAAACGGCTACACGTTCTCAAAACACTCTCAGATTCCCTTCATGTAGGAGAACGTTTCCCCCAAGACTGAACATTATCACAACATCTCGATCCATAGCAACGTTGAGCAACAACCCAGAGCGTCCAACGGTGATAAATTGGCATCATTATTCATGTATCCATCTGCAAACTACTCTCATTTTCCCATATATTGGACACAACTTCACCCAACTGTCAGCATCATGAAATACATCACTTTGACAAACAAACAATCTGCATGAAGAATTGCTGCTAAAAGTACATAAACATAAGAATACGTATTGACAAGGCACAATGTATCTATTGCAACATTTGTTTTGTCTGACGTCCATGAAAAACCCTTATCATACATCTATGCATGCACCTTATGTTTAATGCATTACCCCCCGGTGTCGAGAGTTCACTCTATGTTTGTAGGAAGTGTAAATGTTTCCGAGGTGAATGTGAACCTTGAGGGGCCCATATCAATGAACGTTTAGCTCGGGCCTCCTACATGTCCCGCTAATGCAAACCTCAGCAAACTGTCAGCGCCAAAGTGAGATGGTTAAGAGCCTGGGACACAGCCAAATGAGTGGCAGCCCCTCAGGCCCTCAGTCTGAGATGGAAACCCAACTGCAATCAGTATAATTATGGCATCTTTAATGCAGTTCATGCAAATATCCATTTCCATATAATGAGGCTGATGTCGGTGACGGGTAATTAGCAAACTCCCGCATCAGCAGCGAGTAACGTTTGTGCACATTGTCTCTGCTGGCGTAACTGTGTACACGTGTGGTGATTATGATGCTATTTAAATAAAGAATAGTTTTTTTAAGTGTAAATACCTGTCATGGTCCCGCCCCACCCCCCACACGCGGATGCTGCTGATTGGCTGAGAGTGAAGGAGACTGCGGTCATCAGGGTCCATTAGGGTCAACATGCGGTCCTGAAGCACCAGCAGCATGCCTTTACCCTGGCGGGACGAACATCAGATTTAGAGTGACATATTCAAAACATATACATAAATTGTTGACTTTTGTTGAGGGTTGAGAGTTCAAGACTACATTTCACTCGCCTAAAGCAGCAGGGCTAAGCTACCTCAATATGAATGTTGTTGAAAATATTGCGAAATCAGTTTTCAAACAATTAACTACAATGTGACAAAAATGCCTTACGTTAAATTAATTGCAAAGTGATTTATTGTCTCTCAACCTCAACCCCCCCCCTTTAACCAAGCGCATTTTCTCCAATTCAGCTTTACCCAAATCTAAAAGCTCGACTGGCGCTTACAGACTATAAGCCAGAGTAACCCCTCATTTGAAAGCTAAGACCTACAAAATGAATCGCATCTTTTGAAGCGTTTGTGTCGTGTTTTTGTTGCTTTTTCATCTTTTTTTCCGTTGCTTTTTTGCCGCTTTTTTCCCGTGTTTTTTCATCACATTTTTGTCACGTTTTTTGTGGCTTTTTCATCGCTTTTTTGTGTGTGTCATTATTGCTTTTGCTGCACTTTTTTCAAGAAGCTTTTACATTTGGGTAAAGCCAAACTGTAAAAAAATGTTCTCGGTTAGGGTGGGAGTTATAAAATCCATAATTAATAAAAAAAATATTCATACAATAAAAAGGACTTTCTATTCCTACGTGACATACTGTGTATTGCGTGATGAGACTGACCTCTCCCCAGACCCCGGCGGAGTCCCTGATGTCCCGTCGGCAGTAGGACAGCTGTCTGATGCAGTGGTGCACGGCCACACTGCTGCGCCCCTCACACAGGTCCTGCTCTGACATTTCCACCCAGCCCAAAGACCGCACCGGGAACGACTGGAAGAGACGACATCAGGGGTGTGTGAGGTGCCCACAACTACTTACTCATTTACCTGCTCCTCTTCTACATCTTATGAATGTCCTGTGAGGAAAAAATAAAACACTCGTCTCTTACGCCAGTGTTTTGACTGTTCTGTAGTTCCAATATTTGTTTAACTTTTAGAGATTTATGTTTCGTCTTCGTTTGTGTTACTCCTCATTTAGAGTTAATGTATCCATTGGTTTATTCCTGTTTTAGCTCAGGTTTAGGCCTGTTCTAGATCTGGCAATACACGGAAAGCCACATACTTGGCGTGAATATTAAAAACAACCGTCTTAAACTAACACAATGCAATTTACTACAACTTGACATATTGGACCATAGACATAGTGGTAAAATCCCGGTTACTCAAGTATCTTGTGAGGACACTAGAATTAATTTAAAAGATAATGCAACAGAAAATGTGGCGCTCATCTACCACTTAGTAATGACAAAGACTCCATCGGCCTAGAGCCTTAAAGTGTAAGTGATAGTTCGGTACAAAGCAAACCCTCTCTAGCCAGTAACAGTACCAGGCCAATGCAGGATTTGGAAGGAACAGAGCATGAAATATGAAAGAGTCTGTGTGTATTTTGCTTGCACTGAGGCTCCCATCATCTTTATCCTTCAATTTCCTCCCCACAACGAGCCGCTCCTCCCTGCTGAGAGTCACCGCAGGATACAGCTTTCAAGTCCTGCAATGGAGTCGAGCGGCAGTATATTCATAATCACACTCTCCCTCTCGCTCTGATGTCTATATCTATCTATGAATTATTTTATTTTTTTACCATTTCTGAATTCTCATACTCCCCTTGTGTTCTGAGCCTCCACAAGACCAAGGAAACGTGTCAAACTTGATCATTGCAAAGCCCCGAGTCTGTATTTTACGGCAACAGCTCAAGTCTTGTACTCTAGTGATCACATCCATGGGTGTTAATCTTTGTGGGTGGACAAATGCATTAGCTAAATAAAGCAACATTAGCATTACCTTAGATCCTGTCACTCAAAATGACCGTTTCCAATGTTTAACCTCTTAACCCCCACCCGAACCGAGCACATTTTCGCCAGTTTGGCTTTACCCGAGTAAAAGCTGCTTGAACAAAGCGTCAAAATAGCGACGAAAATGAGGATGAAAATGCAACAATAGAGCGACAAAAGAGTGACAAAAACGTGACAAAACTATGAGGAAACTCCTGTTGTGATATTGTGCTATACAAAACCATTGATTGATTGATTGATTGAAAAAAAAAAACAGGGGGAAAAAGTGTCAAAAACATGATGAAAATGTGACTAAAACGAATAGGAAAACAGCAACAAAAAATGAAAAGGTAAACATTTGAGGACAAGGCAACAGCAACGTGAAGAAACAGATCCATTTAGCGAAGTTAAGTTTTGTAGATCTTAGCTAATGAGGCGTTAATGAGTAACGCATAATTATTCAAATGAGGCGTTACTCTGGTTTATAGGCTGTGACCTTTTAGATATGGGAAAAGGAGAAAATGTGCTTGGTTAAGGCGGGGTTAAATCCAACAACAATGCTCAGTAAATGAAACAATTGGCTACTATCCTGTTAGTTTTTCATACATACACAACATTGAACAAATCAGTTAAGCAGCCGTGTTTTACAGCGTTATTCTTCAAAAGTGTCTAGGAGAAATGTTTCCTAAGATGCTAACAGAAGGAGATCGACACACACCTGTCCATCACCAAAGTAGGAGTTTGATTGGTGCTGCAGCTGCGCATTGAGAAATGTACATATGTCAATTTAAAATTCTTTTTGCATTACAAATGGACGGGTCGGCGCTTTTTGGCCACCAGAGGGCAGTAATTCCTTCTTCAATAATAATTATGTTCTTCAACACGCACCAGTTCACAAAGTCACCACGGGATGTCACTGTTTCACGCATAGATAAATGGACAGAGCGAAAGTTTAGTACTCATCATCCTAAATAAAGGCAGCGCACGCTTTTTCCCCCGCCCTTGGGGAAATTATGATTATTATTCGGTTCATGGGACAGAGTGGCGGCGATGTACAACGCTGAATAGACTGCATCGGGGAAATCATTTGAGTACTTGAGTAATGTTGCTGATCTTACCATTGCTTCTGGGTCTGGATAGGTACTGTCAAGATCCACTGTCTCTAGTTGGGCTGGAGGGCTGCATGGGCACAGTATGACAATGTGTTAATATTCAAATCAAAGAAAACCCACTCACAAGATGACATGCATTCAGATAATTGGGATAAACACGTAATTTCTCAGTGTTATTACTTGAGTTTCAGTGAAGCGTAGCGTAGTGTGGCCCCTTCAAACGCCTTGAGGCTGGGGTCTGGATACACGGGATAGTCTTTCACCTCCTGTGACGAACAATGTCCGGAAAACAGGAGAGAGACGTCTTTATTAAGTAGACCAGAAAAGTAATAAAAGTCCAATATACTACAAGCGTAGTTAAAATACGACGCAAAAGATGATTAGTTCATAAAATAGATAACAATCTTTCTGATGTGCGCTGCTGGAGAACTGCTCGGACAGATTTTGCATTTTGGTTTAATAAATACAGCCAAGCGCAGTGCCCCCAGATGTAATTACAATACAATGCAATTTCAAGCCTTTGTAACACTGTTATTGAATACCCTGTGAAGCCAATACAGGATGTGTCTTAAAAAGCCAATTTTAGACTGTACCACTAGGTTGTGTTTAATACTTATACATTATAGCCTACACCCTGGCATTTGAATATGTTTTTTGTAACTTAAAATAATATATAATGCACGTAAAATCACATACAGAGGGTGTATAAAGGTGTGAAGCAATTAAGATAAGGCTAACAATAACTAATAGTTCATCAGCAACTGGTACTTAGCCTTAAGTCCACGGCTTATGCTTTGAATTACAATCGCTTTGTGACCATGTCTGTGAAAACCGCTATTGCTCGTTTCAGATCACATCACAGCGTTCTAAAGACCTATAATATTATATAGAGGTAAAATGATTTTGTTTTTGAGGACATTTTTGGAATTGTACAGAGAGATCATGGACCCAGTAACTGATATTAATGATAATTTTTGTAATTCATTAATTTTCTTTTTAGATGCGACTTGTGAAAGTGTAATGCAGTTAATAGGAAAAACTGACTCCTGCCCCCCACTGGGTCCGTGGGACATCATCACATTCTAGAACCTGAAAACAACCAATATACAAATCCTTCCTTTCCAGTCACAAAGCAAGTACATCCATCCATCCATCCATGTTCTTCCGCTTTATCCGGGGCCGGGTCGCGGGGGCAGCAGTCTCAGCAGAGATGCCCAGACTTCCTGATCCACGCACACCTCCTCCAGCTGTTCTGGGGGGACCCCGAGACGACACCAGGCCAGCTCGGAGACATAGTCCCACCAGCGTGTCCTGGGCCTTCCACGAGGCCTCCTCCCAATAGGACATGCCTGGAGGCACCTCCCGAGGGAGGCGACCAGGAGGCATCCAAAACAGATGCCCTAGCCACCTCAGCTGGCTCCTTTTGACGTGAAGGAGCAGCGACTCTACTCCGAGCTCTTCCCGGGTAACTGAGCTCCTCACCCGATCTCGAAGGGTGTGCCCAGCCACCCTGCGAAGGAAACTAATTTCGGCCGCATGTAAATACATACACTTATATTATATTTCTACTGTGATGGCAAAGCTATACTTTAATTGTATTTATTGTTTATTTGAGTAGCATTAAGTTTCCCAAAGTCACTGAGCTGAGGATCGAGTCAAGTCCCAAGTCACTGATGCTCAAGTTCAAGTTCCGAGTCCCAAGTCCATTTTATCAATGCAAGTCTCAAGGTCATCCAAATTGTCCTGGCTTACAAGTCCAAAGCTCTAGTTATCAGCAGCTCTTACATTGTAGTGCAGACAATTTAAGTGCTGAAATGGTCAGGTGAAGGCATATGAACTTAGAGCAGTATGGACATCAGCCAGTGGAATAGAGTGTTTTGAGCGTTTGAGAAGGACACAGCCCAAGGTCTCGTATATTTACACAAACATGCATGTTTTTCATGAGGGGGAACAACATTATAACTAGATTGAAAGCTGTACAAAACAAACATGGGACTTTTAAAAATGGCTTAAGGTTATGTGGACAGGATTAGTTTTAGGGATGAAAGTCACAGCTGTGTGTCATACATTCACTGTGCAGGTGGTGATGTTGAGGTCCGGTCCAGAGCAGATGACGTCATTCATGGGGGTGGAGGAGGTGGAGCCAGGGGAGGAGCCGGAGGGAGAGGGCACGGGCTCCACCGAGCTGTCAGAGATCAGGCTGTTCGGGCGCTGCAGAAGACACAAATGAAAGGTTATCAACAACAGTGTCCAATTTACACTGGCTTCACTGTGATAGGTTGTTATTGGGAGAAAGAAAGACAGAAACAGATGCAAAAGTAGTTTGGTCAGTTGTGTTGACTGACGGTAGTAAAAGAGATGTTCTGTATAAAATGTCGTAAATTGAACATTGTCATAGAAATCCACCAGGGAGAACTATCAAAGTTTGCCTAACAATAGCTAGAAACAATATATAAATAAAAAGGTAAACCTTCTAATTTAATAGTTGCTAAAAAGTCTTGACACTAAAATGTGGTGATAAATAATTTAAACTTAGTTAACTTGTGTTGACAGAGAAGAAGAGGATTTCTGTCTCACGTTTATTGGTCTGTTGTACTACAGTGATATAAACCATAAACAAGGTCAAACATCTGCTGTATATAACATTACAGTTAGTGCAACATTATGACAATATTGGGGAATGTAATATCCATATCACAAGAAACCACAATACAAGGCAAACTCAATGACATTTTGAATATCATTATATCATGCATCCATGAGGACAGTTTGGTTGCATGATATGAGCGCAGTATATTGTAAATAGATCGATTACTTCTTTGGAAAAGTTTTTTTTTTTTGGGAGGTTTTACTGAATCTAGCCGTGACTGATAGAACTCCTGAAATAATTAGCCTTGCACCTCGTTAGGTGGTTGGAGCTTGTCCTGTGGCTCTTGTTGTGGTTCGCTGTCTGGACCATTGTTCGGAGAGGAGTTTTCGTTGCTAGCGGCAACAGGTCTATGGTATTGAGTTGTGCCGGTGGGTACGTGCCAGAAATAGACCTCTGATGAGTCTGAGATCTCCCTCCAGCCTGGAGGCAGGTCCCCACCATTCCATACATCTGCAATAACACACAAAACACCAGCATGAAAACACATACCTTTGACAAGTAGGAATTATAAATCAGTGTCAGTCTGATTAAGCCACAATGGGCACAGGAGACTGACGCGTGCTCTTTATGGCTGGTGCTCAGTCTGTTCTGTGTTTAGGCCAGTGCATTGTAGTGTCGGGGCAAGAGAGCAGACAAAAAACCTTCATCTATGTTGGAGGTTCATGTCCTGACCCAGACAGTTTGGTGAATGTCTCTCCCTGCTCCTAACACTGTCTCTATCTAAAATAAAGAAAAAGAAGCTGTTTCATTATACACAGGATCAAATAATTAGAACTTCCGAGTACAGCAAACACAATGTTTGTATTACCCTGGGGGCCTTGCTGTACCCCTGTCTGAAAAACACCACCCCATGTCCTCCATGTCTGCTCCTCTTTTACCTTTTTTCATATCCTATTCTGACTACCACATTTTCATTTGTCCTTGCTATTCACAGCCCCGTAAAACCAGCTCAGCATTCATTCTTTGCTCTTCATGGTCCGCAGTCTCCTGCACTACCCCCCACCCTCATCATTCTGTGCACCATCCCATGTCTCTCTGGGGCCTTGACGGTGGCTGCAGTAGTTCTGTATGTGTACGGTTTGCCATTTTAAAAAAACAGATATAACATTTTCACATCAGCTTGTCTGTAGGAGGGAACAGAGAGGAGCAGGGATGAGTCTACAGCACAATCAAAGGCTGTCACCGGGACGATCCCACACACACTGTTGACAGTAGAGACCAGATCATTTTCCAGATAAATTTGACCTATTTTAGATTCAGTAAGTAATGCAACAATCATTACTTTTTAGATGGTTTCTTATATTTTTAGGCTTTCCCAGTGTTTTCTCTGAAGGGGCCCTCTGGCTCGGGAGCAGTGATAGGCTGTGGCTGTGTGGGTGCTGTCCTGTGGGTGCTCAGGTGGAGGTGTGGTGTCTCTGCCGCACCCCCTCTGGGATCTCTTGGATCGGTGCCCTGTAGCTGCGCTGGACTGCTGCCCCGGCGCAGACGGCTCCTCAAATGGGGTTTCCACACTTGTCCATCTGTACCCAGCCTTATGTATCTATTTATTTTATTCTGTGTGTGTGAGAGTTAGTGAGTGAGGGGGTGTGTGCGTAGACGGTGGGGTAAAAGTTTGAGTGTGGGTGTAATGTTTGTATCTAGTCGGAGGGATGGGAGGGTATGCCGGGCGTACTGTTTTAAATGTTGTAATCTGTAAAGCACTTTGTGATACCTTTCGGTATTAAAAGCGCTTTATAAATAAAGTTTGATTGATTGGATTGATTGATTGAATCAAATTAAATGATTGAATGGTGGAAGACCATGAAGAAGAATGGACAGTCACTGCAAACACATTACTAACCTATTTCGTGTGGAGACCGTGGCGAAGGCGTCTCCTGGGACAACGTGGTCCAACTCGAATCCTCGTCTTCGGAGGGACTGTCAGGAGTAAGGTCCATCCTGAGGCTCACTCTGGGCAGTCCCGTCACTGTCTCAGGCTCCAGCGGGATGAGAGGCGCTTTATTCCTTGTCGGGGTGCTCCTCTCCCCAGATTGGAGGAGTTTCGGGGACGATGGCGGCAGACACTGCTGCTGGAACTGGTTCTCGTTGTCGGGATGCAGCTCAACCTTGATGACCCGTGGCGAGGAGGTACGCGGGGGCTTGGCCGGGCTGCGAGGAGCCTGAGGTGGGAGGTCTTCTTTCAGGTGCACCGGAATCTGGTTATGGAAAAGGTTTTGATTGTCTGGGACCCACTCTGGACTGTTACTGCTGGATGAGGTGCAGGACAGAGGGGCTTCGACCACCACTGGTAAAACTGGCTGTCTCGGCATGGGCGGGGACTCATTTTCTTCTTCAACTATTGGTTCTACAACGTCCTTTTCCTCCTGGCAATTGTCTTTAAAATTATCTCTCTCTTCTTTCTGAATCTCACATTCCTTATTGGGACTAGCCTGCTCCTTTTCGGGTGACAGCTGTTTAGTGTTCTCCTCTGCCGTCTCCTCCTTGTTGCCACAGTTGCTGTCCGCATCCCATGTCTTTGCATGATACCCCAGAAAGCTTTTGGTCCTCCTACGAAAAGGTTGTGCGTTATCTAACCAATCGGAGCTGGCGTTGTTGAGGAGGTCATTGTGGATTTTGCTATCTGTGTTAGCTCTGCTCAGCTCCATCTGTTGGCTTTCTGCACGTCTTTGCATGTTAGCCCCATTCTTCACCAGTTTCGGGTTGGTCGTATTGAAGACACTTGATGTGGATGAGGTGTAGAGGGACGAGCTGGAAGAGGACTTTGTAGGCAGGCCCCTCATCCTCTGGTTTTTGGCCGGTCCCAGGTTGTCACTGATTCCCATGGCGCTCCGGACGCTGGTCATGGCGTACCTTTGGCGGCTCTTTGGAAGCGTGGCTGAACTTCCGGTCTCCATGCTGGGGGACTCCTTGATGACGTCTCGCCCGAGCAGCTGGTTGTAGGAGGAACGTAGGCTGAGGGAGGTGGGCGGGGTCACAGAGGGGCCCGTGCGATTGAGAAGACCCACGTTTGAAGGGGAGGAGCCAGAGCGGGAGAGGGGCGGAGTCTGTACCGACGTCATGGTGATAGGTATTCTGGGGGGTAAAAAAAAGTCATTCGTTTTGTTCATTTTTAGTAAGAAGATTATGATATATATTTAGTTCAACAGAAATACATTTATAGAAATACTTTATAGAAACAGCAGTGATACTGATCTTACCAAAGGACACAACAACAAGGAGCTGGAATCGAACCAGCAACTATTGGATGAGTGGGTGAATGCTCTACTGAGTTGCTGCCAGCCCAACATTAAGTAGTCTTTATTGAATTTTGTGAATGTTATTACTTAAGAAGCAATAGATTTATGAAAGGTGTCTCAAAAAAATTCAAGATGGATAATAATATATGTTTTTCCAATATTCTTCAGCTCCTATTAGTATTGCAACATAACAACAAGCTGAGACCTCGTCATAAACTACAGTATTTCATGTAACTGGAGAAAGTGCTCTCCCTGATGTCTGTGTTTTCCCTGAGTCAGACTGAACACTCTTAGACTCTTCTTGTGGTAGCAAGCATTTCCACCGCCCACACATCTCAGTGCTGGCTGATGGTCACTGGGTTAGTGTGTTTCTAAAAGCTTTGTTTCTCCGGCTGTTGTCTGATTCCCATAACTGCAAGTGCATCACAGTCCTCCAATACTCCACTATTGTTTTGTCAATACTCGATACTGCAAGTCTGCATGTCTCCAACTGGCATTAATAGCAATCCACTGTTCCTGACCATTTTAACGTCCGTGTTGATCAAAAGTACTCTGTGTTAGTCATAAATTGTGTTTGCATTTGCTTCCTAGTATTGAGTCAGAGCACAATTGTTTTGCTCCAAGACCAGTCCTTCAAAGCTACAGGGCATGAATCATGATGCCCTCATTCATTATTCATTAATTTAGACAAAACTAAAATGATAAATGATAAACAGGGCGAAGCCAAGACTTAACGAGGACCAAGCCAAGCCAAAGATTCAACCAGTCCGATGTCATGAGAATTTGAGCTTAAACCTGTTATCTGCCATCTTAGGGTTAAGAGTTATTTTGCATATCCAAATCTTAAACGTGTATTAACAGTGCTATATGCCAGTGTGATACCTCATTTGAAAGCCAAGACCTTCTCATTTTGAAAAATATGTAAGATCTGTGTGAGTGAAACACAACTTACATCACATTTGCCGTCCCTTAACCCTATCATAACCTGAACCCCTGACCCTAAACCCTAGCCCCGTGATCAGGGGGACGGCAAGTAACAGGTTAATAAGTAAAATCATAGCAAAGTCAGAACTAAATATGCATTTAAAGCATGTTAAAGTATGTTGGAATTGTTTTAATATTTAAAAATATGACCTGACCCTTAAATTTAATTTAAATACACACTTTCAGGAACTATGACACAGGCACGTGTGATTAATGTAATTGTTATACTAAGTTGTTTAATGTCACATCTTGTTTGTCCAGTCAAACTAATTGTACAGTCATAAAGTCATAAACGGTTTCGTACTTCTCAGTGCTTTTAGACAGGGCTAAAACCACTGAGCAGCAATAAACCTTTATAGTGATCATTTGAAACAAGGTTGCACGGGACAAGCGATTCCTTCAATCTGTGCCAAAGAAGGACTAAGGAGTGACTCCCGTATCAGAACTGAATGGGACTAAGTACCGCTAAAAAGGCGTCCTGACACCATGCAGTGACAAGCATTATTGCTCTATATTGTTTGGTTAGACCAGTGGAAAATGATGGTGTCTTGTTACCTTTGTGTGCCCCTTTATTGCTTTAATTAAACGCCACACCTGTGTAATAAAACTAGGCTCTATCCAGACACGCAAGCATTGTGAGTCGACAAAAGCCACGCACACACACACACACAATGCTGCAGTCATCACGGGTAGCTTTGTCCGAAGCGTGGAAAACACAAGCACAGCAGGCTTGTAACGTGATAAGATCTTGGAAAAAGGCACCGCTGTAGGTCAAAGCGGTTTGACTATACAGGACCCCTATCGCTGCCCTGTCCTCCAGCCGCTCGCTCGTCCTGGGAGGTTAGTCGTGTTGTTGTCCACTGTCACTGAGCCAGACGAGAACAACAAGCTGTTACAGTGCTGACGATGCATAAGCTGCAGGAGTCAACAGGTACATCCCACCTGCGCTGAACCCCACTCACTTTGCATATCACTGTGCTGTTTCACTAACGCCGCTGCTTAGGCCTTGACTTGAAATAATCACAAACCGGCAAATTAAAGTGCATTGCAGCTGCAGTATTGTTCAAGCATTTGATTATAGGCACATTGGGTAACATTTCACCAAATAAAAGAACAATAAAATACAAATATCTATTTAATTCTATCCGTTCATATTGGTGACAAAACCGAGCTGAGAGCGGGACATCACCTGCTCATCTGGAGAAGTCGCAGCTTTGCTTTGACTGTAGGCAGCCTCGTCACAGTGTTTAGTTTGGGACATTGGGATTATGTTTGGTGTCGCTGGCTTGTTTGTTTATGTTTTTTGTAAGTTCACGAATATTTAATCTGACTGTATACCCTGGAATGCTCCACAGTGCAGGTCTATAGACTTTGTTCGTAGCATTCTTACACTTTTGCACAGTACTAGACCGATGTGAGCGTTAACTCTACACATCTAAAGCTGACAATACAGAACACCTAAAGACTGCACCCACTCTCACGGGTGAAGGAGCAAACAGCATCTCTTACACGGACAACTGCTACGACATTAAACAAAGTGGTGCTGTGCTGTCAGAGCCTGCATTTCCCTGTGTTAGTGGTTTTCAGGTTCTACACTGTGTCATACTCTCAAATGTGGAGCGGGGGGAAATGTTTACAGATGATATTGGTGACTTGGGAAAAATTGACTAAAGTTTTAGTTATATTTGCTCAAGTACATGTACTTGAGAAACTTTTAGGATTAACTGTACTTCTTAGAGTAGTTTTATCAAATCTCTGTAAAAGTTATTTGTTGCACAGTGAAGAAATCCTTTGAGTGAGAGAAGCTTCATGTTGACGTATAAAACAGATTTAATTTGTGTTGTGTTTACTTTATTCTTCAGAATTGTTGATTTAGCAATTTATATATGTTATGACATTTTTTTGAGAAATATTAGGGCTTTCACATTATTTTATATTTTGTTTTATGTTGTTGTTGCCAGTATCCAGCCTGGACAAATGGATAGGGTTGCTTTGACATAAAACCTGCTTCCCAGAGCGAGAGCTCAGTCTGGCAAACGCAGGAGACCGATCTGTAGCAACTGTTGCTGTGTAATGTTGTTCATCCTTTCTCTCTCTCTTTGTCTTAGAGTAATGCATTATTGATTGTTGATATGAATTTGAAAAAAGAGTATTGGACTGAAATGCTATGCTGTTTTCTGGGATGTTACCGCTCAGTTCAGCTGAAACATGAAGTGGGGAGCTTGAGGCTGATTATTAGAGGGAAAGAGCAGAATGACACAGCAGTTTGCTGGACAGTGGGCACGGCCAGTCAACATATTATAGGAGCGCTATCCATCAAGGCGTCCACTGGAAACCAAAAACCAAATTGATATAATATTTATATAATAATTAATTTGAATAATTGCGTAGGATGGGACATTTTTTATCTTGTCTTCTTAATATTGTAAACAAATAATATTCCTCAGTTTGTTAAAGCTCACATTATCTGTGCAAAATGCATAAGCTGTTTGTTGTCAAAGTATAAAAACAAAACTCTAGGTTACTATTGTACACTTAGCAGGATGCATTTTGTTGACATAGGGTTGGCTATATTCTATTTAGCCTCTCAATCTTGTTAGTTTTGTGAATGACAACAGTACAAATTAGGCTAATAGCGGGAAGTGACAGAATGACATCATTGTCAGAGAATCCCCTACCAATATAAAGTAGCCATATTCCCTGGTTACTGCAGGCAATCCGCTGCAATGACATCTTTCCCATAGTCTCAGCTACAGCCCGGTATCGAGACGCAACAGTTGGGGGCACGATCTGAGGACAAAATGAACTTGAAAAAGTCAGTGATGTCATGGGTGGAGTAGCTATCTGAGCCCCTCGTTCCTCGCAGCTTCCCTTCCTCATAAACTCTGCCCGTGGCATCTCACACACACTAAATAGGCGGATGTAGACGATGTGCCATGACCACAGCCTTGCACGGGCGTAGGTACCGGGATTGCTGTAGCTAAGCAGTCGATACGCGAATAGACGCAGTAAATCTTCAGCATCCATACCTTTCCCGGAGCAGCGGCACTGGGAGGGGGCTCATCCCATCGAGAGAGCATCTATTTACATCTACTCACCGCTTCTTCTCGGGACTTCAGCGCGTTGTTCCAATCCAGCGACTGGGGGGAAGCAGCGAGGTGACAGCCGCTTTATAAAGGTGCCCGTATCTCCAGCCGGCCGCCCGTATTATGATCACATCTGCCCTCCCAGCCCGGCTCCTGCGTGCTCAGCGCTCGGTAGTGCGCTATCTCTCTGCGCCAGAGAGGATCCGGCGCGGCGCTGTGGAGCTCGCGCCTCTCGGGCCAATCAGAGGCGCGGAAGCTGGACGCGCCTCACGTGGATGAGACGCAACCACAATAAATTCACCGGTTTATTCCGCGACTGAGGTAATGAAATCACACATCATCGCAAAGTTACGTCATTGAGAGCACCGGGAACATTTTGGAGAGTTCCTCTTTTGGGATTGAATCTGTTAGTTTCCAAAGGCATGGCAGTAAAAGTTAGGTAAACGATTTTAGGGGGGGGGGGGGGGGGGGGGGTTAAACATGTTCAAACAAATGGGTTTTTAAGTGATAATTTTTTTGTTGTCTGCATAGGTTTCCTCCGGGTACTCTGGTTTCAACTACCACTAAAAACAAACATATGTAGAATAGGCAGGGCCGACTTAACCTACCCATTGGCCCCTGGGCTAACCATGATCCCAGTCAAGCCCAGTGGGTAAGGCGGGCCTGACAATAGGTGAATTCTCCAGCCAGGTGATACTGACTATTAGCCTGGCGCCACATCTGGAGATGGGTCTCCGGGCGTGCCACTGCTCCTTACGGGTCACCCCGGCGGCATCGAAGGATGGGTCGAATGCACAGGACACTAAAGAAACCTGTTTAGTTGTAGTGCGTTTTAAACCACTAAGAGTGCATCCTACAAACATTAAATTCACTGTGGCTAGCTTGTCTTTAAACTTTTCCAAGCCACCTAATGTTTTTCCTCACCACAATGTAAACAAATTAAATCTTATATTTTAAAAGTGTGCCCCTGTGCTGTGAACGGTAGAAATGCAAAACATTATAGAATTACTACGACAAATCCCGCTCACATATACAACAACAAACGCTACCCGTGGAAATGTAAATGTTTAATTTGTGCGTATGACATCACAGTTAACTTTGGCATGTACAGAATTGAGAACTGACCAACTTGTCATAGTAAAGACCTTTGTGTAAAGCACTTCACATCATAATATGCAGCTCCAGCAAAATAGCTTAGTGGTAGTGTGTACTTTTAGGCATTTAGAGTTTTTAAAACTCCACATAGAAGGTGTTATAAAGAATTATAAAACAATGGCTTTTTATATTACAGACATATCCAGTATAAAAGACAGTAGACACACATCCATATTCTTTACCACACACAGTTTTCTCTCAAACATCAGAACTCACTCTAACAAATACATTCTTTAGCTTGACCTGTTCGAACTGCTGACTATCCAAATCCCAGGGTCCATTTGCAGGTGCCTCCCTTGTTACTCTGGGGATGGGGTTGAAGAGGCAGCGAGGGCAAAGCACTAGGTGCACACAGGCTTCCAGTGCTCCAGGAGTGGGGTATGAGGACAGGCGGGACAGGGGGACCATTGGGAGAGAGGGTATAACTACTGCCCAAAGACGACAGTAGTCGCTGAAAACAGGGAGCGGAGCGGATAGAGCGCAGTAGCACATCTTGAGCTGTAAAAATGACAAACATGCATTAAAATCTTTTCTTATCTTAGCAAAGACAGAGAAGACGACAACATCTACTCAACTAAAAGTATTTAAAGTTAAAGTGGACTCATCATGCATGAGTGAGCAAGTGCAACTTTTATGCCCTTTAACACATTTGCCTTGTTCTGTAAAGCACTTTGAATTACTTTTTGAATACAACTTGTGGTTTACAGATACATTCCCCTTGCCTTTGTTCAAAATATTGCTCGACGGCATGTGATTGACTGACATGATCAAACTAATTTCTATCCATCTCTGGACATTTCCTCCTAATACATTGCTTTACATACATTATCGCTGCAGTTCTGGCTCATTATAGAATACATATCACATGCAGCGCTAAAGTTAACAAAGGACTGAAGCGAATGCCACTCATTCCATCAGCGCATGTGGGCTTACTGTTAATTCCTTTGTTACTGGGCGACTCTAGGAGGCTCTTCGCCCGCTCGTCACCCGCCCTTGCAGCATGTCTGTAGTATTCCACTGCTTTACTGAGATTCTGCGGGACCCCAAGGCCTGTTTCATAGCACTGGCCCAGAAAAAGCAGAGCAGTGTTGTCCTGCACAGATGGACATAATTAAAAATTCAACAACGTGGTTTTATGACGTGAAAGCTGAAAATGAGCAAAACATCCAACAAATGAACACAATAATAATGCTGACCCACATCATACCCCGCCTTATTCAGGGTTGGTAAAGTAGCAGGCAAATAAAGGCCTGGTGTGATGAAACAGCCAGGAGGTTTTCAGTCAGACAAAACTCTAGAAAGATCTACAGACACTCACTCCGCTCTCTGCTGCCATCTTCAGGTACCGCACGGACTTGACCCCATCTTTTTCAGGCTTCCGGGAATAAACCGAGGCCAGACAGACCTGAGCCTAATTGAAAGAAGATGGTTGATCAGATTACAAAGCATTACGGAACAATTCACACATTTTAGTATGGAATATTGCCCCTGAATAGTTACCGTATAATCCCCAGTGGGTGCATTACACTCCTATCTTTACCTTTGTTAATCCAGCTGCAGAAGCCACCTCCAGTAAGTTTATTGCAGTCTTCAGTTCATCTTCATTCGCCTGCCCCCTGCTGGTCAAAAGCAGCTTTGCATAGCGGTACTGAGCTTGGGCATGACCATTAGCTGCTGCCTGTCCATAGTAATGCATTGCCTTTGAGTCACAAGAGAGAGTTTTAGTTATTTTGATTAAGTTAAAGGTTTCTGATCTGTTGAAAGCTCACTTTCTCCATGTGCTGGCTGACTCCACGGCCTTTCTCATAACAAACACCGGTGTTAAACTGGGCTTTGGTGTAACCGAGTTCAGCCGCAGCCAAAAAGCAGGCGAACGCCTCCTCGTAATTCTCACTGTTGGCATTTTGTAAACCTGGTACAGAGAAAGAGAAGAGTTTAGAAGAAAACTAGAAAAGACAATGCACAATACGAATCTTTCGAATGACAATCTGTTTAACCAATGATGTTGAGAATAACAGGAACACTGGTGTCTCCCACGTGTCTGAGGTTCTGAGCTGCTTCCTCTAGCTTGTCATCCTCTAATACAGTCTGGAAAATATAAAATTACAATTTTAACATTCATTATCTTCTTCATCTTAACACAGACAAGTCCAATTTTCAGTGAACATGATGCTTCAAGCTCTTACTCTGTCATCGATAGTTGCTGTATCCGTCTTATGGGGTTTAGTGATATATTCCAGAGAGGAGGAAGAAAGCGAAGAATCCTCTGCGGAGTAAAATGTCACACATTAACATTGGTTATCCCGAAACAATCTAAGGATGACTTAAAAAAGGGATGAACAAACCAAATGAAGAGGAGTCATAGTCTAAGAGTGACCTCTGGTGGTCATGAATAGGACTTTCATATAGTATTTGGTCCTCCTCACTGCTCTGGCTGGACTCGCTAGAACTGCTGTTCTGATTTAAGTGCACATCTTGAGATTGTTTTTCAGGGACACCCTGTAGGCACAAACCACTTCTTCCTCGGGGCAAGACATCACGGCGAGACACTACAAAACCCAAAAGACATTGTGAAGAACATACACCAGATACAGGCATTACTCGTTTAAAATTAAGTATTTAAAATTGCATACAAATTTCCAGCAGGATACGATAGCCACATTTGCGCAGACTGGAGGCCTCAGTTAGGGCGCCTGTAGTGGGACGGGGTTCAGGTCCAGAAGAGAACTGAGAGTGGATCCTCCTGCACACCTGCATGAAGAGGACCGCTGCTGCACCCTATGATAAATGCACGTATTAGTTTATTGTAGTTTGCACAACATATTCTGTCTACAACCTGCAAAAACAAAGTAAAGCGTTATCTGTATAAGTACTAAATTATGTACTGTCATTATCAGGTGTTATTTTACATATTGACAGACTCATACCCATCCCACTGCATCCAGGGCTGTGTAGCGTGGGAGATCTGAAAATGTGAAATGTGAAGTCCTCTGCTGCTTCCTCCTCCTCTCTCCATCATCCCCTCTCTGGGAACTATAAGGAAAAAAATGCCTAGTGTTGAATGTTGTGCATCGGCCTCCGGGTGTATTGCTGTGTATGTGGTACAATGAGGCTACACTACCAGTTAAATTATGGACAGTTCACAAAAGGGGGTAAGAAACACTTGTTAGATCTTGTGTGGTGGATTATGTTGGGGCCTATGAAGCATAATGTTAAAATGAAAGGTGATAAAATTACCTGTTATCTGAAGAGTGCCTGGAGCTGGAGAGTAGAGACGAGGTGTTTTTAACCTCATCCTCCACATAATGGTGGCTCTGAGGCAGACGGAGGGGGGCACTGGCCTGATATCGATGTAAAGCTGCAAAGGAGAGTTACCTACTGTTAACTGGATGAACATCATAGAACAATGAAAGCACACCATTTTTCAACTAGTTCAACATTATGCTCTTTGAAAAGGAAACTTTCTCTAAAATACATGTATGACAATAATAACTTATATATTCTTAACCAACTTCATTGTTAGACGACCTCAGCCATGTCTCCTAAAAAATGATTATTATTGAATATAGCTGAACACAATGCGTGTACCTTTTTTTAAACCGTAATTACACGGAGGTAGACTGATTACAATTTGAAAATGCAATACAGAAAAGTGCAATGCATAAACTTAACAGTGCAACTTAAGTCTTGAACTAAAATTAACACGGTGTCCCCTTTCAGTCCATTTTGTGCTTTCACTTATCAAACAGCAGCAATTTCTCACTGTAGCTTATCTCATATCGATTTACGTTTCATGCTAATGTTGTAAGAGCCTATAAGATTAGGTACATTAAAATCAACTCAACGTGTATGTTGCATGTTTACATAGGGTCAATGTCATTGGTCGCTCACCTCTTCCAACCAGTCCTTGAACTCGCCACATGGTGTGTCTTTAGTGCATTAACCACATCCAGTTATTGAAGAGAAATCATCTTCACTTTTCTTCATGGCCGTGTTTAGCCAATTTGAACGACACTAGCAGCCGTTTTGAGGTAATTTATCTCCAGCGGCCAAACTGGACGTAAATAAAACTGTCACAAGGGGAAAACCAACCCGGAAGTGTCTTGCATGACGCAATGAGGAAGCAGCAGCGCCCCCCAGGGGTCTGATAACCTTACAACAACATCGCCCTTCATCAACGAGTAGGGGGGAAAGCTGCCCGGAGCCGAGACAGATCTACCGTGAAGCGAATCCACCGTGATGGTGCGCCCTCTGCTGGATAAGGCGGATCTAGACCGATCAGCTTTTAGGAAGGTTGATGTTGATTGATATGTTGATCTACCTCACGCAAGTAGTTATTAAACTGTTTTCATGAAAACAAAACGAAATTCTTATGATTTTCTAATCTGTTGATTAATAAAGATAACATAACTTTGAACAGCATACAAATTGCTTGTTATTTTTGTTCCTAAACGATCCTAATCTTAACCTAACCCTAATCCTAACCACCCTAACCTAACCTTAACCCTAATCTTAACCTACCCCTAATCCTAACGATTGTAAAAAACGTTCCCGCCCAAAAGATAATAAATCAGAACAGAAACAGAAAACTGGCTTTACATTTCAAATCTAAATTAGTAATTAGTTATTGACGAATAGTAATTTTATCCTGGAATATGGCTTTGTCAGAAAACTTCAGAAAGCACACTTAGACTTAGCATTTTATTTTCTTTCAATAATGTTATTGAGATTAGGAATCTCTTTTCCACTGGAGTCCTGGCCCCAGAGGGAAACCTGTTACATGTTTTTAAAGAAGAGACAGACTGAGTTACGACCTATACTTTTCACACGTTGTTTTAACATGTTTTGGTGAAACTTCCGCTTGATTTGACACTTCGCTGATAGCAATCTGTTTGAGCAGTCATTTTTACAAGGCACTTACAGTAAAGTAAAACGCTCTTAAATATTTACACAAAAAGAACAGAACTGCATAAGTACGTTCCTCTTTATCTTTGAATATATAACAAACACTAGCCTATATAAAATCCCACAAACTGCTTGCAAACTAAAATACTGTTTTTCTACTTGTTTCCTCTCAATTCAGCTCACATCCAAATGTTGTTATAAATTATTATAAACAATTATTCTAGGCCTTGTTTATTGTTGTTTTGTTTGAATTACCTTACTTTGTGTTAGAGGCAAATATGATATTATCTTAGTTATAAAAAACAACAAAGATTTTAAACAAAGAAAAGTGGAAGAAGTGGTAATAAGAAAACAAGAACATCCAAATGGCTTTACAAGAGAAGGGCCCCAGCCTTGTTTACCGAGGCCACACATGGAAACATATAATATGCCTGAGGGCAAAAAAAAAAAGATGGTTTCAAGACCCTCTTCACCCTTTGCTTTACAGTAACATACTTTTAAAACAATACAGGTACTTTTCTGTTGCATTAAATCACAGACAGTTCAAGGCCTGGTTCTGGTTGTGATGTTTTCAGGCCTCTCTTATCCCAGCATTTGTTCTTCAGGACACAAAAGAGCACCACTGCAGTGATCAAAACAATCACGAGCACTCGGGCAATATTGGGCCAATAATCTGTTATTAAACACACACAAAAAACACAAATGTGAGATATAACAAACCTGTCTGCACAAAACAAAATCGTTAAAACACAATCAAAATGTCCTCCTGAGTGTGACAGTACATTTTTAAAGTCCTTTTTTGACATTTTAATCACAGTGAGTGAAGGGATTTTAATCTGTGGTGGAGATTGGAATACTATTCTGAATTCTAACTTGGATACAACAAGTTGTAAGAAACAAAAGACAAGCCGAGCAAAGGTCCTGAATATTTTGATTAAAGAAAGTGGTATGTTTGATGTTTGGAGAGCCCTCCACTCAAAAGTCAGGGACTTTACTCATTACTCATTCTCGCACCAAATTCACTCCAGACTTGATTTCTTTCTGATGAACGCTGTTGATCGACACACAGTAAAGGATTGTTCGATTGGTACGTCAGATATATCGGATCATAATATGATTTATTTGTCCATACAACTGTCGAGTTTTCAAAAATCTACATTATGGAGATTAAATATAAGTATACTTAATAAAGAGTCCATAATAAAGGAGATTAAAACAGAAATTGCTGATTGCATAGGAGACAATAACAATGGCCAGGTTAAGCCTACTATAGTATGGGACACAGTCAAGGCAGTGATGAGGGGGAAACTGATCTCGAGGACTGCTTATCTAAAGAGGACCAAAAGGGCAACCTATGACACCCTTGAAAAAGATCTCAGAAATTTGGAAATTAATCTACAACAAAATGGTAAAGATCAAAGTTTGGTCAACAAAATTAGGGTAATCAAAAACAAAATAAAAACAATTGTGCAGGAAGATCTGGAAAAGAGATTACGTTTCTGCAAGCAATCCTTCTATGAATCAGGCCCCAAAGCCACAAAAATGTTAGCGAGACATGTTCGGAAGCAGGAGTTAAGTCGGGCTGTCCTCGGGATTAGGGATCCTTCTACGGGTAAATTGACTCATGATGCAAAAGAAATTCACACAATTTTTAATGAGTACTACAAAATGTTGTATTCATCCTCGACATCAATAACAGAAAGTGCTTTGAGTCAATACTTATCATCGCTAGACCTTCCCTCTCTAGGATCAATACAAAATAAAGCCTTAAATGCACCTATAACTAGAAAAGAATTGGACAACGCAATCAGTAATTTAAAAGCTAATAAGTGCCCTGGTTGCGACGGATTTACAAATGAATGGTATAAAATATTCAAAGAGGAACTTGCTCCCATTCTGCTCGAGTCTTTCAATTGGACTCTTGACAAAGCTGAAATTCCTCCATCATGGCGAGAAGCGGTAATATCGGTCATTCCTAAAGAAGGTAAAAATAAAGAACACTGCGAATCTTACCGTCCAATTTCAATTTTGAATGTAGATTACAAGTTATTTACCTCAATAATTTCCAAAAGACTAGAAGACCATTTGCTGGAGTTAATACATGAAGATCAGACGGGTTTCATAAAAGGTCGTCAAACACATGATAGTATTAGACGAACGCTCCACATTATAGAAGAGGCAAAAAAACAAAACCTTAGCATGGCTTTAGTAAGTCTCGACGCTGAAAAAGCCTTCGATCGGGTCAGCTGGCCTTTTCTGTATAAAGTGTTGGAACGGCTAGGATTCAATAACAAATTCATTAAATGTATACAATCATTATATAGAAATCCAATGGCCAGGATAAAGATAAATGGACACCTGACTAGTAGTTTTCAACTGAATAGAGGTACCCGGCAGGGCTGTGGGCTCAGCCCCTCGCTTTTTGCTTTATTCATAGAGCCTTTAGCCCAGGCAATAAGACAAAATCCAGAATTACAGGGAATTACTATATCCAACACTGAACATGTAATTGCCCTGTTTGCCGACGATATTATCACTTACCTTCAGAATCCTGATGTAACTCTCCCTAAACTCATGTCAACTTTGAAAGAGTTCGGACGCCTGTCTGGTTATAAATTAAATATCACTAAGACACAAATCTTAACAGTTAATTACTCCCCAAGCAAATCTTTAAAACAAAACTATAAGTTGGCATGGGATGCAGTTAAAATGAAGTATCTCGGAGTTTACATTTCGCAGGATTTCAACAGTTTGTTCCCTCTGAATTTCGACAAACTGCTGGACTCAATACAAAAGGACATAACTCGTTGGTCTTCACTGACTCTTGATTTCAGCTCGAGAATTGAGATGGTGAAGATGAATCTATTGCCTAGGTTTCTGTACCTTTTTATGGCTTTACCCGTTAAAATCTCAGATTCACATTTCAATGCTTGGGACAAGTTAATATCACGATTTATATGGGCTGGCGCAAGGCCAAGGATAAAATTTAAAACCCTTCAAATCAATAAAGAACATGGTGGTCTAGCCCTCCCTAATTTGAAGGAGTACTATTTGGCAGCCCATTTGAGAAACATAGTTTGTTGGTGCTCCCCAGAAGTGGAATCCCAATGGAAAAAAATTGAGTTGAGCATGGGAGAGTCCCCACCCCAAACACAACTGGGAGAAAAAATTAATATCGATAATATAGGCAATTGCATCGAGGAAAATACCCTTTTAATTTGGCATGAAGCCGTCAAAAAATATGATTTGATGAAAAACATTAAAATCTTGTCATGGCCCTCTTTTTCGCAAAGGTTTTTACCGGGTAGGTCAGATCCACATTTCTTTAATTGGAATGAAAAAGGTTTAACCGCCTTATGTCTGTTTGTGGAAGGAGGCACCTTCAAATCTTTTGAAAAATTGAAAACAGAATTTCACTTAGAAAATACCGATTTGTTTAGATATTTGCAGGTACGTCATTTTTATAACTCGGATGTAAGAGAAGGTGCTTCCTGTCCTGAAATTGATCTGGTCAAAGTATTTACAGATGCCTACAAACGCCTGCCAACTAAAACTGTGTCTAAGCTTTACAAAGGCCTACAAGAACAAAATGGTTATAACACACTGTATGTGAAATCAAAATGGGAAGCGGAGCTGAAAATTGAATTGTCAGAGAGTGATTGGCTTACAATGTGCACCACGCAACACACATCAACTAGTTCTAAAAGGTGGAGGGAATTTGGGTGGAAAAACCTAATTCGATACTTTATTACTCCCCATATTACTAATACATTTCAGGGGGAAAAGAAACAATGCTGGAGACAATGCGGTCACTCAATAGCCAATCACTCTCACATCTTTTGGACATGTAAACATTTAATACCTTTCTGGGACAGTATCTTTAAGCTAACGGATGACATCATGGCTTATGCCGTTCCTAAGGATCCCAAGATCTTCCTATTGGGTCTGCTACCCAAGGAGGTATTCCCAAAAAAGGACCGATACCTCTTTAAAATTTTGATGATTGCATCGAAAAAGGCCATAACAAGAAATTGGCTTAAGTTTGATCCTCCCCGAGCAGAGCAAGTACTAGAGATTATTGAAGAAATATATTCGATGGAGAGACTGACTTTCTTTCTTCGGCTAAGAGGACATATTTTTATACAACGTTGGTCTAAATGGCATGAATATAAGCAAGGGCTTGAAGTCTCTGTATAACCCAGTCTGTCAGTTATATCTTTAATATTCTTTTGAACAGTGCCCCATTTTGTTTTGTTCTGTATGTTTGTTATTAAGAAAAATACAAATAAAAAGTATAAAAAAAAAAAAAAAACACAATCAAAATGGTTAAGTTAGTACGTGTTAGTATTGACTTACGAACTACCAATGGTTGGAGAAGTGTTTGTGAGGTTGTATGTTTGATGCACAAAGTGTTATTGGCTTCAAAAACCCAATCTGATATTTGTGTCCCATTTAATGTGCAGTTGATAAATATGTATTCTATAAACAGAGAAGATGCAAATTAAAGGTTGAGAGGAAGTCTGAGTTAAAGACAAGTTTGTTAGGAGGAGAAGACACTTAAGACACGACAGATTACTTAGATTAAAGGAAGCGGATGACGTAATTCAAACATTACGGATCCTTATAAGTTATTAAGTCAGGGGTCCTACGAGGTCGGAGATGTTTTGAGAATCTCCAAAATAAGTATTAAATGGTAATCTTTGAGATGTTCAAACTCACCACAAGTAGAAATCTTGAGCTCCTTATGATCATGACTGACGTGGTTTCTGACGGAGCAGCGCAGCAGCCCCTGTTGTTTCAGGGTGATGGTGGTGTTTGCATCGTTTTTGGAAAGAAGCTGAGAGTCTGTGAGGGTTTGTCCGTTTAAGGTCCAGCTGAACTCAGGACTGTCCCCTCCCTCAGCGGTGCAGGTCACCTTCATCTCCGCTTGGGACAGACACTCAGACTGCAGCTGCACAGAGGACACTGGAGCTAGAGAGAGACAAAAGTATTATTAATTTAAATATTTTAAAATGAGACTAATCTAAAACATACTGTAGAGATTGTGTCATTACTTTCAATTATTAGTTTATGTGTGAGTTTTTCCTTTGACTTTCCATCCTGGTAAAGTAACTGCCGAGTGTATGAATCAGTGTCATTTTTTGATAAGTTACGTAAATTTAATATTCCAGTGCTGGGATTGAATTCAGATCTATTTGACAGGGTATTTGTTCTAACTGTGTTGTTTTTCCATTCAAATATAGTCTTTGTCTTTGTTGCCCAGACACATCTGTCTGTCGTTGATCCCTCTTCCATCAGTCGGATCTTCATGGTTCCTCCCAGAGCTCCATAGCACTGAGTGTTGTTGTTCTGTCTGACATCACAGATCTGGTCAGCGCCTGCAAGAGTTTAATCAACAATTAAGTAATTCATTTGGTCATTTGGCAGAGGTGTAAACACATGTAAGTTCAGTCTATCGAACTACATATCATTGCACACTATAATTATCCATCTATAAATATCCATCTATAAATTCCAATTCTAAAATCTGTCTATCAAAAAATACAACTCTCTCTCCTCCCCTTGAGCGATGGGGAACAGCAGCAGCAGCAACAGAGCCCACACTGGTCCCATGTGTCCCCTTCAGTGACACGGGACGGTCTTGTCTCAGATATGAACAGTTCAGTCCCAACTTTAGATCGATGACCGAACACTGAGAGGCTGAACTTATTTTACACAGGAAAAAAGGAAGTGCTTCTGTTTTTCACTTCTCTTTTTGTCTCTGATGAACATGAATAACCCTCTCTTTTACTGGCTCAAGAGAGACATAGGCTATTGTTAGTTTTTTAGTTACTGAAATTTGAAATACAGACATTATATACAGTCCAGAAGCTTTTCAAAACTGTTACTGACAGGTGAATATTTATCTTTTGCTTTTTGTAACTTTTGTCTCGCAATCTAAAGTGACACGTGTGGCCAATATCAACAAGATATTACAATGTTGCACAGAATCATTTTCCCATTTTAGTTTAATTTGTTTTATTAGTTTATTAGTTATATCCTTGCTTTAATTGATATATCTATTTTATTTTTATTATTTACAAAACAAGCAATTAAATAGGTAATAAATGGTAAAGACATACCAAACACAATGATCAAACAGAGACTCTAAACAGGCTGGGAAATAGGGAATGATACATTGCACTCCACACTAACTTCAGGTAGGGTGACCAGATTGTAACAGGCCAAATGTGGGACATGAAGCACTTTAAAGAGGGACAAAGCAGGACAATGAGGGACATTTTTAAAGACGTAAAATTACACTCAATTAAAACATTATCATTATTTTAAATTAGCCTATTTTAATCATATGGGCAATATAAACCAATCAGTTGATCATTCACTTTCATTTGTTATGAAAGTGCATAAATGGGGAAGATTCCCAATAATAAATACCCACTGTGCAAACATTAGCAGAGCAATAATCGCTTATAATTCAGTGAAGGAAAAATGTGTAGCCTACAGTAACAGTCTGCGGCAAAGTATAAAATATTGAATTTTGTTTAACTGCAACAGAGACGTCAAACTGTGGTCATTGAGCTCAAGTGTCTCTGTAGCAGCTCAAGTCACTGCAGTGACAACTACACAATTGACTCTAAAGCCAGACTGAACTGTTCTACTTTAAACTAAGCAGACGTTCATCAGCCATCAGTTCAATAACTCGATTATATTAGTAAAACACGGAGAAATAAAGTTTTCCCCCATCATAGTTAGGTCTTCTCATCTGCTGCTGCGTCTGCACCGGACCCCAGCGAGTGAGAGGCGGGCTTTAGAGTAGAATATCCAATCAGAGACAACCTAACGCGTCCAAACGCCTGAAGGGAGGCCAATGTACTTATTTACTTTGTCAATTCATTACACGGTAAGTCTAACTTGCTTGAAGACTTTCTAACTAAATAAAAATATAGCCATTAAACTTAGTAGCATCTGTTTTTTTTTCTGTTTCAGTGGCTTAAAAATGTCAAGTCACTGTAACAAATATCCAAAGCGAGTTTGAAATATAAAAAGAATACAATGCCATATATAGCATTATGAGATTTTTTTTATATAAAACGCCTTCTTTCAATATAAAAAAACAAAACAGAAAATGACAGAAAACCTGGAGTATATTTGTTCTACAGCAAAGGTTTCAAATCGATGTCGCAAAATGTAAAAACTTTCCCTCCCTAAAGATAATAAACAGAAACAGAAAACTGGCTTTACATTTCAAATCTAAATTTGTAATTAGTTATTGACGAATAGTAATTTTATCCTGGAATATGGCTTTGTTAGAAAACTTCAGAAAGCACACTTAGACTTAGTTTTTTTTCTTTTTCTTTCAATAATGTTATTAAGATTAGGAATCTCTTTTCCACTGGAGTCCTGGCCCCAGAGGGAAACCTGTTACATGTTTTTAAAGAAGAGACAGACTGAGTTACGACCTATACTTTTCACACGTGGTTTTAACACGTTTTGGTGAAACTTCCGCTTGATTTGACACTTCGCTGATAGCAATCTGTTTGAGCAGTCATTTTTACAAGGCACTTACAGTAAAGTAAAACACCCTTAAATATTTACACAAAAAGAACAGAACTGCATAAGTACGTTCCTCTTTATCTTTGAATATATAACAAATACTAGCCGATATAAAATCCCACAAACTGCTTGCAAACTAAAATACTGTTTTTCTACTTGTTTCCTCTCAATTCAGCTCACATCCAAATGTTGTTATAAATTATTATAAACAATTATTCTAGGCCTTGTTTATTGTTGTTTTGTTTGAATTACCTTACTTTGTTTTAGAGGCAAATATGATAATATATTAGTTATAAAAAACAACAAAGATTTTAAACAAAGAAAAGTGGAAGAAGTGGTAATAAGAAAACAAGAACATCCAAATGGCTTTACAAGAGAAGGGCCCCAGCCTTGTTTACCGAGGCCACACATGGAAACATATAATATGCCTGAGGGCAAAAAAAAAAAAGATGGTTTCCAGACCCTCTTCACCCTTTGCTTTACAGTAACATACTTTTAAAACAATACAGGTACTTTTCTGTTGCATTAAATCCCAGACAGTTCAAGGCCTGGTTCTGGTTGTGATGTTTTCAGGCCTCTCTTATCCCAGCATTTGTTCTTCATGACACAAAAGAGCACCACTGCAGTGATCAAAACAATCACGAGCACTCGGGCAATATTGGGCCAATAATCTGTTATTAAACACACACAAAAAACACAAATGTGAGAAATAAAAAACCTGTCTGCACAAAACAAAATCGTTAAAACACAATCAAAATGGTTAAGTTAGTACATGTTAGTATTGACTTACGAACTACCAATGGTTGGAGAAGTGTTTGTGAGGTTGTATGTTTGATGCACAAAGTGTTATTGGCTTCAAAAACCCAATCTGATATTTGTGTCCCATTTAATGTGCAGTTGATAAATATGTATTCTATAAACAGAGAAGATGCAAATTTAAGGTTGAGAGGAAGTCTGAGTTAAAGACAAGTTTGTTAGGAGGAGAAGACACTTAAGACACGACAGATTACTTAGATTAAAGGAAGCGGATGGCCTAATTCAAACATTATGGACTTTTATAAGTTATTAAGTCAGGGGTCCTACGAGGTTGGGGATGTTTTGAGAATCTCCAAAATAAATATTAAATGGTAATCTTTGAGATGTTCAAACTCACCACAAGTAGAAATGTTGAGCTCCTTATGATCATGACTGACGTGGTTTCTGACGGAGCAGCGCAGCAGCCCCTTTGTGTCTTGTTTCAGGGTGATGGTGGTGTTTGCATCGTTTTTTGAAAGAAGCTGAGAGTCTGTGAGGTTTTGTCCGTTTAAGGTCCAGCTGAACTCAGGACTGTCCCCTCCCTCAGCGGTGCAGGTCACCTTCACCTTCCCTTTGGACAGACACTCAGACTGCAGCTGCACAGAGGACACTGGAGCTAGAGAGAGAAAAAAAGTATTATTAATTTAAATATTTTAAAATGAGACTAATCTAAAACATACTGTAGAGATTTTGTCATTACCTTTAATTATTAGTTTATGTGTGAGTGTTTCCTTTGTCTTTCCATCCCGGTCAAGGAACTCCAGAGTGTATGAATCAGTGTCATTTTTTGATAAGTTACGTAAATGTAATATTCCAGTGCTGGGATTGAATTCAGATCTATCTGACAGGGTATTTATTTGAACTTTGTTGTTTCTCCATCTAAATATAGTATTTGTCTTTTTTGTCCAGTCATATCTGTCTGTCGTTGATCCCTCTTCCATCAGTTGGATCTTCATGGTTCCTCCCAGAGCTCCATAGCACTGAGTGTTGTTCTGTCTGGGATCACAGATCTCAGCGCCTGCAAGAGTTTAACCAACAATGAAGTAATTCATTTGGTCATTTGGCAGAGGTGTAAACACATGTAAGTTCAGTCTATCGAACTACATATCATTGCAAACTTTAATTATCCAGCTATAAAATCCAATTCTAAAATCTGTCTATTAAAAAATACAACTCTCTCCTCACCTTGAGTGATGGGGAACAGCAGCAGCAGAGCCCACACTGGTCCCATGTGTCCCCTTCAGTGACACGGGACGGTCTTGTCTCAGATATGAACAGTTCAGTCCCAACTTTAGATCGATGACCGAACACTGAGAGGCTGAACTTATTTTACACAGGAAGAAAGGAAGTGCTTCTGTTTTTCACTTCTCTTTTTGTCTCTGATGAACATGAATAACCCTCTCTTTTATTGGCTCAAGACAGACATAGGCTATTGTTAGTTTTTTAGTTACTGAAATTTGAAATACAGACATTATATACAGTCCAGAAGCTTTTCAAAACTGTTACTGAAAGGTGAATATTTATCTTTTGCTTTTTGTAACTTTTGTATCGCAATCTAAAGTGACACGTGTGGCCAATATCAACAAGATATTACACTGTTGCACAGAATCATTTTCCCATTTTAGTTTAATTTGTTTCATTAGTTTATTAGTTATATCCTTGCTTTAATTGATATATCTATTTTATTTTTATTATTTACAAAACACACAATTAAATCAGACATACCAAACACAATAATCAAACAGACTCTAAACAGGCTGGGAAATAGGGAATGATACATTGCACTCAACACTAACTTCAGGGTCAGATACAATCGTACTAAACAATGAAGTTCTTCATTTGATCAGCCTTCCTCTGTCGCCCTCTGTTGGCAATTATTTATAATTTCACAAAGTCTAGTTTATATGTTTTTTTACTTAATGGTACTCAAAGCGCTTCACATCAAGGAACCACTCACCCATTCACACACCAGTGTCAGACACTGGAGGCAAGTGGGGTGAAGTGTCTTGCCCAAGGACACAACAACAGTGTGCACCTGCAGGATTCGATACATATTGCAGTACATATCATTATAACAAAATGCAATAATTTACCCTGAATGAATTGAATAAGAAAGCAGTCAAACTAACATTGAGTAAAACATTTTGAAAACTGCAAATGTACACATTTTAAAAGTATCCTCTTTTGTTTAAACTAATCATCCAGTTTAAGTTAAAACACATTTGTAGTTTTTTTTCTAGAGCTGAGTTGAGTATCAAAAGTATAGTGATACCTGACTTCCAATATGATACACGTATCACGACAAATGCAAAGCGATATTTTGTCCCAGCCCTACTCTTCTCCTGTATTTATTTCCATTGATTGACCTGTTCCCTCCATCCCAGTTTTTGACATCACCATCAGTTTCTTGAGCTAAACTTTCCGAGGAGTTGCCATGGCGACACAGTCCTCACGTCTCTCACCCTCATCCCCCCTCGGGCTAAAAGTCTAGCCCGCAGTCGTTTAGCGGGAGAGAGAATTCCTCACTGCCAAAAAGCTATTTACTGCACAGCCCTGGGCTAAATCTGTCTGCGCATTATGGAAAACATTGTGTTCAGCTAAACACCGGCCTATGTGCATATGGCAGGCTTGACTAACCGTTTCACAAAAACCATAGTTGACAAACTTTTATTGTTTCAGATTTTTCTGATCACAGTAATCACAAGGCACACACAAGGCCCCCACATGTTTTGTATGATCTCTCTTTCTTTCCATTTCTAGCCTTTTCCTCCCAAGCCCGGTTCCAAATGAATTGCCAGCTTCCCGGCAACTGCGCCATTGTTGCACGTTCCCCCAAAAGACGTCACTACAGTACTGCCTCGCACCCCTCTGCTCCTTGACACCTGTTGACCTCTGTTATTTAAAGCCTCGCAGGTCCCAGTCAGGCAAACACGGGCACGTATATCTGCAGATGTTGCCGGCTGTTTGTTTTGGCAGCTGAGTGCGCCGGCGAGAGGAGATGCTCCGTGCTGAGAGTGTGAGCTGTTGCGTCTTGTCTTATCCCAGGCTCATGGTCTATCTTTCCTCCATAATCTGTGGATCGAGAATAGAGGATCACAGCAGATTTGTCGGGGGCCGGGAGAGAGTTTCATTTAAGGTTTTCTGTCTCGGTGGACACCTGAAATTGAGAGGAGGCCCTCGGCAGCTGGTGTAGTGGCTATTGTGAGTTCTAGTAAGTGTTGCAGATCCACAGAGGCTGGGTTTAGAGTTGGCCAAATCGGTTCTTCTCACTCTTAAATCTTAATGCTCAATGTGAACTGTTCATCCAAGTATTCTTTCCGAAGCACAGGTCTCCTCTCTCCTCCGAAAGCACAGGATAAATAATTAAGGCTCAAAAGGAAAACTCCATTCTTTTTGACCTGTAGTAACTTTTCTATAATAGTAGTTTTGTACAAATCCTACTCTACAAGGTGCAAGCGGTGAAAGGAGAATTTGTGTGTTTTGTAATTAAGCGAAAGAGGCGGGGTTAGAAAAGTCAAAAGGGGGGGTGCCTCTCGCCCCTCTCTCTGCTTTTTCTGCCCCGACTGGTCTCCATGGTCCCACACATGCACACACACACACTCGCGCGCGCACACACACACACTCGCCCCACATTAACACAGAGACAAGGGATCTGTCCCGCTATGGCCACTACTACTGTCACCTCCGCCAGCTCTGAGGACTGCGCCGTTCCAGCATCAACAGTGGGACCCCCAGAAGTCAGTCCGGGACCTGACACGGAGACGGACCCCGAGCCCATCGAGGCCCAGAGCGGTGACCCGAAGGAGAGGGATGATGAGGAAGAGGTGGACGCGGACGGGACAGCAGCCGCGGGGCAGGAGAGGGACCCGGACTGGGTGGAGGAGAGGTTCAGGATTGACAGGAAGAAGCTGGAGCACATGCTTTACTGTAAGTAAAACTTTAGCTGTTTTGGGACTTATAGTATGTACAAACTTAATTAGTAATTCCTGTTTTCATTTCGGCCTCTCGATGCCACAACAGTAGTAGATTTTGTGTCAGATATTCTTCCTGACACTACTTTCTGAATTTATCAGGGCTTAGGACTGTCATTTAACCATAATTCACATTTAAACATAAACAATCAAAGAAAATGGTTTGCGTTTCATTGCGTCTTAAAGTTAGGAAGTAAGAAAATGTGATTTACAAAGTTATAAAGTTATAATATAGATGAATGTTTACGCACACTATTATTGCGTAACCGTGAGTCTGGCTTGGCCTCTGAAACTGCCTCTTTCATTTGTGCTCTGGGATGACTCATCTTTTTCGTCATTATCTTTTCTCCAGAGGAAGAGTTTGTTTTGTGACAAATTTTCCAAAACAGGCTGTCACTTGAAAACCCCCAGTTTAAAATGATAAAGTCATATTTTGATGCAGTATTTTAGCAGGGTCAAGAAAATCCACCATTTTGTAACCAGCCTCTTGTCATTTTTATTCATCTAAAGTATAAATTGAACGCACACTTTTAGCTTTGTACTTTGTTAGGCAACTTAGGAAAACACCTCTAATAACATAACATCAGCAGTCAAAGTATTTTTGATTTGATTACTTTTACTTCCATGGGCTTTGTATGCAATTTACTTGTATCAAGATCTTCTCCCACCTCGTCACTGTTCTTCTTTCAACCTCTCCAGAGCTTTACTACACTGAGACATTTATTTATGCATTTATTTTATTTCATGTTTATCCAGTGGGAGGTCTTCGCGTCACTAAATGCCATTGATCGCATTGGCTGTCTTCTGGCTAATTTGTGGTCGCCGGCTCAGACCGCCACCCCTCTCTTCCCCACCCCTCTCTGTTGTCCCGTTCATTCTTCAGGGCTGTCCCGTGTAACCCGGGGCGATGGGTGTCCGGGGGCTCCTCTCTCGCCCCCTGTAAATGTCACAACACACCAACGGCCTTTTAAAAGCGCCTTAAGTTCCCGGCAACCTCTTGTTCACGCTTTGAGGAAAAATCCAGCCTAGTCAACATTCAGTGTTGACTTTGTACACGGGCTTCGTCCTGAACACGGGGAGGAGGTGCACACGGGACAACGCAAAATGACAAATACTGCAAACGCCGCAGGGTAAAACCTTACTTTAGAAGCATGACGACAACTGATAGAAATGTACAACGTAATACATGGATGAATGAGTTATGTTTGGTATTCAGTGGTAGTTATTAACTGAATGCTGCCGTATCATGAGCACAATCAAATCTTCCATTGTACTCATCCCGCTTCATTGTGTGCTGTATATTAAAGATGGACATTAGCATAGTGCAAAATCCGGTGCAGCCATCTTTTTAATGTAACTGCACATTGTCCTGATATACATAAACTAAACTAAAATTAAGACCCCACATGAACCGAGCACATTTTCTCCAGTTTGGCTTTACCCAAATCTAAAAGCAAAAAAAAAAGTGGCTAAAGAGTGTCAAAATCATGCCGGAAAAGCGACAATGACACAAGTAAAACAGCGACAAAAACACACGACTAAAGAATGATGGCGAAAACATGACAAAAAAGCAGGCCACTCCATAAAATTAATGTTCTTGGTCTGGAACTAAGATTTAGCTTGCTTACTATGTTTGGGGTCATCGTCTTGTTGGTCTTGTTGAAACACCCATTTCCTCTTCAGCATATGGCAGCATGACCTCTTCAAGTATTTTTGATATGTCCAAACTGACCCATATGATCCCTGGTATACAATAAATAGGCCCCACACCATAGTTAGAGAAACATGCCCATCATGATGCTTGTCCCGCTGTCTTCAGAGTGGACTGTGGCATGAATTCAGAGTTTGTGGGTCGTCTGTCCGCGGACCATTGGACCCAAAAAAAAAACAATCTTACTTTCATCAGTTCACAAAATGTGCTCCATTTCTCCTTAGGCCAGTTGATGTGTTCTTTTGAAAATTGTATCCTTTTAAGCACATGTCTTTTTGTAACAGTGAAACTTTGCAGGAGCTTCTTGCAAATAAATTAGGTAACTTCAGACTGTCTTTGATCATCCTGGAGCTGATCATTGGCTGAGCCTTTGCAGTTCCGGCTATTGTTCGATCCATTCAAATGGTTGTCTACCATTTTCTTCCACGTCTCTCTGTTTTTGCTTTCCATTTTAACGCGCTGGAGATCATTTTAGCAGTTTTTTTTCTCAAACAACTCATTTTTATTCAGGATTTCAAAATGAAATGTATGTATAACATGTGATGACTTCCTAAAATAAGGATTCAAACCTGTTTTTTCCACAGAATGATTGACCTTACCAATTCAACTCCCCACTGCTATTATTTTGAACACACCCCTTTCAATTTAATATTCAACTACACAGAAGTAAGAGCAAGCACACCATGAATGCTGGGCCTGTCTGTGTTTCTAAGAATCTACTGCACCTTCTGGTAAATTCTTGGCCATGTATGGCTATGATTTATACCAAAAACTGTGAATAATCTGGTTAGTGATGTTGGACTGCTATTATTTTGAACACTACTGTACTATTTGGAGGAACATATTCATATTCGGTTCCACCTGAGACAGTGATGCACTGTTTACTTTCATCCATTTTCCTTTATTGGTATTTCTCATATTTGTCTTTCAGCTCCAAGGACAGACGGCGCAGAGACAGGAGAGGAGTTTTTCGAACGAGTGAGTCTTTCTCCCGCACTGACATTATATTTAATTGCGCAAGTCGGAACAAAGGAGAAATCTCTCTTCCTCCACCTCATCAACGCTAATGTCCCCTAGTTAAATGTAGCCTCAAAATCAGGCCAAAACTCCCCCTGCATTTTTCCACAGTCTGTATCCTGTGATTAGTGGCTTTATGGAGGGTGATAATTGCGGCTGATTCAAATGCAAATCAGGCTTTGTATTGAGATCTGTGCAGTGTCTCATCCGCTTTACACCAGTCTACTGATTGCATGTACGTAACTCCTTTCTCACCCTTTGTCTCCGCTCCTCCAGGTGATGCGAGAAACGGAGACACAGGTGAAATGGCCGTCCAAGCTGAAGATTGGCGCCAAGTCGAAGAAAGGTGCCAAAACAATCACGACTTCCGAGTTGTCAGTGCTTTCCCGCATGCATTAGTTGTATAGGGGCTCATATGTAATGCATTACTTTGACACTCGGTGACTGTGACGTGACTCCCGATATCTCAAACTAGATCCGCACGTAAAAGTGGAGGGGAAAAGGGACAGCGTTTTGCAAGCAAAGAAGATGATTTTGGAAGTGCTTGAAACCAGGGTAAGCTGCACTCTTTTCATGTTAGACAAATAAATATTACATATTATTAGCAAAAGCATCACCACATCTAGTCTGTTGTAAAAGTCCACACACAGATCAACAATATTAGGATTATTATTATATTCACATCAATAATATCACTTAAAATGCTCTTCCAAACTTTTTCATCCCTGTCATAGTTTCAATGAAAGTACTTGATTCCTGTCACACAGAGATCCCTGTCATAGCTTTCATATGTAAGTGCTTCATGAATAAGTTACATCAAATGTTGAAATCCAGGTGAACAAGGTGACGCTGAAGATGGATGTGGCGTACACAGAGCACTCCCATGTGATCGGGAAAGGAGGAGGAAACATTAAAAAGGTCATGGAGGTCGCGTCTTGTCACATCCACTTTCCGGATTCAAATCGGCACAACGCGTCCGGAGAGAAGAGCAACCAGGTAACACTATCCAATTCAGTGGGTTCAGACCTAAATGTATTTTCTATTGGAGATAAGAATTCTACACGGATTACTCTAAAATTGTACATTGAAAAAAGAAAAATGTAATATAGACATAAGTATTCGGAACCTATACAACCACTGCAGACCCATAGTATTTTTCTAAATCTTAGTGTTGCTGTTTTTGAACATTCCTTCAAGTTTAGATCTGAATTTCATTCACTGCCCGTGATACAGAAAGGTACAGACTCTATATCAGAGTTCTCAACCTTCTTCTTCCTCATAGAGCTACTTATGCTTTTAAGATACTTTTAGAAACTCGCTGATTAGTACAGCCAGTCGGCAGTAGAGATTATATTTTAACATAAACAAAAGGAAAAGAAAATCCTCTCAATGATTGCAAAATTAACCTAAATGTTTTGCGTTCAAAGTGTTGTTCAAAGTGAAACTTGTAATATTATCTAATTTGACTCATCATTCAAGCTCAGTGAATGTAAAAATATTGGAGAGCTACTTGGAAAAAGGTGGAGAGCCACTGGTGGTCCCCAAGGAACAAGTTGGCGACTTCTGTGCTATATAAACCTAAATGTGGAATTTTTAAGAACCAAAAATAATCTTACTTCTGAGTATCTGTCTTCAACATAATACCATAAGAATAAACCACTCTATGTCTATATGTAATTTTAAAGCCTTCATTTCTAGCCTGTGTTGATTTACTTCCAGGTGTCTATTGCTGGACCTATAGAAGGAGTGGAAGAGGCCCGTAAAAGGATTCGAGTAAGTGGCCCATGTATGAATCCATAGAAACAACGCAACGACAGTATTTCTTTGTTCTGAAAACTCAATTTCTCGACTGCTGACAGCGCAGAGATCAATACAGTGATTAATAGAGTTTACGAACGAACCAAGGCAGTTGCATTTGTCAAAAAGCCACCCCTTGTCTAGCCATATTTTTTATTTTTCTCTCTGCTCTTTGTAACGCTGTGTAAATCTGGTGCTAGGACCTGCAGCCACTGGCCCTGACTTTTGACCTCCCTGTGAGCTTGGCGCCCCAGCCGCTGCCCGACGCCAGTTCCCCGCTTGTCCAGCAGGTGGTGCAGTCTCTCGGCGTGAGTGTGAGCTTCAGGGCAGCACAGCCTCAGACACAGCCCGCTTTCTACGGAGGCTGCTGCACGGTCTGGGGGCTGCACGGGAACGCAGCAAATGTCAGGGTGAGTATAACACATGTTTAAGAATTATAGTCATTTTACCAAATATGAACCAGCCAGTCTTTTGGTAAACATTACATTATAATATTGGAAACAATATAATGGAGACAATCTAAAATCTGTTGTAGAAACGTGGTTTAAAGTTGAATAATGGTAAACATACCATAATAGTTTAAGGTATTGCATAAAAATATCCGTTAACACAATCCAGTCACGGGGGGTAATATTAACATCTTAAGCCTTAACCAAGTGCATTTTCTCCAGTTCAGCTTTACCCAAATTTAAATGTTTTTTTAATTTGAAAGCTAAGACCTACAGAACGTATCTAAACTGATCTTTTTCCTCGCATTGCTGCCGCGTTGTCGTCGCCTTCTTTGACATTTCTTTTAATCACTTTTCTATCGCGTTTTTGTAACTTTTCTTCCTCGTTTTCATCAATTTTTGTCACTTTTTTGTTACTCTCGTTGCTTTTTTATTGCACTTTTGGGGCTGTTTTGTTACATTTTCACCGCTTTTTCGTTACTTTTTTGGTCACTCTTCTGTCGCGTTTTTGTGACTTTTCCATCCTCGTTTTCGTCTCATTTTTGTTGCTATTTGGACACTTTTTTTCAAGAAGCTTTTAGATTTAGGTAAAGCCCAAACTAGAGTAAATGTGCTTGGTTTAGGTGGGGGTTAAGAGGTTAAAGTATTTGTCATTTGCTCTAGTGAGTCACAGGACCATTTTGAGCATTTTTAACCTTAATCAGGGCCAGACTTAGACATGTTTTGATTGTTAGCTGAAATGATTTGTATTTGTATTTGGGTCATGGCCTGTCATGGTTGGTTGTAGCTGAATATCATATGATTATTATAAAACACATTTCCTACTCAGAAACATAATGTAATCTGCCTTAAACAGTGTACTATTGTCCAACAGAAAGCCACCTGTATCCTCATGGAGCTGTTGTTGGGGTCTGAGGCAGCGGCCGGGATGGTGAGCACTCAGCTGGACGTGACCTCGCAGCAGCACCTCTTCCTGTTGGGGCAGAACGGAGCGCACTTTCTCAGCATCATGCACCAAACCCAAACTCAGATCATTTTACCGGATCTCGGCGCGCCTCAGAGTCCCCCCACTCTGCTGATCCAGGGCAGTCCTGAAGGGGTGTGCCTGGCTCGCCAGCAGCTCATGGTAAGGTTGAGGCAAAGTATGACGACTTTATACCAAACTGACTTAGATCATGACCGCACGGCCACTTCATGGAGAATATACACTTGTGCCGTTAAGTTTACACACCCTGGTGGGCCATTTCTCCAAGAATATGAATGAAAACACAACAACGTTTTTTTCACTCATGGTCAGTGATGTTGTGAAGCCATTTATTGTGAAACAAATTTGTGAACTAATTTCAAATCACCATAACAAAATAAAATAGCAAAATTACCCTCTCAAAAACTTTACACACCCCAGTTCCTAAAACCGTGTATTGCCCCCTTTAGATATTGAGGTCAGGAGACAGGGATGGCCACTAACGGGACCTACACTTTATTCTGCTGGAACTCAAACGTGCAGTTCATGCAAAACAGCCCAGGAATTTACAGGAACTGGAGGCTTTTTGCCAAGAAGAATGGGCCGCTTTACCATTCGATTATTTACAGAACCTTCACCACAACTACCACAAAAGACTCCAAGCTGTCATTGATGCTAAAGGGGGAAATACACGGTATTAGGAACTGGGGTGTGTAAACTTTTTGACAGGGTCATTTTGGTATTTTGGTAATATCATTCATATTCTTGGGGAAATGGCCAAAACATAAAACATAAAAACATCAGGGTGTGTAAACTTATCGGCACAGTTGTATCTTCATCATATCACTTGTTACTGGCCTGGTGCATACATAGGCTGTGAGTGCACTTTTGCTTCCAGAGGTATTGTGTCAAATGCAGGCAAAATGGACAATCACACAAACTAGACAAGGTTGTTATTGTGACGGCCAAAGGAATTGGTCAGAACATGTTTGAAACTGTTGTGGTTGACAGTGGCAATTTAGATTTTTTTTGGGGGTGGCTAAGTGGCTAGATTTTAAGCCTCACAGCAAGAGGTATTTCCTGTGTGTGGGTTGCATGTTCACCCTGTGTCTGAAAGGGCTTGCTCTTTGGTTTCCCCCTTCAATCCAAAATTTCCCAGCATAGCGATCCTGATCAAGATCCTGGCTCAACATCTGGAGACTGGTCCCCGGGTGATGCACTGCTGTCGCCTACTGTAAATGTATAGGGTAAATAAAGGATAGGTCAAATTTCCCAACAGGGACAGTACAATCTGCAAACTGTGGGCTGAATCCTGAAATGCCTTTGATTAAGGGTGGTTTAACAGTGTGTTCTAATGAATCTGGATCTTGGTCGTATTGTTTTGGCCGAACCTATTTTATTCGATTTCCAAAGCCTTCATTTTCTTAGACTAATCTGTGTTGTGATGTCTAGGACTGCCTGCCTGTGTGTTTGATGTTCGACATGCGTGAGGACGGCGAGGCAGATCCCTGTAAACTGGCTCAGATGATGCAAAACCTGGGAGTCTTCATTAGTGTCAAGCCCAAAGTCAAACAAACCAGCAAGGTATCAATTATCCATGCAGTGCACTTCTATCAATGTCAAGTTTGACATGCCTGTATTGTTTAGGTTGCTATGTAGACCACTTTTACTTTGATCGTAGCAACATTTCTCAAAGTACACATTATAGTTAAAATTGTAGAAAAAACTAAAGTCGATTTTGTTAATTTGTCTGTTCACTTTAAGCTTTATTTATTTGTTATTGTGTTATATTTTTAAATAAATAATTGAATCTGGGCAACTACTTCCCATTTCTTGTTGCTGAAAACTGAGGCTGTAAATGTACGTTTCTTAGTCGGTGGTGGCGAAAGGTCTGGAGAAGAACATCTCTTGTCTTTACGAGGCGCGGCGTCTCCTCCTCGGCCTGGATTCTTGCGACAGCGCCACAGTTACTGACGTGACCCCTGACCCCGTCACGTCCGGCAGTGGACTCACCAACTACTGGCTCAACATGTTACTGCAGCAACTGAGAATCTCCGAGCAGGGTGAGCCTCCGACAGCTCTGAGTAAATGCAAACATTCCACGCATTCTTTAAATAGAATGCGTGGAACCCGTCCCGGGTTGATATTTGCTACATGTCCCAGTACACAGTCAAACATAGCATTCTCCCGTCCTAGCCCGGTGGTTAAAAATCAGGAGCACTATTGCTTCTTCAGCTACTTATGGGCGAGGCAGGTTAAGTTAAAATGCGTGCACAAAACAAACAACAAATGTAATGCAAATTAAATTACAAAAAGCAACACAATAGAAAAAAGGTAAACCATTCTACCAACGTCTGTGACATCTGCCCCATCAACAGACACTGTGGCCACTACTAAGACTCGCCCCTCACCCCCTCCAGGCCTCAGTCCTCACTCCGACGATGGGAGGAGCGCACTGAAAGGAACAGAGAGCTGGCCACTGGAGAAGGTGACTTCATTTCTTGTGTTTTTTTAATAGCTCATGTGTTCATACATTTTCTACATCTGTTACAGAGTATTTATAATCGATTGCATCCACATTTATTTGTATTTTAATTTAGTGAATTATGTGACATTGTTTCTTGCACCTACCAAGCAATACTTGTTTGGTTGTAGTGCACACTTACAATTACAAGTAAGCAGTTTTCTACTTTATTCAGATACTAGAAAATGAGGATCAGTCTGGCCAATCCGACGAGGAGGATCCTCTGGACACATCTCCTGAAATCTGTGACATGCTAAACACCAATGGCATAAATTCGAGAGTGGGCTTTCTGTCTCGACGGGGGAGCCTCCCAACTCCTGATGTCAACAGGATTTATTGCAGGGGAAGACGCCATTCGACGGGACAGGCCCTCTCATATAGGTGAGCGTTTAAAGCGCTTACACTTGATTTAGCGCTGGTTGGTATCGCAGTTCACAGATTCATGACGCCTTACAGGAAACATATCGCTCCAGCTGTTGTATCCACCCTTTCCTTGTCATTTGTTTCCTCTATGGTTGTATCGTTCAGCTTCACCATATGATGAATTCACATCGAGCTACTCACAACCGTATGTGCCAGATCCGTCCACTTACTGCATCTTGCAAACCTAGAAAACTGAGAACGAGGCAAATGTTTCTGCTGACTCTTTTATTCCCTGAATCTGAAGAAACTCTCTCGTCTCATACATTAATTATTGGCCTTTATGCAGTTAATTAAATGTTTCTGTGTTTATTTTACACAACACAAGGATGACCTAGAAAGATGAACTCGACATTTTGCATTCTGTATCCTAATTTGATCTTGAATGCACTAGATTTTTAAGCAGTGCAGAAGATGGCGGGCGAAGGAACAGCCTGAGAGGGGACCATGCTGACTCATTCAGTCCTGAGGTGAGAGACATGACTCTTAAATATATTTTTTGTCTTTTTTTATGTTAAAACTTAGAGGGTAAAACATGTGTATATACTTGTTCATAGTACTTTTCCCGATTGTATATGGTAATTGTAACTGTAATAGTAATTGACGTTGTAGTAACAGCAACATTATTCTGATATCAGTAAAAGTACTGAATTGTAGCAGCAGTGAGAAGAAGACCGCCAATAAAAAAAGTATTGGGATTAACTGGGCTTTTGTTTTTATGTTAATATTTTGATGACTTGATTGTTACCAAGGAGGATGCGTTCAAGCTATGAATGAACAAGAATGTTCATTGTTTCAAAAGTTTGTTTTGGGGTTTGTTGGTTGTGCTGATGTCGTCCCCTGTCACTTGAGCAAGTGCAGCATTGAATATTAATATGTTTGTTGCAATAGCAGACTTTCTACCTTTGTGCCTCCTGCAATTTTATGTCCTCAAACATTTTCATGCATTATTTACCTGTGTGGTTCCTGTTTGCTCTGTGTGTAGGACTTTGACTACGAGAAGAAGAAACTTCTGGCGACCAGAGGTTAGTTGTCCTAAATGTTTTATCTTCCTGAATTAAGCCAATTTCCTCCTGGAGGCCCCAGAGGACTGAGCCGGCATCACATCAGTAGTTTATCTACATTGGACCTGGCCCTTAGAGCTTTGTCTATAGTCGCACTGAGATAACACAAAGCCGTTCTACTGCGGCTGCAAACATATCTTTAAACACATTTCCTCTGGGTATATACAGTGAGCAGTGGTTCCCTTTGGTTTGGCTTAAGTTTGTATAGATGTGCATATGTACATGTGCTGGTTAGTGAGGCTACATTTGGAACCATTATGCTTACTGTTTGTGGTTGCAGGCGCGGATGGTGCACATTGACAGATGTGGCTTTATTTGCAACGTATGAAGTGGGGCCTGAAAGCATGATGACTATGGTGTTCCTCTTTCTCGAGACATGTCACTCATATAGAGCACGATACAGATGTGAGGCTTCTCCTTTGTTATCAGACGTAAAGTACTTATACACCTTGAACTTTTGCACATTTTGTCATGTTTACAACCCTAAACATAAAGATTTTAGTTTGAATGTTTTACTGAAAGTTCACACACAAGTAACAGACAACTGTGAAGTGAAAGCAAAATGATACATGATTCTGTTATTTTTCAAAAAATAGAAAAGTGAAAAGTGGGGCGTGCATAAGTATTCATACAGCATTTTTGGAGTGCATTAAATTGCCTTTATAACATTCCTAATGACTGCAGAAAGTTCACACCTTGCCCTAACCATTAAATAGAGGCCACCTGTGTGTAATCTACTCTCAGTATAATTCCAGCTGTTCTGTGAGGGCCTCAGAGCTATGGTCAGAGTGTATTGGTCACTAAACAACATCATGAAGGCCAAGGAGCTCACCAGAGAGGTCAGGGATAAAGCTGTGGAGAAGTTTAATGATGGATTGAACATTTCACGGAGCACTGTTCAATCCATCCATTTTCTTCAACTTGTCCGTTGCCGGGTCGTGGGAGCAGCTGTTGGAGTTGCCCATATCACATTGCACCATCCCCTACGGCTCCTCCTGCAGGTGGTGGGTCCACAGAAGGACGGCCTCATGGTTCTAACCGGGCCTGTTGGTCTCTCATAAGGGGCTTCTGAACCGCTCTTTGTCTGACCCGTCACCTAGGACCAGTTTGCCATGGGAGACCCTACCAGGGGCACGAAGCCCCTGACAACAGAGCTCCCAGGATCATTCGGGTGCTCAAACCCCTCCACCACGTTAAGGTGGCGGTTCCAGGAGAGACTGTTCAATCCATCATTCGGAAATGGAAAGAGTATAGCACCACTGAGAACTTACCAAGACACGGGCGTCCACCTAAACTAACAGACCGAACAAGGAGAGCACTGGTCAGAAATGCAACCAAGTGCCCCAGGATAACTCTGGAGGAGCTACGACGTACTGCCGCTGAGCTGGGGGAATCTGTACATGGGACAACTATAAGTCGTACTCTACACAAATCTGGCCTTCATGGACGAGTGGCAAGAAGAAAGCCATTATTGAAAGGAGGCCATAAGAAATCCCGTTTGAAATTTGCTAGAAGTCATATGGAGGACACAGCTACCATGTGGAAGAAGGTGCTTTGGTCAGATGAGACAAAAATTTTACTCCTTGGCCCAAATGCAAAACGTTATGTATGGAGCAAACCTAACACTGCTCATCGTCCTGAGTGCACCATCCCCAGTGTCAAATATGGTGGGGGGAGCATCATGCTATGGGGCTGCTTTTCCTCAGCGGGGACTGGGAAGATGGTAAGAATAGTTGGGAAGATGGATGGAGCCAAATACAGAGACATTAAGGAGAAAAACCTGCTGGAGTCAGCAAGAGAATTCACCTTCCAGCAGGACAATGACCCTAAACACAAAACTAAATCTACAATGGAATGGTTTAAAAACAAACATATTAATGTGTTAGAATGGCCCAGTCAAAGTCCTGACCTAAATCCTATTGAAAATCTGTGGAAAGACCTGAAAACTGCTGATCACAAACGCTCTCCTTCTAATTTGACAGAGCTTGAGTTGTTTTGTAAAGAGGAATGTGCTAAAATGTCAGTCTCTAGATGAGCACATCTTGTAGTCATACCCCAGAAGACTTGCTGCTGTTATTGCAGAAAAAGGGGGTTCCACAAAATATTATTTCATGCTGTATGAATATTTATGCACGCCCCACTTTTCACTTTTATATTTTTTGTAAAATAACAGAATCATGTATCATTTTGCTTTCAGTTCACAGTTGTCTGTTACTTGTGTGTGAACTTTCAGTAAACAATTCCAAATAAAATCTTTATGTTTAGCGTTGTAAACACGACATGGTTGTAAAAAAGTTCGAGGCGTATTAGTACTTTCGCAAGGCACTGTATAAGGACTGCTGGAACTATTATTACATTATTGATTCCAAGTAAGAGGGAATTTGGAAAAGATAAAATACACAATATTCACTTTGTTGAAAACTGTCACCAAATGAGTGTTGGTTATGTGTTGATGATGGAGCGACCTGTAATTTCATAAAAGAGGCTTTGCATGAACTTATTTCTGCCAAAACAGCTGATGAAGTGGGCTGTTATGGTCCGGACGCTGCCAAAGTTTTAACAGAGTAGCGCTGGCACTGGCTGCTCACACACAGACCCAGGTGGGATTGCGCACACTTACACAACGCGGCCTCATTCATCACTCCGAATGAGCGATACCGGGATGATTTGCAGCCAAATGCTACTCTATTCCCTCAGTGTTGTTTTATGAGATTATGAATTAGCCGTTTGAATGGGCCATCTGCCTCACAGCCATCAAGACCCCCATATGCTACTATATGAATTGGGCTCCCAGTACAAGTTTACCGCAAATGTCTGCCTTCCAGCGATAGATGCTGTTGCGATCTGGTGTCTGGCGGCACATTTGCACACGTTTCCTGATCCCGCTCACCGTGGAAGTCACTTGTTTGTCGTCGGGTTTGAGTTTTATTACTGTGCCCGTACTCTGGAGAGGAGATGAAGAGCTGTTTGTGATTCATTATTTAACGCCAAACATTTCGGGCCGTCACAGTGCTGCGGAAAACCTGCCGTGCATTTTTATGAAGCTCGGAGTTGTGAGACACCGAATCGTATATGTGTGTTTGAAGTTTTGCCTTGTCATTTGTGTATTGTCATCGGTATTATCGCTGCCAGTCTGACTTTGTGAGATGTGCGTTGTTTCATAAAGTACAGGCTCCTGCAACAGTATAAGCATAACATGAAAGGTGAAATGAATACTAATGATATTTAGGTTTAGGGAGCAGTGAGGGTGAACACAGTGCACATCTCGAGCTAGGTTCATGGTCCGGACAACACGATAAAGCATTAACCTGCATATTCAGTCCATCTCTCAGAAAGCTTGCTGTAACTTTTTGAAACTTTATTTTATTGAGTAGCATTGCGAAGGCGTCCTAAAGTACTTAAAAAGCCAGAATTCCTCTCACTGTATATAACCGTAATAGAAGTGTTGCCATGTTTTGTGTCCTGTGTGTGCCCAGCTATGCAGAGAAAGCCAATGGTGTCTGAAGTCCGGACTCCTACTGATACTTGGAGTGGCCTTGGTTTCTCAAAGTCGATGCCGGCCGAAGCCATCAAAGAGCTGCGCAACGTCAGTCGGCGCAGCTACAAACCCTATCTGAGCACCAACCAGCAGGTACTGACGACCATCGTGTCAGAAACACTTTGATACCTGTGAATTGCTCTGTGAACTTTGTTTTTCAATAGTTTTTATGTGTTGTCTGGCAGTAAAGCCTCGCTCCCTGTTGCGGCCAAATAGCATAGTCTCGTTTAGCACTACTGCCCCCTAACCGTTTGAAACATTTATCTCGCTGTGTGGTAAGCACTGCCAATTTGTTGGCTCAATTACCAAGTGGCTGATACCGCCGCGGTCAACAGAGCTATTTGTGTTTTACCTAACTCTTTTAAAACTGTGGCTCTGCGAGGGAGCAATAAACAAACAGGAACCTTAATAAGAGCAGGAAACACTGGTGAAACTTCAATTTCCTTTGGAGCGCCAAACAGCCGGGGATTGCTTTGTGCTGTGCATGGTTAATGGGCAGGCTCCTACCATTATAGATCTGGCAATGGAAATAAAGTTGGCTTGGTTTATTGTGCACATTTATCAGCCAGGTTTTAAGAGATCTATAAACAAAGGAAAGGTGTATCAATACAAAATACACTTGTTACAGAAATGTATAAAAATAATGGTAACTGGGCTCGACTCCTGGGGATCTCAGGCGCTTGTTTCTTGTCGGGTACGTTGTAAAAGCTGTATTTTGCGAAAATGAACAAAACCAAAACAAACAAGCTCTGTAGTATTGCATCTTATTATAAAACATGTTTATTTGTTGTGATCCTAAGATTCCGCTGATACAGTAGAATTTGTTGGTGTAAAACTTTGCTTGATACTGGGCTAGAAGATGTGCAAGCGTCATTACATTTGTGCACTTTACTACCTGTGTGAACTTAGCTTCTAATAGGTATAAAAATAGACTGTGGTATTATACTGTGCCCTTTTAATGTGACAGATACAAGGTTCTCATGCCAGTTATTCCCCGTATTAAACTTTAAAGGTTCTCTTTGTCTGTGCTTTTTAGTCATGGGCTGCACAGATGAATAAAGCGTCCAACGGCAGCGACTGTGAAAACTGGAGAGATAGGCGCGGCTCATCCTCCTCGTCCTCGTCTCCTTCCTCTCCTCCCTCCACCCTCCCCTCCCCCTCTGCCTTCCCAGCGTTCGCATCCTCCGGGAGCAGAGGCAGGAGTGACAAAACCTGTGAGTTTTTGCTCCTCTATTCTGCTTATATTTAACTAGCTACTTGACCATTGTCTCTGTCTTGTCCCTGGTCATATTCCCGTGTGCAGCGGACACTTTCCCCTGCAGCAGTAGTTACTTCGAAGGGGTGAGCTCTTCGCGGCGGGCCTCGACCTGCAGCCAGAGAAGCCCCTCTCCTCAGATTTGCGATGACCTCCCGGAGCTGCTCAGCCAACTGGGCCTGCTCAAATACATCGACGTGTTTGAAGAACAAGAGGTGAAGTTGTGATTGACCGGTCTGCCTGCCTGTCAGTCTCTATCTCTCTCTGTCTGTCTTTTTTTTAAATTATCTTTCTTTTTTTTTGGCTTATCCATCTAGAATGAAGTAACATTTTACTCGCATCAACACACAAAAAACACCAAGGGGATACACTAATCCACACTCTTTTTAATGCACCACATAAGAACAGGCTACAAGAGGCAGAACAAAAGAAAACAAACAAACAAACAAACAAACAAAAGTATAGGTAAAGCATTATGCTTATTTTAATGCACCCCACACCAATCTAGGTACAAAACGTGGGAAAGGGAACTAAACTAGAGCTAGGACTGGGGTGGAGGGCGCCGTGTGGCGGATTGTACCTGGATTGGTTTTGGCCTTGGAGTTGGGGGGTGCCTCGGGCAAGAAGTGAAAAGCGAGGTTCCATGGTGTCAATGACAACATATTATCATAATCCTTTTATTTAGTTCTGTTAGGTTTACTCATTCATCCAATCACGCAATCCTCCTTCCTATTGTGTTCTGTGTCCACATCACACTTTATGTCTTATATGTCCATCACTTTATGTCTGTGTAATATCTATCAACAAAAAGACAACTTTACATTACTCTGGGGTGCGAAGTGGCAGAGTGGTTAGTTTACCTGTTTCTTAGTAAAGTGGAGACTTAGGTCCCTGTCTGCTACTGTCAGTTTAAAGGGTGGTCTTTAATGACGCCATCGTTCTGACCTGTACCCAGATCGACTACCAGACGTTCCTCACCCTCTCTGACGATGACCTCAAAGAAGTGGGCGTCTCTACCTTCGGAGCCCGGCGCAAAATGCTACTGGCCATTTCAGGTGCGAAAAGTCATGTCTTTCGCTTCTGTTTCTTGCATTGCAACCAGATCTCATTACAACAAATCGTCTCCCGGTCATCTCTAGACCTCAACAGGAGTAAGAAGAGGCTGTCCGATGCGTCTAGTGTGAAATCTGGGTATCTGGAAGGAGGCGCCAGCGGCCGGCTTCCACGGATCATGGATGTAGACGCTGCGGCTCAGAGCAACCGCTGGTGATGGCAACTAATGATAGCCTCGAAGATTTGCCTTATATGATGAAAATAAAGTGAATGTCCTAAGAAACAAAAAGTATACAGTTCAGTATACAAACCCCAGTGCCTTTCACAACAGCTGTGCCAAAGCTAAGACAAGGAGGTCTTCAGCGTCAAGCCTCTGATACATGAAAGAAACTCACTGATGAAGATATTTTTATTACGTTATTATGGATTCTAAGTCCATATTAACACATCTTTTATGTAATTGTAAATAGAGATTATGATAATTACGTGCTTGTTAGTTACGGTAAATAAATTCTTGCCATTACTCCTAAGATTTCTTGTTTTCTTGTCTTCGAGTAGCTGTGAGGTGACCACAAGGGGGCACTGCTGTCACACACTCTTAGGCACCTCGGGTCATTTGTATTGCATTAAAGACAATAGATAATTTGGAGAATGATACATATGGCTGGAGTTGCATAGCAGTTTAGTCTGACTAGCTCAGGTATTGAGTGCACAGTGTGACAGCTGAGAAAAACACATAAGAAAGCCTGAAAAGGTGAATGTATTGCCTCTGCTGCCGCTGCCTGTGGTGACACTTCGTCTAATGTGGCCTGGTCTCGGCTGACTGCTCAAGTGAAAGTTTCCATTTAATTTATCAGAGTTGCTTTCGTGCGGCTGCTGCAAGTGCTCGTGGTCTGTTTCCTGTTTAATTTATTTCACAGAGAGGAGTACACTTACCAATTTAGCCCTATCGCTGGAGCCCCCGCCGGTGGAGTCTATTCACAGTCACATGATCCCCCTTGAAATGTGTGAATGTGGGAAACGAGAGAGGTGTTGTTGGGTATATAGCAATGGAGTGGATGATGCTTTGAAATCAAAAGCACTCGAGGGGTAGAGGTTGGATGTGGTTTTCCGCGTGCACTGGCTGGATGTCAACACAGAGAGAGTGTGCGAAGTGGTGGGCTGTGACAGATTAGTGAGAGATGATCCCTGCTTATTACAATGTGTCTGCCAATTACATAGGCGAAATCGAAACCAGTGTTCCCCCCCTAAATCTGGTCCTCGGGCTGCCCTCCAGTGACGCTGTGAGACGCAATCTCTGTGGGCAATAGCTAACTGCACGGCCCCTGTGGTTGTTGCGGAAAGCTGATATGAAAGAACTTGCTGAAAGTTACCTGAAATAACCTGCAGCACTTCACACCTGAGGACTGTGGCGGACCACTTCAGCCGCTCATTAGTGTGTAGAGCAGTTAGATGAAGCATAGTCAGGTGGAAGTTTGTAGCTTTCAACTATTTTGCGAAATGTAAAACGTTTGTAAGTGGAATGCTGAAACATAAGGGGAGACACTGCGGGCTAGTCACAGTTTCTCATAAATTTAGATGAGAAATTGTAACTTCAAGGGCCATTTTCTCAAAATGCCTTTTTCGTACATTGTGGTGACGAGATCTTGGCTTAGAAGCAGCAACGGACACCAAAAACAAACTGCATTTTCTTTTTTTCTTTTTTTGAGCATTGAAAACCAAGCAACCAAGTGAAATGAGAATTTTGACCTTTTTTCTTCTTCTTCATGTAATGGCTAGTTTACTTAAAGACAAAATAAGATTGCACAAATCCTCTTTAAAAAAAATCTTTCTATGTAATACGACAAAAAAAAGTCTAAATAATAGCTTAAATACATCTAAACCTTATCAATTCTACAGATTATGTCACCATATACTATATAGGCAATTTTGGACATAACATGCTTTTTTACTTGAAAAATAAAATAAAAAATACATTAGTCCTTGGCTCAGGGGCGCCACCAGGAATTCTGGGCCCTATAGAAACAAAACTTGGTTACACTTTATTAATACACTACTTGACATAAACCCCAAACTCTAACCCTAACCTTAAGTCCTAACCCTAAGAGTCTTATGTCTTATTATATTATATACCTCCAAAACTACAAATACACATTATTCCATTGTGTATTAACTACAGAGGCACAAGTTGTTACAGATTGTTAAAAAGTAGATTACATTGTACTACATTTAGTTTGGTACAGTGTATCAAAATAAAGTGTTGCCCAAAACTTTCTGGGCCCCCATTTCTTACAGATAAGTTATAACCCAATAAACATACCCCATTTGTTAGTCAAAATGGACAACATACAAATTGAGTGAAATACAGCACATTTAACTTAAAAAAAAAATAATAAAACAGGTCTGCTCTTCTGGGCCCTTCTTCAGCCTGGGCCCTAACCATCCACCCCCTTACAGCGCCCATGCCTTGGCTCAAAGATGTAAATTAAATGAATGCAAGTTGATTTGTGTTTTGCTCCCGTCTTTACTCGACAATATCTTGTCTCTGTAGGGTCTATACAAACCCTGACGTCTATGTTGAAATGCTTGAAATTCTTAAGCATCAGATTGAGCAGTTTATATTGCTGTCTTTTCTCAAATTTCAACAATCCTGGTTAAAACAATAAATCATCGCCTCAGCCCAGTAATCCCCCATCCCATTTTTCTATTCATTAAAAGCACTCTGGGTTGACAGCAGGTTTTCACGCACCTGCCTGAAACTTTGCACAGTAGATGAAACATTGCTTTTGAAACATTATTAGAAAAGGAAATGTGGGAGTTTTATTTACCCACGCCATATCTTTTAATAGATTCATTTCAAGTTTCTCAGAACAGTGGCAGCTCCTATAAACACTCAAAGATGGCCCTCCTTTGTCCTCCTCCGAAATGACTACTCCACACCCTCGTGCCCCATATGTGCCCAATCACCGCTCTCCCAGTCGATGGATGCCGTTAACAAGAAACCCATCTGTGGGCTGTAGCAGAGACACTCGCATTATGGAGCAATGAAACATAAGAAGTTTGGTCCCCGGGGTAATAACACAAGCTGCTATCTCCCTCCAACAAAGAAGCGAGAGAGGGATGGTAATATGAAATGCAAATGCGTGCTGTGATTTCAACATGGCACAATTATCATACAATACAAAATAAACAGCAAGCGATGAGGCGGAAAAGCAATAACGATAGATAGTGGGCCTGCTCAATATTGGAAAAATGCATCTCATCGGGATTTCTTGAGAACTATGGAATAAAATTGTACATTTTACATATTTTTGTTATCTTAGTCTTTGATCACGTAATTTATTTATTGTTGATACATATTTTTGAGGACTTGTAAAGACTTAAATGCGCTACCTGAGCAAAAATAACACACTCTATTATTCCCTTAGACCGCCTTTAGCTTTAATTACAACTGCGGCATTGGTTCAATAATCTTCTGCAATGTCAAAAGATTTATTTTCTTCCGATGTTGATCTGGATTCTGTGGTAAATGGACTCAACTTGTATAGCGCTTTTCTACCTTTAACAGGCCCAAAGCGCTTTACAGTAAGGAGCCAGTCACCCATTCACACACCAATGTACACAGACACTGGAGGCAAGGACAGTATGCATTGAGCTGGGATTCGAACCCACGACCTTCCGATCACCAGACGACCCGCTCTTCCACCTGCGCCACTGTCGCCCTGGTGGTGGCCATTACGAGTGTGGTTCATGCTCCCTGAACCACTCTTTCACAATGCGAGCCCGATGAATACTGGCATTTTCATTTTAGAAAATGCCCGTGCCATCAGGGAAGAAGAAATCTGGTCGTTCAGGATGTTCAGGTCGTCAGCTGATCTCATTCTTTTGGCACATAGGCCCTGTCCCCCTAGATTTTGAGCGTTTTTGCGGAGGACTAGGGTGTCCCAATAATTCAGCTCAGGAGCAGACTTGTGGCCAAGGGAGAATAAAGATGGCGGCTACCGGTGGAAGCGACAATTACAAATGTAAGAATATATACACAAATAAGCCTGTAAAAAATCTTAAATATGTTGGAATGTGTTAGTTAGATGTAAATGCAATGTATTTTAAGATATAGTTTGAAAGTCGCTATTTGAGAACGTTCGTAAAAATGTGTGAAAGTGATGCTTGTTTACGTTCTACTTATGTGACATAGTTGATTATTGTTTGCTCAATCAAAAACGGTAATGCATCATGATTAATCGTTTAACAATTATAGACTGGATGCAAACTATACGGTCTGACTGTGTAGGCCGTCTTGCTTTTAGACACAATGGTAGTTGGCAGCTAAGTTGAGCAAAGTGCCAAAATTAAACAAAACAACATACCTGAAACATCCCGTTTGAATTATCAAACATAGATAAATCAACATTGCACACACAACAGGCAGGAGCTACGCCGGAACTGGCATTTTCACACGTGAATGGAAACAGTATTTCTTGTTATTATAGTTTATGTGTATAAACTGTGTTTTACCGCTATCTACTAGACGGGGGTGAAATCTGACACGTCGATGTTGTGCGTGACGTAAGGAACACGTTCTTTGCGCCAATTTGCATACTAGTGCTGTCCCATTCCTTAGGGGAAATTCTTCACTTGCACTTCCCTCATTAAGGGGACTCTACTGTGGAGGGAACTCATAGCGAGTGTTCTCAGAGCAAGTGAGAGAAATGGGACTGGGCCAACGCATACACATGAAACGTCCTCCCTCTCTCTTGGTACAGCATTGTTTTTTTTGCCTTTTTCTGCTAACTGCATTTGTGGTTCCTGTGTTCCACACTGTTTTGCTGGATGCTTTTGTACGTCTTTGCTGTGTTTTTTGTGGGGTTTGGCAGATTTCTTTTTTTACTGCAGAGAGTCCATAATGGTCCTGACAAAAGCAGCTTTTTAATAGTAAACAAACACGTAGCTTATGAGGTAAAGACATTTGAGACCAACACATGTCATCCTCTGAAACACTGAAGAGGCACCAAGGCACTGTACTGCAGGTGTGGGGGGGCCCACACCTGCAGTACAGTGGAGGCGTCATAAGAGGCGCTACAGGAAACAGGTAGGGACAAAGGAGAAGATGGTGAAAGACTGAGCTGAGCAGGAAGAGGAGGAAGGAGGAGGAGCTGACCAGTGCAGGACACCATGCTCTGAAACGGGGACAAACCCAGGAGGCGTTTCACCATTTCAGAGGATCAGAGGAGGACTGAAGGCAGGTTGCAACAGTTTCCCCTACCTCCAAAAACATGCTGGTCAGGTTGGCCCACAGTGGCAGCGCGGCTCAGGACTACCGAACACAATTTCGTCGTACATTGACGAATAGAGCACTTACTTACTTACTTACTTACTTCAACCTGACCAACTGCACCAACGCCAGATCATAACAGTTAGTTAAATCCAGATGGGGACTTAAAGAGATCTTAACAAAAGAATTGGCAGGTTTTATGTAACAAAACCCAATGGACACAGGATTTTTGTCGTTTAAAAATGTTAGTGGAAGCTTTCAGTCCTACGAGTTTTCTGTCATTGGCAACTCGTCATCTGTACTGGGTTATTTTTGTGTTCTGTCCATTTCGCATTACTATTGCACCATATACACTGTCTTCCTCAATACTAAAACAACCACAGATGATAAATAACTTTTGTCTGCGATGTTATTGCGCAGGATATAATGCTGCTTAAAAAGGTAAAGTCTTTGCTATTTGCGACTTCTTTCCATTTGCGATTAATTGCGCAGCCCTATTTCACAGTCCTCCTCCAGTATGGATTTTCTGCTCTGGCCAAAAGCGAAAAGAAAGGGTGATTGGGTAATTTCAAAGCCTCCACGGCGGCCCATGGTATAATGTAAGTGTATTGTCTTTTGTATCTGCCAGTGTGCGGGCGTCCCGGACTGCTGAGCGGGCGCTTTGAAGACAAAAGATTCGGTTGTCCTTTTCGCCTGCGATTGTTGGTGAAATGTGTTTTCAAAGAAATGCTGAGCGGGCTTTCCAAGCGCTGGTAAAGGGTCAACTGTCCCATTAGCCGGTGATATTACAAAATCACTCATTAAGCTTTTATGTGCGTTTCAATGGGGCCCTGCTGGCTCTGATTCACGTGGTGAGAGTGTTTCCATTTGTGTTGGTGTCTGAACGCTTGCTGAAGGTGGGGAAAGGTCAAAACTGATAGAGGGGCTTTGAATGTTCTCTGAGCTCTGAGAAATGGGAGCGTCAGAGAAATAAAACCAGGGCTATAAAAACTATAAACGTGTGGTTGAATTTGTAGCCAGGACAGAAATGGCGACGCATTTTAATTTCCCCGACCAGTGAGACTTTTCTGTTCGGAGTTTCTATGGCATCGGGTTCAAAGTACTTTAGGCCAAAATCTGGAGAATATTTCCCGAGGCAAATCTGAGATACTTACCCTATAACCAGCCTCATCTCACCACCGAGCTCGGACAATTTGCTGAATATCTCTTCCCTTAGTGAAACAATGGGGGGCCAAGCCTTTCCACGGTGACCGCAATCACTGACACTATTGTACATAATATGAACCTACAGTGTTCTTTAAAGGGATTTAACGAGGAATTAACAGTATTTCAGTAGTACTCTAATGTTGTTAGCTCACTATTCACTTTTTGGATTTCTCAAAATGATCCCGGGGGCTAGAAGATAATATCTTCTAGCCCCCGGGATCATATGCTTGAGGGCTGGATTTGACATTGCCTACCCCTAGCCCACAGGCTCCCTAAGTATAAAAAATATTACCCTGCAGTGTTAAAGGAACAGGCCACCATTTTTAAATACTGAGATATGTTCTTACCTGAGCTTAGAGTTGATGCATACCTGTCTGGTCTTAGTCTGCTCAGTCACGCACAAAGACCAAATGACCAAAGATTCTGTTAGCATTTAGCCTCTCCTCCTTTCCTCTATGGGGCCAAACGGGGGTTAGAAGTTAGAAGTGACCAAGCTCTTCCACGTTTCCCCTATTGAAATACGGTTATGTTAAGTATAGTTACACAACATTAAACATATAGTTCCCCTTTTTATCCGCTTAGAAAATTGACATGTTTAATTTTTATGTCAGTATACTTGGATCACGGAACCGTATTTAAAATAGAGAAAACGTGGAAGAGCTTGGTCGCTTCTAACTTCACCCCCAGTTTGGGTCCATAGGAAAATGCTGTGAGAGGCTAAATGCTAACAACATATTTGGTCTTTTTGCGTGGCTGAAATTTAAGAAGTTTAAGCTTCTTACCTGAGCTTAAACTCGCCAAAGGTCAGGTAAGAACATATCTCAGTATGGAAAAACTCTGGCCTGTTCCTTTAAGCGTTAAGGCAACAGCGCCACCCAGCCTCTTTAGCGCAATACTGCAGTTATGAGTAAAGTAGTAGCACCTCTCATCTAAAGACTGTTTAGTAAAAACACATTTTGTTCAATGAAAAGCCGATTTTGTGTCGTAAAACGATTTTCCCGGAATGATGAATTTGCAGGAAAAAGAAACACGCACGCACCACTAGACACAGATTTATAAGGTTCAAAAGACACCCCGAGTGCCACTTTAATTAAGATCTCAAACTTACAAATAAAAGTTCACTTGTTGACATGGTGAATATTTTGAAATCACTAAACATATCCAATGTTGGGGAGGCAGAACCGCGTCTTCTCCACTCCCTGACTCGACGTTAAGTCCTCCCGGCTCAGGAGAAGCGCCACTCACTCTAGTGTCCGTACACAGACAGGCCTACTGACCACCGAGTAAAAGAAAAGCCAGACACTGTACAAGCGGGACTGTAGGCAACACAGTTCATCTCTATTACTCAACTATACATCACTCCGCTCGCTTCCTACCTCCTGAGATGGGGAGAAAAACTAATAAAAATAAAAATAATTAAGGACACTAGACAGCATCAACATAGCAAGTTTTGTAGCAGCCAATAATAGGCATCACGTTCTGTTGGAGATGCATAGAGCTAGACCTGGCCAGGTAAATCTCTCTTTTTACAGATACACGATGAGGAACATGCAGCAACAACAACGACAATACATCATCATTAATCTCATTGCTTCCTGGTCGCTTCTGGGACATTCAAGATCGACAAAGAAATAATTTACAATCCTCCTTAGTGGGACAGAGATATTGCAAAACATATGGGGGGCATGAAGGCAGACGCTTTAAAGCCACAGTGCGGAACATCTCACTTGAAAATAAAATTAAATATACTATTTTTTTTTCATTACGGGTGTTGCTAAAAGACATCTCAATAAGCATGCGTCTTTACTGTGAGTGGGTTCACCTCTCCTCAGGCCAAACATGAGGCTTAAATACATTAGTGCTCTTTCAAATGCTTTGTTTTGACAATTTACAGCAAAACATAGCGTTGTCGGGCTGAACATTAGAGGAGCACGTTTGCTATGGCTGGCCTGTTTAGTTGCTCTTGTAACCAACATAACTAGGAGAGTTCCACGGTGTGGCTTTAAAGAAAGATCCGGCCAATTTAAGTCCGCAATTTTTAATGGAGGAACATATTTACATCAGCTACTGCAGCTGGGAGCACAGGATGTTCTGAGGCGTCCATAAAGACAAACAGAGATGGGAGAAGTGAGGAATGAATCAGATTTTTTTGAGGGGACTGTAGTTTTGAGATCGCTGACAGTGGACAGCTGGAATTTCTAGCACTGTTCATGATATCTACACGTTTTTTCTTTCTTTAGTGGATTTTGCAAATGTTAAAAGATTAAAAGAAGCTCACGGCAGAGAGATTGGGCCATTCGAAGATAAGAAGATGGGCAAAAGGAAAGCGGAGGACACACTGGAATGGCTTCAGATCTGTGCTGATTCGGGAGATTCCTGGTCGGCTGATGGCGTTAAGAGTAAAGGGGTGTGGGGGCGTAGCTACCAAATATAACCGATCTCCTCTTCCTTGTCATCTTCCTCGTCTTCATGGTCCTCCACGGCGCCGCGAGGGTGCAGCCGTCCCCGCCTTTTCTTCTGCCGCCCGCGGCCGCTTGGTGATGGCGCCTCCTCCTGGTCGTCCAGCAGAACGACAGCGCCGCCACTGCCAAAGTCCCCTGACGTCTCCTGGTCCTCATCTGCAGGGACAAAGGCTGGTTATGTGGACAGTCGTTTGCGCTAATAAGGGGAGGTCTACCATATGTGACTCAGATCCGGCTGTGAGGACAACAGAAACTATTCAATGATGAGTTACAAATAAAGTAGACAGGTGCCCTCAAGAGAAATCATTTGCAGCTTTATCAATTACTTAAATCTATACTTTTAAGAAGATTATCTACAAATGTTATTGTCGTCATAAATCTCTTGGAGTATATTCAACAATCCTTTCTCTGTGTTTTTATTAACAAAGTAAAACCTTTAGAAAAGTTTGAAAGCTCCTTTAAAGCTCCATCTGAAAATGTGAAAAACAAACATAAAAAACTAAATAAATGTCTTCCAATTTAAGAAAAAATAAATAAAGTTTTGGCAGCAAACAAAGAATTGTTTTTAAAAGGATTCATCAGAAATGTTCAAAGTGGAAGTGATTATCTCAGGGGCTGATTTAAGCTGCTTCTGCATTATCATATGTTTACTCCATACAGAGTCGGTGGGGGATCCTCCAGACTGCTGCTGCTCTGTCTGTGGTCTGAGGTGGTGCTTGTTAGCGTTAGACCAAAGACAAAAGTTGGCCCTGTTTGAGTGTTGGACACTGGACAGACACCACATCAATATTGGAAGCTGCAATTACTGGCTGCAGCTGTGGCTGTTATTCATGTAGTAGAATCAGTGAGTGGTTATTTGATTGGAAAGACTTTATGGATAATTATTTTTTTCTTTCCAGAAATGAAATCACAAACAAACTGATTTTTAGCAAAGTGCCATACTGTTTTTTTGGGGGCAAATACAAAAATACGTACTAGGGCTAAGAAAACATTTCAATATTTGATCATAGTCTAATTGTACCATTTCAGCCCAAGGTGTTCTATTGAACTTCATACAATTGGGTCAAAGACTTAAAAATACTCAATCACAACCAAAACATTTTTTTTTACGTCATGGCCAAAAAGATTGATGTTGCATGACAATAATAATCACAGTTTGTACATCATTGTGCATTCAAAAAGCAGTTAAGGGTTTCTCTGTTTCAACATAATGCATGTTCATGCAGGACTGGGACTCACAGTTTTATATGAGATATGCAAACCACTCGACTTTGTTTTATTTACAATGTCTAAACATATTTGTATGTGGTTGTGATTACCGAAAAAGTTTAATGTCTAAAGACACAGATTACGAAAGCAAAGACAACATTTTTAGGCAATTGTCACAAAGTCAATAAAGCACTTTGCTGCCAACTAATGTGTGGGATTTCATTGTTGGAGAAGAAACAATAATTATCAAACAGCATCCTGCAGACGCACTGATTATAGCCCGGCCGCGCCAACATAAAAGCCTTTATAATTACACAAGTATTTCTGCAAAGTGTTGCCTATAGGACAAAACCTTAGGCGCCGCTCTCCTCTTGCTCTTCTAACTGACTCGGCGCTGGCAGGTGTGACAAATGGCCCTACTTGACTTGTGAGATGCTGCTGTTTTATCAGGCCTCCATGAGCTGAATGCACAGGTCGGATCGGATCTATGAGTGAAGCTAAATCAGTCAGACTAAGCCCCCACACTGCCTCATTACTTATCCTAAATGACACTGATGCTCATGGATAGATTATGCAGCATGGAGTCGAGTGCTTGTATCTAGAGATTTTGATTTCATTGAAATAGTTTTGTGTTTTGTGACAAGGTCAGCAAAATTAGCAACGTAGATGGCCTCCGGAAGCTTTTATAGTGCAACAATACCCTTTGCTTTGTCCCCATCAAACAAATTGACAAATATACAAATAAAAGTCGCATACATTATTCAATCACTGCACATTCACTGGTCACTACTCACTATACGACACATCACATTCATACACAGACAAGGTGGGTGAAGTATCTTGTCCAAGGATGCGGTGATAGTACACACTGGATGGCGATGGGTCAAACTGCCAGCCTTTAAATTGGTGGACAAACGCTAATCTATCGCATATGATCTGCGTCTATGTCACTATGTCACGTCCTTCCTGGAATTGGGCTATTGCTCTGTCAGAACAATTTAAGATGGATGAAGTGCCTTGCCCAAGGACACAACAGTAGCCTGTTTCTACCTACTTTGGCCCAAAGGGAAACAAACATACCAACAAGAATTGGTAACTCAGTATTTATTTTATTCTGAGAAAACTCACTGGTTTACAGAGGAAGCTCAGGATACAGACTACTATAGCACTGTTGAACAAAGAAATGACGAGGCGAACAGGGAGCTGTCCCCCTGGACCGGGCTCGAACATTGAAAGACAGTTGAACAAATGGGAGCCAATAAGGGCAAATGCAGCAAACAAAACGTGTTAGTCTGATGTGCGAGTGTGCTGTGGCCTCACCGCAGTTGGGGTTTCCTTGTTTCCTGGAACCCGCGATCTCGTTGCCGTATTTGTCCACGCACCAACACTGACCAGTGCTGCCGTGACACTGGGTCGGCTTGAAGTACCCCTCCTCAGTGCAGCGGGGGATATAAGAGCCTGCCGAGGAGAGTAAAGAAAGTTGCTTAGTGCATTGGTTCTTAGCTGGTATAGCTCTGGGACCCATCCACATCCTATAAAGATAAGCCGTGACCCAAGCGCTGCATTTAACTCAGAAAGATTATAGGATGCCTAAAAATGTATGTTGTTACTTTTATTTTAGGTCCAGTCATACAATTTTTATGGTTTTCATATATATAATGCTGTGCCAGAGGTTTGGAAAGGCAATAAAAAGCACATTTCTCCTGTTCAATGATGAAAATAAATGGTCATTGTCTTTACCTCTTTTGGCCTTCATTGCTAATTAATATTTTATTTGGTTATCTTCATTGATTTTCCCACTGTTAGCTTGATGGCAAATGAAAACAGGACATGTTATGGGCATATTGTAAACAGGAGGAAGGATGAGAGCACTAAAGGGAAAGGTCAGAGGATGCTCTGATGAGGGAGCGTTGAAAAAAACCATGTCCTGAGGTTGTGGTGATATTATTGCGTATGCACTGAGGGTCACTGACAATCAGTTATAGCTTTGAAGGTTGCAGGACAACAACAATACATTCTGCTTAAAGGGGGGCAGTCACTTTCAATAGCAAACACAAACGCGAGCACAGGGGTAAGGAGTGCCACCTTCATCTGACCCACACTGAGCTCATTTTTCAAGCTGTTTTAGAACAACTTGCCCGATGGGGACTCACGATTCGCACAAAATGTCACTGCATTTTCAAGCGCATGCATGTATTGTTTATTTACCGCACAAAACCTTTTAAATGTTAAAACCAAACTGCAATGTTTGGGAAATAAATGCTTGTATTTTATTCCAATGAGCCCTGTACAAGAAGGGCCAAAGTCGCTTCCACCTTCGGAGAAGACTGAGGTCCTTCAGAATGAGCAGGACTCTGGTAGCCTCTGCCATCCATTACTCTGTGCTGGGCCCCGGGCAGCACAGAGTGGGACAAGAACAGACTGAACAAGCTGGTCAGGAGGACCAGCTGTCCTGGGCTGCTCACTGGACTCTGTGAAGCAGGTGAGGGTCAGGAGGGTATTAGCCAAGCTTACCTCCATCATGAACAACACCTCCCACCCACTGCACGGGACTGTAGAGGGGCTGAGCAGCTCTTTCAGTGGAAGACTTAGATACCCTCAGCTCAATATTTGCTTATATTATAATTTTTTTTGTAAATTCACAGTACTGTATATATGATACCTACCATTTCCTGTCTATTTTGCACCCCTGAGTATTTCTTGAGAGCTGATGTACAAGTGAATTTCTCCATTGTGAGATCAATAAAATCCTTATGTTATCTTATCTCTTAATAGCTAAATATCCAGCTTGTTTACAGTGAAGGGGCTCACCTCTCCGCAGACCTCTTCTAAATTACATTCGAATAGATACAGCATAGTTGTGACGTTTAAAAGTCACAACCTGAAATGTTCCAGAGTGTGGCTTTAAAGTACGGCACAAAACATGTTAAGTGGGTTACAGCAGCACTGACCTATGAGGCTCTTCTTTCGACTCTGACTTTGGATCTTGCTCTTCTCCGTTTGGCAGGGCAGACCTCCGGAGAGAGAAACAAAAAACACAATTAAACAGTTACTTTTAACTTTCCACCTCGAGTAACCTTTCATTGATTCTTAATAATGGGCCTCAGACTCCGCTCCGAATCGATGCCTCGCTTCAATAATTTCCTTAAAATGTTGACTTCGCTTGTATAAGGCTATTAACACCAACATTATGGGTGTGCAATCTGAAAGAGGCGGCGTAATGGAGGAGGTGAAAAGTGTGCAACGTCTGGTAAGGTGCAGTTTAAAACACATTAACAGACACACAAGGCAAATAGGTGCGATCTCAGCGCAGGTTAACTCTGTCAGTGTCAGCATCACAGCGCCTGTAAGTGTCACTGCTGCAAACATGATCTATGAGTCACTTCGTTTGCCTCTAAACTTAACTACATAACAGAGAAACATAAAATAACATTAAGAAGAAGAAAAGGCTGTACATATATCTCAGTTGTCCAGGAGGCATCCAAAATCATTCCAAAAGTAGTAATCTGGATTGGATTGTTTAGAATTGAAGACTATTGTGTGTGGTAGTGGAGAAGGCCCCCGACCCTCACCTTCGGGTTTCTGAAAGCAGAAGCACCACTCGTTGTTGGACAGTTTCCCGTCTTTGAAAGAGTCGCAGGAGTTGAAGAGCGGCTTCATGCACAGCTCGTACTTGTCCAGGTAGATGGCACTCAGCTCTGATTGGTCCAGCAGCAGGTCAAAGTTCATGTCCAGCTTGTTAAACATCCATCCGAGCGAGTCCTTGCAAATGGGCAGGATGCTGGTGTCGAAATCTGAAGCGGGCAAGACACGATAGAACAGAAGCGATGGGTTCAGAAGATTGTAATTATTATTAAAGATGCATTATGCAACGTTCTATGCTGTATGAGTGGTCAGCACAGCACCTTCACTTTCCACCACAGTGGTCTCTAGGACGCTCCAGGATCAATTGTTTGGAAGGTTTTCACTGCTGACAGACCCTCTCACCAGAAAACCTACAAAACAGTTGATCCTGGAGCTTTATAGAGGCCACCGTGATCGAAAGTAGGTGTCGTGCTGACCACTCATACAGCCGTAGGTCACTACAAGGTCAAATATCGCACAAATATCAACTTTTTTGTTTTGCATAAAAAGTTGCCTAATGCACCTTTAATGTAATAATGTGTAGCAGTACACTAAAAAACTGTTTCATTTATTTTCTAGTGGAAAAAAACTACACTGATTCAGTATTCAGTGTAGACCCATTTAATTGCTGTCAATCAAAGTTGTGCTGTGTTGAACATATTGGAATATATTTTCAACATTCTCTGTATCACACTTCAACATAACACATAAACAAACAAAAGGTTATGATTGCGTCCTGGTCCAAATGTAGACTGCCTTTGAACAGTCACTTTGAATGGGTGACTGCATTGTTGAGCGCAATGGCAGCGTATAGAGACGTGTTGACTGAACAGAACAGAGTGGGGTCCCTGTCAACATCAGTGCCAGGCCTCGTGAGAGACGTCTGGCCGCCGCTCTCATCTCAAACTCACACACTGTAGCGGAGGAATAAACTCACGTCCGTTCGCCGAGTCCACGCTGTCGGAGGATTTGAGGTCTCTGTTGGCGTCCTGGTGCAGAACCCCGAACCAGTCCTTCAGCCGTGCCGCCAGACTGTGCAGCTCTGCGTCTGTGCATGCTAAACAAGATAACACAAGAAACAGCATCAGTATAAAGGTACAGCATCCCAAGGCTACGTCCTACGGCCCTTATTATAGTTTAAAGCCTGTTTATCTTACTGTAAGGCAACAATAATAGGGTGTTGTCAAGCAAAGTGCAGTTTAAACACAAAACACAGTCCCAATAGAGCAAGCTTAGAATTATGTGTGCCCTGTTGACCTTATCAATGCAATGTTTTTTCTCAATTAAACATTTTAACCTTTTTTAGGGCAGCTTTCGAGAGTAAAAGGTGCATGGACATGGGCTTTGTCATGGGCATAATTTTAACTAAGGTGATGCCGCTTGGGGACCTGATAGAATAAGTTGGCACCTTGCTATAATATACTTTAAAGCAGTACTAAGTAACTTGTTTACCTTAATAAATCCTTTTCGTAGTTCCTTTGGGGGTAATACAAGTGTTCATGGGATGATTGGAGGGTCTTTCATCTCCCTCTGGTTTCTCTGGCCAGAAAACCATGTTTGCAACTTGACTGCCACTACAGAGCAACTTGACTGCCACCACAGGGCAACTTGACTGCCACCACAGAGCAACTTGACTGCCACCACAGAGCAACTTGACTGCCACCACAGAGCAACTTGACTGCCACCACAGAGCAACCAATACACACTAATAGTACCACGAAGAAGAAGCTAACAGGCTAACGGGCAAAGCTAACTGCGGGCTAGCGCCATTTTAAACAGTATTTACAGCCAAATTTGAGTGAAAAAATTATTTCCATTGTATAACTGGATGTACAACATCCCTCTCTCCTTCGACTTTTCTGTCAGCGTAGTATTTACTCTCCAAGACATTTAATAAGTTAGAAAATCGTAACTTGCTACGACACCTGTAGTTGCGCTTATGGCCTCTAGGGGCAAGAGTTACTTAGTACTGCTTTAAACACAATAGGTTACTCATAAAACTTGTTGCCTGTGTCATTTTGATGTAATTCCCGTTCTGTCTGACTGATAAAACCTTTCTCTCAGCACATGGCATGCATATATATATTCTAGATAATGATTATTCAATTACTCAGTTGATGATTATTTAAACTATTGATTAGTTGTTTGAGCCCAAGTCAACACAGTAAGTTAATGTTAGAGTTACTTGGCAACCCTCTGCTCGGGTGATGACATTTTTCACTTGTAAAATCTTTTACACTAGCGGTCAAAAATATACCTACACAGTCTACAGAAGGCTCAAATTCATCCCTATGTCAGCAAATCTAGATGCTAGAGAGCAGACCAATGATGTGGAGTGGGGATTGTGCCTTGTTAAAAACTGTATTGGTTCACTGTATTAAGATGGGCATATTTAAGGGTCCAAGAGAAATTTAGTTGAAAATCTGAAGCCAGCCCCGGAATACGTGTGCCAGAGAAATCACCCACAGCCGTCCACTACTGGCTGGACTTGTTCACCTACGACCTCCACATGGCCCTTGTCTACCCACCTCGGTGGTTTGAGAGACCATAAGATCTGCACAAAATGACACCCGGCGTCATAGCTTAGGAAGTAATTAAGTCTCATCATCTAAACATCAATTGTACTGCCTCTTGTAACCGTGTTTTCATTCCACCATTATCTGCATAATTATACAATTAATCTGATTTTATAACTGTGTGTGTTTGTATGTATGTATGTATGTATGTGTATGTGTGTTATCAATTGATAATAGCATTGAGAGGCCCTCGCGGGCCGCGGTGGCCGGTTGCCGCACGCCATTGCACTACGCCGCAATAACCGGGAGGCGTTGCCGCGCCCTACCTGGTTATAATGTCGCTGCCACCCTAGGTCGAGTTTATAAAAGAGCAAAGGCAAGAAATGGCGCCTTTGGCGCTGATTACTCGATTTTTCCCAAAATGGCCAACCTCCTGTTGGTCGCCTAGCAACCATGTAATATTGGACTGGTGTGGTGCTTGTGTTGGTGTGGTGCTTTCTTGTCCATGTTGCGCCATGACTGTGGTTTTCACCTTTTTTTTTTGCGAGTAGCAACAAATGTGCCGGTTTCGCGGCACACGCCTATATCATCGGACAGGTCGTGGTGCCGGGAGACCCCTGATTACTGTCTGATGCATGGGGAGCGCTCCGCGCTCTGTTTCTTGAGCGCTCCGCGCTCTGTTTCTTGAGCGCTCCGCGCACTGTCTGTACAATAACAACAGGCCCGAGACCTGCCAGGTCCGCTCGGGCCTAATAAGCACATACAACATTTATTTTGGTGGGGCTCGTAGACCAACCTGGTGCCCAGAGGTGAACTCTTGCCCATTTTTCTACACTCTGTTGCTTCCTTAACTAAATGACCAAAAGATGCTTTTCCTAATAAATAATTACATAAATAAGTTTTAAAAACCCAACAATATGAAAATAGAAAGCCCAGTCCGCAGTTAACATGTGTAGCCTTTGTCAAACTTTGACACCTCCTTTTTAACCTCGAGTTAAAAATGTACTCCTCCATCTTTGAATTGTTACTATGGAAACCATTTGACATGCATTCTGCCTGACGACTCCGATACATTACAATACAAAGAAAGGCATTTAATGACCTTCGCAGATCAATCAGAACTTGACATGCCTGTTCCATAAATTTACAGCTCCACAGAACTGAGTGCATAATTATTTCTGATTAATCTTTAACCCTTAAATTATTATCCAGAAACTACGAAAGACTGTGACTGTGTGCACTTCACGCAGACCTGCCTTCACTCGACTCCCTCCCTGCCAATCTCCGCCATGTTCTCTGCCTCTCAGCGCGGCGGGTGTGATTGACGTTTCCTCCACTGTACGGCTTCTTTTGCAAGTTTGATAATGCGCCTCAAGGACAAAAGCCCGAGTCTCTGCCTCCTACAGCGCACCGACAACCCCACTGGTTCTCTGCAGGGGCCTCTAAACTGCATCTGGTAAGAAGTTAAATATTTTGAACCTTATTGGAGCGCACGTTTGTCTTGAAGAGTTTTCAAATTTATATCTCTCGTCTACAGCTGAACAGACTTTTATTGCTAAATACTGAATTATTATGAGTGCCTTACCGAGTTGCGGAATATTCTTGCCTTTTTGCTTCTACATTTACTCTAGCTCGAGTCAGTTTGGAAAGCACTGAAGTAATGTGATGCATGTAAATAAGTGACAGACAGACACCGTTTCCCACTGGTCTCTGTGTAGCTGTTTTAAAGATTCAGTGAGATTCATAAATATCAACACTAGTGGCTCAGCAGCAGCGACGCATGAGCGAGTAGAGCTTGTTTACCACGAAACCTTCTGTGAATTAAATGCAGCATAACAGCACATCCATGGGACAAACGTAGAGGGTTATATCAGGACGCGCATCGGACTTAAAAATCTATACAAAATGCATATCCTGTGCCCGTTCAGCCAGTAAAGTTCTAGAGTTGCATACTTTAGAGATGCTATTTCTCATAACTTGGCTCGAAAGCATCATGTAGGAACTGTTCTTGTTACTTGACGTGTGAACAGCAAGGCGAGGTCAGAGTCATCTGAACTTTACTGTACTTGTTAAACTGACACATTCGACAAAGTGCAACATGGTGCGAGAAGCTGCGTCTCGTTTCCGCGACATCCCACTGAGCTGTAGACAAACATACGCGATCATTACATCAAATAAGGTGGCGAATAAACAACACTTCTGAAACCAACAGGGGACTTGAGTCGGGCTTTTCAACGCTTGGCTGAAGGAAGTCATCATCTCCCTATTAGGCCACTCTCACTTTTTTATCATTTATTACCCTCTGTGTCCCGCCTCTGTGCACTTTCAGCATACTAATACACCGCCAATATGGAGGCCTCATATTTCATAGTTAGAGGTGGGGGATTGCGGCGTTATCGCTGCTATCGTAAAAAAGGCCCGGGGTGAGAGACGGGAGCTGAGGAGGGACAAGAAACATTTATCTGCCTCTGTCTGTGACATTATCCCGCGTCCTAAGGCACAGACAGGGTTAGGCATATAACATTTGTGAGTGTTTTTTCCTCTTCACGGTCCAATGGCGAGAGACAGCGGAGGCTTAACATGACCTGTCCTCACCTCGCCGACAAAAATCTTCCACAAATATGTCTTCCAATCAAAATCCAGGGAAAAAAAGGGCCCGTGCAGAGGGTTTGCTGGACGAGAGGACAGTTTGTTGGTTAGTATTATGACAAAGAGATTTACCAGTAATTGTCAAGAAAGTGTTAGTGGTTTAGTTAGTTGCTTTTAGTTTTGAGGATCAATGAATGTACACATCAATTGTCTACTCATAGCCACCAAAGACTTTTCTTAAATTATGGTGGCCCTATGCTCATTATGCCACAAACACAGCCACAATAACCTTACACTGGTTGAGCAACTGTTTGATAAACAAAAACCAAGCTAGCATATCCACACACATGCAGCACTTCTACAAGAAACTTTAATCAATTTAATAGGACTGCTTTTATAATAATAATAACAACGCTCACTGGCGGGGCTTGTAAATGAAACTTTAATTAGTGTAAACAGTTTTTCTCAACAATTAAAATTGTTGTAATGTTTAGATATGGAAATCATGCTTTTATTAACAACAGTGCCCTATAATCTATTATTTTCATTATCACTGAAACTTGAACTTAGTAGCTCGTCGCAAGAAGCTTTTACTTCATGCAACGACTGGATTTTTGAATACTGGCGTCGAACATTTCCCGTCTTTGTAAACCGCGACTTCAACTTAATTACCCTCCAGCCATATTCATTTCATTCAGACTTTACTCCTTGCACCGGTGCCTCTCTGTAGGACCTCTTTTTTCAGTACATTCTTGTGTTTCCTGCTGAAGCCTCTTATCTCACTCGTCTGTACCTGCCTCTGTTTCTTTTGAGACTTTGATATCCTTGCTCTTCTGTCTTCTCCTTTCAGCTAAATTACATTGAGGGCTCTCGGCACAGACTCCAAATATAATAGTTTCCTGGTTTTTCCACACAGTCTCTCTTGTTCAACCTTGTAGACTTTCAATATATTACAATCCCAATTGGAGCCTATCAAATTGGTTTGTTGACATAACTTTACAGTCGTGTCACGTACAGCAGGACACAGTAGAAAAAAACACAGATGCCCCGTGGCTATGTCTGTGTTTGCCGTCTCATTCGGAGCGCGGCGGGGTCAGAGCAGCTTAAAGATGTCGGACACACAGTCTATTGACATCAAAGCCGCACCACAGGCAGATTACACTATTGTGGCGCAAAGGCTGATTCGCCACGCAGAGCCGCGACAGACAACGGGCAGCAGGACACTGAACCTGCTCGAGTCACATTCACCATACAGTACCATGTGTGTATTAAGCCAAGGTGGAAGTACTAGTAGCACTTCATGAAGGGCCTGTTGTTCGCAGAGATCTTATACTATGAACAAACGTCTGCGGCTGCACAACATGATGGACGAGTTACAATATTCCATTACTGTCCATAAATTTAGTTTCAGTCACCAACACAGCCATGAGGGAATTAATAAATGCTGGCTTTCTTTCCACTTTATAATGGTAAATCTACTTGGTTGCTTTAAGAGTTCTATAGTTTGACCAAGATTACAAAACTAGTAATACATTTTCTTTCATAATGTTGGAGTAAAATAGGCATCGACAATTCAATGAATATCATACAACACAATAGGTTTACACCAAGAATGCTTTAAACAACTATATGTCAATAAAATTATCCTGTAAGCACGAGTGAAGGATGAGACCTCTTAGTTGCTGTAGCTGGTGTACTTATACACACAAAGGCCGAGATACAACCCTTCTGACACTCCTCCAGCAGACTGTGAACTTTCCCAACCAAGAGGCTGCGGACAAACAGTCAGTCAGGCAGACAGACTGACGCTGCTCTAACTCAAAGAAAAGAGAAATATCGATGAGAGCAGAGGGTCAGGTATCAAACTCAGAGCTGGGAAATACCTGCAACCTCTTCCTCGCCTTCACTCTGCACTGCTCCCTGCTGTTGCGCGGCTGTCTCTCAAGTTTGTGAGACAGAGATCTGTCAAATCTGGCAACAAGCGACACATGCTTGACTTCAGATGAGAGCTACAACCGCAACAACCTGGCCCATATTTGGGGAGGATCCTTAAACAAACTCTTCGCATAAAGGACTAAGCAGTTTGTTATATTTGAAAAGGGCTGCACAACTCAAGAGTGATAATCAACTAAATACAACTAAGTACCTCATTTGTTGGTTATACAATTGATTTGTGTACCTGAACTAGGTACTGTTCATATGGTTTGGGGAGCTTCATTGGTCTATTTGATGTAAAATCCATAGCATAATGTTATATCATCATTAAAAAAAAAATGTGGGGATTTTGTTTCATTTCATTTGTACATGTTTCAGCATTCCTGCATATTTACTCTGTCTGTCCCTCATCCGCACTCAAAATGCCAGCTCACACTTCAACATATCAGACGCAGAAATCCTCTTGATCCCTTCATTAAACTTGTTCTGGTCCTGGTTAAACTTTCCACTCTGAAGAGAATTAGTGTTTGCAGCTACAATGACAATTACTTTCATTTGGATCACTTCCATTTTTCTTATAGGAGTGGGATTAAGGCCTCTGCTGGCATTTTGTAGAACTATTGTTAATGTTATTCAGAAGCAGGGCTACGCCTCAACTATATCTCCAACCTCTCCAAGCCACTCCTTGCTACCCCTCTTTGGCACGTTCCTATTTTCCCAGCAGTCAATTTAACCAGGAAGTTCATTCATCTTTGTTGGTGATTTTCTTACGACCCAACCCTACCTTTCCCTATGTTCAAGCTATCTCTACTACATTAGAAAGACGGACATTAGTTGGTCTCTATAGTTTTGACCATTAAATGTCATGAAGGTTTTTCTTTTACACATACATTACTATAAGTTATACTACAAAAGCATTAAGGCTAGGATCTTTAAGTCCTGTTTCAGTAATTTCTATGTGGGTAGTACACATTTTAATCTCACCTCCAACATCAATTCTAATAAATTTACAGAAATTACACGTCAGACGTTATTTCTTTTCTTTGGTGTTGGCCCTGCATGAAACATCCTCAGTAATTAGGAAGTGACTGATCACACAAGGTGGTGTTCGCAGCAGCACACCTTAGGTCACGTTGTAGATGTGTTGTCTAGACTTTGTCGTATATAACAGCCCATATCAAAGACTGGCAGGCCCCAAATCCCTGCACAGCTCTCCTTTATCATTTACACATGATAAAGTGAGTTTGTCATATAAAAGGCGAGGAGTGACGGTCTCTCCACGCCGAGCAGAGGTGGGTGGTGATCACCTTGAGACATGAGGGATGCAACGTCGGATCAAATCAAGATGAAGGACAGATGGAAAGGGGGAGGAGGCGGAGACGCAGGTGAAATCTCTTAACAAGGTAACACCGCGATCAAGAAATGCACTTGGACACTCACAGAGGAGGTAAAAGCCCGACACAAGGTCAGATTCATCAAAAAGATACATGGCTATGTTTGATTTGGCCCCGAGCGATCATCTCTTCACAACAGTGTCAGTCGATAGAGTAAAGGTTGGCCCTGATAATGATCTGTAATGGACTCACTATCCGCAGTCAAAAGACTTGAAACACAACGGAAAAAGTGTTAAGTCGAGCAGAAAAGCAAAGCAGAAAATATTGCAATACCACTGAGGTGCTTCATCTACAGATTTTGTGCATACAGAAAAAATGCGTGGTGAGTTCAATGATTAAAGGTTTGAGCACCTTCCATATATCCCCAGTCCTTCTGTGCAGCTGAATCTTATTGTTTCTTTTAAAAAGCAGCTAATTTGGACGTTACGTTTTGATATTGACACATTGCTTTAGATTTCTGGTTTAATTCAATGAAACATAGCATGTCAAAATATTTGTTTTCCTTAAGTCGAGACAAAGCTTACGCAGAACCCAATGCTTGCAAACAAGCCACACGGGATTGAAGCCACGGGCTTCCTTTCCATCCGTTGTCCCGTACTTGCACTTCTTGACAAAGGCTTGTTGGAGCCGATAAGTATGGAAGAAACCAGCTATATGTTTTAAAGATTTTAAGATTCATCAGCCCAGCACAATAAAGGCTTTTTAAATGTAAATGGAGAATTGTGATGTGGGAGGAGTACCTTGGTTTTTTGTTCATCTTTTGAATCTTAGTTCCTTAAACACCAAAGAGCACCTTCCCCCAAAAAACACATTTTGTAATTGGCTTCCTGAGCACTTTGTCTAGTTTTCCTGTAACACTCTTACTCAACTCTGTGAGGTTTCTAGGTCACTGGAGCAGTTTCTGAGCTGTTGATTCACACTTCTCTTTGAATCCAAAATAATATTAAAATGGGTCATGCTTTCCAAAACGGATCTGGTTTCAGACACAGAGATGTAAATGGTCTCAACGTATATAGCGCTTTTCCAGCTACATTAGGCACTCTAAGCGCTTTACAGTAAGGAACCTCTCACCCATTCATACACCAATGTACGCAGACACTGGAGGCAAGGTGGGTGTCTTGCCCAAGGACACAACGACAGCATGCACCTTCGGGAGGTGGGATTGGAACCCCCGACATTCCGATCACGAGACGACCCACTCAACCATCTGCGCCACCGTCGCCCCATATGTGTTACATATTCTCAGCTTGATTCAGTTGTCTTTACATTATAAATACCATTGTATTTTAAAACTAACTGTAAAATAATAATTACTATAAATTTATCATTGCGTATGGATGGAGTACATATAATTAAGTGGCCACAGTAATGAGAGTGAATTACCTTATTGATCCAGAGGGAACATTATTTTAATCTACAGACACATCAACACCACATCATCACCAAAATGCTTGCGCAAGTTGCGCATTCCTCACCCATCTGACAACTGAAAACACTAATACGCTCTGTCATCACAAGCCAAGAAATTGTGAAACTGTAACTATTTAGTGATCCATGTTATCTCTTCATGTAAACATTCATGCATTTACAGATGTTTGGACTAGGGATGCACCGATACTGGTACCAGTAGCAGATATCGGAGCCGATACTGGAAAAAATACGATATCGGGTATCGGCTACAAATATCTGATAATGAACCGATACCAGTTTTGACTCTCAACGCCTTAGAAACACAACTTTTACTGTCTAAGTGAATATAGGCATGCTGTATATCATTGTAAAGCTAAGAATTCATTGCCACGCACAATTCTGCGTTTAGCAATAGCATGCTACAGTTTGCGGGGCATGCTAATGCTAACAAAAACTAAGAATACTAGAAATACCTAAAGTAGCCTAATAAAATAAATTTCGTCCGCTGCCGAAACCAAGTGTTTGTATTTTAGTTTGAGAAATAACTGATCTAACATATTTGTAATGATCAGATCACTTAATGTGAGTTGTTTACATTAATGTGACCTAAATACCTCATATACCCAAGGAGATTTAGTGTAGAAAAGTCATCCATGTTAAATGTTTAGTTTATCAATAGATATAATTTATACTTGATCTGTCCCATGAAGATTTAAAAAAATATGTTCATGTTACGGATCAAGTATTATACTCTTCTCCATTACATCATAGAAAGCCACTTTTAACAAAGTCTCTTGGTATCGGTAAATAGCTGATATCGGCAGGTACTCAAACCCCAGAATCGGTATCGATATCGGAAGCAAAAAAACTGGATCGGTGCATCCCTAGTTTGGACATTATGTATCCATAGATGAAGGACAATTATCACAATTATTACATTTTACATGCAGTATAGATAATTTAGATTATGTCACCAATTAACCATGGGATATTTTGCATTTCACTCATGACTACCCTCTAATTTAAAGCCACACTCGTCATGTGTCTTTGCTGTGAGCAGATCACCTCTGCTAAGACCTAAGCGGGGATCCAGCTCGTCTCCATGGAGATGTTGACTAAAGGCAGCCAAATATGATACTTAAATATGTTAGGTCCTCATCCAAATCCATTCTTTGATAACCCACTGCACAAATATAATTTCTGTGTCTAGCAGATCATTAGGAGCATGTTTTGTATTGCTGGTAGCAGGATAAATCAAAATGTTACAAGGTATACCTTAGCTCAATAATCTTGTGGGGTAAAGTTTTAGAAACTACTGTTCTAAAACTTAGTTCTACCGGGACATAAATACACATTTACATAAATAGTCTAAATTGCTTAAAGCAGATGTTGAATATACAAAGAAAAATGTATTTAAAGTGCTTTATTTTCAGCTCTACACAGAAGTGCCCAACAAAATGTTGTGCATAGATCAAATGGTCTATTCTGCCCTGCAGGCTTCAGTGGAGGCCCTTGAGGAAACCTACTAACATAAAAAGCCAGGATAGCAGCATCTAGTATTTCCTTAAATAGCTGGAAATAGACCTCTAAGTGTTGGTGTTAAACTCTGCTTTAAACTTGATATCAGTAAACATGACACTATGCTCTCACACAAACATTTCAACGAGCTGCTGCCATCGTTACCATAGGAACACTGTCTGATACAGTGTTCACACGCACCTACCGCCACCTCCATCTGTTTACAGTGATCTAACGAGATATTCGCTGTAGCTGCGGAGACAAATGCACGCGCTCCTATCACTGTCTCGGGATGCACAAATCTTCAATGAAAGATGGCCGCATTGAAAGAGGAGAGTGACAAGAGGGAAGTAAAGTTACAGTGCTGAGGACAAAGAGAAAATGGATGAAGGAAGATCTGAAACTCGAACCGTGACTCAAGCAGACAGGGAGAAATATAACTTCATAATCCTGTCAACAGCGTCCAAGATCTGGAAATAGATTTCTTTCAAACAAAGCGCTTTAAGTTGCCAAGACTAGAGTCGGCCAAAAAACCCAAGCCATCCTGTTTGAGTGAGTGTTGATTAAGGATTAGCCGCTAATAACCTTGTGTGTGCTGAAAGGGGTTGATATAATGAGGTGGGCGTGGCCAGTATTTTTATTTTCATTTTATTTATTATTTTTTTTACTTTCATGTAAATGTTGTTGAGAGAATGCTGGGTGAGTAAAAAATGCATACATGACTGCTGCTGATTCATGTGTGTTTTCGACAAGGGGAGAATGTTTAAAAATCCTTGCATTCCTTCCTATTTTTTATATTAGTAACATTTGAACTCAATTGACTGGTGTCACTGACATGTGAATTAATTAAGAAAATATAAAAATTCAGACATAATCAGTAAAAAAAAATTGTATCACCACATTCAGGGACTGAAGCCGGCTATTCCAGCTGCTCGCAATGGGACGTACGGGACGCAACAGACACAAACTCGCCATGCGGCATCACATAACTTTCATTAATAACGCGGTTTCATTTGACTGATAGAACATACGCAAACCTATTTACACAGTTTGTTTGTTGTTGCCATAAACGGATACAAATTTAGATGTGACACAAAACAATGACAGTGTGTCCTTTCATGCAATTAGTTTATGATATACAGTATATAAGTCTATGTACATATGTATCTGGAGGGGGCTTAAAAAAATAAAAGTGAGAATCTAGAATAAAGTTTTAATCTATTGTGTAATGTGGAATTGTATTTTGAAAAGCACACTAATGGTCTTAAAGTTGTAAATAAATGAATTTCTGAGGCCTCGACATTAACAGTATAACTTTTTCCCCATGGGGCAGACTCCTAAACAGCGTTTCATGGACAGATGCTGTGACCGGCTCAGTTCAATGATGTACACATGAGAAGCAAGGCCAAAGTGTTGCAGTTAAAGTGTGTTTTCTTTATAACTCTGTACACACTCTGTCAAAACAACACAATTATAATTATATCTTTGTAAATGAGCAATATACAAACATTTTGATAGATTTTAACACAACTTTGGTGCAATATTTTGTCCAGCGCATAAGTTTATACCTGCTTCTCAAAAATGACTACGTTTTACTTCAGGTAGTCGTGATACCTGCTCTCTTGCATATTCATTCGGTCCCATGGGCAACATTTTTTTGGGCTGTGCCCTTTTGACGTTGATGAAAGATGCCTTTGAGACACTGCTTAACTTAAAGTCAACATTTATGCATTGACCACACACTTATATTACTGAATTAGCTCATCATTATCCTTTCAACACAAATTGGATAGACTGACAGGAAGACAGCCGCCACTGTTTTTAACCCATCTTGTGCTGGGGCGGACGGGACCATTCATTGCAGTCAATTACATGCTAGAGATAGGAGGGACTAGTAATTGTTCGGGGGTATCACTTTATTTTAAAGTACCTTGATACATTGTACCTAACTACATTTAGTACAATGTAATGTGCTTTGTAACAATGTGTAATAACTTGTACCTATGGTTTAGATACACAGTGGAATAACTTGTATTAGTACTTTGTAGGTACATAATGTAATAAGACCCTCAGGCTTAGGGTTTAAGGTTAGGGTTAGAGTTGTACCACTACCTACAAACTACAAATACATATTATTCCATTGTGTATCTAACCCATAGGTACAAGTTATTACACATTGTTACAGAGCACATTACGTATTAAATTTAGTTAGGTACACTGTATCAAGGGTACTGTCGAATAAAGTGTTACCTTTTTCCGCATTTCGTTCTTGGCGCCGCTAAGTCAAACCCGTCCGCCATATTTCACAAACAAACTGCATACTACCATTTTACCAAAGTACAAAAAACCCCCCAAAAGAATCAGCAACCTCCTGGCTATCATTCCCACTTGGATGAAATGCCTGGAATTTCGGGAGAATACTACTTAGCAAAACTTCATACGTGAACGCACTAAATCCAAGAGTGCAGCACTGACACTAAAAACCATCTCATGAACAAGTACAGACTATAATCTTTATTTTATTATAAACCCCTGAAGGTCTTCATGCCAGAGGTGCAAAGCGATAATTCACTAACAGTAATAGTCGTCGCAATCCAACCCAGTTACAAACGAGGAAAGGGGCTATAGATGGATAAACTGGGAAGCTAGAGTTGGCCCGATGCTGAACAAAGATATGGTTTGGGAGTTGCCCAATTTTCTTTGTCTTAATTTCACAGAAAAACTTCAGAAATGTTTGTCCTTCGTGTGAGCCAATACTTCGTGTGAGCCAAAACTTGTTCAAGCCAATGTCGTGGTCAGATTTTGTTAGCTGAAGACGGAGAGACTTAATTATATGTAAGACTTATTAAACTCCATTAGCACACGGCTTAAAAAAGAGAGCGAGATAAAGCTGTTATTAATCAGAGGCACACTGTCTCTTAGTATTAATTGTGTTTGATGAACCTGGGGATGCCTCTAAGTGTTTGATAATCGCAGCGTGATTAGCACAGACCTGTGAGGCAGCCAGCTTCAGACTGCTACAACACCTCTATTCAAAAGCACATACCAGCCCGCTTACCCTGCAATATGTGTAAGCAAGCTTTGCTAAGCACTATATCAGAACGCATTCTTTTAAAACAATTATCAAGTTCTTGTGGCCATGCTTTTATGTAATGTCTAGCAGCAGTGCACTTGAAATGCAAAAACAGCACGGACCAAGAAAAATATAAAGTAATGTCTCCGCATAAGCCTCTCAGCAAAATGCCTGCATTACTTTTGCTTCAATAGGCGTCCGCGAAGAGCTCCGGGCTCAGCTAAATATTTTCATATAGTTGAAAGTTAGAGGCACATTTCTGTGGGGGTATAATGCCTGCTGCCTGACATTTACCAGCTCCAATCGTTTTCAATAGCTGTAAAAACTGTACATTTTGAAGATTCTGCTTCTTAGCATATTTTGAAATACCGCGTGCTGAGGAGGCTGTATGTATTACAAGGGAAGAGAAAGTTACCCCGAAACAATTTAGTACACTTGAGCTGTAGCCATTACAATAAAACTTGGGAACTAAGACAGTTAAAATCTTACTGAATAACATTTAACCCTAAGATATAAAAAAATAATAATACAAGGATTAATTTAATTGTTAGGGATTTTACTGGTGAAAAAATGTATTGATGTATTTTTTTTTGGAGGAAAGGTCAACTCTCAGACTCGCAGGGAGCATAACATCACTTGCCCGTCTTCATGGAAATGGCGCTGCATTGCTTTGAACACAGGTAGCCAAACATAAGTTTCAAATTATGTTTGGGTCTCTTTATAGGCACTTTACGTACCATTTTAGATTACCGTATTTTCCGAACTATTAAAAATTAGTAGTTAAAAAACTACTTTAAAATTCAAATATATAATTTCACATGCCGCTAGAGGACACTACAGGCTAATCGAACAGCAGAAAGAAAGTTTGGAGTGAGCGAGAAGCGGAGTGTTACTCTTACTGCAATGAAGAAAACAAAAAAAGCTAATCGTGGGCTAAAAGCTAGATGGTCACAGCTAGAGGAACAAGTTTGCAAAGGAGAACTTGAAAAACGTGCTGCCGGGAGAGGCTTGTCAACGGTGCAGTTAAGCGTCTGTGCCCAGGTAGTTGTCAAGGCGACTGTTCAGAAGTGACACAGAGGATGAAGATTTCAATGGATTTCGTGATTTGGAGTGAGATCGACAGTTTGGTATGTTCTTTTTGCTATAGTTATCTGAACTGTTCATGTGACGTTAACATACCAGACACCTATTAAGTTTATGCTTGTTTATGCTTCATGTAGCTAACCATCAATATGTCACGTTAGCATACCGTACGCCTATTCAGCCTGTTTTTTTTTTACTTCATTAGGCCTTTTTTGGCTAGTCCGTCTTAAACTCCGGAGTGACCTATAATCCGGAAAATACGGTTCACTGTTGCCAGCAATACAAAACATGCTCCTAATGACCAGCTCGACACAGACATGGTTTCATTGTTCTTGTGACGTAACATTGTACAACCTTGAATGTTCCACAACAAACAAATTGCTTAAAGTCATCTTAATGTAAGTTAACAAGATAATCCACACACCACACAGAAGACATGATGAGGACAGACGGATACATACGAAACACGCCAGAGTGCCCCATCTGTGGAGAGGGAGTCTGTAATGATAACAATTCATTCTTTTGTCTGCTGCTATTCTTTAGACTGCATTTCTCCTCCTGAACCTCTCCATCTATCGGCCCAAATCCTATTTTCATGACAAACAATACGACACACACTCTCGCTCCATCACCGCTCTCTGTATCTATCTGTCAGTGCATAGGTGGAGGTGGCGGGGGGAGTGGGAGGGCGGAGTAAGGAGTGAGGTGACAGGAAATGAATAGAAAAAAGTGTGAATCTCTTGGGTGTTTGAAAGATTACCGTGGAGAGGCCTGAAGTGTGGGGAGGGTGGTTTGGTGTCTTCCAGCTAAATAAAGCTCCCAACTATCACGTCTCACACACCAGTCCTGCGTTTGGCTTTGAAACATCTGCAAATATCTATTACACCAGCACCATTTCTATAGCGAATGACAAACGTGTCAGTGGCAAATTGACTTGACAGACTCCAGCGGTACCAAAACCATGCACGCACCCAGGCTTCATTCATAAATGCATGTGTTTGTTGACCTTTCTCCCAATAATTTCAGCACCGACTCAGTCCATAATGTGGTCTTACCTTATACGAAAAAGACCAAAGCCCAAATTAACTTTATTGAATTGTTTAACTTAAACCACAACTCTTTACGTATTGTCTTTTTGAATATTTGTAAGGCAAGATATTTATTTGTTGGTATATTCCACCCACTGAAACTTTTCTTAACTTGACAGTCATCGTAATGCTTGCTCGACCTGGTGGAGGGTTCTTCTGTAATTTACATGCGCCATGACTCGACTGCCTCCAGCCCGGTTGCTCAGAGTAGCCCAGAGTAGCACGCCGCACTTACTTGTTCTCTCGCTCTTCTCAATCCTCTGAATCTTCTCAGGCTTCTCCATCTTGTCAGGTTTGTGCTGGGCTTTGGGGGGCTCATGGCTTGACAAACAGGGACACAGGCCGTCACATCTGACCGAGATAGTCTTCCCCGACAGACAGCTTTGGAACTCCAGCTTGCACTGGAAAAATAACCACACAAAGAATAATCTGTTATAGTTTTACGAACGCTAGATTATTTAGAATATTACTCTTTATAGGATAGTTTAGGTAATCCATCTTCAGGATTAAGTAAATGATAAACGTCGTCCATGATAACGTCCAATTCATACATTCCATCTTGAAAGTTTTGCGGATTATTAAAACCAATTACGGTGTTTGAGTTCAGGCCCTTTGAGCAATATTAGAGACAATCCAATTGTAAGAGCAAACTAATTTTCTAACGTATTGTGTCAATCTCTCCACAGAGATTTTGAAGCTAAGATGTATTTGCTTTTTACGGCTTTAAAGATTTATCTTAACTGAACAGACGTGTCCATCAGGCAGTCACAGAGGGGCAGTTGAAACACTGAGGACGCCATGTGGATTTTTATTATACACAGCAGAACAACGCTAATGGGACGAGAACAACAAGACGGATTACTTCAGAGAGCAATTTAACAGTATAAATCTCATTCCAGGTAAGTGAGGGCGAAGAAAATGTTTGGACCTATCGCGAAGGGAAAGAAAAAAAATCCAATTACAAAAAGCATCCTGCAGGAATAATGGAAGCCAGAATGAGTTATGTAAATGGAGTTTCTGCAGGTGATGACGACAGGCTTTGTCACCGCGAACCATGACTGTGCATAAACATTTACAGAGATACACCAAACAAATAAATCTCCCAGAGGTCTGCCTTTATGCACCCTCGCCTTCACTTCTCCGGTTTGAATCCATCACCTCCTCCCTGCCACCCCTTTGATAGTGGCGCTAATGTTGCCCAATGAAACGCGTTGACAAAGAACAGCGCTGGGGCCTGTTGGGAGCGTTTTGAATTAGCTGTCTGGAGAGGCAGATAAAGAGTGAGCGGCCCAGGAAATAAATGACCTCCTCCACTCAGAATCAAGAGAGGAGTTACAAATCTTCATGTTAAGATCCTACAGGCTGATGAAGGACGAGGTGAGGAGGGACACATTTAAAACATTTTCACGACTGTTTAGTTATTTTTATTGTACTTCTCTTGCCGTTTGAGTCTTTTAGTTGCTTTATTATGGGATGCTACAGCAAATCAATTATTGATTTTTACACCACAAATTCTTAAAGGTCCCATTATGCGTTATTTGGAATTTAACAACTACTGTAGACCCCTTAGCTTTGGTATTTTTCATAGAATAACACAAAGAAACATCACGGAAAAGGTGTACACTGGAATGTGACCTAGCGTTAAGTGCGGGAGAAGAAGAAGACAGGGTGACTATGCAGTATTAATAAGACATGAGGCGGTTAGTGCTTGTGCTTCACAGCTAGATGGTCCCAGGTTTGATTCCCTCCGTTTCCTCCAGATTGCCCTACCACTAAAAAGATAAGGATGAATGATCTGTGTGCATGAATGAATGGTGGTGGTTAGAGGGACCGCAGATGTGTGCAGTCGCGCTTCTGTCAGTCTACCCCAGGGGAAACTGAAGCTACATACCGTTACCATCACTGTGTGTGAGTGAATGAAGAACGAATCTCCGACACATTGTGAAGCGCTTTGGGAGACTTGTGTCATGTGACAAGTGCTATACAAATAAACTTCCTTTCAGAATCAGAATCAGAATCAGAATTCGTTTTATTGCCAAGGTTTGTGAACAAGGTTTACAAACTAGGAATTTTACTTGATGCAAGCGTGCGACATAAAACATATAACACAGAATTAAGATAAAAAATAAGCTAAGAACGTTAAACTATAAGGCTATAAGGGCATGCATAAAATAAAAAATATTAAATAAATAAGATAAAATAAAGTGACATATGTTAAGACAACAACAATTTGACAATGAACAACAGCGGGATTGTATATACAGATGTTTTGGCATTTAAAGTGGTATTAAGTGTTTAAAGTGATAAAGTGATTGCAGCGGGTCTAAGTGTGGACACACCGCACACTGCAAGTGCAGAAACATACATGAGTCTGTGACTGAGCTACAGAGACTTGTTTTTGTTCATGAGTCTGATGGCGGAGGGGAAAAAACTGTTCAAGTGGCGGGAGGTATGGGTCTGGATAGACCGTAGCCTCCTGCCTGAGGGGAGAGGGGTGAATAGTCCGTGTCCAGGGTGAGAAGGGTCAGCTGTGATCCGACCCACACGCCTCCGGGTCCTGGAGGTGAACAGGTCCTGGAGAGATGGGAGCCCACAGCCAATCACCTTCTCTGCAGCACGCACAATGCGCTGCAGACGGTGCTTGTCCCGTTCTGTAGCGCCGGGGAACCACACGGTGATGGAGGAGGTGAGGATGGACTCGATGATGGCCGTGTAGAACTGCACCAGCATCTTGGTTGGCAGCTTGAGTTTCCTCAGCTGCCGCAGGAAGAACATCCTCTGCTGGGCCTTCTTGATGAGGGAGCTGATGGTTGGCTCCCATTTGAGGTCCTGGGTGATGGTGGTGTCCAGGAAACGGAAGGAGTCCACGATGGAAATGGGGGTGGAAGAGTCTGTCAGGGCAAGGGGGGACGGTGGGGCTGTGTCTTTCCTAAAGTCCACGATCATCTCCACTGTCTTCTGGGAGTGAATGAAACTTATTGATACGGCTTTAGCATAACATGCTTAAAACGGCCTTAAAAAGTCGATCTAGAATGATATGTAATAATGTAGTCCATTTTAAACTTAATAAAAATCTAGTGGAAGTGTGACTGAACTTGAGCGCAAACCATTTTTCTAGTCATGATCACCTGTCCCCTCTTTGAAAAATATGTCTGGTCACAGCACCTAACGTTGAGGAGTAGTGTGAGCAGATGAGAAAGTCAAAGGAGTAATGGACTTTACTTAGTGGTCTGAAACCTCTCTCGAGATAAGAGCGCTGTCCTTTAATAGGATGTGCTGTGTGTGTGTGGTGCTGAGGAGGGAGCCATGTAATGCGATGATAAAACATGAATAAGTGACTGAGCAGCAGACTTTGAGCTGACCACAGGGAGCCATCACTTCAACAACCAACTCAGCCCCCACCAGCTAAATTACTGCAGAGAGAGGGGGAGTGCCTGTTCCTCCTCTAACATTTGGTCTGTATTATTTTATCAAGTTACATTCACTTCTGGTACTTTATGACAGACACCGTGACCCTCTCAAGGGATGCAATGACCTGAAATAAAAGTGTGCCTCAAGCTATGGAGTTTAGTGTCAATTAGTTGAAGAAGAAGAGGGTGGAAGTCCTTACATGAACTTTTACTGAAATAAGTACGCTCCATTAAAGTAAAACAAAAAGTGTTCGATATTCGTTTTTTTCATGTAAATGAAATCAAACCAAAACAGAATTACATCAGAAGTTTTGTCAGGGTTAGGTGTTAAATGTAAATCTCTCAATGTAATTGCACAATCTAACAATGTGAGAGCAACATTTTTCCCGCAGCACTAATTGTTGGCTGTCTCTTTTTAGTGAATAGAAAATTGACATGTTAACAAAAGCCCTTCAAGGGAACAACACTATGAATCAGCCAAGGGGTCACTAATGTCGTGTAGGGTGCTCATGTTAATTGTACACATTCATTTATTATATTTCTCACTCCAAACAAAAGAGGCTGGTAAGAGAACATATGATTAGTTTCGGGTGTGAAGCGTGTAAAGAGTACCCTACTCAAATGTCCCCCACATCAACATCTGTAATTTATTCCCCATTTCATCAACCCACATTGAATTCTCTGCTAAAATAACAGTAATTATAAAGCTTTTTCCGTCATGGTGTTCAGTTTGCGTGGGAGAAATGTGACAACTGACTTAGGGTGACCCCCATCAGCACAATGTAATCAAGTGAGAAATTTCAAATGTGACAAGAAGACAAAGGGTTCAGTATAAATGAATGAGAATAACAGAAAAGGCTTCAGAATTTGAAGTTTAATAATACTTCAGTAACTTGAACAGTGCTTGAAGTAAACATAAACACTTACCTTAGAGGAGTAAGTGTGTCCGTCAGAACCACATACAGGAGTTGACTGCTGAGTCGAGCAAAGCCGACATTTCCCGTGAGCCCCTGCTTCCACTCTGTGCTTGTGTCCTGAGCTGCCTTTCCTGGCTTTCACACTGGAATAAAAGACACACAACACATAGCACTGTTCAAAAATAATACTAATGTGAAAGCAGAAGAGTACTACAAGTATAAAAGAATACTTCAATGCTCGCTCTTATTGTACTGGGAGCAAATCTTTTAGGTATAGTCTGAAAGTTTAAGGACGTGATCTTGTGTTTCGAAACACAAGATCTGTAGACTAGACTAGTAATGGGCTGGACAGACACCCATGGAGATGTTATTTATAGCAATGTTCCCTCCTGAAGCTTTATCTCTTTTGCTGATCTCAGTAACTAATCAGAGTCCCCGGTGCCATAACTTTGACCAATGAGACAAGCTTTCGTATCACTTTAACTACTGTATTGAGCAACAAAAAGAAAAAAAACAATATAATTATACTGTAGCTTCTTCTCTTACCACATCATTTGATCTACTATCGATCCCCTGAGGGAAAAGACATGAAAAAAAGTGTTTGCATAACAGTTACATTTTGTTCTCCAAAAATTCTCCACTAAAGGTCAAATAAAATAAAGTACTTTTGGCTCCTGACTCCTGTATAAACACGTAGCTTAGCAAAAAAAAAGTCCTGCACATACATTGGCCAAAATATAGGGATCGGAAAGCTAATAATAATGACGAGGTAGTCCATCTGACAGACACAGTTTTATTTTTTATACAGCAAGTGTCAAGTGTACATTGTTATTTTTTGCTTCGACTCTCAGGCTGCAACTTTGAGGGTTTTGTTTAGAATGAAAATGATGCTTATCCTCTGTTGAAAAATGGCATGTATTTTGTTATCGCAAATACTGTTGCTGCTTTCCCCCCCGGATATCTCGCAGCCCAAGCGTAATTAAAGAGAATCAAGACAACATCTGATTTGAACAGGTGCAGATTTTCAGCCAATCAAATTTTGGCTCTTCCACAGTCTATTTACTTCCTATAACCATGCAGTTGATCCGGTAAAGTGTTCCCGGTGTGCATACGACGTCCATATGGTGCACATTTTATACAGTGGCGACAGATTAGCGGCGATGGAGAGGAGTGGGACAACTCCTCGAATCTTACACCTCACATCTCCCGACACTGGCGCAGCTTGATGAAACCCAGCCGGGCGTAAAAATGCGCTGAACACAAGATAACGCGGTGAATCCCAGTGCAGCTCCTTCCGCACTCCGAGTCTACTTCACAAACGACACGGTTTCCTCTGAGCGAGAGAGACACCGGAGCGAGAAACTAACTTTCCATAAAGACCTCTCTGCTGAGATTTTGTGGGACTTTTTTCAGCGTTTAATTGACAGTGCGGCAGTATAAATAGAAAAAGACGTGGGGGGAGCGAAAGGAAGGATGAAAGATCGCAAATGGAGCCGAGAACATCAATTTGGAAAACTACGGGATACACCTCCAGTTGGTGAAGATCTTGACTTGCGCTGCTATTGACAGTGACAGAGAACTCGAACATTTGACGTACGAGTTCCTTCAATCGAAAATGAGCTTGACTGCGGACATTTTGTGTTGTGTTTCTGCCAAGCTCTATTGACAATATCGTGTTTGGATGCGTTTCAAAGGTCATTTGGCACTAAAGCGGGGCCCTTACTCATGCGCATTGTAGCATAAATAATTGGTTTGATACCATTGTGAGGGCAACATAAAAACGACACAATCATTTTAGTTTTGTCTCGTCCTAATCTAGCCTGTGTCCGTTACAGCGAGGGACACACTAGAGGATTTTTAGCCCGAGTTTGAGACCATTTTGCCTGTCCTTGAGTTCGATACTGGAAGTGATAATGATGAAGCGTTTCTTAAGTGATCCTCATGTGCGTGAAATCAGTGCGATTGTGTTTTCCGAGCAGTTTTTGTTGCAGATGCCAAGAACCCAAATCGAAGCACCAAACATGTTAGATTGGTACATTTGTGGTTATGGGTGACAGAATATTGGCAACAGCGTGTGCCACCTTTGTAGGGCTGGATACTGTTACATTTGTTTTGTTTTTTTCAATATCAGTACTTTAACAATACTTTTGTTTTTCGACATCGATACCTGAACGATACTTTTTCAGATACCTATGCTAAATCATTTGTCATATAGAACCATAAAACAGTTCAATAATGTTAATTTATTCCTTTTAGTTCTATTTTTTCATTGTTTTTTCACTTTTCTTCCTCAATTTTCCCCCTTTTTGTCTTTTTTTGTTGTCTTTTTCAAATTGTGTTTCACTTTTTTTAGTTTTTTTGAATTTTGATGACCAACAGCATCAAAACTTTTCGATACTAGTAGTAACTAAACCTTTTTTTTCTGATACCAGACTGGTAATTGTTTAACGGTACCCAGCCCTACAACCTTTGCAACCAGCATTTCCTCCACATGCGTTTATTCCGGTCCCTGTTGATGCAGATACAAGCGCAAAAAAGGACAGGCCGCTCACCTAACCTAATCTGTCAATGTTTGTTTTGATTTGCGTTTGATTATGTTACTCTATTGTTAGCCTTGCTGATGCTGGGAAGCTTTATAAAAACATCAGGAGTGTGGTCTTGCACTCTTTCATTTTCTCATTTGACTCAGGACTGTGAGATTATCAATTGTAGAAATTTATTTTTGTTATGTTTGGTGTCTGTGCAGTTTATATCACATTTTGAAAATCCCAGAAGTAACATTCATGGCATTTATTGTGAAACCCAAAAATGGAAGTTCATCAATAAGGGCATGGGCTGGTTCGTTAAATATGTCCACAAAAGAGACATTTGTTTGTTGTGAAAGTAAAGATTGTTCCGTCTAATTAGCTGAGAATACAGAATAGTAACCTGCCTCATTAAAGGAGAATAATGAGCGTTTTCTATCTTTGTCCTGATGTACTCCACAGGTTACATGCACATACACATTATGGTACTGCATCTGGTATACAGAAAGCACAGTTCTCTTCTTTATGACGCTTGTAATTGCGCTGTTATTGTAAAAGGCTGCTATTTGACAGTGCTACAGCGGCGGTCAGCAGGGACCCGGTCTGGAGGAATTAACATCATGAGGCTCAGAGTCCTAACCTGCTGCTCCTACTGTCACTCCAACCCTGCAGCCAAGAATTATACAGAGCTCAAGCTGAAATGTCCTCACTGAACTGCGTTGAGTTCAGAGGCACTTTGATTTTTAAACATTTAATAGATGGACAGAGCGCATCAGCAAAAATTCGGCATTATTCAGTGTCCAAAATGTTTAAACAGGCGCATACTTCAAATCCATTTGATGTTGCCTAAAAGTCAAAGCAACATAGGTTCTTCCATATCATCAAGGTCATTTTTGGGCTGAATCACTTAGTCCAAATGACTACCTGTTAAAGCGGAACTAAGTAACTCATGCCCCTAGAGGCCATAAGCGCCACTTCAGGTGTCGTATCATTTTGCAGTTTTTTAATCATTAATTGTCCGTGAGAGTAAATACTACGCTGACAGAAAAGACAAAGGGAGAGAGGGATTTTGTGCCACAACCCAATTACACAATAGAGATAATTTTTGTTCACTCAAACTTGGCTGTAAACACTGCTAAAGTGGTGCTAGCTCGTAGTTAGCCTGTTAGCCTGTTAGCTTCTTCGTGATTCCATTAGTGTGTATTGGTGGCTCCGTCCCGGAGGAAGGCAAGTTGCAATTGTGGTTTTCTGGCCAGAGACACCAGGGGGAGATGAAAGACCACCCAACCATTCCATTATCACTTGTATTACCCCCAGAGGGACTACGGAAATGATTTATTAAGGTAAACAAGTTACTAATGAAAATTTCAGGAGTTGTGACTTGAACTCGGGCTTGGTTTTTAAGTGATAATGGGGACTCGACTCAAACTCAAACTTTATTTAAATTAGGGCTGAAATCGTTATTGTATTGATATCGAGATATGAACATTCAAAATATAAAATTTGAAAAGGCAAGATATAAACGATATAGATTTTCATCAATAAAACTGCACTCTTTTGTATTATGATGTTTTTGTTTTTCTGATTAAAAAAAATAATAATTTACCTAACCCATAGTTATTTGTATCGTATCGATATCGAGACATCTGGCAAAAATATTGAGATATAACATTTTGTCCATATTGTTCAGCCCTAATGACTTGCAGATGGACTCTTTGACTCGATCAGTCTTAAATGACTTGAGGACTTAAAAATGTGCCTTGACTACACTTCTGAGAGAAAGGTGATCTAAGGGCTGGTCCTGGTCTCACCAGCACTTTCTGTCTTCATTTAGACTTCCTTTCAGACCTGGTTTAGCCTCGGTTCAGTTTGTTGCAGCTCTTTATCAGAAAGAATTGTTTTCATTTGGGAGGAAAAAATTGGCTCTTTGCATGCATAATGTCGCAGACCTCTGTACTAGGACAACAACCACTGCTTCCACAACCGCAAATACCATCAAAATACTTGCGCACTTATTATAAATTGTTGATGATAGATAATGACCCATAATAACTCCACACATAAACAATGCATTAACTCATTAAAAATTGCCTGCCTAATTTTCCCCGAGAACAATGAGCTTTTTGCCCTTTGAGACGGCTCCGTGCTAATTATTGCAACTAATTCAACTTCTAAATGGAATAATAACACGGTCCACCACTTTAGCGGCAGTTATGGGGAAAATGGCAAAAACAAATGGCATGTGAACAGAAGTTGTAATTAATGCAGTACAAAAGCAAGAAAGTGTCAAAAGCAAATGACTTTGAAAAAAGAAAAGAAAAAAATCAATTACTACCACAGTGATAGAACACACTCGTCTGTCTTTTGGGGAGATGTTTGTTCATCTGAAAAATTAAAAATATCAAAAATTGGTGGTGTGGCAAAGGTTGAGTACAAAAACTAAATTGAAGACTGACAGAGCAACTAATGCTGTTCAGAGTCCAAGGAGCGGAAAGATACAGGCAATTTGATTAAATTACAATATTGCCAATTGTACAACATTTTGATGCTTCTCATTGAAGATGTATTTCCAGTCCGCTGGATCATAAATTAATAACAGAATTTTTTTTCAGTTCAAACTATTTTATGGATGGGATAGTGCCAAAAGGATCAGTCGTCATCTGTACTGGGTAGTTTTGTTCACAATTCTGAAATAACCCGGAACAGATAACGACTAGGAAACCTGTTTCTATCAGGTCCAATCCCGACTGAGAGCTTACGCGCACAGGGGTTAGTGCTTCAGTACTTCATTAACTTTAGGGAGAAATGTCATACCACAATCATTTTAATTCATGTGCAGATTTGTTTTATATTGCCCTTTAAAGTGCATATATGACAGGTTTTAATGCTTTTGAAAATATGACTTATTTAGAAGGATAACATCAGTTGCAATTTCAAAGCAGAACTAAGTAACTCATACCCCTAGAGGCCATAAGGACACTGCAGGTGTCATAGCATGTTGTGTTGTGAGAGTAAATACTACGCTGACAGAAAAGACAAAGGGAGAGAGGGATATTGTACATCCAATTACACAATAGATATTTTTTTTTACTCAAACCTTGCTGTAAATACGGTTTAAGTGGCGCTAGCCCACAGTTAGCTTTGCCTGTTAGCCTGATAGCTTCGTCTTCGTGATTCCATTAGTCTGTATTGATGGCTCCAACCCGGTGCAGGCAAGTTACAATTGTGGTTTTCAGGTCAGAGACACCAGGGGGAGATGAAAGACCCCCCATCATCCCATTAACACTTGTATTACCCCCATAGGGACTACGAAAAGGATTTATTAAGGTAAACAAGTTACTTAATACTGCTTTAATGAAGAAAAGTTATTTTTATTTGAATTTTTAAGCTGCTGTCAAAAAGTGACATAGTTCTATTGCAGTTTGACTCATTCACTCAAGAGCACGGCAACAGTTTAAAATTGTTGTCCTTCAGCTATGTCACTTCCTGTCGGTGTCCAATAAGGAAGTGAAACTATAAACATAACAAAAAATTACCAAACTAAAGAAAGCTGGGTACAATCTTTAGCAAAATCTTAAATATAATTGTGACCACTGACCAATAGGAGCAGTAATCCACGAAATATTGTCTTTTTGGGAGTTAATTTTACAGAAGCAAACTCTCTAGCCAATACATTAAAAGGTATATATTTTTACCCACATGCTATTCAATTAGGAACCATACTTTACATGTTTTTAAACTTTCACTCACACGTTTATCCAAACTGCACATCTGGGATTGTCTCTTACCTGTGACTCGGCTGCTTGTGATTGGCACAGATGGCTGTCTGGTAGTCATGGCTTATGCAGATTTTGTGAGGAGGGCATTTCACCTTCAGACAGGGATCCTGCTTGGTCACATCTGGGCCTGCAGTGAGAAGTAAACAAGACAAACTTTAGCTGCAAAAATAAACTCCAAGCCTCAGCATAAAGCATCAAGCTATAGTGCTCCAGCTGGCACTACCTCACGACTCTCAAACACAAAGTAATGACACAGAAGGAGGGGAACACAATATGGTTTTGGAATGAGGCAGTTCTTCACAAACACTTCAGATCAAGCATTTGTGGACTTCATATTCATTCAATGATCCTCTACATTTGACCCATCCTTCAACCAGTGCCTCATGTTTTAAATTGATGGGGGAAATCCAAAGAGCCTAGACGAAATAAACACGGGATTATGCAAACTCCAAGAATGAAATAGAGGCCCTACCTAAACCAAGAATCAAACTCTGGACTTTCTTGCTGTGAGGCAAAGGTAAAGTACAAGGATCGGCCTTAGACTAGGACAAAAGTAGATCTAATCGAGACTATGACTAATCTAGATGAGACTAAATCATCACTTTGAAGGAAATATTTAAATAATAGTAAAACATAAAAGGATTTGAGGAAAAGAAAATTATGCCTCGAACTGCAAAAAACAAGTGAATATCACCTGAAGAACCAAGAATCAAAAGATGGTCTTTAATGAAGGCTCTTCTTTCCAAATCTCTATCCCCATCTTGGTCCAAATCAATCTCTTTGTGACATTATCGAAGTGGCAGCGCGGCACAGTTGGCTTGTGTCTGAGGTGAAGAAGGATCAGAGCAGCTCATTGACTCTGGCCATTGTGTCACTTCACACTGGGCTAACGGCACAAGCACACTTTGATTTGACAGAAGGGACAGGAAAATTACCAGAGGTGGCAGTAAAAGGGAGAGGAGAGAGCTTTTACTGCAAATGAAGTGAGAGACAGGCAATGGACCCCAGGCAAAGGGCCACTATTCCCTGTCTGGTCAATATGCTTGGCTAAATGCACCAAAAAGAAAGGAAAAAAGAAAGTCCCTCATTATGAGCAGCTAAAGAGACCAGATTCACAAAGTCAGATCAAAGATGGAGCAGGTTTTGTAGCGTGGAGAGTGGACTGAAAATTACAGCAAATCCCATGTTAATTAGGAGCTGAGTAAAGTGTATAGATCAAAGGCCTACATTATGTTCGGCTAATTAGCATGTGGCGGCTAACATCTTAAAGCAGTGGCCTTGTCTCCATTAGGGACCTAATGGGACGTGTTTGTGCCACAGCTGGTGTCTCATTTATATTTATCAAAACATCTAAATCTGCATGCACTGACCTCAACTCATGGGAACGCTCCCTTTAGCTGCATCGCAGAGGCTTAGGGCCAAAAGAGCATGTCACCAAAAATAAATACTAGGAAGATATATGTATTTAAAGCAGCAAAAATATGAATTTCTATTGGAAATAATGTTGATCTAATTGACAAAGGAGTTCAGTTTCAACGTTGTTTCTTATACTGAAATGATTCAATGTTGTAATTCGGTGTCGCCATATTTGCAGGAAACAGGTGTAAAGAAAAAGCAACGTAAGATTTTTTTTTATTTTTATTGCTTTTTGTGACTGAAGCAAGATTATTACAGTAACTGCTGCTCATACTGCCAGGATTACTGCTTTTACTTGTATTTCACTTTCTCCAACAGGTCTTTGTTATATACTGAGTGCCATTACTTCTCTACAAAATGAGAAGCTACAGGAAAAATATCCATATTTTGTTTTCAATCTGGCCAAAGCACTTAACACGTAGCTGTATTCGTTGTCCCTATTTTGTTGAGTATTCCCATCTTTCTCTTATTTGCTCCGTGTCCTCTGCTTCGTGCATCGATCAGTGTCGGGGGGGAAAACCATCTTACCTCACTTTGCTTCAAAATGGCTTTATCTCCGAGCGGAAATGAGAGATGAAGGAGGAGCTGACAGCAGCCTATCTGGTATCTGGTTAGTGCCCGATTGCAGCACAATTTGGGATTTAGACTGTGACCTCTGCTGTCGGCCAAATTGGAAATATCTCTGGCACTAACAAACAAGCAGACAGTTTCTATGTAAAAGTATGTCGTCTGTGATGGGACGGGAGATGAGAGATTTTGGGATGGAGATGAGGAGCGAATGAAAGAAGCGAGCAGCGTAATGTAACTTCTCTGTCACTCTAACAGCCAAGGGTAAAGGTAATGTTTGAAAAGTACAAAAGTGTGACAAAAATATCTTAACTAAAATAAGTTCTAATAAGAAGGAATATGAGTACTCAGCTTAACTGTTGACCAAAGTGGAGTCCACAGCAGGACAAACAACAATCAGTAACAACAAAAAGAAAAACACACAGTGGACTTTATCACCATAAAGTTTCATCTTTAAAAGACTCAAAGCTGACTTAAAAACTGGCAGAGGTTCAACCTAATTTTGGACTCACAACAGAGAAAGTGTGGTCCATTAAACAGTATTTTTTTTGGACGGCCCACTATCACAACATTAGTCAAAATAACACAATCCAACAGAAAAAACAGTTTGGAAATCAACTATGAGGCAGATATCAAACAGTCGAGCACATGTAATGTCAGTCGACAGTGAAGCACCGGTGTGGATACTTGGCTCGAGGCATCTTCTGTCCTTAGAGTCTCAGGACAAATGCATCCGTCTAAGCCATATTCGCACGGGATTAGAATCACCTAGGGACCTCAGGTAAAAAGTAAATATTACTGACGTCCTTCATTCAGTCTCATAAACCGATCGGTCAAAGTCCATAAAAATGAGCGAATTACTGACATTGCTTATCCCGTCCGAATGCCCATAAAAATTACAGACGTCCCGAGGTAATTCTAATCCTGTGCGAATGAGGCTTTAGACCCTCCTCATTGGCAGTAAAATCTCAAAAAACTGCACGGGAAACCACACTGATGGAGAGATCTAGATGAACTGACAGCAGGTTATTTTCAGTTATACATAACAAAAGTAAATGTATGCATAATGTGGTAAGACATTTTACTCAGACTTTAAGGTTCAGATACAAAAAAACTGTATAACGGTGTAGATTTTCAGTCGCTCAACTGATACAGCAGACTCGCTTTCATAATTGAGTTAATATCCTTAAAGTAGGCAGTAAAAGGTATTTTGACCCACTGTGTAAACTGTAACCTCTCGCTTATTGCCAAGTTTCTCTCTGGCCATTGTTCATTTCTGTTTCCCAAGTCTTTATTTTGTGTGCGTGCATGAGAATATCCGGAGAAGCTTAAGTCCCCTCTTACCACTAAACCATTGAAACCTTATTAATTTATGTAAATGAAGGAGGTAGCCTGACGCTGATAAGATATTTCCAAATGAGCAGGTGTGAAGGATTCGCCCTGTGTCTGGCTGTTTATGTGCGGTGAGTAAATATTCACTCAAATAGACTTTGCTGGAGAGTTGCGTCATCTTGTCAAACCTGCTCCGTGGTCAGTGTGAACAGTGTGAATACCAAACATATTTTTATACGTGAAGTGTAAGATAAAATAAAGCGAATGTTTGCTAGTAAAAGTTAGCCATGTCATGATTAAAAAAACGGTGGTTGAGTTTTGAGACATGCATGTTTGAGTAATCTTAGACATTCTCGCAGCAGCTATTTGCCCGCCTCGGTTTGTCAGTAGATAAACATCCAGTCAGTCTGTGGCCCTCCTCATGGCAGCGCAGTCTTTACCCCCCCAATCCGTAGCACAGCTTACCCCTCCTCTACAGCTAGCAAAAATATCCACCGGAGCCGCTCTGTAACAGAACAACACACTGCAGCCCCCACGGACATTGGCTCTAGAGATACTAGAGCCAATGTCCGACAGTAAACTACATCTGCGAACAGGGAGTCAGTGGATATTTGTTTTGAAGGGCCCCAGGAGAGGAAGGTCTTAATGGGACAGAGCCAAGTGCCAACCTGTGTCATGCCAGAAGCCAAGAAAGGGAAACTATGAACTGACTATTTTAGAACACCAGGGGGAAAAACCCCATAATACTCCCCCTTAATAACACAATACAGTGAATGAGCTGTCTTGCCCGCACACATTTAAATGAATTTGTCTCCGGAGTTAACTGCCCGTGTCCATATGGGATCATGACTGATAACCCTGGCTGCTGGTGACGGTGCAGTGGCGAGACAGATGGAGGCGTTGGCAGCGCTGTGACTGGGACAGAGAGGGCACACAGCAACAGAATACCATTAACAAGTGGACACCAAGGTCACGTGTTTGAAGACAGCTCTTTGGCTCAGTGCTGAAGCTGGACTGATGTGAACTGTAGCACTCCCTTGTAAATTAGGAACTTTCAACAGATAATTTGAAAATGATTGGAGCTTGGACCAAGGCTACAAAATGAATTACAATTAAATCGGAAAAGCACTTTTGATGACAGCAATTAGCAAATCGCAACGGCAACAACTATTTAACGTCATGAAATGTCCTCTGCAGAGAACTTAATGTCTCAGTATTTCTATAGGTATAACACCCACTAACCCTGTAGTTTAGTTTGAGATCAATCAATCAGAGTTTATTTCTAGAGAACTTTACAATAATACTTGGCAGACCAAAGTGCTTCACATAAAAACACAAGCAAAAACATGGTAAATGGTCTCAACTTATATAGCACCTACATTAGGCACTCAAAGCGCTTTATAGCAAGGAACCTCTCACCCATTCATACACCAATGTACGCAGACACTGGAGGCAGGTGGGTGAAGTGTCTTGCCCAAGGACACAACGACAGCATGCACCTTCAGGAGGTGGGATTCGAACCTCCAACCTTCCGATCACGAGATGACCCACTCTACCATCTGCCCCACCGTCGCCCCATGTCATGTCACCACATCAACATTGAATGACATAAATTGGCATAATGGAAGGCCTAATGGAAGGCCTTTCTAAATAAGTGAGTCTTCAGACTGAACTTGGACAGTGGCAGGTCAGTGATGACTCGCAGCTCAACTGGGAGCGAGTTCCACACTGTTGGCCCTGCCACAGCAAAAGCAGTGTCCTGGTCCACTGCCTGGACCAGGACATGGGCACATCCAAACCATCAGAGGAAGAGCGCAGGGCTCTGCAGGGCGGTGGATGGACAGAAGCTTGGACAGATATGGGGGAGAATGTCCATGAAGAGCTTTACAAACAAATGAAAAAAAAAAAATTCTATTAAATTCGAAAACAGACCAGGAGCGAGTGGAGAAATGAAGTGATGAAGGTAAAACCTTTTCTTTTTTTTTATAAATATAGAACTTGCGTGCATATAGCAGGTTCATTTACAGACTTGATCTATGAGCTTAGAAACTCACCCACACAGAGTATCCAAGCTTGAGTCGATGTGCGCAATGTAGAACAACATTATTAAAAAACAAATAAAAATGATAATTTCAATGCAATTAGCAAATCACAATTTTTGGCACTGCAATACAACCCTAGGAAAGGACATCCAATACAATCCTTGTTTGGTTTAGGGAATTATATACAGCGTTATATTTAATTTGCTTCTATCGTTGTTCAACTGTTTGTTCTTAAGCGCCTCTTCCTGCTAACACTATGGACACTGTGCATCTTCTCCTCGGTCGTGGGTGTACTGGTCCATATATTGACTTCCATTACAGATTCAGTCTAAATCCTTGGAGCCTCCAGAGCCACAGGGCAAACAGAGAGAGAGCAGAACTGGAAAAATCACTGGTGCCTCGCAAGAGTTCTACACACTGACTCTAAAGTACATTTGCCATTAAGGCTGCACTGCAATATTAAGTCAAATGTATTAATTACAATATTAGGCGATACAATATTCGTAAGCCACTGCTGCCTTCCCACTGACAATGGAACTGAGTTTGACTGATTTTCTCACACAGCTTAAAACTAAAATAAAACGACAGCTTAAAACGAAATGGTAAATTTGGGTCAAAGTTTTTCTAATTTAGTTCAATTTAATTTGCTGTCTTTTTTGTGCCTCTATCCAAATCACAATTCTGCAACTACAGCTGCTTCATTCTATTATAAATATTTTTCCAACGGAGCCCTTTGACAATGTCAACTCAAGGTCTTAAACTCTCTTTGCTCAAATTGGTGTATTGTTTTGTTTTCCAAAGGCATCCTTGAGCAAGTAAAATCTTTTGAGAAAGCAATAATGAAGTTTCAAAACATGCTAAAAACAGACACACTTGTCTGTGAATGAATGTAAACCTTCAACAAAGAACTTCCCCTGTTCCTTTGTCTTGTTTAGAACATTGTCATCATGTAATCCATCATCACATTCAATTCATGCGTTATGACCAGTGTTCTTTTACTGAGCAGTCTAATCTCTGGAGGTTGGGATTGTGTCGTCAAAACCAATGAGATTTTAAAATGTACAATACTGGAGCTATCATTTACAATGCATTTTGGACATTACAGTGTGTAAAATGTATAAACAAATCTCCTCTCGATCGATATTGCACTCCATTATACAGCAGCTCCCTCTTGCGTAAACAAATCTAATGCATCTGTGCCTCAGCCTAAACACCTTTCAAAACACCATTTAACGCTATGCTGCTCCCAAGTGTATTACCCACCAAAAAGTTTAGTTCAATTACACCTGGCCTTTTGAGCACTTTTGTACCTGTTGCGCCGTAAGGAGACAGAGAAACGGCTTTAACCGAGGAGCATAAGATGAAGCACCGTTCCTGTGTGTCCTCTGGCTGTGAATGGGGCCGGTGAGGAGGGCAGTGATTGGGTAATAAAGACAAGCCGTAATAGCCGCGCTGCCAACAAGCCGGGCCGCCCTGTCAGGGAGGAGAGTCTGACCTCAAATTAATTGCCGCCGAGACGGACATGGGTCAGTACCCTGTTGTTGTGTTCCCGTAATCCTTTGTTTGTGCTCTGCCCGGCCTCTTTTTCTAATGGCAAACAAACAGTGAAATAAAACCGCAATTCAAATAAGCATCCCCCCAAAAGTACAATTCCCGACAACTGTTATTAGAAAAGCGAGGAGCCACTTTTGGGCCGATGATAGACTAATTAAAAAGGTGCTTGGTATTCTCCATCTCCGGGGCAACAGCAAAACAAGTGAGATGAGAGTTATTGAATCAGATTTTGAATGCAGTGAATGTAAAACCAGTCTTTTGATTTTTTTCCTGATGAAAGGAAATGCCTTTTGATTGTATTTCTATAATTACATAAATACAAACACAACACCATCTATGTTTTTTCTTTGGCTAAAGTAAAAGGAGGTCTGATAAATTCCGGATTTAGTCCACAGCTAATCTGGAGCCATCATAAAAAACAGCAAGTAACAAGCAGTTTAGGAGCACTTTGGACATTTCTGGGGGATTGCACTGTTTGTGTATCAATAGATGACGGGAATGTAATGAGTGATGAAAACTGCAAATAGAGAGAGCCCTGGGGACAATGCAGCATAGAAAAGATTCTCCATGCAGAAAATTAATTATTGAAAACATGAGCAAATCATATTATTGTGGGTGTAACTGAGGAAGAGGGAGATAACAGGCTTTTTCGTTCGGGAATGTTTGAGGGAAAATATAGAAAATAACCTATTGACTTACAGCACACACACTGAATATTCATCTCACGAGCCCGGGAAGAGTGTGTTTTGTGTGACTTGGCTTCCAGCAGCATTTTTAAAGCAACACCATGAAAGCAAATAATCAGGCCTTTGAAGACTGCTTCAAAGCTTTAGGGGCAAAGATCCACTTAAGGACAACACAGGCCCGGTACAAGAGGGTTTGTTTTAGGGGCTAATTGTCACGGTCTAAATACACAACCTGCTTGGCTTTGGATGCCAACAACAAGAATTTTTAGAGAACACAGAGTATATTGAATTAAGGAGAGGATAAAAGGAGCCGCGACTTTAGTAATTAAATAAATGCCATATAGCTTGGTCTAACAGTAAATAAGAAGACATTCTGGTAAGTCCAAAGTTTAGGCTCACAGCTGAGTTACTACGGCTGGTTCGGTTTTAACATCAAGTCATCAAGATCAATAGCTCCTTTGTGACCTGATTGGCACCGTTGGTGATCAATGTTTTATCACGTGTAACTTCACATACTTTTCATTAATTTATAATCCACTGAATATTATGCCCCTCCTGGAACCGCAAACCTTAACATGGTGGAGGGGTTTAAGCACTCGAATGATCCTGAGAGCAAGGTTGTCGGGGGCTTTGTGCCCCTGGTAGGGTCTCCCAGGGCAAATAGGTCCTAGGTGACGGGTCAGACAAAGAGCGGTTCAGAAGCCCCTTATGAGAGACCAACAGGCCCGATTAATTGTGAGGCCGTCCTCCCGTGGACCCACCACCTGCAGGAGGAGCCAGAGGGGCTGGTGCAATGTGTTTTGGGCAGCTCCAACAGCTGCCCCCACGACCCGGCAACGGACAAGTGGAAGAAGATGGATAGATGGATAAATATTATGCATTTAGCGCCGTTCTAAGACACATTTTAAGTTTGAGGTGAATTGTCAAAGGAGTTCCACTAGTTCTTTTCCTAAAACAAGTGTTCTGCTGAAATGTAAATCCAGTAGGGTGTTCATGATTAATCGGTTAATCAGGAAACAACAACTAATCTTTAAGATGGATAGACGAAAGAAGATAAAGTACCATCTGAGATCTAACGGGAAATAAACATGAAATTAAGCAACAGTTCATAATTTGGCAGTATTTATTACCTCAGAATAAAATTTGCAATGCTTTCTAATTTTTCACAGCTGGTTTATAATAAAATGTGCCCATGGGCTCAGAAAGCAAAACAAAATAGTACACAAATTCGTAGTACTCTGCACAACGCCGTATCTACAAACTTATGAACCCTCAACTCAAGAGCGTACTGTACTTCATACATGACGCATGATTCATTCAGTACGTCACATCAAAGTTCAGCAGCCGAACAGCCCGGAGCACACGAAGGCGTGCGTGGTTTGTTTATGGAAAACTACTGAAGCTGTTTTGGCGTCAGGGGTGTGCGCGCTGATCTACTGTGCCAGTAGGTGCCAGTCTGCACGCGACCCAAACAAAAGCACGTGTTCACCCCCACTCCCCCACCACTCCGCTCCCTCGCCCTCGGAGTCTGGTTGGAGGAAAAAGGTTGTTCTACATAACAGCGTCATTGGCCACAGGAATCTGTCACTTACTGCACCAAAAGTGCTCTCCTACAAAGGGCAAAAAGATATGCTGGAGTCTGCGTTCAGAAACACGAGAACGGGCCAAAAAGCTCTTGTTTATATCCAATGTTTTGAACAATGAGATACAGCCAGTGGTTAACAGTTAATTGACAATCATTCGGTAAGGCGACCAATACGTCGATTAAATAAACTGAGCATAATGTGCATCCCTAATATCCAGTATTATTTATGAATCACCATCGATGCTAATAATCAACGTTTCCTGCGGCAGCTGAGGAAACTCAAGCTGCCAACCAAGATGCTGGTACACGGCCATCATCGAGTCCATCCTAACCTCCTCCATCACCGTGTGGTTCCCCGGCGCTACAGAACGGGACAAGCACCGACTGCAGCGCATTGTGAGTGCTGCTGAGAAGGTGATTGGCTGTGAGCTCCCATCTCTCCAGGACCTGTTCACCTCCAGGACCCGGAGGCGTGTGGGTCGGATCACAGCTGACCCTTCTCACCCTGGACACGGACTATTTCCCCTCTCCCCTCAGGCAGGAGGCTACGGTCTATCCAGACCCACACCTCCCGCCACTTGAACAGTTTTTTCCCCTCCGCCATCAGACTCATGAACAATAACAAGTCTCTGTAGCTTAGTTACAGACTCATGGATGTTTCTGCACTTGCAGTGTGCGGTGTGTTTACACTTAGACCCGCCGCTATCACTCATCACTTTATAACACTTAATATCACTTTATATGCCTACACATCTGTATATACAATCCCGCTGTTGTTCATTGTCAAATTGTTGTTGTCTTACCATACGTCACTTTATTTTATCTTATTTATTTAATATGTTTTATGCATGCCCCCATAGCCTTATAGTTTAACGTCCTTAGCTTATTTTTTATCTTAATCCTGCGTTATATGTTCTATGTCGCACGTTTGCACCAAGACAAATTCCTAGTTTGTAAACCCTGTTCTCAAGCCATGGCAATAAACCTATTCTGATTCTGATTCCACATTTGCTGGGAAACAATTTACATAAAGTCTTTGTGGTAATTAGGTTTTGAGATTTGCATTAACAATGGATCAAATAACACCAATCCTTGTGTGAAAGAGAGACAACAACATAAACCTCCTTTCACTAAATTGAATATTAACACGTCTATTTTGCAAAATTTCTGCCAAGTCCCACGCCAAATTAAACACATCTCGCTCGCAGTGCCAACCGTACACCTCATATTAACTTAAGGCTCACGACAGACAGACGACAAGTGAAAAGATAATACGACATGAAATTCCTAATAAGTGACAATTTCCCAACAGCACAGCAGACAGATTACAAGTGTTAATAATATCCTCCTGTGCTCCTCCACACGCGAAACTCCCAATAACCAAACTCGAGGAATTGATTTGGGCCGCTACTGCGACTTGTGATGCAACATTTATGAGATTAACAGTGGTCGCATCTGGACTCTGTGCTGGATTATTACCCCGTTCTTACATAAGATTAATAATATGGTTCACGTAAAATATGAGATCACTTTATGTGGAATAAATCAAGCAGAAATTACATTGTCTTGGTGTAAACAGATGGGAGCCTTGTTTGCTTCAGGTTTTTGCTGCTTTCAGACGGATTCTACTATGTCAAAGTTTATCTGGACAATATGGACAAGTAAAAACATTAAGATTATTCTTATGGATGAACTGGGTTAACTTTCTTTTTTTGGACATAATACATTTTCACATTGAAAATTGGATCATCAGTAAACAATATCACATTCACAACGCAATATTAATATCTCTACTATTCTCGATATGTCTCAAAGTCACTGAGGTCTTACCCTTGTCGGAGAACTAGGCATTTTTAACCAATAAAGTCTAAGCAACAAATGCATAATGACTTGAAAACTCTCAAATGTTAATAATTCAGTATCATTTCACCTCTTAACTCCCACTTTAACCGAGCACATTCAGTTCTTCAGTTCGGCGTTACGCAAATCTAAAAGCTTCTCGGCTGGAGCCTACAAGCCAGTGCAATGCCTCATTTGAAAGCTAAGACCTAAAAAACTGAGCGAAGATTTCTTTGTTGCCACGTCGTATTTTTGCATTCTGTTGCACTTGGTTGCTCTTTTGTTGGTTGCTTTTTAATTTATTGTTTTGTCACCTTTTTTGCTTGTGTTTTTCTAACTTTTTTGTTACGTTTTTGTAATTTTAGTTGCATTTTTTATGCGTTTTTGTTGTTTTTTCATCACTTTTTTGTCACACTTTAGTAACTTTATAGACCCTTTTTTGCTTTTTCATTACTTTTTGTTGCCATTTTAGTAATTTTTTGTTGCTTTTTTGTCACTTTTTTTGGTTGCGTTTTCTTCCCTGTTCACGTCTCGTTTTTGACTCTTTTTCAAGAAGCTTTTAGATTTGGGTAATGCCAAACTGGTGAAAATATGCTTGGTTAAGGTGGGGTTTAGTAGATTAAACGTTAGTTTGGTACTGATCTAATTTAAAGTCTTGTTTTGACACAATTCGATGGGAATGTGCTGAAATGGTTTAGTATTATATCACTATAATATCATTATGTAATACCACTCTTTTTTTTATTCATACCATGCAGTCCTGTTGATCGTAGTTATGGAACGTATGGAGTGAAATGCTCCCGTTTAAAGCTCTGTGGTGGTAGATTTCAGGCCTCACCGCCCTCAGCTTGTTAAGCCCCTCTAAGCTGCAAGGGCAAACACAGCCAAACACCGGTTACACCACTGGATCGAAAGGATGGCATCCGTGTTTCTGTAAATATATTCTACAAATAAGAGACTGAGACATTCGCGGAGACCAGGCTAAGGAAGGAGCAGCGTGTAACGTAAGGCAGGCTTTGATCATCGTGTCAATTACCCATAGCTGGAATTTGGCCCAACCGTCCCGCTGCGAAGTGGTTATCGCTTCCCTCAATACCAACATCACAAGACACTGCGGAGAACTAATTACACCCATCTCTGTGCATCATACCTGCTGTTTTACGGGAACAGCCATAGAGAGAAGCGTTTAGATCTATTCAAAGTCAATGTAAAGTAAGTTGGCTGCGTTCTTTTTGGCAGGCGGATCAACACTGAGATCATTACTGAGCGCGGCGGAGCTAACTCAGCTGGAGCGGCACAGGCGGCACAGTCGATGAGACACAGTTTTACAGACACTAAATGAAAACTTCCCACACTGAAATCGAGCCGCTCCATCACTCACCGTCCTGTACCGGCTTCCTATGGGCTTTGGGCGCGCGTTTTTCAGATCTCCCAGGCTCCGGTGGGCGCTCTGCAAGAAAAAAACAAAACACAAACAAAATCCATCAACATACAGTAGTAGTAGTCAGTATAGTAGCAATTTTATTAAAATGGTTCTACCTGATTATATAGAAAAATGTTATTATTATTTCTTTTTCAACCTCTTAACTCCCGCCATTTTTTCCAGTTCAGCTTTACCCAAATCCATAAGGTCACAGCCTAATGCCTCATTTGAAAGCTAAGACCTGCAAAATGAATCAAAGTTGTAAGTTTTTGGAAATTTGTTCAACTTTTTGTTTGTTTGTGTTGGGTTCTCGTCACATTTTTGCAGCTCTTTTGTGGCTTTTATGTCACATTTTCGTCCCTTTTCTGTTGCTCTTTTTGTCACTTTTTTGTGGCTCTTTTTTGTGTTTTCGTCACACATTTTTGTCACTTTTTCCATCGCTTTTTGTCACGTTTTTATTTCGCACTTTTGTTGCATTTTCATCCTCGTTTTTTGTCTTATTTTTGTTACTATTTTGACACTTCTTTCATGAAGCTTTTCGAAACTGGAGAAACATTATTACAAAAAAAAAGATCTAAATTCGCCATCTGTATTGAGTTGCTTTACAAGTGAGGTCTTTCGCCTCTCCCATCATGAGGCTTCATCAGCAACTAAAGACTCTTGGCCTGTTCTAATATGGAGGGCTTGACCTGGTCATCGTCTCCACCTATGCTTATTCTAAAAATCTGCTGTCAACTTGTTAAATGGCCGCATTGAGTACCGGGTTCGGGCAACTATGTTTACACTGACTTGATTTTTGCTTGTTAACCGCCTGTTGCTCTGAACTGGGCTGTAGCTCATTCGCATTGAAGCTGTGTCTTAAACCTCCCCTGCGTATTGAGTGAAGAGATTTCTTTCATCACAGAAATACACACCTTTTTTTCCCCCGTGTTGGCCAAAATTCTGACGAAGTACAAGTGAGAACTTGCGCAAGCATTGCAACATCATACAAACAGAAAGGCATATTCTCAAATATTGATAAAAATGGTAACGCATAATCACTCCACATATCAGATTCCCTTACAATAACCCAACAAGCCCACGGGAGGCAGAGGAAAGTGGCGAGATACAAATCATAATCCATCTTTTCATGTGGCTGTGGCCTCGCAAACACAGCCCTGAACATTTCAAACTTATGCTGAGTAGCTCAAGCTTAACAAACAAATCTGATAACATCACGTGTATCATGAAGTTCTATGTTTAATGTTAAAGTGTTGTTTCTTTCAAAAACACAGCCACACTGCACCCCCTCCATGTTATATAATCCCACATATTCAGTTCATCTGCTTCTTCAGAGCTGCACTCGCCACCCCACCTGCTTATGATGTCATAAGGTGGTGCTCCTCTCCACAAAAACGCCTTCACTGGATGAGGTCAGATTATTTCAGTGCTCAAATTGCTCTGACAAAAATGTTTGGCATCACTTTATTTTACAGTACCTTGATACATTTTACCTGACTAAATTTAGTACAATGTAATGTGCTCTGTAACTATCTGTATTAACTTGTACCTATGGGTTAGATACACAATGGAATAATATGTATTTGTAGTTTGTAGATACACAATGTAATAGGACACGAGACCCTTAGGCTTAGGGCTTAGAGTTATGTCATATTACATTACGTACCTACAAACTACAAACACATATCATTCCATTGTGTATCTGTTGAATAGCAGCCAAACCCTGAGTAGGCTTTAGTCATGGATCCATAAGAATATATGCAATTTTAACATACTTATTATGCTTGCTAAAACTTTAATAAAATATGCTTTTGCAGTAGATATATTGTTTTCTCATAAATCACATTTACATTACATTGTTGTTAACGTTGACATTTGGAAATACATTTGGTATATTCTTCATTTGATGTATTTTCCATGTTTATAACTGGTTTTACATATTAGTATTCCGATATTTCATATGCCAATATTTCAATGTTGCTTTGTAAGACTCATGAGGTGATTATTATAAGATTCATTGACTTTCTTTATACTGATCCATATTTTATTTGATATGTGCTTTTGCTATCTTTTGTTCTGCTTTTGATATATTCACATTGATTTTGTTGTTAAAAATTACATTTGATGAATAAAGTTAGTACAATTTTAGATGTATTAGAATGATGTAACATATAGGTGATAGACTTGTGATTGTTTTTTTTTCTTAAGGGCCTGTCACAATTGGCACATTGACTGCAGCGATTTTGCCCCCATTTGTTCTGCGCCGAAATTGAAATTGCCATTAGCTGCAAAGATCGCAAAGTAGACTTTTAAGAAATCACATTCACAGTCACAATAGAGTACGGGCCAGCAGCGTAGGGTACGCCCTTTAAGGGCCCATCGCGGGCAGGGATTGGGCGCATTGTGCAGACTCAGTATGACATTACGGTCAACGTAAATGACACGTAGGCCTACTACACAACCACAATTGAAGTAGAGTAATTTGCTGACGGTCCCTAAATCTGACTGGATAGTCTACGAGTGGTAGCCGCTTCCCCGTGTGTGTCTGGCGACCTCACAGGCGCTACAGCTTCCGCTCTGAATATCTGCAGAACATCCAATATCTAACCAACTTCACCACTGTGCCAGACCGCTCATTATCATCGATCAGCTACTGCAGAGGTTCGTTTTCTGCGTGAAACCAGTGAACTTTCCAGGCTAACTTTTCCAGTGCACAGCGCCCTGCTGACCATTACAACAGGGACTTACGTTTCCCGAGTCGACTCCTTGCCTTCAGAGCGTGTTTTAAGACAAAAGGATGTAGCGCATATGCTGCAGTCACTGTAGCCACGGCAGAGCGGTAATTTTCAAAGCTGAAAATGATAATGACCTAGGAGTGCCATGGGTCAGGAACAAGTGGATTTGCCAAACTCTACATTAAAACAACAGAGCAGGACACTGGATTTCACCACACATGAACCAGTTTGCTGAGCAGAAGGCACGCAAAGTTAACTTCTGACGGGTGAGTGCAAGTTTTTTTTTCCCGCTTATCACCGCAACTGATCAAGTTGTGGTGAACGCTGTGCTATCATGAATGTGTCTGTTTGCTTTTTGATGAGGCCATTGTTGTGCTGTAAGCTAACATGGTGTGTTCAGTTGATTGGATTTGTTTGCGTTCTGTTTTTGATCGTTGGCTGTGTGCAGGTTACACATTTAGCCTATACCGTAGTCATTGACACTAATGATCGTGTGTGCATTCTTCCTTCCCTCTTTGGTCAAATGTGTGTGTTGAGAGATGAAGGAATGCTAGTTGTCACTGTGCATTTGTCACTTGTTTTTGGCCCTTGGGCTGTAGAGGTAGGCCCTATGGGAAGTGGATTTTTGCGTGTTGTCGCACATGGATGGCATGGGTTGGAGGGAGTGGGGGGCTCAGCGCCAGACTTGCACCGGGGCCTTGTGCAACTACTGGTACGGGCTGCGACTGGATGGGGTTGATTTGGATAGTGTCCAAATGCGAGTGGTGCAAGGAAGAAAGCGAATGGTGAGAGGCTGGTGACCCTTTAGATGAACTACTGTCTAGTCTGTGGTTAGCCACACGCTTTCTGTTTCGGAGTAACTCAGCCAATCAAATGTTTGAGAATTTAGGCAGGCCTCCCCTCTGAAGTGTATACAATTTAGAATTTTTTTGTCACTCGTTTGTAGATTTTCTAAGAGCAGCATTAGCGCAGAGAAAGCTACCCATTGTTTTTGTCATGTCTTTGTTATATTGTAACGTCATGTCTTTGGTGTACCCTTTTCTTGCATTTGAAACTTGCTGTTGGTTAGTTATTGGGAGTACAAGAGGTTCTCATTGGCATAAGAGATATCTTTGGTCTTACTGACAATCGTTCCTTGACGCCTGGGTTTCGATCCAGATCAGCGCTAAAAAACAAAACCTGTAGCCGATAAGGTAAATTGAATACTCTCAGGGCAAACAGCCAAATGAATAAATTCCCCAAAAATTTTACTACTGTATCACGTCGCTCTTTAAAGAAAACTACCTTTCAAATTCAGTAAAATGCAAGCTCCCACTCAAAGACCTTCGATTTTGTTAAGTCTCCTCTTTCTTGCACTTTTCGAATAATCCAGTCTTGTCTGGAAAAAGGGGTTTGACAGGTTAATTCAGTAAATTCACAGGGTTATCTTCCCTCAGTTTTAAAAAGTCTGTGTAAAGTATCCGAGTAAGTTCTACAGTATCTAACCCATAGGTACAAGTTATTACACACTGTTACAGAGCACATTAGATTGTGCTACATTTAGTTAAGTACGATGTATCATGGCTACTGTAAAATAAAGTGCTAGCCATTTTATTTTCTTACTAATCCTATGTCACGGCAGTAAGAAATCGCATAAAGGAAATAACAAACAAAAGTAAAAGTAATTTTTCAAAGCTAAACAGGCTTTAATTGTTCCAAATGATATGATCCTGTGTAGATTCACTCTGCTCTCCGCTGCGCTTCCTGTGTGTGAGTCTGCTTGTCCTCTTCACATGTTGGCGATTAGCCGCAGGGCGCGACTCTGATCCGATTCTGCATCTGTTCTGTCTGCTTTTTGTTTTTGGTGGTAGGGGAAACCGGAGTACCTGGAGGAAACCTACGCAGACACGGGGAGAACATGCAAACTCCACACAGAAAGGCCCCGTCCAGGTGGGAATCGAACCCGGGATCTTCTAGCTGTGAAGCGAGATCACTAATAAAAAACTACTGTAAAGAAGTTATCCTAAATCTTATCAGTGCAAATCTTTATAATATGTTAACAAAATGAAATGTAATTAATTTAAATTAATTTTATACATAAAAATTATTTTATCTCATATTCACGTCAGTATTTGTTTGTTTGTTTGTTTGTATACTTTATTGTCCCCGTAGGGAAATTTGTCCTCTGCATTTGACCCATCCTTTGATGCCTCTGGGGCAACCCGTAAGGTGCAGTGGGCGACGGCAGTGCTGCGCCCGGGGACACATCTCCAGATGTGGAGCCAGGCTTATGGTCAGAAGGATGGCCTGAGGATTAATCTATTATACCTGTTTTTAGTGGTAGGGGAAACCTAGGCACGGGGAGTACATGCAAACTGAAAAAAAGTTCAAAAATGTAACTTTTTATGTGGCTAGAATTCAGTCTCCTTTGTTCAAGTGTCTCCTGCAAACCTTTTCATTGCTGAAACTCACTTTTTTGGAAAGAATAAAACTATTTTTAGACTGTTTTTAAGTCAAACTGAACTAATTAAACATATGGACATGTGTGCATACGCAAATGCAGGCATGTAAATAAAGGTTTTGCAAACAGATTGTAGACTATTTGTAATGTTTTTTATAATGAGTATGTAATATGTATGTAATTCTTTAACTGTACCTTTTGCTGCCTCTTGGCCAGGACTCCCTTGAAAAAGAGGTTTTTAATCTCAATGGGACTTTCCTGGTTAAATAAAAGTTAAATAAATAAAAATAAATAATGTGAAGATCTCCGTGAATATTTCACCAGTTAAAACGAAATGAAAAGAGTTGGGATGTTGACCCTTTTCTTTCTAAGCTTTAATTTAACAAATTAAATCTGTCAGATCATATACAAGTAAAAGAAAAAGGAGTTTTCAATGTGGTTGGTAGGGACAATTTGGTCAACCTGGTAGAGATCCTTATGGTTAATCTACAGCCTATGAACCAAAACTTAAACATTTAGAACACCAGGTAATAATGTCAAAACTACTTCCATAACTGCAGCACTTGTGGGGCATTACCAGAGTACAATGATACGTTTCTACAAAAGGTGATCCCAGAAAACAGAAGTAGTAACTAGTCTATAAGGCGCAATTGTATAAAAGTAACTGCAGCTCAAATTACACAGGATGCTATGATTGCTACTTCTGAAAATTATCCCAGCTTAGTGCCCGACTTTGTCTATGAATATTTAACTACACGACATTGCATCTTGTGTTTTAATTGCATTACTGCTAGTCATGTTTACAAAAGGGTACCCCTGTGTAAGAAAACGATAAGAGACAAGCGAGGAAACGTGGATACTGATACTGAACCACCTTTTATTACGTGGCCAACAAAGCGTTCAAAGTGGCAAACAATGTTTACAGGAAGCCGGGGGAGCGAGCTCGACTTCAGCGCCCTCAGCCTCAACTGCATTATTTATTCTCAGAGCTGGTCACGGTCATTTCAAAACACAAGCCTGCGGTGTTCAACGTGTTCTGCGTCTTTTAGTGTCAAACTGTTTAGGATAGAGGCAAAACAAGTAGAAATGTGGAGTGCAGAAAGGCAAAGATGGAAGCAGTGCGTAATCCACACTCAAGGACTCTTAAAACCGTGGGTAACTGATGTCCAAAGTCTGTCACACAAAGTTCAACCAATTAAAGACATTTCATTCACCAAACATAGAAAACAAGGCTCTTGGATACAGACTAAAACATAATTTAATTACTTTACTACTGCTCTAATAGGCACTGACACTTTTGGGAGGTACACAATGCGCAGCGGCACAGACAGTGAATCCTCAGAGGGTTGGGGGTTATGGAGCTGGAGAAATTGTTTGTGAAAAATAAAACAATGATGAACACTCTGCTGGGAACACACAATGACGCGTCTAATCAGTTTGATTGGCAATTGTGAAGTTCCAGATTCTGGAGGCTTTGTTTGTGCGACTTTCTGCCAAAGCTGAGGAGCGTCACAAAAGACTTCAGCCTCCGCTGCCAAAAACCATCACCATGACAACCGCTAATTCCCCCTGAGCCAATTAAAAAGGACAACCAGAGGAAACACCTGAGGATTGGACCCATGTCTTTTAAATGTACCATTTATTATGGTTCATTTTTTAAGATCCAGAGGCAGCGTGCCAGCTGAATGCACCGCTCCGCTGGGCTGGCTCAGGTTACGAAACAATCCTCTTTTCTCTCTGCAGTTCCCCAAAAACAAGATAATATTCTGCTAAGACAACTTTACTACTGGCAACACAGGACACGTATACAATCAAATAATCACCTTTTGAACAGCATAATTTATCATGCGAGATAATGGCTTTATTTATTCAGCTCAGGATGGTAATAGAACCTCTATAGATACCAAGTGGAGACCACAAGATACAGATACAGATGTACGCAGTAAATGCGGAAGACACAGCCATTGTGTATTTGACTGTATAACTCTGTCTGAAGTTGGTACTGGTTCTCTTGTTATCAGAACTAATGTGACAACTGCTGCAACAACAGACTCAGAGGGAGAGAGTGTATTTGAGATTGTATAAGAACATCCTGATTGTCATTGAACATCCATTCGCCTTCAAGATATAAATACTTCAGATGCTTGTTACGTTTGATGACACATCAATTAAGCTACTAGAACTTTTACCTTGACAACATACACGTTCTTACTGCTGGTCTAAAAATGTTGTTATTCAAGCTGTCAATATTACAGTGCCTTGCGAAAGTATTCGGCCCCCTTGAACATTTCGACCTTTTGCCACATTTCAGGCTTCACGCATAAAGATATAAAACTTTAATTTTTTGTGAAGAACCAACAACAAGCGGGACACAATCATGAAGTGAAACAAAATTTATTGGATATCTCAAAAATGTTTAACAAATAAAAAACTTAAAAATTGGGCGTGCAAAATTATTATCAAGGGGGCCGAATACTTTCGCAAGGCACTGTATGTGTATATTTAAGAACCTTCCAAAAAAGTACCCAAAGAATATACATCGTTAAGCATAAAATATATTTTCTTGTGTTTGAGCAAGTGCCTCCGAGTCTTAAGGTGCCACGGTCAAATGAAACGTCAGTGTGTGGTGTGGACAGAGCGGCGCAGTCAGACACAGGTGGGTGGACTAACAAACAACAATGTGCCTCTGTCGGTAATATTTGTATCATTTTATAATGGCGGAATTAATGTTGTACAAACAGAAAACGAGGTCCAGACTTAGCGATGAAGTCTGAGAGAATGAGTGTTAAGAAAACCTTCCAACATAACAAGACAAGAGTATTAGCAATTGAATACTGAATTCATTTTGGATCATTTATATTAATTTTTTTAATTAGCATGAGGCTAATTCTGTTCAACTCAAATGCCGTAGATGATGACTTCCTGCTCAGCTGTATTCCTGTGGAGGGTTTGCAAGACGATCGCAATAATTCAATATTTAAGGACGTTCGACAAGTTATTGATAGGTAATCACTGACACATAGAATTGGCAAAGTAATAGTTCAGGGCGAAACGGTGCTGCAGCGGTTAGTGCGTGTGATTCAGCAAAAAGGTTTGATTCATGGGCTGAGCATTAGGAACACAGCGGTATCATGCAAACCTTTTACTTGATTCCGATACCCCTGAGACAAAACCTTTCGCTCGTTACAGGAGTTCTCAGGGCTTGTACTGCAGGCTCCACCCACAAAGTCTCACCGTATGGCTCAACCAGGACGTCCTTTTGTCAGTATAAGAGGAAGTGGAAGAGACAGGTTTTCCCAATAGAGTTATTAGTACCACCGTAATATTCCGCTTCTCCTTCTGCATGTCTAATTTTAAATGTAATAATCTCATGCTGCAGTGGCATTTCTTGTAATAAATTGCCTCAGCCCCGGTTGAGGCCTGGCTCAGAGCGCAGCTGATGTCGGTCTGATGATCCTCCCACAGTGAACAGTGAGCGCTGCTCCGGTCGGGACTCAGGCCAGTGTCACCCCCGCACTTCTACCTCCTCACGCTGCTGCAATCTCTAAAGACACACGCCATGTACCGCGGCCCGAAAGATTAACCAGACAAACCCAGGGGTCATAGAGCTGTCACCATGGAAACAAGGTCAGGATACATCATCTGAAATGCGCTCTTACGTCGTGCACGGGGAAGTGGACGGCCATGCAATAGTTTTACTTTCTCTTTTGCTCATTGAATGGAAAAAATCCAAACTGTGTTTTGCAATAATGGACTTACAATGGAAGCAGGAAAGCAAGGGGAAAAAAGTGCAATAGAAAGCATCGCAATGAGCTCTTGAGATGTTTTACAATGTCCTGTCAAAGAAAACGACAAGTTCTGTCGATCTCTCTACACACATGCTTTATTACCAGTTTCAAAACTCTCTGAAACAGATGTATTCTCACATCTGTTCAGCACATACTCATCAGCCGATTAGATCCCTCATGAACAGAGAGAATGTACTCAAAATGTTCTTTATGGAGATTCTAAAAAGCCCCATCTAACTTTAAAATCTATGCCAGTGTGGCTTTACAAGGGAGACCCCGCTGCGAAAACAGAAGATGAAAGAATAACAAGAAGGGACTATGGGGAGTCCGAGCTGCTGAAATAATAATCATGTGTATGCAGGCCAGCAGCAGCCACACTGTGTTCACATCTATTACACACTCAATTCAGCCATTGTTCACGGCCATCCTTCATTTAATGTACACATCATGAAAAAAAAAAAAAAAAAAAAAAAAAACAGTGACTAGCAGACTCTCCATTATACGATCCTGACTAAAGATCTGAAAAAGTTGTAACTTCGCTCATGGGCGCTTGCTTTACATAAAAGCTATTATGTCAACAAGTAAACTAGGGCGGCTGTAGCTCAGATGGTAGAGCGTTCACCTGCTGACTTAACCCAAGCTCCTGCCACTGCATACAGCTGGTGAGTCCTTGGGCAAGACACTGAACCTACCTACGTGAATGTTGTCTTGATTGTGATAATGCTATCATTGTCCATTAAATTTACACAAAAAACATGACAAAGTCTAAAAAATTATTACTTTAGGACCAAAACAAGGCTGTATACATTAAGTAAGTATGTGTCCAAGACTAAACTTTTGGCCATTTTATAGTTAAACGCCTTTTTGTTTTAGGCTATAAGCTAAGAAAAACGTAATATCTGTCATATCAGAAGGTAGACTTCAGTGATATCATGGCTTGATATGGATACTGCATCACCGCATACTGTCATAACAATAATTAGGGAGGACAATTATGTGAGTGAATGAAGGCGGAAAGTGCAATGGACTGTCCACTGAGACCTTTCACCTTTTAAACAATTATTCATGGTATTTATAGGTCAAATGGGTCTTGATGAGTCTTGTTGCACATTATTTTTTGCCTGAATACGTAAATGACAGTCTGCACCACGCCTACACATTCCATATTGAAAATCCACTTAATTTACATAATAGTCCGAAGTGATGTGTGGGCCCACTCTCTCCTTTTTGTAAGAATACAATTACTAGGGCTGAACGATTAATTGCATTTGCAATTTTATCGCGATATTACACAACGCGATTTCGTAATCGCAGGGCACGCGATTTGGGAAGTAAATAGAGCAACGAGATATGGCAGCAAAGTCCGCTCCGTCGCGTGCTTTTGTTTACGTCTCAGTCTAGTTAAGGTGCGCGGTAGATTGTGGATGTACAGTGAAAATATCAGCGTTTATCATGCAGCCACCGCGAAGGAATATTGCTTTTCTCCGTTAGCATTGCGTTAGCCGCAGCGCTAATCACGCCATTCCGTCGCTGCTACTACACGCTCTGATGATCACAGAAACTCCCTCACCTCCGGATTCACACGCCTCTGCCTCCACAGACATATATAGGTGAGTCTGTGCTGATTGTAAAAAGTAAAGAGTCGTTTGTGGCTCAGTTTAGGGGGCTTATGTTTGGGAATGTTGTGGATAAAGAACTTATCTCAAAAGCATAATGACGTTTCATGACCATTAAGTATCCGCGGAGGCGATGTGCCTTTATTTACCTTTGCGTCTACCGCATATCCGCTCCGTAGGTCGTACAGACGCTAGATATAAACACTAAACTACAGTATGAAAAGGGTTGGTAACTAGGATCCGAGGCAGGAGTCCGTGTCATGTCTTATTTTGCTGAGGAAATGTGCTGTTTAAGCTGAAATGTCAGTAAATGGCTGCGAGTCAAAGATACGTGTCTGTGTCTGGCACCTCATGTCCCGTCTCCTTGTGTCAGTGTTCTTTTCTTTCTTCATATTGTCCAAAGTTACATCCCAAAACCAAAATGCTGCTCTTAATTCCACTGTGATTTGGCGTGTGCTCCATCTGGCCTCTCCGTGTCCTTCAATAACGCGCATCTGAAGCAACTCAGACAGGGATTTGATTGGCCGAAATAATAAAGTACTATTTAATAAATTAAATAGTTTATTTTGTATTAATTGGGAGTTTGATTTCCTAAAACTTTTCCAACTAGTTAAAGCAGACGTTTGTTCTTACTTTCCTGCACTTTAGTCTGGGTGATGTTACTGACTGGATCAGTGAGTTATTTTTTTTTAATATCTATATAATTTAGCATTTATTTATAGACTGTACTGTTAAGTTCAGACAGTTTAAGAAGTGCAGTCCACACACATTTTGAATAGGTCAAGCAACAATTTTGTTGCAATTTTCACTTCAAATATTGTTTATTATGAAACATGCTGATTTATTGCTTGTGTTAGGTGAAAAATACATGAGAAGAGGACCTTGCAACAATAATCGCATATTTAATCGCAATCGCAATATTGAAGAAAAAAAATCGCAATTAGATTATTTCTCAAAATCGTTCAGCCCTAACAATTACTACACACTTCAATTGTACGCCATAAAAACATGTATGCATTCAAAAAGAAGACAATCTAAACAGAAAAACACTAATCCTGTCATTTTACTGATGTTTTGTGTTTCCATCAAACCGGAGCTGCACGACACGAGTTGATTATGACGGGAATGCTCCCAGGAGATGGACGTACCGCATTAGAATTTGTTTCATTCACTCGCAGCATCAACAAGGCATTGGTGATTGCATGGATTTTTCAATTAGTTGGTACAAAGGGAGATGTTAATTGTTATCAAGGGAGTGGATTATCTTCCCAAAGGGGGACAGCCAATCATCTGCCAAAGTAGTCAGAGAAATCATGTTGAAAACTGTTTATAGAAACATTTTGTGAGTCGTACCATTTTGAGAAAGGGTAACGACATGCGGGTGAGCAATGAATTTCAATTGCCAACTTTGTGGCTTAATATCTGGGTGTTAATTTGAATTGTATAATACATTTTAATCGGCTACAGCAGTGGTTCTCAAAAATTCACACCAAATACCACCTCATTAAACATTTGACCTTTCAAGTACCAGCCGGCCTAGAGTGAGAGCAAATTAGGACTAAAACAGGTCGAAAACAGGTTGACAATTAAATAGGTCAAAATTTGACTAAATTGTGCCTAAATTGGATGTAAACAATGTATAAATCAGAAACACAACTTAAATACATAACAAAATCATAAAAAATTATCTCTATTTAAAATGAATGACTTAGTGCCACCTGAAGAACCATTGGACCATAATCTCTGGATTTGGCATTCATTTCTTCATTTAACAGGGCTTAGTGCTTTCTCCAATCTTCAAAGTAAATTAAGGGTTACTTTATGAAAGAATGCAGTGTGTGTGGGAGTACAGCAGCAGAGAGCACAGGGCTCTGCACCAGGCCAGCAGTTACCATGCAGGGCGAGTGCATCACTGCAGCACAGCACGCTGCAAAAGCACAATACTCAAACTCTGCCTTTTTCTGCCCTTTCTGTGCTTCCCTGCAGGGAGTACCACTCAAAGTGCCCCTTTAATAGATGGATTGCATGTTCCTATATGGTCACCAGTGAACTACAGCACATGGAAACTAAAGACAGAGCTGTATGAGTTTTAGAAGTACAGGATCTTCAATATGTTGAAGAAGAAAACCAAATACTAAATAAAATGAGTGTGACTGAGGGAACAATTAGAAAAAAAACAATAATTTGCTTTGCAAAGCCATGTGCTGGCACAGTGATTAGTGCTCTCGCCCCACAACAAGAATCCCTGGCCAGGCGGAGCCTTTCTGTGTGGAATTTGCATGTTCTCCCCTGTCTGTATAGGTTTCCCCACCTTTAAAAACTAAAAAAGAGATAATGACTAAAAACATGCAATTCTCATTATGTCACAAAACACGTTCATTACGGTGAAGCACTTTGTGTCTGTGAATAGTGCATTACAAATAAAGTTTATTTTCTTAGGTTGTTTCATAAAGTTACCAAAAATCTGTGAGATAGGAGTCAATGCATCTATAGTTGTGCCCTGGCGGCAGAATTTTAGATTTTTTGACTATTTTTCAGAGAATATGAATGAAAGCACAAAAAGTATTTTTTCACGCAATGTTAGTTGTGGTCAAACAAATGAGTTTGCAATTTTTAAATCATAATGACAAAAGAAACTACCAAAGTGACCCTGATCAAAGGTTTACATACCCTTGCGATCTTGGCCTGATAATATAAAGACAAGTTGACACAAACGGGTTTTGAATGGCTACTAAAGGTAAGCATCCTCACCTGTGACCTGTGTTTGTAATTATTGTGTGTGTATAAAATCTGCATTGGCGTTTCTGGTTTCTGAGTTATGGTGAAAGCAAAATCATTGCTAAAGGATCTGCAAGAAAAGGTAGTTGAACTGTATACAATGGGAAAGGATTATAAAAAAGATATCCAAGGTACTGAGGGTATTAATCAGCAGTGTTAAAACTCTAATTAAGAAATGGATAATGCATGATTCTATTGAAAACAAACCATGGTCAGGTTGACCAACAAAAAATTTAGTAACAACTGTCAACAACAAAATTGTTCGGGATGCAAAGAAAAACCCGCACATAACTTAAGCTGAAATACAGGACATTCTGAAAAAAGTGGCAAGAAGAAAGCCACAAAGTATCCGCTTACAATATGCCAAAACAGCACAAGCCTCAACATTTCTGAAACAATGTCATTTGGAATGATGAAACAGGAATGGAACTTTTTGGCCATAACAATAAACGTTACATTTGGAGGAGGCAACAAGGCCTGTGATGAACGGTGCACCATTACAGTGAAACACGGAGGTGGATCACGGATGTTTGGGGATGTGTGAGCTACAACAGCTGCAGAACACTTGGTAAAAATTGATTTTCACAGCTAGAAGATCTCAGGTTCAATTGCCACCGGGACGAGGCCTTTCTGTGTGGAGTTTGCATGTTCTCATAAAAACATGTACAATAGTCCAGAATGAATGAGAGTGCAACTGTGGGACAACAGATGCAAATTAGCCTAAGGCTACAATAAATAAATAAAATCCCAAATTTGCTGTTCATGCAAGACAGCCCAGGAATTTATAGGAACTGGAGGCTTTTTACCAGAAAGAATGACCAGTTTTACCATCTGAGGAAATAAAGAGAGGCCCATCTGCAACTACCACAAAATAATGCAAGCTGTCATTGATCTTAAAGGGGGCAATACACAGTATTAAGAATTGGGCTATGTAAACTTTTGATCATGGTCATTTTAGTAGTTTATTTCATTATGATTTAAAAAGAGCAAATTCACTATGGGTGAAAAGACAAAAATAATATTGTCTGAAAAATTGCCAAAAAAAATTAAGAAATCAGCCAAGGTATGGAACATTTTGTGCACAACTGTATAACTTAAAATATGGACATTGCCATTGTGACTAAAACAATAAAAATACAGGGACATATTGTGAAGCCTTACTTTAAAATGTAATATCATCTAAAAGTGTCAGAGCCGTCAGAGGCTGTACCCCAGATATATAAGGTATACTTGTATGAATGCTTGTCTGTGAGTTTTCCTTTGTCTTTCGTCGCCTCTGAAGAAGCAGCAGGACTCCACGCAGTTGAGGCTGTTCTCATTAGGCGCTTTTCACAAGGCGCTGGCCCAGATAAACTTGTGCTCAGCAAGTCTCCCTCTAAAGAGTTACAGTCACTGCTCCAGATATGCAAACACACGCCAGCACAAGCTCACTGGGGGCAGAGGAAGACTGCTGCTTCCTCTGCTGGGCTGCTCACAAAGTTGCCTTCCAGTCGTTTCAAAGTGTGGAGCGAGAGTGGCGTTGCATTAATAGAGATTTGTCAAGAAGTTCCAAATTCACAAGTGGGTGAGGAAACATTTACACATTTACTCATGTAAAATTACACAAGTCTAAAATACAGTGTCAATCTGGACTTAACCAGCGCAAGAAACTGTGAGTCCAAAATGATAGAGCATACGGCGTTGAAAACAGACCAGCTCGCACTGTTCAGACGGGAGCAGCAGGAGGTGCATTTTTGGGCAGCACCTCGAAGGGACTGCTGGAGCAATGAGTTTCATAATTTACTTGGAAGGGTAAATAAAACACAAACACATTAAAGCCAAAACATCTTCGTTAACATGTAGTAACTTTTCACAGTATTGATCTCTCACATACTGGTGCGAGCTAACAAGCCGTATACCAGCTCTAATGTAAACAAGACAAGCAGCAGGACTCACCTTGATCGAGGGACTTGGCGGGAGCCCAGCTTTTGAAGTAGTCATCCTGAGTGGAAACACACACAAAAAAAGTAACTTCACACAGAGCACATGATTGAATTATTTTACAAAGGCGAGTGAGCAAAAATGAAAGACTGAAGTGAAGCCGTCTTCACTTGACGAACTAAAGGAAATGACAGGAAGAGGCTTTCAATATCGGTCACCAGAGAACCCTGCATTAATGCCGGAGTAGAAAAGTGTAAAATGATGGTCATAAAGGATTTTAGTCTTTTTAGCGACAGAAATCTATGTTGGGGCAAAGTTTGATAGATGTAGAAGCCATAATATGTTACAGATGCACACTTTTTTTTCTAACCCTTTCCAACCAAAAATCAAACCCGACCCACTCAACCTGCCCCAAACCAACCCTCCACACATTCAAAGTAGCGCCTCATGAGCCATGCTACTTTAGACCATAACACACGGCGTGAATGATAATTTAATGTGGAGAAATGGCGCTTCTGTTTACATCTAATGAGAACATGAACTTATCAGGACATAATGTGCAGAAACGAGTCATGTACACAAAGTAAACCTTCCTGTGAAAGTAGGTATCCCATGCAGAAGCATACCTGACATCAATTTTAAGCGCAAAGCTGTTGTGCATTTGGGCCACTGATATTTCAATTCCTGGTTGAAAAGTATTTATTGGGTCTTTACATTAATTACTACTTAATGCGCCGTGTAATTATGCGCCATTATTTTATTTACAGGCATTGGGTAGGCAGGTTAGCCATTTACTGACCCATTTTGCGGTCAACAGTCCGTGAAGCTGTAGTTAACAAAGGCAGGGGCAATGGCGCGAAACAAGAGCCATAATTATACGCAGAACAGCACTAAAGATGTTGTGGATTTCAATATAAATTCATCGTACGCAGAGATCCTCTCCCCCAAAAGGTCAGCTCTTAAGTACACACACATTATACATTCACCATTGGGCGCTTGGATATATGTGTATGTTTATTGTGCTGGAGAGGGGTTCTTCCCACTGTCACAGACTAGTAGAGCAGTCTGCATCTGAAGCAGGCGCGGAGTCGGAGCATATGCGTGTCAGCGGGGAGCGTGGAAGTGTCAGTGGCACGGGCGGGGCCCAAACCTGCAGGGTCTCCAGCTCTTTCATTATTCAACGCGTGGCAGAGGGCACACAGACAGCAGGCAACATGGGCGATATTGACTAAAATGAATGAATCTCAATCTTAGCGTGGGACTTGCGCAATTACAACAATTAAGCAACAATATGTACACATTTGCTCTGCGCGATGGGAAAAATAATCTAAATTGTTTGCCCTCATATTGATCGCTCTCTGTTTTTCAATCAAATAGATTAAATTTTCAATCAAATCATTTAAACCAATATTGTTCTCCTCCAAACTCCAAACCAGGTGCTGATACTGCCACCGAATTAGCTGTAGACCTGATGATTAAAGAGCCTAGAAATGAAATGATACAAAGTTGAGATTGCGTTTTCAATGAATGTTTTCAATCTCGATAAAATTCCCAGCACAATAACAAACAATTGGATACGTGCAAACAATACAAGCTTGGTCATTGTGTCTCTTTTTTGTTTTCACCACAAGTAGTTTTTTTGATTTGTTGGTATCGTTGTCTTCCACACAATTATTTCAATATTATCTTAGAGATAAAATATTGCCCATTTACAGCCAGTGTGTGTGAGCGTGAGGCTGGCTACATAACATTAATCAAAGGAAACGGACAGTTGATCTGCTCCCGCCGACCCACTTCTCTAAATGAAAGCTGCGGACACATTAGCTGACATAAAGCTCAAGCCTTATTAAGTTCCTCCCCAGGGCTCGGACTTCACTCCGGCTCATTTTATGTCCATCATCTCTCTCCATTAAATATCTCTATTAAAAAAAAAAAGCCTTTATAGCCGTAGAAGTGCTAAGACGGACCTAAGCATAGGAAGTAATTATTGCAGAGTTCTAGCTGAAGTGTTCAACATTTGCACAAGTATGATGCTATTAAAAGTAATTCATAGATTACACTTATCTTTTATTCTAAGCTGTAAATATTCCATTATCAGTCTTACATTGTACTGTGCACACTGAACAGACGACTCAAGAGATCCACATGGGACCATCTTTTGATTCTTTACACTTACATACTGTAGTGGATAAGAAAAAAGCTGTTTTATATTTTTAAAAATGCATCTATGTTATTATAAAGATCCCTGTGAATAAATTGGTAATCATAGTTTGCATCTGATTTCATAACAGCCTTTGCGATGCAATTTATTGGGATAATTATTTAAAACACTGAATCCATTTAAATAAACAAAACAAATAAATAACAACTACTGGACTATATTAGTAGAAAGACCCCTACCAAGGCATTAGCCCAATCACAAATGCAAAATGATTTGCTCTAAAAACAAGCTTGAATTTATTATTTCCATTTTATTATTCTCTTACTGTGTAAAGCAGTGAATTAACCAATTAATCTCAATAAAATATTTGCATACCTTTCTTGTTAAGTACACTATGAAAAGTAGAAGGTCCGAGGTATGTCTGGTCCTAGAAGACATTTATATTCAATCAACGCCAACACGTTTCCACTTAGTTAGTCTTCATCAGGGCAGTGCAAAGTACACTATTTTTAATAGCGTTATATCTGGTAAACAGTATTCGACATTACCCTGGAAACAGAGGCACATTTCCTTCACCTATTGGCTTTTTGTGCACATGTGGATGCTCAGAATAGTGTCTTCTCACTGTTCATGAAAAGTTTTATTATAATTATTAAAGAGGGGGTATTATGCTTTTTCCAGGTATTTGATATTAATCTCAAACACATCTTCATCACTTTAAGTAAGTAAGTAAGTGCTTTATTTGTCAATGTACAACTAAATTGTGTCCAGATGTTGCCCGGATACCTCATCGTTTGCCCCTTTTTGTGATGCCTCCACTCTGCTGCAGGTGTGGGGGGCATAGGTGGCTCTTTAGTGTTTCAGAAGAAGCAATTTGAAGCTCTCAAATGTCTTCAGCTCATCAGCTAGCTGTTTGTTTCCTTTAACAAAAGCCATTTCCTTCAAAGCCATTAAGGACACTCTCCAGTAAAAAAACAAATCTGCTAAATCTAACAAAAAACACAGTGAAAGATGTACAAATTCATCTAGTAAAACAACGTTGAACACAGAAACTACGAATGCAGTTTGCAGAAACACAGCTCCAAGTATGCTTTTGATGAGATTTTGCATAATACCCCATCTTTAACAAATTATAAAAAAATATATACTTAAAATGAATAATGTCTTACCTCCGCTTCCTGTTCAGCATTTGCCAAGGAGCCCAGGAAGAAAGAGGAGAGAGAGAGAGAAAGAAAAGGTCAACGATAATGGCACAGTATGAGACGTCTATCAGGTCTATTACAAGCCATGTGTTACTCATTCTGAATACTGAGCTCCACCCGACTCATTCATTCAGCCCGACTGTGGAGGTGTTCGAATGAAGCACGCACACAGTCACAAACGCCTGCTTTATGGGATCTGTCTCTCTGATTTGATGTGACATGTAATTTGAGACGGTCTAGGCGCAAAGGGTACAAAAGAAAGGGTTGGTGAAAGTAGTACCGGAATAACGCAAAGTGTGCACTTCTCAAGATGTCAGACTGCAAGAAAAATCAAATGTGGTAAAAAAAGAAAGAAACACTAATACAAACACCCATATTCTAATTGAGTGCTCACTAACATAGATTTGGGAACAATATTTTGGGGACATGGGTCTATTGTGTACATGGAAAAGGTTTTATGTCTTTGAGTTCACCACATGAAAAATGAGAGCAAAAACAAAAGTGTTAAAGGTGTAAATGTTTGTTCAGTGTAGATTGACATTCACTGGGTGCAGCAGGACATTTTATGGAAGATCTGACATTTAAACGTCTTTTATTTCTTTTCTGTAACGAATATGAAGAGTAGTCTATGTGGAAGTAACAAGAAACCTTCACTGGTTTATATTCACTACTATGCGATTCAACCTTGTGCCATTTCTTAAGCCTTGCCACTCTCTTCTTTACACTTATTATTCCGTCTGAGTGTGAGGGATGACCTTTTCAATGCCCAAAGCCCCCATTAATATTTTACTGCGCTCATCTCAAAAGCGTTAACTGGCTGTTTAGCTCGCTGTGACACTGCCCAATGTCATTCAACCCCTTCAAAGCGATTACAGGCTGTTAAAGCCTAGACGATATTTTATTTGTCAGGGCCGGGCTTGAGATTTGTAACGTTGCAAGTCTAAAAGCCGCATCCGCACCGACTTTCCAGTGCAAGTAGATTTAATTAAGGTTTTTGGGTCTAATTAGAAGTGTTTAATATGTAGCACAGCAGCTCCCTGGAAATGAGTGGGAATTTATGCTAAAGCTGTACATGATGCTCTTTGCGGCGCCTCTGTTTGCCGCATTTTTTTTATTTGATTAGGGTTAATTGGTTCCATAAAAACACCTTCACGAGTGCGGCGTTTGTCTCATTAGGATTTTGAGGCTGGTTTAGCAACATCGTGTTTATGTGAAAATAGGCAAAGCGACAACACATGCACAGGGAAACCTCAGATTTCAAGATGAATAAACCAGTGAGTTTACCTGACATGTTTACTTACATTGAGAATAAACCATTTTATACATTCAGCCATGGTATTGCACAATGGTTTAAGAATGTATTTCTCCAATTACAGAAACTTATAGTAGAAGTTACAGTACGAAAACATTTGGCAGAATTAAAATTTGATCCAGATCCACACCAGATTATGGATTAACAGTGTCTTAATGTCTTCAAAATTACAACAAATTAAATCTTTAATAGATTTTGCTTGTTTTCGTTCTTCTCTGTGACCAGTTGCTCTGAAAAATGCTGCGTTCGAGGGCATCGGTCTGTTTCTCTTCAGTTTAAAGTGCAGTGCTGAGATGTGATCAGATAACGACTCCCGGTGGGACGTCCCGGTGGGAGAGAGGTGAAGAGGGACCACGATTGATTCAGAGAAGGGATTAGCCTTTCTCTGCAGCGCTAACCTGCACTTAACTGGAGAGCGTTGTGCCCCTCTGCACACATTTGTTCACGCATTAGCATTAAAGCAGGCAAAGTGGTGCCTGCAGAGCTCAATCCAGCTGTCACAGTCAGCAGATGAGGATGCAAATCTGGGTCCTTGGTGTAAACTGATCACTATTAATAATGTATTTGTGAATTTTATTCATGACGAGAACCTTGCCAGATCGCAGTTTCTGACCACAGTTTCAAATAGCCATCATATGTATGTAACAAGGTAAAATGAGTGTGATAGTCCCCTTTGGCTGCATGTTTTTTATCTGAGATCAAAGTATCTGAATCTGTGTAGGATTTTGTATTTATTACGACCACGACAACAAGTTTGGAAATACTGCAGTGACATGCATTATGAAAACTTGACCACTATCTCAAATACATCCTCCTCTCTTGCTTACCTCTGCCTCATCCTAAGGCTATATCTCCCTTGTATGAATGGCAGTCGAGATCTGATCAGCATCTAATATATGAGGTCTGTGAGCCGATACACTCAACACTATCAAGCTGCCTCCCTGTTGAATAGAGCAACACCAGCCTCCTCTGTAATCTGCAAACATTACCACTACCCTGCCTAGTGATTGACCTTATTAGTGTAAAAAATAAGTACTTATTGAGCAGACGTGTTACAAAAACAACAAACAATTTTCTGGTATGACTTAGAGGGGTTGTATTAAAAGCTGGTGATTAGCTTTACACCACTGTTGTTATCTGTAATGAAGTGAGCGCTGAATAATTGGAGATCTGCAGGAGGTGAGTAAAATATTCCATTAACAACCACCACTTACGAGTGCATCAATAATTCATGAGTAAAAAGCCAACTCAGGCTATGGACCATGTACTGTAGTATGCATTTGCTGTCACTGCAGTGTATGAAAAAGGGAAATACCAAACTGTGCTTTTCTTAGTCTTGGCTAACCTACAGTATGTACGGCACACACGGTTGAGGGGATTCTCCTTCAGTTGTTTTTGATAATGAACCAAACTAATTGTTGTCTCTCAAAAGTCACTTACACGTTGTTGGCTATGAATATTATATTACTCTACAATGGCTTATTCAAAGTTTCCACACTGTCACACAGGCTGTCCCAAAAACCCGCCTCCCTTCAGTTCTCATTAAAACAAACCAGCGGTGCTCTGTGCAGAGGAGGTAAGCTCTGCAACCAAGTGGGAGCAGGGCAGGAAGTAATGAAGCTGCTTCATGGTTAGGAGGGCTGTTGGAGGACCATTATACTGTATAAGCAGGCGCCACAACAACGGCTCCAATAAAATCTCCAGGTATGTTTGTGATAAGGGAACAACATTGTAATATAGTAAAACGCTCTAAAAAGTCAATTTTTTATAACATCCCCCTAAACTTAATTTCGATCTCCTCTGATTCACAGTGTTGAGTGCCTCACCTGTTGATTGGGCAACAAGTCTGCAGTGTTTCTTTGGCCGCATACATACAGTATATAGGCCACATAGGTCTGGGCCTATAAGCCGCAGCTCTTCACGCTGTTCCAGGTGCATATGAAGCACCATCATCACTGGAAATAGAGTGCGCAGTCAAATTTACCAAAAGAACGGGGGCCTACAGGTACATTTACTTTGATTAAGGTGTGGTAAGAACTTCAATGATGTTATTCTTTACACGCGCGTACGTTCAGTGAAGTTGAAGCGCTGTCCGCCCAATGACTCCTCCTCGGGAGTGTGGCCGTGTTTAGAGCCGTCCTCCTCAGCATGTTAGTGCAGACAGGCTGAGGAGCTCAGGAGTTTCTCGGTGTTTGAAGCTGCTCTGAGCTGGGTCTGTGGTGACCACCCGAGGCTGACACATGCTAGGGCGCCGTAAAGGGGTGGAAGGTTAGGACGATTCTAAGGGCCCAGGCTGATGAAGGGCCCAGAAGAGCAGACCCTCTTTTTCTTTTCTTATTTCTTTTCTCTTTTTTATACATACGTGTAATGTGCTAGGGCCCCTCATACACTTAATGTGTATTTTGTCCGTTTTGACCATAGATTTAATATTTAACAAACAAATAATGTATTTACTGTTTAAGTCACACCCCTCCCCCTCACAATGGTTCATTCCACCTGCGCTGTCCGAGCTACGCTCGCTAGCCGAGCGTCTCTTGCTTATTGCATTTGTTATGATGCAGTGCAGATAGTGACACACGCAGGCATGTCACATCAAAAGTCAGGGCATCAAAAACAGAAAGAAAAGAAGGAAAGAGAAGACTGAGAACGCCGAAGTCGACAGTATGTCACACAGTTTTTCAAAAACAAAGGTAGCTTGCACTATTCCTGTATTCCAAAACTTTCACTTACTTATTTTTGTTGCTACATGACCTGCTTTTATCTAGCTAGCTTAGTCAAATAATTACTGAATTATGATTTACATCCAACAATAACAACATCTCTGCTGTCTCCGGGTTATCATGTCTCGTAGACACAGATTCAGCGGCCGCTGCACACCCACGTCTCCCTTCCCCCGCGCCCCCCGTCCCCGTCTCAGCCAAACAAGGTGAGCCTGAGCGCAAAACTTCACGAAGATTGAAAGCTCTAAGCACGTCTTATCTACTGTGTTCTCCACATGATGATAACTTTACTAAACAAAAAGTAATCTACACGCTTCAAAAATTACAAAAAACAGTTCGCCGTGTGTTCTGTGAAGTGAGGGCCAGTTACGTGATGATCAAATCCATTCTGTATGCCAGCCATTGATTTCAATATACAACACTGATCTGACTTGTGAATTTGAAGATGAAGTCAGACACCTCAACTCTGTATATAGGGCCACTTTCCCAGGGTGTCTGTCACCAATTGATCTGCTCAACAGCATTTACAAGATGCAGCTGCAGAGTATTTTTGGGCAGGTCTGCATAGTTTTGCGAATATTTTGCACATTGCCTGTGACCGTTGCTGGTGGCGAGAGAGCATTCAATAAGCTGAAACTGATTAAAAATTATCTTAGGTCTGCTATGTTGCAGGACAGACTTTGTCACCTTGCCATACTATCCATTGAAAGCAAACTGGCAAGAAAGCTGAACTTTGATGATTTGATACATGATTTTGCCAGCAGAAAGGCACGCCGCTGGGCCATTATAAAGTGATGTTGAACATAACTTTGTTATACCTGGATAACAAACAGTTTATGTCTGGTTCAGTACTTGTTTAGTCCTGGACTGGTTTAGGCCTGGCATTACTCCTGGTGTGTCTTGATTTTGAGCCCTTGGCCTAGTTTTAGTCTTGGACTGATTTAATTATGGGTTAGTTGTAGCTGATGTTTCCTGATTGAGCAGTTGGACCCAGTTAAAGCTTGTTCACGTAAAGTATATGTCAATATGTGTACATTATGTTCTGTTGTGTTTGCAATTGCAATTGAGATAATAAATATTCTCCTTTTATGTAAACAAGTACATATTTCCATAGCTTTTTCTTGTTTTTGTAGGCTTTGACTCATCAGACATTTTAACTATGCAATGTGCTAAGTATCTTTTTTAAAGTATACAGGGCATGTTTATTGGGTTACATTTTATCTGTAAAAAATGTAGGGGGCCCAGAAATTTTTGTTTCCATAGGGCCCAGAATTTCTGGCGGCACCCCTGGACACATGACCCAATATTCAGTATGACCATAACAATCTATAAATTAGGCACATCGTTGTATTAGCCGCAAGGTCCAAAGGGTGGGAAAAAGTAGTGGCTTTTAGTCCGGATATTACGGTTATTAGAAAAGTTAAGTCCAGCATTTTACCACACTCCGAGCTATTCAAACAATTAACGAAAATAAGTGCAGGCTATTGATCTTACTGGTCACTTTACAAGCCTACACTGTATGAAAATGTTATTTTTCAAACAGAGCCACATAAAAGTGTCAGGATATACACATTTGTGATTCATGCGGGTATTAACTCTGTCTAAAGGCCTCATCAAGAGGATAATTGGATAGGCTACCAGCGCCACTTTATAATGACTAGAGTTTAATATGAGAAGCCATTCAGTGTCACAAGTTGACAAATGACCAGGAAGTCACGTACAGAGTATCGCAAAAAGGAGAGAGACATGTAACAGCAAACTAAGGTCACAGGAAGAGACCACGTCAAAGGTAGGCATAAACATCAAAGACCAGGAACCAAGCAGTTTTGTGCATCCGTAAACAAATATTAATTGATTCTATTAAAATCTTACGTCTCAATTTTCACTCTTGTGATTTTCAGTGGCAGTTACAGCTCATTGATTTGAGAGGCGTTTGGAATGAACTATGGTGTGTGGAGTGCAAAGCATTTTTTTAAAAACTTTTTATGGATCTCTTAGAGACGAGCTTTTAAACATGATGAATTGCTCTCTTCAGACGGGGGTCTTCCCTGCTGCCTTTAAGGGGGCGGTGGTGAGGCCTCTGCTGAAGAAGAGCAATTTGGACCGTAATGATTTTAACAACTTTAGACCGGTATCCAATTTACCATTTTTAAGCAAAATCTTAGAAAAACTTGTTTTTACCCAACTTAGCGACTTTATAAATGCACATGACGTCCTTGAGAAATTTCAGTCTGGCTTTAGGGTAAACCACAGCACCGAGACAGCCCTTTTAAAGATTTTAAACGATTTTAGATTAAATTATGATTCCAAAAGGTTGACAGTGTTGGTTCTACTGGATCTGAGCGCTGCCTTTGATACAGTCGACCATACTATTCTTTTAACTCGTTTAAAACACATCGGCCTCTCTGGTGCTGTCCACAAATGGTATACATCCTACCTCACAGACAGGACATTCATGGTAAGTGTGGATACTTGCTCCTCCAAGGTCCGTAAAATTACATGTGGTGTGCCCCAGGGTTCGATTTTAGGCCCAGTGCTTTTTAACCTGTATATGCTCCCTCTTGGTGATGTCATCAGGAGACATGGAGTCAACTTTCATAGTTACGCTGATGATACACAGTTGTACATCTCCATGTCTCCTGAGGACACCAGGCCAATGGATGCACTTTTTAACTGCATTTTAGATATTAAATCCTGGATGGCAGAAAACTTTCTCCAGCTTAACCAGGACAAAACTGAGGTTTTAGTCATCGGTCCTGAGGCCCAGAGAGAGAGAAACTCATACCCAAACTACAGTCATTGTCTTTTAATCCTTCGTCACAGGTGAAGAACCTGGGTGTGATTTTTGACTCTGAGCTGACTTTAGTTCCACACATTAAGAATATCACAAAGATAGGTTTTTACCATCTAAAGAACATAGCCAGAGTCCGCCCCATTCTCTCTCGGGCCAACACGGAGACGCTAATGCATGCTTTTATCACCAGTCGTATCGACTACTGTAATGCCCTGCTTTCTGGTCTTCCCAAAAAGAGTATCTCAGGTTTACAACTTTTACAAAATTCAGCAGCTCGTGTCCTGACGAAGACCAGGAGGCGGGACCACATTACACCGGTTTTAGAGTCGCTGCATTGGCTCCCCGTGTGTTTCAGGATCGATGGTTTTTAAATGTCTTAATGGTCTTGGTCCTTCTTATCTTTCAGAACTGCTTTTATCTTATGAGCCTTCGCGGTCCCTTCGCTCCTCCGGCAGGGGTCTCCTAGTTATTCCTAAAGTCAACAGAAAGACTCACGGCGAGGCGTCTTTCCAATACTATGGCCCTCGCCTCTGGAACGACCTGCCGGAGGAGCTCAGGACCGCAGAGAACGTTCATGTTTTTAAGAGCAGGCTCAAGACCCACCTTTTTAGTTTAGCTTTTAACTAATATTTACTTATATTAACCTTATTTACCGGTTTTAGTTCTATTATTTCTTTAGTTTCCCTCTCTTTATCCTGTGCTATTTCACGCACAGTTTTAGCTGTTTTTTAATGTATCTCTTATTAAATATTAATTTATTTTTTATGTGTGTGTATATATATATATATATATATATTTATAATTTTTATTTTATTTATTTATTTATTTTTTATGTTCTCCTAGTGGTTCCTCTGAGGGAGCCCTCTGCCCCAGGAGTGCTGGTTGGCTGCGGCTATGCGGGCGCTCTCCTGGGGGTGCCTGGATGGAGATAGGACGTCTCTCCTACACCTACTCCGGGCCCCCTGAGTTGGCGCTCTGTGGCTGTGGCCGATGGGCTGCTCCTGGTGCAGACGGCTCCTTGGATGATGTTTCCTCTTTCGGTCTATCTGTACTCAGCCTTACATACTCAACTCTATGTCCATTTTTATTTAAGACTTTTTAACTGCTGGCTGTCTGTACGTATGTGTGCCTGTGTGTCTGTGTGTGCGGGTGGGGTGGTGGGGTTGTAGTTTTTATGTATATTTACTGGTGGGGACGATTTTAATGATTTTTAAGCACTGTAAAGCACTTTGTGTTACATTTTGTATGAAAAGCGCTTTTTAAATAAAGTTTGATTTGATTTGATTTTGTTTTGTTTATGCAGAGGTTTATTTACACATTTTCTAACATCCATCTTATAAACCACATTGGTAAAAGCTATACTTATTTGTCTGTAATATCCATCCATCCATTTTCTTTCACTTTTCTGTTGCCGGGTCGTGGGGGCAGCTGTTGGAGCTGCCCAAATCACTGCAGGTGGTGGGTCCACAGAAGGACGGCCTCATGGTTCTAACCGGGCCTGTTGGTCTCTTATAAGGGGCTTCTGAACCGCTCTTTGTCTGACCCGTCACCTAGGACCAGTTTGCCATGGGAGACCCTACCAGGGGCACGAAGCCCCCGACAACAGAGCTCCCAGGATCATTCGGGCGCTTAAACCCCTCCACCACGTTAAGGTGGCGGTTCCAGAAGGAGTTGTCTGTATTAGTAAAATTAAATACATATTTATTATTTTGCCATATTGCAGATGATATATTTTTTCTGTGACATGCCCTACCTTTCACAACTTAATTTATCAAGGCTTATATCTGGCCCATAGCTATCTCACAATAGCACAGAAGTAACACAGAGACCCTACCTACAGGCATCTTCATGGTCCAGAAGAAAACATTAAAACTAAAACTTTCTGAAACCGTCTTCAACATGGCAACATCTGACCATTAGTTTTAGTTATTGTTAGGGCTGGGCGATATGACGATATTAGACCGTCTTACGATTTCCAGAGCTGACGATCTGTTATTTTTGTGGTATCGTTTTATCACGGTTTTATGCACTTCACCAAAGTTGACTCTTTTCACAGTCAATCTAGAGCTTTTAAACCCAGCGTTCTGTCTTTATTTCAGCGGTATTTATGGCTGTGTCTTTCCCCGCAACGCCACTGCTCTGCGCAGATCGCAGCGTGTGTTTATTTATTTACCTGGCGAGAAGTGAGTGTGTCTTTCGTCCTCACAGTTCTGTAGGCGCCGCATCTTCTCATTTGTTTAATTTTAATCCTGGACCGTGTTCACAAATGCACTGTTTATCCATGTCTTTGAAAATATAAAAGTTCCCCAAAAACACCGTCAGTATGAGTTCATGATTGTAATTCGCCTAACAGTGACACACTTCTTCCTGTTTGAGTTTTACACAATAAAAGACACTGCATGTTATCGCTTTAATAAGACTCTTATTGTGAAAGGGTCAACAGCGACAGAGCGTTATATTTACAGGAGCTCGACGTCATGAGAGAGACGTCTCAGAAAAAATGCCAAACAGCAACAGACACTAACAAGCATTTGCCAAACTTACTCTTTAACTTACTTCTACTTAATTTTATTATCTGGAGTTTTATTGTGTTTTTAATTTATAAGTGAGTCTATTATTGCTGTGTTGATTATCACAAAGTTGAATAAATTAGTGTAGTATTTTTCTTCTTCAGTGTGTAATTTAAGTAATTTTGTCATTATAAAAAATCGTGATAAAATCAAAATCGTAAGTTTATAATTCTCGTGATATTCTATTTCTGCCATATCGCCCATTGTGGATAGCTCAACCTCTTTAAGGACCAACCAATAAAACATTGCTGGTGAGGAGATGCTGTATGTTACATGCAACACAGATAAGCATGGGCTAGTATTTTTTCATCTGCCAAAGCGCTCATATTTCAACAGTTAAATGAACAGAAAATGTCACAGTTGTTGTGGCTAACCAATGGTAACATTTGGATTCAGCGCCAATCAAGCAGCTCTAAACTAAGACAAATGACTTCTTTTCATTTTGCTTACTTCTCCCTTCTTCCCACTGCCTTCTATTTTTATAGCCTGCCTCATTCATCATCTCTTTGCTGCTTCTCCTCTGCAATTTTCACTCTCCTACTCTCCTAGTATTTTATATTCCTAGTCTTAAAAACATCTGTTGCTATTGTGGGAACACATCCAATATGAAAACAAATAATGACATTAAAAAGAGTGAGGATGATGACTGAGATGACTAAATAATTATTGGTTTGATAATCACAACACAGGGACTGGATGAACGGAGCAGCTGCTGACGTGGGCAGAGACTGGCAGATGGCTCTGAATGATGCACTCTTTAACAAGTTCAATAGCTTGGCAACGCAGCACTGTTTACAGTTTATTGCTAGTGTACCTTATCAGTGTTTTGCTTTCTTTGTGCATAAACAGTGACAATAATATGCCTTCAGAATAAGCCTTATACCAGGCGCGTTGAAACTACAGCCCTACAGTCTCCCAAATGAGACCGCGACCATCTATAAGCGTTTTACTGGACATACTTCATACTTAAATGGCAAAATTCAGGCAAACGTTGACTGTATAACAATCATATAGCCCAGTAGTAGGGCTATGCAAAATATTTTCTTTGGACAGTTTAAAAAAAGTCCAAATTAAATATGCTAAAGTTTCCTTTATTAGAGACATCCCTGGCTCACCTGCCCCCTGTTGGCCAGCCCTCACTCCTGCCCAAGCAAACCAAGCTCCACAGCCTGATGACATCATCATACCGTGCCGTTTGTTTATGTCGGACCAAAGCATGTGCCAGTAGCACGTGAAACGCGAAGGGAACTGAAACAATCATCCCAGCGGCATAAAAAATAATGTGAGTTTCCTTTGAGCTGCGTTTGTGATATCTGCTTCTGAAGGAGAGTCTTAGGCTTGTCTGCGACAACCAGGGCTTCTAAACTTCGGTTTAACCTTGTGCATGACGCCACTTTGGATCCGAAGAAAGACCTTTTTGAGTGACAGTGCAGGATTTTAGAGGCAGTTGTGGTGAATAGGTCTGAGCTCATTGTACACATTAGGAAATTTCTAGAACATGTAGGGGTAGGAAAAAACTTAATTTCAACATTTTTAACCTCTGTATAGTCCCTTTAATAATAGTTTTTTCTCGATTATACAATTTTTTTAATCGTCTAGTGTAATAATCGAAATTGTAATTTCGATTAACTGCACAGCCTTACCCAGTAGTGTTTTAATGCGACACTTACAGTACGTAATGAAAACTGTATTATTCATCATTTGACCAAAGGAAGCTGCCACCTTTAACTTTATCTCAGTAGAAGCGAAAATATGCCTCCATCAGTGAGTCGAGATGTGTTTCAGTATCTGGCCCTCTATATGGCTTGGTAAATGGTAAATGGCTTCTACTTATATAGCGCTTTTCCACCTATATTAGGCACTCAAAGCGCTTTACAGCAAGGAACCTCTCACCCATTCATACACCAATGTACGCAGACAGTGGATATATATAAAAACATATATATAAGATATATATAAAAACATTAAGACACCCCTGCCTCTTACACTTAAGTCAACAAGCATTTTACATTTGGTTTGTTTTGCATTCACATTGTCTTTGTATAGAATCAATGTCATTTTATTTTATAGCGCCAGCATTTTCCGCCGCTATCCCCGAACACAGGCACTCACAGATGACAAGATAAAAATCGCTACCGTTTGGCCTGTCATGCCGATGCACTGGTCTCATATCAAATCTAGGTTGCTATTTGGTGTTTTCCCATTAAGTAAGCTTACAGTGGGTCAGCCTTGGTCTAAGACACAAAGCAATAAATACTGCATGAGACAGTCAGCAGATATCCAGACAGGAAACGCGGTCTTTTCGTGACTGTGGACTGTCAATCCTCAATGTCCTTGATTTTTTTTCTATGTTGTGAGCCGGAGCAGCCACTGTGCAGAGCTGTATATGATGATGAATAGACTGCTGCTGGCGCCCTGTGCAGCTTTTCTCCTGGCGTCTTTTCCTGCGTGGCGTTGTGCTTCACTTACCCTCTCCTTAGGTAGAAAAACAAAGCCATATCCGTCCTTTTCAAAGCGTTTTGGAGGATTTTTAGCTCTACATTTGAGCTATCACGTCTTAAGTCGACAGATGCTACTTTTCACAGCACAGATGTAAAACGTTAGCAGGCGATGGAGCGATTTACCGCTATCACAGTGGCACTGACAGAGCATTAGAAACAGGTAAAAGAGAGACATAAACTTGGAATTACTTGAGGGACGGTAAAGGTGTAAGGGATTGGCATGAGTAGAAGAGAGAAGCCAGGGGTAAGGATTATTCATAACCATTTGTATTGGCTCTTAATTATCCACAAGCTTTCCATTGTAGTTTATCAAATCCTCAACTGGATTGGGTTGTTTGAGTTGAGGGTGTGTTGCCTCAAGATCAGTGGTTCTCAATCACGGGACCCACCATAAACTAAATTGTATTGAGTTCTGCAATAATGGAAAGCACTTTGGTTCAGCAGGTGCTGTTGTAAAGTGCTACACAAATAAATGTTGATTGATTGAGTGAAATAAGAGTATTTATTCTTTTGTGTCAGTCATTAATGTTGCCACGGCTGTTTGTTCTGTGAAAGAATGATTGTTCATTGTTCTTTCTTTTATTCTTCTCTGTGCACTGTTGAAAGTGATGCTGCTCCACAAGTGAAGTTCCGAATGGATTAATACAGTTCTTATCTTATTCTAACCTATGACACACTTGTAATCTGTTAAATGTAAAGTACAATGCTATGTTTCTCCACACATTATTGTCAATTCAAGCATTGAACAAGCAAGAGAAGAGGAAATCATTATTAAAGCGGGCCATTGTACCTCAGGCAGTCGACAAATGTTGACAGAAATTCCAAAGAAGATTGATTTCATCCAGGTAGATACACACATTGAAAGATATAAACATTTCAACTGGACATTTTTACAAACATAGTTAACCAACATTTTGAGAACCATCCAGTTCTCTACTTCAGATCTATCATCTGATGGGACGTAACATCTTTGGCCCTTTGAAGAAGAAAACTGGATGGTTCTCGAAACGTCGGGCACCTATGTTTGTCCAGTTGTCATGTTTATAACTTTCAATGTTTGTATCTACCTGGATGAGATCAATCTTCTTTGTAATTTCTTTCAATGTTGATGACAGAAAATGTTCCCAAACACCCACGACCTGCACTGCAAATAGCTCCGTGACACACATCCCGTCCCAACCCACCAGTTGAGAACCATTGCTCAAGATTACCAGTAAAAATGTCCTATTATTCTAAGAAAAGTTTCAATACTTAGCTCAAGCAAATCAATGACATACTAAAGTTGGAAAACATGACATGGTGAGGCAGGTCAATAGTAGGGGAACATTACAACCAGCACTTTTAGATTTCAAAGTAAACATCAAAACATCAAAAACATGTAGTCACCAAGAGACCTATTTTGAAAGTGAAAAATGTGCTACAGTGAGTATGTCAGGAGAGGCAGCTCAGGACGATCCTCGCTCACCCCACAAGATCAGCCGGACCTTGTGGGTGTTCTTGTACTTACGACATTGTGAGGACCAGTTTTGGGTGGTCCTCACTTATTTGAAGGACTGTTTGAGGGTCAAGATGTGGTTTTAGGGTTAGGGTTAGAATTTGGATTAGATTAGGTTTAGGGTTAGGATTAAGGTTAGGGTTGGGGCTCTAACCTTAGGGTTAGGGTCTGGGTAATACATTATGTTTATGAGTGTCCTTACTAAGATAGAAGTACAAGGATGTATGTGTGTGTGTGTGTGTGTGTGTGCGTGTGTGTGTGTATGTGTGTAGGTGTGTGTAGGTGTGTGTGATGTGTAGGACGCTGAGCAGAAAAGAAAGGATTAACCCTGGCAGAGAGCAGGTGGAGCACAGGGAGTAAAGGAAGGACATTTATCGGCTCCTCTCTTGTTTCCCCAGCGGAGCGGGCAGATAGCAGAGGCGTCCTATGATTGGCTTAGCGCTTTGGCTCTGCTCCTGAGCTGCACTATCGCCGTGGGATATCAACAGGAGCCCAGGGATGCTGTCAGATAGGATGTTATTAAAAAAGATGGAACAGTTTTGGACAAGAAGTTGAAAATGAGGGGGAAAAAATAGGCCGTGGACACAGCTGGAGGCCTTCCATCCTCGTCCACACGCAACATTTAAATCTGCTTTTGAAAGTTCTCACACGCTCTACGAATCTGTCATGTACAATAGAGAATAAAAATAAACATATGCTGCAAAGTGCTTTTTGTGTTTTGCCTCTCAAATGAGTACTGTGCGATAGAACCCTTCTGGACGACTGAGAGCAGACAGGGTTGTTATAAGACAATTAATGAAAGAAAGAACAATAACGCTACAGACATAAACCTCACAAGCTGATTATACTGTCTGCTAAAACAGTTTTAGAGCTGGTTAAATATGTGTACCCCACATAGTCTTACTGAACCTAGACCTGACCAACTGCAGCCACCCCAGACCAGAACAGTTTCTGGTGTCGACTTGGTGAGGAATGTTTTACTGAGTACACATGCATTGTTTGTCAATTGACAGGCCTTTCCAAAGCAAATAAGTCAATATTATTATGATAAACAGTACAACCTCCACCACAGAGATGTTGTTGTGATGTACAATATAATAAGTAGTCTATAAATAGTATAGTCCAGCTCTGACCATTCATTGTGTTTTATGTTTAGTGCACACAAAGGCGAAATAACATTTAGCCCTCTTTCACTTTGTTATGGAGAATTTACGCCCCTTTTCGGTTTAGTGTGGATAATACCGGAAGTCAGCTGGAGGAGATTTACAGTAAAAGCTGAAGTCACCACAATCGAAAACAGTCAATAATACGTTATATATCAGGCTCCGGAGTGGGCCATGCAACAGCAGGCATCAATCAGAGGGACTTTAACAGGGACACTTCCTCTGCATGCTGAACAACAAAGATGAGCCCCTTCAAGTCGGGCTTCTGTGGACAATCAAGGAACCGTTACATATTTTAAAAGAGGGAGACAAGAACAATCTGTTATAATTTTGTAAATTATAACACCAGAAATTGCTGATGGGTGGCACTGTTTTCATTACATATAATCTAATTGCAAAAGCAGAACCACCATTTTGCCTTAAGGTAGATACAAAAAGTACATCAGCCTCTTAGCAATTGCCTAGCCTTAAGTCATTTTGTGGCTACATTTAGATTTGTATTTTATTTTCTTTTACTCTACAAACACTATGGTATCTCCAGAGATCACTTGGCCAATCAGAGGACAAGCAGAGGACTTGTTACAACTAAATCGACCTCTGTTGTCTACATCATCTCTAGGAGGAATTCTAAGTGTTTGTCTTTGCCCACGTGTTCCAAATCCTCAAAATGTTGATGCGAAGAAGCTCACAATAACTTTCAGCCTGCTCCTTTTCGGTTACTCTTAAAGCAAAGCCAGTGCACATTATTGAAACCAAAGGGAATTTCGTCATGTGTCATAGGTTTATATGATCATGTGTGTTTAAAGCATTGACATAGGGCCTCATTTCTCCAGAGTGTTGTTGATTTCTAGAGATGTACTTTATTTTTTATTTTTTTATCAATGCAGTCCTTATTTTAGAAGAGTTTAGTGGTGCTAGGCTAGTGCATGTCTATGGAAACTAGTAGCCTGCATTAAAGGCAGTCTGAGGCAAATGACTTATAACACCAGACTACCGATATTTTTTATTTAATTTAATTTTTTTTTATTTATTTATTTATTTGAACAGGGACAGTGTACAATATACATTAGCCTCAGAAAGGAGAGATGCATTGTACCAGGTTATAGCACTTGTGCTATTTTCCACCTGCAGTCCCTGGGCCTATTGTACATGTTTTTAGTGGTAGAAACCGGAGTACCCGGAGGAAAGCTACGCAGACACGGGGAGAACATGCAAACTCCACACAGAAAGGCCCCGTCCAGGTGGGCATCGAACCCGGACCTTCTAGCTGTGAAGCACGAGCAGCATATATTTGGGCAGCATCAGCTTCCTGGTTGTAAGCTACGCAGCGGTGGAGTGATCTGCTAGGTTACCGGATCTACAGTAGTTTGTTTGCCCGCGGCCGGCATTACTACAGGTGGAGTTCACAAATGAGCTTTCTACAAATCAGATAGGGTAATGTTTGGAGGACTACCCAATAATTTTGAAAAGGTTTTTAATGCAGGCTACTAGTTACCATAGACATGCACTAGCCTAGCACTAGCACCACTAAACTCTTCAAATATAAGGACTGCATGAATAAAAATAAAAACAAATCTCCAGAAAACAACAACACTCTGGATAACTAGTAAATGAGGCCCTATGTCAAAATCCTGAAATGTCCCTTTAAGTATTGTTTGGGAGGTTTGCCAAGCTCTTTAGTGTGATCCTTTTTTCATATTGGAAATGGTTATATATATAAGTAAAGTCGGCACTTCATAAAAAGCCTGGATATTTGAGACATTATTTATTCTCACAGCGGAGGCATAACAGACTGAGATGTTTGCTAATATAAGGATTAAATCTGAATGTTTGGTTCAGTTTAGTTTATTTATTTATTTGAACAGGGACAGTGTACAATATACATTAACCTCAAAAAGGAGAGATGTATTGTACCAGGTTATATATGAAACACACACTTCATTCATTCCTAAGCATTAATTTTACAGTCTTGCATACACACCAATTACAGTACATTATTGGAACACGTTTGTTTTAAAAGAAGCCATTTTTTGGCCTGGTGTGAAAAAGTGTTAAAATGTATTTATTTAACTGTCTGATGGCCACACTCGAGAAGGCTGAGCTGCCGAGTGCGGTTTTACACTGAGGAATCCTACACTCGCCCCGAACAGTCGGCCGAGTGGCTCGAGATGAAATTTCTGAGCTCAGTTAAATACACTTTTTTAACGGAGGAGCTGTTAAAAATGGCGGATCTATGCAAATGCTGATTGTCCTCAAATGCACTAAAGGACACCATTTGATTTGGAAGCACATTTTGTTGTTTGAGCGCAATAATATTCCGATTTAGAAAGTTTAGCTACAGTACAAGAATGAGCTGCACTTTAAGCTGAAGGAGATATTGTAACCAAGTGTCAGTTTATCTCAGCATTAACTTGGCCACGTTTTTCTGATCATCACTGATAGCAGCTTACTATTCCATTATTACCAGCGTTGAGTGTCAAAAAAGGCGCTATATACTGTAAAACTGATGCCTTATTACTATTATTAAGAAGTAAAACTGCTGCTCTTGCCAAACATTAGCCCGATACAGCAGCAAACGGCACATGCAGTGTCTAATCCATTCAAGATTCAAGATTTTTTATTTGTCAAACCATGTGAACGATTTGAAATTATATTTCTCTCATCCTTGATTGTGGAGTGGGGGGTGGGGGAAGAGAGGTGGGAGGGAGGGCAGGGAGTTCAGCTTCCCGATGGCCTTGTGTATGAAACTGTTCTTAAGTCGGCTGGACCTGGCTCGTAGATTCCGCAGTCTCCTCCCTGAAGCCATTACTTTGAAGAGCCTGTGATGGGTGCGTAGGGTCAATGCAAACTGTGGTAAAGTGAGTGTATTGGGTTTATTGGCTGACGCCGCCTCTCAGTGACACACATACACCTATAAAGCACAGAGCCACACGCAGCTGCCGTGAGCTAATTCCACAGCGTCTCGAGGGATTTTGAAAAGCCTTACTCAGGAACAGAGAGAGAAACAAAAGAGGAAGGTGCTGATGTGGGGAAATAAAGAAGGGAATGGACTGGAAAAGACAAAGTCGGAGGTAAAAAACACAGCACAGATACTATACAGGGTGAGGATGAGATGGAGCGGAGCAGCAAAAGAGCAATTTTGGCTGTTGCAATATTTGTACGGAAAAAAATCAAGAAAAGGAAATAGGCTGAGGTAGTATTAAATTCTAACTACTTTTCTTCACTTGCTTCATACATTTCTGCATAAAAAAAATGAACATAGCACATAATGTTTGTGCTACTTGAGGGCTGTGCAAATGGATTTTAATCGATTGTTTTTTAAATCTATGGTCAATCTCAATTATTAAGTATAGAGTTTAGGTGAGAACTGGGGTTTTCGTGTTGTTATGATGTATTAGAAAAGTAGTAAAGTGGGACAACACACTCGTAACCATAAAGCAAATGCAAAAGAAGTCAGACACGGCTCCAGAACATCGATTTGCAAAAGGTGCAGAAGAGCGAAGACTGTGACTTTCTAGTTAATCCTTCTCACCAAAGCATTTCCCATAATGGACTCAGAGCCAGAGGGGAGATAAGCAAAGCAGACACAGTTCATTCTGCTTTTCTCATCTTCTTCACCTGTTATTATGTCCCTCTCCATAAACAAACAACAGCGGGCGCCTAACAAGCTCACAGGGGGGTTGGCGCCTCCACACCGCTCATCAGTGCATTGATTGGCTGAAAGAGGTGCGCTATTTATACATATGAACGGCATTTTTCTTTTTTTTACTGATACCTGATATTGATTGGTGAAGGAATTGAATAAACATTGGCACTGCTTGTTGTCTAGACAGAAATACACTGCATGTTGTTTGTATGTAAGAGTTAACAAAAGCAAAGCTAGGTTTAATGAGCTCTCGGGGGGGGGGGGGATCCCTCTCGTCCTACCGACCGATTTGACCGTTCAAAGGTGCAATCGCTGATGCTATTGATAGGTTGTGTTGCCAACAGGCTTTGGTGAGCACTAAGATCAAGGATGGCAAGACAAAATAAGTCAGTTACTTTGGATTTGTGAGAGAGAAAGTATTACATGTTTAAATTATAAGTAAGGAAAAGCATAAAGGTGCATTCTACAACTTTTTATGTGCAAAAAAAAGTTGATATTTGTGCGTATTTGATCTTGTAGTGACTCAGCATGGCTCCTTTCAATCACAGTGGTCTCTGGGACGCCCCAGGATCAATTGTTTTGTAGATTTTTTGGTGAGAGGGTCCGTCAGCAGTGAAAAGCTTCCAAATAATTGATCCCGGAGCGTCCTAGAGGCTACTGTGGAAAGTAAAGCCGTCATGCTGACCACTCATACAGCCACTGGGTCACAACAAGGTCAAATACGCACAAATATTAACCTTTTTTTTCGCATAAAAAGTTGCATAATGCACCTTTATATGTCAAAAATAAATTTCAAAGGTAAATGCATCAACGTTTTTTTTTTCTTCTTTTGAACAGTATAAGGAATATTTTAAGAGTAATAGGTAATTAACATCTATATTTAAGGTCAGGAACATAGAGAATGTACAGTAAAGGTGAAAACATGAATCAAGCCAAATTATAAAACGTGAACAACAGTATTAAAATGCCACTGTAACGCATTTGAAATGGACAAAAGAATGGATAAATACTGTGAGGCTGATGTGTTTTGCTCCTTAATGTGGGTGTAGCCGGTGCTTCACTCCAGAGGAGCTGTTTGTCACGCATCATCAGCCTGAGCCTGACTGAAGACCTCACTTCTCTAAAGCCTTCACAGTTACAGAGGATCGCATCCACTTAGCTTTAATTGTTCTATTACGTTCCATTCTTCTTGTCGAGTAATTACAGGATCAGTGTAATTAGACAGAGAACAAAAGTCTAATGGTGAAGATAATGAGAGATACTGAGACCGTCATAGGAGGCATCGCCTTCTACAAACAATACTTTTCTGTCAATTCACTCTCATCCTTCATTTTCAACTTTAATAAGGGCTAACGTAAGAGTATAACACTCATAAAGCACATCATTCAGAGTAAAATGTATACAACGGAGGATGATTCGAACGCCAGCTTTCATTAAGACATGATCAAACAAACAAACAATCAATCAAACAATAAGGGTCAAGTTACTAAACAGCAAATGAAAGTATGTGTCCTACAACTTGAAAAGGTATTATATTTATCTGCTTTAATCCTATTGATACAGTACAAAAAAGTATAAAAGCAGTCAAATATAACACCTTTGATAAATATTTCCCACTGATGCTACAACTGCTCCACCACTCCCCCTCAACTATCAACAATTACAAACAATGTGCAGGCTAACTATTATATGAAGTCTCTTTCCACATTTCTACAATAAAAATAACGCCTATTAAAAACACTGGATTAAGGGCCTATTAGGAGTTCTGTGGGCAGTTTTATGACTTGCTCTGAATAAACAATGGTCTGTGTGTCACTCACTACGTCTGACAGAGGGCCAGTCATCAGTCTGAAGTCTGCTCGACTCTGTCCAGAGCTGTCAGGTGAGTCCTCCAAACTAATCCACTGCGGCGCTGCATCAACAACACTCCCCGCGGCTTCCAGTACATTCAACTATCCTTTTTCAACATTCTAATGATACAGGCTTTATCCTTTATTTGTCTTGTTATTTTTTCCTGCTCTGCTTTTCTCTGCCCAACTTGTAAATGAGATTGGAGTGCGCTTATGCACAGGCAAATTTGTAATTTGTGTTTTGGCCCTGCAGTTGTCCTGAGGCACACCGTTTCCTTCCAACTCAAATGATTGTTGTGATTAAGGGCCTTAACCTTTTGTCTGCGAACACATTTCAGTGCCTGCATGGTGTGTGTGTGAGAGTGTTTAACCATGTGGGATAATCGCTTTCCTGGAGGATTGCACTTAGCTATTTCCTCCCAATTCGAAAAGTATCAGGTGCGAAAAAAGCAACAATTTCAGCTTTCGTTTTTTTTGTGTGAATTAATTTGGGCTTTATTTAATAATTTGACAAGAATCGGTAAAACATATTTAAAGCTGCAAGGTCATTATTACTCCTGACTTTTTCCTGTAACTTAAATGACACATTTACATTTATTAATCAACAGTGTCATGCGTTGGCTCACAAACCACTGCAGAAATGCAATGTCGGGATCTACCTAAAGCTCTGTTTAGGAGTAAACAATGAGTAAGGGAGAAAAAAGTTTAGTCTGGTAATGCAGTGGATGAGCAGACAATCGCATCGGTAACAATCATAATAATCTGGATCATAAAGCCTGCATACACCAGTTGTACACACTCAAAATAGCGAGAGCAAGGTGAGAATATAACTAGACATCCAGACGGTTTTGAGTCATGGTATGATAGCGACTACAGCCAAGAGACCACTAATTAGAAAAAACAAATGAAATCACGATAGCACTGTAGCTAAATGTTGATTTATGGATTTAATTTCCCATTTTGCTCTCTGCCAGTTAGTTACCATGGCAATCTGGTTAAATTATTAAGCCCCCGTATAATAAACGTTCTCTCCCAGAAACACGAGAAACACGGAAAAGGTCCTTATCCAGGTGTTACAGACGGTTATGTGGCTTCTAAGAAATATTTTCAAAGGTCTGCTCTGAATTTATGCCGCTGACATTATCATTGGAGGGAGATTTCCGTTCACCTCTGTGACATTTGGAGGTTGATGGCGTCCCATAGCCCCGAGCGCCCGTTTGATTGCCAAAACAGAGCCGCTCTTTTCCCTGATGCCTGAAGTCGACACGCGCTTCCATCAGAAAACTTGTAAGAGCGTTCTGGTGGAAATGCCACAGATCAGGTCATAACTTACTCCATAACACGTTTAGCATTTTTTTGTCGGCACGTCGCACTTGAAAACTCTGCAGCACGGAGCCCTACCACTCACCACATCACCCCCATCCTACAACAAGTACACTGGCTTCCCATAAAACAGAGAATACATCTCGTGCCAATTTGGAGAGACTGACATTTTTGTGTAATGCTAAGAAATTACTTACCTCACTGAAAACTCACTTAAAGGAACAGGCCACCGTTTTTCCACACTGACATAATTATGTTCTTACCTGAGCTTAGACGAGTTGATGCGTACCTGTCTGATCCTTACAATATATATTACCCTCTTAGAAAATAGACATGGTTAATTTCGTATAACTATACTTGGATCGTGTAACTGCTCACGTAACCGTATCTAAATGGCTCCAAAGAGGAGAGGCGAAATGCTAACAACATCTTTGGTCTTTTTGCGTGACTGAGCGCACGCACAAAGACCAGACAAGTACGCATCAACTCGTCTAAGCTCAGGTAAGAACATAATTATCTCAGTATGGAAAAAACGGCAGCCTGTTCCTTTAAAACAATAGCATTATGACCACCACTATACAACTTTACACATGGTTGATAATAAGGATGGTTGAGACAAAATCCCATGGAGTTGGTGAGATCTAGGGCTGAACGATTTTGAGAAATAATCTAATTGCGATTTTTTTCCTTCAATATTGCGATTGCGATTAAATATGCGATTATTGTTGCAAGGTCCTCTTCTCATGTATTTTTCACCTAACACAAGCAATAAATCAGCCTGTTTCATAATAAACAATATTTGAAGTGAAAATTGCAACAAAATTGTTGCTTGACCTATTCAAAATTTGTGTGGACTGCACTTCTTAAACTGTCTGAACTTAACAGTACAGTCTATAAATAAATGCTAAATTATATAGATATTAAAAAAAAAGAACTCACTGATCCAGTCAGTAACATCACCCATACTAAAGTGCAGGAAAGTAAGAACAAACGTCTGCTTTAACTAGTTGGAAAAGTTTTAGGAAATCAAACTCCCAATTAATACAAAATAAGCTATTTAATTTATTAAATAGTACTTTTCATTTCGGCCAATCAAATCCCAGTCTGAGCTGCGACTCGTAGTTGCTTCAGATGCGCGTTATTGATGGACACGGAGAGGCCAGATGGAGCACACGCCAAAACACAGTGGAATTAAGAGCAGCATTTTGGTTTTGGGATGTAACTTTGGACAATATGAAGAAAGAAAAGAACACTGACACAAGGAGACGGGGACATGAGGTGCCAGACACAGACACGTATCTTTGACTTGCAGCCATTTAGTGACATTTCAGCTTAAACAGCACATTTCCTCAGCAAAATAAGACATGACACGGACTCCTGCCTCGGATCCTAGTTACCAACCCTTTTCATACTGCAGTTTAGTGTTTATATCTTGCGTCTGTACGACCTACGGAGCGGATATGCGGTAGACGCAAAGGTAAATAAAGGCACATGGCACATCGCCTCCGCGGATACTTTTGAGATAAGTTCTTTATCCACAACATTCCCAAACATAAGCCCCCTAAACTGAGCCACAAACGACTCTTTACTTTTTACAATCAGCACAGACTCACCTATATATGTCTGTGGAGGCAGAGGCGTAGAATCCGGAGGTGAGGGAGTTTCTGTGATCATCAGAGCGTGTAGTAGCGGCGACGGAATGGCGTGATTAGCGCTGCGGCTAACGCAATGCTAACGGAGAAAAGCAATATTCCTTCGCGGTGGCTGCATGATAAACGCTGACATTTTCACTGTACATCCACAATCTACCGCGCACCTTAACTAGACTGAGACGTAAACAAAAGCACGCGACGGAGCGGACTTTGCTGACATATCTTGTTGCTCCATTTACTTCCCAAATCGCGTGCCCTGCGATTACGAAATCGCGTTGTGTAATATCGCGATAAAATTGCAAATGCAATTAATCGTTCAGCCCTAGTGAGATCCCAGATTTGTTTTGAGATGAAAGACAGCGCCTCACATCTGCGGAGAGCCAGCATGTACACAAACTGGAGCCTACTTTCCTCTCAGGATGACAACGCCCCATATGGTCCATGCTCTTAGTGGCATTTTGAAGATGGATTTAACACTAATTACAACACGCTCTGACGTCAATTAAGAATCCTGATGACAACACATATGGCGGCCAAATCTCCATCGGTTTCAGGTACAAAAAACGTACATCGATATTATATATTATATTTATTATTTCCTCAGCACATATTGACTTTTAATTTACTTCTATTTATATGTTACCTAGAGTGGTCTTAAATTAGTTATGTGATTTAACTGCATGGCTCGGGAAAAATTGTGCAGAAAAAAGCTAATTTGTTCCTAATAAAGCCTCCTCAGGTGAAAGGCAGCACTAAACCAACTCTGCACAGACGGAAGCTTGAGAACTTTTGTCTATAATGGAAAACATCTGTACAACTGATGGAACAAAATGCTGCTGTTAAAATACAGACTCTTATGAATCACGAAATATGTTTATGAGGAACATCTCTACCCTGCAACATGTTGAGTGCATTTTCCTCATACACAAGCACAAGGGGAAAAGAGCATTTGAGAACTTGGTAAGATGAGTGCCCTCGATCGGCCATACTAATAACGGTAAAAATGGGTCTCTCATTTGCAGCAAAAAGTTTACTCCTTTATGAGCAAAACTGGGCTTTTCCATAAACCTAATTGAACCAGAGCTGGTGGTTATGCAGATGATGAGACCCGATGCTTTTGAGCACTCCTACGGATGTGAAATTGCGGCGGTGTTTCAAACTGATTGGCCGACCTCTTAGTCCTTACCTCAGCAACGAGCACAAAGAACAATTTCTCTATCTGAATTGGGCGTGGGTGTGTGCCGGCACCAGTTACTGAAATTAGGTTCTCTAATGTACGTTATGAACTTTTATGCTTTTAGTTTGGAGCCCAATTCTGCACAAAATGTACAGGTTAAAGAAATGTAAATTGGATGTGATTGGAAGCGTCTATCTTCCCTTTTAGTTGGTAAAAGGGTATAACAGCCAAAGCACAATTGCACAATGTAGCAACTTTCCTTGTTTTCTAGACTTTCTCTGGGCTGCATGTGCAAGTATATGCAAGCCTCTGTTGAAGATTTTCCTGTTGAAATCCTACTACAATATCTCCAAACCAATCCAGTGGAACTGACAAAACAAGGCAACCACACTATACAAGGCGTACAGGCGCTAATAATCAAAAGCAAGTGAACATAATTGTATTGGTGTATCGGTGTTTTGGGAAAATAAAATATCTTTTCGATGGCAGCGTGACCTGGACTCTACCACTGCCTCATTAGAGAAGTGTCTGCTGCAATTAGAGTCGGAGAGAAAAGCAAACCACCTTCTTCTGTATTATTATATTTCTATTCACTGTGCATGACAGTATGGGCAGCACTTGCAACTGGTGACCCACAGCTGTTTAGTCTGTGGGTTTAGCAAAAAACTGAAGAAAGTTTGTTAAAAATTTGTCTGATAGTTTTATGAAATTGCAAAAAAAAAATGGCTGTTGGAAAATAACGCTGGTTGTGGATTCAGAAAATATTTGGTCAAGCAAAAACCTTCAAACTTTGGGGGTAGTCTCTCATCACAGGGGCCTTCTGAACAGCTCTTCATCTGTCCTGCCAACAAGGACCATGGGAGAGAGTCCCAGGAGCATAAAGTCTCCGACAACATAGGTTCATTCGCTCAAACCCTTCACAATGACAAGGTGCGTAGTTTATATTGTGTGTGAAAGATACCATACAGCCATGACTTATAAGTATAAGAGCTATTGTTGCCGAGGTAATGACGCATTGTGAGAACTCACGTGGATAGTCAGTTTCTTTCCTTTTCTTCCTTTCAAATCTTAATTGCCATTCTGTGCAAACACAAGACACGTGGCTCCTGACTGGCACATCTGTCTGAGGCTTAACAATCAGCTTTGTGTTTGTTATTTGTCTGTCCAAGAAGCACGCCTCGTCTCTAATCGCTAATGACTTCCTCCTCTCACATAATGGAAATAAAGCCACAGCCGGTGTCACCACAAAGAGACACACGTCCTGCACACGCGCTCTACCTCAATGTCCACTTGTGATTAGCTCCATATTGAATCGCCTCTTCATCCAATCTATCCACCGGCCTCATTTGTGAGGCTTTATTCTCTCGGCTGTGTCTGGCCTGCTCCTCTCAATGTATTCATGCAACTGGTTGAAATTAGCTTGGTGTTTGTTTGTCACAGAGAGAGCCCGGATTCATTTCTCTCGCTAATGACTTATTAATGCATGATGCAAGTAACTGAGCTGTCACTTTCAAAACTCAGACTGCTCTGTTTGCTCTCATTCATTTGTTATGAGGTTATAGGACACATACCTCCAATGTACCAACTAGAATAATGGGTTTTAAAGTGCTATCCATTAAGGCTATTCTTTAGGACTGAAGAAAATGTTCAAACAGGTCTAATAGCATAATTACCATTTCATGGCTAAATTGAGATTTTTGTTTTTGTCCAAGCACTGCTACTTCTTTAGGTATTATTATTATTGATTATGTCTTTAACCATGACCTTCTGTTTTATTCATGTTTATGAATGGGCTTGGAAGTGTTTTCCCCAATTTCTTTTATTATAAAATCTTACAAAATGACTGAGGTAATTTTGAACTGTAGAGATAAATTCAGCCTGCACCTGCAGCTTCGCCCATCGTCATCATCCAATCATACCTCATCACCAGCTTATCCATGCAGCCCCCATGCCTCTGTCGCAGCTGGCTAATCATCGCTCAGGATTCTACATTTAAAGCTTCCCCTCACCTGCCTCGTCCACTTCCCAGCTCATGCCGCGACCCACCCCCATCGCCACCCCAGCACTCGTCATCCTCTGCCCCACTCCTGGCCTCATTCTCTACCACCACCAGTGTCCAGGCTCCAGGGACAGACGTCTGAAATGTTCATTTCACTTTGCCCTTGCCTATAGGTATGTAGCTAAATGTCCTCTGCTGGGGTCTGAGTGCCAAATAAATATTCACATATGGCAATAAAACTTTCCTAACACTACACTTTGTTTCCATATATGTCTCTTCAAGGTGAAATGCTCTGTGATGTGCCAGGTCAGATCAAAAAATAAATAACAAATTTGACAGAAAAAAGCTCCAGAGGAAGCAGGCGTATATCATCCATAGTCATAGTCATTAAGTACTGGCGGAGAGATATGTCATAAAGGTCGAATGTGCTCGCAATAATGTCACAATCAAACCTAAACACTCTGAAATGGTACTCAGCGATGTTTGGCAGCGAGCACACCGTTGCAGTGCGTTAAGGTAATGTAAAGGCGGGGCTAGTTAAAAAAAATGAGCTGAACAGATTTGTTTCTCTATCACTGGGAACTCTCACCGCCCTATTCTTCTATTCCTTTTATTCTGCAGCAGTTATAAAGCCGTAAACAAATCAGTTTTCTCTTCAGCTGTGTAAATTGCCTTATTTGCTGTAGTTTGTGTCCTAAAAGCCTTTTGCTGTTAAAATTGCCCCAGCCACGGAAGGAGCAGCGTTCGTCTGAGCTATTACCGTAGTTGTTGTCACTGGTGTGAAAGATAGCGAAATATTTGTTGTATGTAAACCTTATTAAATGAAAATAATAACCAAGGTAACGGTAATGTGCTAGAATCAATTAAAGAATAATGTAAAACACACACACAAATATTCTCTAGCTCGCCTAACCTCCCAGACTTGCGCTGCACTGCGGTCCCCCACTGCTCCGGACAGGTTTCTGCAGTGGCATTAAAAGATAAGTGAAATGCTAAGGACACATTTCCCATGATTACAATAAAGGATTTACCTGAACAATGTATTTTCTGTCAAATCCGATAGGTCTGTGGCATTTTGATCAAAACAGAAGTAATATATTACGGATATACAAAGGGACAGAAACCGTTTGGTAACCAGTAATGACATCAAACAGTCCTTTTGGAAAGGACAAGATCGTGGATACGAGTGTTCAAAATGGTTTTCTTTGAACGGGTGGCTGGCTGCACTCTTAAGAGATAATGCGAAGAGCTCAGTCACCCGGGAGGAGCTCGGAGTAAAGCCTCTGCTCCTTTGCATCAAGACAAGCCAGTTCCAGTGGCTCGAGCATCAGGATGTCTCCTGGAACACCTCGGACGCATCCAATTGGGAGGAGGCCCAAGAGAGGACATGCTGAAGGGACTGTCTCGATACGACTCTTATCAATACTCCGTATCAATTTGATAATAAAAAAATATATCACTGTATAAGAAATTAATCTAACAATATAAAAGGTGATATAATTGACACCAGACAAAATACTTCAAATCGAATCTAAATTAACCTACCACTGGAAGGCAACCATATGTGAAATATTATGGTTACTGTGCAATAACTGATGAAAACTGAGCTTAGACCTGCCTATTTCTGTGCAAAACACAACAGAAACACTGTTAATGTCTCAGTGTATGACCTAACAGAAAGGCCATGTATAATGTATTAACTGTGAACAGAGCCTCAGAGGGTACTGTACATGTAGTGTGAACAAAAACAGACCTACTGTAAGTTAGCACCAAAGTCCTACTGAGCAGTGCAACTTTTCCAAAGTTCTGCTTCCTCTCTAACATACAGGGCCTCTCGAAAGTACTAATACACCTTGAACTTTTGCACGTTTTGTTATGTTTATAACCATAAACATAACGATTTTAATTTGATTTTTTACTGAAAGTTCACACACAAGTAACAGAAAACCGTGAAGTGAAATCAAAATGATACATGATTCTGTTATTTTTCAAAAAATTGAAAAGTGAAAAGTGGGGCGTGCATAAGTATTCATACAGCATTTTTCTGTGTGCATTAAATTGCCTTTATAACATCCCTAATGACTGCAGAATGTTCACACCTTGCCATAACTAGAGGCCCCCTGTGTGTAATCTACTCTCAGTATAATTATAGCTGTTCTGTGAGGGCCTCAGAGCTATGGTCAGAGTGTATTGGTCACTAAACAACATCATGAAGGCCAAGGAGCTCACCAGAGAGGTCAGGGATAAAGCTGTGGAGAAGTTTAAAGCAGCGTTAAGTTATAAGATTTCCCAAGATTTTAACATCTCACGGAGCACTGTTCAATCCATCATTCGGAAATGGAAAGAGTATAGCACCACTGCGAACTGATCAAGACACGGCCGTCCACCTAAACTAACAGACCGAACAAGGAGAGCACTGGTCAGAAATGCAACCAAGTGCCCCAAGATAACTCTGGAGGAGCTGCGACGTACTGCTGCTGAGCTGGAGGAATCTGTACATGGGACAACTATAAGTCGTACTCTACACAAATCTGGCCTTCATGGACGAGTGGCAAGAAGAAAGCCATTATTGAAAGGAGGCCATAAGAAATCCCGTTTGAAGTTTGCTAGAAGTCATATGGAGGACACAGCTACCATGTGGAAGAAGGTGCTTTGGTCAGATGAGACAGAAATTTAACTTTTTGGCCCAAAGGCAAAACGTTATGTATGGAGCAAACCTAACACTGCTCATCGTCCTGAGTGCACCATCCCCAGTGTCAAATATGGTGGGGGGAGCATCATGCTATGGGCTGCTTGTCCTCAGCGGGGACTGGGAAGATTGTAAGAATAGTTGGGAAGATGGATGGAGCCAAATACAGAGACATTTTGGAGGAAAACCTGCTGGATATGGTCCAGTGTTATTAGCGCATACGTTGTCTCTATTATAAACTGCAAAACTGTTTAATTCCATCTGCATCTTGTGCGTCTGCTTTGACTCCCAGCTCAAGATGGCCTCACCCGCCTCAGCGCTGGATCGTGTTGCTTCTTAACACAGTTTGTATTTTTCTTGCACCTGCTGCTCCGGGCGCGGCTGTGTGTACAGTCGTGCATTGTGTGTGTGGTGCAGCGGACTCTTGGGATGCTCAGCACTCATCGCGTCTCAGGCCCTCCGTAACCAAGGCTGTACCCGCTTAGATACGCGCAAACATCCTTACGGCGTGTTGGCACTGTCTCACCGGAGGCACACCGCTCTAAGTCTGCAGCATTTGCAAATCCCAGCAGTTGCAATTACACACTCCAACCACAAAACATGCATATGATTACACACCAGCGTCCCCGCGCTTTTGTACTCACAAATCAACGATTTAAAATCTGACAGCTTTCCAAAGTCACGTCTACATGGCTGCTTTGATCGCAGTAAAGTAGACATTCTTTTGTTGTTAATAACTCTTTGGTAAAAAAGGAGAATTGACTTACCTTTTGCAATAGCAGTGGCAGAGATGGATCCAGCGGGACATGAAAAGAAAGGAGGACAAAACGTTAGAACAAATATCAACATTTTTGTGCAAGAGATTTTAGCCTACTGCGAAAAGTGGAAGCATTTCGGGAAACGTCAGGAACTACGAACTGGACATCGAAACTATTAATAACAGTAGAATACAGACATGTTTTACAAATCACAGACTGGGTGATACTAAAGTTAAATAATTATTAACAATATATATTTAGATTCTGGCTGACCTTTACCAGGACAAGAGAGTATTGAATCTATTATCGCTGCAAGACTGGACCAGTGTTTTGGCAAAGACTGATGCTTCTAATTTAGTTCCCAGTCCAGTGATTTTGTGTATTGGATTTGGTACACCCTGTTCCTTGTTCTTTTTTTCTTTTTCTTTTAGGAAACCTGTCCAAGACCTTAGCACCAAAGTGTATATAGTATAGAACTGATGCCTAGTAAAATAAAGCAATTCAACGTAGGGCTGAGAAAAAATCATATCGTGATCCTTGTGATGATCTGCTGTTTGGAGGAGATTATGTGTTTCCTGCAGTTCATTGCTCAGATATAGACACTTTTCCACACTCACACACCTCCTTTTGGTTTTGCCCTGCGTGAGTGACAGGGGATTATGACCAATCATAGCGAAGTGTGAACTTTCAGTAGGAGCAGATGGTTTTCATTACCTCTTAACCTCCACATGAACAGAGTAAATTGTCTCCAGTGTGGCTTTACCCAAATCTAAAAGCAAAAAAAGTGGCAAAAGAGTAGGGATGGGTACCGTTAAACGGTGCCTACTTGGAACCGACCGAAAAGCTCCGGTCGGGGGTGGTATCGAAAAACTAAAATTCTTTCGGTGCCAACTTTCGGTTCTTTTTCTCTCCAGAAGTCAATATATGACCCGCAGCGAGTCTAAAAAAAACATGAACGTGTGCGCAGATAATGAGCCGCTTCAGCGCAAATGGAGCGAAGCAAAACTATAACTTAAAACTATAACTTAAAGAGAAGCAAAGCTATAACGTACTAAACATTTGTAATAGAGACGGCTCAGCCGCGGTCTGCGCCAGGACTAAACCAGGTCCAGGACTTACACCGGTTGTAAAACCCAGAGTCAAACTAAACCAGTTATTATAAACCAGGACTGAATAAGAAATTTGAGTTTTTAGGCAAATTGAAAAACAAAACAGAGCAGTGACAACAAGAAAGACGTGTTTACCTTTAGCGACAGACCCGAGGCTGAGTTTACGAGCTGTTGTTTACAACTTTACAAGCAGCTGCAGCGAGAGGAATATCAAAGATTGTTTGTGGAAAAGTGAGCGCTCACTCTGTATTAGACATTTTTTGTACAGTTGTTGTACATTATTAGTGGCAGAGTGAGCGCTCACACCATGTAAGGATCTTTGGCGGGAAAGTGCTTCGTCAAAGCGCAGTGTGTTTAGAAAAGTTTATCCGAAAGAAACCCGTGTCCTGATGTGGATCTGTCTCTGCAGCTCAGGAGGTAATAACGTCCTTTATTTCTTTTTATCACTGCTTAAGTGGAAATTGTGCTCAAAACATGAAGTTACAGGTGACGCTGCTGCGACCTGTGGAGCTTCTGTTTTGCGGTTTTAGGACTTTTTCCTTTTATACACGTTATTTTAATTGAATTAAAATGACATAGGTACCGAAAAAAGTACCGTTAAGGAACCGGCACCGAAAAGCAGGTACCGTTAAAGTAGTGGTATCGAAAAAAAACGAACGGTACCCATCCCTACAAAAGAGTGACAAAAAATGTGCCGGAAAAACAACGATAACGCAATGAGAAAGCGACAAACAAAAAAACACAAGGCTAAAGAGTGACGAAAAAAGCAACAACAAAAAACCTACAAGAAAGGCAAAAATTTGATGTAAAAATGACAACAAAAAAAAGATAAGAAGACTGCAAAATGTGCAAAATGTTCCAAAATGTGATAAAAACGCGCAAAAAAAACGCTGAAAAAGTGACCAAAACACAACAAGAACGCGACAAAAAAGCGGCAACAACGCATCAAAAAAGTCAGTTTTGTAGGTCTTGGATTTCAAATGAGGTGTCACATTGGCCTATAAGCTGTAAACTCCAGTCGAGAAGCTTTAAGATTAAACCAAACTAGAGAAAATGTGCTCGGTTAAGGCATAAGAGGATAAAGGAAGGGTATATTATGCAAAATCAACTTCTTTAATAGCTTTATTAATATTATTATATATATATATATTTTTTTTACCACATTACAGTGTTTTTCTCTCATCAAAAAACGACCTGGAGCTTAGTTTTGAGTAATCTTCGAATCTTCCCTCGAGGAAATGTTTTCCTCACCTCTCCATCTTTTGCTGAGCTCAATCCTTTCATCTCCAAGTGAAAACACTCACCATAACTAAGAGGAGATGGGTTGGAGGAGTTTATGGGGAGATCTCTTGAAAATCAGGAAGTGAGACTATACTCGATAGTTTGTTTCGAATGTTATAATAAGGCGTTTAATTTGTCAACAACTGTGCAATGGAATTTTAGATCAATATTGCATTTTCTGATCAACAAAGTGTAAAATAAAGATGTCTTTCAGATTATTACAAAATACCAAAAGTCGATATCGTAATGGAGGCTCCAAGACAATTGTGAGATGACATTTTCAATATAATACCTTCTTCAAATTGAACTTTAACTTTTGGCTAAACTTGATAAGCTTAGAAACACCTGGGAAGGATCATGAGAACAGTCATACTCTCATCCATTTTCATTAGACGGTCCTGTCAAAACCTTTATTTAGCAAAATGTGCGGTGGGAAAAATGATTTAGGCTGACCTTCATAGCAGTGAGTGTGTGTGAAAGTGGGTCATTCATAAAATCTGAGTCAGGAATATCAGAGTGGGGAAATTCTGACCCCGTGCTGCTCCCTTGTCGAGTGTCCTTGTTAAACTAGGGAAGGAGACGATGTGATGAATGTGAAAGCGCTCAAACACACACTTCTGGGACTTTTCATTGTGACTCACAGTGAGAACATGAGACATTCATTCTGGCGGAGGGAGACTGTCAAAAAATAATGAAGTCTCTCAGTGATCAATATGGGGAAATCCATAAAAACAGTGCAAAGCAGGACACTGGTTTCTTTCTACCCGACACTGAGAAGTTGTAGCTGTTGAAAAGTCATGGCACCACAAAAACTGCAATAGCAAAAAGTTAAAACTGCTAATTGTTAGGGTCACGAGCATTTTATATCACTGACAGCGTGCTCAGACGGAAATTACAGCAATTGCGGGCACTTAATTATTTTGGAAACTTTCAAAGTTAAATCAACCGAAGATAATTTAGGAGAGCTCTTGAAAATGTCAAACTGATTACTAGTCATTAGTTCAACATCCAAGTACATCTGTAATAGTGTGAGGCAGTAGAAACGGCACAGTTACTTTTAATTAAATGAGAAGAAATGTTCAATTTGTAGTGATTAACAATATATGGACGGCACAGTAGCGCAGCGGTTCACAGCTAAAAGGTCCAGAGTTCGATTCCTGAGTGTTCACCTTATTCCGCCCCGCACACTTTTGCCTCTTTTTGCCACGGATCGGCACTTCACCTCCGGTAGAGCGCGAAGTCCGTTCATTAAGCGGAGAACGAGGGAAAATGTCCGCCGCTCAAATCTGATGTTTAGTAGATTAATTTGTGTAAAATGTCCAATGTTCAAGTCAACACTGCACCGTTTCTCCGCGCGGCCTGAAAACGGGGAACTATATTGTAAGGCGTAATAATACCAGAAGTAATTCGGCATCCGCGTAGTGATATTTTCACTTTACTGTGCGGATGCCGAATTACTCCTGGTATTATTACGCCTTACAATATAGTTCCCCTTTTTATCCGCTTAGAAAATCCACATGGGTGCGTTTACAAGGGCTCAAAGTTCCCATAATAGGATGGATAGTTTGTCTTGAAGCTAAAGGCTAACACGCTACAAAAAATAAATACCTATCAAAAAATCAGAGTATAGACAAGATGATTGTTTTTATGCAAATTGTATAATGCATGGAATTAATGTTAGCCTTTAGGTTCAAGACAAACTCACCGATCTTTATAAACATCTCCTCCAAAGTTACATCTGACAGCAACTCATAAGTGATCATCTGCCAGGAGCTCAATGTCCACCACAGAATTTTGAGGAAATATGATGATTCAAACAGGTCAAAGCTACAGAAATCTTAATGGAAATTAATACGGACAGGAAGTACTGGCGCCCACAACTTCAGCTCAGAGGAACTAGCGTAGCCACATCGTGAAACAAGCCAAAACTTTGGGGAAAAATAAACTACTTGCAATTAAAATAGTACCATTGCAATTAGATTTACAAGTTAAAAATCAATATCATATTTAAACATGTTCAGGAGTAACGTTTGCCACTGAAATACGAACTTCACATCACATGCATTCAGAACATGTTTATAGAGGTCTAGGCCACAGTGTAAAGTTTAAAACGTTATAAATCTGCATATAGGCAGTTTTATTATACTATTATCTTTCAGGCTAGTAAATTTTACACATAAAACCCCATGGAAACTGGATAGGCCAATTTTGTTGTTATCATTGTTGATGTGATATCAAGACACTAGACACTATACAACAACAATAATAGTATTTAGAGCAGGCACGTCTTTATTGTTTTATTGCTCACTACTAGTTTATTTTCATTTTGATTCGGTGTCCAACTGCTTTTAATCTTACACAATCGTATTGTGAAAAAAAAAATGAGTCGTCAAAAATGTTAAGAATCAGCACCAAGACTTATTATTAACAACTTAACACACTCTCTTCTTCTGTATGCTGTGAAGAAGAATGTGAGATGATTAAATAGATGTGTTAGTCTAGAGATTCACAGTAAGAATTCTAGGCACTTAACTTCTAATATGAAAAAATGCAGCAGTAATGATAAAAAACAAAACAAAAAAAACATTAAATTTGGAAAACAGATTCAATATTAGAGCAAAGGTAGATATATATTGATATATATTGAGAGACAGGGAAACATAATTAGGTGTGTGTGCTGCTGATCCACAGCAAAAAGCATCTTTTTATTACATTTTTACAATTTTTTAGCAATTCCCCAATCTGGCTCTACAATTTGAATAAGTCCCGGAGTGTCCCTGGTTAAATTGAGTCAGTCGCCGTGATGTGCCTTGTCTGCTGCTATTGGCAGAGTGAGATCTGTTTGAAACTATCGGCTCAGATAAAAGGCGCTCCGTGTATTGATCAGCAACATCCCAGCCCACCTTATTATTCAATACCAGATCTATGAGAAAGTCACTGGGAGCGCACCAATGGCCCTTCAAGGTTACTGGCCTCCACACACACACATACACGGAAAGAGGCAGCGTTAGGGGGATGGTGCGTCCCCCTCTGGGCCTCGGGGCGTGCGCTTCATTAAAATGTGATCTGCAGTGAGGAGTCTGACTCAGCTGACTTTAATTAAAGCTGTCAAACTCTTCTGGTGTCTCTGTCACGCCATGAATATGCACACGCCACCGATCAATGTGACAGCCCCCACACCATCACAGCACTTTTGCACAGCTACATGTCCGGCTCTGACTGCACATGGAGGGGGCACATGGGAAACAGTGAGTGATGGGACTGGCAGGTGGCTTCAGTTTACAAAATAGCCAATGGCAAGGTTTCACTGCACAGCAGCTACGTTTACATGCAGATCAAAAATCTGATTATGATCTGATTTCTGGAGTTCTCAGATTATTGAAGGGACATGTAAACGGCGTAATCTGATGATCTGATAGACTGTACATTATCTGATATCCATAGATTCTGATTTCTTCACACATACAATTACCGTGAAAAAAGTACAAGATCAAAAGGTATTATGGAAAGACTGAAAGCATTTTTAATAAGAAATGAAAAAAACAAAACACAAAAGTTGCCAATGAAATAAATCCCACATTTGTTTATAGACAAAGTACAGTGGCTACTGCACATATGGCTGAACATTGCCACATCCTTGTGATTTTGATTCCCAGTTCTGATAATTTACTGAATTGCCTCTCCCTTCTCTTCACCCTTACATTTTGAATATAAGGTTGTATTTTATTCTGCTGAGATCACTACAATTACTAAAGAAAATAATAAACAACTAACTGGGTTTGAACCCTAGATTATTGAGTTACAGTCCCTGTGCTACCGAGCTCAAGAAACTGATGCCACATGGAGCACTTTGCCTCCAAGTCCAAATCAAGAGGTGCAATCTGATTAGAGGTGGGGACTGGGGAGATACTTCAGAAGCTCTAAAAATCCAAATCTGCTCTGGCACATGTAGAACCCAAGGTTTTGGTTTATCAGATTTCTGAAGTAAATGCATCAGATTACCTGATTACTCCAGTTATCTGATTTTTCTGACCATGTAAACCAGTGATTCATTTAAACTGGGTGTTTGCACGTATTTTAAATTGAAATTGAACGTAATACATTGATGAAGACTACATACATTCACATGCAGTTTTCCATAGTAGAGAAGGGTTGTTCAACTTGAACAAACCTTTTGTATATTAGTGATGACAATTTGCGTGCTACAGCTCTGAATTGATCTCAACCACAACCAAAACAAGTCTCAAACTGGACCAAACCCGCACTAAACAAAAAGAACAGACGAGATTTTCTAATATTGTCGACTGGACTAGGCTGATTGAGTTGAGTCCGGTTGAAGATATATGAAAATCTCTACAAAAAAGAGTTCATATACGATCAAAGTGCTTGTAACATCACTGTAACACATAATAGTTCTGAACAATGTGGAGCTCATATTCCAAAAGCAAAGCACTGCTCTGCTTTGGCTCTAATTTGTATGTATCTTCATCTTGTCATCCAGATTATGAGAGCTGAGAGCATTGTAGGATAGGTTACACAGACGAATACAAATGTCCGTTTTTCTTTGGTATGCGCAACTGCATTGAAAAGACATTGATTTCTCTTATATCAAATAAGGGCTTTTCTTTAGTCTGATCGCCGTCTCCTGAAGAAATTCATAATGAACACCATACTATTATATTTTGGGATAATATTATTTAAATGTATGTGTATATCTTGTTCTCTTTGTATACGTGTATTTTCAATTCTACCAAACACACTCATTTTAAGGTTCTGACAGAGCTCTTTCCAATTTTTTAAAGCCTCTACTTCTATATTGGACTTTTTTTTTAACAATACCCATATATCAGCCTGATACAGTATATTGGTTGGCAGATATATTGGTCGATCTCTAGAAGTGATCTTCATAACAAACCAAGGCCAATACATACTTGAGGATGAGCAATTATACTTGAGCATGTGTTATTTCTCTAAAGTAAATGAGCTCTAATATTACACCCAACACCACACATCATTCCTCGGGTGCTGACAATACATTTAAAAGGAGTTAATGGCATCTGCCTCGTCCTCAAAAAGCACCACTCATAAATCTAATTACTCTTCTCATTAACTGAACATCGGTGCTCCACCACCTATTTACAAACAGCAATGCTTTGAGACTTAATGACCGCATCACATAAATATTCAATCCCTTAACATGAGCCCTTGGTGTTACGTTTTTAGACTTGAAGAGATCTGAGGAATAAGTCTGTTTGTGATCTTAATTTTGATCATTTCTGCATCAAGGAAATACCAAAACAAACTGACATTTAAGACCCAGAACTATCATTTATGAATTGTATTTTTATTACCTATTCATTTAAAAACACCATCTGGTTTGGTTCTGGTTCTAGTCGGATATCCTTTGGTTTTGTAAAGCCCGCTGTTACTGACAGCGCTGTGGATACAGAGACATTAAGCTGGAGCCGCAGAAACAGCGGTGAAGTCGACATTTCACATCACTATCTTCATCCTGATCAAAGTACACACTTAGACCTAGATGCATTTTATTTACTTACTTTTTTCCCCCCCTCAAAACGAATATAATTAAAAGGACTTTGAAAGGCAGTTTTTAGGCACAGTGGAGCTGACCGTGGTGCTGAACTGCTTCAAACGCTGCTCATTCATGACTGTATATTGTGGCATCATAGCACACAGCATTTGGTGCAATAATATAGCACTAAATCCTAACAGTGACAACCGTGTTCAAGTATTTTTAGTGGAAACTTCAACTTACTCCCACAATCCAAAGACATGCATGATGTGACAAATCCAAAACATTCCTTGTAGTCGCTCGAATAGGCTCCAGTCACTGCGACTCCTTCACTGTAATTCACTTTATTCCTATAATCCGTTGTAAAATTACGACAGTTTCATAGGGCCGCACACATTTAGGCCCAACAATTCTCATCAAAATAACAATAAAAATAATAATAAAAAGAGAATAATAAATCCATATAGTTTCTTCATTTAAGCGTTGAGTAGTACAGTTTGGCAGTGATTGCCTCAGGACAGACATATACCACTTCTTGTTTCAAACTTTTTTTGTGAATTGTGAACTTTCTTTGAGCCATGAACAACCAGCTGTCTCATCTGATTGCTGTAAATAGAACTTATTTTAAATGACCAGAAGAACCAAACCAGATGGTCAGGTCAGCACGCCGAGAAAACATCCAAATAGATACAGCCTTCAATATCGGTTTGTGACTGAGATACTCAGAGGGCTATTTGTTTCACTGTCCACACTCACATAGACTTAACATTCAGACTTCCTTCCTCCCCTCTGGGCCGAGACAGCGCTGGCCATCACCCGCGGCTCCCCCGAGTTTGTGTGTTATAAACAAGTGTGCAGTGGGGAGTAGCGCAGTGAGCTGAAAACTACAAAATGATGCACTGGGGAGCGTGGCAGACGAGTAAAAGCTGCCAGGAACTAATCTGCCAGACCTACGCCTTTTCTCTCACACTCCCCCCCCCCCCACCACCCCACTCCAATGGTGGCTTCCCGGGAGCATCAGCGGCAGAACCTTGTGAATTATTGAAGCGGACAAGACGTCTCTCAAAGCCACATCCAAACAACAGTAACCTTAGCCTTAGCCTCTGGGGGAAAATGAGATAATGACCATTTCAATCTCGGAGACCATAAACATCGCAGAGAGAGGTTGACACTGTTAATGCACTGTCGTTTAGTAGGCGCCGCGACGCCTCGGACTCTCAAATAGTGATCGCAGAGAGGAGCCGCGCAGGTAAATATAATCTACAGCGTCACGTAATTGATTGAACTGGCTCTAAAACACAATCCAGGGCCAGTGATTTATTCCCCTGGCAGGCTGTAATGTAAATGCTGCTCGTATACTGTACAGACGCCGGTTATCTTGGATGCACAAGGCAATGATTGTGTCCATAATCTTAAAAATAAACAATACACAAGACGTGTTCTCAGTCGACCAGGAGTTGTCCATCTTCAATGAAGGTACTTGATTCATCTTCTGTACTCAGTAGTTGAAGTCTTCATACATAAGACCCATACAGCAATATATGAACGGTGACACGTGACGTTTGTAACAAGGATTATCTCGTCATTATGGATTGTTTTAGGCAGCAAATGGACAGAGTTGATGAGCAAGAAGTAGAAAAAAATGGATAGGTGTAAGGATTTGAACTATTTTGAAAAGAGTCGATATGTGATGGTTCAAGTGCTCATGTGCTGCAGATTCTCAAACCCATAATAAAATGGATGCGCACAGTAGGGTTGTCACGGTAAACGGTGTAGCGGTAAACCCCGGTACACATTTTTTTTTACTGTAAAAATTACCGTCTTGTTTTTGAAAAACTATATTATCTCGGTGGATTACCGCGCCCGCGGTCTAGGCACGGTGAGCCTCACCAGCCACCGTCTCATCTGCTGAAGTTGCTGCGCATGCGCACTGTGTTGTTTGCAACACAGTGCAAACAACACAGCTGAAATCATGGTGGAAGGAGGACATGGCAGCGCTCAGGGCATTTATCAGCCGTCAAAGAGGACCAAGTCTGAAGTCTGGGCATATTTTGGGTATTTGAAGAATACCGAGGGACAGCTGATAGAAGACAGTTATCCTGTTTGCAGGACGTGCAGGAAAAAAGTTTCTGCGAAAGACAGCAACACTTCGAACCTCATGACTCACCTGCGTGACCATCATCTACAACTCTACAGCTAATGCAAAGTAAGTTAACGTTGGCGTTTTAGCTGAAATGCTGATGTGGGGACTTTGGGTTGAGGGAGAATGTAACGAGTCGTCCCATAGTGCAGCCGCAGCGCCACCGCCTCCAGGTAAGCCGTGTCGCGGATACCTCCGTATTGAAATGGCACAATGCATTACAGGACTCCTGGAGGGCAGATAAAAGCCCCATTATTATGAATTTAACAATGGTCACTGACATTTTCCCAAATCTGAAAAAGCACACTGGAAGGACACAAACTGAGCACACTATATCCTGAAAAAATTAAATACGGCGATAATACCGAAAACAGTGATAATTTTGGTCACAATAACCGTGAGGTAAAATTTTCATACCGTGACATCCCTAACGCACAGTTGTTATGAATTCCAGGGCCTGTTTATTCTATTTTTCCTATAGCTGTTAGTTTAGTTTAGTTTATTTGAGCAGTACACATTGTGCTCAAAAGGAGTGGGCTGAAGCAAAAGCTTATGAGCGCCCACCCCCAAGTGCAATAAAATAAATTAAAAAAGAACATTTCAAAACATTTCAAGCAGCTACATTCATACAGACCAACTTACAAACTTACAAAAAAATATATGAACTGTTTATATAATTAATTGAAACAACGCACAACTACAACAACAATCTTTTTTCATGTACGATGTCTAGTACAAAGCAGTAAAAAAAAAAAGTGATCCTTAATATATTTCTTTCAAATGTTTACCCTTGATAACCGAGAGTTACTTTTATGTTATGAAGGTACATTAATATTTATTATACTCCGAGATCTTGATACTTCCCAGTTGTCATTACCATTCTCAGTATATTATATTATTATATATTTATTTAATTGAGATATATGTGAAGTATGGTAATGGTCTCAACTTATATAGCGCTTTTCCACCTACATTAGGCACTCAAAGCGCTTTACAGCAAGGAACCGCTCACCCATTCATACACCAATGTACGCAGACACTGGAGGCAAGGTGGGTGAAGTGTCTTGCCCAAGGACACAACGACAGCGTACACCTTCAGGAGGCGGGATTCGAACCCCCGACCTTCCGATCATGAGACGACCCGCTCTACCATCTGCGCCACCGTCGCCCCAGTATGATGCAAGCCCTGCATAGCTATTAGCATAACCCACCCACAAATCTCGTAATTTAATCTTTTAACCCCCACCTGAACCAAGCACATTTTCTACAGTTTGGCATTACACAAATCTACGCTTCTTGAAAAAAAAAAAGGCGTCAAAATAGCAACATCGGGTAAATTCATACTGTGGAGGAGGCTTGGAAAGCGTATGTATTTCTAATTATAACTAATCTTCCAACTGTCAATAATTGAGGTGGTGTTGATAAAGCCGTGCCTGATTAATGCACATTATCTACTGTTGTGTAAATAAATGCAGTTCATGTTCCACAATAAGACTCCGAATAGACATAAGGCTCAGAGGATGGGAGGCTGTGAATTCACTGGCGGGTGTGTACCACAACAACGCTCAAGAACTGCCCCCCCCCCCCAGATACAACAGCCTCCCTCTGCCAACAGGGATTTTCTATTTGGCTGCGGCACAACCCGGCAAATACTATGGCTGTGCCTCATCTCCACCGAGTAAACTTATAAAACAGATTACTCGACAACAAATCAGACTGTGACATATGGGGAGATGTGAGCAGGAGCCAAGAATCCCTAAGGAGTCAACATCCGACTGCATAGTATGATCACTGACACGGTTATAAATGATGAGCAACACACACTCACACTATGCAAATACGTAAGCCCATATGTTCCAAAGCACAGAATAACTAAGGACGCTGTCAATCACACTCCCACGGCATAACGGGGCCCTGTAGCGTACATTGTAATGGGCTTTCTGGATGATGGTAAAGACGTCTGTGAAAAAAGTGCCGCCTGAACTGAGCACATTTTCTCCAGCTCGGCTTTACCCAAATCTAAAAGCTTCTCAACTGGAGCTTACCTATAGGCCGGTGTAACGCCACATTTGAAAGCTAAGACCAACAAAACTGATCTAAGATTTTTCCTTGCGTTGGCGTCACTTTTCCGTTTTATTTTTTTGTGCTTTTTTTACTTTTTTTTTTTTTTCATGTGCTCAGTTAAGGTGGGGGTTAAGAGGTTAAACAGAAGTTGTATCGTAACCTTTTGGAAGATGACCGTAATGATAGCACTAAATCCTCATCAGGCCATTTTGAGAGCAAAAAGTAGTCTTCCACCACTTCCCCAATATTGCAGAACCTATTTTACCACGAGATACCACATTTTGAGAAGATGAAGAGATGATAAGATTAAGATTGTTGCATTCCAAGTTCCATGCCATTAAAAAACTTTTGATTTCAATTGTTAGAATGATAAACAGAAGTGCTCACCTCTTTGTGACTGTGTACTCCATGACACTATGGTTGTAAACTTTTATGTGTATTAATTTATATGTTAAAATTGATCGAGCCACCGAGTCCAACAAACCAGTGTACAATTTGTGCTCGCCATGAAGGATAAATCATAAGAAAGTAAAACAACAAAACAAATGTTCCAATGGGAAACATCCTCGGTTTAATTAGCGGCTGCAGTATTATGCATGACATACTAATTTGTAGCTTAAATTGACAACGTAATAATATCTGTACTTGCAACAGATGAATTAAAATGACCTCTGGAATTCTGATACCATGTTGTACTGTAATTATTATTCTGCTATTAGGAGCTGTATGAATTTTAGTTACTTTAGTACTAAACAGTGAAATATGAGCTCCGCCACAGTCTGAAAGTAGTTAGTTTAGGAAAGTTCGATGCAGGTATGTGCGATTGCCTGGGTGGCTGCCTCTGTCTCTTACACAAAGCCAGCAAATCAGACCACATGTCTTCTTCAAAGGACTCAACAGCTTAGACAGAAAGCTTGGTACTAGCGCCAAAGAGATCAACAGAAAGACAATCCCTTCAAAGACAGACGGAGAGCGCCACGACAAAGCCCAGCCGCACACATTCACAACACTGGGCCTCTCCGCGCTCCATCTGGGCCCGTGTTCTGCCCACATTTTCATTGGCTTTACATTAAAACCTCCACCTCTCATCGTCCTCCCAAACTGACGCTGGCAGGAGTGACATGTTTTGTCAGTTTCTCTGTTCGACGTCCACAGAAAACCGCGTAACTCTACTCTGCTGGTCCTGTGGGAGCGTGGCCTTCGTGTTGCCCTGATGTCCCTCTGTGTCGGCCAATGCACGCGTGTCGTCCCGCCTTTTACAGACATATATTGATTAATCGTGGCTCCTATAAGGGTCAACGGGTCCAGTAAATTCACAGATCGATCGGCTTTAGGGGCGGGGACTGAGTGAGAGCGAGTGACGCCAAATGTCGACACAATCCAGTTTAAACAACGTGTTTCATTTAAAAAGAATCAGAGGTTGAACCATACGTTTGATTTGGTTTTGAGATGTGAAATCATTAAATGCAAATCTACCGTCCATCTGACAGAATGCACTAATTGAAGCATTACGTTATTTAACTCCTGTTTTAATGCCTTATCAGGATTAGATTAACTACGTATTTTTCAGTCTCTTGTAAAACTGAGGACAATGGCTCAGATTTGTATCAACAGTTCCCACTCTGCATTCTTATTTTATCAATCAATCGCTCATGATGAACACACACAGAACACGGGAGAAACAGGATTTACCTTGAAGGGGAATGATTTGTCATTAAATAAGCGGAGTCGAGAGAGTTGGAAAAAAAAAGACCCATTAAGAGCAGAGGAACAGAAGCAGAGGAGAGCTTTATGTGGAGTATGGTTTACTGTAGGGGTTAAAGAGGTGAAGGTGACTTTGGGGTCTGCCTTGCTTCAACTTGATTAAGCCCATTTCTCTTCTAGCTGGTTCATAACCTCTCTGGATACACACAGGATGCACAATTTGAACCAAAAAAAAACTGTACCACTATAAATCTTCACTATAGTGAGAGTATGAAAACGTAACATTTGGCAGTATATGGGGTAGTTGCTATATATAGTTAAAAGTATTCAAATGAGTTGGTATCAACTGGATTGGGTTGATTATATTTCACTGCCATCTTCAGAGGCTTCTTCTTGCTCTTTTAGTCAAATGTAAGACTGGTGAACATACAGCTAGAGGCCAATTTAAACTCAGGGCTGCACCTATTTACTATTGTTTGCACAGACAAAAAAACTGTTTTGCTCATCAAATGTATTTTTGTTCATCCCTGCGCAGAACAATGACGACTCAACCAGTTGACAATATTTGAAAAATCCCCACTGCAATATAACAGTGTTTGAGAGTCTTTGTCATTTCCTAATTTTGTAGTGAAAATCGTATCAAATGTATATATAAAATCATAAATATTGTATCCATTCTGTTAACACTGTAGTACCATTAACATAATCAGATTTTAGCATTTGCTGATAATGCAGTACATTTTATTACATACATTGTAGAGCTCTAACATACAGGTCAAGACAACCTTTCTATTCAAATGCAGAGGCTCCCAGGTGTGAAGCAATGGCGAAAATAGATCTGTGCACAGTCAGCACAAACCTTTCCTCCGTTTATGCAAAACAGATAAAATATATTGCACTCTTGCTGACCTACCAAATGCATGGCAGATGTTTCTACTCTTTAAAGACACAGCATATGTTTTTATACACACATGCAATTGCACAGAGACGGCCTCCCCCTGGTTGGATAAGGGGAGACTGCGGGGGGCGGAGACGGGCAGCAGAAGAGAATACGACAGATAAAAGATGACAACACTTAATTCTCACTTTGAGACACAGCCAAGACAGAAACACAAGCCAGCTACAATAACACATACAAATGATGAGCTCTTAAGGCGACACCCCGACACTCTTGAGTATCCAGTACGCCTTAAAAATCAAGATTTCAGTAAACCGCTTTTGGCACCATTTGAGGACGAGTGAATATCAGAGAGAACAGAGAAAAGATGGGCAAAAGTGAAAGGAATGGGGACTTGTGAGAAAGGCATCTTATTTGGCACAAACAAACAAAAGAGACTCGCAATGACTGAAAACAACTTTTGCACCTCTCGAGAATAAAAGTGAGTCTGGATGATAGCAATGGCAGCTCCGTGCACGCTCATTTTGACAGGAAATACTGGAGAAGTGAGCAGACGAGGAGAGATAAGAAACAAGAGGAGAAATGGAGCCAAGGTTTATAAAAAGCTAAATGCTCCAGAGGATAAGCAGAGAGATAAAAATGCTCTGTCATAAAAGCATAGCTATAAATCATTATCTGATTATGTAAAACAGCGTGGAGAATATTCTCAGCATAATGGTCAAGAGTCTTCGAATTGTGTCCTTTTTGAAGTAGGGAAGACTAACTCGCACAAACTGGTGTACACGCAAACATTAAAGCGCTGAGAAAAACTTGCAGAAAGCAGACCACGATCAAAGCATCCTAATGAATTGTTAGCATATGCAACGAGTGATTCCTAATGGGTGTCTTAAAAGCAAATGAATGCAGATACTCAAAAATCATTAACAAGATTTAACTAATCAAATTACAAGAAGAGATGCGACGATAACGCTTTTTCATTTCCGATATGGATACCGACTGGCGTTTGAGCATCTACCAATACTCGATACTAACCAATACCACAATACAGTTCTTGCTGTTTGTGAAAAAGTGACTTATCCTTTGCAAACGACACATTGTATATCAAGGCGATTTCTATTAAAGGGACTGAAAGGAATTTTAAAATGTTACAATTATGTATTTTCCACCTCCTACATGCTCCAGCAGTGTCCTAATGTGTAGATTGAGCCCAGACCTATTCACCACAACTGCTGCTAAACGTCTGCACTGTCACTCAAAACTATTCAGGCCGAAATATCATCGATCTCCACAGTCATGCATGAGCTTAACATAGAGACTGCAGTTACACGTAAGACCTGAGATGGCAGTAGCGAGTAAAACATTTCAACTTCCATCTAGTCCCTTTAATATACTGAAATGAAAAATGGCATGAACTGTAAGTTAAGTTGGTGGGAGTTGAGTTTTTACAACTGTGAGATCCAAACAGGTGTGGCTCAGTATCGGATATTGGGCATTGATCCCCGATCCTGTATTTTTTCCAGGATCAGCACGTGCATCCCTCGTTACTGTTGTTGCTAAAGGACAGTTGTTTGTCTTCCTATCAGACTAACAAACAACAAGACCAGAGAGCAAGCACTACTTCCATTCATACATTTATTTATATATTTTTATTTTATTTATTTATGTGTTTATTTGGTCGGGACAGTGCAAGTTAATGAACACACCACACCGGATTGCAGCCTTGGGCTAATTTCCATCCGTTGTCCCACACTCTCTCTCTCGAACACACTCTCATTCATCCTGGTCTATTGTACATGTTTTTAGTGGTAGGGGAAACCGGAGTACCTGGAGGAAACCTAGGCAGACATAAGAACATGCAAACTCCACACAGAAAGGCCAACGCTAACAGCTGTGCCACGGTGCTGCCGATTTCAACTGACTCTTGCTTATGGTTAGTAGCAATGGTTTGCTTGTGATGCAACGCATAGCTCTCATAGTCAGTGCTAATTTTCAACTATTGTCACACAAGTCACACACACAAACTCAGTGCTATTTATAAATGGGTACATCTTTGGTATGTTTTCAAGACTTAACCCTAGAATTGAATATTACAAACTCAGATATGGTCTTAAGTTCAGTGGGTCATCCAGTTTTGGACGTTTGTAAGAAAAGGCAGACTGACCCAATAAAGTCAAGCCTATATCTAGCCTCATGCCAATAATGCAGAGCTCTAGCTCCAGTCCTAATTTGTCAAGACTTCATTTGTTATCAAAGGCATGTGATTCCCCTCTCCTATTCCTTTAGACTACACAGGCTCACTGTTGTCAGGGGCATAATGCACTTTGATGTGGCCAACAACACAAGCCAGCCTTGTGCCACTTCAAAGTTACCATGACTCAGACACAAGCAACCCTCACACAGAGCTCTGCGGGCAAACATATACATTAGCTAGTCCTCCAGAGGCTGTGAATTTGCATACAAATAAAAAAAACACAGGTTTTCAGCAAAGTGTATGTAAATTAGTAGTTTCCACATAAATGTACCCTAAACAAAATGGGCAGATTCAAAGAAAAGCAACACAGTTTACTATAAATATAGACTATCAAAACACCCACAGCGAGCAGACTTTTCAAATCAAAGCCAACAATTTAAACACATTTTTCTTGGTAATTTGTACACTTGCTTTAAAAATGCATTGGATGGTTTTGCGAAAATTATAATTCTACTCCCCTTTTCCAATTTTCAGTATAAAACCCACCAATAGTTTAACTATTAAAATACATCTCCCCTGCCAATGAATGGACGCTCATGCATAATGCAGGAGCAAGCAAGAGGCTCATCAACAGGGATCCAGGGAGAAACATGGCAGACAGAGGAGAGACTGAGGCGCGAGGGGGCCAGTAGGATGAGGAGGAAACGGGGGGAGGGAGGGCTACAGCTGACAAAGCACCGGGTCAATCTCAGCGACACAGGCACAGACAGACAGAGGAGACAGGCAGAGATGTGGAGGTGAAAAAAGTACGTTATGTGACACGTGATAGAGACATGAAAACCGAGAGGTTAAAGCCAAAGTCGAACTGGAATGTTGGACAGTAAAACTTTGGATTCGTCAAAAAATTATATTGGGCCATCGCAATTTCAATTTTATCGCAACTCTTGTACACTTTGTAGCTTTATGTTCAGTCCTGCTTCTTGTTAACACCCCACTGTGATTCAATTCTCCTGAATTCACTCAGGGCATGAACGAGGCTGACCAATAAGAAGAGTGCGTGCATGTGACCCATAGTCCAACCCGTAAGAAGCAGTGGGCAGTTGCGTGCAGCGCCTGGGGACCTACTTCCAGATCTAGAGCCAGGCTAATGGTCAGAATCATTCACCTGACAGGAGTATTGATTGCGTGCACCCAGAGGAAACCCATCCAAACGTGTGTAGAAACATGCAAATTGCACACAGAAAGGCCCACACGGTCTAGGAATTTAACCCGGGACCTTCTTGCTGTGAGGCAAGAGCGCTAACCCCTTAGCCCCCGTGCCGCAAAGTGTGTCTGTGTTAGATCAAATTCCACCAAATTGTCAAAATCATAATAGAGTCAAATCATAATCTGATTTTATATGGTTAGATCGCCCACTCCAATTTGGTGTCTTCCTCCTGTTCCTTTGTTTTGTCTGCAGTGGTCAAAACAAAGTTAATACCCCCTTGTGAATTGGTGGATTTGATCAGGAGTCTTTTCTTTTGCCTCCGTAATCGAATGAAATAGTAACATCACCATAACACACCATTTCAGTCTCTTCCATTTCATTCAGAATATTGGCGGTAACCACATAAAATCAGCAGATACCAATTTCTGGAGGCCACAATGGACTATAACTCTGTTTGACAACATGTCACAAGACAAAGCCAATGTTCAGCCAACACAAGTGAAAGTCAAATGAGGAAAATGCAAGAAATAAAACCAAAAACCAGAAATTGTTTTAAATAACCATTGCCTTAACAATGGTTAGCCAGAATGAAAGTCATTTCTGCGTAGAGAACCAATCACATCACAGGGAAATATCACTCTCCTTTCCCTATGCTTTGCCCATCCCACATTGCACTCCTCTTCATACTTCTGTCCCCTCCTCCACTGACACAGTCCCTAATGAATTGGAAATAGATGGTGATTGGATGGTGGGCAGCGTCTGTCTCTCTCTCTCTCACACACACACACACACCCGCGACTACTGCAGGTATACAGCCTTATCAGAGTGTACAGGGACATGACTAATATCTGCTGGCCTCACACCATGGCTCCGTAATACCACATAGGAAAGACCTGCACTAATAAGGCCAAAGGAAGCCCACCACGCACAGAATCCTTTTGAAAACAACGGAAAGAATAATATCGGGATGTCAACAGAAATACACCTACACAGCTGGGAATACATCTTTGATAGTGCTCCAGTTCAGCGAGGGACATGATAAAAAGTGATTGCACCTGAATGATGGGAAATGTGTTTTTACTCTGCATCAAAAGGGTTCAAATTCCTTTTAGGCAGAATTAAAATGTTGAATTTGACAGAGCTGATACTGTGTGCACGTCACATCTATAAAAAATGAGACATATTTTAAACGCATAGAGTGTGAAGTAGTCTAATGCTGTAGTAGTCTAACAAACTTGAAGATGAAAGATGTCCAAAGGGCATAACAATAAAAAATAAAAATCCATATTCAGCCAATGCCTAAAGCTGGGAAGAGATGACTGTATTGACTTCTCTATAATGCTTACTTTAGCTGCTGTGTCAGTCAGTTTGAGAAAGATTGATAGACAGTGAAGTTGGCTGTAAGTATTCTGCTGGAAGAAATCCCCCATCAAACGCTTCTTAAGTACCTTTTATATGTTCCACTGATTTTCTTTTCAACTCAGAGGCAAATCTTGTGGAGCATGCCTGCCGGCTAATCAGGGCACTAAAGGGCAAACTGCAGTACTTGCCACACACACATAGACAAAGTACTGCTATTTTTGGCGTCTCCTTTGGCCATGTCAGTGTCCCCCCCCCCCCCACCCCCCCTGTACAGTCGAAACTCACGTCTCTGAAACGGTTCCAGGACCTGTCCTTGTTGTACTGAGCCACGGTGCTCAGCCATTTGTCGTTGTTGTTCGCGGAGACCTGCGTTTCCGTGCTCAGTAAGAGAGCCACGGCGGGTAGGAGAAAGACAAGCTTCATCCTGGAGAGGGAGAGAGAGAGAGAGTGAGAAAGAGAGACAGAGGGAGACGTGCAAAAAGTCAGAGGAGAGTCCGTAAAGTCAAATTGGCGTGCTAAATGTGGCAGAAAAAATATGGAAATTCGAGCGGCGCATGCTTCTGTTCGCACCATGTGAGTTAGGAGAGTACTCGTTTTATCGAATTGCTGATCCATTTTGTAATCGGATTAGAGACACAAGAGAGTTGTCACCGTGGCAGATGGGCCACCTCGAATGATAAGCACACCGGGAACGCGCCAATTAAAAAAGCAATCACAGTGATTGCCGTGCATCCCCAAAGCGCGTTGTTCTTTTGTGCTCGCACGCGCAGATTATGCGAGAACCGACTTGTACTAAATTCAAGACTTTTTTTTTTTTTTTGTTTACGCAGCGCCATTAGTCAACATCGAGTGCCGTCCTACCTGGGGATATTTGGCGTCCTATTCCGACTCCCGGGGAAAGTAAGTCCACGGCCCCGGGAACACACCGCTCGCACCGGACTGACAGACTTGACTGCTCGCTGCACTAACAGGCAGACGCTGCTGCCTCACAAGACGCGCGTACCGGGCGCTCTCTCTCCCCCTCCTTCTCCTCCTCTCCGATCACCAGACACCGCCCCCTTTTTTTTTCTTTCTCTCTCACTCCATCACTCCATCCCTCTATCCTGCTCTCTTTCTCTCTGTAGCGTGTCATTGATTTTCAGCACGGCGATTTTTTTTTTTTGTTGTACTCCAAAGCGCACGGAAGGATTTATGGAAGCCGTGTCAAAGCGCTGTTCGGGGTGCGCAAACACAATTTTCATTTAGCTTTCCTGTTCGGGGAATTATTCACGCTCGTGTCCACCCTATTAATTAGACAGAGGAGAGGGGGAGCGTGAATACGGAGCTGTAATGGATTGTTCTTGAAGTGGCTTCACCTTCGCCTACTGCGCTCAACGAATCTAGCAGTCACTTGTCAAAAAGATAACACATACAATATTTAATTTCCAACATCTTGTGCATAATTAGCTCTTGCCTTGTTGTAAACATGTGCTTTTCACAGAAGCTGGTGCCTGTGGTGAGCCCAACCGACATGGCACAAAGGACTATTGGGACAAAGAGGAACCAAAAAGTTTATTTTTTTTCCTGCAAATTCTCCCACATTACGGGTCCAGTTTCACTCACGCGTTGTTGATTTTTCTCGTACTTTAAAGGATAAACATATAAAGTTGTTTCTTAACACTGTATCTTGTAGTAAAAGCACGGTGATCTTCCATGGCTCAATCACATCCTGTTTTAGTCAGAATACATTTACAAAACAACAGGGGGGGTTGAATTTCTCCCTCAGAGCAAGAAGACATTGGCATTATTACCCGGGCTGGGGAATTTTGCGACTAACTGGCCATTTCCAACCATGCACACCAATACTGGGTTTAACAAAATAACCTATTATCGAGGCTAAACTTTTCACATACAGGTTATTTCAAATGCTAAATTAAAAATATATGATTGCTAAAGGTGGATGAGCTGTCCAAGGTCCTGAAACTGTTTTACAGGAGAAGCCGGTAAACGCCTACTAAGGTAATTTTATTTACTGACTGTATCTGAAAAAAGCAGAGTTCGCATTATACCTGCGCATGAGATATACGGACATTAACATGCAGAGGGCGAATGTCTTCTGCAAATTACGATTCAGTCTATCATTGGTGAGCAAACGCCTCCGGGGGAGAAGAAATAGTTATTTTTCAGCGTATGGCAGATGAATTTAAAAAACTCTCCTCCTAAAGTATAGAAAATATAGGTGATGTACCTGGGCATATCGTGTGTTGCACAACGTACAATTGAAAAGTACTTGGCCATCGTACGCTCATTAAGCAGAGCCATTTAAGGAGGGAAGTTATAAAGGCCAATAAACCACAATCATTCACCGAGCTGCAACAGCACGAGACATTTGATGCTGACATTTAAGAGCACTTTGGAAATATTTTATATGCGGTGCATTAATAGTTTTTTCATCTTGGTGCTAAATGGTGGATTTGACATTTACAATCGATTTATACTGTTGAAGTTGGAACTCTTTTTCAAATAGAGAAGCTGCTGTGAAATATTTAACTTAAATTAACATTGACAGGTTTTTTCTATAAAGCACTTGGACTTCTACATATGTAGGCACTGGATTTTTGGTATAGACTCAAACTGAAGCGAAACATCCCTGGTGCGCTGTGAGCAGTTGTGATTGTTGACTCTTGTTGGCTGAAAGGCGTATTTCACTCTCACGCTCTTCGTTGTTGGCCATTATTACTGTGTTGTTAAGAGACACGCTGCACTTTGAATTCAAAGGCTCCAAAAACAAGCTCACTTCACAGAGATATTCTTCTACCGCTCCTTTAGCATCCACACAGAAGGGGGCTTTTGGAGATGGAAGATAAAAGTTGCTTTAGGGGATCCAATTTGAAATAATAACCATCAAAATCTATGAAACGAAGCCGGGAAGAAGTAGCAAATGTGGCATTATTGTTGCCAGAACAGATGGTGAAAGAAAACAGATGACAGGAAGGGAAGTTGGGCAGAAGCAAAGTGTTTTAAATTGAGCAGTAGACTGTGAAAGACCACTTCTACATGTTTCACTTAACATGAGCATACAAACTTGAGAGCCACTGGAACAGGTCTGCAGACAGAGCGCCTGGTGACTGACTGCAAATGGACCACAGTCTAAAGCATATCAGGCGCTCTACGATGTTATCTAAGCAGACTGTCTCAATGCCCTATCTGCGGAAATAAAGCACTTCCACACTCTGTTCACTGCACCCGGGGGCACGAGAAAAAATCAAATTCTGCATCTTTTGTTTAACACAGACCGTGAAATCTCCGAATGGGATCAAATTATAAATATTTGTCACTGATCTAAGGAGTTCATTTTTTCATACAGATGGATCATATACCCCTCCAGGAACCGCCACCTTAACGTGATGGAGGGGTTTGAGCACCCGAATGATGCTGGGTGCTATTTTGTCGGGGGCTTCATTCCCCTAGTAGGGTCTCCCATGGCAAACAGGTCCAAGTTGATGGTTCAGAAGCCCCTTATGAGAGACCAACGACCAACAGGCTGGTTAGAATCATGAGAACGTCCTTCCGTGGACCCACCACCTGCAGGAGGAGCCATTGGGGGTGGTGCATTGTGATTTGGGCAGCTGTCACGACCTGGCAACGGATAAGTGGAAGAAAATGGATGGATCATATGTGTAACTTACTGTACAATCGTATCAAGAGTGTTCCGTTAGCAGTAAACATGTTGACATCTCCAGTCCTGTTAGAGTTTGGTTAAGGTTAAGCGTACGTTTTTCTCCAGCGGGGAAAATTGTCATCTGCATCGGCCTTGAGCAAGGTTTGGTCATAACTAGTTTTGGGTTAATGGGAGAAACTGCAGCAAACAGAGACAAAAGGGGAACATGTAAACTCCACGCATAAAGACCCACCCAGTATGGGAACTGAACCCAGGACGTTCTTGGTGTGAGCCACCTGTTTTTTTGTGGGTGGCTGTAGCCTATTCCACCAAATAATAGGTCACTATAAGTACATTACGGTCTCCATTCATTTACAAAAAATGTATACTTATTCAATGCATGCCTTTGGACAGCGAAGGCACGTGCAGACAGAGAACACTTATCACCGACTTCTTATTACCAACTGCTTTGTGACATAAGATGATATTAGTTATCACCAGTTGCTCACAAAGTTTACATTCGCAGTGATGCCACAATCCAGATGAACTCGATGACACTCGAGGCTGTGGTGTACTCGATGACATTTCTGTCTGTAAAATGGTGAACAATATAAATAGCTGAGTGTGAGTCTATAAAAATATAAATGAATATAAAGAGCTAGACCAGTTTCACCAAATGTTCAGACTGTGACATCATCCTTTCTCACAAAGCTATGCGAGACACAAAAGCAGCAGACGGAGAGGTTATTGGCCAAGGACAGTAGAGCTAATGAAATTGCTAAGGACTATTTAGTACAAGCTGCCTTAATAGCACAGTGCAGACATGTAGAACACATTCCCAGAGCTATAAAACTACTCTGCACTCTTCCTACTCTGCTGCAGACTGAGACGAAGCTGGAGTATGAACTTTGAGGTGGAATCTTTAACATGGGCAAAGGACACCACCGTGTTTAGTCCTAAAGCAAGCAATGTCACAGAGGGGCTATCTTTTTACAACAGTGTACTTTTCTAAAGGACACCATAAGAGGAGAGATGCACTGCAATGCACCACAGTAACAGGCATTAGCAGGGGCAACTCCAACAAGAACCTTCATAGGTCAGGGAAGTTCACAAAACGCATTGCTATTACCACCGAAAGCCTTGGATCTGCTTTAAAACAAACCAAATTTAACACACAGCTTGTTGTAAAGCTTTGACCTCGTTGGCAAATTAGTATTATATTATATTATTCTTGTTTTTGTAATTGGACTACACTAAAGGTTTAAACACCGGAGAACAGAACAGCTTGGCAAGGGTTCATTTGATAAGATTCTAGGCTATTTTCTTTGAACGGAGAGAGGAGGAAAGTGTAAGGGACCACAGCTCTGGGTTCATGGCTGCTTCAGAGTAGGAGGAAATAGATTACCCTTATCAAGGTTTTCTCCAAAGAAAATGCTGCTGTGAAAGCTAATTGCCGACTGCATCCAGAGAGAGCAGCTATAAAACCACTGGTGCATTATATTATCTTTCAACTTTGCAGACAGTTTTATGCGCACTTTCCAGACTTGTGCTGTGACATCGATGTGTGACAGAAGCCAATTCTGACAGATGCAAGTTTTGATAAATGCAGTATAAGTGCCGCTTATGTGTGGCTCTGTGGCATAAGGAGAGTTCAATATGTCCAAAAACTAAACAAAACCAACTTAGAGACAGTGGTCTGTTGTATGTAGATCATGTAAAATTCCCTTATCATATTCAAAATATCAAAATGTATACACAAACAACAAGACATCTTTCTATGTGTAAATCAGAATCCATTCTATGGCTGTAAATTATAACTTTCCAAGCTTCTATGTTTTACCTAGAGGTGGGAGATATATCGTTTAGACGATAATATCGAAATTGTTGTCTGGACGATATGCAAAAATGGATATTGAGATAATATTTCATAATTTGTACAATACGATCCCCAAACATGAAAAGAGCAGAAGGAAGTTAAAGAGAAAACAAATAACGCACACTATAACCTTCTAAACAATAATATGTAGCGACTTCAATACTGTAGGGGTTTGGTTTGACTGTATTTTATGTTTTTTTGTACAAAATCACAATCGTTCCTCAATTGCACACGCGTAAGCTGCTACTAATTTGCAAAACAACGACAGAGTTCTTACCTGTGTGTTATGGCGCTTCTTGGGTTGAAACAACAATCCAAAAACATAAAGAGTAAAGCTGATGTACGATTAATAAAAACTGAAGTCTAAAGTTAAACATTTTTCTTAACCGTCTGTGGCGTCCTCAAGTGGCGAGCTTCGTGATTGTATCATTAGAAACTTGGGATGTATAATATAATCAAAAAGATGGAATACATTTCCCCAAGAGATCCACCGTAATAGCCTCTGAACAGGGCTTCTTTTAACTTATAAACATTTGTATTTATTATTACGGGGAACTGCCCATGATGCCTCTGTGGGGGTCAGAGTGGCCCTGACGTCTTACGTCATTACAGCGTGCCGTTAGTATGTTACTGTCAATCACTTGTTATCTAGCTTCAAGCGCAACAACGGTGGATTACTTGGATATTCTTCGTTTTTTGGACGACTCCTCGCAACGGGACTTTTTTGCTGGCGACACAAGATGAAGTGTGGAAGCTGCCGTGCGTTTATGTACGTAAGGAGGACGCGATGCTTTTGAACGCGGGTGAGTCCATGTTTACGCCACAGTTTACATCTCGCTTTTGTTAACTTTAGCAGGACATAAACGACTCCTTTATGCTCTCATATCATTTGGGTGAATGCATTGTTAGGTAATCTGCTGTTTCATAGTCTGCTGTTTAAATTATGTTTCGGAGCTGTTTGACTGCCGTAAACTTTTGCCTTAATGTTGGTCTGATGCTCTGGGAATAAGCGTTGTTTGCGATGCTTGTTCCGTGAGGATTTGCTGATACGTGGTCACATGCTTCTTTTTAGTCTGACAAGTGGTGGCAAATGCGTTTATTAGATCTGATAGTAAAAATTAAAAAAAGCACAAACACTTTGTGCAACAGCCCCACCTAGAGTTTACATCACCAGCCGCCACTGTATACAATAATAGGTCAGATGCAAAAGACCAACCGGACCTTCTTTGCCAGTTTGCACACATTTCTTTGAAGGATTGCAAAAATATTGTCTGAATATCGATATCGAGATATTGAAAAAAAATATCGAGATATTCATTTTTGTCAATATCGCCCACCCCTAGTTTTACCCATCCCCATTTAGGTGGCCAGCTGCCCGACTTAACTCTCTGGAGTGTTTGCTTCAGGGTCCAGGATATGTCTCAACTGGACCACGTCCTGCCTTGTGCCAAAGGGAGTTTTCTTTGGCTCCAAAGGTGCTAGAATAGTCATATTAGACGTGAGTTCCGTGTTTTAAATGGTAGAGGAGGCTTATTAATGTTGAGACACAAAGATGATTGTCTTTTCAGTAAAACAATAAAACTAAACATTTTATAATTTTCAGTTACTTACATGTCTTCCTTTTTTCGCACACATGACAATAAAAAGGAATGAAAGGGAATCTAATGCCCACCTTTCATTAGCTCAGCTACCATCTGTGTTGATATCTTCCTCCTCCATCCGCATCTCTCTTTATAACAAATGAATGATGGCAGCAATGCAAAGGAAACTCAGTCAGTTAGAGTTGCCAGGTTGGCAGCCTATCAGCATCACAAATCTTTGAAAAGAAAACACAAAACAACGATGTGTAATGTCCTTTGTTCATTTCTAAGTTAAAATGGCATCAAAAACATGCAATATTTCACTCTACAAATTGGCAACATTTCAGCAAGGCGCTAAACAATATTGTACACAGAACAGAGTTCTGTGTACAATATTGACACAGAGTCAGAAGAAATGCTAAAAGGAATCTGAAGCTTACGAAATGGTGCACTGTTTGGGAGTGGAATGAGGTCAAACTAAAATATCAGAGGATCATTCCCACAAAGACAGTTAAAACAGGTAGAAATCCCATTGACATGGCGTTGAAAATTCACTGAGCATGTAATTGAGTATCATGGTGTGAATAAAAAATAAAACCGCAGAGGAGAGAGCTGTGTGTGTTTTTTAAGGAAAAAAACACCAGAGACCAAAACCTGGTTATAAAAGCATGCTCCTACTATGCTCGGGTTCAGTTTGTATACAGTTAGTAAATGGTCTAAAACATGTAAACATTTATGATAGACAAGTTCAGAATACTTACAGGTGTTCGTCATATAATTAGAATATCATGAAAAAGTGCATTTATTTCTGTTATTCGACTTAAAATGTGAAACTAATATATGATAGAGGGAGATAAAGTGACATATGTCAAGCCTTTGTTTGTTATAATTTTGATGATTATGGTTTACAGTCCATTTTCAAAATATTCTAATTTTCTGAGATTTTAAATTTGGGATTTTTACAAGCTGTGAGCCATAATAATCCAGATGATAACAAATAAAGGCTACATATCTCACTTTGCATGTAATGAGTCTATCATATATTAGTTTCACAGTTTAAGTTGAATAACAGAAGTAAATGCACTTTTTCAATATATCCTAATTATATGATGAGCACCTGTAAAGTCAACCTACTACTGTTTGATCTTGTAAAAGAGTGCATTTTGGCAGAAGGGTTAGTGATCTAAAAAAGAGGTTTATTACCTCCAGGGTTTCCATGTTGTTCTACACAACATTTTGTTGTCCAGCCGCCTCCTACAAAAATGAAACAAAAAACAAGTGTGTTCAGTTATTCAAATTACCCTCATTAAATCAATGTGAGCAGCGTGGATTGTTTATGACTATGGCAACAAACCATGGATTGCCATTTTATTTGTTAATCCTGCACCTAATTGGTCTGAGACTGGATTGCAGGCCCACTTTGCCAAAAAAGATTTGTAATGCATTATTATTCAATGTACAACACAACAAAAGGCATGTTTTGTTGTACATACTTGACAGAAATTATGAGAAGCCACACAATTATGTAAAATTATGGACATTATTTCTCTAATAATTAAACACAGAAACATACACATGCCATTACTACCGCATAATGACCTCGAAAAAAAGTGCAGATAGTTAATATTTTGGCTAGTTGCAATAGCCATTTCAAATGCATGATTTCTGCGTGATTTTTCAGTATAAAGTACCAAACAGGCTGAATACTCACCTATTGCTGTGATATTGCAATTAGCAGCAGTCGCGTGGAGTAGATATACATTTGTTGACATGTGTCTAGCTAACAAGCTACACTGTGACCTCGTGTACAGCCCACAGCAGTACAGATGATAATGACCGGCGGACACTGATAATACACGGACATGCAGGTACATAACGTTTTATTGGGATTCAATGTGTTGTAGTTTTCTTAAACATTTGATCATTTTACTCTGGGGATAGATGAGGGTTTTTAGCATGGTACTGCAGATAGCCACGAAATTAGAAAGTCAGTGGGCTAATGTTGGCTAATAATTCGCACCCATACTAAAATAATGGAACAATTTGAGAGACTTTTTATTTTATATATATATATATATATATATATATATATATATATATATATATATATATATATATATATATATATATATATATATATATATAAAAGAAGAGGTTTCCTATATATAATAGAAATGTAAGGACATGTGTTTTTGGGCAGGTAGGCTATAGCTGCAAGCTCACATGGACTTTCCTGTCTTTTCCCCAACAGATTCACCTTATGATCGGGTAGACCTTTCCTCCGCGTAGTTACTGCACTATGACTGTAGGATTGGAGGCAGGTGCACCAGTCAGCCCAGAGGCAAGTGTCTGATCACTTTTCATGTCAGGTAAGTGGTCAGATGAGTTTGTATGGTGAGGTCATGCTGAATTTTAAGTCAGTCTAACTAAATTCTCAAACGTTGGATGTTATACAGCCATATAGACCCCTATTACATTATAAAATATCAAATATCTATAGCGCCAACAACAAAATATTAAGGCACTAAGCACATATTCAACCCACCTGCTACACAAGTCAAATGACACATGCATGAATTAAACACATCAGGAGCCATTCTTGCACTGCTCTCTCATCCACACTGAGTCCGCGTACAACCATATTTCATTTATTCACTGGTATTTTCTTTCTTATTACTTTTCCCACTCAAGAATCCCTGCATCCATCAGCTGAAATCCTATTATCGTGATCCATAATGAGACATGCACTCCATCATTGTGGCCTGTCAGTGTCTGCGAGAACAGAGGGAGGGAAGACACACAGAGTTGCACATCAGGGAACAGGTGTGTGTGTTTCTGTTACAGACTCGAGTTTACTCTCACTGTTGTGTATGGGCACATCATATGAAGACCACATCATGGCAAAATGAAACATTTAAGCAAGGGAATAGTTTGCTTGCTATAAGTAATAATAATGGTAATGTCACTTACACTTGTGTTACCAAGTTTATCAAAGCGCCAATACAAGAATAATACACCTGCCGTTGACCAAAAATTAATCTTTCACACATTTGATCACTGTTACACTGTTGTCCATGTAGGACTGTGTTGTGTTTTTGTGTTTGATACGTTGAGCTGATGTTATGAGACATATTTGCTGTCAGCTTTTGATCTTCGTTATAAAGCATCTCTCTACTCATTTAGAATGACGCAGCATCGTAAAATATATCAAGCATGCATCAATTTGAAAATGGCTCCTGAGATGCAATTATATTTAAGTTATTGCCATCACATAGCCATGTCCAGTCACTGTACAGAATACAATTTTGTCTTTTATTTTTATTATAAAAAATGTGCATAGAAAGAAATGTGACTGTCATGACTCATGACGTCAGAATAACACAATCATCATCATATTCAATCAAACAATTATATTTTAGTTATGAAAAGATAAACCGAATAAAGACATGAGAATATTCCCTTGCTGACCCATCCAACCACATTGTCTCAAAGCATGAGAAAAAAATATGTATTTAAAGTTTGAATTATGCGGAAGGAAAAAGATAAATATTTTAGTTTACTCTAATGTACATGTTTTCCTGATATTGTGCATCGCTGCAATAATCATTCACTTGGTTAAAGGAACAGGCCACCGTTTTTCCATACTGAGATGTTCTTACCTGAGCTTAGACGAGTTAATGCGTACCTGTCTGGTCTTTGTGTGTGTGCTCAGCCACGCAAAAAGACTGAAGATGTTGTTAGCATTTAGCCTCTCCTCCTCTCCTCAATGGGGCAAAACGGGGGGATGTTAGAAGCGACCAAGCTCTTCCACGTTTCACCTCTTTAAATACGGTTACGTGAGTAGTTACTCGATACAGGTATAGTTACACAAAATTAAACATGTCACTCCTAAAGAATTCTGAAGATACTGCGCGGACGTCGAAGTGCTCCTAAGCTGTTATTATGCCTTACAATATAGTTCCCCGTTTTATCCGCTTAGAAAATTGACATGTTTAATTCTGTGTTACTATAGTTAGATTGTGTAACTACTCACATAACCGTATTTAGATAAAACGTGGAAGAGCTTGGTCACTTCTAACTTCACCCCCACTTGGCCCCATAGACGAGAGGAGGAGAGGCTAAATGCTAACACATCTTTGACTGAGCGCACGCACAAAGACCAAACAGGTACGCATTAATTCGTCTAAGCTCAGGACATATCTCAGTATGGAAAAACAATGGCCTGTTTCTTTAATTATATTCTTGGACCACAATTTTGAGGGACCAAAATTGGTGTATTTCACTTTTGACAGAATAATTAAGTCGTCTGCAATTCATCAGGATGTAGTATACAGCATTTACCAACTCAACCTATCCTCTAGATCCACACAACGCACATTAGAGATTTTTAATTGCATGGACCTTGTGTTACATAGGTGTGAGAATCTCTTTGGAAGAAAAAATCCAATTACAATTTTGAAGTCTTACTATAGCTTTCTATGAGAAATAATGGGAATTGAAATGGGTTATGTAAATGTTTCCTGTTAAGTGGCTGGGGACAAGTACGTGTAGAGATTGAACTCGGTGGCTCACGTGTATTACAGCTTTCATTTCGCGTAGACTAATCTGAATCCATCATTTCCTCCCTGTCGCTTCTTTGATGGCGCCGCTAATGTTCTTTAATGAAATTTGTTGACAAAGGAAGCGAGCCTGTCCCCGTTCCTCGACATATATTGAATTAGCTGCCTTAGGAGGGAGGAGGGAGGAGACGAGGGGCTAGGAGAGATAGATGACCTCCTTCAGTCACTGTCAGCATCTTGGGAACTTTTAAGATGCTCTCCAGTGGCTTCCTGTGTTAATATGGCTTTCTATAGACCTCTGGCTGACTTAATGCGGCGTGGAAATAGAAGGAGGGAGTTCATAGAGGAAGTTTTGAACGTGAAAAGCATCATGGGAAATGCCCGAGATAAACAGGAGTGAAGGGAGGAAGGAAGGTGGAGGAATAGCTATAGAAAGTGCAGATGTAAGGGAATAGGAACCCATGAGTGGACATGAGAGATAAAGCAGTTAATGAGCAGCTCCAGTCAGAATGAAATATGAGGGCACATTGTGAGCGATAGAAACTCGGAGAGATAGACAGGGCCAGAAAAGAGCGGCGCATAAACCACCAACGCAGAGATCCGGGGGAAATGGTTCGGAAAAACAGCCGTGACAGGGAATAAAGAGGAATTGTCCTGGAAAAGGAGGCAGGAAGAATGAAGTAAGGGAGAAAAGTTATGGCACCCGGGCAAGATCAGCAGCAAAAGGGAAAGTCTAAAGAGAGGGAAGCACTTTTATAATGGGAGCTGCAGTTTACAGGGTCAAGGTGAGGGATAATGAAATAAAGGAAGTCTATTATTGCAGAAAGGATGTTGGAGAAAAAAAACAAAAACATTCCAAATAAAGGGTTTGAGTGGGCCATTTCAGTTCATTGGTTTAAAAGAGGTCAAACTATTATAAAGGCTGTTTAAATTTGACTCTATGGTTGATCGTTGGGCGGCACGGTAGCACAGCGGGTAGTGCTCTCGCTTCACAGCTAGAAGGTCCCGGGTTCAATTCCCACCTCGACGGGGCCTTTCTGTGTGGAGTTTGCATGTTCTCCTCATGTCTGCGTAGGTTTCCTCCGGGTACTCCGGTTTCCCCTACCACCAAAAACATGTACAATAGGCTAGGATGAATGATGTGTGTGTAAATGTATGGTGTTGGTCAGAGGGACCGTTGGCGCAGATGTGTGCGACAGCGCTTCTGTCAGTCTCCCCCTGGGGAAACTGAAGCTACTAACGTAGTTTACCACCACCGAGTATGGAGTGAATGTAAAATGCTCTCATGTAAAGCGCGTTGTGGCTATGTCTGTGAAAGGCGCTATATAAAAAAAAGTTCTTCTTCTTCTTCCCTAGTTATCCCATCAAACACTACTGATGCTCTCACTATTCCTTCCTAGTGCATGAGCCCGGCTATCAAAAATATAGTTCCACTTGGTAAATTGTGTAAAAACCAGTGCAGTGAGTGAAGCTTGGATGATATATTCAGAGTAACACACAGAATAATTCAGCATCAAGAGCTGCATGAGATCAGGAAATCATCAGATATGCAGTAATAGTGTTGAATATTGCAGTGCTACTTATGTTTATTCATAGTATTTCTCTGTCAAAATGTGTTCATGTTGTAAAAGGCTTTTGCCTACTACTTAATTCATCTTTCCCCCTAATTATCAAACTGACAGGGAAGCTTTAAGTTTGCGATTAGTGTGACTTGCCCTCCTAACATACGCTTGTCTTTGAACAGGATGAAGCCACTGATAGAACCAGAGCATGGACTGCACTCACTGCTGCGCTCACCAGTCGCCACTAGGCATTCTCTGCTAAGGAAATTATTCGCATTATATCTACCTTATTTAATTCATGTTTTAGCAACCACAGCCACAAGATGTATCGCAATGTATTTAAGAAAAATGCTAATTAAATAGTCACAATAAGCAAACTGCAAAAGCTGCATTTATTTAGGTAATATAATATCTCTGCAATTAAATTACATAATACAAGTATCGGCCTCAGTGGGGTCTTCTTATGTGTAAAACTTGCTAACACCATAGTTTCAGACTTATAGAAACCTCTTTTGAACAACAACATAGGATTAATGGAATTAGTGTAATAATTCATATTTCAGCATTGTCCGAAATGTACTTTTGCACCGTGAACTTAATTTAATTTTTACACTGAACGTAAGTCGCAAATCTGATCACAATCACAATACAAAATCTTTTTTTTAAATCGTTCAACTCCAGAGGCAACACTTTGTGCATATTTGCAGTGTGCAGCGCATATGATTTGTAATCACACTACCTTCCACGTCTTTACAGCTGCTCCTACAGTTTCTCACATCTAAAAGAGTGTGTTTGCACATTGAATCAGCTTGAATTTGTTATCTGATATCCATTATGTAAATCATCATCTCTCTTCATTTTGGAAGTGATACAGGTAGATGCCTCAAATTGATTAAATAGACATGGCAAAATCACTTGAAAAACACAGCTGTTACTAATGGAGATTTCACCTCTATATTTGTCTAATATTAAAAGCTTATATGACATACGTTTGTATCTACTGTGATGATGTGCCCCACATTATTTGAACTCTTTAGATCTAGTGACTATACAAAAAGTTGCTCTAATTAGATTATATTTAGTGACGTTTTGTGTCTCACTCTTATAAATTGTTCTTATCAACACTAATGTCGTCAGGGCAAAGACACCAATGTAATAGGACTTTCGTTAACAAGAACTATTATATTGCGTAGTACAATGCTTACTATCTAAGCCTTACCTTATTTTTCCACTGATACCTCGAGAAATGTTTCACAAATAGTATCTAATTTTTAAAGTCAGAAACCTTGTCTTACTAATTAATGCTTAGAAGTTGTGCTAAAAAGTTAGTGTGACAGAGTGTGATGAACTCTATAAAACATTTCCTAGGGAGGTTATTCTTCTTCCTTTTTCCCCCACATCATTTAACATGCACCCATTGCCTTTTCTTCGTTATTTGTGCCTGCACATTGAGACGTCTGGACTCACTTTCTCCAGTAATTGCCAGAAAAAAGTTTAAAATTATAATGGTGTAATAAATGTACATTTGTACAGCTTTTTTTCTGTGCAGTGTAGCTGTAAGGTTTTAGGTAGGATTTAAAGTATTGGGTCTGATTGGTTATAAATAATGATAGCTTTATATGTTTGTGCGATGAGATCACTATAAATCCTTTATAACGAACCATAGTTGAAACACTGTAGACTTTACAATCTAAAGGACTGCCACAAAGTACAAATGACTTTTGTGCACTGTTTCTGTTGAACGTGCTGCTGTGTGTCTTTTCATCAATATTCAGGCTCTCTGGGCTCATGAAATAAATAAAACACAAACTAAATCTTGTACTGATTGAGTATAAGGTAGGGCTGGGCGATATGGCCAAAAATGAAAATCTCGATTTTGTCACTCAGTTTGGACGATTACGATTTTAATAGATTTTATTCGATTTTATTCGATTTTTTTTTTTTAAAGGTCTCCTGATCTTTCATAATAAGACAAACGCTCAGAGTCCAGACCATTAATATTTAGATTCATAATATAGCTTACAATAAGGCCCATTAAAAAATGATATTTCTCTTTTAAATATTCCTTGTCTGCTCTCAAAAGTAAAACTTCTAAATAAGCCATGGAGTTTTCAAAAGCATTTTAGTTTTCTCATCCTCATGTCTCTGCTGTGGTTGACAACCGTCTCCATGGAGACTCAAGGGGAAAGGGGCGGAGCTTCCGCTGTGCCTCCGCTCGGAGTATGGCTCAGGGTGAGAGAAGGAAGAGGATCAGATTGGGGGAAAACTCCGTTTTAGCGGAAGAAAATTCTATAGCGCACTCCAAAAACACAATGCGAGCCTTTGTAAAGCAGCAGAGATTGTCAGAAAGTCTCTGGGTTCTCTTCGGGTGACATTTCCGAAAAAGAGTTGCTGCGGAGCGGTTGAACACGCTGCTAGGGCGCACGTCAGGGAGGACATGGAGCAGCGGACACGATTTTACAATTTAGCCATTTTCCACATCGTCTGTTTTTAAAAGCATGAATTCATTCAATTTATCGCCCAGCCCTTATATAAGGTATTGGATTGCCTTGTGTACAAAATGCGTGGTATAAATAAAGTTGCCTTGAATTGCCTTACTGCTGTTTAGCCCAAACACGGACCACTTTCAATGTGACTATTATGTTAGAACAAGCATAATTGAAACACAAAGTACAACACAGACTGTCCATTGCTTTAGTTAGAGTCTAGGGCTGCACAATATTACCAACATCGTTTTTAGACACAAAAGAAATAAGTGTTGCTACAAGCCGCACAAAACCACAATATCACTCATACATCTGACTGAGAATTACACATTTTTTTCCCATAAACATCCTAAAATGAAAAAAGTTTATTTTACATGTTTCGTTTTGTTTCGTTTATTTGAGCAGCTTACATTTTCCTAATTTATAAAATACATTAAACAGTCATAGATGCTCAAAAGGAGTAGGCTAAAGCTTATGAGCGCCTACCCCACAATCACCATAATAAACATTTGCATTTCACAGTAATACGTGAGGACTGTATCCACAACAAGTAAGAAAAATTGCACAACAAATTTAGTCCAGATCTTCCTGAATTGACCATGCGTTGTTAGTTTTTAAGTGCAGACTTTGACTGCTTCTTTGATTATTGGGTTACACTTTGTTTTACACTACCCTAATACATTGTACCTAACAAAATTTAGTACAGTGTGATCTGCTTTGTAACAATCTGTCATAACGTGTACCTATGTAGTACATACACACAATGGAATAATGTGTTTTACTACTTTGGAGGAACATAACCCTTAGGGTTAGGGCTTAAGGTTAGGGTTAGAGTTTGGGTCTTATGTGTTATCTTACATCATGTACCTCCAAACTACTGATACATATTATTCTATCTTGTTATCTACCCATATGTACAAATTATTACACATTGTTACATAGCACATTACATTGTACTAAATTTGTTAGGCACAATGTATCAAGGGAAATAGTGTTATCGATTGTTGTTCATATTTAAAGATGTCTAGTAAAAAAAAAAGTATTAGAATAATATTTTTTTATCATAATACTCAGGCCAGTTTTTGAATATTGCATATTATGCAGCCTTACATATTTAAATACCACAATAAAAATAATCTGTGTAAAATGTCAATGTTACCACAGAACCATACCGATTTTCTTTCTATCAATCAATCAAACTTTATTTATAAAGCGCTTTTCATACCAAAGGGTATCACAAAGTGCTTTACAGCTTACAACATTTAAAACAATATGCCCAGCATCATATACACACACATACATACACATTCATATACATTTATACATAATACATATATATATATATATATATATATATATATATATATATATATATACAGTACACCAGCAGAATGAACGTCTACATCTACAATTGGTTAAACTCAGGAAATAAAATTCAAGAGACAGTAGAATATTTATGGATAAATATTAGGGGTTCAGCTCTCATGGTTCGGTTCACGCTGCAGGACAATATAAAAAATAATACGTTGGTTTTGAAATATATAAAAGTAGCGTAAATGTTCATCATTCGACAGTATTTGTAATCTTAGAATAAAATTGGCGATGCTGTCAAAGCAGCTTTATAATAAAATGTACCTCTGGGCTCAAAAAAGGAGAAGAAGAAAAAAAGCAGCACAGTGCAGGCCATGCGCTCGTTAAGAGGTAGTTTTCGCTTTTCTTACACGGAGGCTAAAGCACTCGGAGCAGCGTTTGATTTGAGGCTCGTGTTTGGACAACTTTCTGCTTGTACTTTTTTTTTGAGACAAAGCTTTTGAGACGTAATATGACCAGGATTGGATCTTACGCATTTGTCTGCGCCTCTGACATTACGCAGTGCACTGGATCTATAATTAACCACAGCCACGGTCATCTGCAGGAGAAACCTAAACAAAGACACGCAGATTTAATTTGTTTTTGGAGGATGTAACTGTACAGGCGTGGCGCTTCTACAGCCTGCTGTTCAGCGGTAAGTGATGATGACACACATCGCCCCGTTTGGATGCACATGCACACACACACACACGCACACACACGGCGGTACGGTCACGTGGGGGCCGCCCGCAGAGTTCTGGAAAATAAAAATGGCGGCGCCCTATGGAGCTTAAAGGACAACTAAGCACCAAATCAACTTTTTTTAGCTTATAAACTGCATAAATATGTTTCTTATAGTGCTCTCTACATGTCCTGGTAAATGTTTTGACATTTTTGTGCAAATTAGACAAAATCTCACTTTTGAGGCTAAAACCGTCTGTGTAGCGCCCTCTCTACATTTTCGGCTGCACTACATTTGAATTTCGTGCCTGTCCTCCACATTCGCTCGGCCAGCTGTGTGACGTCACTTTGTGCTGTGTGACGTCACTTTGTGCTGTGTGTGACGTCTGTCGCTCGGCCGGGTATAAAAGCAGCCAAGTCTCGCACACGCCCCCGTAGCGAGTTGGAGTTGGAATAGCGAGCGAGCGTTTTACAGCGATTTTCAGGTTAGCAATTTATTAGCATAGTATTTAGTTAGTTCTTTAGCGCAGAGTTTCTAGTGTAGTTACTTTAGTCAGGTAGTTTAGTAGCGTGGTTAGTTTAATTTAGTCATTGTGTGTTACTTTAGATTAACGGAGTGCTTTTAGTATAGGCTAGGTGTTAGCATTGATTGTCGTTCGTGTTATTGTGTGTAATATTAGCGTGTAGTGTTAGTTGTAGTCTTGTTTGTTAGGATGGGGAGAAAGTGTAGTGTTGTGGGCTGTCATAGTACTGTAGGGTTACATTACTTAGACTTTAGGCGCCTGTGGTTAGTTACGTGTAATTGGCCTGGGGGAAAGCTGCGAACTCCCGCCTTATAATAATAATCAGGACTAAATAAATAGATGTCAGTTAAAAGCTAAGCTAAAAAAGTGAGTCTTGAGCCTGCTCGTGAATACATGTTCTCTGCGGTCCTGAGCTCCTCCGGCAGGTCGTCTTTCTGTCAGAAACATAGATGCTTATTGTGACACTATGAAGTAAATGCGGCAGGCTGAATGAGTCCAATATAATAGTATTGGCATGGGGAGGGCAGGCCAGTAATAAAAGTAATGATGATAATGAAATCCATACATTTGCATTGATTAGTTGTGTGGCCTAATGAAATGTCCACTATAGCTGACTAAATGCGTGTGACCTGGTGCTGCTGGGGTCAGGCCTAGAGCAGTGTGTCTTTCCTGCACCGATCACATGGGCTTTTCTTTCATGATCTGAGCGAAACAGCGGAAAAAAATGATTGGTTAAAAACGGCATCAGTTTTGAGGTGCGTTATAAGAAAAGTGGATGATCTGCATATGTCTATAATGTTGCAGCAAAAAACAAAATCAATTGGTTGTTTACATAATGTTTATTTGGATTAATTGGAATTAGTGTTCATTTAGCGGACGTGTGCATGCAGCCTGTGGAAATAAATTGGCGTCTGACTACGTTAAGTTTTGAGTTTTTATGTTTAAAACTTGGACGTCAGCTCATTAAAGCTGCTCTGCAATCTTCAGTCTTTCATGTCCCTGACTTTTGGCCAGCCAGAAAGATTTGATCAAAATACTGTGTGACTTTATCAGAGCCATCGTCTAATCCAGCAGATATCATCATTAAATGGAGTAAAATTCTTTGGTCGTACATCTTTCTTCACACTTTTATAACTAAAGAGATTAACTTTTTGCCAATACTGGGTTACTTGTTTGGCACACATTTGATAATACAGTAAATGAAATATTTACAGTTTGGAACATATCTGATATCTATATGACTGTGTTTAAAATAAGTATGTGAGATACCAGTTATGCAAACAGTGCCACTGATTAATTAGGAGAAATAAATTGCCTCATATCTTAAACGCATTAGACTGGGTGTGCAATTGATCACTAGGAGGCACAACATGAGAAAAATTGCCATATTTGTAAATGGTCTTGAATATTGATATTGCGATATTTGACTATACAGTTTTTTACACTGTATGCGTTAGTAAAACTGTCAAAAACAAAACTTGACAAGGACTAACACAAGGCTATATTAGGAAGATAATAACTACAACAGGGCTGAATTATACTTTCTATTTGTGTGTGTTTGACCTTTTTGTGGTTAGCATGGCACCTTTACTTTCCATTGCAGAGGATGCTCCAGGATGTTTGTAGAGTTCCCTGTAGGTTTTTACTGCCGACGAACGCTCTCCATGGTTACGCATTCTATTCAGTAAACCTACCAGAAACCCCAACAAAACAATTCCGGAGGCCACCGTGATCGAAAATAAAGGCGCCATGCTAGTATTATGCACAAATATCTTTATTTTTATTTTTTTTTGCATATAAAGTTTCATAATGCACCTTTAACAAGGAATTTGTATTTTATATTTTTTTAAATGATACATTTCTATCAAGATGGAAGTAATATGAATATTATGGATATTTGTAAGAATATTGGTAAAAATTGTATTTACGAAAGTAAAGAAGACCATTCTCTACAAGAATTGAGACTAATGTGGTTAATTATCTGATTTAGCAAAAACTAGCCCTCTCAGTAATTTTGGGTCCATAAAATTTGACTGATGAAAATTAAAGGAAAGCCTCAAACGCACTGTTTGTGCCACCCCAGCACATTATATATTGTTAGAAGGTATATCTGTATAGGCCAATAGGATTCAAATAGGCTGCATGTAAACAGCCTGACTTACAGACTCAAGACCAATGTCCGCTACAGAGGACATAAATACATGGGCTGGGTTTCAGGAGGATATAATGTCCTGGTCTATAGCACACATAGATTTCAGCCATAAACCTAGTCAAAGCTTACAGCTCTCTCCTTGTAAAGCCTTGCCCACTGGCCTCTAGGTATAGAGGTAGTCGGGTCCAACCTTATAAAAGAACTAATGTCAACAAAATTGGAAAGGGAAGCATCTTCCCCACCTACACACTCTTATTGATCGCTGCTTTTATCGATCTTTCTCTGTTTAATGAGTAGCAGTCTTGATTGGATCCCAAATAATCAATACCGTTCTGGAGGGAAGGACAAGCAACACGCAGGGAGGACATACTAAAGGTCACCCGTCAGTCATGTGACCATTCAAGGGTATACGTTCCCCTTCCATGATTAAGACTAACATTTCTATTAATTGTACACCAGTCCTGACTCATGGTTTATGTTTCTTTCCTTGGGTAAAGCTTTTGAACCACAAAGCCCAAATCTCTCAAAGTCAATAAAAAGCATTGATATTTGCTCAAAGACTAAACCTTTCCTCTTCTAGAATTGACTTCCAAAGCACTCACAGTACTCTTCAAATCTATGGACACCAATACAAAAAACTGAGGTTTAATGTATGCTTTATTGTACCCATAGGGAAATATGTCTTCTGCATTTGACCCATCCTTCAATGCAGAGTCAACCTGAATCACCAAGCAGGTTATCCTGTGGTGCATATTTTGGGTTTATGTGGGAATCCATCCAAATACAGGGAGAATATGCAAACTCTACACAGAAAGTCATGCATAGGATTCAAACCACTACACAAACCACTCTGCTGACAAATTATTTTAACAGCAATTTTTTCTTGACTTTTGTTTGCCCAGGTATGTGAACATGTCTCTCTTTACAGTATTGGCGGGTTAATTAAACAAACCAAGTGTCTTTCCTTTCCTGAATAATTTATCAAATGCAATGAGCAAAATTCGTCATGTTTGTTATAAGCAGACAGCGTCACCCTAGTTACATTAGTAAAAACAATATCATAAATGTAAACAAAATAAGAATGAGAAATATTACGTGTAATGATGACATTACAATTGTGAATTGTATACTTGGGTTGTCAAAATAAACAATATTCAGATATTAATAAATAATACTCTAAACTACAAACTCATTCCAGGTCTATGTTGTCTTTTCTAAATGAGACCTTTTATGAATATTTAAGATGTTGCAATTGATATTGAGTATTGACTTGCAATTGATATAGAGTATTGACTTATTTTGTGATATCAAGTTCAAAAGTTTAGAATGGTGACAGCTCTACTCTGTACAGTGATGCAGCTGTTGTCTGATTTCTGCACAGTAATGTATATTTCATAATTTCTCTTCACCGCTAGACTCATCAGGTACTTTTCCCCTGTCATCGCGCAGACATTGTATCGTAGTGACAGCCATTCGACAGCACTGACAAGCCTCACAGCAGCAGTGTAATGAGACGTAACAGGAGAGCGGGGAACTGTGGCGCCACTGTTTACAACGCAAACAATATCAGGCACTCAAGGCAAGGCAAGTTTATTTGTAGAGCACAATTCACACACAAGGCAATTTAAAGTGCTTCACAGTTGGATAAAATTACAAGAAAACAGATCAAATCAATGAATAAAACATCAACATAAAAATGTATCAATTACAGTAAAAGGCAAGAGTGCAGATAAAATACTTTCAGTTTTCATATGCTCGGGTAAAAAGAGCTGTTTTCAGCCTGGATTTGAACATTGTCAGAGTTGAGGCCTGTCTCACATCCTCATGAAGACTGTTCCAGACTTTAGCTGCATGAAACTGAAACGCAGCCTCACCGTGTTTATTATTGACTCTGGGAACCACCAGGAGACCCCTCCCTGAAGTTCTCAGGGCCCGAGATGGTTCATACGGTTCTAACATGTCAGAGATGTACTTTGGTGCTAAACCATGAAAAGACTTGTACACAAGCAGAGCTGTTTTAAATTCTATTCTCTGAGTGACAGGAAGCCAGTGCAGGGACCGGAGCACTGGACTAATATGGTCGACTAATATATCAAGCAGCAGCGTTCTGGATGTACTGCAGCTCTAACAGCTCGTTTAAAAAGGCCAGTGAGCAGCCGTTACAGTAGTCTAACCTGCTGGAGACAAATGCATGGATGAGTCTCTCCAAGTCTGGGTTTGACACTATTCCTCTGATCTTAGCAATGTTTTTCAGATGGTAAAAGGCTGATGATGTTATTGCTTTAATGTGGCTGTTTACGTTCAGGTCTGAGGCATAGGCGCCGATCCCGTGGGTGCTCCGGTGCTCGAGCACCCAGCCAAATCTTTGAGCACCCAGGCGAATTTACCTTGAATTCACAAAATGTCCCATTGAATAAAACAAGCGAATAATTAAAACTGTACTTCTCTCTCGCAACAGTCAGGCGCGGGTCCTACCATCATATACAAATCTGAATGTGACACTAAGCACTAAGTATGTGTAGCGTGGTCGAACGGTAACCTCGCCTGACTTTCATGCCAAAGGTCCCTGGATCGAGATACGCCTGTGACGATTTTACTTTCTTACAAATTATATTGCTAATACTTTATAGAAATAGAATTCAATCGGGCATATTGTTTTTCTATAATTCCAATTCATACGTCTAGGGAAAATATAATTTGGGCACGCGGGCAGTGTGTTGCTAGGTAAAAATCCTCACTGTCAATCAAATCCTTGATCTCATTATCAACATGATGCTCCGACGCCGTGTACGTAACTTCGGCCAAAAACAAAGCTCGTTTGCCGCCAATGGGCTAATGACCAAGAAGCTAATAAAACGCACTAAGATAACAATGGACAGATTTGTAATTAGAAAGAAATTGCATTTATCAGAAGATTCCACCAGCGAGGAGACTGTCTCCATTCATTATGAGACGGCCTCTACAACTACTTCTAGTGCCAACAATGGTGAGTTGCGCGCAGCGCACCAATGCATGTTTATTGCTTTCTCAAAAAATAGCCTCAGTGTATAAGATGATAGTAGACATTGCCAAGTAGCTTGCATTTCTGTTTAGGTAAATGTGAGGCGGTGTGCGTCACATGACAGTACCGGCTGACTGAGCACCCACGGGGGAAAACATAAATCGGCGCCTATGGTCTGAGGGTACTCGGGGTACTCTGCCTTTACATTGTCTCTATGGGGCTTTGTATGTCGCAGATGTTGAAGGACGTTTAGGGAGGAGAAATGGGTATTAAAGTTGACATATCCTGCATGTATAGGGTTTAAAAAGATAAAAGTATAAAAGCATCATTTTGGGTGTTTCAGCATTGACATTTTATGTTTTATAATTTGAAATTATTCAACACTGAGATACAGGCGCTAGAGATTGGGAAGACTTTATCTGGGGCTTCTCCTGCTGGCAACAACTAATTGCCTTTAGTTTTGATTTACAGCGTGGTCTACAGTTTTAGCGTGAAAAACACTCTTTGAGCATAGAACAGCTCTACAGGTATGTCTCTGACGAGGGAACAATGTTATTACAATGGTTTTAAGCTCAAAAAGTAATTTTTGCGTGATATGTCCGCTTTAAGGCAATTGTTTGTATTTGGATAGGACAGCACAACCAAGTTAAAGAATGTTGTAAAACCATTATTGCAAACTACATTTGGAAACATTAAAATAAAACATTGTAAGATTATACATGAGCACATAGCTGCATCATCTTCATTGCACCGTTGGTCTGCATTTGGGACACTCTGAAGGCAGAGAGTGTCCTGAATGAGCCTGTTCTCATGGTCAAGAGCGAAAGCTTTTATGAGAGAAAATCTATTTGAGTCTGAGATCACCCGTGACCACAGTGATTGAGTGAGTCAAGAAAAATCAAAGAGGGACTTTTATTTTGTTTCAATCTGCTCCAAGAAGTATTGATTGTAGCCAACCTGACTTGCCTTAGTGCTCTGTTGTTTAGTCACATTAAGACATCATTGTACTTGACTTATGAACAATTAACTAAAAAAAGAGAGATGCTTCAGAACAGTGGTTCTCAAACTGTGGGACTTTAGCGTCTTCAGGTGGTTCGACAGCATCAAAAAAGCTCCTCTTGAAGTCCTACGTATTCAGAAAATACATTAATCACCTCTTAATGCTAAACTTAATCCTCTCAGCGCAAAGTGAAAACACTCGTCATAGCTTCACTACAGCCAGATAGGTTGACAAGTGTATTTTTATTTTCTTTTTTACTCTTTACTGAAACAGCTGCGCAGCGAAGGGGGCAAGAGGAGGGCAGTGGGAGGTGCCGGTTTTAACTGGCTCAGAGGACCAGGAAGTGAAACCACTGTATATTTTGTTAGATCAATATATATGGTATTTCCAAACCAACAAAGTGTGAGATAGTGATAAATAATGTGTTATTATTACATGTGATTTTGACCTTACAAATATATATTTTTTTTACCACACTACCACATTTTTAGCTGTAATGTGCAGGCTTTTAGTGCAAGTTTGTGCCAAAGCCTGTCTCTGAGCTCTAACTGTGCTCCTCCTCTCAAAGACTTCGCTTGTCTGCTCCTTCAATTCTGTCTCTCTCTCTTGTGCTGACATAGAGCTGTAGTGTTTACTGTCAAGGAACACTTTTGCATCTTTATCTGCCTGTAATGTCACTTTCTGCATGTGACACCAGGAGCACCAAAGCCGAGCATACTCTTTGCTTGAACGGCACATAGCTCCGAGTCCCAGGATGAGGATTAGATATTGTCATCTTTTATCTGAACGCGTTCCACTGCCGGGCTCTGACAGTCTCTCTGGGGCTGCCATTTTCTTTGTGGGTCTAGTCACATGTATCTGTGTATTTTTATAGCCACTTTTACAATCAATTTTTAGCTAAAAGCAGGATTCAGGCTTGTTGTAGAGATAAGCTTTTCCATAAAGTGGCTTATGCTCTGTCACCCCAAAAGAGTGTTTATTTAGACTGCCTGTGGTATGATTGGATCAGGTTTGAAATATGGAAAACTGAGATAGAAAAGGAGTTTTTATAATTGTCATTTACAGTAAGCAGTGTGACACTTTATTTATTTGTATATTGGTCAGGACAGCGCTTTGTAACCTTGGGCTAATTTGCATCCGTTGTCCCACACTCACACTCTCCCTGGCCTATAACATGCAAACTCCACACAGAAAGGCCCCGTGCAGGCGGGAATCGAACCCAGGACCTTCTAGCTGTGAAGCACAAGCACTAACCGTGGCGCCACCGTGTCTTTACCTCAAGACTGTAGTCAGCATACCCAAAAAAAAGTGTCCCCCTGGATTTAACTAACAGTTGTGATCTGGGGTTGCTGTTGGTCAGGTAACACCATGTGTCCACAGCTACCTGAACATCCAGAATAACCAGGTTGGGTATTCCATAAATGGGTCTCATACAATAAGCATCAATGGGCCTTATTAGTTCCTGGAAGGAATACCAGTAATCCTGAATGAGTGGCGTTTGAGTGAGTGGTTGCTGGAGGTCAGAGGGTCTGTTGGCGGGTAAATATCCATCAGCTCTTCTGTCATGGTGCTTTTGGATGTGTCTTTTGTGTTCGCTTCAGGGGAAGCTACTCCTGAAAAAACCTCTGGGTTTTGCCCCACACGCGGTTCCTGAGCACAACAGGGTGAATGAAATTTGTTTCCTTATCCTTTGATTGTGTTTTGGTGACAGTGGTGTAGTCTTACTACCTGCCTGGTCTGAACATAGCATCAGTCTGGTTTGGCTTGCCACATACAGTGTGTAGTTTACCACCAGAGAGAATGGAGTGAATAAAAATATGTCCTTATCTAAACTATGTATTTCAAAAAAACATTAAACGATAGTAAAGGAATTACTACCGAAGATAATGGGGAAATTGCTTTGAAATGTGCCGGTAAACAGTCATTTTTCTGCTTTGTTTTGATAATGCACTGTTTCACTTGTGTTTTGGACATTGCAGGTAAAATGTCAGTGGACGCTTGTTCTTGACATGAATGACCTCTATTTTATCATTTTCAGATAAACTAAGCCTAAACAGAGCCCCGGAAGCTCCAAGAGTATCAATATTTCAGTGGCCCTGATAAAACTCAAAACCTGTTCTCATCTAATTTTTAACTTCACCTCTACAAAGTTTGTTTGGAGAATCTGGTTTTGGGGTAAATCCTCCATCAATGAAGCCACAAAAGCCCTGTATCTAAACCCATTAGAAGTTGAATAATGAGTTTCAGCCTTTAGTCAAGAATCTATATTATTACTGCTGGAATAATATTTAACTCACGTTATGAGAGCTTCTTCCTATAAGGATCATTTATCATCATTAGCCTCTGTGCTCTGATAACACACACTTGTTACTAAATGCATTTTCTCCATATTGTGTAACTTTCCTCAGACTGGAGTAAATTAATATTGTAATAAACTGCAGTATGTTAATGTAGATAGGCAGCCAATTACATCCTCAATGGCATTTGCATATAACAATCTTTTTGACAGCTCTGACATGAATTACTTTTAATGGCTTCCGCATAACTTTTCTGCTCACTGTTCACAGTGGCACACAGTGGTTCAGCGTAATTGATTTAAACATAAATAGATAATTCCCAGTCCATAAATTAAGTAGATGTCTGTTGTGTTTGTGTGAAGCAGATGTTTTCCCTCTTATCTTTCCTGTCTCCCCATATGCTTTTCTTTCCTCTTGCAATTTATATTTGATAATTTTAGTCTGTTTATTACCATATTGTAATGACACATCAACAATGTCATATAGGCAGTCACAGAAAGTGTTATACTGCACAACTAAGGAGTATTACGCGCACCTTTTGCTGGGACAGGTTTGTAATAGTGGACATGTGAACGAGTCAAACAAAAAACAGAAAACACTTTTCGGCCTGTGGCCTTTGTCAGGAAAATGGATTTGTATGGATGAGGAGTAGGCCTAATGAAACATGCAGTATTCAACATTCAACAATGTACATCTACAGTGCACATACAATTTCTAAAGATAAAGTGAATCCCAGTATTTATTTTATTTACTGTAATACATTTTATACTCTGCAAGTTTAGCAATAAATGTTTGGAAATTAACATAAATTTTCTCTGATTCTTTGAACTGCATGACCTTGGTGCCTTTCCTGCTTTTTTCTGTAGTTTACCTGCATTCAGAATCCTTACTCTTTATCTTGGATTAGCTTTAGCTTTGTTCAATATTGGAGAAAGCACCGAGATGCTCACATATCCAGAGCCGCTGTTTGTATTCACATGGGCTTGTGGTCGTTCTCCTTCTCTTTATTTGTGTCTTTGTGTCTAAATAAACACTTCCAATTTGTGTCTTCCGCCGTCCTTCTTCTCCACGGCACACAGCCAGTGCCAGGATGTGCCTGATGCAGACATTTCTTCATTAGTGAAAGTCCAACAGAGAAATCAGTCTCATGGATTGGGTTTATTATTAAAGCCGCCTCACTCCAAGTGGCACCAGTGAACCATCAACTTCAAATCTAAATTGAATAGACTTATTTAACAAATAACGTTGATCTGTTTGCAAATACACATGAATAATGTGCACACATTTCCACAGATTTCTGCTATGACTAGGCCTGACACCCACTCCTATTCTCTGTTCAAAACCAGGTGTGTCAATATCCAACTTCACACATGTGACCCCAGCAGGCGAAAGTCCTGCTAAAGTCAGACAACAACAAGTACTTTTATTACTTTTTTTGACTAACATGGTGAAACTGTAATAACACAAAGTATGCTGCTACAGATGTAAAAACAAAAACGTAACTTAACAAAACAAAAACATTTCATAGATTTGCTTTTTGTGGTTTTGAGACTTGGTTGTGATTGCCTAAAAAATGTGTGCTTTAATCCAATCAGCAGCAAATGCTCACCAAAGGTTTGCCCTTTTCCTGAAGGATTAGTGTTAGAGCAATCCCAGATTGATATAAGTGCTCTTGCCAGGTTCTTTGTAACTGATAGTGAACCTTATAAATTCTCTCACCTCCGATTGTCAGTGTTTAGTGCTTTGAGCAGAAGTCTATGCGGTTTCTTAGCTCTCTGCAATTTTCATTCATTATTTTTAATTTCATGGAACTTGCCTAAGCCGTAATAGTTTAGTTTTTTCTCCTCAGCAAGGTTTGTTTCCCAGGTGGAGGGGGCTCTGTACGTGCATAGTTTCCCCCTAAGTTTTCCCCATGTCTGCGTAGGTTTAGTTAATTCCATTGTCTGGTGAATTCAACCTGGAATAAACTCACACAGACGAAGCAGTGATTAGGGAGATTTATTGACATGTGTATTAGTTTTGGCGATCAGACCCCGGCGGCAGACATCGATGTACAAGTCAGTGTAGGTAAACAGCTTGGAGTTAGGGATGTCTTCCCCCGGAGCCTGGACACTGGTGGTGGTATAGAAGATCGGGAATGCTCAGGTAGAGCCAAGGATGAAAGAGGCGGAGATGGGGTGGAGGCGGGTCGCAGCGCAGCTGGGAGCAAACGGATCATGATTGCTAGGGCTTAAAAGCGAGACTGATGGCGATGATTGGCTGCTATGGAGGTGCGGCTCTGACGCTGATGTGGAGGTGTGGACCTTTCAGGAGCGATCATTGGCTGGAGGTTGATGATGCTGTGTTTGTCTACCAGGCTGAATTACCGCCTAGGCTTCATTCCTCTGAAGGTTCTTGTTCTTTTATTGCAAGTCACTTTTAGTGAGAACCTTGAATAAACAGCACCAGTGTTTTTAAGTTGTGTAACATCTTTTTCCAAGCAGTTGCATTTCTCATTCTCAATAAAGTGGAAAGTGTAATAATCGTCCTTCATTTTATAGCAGCCATAATACATTACCTCACAATGGGAGCTGGGGGAGTTACACACTTTAATTCGTTTTTTCCACAGCTCTCAAAATAACTGAAAGTTTTTTGTATTAAAGTTTGTAACAGAAAACTAGTGTAGCTGCTGGTATGAAAGCACTTTTTATACTGTGATAAATCTGCCAATAAAACACAGGGAGAATAATTAGCGACTTGATGAACTGAGCGCTTTTAAGTGTATTTTTTCAAGATCAACAATAACACGTAAAGATTTTATTGCTGGGGAAAACCGGGAGAAATGAGAGAAGAAGAAAAAATAAGCGCTTCTATAAATCAGTGGTTTGACAACAATAATGGTCTAAAAGAAAAAGATGGCACCCAGGGATTTGAGGGAAATGATTCATCTCATGATATTGGTTTCTCTGCCGGATTCAACTGACATGCACAAATAAACTCTAAAGCTTACTGCCATCTCTATTATAGTTTTATTTTTTATTTGTTGCTTGTTGCTTTCAAGACGTTTCTGTTGGTGTAAAATAATATAGAACACTTCTTATCAGGGATTGAGTCTACAAATTTACCAATGTTCCCCTTGCTGCTTAAAATGCTTTCAAATTATAAAAATCGGCCCAGTGTGATTGATTAAGGTCACCAGATTCACCAGATGTTAGATTCTGAAGTGAGGGGGAAACCAAACCCTTACTTTATTCACCTTGGTTTGGACAAGTGCCAGTCTGCTGATTGTGCAGAATAGTGTCACTACTGAGACTCAAGGACAAAATTATATTGTTTTAATACAACCTGATCAGAGCAGTGCAACGCACACCTCTGTGCTCTGGAACCACGGGAGGAAGAGCTTATGAAGACTTTAGCTGAAGTACCGTATAAGCTGCTACTTTATTCCCACACTTTGAACCTTGCGGCTTATACAATGACGCAGCTAATTTATAGATTTTTATGGTTGGTCATATTGCGTCATTTAATACGAGGGGGTCCAAAAACACTCAAATCCAAACATAAAGTTGTGCGGGTGGAGACGCTGGAGAGCTCAGACTTACCCCACTCATGCACAGTCATTCTGACAGGTGCAAACCCTATCGCTGTCTTCCTCTACCTCTGTCTGGGTAGAGAGAGGTACCCCCAGGGCGGGGGCAGCAGGATGCCCTCCCGTGCTGTAATGCGAAGGTTAAGTTAATCAAAATCCACCCTTGAGCAATGCACCACTGACCCAGCTTAGAGCAGCTTCGAACACAGAGAAAGCGGGACCGTGTGGCCTGTCATGATAAAAAAAATCGATAAATCATAATATGATAATACAATAATCAAAATATCCCCATAAAAAATAATCGATATTTCAACTCCATTATTCTGGTGAAATCTTAAAAACTCACTTCTGTGTTAAATTAAACCTGCTTAGAAATAAATGTATGGATTAAATGTATGGATTCAGATAATACTGCAGGCTACATTCATGAGAGTAGCCTATTGCCTATATGTTTTTTTGTTTCATTTTTTAAAATGACCTCCTGCACCAATGGCTGTTGGAGTGAAGCAGCTTTTTTGGGGAAACTTGTTGCCTGTTTGTCAGACCGCTGCAGCATTTCTCTGGCTTTTGAACAATGTGGAACAGAAACATGTCGGCCTACGTACTGAGTAATGTTATCATTACTCGCTTGTATTTGGATAGTTGGCTAAAGCGGGAGGGCTCCTTTCGCTAACAGTAGCGCTGATTAGCTCTGATACACCGTCTGGGCGGCTTTGTTCTGACAGTTCTCACTCATGTTGTTATTCTCTCCGTGATGCGTTCGTTTGGCTGAAGTCCCAAGTGTTTTCACACGGAGGATCCGACATTATCTCTCCAAAAACAGCACTGATCTATAAATGATCTGGATACATGCTGGATACATCCGATGTGGTCAGTGCTGCCTTTACCCACAGTGAGACTGGCAGCTGGATGTGCCGCTCTCTCAGTGCTGTGATAGCATTTAAACACACGCAGCAGGTCAATATAGTAATTATCGTGACAGGCCTACGTGTGCGCAGACATCCTGAGGGGGCGGCTCTAAACACTCTCCCGAGGAGGAGTCGCTGTGCGGGCAGCGTTTCAGTTTCACTGAACACACGCAGGTTTAAAGAATAATATAATCGAATTTATAAACTTTTAAGTTCTTAACACACTTTAACAAAAGTAAATGTAGAAGAAGAAGATCTTTATTTATATAGCACCTTTCACAGACATGGTTACAAAGCACTTTACATGAGAGCATTGTACATTCACTCCACACTCAGTGGAGGTAAGCTATGTTAGTAGCTTCAGTTTCCCCTGGGGGAGACTGACAGAAGCGTAAATGTACCTAAAGGCCATAGTTTTCTTGAAATGTTTGACCGCGCATGAAGAGAAAAGCCTAGTATTTCCAGTGGCTGATGGCGCTTTAAATGCACCTGTAACAGTGTGAACAGCTGCAGCTTATAGACCAGTGCATACACTGTATATGTGACTTTTTGTTCCCTTTATAGAGTATGTTGGTGTGGCTTATATTCAGATGCGCTCAATATTCAGGAAACATAGTGTCTGTTTGCTGTTGTTAGGTTTTACGTGGACCATCTTGTGTCGGAAATAAAGATTGATTATTCTGAAGCCCCCATACTCCCTTCATCCCCACTACCAACATGTAGTTGAAGAAATATCAGACGTGTCTAAACTCACGGGAAAACTCAAACTGTTTGTCCTGTGAAGCCCGTCATTGATTTGAAGCTAAAAGTACAGATCGCCACGGCGACAGCGAGAGGTCCTTCACCCAAACAGTCTGATTCAGGGCTGAGGTGGAGAGCGCTGTTAGACACACGAACTCAACTCTGACACAACGTGCTCGAGCACAGCTGCTCTACACAAAAACTGGCTTTAAATAGAAGTGACACTGACAAGCACACCATACTGCACATTATGTTCATCTCTTGTTTAGTTTGAAAATAACTTCAGAAAAAGATGCATATTCCTTTTTCTAGTGTTTTCTTAATACTTAAGGTTAAGGTGTGCTTTATTATCCCTGTAGGGACATTTGTCCTCTGCATTTGACCCATCCGAATGCTACTGGGGGAACGAGAACGAGATGACCGCAGTGCCACACCCATCTTGATCTTAGTGTTATGCTCAGCAGTACCTTTTATCCAGGCTTGGGACTAAAACAAAATACTTATCTGGGTTGTAACTTTCTGCAGCTGGACAGAAAACTCGTATGTATAACTATGAAAATACTATCCAACGCAGGTTCCAAACCTCCAAAAGAATTAAACATAGTGCCAGTATTTATTAATGGAAATGATCCCCATCTTGGAAACCACTGCGATACTAAAGAAATCCGTTTGTAACACTATAGCGGTCCACAGTTAGTAGCATAGCTAAGTGTATCGGGCAGCTGCTGTTTACAGAATAGTCATTTTGGCCTCTTTGTGAATCTTCTGCAGAAAAGCATGTCATTCTTAAGTTCAATTTATTATCTGTAAATTATAACCATGATTATGTTAAACAGTCATTTGTTCCGATAAGCACAAACACACAAACAATGGAGGGAGACAGAAAAGCTGTGATATTCAATTACTGTGCTATCAGCATTTTGATTACCACTCATGTCAGCTCTGTAATTAAACTGATGAGCGCCGCTGTGACAGGCTACTACTGCTATGATTACTCTGCCGGTTAGCCATACCTAATCTTTCACTCCTGCCGAATGATGTGCACTGTCAAAAATATTGAAAAGACCTGGCGTTTTTCAAAGCCTTAAACCTGTGATTTTGTTCATTCCTGGCCACTTTAGAACCTTGTTTTTCTTGTGTGCACCTTGAGTTAGGGTTGGTCCATTATCATATCGTGTATCGTAACACCGGTATAGTTTTTAGACACCGGTGTAAACTTTCATACCGCTATAGATGGTATAATTTGCATGCGCAGCTGATTTCAGAACCAGGCGGACAGGAAGAGAGATAGGGGAAATAGTGAATCCTTTGAAAGCTACAATTAATTTGACTCATGTTGCTGTCAAACACGTATCCCAAACGTGTTAATACCCACAGGTCTATCCCCAGGCAGGTGAACTTACAGGAGCATTTTACTGTGATGGAGATGAAGGTGCAAATAATTGTAGCAATATTATTTTATCTTCTGTGTTTTTCCAGATGAACACAGAGATTTAGGTGAATTTAGATGAATAAAGAGAATAAAATAGCTGTAAATGAATTTTCCCCATTGGCTAAACGCTTTGATTTCGAAGTGTTTTGCCAGGTGTAAATTATATCGCCAAAAATATCGTTATCGTCCATCCATCCATTTTCTTCCGCTTTATCCGGGGCCGGGTCGCGGTTTCTCCACATGCAGCTCTCCTTTAAAGATGGATCTAATGCAACGTTTTGTGCTTTTATTTTTTACCATGTTACAATGTTGTTCTTTCATCAAAACTATACTCGGAGTTGTGTTTTGGGCCATTCACTAGGGATGTAATGATTCACTCAAGCTCCGATTCGATTTGATTTCCGATTTTAAGTTCCCAATTTCTATTGTTTCAAATTTTTCAAAACTTACCAAACAACGCAACACCTTTTGATACAAGTGATAAAGTTCATTCACGGGGCCGGAGAGGCAGCTAAGGTTTGTTTTGACAGAGAGTGAGAGGAGGAGGGTCTTAAAGAAACAGCTAAGCCAAGGGGAAATTAGGATGAGCCGTTTTAGATCAATTTAACATGATCACACCAACACAATGTAAGACACTGATCAAGAAGTCTGATATTATTACAAAATACTTGCAAAAAGCTTGATGTCCCAGCTCAAACAAACAGCTCTGTCAACGGTTATCAATTTGAAATGTCACAGCGTGACTTTCCATCTTAATTTCCTCATTTCCTGCTGCTGGTCTCCTCTCAGCTTGCTGTCGTAGAGACGCTTGATTAAATGGTCCGGGAGCCATGAGGATTTTCCCTTGACACAAATATATGATACCACAGAACCACAACAACTGCTCCACTGCCCTCCATCCGACATTTTCAAAGGGCAAGCCAGTGTTACAAGAGCATGTGTTAAGTGCAATCTTTGTAATAAATGTAAAAAATAACTGTAAAACATCACTATGGTCAGTGTAGAGCATTTACCAAACAGTTCTGTAGATCATTATGTAACCCAAATCATATATTCATATTTGTTTCTTTTTGGAGAGGACATCATGATTGGACTGTAATCTTTTAGTGATGATAATTTTCCCTCTTCTGTGAAATGTAGTCTGATAGGGAATGCTCTGATTATCTGTTAAATAATGTCCGTCAGCAAAAGTTGGAAAAATACCTTTAAGATCTAGAGAGAAAAAATAGGAGTGAACATTTAAGATACAGGTAAAGTTATATAATTGTTAGCTTAAATTAAACTGCAAAATGCCATTTGGTTGCCTCATCCATGTGCACTCTATTTTCAAGAAGTTATTTTATTAAGTTCAACGTCTTGAATCTGGTGTCTTATCTTTGCTACAGTTACATGATGTCCTCTCCAAACTGCAGATAATGGCTCTCATTTAGACTGAGTGAAATGTTAAAAGCAAGAGTGAATCTAGTTCACAATAACAAGGCGCATTTTTCTAATGCCACGTGTTATTGAAAAGGGATGCCACCAGTCTTTTAGACTTAATAGTGTGAGTTTTTTTTTCTATTAACGGAGCGCTGATGCGGTGTTTGAGGAGGCTTGGTGCCGGCCCACCAGGCTGAGGATAATCCTGGAGGGATGGAGGGCTACACCATGTCCCCAAGAGGGCTCATTAATGTCTTTCTGGGGTTTGTTGTTTAGATACTAGGAAAAAAGAAACACAATGCAGTTGCATTGTTAACATTGTGACGATATCTGGAAAAAGTCTATGTTTTACAAGGACAAACCCCAATGCTGAGGAATCTACCTTACTCTTTACTTACTATGTTTATTGTACAAAATGGCCGTTATCTCCTTAGTTAATGGCCAATGTGGAGGTTATGTTAGTTACAAATTAATTACCTAATTTTATTTGAAAAGAAGAGAATGAATTAGATATGAACAATGCCATATTGACGGTGACGGGTCAGACAAAGAGCGGTTCAGGAGCCCCTTATGAGAGACCAACACGCCCGGTTAGAACCATGAGGCCGTCCTTCTGCGGACCCGCCACCTGCAGGAGGAGCCACAGGGGCTGGTGCAATGGGATTTTGGGCAACTCCAACAGCTGCCCCCACGACCCGACAACGGACAAGTGGAAGAGGATGGATGGATGGATGGACAATGCCATATTGACGGTTTACTCTTCTTTACATCTTCAGACTGAAGCTATGTCAATAGCTGAAGCTGTGTGATTGTGAGCCACACAAGTAGATTAGAAGATGGTCTGTGAAGTTGATCAGCATTAACACCGGATGCTATCGTGTGCTCCCACTGAGCTGCTGTTAAAGCCCAAATGACCCAGATTCATTATTATTATGGTCTCAATGTTGCTTTAATGTTTTTTTTTAGTTTCAGCTACAGTGGCGCACTCATCTGTTACAAGTTTGTAGACTTGACCACATTTAACGCTAATTAGAGCTACACTGGAAGTAACCTCCTTTATAGTTACACCAAACTCCCAAAAGTGCACTGTTCTTCTTTTTTGTGAAAATGGACCAATCTACAACTATACCCAGCAACAATTATTAGATCTACCATTCTACAATATAATCACATTTGTTTAAGGATCAAAACGGTGCCATTTTCCATTTACTTCAGTTATGTCCAGTGGTTTTAAGATCATTTCTCTTCGTCATTTAAACGGACAGGGTCATAAAAAATCTGTCATGAGATATTTATGAGATATTATCCGTAATAAATTAATCTCTCATTATGTGCATTCTTTAGATGTTCAAATCAAAAAACAAAGATTACAGAATATAATTTCTGAACACATGAATTTGACAAAAATTAATATCTTAATATATATATATTTTTCAATATCGATATTCAGACGATATTTTTTGCGATCGTTCAAAAACATGTACAATCTTGCAAAGACAGCCTTGCTGGCCTTTTGACTTGATGCGTCCTATTGTATTGATTTAGGTGCACATAAAGGTATTTGTCATTTGACATCAGTTTTAACTGAGTCTGTGGGGAAATAAGAAAAGACTTAGAATAGGTTTTTAAATAACTGTATCATCGTGAAGATAGCGCGTGTGTCTCCCTCTCCTCCGCTCAGCTGTAGTGCGCCTGTCGCTGTGAGGCCTTACTTGACCAATGCAAAGACAGAGCAGTTTTGTATTTGTATATAATTACGGCTTCGTTCAAAATCTGTTCAGCCTCTATAAAGTCTAAAATTGCAGGCGACTCAGAGCACCACTTGTTCAAATACCACAAGTGGTTTTACATGCCACAGGTTGGGAACCACTGTATTTTTTTATGTTGTATTCCCTCTGTGATGGGTGGGGAGGTGAATATTGAGAGCCGGTGCGTGTGTGCCGGTGGATGGGTGAGTTATTAGTTTTTGTTGTACTGTATTGTCCTTTATTATTTGATTTTGTGCATGTGCTCTGCTGTTTTGTTTTGTTTCCTGTGGATGTGATCCCGAGGACCCCCTTGAAAATGAAATGATCCATCTCATGGGGCTGATCCTCCAAATATGTCCATAAATAAATAAATAAAAATGGCGGACAGCCTTCAAAATGTTCTATTGCAGCTAAAAAATGTAAACTCTGGTTGTGTTGAACATTGCATACACAATCTTCAGATACTTTCTTAGATTTGGGAAGTCATTGATGAAAGTGTAAACAACTTAAGCAGTTTGAGTTGCCAAATGAAGATTAAAACAAAACTGAAACATACAAGATCAAGGTGTTTGCTCTTAATGAGGAATCATTACAGAGTCTGTAGCTATTTTGTTATGGCCTGCAGTTGATTTACTATTCAGCATCTATGGAGTTAAATAAAGCCCTCTAGTTTCTCTAGTTTTTCTGCTTTAAATTATTCCATTTGTTTTGTGCACATGAACAGAGGTTTTAGTGATGTCTTGGTAGGACGTTTGAAAAATTAACTCTAATTTATTACTATTTTTATGGAGAGTATAGTGTCGCATTTTACTTCACAGCTCAATATTAACATAGTGTGGAAATTGTATGTTGACGATAGGTATAATGAGGCGGGATAACACATTTTACATCCTTTTTTATTATCACCAGGAAGTCTTGCTGTTTGTTTAGGGATTAATCATATTTTAGCATGAAATAAAATTGGTGTATCTGTTTTATTGTGCTTAGTTTTACTCCTTCGTTGAAAAATACAAAGTGCCTGTTTGCAATTATTCCCAAGAATGAAATAAATATGCAGCAAACGTCCTAAGTAAAAGCTTGTCCTGTTTGCCTATTGCCTATGCATCTGTATTGAGAAAGTGCTAAAACAATAACCGGCTGCTGTGCAAATCTCAGTAATCCTTTCCTTTTCTTAAGTCTAATGCGACTGAGAGAAAAAGGAATTAGTGCGATTTGCTGACACAGGTGCAAATGAAGTTAGCTGCTTCTTATCTTACTGAGAATTATAATAGAAATAAGTACTTGGTGAGCGGAAGACCGTCAGAGAGCTAGCGATGAGCAGAGATAAATTGGAAGAACGTCTATAGACAAAGCCTTTTAATAAACCAGAGATGGAGCGATGAGTAAGTGTAATGGAGTGTTATCAGCCTCCCTGCTGCAGAACTGTCTCCTCGGATTAGAAATTGGTCAAACTTGCTTAAACACTTGGATGTATTTCTCCACCTGTAACAGACTTAGGGGAACAGTAATGAAACGCTACAGCTCTAAATGTCCCTATACTGTGCTGCCTTCCTTAATTAACATTAATGTGTGGACTCATTTAATGCAGTTGTATGACAATGTCAAAAAAATGCATATTATTAGACAGAACCTTTTGGTCTAAAGCGTGGCCTGCATTTAAAGTTTGGCCTTATAGTGACTCAAGGCAAGAAGGTCGATGCATAGTTACTGCCGATATACTATTTATATATCTGATTTTGGTTATTATACATGTTAAATTTTGTTCCCTCTTCAGAAATCTGTTTTAACTCATGCACTTATGTGTGAGATGCTGCACGCTGTTAATCTGAAAGGCCTAACATAAATATGCTAAACAATGGAACCCAACTCTGTAACTCTCCGTCTCTGATTTCACACAGCTTGTGTTTATTGACTGTAGACTTTTTGTCCATTACATTCCGTGTGTTTTTAAAGCCGTAACATTTTCAGCGACTACTGTAGCTTTGAAGGCCAACAACAAACAACAGCCATTAAAATTTCTTGTGCATCACTACCCCTCTATTCAACTTCAGATTCTTCATTAAGTTTATGAATAGTGCTCTTTATTTCCACTGTCTGTAAAAATTACCTTCATAGCTCATAATACTAATGTCTTACAGTGCTGCGATTGCAATAATTTTGAGGAAAAGTGAAGAGATTCTCGGCGGGCAATCAAATCTGTCTGCCCATCCTGCAGAAGACGGACTTTATTAGAGAACGTAAACTGAAAATTATTAAATGTTATGTTATGCCTCATGAGGAAAGTTAAATAAATAGTGAATGACAAAAGGGGGGCAACATTGTAGCCCGTTGAAGTTTGATATCTTACTGTACTTGGTCAAATAAACAAGTTAATACAATTGGTTAAAAAAAAAACTAACATAATAAACACTACATTCTATATTTAAAAGATTTCGTCATCAGCATGCAAACTTTTGAAGCAGACAGAAAGTGGCTGACGAAATCCCTGAACGTTGAGGAGTGATGGATGTGAGACCAACGTTCATGTGGAGTGTCTGCCGCGCTCCATTGCACTCCACATTCCGATTCTGTTTGATTAATTTCTCACTTCACTCCTGTGTTCACAGCAATGCGTGTGACATAGCAGATATAGATCACACGTTGTCGTCATTATCAGTGGCGTTACCTAATTTCCACTCTCTGCTCCTCTGGGTTTCTCAGGCACAAGCTTATTAAACTGTTGATATTCATTTCAAAACTATCAAAAAAAGACACAAAGTTATGGCTGCTGTTAAAAAGCCATCTCGAACAATTACAGGGTGAAGAAAGCAGACTCTGAGCTACGACGTTAGGGCTTAGCAATGGCACCATTTGAGCGACATGGGACTTCTGACTGGTAAATTAATATTTGAAGAGTAACTGATGGGTGTATTTACCGCGGGAAGCATCTGTGCTCATTGTGGTTGGAGTTTTTATCTAAAAAAAAATACTGGCTAATGTAAAATTGCAAATTATTTTCATTTGAGAAAGACAATGCTTATCTCTCACAGGACAAGAACAGCATTGGAAAGTCCAGCGGGAACTCACAAGTTGCTCCCTTGCATAAAGCCCGTAGACCGAACAGTATATCTTAATTTGTTGTTGCACTTTAGTTATGATTGTCACGGTTGAAAATGAACTTCTTATAACACAAGGGTAGAGCTATCCATGCGGGAGGGCATCTGGCATGGAAAAATACAAAACAAACTCGGCAGGAAACAGATGGAAAGTCCACAGACGCGATCAAACAAAAGTAGAAACGAAGTGGAAAACATTTTTTACCGGTTTGTTTTGCCAGCTCCAGTGTGCAGAAATCCCAGTCGTGCGGATTAGTGAGTAATGGCCTGCTCTGAAGCATTAGTCTAATGGTGGCCCACCTGCCAGGCTCACTCCACTGTATACAGCTCACGCCTCGGTAAACAGAACTGCAGACAGAAATTTAATTAGACTGCTTTACTGATTCAGATGGACAAGAAAGTCACATGAAACGAAACACGCAGAGGCAGTTTGTTTTTATTTTGTCACCATGTGCTAAAGCTAAGCGTTAAGTTTGAGGTAAAAGAGTTAAAGTCTCTTTTCTGCCTCTGTCAGTGTCATTTTGTTCACACCTCCTGTTTAGCCATGCTTGACGTCCAGGTCACTGTGTGCTCCCTATAACGCTGTTTCCATAGCTTTTTGGGTCGATTTCTGATTGGAGAAAGACAGAAAAGGCTTCCATATACTATTCACTCTAGGTTTGAGTTGGCAAAAGTACTAAGAAAGAAGTCGGTATCTGGTATGTTTGGATGAATAACACTACACTGAAACACAAGGGAAGGTTTTCTTGCATATCAACTGTGGCACATATTTAATCTCATGATTTTCTTTTAGCCTAAATCTCAATTTCGATGTTATCGTGACTCATGTACCTTTAATCGTCTTATCTTATCTTTTACTAAGTTCACATTAATCGATTAGTTAACTACTGTCACTCACAGGGCATGGGGGAAGGCTGACCAGTAGTAGTAGACGATGGAAAATAGATGTGTTTGTGTTTGAGCATTGTGCTGCATTTAACAGAATAGACCTATATTACGATAACTTGAGCTCGGGCCATACTATCAGTTTTCTGTTATTGCTTCATCTTCTACTCTTCATCAAACCACATTTTTATTTGAGGAAATGATCATGGTAATTTTTCCATCTTACGTCCCATTATTTCAACATCTAGGATTCAGGATGTGCTGTTGTAAGCTTCCTCTCTGTACGCTCTGTGGTGACAGGAGACCTTATTAAGCGAAGAAACTGTGAGGTCAATTTTTCACAATTTTTTCCCACCGTTTGCCTGTCAAGTTTTCATTCATTTTAATAACCTGTCCTGCAGTCTGAGTGGCATTCATAAGATATCACAAACCCAGCCTTTGGTTAAACCCTGTTACTTTATGCAAGGGCTGTAAGGCATTTCTAAAGTTATAATATCTATTTAGTTTTGCATGTTCATTCTACACACTGTAGGGAAGAACATGCACGATAACAAACTCGGGTGATGCAGATTATATCGTAGTGAATTATGTAGCATTTATGGGACTTTATGGGAGAATCTGGGCCATCTCGTTTGTGTGAACATGATTGACAAGAAATACTTCATGAACTCTTTGATCCCCCCCATGCGCTGGTCTTTGTCCCTGATTACATTACCATAGTATAGTGGGGGTGCTAAACGTCCCACATTTGGCCTTTATAGTTTTTTGGGGAACTTTCCGTGGGTGGCTTGGTGTGCCAGTACTCTGAACCACGGCTCTCTACGGCAACTGTGGAAGGCACGAGAGGCTAATTATGAGAACAGAATAGATCATCCGATTCTCTTGACACATTTAGACTCTCCAGTGACGCGATTGTGCCACTGATACGCAACTCCTACGTGATGACACTTTACTTGTTTATACAAAACAAGTTGTAATTTATTCATGTTCTATCTAAATCTGTCTGTCTGTAGGCTCTTAAAACTTAGGATTTACGTAATCTCTTTGATACGCTGTCGTTTGGTTTTAGAGGCAGAAAAGACCCAAGGTGCGAAACGGCCCAAACTGAGTTAAACTTAAATGTAATGGCAAAGTCCAAGCACAAGTTAGGCAGTGTCGCAAAACAGACAAAAGAAACGTACAAAAACGGCACGTAGACCAGCGCAGGTTAAATCCAAAGCACAGACAAACAAAACACCAATGAACAGAAGATAATGCACCGACAAGGACCAGGGAAAACACAGGGGTATAGACCCTTTAATTGTTTGTAAACATCCCAGGCATAGCTGGAGGCGGGAAGCTCGATTCCTATCTATTTCCATTGTAGCTGTTGTCATAGTAACGATAAACTTAATGTCTAACTGTTTTTGGAAATATCCGATAAACCTTATTTTATCGTCTCAAATGTCATTCCTCTTGTTCTTGCACCTTAAGCCACAACAAAACCACATTTTTCAGTTGTAGTTTTACACTTAAAATCGCTAGTTTTAGTTTAATCTTATTTCTCTTGATCACTTCCTGCCTCCAGCTGATGTCACTGATGATGTCAGCAGTTCAAGGGTCAACACAAGGAAACGGGGCACAGGTGAGACACATTAGGGCGAGGCAGGTAATCAACACAAGGAAGAAAAGCAAAACCACAACAACAGAACAGGCATGTCAAAATAAAACAGGACGAGAACAAGAACACTAAACAAAACCAAGGGGAAACTAAACACAAACGGACATGATACCTTCATTTAATTATTTTTCCAGTTGAAGCAGAACTTGGCAGAATCCTGCAGCAAATTTGCATAATTAGCCATGTGCTTTTCTGTTTAGCGACTTTTTACACGATTGTTGGTGATGTTTTCTTTCACACCCGGGAGCTCTGTTGAACCTCAGTCTCTGAAAAAAAAAAAAAAACCCGGAACAACACTTAACTTTTTTACTGAGCAAAGCAAAGCTTCATTTCAGTGCCTTTGATTGATCTGACAAAGTCCCCAACACATATAGTAACACGAAATTCATGCAGGCAGATGAAGGAAAGTGTCTTGCATAAAGACACAATCACAGTAACCAGTGTCATGGAAGCATTGCATTTGCATTTCATTGACATTTCCACTGCGTCTCTGTATTGCTGCAGTTGAGGTGATCAATAGTCTGAGGCTGTACAGCATTAGAAAGTACAACAGTCGCGTTTCAATGGGTAATCTCTCTCTCCACAGTCCACTGTTTGTTTTATGTAGGAATCGGTCTTTGTCCTCTTTGGCAGGGACTTTAATTACTTTGCGTTGCCACCAGCGTTTTGTTAGCTCTGGTAGCATTGTTGTTCCCCTTGTACAGTGGTCGTCTAGTGGTGGCTCATTTATAAAACAGACAGTGCTGTATTTACAATAGCTTATCTGTAACTTAGTATGGTGCACTGTGTTTACTTTATAAAACATTAGTGCGTATTAATTTTTCTTATTCTGGCACTGGTTGTGATTTTTCCCACCATTTCTTGTATTTGTGCTAATCATGTTTGTTGCCAGAGAGATTTTCAAGAGCTTTCTTGTTTTATAGGTATAGGCTGCGGCAATCTGGTAGTTGCCGCAGTACACATGTTGCATTATGTAATCGAAAGCTCTTATAGACCTGATTTCAACAGTGAAGGTGGTGCTCAAACTTGGAATTAAACTTTTAATTTAACAGGCTTTTCGACATACTTATGTTGTTTCTTCGAGTGACTCAAGGTCAAGTCCATTTTACCTGAGTTTACCTAATCTTGCTCTGTTGGATATGGAGGGGATTATTCCGTTTTGATGTTCTTCTTCCATCCATCCATCCATTTTCTTCCACTTGTCCGTCGTGGGGGCAGCTGCTGGAGCTGCTCAAATCACATTGCTCCAGCCCCCTATGGCTCCTCCTGCAGGTGGTGGTTTCACAGAAGATGTTCTTCTTCTTCTTAATAATAACAATGATGATAATAATAATAATAATAATACATCTGTCCTTCTGTGGACCCACCAGCTGCAGGAGGAGCCATAGGGAAATGGTGCTATGTGATTTGGGCAGCGCCAACAGCTGCCCCCACGACCCGGCAACGGACAAGTGGATGAAAATGGATGGATGGATGGATAATACATCTGTAATCCATTCACGCTGTTGTTCTGTGTTAAAGGGACTATACAGAGTAAAAAAAAAAGTTAATATTATGTATTTTCCTCCCCAAACATGTTCCAGCAATGTCCTAATGTGTCGAATGAGCCCAGACCTATTCGCCACAACTGCCACTAAAATCCTGCACTGTCACTCAAAAAGGTGTTAATTCGGGTCAAAATTGCCATCAGCCACGAGTTTAACATAGAGACTGCAATTACGCGTAAGACCTGAGGTGGCAGTAGTGAGCATAAAAATGACCAACTTGCCTCTATTCATTTTATCATATGCTATCTTAATCTATTTTTATGTTTAATGTTGCACGCTTTGCTCCAAATAAAATGGCTAGTTTGTGAACTTGCTCACTAATACTTGTTCACTAATAATAATAGTGAGAAATAATAATAAAGCAATGGTTAAACCTACTCTGATTCAGGAAAGACATTTCCATTAGAACTTCTGCTTTCTTACAGACGCTGCATAGCTGTGTTATTACTCCCACTCTCTGTTTTCACTACTGAATTCTTTATCAAGGTTGGAGATACTCACTAATAGTGTTATTGTTACGCATGTGATCTTAGGAACGAGAAGGAACGCACACCAGAAGTAGTTTCAGAGGTGCAGATGTTGAGGAAAATCTTCATAAAAAAAAAAAAGAAATCACACAAGAAGCCGATGACCAATTTCTTTGATCAAGGATGATAATGTTTCGGCATAAGCCTTCTTTAGTTCATTCTTTTTTCATCTTTGTGCATTGTAACCAATGTGAACATATATATTTCTCAAGCTTTCTTCATGATTAATGGAAGAACATGTTTTCATTGTCGAGTTTGTTGGCATGGCAAGAAATGGTGACTCAAAATTTTTTCTGATTTGGATGTAAAAAGTAAGTGAAGTTATAAAAACTGTGCTTTTTGATGGAGATTTAGAGCATATAGATTGAAAGATATTTCTTCACATAACTAATGCAGGTGAAGGTTAGATAAATAGATTAATAGTCTTGTATTATATATACTCAAATTGGATCTCTGATACAGTTTTTATAGGTGCTTGAAAGTATTCTTTGAAGTTTTTCTCTCTTTGATCGGCCAGTGTAGCTCCATGTGTGGCTGTGTGTGTTAGGGTGGTCTTCCTGCTGAAGAAGATAAGGTGATGGGCCGCTTGAGGTCAGCTTTGGTCCTATCTCACAGACAGCGCAGTTCGCCCTGTGGCGGCTCTATGAGACATATGCAGCTGAACTTAGATCAGATGACGGCTCAACACCAAGCAGGGATTTACATATTGCATGATGGGAGAAAGGTGTCATCCCCGAGGTGCAGTAGATACCACATTGGTGTTTAAAGTTTTTCATATTGTTACCAGAGGCATGCCCTTTCCAAAGACAAACTATGGATTTGTGACGAGGAGGATTACAGGCAGGACCATATATTTGCAACATATACAGGTAGTCACATTTAGTTACATAAAACAGAAGTGTGCCTGAAGATAAATCCCTACTTTCAAAATCATAAAAGGGTGGGCAAAGGGCAGCCGATGCCTTTACCAAACATTCAAAAGCTGACAAACAAAATAATTATGACACTGTACGAAAGTATCAGAATCTGTTCATGACCAAAAGTATCTTGGTGCAAAGACATCAACAGAAATAGGAACATCAAGTTCTGGAGTGGAGACTGTCTCTGTTGTCAGAAATGTTTTATTGGATTCTTTCATACTTTTTCGGACAGTGTGCTTTGCTATTTAGAGAACGTCTCGGTGTGTTGGTAAGGTATTAACAAACTTCAGCGCGTTTCCAGTAGGAATTATTGGAAGTGGCAAAATAAATTCCTTAGACAATTTCTGGTGTCTTTGAGAATACTAACAAGCTTTGAAACATTTAGGATTCCCAAGCATAGTGCATTTGTGATGTATTAACGTCTACATAAAGCCAAGGAGAGGATTACAGATAGAAGGCAGTGCCCATTGTCACAGCATGTTGAAGAAAACCTCTTTTCTCTGTCCATGCGGTGGTCACCTTGTATACAATAAAATATGATTAACACGTCGTCTCTACTTTTCCATATTTACCATTACCACCGTTGGACAATGCGCATTCACACTGGAAGGGGGATTAGAAAATTAGTCGTCAACACTGCCCTATCAGCCTAATAAACACACCAGGATAAAGATGAATATGAAACCAGGAACTTAAAGTCACAAGGCTTTATTCACAGGTCACCTCACACAGACGCGTCTGTTCCCCAGGTCCCTAACACTCAATCTGTCAGCACCCCACACGGAGAAGACTGAACTCTCTGGGGACACAGACTTCTTCACACCACACCTCAAATTATAATATTCATGAGCCTATACTAAGCGCATCAGTTTCCCATCGTACGAGTCTGGCACTTTCCACTTATCGGCCCATGTCTGCCAGCCGGCCTTGGTAGGGCCCATGTTATCTCTTTGTTTACGTGTGCATGGGGTCTGTTCTCGGAGCCTGTCTGCACATCGGCTCAGTATTTTTCCACTCCACTGTAACAGAAAACTGAAACACTTCTATTGCTAAATTGCTCTCTAAGCAAGACATCATTGATTAGAAACAATCATTCTTTTCATCCCCCTTCTGGCCTCGAAGAGGCCATTTCCTTGTTTCTAATTAATGAAGGTACAGCCGTCGTCAAAACATAGTTGTCCCCTGCCCAATGTATAGTGCCACCACCACCAGGTGTCGAATTTGGCTTGGGCATAGGCAACCACATCCTCCAGTCCTGTGAAATCATCACTTTCTTCCCATGTATAATTACCACTCACTAATCGTTCCATCCGGAACCTGTATCTCCCAGGACTGGGTTCACTGATACATTTCACTTCCTCAGTTCCATAGGCTCCATCTCGAATCAATATGAAAATAAACATTCCTGCAAAATACAAGCACAGCGAAGCAAAACACAACATAACACTCATCATATGGTTCTTAAAGTTATTCTGAGCCACGTGTGTCCTCCCATCCATATCCCAGAGCCTTAAATGCCCCGAGTTGATACAGGCTCGGCTCCCCCCCTTCAGGCAGGGACCTGTCCCCGGCCTCTGGGTCCTCCGGGGGCAGGGTCACAGCTGCGTACAACCCCCCCGAAGTCCCCAGAGCCCTGGAGACCATGCTGCGGACGAGAGGGAGAACACAACAGAACAACACACAACACAACAACAGTATTACACCAATTAATATACCCACCTTTTGAAGTACATTATAACTATATTTAGGACAATAATTTTTACTGTCTTCGAGCCAATTATGGTTTAGTTCTGTTTGTTAGAAAGCTCCTTCTAATCGTAAATGTAGAACCCATTCTCTTACTCATTTGTATGAAGTACACTGATACACTATGTTTTCATAAACAAACCTCCACTTTTAGCCGAGCTTTGGAAGCTCAACCACCAATACTTATTCAAGCTCCAAAGATGCTTGATTGTCTTTGTCAGATCCAACCTGCCTCTCCGATTTCCTCTCTTGCTTGGAACACCAAATCGTTACACAAGGGATTCTGTTGCTCGGATAGGACCTCCAGGCCTCCAGAGCCAATCGACATTTTCTCCTTCCATGCTGCCTCCTGCAACAATAAAGAAGAACACTCCGGCCTGCATAAAATCAAATTTTACCATGCCATTGTGACCAGTTCTTGGCTCATCAGCTCCTGTCCTGAATCCGTCCCTGTAGCATCACAATTCCTCCTGTAAAGTCCCTGTTCCTGTGTAAAATTAATGTTATCAACCTGGAATGAATATGGATTAAAACATGTTACACACTCAGTACATAAAATAGTCACACTTATAATCTTATAGTAACTTATGTTTTCTCATTATTTGTTTATTTAGATCCGAAAGAGTCACAATTATTTCTACGGAGGTCCAATCGACTCTCCATCTCTTTTTAATAATCATAGCGAGTCTGTGTGCACCAAGAGACGCGATGACCATTAGAAAGCTGGGCAATATATCCTTGAGGTCATGAGTGTGACCTTTTCAGTGACTCTTAAGATACCGGATTTACACTGATCTTATCACATGTTGCTATTTTGAAATAAAACCCGTTTGCCAGCACCAACTTCAGATTTGAAGACGCCGTTTTACTTACTCTGTATGTAAACCTCTATATTCAGAATTCATACTACTCAATATCTCGGTCTCAGATCTAAAATCTAAGCATGTGTTCAAATCTGGATCCAGCCACCCCTTCTTTGGCAAACCACACAATATTTCAACTCACGCATCCAAGGGTTTACTAGTGCAAATGTAAATGATCACCTTTATCACCAACGCTCCAAATTAAGATACACCAGTATCTCCCGCTGACCAAAACATAGGACTCCATCTCTTTCCTGTATTCAACCAAAACCCAACAATAAAACACTACGCCGTCAATTCCTGTACAAAACTCACTCAATGTACTTAAATTAAAATCACAATATCTCTGATCAATTTCGGAACGTTCAGAGACCACCTACACAATCAACAAATTGTTACGCCTTAACACACCTTAGACACAAACCCCCAAACAAGCAAATGAACCCCAACCACTCCTATCAACAAAACTCTTCCACACGACAATGGTAACCTGTGGATGTTTACTGTTCAAAGTTAAGGGGACAATATTATTATCAGCTGTAACCTGTGCTACAAAGTAATTGGAGAATTACTATACTGTTCTTGAGAAGCTAATCACACCACTGATTGAATATTCATTTTAATCGTTTATGTACTTTGCATAGATGCCTAAGATCCGCTGCAAATCAGGTAAAATTCAAATTAGGACACCTTTGCCTATAATCCAAGAATTATTAGAAATAATATTTTACTAAACCAATAACGGGCCTTAGCTACGCCTAAACTCGCCTCGCTACACCAAATTATTTTCACTTTGTGTGAACCCTACACTCACTATGTTTATTTATCCCTCTGTAAATATGTTATCTCTTAAAATATTTAATTAAGTGTATTTATCTGTTTATTTCATTATCTATTTCGACTTAATTATTATAGCTGTTTAATTAGGATGCACATTGATCAATTGGAGCATTCTAAAAGATCAAAAAATAAAATGAGAAAAATAGAGATAGATTACCGCCACGCGGAGTCCCATGGGCCCTGGCCCATTGGCAAAACACAAAAGAAATTGATCAAAACAAAATATAAAAATATGTATATTTGCCTAAAAATTCAAAAATCTAAGTCCGAGTGGAGCAGAGGTCAAGGCATCAGACCTGTGGCAAATTGTGAACACCGGCCCTTGTGCATGTGACTTTCAAGGGCTTTTCAGGGAGCAGCAGAGGGAGAGCGTATTTGTTGACATATTTCGAGGGCATATTGTCAGCGAGGCAGCGTGGAGGAGACTTTCAGTGTGGCAGACTTTCTCTTCTAATGCATTTGGACCAATGAACACGCAGAGCGCAACAGGCCTTCGCCTCTCCCCCTTTTACCACCAAAAATGTCAGAGTAAAAAGTAAAATTTAAAACCAGCATGTCCTATCACGCTCAGCATTACAAATAGGGTAACATTAAAAAAAAAAACTAACAAAAGTAAAAAATACACGAGTGAATATTGATAATAAAAATTAAAAGAATCCTCTGTCCACTATCAAAAAAAGGCTCATGCTCCACTATTGCCTTTGAAGACAAGCATAGTGCTATTAATTTCTCCTTTTATTTTCAATATAATGTAGTTGCTTTTAGGTTGTTAAAACCACATCACTAATAATAAAACTTCAGGAATTCACATACTGGATAACGATCTAATGGAAGGTTTCTTTAACTAGTTATTTCATATGCTTATATTGATTAGTGATCAATTTCCGCATATATTTTATCCTATTAAATTCAATAGTTTTTTTTTTTCAGACTCTTAGTTTTCGATTATAACGCTATGGCCGTCTTATCAAAAATATGTTTCTCCTAAACACAGTTTGGATTCCAGGTGACCTCCGATCTAACCTCAGGCGCAAACTTTAAAGGATGTAAGAAAGTTTACAAAGCAATTACTTAACTAATTTAAAGGAACCAGGAAAAGCCATCCTGCCGTAATCTGGGCAGCTCTCCTTTTATCAAAGTACCCCTGTACAACTGAGAGCCCGCTCAGACACCTAGAACCTACAAAGATAGAGCTAAGATTCACTTCACCACAAGTCTAAACGATAAAGACAATATTCTATATATCTTTGTATGTCCTGGTACCTTTAGAACCGGACCTACCAACCCAGGGTTCAGAAACAAATCACAGCAGAACAATATGTATTCACTCTATTAGCGCTTCCTGCAAGCACAACATTATATAATAATAAACTAAAAATGCAAGACATTTCACCTTTTATACTTTCTAAATATTGTTTGGCCGTTATCAATATTATTTGTTTTGGTTGTTTGATAAGCACAAATTATGCCCCATTTCCTTTAGCATAATGTCAAAGAATTATACGTCTTGTATTATTATTAAAACAACAACAACAAGCTCTTGGCCTTTACCCATTTATTCTCGTCTGGACCCTGGCCGTCTACATTAAGAGACCGTCGCTTCCTAGATCCATCGCCTTCTGTGGGAACAGACATGTTAGATAAAACCTTTCAACAAAACCTTCTCTTTCTTTCGGTTTTCCCATGTTTCTTGATTACAATAGATTGCCAACTTTCCGCCTGGTTTTGTGCCTATTCGACGACACACTCTCAGGTATTCTCTCCTAAGTTGGGGAAAGGGATGTCCCCTTACTATCCCCTCACAACTGTTTTGGTCTTCCACCATTAACATAATTGGTATTATTGTCATACTTAAGGCCAGTATCAGTCCCCACACCCAAAATGGACACCGTAAGGGGCCCATACTCCACATTTTTGTTGATAATCTAATGATACTCTGCCATAGATGTATATCATATAAGTTTATTTGTTGGTTTATCTACCATACAGCACTGTCCCTTTTAAGAAGTCAGAACATGCTTGCATTGCGGAGTCTTTGTGATCTCCTGGGTGGGGGTGGGATTTGTCCTCCCCCCCCCTTCAGTGGGGCCACCGGTCCCACTACCATTTCTAATACGGGCCCAAAGCGGGAGCTCCTCCTCCGGGAGGGGCTTTTGAATCCCGCCCCCTGAGATGGGGGAAAAAATCCTCTCGTTTTTCCACCATCGTGCTGTTACCAGTTCAACCGGTTCCACGCGTTTCCCCACTGTCCGACACTCACTGAGCGCGAGCCCCAGCAGCTCTCCTACTCCTCCAGAGTCCGCCACTCTCCCCCGACATTCCTCACACCCTCTTCCCCACACAAGCCACACACATTTGACCACCCGCAATAGACGATTCTAATCAGGCTTAAACAACACGTGTGCCCACGGCGGCTTTCACTCCTCTGACTGTTTCAACAACAAACCACATGGCCCATTCAACATTCAGCACACAGTCCAAATTAAAGACAACACGAAACAACAGCCACACACAGTTTGGGTACCCGACTATGACTCCAACAACATAACCGAACATCAATGCGCCTAACTTTCAATGTTTTCACCCCTAATTCCCCCGTTTTCGCAGACTTTAGGATCCTCGATCCAGGGACACAAACCCTTTAGGAACCTCGTTCCAGGGACTTTAACCCGTTTAGGAACCTCGTTCCAGGGACTTTAACCCGTTTAGGAACCTCGTTCCAGGGACTTTAACCCGTTTAGGAACCTCGTTCCAGGGCCCCTTGCCCGTATACTTTAGGATCCTCGATCCTATTTCAGACAGCCCCTCGGACTGTCAACGGCCGTGTCACAACTCTTATCTCCAGCCCGCGCGTCCGCGGTGCTGGTCGGACGTACTACGTGCTTATCAGCTTTTACCGGGATATCCCCAACGCGTAGTCCTGTAGATAAACTCTCGCTTCTGTAGTTATACTCCCAATTTCTTAACTTCTATTTTGGTTCGGTATTTGGTTCGGTATCTTAGTTATGACGTGTTTTCCCTTCTTACTTCCAAACATCAATGCAGATTTAAACCATCCAACACTTAGCTTCGTTGACTATACTCCTAACTAAAATTTAGACAAAAAATAGCCAATAGACGTACTTTGACACTCGTTAAAAATAGTAGTCAAAAGCAGTCTTACCTTATTCTAGAGTGGACGCGTCCCTGAAGCCGTGGGTGAGTGGTTTTTGGAAGATAAGACACCTGGCATGTCTACCGCGAAGAATTACCGGACCGGACCTTCGCCGTCGTCCGTAGTTGACGACTCCAACCCCCCCTTCAGCACTTTCGGGGTCACCAATGAAGAAAACCTCTTTTCTCTGTCCATGCGGTGGTCACCTTGTATACAATAAAATATGATTAACACGTCGTCTCTACTTTTCCATATTTACCATTACCACCGTTGGACAATGCGCATTCACACTGGAAGGGGGATTAGAAAATTAGTCGTCAACACTGCCCTATCAGCCTAATAAACGCACCAGGATAAAGATGAATATGAAACCAGGAACTTAAAGTCACAAGGCTTTATTCACAGGTCACCTCACACAGACGCGTCTGTTCCCCAGGTCCCTAACACTCAATCTGTCAGCACCCCACACGGAGAAGACTGAACTCTCTGGGGACACAGACTTCTTCACACCACACCTCAAATTATAATATTCATGAGCCTATACTAAGCGCATCAGTTTCCCATCGTACGAGTCTGGCACTTTCCACTTATCGGCCCATGTCTGCCAGCCGGCCTTGGTAGGGCCCATGTTATCTCTTTGTTTACGTGTGCATGGGGTCTGTTCTCGGAGCCTGTCTGCACATCGGCTCAGTATTTTTCCACTCCACTGTAACAGAAAACTGAAACACTTCTATTGCTAAATTGCTCTCTAAGCAAGACATCATTGATTAGAAACAATCATTCTTTTCAGAGCTTCCCTGTAGAGACACTGCAGTCAAAGACCCACCAAAGGACAAGGCAAGGACACAAGCAAAACATTTATAGACTAGACTTTGAAAACAATTTAAACTCACATCTAAAAAAAAAATGAATTGGAGATTTGATCTCAAAGATGTACCACCTCAGAGTAGGTACTTCAATACATGATTCCACTGATATAACGAGTCTTCCAGTGGCTTGTAGATTGTTTGTTATCTATAGGAAACTGGTTCGAGTGAAATCCCATAAATATTACATCTCCTTGACAAGGATAATATGAAGTTGGTGCCTACTGAAAAATGTATCCCCTGACCATTTAAACAGGTTTAAACCAGACATGAAGTTAATGCTTAAAAAAATAATTAACTTGGGGGCAGCTCCATATGCAGCTGCCCCATGCTCCTTATGGGTTACCCCAGAGGCATCATTGTATAGTGACAAATAAAGTACCTGAACCTTATAAAAGTATTCAACAAATATTATTGGATGTTTCTACACTTATAGCCTTAAAGAAGAACTAAGTAACTTGTTTGGAAAAAGGATAAAAGATCCGCACAACTGAAAATATGCTCACCAGTTTAATTGTTCACACAGAGTAGAGTAACGTTTCGAGTCTAGCCCTTCATCAGACTAAGTAACTTGTTTACCTTAATAAATCCTTTCCGTATCCCTTCTGGGGGTCATACACGTGTTTCAACTCCGCCTGGTGTCTCTAGCCAGAAAACCACTTTTTTCATCTTTCCCTGCTCCGATCCAGAGGCGCAATACACACTATTGGAATCACGAAGTAGAAGCTAACAGGCTAATGGGCGATGCTAACTTTGGGCTTGCCCCACTTAAACAGTATTTACAGCCAAGTTTGAGTGAAAAAAAATACCTCTATTGTGTAATTGGATGTACAATATCCTTCTCTCCCTATGTCTTTTTTTGTCAGCGTAGTATTTACTCTCAAGCACAATTAATGAGCAAAAAAAAACAACATGCGATGCGACAACACCTGCAGTGGCACTTATGGCCTCTTTGGGCATGAGTTACTTAGTTTTGCTTTAACTACATGACACAAGTTACAATAATATAGATTTACAACATAAAGTGATCTGATCGTTAAACAACTTGTCCGTTGCAATGCTGTATTTCTACTTACGTGCACTGAAACCTTTAACTGTGACCAATATTATTTACTTCAGTTGACCCAGGTATAGCCTCTGTCCCAGCCTTGATTGGTCGATACTAGCATTAGCAATTCTGCTGTTTACTGCGGTATTTTGGCCTGTGGTTCTAAAGTACGTTTGTGGAGTATAAATCTAACTCAGCCAAAACAGGTATCGGATATTGGGAACTGATTCCCAATTCAGTATTGTTTCCTGGATCAGCACTGATATCCAATATCAGTAGGCTATCAGTATTTGTTCATCCCTAAAATTTTCCTCAGGCCTAGTACACATTAAAGTCTGTGATACATTTATGTGACGGAAACACATCTTGTGTCACGGTACAAGATTGGTGTGCGAGATTGTCACACCAAATAAACATCTTCTGAAAATGTAGAAGGCCTCTGGAAATAGAATTGAAATATTTGTCTACAACAAAGCAGTGCCCCGTGTCCCCTCTGAGCCACACTTATTTTTATTTTTTTACCACCTGTCTGTAGTTTTTTATAGTTTTTATGCCCGTGCCAAGGGTTACAGAGTGAGGGGGATCCGTCAGTGCTCACTAAAAAGCCTCTCGCGGACTCATAAATAAAGCAGGTGAATGAATTAGGGAGTTAAATCAGCAGTGGTTGTTAATGTCGCAGCCGACAGAGGTGAAATACTCAGCGGTGCTCTGACTGCCGCCCGCTGCTCCCCCAAAGGCCTCCTCTCACATGAACTGTCACACTGGAAGGATTTGTGTGTTCTTATGTGACTGATCTGGGGAGCTTTGATTACTCATTTTGTATCTGGAACGTGTTATATGAGATCAGATTCTCTCCTAATCTGACTCATGCGCCGCTCCATGTTTGTCTCTCTCGGTGCTTTAGAAAATAATATCTCAGTTGTTTTTCAACTAGTTTTTGTGATTTATTACTGACTGAAATACGAACTATTAAACTACAAGAGTCACGTGCCTTTGAGCGTTAGCGTTTGTGGAGGTCAAACTAACTCAGGAGACTGGATACTAATTTAAGCTTTTCCAAAATAATTCCAGTCCACGGCAGCATCACTTGTGCAGACCTTATTCCTTATTGATTTTCCAGGCCCATTACTCATTATGGATGACAGTCCTTGGTTGACAGCACCTACGGTTTTGGAGGCGTTGTTGAAGTTGATGCCTGTGTCTCGAGTAATTAGCTTTCTCCTCAGTGTTGGAGTAAAAAGAGACATCAGTGTGAAGCTCTGAGATCACCAGGCCCACAGGCTGCTACCGAACCACAGCGAGCATGGCTAATGCACACAGCGCGATCAAAGCTGCTCCTTCAGTAACATACAGCTATTTCAGGACCGGCGTCAGGAAGCATGGAGCTATAGCGATTCATGCTAACATGAAAACTGCAGCGTGCAATCTAACAGAACTTATTTTGTTTGTCGTCATTAGTTCTCCCTAATTCACCAACATAGTCACAGAAACTTTGAGCTATTCGGTCAGACAGCAGGGTATTACTGACGCATTTTGTTGTAAATTTTGACAAGATATTCTATAATCTATAATCATGTTGCATTCTGCCGGTGGTTCTTCTGGTTCTTCTCTTTATATGAGTGCTGTTCAGTTTTAACAGTATTACATTGCTGGTGATATATTTTGTGACATTTTTATTGATTCTGACTCACTTCATCTTTATCTGAGCATTACATGTCTCTAATTCATTCTGGACACACAGTGGCCTCAGAAATGATTGACAGAAATGGACGGTATCTGCTAATTGTCATGAATTGAGTGTGCGCGTGCTGAATCCTTTCATCACTGGGAAATTCAATTTCTATTTGTAATATTTTTGCGAAACCTTCTGAGATTAATTTAATTACATTTTCTATTGCAGAGTAATCCATGCACAATTTTGGGGAAAAAAATGAACATGCCCAAATGTGGTATTGAGCTGCATCATAATAATATGGAAGGAATTAAATGGCGTTCAAAAACCTTTCTCTAGCCTTAGTAGTCAATTACAATAGATTAACAGCAGATTGTTCACAGAAGTGGACAATGAATGTTCTGCAGCATATTTCGTTATAGACCCAAAGAAACTTGTTAAACAGCCTGACAGAGTCTATTATTTATTTTCAGCTCGACTGAGTGTAATTGCTCACAATCAGCAGCGGCGTCCCGTAGCCTAGAGCCTCCGCAGAACTCTCCCATTCACTCTGTCCCAGCTTCATTAACAGCACAGTAACTCTCTCTCACCCGAGCTCCACTGAGCTCTGTTGGCTGGGCTGCCGTCACATGGCCATCTGTCTCACATTAGGATTTAGCCTCAGCAGGATTCATACCTCACAGTGTCTAGGTCTAGGTGCAAGAACAGGTGATAAAACAGCTCCAAAATAGAATTATACTGAACATGAGGTCTTTGATGTCTTCAGAATAGGATTAGGATTATGTAATAATTCATTAATTTTTTAAAATATGTTTACAGTTAAAGATCCGCTTTTTATACCACTCAAAACTATGATACAATAAGACATCTTTAAATATAAGATAAGATAAGCCTTTATTGATCACACATGGAGAAAATCACTTGTTACATCAGCTCTCAAGAAACACTGCCGTCTATTAAATAGTAAATAGAGGTATCTTATATACAATGAATCAAAAAAGCTTTAAGGGGCAAAAAGTATAAACAATAAAAAATTAACAGACTATAAAAATGTCAGCAGTGCAAAGATTACAGTCCTAGTGCAGGTGGTTGATAAAGTGACGCTGATACAGAGGTTATTGCACGTAGTTTTGCATAGACGTTATTGCATATGAGTTACTTTACAGTCGTGTTGTACATAAAAACCTCCTAATAAAAAAAAAACAAGAATAAAAAAAATACGAGCGCAGGTCTTTGTTAAACTATCAATGTCTTTCGGTAACACTAGCTTGAGCGAGCAGCCGTGCTAATCACTCCATTCAGAATCCCTTACCATCCTGTAAAAAGAAAATTGTGCATACCTCCCTTGCACAAAGCGCTTCTCTTGCGTAATTAAACCACTGATTTATTTACTTGGTTATTGTATGTTCTGCCCTGAAATGAAAATGGGATGAGCCTTTAGTGCTTTTGTAAACAGTAAAATTCTAATTTAATACAATTCGGATTAATGGCGCAGCCTTAATGCAAGTATCTGCGGACCAACAGGACGTCTTGACAACACTGTGATGCTACTATAGTTGCTTTCTTTCCAATGTATTAAACATTACTCATTATAGTTGCTCGCATGTATTCAGTGCTTTAAACACAAATAGTGTTGAGTGTGTAACAAACATTAATTTGACTTGCTGTTTCATAAGGTGAATGTAAGATGAGTTTTGGTTCTCCAGTCAGTGTGGATACTGACTGGCTTCCTTGTATAAGCATATGTGAATGATGTTTTCCTTATTGATCAGGAAGCAGAGAAGTTGTGATACAGTGTTGGACATGTGGCTGATCAAATGCTGTTTCATCGGCGCAGTGTCCTGATGTCTGACTCAGCAACAGATGTTCTCCCAGTCTACAGTAGACCTTTCATAAATGCTAATTATAAAACAATAACGCTAAAACAAGAGTTTGTGTCTTTGATAAAGTGTACAATAGCAGACAGCAGGATGTTGCTAATGAGTCTCTCTGAAGATCTTAATACAAATGGAAGACGTGCACTTTGTAAAAAGCGCTCCACTCTGCAGTCTGACATGTTAATCTGTACAGTGCAAACTCATGTCAGTGTTTTTATTTGGCTTGTAACCACTGGCTCATGGTAAAAGTAGTTTCATGTTGTGAGAGGTTTTGTTTTTCTGAGTGACTTTAACTGTTTTAAAATGTTTTTTTTTTTAAAGGAAAGTTTGTCATTGCAGCACAGATTTGTATTGGTTTGTTCAAGAAATCAAATGACATCTCAAACTTTTGTGTTCGACTTGCCTTTGTTTTTTTTCCATGAGCAGTTCCTCCATAACCACGATGCAATTGCACTAACACTGATCTAAAGTGTAAGTTGCTTTATATACGAGTTTGTATCAGTAATGGATGTATGAAGCAGCAGTAAAACGAGTGGTATCAGCGTTTTGACAAATTGCTTTAGGAATTGTGGGAGACTGATGCCTATCACAGCTCTGGGTATGAGGCGGGCAGTCGCCGGCACAGAAATATAGCTAAACACGGACATCACCCAAGGTCCACTCATACAAACACAGTAAATTCACTAACAAACTTGAGGCTTGCAGTGGCCCTCAATAAAACAACAAATGTTTGGTGAGGGTCGGTACAAATTGCTCTGTTTGCAGGGAAAACAGAGTTGTTGAGATGGAGTCTGGAACAGTTAACACTTAAAACTACCAAGTACAGAGGATGCCTTAAGAAACTTTGTCGATGATGGAAAACTCCTGTATTAATGACAGCTACAGTAGTTATCAATACATTTCACAACTTTATTATAAAATGGACGCAGCCTTCTGAGAGAGACATGAAACATCTCCAACCTAATAGTAACTTAGCTCAGAGAACTTCTTTATAAAACCTTAGTTGTTTTGGAATTCACCTGCGGACTGGGAGCTTACACAGACTTAATGTTAATGATTCTTTGTCCTCTGAAATTACCTGTTAACCTGCAACAGTGACACCAGTCCAAAACACTCATAATCACTGCATGGGTCTGTTCATATTGAGGGAATCTGTCAGTTTGGGACCTTAAATGCTCTGGTGTGCAGAATACATGTGCTTTTGAAAGGTCTATACATAAACCTATCATCAACAATTGAGCATCAAGCATAAAAAAAGAGTGTTACGTCTCTTGAGGGAAAGAATTAAATTAATGAATGATTTAATTTGTGCCAGACAGTCATCAAAGTTTTCTCATAAACAAGTTGTTTTTTGTTGTGTTAGACATTTTATTATTATGCTTATTTTTCAGTAAACGCCCGGGGACCACCTGCTCCTGTATCGCCCCCCAGGCCGGATTCAGTTCAACTGTTAGGGAGGGAGTAGAATGCGACCCCGTGAGAGCGTTTTATTTACTTCCTCTGGCTTTGACGTATAATGCCTCCCTCTCCCCTCTCTCCATCAGTGCAGAGTGGGTTAGCTCTCACCCACTCCTCTTCCCCGCGTACAGATGCAGAGCAGGTCCTTAGCTCCCCTCCTAAATCATCTCCACTTCTCATTTGTTCCTCCTCGAGCTAAGAAGGGCCGCTCTGCAGTGAAGCCCTCAGCAGCTGTCATCTGCCTCCGACTCGCTCCTCAATTTGCTGTTCACGCACCGTTAAAACACTGCATCGCATTATATTAACCCGCGGAGACAGGCCCATTGGAAGTACATCATTGGCAGAGATTTGGCTAACTAAAATGATGAATCCTCGCGGCAAAAGACGAACTTTAAATCATAGCTGTCTTTTTATTACAGTAAATAAATAAAATCGGCCCTTTCCTCTCCATCACTGCTGGCCTCTTTTACAACGTGTGCTGAATCAGGGCAAAGGCAAGGCTGTCATTAAAATCAAATTAACCTCAAAACAGGGCTTTGATGAGTATCGTCAATCTCTATGTGGCACTGTCAGCAGTGTTAGTAAGACCTCACCTTCTTTATATAAAGCTTTTCTCCTTAGGGTACCATTGTGATGGAGACCGACCATTGCAGACCAGAAAAACTCCACGAAAGCTACAGTTTTAGACAAGCTCTGACTGTCAAAATATGGCCCTTCTTGAATTTGATGAATCAACATAAAATGTAATAAGAGGAGTGTTAAATGTTATTTAAAAAAGCATCCTTGTTTTTTGAATCTGAACAATTGCTAAGCTTTACTCTTTTATGGGAACGCAATGGAGGGCATACTGAGTATAACCGTCTCTTATTTGCTTCCCAGTTCATTTATTGTGTTTGCGCAGCTTTATGCGAGCTGTTGTGATCTTTTCTTTCAGCAACAGCCTTTTCATTCTGCAGACACCATACACTGGCAGTAGAGCTACTTTTCACTGAGATATCTGCAGAATTGTTTCCTTTTGTGACAGTTGCAACTTGAAAACAAATTTATACAGTATTTGATTTGGAGGAAGGACACAAATGGGTGTGGCTTAAGACGTGTTTGTTTGTTTGTATGTTTGTTTGTATACTTTATTATCCACATAGGGACATTTGTCCTTTGCATTTGACCCATCCTTCGTTGCCGCCGGGGCAACCCGTAAGGAGTAGAGGGCGACGGCAGTGCCGCGCCCGGGGTCCCATCACCTGATGTAGGGCCAGGCTGATGGTCAGAATCACCTGGCTGGAGGATTCACCTATTATATTGTGCCTCGATTGCAAAAAGTGATGAGTCCAGGCACAAAAGAAGCTAATAGTTTATGCCTCAACTTCTTTCTCTTGTCAAAAAAGTAAAGAAAAAACATCAAACATCAAATAAGTTTGAGTCAAGAAGACCACATCAACAGGAATCCTGTATAAAAATGGAATAAGCAAGGTTATAGAAATAGGATTGCTATAACCTGGGGACTACTACTGCTTAATCAGCGGTAGTTGTAAGTAAGACACTTTAGTTTGCACTTTGTGGGACAGGGCTGAGAAGGTCATGTGGACTGATGAGGAGGAGGTATATGGGTGAACTGTAGCTCCGAGCACTGCTCTGATTGTGGAATGATTGCTCCCACTGTATCCGTAGCTCCTCACTTTGATGTCTGAGGGCAGAAGTGTTGTGACAGCACATGCTGACTGCACATCTGGGTCCTGTTCTTATGTCGGCATAAACCAATCACACAGGAGTTTGTTGACAGGTTGGAAAGTGCCCAAGGTTTTCTCTTCCCTCAAGCTTCTTTTTCTATCAGGTTAGCAATGTGAATCTTCAAAGTCATATATTTAGTTTCTGGATGCACCTAAAGTGTGCAGACATACAGTAACTTTGATGCTTTACGAGCTGGTTCAAGGCGGTTGGTTTCAGGGGAAAAGAGGTTATGTATGTGTTGTCATAACATAGTAACAGCATGGCAGGTTACATCACGGCAACAGCAGCAAATTGAGTGGCAAGTCTGCCATGTTATTCATAGATATGTCACTCAATTTTCATTTTGAAGGTTCTATTTCCATTTAGAGTTCAAATGTGCATGTCCTTTAAAGAAGTAATTTAGCATGTGTTGATTTTCTGCAAATCTAAATAGTTTGATGTGAAATACCCGCTTTTTCCCCTTCAATGTCCTTGTCTCCGGGTTCACTTCAGCAAATGTTTACATACCATGGATGCTGTGATTTGCATATTGGTTTAGCTTTAGTGTTACTCAAAGCCTGTCATATATTTTCCATACATTAAATGCAGTCACATTTTAGCCTGTTTCTAGTCCATATATTACAATTTTTCTAACACATGACTCAGCGGGTTAAATATTGGGAGACATTAATTTGTGTTTATATGAAGGCCGACCTTTCCTCCTCCGGCTCTTATCAGTTTTAATTCTGCTCCTTGCACAGCCCAGTCAGTGCAGCTGCAGGGTACAGCGAGAGAGTGTCTTATTGTTTGTCATGAAAATGGGATTTGTGCAGATGGATGGAGGGATTCTGGAGGAGAGGTGTATAAATATAAAGGCACCTGCACAGAATAGATGAACTTTGTTTGTTTTTTGTAAAGAGGCCACAGCGCTTCCAACTTTAATTGTGGAAATATGGGTTAGGTTTCTGAAGCTGTACCAACATGCTTCAAGTAAATATAAAAAACAATACTGATACAAACCTGAGTATGTGGAAAGAATTCACTAAGTGAACCACGGAAATTTTAGAATTGCATTGCAAATGCTCCCTATTATTTCTTCATCCATTTAGAACTCGCTTCAGCATTACTAAAAGCATTTGAAAAATTCTTTGACACTAATTCCTTTCTCCTCTGATCCTCACTGTTATGTATGTTGTCTCTTTTATCAAATAGCTACACTTAGCTGGATAGACAAGTGGAAACGCTGTACTGCTGCCTTGTTTGACAGTATTTTGACACTGTGCCATCTGGAGGAAAGATCGCTGGCAGAAGAAAGTGTTGTAAATGAGAGAGGAATTGATTGTTTTATATATTCACTCTAATATTGTGTCTACGTTAATGAGTTCTGTTACAATCCTTTACAGTATTTTCTTCGATTACACAATAGATGAAATCGATTGGGTTGGAAATAGAGGGCAGGGCCCACAGGACAGCTGACAAGTTTGTGTTACTGTGCCACTTTTTCACTCAAAGACATGAGAGATTCTGTACATAATTTTCTCTATTTTTCAAAGTATGAAAGGAGGAGGTAGGGGAGCACGAACTGCCCCAACTGATGTCTTGCTCTCACCGTTGCTCTCGCACAGCCCAGTTCTTGAAATAATTGAATGCATGTTTGGGGGCTTGAACAGCTTTGGCAGATGGGAAAGCAAAGTGCTATAGAAAGTGAACAAATTGCAGTGTTTACAATTCATTCTATGGTGGCAAAAGGAAATGTACTCCTCTAAATAAGTCATGTACCCCCACTGTGATGTATTAATATTGTTGTTACTGAAGTACATAGCTTTATGGTAATTTCTGTGTCACTTGGACTGATATGAACTTGTTTGACCGTGAAAGTCCTCCCTGTTTAGCAAGTTTAATTTTTGTGCAAAGGAGGTTTTCGAAGGTGAGTGGGTTTGAATCCCTTAACTCTGCCTCTTCATCTGAACAAAAGGAGTAGACATCCTCAAAGCAAAGTCAGCCAGTGAATGGGCTAAATCCCCTGACAAAATTAAATTTGTCCTTGCAACATTGTCTGACAGGCGCGGCCGGCTTACAGGAGGATGGATTATGTCTCTCTTCTTCACTCGTTTTCTGGAGCAGTCCTCCAATGAAGTGTCTTTGAGCCCATGCAATTAAACATTTGTCGTGGCTGATGCCGTGACGAGGCAGATTTATTTTTAGGTAATTTTGTGAACATGCTATTTCAAGTTAGAGTATCAGTGAAGATGTATTTTGTTGGGCACTATGCTTTTTTGTGTTGGTTCTTATACGTATCTGGAGAACATTTTCAGATATTGAGATATGAAAATAGACTTGCAAGACAATTATCTAAGATTTCCAGGGTTTACCGTTGTACTTCGAGTGTTGCGAGATAGGGCCAATGGTTAGGTGAGAAACCCTTTATTTACCTAATGTATGAGGGAATTTATTTAGCGCCTCACAGACATGGCCCACTGCTCCCTACGGGTCGTCCAGTGGCGTCAAGGGATGGGTTAAATGCCGAGGACACATTTTGTTGTACAGTTCATGTATAATGACAAATAAAACAACAAACAACTCCCCAGAGCTGCAGCCGCTAACCCTCATGTACGTGCACACATGTGCTCGCTCCCACGTGCACGTCAGCGCGAGCCGGTGTCGGCCCACTGGCAATTCACCGGCTGAGAGGCAGAAAACGGGCTGTGGCTCGTGTCTAGTTCATTGTTTTACTGCACTAAGTTTTCATTTGGACTCAGAGCTTCAACCAAGTCTAACCAACAGCCTTGATTTACTAGATAATTAAAATAATAATAATAATAATAATAATAACAACAAGACAAAAAATACAACATTTTGGTCTATATTTGTATTTTAACTCCCGCAAATTGGAAATAAATTGGGTCCAAATGTAGAGTAATAAAAAATAAATATGCCTAGGATTATTACCTATACAGTAGCCTCTATCTAACTTTTAATTATTTTTAAAGTACCGATAAGAGTTAAAGAGTAATAGTATTGATAAATCCTTAGTGAAACCCATCCCTACGTCACTCACTCACACATGCAAGCACGGCCTATTGTTCATGTTTTTAGTAGTGGGGGAACTGCAGCACCCGGAGGAAACCTATGCAGACACTGAGAGAACATGCAAACCCCACACAGAAAGTAGGAATTGAACCTGGGACCTTCTTGCTGGGAAGCACGAACGCTAACTGCTATGCCACTGTGCCGCAGTTTAGCATCTCAGACAAGTTACTTTAAATACAAATAGCTCGTCTTTGGTACAGCTCACAGGAGAGCTTGTTGGAGCCGAAGAAGAGACTTCGTGTGGAAGAAACAAGCAATACGTTTTGAAAGATTTGTATATATATATCAGCCCAGAATAATAAAGGCTTTTTAGAAAACGTAAGCAGAGAATTATGATGGAGGAGTGCCTTTTTTTTTGTCTTCCTCATTAACTATTTGAAGCGCTCCCCTTTTCTCCCGCCCAGCTCCTGCTTTCTTGTGTCGCTCACTCCTCCTTTCTTTTGGTGCAGCAAGAGGCAAAAATACCACCGAAGCTTCACTGCTACAAAACAACTTGCTATGCTGCCCCATCTGATACTAGTGCTGATCTCTGAGAGTAAACTACATCCACGGTGCCGGAGAGGCACGCTTAATTTGATGAGGAGTGAGCGGAGGGGAAAATTCGAAGGGTGATTTGTTGCGCATATTGAAGTGGTTATTGAGAAATGGTTACCAAATTTCTGAATAATATATAACACGTAAGCTTTAATTAGCACATGCATATTCCCTTTCACATTTGTCAGACTGAAATAACCAAATAAGCAGAAAATATTTCAAAGAACTGTCATTTGTGTTCACTGTATCTATAAAACCAGTGACAAGCCTGAGACTCTGATGATCTTTCTTGTTCCCTTGTTAGCGCTCACCTTTTTCTGACATCTCGGTGACGGCAGATTCACGAGAGCACAGATGCACAGTGGCAGCTGCTTCAGTCTCTAACACAAACATATGACCTGAGTCTGAACCGCAGCCTCTCGTCCGCACTGCTTTTTATCGTCCCTTTGTCTTCATTGCACATAATGGCAGTTCCTTATGTGTACAAGGAACCGCCATTACAAAGCAATGCTATCTGTGTAACTGTAGCTGCTCTCGGCACACAGCTAGTTTTCCTTTCATTGGTCATATGCTTTGCTTAGTGTGTTTTCCAATGAATTGGTTAATTCTGACCTTGTGGTTAATCTTGAAAAGCTTGGTAGAATTTTTCAAGTAAAGCCTGTGAAAAGACGTCAAAGCTTCATACCGCTGAAGATGACACTTCAGAAATTTCAGTGAATACATTAGACACATTCACCCCACATTTGTTCTCATAAGCACACTTCGTGCACTAGTATAACTAAACACGGGAGGCAAGGTGGGTGCACTGTCTGAACCAAGGACACAGCCACAGACTGGAGAGAAAATGTAGTTGAATTCTGATCTGAATCCCGTCAACAAATGAATGTAAAAATCCCTCTCTTTAAAAAAAAAAAGGGTACATTCATGAACCATGTAACAATTGCGTCAGGTCCCGATTGTGCGTCAGAGGCTGAAGAAGCATTTAGTCAGTAAGAGAACACCCAGGTGTTCGTGTGTCCTGCCTCTGTGTAAGTGCACCTTTGTCAGGGCACAAATGTGGAGACTGCAGCGGTTTGTCTGCTCAGCCCTGGGAGCGAAGATCGATCGCAGACAGCCAACATAACAGTCACATGCGGCTCCGGAGCGAGCGAGGAGAGATGGAGATGGAGGGAGAGGAGGAGAGGAGAGGGAAGCGAAGAGGAAGACACGGACAGGAAATGGAAACAAGAGGGATGTTATTTCAAGCCATAAACCAGTTTCTCACAACTGACCTTCTGGTGATCAATAGCTTTACCTGAGAGAGCCAGGCAGCATCCCTCCTCCAAGAGACAGCAACAGACAAATGCTCTAGTGTGCGTTTGGTCAAGGAAAAAGTCAGAAATGTCACTTTTGTTTGTTCGAGCTGGTAAATCTCCTGTAGAGCAGTGCCAGTTTACAATGAAACTGTGGTCATTGCTGTCAAATGGTCTTGTATGAATTCATGAACAGAGCACTCCAGAGACAGCATGCCTAAAGACAACAAAACATGTTTTTTTTTTTTTTTGTATCTGTTCTTCGAATTTGAAACAAACTAATTTACCATTACTAATCATTCGTAGAGTCTCTTCTTAGTAATCTAGTTTATTAGCTGGTGGCCTCTACCATTCACTTTAGAGAGCAAATGATTGCTTTGCACTCCAGATCAATTTACTGCTTTAGAGTTTTCATTTTACTCCTCAAGTCCAAACTTGCAGGCTTGGATGTTGACCTTTTTAAATGCACCATGCTGATCTTTGCAATCGGCCATCAATTTAATCACGATCAGATTAAAATTCAAATACTTGCGTATTAGGCTTAACACATTTTCCAGTACTTCAATCATTGTAGATTTGATACTGTATACACAGAAATCAGTTATAAGACATTTCTATACTAAATAGCTAGTTACCAAACTGTGAGTATAGTTTTATTATTATTATCATTATTATCATTATCATTATTACAGTGACACCCCTAAAAGTGTACCCTAACAATGACTGGTCATAAAGGTAACATTTACTTTAAACCCATTGTTGGTCTCCTGAATTGAGTGAAGTGGGTGTCACCGGAGTGAAATTGGATTGTAGAGACAGCGAGTTTTAAAGTTTCAAAGATGTACTTCAGCACTGAGGCTATTGAGGGAGCGAAGGCAAAAATGAGACAGGGGCAGTTCACAGCAACACTGGTCCATCAAAAGAGGAAATACGAGCTGGTGCTCAAGAGACCCAGTGTAATCATCTATAAGAGAGAGTAAGTTTGGAGCTGGGATACAAGTTTCCTTTGATACGTGTGTGAACGACAGTTAATGAATAAGGGAATGAAAACATCCACTGAAGTTTGAGTGAAGTGAAGACATACTTGATATGGCAATGCAATAAAAATTGTATGACAGGTATTATGGTATCATTTTGGTAAGATTGATACAATAGATGTGAAAGTAAAATGGAAAGAGTATAAGCTGCCTCATACAGTATCTGGTTCTTGGTGATGATGGCTGACTGAAATGTATGTACAACAGTTGATCTACTCATCACAGCCGCCCTGGACTGAAGCCTGGGTGCCTCTCTCACTCACTTCTTTGCCCAAGCCTGAGTGCAACCCGGCTCATGCCTCGATTTTCTCATTGTGTCTTTGGACTGGGTCGGGTTTGGGTCCACAGACTAGTCCAGCTGCAACATGGAGTTCCTGTGCTCTGATACCAGCGCCTGAGTGGTACCAGCTGGATATTCTCTTACTCAGGAGAGTGTTTTATACAGTAATTGCGAGTGAACAGGGAAAGGATGCAAATGCAGAATGAAGGTGCCTACCTTATGATAGGTGCCCCTTTCTCCAAACACAAAACAAAATATAAAAGATAGATGGCCTGATACTTTTGGTACTGTCCGGAGAAAGATACAGAACAAGCATGTAAACACAAAAAGCTCTCACAGGCTGCTTTTTCTTTTGAGAAAAACTCTGGATCAAATGCAAATGCATGTTTGGACAGAATGAGAACGGGCTTGTGTGGGGCTGGATTTTTTGGGGCCTGATCCAAACTCTGTCAGTTACACAATACATTGATATTTAGGTGATATGTTTTGAGTTGTTGGACTGTTACCATAAATTCTCCATAGAATTCAACTTGGAGCATGTCATAAGAACAAAGCATGTTTCCCACTGACATGTCCTTGCATAAATTAAATGTCTTCGCAAATGCCCTCAGACCACTCGACCCAAAGTCACATGACTACAGTTTTTACTTAAGATTCTAGCATTTCTCTTCTTTTCTGCTATAACATGTGTGCTCAGAAATAGATGAACTTTTACCTCAGTCTGTCCTGGCACCATCTTCTCTGCTGTGAGCTGTCAGGCAAAGGTCATTTCAGGAGCTTGAAGTAAAGCATGAAATGGATAAAGATTTTGTGTATGGAAAAGCCCATGGCAACATGTGGTGCTAAACGTGGTGATAATGATTAAAAAAACTTTTAGCGCTTTATTTTTTTTCAGCGCTTCTGTGCTCCACAGAACATAAACAGCCACACAAAAACACAGAAAATATATAAACAAGTGATAAAATACAGTAATAAAGTCTTATAACAGTTAGAAGGAACAAGGTTACAACACACCAGTGGGTTTGCATTAAAAAGTCTGGGGGATCGTCCCATAGGAATCGGGATATAGCTGGAGAAATGATGGCGGACTTGGAAAGAAAGTTGGATACATGCCATGGCCTTAGATGTAAGTAAAGGTTTGTTGAGAATACCGTTTTATCTTGCAGTTTATAGCTACAAGTAACTGCATTTAACTTCAGTGATCTTAATGTAGTGAAATAGATGTTGTATCATCAATCGAAAATCCAAAATGATGAAAGAGCAGACAAGTGAAGGGGCTGAATCGTAAGACCGTGTGTCCTCTTGGCCTTGTCACAGTGATATAAGCTTCGGCCAGCGGTCAGGGTCAGCATTATTCATCACCCCTCGCAAAACTGTGAACTGAAATATTGTGTGTTTGGATTTCTTGTGCTAAACTGTTAAAACTCAAATCATGTTCCGATGTTGTTTCCATCTATGAAAACATACCTGAAGTTGTGTCTCGTTTCGTTCATGCATGTTTGACTTGACTTTTCCGACGTCTTCAACCCTGGCTCCTTCTCAAGAGCTCGAAACACTTACCCCACCTGCTGATGTCATGAGGTGGTGCTCCTCTGTGCTTTTAAAGTCCGGACATGAGGCTCAATCTGATCCTTCCCCTGCTCAGATTTGCTCCACTTCTTGTGATGTCTTACTAATACAGTGTTATGTTGTTTTTAGTCTTATTGTTTGATGCTTCACTTCTCGCTGTGGCAGCTAAGGACAAGTCCAGGCATTTGGATTGCTCAGACAGAAGGGCTGAATGGGAAAATCAAAATCTAAGATATCCAAAGGTATTTTAAAATGCCCAAATAAACTAAATTAAGAAATTAATTAGCATAAACAATTGTTCTTCCCTATTTATTGCTCAATCATTACAACAAAAGCTTACGTCATTACAACGTAAGCTCTGTCAATTCCTGCATTCCTGCTCTTCTCTCAGCATATTGCACTGTTAGGAGTCTGTGCACTTTGTAATTCATATTATTACTATTATTAGATTACTAAACTTGATCATTTCAGTATCTGATGAGCAGTGTTAATTTCGTCGACTAAAATATTTAGTCTTAATTTTAGTCAAAGTGATATTTCTGACGACTGAAATTGGACTAAAACTAAATTAAAGGTTTTTCATGAGACTAAAACTATGACTAAAATGTCCAGATATTTTAGTCGACTAAAATGAGACTAAATAAAAATGGAAAGGAGAGACTAAAATCATCCAAACTTCTATTGACAGTCTGAAAGAGACTCATATCATGTAAATTCACTGCCAAAGGAACAGCTCTGAGCTTTGTTCATGAGGGAGCAGCTCCATGAAGCAGAGGACCTGGATTAAATATGATTATAACAAATATTATAAATACAAAGTCGATTAAATTCGTCCTAAATTTAGTCGACTAAATTGACTGGCAATTTTAGTCGACTAAATCTCGACTAAAATTAAATTACATTTTCGTCAAAATACTAAGACTAAAACTAAATCAAAATATCTTGTCAAAATTAACACTGCTGATGAGTTAGAGAATAATCATATTAGATAGTTTCAGCCCTAATGTATGTTTTTATGAAATTTAAATATAATTATTTTTCCTACGTGTAATAACAAGTCAACTCTTTCACACGCAGCAGAGTAAAAACTTTCTTGGCAATGAACCACCTGAGCCCCCTCTGAACTTCTGTATTGTCCACCGTTTGTAATTTGGAGCTCACTCTCTGATTCAGTCGGGCTGCAGTGTTATTGTTTTCTACCTGTGTAATCTTGTCTTTTGAGAAACGCCTGCAGAGCCTCAGGAATACTTCATACACTGGATGAGGCTCACCGCCTACACCACTGACATGGAGCAGACAGAAGTGCGCAGCTATTAAGGCAGGTGCGTGATTGGTTTGCCCTCCTAATGCCTCTCGCCTCATTTTAGAAGGAGGAAATTGTTCTGGATAATTTGTTTTGCGTCTCGAAAGAGAAGCATCAGTTCAAGTCACGTTGCTTTCTATAAGAGCAAAGGTGTGGGGAAAAGCATTGTTAAGTATTTTATAAAGCTGAAATAGGTAAACGTGTGCCTTCACCTAAATATTCCTACAAGTATTCAGTCAGTGATGGGACAACAGTGGCTCAGATGGTAGAGTGATTCATCTGTTATATGACAGGTGACTGTCATTGTGCCTTTGTGGAAGACACCTGACCCACCTTACTTGTATAAATGTTGTACGTGCCTGAGCGTTGGGTGGTGATTGGACTTTGTGCGTTCAAAAAGCGCTGTATTAAACGGATTTTTATTTTTTATCATTAAAATATTTAAAGCCTCTGGAGCGGCTCTTCATCTGAGCTGTGATGAAACTAGTTAATTCTTGAAGTACATTTATAGGTGATGTTGTGCCAAAGTTATTACATCCAAAATAGGCCAGAATATAAGAAGTCCTTATAATTTGTTAAAATGTTCATGGGGAAGGACCACCCGACCCCCTTTATTTGCTTATATTAAAAAGGTTTGAAGAGCAACCGATAAAAAGACTATCGGTTGCTCTTCAAACCTTCATTCAGTTTTATAGAGCCTGAAGTGGCTCTTTTCATATTGAAGGTTGCCGACCACTCGTTTAAATAAATTTAAGTGAATATTAATATATTAGAACATAAAATATGTGACCAATGAGCAACCTCCTAGCTGCCAAATAAGAAAATATACCTTAACTTGTGCTATTCTAGTTAAATAGTTTTAAGCAATCTTTATGAAATGCATCTGTAATTTTCACTTGTGATGTTCATTTGCTAAGTGTCAGTCTCTCAGGGCCGTGCGCTATATGCCTATGTACTTGGAATATAGCTGTACTGAACATGTGGCAATCTCAGTCTAAAGCATGGAAGAAAAAGTCTAATTTCATTTCGCCCCAGCCGACTGCACTTGTAAAAGTTGCAATTAAATTTATCGCCGGTACCAGCGGAGCAGCCACTGGGATTGTGTGCGTCGTTCTGAATGTGACCGCTCGGAGTAATTGGATATGATAGCGCAGGTGCCTCAGGCTGCTGTTACAGGCAAATGTTAATGAGAGAGCCGGAGTATGGGTTTTTTGTTTTAGACGTGGTCCAGTCGAGACCTCGTCCCTTCTTCTGCACATTTATAGACCCAGACACAAAGTTCTGCAAAAGAGAGTCAGGGCCATTTCTCGCTTTGTAGCTGTGCTGTGTGTAATCCTGTCTAGGGGCTCCCATGGGGTTCACACATGACCATCGTCATACGAAGTAAACATTCAAAACAAAATCGATCTTTTGAAGCCCCAACCTAACCATATTATTGGATTGATTCCTAGGAGCAGAGCAAAATTGATAAACAGGATAACAAGATAAATAATTTCCTAGAGTATATGGAAAGTTTTAATGTAAAACTATTATTAGTGTCAATTTCTAAGCAAAATAATTTAGAAGCTACTAAACGTTCAGCCTTGGTGGGCCCCAGCGGATGCGTGACCTTGCACAGTTATATAGTCTGTACTTAAAACAGCTCTGAATAGATGTTTAAGGAAAAGCTATACGAGTAAGAAAGGTGTATCAGTGCTTAGTACAAAAAAAGATAACAACAAAACTTAATACCATCTTGAATGCAGGTACTTGATTCATCTTCTGTACTCAGTACAAACTTAATACACATTGTTTTCAGAAACCACCCCTCAGAATCCTTGACACTGGAACCTTAAAGCGTTTTATGTGTGCTTAAAACAGAAAACCTACTTCATTTTTCTTCATTTATATTATGCGCATGGAATTGTCTTTGTTTGACATTGAGCCCACTCTCTATACTGTCTCGGTCCCTGTTATCAGCTCCGTTCATTAAAGCGTGTTTTCTTTTACACGGACCTCTTTAATCCCTTCAGTTGGCTGTCAGCCTCCCTTGACCTCTCTGTGCACAAACCCTGGAATAATACATTAGAACTACTCTGCACTTAATTAATGTGAAAATGTATGCGCCGGGGACTTGTATTTAGCGAGAAAAGATTTAACACCTGCAGCAGCCGGTCCTTACTCAGAGGCGCACACTCTGATAAGTGGAGGATTCCTAGTTCTCATATGGACACTTCACGGCACCGGTCGCCTATAGCATTGTGGATTAAGCACAAGAGATAGGACTTTATTGTGCTCACAATGGAGAAATTCAATCCGCTCTGAAGAACACTCAGGGGTGCAAATACACAGGAAAATGTGCAATCAAGTAATAGTAACTAGGGTTATCTTATATCCATTGAATAAGACAGGGACTTGTGCTTTCAAAAGACAATGCAACGTTCTAAGATTCATATTCTCTGTACTACATTGCAGACATGTCTATTAGGGCAACTGTGGCTCAAATGGTAGGGCGGGTCATGTTATAACTGGAAGGTTCGCAGTTCAAATCCCGGGCTCCTCCTGGTGAGTGTTCAGTGGTGGTCTGAGGGGTCTAGATTGGCAGACTTGTTTCACATTTGTTGGCCTATAAGCTTTATTATAAGCAAAGTGGTGAAAGTTGGGGTAACATGTCGAATAAATGTCGGATAAAAAGGGGGTACTATATTGTAAGGCGTATTACTGCGTGCCCCTTTTTATCCACGGAGAAAATCTTTAATTTTGTGTAACTATGCTTGTATCGTGTAACTACTCACGTAACTGTATTTAAATAGGAAAAACGTGGAAGAGCTTGGTCGCTTCTAACTTCACCCCCATAGACGAGAGGAGGAGAGGCTAAATGCTAACAACTTCTTTGGTCTTTTTTCTCTCTACTTTATAACTCTACCATGTGAAGTGGGAAAAGCTTTTTTGGTGTCACTTCTTTGTGTGTTTTACCAGCTGTCTGCATCTCCAGTGTCACTATAATAGAAACGTAAGCTTTATCTGTATCCTTCCGACAGTTATGTGATATTTGAATTGAGCGAAGCGTTTGTGGAATGAAAGTTTGCAAGTTTTGAATGAGGTTCTGACTCAGTCGTCGCCATAATCGGCCATTTGACAGACATGTAACTTTGTGCGGCTTCTCGGATTTGGTCTAAGCCCTGCCTGGAGCTGGCTTATCCTTCTTGGACAGGCGTGCGCAGGCGTTTTGTCCCAGTCTCTTTAGGCTTGGGAGTCTTCAGTTGTTATTCCATTGATGTCCATGGACAGCCTCAGCTTTACTCTGCATATTCCATATAACGTCACTACACTGTCTTGTTACTCATCTCCACATCAAATGGCTTTCTTATAATTTTGACACTATGGGCCCATGCTTTTTTCAAGAAAAGGATGCCTATTATTCACACTTTCAGCGTAAATTCCCTGATGATGCCTTTCTTACTTGTTCTTTAAAAGCCAACTAAGGCCAAATGAATACTGTGTGTTGGGAATTAACTACGGTTGAGTAATCTCCGTGAAAATACATACACTGGTCTGTTTTACTTGCAGATGATCTATGTTCGATCAGACGCTCAAAAAAAGTCCCGACAAAGCAGTTGCTGTCATCTACCTGTACTCTTCTTCTGTGCTGGGACCATGGGCAGCTCCAAATCACCATTCCCTGGTACATACCTGTACATGATGTACTTGTTTTGGCTCTGTGGTAGTTTATAATTGAATGACTTTAATAGTAGGGTATGCAAGATTTCTATTTCATAAACAATATCTATCTATGTCAACAAGTATGAAGTAAACATGTTAAATCAATTGTTAATTGTACTGATAATTGCAACCGCCACCCCCGGTCCACGCAAAAGCTCGTTGAGACCCATTCGCCAATGGGTGTCAGTCCAACCCATGTCCAGCTCCTGTTCAACCCACTCACTGCGCCAGGTGTGAAGCTGAATATTACACAGACGGTACCTCGTCAGCGCGAACGTTATAGTCTAAGGCAGGGGTGGGACAATTAATTTTCATAAGGGGCCAATGAGAAGCCTGAATTGAGTCGGAGGGCTGCACCACCAATAACTCAAACTTATTCTGCTCAACTTTATCCTATTGCACATGACACTAAATCATGTATTTTGAATATCTGATAGCTATTGTTATTTAGTAGGTTTTTGATTGATTGGATTGATTTTTATTATTGTGTCTTGCACATAAGTGCCCAGCCCTCAGGCTTACAAGACACATTTCAAAACAGAATTTAGATGACTGCCAAATTAAATTAACAGAAACTGTACAGTCATTCATAACAGAACAACATCCACATCACACAAGAGGATAGAAATGTATGTGTTGTTATTTAGGTTATTCAACCTCTTAACTTCTTCTGTCAAGTGTTTCCCACTTTATTGCGGCCTTCCCACACTTGAAAGAGTCGGGACTCAAACTGAAGATAAAAACTGGACTTCACTCAGGCGTCAGGGCCATCGTGGGCCAGGGCAGTGTCCGCGCTAGTCTCTAGGAGTCCTTAGACCGTTTAGTTCGGATTGGGGGAGAGGAGCGAAGGGGATCTTGAACCAGGTGAGGAGGGGGAGGGAAGGAAAGGAGTTGGGTGGAGGAACGAAAAAGCCAATGAAGGGAGAATGGACCAAGGGGGAAGGAGAGGCCCGCTTGGATTCCAATCCTAAAAAGGTACATTTTTAGACACATTTGATCCTATATGACTGTAAAGAACCTGCGCAGCAGAGAAGAGCACACATACTTACCAAAAGCGCTTTAAAGCATTAAAAGCCAATCTTACAAGCCAAACAGATGGCTTAAATTGAGTGCCACGCTACACAAGGAAAAGCTAATTCGTGTAATTAAAGATTACATTTAATGCTAAAAAAACTTCTTACCGGAGTTTGGCACGAACGAGGCGCGGCACGAGCCTGGTGAAACCCTTGTGCGTAAAAGCACTCGCCTGACGCTGCCCACTACAACCAGCGCCAGATTAGGAGACAGTTTTAACACAAATTACGATAGTGTGCAAGGAGACGGCTTACCGGAGCTTTTTAACGTAAATGCGTGCAGCACGAGCACAAAGTGGTTCCAAAGTTGACTGGGCCAAGCCGTAGAGGCAAACACGCTCTGTGTAAACGGAAGCTAGAGGAATAAGGTTGATTTTAGTTCGGCGGAATGAATGAATGAAAGATTGACGCGCAATACTCACTGGAGAACGATAACGCTTTGGATCAATCGCTGGTTTTAAGCCTAAATCAACTCGATTGGCAAGATTGTTTGGCAAGGCTCCAGTCCGGCTCGTGCTGCTGCCAGCTCCCAGGCGGCGGGTGACGTCAGAGGCGAGAGCTCGTGCAGGTGAAGTACCCACCGTTTAAAGGCTCAGTCGGCACGTAATAGGCCGCCAGCGGTTAAAGGGGCCTACTCCCACACATTGAAACTGCTCCGTTTAACAGCAGCAATAATGACAACACAGAAACACAGAGTGCTCTTGAACACAACTCTAGCACCGGCACGCAGAGCAGCTAATGTTTAGCATTCGGACAAACTTAGACAACGTAGGCGATCAACAGGACTTAAGTGCTTACCAGCGGCTTTGCTTTGGTTTGCTGTTAGCTGCCGTTGCGTCTTAGCTCTAGGTGCACCGTGAGTAAACAGCTGTGCGCCATTTATTTTCCCCGGGTGAGCGCTGCTGATTTGTACATTGGTTCCGCCTGGTGCTTGTTGGTTTGAGGAGAGGCGGGGCGGCAGCAGGTGGACGCAACATCTACCATCGGACTGAAAGCACCTCTGCGCTTCCTTCAAACAGAGTTTGTGGGTAATGAAGCGATGCACTAGAGCAAGGATCTCCAGGCAAATTTCCCTGGGTGGCCAAAACTTATCGGGAGTGTATTGCTGGGCTCCATAAACAAAAGCTCCAAAATAAAAATATATTTTGATTGGGAAAATACTATTGAGGGAACATTATTCAATAAATGAATAATAATGAACCTGACAGGACTGTAGCCTCTTAAAAACGGCTTACACTTGTATTGCACTTTACAAGCCTGTGTCACAAGTTTCCGCCACACTGTGGTTATTATTCATTTGCTCCATACTTGGTGGTAGTACGCTACTATTGTAGCCACAGCCGCCCAGGGGCAGACTGTCTATTTACCACGTGGCTTTAATGTGTTGTTTATATACTGATCTCTCATTATGTCAGTGACCTCTACAGGACACGTGTGGAATTCTTTCCTTTTATTTTCATTTAAGCTGCCCTCTAGTGGCTGGAGTGATCATTTTGGTAATTTCTTAAAACTCATAGTCCAGGTAAGGTCTAAGGCCTGCGTTTAGAAACACAAGATTGGGCCCATTATCTTTAACTTAGGGTTAGTATTTGTAATATGTTTTGCTTAACACTTTACACTTTTATGTTTTTCTTTGGCTCAAGTAACATTTGTGCAGAGGACTTAAAATGTATTCTTGTAAGTTGTGCTTTGTTGTAGTTTAAAGAAAGCTTGAAATAAGTTCATCTTCCATCTCAGTGCATTGAAGATTAGAGGTTGCTGTAGCTGAAACAAATAGATGAGATAAGAGAGAGATTCTTAAGCCAGACCAGCCTAGAGATTTCAAGTCCCTGACTCTGCAGTGCTGTCTTTTGTGTGCCTGTAGCTTTGAGCTTTGTACAATGAGGCGATAACACTGATGAAATATTTAAAAACAGATGTGTGTTAAGGCGCTAGCTATTTGGAAAATATGTTTTTTCATTTCTCTGTTGTTCAATAACAACTTGAAGCGCTACTTTTAACCTATAGTTCAGACATGCATGTCACCTACAGGCTGGTGTAATATGTAATACACACTTTGTGTGTGATGCAAAAGTCAAAGTTCAGAGCAGGTGGGAGAGGTCATCTCTGTGATACTGCCCTCGACTGGACAGCTGGCCCGCAGGTTGATTGATGGACAACCGTGGTCCAGTGTTTCTCCTATGGGCCGACTGATAAATTATTTATTTTGCTGCAAGGACAAACACAAGATGGATTTGTTTTCCAAATTGTGCCGGATTGTACTTTCGGTGCGTGACAGGGGACGATATGTTAGCACTTGACATTTGAAACTCCTACCACTGGCAGAAACAGATTGACGCTTTCGGTTTGTTATCTAGAATAAAAACAGTGTTTTCACTATTGCTGTCATCGTGCGGTCATCACTGTCACAGATGTGTTAAATATTTGCCATTGTTAAGCAAACTTCATCAGATAGCTGCACCACTTATTTGCTCTAGCTTATTCTAACGGCTATACCTCATTAAAAGATTTCTGTAGCCATTTACTTTTATCCGTGTGTTTGATGTATTATTCAAAAACATGACTTTGCAAGGTGTCTTATTTGAGACACAATATGTTTAATAAAAATACTTTAACAAGATTAAACTTATTGTCTCGCACAGTGTAATGGATGGAAAATGCTTGCTCATAATTAACTGAAAAATGTTATGCTAAGTATCTTAACTGTTCGTCATACCCTTTCGTGTTGAGATGTTGAATATTTTTTTCTCTTAATTTTTTTCTCCTTTTTTCTTCTCTCTTCTTTTCTACTACATGTTTGAAGTAAATATATAAATACACTTTCATTTAAAGCACACATATAAATAACTGTAGCTCAAGAACATCATTTTGGTACCTACCATTGACATTTTATATGTTCTAATTTGATATGATGTCTTTGTATGGAAAAAGACAGTAAGGACAGGCTTGGTCAGGGTTTTAAAATGACTTGGAGCGCCCTCTGCAAGTATGACATGTGAGGAAGCAGTGAATGCAAGCTAATGGCATGCTAACAAGTTGACGGCATCGTGATGAACACACATCCAGTGATGATTCATGGAAAATGTGGAGTACAGTTTTTGTTTCCTCTATTACGTGACTGGAACCACCACAGTGAACAGGATTATTCAAAGCTGTATGAATGAAGTGAAATACTATATGTTTGTTTTAGATGAGAGAACATATTAACATAGTCAAAAGCTCAAATCATTCACTCTGCATAACATGCCGTCTTTACTGACTATATTTCTGAGAATTGCACCCATATATTACATAGACCCCCCCTCCCGAGTGTATACATATAGCCCCTCTAAACACTTACCTCCTGCCTTCGACAACAATGCTGCACTTAACCCGCTTAAACAGTAAATCTCTCCTCTTCAGCATTAGAGTTGGGCTCAGGAGGGACCTCAGGCTGAGAGGAGGAAAGCCAAGCACTTGCCTCTACTGTGTGTATATATTCGTGTATGAGTGTGTGTGGTAGAAGTGCAGGAGACTGATAAGGCAGGTAAAAGCCATTAGCTGTTTGGCCTCGAGCCCGTGTGACACCAGTGATTTTTCAGAAACACACTTATTGTTTCAAAGCCAGCTAAACATCGGGAACTTTCCATATCATACTTTCACTGGTGCTTGGTAAAGAGAAGCCTTTACATTGTTTATGATAGGACCTGTAGACCTGTGTTCATCAACTGCTCCTTTAAAATGTCAAATCACATACAGCTGTTCTCCAAGCACTAGTGTGTTTAATTCAGTTCAGTTAGCTCATGTTTAAAGTTACATGCACAATACATGGCACTAACATGGATTTTTTTTTTCTGTAAAAGTTACATTGAGTCAGAATTCTACATGTTTTAAATTAAGATGAGAAAAAACACTCTTTCCAAATGTAATAGTTTCATATATTACTGCCAGCAGAAATTGCTAAATCATTGAAACTTTTAACATGACCTTTTTGGTGCTATGGTTATTGTAAGCTCTTTGTCGAGACTCCTGATACACATCCACTGCCCTTAAAACAAATCTAGGATCACAAGTTTAGAGTGTCAGAACAATCAGAAAGATGTCACCTCCAGCACCGGATCTGCTGATGTCACTGCTTTGTTCATGATTCTTCCATAAAAGAAAATATCCTCCAGGCTTTACAACTTTCTGAGTATTTTGTCCTTTATCTAAATCTGTCAGAAGTTGTCATACCTCATACAGATGCTGCCTGTAGAATAGTGTGGATGTAGTTCTCAAAATGTGTACAGAGAGTTTGTGAATCTTGAAAATCGCCTCAGAGCCTCTCCACAACTGCTGCTCTCTGGATGTGTGCAAGTAGCTTTTTTGTTTGTCTTAATCTGTGTGAATTTGGTTACACAAAATGGAGAAATGTGGGGTAGTAGAGAAAGTTTGTAATCATTATATGTTTACACAGTTTGTGCATGGACAGATTTACCTCTTTGTTCAGTGGGATTTCTGCGTTCGCCAGCTCTGTGAGATTTACAGCCGACACAAATGAATTTGATTTAGCTTTTTTGGTAATAACATGACTGGCCAGGCGCTGCACATCCCACTTTATCCATCTCAGCTACTAACAATTTATTCAAGATCTAATCCACTTTGTTCAGTGAGCGAGAACTGGAGAATATTGAGTTTACATTCATCAGTGCAGTGCAAAATAGCAGGGCATTTTATTTATTTTTTTCCCTGTTGCACAGACGGAGGATGGATGCAGTCGAGGGGAGCATTGATTCCCCAGCAGGAAATCCCTCACTTTTCATTTATTTGTTGTATTTTAGTGTCATTAATATCTTTGAGAGAAGGTGATTGTGTTTCCATTGACAACAGGGTGATGCGCTGATGCACGGACTCCTCAAGATCACTGCTTTTATACACACTGCAATCAATATGGCCATTACTGCTGTGTACAGCTCTGCCTGGCAAGCCGACTGGAAATAATGTTGTTGGCTACGGACTCGCCTCTCTAGAAACCTGCGCACTTGTTAATCTGGTCCTGTGCATATTTTACTGCCGTTCTCATTACCTACTGCAGGGAGAAGAATAGAGAGGGAGACAAAGGCGCAGAGGATTGGTTCGCAGAAATACGAATGGACAAAGGCATAATGATATGAAAGGAAGCCAACGCCAGCCTCAAGACTGCTGTTAATCTTGTAAATTATAATGAGAAATGGCCATGTACGTTTATGCCAGTCTGCCCGTCCTAACAGAACAAGTATGGCCTCCATAGTCAAATGCAAAAATTAGACTTGCGGTAATAGTTAGACCGATGTAAAGATAAATATCTTATACAGCATATAGGGATTGCAGCCCAATTTTTTTAAGCTGTCATATTGGGTTGTCTTTGAATTGAAGATGCTGAGGACAACAATCAGTTTTCGGGCAGTTGCCCATTCTCACCCCAGGCAGAACGATTTGGCCGTTTAAGGGCAGAGCAGAATTTTGTGAAAAACACGTTGAGCCAATGTCAAGTGTACTGTAACTCACTACTGGCAAGATATAAAGACCCAGTTAGCAACCAGAGGATAAAAAAAAACACAGTTTGTATGAGGGAAGTTTTTTAGGTTTAATTTAATGGACGATAATACAGGTTGCATACTATCTCAAGCCCATAGTAGCATAACCTCAAACTGATTGTTTTAATTTATACATCCTTGCTGAATTGTACACTTTTATTATAAATAATGCAGTATAATAGATTGACTGATATAGTTTTGAATAGTATCTAGAACAGTGGTTCCCAAACTGTGGCATGCTACATCCAGGACACAGAGAACCGCGGTTATACAGGCGGAAGTGCTTGTTATGGACCTAATTGCCATCCAATCCAGAACCGAAAGTGAAGAGCCGATCTTTGGACCACCCGAGTTTGTAAAACTCCACGGAGAACGGGAGCGCGGCTGAGGCTGTGCGTCAATTTACAGCCCTTGCAACGACAAGGCTGTGCCTTTAACACGAATAGCGCGGAAGATTGATCGAGCTGTTATGTCTCTACTATCTGTCAACAAAAGAGAGAAGCCAAACATGATGTTCAGAATGAGTGACAAATGCAGCAGAGAACTGATCCACTGGGACGAAGCAAAACACTCAGTTTTACCCCTTCACACTAATAGCCTTATAATAATAAATAAATAAATAATTAAAAACTTCATTCAATATTTGTTGTATTTAATTAAGCCTACATATTTTTGGGAGTAGATTAGGTATAGTTTATTGTCCCTCAATGGCAAAATGTATCATGGGCACATGGTGCTTTAAACACATCCACAAAACAATAATAAAAAACAAAGACACAATGCTATAATAAAAAAGTGAAATGCTCCTAAACATTGTCATTGTTATTCACAAACCATATGGCGGAAGGAATAAATGAATTTTTAAATCTGTTGTGTGCACAATGGCAACCTGAACTTATAGCCAGAGGGGAGCATCTCAAACTTGCATTTAACACACGCTCCAAAATGCTCTAGAATATATCCATCTAAACTCACATTATGTACAAATATCTTCCTCAAAGAAGATCTTGTACCATTACATGTCTCCTTAACCACAGTTAGTATAGGTGGATTCAATCTCATGTAAATTTTTTTAAATCTAATCTCATTGTGCAGAGCACTCAGTGTGAAATCCAGTCTGATCAAACCATCTCATTTCCAATCTAATCTGTCAGACTCTATTAAGGCCCTAAACGATGCATTGCCCAATGGCCTTCAGCAGCCCGTGGATAATGGCAACACAGCAGAGGCACAGTCCTAGTTTGTCCCCCGACGATGTGCCCAGCTGAGGCAACATCTGCTCCCCAAACTCACAGGGCGCCCGTTCCACCTGCAGCCACTCGGGACGGTGCCTCTCGTGCCATCTGGAGATCTCCATCAGCACATGACTGAAGCCCCTTTCTGGGAACGCACCATGCAAACTCCAAGCTCATCATAGCTTTAATGCCAGCTTTCCTTCCTAATGATTTTTACTTAGTTTTAAAAAAGTAGGCAAATGTCTTTAAATACCATTCTCATTATTCACACAGCGGTCGGGAGCGCTTCATGCTCTAATTCATTCCATTCACGCCTCTGTGACTTAATGATCATGTCTTTTATGACATCTTTGGTATTTAATTGGGTTTCAGCACCAGCTTGGCCTCGTGGGACCAATGAAAAGAAGAGTATATGGCAGTCACTTCTGTTTCAAATATTCAAATAGTGACTATGACACTTCATGACCGTCTTTGCTATCTAGACCCTGATGATATTCAGATTAATATTACACATCAAGTGTAATATTTTAATGCAATGCATAAATGACAAAAATGTTAACTGTGTGATATGTAAATCTCAATATAAAACAACAAATAGAATTCATTATGACCTCTAGTGGTTTTACCTGTTTCCACTTTTACCAAAGTTTAAGGAGAAAGTCTACAAATATTTCTAATATCACTGTTGGTGTGGATTTCAGAGATGTAAAAAAAGATCGTTTATCTGGCCAAACCTTTGCACCTTCCTCTATAATGGGCCCCTTTGCTCTCAAGCATCTCGAGATGTTCACAGGCCATCTAAATGTAATTTCACATGACTCATCTGGTATATGTAGAAGCAGCAAACCTACCCCCAGTTCCCTTTGTGTGACCAAGATCCTCAATCACCCAACCTCTCAGAGAAGGAGACCCATTAAAGTAGCTTGAATCCAAGATCTTTTTCTCTGCTAAGCCCATTTGGCGCCGCTCTCTCTTTACCACATCGCACTGACACACTGACTGCACATACTGCACCAAACGGCCTGTCAATCTCACGGTCCAAAAAGCTAAGATACTTGAACTTGAACGCGTGAGGGGAAGGGATTTTCCCCTCAGCCTGAACTCCATTCCTTCCCGCTGTAATTACTGTATGTTCGATTGGGATGGCCCGCTGCAGTGGAGAGTACAGCACCTCAATTGTCCTGGCTCTGTCACAGTTTAATTAGCAGATTGTTAATGACTCAAGCCAGTGAAGGATTTTCATGCTGTAAACACGTATCACTGTAATGAATTTCTCTCTAATACTTCCTAAATCCTCTGTGTAATGCCATCAATTACTTTTCCTAATAGTTTGTCTCTAAATAGCCACTTAATTGACAAATGCATCATGCCCTGACTGTTGCACTTCCCCTTTGGAGAGTGTTTTAGGCTAAGAGGCAGATTGGGAATAGCAAATTGAGCCTATTTCTATGATGTTTTATAATTTCTAGTTTACTTGCATTCCCCCTTCTTTGTCATTTTGAACTAGACTCAATACTTCAAGCATGCAATATCTTGACCTATTAGAGTGAATAGATCTTGTAACTCCTCTCCTGCTTTGACCTTTCGTCCTTTTCTATTGTATCTTTTGCCTTTTAAAGAAACTGGAAGTGAGTGGCAACATTGCGCTCTGATGGCATTACACTGCAGTATTTTTCTGAAAAACAAATCCATCTCTGTCGCAGAACCACAGAAGTGCAGCTTGTTGATATGCAGCGCACAGAGTTTGGTGGTTAGTAGCCAGCTCTTATTAAGTTTAATGCAGATCACGAAAGGTGGCGCATATTGTGAAAATTGCCAATATTGGATTATAAATTGATCATAAGGCAGCTGCACTTGCTATGCCACTGGTGTAGTTTCCTTTGAGTGCGTCTTTGGAGCACTGCAGCTGAGTCCAACACGCTTTCTGACAGTGTTTTCATTGGTACTGCAAAGCTTTTGGCCTTTCCTCATTTTGAAAAGAGAAATATAGAGTATGGCCCAAAATATTAATATACTAAAAAACTTAGTAACTTGTTTACCTTAATAAATTCTTCCCGTAGTCCCTCTGGGGGTAATACAAGTGTTAATGCGATGCTGTGGGGGGAGGGCAACTTGCCTTCCTCCGGGTCGGAGCCACCAATACACACTAATGGAATCACAAAGAAGAAGCTAACAGGCTAACTGGCAAAGCTAACTGCGGGCTAGCGCCACTTAAACAGTATTTACAGCCAAGTATGCGAGAAAAAAAATCTCCATTGTGTAATTGGATGTACAATATCCATCTCTCCCTTTGTATTTTCTGTCAGCGTAGTATTTACTCTCGCGGACAATTAATGCGTAAAAAAACGCTACATGCTATGACACCTGCAGTGGCGCTTTAGTTCTGCGTCAAACATCATAAACTGAAATAACCTGTTACATGTACAAACAATGAAACAATAAAGGTTCTTGTGTCAGTTTGTGTCAGGACGTTGAATCCTTCCTGCTTCTCCTCCTCCATGTGAAAGAACTGCCGAGTCAAAGGTACACTGTGAAAAGCCAAAATTGATAACTGGCTTGGCTATTCAGTCATGTCCGGCAGAGGCTTTCACTGAGGGTTGAGCTGCCGTTAGTGGTTTTGGCCCAGCTGGGGTTTTCCCTTGAATGTGTGGCCAGGAACAAAGCCCGGGGTCCTGACGTGGGACAATTTGTCAGCGGTGGGTATTGTTGGATTGACAAACTGAGAGTGATTTGTGTTACTTTTCCAACATTGCAGAGCACATGTTTGCTACAGCGAATACAAAATGCAACTGGATAACATTTTCGAATAAGAAGTACTGGGTTGCACAGTCGGTCAGTGTTCACCTCCAGAGCAGAAAGTTGTTGGTTCAGCACCTAAGATACGGTACGTTGTGTCCTTGGGCCTGACACATTGACTCCTCGGCACTGTTATGTGGCTGATTGCGGCAGAAAGGGCAAACAACCAGCTTAGACATCTGCCAAATTACTGCAGAACTGATTCGCAAAAAGGACTGTAGCTCTGTTGGTAAAGCGTTCTTCTCAAAGGTGAGTGATACCATTTGCACAAAGGGACTAGCCGAGGGAAAAGAAAAAGTTTTAATTTCTCTAACCCTAACCCCAGTTTTTCCAATTCGCATAAAGCGTCATTTAAAGTCAAACCAAAAACTAGGATGATGTCAGTGGGTGATTTGGGGAGCGATTTTCCCCACTATGGCGCTTTAATCGGTGTTTAGCTTCAAACATTTGCAGGGGTGGCTAATTGGGGATGACAGATGACGGGGCTCTGGTGCTCACACAGTGTAATTGGAGGGTAATTCTCAATGATTTGTCTCATCTATGGGACAGATCAGTGGTCTGGGAAGGGGGGATAATCAGGTGAACAAATCTCAGCAGTCTGTCTCCATACATCTGCACTCAAACGCCTTGTCATGAAAAGGCAAAACACAAAGAAAAAACGCATTCTGATTCGATTTTCAAGAGATACCAAATCAAATAGTGGCTTTACTCATAAAAATTGTAATGTATTTTTTTTTTTTTTCACAATTACAAAACCTTTTTCAGTGGAGTTGTTAATGTTTACATTTGTTTTAATGTTTTACATGTTTTGTTCGAGCATGCCTTGGGTAGCCTTATTATATGGCTAAAACTATTTTGCAAAAAAAAAAAAGTAATTTGTTTTGATGTACAAATCCTACTGGCGTCTTGTTATGTTTTGTGACCGTTTGTTGCTAGTTGTGTGACTTTTTGTTGTTGTTTCTTTTTGTCTGAGGATAATATAATCAGCACGATTGAGAAAAAATTAAAGTACCCTTACTTCCAAAATCCTAGCATCGGTCCAGAGCCAAGTCAAAATTAGTACTAGTGCAGGTCTCCATTAAAGCTTAGTGACTGAATTGAGGACGTTTTGAGCTTTCAAAGGATTTTTTCAAGTTTGGCATGTCCACAAACTTGTGCTTATGCCCTCAATATGCAGCTTGGAAACCCAGGGGAGGTTAATAATAATAATAAATGTCACAGGAGCATGTGGAGCTTCCCTCAAAAATGTGAAAATCCCAAAACGTCAGAAGACTGACAAGATTATCAGCCATACATCTCTTGGATATGCACACTAAACTTAAAACATTGTGTCAAGTGTTAGATTATTAAGTTGTGCATAACTGCAACTGTGCAAGTCTTGTAAGCTGCTGATTAAACAATAGTTCTTTTCTTTATTTCCCTGGACAACCACCCACAAAGGCATGACGTAAAACAAAAGTCTTTTCTCAGTTTGATTTGTAAACTTGGCAGGAGCCCAGAGTCTAAAGTAGTCATTGTGAGCAAGAACACAAGGGACAACAGGAGCAGCATGATGAAGGCATGTTGGCAGTGCTGCTGTGCACAGATAGACGAGGACAAAGCACAGCTCTGTCAAGTGTCTAAGGGGGTCCTGGGACATTCAAGTGGAGAAATGTTCAAATCCATGCAGTGTCTTTGTTTGCCTCAATTTTCACAGTAGTTCATTTTTCTATTCAAGATCAATTTTTTTTGAGATTCTAACAGCAGCCAAATGAAACATTTTCCCTCTTGCACAGTCTGTTTTCCGGTTGACATATTTTCTGCTTCATACAGCTACGTCAGGAGCAGGTTGAATTTAGTCACAATAAAGTTAAATGTTTTTGTTTTTGAACAACAGCACAAAACACAGATTCAGATTCAGTTTATTTGCCATTTGCAGTATAAAACCACATTGGAAAAAAGGTATAAAGCCATCAAAACATGGATTAAGATTTTTTTTTTTTTTAATTACTGCATTGTACAAAACGATCTTAAATATACTGAAATACTGAAACTGGAAGAAATACTGAACTGAATACTACATATCCTCTGGATTGTATTATTTTGCCTGCTTCTTTTTATGAAAGTCAGTGATTTGTATGTTATCAGTTGTGGAGTCAGTTGAATTGAGGTCAATTGTTGTAATTGATTTTGTTCTTTTCCAAGTCTTTGTGAAGCTCTGGTGGTGAAGCAGTGTGCCATTATTCACCTTTAAAGCAACATTTGATAAAGAGACAGGAACAAGAGGCTGAGTCAGTGCCAGTGTTAAGAGGAGCCCTTTGTCGACCTGTTTTATAATGAATTTGAAGGGAGGGTAGAAATGACAGCTACTCAAAGACCATAGCACAATGACAGTCAAAGGGAACTGATCTCTCATTGATTTGGAAAAAAACAGTATTTTCACAGGTTACCCAATATAATCTATACAGTTTGGTCAAATGTTAAATCTCTGCAATGCACCCGCAAGACTTCAACACATCCTGTCAGGCTGCAGGACCGCACTCCCTCAGGGACACTACAGATGGCGCCTTGACCAGGTTCTCAGGAAGCTGGCTGAGGTACTGGGAGGGTGCAGACAGAGTAGCAAACAGCTACCACTAGCCAAGAGCCATACCAACTTTGTCAAGGAAAGGGAAGGGCAAAGTTACACCAGGCCAAGGGAGAGACCAAAGCTTTTTGCGCCCAACCAGGAGTGGAACATGAGAGTTGACCTTGATAAGCAGCTCTAGTTTCCCACCGAAATCACCATCACATCACTCCGCCCTGGCATTGTGTGTTCAACGAAAGCAAGAATGGTGCACTGAACTAACAGTTCCATCATCAGAGGAGATTGAGGCTGCCTTTGTGCGCAAGAAGGCCAAGTACTCTGAGCTGGCTGCAGAGTGCCGGGAGGCTAGCTGGAAGGCCACCATCTACCCTGTTGAGGTTGGCTGTCGAGGCTTTGTGGGACATACGTCTTGAGGTATGCTGGAGTTACGGGATGGAAATTGTGCGTGGCCTCGAGAGCTTTTGGGGGAGGCAGAAAAGGGCAGCTTCTGGCTCTGGCTGAGGAGGAAGGATAGGAGCTGGGTAAAGGGGACAGATAGACGTCCTTTTCACTCCCTGCTCTCCCACTGGTTTGAAAGCTCCTCGGTGGTAGGGCTCCGGAGGTGGATGAGGTCCGTCCAAGTCTCTGGATGTTGTAGGACTGTCTTGGCTCACATGTGTCTGCAACATCGCGTGGTGGGATAGTGTCTCTGAATTGACAGACCGGGGTGGTGGTCCCACTCCGTAAGAAGGGGGATCGGAGGTTGTTCTCCAACTATAGAGAGATCACACTCCTCAGCCTCACCGGTAAGGTCTACTCCAGGGTGTTGGAGAGGAGGATCTGGCCAATAGTCCAATCTTGAATTCAGGAGGAACAGTGCCGTTTTTGTCCCATTCACAGCACACTGGACCAGCTCTATAAGCTCCAATGGGTGCTTGAGGGTTCGTGGGAGTTCACCCAACCAGTTCACATGTGCTTTGTGATTCTGTAGAAAGCGTGCGACCATGTCCCTCGTGGTGGCCCGTGGGGGGTGCTCCGGGAGTATGGGGTCCAGGGCCCACTGCTAAGGGCTGTCCGTTCCCTGAATGACCGCAGCAGGAGCTTGGTTTGCATTGCCGGTAGGGCTGGGCGATATATCGATATTTAAGATATATCGATATATTTTAAAAAGAGATATGGAATTAGACCATATCGTATATATCGATATAGTCCAAATTTGCGCTGTAATACTTGCTTCAGGCAACCCGCTGTCGGAGCTCTCTGCACTGCTCCCAGCGCCCCGGCCCCGCCCCTCGTCTTTCATGCGGGGGAGAGGGGAGAGGGGCAGGAACAGACACTCCACTGGCACTCTTCAACAAACATGAAGAAAGCAACAATGTCTGTGAAGCGCGCGGAGGAGAGCCCCTTGGTTGGTAAAACAAAAACCAGTGGCTCAATCATTTGGAGATGGTTTGGATAGAAGTGAATGTAGCGGCGAGATATGGTGGCGATGTGCGCTGCGCCATGTGGTTTTGTTTACTTCTCAGTCTAGTTAAGGTTTGCGGTAGATCGTGGATGTACTGTGAAAATATCAGCGTTTGTAATGCTGCCACCGCGAAGGACTATCGCTTTTTCCCCGTTAGCATTGCGTTAGCCGCAGCGCTAATCACTCCATTCCCTCGCTGATACCCGCTCTGATGATGAGCAGAGATGGTGAGCCTGTGCTGCTTGTAAAGAGTAAAGAGTCGTTTGTGGCTCAGTTTAGGAACTAATAGTTTTGTCTCCAAAATAGGTCACAGCCTTGTGGTTATTAAAAGGTGTTCCGAATATTGACCTAAATATTAAATTCCATATGTCATTCAGAGTCTCACTCTGTCTCATTTGGATTATTTTCAGTCGTTTGGTCGAACACTAAATAAAAATGTGAAAAAGTTACAATTGGTGCAAAACAAAGCGGTGTGGCCTAGTTTTGGGTGAAAAAAAGATGGTTGTGTACAATAAGTAACTTTCAAAGAAGTATTATTGCTACACAAACACCTTTTATATTTGACCAAAAGTTGCCTTTTAGTAGAAATACACATATCAAGAAGGGCAGAATACTGCCCTTCTTGATATTCTGCTCCGAGGCCCTCACAGAACAGCTGGAATTATATATAGAGTCGATTACACACAGGTGGCCTCTATTTAATGGTTAGGGCAAGGTGTGAACTTTCTGCAGTCATTAGGAATGTTATAAAGGCAATGTAATGCACTCAGAAAAATGCTTTATGAAAAATAACAGAATCATGTATCATTTTGCTTTCACCTCACAGTTGTCTGTTACTTGTGTGTGAACTTTCAGTAAAAAATTCAAAATAAAATCATTATGTTTATGGTTGTAAACATGACCAAATGCGCAAAAGATACCCCTACTTGATGATTAATACAGCGGGAACCAGATGTTTACATACACTTTATAAAAATACACATTTGCATTTTTTTCTCACTGTCTAAAATGAAACCAGAATTAATTTTTACTTTTTTAGGGCAATTAGAATTTTTATAATTTGTCAAATGCCAGAAGAATGAGACAATTTTCTACACGGTTTTATATTACTTTTTACAAAGCCAAATGTTTACATACATTTCATTCATATTTGGTAGCATTGCCTTTAAACTGTATAACTTGGGTCAAACGCAGTGGCGGCTGGTGATGTGAAAACCAGGGGGGCTGTTGCCTATACCTACTTTACATTTTATTTTAAAAGATACTTATAAAAATTGTTTTTAACAAGAAAGTTATCTTTGGGGCATTTATTTTATTGTTTTATGCAGAATATTATCAAGACACAACTAAACAATAAATAAGCATGGAATTAATTGACCTTATGCCAGTGGAAAATCTTTCTTCTGACTAAATGAAATAAAAGTGTAAAGATAATCACGATACATATTTTTGTTTTGCACCACTAAGTACGAGATGATTTGTGTTTTGCACCAACAGAACCAGAACAAAGGCAGGAGGCGTTTCCTCTTTGATTTCATGTATAGTATTAGACCCAGACATCTGTGCATATTTTATTCCATAAGCTTTAAATTTCAATATACAAAACAAAATCGGGGGAAACTTTTGAGCCGAAAAAGTTAACAATTTCAGCTCAAACTGTAGTTGAATATGTTGTACACCCACAATGTCATATTTTTGGATGAAGTTCCGCAGTAGAAATAGTCGATCAATGTCAATATTTAAAACAAATTGGATTTAATGCCAGTTTGAATCCAACGCAATGTATTTAACCTCTTAACCCCCACCTGAACCCAGCACATTATCTCCAGTTTGCTTTTAACCATCATTTAAAAGCTTCTTGAAAAAAGCTTCTTGAAAAAAACGTCTAAAAAGCAGCGACAACACGTCAACCACATGAGGAAAAAGATCAGTTTCGATACATTTTGTAGGGCTTAGCTTTCAAATAAGGCGTTACACTGGCCAATAGGCTCCAGTCCAGAAGCTTTAAGATTTGGGTAAAGCTGGAGAAATTCACTCGTTTAAAGTGGGGGGTATGAGGTTAAGGCCTTATCTTTTGCACTGTTCATTAATGAAAAACATCTCTTTGAATTTAAATATCGCTTTTTCTTATGTTAATTTCTCTACAATAAGGTTAAATATCATCCAAAATAATTTAGAGGGATGTAATAGATTCTATAACTGATACAAAGGAATAGCTATGACCACTAGAGGGAGGCAGTGAGTAGCCTTTTTATAGTTTATCAAATTGAACTTGGCACTTGGGAGCTGCACTTACTGTGAGAGCCGCAGTTTAACGTCAGCCACACTGTACTGGCCCTGGAACGGGTGTCTGCCACGAGAGAAAACGCCAGCATTACATTTGAATGAACGCAAATGTCTGCCGTTGTGATGTTAAAAAAAATTACATTTAGAGATATCAATATGAATCTTTTGCTGTAGATTTGTGACATAAACATGAGGAAAAAATGTATTGCAAGTTTTCTGTCATTTTGTGTTTTCATATAAAAAAAATTATATGCGTTTTTTTACTCATTAATTGTCCGTGAGAGTAAATACTACGCTGACAGAAAAGACAAAGGGACAGAGGGATATTGCACATCCAATGGAGATCATTTTTTGCACTCAAACTTGGCTAAATACTGTTTAAGTGGTGCTAGCCCGCAGTAAGCTTTGCCTGTTAGCATGTTAGCTTCTTCTTCGTGATTCCATTAGTGTGTATTGGCGCCCCCAGAAGGACTATGGAAAGGATTTATTAAGGTAAACAAGTTACTTAAAAACGTTCATTTCACAGTTAAAGCCACACAGCGTAACGGTGTTCACGGTTTGTGAAAAATGCCAATATAGACAAATGCAGGTTTATAAACGTGTATACACTATTTTACTTAAGGGGCTGGACCATTCAGGCTCTCAAACCCGATGGACAATGGATTACCATGGCAACGGCCCTAGAGACCCGTGGAGCGCTCTTACGCTGTTTAAATGTGATTCTGTGATGACGTCACATTCTATCCTTAAAGTGATCCATTCTCTTCCATGACATCACCTTGTATGTGAGCACAATCTTACCCTCACTTATACAGAGACTTTCGTTCGACAAGCCACGTTTCAAAGCATCTCGTCAAGTTTTGAAGCATTTTGCCGAATTTTCAGTCTTTTAACATGAAGCTCTTTGGAAAGAAGCGTTTGGCAGACGCCACGCTCATCCAGGAGTTACGCCTTGCACTCTGTTCGGCTGAACAGCAGCTGCAAAGCGAGCGTCTAGACAAAGCCTCGTTAGCCCGGGATCTCTGCGCAGAAAAACTGCACTCACAGAGTCTCCAAGACACGCTGGACATCAAGAATGAGACTCTGACGGCGATCAGAGCAGATGTTCAAGCGCTACAGGGCCAAAACGAGGAGACCAACAGGCTTCGAGCCACCGTGTCAGAGCGAGATGCCACAATTCTCCTCCTTAAACAGGAACACGAGAACCAAAAAGACATTACAAAGATGGTTATCGTTGCCCTTAAGACACACTACGGTCAGTTTAAAGTAGCAAACGCGAGTCTTCGTCAGAAGATTAAAGACGTTGAAGGCCACGTCAGAGAAAAAATGCTTTTGCTACATCAGCAGGACGAGGAGCTGACCGAGAGTCGTCTCAAGTTAGAACATTTCACGCTACTTGAGACGAACCACGCCACCCTGAACGAGGACGTCCGACAGATGGAGGGGGAAATGACGATTCTTCTACAGGAGCAGGTGTCCATAAAGGCGGACAATAAAACCGCCGCAGATGACGCTAAGGAGACCATTTCTGCTTTGAGGAAAGAGATTAAACTCCTCAATAAAGATCTGGACTCAAAACAGAGAGCTAACCAGACTCTGCAGTTGACCCTCGACAAGAAAATGGTCTCCTGCAAGAAGCTCCAAGACCAACTCCATCAGATAACACCAAAGCTGATGGAGGAGCAGCAGAAAAACCTCGTGCTCCACGATGAAGTGGCCAAACATTACGACAGCCTGGAGGAGAGCATGAGAGACAGACTCCACGCTCTCCAAGAGTCTAGTTGTATGTTTGAGAGGTTTCAAAAAGAGCAATTAGCAATGAAGGCGGACCGTGACGAGGCAATGGAAGAAAGCGACAAGTTTAGGGAAGAAGCAAGTGTTCTCCGTGGACAGGTTGAGGAACTGAACGAGAATATGAACTCTTCTGCAGCTGATCGAGAACAACTATACTTAAATCTTCAGGACAAAGTCAAAACAATCGGGCACTTTGAGGAAATGAACAAGTCCCTTCAGTCCGAGAATCACTTCCTCACAGAAGAGCTTAAAACAGCTAAAGCACAAACATTAGTGACCATATTACACCTGGAAACACAGGTCAAAGAGGTCAAGACGGAGCTGGAAAAATCAAAGCAACTCCAACAGCAGCTGCAGCCAAAAACAGACACCAACCTGATGCTTAAGAGACTCCAAGAGGAGACATTAGAAATCAAGGCTGACCGTGACAGCGCTATAGAAGAGGCCGACAAGTTGAGGAAAGAAGTAAACGTTCTCCAGGGACAAGTCAAGGAGCTGTATGAGAACCTGGAACACAGTGTCGAAGTAGTTGTGAGTTTGAAGTTGGACAACGAGGCCATTCGGAAAGCTAGAGACAACCATTTAGAGACACTCATTAAGTATGAGAAGGCAAAGAAAGTCGCCGCACTGCAGGAGACGAACAAACAACAACCAGATCAGCTGAAAACCAAAGAGCCAGAGTGGAGCACAGCACCGCAGGACATACGGACCAAAAACAACACCTGGAAAGACCACAGGAACCAGAGAGAGATGCCCAACGTTCAAGGGCAGACGCGGAGTAATGGCTTTAACAGGAGACGCCACTAGAAGGAGCAGGGTCAGAGGAGAAACAATCGCTGGGTCTGAGGAGGACAGATCTCTCACGAGGTCTGAGGAGGACGGATCTCTTTTCTATCTTGGTAACACTTGATTTTACACTACCCATACATTGTACCTGCCACATTTGCAATTTAGTTGAGTACAATGTATCAAGGGTAGTGTAGAATAAGTGTTACCCTACTCTTTCTCTCTTCTCTCCCCCCTCTTTTTTTCCTGGGGCGCACACCGTCGTTGTGTCCTTGGGCAAGACACTTCACCCTCCTTGCCTCCAGTGTTGATGCTGGTGTATGAATGAGTGGGTGAGTGGTTCCTTGATGTAAATCCATTTGAGTGCCTCGGGCAAGTACAAAAGGTGCTACATATATGTGACCATTTGCCATTTCCCCTTCTCTCTCTTCTCCCATTATTTATTTTTCTGGGGTGACAGCGGCGCATGAGCGGAATGTTCTGTAGGCGCACACTGTCGTTGTGTCCTTGGGCAAGACACTTCACCCGCCTTGCCTCCAGTGTTCATGCTGGTGTATGAATGAGTGTGAATGGGTGAGTGGTTCCTTGATGTAAATCCTTTTGAGTGCCTCGGGCAAGTACAAAAGGTGCTACATATATGGGACCATTTACCATTTCTCTCCTACATCCTCTCCCTCTCTGTGTCCTCTCCTCTCTCCCTCAGTCCTCCCTCTTCTCTCCTGAAAACCATCTAGTTTTACATCCACAGACCTCCTCTCTCTCGCCTGTAGTCTCCTTGTCCTCGAGCAGAACCTGTGTGTCCTCATCGCTGAACATCTCGCTCCTCAGATGTGGCTCTAACGCCTGACTTCTCCTCTCATGGCAGATTCATCTATTTGTCTCCCTCTGTTTCAGATGGCCGGTCATTGTATCGCAGTCCTCGGCCATGTCCTCGGAGGAACCGAACTGAAGCAACAACTGGATGTTCTTCCACCACAGCCTAAAGAGGGACTCCCATCAACCCCCGAAACTTTCCCCCCTCCCCCTATTTACTTCAATACAAAGAATACAAACAAATATAAGTCTAAGTGTGCTTTCTGATCATTATAATATAATTTTTCTCAACTGAGGGCTTTACTTTTGCCTGAATGAATTACTTTGTCATAAAACACGGTTATATTAAGGTCTAAATCCTAGTAGAGACGGATTAGTGAGTAGTTTCATATTACCAAGAAACAACAACAATAATTACCAATATATCAACAACATGAAGCCATACATTTAAACCTGGCTCTGTCCTTTATTTAGATTTGGTCGTTGAAAAATGTTTATGAAAACATAAAATGAAATATGTCTCTTCATTGTCTTCTATAAATGTCATATTAAGTGAGAGCTAATAAAGTATATTTGAACAAATTCAACTCAAAACTGGGGGTGCATTAACGTTAGCACACAGAGCAAATACTTTTCTTCGACATGTTCTGCATGTGAGAGTTTCATCTCTTAGATTTATTTTGCCGTCAATTCACAAAGATCCCACACCTCAGACTTTCCTTTCCGAGGTGTGGAATCGTCTTTAAAGATTATTTGACTAAATTACATACGGTTTAAAACACTGATCAGTGAAGTCTTACCTTCAGCGTTGATGCCAAGTCAGTCTCTAAATCTTCACAGCTGTCACGGTCAGGAAAAAAGAAAAAACTTTAATCGTAACCACTGGTATTAGATTAATTTAATGCTGTGAGTTGTTAAATGGTGAGTGCAAACTGAAAAATATAATATGCTATTTTGTGGACATGCTGCACCTGATTTAACATTTGAAATAATGAGTATTACAGCAAGAAGGCCAAAGCTACAAGCCGTAAAAAATACACAAATGCTGCACTTTTGCACAGGAGAAAACACTAAATTATCCTTACGTATCTATTGTCTGTCTTTAAATGACAAGTCTGGAGCTTTACTACTTCAATTTGTATCACTAATATTAGACAGACCACTGTGCGGTCACCAAATTAAATAACAATAGTGTTATACGGTAGAGCAAGAGTGTTGTTGTACTTTTAAAATATAAAAACATATTGAAAATAGTAACAATACATCAAACTCTCAGAGCAATCACAAATATATCCAAAGACACACTCACCTTATGTCGATTAATGAGAAATGAAACAGGAGAGGTGCTGTTTTCTGCTGTTTCTGCTCGATGATACACTGAGGGCTGTTGAACACTTCTCTTTTGAATTCAAAACAGTTCAGTGCAATCTGATTGGCTTATTCTGCACATGTGACATATGACCTGAACCAATCCCAGGCAACATAGGTTATAGCTTAGTATTGTCAGTTACGGTTACTAGACAGTCACGTTCCCATTATAGGGGCTCAGTAGAGGACACTGGGGAGGTTAGTGAGAGTTACTAAAACCATGTACTGTATAAAGAGAAAAGCAAGTGAAGCCAATGTATTGCCTGTATTATTCAAAACTGGCAGTTCCTAGTACATGGGACAGAATCTTATAATAGATACTTTAGAATGAGCGCGAGCACAACAGGACTATAAATAATCATTACTGGCATCATGTAAAGTTAGTCAGTACTGGCAAAACCATGTCATTGGAACAAAAACATGTTGCTGTAAAATGGAAAAGCAATTAATCACAATTTTCTCTTGATAATGTACTTCTTACATGGAATAGAGGGTAAATGCTGAACATTTCAGGTGTCCTAGTAATTATAACACTTTATTTCATGTTACGACTGTAATCGGAATTTACAGTGTGCAATTGTTCCATCATGTACCTCAGAGCCACAAGTTTAAACCTGTATAAACCGTCAGACAAATCATCCAGTGAGAAATAACTATGTGACTTACGTTTTGATGAGACCTCAGACCGCCCCGTAGCACCTGGAGCTCCTCCTCAGTTTCACTCAATGGCCCTCATTTATCAAACTTGCGTACGGTGAAATCAGAGCGTATGTGGGGTGTACGGTGTACGGTGCACATGATACACCAATTTTAACTAAACACTAAACAGCGCAGGAAAACAGTTTTTAACAGCATGAATCGCATTGCCACATCGCATATTATCCTCATTAGTGATTTAAACATGAAACAAGGCGACAGCGTTAATGTTTATGGGCAGACTTTGATTCAATGTTGCACTGCATGGACATGGGTCCGAGCCCAGAGGCTCAGTCCGGACCAGAGACACTAGAACCTGAACTGCAAGCGACAGAGACGCTTGTTTTATATATATTTATATATATATATATTATATATTTATGTTTTGTTTTTTGTTTTTAGAAAGAGCAGAAGAAAACAGTGTATAGGCCGCCATCTTTAATGTTTTGGAAGAGTGTGTGGTGGTGACAGGTGATGGCTTCCGTCTCTTGGTGCGTGATTGGACCGATGTGGGTAAAATCGTGAAATGATTGGCTGCGAGCAGCCGCCCAGACGGTTCTTCTTTTGAACAGTAAAGAGGAGTGTCTGGCAGGCCAGGCAAGACTTTCACATGTTAATCCCCGATGGCCACTGAGGCAAAGCGCCCATCGGAGAATTATTACAGCGCGTCCCTGATTGGTCGAATTGATGGTATTTAGTGACGTTTTAATAGCGTATCAGAGCTCCATTTGTTAGATAGCGAGGGCGCCGTTCCTCGCCACCCCGAGCATAAAACTACACATTTATACTGTTGCACCACACGGTGAAGCTGGTAGAAAGAAAAAAAAAACCTTCCGCTCCGCTCCCCCTCCCTCCAGTGTGTAAAACACCCGTACAGAAGAAAGTCATGATTTTGCCAGACTTAAAACTTTTTATTTTCAAAAATTGATAGGATAATAATAGACCAGCTGTCACTGGTCAAACGTTTTGGATTTCCTTCCACTAGCTTCTCGCAATAGTTGGCAGGAATTTTGGTCCATTCCTTTAAACCGAACTGGTGTAACTGAGCCAAATTTGTAGACCACCTTGCGTGCACATGCCTTTTCAGCCATGCCCATGCATTTTCAACTGGATGGAGATCAGGAATTTGTGATGGCCACTTCAAACATTGACTTAAGCTACTTTGTAACCAGTTTGGCAGTATGCTTTGGGTCATTGTGCATTTGGAAGACCCATCTGCGCCCAAGCTTTAACTTCCTGGCTGATGTGTTGAGATATTGCTCCAATATGCCTAAAAGTGTTCACATTTCATGATGTCATCTATTTTGTGAAGTGCACCGGTCCCTCCTGAAGCAAGACCCCACAGCATGATGCTGCCACCCCTGTATTTCAAAGTTGGGATGGTGTTCTCAGGCTTGTAAGATTCACCCTTTTTCCTCCAGATGTGACGATGGTCATTATGGCCAAAAAGTTAATACATTTTTTTGTCAGGCCACAGGATATGTCTCCAAAAATTAAAGTCTGTATCCTCTTTTTATTTGCAAACTCCAAACTGACTTTCTTTTGGAGTCAGGGCTTCTTCCTGGCAGAGTACCCTCTCATACTGTACCGCCCATGTCGGTACAGGACTTGTTTCACTGTGGATGATGACAAACTCTTACCAGGTTCAGCATCTTCACTAGGTCTTTTGCATTTGTGCTTGGGTTGATATTCACATTTTCAGCACGTTCATCTCTGGGACACAGAACATCCCTTCTTTCTTATCTGTATTATGGCTGGTCATTTCCATCATTGTTTGAACCAATGAACGTGGCTCCTTCAGGCGTCTAAAATTGAACCCAAGGATTCCCCAGACTAGTGCTTCCAAGGTCATGACATCGTCTTCTGGGCTTTCCCAAATTGTTTAAAGGTATAGAAATGTTAGTGTAAACTTCTGACTTTGCAAAAAGTAACTAAAACAATTCTAAAAAATCTATCTCTCATTCTTCTGGCATTTAGCAAATCGATTGTTTTATTCAAATTGACCTAAAAACATAAAAGTTAATTCTGGTTTCATGTCAGACAGTGAGAAAAAAATGCAAATGTGTCTTTTTATAAAGTGTATGTAAACATCTGGTTCCCACTTTACACAGGGCATAACATTCTGCACTGCTTTAGAGCCATGTAATGTTAAAACAAAAAGTCACTGTCTCGTAATATTAATAATTATTATCATGTAACATGTGTGACTGTGGTAGACTGAACGTGCAAAGATGTTTTGTCAGTGAATGCTGTTTGTAGGAAACTTTTGGACATTTCTATAGAGGTGTGCCTATACATTATTTCCTGGTGCGCCTAAATGAAAATACTTGTCAACTAAAAATGTTAGTCTGGGGCCCTGGATGGCTCTGTCCCTCCCAGGTGCGACTGACTGGGAGAAAGCAATCCCCTTTAGAATCACTGCCTTGTAGCCATTAAACTGTCAGCATTGTTGTGACGTTTACTTCATTTTTCAAGAACAAGAAGAACAAATATCTTTCCATTGTATTATTTCAAAGACTCCTGGTTTCACCGCATGCAAGGCCGACTCTCTTAGTTTTCCTCCCAAAATCGCAAGTTCTGCGGTGCGCGAATGCTGTAGCTACTGGCAAAAAACATCTCTCAAAGTGCTGATCTACTTGTCTATTATTTGTTTTCATGATGTGCATGTTTTCCTACTCCCTCCCATGTGGACAATTTGGAGAGTTGCCTCCAGGCCTGAGCACACAGACACACAGACAACAGAGGAGGGGAGGGAGAGTCCTTGGGAGCAGATAAGAGCCCAACTGTCGGCAAGGCAAATTTCATTGTGGGTTCTTGTGTATCGGCATGCCCCACAGATTTGACTGCTTGTGATGGAAATGCATTATCTGCCGAAAACAGTCAGAGGGAAGATCAAGAAATGGCAGCAGTGGCATGTTGTCACACCCATTCGGCACAAGGCACAAGGGAGGCACACTGGCATAGGCAGTTAGCCAGTAGATATTTGTTGTCAAAACATGGACTTATTGCCAGGCTACGGATTGTAATTTTAACTGGAGGCGGTTGGATAGAGTGGACCTTTGCCACAGTGGACCTATTTTTGCATTAGTAATTACACGGGCCATAGAATTGGACTTGAATTAGTTGTCTACCAACAGTATGACTTCTTTATCCATTGATCCACACAGCAGTATATTATTACAATGGTAAGCAATCTAGGGAGCAAAATAGAGAAAAGGACTTTGCACATTAAATACTTAGGGCAGGTGAGTAGGAGACGAGGGAGCAACCCATTGTACATCACTCAGGAAAAGTCCTGCCAAAACTTGCACATATATATTTTATTTTATAAGAAACATTTTATATATATTTGCAAGTTTTGGAATCAATCTAGGGGGAAAAACTATTAAAGGTGATATTGTTTTAACTAGTAAATTGTAGTGTGTGTTACTGTTTTTGGCCCTTTCTTCTAATTGTACAAAATTATTTTAAAACTCCCTATTATATGTTCCAGACAATGTTTTGGTTTAACTCAATGAAGTGCAACTCCCGGCACAAGTCTCCACCTCTTGGTCGTCCCAACGAGAACAAACAAAATGAATGTCAGTAAAATGGTAACCTCTTGTAAAGAAGATACATTTATTTCTTGACAGAAAGGCCTCAGAGTCATGTTCATCTGTTAATGTGTGGAAATGTTTTGCCCGTCTCATTTTACATTGTCATTTAGGATTGACCCTGAAGCCCTGCTGCGTCTTTAGAAAATAAATTAAACGTCGTCTTGGTGTCAGAGGGCTTTTTTCTGTCAGTCGCACCGCAGTGGCTTAATTAACACTGGACTGAGAGGAAGCATGGAGTCTAACTGTGGTATAGTCCCAAAGAAGGATTTATATGTGTGCCAGAGGATCAATCCCCCAACCCACTGGCCTCGCATTCCTCTGCTCCTGTCGAGCAAGACTGCAGGCTACAATGAGAAATGCTACATAGGCAAAGGGAAGTGTTTACAGTGAATTTGTCCAGGCAGTGAGTCATCAATTTCAGCAGAGGCGCTAATTAAATGCTGTTTAACCACTAGAAAAGTCTTAGCACCCGAGCAGAACTTATATTAATTGTATCGAAAGAATGCAACAACACAAAAAGAAAGAAAAAAACAACAGTATATGAGAAACTTCGTTTACTAGACGGGGTTGTTTGAGTTGAGGATGTTTCGTCTCTTGTCGACAACGCTTCTTCTTGCTCATTTGATTATTCTCTTTACCTAAAAGCATGATCTCATTATCATCAAATGTGTGGTTGGTGGCTTTAAGAGCTGATACATCCTCTTGTAAAGATACTGCTTTGTGTGCGAACACGGTTTGTGACTGGGGCAAAAACAGAATTTTTAAAATAAATTACAGATGTTTGGCAAGTGAAAATTAAGTTCAAATCCTATCAAATATAATTTCTTTAGATTACATGATGTGAGTATTAGTTCCCTAAACGTTCATGCTGTATGTGATTTCATTGTTGATCAGAGGTTTTGGGTTTGATGTGATGAGATATTACAGAAACAGTACAGTTGCCTTTATGTCTACCGTTGGGGCATAAATCGTAGATATCGGTTATTTGCCTAGCATTGTATGAACAGGTATGAGCAAAGAAGAAGAATACGAGAGCGCATTCACTCCTTTTTATTCTCGATACAACATTAAACTTCAGCAACATTACTGTATAATATATAAGATGAATTGTAAATTGGCTCATGTACTCTTTAAGCAAGCTTTGATACAACCTTGACTCATCCGGCCACACTGAAGATGAGGTACTGAGTTTGATATTGAGTTGTCTGTCCTTGTATCATATCTTGTTTTTAAAATATAAAGTGGCTGGACAAAAATATAAGCCATGCACAATTTTGTCTGTTTATATATTTGGCAGTCCCTTCAGTACCTTATTATGATTATTATTTTAACAAAGCATGTCGGGTGACTGCGGGATGTCCTGCATAAATGTACAGTATACACTAACTCCAGACATTCTCTTTTGTTGGATATACTTAGTTGAATTGTTTTCAGTGTTTGAGGATATTAAATTGTTGCGTTTCTTTGTCTTCCCAGAGGTCTATTTGTTTCTGTAATCCCCCCATCATTTCAGTGTGTCATCGATCCAGTCTCTCTCAGGAGCAGCGTTCAGCAGAAGAAAATCTGATCTCCTCCTGCTTTCCTTGTCTTCTTGTTTTGTGTTTTTCTTGATGTAAAAGGCAAACCACAACTCTGGACTAATTTACCATAAGTAGATTAATGATGAATTTAATAGTGTTCACCGACCAATCCAAAACTTGGCAGTGCCTGTGCATACTGCAATTGTGTCCTTAGGCAAGACACTTCAGTTCAATTAAAAAAAAAAAAAAACTGTATTTGTCCTCAAGGGGCAATTAAAATGGCACACAGAGCAGCAAATTCCCCGAGACACAGACGAAAAACATGGATAAACGATAAGTTGACTTAACCCTCACTGCATCCTGTATGTGTAACTGGTGTAACAATGAGAGTGTGTTTGATGAAAGTCGATGAAATGATGCGTGTTCATTTTGTCCTGACCACATAAACAAAAGATAACTGGTAACTTAGCAATGGCTGACGTCATTACCAAATAAACCGATAAATAAATAAATAATTGTGAATGACTGTGGAATGTAATATGTTTATGAAGGCTCTCATCCGTCCAGGAAGTATTGATCGTAGTGAAGTGATATCGTCGACTGGACTGGGCTGATTGAGTTGAGGACGTTTCGGTTCTATTCACAGAAGCTTCTCCTTAGCTCTTGTGGTCAGAATGTACACACATTCTGACCACAAGATATCCTCAACTCAATCAACCCAAGCCAGTCGACGATTTCGCTTCACTATGATGTGGAATGTAATGTGCATTTGAAAGATTTCCCAGACATCTCATTTCCAAAAGCAGGAAATGGTAAAGACAAGATTGGCAGAATTTTAACATGCGTAATGGCAGAAATCACAAAAAGACATAGGCTACAGTACATGTTATTTTCATTATCATCCTTGTCTGAAGTCCTGTTAATGTATATTTGGGATGAATCTGGAATCCTTAGAATTCCCATTCTTACAAGGGGAACTTGGAAAGCCTCCAGAAGGCAGAATCAACTTAAAGTGTGAACCTACTAGATGTCCGATTAAAATGAATAAGCACAATTCCCATTAGTCATTTGGTGGAATTCACATTCCTGGACAAGTTACAGAAGATGAACATGCACTATGGGCAAAAATGGCAGAAAATTTTAAATATTGCATAAATCATGCAAGGCCCAATATGAGTCAAAATTCGAACAAATGTTTTGAGGTATAATAGGGAAATCTATATGTATTCTGTACTCGCTCTATAATCATTTGAAAACAATATCACTTTGGGTACTGGCCAATATGGACTTGGAAAAAAAAAACTAAATTACCATTTATACGTGTAAAGGAAAAAACTTAATGTTTGGAGATTGTGGTAACCCTTATGCCAACTTAATCTTAAAGTAGATGTTAATTTAAGAACACTCAATCCACAGCCAGAAAAAGTATCTCAGAGACACTGACCCATGCACAGACCTGTAGTCATTAATTAGTGTCTAGCCCTGTCGTGCTGTTGGCAAAGTGCTTTGTGCGTAGTGTCCAACTATCTTTATTGTCCAATCAGAGCTGGCCTCCATCCAGCCGTAGAGGACACAGAGGGAGCTTTATCTCGTTTCTCTGCTCTTAACTTTGTCTTAAATTGTTGTGGGAAGTGCAGTTCCTGAAAAGGAATTATCATACATTACATTTCTGACTATATGATTTTGGTCAAAATCTGCAAGAGGTTTCACAGGTAACTTTTAACCAAGAGAAGTGAGAGAATGGTCAGAATTACAGTCCAGACCTCTGTTGGAACCAATGTGAAACCCAAAGGGTATTTTCCATAGACAGGCTGAAAGGTATACAATACTCCTGTAACACGTCGCCACATATAGAAGAGTAAAGTGATGGAGGGGAAGATGGAGGGGAAGTGAAAGAAGTCACTGGATTACATTTAGAACTTTATTGGATAATCAGTGTATGTAAAATGCTATCAAAAATAGTAAGGCCGTATCCAGAAGTCAAACAAACATTTGAAACAATTGTGATAGTTTTAAAGTTGACAGTCTTGATTTCAACAAAAAATTAAATTATAATTTTTATCAAATAAACCAAATGCCATTCACCACTTAATTGTTATTTTGGAGCTCAAAGATTATTACAATAAAGCAGATAGAGTTGACATTTCACTAGAAGCTTTTCTTGGAACCAAATGTTCCCATGTTATTAAAGCACCCTCTCAAATCCCCATTTTTTGTTAAATGATGGTGTTTTATTCCTGAAATTAAAATTATGGACATCTTGTACTTGTTTTAAATTGCGGCATTTGGCTGTTCATTAGTAACAAAACCCTGTTTTTCTTTATTGAGCGCTGCAGTCCGCAGAGTTTAGCAGGAGCAGAGTGTACACTGGAGGATGGTGGTGCAGAGATCCCTGCATTAGCATTGATTGGGAAGTTAATGAGTGTGCGCTGCTCACTGGAGGTTAAGTGGATCAAACCCAGTGTCCCGCCGCGTCTTATTCGGACTTCTCATTCACACTGACAGTTTCTACCCTATGCACTCTTTTACCTCTTTGCTTGGTCATTCAACTGCTACAGAACATTTTGACCATTTGCTTAAATATGACATATAATTAAATAAAAACAGTAAAAAAAATAAAATAACGGATGCTACACATCCGTCAGGTGACTTCCTCAGTGCAGTGAACGGTCCCATGATGTAGCCTTTCCTGGTTTATTTTAGTTATTATTATTAATAAACATAAATATAGGCATACATTAATATCAGGAAATTATTCCTGCTTGTATGCTTACAGTGCCTTTTTAAAGCACTAATACACCTTGAACTTTTGCACAGTTTGTCATGTTTACAACCATAAACATAAAGATTTAAATTTGATTTTTTTACTGAAACTTCACACACAAGTAACAGACAACTGTGAAGTGAATGCAAAATGATACATGATTCTGTTTTATTTTTAATTTTTATAGAAAACCGAAAAGTTGAGCGTGCATAAGTATTCATACAGCATGACTTAATACTCTGTGGAACCCCCTTTTGCTGCAATAACAGCAGTAAATCTTTTGGGGTATGACTCTACAAGATTTGCACATCTAGAGACTGACATTTAGCCCATTCCTCTTTACAAAACAACTCAAGCTCTGTCAAATTAGAAGGAGAGCGTTTGTGAACAGCAGTTTTCAGGTCTTTCCACAGATTTTCAATAGGATTTTGACTGGGCCATTCTAACACATTAATATGTTTGTTTTTAAACCATTCCATTGTAGATTTAGCTTTGTGTTTAGGGTCATTGTCCTGCTGGAAGGTGACTCTCGGCCCCAGCCTCAATTCGCTTGCTGACTCCAGCAGGTTTTCCTACAAAATGTCCCTATATTTGGCTCCATCCATCTTCCCAACTATTCTTACAATCTTCCCAGTCCCCGCTGAGGAAAAGCAGCCCCATAGCATGATGCTCCCCCCACCATATTTGACACTGGGGATGGTGCACTCAGGACGATGAGCAGTGTTAGGTTTGCTCCATACATAACGTTTTGCATTTGGGCCAAAAAGTTAAATTTTTGTCTCATCTGACCAAAGCACCTTCTTCCACATGGTAGCTGTGTCCTCCATATGACTTCTAGCAAACTTCAAACGGGATTTCTTATGGCTTCCTTTCAATAATGGCTTTCTTCTTGCCACTCGTCCATGAAGGTCAGATTTGTGTAGAGTACGACTTATAGTTGTCCCATGTACAGATTCCCCCAGCTCAGCGGCAGTACGTCGCAGCTCCTCCAGAGTTATCTTGGGGCACTTGGTTGCATTTCTGACCAGTGCTCTCCTTGTTCGGTCTGTTAGTTTAGGTGGACGCCTGTGTCTTGGTAAGTTCGCAGTGGTGCTATACTCTTTCCATTTCTGACTGATGGATTGAACAGTGCTCCGTGAGATGTTCAAATCTTGGGAAATCTTTGTATAACGCTGCTTTAAACTTCACAACTTTATCCCTGACCTCTCTGGTGAGCTCCTTGGCCTTCATGACGTTGTTTAGTGATCAATACACTACGACCATAGCTCTGAGGCCCTCACAGAACAGCTATAATTATACTGAGGGGAGATTACGCACAGGTACACTCTATTTAATGGTTATGGCAAGGTGTGAACTTTCTGCAGTCATTAGGAATGTTATAAATGCAATTTAATGCACTTCGAAAATGCTGTATGAATACTTATGCACGCCCCACTTTTCACTTTTCTATTTTTAGAAAAATAACAGAATCATGTATCATTTTGCTTTCACTTCACAGTTGTCTGTTACTTATGTGTGAACTTTCAGTAAAACATTTAAAATAAAATCTTTATGTTTATGGTTGCAAACATGACAAAATGTGCAAAAGTTAAAGGTGTATTAGTACTTTCAAGAGGCACTGTATATTGATGTTTTTAAGTAAATCAAAAGCTGTTATATCGTGTGTGTGTCAGGGAGAAACTTTTTTTCCACTGCAATGCATGTAACAAAAATACTTTAACCTTCACCATGATTTCTTAACAATTAGGCCCGAGCAGCCTGCCGTCGCAAGGGCCTATTGTAATCGCAACACAGCGCACGAAGCGCTGTCCCCCAGTCAACCGTAAAGGGCACCTCTGGTGTGGGCCCTTTATACTTATTATTGCAGGAAAATGAATGGGGGTATATGGCGAACTGTCATACCCCACGGCTGCGTTGAGAGCTTTCCAAAAATCTATAATATGTTGTCGTTGCAAAAGCAACAATATTGTTTTTGCAAAAATATTATTTATTCTTTTTCTTTCTTTCTTCTGCTCTTTGAGCAGGAATTTGATCCCCTGAACATAGTCAAAAATTCATCCAACTTTGCCCAAAATTCAGGTCCGGTGAAAAATTAATTTAAATGTGTGTTTCGTATTGGGGAAAGGTATTTTCACCTACAAAAGTGAAAATACATTGCGCCTATGGAGGAGGGGCCAACGTCAACTTCGCTAACGTCACATTTTAACGAACTACTCCTAGGGCGTTTCACCAAATGACCTCCAAATCGCTCCAGCTCATCTCGAGATGTGGGGCATCAAAAGTTATAAAACATTTTTGCCTATGTTGCGTAGCCGCAATCTGTACAAAGAATTTTGCGATTTAGCGTTAACAACAAATTGCTCCCATTCGCACAAACAAACTCCGATTAAAAATTGGAAATATACATTTTATTGACCTTTCACCCCCGGACACAACAAATGTGAAAAAGTGACATTGGCCGCATTAGCGCCCCCACTAGGTTGAGAAGAAAAAATGCATTATGGGAAAAAAATGTGTCTCTCAGAAATTGATGAAATTCGGCAAAAATTGTTGACGGCATCCCGATCAAAAAAGCCAATGGGACCCATATCGTATTTTTTACGGTGTTGCCATGGTGACTCCCGGGACACATAAATCTCACATTATAAAAAATTACAGCGTGTTCGTGTCCTCTGTAAAGAACTTGTGGACGTGGAAGTATGGCCCGTCAGGGCTGTCCGATGCCACTTGTGAAATAAAAAAGATTTTGGGCGCGCTAGCGCCCTTTGCAGGTTAAAGCCATTATTCACATGGAGAGGCTAAAAATGTAGTTTTGATGTTTACTGACAAAGCTTAATGGCACATCAGGGCAATAAAATGCCGTGTGGCCACGCTAGCAGCACCCTCGGTAAGGTTATGGGGGCAATGGAGGCACTAAAGGAGGCCGCTTACGGCTTTAATTTTCCGTGCTTTTCTTTTTGCCCAACATATGCCACAGACTTCAAGTGCCAAGTTGGAGGGATGATTTTTATTGACCTCACCAGTAATCATGATGTAGTTTTCACTTAACCCACAACTGTATTTTACATGACTATTTGACTACTCACTCTCCTCAGACCACTATCAGTGTCTACCATTTCCCTTTTTTTTTCAGCCTGACTCAAGCTCTAAACAATGCGGGCTTTAAACTAATGGAACAAATTGCTTTAAGTAGAAGTTGACATGCCACTTTGCCCCGCTCTTTAGAAAGCTACGGTATGTGCTTTTGTTGGTGCTAAAGTGAGCTGCCATCACATCCCACTCAGTCTGTCGGGTAAACAGTACCAGTGACCCTAGCGTTTTCCCGTCGGATCACCCTCTTTGATTGTACATAAATAAGCTCTGACATTTTTGTTATGTGTGTGTGATTCTAATTTCCAGTCTGTCACTTACCACTGCTTTTTACATCTTTATTCTAAAATGGCATTGTACTCGTACAGTCCTCTTGTAAAAGCTAAAACAGTGTTAAAACAGTTATTTAATTTATTTGGGTGCATGTTTACTGTCAATTTTACAGTAGATGTACGAATACACATCTACTGTGTGACTGTAACATTTCAGTCATGGACAGCAATTAAACCTGCTCCTACTACCTTCATTTTATCAGGCAAAAAATGAAGAACACTTTCTTATTTACAATGTTGGCCTGAAAGTGCTTCAAGTGCACTTAAAGGGGCAGGGAAGGAGGTATGGTTATATGGTAATATGATTAATTCTAAACCCAGTATGAACATCATTAGCCAGAAACATGGTTAGTACGTTTTGGTAATTGTACGGAAACTGTAGTTATCATGCTATATTCCCTCGGAAACCCAACATGGAAATGAGATTCAACCATCACTGTTGGCACAGACACATTTGGATATCTGCTCATATGTAATATCTGCCCTTGTGATTGGAAAGAGTATTTATCGCACAGTAGTAAACATTAAAACACATATTAATTTTTTCCCCTTGCAGTACAGAGATAGAAATCATAATGCTGCTTTTCATACATCGTACATTCTATCATATGTTGCTGTCTCCCTGCTGTCACATGACGGTACATTGCTAACATTTGCATACATTTATACCCATATAATGACATAATGTTTGGAGTCGATGAGCTCTGAAGCCGGAGCAGCAGCCAGCTGTGCCTGATCGTCAGAGCAATTTCATTCTCATGCAAACTGATGCAGGGGAAAAGGGGGTTGTGGCCCTGAAAAATAGTCTAATGTGTTCCTGCATATTGCAATTACATGGAACATTTGTATTCATATTAATTCACAGCATCTCATTCAACTAAGGTGTGTATAATATTAGCATCTGTTTTCAAGTGCAATGTCTGTCAGTGCAATGTCTGTCAGTGCAATGTCTGTCAGTGGTCATGTATCCCATTTTGATTAATTTTGTATCAAGTTAAGTTTAAGTTATGACCTTTAAACATATTTTAACGCCAGGTTGTTTCTGTACAGTGACTTTTCAAACAAAACTGAATCGTTTCTGCCCCCTGCCGGTGGGAAAATAACATTGTTTCAACAGCAAAGTACTGTTTGAATGAGGCAAAAAAATAATATTATAATAATAATAATTATTATTATATATACAGTGCCTTGCGAAAGTACTAATACACCTTGAACTTTTGCACATTTTGTCATGTTTACAACCCTAAACGTAAAGATTTTATTTTGAATTGTTTACTGAAAGTCCACACTCAAGTAACAGACAACTGTGAAGTGAAAGCAAAATGATACATGATTCTGTTATTTTTCAAAAAATAGAAAACCGAAAAGTGGGGCGTGGATAAGTATTCATACAGCATGACTTAATACTTTGTGGAACCCCCTTTTCTGCAATAACAGCAGCAAGTCTTCTGGGGTTTGACTCTATAAGGTTTGCACATCTAGAGACTGACATTTTAGCCCATTCCTCTTTACAAAACAACTCAAGCTCTGTCAAATTAGAAGGAGAGCGTTTGTGAACAGCAGTTTTCAGGTCTTTCCACAGATTTTCAATAGGATTTAGGTCAGGACTTTAACTGGGCCATTCTAACACATTATTATGTTTGTTTTTAAACCATTCCATTGTAGATTTAGCTTTGTGTTTAGGGTCATTGTCCTGCTGGAAGGTGACTCTCGGCCCCAGCCTCAATTCGCTTGCTGACTCCAGCAGGTTTTCCTACAAAATGTCTCTGTATTTGGCTCCATCCATCTTCTAAACTATTCTTACAATCATCCCAGTCCTCGCTGAGGAAAAGCAGCCCCATAGCATGATGCCCCGCATTTTTGTCTCATCTGACCAAAGCACCCTCTTCCACATGGTAGCTGTGTCCTCCATATGACTTCTAGCAAACTTCAAACGGGATTTCTTATGGCCTCCTTTCAATAATGGCTTTCTTCTTGCCACTCGTCCATGAAGGCCAGAGTTGCGTAGACTACGATTTATAGTTGTCCCATGTACAGATTCCTCCAGCTCAGCGGCAGTACGTTGCAGCTCCTCCAGAGTTATCTTGGGGCACTTGGTTGCATTTCATACCAGTGCTCTCCTTGTTCGGTCTGTTAGTTTAGGTGGACGCCCGTGTCTTGGTCAGTTTGCAGTGGTGCTATACTCTTTCCATTTCTGAATGATGGATTGAACAGTGCTCCGTGAGATGTTCAAATCTTGGGAAATCTTTGTATAACTTAACGCTGCTTTAAACTTCTCCACAGCTTTATCCCTGACCTCTCTGGTGAGCTCCTTGGCCTTCATGATGTTGCTTAGTGACCAATACACTCTGACCATAGCTCTGAGGCCCTCACAGGACAGCTGGAATTATACTGAGAGTAGATTACGCACAGGTAGACTCTATTTAATGGTTAGGACAAGGTGTGAACATTCTGCAGTCATTAGGAATGTTATAAAGGCAATTTAATGCACTCTGAAAATGCTGTATGAATACTTATGCACGCCCCACTTTTCAGTTTTCGATTTTTTGTAAAATAACAGAATCATGTATCATTTTGATTTCACTTCACAGTTGTCTGTTACTTGTGTGTAAACTTTCAGTAAAAGATTCAAAATTAAAATCTTTACGTTTAGGGTTGTAAACATGACAAAATGTGCAAAAGTTCAAGGTGTATTAGTACTCGCAAGGCACTGTATGTATATATATATATATATATATATATATATATATATATATATATATATATATATATATATTCACGTCTCCTGAAGCGATAATTTTGCTTCAGACGACTTACAACAACTGTGTCGGATTGTTAACTTGGAACTCAAAAGTGTCAATAAGTGGTTCAAACAAAATAAATTATCCATAAATCTGAGTAAAAGCAAAATGATAATATTTGGCAACTATAATTCCAATGTTCAGGAAGCAATTCAGATAGAGGGTGTTGTTATAGAGCGGGTGCATGAAATCAAATTCCTTGGAGTTAATATAGACAACAGACTTCAATGAAGGTACTTGATTCATCTTCTGTACTCAGTAGTTGAAGTCATCGAACGTTTCGCCTCTCATCCAAAAGGCTTCGTCAGCGACAAAAGTCCCACTCTGGCCGCAGCAAAATATATAGACCAACGGGGAGGAGTTAGGGTTGGCCCGGCTCCTCCTCTCTAGACGACAGAATTACTTGGAAATCGCACATATATCTACTAAAATATTAAAAAGCATTTCAGTAATAGCAAAATCAAAGCACATTTTAAATATCAAAGCTCTGCATACGTTATACGCTCTCTGATTTTGCCCTATTTAAATTATTGTACTGTGGTATGGGGTAGTACCTATAAAAACACAATAAAACCAATAGTAATGCTGCAAAAAAAGAGCAATTTGATTAATTCATAAAGTTGAGTTTTTGGACCACACAAATTCATTATTTTAAAAATAAAAAAATACTCTGATTTAATACAGAGCAAGGTACAAACTGTTACCAAGTCAAATACAAAGAAGGTTCCAAGAACGTACTGGTTGTTGTGAATTACGTGATTAAACTTTAGAATTCAGAAACATAGCACAACTTTGAAAAGTTTTAGTCCAACAGTTAATGGTGTAAAAATGTGGAATACATTGGAGATGGAGACGAAACGATGTCCTAACATCAACTTGTTCAAATATAAAGAGCTTTGAAAAATATATATGAAGAAGAAACGAATCATCACTAGGGGGAGCAGCAGGATCAATACATCTTATTAATGTGCAAAGAGTGTTGTTGCTCTGAACAGTTGTCATTCTATTGCTCAACATTTCAATTGAGAATTAGGGTCAGAGAGCAATGGATCTGTGGAGAGGGACCCTCCCAATAGGCTCATGAACCTCGTCTTTTAATGCACCACACAGCATAGGAACATCAGCTACAAAATCAGCTGTCAGGGCAGCTGGGTGCGGGTTTGTTGATGGGAAGCTACTGCCCTCTATCAATCTGATACAGCCTCAATTCGCCGAGTGAATCTCCTAATCGCAACAATGTTTGTAATTGAAACAATATTTACTCAATCAATGGAGTGATTAGGAAACACTTGTGTTCAACAAATATAGGGCTAAATTAGATTGGAAATGTCAATGTGGCAGGAAGATTTCTTCTATTACGCAATGCTACCACCTAGTGTAGAAACATAATGCTGCATATTGATTAAGAATTTCACGTAGGCTATCCTATTTCTTTTCAATAATCAAAGTGGTGTGTGAAGAATAAAGGCTCTGCCACTTCCAAGGTAAAATATCGGTGTGTCGGTTCCAAACCCTGGCTAAAATGATTTAAAAAATTGAGGGTGGCTCTGAGGGCCACAGGTGCTCAGGAAACTACTATGGTTCGCTTTTTTCGTCTCCCTCTCAGGCGGCCCCTCCGACAATGCCGCCCCCATATCAAAAGCTGTCACTGCTTGTCACTGTCCAGCACTGTCTTAAAAGCATCTCACGCTGCAACCTCAACGCAGTCATAGACCTGCAACACATAATTAGGCAGGGCTCTGTGTTCTTTCTTTAGTTTGAAAATACCACACTCAGCATTTTGAAGGCGCATTGTTCAGCAACACTCACAAAAGGGGTGATTTGCAGCATTTCACAGACGCACGTTTTGTTTTTTACACTTCTGATGCACATGCAGCCTATATAATCCAACAGTGTGGCAAGGCTAGAATTGCTTGCTGGGCTACAAAATAATTAAAAACAGATTTAATATATTTTTATGTAAAATTAGATTAACACATCTCTAGGCTATAAAAGGTCATTTATTGGTAGTATTTTGTATTATTAACATTGCCTTTGCATTCTTTCCTTGAGAATGTTGTGTGTGGCATGTTTTCCTCTCCCCTGTCCCCTTTCCCCTCACAAACAAAGTAACACAAAAACTATTTGAATGTACAAGAAGTGAAGTGGAAGTCATATCAAAGCTCTTACTACCATCCCCATAAACTATACACCGCTATATCCCCGCCCAGCCTGGGGCTCCGAGCCGCTTTTTGTGGAGCTGTCCAATTAGATTTTTGGCTGCAAGATTGACGGGCCAGTGGGACGATTGTAATTGGTTTCTATGCGGTTACCAGGAAGCAAACTCTAGCAAATCCTACCCTCCTCCCACATGTGAGGCCCATCGATAGCACCACGCGTGCGGTGGAGGCGAGAGAACCGGCCTGGAAGGCAACGTCATTCCTCGGACCACCGACTCATCGCAGCAGGGAGCGGAGTGGCGTTGTCCGAGGCAGGTACGGGGTGCATTTACGTATCCAGAAGTGTAGCCATCGCCGACCTAGCAGAGAGTGTTTTCTGTTGGTTATCCTGGGGAATTTGGGCTGAAAGTAGGTCGTATTAGGTAAGAACAGGGTGGACGCTAGGGCCTTGCAGACAGTAGGCCTGCGATTCTCCCCGCGCTGTGTTGAGAACGGCTGCCCCGGTGTGGCCTTTTCCTCACTGTTGGCGGAGGAGCCTGTACCGCTTAGGTGCCTTATCAGACACCCTTCCGCTAGCGAGGAGAGGTATTACGCACGAACGGCTTTGAATTTTACCTTGTCATTCAAATCAAATCCCACACTGTATGGCGGCTTTCATTGTTAAGTAATTGTACGTTCCCATTTAAAGTCCTTTTTATTCCTTTTAGGTGCTGAAGCTATTATAGCGGAAAGATGGCGGACGACCCTAGCGCAGCGGACAGAAACGTGGAGATATGGAAAATCAAGAAGCTGATCAAAAGTTTGGAAGCGGCCCGCGGGTAAGTAAACGAGCAGGAACTGTGTGTAGACTGCTTGTCTAGAGGTTGGTTGTTTGGTGCGATAATGTGTAATGTGTAATGTGTGTACCGCGGCAACAGCTGGAGACTGGGTGAGCGGGCCGATTTTGGGAGTGGTAGCTTCCCTGGCTAAGCTAAGCTAGCTCAACATGGTTAGCCCGGTTGTTGGCCTTTGTTGGAATTATCCAGTTTCTATGACTAAACCAGCGATTGTACGTCATCGTCTGTCACCTTTTGTTCTTTATCACTGGTCTGGACCACTGTCTAATAGATCTTCTAGATTTATAAGGGTGTTGTTAACTGCGTGGCTAGTGAGACGCTAACAGACGTCATTTCTAGAGAGGCCGCCATGGATGTCTTTATCTAAAGAGCACGTTGGAGCTTTCAAGGCCGGCTTTCTACAGTATTTAGCCAATGTTATTCAATAATCACATTTATTTACAGTAAAGTCGTCCAAATGCGTACGAGTCGTCTGTCTTGCAACTACACTGTAGTTTGTTATAACTTTATAACTATTACAACCCTCATAACCCGAGTTTTACTCGTTTAGGATGTGTGCTTATAGCTCTGTTGCATAAAATTATTCTGGATGTTGTCAGTGGCAGCTCTAAGTGGCAGCTTTTTTTCCTGTAAAGTATTGCCTATGCTGTCCTTTGCTTGACCGTCTACCATGTCACATACTGACCATTTGCCCTAAATGCAAGTTGCAACACAATATATTGTGGAATCGCATTGCTCTATATCTTTTTATTTCATATAAAAAAACTGAGGGAATACAACTGGAAGTGTACTCTTAGTTTGTTCTCAATTTAAGAACATGATGTGTTGACACTCCAGCTTATTTGGCCTTCAAGCTCAGTCAAGGTGACATTTCAGAGAAACCTTTTGCATTAAGCTGTTAGTATTATGGGCTATTACATGCACACTAGAAAAGAAGTTTTGGCCATATGTGATGATTTGTTTATTTTCTATGTTTCTTTTGTAGTAATGGCACCAGTATGATCTCACTGATCATTCCTCCAAAGGACCAGATATCCAGAGTAGCCAAGATGTTGGCTGATGAGTTTGGCACAGCGTCAAACATCAAAAGCAGAGTAAACAGGCTCTCTGTACTTGGGGCCATCACATCTGTACAGCAAAGACTAAAGCTGTACAACAAGGGTATGTAATATGTTAATTCATACAACCTTTCTGCCAAATTTAAAAACACCTTTTTAGCTGTGAAAAAACAAATCCAAAACAAATCACTACAACAGGCTCTGTAAGATAGTTTATTAACCAATACCTAATGTTCCCTTTTCAGTGCCACCAAATGGTTTGGTTGTGTACTGTGGAACCATTGTTACAGAAGAAGGTAAAGAGAAAAAAGTCAATATCGACTTTGAACCATTTAAGCCAATCAACACTTCCTTGTATCTCTGTGACAACAAGTTTCATACGGAGGTAGGTGTCGCTTATGAATGTGTAGTTACATAAAATGTTGTTCTTTACTAATTCTGTCTCAACACTCGATACAGGCCTTGACAGCATTACTCTCAGATGACAGCAAGTTTGGCTTTATTGTGATTGATGGGAGTGGTGCATTATTTGGTACGCTACAGGGGAATACCAGGGAGGTACTGCATAAGTTCACTGTGGACCTTCCCAAGAAGCATGGTAATTAAGACCCTAGCAGATGTTTTTCTTTTTTTTTTATATAAATATAATTTACCCTTGCTGAATGTATTTAGGTAGAGGAGGACAGTCTGCTCTGCGTTTTGCTCGTCTGAGAATGGAAAAGAGACACAACTACGTGAGGAAAGTGGCTGAGACGGCTGTGCAGCTCTTTGTTTCCAATGACAAAGTTAATGTGGCAGGAATGGTCCTGGCAGGATCTGCTGACTTCAAAACGGAGCTCAGCCAGTCTGACATGTTTGATCCAGTGAGTCTACGTTTGTCATTGATTGTGTATATTTTTATCAAGTGATGTTGGCATACATTTAATTATATCTGTATTGATCGTTGTTACAACAGAGGTTACAAGCCAAGGTGTTGAAGCTAGTAGACATTTCCTATGGAGGAGAGAATGGATTCAACCAGGCAATAGAACTATCGGCAGAAGTCCTCTCAAATGTCAAGTTCATCCAGGAGAAGAAACTCATAGGTTGGTTATGGTGAACTCATGACTATTTGGACATATTTTATCATTAAGCTAATCTTTAAATTTTTTATTCCAGGGAGATACTTTGATGAAATCAGTCAGGACACGGGGAAGTACTGTTTTGGGGTGGAGGACACACTCAAAGCCTTGGAAATGGGAGCGGTTGAGATCCTAATAGTCTATGAGAACTTGGACACCATGCGTTACATTTTACGTGTGCATGGGGCAGAGAGCAATGGAGCAGAAAATGGTAAAAGCACATTGTAAACATGCACTGTAATGTTTTATGGTCACAAACTAAAATTCTTAATCTTTCAGATGAGAAGACATTGTACTTGACGCCGGAACAAGAAAAAGACAAATCTCACTTCACAGACAAAGAGGTTTGTAGTGCAAAATTAAGGCATTGCCGCAATTTGTGATTAGGGATGGGACGATAGTGAAATTTAGGGTCACTATTATCTTGGCCAAAATAATTGCGATAAACGATATCATGATATTTGCCTATGGTTTAAACATTTCACTGAAACTTCCAGAACATATGGAAATTGGGTAACAAAATATTCTAGTAATAGTATATTTTAAACGTTCTGCATATGGGAATTTCATCTTTTGCTGTCAGTCCAAAAAAATCCCACATCTCAAAAGGCTCTTTTCCACATGCAGGCCTGTGTCAGCCGAATAGCTTTCACCTGCTTTGTCGAACTTTTCCATAACAAAGGCCAGTGCCAAACCGGTCTGACCAGGTATAGGTTTTGGGACTGACCTCTGGCTGTGGCCAAAGCGTGCTAGCCCGTGTCTGATGTGATGTGAACAGACTCTGGCTTCTGATTGGCATCGAGAGAGTAGACAGCCCTCCCTATTGACACGCAGGTCATATGGATTTAATATTTCACAACATCATACCGCTGTGCTAAAAGGGGATTTTGCTGATATTAGCATTTAGTGCATGTTAGCGCAGCTTTAGCTGGTGTTAGCATAACATTTGCATGTAGCTTACCTTCATAGTAGCATTTAGCGGTTTCTTTTCTGTTTTTAATGGAGCTTGACTTCTCTGAATGATTCCATAACTCCCACCAGAAGAGAGCATTTGTTCTCATCGCGGCTTACAAAACATTTAATGATCTGTACAGCGCGCTCTTCCGTATGGGCTCCACCCACAACAAATGCGGGTATGTGTGTGGTGGAAACAAAAAGGTCTGCGGGGTAGTGTTGATGCATGCACGTAGATCGTGGAACGACTGCTAAACGTAACTTTCTCCCGGGGAGGATAAAGTGTGGAGTTTAACCTCTTTTATAGTCAAGCGGCCGGTGCCGACCACCCCCGCCTGCTCGACGCTAGCCAGAATTGTTTGAACTTCTCTGTTGCTCTTCATGTTGTGATGTATTAAAAAAAAAAAAAAAAAATCATATTTACCAAAGTAAAAACACAAAAGCACTTAATTACGGGAACAATATATGAATGAAAAATAACTTCGAACAGGGAGAGAGACTTTGTGTGTTTTGCAAAAGGGTCAACCAATCACGGTGCATGCCTTTGGCAGCACTTGAAGCAGAGTCGCTTTTTGTAGCAGGTGCACATCAGCGGCTCATCCACGTAACTGCAGTTGTGGCCAACTCACTGATTGGCTCCCATGTGCATCCAGCACTTAAGTGAGAAGTTGTTGCTGAAGTATAAAAGGGCCTTTATTCGAATCCACAAAGTTCAGGTGTTCACATGCCATGAGTTTCTCACTCGTTCTGCCAAAAGCTTGCAATGATTAGGGGAGCGGGGACCCCTTGTGGTGTAACACCATAATTGACCGGTGGCAATCGATTTTAATTGTTGCATTTTTTAATTGCGAATAACAATATTATTGTTTATCGTCCCATCCCTATTTGTGACATACGTTTTACATCTTGTGCTCTTACTTCACTTTGAAGACGGGGCAGGAACATGAGCTGATTGAGAGCATGCCTTTGTTGGAGTGGTTTGCCAACAATTATAAGAAATTTGGAGCCACGTTGGAGATAGTCACAGACAAAAGTCAAGAGGGTTCCCAGTTTGTCAAGGGCTTTGGAGGCATTGGGGGTGAGTATTGTCTTTTTACTGCCACATTACTAGCAACTGCACGTCTCAAAGAAAATGAATGAACACATTTTAAGAATATTAAGTGCATATTAAGATTATTTTGTTGATTGTTGCTACTGCTCTCTCTGCTCCTTAGGTATCTTGCGGTACAGAGTGGATTTCCAGGGCATGGAGTACCAAGGAGAGGACGATGAGTTCTTTGATTTGGATGACTACTAGGTAGTCGGGGACTGTTATCGGGAGAAAAATATTAAATGGAATGAATGAAGAATTAAGGAAAGCAGCCTCTCTTGCAGCAACTGAGAGGTGCAACATTGACCGTATACAGTACAATGAGACCCAATTTCCAAATTCCTGTTGCATCCACAATGTGCACACACTGATCAAGTGTACACATGACGGAATACATCACACGGGCGGAAGAGTGTGATTTTCTGTGGTCCAGAGAGGGAGAAAACCCTTCCTGAATAAATCCCTGCCTTAGAGTGCTGGTTCCTTCCCCAGTTGGATTGGACTCGACTCATTATTTTATTTTTTCTGCTCCCCTCCATTTTGAATGAACACAACAGCAAGTTCCCAGATTATCTGCTCTCCCTTTTTCCGGTCTAAAGATGAACTTTGGATTTACTACAAACAGAAATTATATTTTCCTTCATTGCCTCATAATGTCCCTCATCTTATCTATGCTTTCTCTATATTTTGCATTTCATTTTTTTACTGGTAACTGCTGCTGTTGTATTTTATGAGAGTGGGGGATTTTTTTTACCTGGGATTCTGTAGAGAAAGGGGGACAAAGTATTAAATTTAAACTGCTGAAAACCATTGCTACCTCCTCATCTGCTGTGGTCTGTTTGCTCATTAATGGTTGGATCTTCGCTGAAAAGAATGCTTTGATATTTAAAGAAGTGAATGATCAGGAATTGTTCTGCAAACCTAAAAGCTGAAATACATTATGCATAATGGACAGTACTATTTTTAAATGATTACAGTATCAGGATATTTCTGTCATCTTCAGCCTATATTTGGCAACAATTGTATTTGGTGAAGAAAAAAAAAGTTTGCATTGTAACAAAATGTGTGTTAAAGAAAAGCTAAATGGACATTTTTGAACAAGTGTTTGTTATGACATCATTTTGTTAATAAGGGCTAGGCTAAAACTATTACTATTATGTTCTAATTACGTACTGTAAAATTACACAAATGGACCAGTCCAAACCCCTACTGGCAAGGTACTTTAAGGACAAGCACGCGCCGTTGTGTATTCCATTACTAGAACAATAATAATGACATTTCGGAATAACCAATAACCCGCAGCGGTTTATGATACAGCTTTGCGGATGATTGATTTTGCCTTAGTGAATTCTTCAGGATAGCAACAGCATCTTCATCTATTTGGCTTTTTGTTTGGGGGAGTCACCGGGGAAGCCTTGGTAGCACGGTAAGCCAATCAATATAAGGCATAGCTGCGAAAGCACTCCTCTTTTGATAAAATGTGTCCAATCGGCGAGGTTTACGGTTTCATGGGCGTTCCCATCCCCCACCCCCCCTTTTGACACTGCCCTACCAAAGCTGTATGCTCCAGCAGAGTGAATGACGTTTCTGCTTTTGCGGGCCGCCGACGCAGGGCTGGGTTTCCATTTTCAGAGCGAGTTTCGGGGGGGATCGTCAACATGGACCCGGAGATGGAGGACAAAAACATAGAACTAATGGTAAGTTCAGGTTTCTATGTGTCAACGTAACTCTTGAAGTGTTCTTTTTCGCTTCAACATTGGATAAAAACGCTGAGGCCCAAACCGATGGCAGGAATGGGCTGAAGCCGCGGAGAGGCGGAGGAGAAAGGAGGGGGACCAGAAATCAGAGAAGGCCTGGAATTATCGATGCCTTTTAGCCAAAGAAGATACTGGTTATAGTCGGAAAATAGATCAGGATTTGGATACGGCAGCGGATTTTGTATACACAATATTTACACTGCATTTATTTACATGGGCCAATTAAATGGCTGCTGTAAGATCGTCGAGGTCGAGACAGGATTCTCGGGGAGCGTTCACTGCGGTGACGCTGCGCCACTTGAGCAGGGCCCTGTCTGCTACTTAGCCTAAAGCTAGCTCTAAGCAGACGCCAAACTATCCCGCAAATGTCTTATGATTAGCCTTTCCTCTCATTTTGGCACACGACATGGACTGGTAGACGATCGAACTGGGGCAACAATATTACGACAAAGTGATTATTGATAAAGGAGTTATGTTTGTATGTTTATATTTGTGAAGTGCGTAGAAGGAAGTGTGTTGCTTTTTTCATTCACTACTAGCTAGGTAGCAATTAGCTTTATAGCTAACTTGCTAAATGCTAAGTATATTTGACAGCCATGTATAGTGTAATTAATTTGGCTGCTGGATAACGTGTATCTCGCCTGGGCATCATAAAATAATCTGGGATTAGTTTTAGATATGTTACTCAACGTGATAAAAGTTTGCTTGACTGACCCCCCCAGAATGCTAAGGCTAGTATCGGTAAAAGAGTCGTGGTAGACCTGAGAAGACCACTGATTTCTGTCACAATGTATGCAGTTTGTTTCTTTCGTAATGTTTCATTATATAATATGCTGAAGAAGACCAACATCAGTATACATTACCTTTTTATTGTAGCCCAATAAGATGCATCTCGCTTTATCATAGCGTTTCCCTTTTATTTTATATATATATATATATATATATATATATATATATATTTATTATTATTATTATTATTATTATTATTAAAAAAAGTTTAATCTACACAACGTTTGTGAAATAACACCAACACAAGATCCTTATCAAAGATCCACTTAAAATGTCAAGTTTTTTTTTTGGTAACACAACTAACCGCCTCCAATAAAGCACTTATTTTTAGTGGATAAAAAAACAAAGATGTGTTAGAAAAGCGCTATTAAATAGGAAATCAAGTTTACGTTTCCAAATCCAAATTGCATTCCTTTGCCTCACTCTCCTCCACCTATTCCACTAGTTTGTGTCTAATGATGCTTAGTGTTTGTATATTGGTCTACGTTGTGTGGATGGATCTTTTTGCACTCACTTTGTGCCAATGTGTGTTGCTCTAATACTGGTTTTTCCCTCACTGTTTCTCCCACCTCTTTCCCCTGTTCCCCTATACTCGCATACTACAATTACCAACCTTACATTGTTTATTTATCTATTTTACATACTTTCTTGACTACAATGAATCTCTTGACTATCCTACCTGTCTTTGTCTTCTTCCTCACCACTTCACCCATCTGTCCATTCACTGACTCACTTCCTTTGGTTTGCTGTCCCTGCCCCTCCATCACTCCTTCACTACCACCTCGCCCTCCTCTTCCCTTCTCCCAACCCCTCTCTCTTTCACACAGTGCTCTGTGCCTCGCTCTCTCTGGCTGGGCTGCTCCTCGGTGGCCGAGAGTTTGTGTGCACTCAGGTGCCTGCAGAGCATCCCCTCCAGCCGGGCTCACAACCAGGTTCTGCCTCTCTCCTCTTAATTCTGCTGGACCCCCCTCCCTCCCTCTCCTCTCTCCTGACCATTGCCCCACCCTCACTATGCCACTCCACTAAACCCCTCATGCCACATTTGTACTGACCTCACACTCACAACCCCCCTCAACCTATGCTATCCTTTCTGCCCTGCTGGAAGCCCACTGCCTCAAGTTCTTCTCTGGTATACCAATGTATTGTAGATTAGTAGTTACAGTAAACATTTCTCGAACACATTTTTATATACAGGATCGCTCAGATTATTCAATGTATCAGTGGTATAAATCCAGAGAATTACTCGAATAGTAACTTGTATTACCTGGAGGTGTGAGGGCGGAGGTGGGGTGCCTAAAGCTCTGAGGCCACATGCTTGTCTGCGCCTGCCTGACTACATCCAAAACATTGTTTAGCCCCCCCTTTCCCTTTCTCTCTGTCTCTTTCTTTCTCTCTCTCTGTTCTGCATGGCCATTAACATCAGCAATGACATTCTCGTTGCGTCCGTTTGCCTTGGTTGTAATTCTTTCTTTCTCAGTTAGCAGTTGTGTTTTTGAAGCCATTGCTATGTACTTTGTTTCATAGCATTTTGACATGTGGAATTGACCGTGCAAAGGGTGTAGAAATCTAACTTGGCATTGGTTGGAGAGGGACTCCAGCCAATTGTGTAATTCTTGTAGTACAAAATCAAAATATTCCAAATCAGATCAAACAAGTGCCAACACAAGTCGTCTTCTTTCTTTTCTTTCTCTTTTTTTCTCTCATTATTTTTTTTATAAAGTAACCGTACATGTTTGTGTTTTAATGATTTACTTGGAAGTTAATGTACATGATACAATATGTTCTCCCTTCTTTCTGCCTCCAGACATTTTGCTCTGTAAAGCTGCTCATTGAGATTTATCTCTATGGCAGCTGATATTGATAAACCCAAGATTTCTTGTCCAAAGAGGCAGATTGTTTCCTTTTGTTGCAGGCCTCAGTTTTCACTCATGTGTGTACACTTGTGTTTGTGCGTGCACGTCTCAGAAACCATGATGACTACCTTTCTTTGGCTGTGTTTATGGCGCCTGTGTGTCCAACTGCTCTGACCCTTTCTCTGCTTACAACATATGAGCTTAGAAACTACATTTTGTCAACGACATGCATTGTCTCTTCATTTCAGACAACATCAGGTATGGAGTCACAAAGCCTTGTGGACGACCTGTCACCAAAGAAGAACACAGTACTGAAGGTATGAGCACAACAGTTTAATTTTAGCTCCCAATTTCACTCAGAAGTTTGTCATGAAGAAACTTTGTAGTATTGATAAAAAATGTCAGTGTGATATGGTGCAAAAAATACTTAAGATGTGCCTCTTCTAGGGCTGCACAATATATCGCCAAAAATATTGTATTACAGTATAAGTGATGCAATGCCCGTATTGCAAGAAGCCACAATCTACTGGAAAATCGGTCTTCCCACTAATGAAGATTGACACTGAGCATTATATTTTGTTATCTCTTTATATATAAATGCTGCCCTCAGAAAAAGATTGACCTATTTTATAGACTGTTTTTATCCAAGACATTCTTTTTATTTAAATGTGCACCAAACGTAGCTTTGTTGTACAGTGTTTATGTTTACAGTTTATAGTGAGTTTTCAATAAAACTACTCGTATTTGGCTTTGACGTTGACTTAACATATCATTTCACAGCTCTCACTTTGCGGAAAAAATATCGGGATATATATCGATATTCAACCTAAATTTATCGGGATATGACTTGGTCCATATCGCCCAGCCCTAATCTAGTTCCATTTAGCCATGTTTTGGTCCTGATTTAGTGTTTTTCGAAATCTTATTTTGACCCAAATTTCAGACAAACTACTTATTTACGATGTCTTTAAATTGAAAACATACAGTGTTAAAATAGTGTAGTAAAATATTGCAGTAACATTATTATCGCAATATTGGACTCTGATATTGCATATCGCAAGTTTTTTTCAATCTCGTGCATCGCTTGCCTTGATTTTGTGTTGACCCAATCTTTTGTTTTGTATAATTTAGTTGTATAATCCGTGCGTCACAATTACAGATGTAATATTTTGAAGTATTCTTGTTTTCCGCAGCTCAGTAATGGTCCTGTGGTGTCGCGCAAACGTCCATCAGAGGGAAATTACGAGAAGGAGAAGGAACACTGCATCGCTCTATTTGACCAGTGGTCAGAGGCCGACCAAGTGGAGTTTGTTGAGCGCCTGATCTCCCGGATGTGCCACTATCAGCACGGCCACATAAACTCCTACCTCAAACCCATGTTGCAGCGGGATTTCATCACTGCGCTGCCAGGTAAAAAGTGTAGAGTAAACTCTAAAGTTTGATTTAAAGTCTTTGTAAACACTTGTAACATGTTATGGTGCATTTCAGCTCAAGGATTAGACCACATAGCAGAGAATATCCTGTCTTTTCTGGATGCACGCTCACTATGTTCAGCTGAGCTTGTATGTAAGGAGTGGCAGAGGGTCATCTCTGAAGGAATGCTCTGGAAAAAACTAATTGAACGCATGGTTCGAACTGATCCACTTTGGAAAGGCTTGTCTGAAAGACATCAGTGGTAAGTGTAGCATACAGAGTTTGGGAACAGCCAGGTACTGCCATGCATTGGGCTTGTACTGCGTGTCAATATTTGCACTAAATTTAGCGGGGCAAATAAAGTATTTGTCACATTACTACCTTTCTCAGTGGATTATCAGATGGGATTTTTGACCTATTCATAACAAATCATGAAGGTTTTGTGATACTCTGTTTCCACTGACTGGGTTGAATTCTTATTGGTTGGGCTGCATGATTTTCCTGCTATGAAACAAATTTTACAGCTTTTATTTTGGTAAACAATGTATACATACACAGGCCATTGTGATGGTCGTTTTTATTTTTTTAAAGAATTGTACCAGTTAGTTACAGGTCGTTTTTAAAGCTTCTACACGTTGAAGTGGAAACTTGATAAGAAGCAGATGTCTCCCAAAAGCAACACAAAGCCATACCATGTGCACATCAATTATTGATGTTCTTTCCACTTACTGATTATACCCAGAATAATATTCTAAAGTGTAGAAGTGCTTCTGTAACTAATTAAAGTATATTTCAGCAGTTGTAGCTTATTTCATGCATTTTTGTACCTCCTTCATGTGACCGATCTATTAGCATTTTTAGAAACATAATATTTATTGAGAAGCAACGAGGACCAGCCAATACTTAATTGAGCTTGTTTCTGTTATTATACAGTAGTGGCTAATCTATTTGTAGTGCTCTTCTAGTTTGTTAATGGTGCACTAAACTACCAGCATATATTTTCCTCCCCCATAGTTTTACGGTTTGCATCTCCCCACTCGTCCCAGAATACATTGCTTATTGCATGTAGTTTCCTGCATAACATTGAATGTAAGTGTCCAATTAAATAATAACCACAGCTGACCAAACAACAATTTTTTGCTTTCCCTATTCAGGGAGAAATATTTGTTCAAAAATCGTACAGCGGAAGTACCACCCAACTCGTATTATCATTCTCTTTATCCTAAGATCATCCAAGACATTGAGGTAACATACTTTATGAGAGATATAACAAGTACTCAAGTGTTGATCCTCAATTGTCCTTTCTTCCATTCATGCTGTCCCTGTGTTGTTTTTTTCTTCTTCTTCTTCAGACCATTGAGGCAAACTGGAGATGTGGTAGACACAACTTGCAGAGGATTCAGTGTCGTTCAGAAAATAGTAAAGGTGTTTATTGTCTCCAGTATGACGATGAAAAAATCATCAGTGGCCTTAGGGACAATTCCATAAAGGTAAGTTTAGCTCTCAAGCCTTAACGCTTTACATAGAAATCATGGCATTTACCCATGTTCACTATGCTAAATATTGATGCACAATTTGTTGGTGTATATAACCGGCCCAAACTATGTAATTGCTTTATAACCCTTGTATTCCCGGTGTTCGATGCCATTGCCTGAAATAAATTAATAAATTAAATTCCAAATAATATCAAAACAGCCTAAAAGCTTTAACTCTTGTGTTGCATTGTTATTCAGAAGAGCTATCGAGGAACTAGATGATTAATTCTGTGGGCTTTTTCTATTTCTTGTTAAACAGATTTGGGACAAACAAACCCTGGAGTGTCTGAAGATCCTCACCGGTCACACAGGCTCGGTGTTATGTCTACAGTATGATGAGCGAGTCATTGTCACCGGCTCCTCTGATTCCACTGTCAGGTACAAAAAGGGTTTGCCACCAAGTATCAATTTACAATATATTACTCATTGTGTGCTCCCTCATTTCTCCAAAATCGATGGAAACGATTTTCAATGTTAAAACAACATTAAAATGCAGTGTACTTAATACTACAGCTAGACATTCATACAGTGCCGTTTTGCACTTTTAGTGAAAGACTACATTACAGAAACAGTTTCACTTTTATGTAGCGCTTTACTCCCTCTATTAGGCCCTCTGAGCTTTTTGCATCAAGCAACCACTCCATTAGGCATAGTCACAATGATTGCAGTTCACTAAGGCTGTAATTTATTTAGGCAATAATGTCAACTGCAAACATCTATTTGTGCTTTTTAGCTTGGTTAGGTAGGCTAGGTTGTATTTGCTGCATTCTCTCGCATACAATCAATGCATAGCTGTGCAGAGTTCCTCCTCTTAGTCAAGTGGACACAGGCAAACCACTTTAGGCTACACTGCAGAGGTGGCCCCAGGCCGGGGCAGCTTGAACTCCCCTTTACACATGGAACGGTTCAGTTCAAACTGCAGAAACACCTCCCAGAACTGCTCAATTCCACCCCCTACTTTTTCAATGTGACTTCTGTCTGAATGGCCAGATCGTTTTCATCCAACCTACACGTCATCCTTGCGCTACATATGCCATTCATTCTGGACTCCTCAACCCAACAGCGCCCTGTGTCTCTGGAATAACATCACTGCCTCCGCTCCACTAAAGGCTATAGCCCAAAGTCTCTCTTCCTTCTTAAAATGATTAGGTTGTAAATGCGTTTGCTTTGTTGGCTTCCCACAACAACTTTAACAGTACATGCCATGATTCCTAAACACTGCAGAGCCACGTGATCTATGGTCCATAGATGTTAATGGAGTGCCGGTGAGACGGCGACGTGCGCGCCCCCTTGTGCTTTTGTTTATTAGTCTAGTTAAGGTGCACGGTAGATTGTGGCTGTACAGTGGAAAATATCACCATTCATAATGCAGCCACCGCAAAGAATTGCGCTTTTTTTTTGTCTGTTAGCATTGAGAGAGTTGCTGTGCGGATCATTCTATTCGAAAACTCGGGCCTCGCTGCCGATACCCTCCCCTTGCACTGATCATAGAAGCTCCTGTCGTGTCGAACCTCTGACTGGTTTCACACGTCTATGCTCTTCCAAAGAGATGAAAATGAGCCATGTGTGCTGCTTGTTAGAGTAAAGAGTAGTTTACAGTCAGTTCCCAGTGGGGAAGAGGGGGGTGGAAGGGAGGTTGGGGAGAGAATCAGAATAAAATTGCAATGGCAATATTATTATTATTATTTTTTTTTATTAAAAAATTGCAATATTGATTTTTGTCAATTGTTCAGCCCTACAGTGCAATATTTTCCTTCTGTGCACACTCTGTTCAGCCAATAGCACTCACACGACAAAAAAATAAATACAATTTCCTCAAAACATCTGAATTGAGCATTATACGCAATAGCAAAATCGCAATATTGAATTTATCTGAAATGTACATTTTGTATTAAAATATATCATTAGGACTAAATCGTTGTCAGTTAAAAGCTAAGCTAAAAAGGTGGGTCTTGAGCCTGCTCTTAAAACATGAACGTTCTCTGTGGTCCTGAGCTCCTCCTCAGGTCGTTCCAGAGGCGAGGGCCATAATATTGGAAAGACGCCTCGCCGTGAGACTTTCTGTTGACTTTAGGAATCCGGGACCGTGAAGGTTCATAAGGTAAAAGCAGTTCTGAACGATAAGAAGGACCAAGACCATTAAAAACCATAAAAAATTGATCCTGAAACACACGGGGAGCCAATGCAGCGACTCTCGTTGGTTCCCTCTACTGAAATGTTTTCTTGCATTTTCAGCTGCAATATTTGTCAAATGCTAAAACTCTAGCTGGCTATATGACCTACAATATAAACTCTTTACAGAGGATTTGGCCTGTGTCACCTTCATGAACAGTCACTGTTGTACTGTGTATATAGGCAATAATAATAATAATAATGATGATAATAGTGCATAATTCAACGCACCAAACAATGTTTAAAAATTGCCTTTTAAAATGCCTCCAAATACATTCATTCAATATATTCATCCAGTATAAATTCTAACCATGCAACTTAACTTTTATTATTTCATTTTGTTGAGAATTTTAAGTGAAAAACGGCTTAATATCTATTGCTAAGCTAACTTTAGCATGCTCCTTTCAACATGGTCCGGTAGCAGCAGTTGTAGCCTACATTTTGACAATGGATGCATTTAGTTGTATTACTTTATTCAGGGTTTTAATGACGGCGCTATTTAGCTCGAGTTTTGGGCCCACTGCGCTCTGGCAGCAGAGCTGAAGGAGGAGCTGCTCTGCACATTCAGCCGGACGAAAACACAAAGTATTGTGTATTACTCGACTGAGGGGCAGAAGGGAGAGCTCGACTGAGGGGCAGGGCAGAGGGGAGCACTCAATCTCTGCCAATATATTTGAATAGCAAAAGGAGAAAACGTATAGGTTTATTATTTCATGGTTCCATTTCCCATTTCTAAAAAGCTCAAGTTTGTTTTACTCCTAATATTTAAATGGCTGGCTCTTGGCTGTGTTGACACTTGGTTGGCTTCTGTACACAGAAGCTCAACATTTATTCTCTTATTACTTCACACTTCAGACCAACTTATTGGACAATGTCCAAGGAAAATGTGACCTCACTTTCATAGCAACAGTTTGACATGCACTTTGTTTATTGGTTTGGTGTCAGCTTTTCCAGAGGTTTCTGCAGTTGATTCGAAGTGCCCCGTGGTGCTGCTCTGCACCATGTTATGCACTCATTGTACATGTGTGAAACTTGACTTGTGCTACCATCTAAAGCTGATGAAAAACAATTTATCCTACAGTTTCATTACGTAGCTTTTCCGTACTTCAACTTCAAGCACAGTTACCCTTCCGTTACCTTCTCGTTTCTTCACACCGATGCAATTTCCTTTGACTTTTTTTTTTTTTTTTTTTTTTCTCTGTCTCGTTGATTTGCTAATATTTTGTTTCTTTTCATACACAGGGTGTGGGAAGTGACCACAGGTGAAGTTCTCAATACCCTCATTCACCACAATGAGGCAGTGCTCCACCTGCGCTTTGCCAACGGTCTGATGGTCACATGCTCGAAGGATCGCTCAATTGCAGTATGGGACATGGCATCTCCAACCGACATCAGCCTACGGCGCGTCCTGGTTGGACACCGAGCCGCTGTCAATGTAGTTGACTTTGACGACAAGTACATTGTGTCTGCCTCAGGGGACCGAACCATTAAAGTAAAGAATATAATTTTTACATATTTACATGCAAGTTTGACTGTTTTTGAAGTGCTAATAAGTCTGTGCTCTGCAGGTATGGAGCACCAGTACGTGCGAGTTTGTGCGCACTCTGAACGGTCACAAGCGGGGCATTGCGTGTCTACAGTATAGAGATCGGCTGGTGGTTAGCGGCTCATCAGACAACACAATCCGGTAAGAAAATGTTTAGTCTTGTGTAGGGATGCTTGATGGGAATTGTTGTTCATTGATGTTCATGATGGCAAACATAATACGAGCTGTAAAGGTTTCCAATTGTCTCCATTCATAACCAGCTCCAACTATTAATATTAATTAGGGATGCACAATATTATCGACCACCGATAATTATTGACAAATGTAGGCCTTTATGCCGTCGTCATGGATAACCTTATAATTAATTTTTCGACTGATAAGAAGAATGCATTGAATCTGTGGCTCCAGCTTGTTGCCTTTCTCATACTGCAGCAGATTCATGTCCGCAAAGTTACAACAGCAGATGTATGCTCTCCCTGAGCAACGTCTGCACTGTTTTAGCTGAAAAATTTAAACGTACGTCACTTGAATAGTTTAGTTCCTCCATCCATCCATCCATTTTCTTCCACTGCACCAGCCCCATGGCTCTGTCTGCAGGTGGTGGGTCTACAGAAGGACGGCCTCATGGTTCTAAACGGGCCTGTTGGTCTCTCATAAGGGGCTTCTGAACTGCTCTTTGTCTGACCCGTCAACTAGGACCTGTTTGCCCTGGGAGACCCTACCAGGGGCACGAAACCCCCGACAGCAGAGCTCCAGGATCATTTGGGCGCTCAAACCCCTCCACCACGTTAAGGTGGCGGTTCCAGGAGGGGTTGCCTATAGTTAAACATTATTATTATTATTATTATTATTATTATTATTATTATTATTATTATTATTATTATTATTATTATTATTATTATTATTATTATTATAGTAGTAGTAAAGGTTTCATTTAGGGATGCACGATAATGGAAATTTAAACCGATACCAATAACTTTCAGACAACCGATTACTGATAATGACACTGATAATTATGTATTTGCAGAAATCAATGTAACTGTTCTGCCCAAAATGTGTAAACTCTACCAAAAATATATATGAACTACACGAGATTTTACTTTGGGTTTGGGTCTCCACTTGCCTGGTTTTACCAGACCCTCGTACTCATTTAGTTTCGTATTGGGTCTGGATCTTCACAATTGAGCTGCGTTATCAGGTGGGAGGGTGAACTCCTTTGAAACGATTGGATCTGATTTTCGCTAGCGTTTGGTCGTGACTTATGTAATGCACCCGAGTGAGTGAAGCAGCCATCATAACTCTTGGGGGCATTCCAGGGCTTAAATTTTAATATCTGGATATTATTTCGTATCCGCCGCCATTGCCGAGCAACAAGCAGCAAATGCTTGACGTCACCTACAACACCCGCCTCCCCCGCTCGCTGAATGGTTGGTTGAAATTTAACCGATGAAACGCGGCCACTGAGATCAGACCCAGACGTAGATGTAGGGAAATTATAATTGACAGAGTTTACGGATGGCAAAGGCCAGGCTAGGTCTCCACTAGGGATGGAGGATGCCATATTTTTTGGAATTGATACAATACCAATACTTTTGGGGTCAATTTTGTCAATACCGATACTGGTCATTTTATATGGGTGACAGTATTTCAGTCAATATACAATTCTAAAAATCGTTATTTATAAATCATTAATTGGTACATTAAAATTATATTACTTTGACTGGTTAATTAAACAATGTTAATGTGAAATTAAATACATAAAGTTTAAAATTAATACTTTAATGACAAACAGAACCTAAACCAGAATGATATGGCTGGCTCAGTTTAATCCTCTGCTGCTGTGGACTGACAAAGATATAAATCGTCCTTTTGTTTTTAAAATGGCTGCTGCGCCTTCTTTTCTTTTTACATGAAATATCAATACTAAAAAAGTAGCAGTTTGGTATCGAAACTGTGGTATCGATCCGCCCATCCTTAGTCTCCACCTTTCTCAAATACATCGGTGGATACGAGGACATGCTCTGTTCGAGTGTTAACCTTACTACAGCACGAGCCTTCAGTATGCATTTCTTCCTCTTTTTCGCATTTTGTAGCTGTGAAAATGTTAGGGACTTCGATGTTGAGTAAAAAGAAAAAAGGAAAAGAGCATTGTTTCGCTGGAATATTCTTTATATCTTACAGCTAAAACAGTGCAGAAGTCGTCCGGGATGTTAAACTTACTTCAGCGTAAATCTGCAGCAGCTCCGGGCTGCAGTCGGAACGGGGCGGTCCAGCCAAGAGAGCGAGTTGGAGTCGCAGATTCAATGCAATTTGAGCTTATAAGGCAGATAATTGCCGATAATTATCAGTGGCCGATATTATTGTGCATCCCTTGTTTTAATTATAGAAATATAACTAATAAAGGTCGACAGATGTGGGTTTTTCTAAGGCTGCTGTACTGCTGATATGTTTGGCCAAATTTGTTGGTGTGCAACTGTGACCGCAGGGGGCGCTGTATATTCATGTTTAAGTAGGTACTTCAGGTGAAATCAGATATCTGCCTTTTTTATCGGTTTCGGATAAATTGGCCTTTTTATGGGCCGATTATTGAATACCACTAATGGCGTCGATATATTTGTCGGGCCCAAATAAAAACACACTGCCCGTGGTCAAAGTGCTATGAACGAGAGGAGTTTTTCCCTGATATAATGAGCCATGCAACTCATGTTTTCTGCCACAAAAGTCACAACGCACAAATAAGTCCAATGCATGGGAGTCTAGCTTTAATGGTATCTATTTTGTGTGCAATGCAAACGTGAATGTCACAGGGACGGATTTGGCACCACCTCTCTCATAGCAATGAGAAGAACTTATTAATTTATTTTCATATAAGATATGTGACGCAGATGAGCAGAGTGACTGAGACAGACCTGCTCAGATTATTGAACAGTAAAAACCCAGTTTGTGAGCTGTTGCACTGATTTCTTGTCACAAAATAAAGACAGAAAATAAATATACACTTACACAGACACACACACACACAAATATCTGGTGTCTATATCGGTTACCTGGAAATGATTGGTTGCTCAAATTGTGTATTTTGAATACTTGGTATTCGGTAGAATGTTACTAATCTGTAAATATTTAGCCATTAACCATATTAATCTAAAACCAAGACTAAAACAGGTCTACTACAGACATAAACAAGACAAGGGAGGAATAAAGTATTGACCAAGATGATTGAGTCTCAAACAACACGAGCCTCTTCCTCCTACAGCTCTGCGGACAGAGGTTGAGCTCACACTTGTCTGTGGAGCCGCTGTGCTCCAAGTCAGACTTCATGAAAAAACTCGAGAAAAAAAACTATCATCTTTACCGCAGGTTTTTGATATAAATAAGGGGTGGATTTTCATGAAAAAAGCAGCGTTTTGCTGCTTGTTATCCAGAGAACGCTCAATTGCATGTGGAATGTGCTGTGAATTTGTTTTCACCCACACTGCGTTCTCGCCCCTACGCTGTGTTTCTGCGGAGGATTTTCTGTTTCTTTTCTTTCTTTGAATCGATACCGTTGTAAAATTTTAAAATAAGAAAATGTTGCCCTCAAAATGCAGGAAATTTTATTTTATGACCATATCAGCGGTGAGCGCTGCCCCAACGCTGTGAAAAAATCCTGGTGCGAACCCTGGAGTAAGGATTGAATGAGAATATATCTGATGGGAGCATTTGTATGTTTTTTTTGGGGGTGGCAGCGTGTCATTTTGGTTGTTGGTTGGAATGTTCATTTTTAAAGAATATCTTATTTTTCTTTCTATAGGTTATGGGATATTGAATGTGGAGCATGTTTGCGAGTCTTGGAAGGTCACGAGGAGTTGGTCCGTTGCATTCGCTTCGACAACAAGAGGATTGTTAGTGGTGCATATGATGGGTAAGTTTTGTTCACGTTTGATCAAATAATCAATTGCTGTAAATGTGTGTCCCATTCATCTGCGCCAACTATGTAGTCTCCAAACTCTGCCACACAGAGTGACATTTCAGAGTCGCATTTTATATAAAATGTCTTTATGTTGCTATTGACATAACTTACGGATTTCTGTGCCTCGTATCTGAGGTCTGCCACCGCTGTCCCCAGCTGCAGCTGTGCCACGGGTCCAAGCAGAGTCTGCTGCTGTCAGTCCTCGCTCTATGAGTGGGTCTGCTGAGCTCCCTGTGAGGCTACAGCTACAGCGGGTCAGTGGTAGTAGGGATAAAGGGGAAAAGCGGAGATCGAAAGAAATATGTTGGATTTGCAGTCCTCATATTTTAGTGTTTAAAACGCTGCTGATTACAGCACCTGTCTGTTAGAAGTTACTGATGAACAGGTTCAGATTATACATGAAATATAGATCAGTAGAGGCTTGCTTTTTAAAATTTTTCATTTAAATGTGTTCTAATTGCAAAAACTAGATCTTGATTATTTGCTTGTTGTAAATGCAGATAATCTTGGGGTGTCCGATTTCTTAGGGCTTTCTTTTCAGACTTTGCCCTTAGCTCTTTGTTTTAAGGTGTAGAGAAGGGCTAGGGGTGGGGGTAAAAGAGGAATGGTATTTATTTAGGAATGGAATTTATATAGCGCCTTTCTACCTGCTTTAGGCACTCAAAGCACTTTTATCAAGGACATGGTCACCCATTCACCCTCTCATTCATACACCAGTGTACGCAGACGCTGGTGACACAAAACCGTAAAATAGATTCACAATATGTTGGTGACAATGTTTCTCTGTTTATTTTTGCAGTAAAATCAAAGTGTGGGATCTGCAGGCAGCACTTGACCCCAGAGCTCCTGCCAGCACATTATGTCTACGCACTCTAGTGGTTAGTATACAACTTTCAGGACCGTTTACCATACTGGCTAGTGGTGTATATATCTTGGAACCGTTCTATACATTTTGATCCCTTATTGGGCTTACTTACTTACTCAATTTGGGTATAATTATGTAGCGCAAATAATGTTTAGCACAAAACGACATGTAAAAAAACGAATAAAAAACTACATGTATAATAAATATGAGTAGTTTGAAAAGTATGGATAGGTTTTCAAAGTGTGTACAAGTTTTATTTTTATTTCATAAACATGGTAACAAAACGGTTTACATGGGACAATTTACATGGTGGTGGCAAACTACATATCTAACCACAGCTGTACCTTGTAACAGACTGACAGAAGCGCAACTGCACATATCACCACCACCATTTATTTATTCACTCACACACATTTGGGTGAGGACGACGTTACACTTCATGAAATCTGAAATTAAGCCTGTTACAGTGCAGTTGTTTACGGATCGGCTGTAGTCCATGCGCCCTGCAAGCTTGTCCATGCTCCCACGTGAGCAGCTCTGCTGACATAGACCCGTACAGAAACTCTTTTTGGTTTTCTGGTAATTTTGTGGATGAAGAAAAGGAACATTGAAACAGTGTAGAATAGAGGTCATGGAATGGCAAGACCTCTGCCCGGACCCGGACCTTGCATCCAAACTTTGGACCCGGCAGTAAATCCCCTCAGTCAAGCGCTGGCTTTCTCTGTCTCTCTTCTTTAGAGCAGTGGCTACAGTCCGGGTAAACTGAAAGAGCTGCTTCAGTTCCTTTTTATTCAATTTGGACCTCCATTAAATTTTAATTCAGGACCCCTGGTGTAGACTGTCTTTCCAGTGCATTTGAGCGTTTTTTTTAGGAGAATATAGAGGGCCTGTTAATGGCACACCGGGCTGTCCCCGCTCCTGGTCACAGCTACACATGTGCTAGCTACAAACAGCAAGAAACACAGCATGGTGATGGCCCAACATCATGTGCCCTCAATTTGGGATGGTCACCATGTAGGGGATGTATCTATCTGGAGCCAATGAAGTGCTGATCTGACTGTGTGACACAAGTTCAAACCTTAACGGTTCTCTTATCGATCCAGGTGGAACGTCCGACGTGGCACAGTCATGTTTTGATACTAGATTTCTTTACGCGTTGCTACCATAGCTGTCAAGTGTCCCATTTTGGCCTGGAAACTACGATATTTTACCCCTCTTTCATGCCATCCTCCCGTTATAATGCGTGTTAACCCGCATTATTACAAAAATTAAACAGCACTCCTCTGCCCCTCCAAACTGAACTGTGTCACCAGCCTTGCGAGAACTGCCGCCTGCAGAAGCCTGAGTGGCAGTTGTTGCGTATCGGTCAGGTGTCCCGTTTTGGCCGGATAACAACCGTCTTGAAGCTTGGTTGGGCTGGTGGGACGACTCGCAGAAAATGTCCCGTATTTTGAAATCCAAAACTTGACGGGTATGGTTGCTACCGGCCACTTTCACAGCTTGTGTTGTGGACTGTTAACTCTATAAACGTGAAGGAGCCTTTCAGTCCAATACTCTTGCTGCATTAACAACAGAATGGTTCCTATTCTTTTAATCTGCAAAAGCCCATAAGAACCAACCTTGCACTGAACAAAATGTTTTATGTGGATGTAACAGTATATATTAAACGATAAATAATGTGAAGATTCAGAGATTTTATAGTAAGCTTAACTTAAATGTGTCAGATTTTCATTGTCGTGTTTTGTGATTTCAGGAGCACTCTGGACGCGTATTCCGGCTCCAGTTTGATGAGTTCCAAATTATCAGCAGTTCCCATGACGACACTATCCTAATCTGGGACTTCTTGAACGTCTCGACCAACGGGCAGTCGGAGGGTCGGTCCCCCTCACGCACCTACACCTACATTTCAAGATAGCAGGTAAAATACACTCTTATATTTACCCTATAGGTTTCTACTTTAGGTCATTATTGATCCTTTCATGGTTCTCGTCTCTAGGTGGCGCAACTCACTGCACCTTTACACGGAGGAGCCCAGGGCTGATTGGCTGATGATGGGAGAACCCATCGCGGAAAGGAGTCCTTCTTTCTCCTTCTCGTCATCTCTGTCCATCTCCCACCTGCCCCAACACCTTGACTGTTAAGCTTGTGTCCATTGCCTGCTAGTTCTGTGACATGCGCACACACCCAGATCAACACGGATTAAGATGATCTACTACAGTCAATGCAACTGTTCCCAGAGGTTTACCCTCTAATACTAATTTATCTTTGTAAAGTACACTAATGGCAGTATTTACATTGACCTATAAAAGCCACTCTGCCCATTACCCTCTTTACAACAGCATCTCCTCGGTTTAAGCCCTGCCAAATGATATGGAATCGCTAATAGATAAATATATATTATACAAATGTACACAATGGCACAGTTGGACAGAGGATGACTAGAGCTGTTCTGTGAGAGACAGAGACTCTTAACGCGGCTTAAGGAAACAAGGGAAGGATGGGAGCCCTCTCCACTCGCACCCAGCCCTCCTCCAGCCCCCAGAGATGCACATGTGCTTGGAAGACGGGGGAAGCACACAGCGCAGTTTGTGTATGTGGACTTGAAGCGGCAGAACAGACATGCATGTGTGAGGTGCTCTTGGATACAGCGTCCTTGTGCCACCTCTGCTTTTGTTTCTCTTAATTCTTTATTTCTTACTGTTTTTTATTACTGTTGTTTTCTAATTTTTATTTGAGTATTTTGGTTCTTACGTACAGAAATCATATTAATCGCAGTCCCTATTGTCAATTTCCTGTCTAGTCTCATTCTTCTAACTTTCTGGCTCATCTGTCCCTCACTTCATTTTCCTTTCCCATCTTCTTTGTGCTTGCTTTGGTTATGAGAGAAGCTGGAACTCAAGAGCTCAAGTTTAGCTGTAACAGAATTGTCTTGTCAAAATTGTGTTGTATATTAAAAATGATTTTTTAAAGAAGAGAAATGAACTTATTGTGAATAAAGTACTTGACGGTGGTAGAGTGTCGAACCAACTGGACCATGAGTGAATGTTTTTGTCGGTGTGGATGCACTGTCAGACTGCACACTAAAGAAACACTGCGCGAAGAATGAATTTTGGACCTGGAGTTTTATGACTGACGTGATATTCTTTGTCAATAGTGTGGCATGAATGCCACCTGGGTTGTACTCTTCAGCAAATCAGTGCTCACAAAACCCGTGTGAGCAAACTGATTTTCATTGGCTATCGTGTTCCTTATTTACCTGCAAAATAACCCAGAGCCAGTCATGCCATTTATTTTCCATATAATTTGTGACAAATTTCTCCCGTGTGTGTGTGTGTGTGTGTCGACATTTGGAGTTATGTTTTTTATGTATGTTAGCTGATTATTATGTAGCAGACACTACATTTTACTGTTACGCTTCTCAATTTCAATGTCTCTTTTCCCACACTTTTCGTCTTGTAAATAAAAAAGGAAAACTTAGTGTTTTTTCGTTAAAAGCAGATAAAAAGTATCAGTGGGTCAGCGGTTTGAAGACTTTCTCACGTGAATTTATTTGTATCCTACTGGTTTGATTTATTGTATTTTTTTTTTATGTTTTTGTTTTACTCCGACACAAAAAGCACTTGAACACAATGGATTCGCAAATTCTACTTCACAACTGGACAGAATCATCTTTACCAGAGCACATGAAGGCAGCATAAGGCCCTAGGAGTCTAAATGATTGGAAATAGTTTTTTGAAATGTATTTATCTCTTTTTATTATTATTTTTGTTGGCAGCACATGTCAGTTGTGTTTGTATCACAAGTGACCGATTTGGGCAATGACTCGCAAACAACAAAAACTACACAACGTTCAAAGTAAACGTCAAACGGACCGCGTTCGTCCATGACCGCGCCATGAATGTCTCGCGAGAAATGGGCACATTTATTACAGTCTATGGTGAAACCACGCTTTATTTTTAAGTGACGGAAAGGATAGCAGCCAGTCAACCTGCACTTGACATGTCAGGTGAGTTTATTAGCTGACTTATAGTCGCGTTTTGATGAGCAACATGACAGTCAATATGTTGTTTTTACTCCCCTGTTACAACTGTGTAGCGTGATGATGAACGGTTTGCCCAGAAGAGGAAAGGAAAGGTGGCATCACTGCCAAAGCGGCGGTGCCAACTATGGTGCCAACTAACATGCTCCGAGTTTCTTCTATTTAGGTAAGAAGCTTTTCCAGACTCATCCACCTGGGGGATGGCAGATTACAGTGATTGTAAATGGGCAGAGTTGGGTAGTACTCAGTTGCATTTACTCAAGTATCCTACGCGCTTGAGAATGTTTTGAAGTAACTACTTAAAGTAGTTTTTTTATCACATGTTCCGTCTACTTGAGTAACATTAGGCATGCATTATGCAAGTTATACTGTAGTTCAGGGCAATATCGCCTAAAATCTATATCACGATAAGAAAAAGAAATATCACAATAACGATGTATTTGACGATACAACTGACAATGGACAAATTACTTAAAAAATCCAGTCTTATGCCTATTGGGAACATTAATTCAGTGATATTTTATTCTTTTTTTTTTTAACTGCACACTTATTTCCTACCAAATATGATCTACTCGAGCAGTTTACATCCTTCATTTCATTTTACTCTTTAAGCACCTGTCCCCGTGTTCTACAGTCAGTTTATGCTGCTCTGATGGAGCGTATAAATTATGTTGTGTCCACAATGATATAAAAAATTATATTGCGATAACGATATACGATACAATATGGCCCACCCCATTACACTGTAAGTAAGTGGCTAAAGCTACATATTGATATACAAAATATAGATAATTTGTGTCGTTTGTGCACATTTTTCCTCAAATATGCTACTTTTTTTTTTACTTTTACCTAAAAGCCAACTAACTATACCCATGCCTGTAATAGGCCTTCCATTGCAAAATGCATGGGTTACTCGTTGAATTCCTTTTTGCTACTAACCAGTTTAAGTAGCTATTTTGTTGTTTATCCAGTAGTTGTATATTTAGTGTACAGAGCCTTTCCTTTTAGCTGCCATTTTGCCCTACCTATGTTGCAGCTGTTGAAAACATGGACACTCTGTAGTGGCTTTATCCAAGATGGCCACAAGGTGGAGCAATGAACCCATCTATCGTCCGTCCTCATAGGCTTACTTGTAGATTTTGGGCCTGAATTCAGCGGCAAAGCAGGGACTCCCAGCAACCTGTTACTGTAAATGTTACAGTTTTCAAACTATCCAAGGGCCAGGGGCGGTCTCTCTTTTTTCTCTTTGTTTTTCTCTCGGGTCTTCTACCAGAGGCCTGGGAGCTTGAGGGTTCTGTGCAGTATCTGTTCCTCAAACTGCACTGGACTGAGATGTCTGATGTAGGTCCTGGGATCTGCCGTTGCCACTCTCCTCCAGTTTGGGGGTCACTGCCCTGAGTGCCACATCGACCACGGGCACCACTGATGCCTTCACCCTCCAGGCCTTCTCCAGCTCTTCTTGTTCGTGTTCCTTTTCCCAATGTTGCAATCATTTGGTATTGCTATGTCGACCACAACGGCTTTCCTCTGCTCCTTGTCCACCACCATAATGTCCGATTAGTTCGCCATTACCATTCTGTCCGTCTGTATCTGGAAGTCCCACAGGAATCTTGGCTCGGTCATTCTCTACCACCTTTAGAGGTGTTTCCCACTTTGACCTTGGGGTTTCCAGCCCATACTCTGCACAGATGTTCCTGTACACTATGCCAGCCACTTGGTTATATGGCGTTCCATGTAAGCTTTCCCTGCCAGCATCTTACACCCTGCAGTTATGTTGATTGTCTCAGGGCCCTCTTTGCACAGTCTACACCTGGGGTCTTGTCTGATGTGGTAAATCTGGGCCTCTATTGCTCTGGTGCTCAAGGCCTGCCCGTGTGCAGCCATGATGAGTGCCTCTGTGCTGTTCTTCAGTCCAGCTCTGTCTTGCCATTGGTAGGATTTCTTGATATCTTCAGTTATATTTCAGTGGTACATCCCATATAGGGGCTTGTCCTCCCATGCCGGAACCTCCAGCACCTCATCTTCTTTTCCCCACTGTCTGAGACATTCACTGATATACAGTGCCTTGCAATTTTTTTTACTGAAAGTTCACACACAAGTATCAGACAACTGTGAAGTGAAAGCAAAATGATACATGATTCTGTTATTTAAAAAAAAAAAACGAAAAGTCGGGTGTGCATAGGTATTCATATAGCATGATATAATACTTTTTCTGCAAAAACAGCAGCAAATCTTTTGGGGTATGACTACAAGATTTGCACATCTAGAGACTAACATTTTAGCCCATTCCTCTTTACAAAACAAGTCAAGCTCTGTCAAATTAGAAGGAGAGCATTTGTGAACAGCAGTTTTCAGGTCTTTCCACAGATCTTCAATAGGATTTAGGTCAGGACTTTAACTGGGTCATTCTAACACATTAATATGTTTGTTTTTAAACCATTCCATTGTAGATTTAGCTTTAAGTTTAGGGCCATTGTCCTGCTGGAAGGTGAATCTCCGCCCCAGCCTCAATTCTCTTGCTGACTCCAGCAGGTTTTCCTCCAAAATGTCCCTGTATTTGGCTCCATCCATCTTCCCAACTGTTCTTACAATCTTCCCAGACCCCGCTGAGGAAAAGCATCCCCGCCATATTTGACACTGGGGATGGTGCACTCAGGACGATGAGCAAGTGTTAGGTTTGTGCCATACATAACGTTTTTCATTTGGGCCAAAAAGTTACATTTTTGTCTCATCTGACCAAAGCACCTTCTTCTACATGGTAGCTGTGTTCTCCATATAACATCTAGCAAACTTCAAATGGGATTTCTTCTTATGGCCTCCTTTCAATAATGGCTTTCTTCTTGCCACTCGTCCATGAAGGTCAGATTTGTGTAGAGTACGACTTATAGTTGTCCCATGTACAGATTCCCCCAGCTCAGCGGCAGGACGTCGCAGCTCCTCCAGAGTTATCTTGGGAGTCTTGGTTGCATTTCTGACCAGTGCTCTCCTTGTTCGGTCTGTTAGTTTAGGTGGACGCCCATGTCTTGGTAAGTTTGCAGTGGTGCTATACTCTTTCCATTTCCAAATGATGGATTGAACAGTGCTCCGTGAGATGTTCAAATCTTGGGAAATCTTTGTATAACTTAACACTGCTTTAAACTTCTCCACAGCTTTATCCCTGACCTTTCTGGTGAGCTCCTTGGCCTTCATGATGTTGTTTAGTGAGCAATACACTCCGACCATAGCACTGAGGCCCTCACAGAACAGCTGGAATTATACTGAGAGTAGATTACACACAGGTAGACTCTATTTCGACGGTAGCGCAGATGGTAGAGCGGGTCGTCTCATGATTGGAAGGTTGGGGGTTCAAATCCCGCCTCCTGAAGGTGCATGCTGTCGTTGTGTCCTTGGGCAAGACACTTCACCCACCTTGCCTCCAGTGTCTGCGTACATTGATGTATGAATGGGTGAGTGGTTCCTTGCTGTAAAGCGCTTTGAGTGCCTGGTGGAAGTAGGTGTAGGTGGAAAAGCGCTATATAAGTTGAGACCATTTACCATTATTTTATGGCAAGGTGTGAACTTTCTGCAGTCATTAGGAATGTTATAAAGGCAATTTAATGCACTCAGAAAAATGCTGTATGAATACTTATGCACGCCCCACTTTTCACTTTTCTATTTAAAAAAAATAATATAATCATGTATCATTTTACTTTCACTTCACAGTTGTCTGTTACTTATGTGTGAACTTTCAGTAACAATTCAAAATAAAATCTTTATCTTTAGGGTTGTAAACATGACAAAATGTCCAAAAGTTCAAGGTGTATTAGTACTTTCGCGAGGCACTGTATATATATATATATGTGTATATATATATATTTATATAATTATTATTGCTCTTGAAGGACAGGGTGAAGGGCCATAGGTGGTTAGTGCAGTGAAACCTTCGACTGGGAATATTTGGCAGCGGTTTTAACCCGGGCCCCACAGCTTTATTCATGCTTAGAACCTTCATACCAGCTCTGTTGTTAGTTGTTGAGGTGACACTTGGCTGTTTGAGCAAGACGCCTGAGGAAAAAAATTGGTCTTAGGGGCCGCATATGGCCCCCGGGCCACACTTTGGGCACCCCTGATATAGACTATGGTTTATGGGCAGTGTGTATCCTTCTGCAAAGGAGAAAGTGCGCTGAGGGGATTGATTTGCTACATTTCTGAGTTTAGTTCATGAGAGTAGAATGTGTCCAATTCTGGGAATCAGTTTTGTGTGACGGATCTGTGCTTGGTGGAGCACTAGTATATGATGTGTGTATGTGTTGGATATGGGTGTGTTTTCTTCCTCTGGGTCTGTGGGATTTTGGCCAATAATTCCTGCAGCTCTCAGGTCACAGCTCCGTTCTCACGCACATATTTGGCATTCCTTCCCCGACATGATTACCATACACCTTCAACTCTTGGGTTTGGCTACGCAGAATATTTCCATCATTCCAGAGTGGAGCTGGAGCAGCGTTTCAGAACCAAACAGCCATCGCCTAACGCTCCTCTCCAGCGCTCACGCCCCTGCTCCCCCTGACCCCTCATGTCTCCTCCTCGCACCAACCCCCTCCGGTGCTGAATTCTGCTGCCGTGAACTGGAATCCTCCGGTCCAGCCCTTTCCCCCCCTGAGTCAGCTGTTTGTGACGGTCTGTGTGATTGGGTCATTTGGCAGCGACAACTCTTCAGTGACCTCCTGCTAGGCTTGGGAATTAAGGGGGGACTATGGTAATACATTTACAGTTGGTTCAGAAGGTTTTCAGACATCTTTTAATTACTGCTATTTTTTAATGTAGCAGTCTGATACTAAAATACATTTATTTAACTAAAATTACCTCATGACCATGTACAATACCTACCCATTTCATTGCTCTCAATCTTTTGTTGTTACAGTTGTAGTGCTGTTTTTAATATAAAGGCCTGGTCTGTAGTAAATTCCAGTCTTTCTCATGATACAGAAAGGTACAGCCTCTATATAATCCTGAGTGTAGGTATTACAATATCGAGTGCATCATAAAAATAAAAAAAACCTCTCTGCTCTTTTTAAGCAGCAATAACTCTATTTCTTGAGGATTATCGTTAGAACGTATCAAAGTCCCTAGATATATTGTATTATTTTTTGTCTATATGCAAATCCCTGTAAAGAAATAAACTGAGGGTAGTGAAACCGCTGTAAATGAGAGTTAAGCAAACTGGTATCTTACGGTCCTTTATCACCCAAACTGTGTTGTCTAATCATACTGTAGCAAACGCATGCATCCAAATCTCCAGGTGCACAGTACATGTTGAAAAAGTTCCCAGTTGAGTCAAGTCTGGACCATCTTATATTAGTGTTTTTCTGGAATTTAATATCCAAGATTAGATTCAGAGAGTTCTGGGAAGAATTATGATCTCTCTTGTTTTGGCCTCCAAATGCCTACACACAGGCTCGATTTGAAGAGGGGCTGTTTAAAAAGCTGTAAAGGTCAAATAACTTTGTCTGGCGGTGGGAAATGAGAGTTTGTTTTACTCCAGTGCTGTTATTTATATTGTAATGTCATGATATTGCGCTGGATTATTCTCTGGACTTTCAACAGCGTAAAACTTTGAAACTTTTTTTATTACTTTGGTAGCACTGTCACGATAATAGGATAGTCATAAAATAGAAATAGCTTGGTACCTAAATATGATAACTAATAATATGGCATAAACAGGCATTAATAATGCATTATCCTGTTATCCATTGTTACTGTACTGCAAAGTAAAGTGCAACCCAAATGGTATATGGATGAATTTATACAAATAACATAGTGAAGCCTTCGTATTTATCTATCTGTAAATAATGATAATAACAATAATAATGTAATAATCAATTGTAATAAAAAAAAAAGGCACAGTATGGTAATGTTTCTGTAACGTTTACTGAGTCGAGAGAGACTGCTGCACACAGAGATGAAATAAATAAAAGAAATAATTTTATCGTAATAATTACAGTAACCATCATAGTAAGTTTGCTTAGTTAGGGTTCCTGTCTTCTTTCATATATAATATATATCATTTTTTTTCAATAAATTGTTCCCTTTAGTTTTCTTTGTCCGGTGTGTATACATGACACTTTGGTTTGTTCCACTGAATGTCCTGGTAGCAGCACTCTGTATCCATAGTTTCGCATGGGAGCATCATCCCATGTGTCATTTCTATAGCGATGCTCATAGAGAAGGGACTCTCTTTACTGTCGCCACGTGTCCTCAGGGGTCAGGTGAGGAGGAGTCGAGCACCTGTTGTCTTTGGTAGCTACTAGCTAGTCATGTTTGGTTTGGTGTCTGTTCATTTTTGGTGCAGCTTGATTTTACATTCCAGTTCTTTAAGCTTCAGTCCCTGCAGTGACTGTTTTTGGTCCCTTTCCCAAAGTCCCTTTATCCAGCTTCACTTTAGCTCTTGATGCGCGCACACACACACACATACACATAGAAACATTCATTATCTCCTCATTCATCCCTGTATCATCCACAAAAACTCACTAACTTAAGCAGTGAGACAATTAAGTGCGTCACATGTCAATAGTCTATTATCAGGGAATCCTTCACGTCCCTCTATATTTCAATTGTCATCCCTTTATTTAAAGCCTGAGCACCCTCTAAGCAGTCAGGGTTCAGTTATACTCCCATGTTTGACGTTGTCCCATTGGTTCAAAACAGGAGACCTAAAGGCCTGGGTTGTTAGGTCTTTGCAGAGCCTTGCATTAGAAGTGTGGTGTTTCTTCCTCGTGTTCAGAGATATCAAACTGATAGTGCCATTACTACATCTTTGAGGGTTGTAGTGGTAAAATGATAGGTTTAAATCTACACCCCATGAATGATTCAACCCATTTCTAGTCTTTGTCCCAATAATGGGAGGCCTTCAGTCTTCCAGCAGATGAGATGGCGCTGGTTTCCTGCTGCTAGCGAGGCCCGGTGGCACGGACTCTCTTACTTCGTTTGCTGACAGTGGTGAAGCGGAATGGGGTGGTCAGGTCAGGCTGCTCCCCCGGTGGGAAACGCTTCATGAAGTGCACTTCCTGCTGGTTGGGCAGTGTGAGATTTCCACGCCGAGGACGACCTCGTTTAGTGAAGCCCACGTACCAACCAGTATAGCGTGCTGACATCAGAGCAGTGTAGTGGTTTTCAAGCACCTTTTCCACAAAGACGCAGTCAGCGCTACGATTACTGGCTTTCTAAGGGAGCATCACACAGACATCCATACACAGGGACAAGAAGACACTGGTCAGTTATAGGTTTAAATAAGAACATGCTATCAACATATCAGGAGTGGCCTCACCTTTCCCACCAACTTCCCTCGTCGGTTCATACACAGGTAAAAGTTTGTTTCTTTGCCTCGGATTCTCACCTGGCTACCAAATGTGTCAGCCTCCACTACAAGCTGGGCTTGTGAAGGGACATACAGACAGAAAGTAAAACATTAGACTCACTAGCAACAAAAAATAGAGGATAGGATCACATGTTACATGAAACATGATCATTCTATTAAGTCTGGAGTTGCCAGGTTTGATGAGGGACCTCACTGAATAAAATGCATCACTAAATCACAGTTAATGTAAATGTCTCAGGCTGGACAGGTGGTTGTCAGATATGTGAGGTCGCACACATGGATGTGAGGCAATGAAAAGCAAATGGTCTTGTAAAAAAGATAAGAGGCAGAAGAGATGGCCCATAGCAGTGGGCGACTCACTGTCTACTCCCTTACTCGGTTTCAGGGTTGCTCATTGTTACACACAAAAGACTTCAGAATACATCCACAAAGGCCTGTTTAAAAATAACTCCTAAAATGGTTTCTACATGACCTTGTCTTCAAAGAGGTCAACCAAATCAATACTGCAGCCCCTTTGCCTTCCTCCTCAAGTCCTCACATCTCCATGTGCCTCTCCGCCCTTTAAATTTACCAATTTTGTATCACTACGCTATCTATGGTTTTGGCAAGCTGTTGAGTGTTTAGTCATATATACAGACACAGATTTAGTTGGTTGCCTGTTTTGTGATATTGTACCATAGTGTATTGTATGTTGTTTAAGGCACTAAGGCGGATGTAGTGGGGGATGGACAGCAGTGTGAGTTGATGCAAGGCAGGAGGAAGAAGACGCTTGCTGATTGAAATCCACAGGAGACAACAGGCAGGATAAGTAATCAATGAAGGGATCAATGATGGTGATGAGTTTCTAACACACTGCTCGCCAGCGGCTTTTCCTCTGAAATTACGTTTTTGCTTTATCTTTTCTGTTTTTCTGTCCCTTTTTATCTGCTTCTTCAGCTCTCTTCTAAATCATTGAGTAAGCAGCTCGTCGATGAGGTCTTTGTACTCTGAAGACAAGCTCCACTGCCCCTCTCTCAAAGCCTGGTGAGGCCAGTCTATGTGTGCCTTTGTCTCTGCTCCTGCACAGTTGCATTCTGTATCCAATCATGCATGCACTTGTCCAACCCTCTGCTTTCTACTCTCTGCCATGAGACAGTGGCTGCAAAAGACTGAGCATATTTTCCTCCTGGTTCAGTGAATGTGTATCTGTTTGTGTCTTACCATATTTGTCTCCGTCCTCTCCACGGGCGCTGATTCTGCGACCAATAACCTGCACGTGTTTGCCGCTGGTACGGCTGTAGAGCTGATAAACTCTGTGATGTTTGCGACTCATGGTGTCTCGCACCTGTGTCTGGTTCTCCACATGCACACTGAAGTTCACTCCATCCACACCAAGCACCTGCTGCAAACAGTGTAACATAGACAAGCATGCAGTAATACAGTAGGCAGTATTTGAAGTTGAATTTACGTCCCAAACTTGTTTCATTTTCTCACATACCCTTTTGTGCTTCCCAATTCCTCACATGACTTAATATGGATGTCTGACAATTTTCCATCACAGGCACACCAACAACTTCTCATTTATCAAATGGTTTTCCAAGTTCATAATACAATACAAATGTTTCATAATATGTTTTTTCTTAAATACTGCTTTACAATACACTTTATGGGCAAAAAAAGGATTTTACTTTACAAGAGAAAAGTTAGGTACAGGACCTTTAAATATGGCTCCCGCAGGTGCGGTCTAGTGTATCTTTGGGCAAGACACCCACCGCCTGTGAGAATGCAGTGTGTGAGTAAGTAGTTGTAGGGGCCGATGGCGTAGATCTGTCTACTCCAGGGCAGCTATGGCTTCAATAGCAGCTTACCGCCACCGAGTATGGATTGAATGAATAATGACTACAGTGTAATGCTTTGAGGCTTGTGGCACAGGCTTGTAGAGCGCAATACAACTACAACAAGGCTTACTGTAGACACAAAGGAACAGGAGAGAATGAGTAGATAATGACAAAACAGGGATTTTTAATATATATATATATATGTGTATGTGTGTGTGTGTGTGTGTGTGTGTGTGTTTAAATCATGCACATTTTAAACTCATTGCAGAATACCTAACAAGAAATTTCTTACAGCCCATTTTCTCAAAAATAACCTTGTAAATTTTTACAACTGTGCAACTTGTCTTTTTTACTGTACACTCGTTGACTCTCACCTGTAAAGGATTGCACATCACCAGCAACATCTGGATACATCTGGAAAAAGTAGAAACATATGGCTTCAGAAATATGTGAGCAGAAATGGATGCAGGAGGAGTCATTTGTAGCATAGTCTTGTCCAACTCTTTCTTCTCAGATGTTCTTTCAGGCCAACATCCCTTTTGCTTATTAGTCACTGCTGGGTGTGCAGCTGGCACGACAGCTCCACATCTATAGTGCCAGCAGACAGACAACACCCAATGCCCTGTTTAGATTAACGCTACCATTCTTCTGCTCAGACCTCTGCTCTGACCCATCTGTGACTTTCACTGAAATCTGGCCTCCAAATGACCTGCTTGGACCGTGGTATACAGGCAAACATACCAGGACAACTAGAACATGTTATGGTTTGGAGATCTAAGACGCCTGTTTGGCTCCACTGGGCTGCAGGTGCACATTGCACTGTGATGTGGTTTTGGGAGCAGTGGACTGTGGTTACATTCAGAGATGCTATGAATAAGTGAGAACACGAGCTACTAAATATGTGGGGAAATGATTTGTGGTGAATTGACTAATGACAGCTGAAAGGAGTTGTGCAGGATAAATAGTTTATTTCCTTAAAGTGTTACATCCTTATGACCTTCTGTGACCTTTAGGGTTAAGATGGTTGCAGTTACACTTATTCACTAAACTTTTGCATTACCTTATTGGAATTTAGACCTTGACCTTGGAAGTAGCACATAATTTACAGCTCTAGCAAGGGAGTGATATGTGTTGTGCAAAATCAAATTTGGCAGTCCTTGAACTGCTGTGAATTAGTGGCTGAACACTTAATCAAGTTCAGGACAAAGTGTGTGGGCTGTAAAGCATTTCTGCGAAACTGTCTTTCCTCACATCATCTGGCTATCACTCTGCATGCCTGCTTTACCCTTCTTCCAACTTGTTGTCGTCTCTAGCTTATCTCTTCTTCTCTGTCTTCTGCTCTTAACTCTCCTTGCTCCAGTGTGTTTAGAGTTCGAGGGGTGACTCCTCCACACTGTCATGGGCATGCACACAGATGTGCAGATGTGTGCGTACAGGAGCAGGCAGCTGACAGCTGGCCTAAAGCAAAGGCATATGCGCTGCTGAGAGAGAGAGAGAGAGATAGGGAGGACAGCGAGATGCCGAGCAAGAGGTACACAAAGGGAGAGTCAGTAGACAGGACGGAGCAAGGTGATGTAAACACTGCAGAAAGAGGAGAGGCTGAAACCAGATCAAGCTCTGGCAAGGAGAGGTCAAAAGCAAACAGGCCTTCATCTCAGTAAGGAGAAATAAAGTGGCTAAATGAGAGACAGTAGTGTAACCACAAAGTGTGGTCTGGCGTGAGAAGTAGACTTAAAGAAAAATAGTGGTAATAAAGAGGAAAGGGTTTAATTAATACACATCAGAACGCACAGACTTCTAGCATTTCAATCTTCTTTTCTCCTGCTGGTATATTTTGGTTCCCATAGCTCTAATGTATGCAGGCATCCTGGGCATTGCATAGTGATGGTTCTCAATTTTGCCTGCACAGCCCAAAAATTCTTAACGCCTAGTATTATGAGAACTCTCAGCTGTTTAAACACCACGGCTGTACTAACGCCGAGGACACTGAAGGAAAAGTGCCTCTGCACTGGATTCCCTGCTCCCACAAAAACCACCGACACTCCATATTATGCCAGAGAGAAGAGGGGGAGAGGGGGGGAAGGAGACAGGACTGGGCCAGGAGGGGGAGGGAGGAGAAGGGGACAGAAAGAGTATAGGCAGAAAAAGGTATAGAAGGGAACCTGGTGCACATTGGACTTTTGCCAAAACAAGCACCCGTCTGACATCATAAACCTGCGCCCAGCTCCCAGCAGATCCAGCTCTGAGGCTGTGGTTAGACTGCAAGCCTTTAGCACTGAGCACTGGGCACTGGCCAGGAGCGGTCTGGGTTTGGGCTGTGTGTAGTAGTGGTTAGCGTGGTACGCCGACAGAACAGCAGTGGGCTTGTGCGCACAGAGATGATCACATGTTGAGAAGCAGCGGTTAGGCCAGTGGGCTTGAGACTGGGATCTTGTGGGCCTTTGGTCTCGCCGCAGAGAGCCTCGACAAGGAGCTGCGGCTTCACAACAACACTAGGAACAGGTTGCTGTGACACTGGGACCTCACTGGAAAAAGTGTCAAAATGAATGAGGAGAAGCTTGGCTCTAAGAGCAACAGCAACTGCTCCATCCTGAACAGAGCCAGGAGTACCATCACTCATCAGTTATTAATTCATACACTTTATCTGTGCTTGTACCCATGGAAAAAATGAGGAATAGGCAAGACAGGAAGACAGATGCAGGCAGTTAGGGTAAGTGGAGAGAAAGTGAGACAGACACCAGCAGCAGCGACTGCACACACCCTGTCCAGGTTGTGTAAAGAATGAGAACTATCTAGAGATGACTGCCATCTGGGAGAAGTGAGACAAAGAAAGAAAAATACATCTTTTGGTTTTTAACAAGGCACACGACAGATCGGTAAAGTCACCCTCCCCAAACTGGATCCTCCTCCTTCCCATTTACACTTGGAACTTTATCATTTTCACATCCCACTAAAAAATAGCTATTTTGACACTAAAGTATTTTCTATCAGAATGAAAGACATTTGGCAAATGGATAGAAATGGTCTCTTAGCAGTGCACCATCCCTTTGAGAAGTGAAGATGGTAATGGAGATGTTTATGGCAGGTTTTATGACTTAAGCAGCCCTGACTCTGACCTAGTGACCCTGAAATGTCAGCCAATCAAAGGCCTTAATTGCGTATTTTCAATGGGGACTGTTGAGAAGTGATGTAATCTTTTGAGGGCGCAGCTTTGCACCCCATCATTTTTATAACCAATGTCTTTTGTTCTGTATACACCTGTAAAATATGCACTATGTAAACAGTAAGAGTAACTTACAAGACGGTCAGCATGGAAAGAAGGGGCCACATTGCTTCCCCCCTCCACTAAGGACTTTGGCCCAGAGAGAGTCTCCTCGCTCGGGTTGAGCCAGTCCGATGGTCTGTGTCTGGAATCCGCAAAGTCAAAGAGTCACTGAGCATCGGCGGCAATGTGTCCCGGTTCAACCGGCGTGGTAGTACAACTTGGTCCTGTTTAAGGCTGGCCGGGATGAACGGGTGCCACCGTGACCGACCGGCAACCTCTCACAGCTGTCCAGGGCAGAGCAAGGGAGACGGGTGGGAGGGGGAGCAAAGGGGGAAGGTTATAGACTCTAAATACTGCGCGTTCCCGTGTAGGAAAGGAACAGGTGAAAGCGCGCTCACGTTTTACATGTAACTAGCTCCAGCTGATCTTTCAAAGTGATTCCCAAATCTGTAGACGGGTAAAGTCCGTGCGTAAACTTGTGCGTAATCCAATGTTCCAATGTTAATGGCAGCAAATATTGTTTCCAAAGACCAAGGAAGTTTAGTCCAAATACAACTTGTTTAATGTAAAATGTGATATCAAGGCAGATAGTTGAACGATCCAGCGAGTGCGAGACGGGGGCTCTGAAGGCGCGGGATCCCCGGTCATGTCTGCGTCTCCACGCTGACTCAACTGCTCTGCTCGTCAGGTGGCACCTACAGTGGGGCAGAGGAGACTTTTTGGTCCCGCAGCGGTCCAGCTCCAGTGTTCTCAACAAGAAAGGGAGGGGAGAATAAAGGGCAGAGAAAGCCCAGAATACGAGGGAGGGGTGGACGAAGAGGATGGGAACAGCTGTGACTGGGTGGCGGACTCAGCCACCCGCGACACAGCGAGGAAATGACAGCCGCACTTTGCACCTGATTTTCCGGACTTCCCCCACTCGTCTCAGCCGATGGTTCGTGCCTGGCTGCAGCGTTCTTTCTTGCGCCCTCTCGACACAACACCAGACAAAAAACACCACGATGACATCACCACCGAAATGTTTGAAGGGGGAAAATGCAATCCGATCTTTTTATTTAGTCTCTTTGTATTATAATGAAGAGTTTTGAGCAGTTTTGCGAAGTCAGCACAAAGATGGGAGAACAAGGAGAGTCAAAGTAAAAAAAAAAAAAAAGTTGTGCATGTTATAAACTGTTGAAATCACTTACGGAACGCTCCGCGGTTATAAAGCTGCTCGCCTCTTCTGAAATCAATTTACACAGAAAATAAATCCGCAACGGAAGCTGGTGGCGCACCTTTTATCCAACGCGGGGTATTGTGCAGATCATATCGCCCCAAAATCACAGTTCGTTCTTTTAAAAGCTCAACTCGAAGGGGGTAGCACGGGAGAGGCGCGTCGGCAGGCACAGACCTCACTCCAAGAAAAAACAGAACAAGATTTTAACAGACTCGAATCAATCCTCCCTCCCTTCGCGCGCGCCCCCTCCTACTCCTTGCTCTCTTCGCTCTGCCGTTGACACGCACGCACACGCACACTTATTGGATCAAAATGGGATTAGTCAGTCGCTATGCGATGCCGACTAAAGTTTGGCCGTTAAGTATGCCTATCCATTTAGTAGCATATGCCATAACCTATATGTGAACAAATCAGCGTATCAACGGAGATAATGTGACCTAGGCTACCCATTATCACTGAGAAACAACTTATTTGAATAATTATAGGGAATTATTGGACTAAAAAGCGCAATACCGAGGAAGTACAAATTAAAATCTATTATTTTTAATCATTCTTAAAAACTCGCAAATTAACCCAAATCCCCGGACACCTGCCAGTCAGGTGGACATGCCATCCGCTTCAGTGTTATGCGCAGGATGAAGGGCGGAGGACGCGTTTTAAGCCAATTGACTCCGCATTTCATAACAATGAAGTTTAGGAGGGAAAATGAAACAGAGAATATGAGCCAGAGGGGAGCGCATGCGTGTGCATAGATCCTGATCCAAAATGAACATTTCTCAGGGATTTCGGCTAAAAACTTGCTCCGCGCCCCCCGCCCCCGCCCCCATCTTCTCTCTGTGCCGCACAACCGCAGACAGTCAGCCAAGCCAACAAAACAGTCCTGCCATACCTTTCCACACATACACACACGCACACACACACATATGAGGAAGGGCACGAAGAAGAATAAAGAGTAAAACTTTGGGTAAAGGTGGGAGGGACTGTTCTTCGGATGGTCAGGCTTTTCCTTTCATTGTAATTTCAAATGGCACACACGAACTGCGGGTTTGGGATCGCACACACACTCTCTCTCACACACACAGACTGAGCTGCCCGGGAAGGGCATTGTGGTTGAATGCCTTTCCAGTCATGCTCCATAGACAAGCCTTTGGCCTTCTTTCCAACTACTGGCTCTGTCAGCCTTTGCACCTGTGAACGCAGACCTTCACTGCTCACCACACTGCTGCAAGGGACAAGAGTGTAAATGTTGTGGAGAGGGATTTGAACCGCATTTTGTGTTGAGGAATGGGCCTGTCTACTACTCTTAAGCCCAGATGGAGGGGTTCAAAATGGGGACTGTACCACATCTTGGTACAATGTGGTGGATGAATAAAAACAAGAGGGCAATTCATCTCTCAAGATCTTCCCATAGCTTGTGCTTCCAAAACCTCTGTTTTAGTCTAACCTGGACTGTGTTTTTCCCCCTCCACATAACAGCGTAGATTAACTTTTCCAAAGTCCAGCAGACTTTATTTAAAAACAAAATAATCAAATAATTAATAATAAATAATCAAAATGTCCTTAAACAAAAACAGTTCAACAGTTAATTCATTTCTGGTCAAGTTATTTTTTTATGATCTGCCACTATTGTTATAACTTTCTATTTTATTAATTGACAACATAAAGTAAACCAATTACTTTGATTTATATTTCTCATGAAAAAAGGGATGGAATCAAGTAAAAGTCATCGTTATGAATGGCCAAGGCCTTTCTATTGTCCTCTTTTTGCTTGTCACTGCACTCTTTTCTTTCTCATTGTCTGTCCCTGTATCCTCTCTTTAATCTTGCCAGCTGTTTTTTATCTTCTTACTCTGTCCCTCCTTCTGTTGGAAACCCACCTATTGATTGCCCATGCCTTTGCCTCTGCAGATTCAGCCTATTGATCTTTTCTAGCACACACATTCACATTACAGAGTGCACATGGATGTCCTCTCACCCTACAAGTCTCTATCTGAAATGCACCAACATGAAGAAAGTCAAGATCCACAGGGACCGTTATTTCATGCAGGATTTTTATATTGTTAATGGAGAAAGGCAGCCATTCCTAAAGTTCTTCATCGATTCAAAGATGTCTTGTGGATCTCCCAATATGAATTTAATCAATTCAAAAGGGTATGTCATGTTTTTCATGTATGTTCTCATTAAATAGGTAACTGTAGGCTCAAATACTGATTATAAACAAATATAATCACTTATTTACAACTCACATATTTTAATGTGGACAACTGTTGGCGGCCCCCCTGAAATGCCTTTGAGGCCCTACAGTAGTTCCGGACCCCACTTTGGGAACCACTGCTCGATGGTCTTGATGGATGCTCTGCCTTTGCATGTCTCAGTCATGTGTGAATGCAAGGTGTCTGTCTCTGGCAGTCGCGGTACAGCGGGTTTTGGACCAATTTAATATGATGTTTTTGAATTTCTTGTGCTATAACCAGACCCGCAGTCTTCTTCACCTGGCAGCTCCGTCAATATGGCCATTCTGTCTCGCAATTAACATCGATCAGCCCCTGTCAATATAATCAACGTCCAGACAAAGACCTAGGGTGCACTGCATGTGCTTGCCCTTTCTCTATCACAGTCCAGCAAATCCCCAAACACCACTCTCATTATTTGAGGGCATTTTGGCCTGACCTGAAGGTCACTGTGGAAGAGCGCCACGGTGCGCTGGACTCCACTGTTATGGATGATTGAACTTAAAGAATATTCTCATGTTCTGAACGACTGTCATAACGGCTGTCTGTTATGACAGGCCAGTGTGCGTGCGCATGTGTTTAAGAAGTCAAGTTTAGATACGCCTTTGCTTGGACACATTCAAACACAAGTTGGCAGACAAGCAATATTGTCCCCCTGCTGTGCACTCTGAAGTGTGAGACACTTTGAACACTACAAATGTAATCCATCATCTCGTGACATGCTGGAGATGTGGACCTTTCACATGTGTCAAGTGCAGTGGATTGGCTCCAATTAGTTTGTATATAAAGCATGTGCTGAATGTTTGGCTCTGTGTATGCCAGAGAGGCTGGCTTGTGGTTTGATTAATACCTGCAGACATGGTCTCTAAAGCTCTCTTCAGATGTTGAGATGTCAGACTTACATTGCTTTCTGAGATAGATATTTATGCTCTATTAATCACAAGCCAACTTTAAACTGCTCCCCAATGTGTAAATGTATGAGACACTTACTAAAGGTTCTTTGATGCCAAGAGACCCATGCAAAAGAGAGGAATGTTAGGAGCGTGCTTTGAAATGGGACCTGTTTGCCACTTGTCTGCATCTGGGAGATGAGTGTATTGACAGCTGCATCACATTTAAATGGGGAATTAATTAGTAGTGGAACATTGTGTTGGGGAATGCCAGATGAACAGAAGAGCTAAAGATTGTATCTATTAGCAGCGATGTTGGTGGTGCACAGCCTCTCACTTTCTTTAACTTAGCTAAAATGATGTGATAATGGGTGCTTTAGGAGTAAGCACCCCTAAATCTATTGCAACTGCAGTTTTTTAACTTTCTTTCATACATTAACCAAAGGAAATTAATGATAAATATACTCAATAGGGAATTAGGGCGCAGTACCTATGCACAAATCCTGTTGTGCTTTTTGTGTAAATTTTCCAAAAATGTTGGATAAAACAAAGCAAAATGGGAATTATTTTCAGATAATCTGAAGCGCTAATTACTTCTGGTTAATTTAAAGGAGTGGTGCATCAGGCCTTGTGTCAGTCTGTGATTGGCAGGGCATGGTCTGTACTCTCCCCTTTATGTTCATCCTAAATGCTTTCGACCGATGGACATGTGCTTCCATTTGCAGTGCTCAGAGCCTGCTGGATGTTTGTTTAATTATGGTACTTGTGGTTGTGTGTTTGGTTGAGTGAGAGTGTCATGACCCTCAGTGACAGACTGAATACAGTTGAGAGTTGTGTGTGGTTTGCAGCTCTAGTGCAAATGCGAATGAGTGAGCAAAGACTGTGTCAACAAGGTGTTGCTTCACAGCTGAATATTTGTGAGTTTTTGCTGGACTACAGTGATGTGAATTGCAGCTGTGGTTTTTGTTGGATGCTGATCTGGCATGCCAAGATTTTTTCAAGTTCAGGCGTTTAGCAATGGAATTCATGGTAACCTTCTATTCTGTCATCTTTTCTCTTCCCTTCCTTAAAAGTTCACTGCCCTGGACCATTTCATCCTCTTGAGCTCCGTTCACTGTTTGTTTCCCTCGTCTGTTTTTCCCTCTTCCTGCACCTTTGGCCTTACCACCAGGCAAAGGAGGAACTGCCGTGTTTATGAAAGCCTTTAATGTGCTATGTAATTAGCCTGGCAACTCTTCCCATCATTACTCATGCCAATAAAGCACCTTTGAATTGACATGTCGTACCTGAGCCCTGTGAGAGAAAGGCACCATGCACCGACTTTCCATCTTGCAAACCTTTCTATTAATCTTTTATGTTTTGGCTCACACAGAAGAGTGTAAAGAGACACAAGGGTCATCTGTTTCTGTCTTATCCAATTGGCCATTTCTTGTGTCGTCGTCCCCCCCCCCCCCCCCCCCCCCCCCTCTCTCTCTCTCTCTTTCTCTCCTTGTGACTGATGGTCAATTACAACATAACCTTTTGAGGAAATTTAACAGCATTCTTGCCCACGGCCTATTTTAGAACTTAACGAGTTGGAAAGTGGGTGAATGGGCAAAAATTATTAAAATGATATTGATATTGTATAAACAATAACCGTTTGGCAACAGGAGCCTCTTGTAGTAGCCTCACTGGCTTTTTAAAACGAATTGTTATGAGTAATGCTGGTTGTTTGTGTTTGTTTATGCTATAAACTTCCATATGCAATTAACACATATTATTAACACATGCTCTCTTCAGTGTAGGTCCTTCCTTAAAAATGCCTCCGCCCATGCTTGTCCTCAGTCACTAAACCTCCCACTCTGAAGATGAAGCTTCGTTTTATGTCAGTGCTTGCCTGACCAACTTAGACCCTTGAACTCCAGTGTCATAAGGCCGACTGTTTGCGAGGAGCTGTAGTACTTTGTTTCTTCTGTCTTCAACAAAATTCTCATTTATAAGACAAATATTATAACAAATTAAGCAGCCAAACAATGGGTGGGTGTCTGCCTGACGTCAGCCTGCATTTCATTAGCAATTGCTAGGCTAACGCGTTCCATATGGAGGCGCCTGCGGGGTAGCCCCCTGCTGCCCATCCCAGCCCAGCATGGCCTAACTCGACTCGGTTGCCATGGCCTGCCCCCGCCCTTAGCTTCATTCAAACCCCAGTTCAGACCCCATCCGGGCCCCTACCATTATGTCATCTTTAATTTGGACTTGTCACACATCACCTGACACCTACCCCCGTCATGCTGTAACCTTTTGTCCCGCTGGAGTGAAAAGCACTCTGCCTCTCCTTCTCTTTCCCTCTCTGCCTGTTGTTTTACTCTCCGTTTTCCTCTCATTCTTCCGCCATCTCTCACGCTCTTTCCCCTGATCACTTTCACTATTGCATTCTGTCACTTTCTGTGTTTCAAGTCCATTTAGTGCCAGCTGCCAATCACTAGACCTGATCTTTTCAGTTTGGATGACACCTAATTTCATTTATATATTTTGATGGGACAATACATATTGATGCACAGACTACTGCTTTTAGCTACATTTTCACAGAGGGGCATGACCTATACTGTTTTTTTTTTAAGGCACTTCAACATTGCTGAACATTTCCTCCGTGTATATCCATTATGAAACGTGCAGTGCCAATGCTAAAGTGACCACATTTATTTTAAAAGAGTGTACGAGACCTTCAAAGGAAGCCCAGCATTTTGAAAAAGGCATCAATTAAAGCACAAGTTCAAACTCTTATTTGTTGGGCTGAACTTTGGACTCTTGGCTGATGGACATCTGGAATGTGACAGATCTGAAGAATTTGGTAAAAAAGGAAGGACAGACCGGAGAAGATGAGAGGAAACAAGCAGATGAGAGAGACTTTATGATAACATGAATTCGGCTCTGCAGGTGGGATTACTTACATGTGCAGGTACTTGAGGCCTGTATATTTCAGAATCGTCATTTTCATCTGTGCATGTCATCATGTTTATATGGCCGTCTTGTGTGTGTGCTGCTGTGCACACCCATCTGAGTTACTGGGTGTCTCTGGTAGTTGTCCCTCATCACTGCTATGGTCCCGAGGGTTCATGTGCTGGCTGCAATATCCTTTGCCAGTGGGCTGTCCTGCTAGAAGCGCTGCTCTAGCTCCAAATGGCTCACTGTATCCACTTCATTCAAGACGGTGAATGTCTGAAATGGCCTTTTGAGGATTAATGGCCATCCATTTTGTTAATATGGTTTATTACTTCTGCACTGCCTTCGTTCTTTTCAGTGAAGTACAAGCAGCTGGTGGATGATCACTTGGCTAATCTTGACTAAGACTTTGTGCAGAAAAAACCCTATAACACATCAATTATCTGGGGTTGGTTTTACAGATGTCTCACACAGAATTCAATCATTGCTGATTGTAATTGGGTAAAATGGGATAGAAAGGTATGTTGCCACCTGAAGATTCCAAAAGAGATGTCCTATATATCTACACATGCTTTTCATATACAGTGCCTCTTGAAAGTACTAATACACCTTGAACCTTTGCACATTTTGTCATGTTTCCAAACATAAACATTTTATTTTGAATGTTTTACTGAAAGTTCACACACAAGTAACAGACAACTGTGAAGTGAAAGCAAAATGATTATGTGATTCTGCACTCTCCACAAACATCAGACATCAATTTAAAAATTGCTCTAACATAGTTTAGTTTTAGTTTATTTGTTTATTTGAGCAGTATACATTCTGCTCAAAAGGAGTGGGCTGAAGCAAAAAGCTTATGAGCGCCCACCCCCAAGTGCAATAAATAAAAAAGTATATTTTACATAATGGTACCGAAGGAACAAAACATCAAAGAGACCTCATCCAAAGAGAATTTGAAACATTTCAGCAGCTACATTAGCACAGACCAACTTACAAACTTACAAAAAAATATTTGAACAGTTTATATAATTAATTGAAACAAAGCACAACTACAACAACAATCTTGTTTCATGTACGATGTTTAGTACAAAAGCAAGTAAAAAAAATGTGATCCTTAATATATTTCTTTCAGATTTTTTCCCGTGATAACCGAGAGTAACTTTTATGTTATAAAGGTACATTAATAGATATTATACTCCGAGATCTTGCTACATCCCAGTTGTCATTACCATTCTCAGTATAATTTTACTTTGGGTTTAATTATCATCATCATCATTATCATTATTATTATATATTTATTTACTTGAGTTATATGTGAAGTATGATGTAGCCCTGCATAGTGTGGTGCATTAAAAAGCCATAGTGTGGAGCGGGCCAGTTGAAGAGGGCAGTAACTCCCCATCAACAAACCCCCACACAGCTGCCCTAACAGCTGATTTTGTAGATTATGTTCCTATGCTGAGTGGTGCATTAAAGGACAAGGTTTTGAGCCCGTTGGTAGGATTCCTCTGAACAGATCCATAACATAACATTTACTGTTATGTTAGGACAGTGACAAAAAGTGTGAGCTTGTGAAGCCTGTTCCTGGCCGCACCGGTCACAAGCTGTGTTCACCGCATGGAACATTTTGGAAAGGTGTAGCCTGTGCAGAACTTTGAATTGGAGCAGTCCGTGACGAACACAGACCAGAGATGAGTGGAGCCTTAGTTCATTGAGATCCAGTTGTATTTATTCCAATGTCATGTTTGTTTAGTTTATTTGTTTATTTGAGCAGTTGAAGTTCTGCTCAAAAGTAGTGGGCTGAAGCAAAAGCTTATGAGCGCCCACCCCCGAGACTATAAAAAATAATATATCCCAATAGTACAAAGAAACATATTACAAGGAACAAAGTACAAGAGCATAGGAACACAGCATGCACACAAACACACAACACGTTTGTGATTTAACTTTACACATTATCAATGATACATTTAGCACATCATATTTTGATGTCTCGTTAGCAAAAGAGAACCTGTTACACTTCAAAGCGGCTGTTTTAACACGGACCACACTTACAAAGCACTGTTTGAGACGTTCATATAATTAACAAAAATCAACAAAATTTAACAGAAACAGAAGCGAAGCACAACTACAACGCTCTCATTTCATGTACAATGTCTGGTACAAAGCAAGTGACAAAAGGCGATCATTACTTAGTTACAGATGGTTACCAATGCCAAACACAGTTAACATTCCCGAAATACACTAGTTTTGTGTTAAAAAATATACATATTATCCGGGATCTTGCTATTTCCCAGTTGTCATTTCCATCCTTGATATGGTATTGATTAGTGTACAATTTTGCTTGGTTGCTTACTTTTTTTTTTATGTACAATGAATTATGTAATATGTAAGCCCTGCATAGTGTAGTGCGTTGCCAAGCTGTGAGGTGAAGGCATATATTCCATATCTGACAGTTCATTACATATTTTACAAATTGTACCTTTTTTATTTTAAAAGTATTGTGTTCATGTCTGAGCTAGAGGGTTGAGAAGGAAAAGATGGGAACACTGATTTAACAAAACTACTACTAAATATAAGCAATTTGATATTTCTGGCGCAGCTGATCAAAAGATGCAAACACCCATTAGTGATCGAGATACAGTACATTCAACACAAAACACAAAGGGACCCATTTTCCAAGTCAGGAGCCACATTGCAAGTACGACATTTCAGCGTTCAGAAGTATTTCAGTATTGCACCTAATATGTCATTAGAAACTAATGCACTGTGGCATCTTAGCATTTACGGGAGAGAAAAAGCAACAGCACCTGTTTTCTGCACCACTTTTGCCCACACTGTCTATGTTGCACGTTTGCAAATGCTTAGTAAATCAGGACCAGTGTCTTCTTTATTCAACCACTACATTTAGTCAGTGCAGTAATATAATACTATATACATGCAACTTAAGTAAGTAAGTATGTGTTTTATTGTCATTGTACAAGCGTACAACGAAATAGTGTTCAGGTGTTAGTCCTGAGCTGCTGCGGCTGAGCCGCGCTGCCACTGTGTGTCAACCTGACCCACATGACCTTGGAGGTCGGGGAAACTGTAGCACTTGGAAGAAATCTGGCTGGCTGCCCTCTGTCTCCTCTAAACCTCTGAAATGGTGCCGCGCCTCCTGGGTTTGTCCCTGTTTCAGAGCGTGGTGTCCTGCACTGGTCAGCTCCTCCTCCTTCCTCTTCCTTCTTCCGCTCCCTACGCTTCACAACAGTCTTTCACCATTCAACTTCAGACGTGAGTTAAGTTAAGTTTCCAGGGGGCTGTGTCTTCACTGACTGTAGTGTTGCTAAAAAAACACTTTTTTTCCTTTGTCAATCTTTCAGAATGAGTGAATGTAGTGTGTGAGTGAGTGGTTGGTGGTGGTCGGAGGGGCCGTTAGGGCAGATTGGCAGCCTCGCTTCCGTCAGTCTACTGTGGCTGTGGTAGTAGCTTACCACCACCAAGTATGGAGTTTTAGTTTAGTTTATTTATTTTTTTGACCAGTTAACAATCAACTTTTTACAGCATTCACATGATTAATTTATAGAAGCTCGAAAAAATTGAGTAGGCTGAAGCTAGAAAGCTTATATACGCCTACTCCGTAATCAATGTAATAAATATTTACATTTCCCAGTGATACAGCACAATCCATTCTGTATCCAAAATAATAATTCAGAAAATATTCGATTCCAGAGGCAGGTAGTATTCAATTATTTAATTTTATTGACCTTTATTTAACCAGGATAGTCCCACTATGATTAAGAATCTCTTTTACAAGGGTGTCCTGGCCCCAGAGGGGAACCTATTGTACACGTTTTTAGTGGTAGGGGAAACCTACGTAGGCACAGGGAGAACAGGCAAACTCAACACAGAAAGGCCCCATCCAGCGGGGAATCGAACCCAGGACCTTCTAGCTGTGAGGCATTTACTCAAGCACGTGAACTTCTTAGAGTAGTTTAAACATACAGTACTTTCCACTGTTTACTGTACTCTTACGTGAATAGAAATAATGCATGACATTTTCCACTGTGCGGAAAGCGGCAAATGCTTAATTGTGATCTGTTAAAAAGTGAATGAATAATGCAATGTAAAGCGTCTTTGAGTGTCCAGAAAAGCGCTATATAAAACCAATGCATTATTATTATTATTATCATTATCATTATTATTAGTGGACCATCATGTAAACCATCTCTTAAGTTTAGGCATGTTGTGTTTTGTTTGAGTGCTTGTTGGCTCTCTGTGGGGTTGCTGGTTGCTCATGCTGGTTGCAAGTTTATGATCAGTATTTTCCGGCTCGCATGACTGACTGTGTGAAAACGCATTCACACCCAACACAAACACACCTCGACACTGTAGATCAGATGCCTGTCCATTGCGTGTTCTTTACTGTGTGATCGTTTTGGTAGCTATTTGTGAGTGCAGCTGTATGTTGGTGCATGGAGTCAGTGTAAAAGGCATCAGACACCGGTGTTAATCAATGACAGATGAAATTCCTGTTATTTTTTCACCATAGCAATGTCTGCTCCAATAGAAAAGGCACAAAGTGTACAAAGCCCACTGGGGACATCTGAGGTTGGAAGTATTTCATGTTCTCAGTCACCATGCACACATCCAGATATAAGTTTCATAAACACTAGAAAGAAAAGGTTCTGTGCTGGCATGACCTGCACAGCCACAGCGTTTACAATTCTCATGAAATATGCATATTCCAAATAAACTCTAGGTACAGCAGCCTTTGACTGGGTTACACACATGTCCACAGTCGCTCTGTGCTCCAGCTGGGGACCCAGCTGCAGTGATGTCATCGCTCGCTGCCACTTTGCTGATTGTGACTCTTATTGAAAGCAGATCACTTTGATTCAGTTTCAAGAGTAGTCACACTGCACAGATGTGCGCACACATCCACCACAAACAATCAAATAGATTGCGTACATTATGCATCAACACACACATAAAGCTCATGCCATCGGCATATTTTAGGCACACAAACAAAGTGATTTAGACTTGGATCATAGTGACTACATCATGTTGCCAAAATAATCTCCCAACAGAATGTATACTGTGAAGATTTGGAGAGCAGGCAGAGAAGATGAACAAACTCCTTAAGGCTTGGCCTATGAATAAACATTTTCAGGTGGGAACAGTGGTATACTTTGAGATTACTTAAAATAAATGAAACTATGGTTATGCATTGACCACATGTCTTATAATATTTCCAGCTATTTCCAATTATACTTTGAATGCGTATTCAAATGCACACCTACCGCAGAGCAGCCTGGCAACCCAAGGGGCACAGACACGCTCTGTTTAGATTTAAGCAAAAGGATTGTTCTACTCTTAGCCCCCCAAAGAGATACACATGCTCACAGACCAAATCAGTCACAGCAAGTCATGCCAATGAACAAACACAACAGCTTCTCCACATTAGGATCCATCTGGTTCAGTCTCCCCTTCCATTGGCCTTGGCTCATCGTCTTCACTTCCAGTGGCACCTTCATCAGTATTGCCCCTAATGTCTTCCACACCCATTCATGCCAATGACCCCTCCACTGCATCCTTTCCCAGCCCCCACACCCTCATCTGTTGGCATGTCCTCTGTCTTTCCAGCCTTTGAAAACTTTTCAGGCAGCTAATAAAAGACAGGTCTACACCACAACAAAGGGACACAGTGCTACCTTTGAGTAAACACTTTATTTCATTTTTTTCCTTACTATCAGGCACCCCCCATCCATTTGGCTATACACACCAGCTCTGTTTTTTTCATTGTTGGCTAACAAGAAAATATGTGCACTTGCTTTTTCCACGTGATCACAATGCTCTGGAACAGATTAAGAGACGCAGGCGGGAGAAAAAAGGATGAAAAGGACGAGGAGCAGAAAGACGGAGTAGATAACTGTGTCAACCTTGACCTGCACTGTAAACATGGCAGTGTGTGTGACATACCACTTCATCTCTACATAGACACACTGTTCAGCATCCAAGTCCCTCATCTTCTTTTACCAAAACTCAAGGTCCAGACCTGGTAGATGTGCTTAAAGGTTGTCAAAGTATTGAGTGAGTAAAACGACTAGTCTGTTGTTTTATTTCTGTGACCCTTGCCTAATCACTGAAAAGCAACAGCACTGTTTTCATATCTGAGCTCACTCTGAGCCTTGGACACCATCGACTATGTTTGATTTGTTTATTCTCACGTTGTGCTCTGCCAGAGACCTGTGCAGCATGTGGTTGGTCTAGAATCAGTTTGAGAAACTGTACTGTACTCAGCACTGACAATACCATTGGCTAAAAAAGACATCTTATTAGTGACCCCTGGTCAAATGAATACCATTTTCCAGTGGTTCTCAAACTTTTTACTCCAAGTACCACCTCATGACATATTTGACGTACCAAGTACCACCAAATATTTGACTCAATTCTGTCTAAACTGGGTGTAATCAGAATCAGAATAGGTTTATTGCCATTGTTTCAGAACAGGGTTCACAAACTAGGAATTTTTCTCGGTGCAAACGTGCGACATAAAACATATAACACAGAATTAAGATAAAAAATAAGCTAAAGAACTTTAAACTATAAGGCTATAGGGGTATGCATAAAAAATATTAAATAAATAAGATAAAATAAAGTGACATGTGGTAAGACAACAACAATTTGACATTGAACAACATACAACATATTTACAGATGTGTAGGCATATAAAGTGATATTAAGTGTTATAAAGTGATAAGTGACAGGAGCGGTTCCAAGTGTGGACACACCGCACAGTGCAAGTGCAGATGCATCCATGATTCAAGATTCAAGATGTTTTATTTGTCAAACCATGTGAATGGTTTGAAATTATATTTCTCTCATCCTTGATTGTGGAGCGGGGGGTGGGGGAAGAGGGGTAGGAGGGAGGGCAGGGAGTTCAGCTTCCCGATGGCCTTGTGTATGAAACTGTTTTTAAGTCAACTCGACCTGGCCTGTAGATTCCGCAGTCTCCTCCCTGAAGGCATTACCTTGAAGAGACTACGCACCCATCACACAGTGATGGGTGCGTAGGGTCCCTGGTGATTCTGACGGCTTTGCGGGTGAGACGGGTGGAGTACATGTCCTTATGGAGGGGAGAGGGGCGCCACAGATCTTCTCCGCTGCTCTCACGATTCGCTGGAGGCTCCTTCGGCAGGAGGCAGTGCTGGCGCCGTGCCACACAGTGATGGAGCTGGTCAGGATGCACATAACAGAGGCTGGGACTCTAGCTCTTCTTAACTTGCGGAGAAAGTAGAGACGCTGATTACTTTTCTTGACCAGAGATGTAGTGTGCATGGTCCAGGAAAGGTTCTCTGTGATGTGCACACCCAGGAACTTAGTGCTGGTCACCCTCTCCACTGCAGCACCGTTGATTGTTAGAGGAGCATGCTGGACCCGTGCTCTTCGAAAGTCCACAACAATCTCTTTTGTCTTCTCCACATTTCGAGAGAGATTGTTCTGTGTGCACCACATGGCCAGACTGCTCACCTCACTCCTGTAGTTTGACTTGTCTCTGTTGTTGATGAGACCCACCACTGTTGTGTCATCTGCAAACTTGATGAAGAGGTTTGAATCGTACTTTGGAGCGCAGTCATGGGTCAGCAGAGTGAACAGGAGGGGGCTCAGCACACAGCCTTGGAGAGCTCCCGTGTTCAGTGTGATGGTTCTGGAGGACTTTCCGCCGACACGTACAGCCTGTGGTCTCCCCGTCCAGCAGTCTGTAACTAAGCTACAAAGACTTGTTATTGTTCATGAGTCTGATGGCGGAGGGGAAAAAACTGTTCAAGTGGCGGGATTTATGGGTCTGGATAGACCGTAGCCTCCTGCCTGAGGGGAGAGGGGTGAATAGTCCATGTCCAGGGTGAGAAGGGTCAGCTGTGATCCGACCCACACGCCTCCGGGTCCTGGAGGTGAACAGGTCCTGGAGAGATGGGAGCTCACAGCTAGGGCTGGGCGATATGGCCTAAAAGCTATATCATGATATGAAAAAATAAATATCACGATAACGATATATTTGACGATAAAATTGACAATGGGCGAATTACTTCAAAATCCCAGCCTCACGCCTATTGGGAAGATTCATTCAGTGATATTTTATTCGTTTTTTTTTTTTACAGCATAATTGTCTCGCAAATATGATCTACTCAAGTAGTTTACATCCTTCATTTCATTTTACTTTTTCAGCACGTGTCCCCGTGTTCTACAGTCACCGTTTATGCTGCTCTGATGGAGCGTAACATAAATTATATTGTGTCCACAACGATATAAAAAATGTAAACGATATCAAAACATTATATCACGATAACGATATGCGATACGATATGGCCCAACCCTACTCACAGCCAATCACCTTCTCTGCAGCACGCACAATGCGCTACAGTCGGTGCTTGTCCCGTTCTGTAACGCCGGGGAACCACACGGTGGTAAGCCATGTTCAAAACAGAAAACAACACTTAGCTTAAACACATTACTAAAGTAAAGCATACATTACATTATCTATTTAATCCAATTAAAGTGGATGAAGTCTAAAATTGAAAAAGACTCTGCGTACCACCTTAAGAAACTTAGTGGTACACGGACCACAGTTTGTGAAGCATTTATACCAAAGTGACACAAGTTTGAATCCCATGTTCCTTAATTCACTAGAAGTGGTTGTAATCTTGACACAAATCTTAAAGCAGCTAATAGTTGTGATCTAAATGTGGTCTAAATGTTTATGTGCATTTTGAAAGTGTTAGTTACCCTGAGGTAACAACTTGTTGCGTAAATGTGACTGATACTCGCTCCTCTAAGCACCTGTGCTCCATGCTGCGAAGGTAAACTCTCCAAACCACATTAGGCCTGTGTGCACTGGCAACACGGGCTTTCCCCCGAGCATTTGGATAAACAGAGAGTTGAAGAGAGACCTGTTTTATTGGATCAACTGGAACAACCTGGCTTTGAATCTGAGCATAAGCTACCACATCCAGGGAATCATGTCGAAGTCCAGTTGACAATTTGTTCTGTTTACATGTGTAGAAATGTTTCTTTGGCTTCAAATGACTAGCAAGACTTTGAAAAGGCACATTTTCTCCCAAATGTAAATAAGGTGTCGGTTTGTTGGAGCTCGACCCATTGGGCTCTGTGCTTGGAAAGACACTCCAGTGGTGCAGCAGCCAGGAGCAGCAGAAGATCCCTGCAGTGACCAGAGTAAACAGACATATGACCAAAAACATCTCAAACACCGAAGATGAAACTAACTTGCCTCTTACGGTTCAAACTGGCTCAAAAAGTATAGTATGGGTTAATTAGGCACTTGTAATGTGTGCGCTCAGTCTACTTGCCTTTGCGCTCACTTCAGTCCAACCCACAAGCCACAAGCAGACTGTAACATAAGTGAACAAGACCACAGCATGCTACTTCACATCTACCGACAAACTATCACCACCACTTTATTTCACTTTATATGAGTGTACAGTGCCTTTCCAGTGGATCAGGTCACTTTGAGTCTAACCAATGCATCATGTTGTGGATTGACAAAAACATGCAAAATCAACTGTCAGAATAACTGTTTACATGTATTTTTCAAAGTAACACAATCGTTTAACTTTCACATTGTCAAAAACATATTGCGTTATGTGCCAGAGCTGCTCCACAACTGAAAGTAAATAAATGAACATATTTCGGCCTCTGCTTCTTGGAAAACAAACAGCAGCAAGAGTAGCTCATGTGTAAGGCTTGTGCTAACTGCATCAGTGTACATATTTGTATATACATGCAAGAGTTTGTGGTTGACTGTGTATGAGGCAGCAAACCACAGGCTTATTGGAGATATTAGTGAGATGGCTGAGCGGTACAGCAGAGCTGCACCAGATGGGCAAAGAGAGGCAGAGCCCTGGCATGTGGATGTCACGTATACATATGGGTCACATTATTACTGACAGACTGCCTGTAGATGCTGATAAATGACACACACACTTGCATAAACAAACTTTGATAAGGACGCAAACAGTATGATTACACACATAAACTGTCCTGTGGAGTGTGCAGGCTGATGAACAGGGAAAGGGCAGGACAGTGATACTAGAGCATCTCTTCATCTCTGTCACAGGACTAATCCCTCTGGCCTCTCATCCATGACATCAGTGTGGGGCCTGCCAGGCACCCTCAACACTTGTCCCACTCTGTGCGTCATACAGTTACTCTTTCCTTTCTCCTGTTGCCGAATTTTCCCAATTGGATCCATCTTTTTATGCTTACCCTCTGTTGGGACTATTTCAGTATAAAGGTTGTATTAATTATTATTATTATTTTTTTTTCATATCCAAAAACACATTTTTATTTTATTTTTTTATTTTTTCTTTCGGTGGCTTCTTTTGCCCTGTTGTAAGATTCACTTTACTGTGACTGGAGTGGGCAATGCCACACGCATTATCACACTAACACCCTTCTGCTCTGAAAGCGGTTACCACTGTTGACCCAACATGTTTTATGCAGCAATGCCTTCTGTAAACACTCTGAACTCTTCATAATTGGCATGCATTTAAAATATAATAAATTGCTGCATAATGTACATGACATTGTGTACGAAATGCGTGGTATAAATTAACATGCCTTGCCTAACCCTTGCCATTGTAGGGGTCCCATAGAGGTCAAGGATTTCAGTCAGGGGACGTCCAAAGACAACCATCCGTTTGCTTCACTGTCGACTGTTGAACATTAGGACATTATATTCGCTTATCTGTTTGTGTTTATACTATGTCTGTGTCATTATCAGTTCCCCAATATTTGGAAAGCTCTGTGAAGTGGCTGCTGTTGTGATATTGGGCTGTAGAAAACAAAAAAGAGTGTCTGATTGATTGATTAAAATCAACATGTAGCCAATATGTCAATGTTTTTATAAATTAAACTCTTATCACCACTCTATTGGCAGCTCTGTTCAATGATTTAGTTGCAGTGTTGCTCCGGATCTCACTGGTGTGCAGAATACATTGTGAAGTTGCAGCTCTACTTCCCATGGTGTGGATGTGGCCAGCAGGCACGTTCTTGGGGTTGCTGTTAAGCGAGCGTCTAACAACAGCCCTGGTAACCACAGTAAAGGGGGGCACGCATCACCACTGCTAACCCAGGAAATGCTTTGGTTGGCCACAGGGTAATTGGGACTGTCCCATGTAATTTGGGCAGAGAGGCAGTCAAGTTTGGCCGGCGCTTGTGCACTTGTCTCTCTCTGGCTGCTGGTCAGCCGCCCCCAACCACACAATAAAACAAAAGGATGGAGAGGGGGAGATGGAGAAAAAATGGCACCGACAAAGGGTCTAGAGTTGAGGGAAATTTTAAAACAACCTAAGACCTAACTGGTTACCGTACAGCTGCATGGAAAGTAAAGAGAAGGAGAAACTTGAGAGATTGACGGAGCAGATTAGCGGTGAATATCTGAGAGTGTGGAGTGTGTATGGTGGGCATTAGTTTTCCCCACACAGGTCCCTCTGCGCTGAGGCACATGGAAAATGGGAAAGAGGAGCAGGGGCAAATTCAGCTTAGTCAGGTCTGTGCTGCAGCAAACTCATCGCTCTGTTTATATGTGTGCTTCTCTCTGTCACAACCTCTTCACTCTAAGTGGGACAGACAGCCTAAAGACCAAAGAGGTCTCAGAGTTTGGGCCTAAAACCACAGGTGTGAGTGTAAGTGCGTTCTTCTATGTATCTGCAGTGCAGGTGGCTTTTAATGTCTTTTCACATGTTAGGCCGTCTTTGTGTTACTGTAATTTATGTTAAACTTCAAGAGATTAAAAATTATAATAATAATCATGTTCATTGAAAAGCTTAAAGCCACACTGCGGAACATTCCAGGCTATGCTGTATGTTTGGCTAGCTGTGGGCAAAATAAAGCAAAGTTCAGCAAATGTACAAGTCTGGTCTGTGGAGAGGCCCCACAGACAGTGTTTTGAGGTTGTTTTTGTTTTTTTTTATCAATAAAAACACCCATAGTGAAATGAATGCTTGAATTGTATCCTATTTATGAATGTGAATTGTTAGGCACTGTATGAGAAAAGCATGGGTGACTTCAAACTTTTTCTCAAACTCTTCTTTTGTAATGAATGGGCAACAACTCTGTCCTTTGGCAACCAATCACATACCAAGACTAAAACTTGACCAGAAACCAAACCTTGCAAATACTTCTCAGAAAAAGGTGTAGTCAGACATAGAATGATGTCCCTTGGTCGGACCCGAGATGATTCTGAGCTGCTTTGCTGTGTCTGTGTTTGGTGGGGCTGTGTCATACCTGTCTGTCTGAGTAGATCTCGGTGCATTAGTGGCATTAGACGGCTTGTTCCGCATGTTGTCTGCCTGTGTGTGTTCTGTCTGCCTATCTGTCTCACCAGTGTGTAGTTTAACAGCAGAAATATGTCGGTTTCTGTGTGAGTGCGCACAAAGACACATCCAAGAATGCGAGTGGCTGTGCGCTGCAGGCGCTGGGGTCACGGCCAGGTCCTCATCTCCTCAGACCAGACGCTCCCTCCGCTGCTGCGCTCAGACCAGAGGAGTACTGTGTAGTCTCCGATCCGGGACATGGCCTCGGGCAGCAACTAAATGAAAAACGAACAGCGCAGCAGCCGAACCTTAAATGTTTGTAAATTGGAGACGGACTTAACCAAGCCCAACATAAAAAACACACAAGGAGCAGACTGAACAGCACCGCTGACCTGCTTTTTCTGCCTCTGGCCTCAATCCAGACCTTGAGGTACAAATATTTTCAGCACCATTCATTACTATCCGAGTATCTGCCGTTGAAAAGCCCTTAAAGCCATACTCTGTTACATTTCTTTAAAATACCATCATTGCATTTTTCAATCATTTGACTCTTTAACCAGGAACGTTCCGTTGTTACTCTGAAACTCTTTTTTCAAGGGAGTCGTGGCTCCAGAGGGGACCCAATTGTACATGTTTTAGTGGTAGTGGAAACTGAAGAACCTGGAGAAAACCTACTCAGGGAGAACATGCATGTGACAAGTCGATGCCGCTGTGTCACCTCATTAACTCTTATGTGGGTGTTTTTGTTTATCAAAAATATCCCCAAAAGACATGCATGTTTACTGTGTGAGGACTTGCTTTGGAGCAGGACATCACCAGCCCGTCTCTATGGAGATATGACTGCTTTGCTTTGACAACAGGTGGCCAAACATAAGGTTTAAATATATTTGGGCCTCTTCAAATTGCTTTATTTTGAGAACCCGCTGCAAAAATGTGTTTTGTCGGCGTCTAGCAGCTCATTAGGAGCAAGGTATCACCGTCATGTTTTGTTTATGTATATTATGAGTAATTGCTCTCGTGACGTAGTGAAATATAACCTGGAATGTTCGGCAGTCTGGCTTTAACTTCAATAAATAAAAATATTTAGTAAGTGTTCCTTGCATAACTGTAATATGTTTAACAAGGCACAGATGCTGTATCAGCTCGGAGACACAGGCCCGAGTCACTGCACATTTCAACACAATGTAAGTGGGGTTCAGGTCGGGCCTATCGTGACCCTTGTGCAGACCATACCACCCTATTAAGTTGGTATCATGTTTGAATAGTGACATTTAGGCTCTGCTCTGGACAGAAGGCATGCGGGGGGATTTGGGGTAATGCTGGAATAATCTTAAGTGAAAACACAGGGGAGGCTTGGAGGAGGGGAGTCAGACGTGATGAACAGGAGATGAGGCTGGACAAAACGAGAGAAATGTACAGAGTGAGACTGAACGCATTGGCCTGGGGGGGGGGTCCCTATAGAACTCGCGCTCGCACCGGAGACCAATTTTAAGCCTTTTGTGCAGCCATCGAGGTTAGGAGTCGCGCGGAAAGGCCTCTCCAGCCAGAACTGTTTGAGTGTCCCAGGACCGGTGCAACGGAGAGTGCCAGGACTGCACAGCTGGGAAAGTTTGCACTTGTGGAGTACATGCACGTTTCACTTCTGCTTTAAGCACGCAAAACCCAATGCAATACACCAAGGTTTTCCCCTATTGAGAATATGTTGCAATATCAACAAACATGGAAGAAAGTGTATTTTGTGTTGAGATAGAAAAGTCAACATTGGTGGTCTTTTTTTGTTTTGTTTTGCGCCAGAGTATTTTTAATTCGGCAGTTTTAAATAGCTAATTTTGGGACACCCTAAAAAGCGAAAGCCCATTTGTGTTCTCCTTCACGCTCTGTCGACCCCTGGCTTCTGTGTACTGGATTTTCCTTGATGTCTGGCTGGAAAGGTCATATCATCCATTTGAATTCACAAGACACTAATTGGCACCTCTTTGTTGCCGCTGTAAACCTGCTCACCGATCACGGACCTACAGTAGTCCATTATAACTGGCTGCCTTCCCATTCAACCTATTCTTAATTTTCTGTATTTGCTTTTGGCAATGCCTATGTGAAGCAGTATAAACCATATGCTTGCCACACACATCCCTCCGAACAAAGTGGCTATCTACTGTCGGGGGTTTTATGAGCTCTTCATTCATTCATGATGTTTGGAGGAGACAACCCACAGGTGAGCAGAAAACAACAGCCCTAATAGCAGTAACATGCTGAGTTCCTGACATGACACGCATTACCCGTAGTTGGTTCCCATCAAAGCCCTTTGCGTTCTCATTCTTCTGCCCCTCGTTCTTGTGTCCTCCTGTTCTTTCATCTCGGGCCAGACATGCCCAACTGTAGCCAATTAGCATTTTCTCCCTCGCCGTTTCTTTTTCCCCTCCCGTTCTTTTTTCTTTTCTTTTTTGCCCTGCTCTCTTTTCTCCTCTCTGTGTTTGTTGTGTAAATTAGATTTGGGAGCTCTAGACAGATTTTGTACTCTTTGAGCTCTGTCTTTCTTTTGGACCGCTGTGTTTAACATGAATAAACCTGGTGGTAATTAAACATTTATGGAACTGGCATGGCCCCATTTAGCCCATCTCTTCTCTTCCCATTCACCTCCGACCAGCTTTTATCCCTCTGTCAGTCTGTCCCGATTCTCACGTTTGCACTCCTGACACCCGCATTGTCCTGTCTCCTCGCCCCTCGTCACCTGCTAAACTGCCTTGCCTGCCCAGGGGCTGCACTTGTCTGTCCCCTGTCCCAAACCTCCCCCCTGCCCCTCCTTTCTCCTGTCTACCCCTCTCTCTCTCTCTCTTTCTCTCCCCCTTCTCTCCCTCTCTCAAAATGATTAGTGAGAATACATTCACATTTTCCTTCCATGTGTAGTAGCTGTAAAACGCCTGGGAGACATGTGCCAGGGAAGTAGTGGTGTTTGAAGATGTTGTAAAAGATTCGAAAGGTTACGAAGAAATAAAGTCAGCAGCGCTCGTGTTACATAAACAGGGAGTCATGTAAGCAGCTGTGAGCTTGTCAAAACGGCCCTCTGCGTACCCACTCTAGTAAAGGTGTGCGTCCTGTGAGTTTTCAGTCGTGGGAACCCTAATTCTTGCAACCCAGATGTGCTGCACAGTGCTATGAAACCTGACCCCCCCCCTCCCTACCAACTACAGCACCCCCGCCCCCCCCGCACCCCGCTTCTCCTCCCTTGTCCGAACCCGCCCAGAACTCTACGTTAAGACACATGTGGAAACAATTCAGTCAATGCCCTGAGCAGGGTAGCCCTCACACATACGCACAAACACGCTCATTTCACACCAGTGTTTGTTAGACGGAGACACGCAGACATACTCGCGCTCGTCCCCGCGGCCGAGGCGCTCGTTGCGTGGCATTTGACAGTGTGTTAACCCTACTGTGATGGTAAACTGCTATCAGGTTGTCTCCATTCCGTCGGTGACCTTTTTGCAAACTCCGTGACATGTGGGAGGCGTGAGTCGGGGAAAACTCGGAAAAAAATATCCAAGTTTTCGGTCGAGTTTTGCGATTGCGATGTGCGGTTCATGTTTTCAGATCAAGATTCAGTTCATCCAAGCGCGTTTGGATGTCCGAGAAGACTGAAATACGAACTGCTAAATTATGACTAGAATCACATGCATTTCAGAACACTTTTGTAGACAAAGCAGCACGATCCGATCCCATGTAGATTATGTTTTTTGTTTGTTTTTTCGCAAAGGATGTTCTTGCCGAAATAAATGCAGCTGAATAGAGGACATTGTGTGCACACTGCTGACACCACACAAATGTTTCTCACAATCACAATATTAGCCGTTATCAATAATAGTCGGTCAATATTTGATATTTGGGTAATGAGAGGGCATGTTGTCATTTATTTGTACTCAGTCACCTGCAAGTGCGTATAAAGTGGACATCAACTCAAAATTGGATACTATGTCCAATGCATTGCTTACAGTAAGAATAATATCATGTTACTGGAGATATTGTGGCTGTCAATATATATAGTATTTAAACGTTTACATTCACAACGAAGTGTTTCACTGTAGCTTTGCAACGTCGCACTATACCGTTTGATGACCTTTCAACTTAGATATTACCAGGGAATTGTTATGTTGAGCATAAAGGTCATACATAAAAACAAACAAAAAAATGTTTTAAGCTTTTACTTTATTTGCTCAGGATTGAGTGATCCTGTATCCTGTTTTTCCCGGAATTTGTTGCATCATAGATATAACCCGGAAGTGTCCACCACATTGTTAACCATCCTCAGAAACGTTCAGGGCCAATCTGTGCTCAAACTTTGTTTATTATGGCACCATCATTTTAAAGTTGTTTAAAATAGTGGCTTCTATTTTATGGTTCATTCTCTCAGCTGCCAGTGGGGGGCAATGCAAGAGAAGCGCCGCATGAGAAGTGAGCAGTGCTTACTCACCCACTTTAGTTTCAATTCTAAAACGGGAAATGTCAGTGCAAGAATAAAACGCATATAATTACGGATTATAGGTCATAATTATGATAAGTCCCCATAAAAAAGATAACATTTACTTGGAAAACTGGCCACGCAATGATGCGCCTCTTGTCCATAATCCACTGAAGTGTAACAGTGTCTTAGGTTAAAAGACAGTGTCTCTTTAAAAGTTGTTTTGAACGTAACTGCAGTAATAAGCCGCCTTTAGTAATCTAATATTCCAACACGTTCACATCTGGTGCAGAATGTAAAATGGAAAATAGAGGGGTGGGATATAAGACTGACATGGATAGAGTTTGTAAAAAAAAAAAAAAAAGAGAGAACATACACCCTCATCTCCAGCTAACATATTTGTAGCCTGCACTCACCGCTTACTCTATGATCACACTCTCCGCAGTCACACAGGATGCATACTTGGTCCACACATATACGCCTTGTCTTTCATTTTCTCTCTCGCTCTCAATCAGTCTCCTGGCTTTTTTCGGGCCGGTCCCAGAGTTGCACAGTGCTCTGGAGTGACTGGTGTTGTAAGTTGGCGTGAGCGTGTAGGTGATCTGGGTGTGATTACTACTTGGCTCCTCGACAGCTCTGATGATGACATGCAGTTCTTTGAGCTCCTCTGGCCTGGGTCTGCTCCAAACACAACCAGGCACAACACTATTGCTCTACCTCGCAACCGCCACATACATACAGCCTAGATACATACACCCTAGATGCTGCACCTCTGCCTTTACCTTGGGCCTAAAACCTTTGTTAATATCAAATTCCCCTTGTTTAGGGCAAGACAAAAAATATGTTTCAGTCAACAGACAGTAGTGCAGACAAAGGAAAGAAAATCCAATATATTTATGTTGATGGAACTACAATGCAGTCATTTACTTGCCTCAGTGTGAAATGCAGTTATCCTTCACGTTCAGTCAATAAAATAGGACTGTAAATACTTTTCATAATGTGGATGATGAGTATTCTAGTTTTTGTGCTGCATCGTTCTGTTATTCTTTAATTTTTAGCTGCCATGGGGTTGTTTCTCTATTACATGTGTGGGGAAACAAACTTTCCTGGTTACTTAGAGAGAGAAAAAGGCAAGGCAAGTTTATTTGTAGAGCTCAATTCATACACAAGGCAATTCAAAGTGCTTCACAGTTGCATAAAATTAAATAAATCCATAAAACATCAACATAAAAATCTATTAAGTGCAGAAAAAAGCATGCAGATAACCTGCTCCGCTACCTAAATACAGGTACATGCATATATTCCATTGCTTTTGCCATAATAATCTCTATTGGATTATTTAAAATGCTTGTTATTATTATAACGCAGTTATCATAGATGCAACCTGCTCCTAATTTTGTTTCTGTCGGTCTGTATTGCTTCCATTACCGGAGTGTGTAGCTTCATTGAAATGCCAAGCTCTGAGCGCAGCTGTGTGTTGGATCATGGCTATCATGGAGCGAACACACACACACAAACACGCTCTGCACTGCGGCTGCATGCCCAGATGTAATCCTCTCTGTCCTCCACACATGTCTGTGCATCAGCCTCAATGCGTCTTTGATGAAGACACACGCACTCTTCATCATTATCATTGTTTCAGCTGGAGTAGAGTCAGCACTTTTGTTTGTAATTACAAAGGTTTGAAGTAAAATGCCCAAAAGAAAAGACAAGGATGGATGGAAAAAGAAAGAGTAGGTAAGAAAAAAACAACAGCGCGTCTGTGACATATTAGTCACTTTTTACCGTAATTGTTGTTCTATCCCATCCCACACTTGTAAAAAAAAGAGTTTAGAAATAGTTTGGGAATGTGTTTTTCAGTGGCCTGCTTCCAGGGTTTTGTCTGGTGTGCTGCACAAAGGGCATAGGGAGCTTTATGGCTGGTATGGCTTTGAGAACATGAGCGCTTTGGGCCGAGACCTGTTCCGCTACCTAAGCCTGGGGCTTCAATGAGGATTGACCCTATCAAAGGGGAAGATTGTAACATTTGTAGAGGTGCTATGGAATCAGCCTAAGTGCAAGACCCAAGATAAAACACAAGCACTTTCCATCTGCATGTGCAGTGATAAGCTAACCTCAGCCTTTAAAACAGAATCCCATACATTATTGAATGGACTGATGTGCTGCTCTAAAGTCTGCACCGAAGGCCAAATCTTGAGTTTAAGAAATCAGCTTTTTTGATTACAGTAAGTCACAAATGCTGAAAATCTAGGATAAATTGCTGATGTTTATGGCATATGAAGAGTCAGGCCAGTTGCACAGTCCAAAACCGTGGCTCTCACAAATGCATTAAACAGAAATAATTGCAAATAAGCTTTTATTCTAGTCAAAAGTGTTTTCTGCACCTGTACTCCTTTCACGGTCATATCAGTTGAATCTTTACTATTTACTTTGCTCAAATAACAGCACCTGCCTCCCAGGTTGGAAACCATTGTTGTAGCACAAAGCAGTCGAGCAGATACATTCATGTGTACATTATTACTGAAGATTAATACAAAAGCAGACAAAATGCCGATGTGCAGAAAGCACCTAATGCAACTTTCCAGTTGTGTACGAGAGATATGTGACCCGTGTACGTCCTCTCCTGACTCCCAGTGTTGCCCAACAGGGAGTGTTTTTGTGGTCTCCAATGGTAACGGGGAGGAGGGGTGGGGGAGGCAGATGCAGAGGCCGGGCTGCTGCACACTGGTTTGTTTGCATGTCTGATTGCTGGACGTATGGATGCGTGCAGGTGGGCGCATGCACCATGTCATACTTTTGGTACATATGTTTCAGTGGGTGTGTGCCATTGCACCACACTGTGTGGAAAGTGTTGTTGTCTACACGCTAACTCTTACTGACAAGCACACACTGACTACTGGAGTCAAGAAGTGAAATGCACTCTATGCTCTTTTCACTCCCTTAAGACTCCCTCGTTCTCCCAACTCTCTCCTCCCACTTTTATTTTCTATATTTTTCTCTGTCATACTCTCCTGCTTTTTCTCTCTCCCTGACGACTTCTCCCTGCTCTCCTCCCCCTACATCTCTGATGATTTTAGCAGAGGTGTGACTCATTGGGCATGAAGCCACCATGTCAGGTAGCGCAAGGAGCGCTGCACAGAATAAGAGGGAGATGTTGTTTTATAAATGCAGTGAGGTATAGACTGTGTTTGAGGGAGGGGGTCAGAGATATGCAAAACAGACTGGAATGTGCAGAGGAAAGAGTGAGAGACTGACCTTACAGTGAGCACAGGGAAAGAGAGGAAATTACTTCTTTCTGTAGTTTCTGTCAAATGCAACCGCATGTGCATTTTCCCTCCCCTTTGACAAAAAGCTTGACCATTTAAGAAGTAGCAACAATGTTTTACATCATAGCAGGATGGTAAGTCATCATCAAATGCAGAGAAGATAGCGATGGAGAGTCTTCCCGGACTATGAAACAATTCTAGAACAACAGTGTGGAAATGGTGTATCACTCTAGGACCAGCAGCATCGGCAGCAGAGCTGTGGTTAATCACAAAGGCTTAAAAGGGATAACATGCACATTCACGTTTATGTGGATTGTCAGTCAACTATTTTGGGGCCTGGGGCAGGGATTCTCCACTCTCATCTCAGACTTGGCACATGGAGCTCCTCTGTGTTTGGGGTAAATTAAATTGACTTTATATTCATTTCCTGGCGCTGCTTAAATACAAGTGCTTAGATTAAACCAAAACCATGGTAAATGTGTGATTCATGTCCACACAAGAATTTTTAGCCCGGTTTAGCCTATACTGGACATTTCAGTGTCATTGTCACAATGATGAGACTGTGTGTAATTCAGTTTAATGCTCAGGTTACAGTTACATGTGTGCACATGTACAAACGTGCACTTGTGTCCTCAGCAGACACCGCTCTTCTTCTAGCACTGTCTCCTGTCGAGCTCTTCCTCTTCACTCCCTGTTTATATGTCACTCACAAATCTCAGAGTTTGATTATATTCCTTTGGCATCTTGACTTCTGGAATTCATTGCCTAAAATAAACTACAGTTATTTATAATTATAGGCCTGTGCTAGAACAAGCTCTAATAGATTTAATTGCACAATAACTCATTCTTTCTTCCATCCGATCTTCAAACAGTCTGGGACAGACTCTGGTTATTCCTGACCGAGTGCCACATTTGAAAATGCTCTGTCCTGCATTAAACAGCCGGGGCAGTACCCCGCACCTGCCTGTACGGTTTGTGTTACTGTAACTGCAGTCAGCAGGAGGACACCTGATTACTGCTAACTAGGGCTGGGCGATATGGCCTAAAAGCTATATCATGATATGAAAAAATAAATATCACGATAACGATATATTTGACGATATAATTGACAATGGACAAATTACTTCAAAATCCCAGCCTCACGCCTATTGGGAAGATTAATTCAATGATATTTTCTTCTTATGGCATACTCATTTCCTCACAAAAAAGATCTACTCAAGCATCCTTAATCTCATTTGACTTTTTAAGCACCTGTCCCCGTGTTCTACAGTCACCGTTTATGCTGCTCTGATGGAGCAGAGCGTAGCATAAATTATATTGTGTCCACAACGATATAAAAAATTAAAACGATGTCAAAACATTATATCACGATAACGATATGCGATACGATATGGCCCAACCCTAACACCCTGGTATTCATATGTAATTCAAGGATTTCCACATTTAACAAATATCTCAGGCATCAAAATTTTGTCAAGTAAAAGCCTCATTACCAGAGGTGAGTAGAATAGCTAGAATATTTAAGAGGTCAAAAGTAGTGACCAAAATAATGACTCTGGGGAAAATTCTTTTTGAGTACTGAGTAACTGTTTTACGCTGAAATTAGGTAAAAATCCCAGGATATCAAAAGGAAATGTCAGAAAAATTTACAAAAATATTTTTTTCTAAAGAATAAAGTACATTGAACACAAATCTACATCTATTTTATTTGTTAACATGAAGCTTTTGCCACTTAAAGCAGTACTAAGTAACTCATGCCCCTAGAGGCCATAAGCACCACTGCAGGTGTTGTAGCATTGTGCGCGTTTTCACTCATTAATTGTCCATGAGAGTAAATACTACGCTGACAGAAAAGACAAAGGGAGAGAGGGATATTGTACATCCAATTACACAATGGGGATCATTTATTTCACTCAAAATTGTCTGTAAATACTGTTTAAGTGGCACTAGCCCGCAGTTAGCGCTGCTCGTAAGCCTGTTAGCTTCTTCTTCGTTATTCCATTAGTGTGTATTGGTGGTTCCAACCCGGAGGAAGGCAAGTTGCAATTTTTGTTTTCTGGCCAGAGACACCAGGGGGAGATGAAAGACCCCCCCAAGCATCCCATTACCCCCAGAGGGATTACGAAAAGGATTTATTAAGGTAAACAAGTTACTTAGTACTGCTTTAAAGAGTTACTCTCTGTGCAACATGTGACTATTTTTTAAAACTTGAGTAAGTGTACAAACACTTCTTTATAATATCACGGTCACATTTATATAACACCTTTCTACCTGCTTTAGTCACTCAAAGCGCTTTACATCAAGGAACCAGTCATCCATTCACACTCTCATTCACACACCAGAACCGCCAATCCTCCGATCACAAGATGACTCTACTCTCTGCGCCACCGTCGCCTGTAATAGAAGTAAAAAGTACCATAATAATAATGCATTCGTCTTATATAGCGCTTTTACAGTTTTGTGCGTTATTCATTCACTCATACTCGGTGATGATAAGCGAGGCAACCAGTCTGTGTCATCAGCGACCACGACCAACCACTCACTCACACACTACATTCGCTTCCAGGTGTTCCCAAACGGTCTCCCATCCAAGTACCAGCCAGGCCGTTCCCTGCTTAGCTTCCGAGGTCTGACGGGATTGGGCATAGCAAAGGCGGTATGGTCACAATATGGTAAAACTACTCTAAAAAGTACAATTATTTTAAAAAGTAAAATGTAACTGAGTACTACCCACCTCTACTCATTAAAAATCTGAGCTATAAGCTTTAAAAAGTACATGAATGAGGCTTTTTTTTTTTTTTACAAACACAGACTTGCCCCTTCAGGTCATTTCACTTCAAATCTGCCCATTTTAATTGTATCCATACAATCAAGAAGGCATTGTTGCAGTGCCCTTTTTTTGACACTGTCTGGCACACAGATTCACATTTTGCATCCAGGGCTGAGCTGAGGGGAACATCAAAGTCATTCTGATAGATCACTATCGTCACTCCCACCTGTTCTCACTGGAATTTCCTCAGTGCGCGACCGTCTGTGCGCATGCGCGTGCTCGTCTGTTATGTCTATCACTTTGTTTATGTTTCTGCATGTGTGCCCGAGTCTGCATCTGTTACTCGGTGCTCGTGGACCTGTGTGTGAGTGTGAAGTAGGTGACCACCTTCAAGTCATAAAAGCTGCCGATGAAATGGTGGGACAGGAAAAGACCTGATGAATTCTAACTTAGACTAGATAACGACTGAGTGAGAGAGGGAGGATCAATTAGTTGAGCACTTGCCCACAGATCCGAATGTCAGTGGTTCAAATACTGGTTCCAATTGGTGCAGCCTGCCTTTCTGTCCCTGGGCAAGACACCTCACCCACCTTACCTGTTTGAATGTAGTGTGTGATGGTCCAAGGGGCCAATGACGCAGAATGACAGCCTTTCTTTCCTCAGTGTCTACCCACGGGCATCAACGAGTATGGAGTGAATAAACAGCGTAACTCTAGTAGGGTCAATTATGTTTGCCGCATCTCAATGCTGCACTTTACTGATGTGGCCACTACTACGACATGTACTTTTTTTTTTTTTTTTTACAAACTTTTAACCACATGAAGCTAAAATGATCTTGATAAAATGATCTTGATACTGTATAGTTAATGTTTGCAGGATGCTCTTAGTGATTTACAAACTGAGCCTTTGTTGCCTTAAGCTGTAAAGTTTCCCTATATGTGAAGCTTTAATTACTGGAGTCTGATTTATTTGTTTATTTTGTTGGGACAATGCATGTAAATGAACATACAGGGGACTCATGCATGTAAACACGCCACGCAGGATTGTAGCCTTGGACTCGTTTCCATCCGTTGTCCACCACTCGCACTCTGAAACACGCTCTCATTCATCCATATTGTACATGTTTTTAGTGGTAGGGTAAACGGGAGTACCGGAGGAAATCTACGCAGACATAAAGAGAACATGCAAACGCCACACAGAAAGGCCCCGTCCGTGGATCGGAAACCGGGACCTTCTTGCTGTGAAGCACAAGGCACCGTACAAGTCGTGTCAAGGCCAAGATGCCCCTATCATGTTTCATAATGTTCTATGAGACACGGTGTATTTTAGGCATAAAAGAAGAACTTTATTAATCCGTTAGGAAACTTCACTTGTGGACCAGCATTACTTTTAACAATGCACAGAAAAATAAAAGAAACAACAATGAACAGTCAGTCAATAGGTGCCATGGAATGAAATGAGCCTAAATGTCTGTACAGCACAACCAAAATAGGGGCAGGTGGTCACTATAGTTGGCCTTGTCTGCAGTTTGAACATACCTTTGCAGGAATTTTAAAAACTGTAATACGCTCATGTCTGCCCCACTCATCTTTCTCCTTTCCTCCACTCTTTCCTCTCACTCTGTGACAGCTGTAATAAGTTTAGTAGATCAGGTTACACCCTTTAATACATGCTCCCCCTTTTCTGTGCCTTTTTAAAATAGATTTTGGTCGTTCTGCTTTATATGCCTGACCAGTTTCTCAGAAGCGACAGACTCGGAGCATGCTTGCTCTGTCTCTGCAGGCCTCTCAGGTTGCTGACATTTTCCATCTTCTGGGATATTAAGTAATAATAATAATCATAATATTAATGGGTGTGACAGAGTAAAGGTGCCTTCGCTGCCACTGCCAGCCAACTATAAATATCGCCTTCTTTAGGGGAATCCGAGAAGCAACACGGACCGTGGTTTACACAGCTGAGGAGCATGTGGAGCAAACTTTCCCCCCTCCCTCTTCCTCAAAAACACTATTTCCCCCTGTCTGCTACTGTTGTCCTCGTTTGTCTTTTATTTAAGAGTAATTTTTGTTTGTCCTTTGCTTTTCACGGACATGTTTTTAAAATAAAAAAAAATGATTTTGATAAGTGTAAACGGATGCACCGTGCCGTGTGCGTACTGGGCCCCGTAGATATTTGAGAATTGAGACAGATGTTTGAGTTTGAGACTGTCTTCCCATTTATAAAGATAAAGCGCCATCTAGTGGAATGATAATGTAGGCGCATATATTTTTGCTCAAAAATAATTTATTTTTAAATATGGGGCAAAGACCATAAAGAACCTTACGTTTCCGCGCACGCGCGCGCGCGCGCACACACGCACACACACACACACGCACGCACGCACGCACGCACACACTTTTATAGAGAGATTCAGAGGGAGAGGCCTTTCCGAAAATAAATAAGCTGTATTGTTACATGGACAAGAAGATGCCACTGGGGGGTGCAATCTGTATCAAGCTGATATGAACGTACAAGAAAGAGAATGGTTCATGAAAAACTATACACTAACATAAAGCAAGCATTTACCCTCATGCTCTTCCAATGGAAACATCTAAAGAATGCCTTGGGAAGTAGTGGCTCAAGAACACATCGAGGTGTGTGTGCCAAATTATTGTGACCTATTAATTGTAAATAGCTTTATTTATTTATTTATTTATGTTTTTAGCCATGCAGAATACCTACGACATGGCTATAAAACACAAATTCAAATCTCTGAAAATACACAGATTTTGAAGTTATTACACATTATTCATACACGAGGGAAACATTATAACAATACTACAATTAAAACAATAAGAGCTTTCAAAACTCCTTTCTATAAACTAACGTGCGTTTTCAGATCTTATTTGAGTGCTTACCGCGCGCATGTCTGTGCCACTCATACCGTATAATCCCGGTTGTGATGATAAATGCGGTGGGATTTGCCTGAATTGGCCAGCAGGTGGCAGCAGGTGACCTAATCTTAACTACAGAAACGACACAACCGTCCAACTGCAAAGTTTTATTAACATTTTTACACTTTCTTTAGTGAGTAGGCTTTAGGTCTGTTTTACACATTTTATTGTTATTGCAGGAATATCTGAAAAGACTGAACATTTTAAAAGAGACGGTCGCGGGTAAAGATGAAAAGTCCTGTAAAGACACTGACAACGGACCTGTTGACAACATTCTTTCTTGCATTTTACTGATTTTGTTAAATTATGGATCAACATACGACTCTAATTGAAAATTAAAATAAAGTTGTCGATAATAGTTTCCAAGATAAGATCATCTTAGATCATTTTGTTCTGTGGCACAGTTCCGATCATCAACGCGCTATTGCACTTGACCTGCTGTATCTCTGACAGCGGAGGAGCGCGCCGTGAGGCCGTGGCAGCGCTGCTTCAGAGAAAGTAATGAGCGTCTTTCTGCAGGACAATGGGCTAAGCGCGCGCTCGAGGGGCGGGTGAGACCAGCTTAATTCTCCGTGTAATGCATGTTAATGTAACAGGCACCGAGGGAGCGAGGCCGAAATGCTTTGGGATTATTTATCTCAAAACATTTGTATTCTTCGTCGGAAAGCGGTTGATCCCGGATAGCTGCACACTAATCCTCCACTCCGTTAATTAAAAAGAGGGTAAAGCAATGGAACTGGTCCTGGTGATTTTTTTTTTCTTTTCCAGAAATGTAATCATTTCTGGAGAAGCTTAACCATCTGCTTGAGGTTAAGTCTGAAGCAGATTGTGTTCGGTGCTTAAACCCCGAATTGAAGTTGTTCCTGAAAAGGGAGGGCGCTGCTGATGCTGGCGCAGTGAACTAAACTTTGCCCAGTGGATAAAACTTAATCTTTAATCCATTTTTAGATTTCACATTGACAATGGCAGATTATATGAATGCATTTTGTGATTTTGTATCTTATTTTGTCTGGCCAAGTCGTTACTTTCACGTTTGGATATGCGCCAACATTAATGAGTAAGCTGCAGTAAAAGAAAATAGATTGGAAAACCAACCCGTGGTTGACATTAAGATGCTTCTCGTGTTTCAACCCAAGTAGACCCGACAAAGACCGCCTTTTAGTCTCCTCACTGTGGATCAGTGGCGGCTAAACCTGCAGGATTAAGAGCCAAAAGATTAGATCAGCGCAAGCATGTGCCATAATCTAAACAATTTAACTGCACTGTTTGTCCTCTGACATGTCACTGAATGAAAGGCTCATGGCATGTCCAAAACTGTAAACATGTCACCTGTTGACGCAATAATCCTGGCATAATATGCGATTAACGCGATGGTTTGTGGCATTCTATTGCTATTATGTTGATTACTTTTGTACATGTTTAGGCGTACTTACGTGAATTATAGCGGTAATGCCTTGTCGTTGCTGTAATCAGTTAAACCTTTCAGCAAATACTCTTTAATTTTGATTAAAAAAAAAAAAACACACAATGATTATTCTCAGCTCAATTAATTCAGTGCAGTGACGAATTAATTTAAAAAGAAATTGTTTCAGAGCAATGGGTACTTTAATTTTAATGCACAAATAGCTAGAGTAGTTATAACTTAACGAGTAGCTGAAGACATGGTTATTAAATCCCCCCAAACCCTCAATTATTCTTTGGAAAGCGACGGCAACAGCACAAGTTGTTCTTGATTCAAATATGGCATTGGCGTCTAGTGTCAAGTTTACACCCTATCGTCTCTTTAATGGGTCACGGGGACAGACATGACCAGACATGATAGGAAAGGGTTAACCGTCTACAGTAATTAAAGGCGCACTTGGGATGTGCGTCCTCCAATGCGAGACGCCGAAGAGCTGCGTCCACCCCTTGGTCTCCCTCTCTCGCTCACTCACACACTGGTCCTCACCATCTCCGCGCGCACAGCACAGTGGAATCCTAGAGCTATAGCCACACGGTTCACACATAGAGCAATGCGCATGGAGCATCATCTCAGCCTCTTCCACTTTGCGCATTACCAGTTTGATGAACAATTGTGGCAAGTCATCTAAGAATGCCTTTTTGAAAAGTTTCTCGTCGGGGTTTCCCCTGATATCTGTCTCTGTGAAGAAAACGATGTTCCTGAAGTGTTTTTACGCACGGCGCTGACATGGATCACGGACTCTCCAGGGGCAGCTGGCTGCCTGTGACTGGGATGGTTATATGTCTTCTACTGTGTGGTTGCGTGGTGGACTTGGTTCTGGCTCAGATTCGGTACTCCATCCCCGAAGAGTTGGAGCACGGAGCTTTTGTGGGTAACATCGCTGAAGATTTGGGTTTAGACGTGGCTAAGCTGTCAGCCCGACGATTTAGAATAGTGTCCGGTGCGAAAAGGCAATATTTAGAAGTCAACTTGGAAAATGGCATTCTTTTTGTTAATGAAAAGATAGACAGAGAAGAACTGTGTGAACGCCGTCCAAGCTGTTTCTTACACTTACAAGTGGTTATTGAGAACCCATTGGAGCTGTACAGAGTGGAAGTGGAGATCCTAGACGTCAATGACAACTCTCCCAGCTTCCCGTGGAGTGAGTTCAATCTTGATATCACTGAATCGGCGGCCCCCGGCTCTTGCTTCCCCCTAGAAAGCGCACAGGATCAAGATGTGGGCACAAACTCTCTGCGCTCGTACCAGCTTAGTAGCAACGCGCACTTCATCCTCAACATCCAGACGCGTAATGATGGCAGCAAGTTTGCGGAGCTTGTGCTGGACACCCCCCTGGACAGAGAGCAGCAGAAAAAGCACGAGATGGTTTTGACAGCCTTTGATGGGGGTTCGCCGGAGCGTTCAGGGACTGCACTCATTACTGTCACGGTGTTAGACGCCAACGACAATGTGCCCATGTTTGACCGCTCAGTTTACCGCGCCAGTCTGGTGGAAAACGCACCGCGGGGGACTCTCGTCTTAAAGTTGAACGCTACAGATCTGGACGAGGGCTCCAACGGTGAGGTGACTTACGCATTCAGCGGTCACGCACCTCTCAAAGTGCGCGAGCTGTTCAGCGTCGACCCATACACGGGCGAAATCAGAGTCAAAGGTGTTGTGGACTACGAGAAATCCAGTGTTTATGAGCTCTATGTGCAGGCAAAGGACCGGGGTCCGTCGGCTGTGGCCGTGCACAGTAAAGTGCTCGTTGACATCCTGGACGTGAATGACAACGCACCTGAAGTCATTCTCACGTCAGTGTCCACACCGGTGCAGGAGGACGCACCGCCGGGAACAGTCATAGCCGTTATCAGCGTCATGGACCGGGACTCTGAGGAGAACGGAAACGTTGACTGTCAGATTCCAAACAACGTCCCCTTTCAGCTCCACTCATCCTTCAAAAACTATTACACTCTGGTGACGAGCGAGTTTCTGGACAGGGAAGCGGTGTCTGAGTACAACATCACCATCACCGCGCGGGACCTGGGCTCTCCGTCGCTCTCCACCAGGAAAACCATCCTTGTTCAAGTGTCTGACATTAATGACAACCCCCCGCGGTTCTCTCAGCCTTCATACACTGTTTACGTGACCGAGAACAACGCTCCGGGCGCTTCCATTTGCTCCGTGACAGCGTTCGACCCCGATTCTAACCAGAACGCCTATTTGTCCTACTCTATTCTTGAGGGTCAGATTCAGGGCATGCCTGTGTCCACTTATGTCTCCATCAACTCTGACAATGGCAACATCTATGCACTGCGCTCTTTCGATTATGAGCAATTGAGAAACTTTCAGATCCTGGTGCAGGCACAGGACGCGGGCTTCCCTCCTCTCGCCAGTAATGTCACAGTTAATGTTTTTGTTTTGGACCAAAATGACAACGCGCCTGTGATCATCTCCCCACTGCCAAAAAACGGCACAATGGCCACAGAGGTGGTGCCACGTTCTGTAGATGCCGGATATCTTGTTACCAAAATCACAGCTCTCGACGCGGACGCAGGGCAGAACTCCCGGCTTTCTTATCAGCTGTTACAGGCTACAGACCCGGGGCTGTTCAGTGTTGCGCTCTACACGGGAGAAATCAGAACTATCCGCAGGTTAGTGGAAAAAGACGCAACAAGACAGAGGTTGGTGGTACTAGTGAAGGACAACGGCCAGCCGCCCCTCTCTGGCACCGTTTCTATTATCCTCACTGTGGTAGACAGCGTGCCTGAGTCACTGTCCGATTTTGGAGACCTGACGCTCAGCCCAAAGCCTCCATCAAATCTCGCTCTTTATTTGATCGTGTCACTGAGCACCATATCTCTAATATTTCTTGTGGCTATTATTGTCCTGGCAACGGTGAAGTGCTACAAGGACAGAGAGACCCTGAGCGGATACAATCTCCCCCCCTTCGCGTGCTGCTGCTGTGGGGGCTTTCAGGCTGAGCCGCTCCCGGAGGCATTAAAGAAATCCAACCTGAACTTGCAGATCTCTTCTGCCGCGAAAGTGCCCACGAACTGCATGGAGGCGAACGGAAACAGCAGCCTCTCCCAGTCGTACTGTTATAAAGTGTGCCTAACGCCAGAGTCAGCCAAAAGTGACTTTATGTTTCTTAAGCCGTGCAGCCCGAGCAGCACGCCGCGCAACAACGAGGCAAAGAGCGCGGACAGCTCCTGGAACGCGCACAGCAGGAGTGCGTCTGTCAACAACGGAGCAACTACCCCCAGCGAGGTACAGCTATAGCGCCCTGTGCAACATGTAAAAAAAACAAAACAACAAAAAATTATGCAAATAAGATTAAACGAAATAAATATTGTATTGTATTTGATATTCCCTATGTGAGGGACAAGGTGAATACCAAACTACTGTACCACTTTAGGCCGGATAACCTTACTTACTTTGCCTCAAGGGCACTGCCAAATCCAACCTCTCAGAACACACACGGTGTCGTTCCCAAAGCGAGGGAGGGATCCCATTATTAATGAAAATGACGAATGGATGGATTTTGGAGACAGAGGGACATAAGAGGAGAGGAGTGCAAGGAGAAATAGAAAGACTGAGGGGAGGGGGCCCAAGGACAATGCTGGGCTAAAACGTGGGCCGCCTGTAGATCGGGCCGGTGTTGTCCTCTGAATGCCACGGGAGAGAGAAATGTGGTTTCATATTTGTCGAGCAAGGTGGATAGGTAGGGGAGGGGCGCACTGAGTGAGTGGAAGCGGGGGAACAAGGAGAGAGCGTTGTCTGCGTTGGTGTCTAATCTTTACAGGCAGTCAGCAGAGCGTGAATGTGTGTCTATACTCGCACTGTGTTGTTTTCATCTGAATTCACGATTAGGACATAGTTCAGGGGCTGTGGGCAAACTATGTAGGACGCGCTAGCACGGTCCTGTGTGTGGGAGGTTTCGAGGTCATCGCGACTGGTTTGCTCACAGCTATGGTCACTCATGACATTGTGCCCTCTGTGCATTTTTTGGATCGATTAAAGATTGTACATATGAGGATAACCTACATCGTTGAGCATCTGATAATTAAATGACCATACGATCAGAATAGAATTGTAAGAATCATACTTCTAAAGTCTATTTCCTACTTTGAGCCCAGTATAAGTCAGAACGAACTAAGATGGATGCTCATATGACGTGTGCACGGATTTGAAGTGCTAGTTAAACCTCTAAAACTTTTCAAAGCTTCCACGTTTTAATTAAAAATCTTGCTGGAGGAGAGAAGCTCCCCGCAAATATTAATGTAAAAGGATGCATAAAATCAACAAAACAACGACGTGTGTAATTTTCTTAATTTCCTCTGGCACGACTTCCTTTGATGATTAAAATCACGTTTCGTTTCATCCTGGTAGGGTTCTAATTGGTTTTGTGCCGACTTGGCAAGAAGCGCGTATTGTGAATACTGATTCTGATAATACGCTTACATTCATTTTACTAAGCATTTTATGTGAGTTAATCGAGCATGGAACCCATACCAGCAATCAGGCCAGAAATAAACCACTCTCTGTTCTTATATTCACATGCACTGTGACAAAGAGAGTCGATTAAATGAGTAAATTACATGTGCGCAAAGGTAAACTTTTTAAAGTGCCCTTTGTAAAATATCCACACGGTGGCAGTCATACTCCACACACACACACACACACACACACACACATATATATATATATATATACAGTGCAAGCCAGTTAAGCACATCACAGACATGACAGCTTTTGTGCCAATTAAAAGAGACAGCATAAATAAACTGAACGTAAGCTAACTTGAGCATAACACAACACAGGCCAATGACTGCAGAGTAGACTGCCTAAACGTAGCTCAGCGTTTGCACAGCGTTGTCATTCAAAGTCATTAAAGAATGGAACAAACTCAGAGTCTTAAACTTTCCTCTGACATGAAGGATTTCTCTCGTAATGTTAGAATAGTGCTACTGGAAAACCAGCCGTGTTAGCACTGATAATTGTAATAATAATTATTGTCCTTAGCGAGGTTTAACTGTAGTAATTTACAATCTTGTGTTAAATAATTGTGTATTGATTGGCTTAAATTTTGTTACTTCTCAGGGACTACAGGTGCAAACTTGCACAAGCCATAATCTGGTGTAAAGCATCTTTAAGTGCACATTATCCCTGTGAACATAAGTCATAAAAACTAAACTAATGAACTGAACTAACAGATAACATTTCCCTTTGTCTTCACAGCTTAAACAACCAAATACAGACTGGACTCTTACGAAGAACCAGAACTCGTCTATTAAAAGGTAAGAACAATTGTTTTGTTATTTACAGTGAGACATGCTTAGAGGCACTGAGTAATGCCTTCTTATACATTGCAGTTACAACTCTATTAACATGGATGGGACCCTTATGCGAAAGGCAATGCACACAGATCCAGAAAACTATGTGACCTCTATGGCACCTGGACAGTACTGGACCTGGGGCACTCATATGAAGGGCGTGAAAGGTAAGAAATCAATACAGAGCTGCATTACACACCGTGTTTTCAATGATGGAATAAAATAAATACAGTTAATTTATATCCGTTTTATATAATGGAGTAGTGGTCTCTTCTCTTCTCTATCCACCCTTAGCGGACTACAAGATGTCCCCTTCGCGCAGCGGTGTGCAGTCCCGGCCCTGGACTCCCCGCTGCACCCCCCCTCCTCAGCAGCAGCAGCCGTCTCTCCCCGCACACCCCCACCCGCACCCCCCTCCAGACTACCATCACAACGTCTACATCCCGGGGACGCCCTCGGGCTTTTGCACCCTGCGACCGGCGGTGCAGAGGAGTGAGCTGGATGTGCACAACGCCTTCTCCACCTTCGGAAAAAAGAGGCGTCTTCAGATGTCCCCCCAGGGAGAGGCAGCCATGATCAATAATGACTTGTACAATGACTGAAGCCTTGAAGCTATGAACGATCACTATGGAGGACCTCACCAGAGACACAGCCCACAAATGTTCAAGAACAAAAAGATTAGTGGCACTAAAGAGGCAAAAGAGGTGACAAAATAAAATGATGTGTATTATTATTATTATTATTATTATTTAGACAATCAAATACATCCAACATTTAAGGACTCATTTTGCACATTCTGAATTTATATTTTGAACATCATTTGAAAGACTTTGTTTCACATCTTGTGAATTTATGGCCGATAATATGTTAAAACTGCATTATACTGCAGCAAACTTTAAAGAAAGGGGGTTTTCCCTGCTGTACTGTATACAATAATCAAAATAAAATATTTTTTTGATATCCCATGTTTTTCACCCATTTTTGTCTGATAAAAATACACATGACTAATCTAGGCTCCCGTTAATTATTTTGTGTGGAAAGTTTCATTGCTATATTTACAAAGGTCAAGTCCTTTTTACCTTAGCAAGCACTTTTCCTCTCCGTTGAATAAACACAGTGAAATGCTAACATATGCTAATTGGGGTGCCTGCATTTCCATTTGCCCTCGAGAATAGCGGGGTTCATTAACTGAACAAACAGAACCACCTCACTTGAAATATCGCTTTAATTAAGACTCTGAGTAGCAATACAAGCACCAGGGGAAGGGGCTCAACTCTAAATGCCACACCTGGAAGTCAGCTGTGGGCTGCTCTCCCTGTGCCCTTTACATGCCGCATTTCAGGCAACATGAGAGCTGGAGTACAGCCAGGAATGAGCCGTGTAATTAGGTCGCTGTGTGACTTAGATTGAAAATAATTCTGTTAATAAGGAAATGGTTGTCCTTAGAGAACAGGGAGTGGGAAGGGGGGGCAGGATAACCTTCTGTGGTCGAGTAAGAAGATCCCTAGGGGTGACTGAAGGGGGCCAGCTCCTTGATTGGTAATGAGTAACACACTGGGCCATGCTCCAAAAATAACATGCCAAAAGGTCCATGAAAGGATACAGGGGAAGGTTTGTACAACTTAAAATGACCTTTATGAGATTGTGGATGTAAATTGTAAAAAATAAGTAGATACAATGGCCTCCTGACACCGCGCATGAGGGCAGAGATTGAGCCGTGTAGGTCATAAACGCTGGGGAACTGTCCTTTGTCTTGGTCCTGAAAGTGACTTTGATGCGCTTCCTACATTTGCCCACTAGAGGGAGCTTTCGGCCCGTGTTGCGCAAACTGGTGCTGAAGGTCGCCTTACGCATGTGGAACAGCAACATGCAAAAACAATTATTTAATTTATGTTACAGTGTTTAAAATATGCATTATTTTTAAGTATATATTTAGAAGTAAATATAAGGTGGATCCTTATGTAGCCTATCGTATTTATGTATAAAAATAAAATGGGATATCACATTGCAACACTATATGAGCCATTGACAAAACAATTTTACGACGCTATTTTATTTATTTATTATAGGAACAGTGCATATTAATATACATTTCTGTAAACATGCCAGAATTAGCCTAAGCTATTTTTTTTTCTGTAGTCCCTGGATAGTTGTTATGTGTCATCCTGAAGTGAATACAGTTACAATTATAGACATTACACAACGCGAAAAATAAATAAATAATAAAATAAAATAAAAAATGCTGCTCTGCGCGAGTGGTGATCATATCAGTGCTGACAGCTCTGATTCTCAATGAGCCTTTTTTTTTAAAACTGTATATTAAATGAATTACATGTATTGATATTTCAAATTGTTATGGGGACGAGATTCCACTCATGGGCAGCTCGGACAGAAAAGGTGGTTTGACCAAAGAGGCTTTTTCTCAGAGGGATGATGCTCTTGCTGCTCCTCTGGTTCTGTTTGTATTCATCTGCAGAACATATTTGTTGTTAATGAATTACTCAAATGTCATTTTTACATTTGAAACCTCGATGTAATGTACAGAAAAGCAATGGTAGCCTGTCCAACATTCAATACATAACCAGTAGATGGCGTCAGATGACTTCTTTCTTTGTTTCTTTTTCTTTTTTTCTTTTCTTTTTTCAGTCATGAAGATCCAGCTTTATTGTATTTTTATTTTTTAATATATTTTTAAAAACATTTTTTTCCCCAGCTCTTCCCGCCTGTGTGCGCCTGTGCTCCGGGGGCTCGGGCTGATTTAATTATTATTATATATTTTTTAATTTTGCAAATCATATGTACAATCATTACATAAAAAGAACACACATAGTCCAATATACACTGGCCAACAGGTACAGCAAAATGTGAACATAAAAAATAAATCCAGCTTCTGTCTCGATTGATGGACTTTATGACGTCAGATTTTTCTTTTTTCTTTTTTTTTTTTCCATGAAGCAGACAGGGTAGGCTACATTAGAGGTAGTTGAAAAATGTGTTTTCATACTATAAACGTATGGATGCAATTGAGGAAGTAAAATAGGCTAAACTGAATTTGTGGAAGTGTATTTAGATGTCTTTGTTGATTTCTAAAAGCAGACAATGTTGTTACAGGCCTAAACTATGAAATGCCAATCTAAATAAATTGTCATAAATAAATAAATTATTCGAAATAGACCGTTATCCATCAACAAGTTGTTCTAATTCTTTTTATGAACGTAGTAACTGCCTAGTTTTAGCATTATTTGTTCTGAATTAAAAATTGGCCTTTATAATCGATGTGAGAGATAGCTACATTTGATTTATGGCCTACAAAAATGTAAATGTTTGACATGAAACGTGGAGACATTAATAAAAGGGAGCTGTACTGTATTTCATGGGTGGCGCTATTCGGTCGGTAAACACCTCGGCGTGAGCGCGTGCTTTCAGTGAATCGCAGACACGGGGCGGACCACAAACCAGTGGAGAGCTCAGTAGTGCTGAAATCGCGCCTATTAACGAGGTGCCACCATATTTTCCAAAAAAAAGCTGGATTTATTTATGTTCGCCATGGACCCACGCCAGTAAAGCTCCAATGATTATAAGCACAAGGTAAAGGATTTTGTTTAACATCCATTTGTAAAACAGCGTTCAGAAGGTGTGTAAACATGGCCGTATGGACACGGTACGTGCTCTTTGCCTTTGCTATTTCATGTTCCTTTGTGACCCGTGTTTCCACTTCTGTGACTCATTACTCCATACCAGAAGAAATGAAAGAAGGATCAGTTGTTGCTAACCTCGGCAATGACTTAAGTCTGGATTTAAAAACACTGAATGATAGAAAGATGCGTCTCGACATCATCGCGAACAAAAAGTATCTGGACGTGAACAAAGACACTGGGGAATTGTACATTGTTGAAAAGATCGACAGGGAAAACATATGTCCTACAAAATCTGCTGCAAGCTGTTATCTCAGACTTGAGGTTATCTTAGAAAACCCGTTACGAATATTTAATATCGAAGTGGAAATTTTAGATATTAACGACAACGCCCCTCATTTTCGGAGAGAAGCGATTCACTTGGACATTTCCGAGGCCACGCAAAAAGGAGAGAGGTTTTCTCTGAGCAACGCGGTAGATCCTGATGTCGGCAGTAATACATTAAAAACATATTACCTGAGTGAAAGTGACCATTTTAATATCGAGGTGCAAACAGGACGAGAAGGGACGAAACTAGCAGATTTGATCTTAACAAAGACTCTTGACAGGGAGCAGCAGTCTACGCACAATTTAATTCTGACTGCAGTAGACGGCGGGACACCAGCGCGATCTGGAACTGCTAGTATTATTGTACACGTACTGGACACGAATGATAACGCTCCTATATTTGAAAAGGACAATTATAATATTAAAGTCTTAGAAAATTCTCCCATTGGTAGCCTTGTTGTCCATTTAAATGCAACAGATTCAGACTCAGGATCTAATTCAGATGTAACATATTCTTACAGCCTTTATACATCTGAAAAGGCACAACAAACATTTAATCTTAATTCTAAAACTGGGGAGATTACTGTAAAAGGCGTTTTAAATTATGAAGATTATAAAATCTATGACATGGAGATTATAGCCACTGATAAAGGAGTCAGTAGTTTATCAGGACAATGTACAGTGAAAATTATAGTTGAAGACATGAATGACAACCACCCAGAAATATCCATAAAGTCTTTTCAGAGCCCTGTGAGTGAAAACATAGAGGTGGACACAGTGATAGCTGTAGTCAGTATCAGTGATAAAGACTCAGGACACAATGGAGAGGTTGATCTTCAAATCCCTCGCCATATGCCTTTCAAACTGAGGCAGTCCTCTGATAACTATTATGAGCTGGTGGTGTCAGAGCCTTTAGACCGGGAGAAAGTCCCAGAGTACGACATCACCTTCACTGTGACAGACAGAGGCTCTCCTCCATTATCTGACAATGAGACTATGACTTTAGAGCTGCTGGATGTGAACGACAATGTGCCACAGTTCCCCCAGTCCTTTTACACTATACGTGTCATGGAGAACAACGCTCCAGGAGCTCTGCTCGGCTCTCTCACGGCCTTTGACCCTGACCTCCATGAAAACCAGTATCTAGTTTACTTCATCCTGGAGAAGGAGATCGCCAACACCTCCATGTCCATGCTGTTCTCCATCAACCCAGAGAACGGCAACCTGTACGCTCTCAAAACCTTTGACTATGAGATTGAGAAGGAGTTTCTCTTCCATATCGAGGCCAGAGACTCAGGCTCTCCTCCTCTCAGCAGTAACGTGACTGTCCACATCATTGTTGTGGACCAAAACGACAACGCTCCGGTCATTGTGTCCCCATGGCGAGCACACGGCTCAGTGGTGGAGGAGAAGATACCCAGGTCCACTGATAAAGGCTCGCTGGTGGCCAAAGTGATAGCTCTGGACATCGACTCTGTGCACAACTCTCGCATCGCCTACCAGTTTCTACAGGTGACTGACGCCACTCTGTTCAGCCTGGACCAGTACAACGGAGAGATCCGCACCATGAGGATGTTCAGCTACAGAGACCCGCGCCACCAGCAGCTGGTGGTGGTTGCCAAGGACAACGGGCAGCCCTCCCTGTCGGCCACAGTGACCATCAAACTGTCCACGGTGGAGACGGCTGTGAAGGCCTACGCTGACATGACCGAGCTTCCTCTGGAGTACGACATCTTCTCAGACCTGAACCTGTATCTGGTCATTGGTCTGGGCTCGGTGTCCTTCCTCCTGCTCATCACCATCCTGGTCACCATCGTACTCAAGTGTCAGAAACCCAAGTCCAGCAGCAAAGCTCCTCCTCCCTGCAGGAACAGCCTGCTCAGTGAGAGGAACTCCACCATCGCAGACTCCACTCTGGTGTCCAACGATGCCTACTGGTACAGCATGTTCCTGGCAGAGACCAGGAAAGGAAAGCTGGTGGTGCGACAGCCTGTGCCCAAGGGCTCCAGATACATAGTGTCCAGTTTACCACGAGGCACAGGAGTGACGGACACCAGCGACTCTGCTGCCTCTACTCTGCAGGTAAGACTCTAAGAATAATTTTTGTTTTCAATCATCATAAAGATTTTTTAAGTGGCTTGGCGTTGATTGCAAACATAAATGTTTTAAATTGTTTGATGGATTAACTCTGAAACTATCTCCACACAATAAAGCAGACTGCAAATCAATATAATATAAAATAATATAATATTATATTATATTATATTATATATTATAATACTATAATATAATATAGTATAATATAATAATCTAAAACATAATATAATATAATAAAATATAATAATATAGGATAATATAATAATGTAAAATAAAATAATGTATAATATATAATACAATGCAATACAGTATAATTGTATTGATTATCATAATGTATGATATTATATGACCACACGGTGGCGCTATGTATTGGATAAACATTGAATTGGCTATCTAATTGTTACGTCATGGGGGCGGGGCTAAACGCCGTGGAAAGCTTTGTGGTGCTGGAACGTACACAAATGCTTGGCGTTGTTGCATTTCGCACAAATATCCTTCTTCACACGATTTTTAATGGGAATGTAACAGACCACACCGTCAAAGCCAAAAGGAAACTGTGAGTCAAAAGGAAAGGACAGAGTTATTTTGACTCTGATTTGATGCACAGCAGTGCGGCACTTTATAATGGAGGTCTGCAAAAGGTATGTCCTGGTCGCGGCTCTCATTATGTTTTCTCTTGCGGATCGTGTTTCCACATCCGTGACTCATTACTCCATACCAGAAGAAATGAAAAAAGGATCGGTTGTTGCTAACCTCGCTAATGACTTAAGCCTGGATTTAAAAACACTGAACGAGAGAAAAATGCGTCTCGATATCATTGCGAACAAAAAGTATTTAGACGTGAACAAAGAGACGGGGGCACTGTACATCGTTGAAAGGATTGACAGGGAATCCCTTTGCACAACAAAATCCTCAATATCGTGCTATTTAAAGCTAGAAGTAACGTTAGAAAATCCATTGCGTATATTTAATATTGAAGTTGAAATTTTAGATATTAACGACAACGCCCCTCATTTTCGGAGAGAAGCAATTCACTTGGACATTTCGGAGGCAACGCAAAAAGGAGAGAGGTTTTCCCTGAGCAACGCGGTAGATCCTGATGTCGGCAGTAATACATTAAAAACATATTACCTGAGTGAAAGTGACCATTTTAATATCGAGGTTCAAACAGGACGCGATGGGTCCAAGTTTGCTGAGTTAATTTTAACAAAGACTTTGGACAGGGAGCAGCAGGCTTTCCACAATTTAATTCTGACTGCAGTAGACGGCGGGTCACCAGCTCGGTCTGGTACCGTTAGCATTGTAGTCCATGTATTAGACACAAATGATAATGCTCCCATATTTGAGCCAGAAATTTACAACATTCAAATAATGGAAAACTCCCCCACTGGGAGCCTAGTTGTCCATTTAAATGCAACTGATATAGACTCGGGATCAAATTCTGAAATAACCTACACTTATAGCCTTTATACATCAGAAAAAGCACAAGAAACCTTTAGTCTTAATCATAAAACTGGGGAGATTACTGTAAAAGGCGTTTTAAATTATGAAGATTATAAAATCTATGACATGGAGATTATAGCCACTGATAAAGGAGTCAGTAGTTTATCAGGACAATGTACAGTGAAAATTATAGTTGAAGACATGAATGATAACCACCCAGAAATATCTATAAAGTCTTTTCAGAGCCCTGTGAGTGAAAACATAGAGGTGGACACAGTGATAGCTGTAGTCAGTATCAGTGATAAAGACTCAGGACACAATGGAGAGGTTGATCTTCAAATCCCTCGCCATATGCCTTTCAAACTGAGGCAGTCCTCTGATAACTATTATGAGCTGGTGGTGTCAGAGCCTTTAGACCGGGAGAAAGTCCCAGAGTACGACATCACCTTCACTGTGACAGACAGAGGCTCTCCTCCATTATCTGACAATGAGACTATGACTTTAGAGCTGCTGGATGTGAACGACAATGTGCCACAGTTCCCCCAGTCCTTTTACACTATACGCGTCATGGAGAACAACGCTCCAGGAGCTCTGCTCGGCTCTCTCACAGCCTTTGACCCTGACCTCCATGAAAACCAGTATCTAGTTTACTTCATCCTGGAGAAGGAGATCGCCAACACCTCCATGTCCATGCTGTTCTCCATCAACCCAGAGAACGGCAACCTGTACGCTCTCAAAACCTTTGACTATGAGATTGAGAAGGAGTTTCTCTTCCACATCGAGGCCAGAGACTCAGGCTCTCCTCCTCTCAGCAGTAACGTGACTGTCCACATCATTGTTGTGGACCAAAACGACAACGCTCCGGTCATTGTGTCCCCATGGCGAGCACACGGCTCAGTGGTGGAGGAGAAGATACCCAGGTCCACTGATAAAGGCTCGCTGGTGGCCAAAGTGATAGCTCTGGACATCGACTCTGTGCACAACTCTCGCATCGCCTACCAGTTTCTACAGGTGACTGACGCCACTCTGTTCAGCCTGGACCAGTACAACGGAGAGATCCGCACCATGAGGATGTTCAGCTACAGAGACCCGCGCCACCAGCAGCTGGTGGTGGTTGCCAAGGACAACGGGCAGCCCCCCCTGTCGGCCACAGTAACCATCAAACTGTCCACGGTGGAGACGGCTGTGAAGGCCTACGCTGACATGACCGAGGTTCCTCTGGAGTACGACATCTTCTCAGACCTGAACCTGTATCTGGTCATTGGTCTGGGCTCGGTGTCCTTCCTCCTGCTCATCACCATCCTGGTCACCATCGTACTCAAGTGTCAGAAACCCAAGTCCAGCAGCAAAGCTCCTCCTCCCTGCAGGAACAGCCTGCTCAGTGAGAGGAACTCCACCATCGCAGACTCCACTCTGGTGTCCAACGATGCCTACTGGTACAGCATGTTCCTGGCAGAGACCAGGAAAGGAAAGCTGGTGGTGAGACAGCCTGTGCCCAAGGGCTCCAGATACATAGTGTCCAGTTTACCACGCGGCACAGGAGTGACGGACACCAGCGACTCTGCTGCTTCTACCCTGCAGGTAGGAGTTTCATCAAAGATTTGTAACATGCTTTAAGAGATACATTTACACTGATATGCTTGGATAAAACAAATAATAGATAGATTTAAAAAACATTCAGCTATTTATTTAACATTTACAGACCTATAAAAACACTTAAAAAATATATTTTAGTTGATCGGCCTACACTATTTTGACAAATATAACAATAATGCACTGAAATGCCCCCCCCCCCCATATTTTGACGACAATTCAATACGTTTTATAAAAGGACATTTAGTCTGAACAATTATTATTATTATTATTATTATTATTGATACTACTACTACTACTACTACTACTACTACTACTACTACTACTACTGCTACTACTACTACTACTACTACTACTGCTACTACTACTACTAATAGTACTACTATTACTACAACTAATAATAATACTAATAATCAGAGGTGGGAGTAAGTCAATAAATGCAAGTCTCGAGTCAAGTCCAAGTCGATTGGTCATGGGGTCAAGTAAAGTCAAGTGTTTCTTTAGCTGGCAAGTCACTTCAAGTTGCAAACGTCAGCGTTAAGCCTAATTCTTCCTTTCAAAATGTTTTTAAGCTACTTTAAAATATAACGTTTTTTTCCCCTCAAGATTTACGTAGCTATTTTGAAAATCAAACTTTAAAAAATCGAATGGATTTGGATTTAAAGTCTAATTAATATTTAATCGCCACAAAAAAATAAAAAATATATATTTTAAATGCTCCAGTCTATGTACAAGAATTGTAAGGAAGGGGGCCCGGGGGGCCTACTTAATACTTTTTTGAAACAGAGTCTTTAAAACATGAGCTGCTTTTCCCTGCAGTCTAAAAGATAAATATATTGTATTTTCATTTTTTTAGTTTCTGGCAGTTTTTTTGTCAGTGGTTCCCCTGTAATGCCCCAGCCCCTGTATACTTGGATTCGCCCCTGCTTGAAGTAGATTCCGCACAGCCTTGAGTCCCGCTGTCACTGGGCTCTGTGTGGCTGCGGAAAATAGCCTCTAAATGCTGCAATTTTCGGGAGAACGCCTTAAAACACCGAAAAGCCCCCAAGATTTCTGTCATTAATCCAGCTCTTACGCATCGTAGTTCTGGAGGCCGCCTGTAGCTTCAGTCATTGTTTCGAACGTTTTCCTGTTCTTAATTAATGTCTATGAATCTTCACCTCTTGACTCACTGTAGAAAACGTTTAATGCATCCAAAGAAACACACATTTCCTCTTGCCTTTTCGCGCTGTATTCACTAGACGCCCTCCGTCGGGAAGCCGAAAAAGCATGTGGCTAATTACCATATGTAAACATAGATGCGCCGCTTTTACGCAATGAATCCTGTTCTTTCAACAGTTTCACTCAAATAAATAATAACTATAAAGTCACAGCAAGTCATTGAGAGTCATTGGCCTCAAGTCCAAGTTAAGTCTCAAGTCACAAACAGCAAGTCCCAAGTCAAGTCAAGTCTTTTTGGAGCTTTGGTCAAGTAAGTCTCAAGTCCCGAAAATTGCGTCTGGAGTCTGACTCGAGTCAAGTCGTTTGACTCAAGTCTCCCACCTCAGCTAATAAATGTATCATATGTTGAGTCAACCAAACATTTGCTTTTAAATCTGTAAAATAGACATTCTTTAGGAGTGTCGCTGCTCTCCATAAAAACTGAACGACACAAACTGGCGTGACGCAGAGGCAACATGGCAGAAACGGAATCACTATGAATGCGCCGTGGTCCTGAAACAGATCTTACGCATTTTCTTCTAAAACGCACAAGGACATTATTTTCCTCGGAAAACTGTGGGCGGAACCATTAACACTGCAATTTCAACCGTGGGAATATATTTTAACGAAGATATCACGACTCTTTGAGTCAAATCCACAATGACGCGCTGGGTAACAATGAAGCCATGGCAAAGGTACGTGTCGGTCGTTGTACTTTTGTCTTTTTTTACTTCAGTCCCTGCTTCTGTGACGCATTACACTATACCGGAGGAGATGAAAGTAGGATCAGTCGTGTCTAACCTCGCCACGGACTTGAGCCTGGCCGCAACAACACTGAATAAAAGAAAAATGCGCATCGACCTTATCGCTAACAAAAAATACCTTGACGTGAACAAAGACACAGGGGAGCTGATCGTTGCAGAGAGAATTGACAGAGAAAATCTTTGCCCCAAAATGTTGTCTTGTTACCTTAAAATGGAAGTTATACTTGAAAACCCTGTACGGATATTTAACATTGAGGTCGAGATTCTGGATATCAATGACAACGCCCCTCAGTTCCGTCGAGATGTAATACATTTGGACATATCCGAGTCAACGCCTACTGGGGAGAGATTCTCCCTGAGCAATGCTGTGGACCCAGATGTCGGGATTAATACTGTAAAAACGTACCACCTGAGCTCAAGTGAGCACTTTACTCTGGAGGTCCAAACAGGCAGAGATGGGTCTAAACTTGCAGATTTAATTTTGACAAAAGCTTTAGACCGAGAACAGCAGGCTGTTCATTATTTAATTCTGACCGCTGTAGACGGCGGGACACCAGCTCGATCTGGCACCGCCAGCGTTATAGTCCAGGTGTTAGACACAAATGACAATGCACCAGTATTTGACAAAGCGGTATATACTGTTAAAACCCATGAAAATACAGCCATAGGAAGCCTTATTATTAATCTTAATGCAACAGATTTAGACACAGGATCTAATTCAGATGTAACATATTCTTACAGCCTTTATACATCAGAAAAGGCACAACAAACATTTATTCTTAATCCTAAAACTGGAGAGATTACTGTAAAAGAGGTGTTAAATTATGAAGACTATAAAATCTATGAAATGGAGATTATAGCCACTGATAAAGGAGTCAGTAGTTTATCAGGACAATGTACAGTGAACATTATAGTTGAAGACATGAATGATAACCACCCAGAAATATCTATAAAGTCTTTTCAGAGCCCTGTGAGTGAAAACATAGAGGTGGACACAGTGATAGCTGTAGTCAGTATCAGTGATAAAGACTCAGGACACAATGGAGAGGTTGATCTTCAAATCCCTCGCCATATGCCTTTCAAACTGAGGCAGTCCTCTGATAACTATTATGAGCTGGTGGTGTCAGAGCCTTTAGACCGGGAGAAAGTCCCAGAGTACGACATCACCTTCACTGTGACAGACAGAGGCTCTCCTCCATTATCTGACAATGAGACTATGACTTTAGAGCTGCTGGATGTGAACGACAATGTGCCACAGTTCCCCCAGTCCTTTTACACTATACGCGTCATGGAGAACAACGCTCCAGGAGCTCTGCTCGGCTCTCTCACGGCCTTTGACCCTGACCTCCATGAAAACCAGTATCTAGTTTACTTCATCCTGGAGAAGGAGATCGCCAACACCTCCATGTCCATGCTGTTCTCCATCAACCCAGAGAACGGCAACCTGTACGCTCTCAAAACCTTTGACTATGAGATTGAGAAGGAGTTTATCTTCCACATCGAGGCCAGAGACTCAGGCTCTCCTCCTCTCAGCAGTAACGTGACTGTCCACATCATTGTTGTGGACCAAAACGACAACGCTCCGGTCATTGTGTCCCCATGGCGAGCACACGGCTCAGTGGTGGAGGAGAAGATACCCAGGTCCACTGATAAAGGCTCGCTGGTGGCCAAAGTGATAGCTCTGGACATCGACTCTGTGCACAACTCTCGCATCGCCTACCAGTTTCTACAGGTGACTGACGCCACTCTGTTCAGCCTGGACCAGTACAACGGAGAGATCCGCACCATGAGGATGTTCAGCTACAGAGACCCGCGCCACCAGCAGCTGGTGGTGGTTGCCAAGGACAACGGGCAGCCCTCCCTGTCAGCCACAGTGACCATCAAACTGTCCACGGTGGAGACGGCTGTGAAGGCCTACGCTGACATGACCGAGGTTCCTCTGGAGTACGACATCTTCTCAGACCTGAACCTGTATCTGGTCATTGGTCTGGGCTCGGTGTCCTTCCTCCTGCTCATCACCATCCTGGTCACCATCGTACTCAAGTGTCAGAAACCCAAGTCCAGCAGTAAAGCTCCTCCTCCCTGCAGGAACAGCCTGCTCAGTGAGAGGAACTCCACCATCGCAGACTCCACTCTGGTGTCCAACGATGCCTACTGGTACAGCATGTTCCTGGCAGAGACCAGGAAAGGAAAGCTGGTGGTGCGACAGCCTGTGCCCAAGGGCTCCAGATACATAGTGTCCAGTTTACCACGCGGCACAGGAGTGACGGACACCAGCGACTCTGCTGCCTCTACTCTGCAGGTAGGTGGGAATACAATGGTATATTGAACAATTTAACTATTGTTTGAGTTGCATAATGACCTTTTGTCTTTAATCAAATAATCGAGCATTTATTTTCATAAAAAAACACTTTGAAGTTTAAAACTACTTTAAATTTATATGTTTATTTCTGACAATAGCCCACAATCACATCATGTTTTTGTGACTTTAAATTAAACAAGTTCCAAATGTGTGTGACTTGCTTGTCGGTCATAGTCATTGGTTGCAAGACCAAAATATGTTGAATATTTACAATATATTGAAAGAAAAAATAAACCACTGAATCCAACACCTTATGAGTTTCTGTTAAAACCTTTTGTTCTAGACCTTTTGCTGTTAAGTTATAAAACTACTGACTGTACAACTGGTTTAAAAATGTATGAATCATTTGTGGCTGGATGCATTTATTGTGTCTTGGCTGCTTTTAAAAGACTTAGCCATCATTTTTGTGAAAACAAATAAATAAATAAAATGCTGAGGCCATTATGATTCAGTGCAATGGATTGCTTCTGAAAACGTCTTAACGCCGTGTAATAAAATACCGTGTGATAAAATACAGCAAATAAAAAAACATGGAAAATCATAATGATTTAAAACAACTTTACAAAATTACTTACATGAGTGACTGTACTTGACTCAAATGTGACCAGTATATATGCAGCCTGTCAGTTGAACTAAGCTATACCTCACTAGCAGTGTTTGTCGCTGCTCTCCACAAAAATACACGAACCTCAAGTCATCGCTGCAGTGCGCTCTCATTGGAGGGATGTACGTTATTTTGTGCTTGGACACGGGTGTCATTACGTGAAACGCTCTGCTTTTGTCTGAATCGTTCTTCAGTTGCTCTTCAAGGACTCCATGAAACGGATAATATAAATCAATTCTGAATATGGCACATCGAAATTTCCAGAATTATTGTAGAAGGTGCGTTTTTTCATTTATTTTTCTTCTCACTTCAATGGAAATGGTGACGTCTATCACGCATTATTCTGTTCCTGAAGAAATGGAGGAGGGAGCCGTGGTCGCAAATTTGGCAACAGATTTAGGTCTGGACGTGAAAACTCTCAAACGAAGACAAATGCGCATCGACGCGGTAGGTAATAAGAAATATTTTGGCATAAATAAAGACACTGGTGAGCTGTTCATTTTAGAGAGGATCGACAGGGAATTTTTGTGTCCTTTGAAAACAACAAGCCACTGTTTCCTTAAATTAGACGCAACGATAGAAAATCCAATACGCATGTTTAATATTGAGGTTGAAATAACGGATATTAATGACAACGCTCCACATTTTCGGCGCGGAACGATGCATCTGGACATTTCTGAGTCAAGTCCCGTTGGAGAGAGGTTTTCACTGAATAACGCAGAGGACCCCGACGTCGGAACTAATTCAGTGAAAAATTATCATCTGAGCTCGAGTGAATATTTTGGTCTCGAAATTCAGACCAGCAGAGACGGGACAAAGTTTGCGGATTTGATTTTGAAAAAGGCTTTAGACAGAGAGCAGCAGGCTGTTCATGATCTGATTCTCACAGCGGTGGACGGAGGGGCGCCCACGCGCACAGGTACAGCCAGCATCATTGTCCGCGTGCTTGATGTGAACGACAACGCCCCTACATTTGATGGAGACAAGTACGAGGTTAATGTTTTGGAGAATGCCCCAATCGGCAGTTTAGTGATTAAACTAAACGCTACAGATTTAGATGAAGGCTCCAACTCTGATTTGGTTTATTCCTACAGCCTGTACACGTCAGAGAGGACACAGAACATGTTCACACTGAACTCAGACAATGGCGAAATCAGAGTCAGAGAGATGATTAATTATGAAGATTTTAAGATTTATGAAATGGAGGTTATTGCCAGTGACAAGGGGCTTAACCCCTTATCTGGACAGTGTAAAGTGACTATACAGGTCACAGACATGAACGACAATCACCCGGAAATTTCTATTAAATCTTTTCAGAGTCCTATTAAAGAAAACGAGCCCATAGACACAGTGATAGCTGTAGTTAGTGTTAGTGACAAAGACTCAGGGAACAATGGGATTGTAGATCTCTCTGTTCCTCTCAATTTACCTTTCAAACTGAGGCAGTCCTCTGATAACTATTATGAGCTGGTGGTGTCAGAGCCTTTAGACCGGGAGAAAGTCCCAGAGTACGACATCACCTTCACTGTGACAGACAGAGGCTCTCCTCCATTATCTGACAATGAGACTATGACTTTAGAGCTGCTGGATGTGAACGACAATGTGCCACAGTTCCCCCAGTCCTTTTACACTATACGCGTCATGGAGAACAACGCTCCAGGAGCTCTGCTCGGCTCTCTCACGGCCTTTGACCCTGACCTCCATGAAAACCAGTATCTAGTTTACTTCATTCTGGAGAAGGAGATCGCCAACACCTCCATGTCCATGCTGTTCTCCATCAACCCAGAGAACGGCAACCTGTACGCTCTCAAAACCTTTGACTATGAGATTGAGAAGGAGTTTCTCTTCCACATCGAGGCCAGAGACTCGGGCTCTCCTCCTCTCAGCAGTAACGTGACTGTCCACATCATTGTTGTGGACCAAAACGACAACGCTCCGGTCATTGTGTCCCCATGGCGAGCACACGGCTCAGTGGTGGAGGAGAAGATACCCAGGTCCACTGATAAAGGCTCGCTGGTGGCCAAAGTGATAGCTCTGGACATCGACTCTGTGCACAACTCTCGCATCGCCTACCAGTTTCTACAGGTGACTGACGCCACTCTGTTCAGCCTGGACCAGTACAACGGAGAGATCCGCACCATGAGGATGTTCAGCTACAGAGACCCGCGCCACCAGCAGCTGGTGGTGGTTGCCAAGGACAACGGACAGCCCTCCCTGTCGGCCACAGTGACCATCAAACTGTCCACAGTGGAGACGGCTGTGAAGGCCTACGCTGACATGACGGAGGTTCCTCTGGAGTACGACATCTTCTCAGACCTGAACCTGTATCTGGTCATTGGTCTGGGCTCGGTGTCCTTCCTCCTGCTCATCACCATCCTGGTCACCATCGTACTCAAGTGTCAGAAACCCAAGTCCAGCAGCAAAGCTCCTCCTCCCTGCAGGAACAGCGTGCTCAGTGAGAGGAACTCCACCATCGCAGACTCCACTCTGGTGTCCAACGATGCCTACTGGTACAGCATGTTCCTGGCAGAGACCAGGAAAGGAAAGCTGGTGGTGCGACAGCCTGTGCCCAAGGGCTCCAGATACATAGTGTCCAGTTTACCACGAGGCACAGGAGTGACGGACACCAGCGACTCTGCTGCTTCTACTCTGCAGGTAGGAGTGAACAACATAACCTGATACCCTAATTGTATATCAGACATATATAAGGACAGCTACAGTTGCATAAAGATCATTGTATCCTTTAATCAAACTGAGCATTTATTTTCATGAAATTACACCCCATTAAACTCTGATTTTAAAAATACTCAAAATAATTTCATTCACATTAATAGCCACAAATCACATTATAAAAATAGTTTTTTTGTGTGACTTGGTTTATAACAAATTCTAAACTTGTTTGAAACAACACGTTTGTGACTTGTTTTGGTCATAGTCATTGGTTGCAAGACCAAAATATGTTGAATTTTTACAATATATGGACAGAAAAAGGTTTAACCCCCACCCTCCATGTAAGCCACCTTGAACGCATTACCATATGGGCTTTTTCTAGCAAAAGCAAATCCATACCGCCTTTGCTCTCCCCGACCCCGTCAGATCTCAGAAGCTAAGCAGGGAAGGGTCTGGTCGGTACTTGGAAGGGAGACCGTTTGAGAACACCAGGAAGCCTGGGTGAATGTAGTAAGTGAGTGGTTGGTGGTGGTCGGAGGGGTCCATGGCACAAACGGTTGCCTTGCTTCCGTCAGTCTACCCGAGGGCAGCTATGGCTACAACAGTGGCTTACCACCCGCGAGTATGGAGTGAATGAATAATGACAACAGTGTAGCGCTTTGAGAAACTTGGTAATACAGACTTGTAAAGCGCAATACAAGTGTAACCCATTATTATTATTAATGTAAAGAGAGGACACTAATACTGATCTTTTCTGTTTGGTCAAACATGGATAATAAAACCACTGATTTCTTTTGGTTTAAACATGTGTTAGACGTTTAAGCAAGACACATGTAGTGTTTTTGGCTGTTACTTTTAAAAGACTAAGGCATAACATAATGCACACAATCATTGAATGCACATTTTTGTTATACATTTTACATTTTCGGAAAATAGACTTTTGTTAAAATCTATTTAAAGGATCAGATATGTTTAAAACATGTATATTTTTCATGCACCTGGGGGCATAGTCCATCACGATTCAGAGCATTGTATTATTTCTTCTGGAAACTTACAAATCCAGTGTAAAAAGCCAAATTAACCCCCGCCTATGGCCTAGGCTAAACTATACCCCGGGGTATAAAATAGCCTAGGCTAGACTATACCCCTGTGGGCCAGAATATACCTGTCTAACTTTTCACAATCTGAACAGATTGAATTGACATTTGTGATAAGGCCCAGTGATTTCATGACCAGTATTTGATTTTAGTGTAAAGTTATTCCATGTACTTGAGGAACATTTTGAGCCTTTGCTCTGTCTTCGCCAGAGGTGGGAGACTCAAGTCTCAATTTTCGGGACTGGAGACTTAGGTACTTGCTCCAAAAAGACTTGACTTTTTGGAAACTTGACTTGCTGTTTGTTTTTGAGACTTAACTTGGACTTGGGGCCAATGACTCTCAATGACTTGCTCTGACTTTATAGTTATTATTTATTTGAGTGTAACTGTTGAAAGAACAGGATTTATTGCACAGAAGCGGCGCATCTATGTTTACATATGGTAATTAGCCACATGCTTTTTCGGTTTCCCGACACAGCGCTTCTAATCTGTACAACGGGAAAAGGCAGGAGGAAATGTGTGTTTCTTTGGATGCATTAAAGGTTTTCTAAAGTGAGTGAAGAGGTGAAGATTCATAGACATTTATTAAGGACAGGAAAACGTTCGAAACAATGGACTATAGCTATAGCGCAGACCGGAACCTCCAGAACTACGACGCGGTAAGAGCTGGATTAATAAACAGAAATCTTAGGGTCTTCTCGCTGTTTTAAGGCGTCCTCTAAAAGGTTACAGCATTAACTAGCTATATTACGCATCCGTACAGAGCCCAGTGACAGCGGGACTGAAAGCTGCGCGGAATCTACTTTGAGCAGGGGCGAATCCGAGTATACAGGGCCTGGGGCATTACAGGGGAACCACTGACAGAAAAACGGCCACAAACTAACAAAAATAAGGATGCTATTTTATATTTATCATTCAGACTGCAGGGAAAAGCAGCTCATATTAAAAAGACTCTGTTAATATTTTTTTTTCAAGTAGGCCACCCCGGGCCCCCTTCCATAAAATGCTGTTCCAGTAATGTTGTACATAGACTGGAGCATTCAAAATATATATATTTCGAATTTTGTGGTGATTAAATATGAATTACTTTCAACTTTATATCCGAATTCATTAGATTTTAAAAATTTAGATTTTAGCCTTAATTTTCAAAATTGCTATATCTTGAGACAAGACTTGTTATTTTCAAACGCTGCACAGGTAGGTAAAGTGTCTTGCCCAAGGACACAACAACAGCCTGCAGGAGCATGGATTTAAACTGCCAACCTTTGAAAAGTTTTAGTCCGACAGTTCATGGGGTCAAATTGTGGAACAAATTGGAAATGGAGATGAAACTATGTCCAAACATCAATCTGTTCAAATATAAATTCAAGCAAAAGATTTTTTTAAAGTATAGTGAGGAAAAAATGAGTTGCCACTAGAGGGCGCAATAGAATCAAAATGCTTTTTATTAATTAAGGAAGAATGTTGTTGCTCTCAACAGTTGTCATACTATTGCTCAAAATTACAAATAGAGAATTAGGGTAGGCGAGCTCTGGATCTGTTGAGAGGGATCCTCCCAACGGCCTCGTAATCCTTGTCTTTTAATGCACCACACAGCATAGGAACATTATCTACAAAATCAGCTAGTTACGGCAGCTGCGTAGGGGTTTGGTGATGAGGAGCTACTGCCCTATACAACTGACCCGCTCTACTCCTGGCTTTTTAACGCACTACACTGTGTAGGGCTTACATAATAAATGTACATAATAAATATTCACGGAGTATAATATGTATATTAATCTGTCTTTTTAACATAAAACGAGTGACTTTTGGTAATGCTAACAATGTTAGGCTTGGTAACCGTCTGAAAGAAATTTAATAATCGCTACTTGCTTTGTACTAAACTTTGTATATGAAACAAGGCCGTTGTTGTAATTGTGCTTCTTTTTGTTGATGTACGAACACTTCAAACAGTGTTTTGTAATTATAGTTCTTTGTAAATAGTTGTAAATAGTTTGTAAGTATGTAGCGTTGTCATAGTTGTTTCCTATTTAGTTGTTACGTAAGACGGTATTGCTCCGTTTTGGGGGATGGTCGGATGCTGCCGGTGTGTAGGGTCTATTTTGTTTTGCTGTTGTTTCCTTGTTGCTATTTTGTTCCTTTGTTGTTCCACTATGTTTTGTAAAATGATGATTTTAATGGTATTGATTTTGGGGGTGGGCGCTTATAAGCTCTTGCTCCGGCCCACTCCTTTTGAGCAGAGTGTTGCTGCTCAAATAAACAAATAAACAAACCTTCCGGTTAAAGGACAACACACTCTATCACCCTAATGTATAATTCTTGCTATATCACTTAACATACCTGTTATCATTGGGGGTATAATCTGGCCTCACAAAAATGACTTAAGACAAATTTACAAAATTAAGTAAGATATTGTACAAGGTTTAAATGTACCCCTCTGTACACGGGCTCCACATTTTAGACAAACAGTTTTGTCGCTGCTATCCACAAAAACAGACGAACATGATGTCATTGCTCTAATGCGCGCTCATTGGAGGGCAGTCCGGTACTTTCAGGTTGGCTGCGAAGGGTTTCATTGCGCAAAACACTTGCTTTTGTCTGAATCGTTCTTCAGTTGCTCTTCAAGGACTCCTCGAAACGGATAATATAAACCAATTCTGAGTATGGCACATCGAAATTTCCAAAAATATTGTAGAAGGTGCGTATTTTCAGTTATTTTTCTTCTCACTGCAATGGAAATGGTGACGTCTATCACGCATTATTCTGTTCCTGAAGAAATGGAGGAGGGAGCCGTGGTCGCAAATTTAGCAACAGATTTAGGTCTGGACGTGAAAACTCTCAAACGAAGACAAATGCGCATCGACGCGGTAGGTAATAGGAAATATTTTGGCATAAATAAAGACACTGGGGAGCTGTTCATTTTAGAGAGAATCGACAGGGAATTGTTGTGTCCTTCGAAAACAACAAGCCACTGTTTCCTTAAATTAGACGCAACGATAGAAAATCCAATACGCATGTTTAATATTGAGGTTGAAATAATGGATATTAATGACAACGCTCCACATTTTCGGCGCGGAACGATGCATCTGGACATTTCTGAGTCAAGTCCTATTGGAGAGAGGTTTTCACTGAATAACGCAGAGGACCCCGACGTTGGAACTAATTCAGTGAGAAATTATCATCTGAGCTCGAGTGAATATTTTGGTCTCGAAATTCAGACCAGCAGAGACGGGACAAAGTTTGCGGATTTGATTTTGAAAAAGGCTTTAGACAGAGAGCAGCAGGCTGTTCATGATCTGATTCTCACAGCGGTGGACGGAGGGGCGCCCACGCGCACAGGTACAGCCAGCATCATTGTCCGCGTGCTTGATGTGAACGACAACGCCCCTACATTTGATGGAGACAAGTACGAGGTTAATGTTTTGGAGAATGCCCCAATCGGCAGTTTAGTGATTAAACTAAACGCTACAGATTTAGATGAAGGCTCCAACTCTGATTTGGTTTATTCCTACAGCCTGTACACGTCAGAGAGGACACAGAACATGTTCACACTGAACTCAGACAATGGCGAAATCAGAGTCAGAGAGATGATTAATTATGAAGATTTTAAGATTTATGAAATGGAGGTTATTGCCAGTGACAAGGGGCTTAACCCCTTATCTGGACAGTGTAAAGTGACTATACAGGTCACAGACATGAACGACAATCACCCGGAAATTTCTATTAAATCTTTTCAGAGTCCTATTAAAGAAAACGAGCCCATAGACACAGTGATAGCTGTAGTTAGTGTTAGTGACAAAGACTCAGGGAACAATGGGATTGTAGATCTCTCTGTTCCTCTCAATTTACCTTTCAAACTGAGGCAGTCCTCTGATAACTATTATGAGCTGGTGGTGTCAGAGCCTTTAGACCGGGAGAAAGTCCCAGAGTACGACATCACCTTCACTGTGACAGACAGAGGCTCTCCTCCATTATCTGACAATGAGACTATGACTTTAGAGCTGCTGGATGTGAACGACAATGTGCCACAGTTCCCCCAGTCCTTTTACACTATACGCGTCATGGAGAACAACGCTCCAGGAGCTCTGCTCGGCTCTCTCACGGCCTTTGACCCTGACCTCCATGAAAACCAGTATCTAGTTTACTTCATCCTGGAGAAGGAGATCGCCAACACCTCCATGTCCATGCTGTTCTCCATCAACCCAGAGAACGGCAACCTGTACGCTCTCAAAACCTTTGACTATGAGATTGAGAAGGAGTTTCTCTTCCACATCGAGGCCAGAGACTCAGGCTCTCCTCCTCTCAGCAGTAATGTGACTGCCCACATCATTGTTGTGGACCAAAACGACAACGCTCCGGTCATTGTGTCCCCATGGCGAGCACACGGCTCAGTGGTGGAGGAGAAGATACCCAGGTCCACTGATAAAGGCTCGCTGGTGGCCAAAGTGATAGCTCTGGACATCGACTCTGTGCACAACTCTCGCATCGCCTACCAGTTTCTACAGGTGACTGACGCCACTCTGTTCAGCCTGGACCAGTACAACGGAGAGATCCGCACCATGAGGATGTTCAGCTACAGAGACCCGCGCCACCAGCAGCTGGTGGTGGTTGCCAAGGACAACGGGCAGCCCTCCCTGTCGGCCACAGTGACCATCAAACTGTCCACGGTGGAGACGGCTGTGAAGGCCTATGCTGACATGACCGAGGTTCCTCTGGAGTACGACATCTTCTCAGACCTGAACCTGTATCTGGTCATTGGTTTGGGCTCGGTGTCCTTCCTCCTGCTCATCACCATCCTGGTCACCATCGTACTCAAGTGTCAGAAACCCAAGTCCAGCAGCAAAGCTCCTCCTCCCTGCAGGAACAGCGTGCTCAGTGAGAGGAACTCCACCATCGCAGACTCCACTCTGGTGTCCAACGATGCCTACTGGTACAGCATGTTCCTGGCAGAGACCAGGAAAGGAAAGCTGGTGGTGAGACAGCCTGTGCCCAAGGGCTCCAGATACATAGTGTCCAGTTTACCACGAGGCACAGGAGTGACGGACACCAGCGACTCTGCTGCTTCTACTCTGCAGGTAGGAGTGAACAACATAACCTGATACCCTAATTGTATATCAGACATATATAAGTACAGCTACAGTTGCATAAAGATCATTCTATCCTTTAATCAAATTGAGCATTTATTTTCATGAAATTACACCCCATTAAACTCTGATTGCAAAAATACTAAAAATAATTTCATTCACATTAATAGCCACAAATCACATTATAAAAATAGTTTTTTTGTGTGACTTGGTTTATAACAAATTCTAAACTTGTTTGAAACAACACGTTTGTGACTTGCTTTGGTCATAGTCATTGGTTGCAAGACCAAAATATGTTGAATTTTTACAATATATGGACAGAAAAAGGTTTAACCCCCACCCTCCATGTAAGCCACCTTGAACGCATTACCATATGGGCTTTTTCTAGCAAAAGCAAATCCATACCGCCTTTGCTCTCCCCGACCCCGTCAGATCTCAGAAGCTAAGCAGGGAAGGGTCTGGTCGGTACTTGGAAGGGAGACCGTTTGAGAACACCAGGAAACCTGGGTGAATGTAGTAAGTGAGTGGTTGGTGGTGGTCGGAGGGGTCCATGGCACAAACGGTTGCCTTGCTTCCGTCAGTCTACCCGAGGGCAGCTATGGCTACAACAGTGGCTTACCACCCGCGAGTATGGAGTGAATGAATAATGACAACAGTGTAGCGCTTTGAGAAACTTGGTAATACAGACTTGTAAAGCGCAATACAAGTGTAAGGCATTATTATTATTAATGTAAAGAGAGGACACTAATACTGATCTTTTCTGTTTGGTCAAACATGGATAATAAAACCACTGATTTCTTTTGGTTTAAACATGTGTTAGACGTTTAAGCAAGACACGTGTACAGTGTTTTTGGCTGTTACTTTTAAAAGACTAAGGCATAACATAATGCACACAATCATTGAATGCACATTTTTGTTATACATTTTACATTTTCGGGAAATAGACTTTTGTTAAAATCTATTTAAAGGATCAGATATGTTTAAAACATGTATATTTTTCATGCACCTGGGGGCATAGTCCATCACGATTCAGAGCATTGTATTATTTCTTCTGGAAACTTACAAATCCAGTGTAACAAGCCAAATTAACCCCCGCCTATGGCCTAGGCTAAACTATACCCCGGGGTATAAAATAGCCTAGGCTAGACTATACCCCTGTGGGCCAGAATATACCTGTCTAACTTTTCACAATCTGAACAGATTGAATTGACATTTGTGATAAGGCCCAGTGATTTCATGACCAGTATTTGATTTTAGTGTAAAGTTATTCCATGTACTTGAGGAACTATTTGAGCCTTTGCTCTGTCTTCGCCAGAGGTGGGAGACTCAAGTCTCAATTTTCGGGACTGGAGACTTAGGTACTTGCTCCAAAAAGACTTGACTTTTTGGAAACTTGACTTGCTGTTTGTTCTTGAGACTTAACTTGGACTTGGGGCCAATGACTCTCATTGACTTGCTGTGACTTTATAGTTATTATTTATTTGAGTGTAACTGTTGAAGGAACAGGATTTATTGCATAGAAGCGGCGCATCTATGTTTACATATGGTATAGCCACATGCTTTTTCGGTTTCCCGACACAGCGCTTCTAATCTGTACAACGGGAAAAGGCCGGAGGAAATGTGTGTTTCTTTGGATGCATTAAAAGTTTTCTAAAGTGAGTGAAGAGGTGAAGATTCATAGACATTTATTAAGGACAGGAAAACGTTCGAAACAATGGACTATAGCTATAGCGCTGACCGGAACCTCCAGAACTACGACGCGGTAAGAGCTGGATTAATCAACAGAAATCTTAGAGTCTTCTCGCTGTTTTAAGGCGTCCTCTAAAAGGTTACAGCATTAACTAGCTATATTACGCATCCGTACAGAGCCCAGGGACAGCGGGACTGAAAGCTGCGCGGAATCTACTTTGAGGAGGGGCGAATCCGAGTATACAGGGCCTGGGGCATTACAGGGGAACCACTGACATAAAAACGGCCACACACTAACAAACAAAAATATGTTATTTTATATTTATCATTCAGACTGCAGGGAAAAGCAGCTCATATTAAAAAGACTCTGTTAATATTTTTTTTTCAAGTAGGCCACCCCAGGCCCCCTTCCTTAAAATGCTGTCCCAGTAATGTTGTACATAGACTGGAGCATTCAAAATATATATATTTCGAATTTTGTGGTGATTAAATAAGAATTACTTTCATTTTTAAATCCAAATCCATTAGATTTTAAAAAGTTTGATTTTAGCCTTAATTTTCAAAATTGCTATATCTTGAGTCAACACTTGTTATTTTCAAACGCTGCACAGGTAGGTAAAGTGTCTTGCCCAAAGACACAACAACAGCCTGTACCTGCAGGAGGTCTTGCTTCGGCCCACTCCTTTTGAGCAGAGTGTTGCTGCTCAAATAAACAAATAAACAAACCTTCCGGTTAAAGGACAACACACTCTATCACCCTAATGTATAATTCTTGCTATATCACTTAACATACCTGTTATCATTGGGGGTATAATCTGGCCTCACAAAAATGATTTAAGACAAATTTACAAAATTAAGTAAGATATTGTACAAGGTTTAAATGAACCCCTCTGTACACGGGCTCCACATTTTGGACAAACAGTTTTGTCGCTGCTATCCACAAAAACAGACGAACATGATGTCATTGCTCTAATGCGCGCTCATTGGAGGGCAGTCCGGTACTTTCAGGTTGGCTGCGAAGGGTTTCATTGCGCAAAACACTTGCTTTTGTCTGAATCGTTATTCAGTTGCTCTTCAAGGACTCCTCGAAACGGATAATTTTGTATAAACCAGCTCTGAGTATGGCACATCGAAATGTTCGTAATAATTGTCGAAGGTGCGTTTGTTCATTTATTTTTCTTCTCACTTCAATGGAAATGGTGACGTCTATCACGCATTATTCTGTTCCTGAAGAAATGGAGGAGGGAGCCGTGGTCGCAAATTTAGCAACAGATTTAGGTCTGGACGTGAAAACTCTAAAACGAAGACGAATGCGCATCGACGTGGAGGGCAATAAGAAGTATCTTGACATCAACAAAGACACGGGTGAGCTGTTCATTTTAGAGAGGATCGACAGGGAATTGTGTCCTTCGAAAACAGCGAGCCACTGCTTTCTCAAATTAGACGCAACGATAGAAAATCCAATACGCATGTTTAATATTGAGGTTGAAATAACGGATATTAATGACAACGCTCCACATTTTCGGCGCGGAACGATGCATCTGGACATTTCGGAGTCAAGTCCCGTTGGAGAGAGGTTTTCATTAAATAACGCGGTGGACCCGGATGTTGGAATCAATTCAGTGAAAAATTATCATCTGAGCTCGAGTGAATATTTTGGTCTTGAAATTCAAACAGGACGAGATGGATCAAAGTTTGCGGATTTGATTTTGAAAAAGGCTTTAGACAGAGAGCAGCAGGCTGTTCATGATCTGATTCTCACAGCGGTGGACGGAGGGGCGCCCACGCGCACAGGTACAGCCAGCATCATTGTCCGCGTGCTTGATGTGAACGACAACGCCCCTACATTTGATGGAGACAAGTACGAGGTTAATGTTTTGGAGAATGCCCCAATCGGCAGTTTAGTGATTAAACTAAACGCTACAGATTTAGATGAAGGCTCCAACTCCGATTTGGTTTATTCCTACAGCCTGTACACGTCAGAGAGGACACAGAACATGTTCACACTGAACTCAGACAATGGCGAAATCAGAGTCAGAGAGATGATTAATTATGAAGATTTTAAGATTTATGAAATGGAGGTTATTGCCAGTGACAAGGGGCTTAACCCCTTATCTGGACAGTGTAAAGTGACTATACAGGTCACAGACATGAACGACAATCACCCAGAACTTTCTATTAAATCTTTCCAGAGTCCTATTAAAGAAAACGAGCCCATAGACACAGTGATAGCTGTAGTTAGTGTTAGTGACAAAGACTCAGGGAACAATGGGATTGTAGATCTCTCTGTTCCTCTCAATTTACCTTTCAAACTGAGGCAGTCCTCTGATAACTATTATGAGCTGGTGGTGTCAGAGCCTTTAGACCGGGAGAAAGTCCCAGAGTACGACATCACCTTCACTGTGACAGACAGAGGCTCTCCTCCATTATCTGACAATGAGACTATGACTTTAGAGCTGCTGGATGTGAACGACAATGTGCCACAGTTCCCCCAGTCCTTTTACACTATACGCGTCATGGAGAACAACGCTCCAGGAGCTCTGCTCGGCTCTCTCACGGCCTTTGACCCTGACCTCCATGAAAACCAGTATCTAGTTTACTTCATCCTGGAGAAGGAGATCGCCAACACCTCCATGTCCATGCTGTTCTCCATCAACCCAGAGAACGGCAACCTGTACGCTCTCAAAACCTTTGACTATGAGATTGAGAAGGAGTTTCTCTTCCATATTGAGGCCAGAGACTCAGGCTCTCCTCCTCTCAGCAGTAACGTGACTGTCCACATAATTGTTGTGGACCAAAATGACAACGCTCCGGTCATTGTGTCCCCATGGCGAGCACACGGCTCAGTGGTGGAGGAGAAGATACCCAAGTCCACTGATAAAGGCTCGCTGGTGGCCAAAGTGATAGCTCTGGACATCGACTCTGTGCACAACTCTCGCATCGCCTACCAGTTTCTACAGGTGACTGACGCCACTCTGTTCAGCCTGGACCAGTACAACGGAGAGATCCGCACCATGAGGATGTTCAGCTACAGAGACCCGCGCCACCAGCAGCTCGTGGTGGTTGCCAAGGACAACGGGCAGCCCTCCCTGTCGGCCACAGTGACCATCAAACTGTCCACGGTGGAGACGGCTGTGAAGGCCTACGCTGACATGACCGAGGTTCCTCTGGAGTACGACATCTTCTCAGACCTGAACCTGTATCTGGTCATTGGTCTGGGCTCGGTGTCCTTCCTCCTGCTCATCACCATCCTGGTCACCATCGTACTCAAGTGTCAGAAACCCAAGTCCAGCAGCAAAGCTCCTCCTCCCTGCAGGAACAGCCTGCTCAGTGAGAGGAACTCCACCATCGCAGACTCCACTCTGGTGTCCAACGATGCCTACTGGTACAGCATGTTCCTGGCAGAGACCAGGAAAGGAAAGCTGGTGGTGAGACAGCCTGTGCCCAAGGGCTCCAGATACATAGTGTCCAGTTTACCACGAGGCACAGGAGTGACGGACACCAGCGACTCTGCTCCTTCTACTCTGCAGGTAAAGTATTGCTCATGCATACTGTAGCTCCCAAGACTTAATTTCAGCAGAAAACATTCACCAAAACAATATCACAAGATATTATTGATACTCTTACTTTTATAACACAGCATGTTTTATTGCTTCTTTACATCTGAAACTTCAGCATCAATTCTATAGCATTTTAATTCATACATTATAACACATCAATGTAAAACAGCAGCTTCGTTATATAACACTGCAAACAATGCTTTCGTCTGGTTCTTCCAGTGTCAATAATTTTGATAAATAAATGAAATATTAGGACAACATAAAAAAATATAATAACATTCTTTTTGTATCACTTTGATTCTACATACTAATGTCCATATACATTTTTTGGTGGGTGTTTTATCTTTATGGGCTAAACTTTTTCAAGTGGAAATTTTGAAAATAAGTTTCAACTCTTTTTCTCCCTCGAGTTTGCTGTGAAGGAGTGTGTAAGATTCCTGGAGCTTCTGTCTTTTATTGCATTATTGCTGACTTTACAGATGTTACATTTGACATTCTCTCCTTCTCTGTGAGATATCTGTCGCAGTGTTGGCTTCCAAATGATTTCTTTTGATCAATGAGCAATATTTGTGCACCACTGTGAGGCAACTACTGTTGAGATATTGGGCTATACAAAAAAAAGAAAAGAAAAGAAAATACTAACAATTGTTTTGATTCATTTAGCTTTTATTATTACTGTCTGAAATGTATTTGAACTACAGGGAAGGTAAGGTGGACTTTATTATCCACGTAGGGAATTTTGTTCTGACTCTTCCTTCGATGTTGCTGGGGAAACCCGTCAGGAGCAGTGGGCAGCTGTGCGCAGCGCCTGGGGGCCCATTTCCAGATGTTGAGCAAGGCTAATGTTCAGATTCACCTGGCTGGGGGATTAACCTGTAGCGCATAGTCAGAAAATACTCTTAATATGAATACGAACAAACTCAGAAACCACAGGAGAGTTGAGCTGTCTTTCAGCACTTTTCCTTTCAAGGAGTGAGCAGTTTACAATCACAGAGATGCAACTTCTTCCCACTGAGGAGCAAACAGAATCATCACACAGCTTATAGTAGGATGGGCGTGATTACAGATTCTCTGCACGGCAACATGTTCATTTCCATTAGTCACGCACTCAGTTTCACTTCCCTTATGAAACTGCATGAGCAAACATAGCTTATATAAAGTAGGCATTGAACTGTGATAATTAATAAGCATACAATATTTTTCTCACACGCACATTATGATTGATGGGGGAAACTGGAGCACCTGGAGGAAACCCATTCAGACACAGGGACAGAAACATGCAAACTTCAGAAAGAGAGGCACATTCTGGGAATTGAACCAAGGACCTTCTTGCTGTGAGGCAAGAGCGTTAACCACTCAGTCACCGTGAGGGAAGTGCTTTCAACTGAAAACAGAATGCAAAAGATGACTTTTATTGTCATCATATTTCTCCTGAATAACAAAAGGAATTTTATTGTGAAAATATTACATTTTTACCTTTCTTTTTTATTGCTGACATAATAACCTCATAGACCTGTTGTGCTGTTTATTTATTTATTTATTTTTACTAATGTTGGTTGGAGTGCCACTTTATGAACATTCTTTAAAACAATATCTCACACAAAGATACTTTATATTTGTAGATAGAAGTTGATGTTATTGCAGGGATGGTATTGGTTTGGCATGGTCATTGTACATAACTCTGCATGTTAACACAGTTCAAAATCTAGAGTCTATTGACAAGCAAGAATCCGGGATATCATTTAGAATGAATATTACTTTATCATTACAACTGTTCACGGAAAATCATTGGCATTATACTGTAAGTAGCAAATAGTTTGATGACAAAGTTGATGTGTTTAACATGAAGAATGTAAAGTTAAAATATTTGAATACGGAGCATCTCTGACAGGTCTGCTAGAGGAGTGGTTAATAGGCGGCAGATAATAAATGTGGGAAGCAACAGATGTGCAAATATTTACTGGTTGGAGTCAACAGTTTGTCATGTGCAGCTGTTTAAAAATGCTATAGTTAAGTTTGGCAAAGTTGTGATTTAGATAAAAAGAAGGAGCACTTTTAATTATAATTTGATTTATTTAGGAAGTGGCATTTTACTATTTTACCACCGCTAATGTTACTGCATAGCCATCAAAACTTAACTCTCTCTCTCTTTTATGGTGAGTCTAATTTGGACACATTTTCTTCACTTTTGAAAATGTTTTGACTGGATGAGTTGTTCCATGCAGTAGCCTAATTTTGAGCTTGGTCTCAAATTATTCTGTCACACGTTAACCTTGAGTATTTTACTGAACTTCTGCTGCACTCTAGGGTTAATTTGGAGTATCCAGCTGGTATTTAAGATAAATATGCATCTTAACAAATACATGTCATAGTATTGGTTTGAAAATCAAAATAGCAGCTTTTTATTCTATTGAATTACTGTAAGCTTAGACCACTGAATGGGTAGGGTGGTGATTACATTCTGGATAAGACTTTGGTTTGTTGAGAAAGGCAGTGAGACGAACATCTGACAGCAGGAGGGCTGTGCAAACACTACGTGCTATTTGGACTACCAGTGTGTGCGTATATAATATGAACAGATTTATGGCTACACATTTAATGGAATCATTTCGTTATGGATTGATTTGCTTTAACAGCTCATATGATGTTTTATGTGCTTTGTGAATGAATTAATCGAGAGTTTGACATTTTAGAGCTTATTTTAAATATTGCCTGGACTTTCTAGTTAAAGTATGTAGTAAACCCGTGTAATGAATGAATATACTTTTATTTTGGCACAATTACAATACGTAAAATTATTTTCACTTTGTAGCAAATGTAGCAAAAAACAAAAAACATTTAAACTATCATCGGCGCTGTATTCCATAAAATGATTACGTGTGACGTCATCTCTTTCCTTGGATGTTATTGGTGGAGGCGGTCAGGTGACAAGCTTTACGCATGCTTTTTACGCGTGCCATTCGCTTTTCTGCTACAGTGCTGCCCTTGCTGCGTATCTAAAGAGTGCATTGAAAATTTACGTCGTAGTTGGATATAATACTTTCAAAATGACGCGCATTATGGAAGAAACTACCTGCAGCGCGAGGTATTTGTCAACAATCGTGTTAATTTTCCTCGTAATGGACGCTGTTTTCGCTGTTACGCATTACTCTGTTCCTGAAGAAATGGAGGAAGGAGCTGTTGTAGCGAATTTGGCAGCAGATTTGGGACTGGACGTGAGGACGCTGACGAGAAGAAGAATGCGCATTGACATCGGAACAAATAAGAAATACCTCGACATTAACAAGGAAACTGGAGAGTTGTATGTTTTGGAAAGGATAGACAGAGAGTCGCTGTGTCCGATAAAAACAACAACATGTTTTCTCAAATTAGACGCAACGATAGAAAATCCAATACGCATGTTTAATATTGAGGTTGAAATAACGGATATTAATGACAACGCTCCACATTTTCGGCGCGGAACGATGCATCTGGACATTTCTGAGTCAAGTCCCGTTGGAGAGAGGTTTTCATTAAATAACGCGGTGGACCCGGATGTTGGAACTAATTCAGTGAAAAATTATCATTTAAGCGCAAGTGAATATTTTGCACTTGAAATTCAAACAGGACGAGATGGATCAAAGTTTGCGGATTTGATTTTGAAAAAGGCTTTAGACAGAGAGCAGCAGGCTGTTCATGATCTGATTCTCACAGCGGTGGACGGAGGGGTGCCCACGCGCACAGGTACAGCCAGCATCATTGTCCGCGTGCTTGATGTGAACGACAACGCCCCTACATTTGATGGAGACAAGTACGAGGTTAATGTTTTGGAGAATGCCCCAATCGGCAGTTTAGTGATTAAACTAAACGCTACAGATTTAGATGAAGGCTCCAACTCTGATTTGGTTTATTCCTACAGCCTGTACACGTCAGAGAGGACACAGAACATGTTCACACTGAACTCAGACAATGGCGAAATCAGAGTCAGAGAGATGATTAATTATGAAGATTTTAAGATTTATGAAATGGAGGTTATTGCCAGTGACAAGGGGCTTAACCCCTTATCTGGACAGTGTAAAGTGACTATACAGGTCACAGACATGAACGACAATCACCCAGAAATTTCTATTAAATCTTTCCAGAATCCTATTAAAGAAAACGAGCCCATAGACACAGTGATAGCTGTAGTTAGTGTTAGTGACAAAGACTCAGGGAACAATGGGATTGTAGATCTCTCTGTTTCTCCCAATTTACCTTTCAAACTGAGGCAGTCCTCTGATAACTATTATGAGCTGGTGGTGTCAGAGCCTTTAGACCGGGAGAAAGTCCCAGAGTACGACATCACCTTCACTGTGACAGACAGAGGCTCTCCTCCATTATCTGACAATGAGACTATGACTTTAGAGCTGCTGGATGTGAACGACAATGTGCCACAGTTCCCCCAGTCCTTTTACACTATACGCGTCATGGAGAACAACGCTCCAGGAGCTCTGCTCGGCTCTCTCACGGCCTTTGACCCTGACCTCCATGAAAACCAGTATCTAGTTTACTTCATCCTGGAGAAGGAGATCGCCAACACCTCCATGTCCATGCTGTTCTCCATCAACCCAGAGAACGGCAACCTGTACGCTCTCAAAACCTTTGACTATGAGATTGAGAAGGAGTTTCTCTTCCACATCGAGGCCAGAGACTCAGGCTCTCCTCCTCTCAGCAGTAACGTGACTGTCCACATCATTATTGTGGACCAAAACGACAACGCTCCGGTCATTGTGTCCCCATGGCGAGCACACGGCTCAGTGGTGGAGGAGAAGATACCCAGGTCCACTGATAAAGGCTCGCTGGTGGCCAAAGTGATAGCTCTGGACATCGACTCTGTGCACAACTCTCGCATCGCCTACCAGTTTCTACAGGTGACTGACGCCACTCTGTTCAGCCTGGACCAGTACAACGGAGAGATCCGCACCATGAGGATGTTCAGCTACAGAGACCCGCGCCACCAGCAGCTGGTGGTGGTTGCCAAGGACAACGGGCAGCCCTCCCTGTCGGCCACAGTGACCATCAAACTGTCCACGGTGGAGACGGCTGTGAAGGCCTACGCTGACATGACCGAGGTTCCTCTGGAGTACGACATCTTCTCAGACCTGAACCTGTATCTGGTCATTGGTCTGGGCTCGGTGTCCTTCCTCCTGCTCATCACCATCCTGGTCACCATCGTACTCAAGTGTCAGAAACCCAAGTCCAGCAGCAAAGCTCCTCCTCCCTGCAGGAACAGCCTGCTCAGTGAGAGGAACTCCACCATCGCAGACTCCACTCTGGTGTCCAACGATGCCTACTGGTACAGCATGTTCCTGGCAGAGACCAGGAAAGGAAAGCTGGTGGTGAGACAGCCTGTGCCCAAGGGCTCCAGATACATAGTGTCCAGTTTACCACGCGGCACAGGAGTGACGGACACCAGCGACTCTGCTGCCTCTACTCTGCAGGTACAGATGCAATCTTAACTTAAACAGTATAAGGTCATTTGTATGAAACTTGAAATTTGGTGTTCACCACCACTTCTTCTATTTTATTTTTAAATGAGTAATAAATGCTTAATTGATGATGAAATTGCTTCACTGTTTTTTCCTTTACATTTAAACTTTAACCACACGTTATGCATTTTTGCGCGTCAAAAAACCCCAATCCCAATCCATGTAAACCAATATTTAAAGAAGAAAGAATTATTGCCTCAAATGCTTCTCATCCTTCAATATAAAAAGTGCAAGTGACAAATAACAAAATGAATGTTACCAAATATAAATGTATCCACTAAAAAGCAACTAAAATGAATAAATGAACATGAACAAACCAAACAAAAACACATCACTTTTACAATAATAACATTTAACCCAGTTAGTGGTTGCTACATATATAAATGTGTTGTCACTGTATTGCTACTGTGTGGATTTTACTCCTGTCGTCTTTGGGATGCTTTTGTCAAATTGTGTTTTGCTACCTCAAAACTCAATTGTCAGGGATGTTATTTAAGACGAGCTTGTCTATGTCTCCTTTTGAGTTGCTACAATAAAGTGAAACTAATTGTTATTTGTATTCATATTTGATGTGTCTTTTCGACTTGTTACATACTGTTTTTTTGCCTTTTTGATTTTCCACTGAACTGACTGTTAAATTTCCCTATTTTTCCCCCATTTAAGTATCCAAAGTGAGGAAGATCCACTCGGCGGCTGGAGGTATGGAGGAGTCCCACTCTCTGGATCCTTTTCTTTTGTTTGTTTTCTTCAGTGATTAGATTTCTGGCTAACCACCTGTCTTCCCTTGTTTCTGCTCTCAACTTTTTTTCCAAAAATACATTTAAAAATATCCCTCAAGAACACGCAGACGTTTCTGCTGCAAATGAACCAACCAAACTTATAGTAATGGGAAACTTGTGGCCCAACACTAGCACACAATAAACACGTCTGTACCTGGTTTTCAGTCACGTAACATTATCTGTACGTATTTTGAGGAATATTTTGTTTAGAATTGTGAAATACTGTGGCAACAATCCAAATTATTTATCACTTGTAAGGATACACTGTGTATCTAATTGGATTTTAAGTACATGGCTAAATAATTTTCCTAATTTCATGTACTCACACAGAGGTCTGCAACCTTTTTGATTCAAATTCTTGTCCAAAATAGTACACATTTGAGGACTAAATCGGGACTACATTAAAAGTCCTGGGCGAGTGCTAAATCAGAATTAAATTAGGTCTAACCGAGGATGGACTCCAGAACTTCACCTCATAGCCTTGGATTATCATCCTTTACTAACCACACAAAGCTTTGTGATAACAGACCCAGGCCTCAGAGCCAATCAACAATCTTTTCTATGAGTGGCAGACAATGTCCATAGATTCACTTTAGCCAGAACGATATAAAACAGGTTAACCTCTTACTGGTTAACCAGACAATAGTATTTTGTCCAGTTCGGCTTTACCCAAATCTAAAATAAAAGCGTCTTGACTGAAGAGCAATAGTGTAATGCCTCATTTGAAAGCTAAGACCTACAAAAGTTGTCACATTGTTGCCGCGTTTTTGTCACATTTTTTTTGGTCCTGTTTTTATCTCTTTTTTTTCCTCGTGTTGTTGTCGTTGTTACTTTTCATAGCATTTTTTTTAGCTTTTCCGGCACGTTTTTTTTATGCTCTTTTGTCACTTTTTTGTCATGTTTTTATTGCTTATTTTTGTTCCTTATCTGTTGTGCTTTCGCCACGTTTCTGTCACTTTTTTGTTGCATTTTTGTTGCTTTTCCCACACGTTTTTTGTCTTTTTTGCTGTGTTTTCATCAGTTGCTACGTTTTCATCACTTTTTCTGTTGTGTTTTCATCCTTGTTTTCGTCGCTATTTTAAAGCTTTTAGATTTGGGTAATGCCAAACTAGAGAAAATGTGCTCAGTGCAGCTGGTGGGTTAGAGGTTAAACAATCACTGTTGTTAAATGAATACTCTGATGCAAATCATAACTCCAGAATCCTGCATTTTAAAACCTCCTTTGGCTTCTTATTACGGAATAGGCCACTAATCCCAGAATACCATTTTAACAGCAGCAATTCCAAGCGTTCTACTGCAAATGTCATCGAGCGTGCAGTATATGACTGCCGCATCCTTCTTTTGTGCCACCACTTACCAACTGACACGTTTTTGGAAATGCATTTGCCCAAGTGCCTTTTACTTCTAGATTCATTTCTTAGCTCCCCAGTTCCCGCGTGTGTTACAGCAGTGTGAATTTTGACCTATTTCTTTGAGCAGGAAAAAGCCAAGTGCTCCAGCCACCCAGTTACCTAGCAACCGCTCTAACCCACTTGCTCACACTGCATGTTTTTTTTGTGTGTGTGTGGTTGTTGATAGAGATGCCTCTCCACTGCTAGCTCACTGTTCAAGGATGCTACCAAATCCTTCGAGACCTCGTTTTCCACCTGAAGCCCCTGCCCGAGTGACTGCATGACTTGCCTGAGCTTGACGAAAAGACCCCAATGTGTTTCTTATGCCCTTCTATGTCCTTTCCTGTTTTTCAGGGCTCCGTCAGCAGCACCAGTAGTGCTAAATAAGGCCATGCCCCACCCAGTGATCATCCGATACGTGGACGTCTTTGCAAGGAATGAAGAAACCATGCATTTGAAATTATTATACGTGATCATCGTCCTTATATGCACTGAAATATAGAAATCGATCAAAACACAAGTATTGCTATAGTGACCAATCGAGGACATCATTCATGAGTAAGCACATTAAAATTCAATCAAAAACTCCCATAGTCCTTTTCCCCCATCTACTTTATGCATGAAAAGACTGCATGGCTTCATCTGTTTTAAGAAGAACAACTTGTTGGGACTGAAGCAGTTTTGAAGAAGCCACGATGGATGGAAAGACGTTGGGATGCCATTGTGTTTTTGCCTTTCTAAAATTTAAATTGGACCATAAACCTTCCAGCTTCATGCTCGCCAGAAAAAAGTGAAAGCGTATGAGCTGTCTAAATACGAGAAAGCACAAGCCCATAAGAAAGCACTAGTTTGTACATATTAAGTGTGGGAAAGTCGTGACCCTACTCCGTACATGTTTTAGTTTTTAGGACCAAACTATTCACATCTTGTCATATTTTCACGGTATTTACGGAAAAGTTAATTGTGAGGCCTTGAGTTTCCATTTTTATACTGATTTATTTTTATTTTTAAAGCCAGCATGATATGCAAATATGTTGCAAATGTGTCGTGTGCTGAGTGAACTGATGAGGGCTTACTGTTAAGACATACTTACTGGAATAATAATGTGATTTTCCTAGACCTGTAATTCTCAACTGGTGTGACCCAAAAATAATTTAAATAAGCAATGGATAAAATACTGCATTTTCCCCACAGATAATTGAACTATGCATTAAATGATAAGCCTAAAGGTGAAATTATGAGCAATTCTCCACCAATCCTTTTAACGCACTCAGAAGGCGGTTTTCCTTTTATTTCATTAGATACTGTAAATATTGAAAGAAATGGTTCTGCTACCCGGTTTTGTCTCCCGACCCCGCCAATTGAGAACCACAGCCCTAGACTTTAAGTGGCCTCTGAGCTCCTGTACAGTTCTGCAGTATTCATATTGAAATGCTATCGAGGATACATGGAGAAGTTGAGCATAACCAATGAAACTAGTTGTGTCTTTGCCAAGAAAACGTGTCACCTGTACTCGCCATTTCAGGTCATTGAGCTTTAAAATGTGTAATAATCTAACTGTGGCGGACTTGACTCAGCTTCATGTTGTCTACGATGCTCTGTAGTAAGCTCCTAATAACGCGGTGTAACGATGTACACATAAATACGATCTAAGATGTATTAAAGGCCTTTTTCAAATGGATGATGACGAAACACATGTGCCATCGACTTAACTGATGATGTTTGTGAAACCAGCTATTCACAGTGACAGTGTCTACTATGAATCACTAATATAAGAAAACAATGTTGCAGGCAGAAAAGTGCTTTTGTACAGTGGTACTTCACGGTGTGACATATAGTGTACGTTTGTATGATTTTATTGTATGCCATATCAGTGTGATTTAATAATAATAAAAACGAATTTGTGCACCTGTATTTGCATCAACGTGGCTATGTCTTTATAAGGTGAACATTGTAATCAGGATGTGTTTTTGAGATATATGGATTACTTATAAATAAGGACAGGTTTTAAGGCTTCGTTATTATTTTCTCATTATGCAGTATCTGACTGATTTATGCGTGAATGCACTGCTCTGTTTAAAGCATAGGGGGATTTTATAACATTAACTATGACTTTTAGAACCGTGTTTTTTTTCAAGCAAAGAGTAAGGATTTGAGCATATTCAGCTGTGTTTTGACCACAGCGCTTTGTCTTTTTAGTAATAAAAGTGAGTTTTCATAGATCACCTTTTAAATAATGGGCTGCACTCTCAAATTACGGGGCACTCGGAGTGTAAATGGACAGATAGGGGTACACTAAACAAAAAAAGGTTGGACATCACTGTTTTATAATACCAAACTACTCATATGTCATAATGGCCATGGCTCATACTGACTGAAACATGCATTAAGTAATAAGTAAATAATAAAGCTGAAATTACACACATTGTGCACAGGAGTAAGGTGAATTGTCCTTGTGTAATCAATATCGTGTAAGGGTTAGGTCTTTCTTCCATGATAAAACAAGTCAGAAGGTAAGTGAACGAAGAGTAAAAACTCTTAAGTCAGGCGAATATGCTACTGCCTTACAATAATAATATAATATAATAATCACGTCTCTTAAAAAGCTGGACTTCATTTTGAAAACATAATTTGGTGTCAAAATACAAGCTATAAATAGGTCCGACTGGTCCTTGTAACATTTTTCAGTAGCTGGTCCCTTAAAAAATGGACCCAGCAATGCGCCAAAGTGGAACAATTCTTCTCTGCAGCCACGGGCGGGCGCCAGACGACCAGACACCAGTCAAAGCGGCTCGTATAGCTCTAATAAACCCGTATGCAGGTCAATGATAGAAGAAAAGGATGCTTCATATTTTTATCGATACCCTCATGTTAAAGACAAATGTTTTGTAAATGTGCGTACTGTCATGTGCCATCTCATCCTCTGCCTCTCTGCCTCGTGTCCCGTGGGAGCGGCTGCTTTTGTTTCAGCACCAAGGACAGTGACGTGCTGCCCGCGCTGCCATGACAATGGGGTGTCTGCTGGTGGGAGGTTGGGAAGCTGCGTCTCATTTCATATTCTGACCTAAATCCAGTCTCTGCTATTAGCCACTGCTCTTTATCCGCAGGAGAAACCAATACACCCTGGGGAAAGGTGAACGACCAAGCGCCGAAGAAGCAATAAATGCATAAATCATTTTCTGAAACGTTACACCGCTGCAGTGGGACATGACGATGGTGATGGGGGATGTGGTGCCCGTCGGCAGTGCGGCAGGGCGTTTTCCTGCGCATGCGCATACGTTGCCCACACAAGCGCACTGATATGTAGGTCATTTGATTCACACGATTTTGCCACAGCTTCAAGTGGGATTCATTTCACAATATCAATACATACATAAATTAATATGTAAGGCGGTAGAAAACAAAGCATTATATAGCCTAGACTGTAAAAATAAAAAAAATTAACCATTAACATTTTAAAAGAGCGCCATTGTGCACATGCAGCTCGTGTCCGTTGGAGGTCGCTGCTCTCCTCGAGCAAAATAAAAAGCATTCATGGGTGTGTGCCTAGCTGAGCCACTAAATTTAAAGGGACAGTCACAACAGAGAACAAATAAGCTCACCATAAACATTTCATTTTGGATTGTGTATTGTGTTACAGGGGTTTGATCTACTAAACAAATTAACACACATGATACAGCATAATCTAGTAAACACAGTCGCAGAAAGTGTAGAACAAAATGTGTCAAAAGGATTACATTAAATGTTGTAACTATGCTATATTGTTCATTACAACAGTTCTCTACAATAGTAGTGAAAGATGACGTGTAACAGAATGATAAATATTCTTAACTTTTGAAATTGAAATCTATCTGAAATATTTCATAGGCTTTAGGGCCGACATAACCAGTCAAATGAGCTCGAACGTAACTCATTACTAAAAACGCTCACTAATATCTGCAGTTCTCATGTAAGGCCTATAGGCGGTGCTCATGCCCTGTGCACTTTACCAGCGATAGTGCCCAAATTGAGCACGAGTGCTACACGCGCAGACGAACAGCGCACAAAGGAGCTGTCTCTGTCCGATATTTTACTGCTTTAAACAGCGCCGTTTTGGATTATTTGTGTTAAAAGGGAAACAAAGAATGGCCGCCCAAGAACAATGGCTGAAGCCGTGGATTATTTGCATAATGACGCTGACATTGAGGGGAATGACTGCTCAGATACGTTATTCTTTGAACGAAGAAATGAAAATTGGAAGCGCACTTGGAAACGTGGCCAAAGATCTTGGACTGGATGTCGGGAGGCTGATGGAGAGAAACATTCGCCTGGTCTCAGGAACAAAAGAGGAACTGTTCAAAATCAACCCAGAAGATGGACTTTTGTCTGTGAACCACCGAGTGGACAGAGAGGAGCTGTGCGTAAAAACTGTTCCCTGCCTAATCAATCTGAAAGCTGTTGTGGAAAATCCATTGGAAATGCACCAATTAATAATTGAAATACAAGATATAAATGATAATTCTCCCAAATTCCCAGACGAAAAAATAACATTACAGATCTTCGAATCTGCCATAGTCGGCTCTAGGTTTCAGTTAGAAGGGGCACATGATTTGGATGTGGGTACAAATTCATTAAATTCGTACAGATTAAACCACAACACGTATTTTCGTCTGGAAACTGAAGAATTTGACGAGGATGGCAAAGTTCCGTTTCTCGTGTTACAGAAACACTTGGATAGAGAGGACAAAGAAACGCTTTTGCTCCAGATTACTGCTTCAGATGGAGGAAAACCTCCTAAATTGAATGCGTTAAACATTACTATTGCGGTATCTGACATTAATGACAATCCACCAATCTGTGGCAAACAGAAATATTCTGTAGCAGTTAAGGAAAACGCGCCAGTAGGCACATTTCTTGTTCTAGTGAATGCCTCTGACGCTGACGCTGGAGCAAATGGTGAAATTGAATACTCTATCAGGAACAAATTCCGCGGCCTTTCCTCCGAGCCGTTTGATCTGGACAGTAAAACAGGAAAGCTGAGTGTTAAAGGTGAACTTGACTTTGAGGAGAAGCAAGTTTATGAGATAAAGGTTGTTGCGGCTGATAAAGGCGCGGTGCCTCTTTCCACGCACTGCAACGTGATAGTGACCATTGAAGATGAGAACGATAACCCACCAGACATTGACATCACGTCTCTTTCGGGGCGTATTGCTGAGGATGCTCCGTTGGGCACAGTGGTGGCTCTGATGGCGGTGACTGACCGGGATTCTGGACTAAACGGAGAAGTTACCTGCACCATCCCCACTAATTTACCATTTCATTTAAAACAGTCAGCTGACGGTAACTCATACTCACTGGTGACGAAAGACCGTTTAGACAAAGAACTCATTCATATCTACAATATACAAATAAGTGCCACAGATTCAGGAAACCCTCCACTGTCATCCACAAAGATCATACAAGTGGATGTAATTGATGTGAATGACAACCGTCCAATGTTTTCACAGAGCCCCTACACGTTTCATGTAACTGAAAACAACAAACCAGGAGCTTCTGTTTTCTCAGTGAGTGCAGTTGATGCAGATGAGGGAGAAAATGCAGTGGTGTCTTACTCCCTCGACACTAAAGGACAAGTGGCTTCATATTTAATTATAAACGAAGCTAATGGCACAATTTCTGCTCTAAAAAGCTTCGACTTTGAGACATTAAAGTCGTTCCAGTTTCAAGTCGTGGCCTCAGACTCTGGGACTCCGTCACTGAGCAGCAACGTGACAGTGCACGTGTTTATTTTGGATCAGAACGACAACGCTCCAGTCATTCTGTATCCAGTCAGCTCTAATGGCTCTGCTGAAGGAGTGGAGGAGATCCCCCGCAATGTGAACGCAGGACACTTGGTGACTAAAGTCAGAGCCTATGACGCTGATATCGGATATAACGGCTGGCTGCTGTTTTCACTGCAGGAAGTGACTGACCACAGTCTGTTTGGGTTGGACCGCTACACAGGACAGATCAGGACACTTCGCTCATTCACAGAGACAGACGAGGCCGAGCACAGACTCGTCATACTGGTCAAAGACAATGGCAACGTGTCCCTCTCAGCTACAGCTACTGTGCTTGTCAAAGTGGTGGAGCCCAGAGAGGCTTTTGCAGCTTCTGATGTGAAGAGCTCCGCTAAAGACGCTGAGGACACTAATGTGACTTTTTACCTGATGATAACTCTGGCCTCGGTCTCAGCTCTGTTCATTATCAGTATCATTGTGCTGATTGCAATGCAGTGCTCCAAGTCCAGCACTGACTACACCTCCAAGTACTTACAGGACACAAACTATGACGGGACTCTGTGCCACAGCATCCAGTACAGATCTGGAGACAAGCGCTACATGTTAGTTGGACCCAGAATGAGCGTAGGATCCACTATAGTCCCAGGGAGCCAAGCCAACACTCTAGTGCTGCCGGACAGGAGGAGGCCATCTGAGGAGGTAAGATAATATGTTTTTAAAGGAATAAGCCACCGTTTTTAAATATTGTACTGAGATATGTTCTTACCTTAGCCTAGACGAGTTGATTGCATGCCTGTCTGGTCTTTACACGTAAACAGAGCACAGACGGCGTTAGCGTATAGCCTCTCCTCTGTGCGGCCCAACGGAGATGAAGTTAGAAGAGCTCGGTTGCTTCTAACTTAAGCTATAGTAAGAACATATCTCAGTATGTAAAAACGGTGGCTTATTCCTTTAAAAAGGGACACTTTATTTTATTCTTAGCTTGTTCTTATTTATCTTGTTTTTCTCCATCTGTTTTCATGCCATGTCTTTCTTACAGATGGTGCTGAAAGGCATGCGATGTTACATTAATATGAAAAAGCTCTGCCATTTTATGAACTCGTATAGTAAATATTGTCAATGAGCGGTATGTGAGCAGCAATGAGCTATATAACTTTTCTGTCATTCATATTTACTGGCTCCACTTCTGTCGTTTTCTGCGAGGTGGCGCTCCTTTATGGACTAACCCCTGGGCCAATCAGACTTCGTCCCGCCTCTCGCCTTTTGCCTCAACATCGGTAGTAGTTTCATGTAGATTATTTTGTGCTTTTTTTGGCTGAACAGTGGAATTACAGCAATAACAGATTGATGACAATACATTAGAATATTTGTAACCTATTTTATTTATTTATTTATTATTATTATTTTCTAAGTTGCTTAGTATTCTGCTCTACTTCTGGTTTATGGACTGCGCACGTTGGCTCTGTTTGGATATATTTGATCCAATAGGATAGTTGAATATACATGTTGATTTGGACACCAGTGAGGCTTTTAATCTTCTCTAACCAAATGCACCAAAACCAACACACAAAAAAGAGTTGCTGATGAGTTTGCAGTTTAGCAAACATTTTTTTGTGGTGTTGATTTCAACAAATTCAAATCAGGTATTATACTAATCATCTTTCACTCTTTGTGAACAATGATTGCGGACTTTAAATTGTTTGGTGCAGTTCATTCAACAGTTTTGGTCATTGATTAGCAATTTTCACGGATTACACATTTTTCTTTACGGATGGCAAATCTCTAACTGGAAAACTGGAAAACCCTGACTTAGTCAGATGTTAATAGGTGTAACTACCTTATAATAAAGTGTTACATATTTTTTTCTAATTGTAAAAAAATAAAATAAATACAAATACAAAGAATTAATTCCATTTTAATCAATATTTGTTTTCCCATTATTTTAATTGTATTTTATTTTTACTTGGCTGGTGTATTTAAAGCATGGCATTAAATGCTTGGGGTTGGAGGAGTGTTTGCAAGGTTTGTACAGCCCCGACCGCTGTCCGTGAAACTTAAGGTTAGATCAAGTTGGCAACAACATTTTGCATACAGAGGGTTATTGGTTTTAAACTTGTGGTGTCTGACTTGTACATATTTCATGAGAACATAGGGCTAGTGTAGTTATTAAATAATAGGGGCAAATGCTCCGATTTACCCGCCATAGGGCGGCAGTACTTCACATAGAAAACCCTAGTGTACACGGAGCCTTTTGTTCCTGCTCAGCTGAAGCGCAGTGGTCACTTGTATCCTGCGCGTCTGTGGATTATTTGGAGATCCTCTGGTTGTTTATTTTTTATTCAGTTAAATGGACTTATGACATTGGAAATGGAGATGCCATTTCGAGCGGGAAGCTGCTCGTGGATCGCTTTGTGCTCCGCTCTGCTGCTGGTTTTTGGACCGCGCGCTTTGGCTCAGATCAGATACTCTGTTCCCGAGGAGGTGAAGGACGGGACTGTTGTTGGAAATGTCGCAAAGGATCTTGGTCTTGATGTTTCCTCGTTGGGTGAGAGACGGTTCCGAGTTGTTTCTGGATCAAATGAAGCTGTTTTTGACGTAAACCCTGATAATGGCGCTTTGTTCGTCCACGGCCACATTGACCGAGAGCAGCTGTGTCAGGGCAGCGGGACGTGTCTGATGGAGCTGAAGGTTCTGGTAGAAAACCCTTTGGAGATTCACTATGTGGTTGTAGAAATCACTGATGTCAATGATCACGCTCCAAGATTTCCCAAAAATAACCAAACGTTTGAGATAGGAGAGCACACTTTACCAGGAAAGAGATTTCAGCTTCACTCTGCCCATGATCCGGACGCAGGAATGAACTCAATCCGCACCTACACTCTGTCTGCAAATGAACATTTTGACATAAACATTCGTGAAACTGCTTCGGAAAAATTACCCTTTTTAGTTTTAAAGAAATCTTTGGACAGAGAACACCACAGCAAACTCTTCTTATTTGTTACAGCAATCGATGGAGGGAAACCTCAAAAATCAGGGACTCTGAATGTTACAATCATTGTTCTTGACACTAATGATAACAGACCGGTTTTTAGCCAAGAGGTTTATCACATTCACATAAAGGAAAATACAGAAAAAGGGACCGTAGTATTCATGCTCAATGCAACAGACGAAGATGACGGTATAAACGGAGAAATTGAGTATAGCCTTGGAGAAACACTAAAGCATAATGTGTATAGTTTATTCCAATTAGATTCACTGACAGGGAAAATTATTATCAAGGGGACAATTGATCATGAAGACACAGAGGAATATGAATTAGGCGTAGAGGCAACAGATAAAGGCACGCCCTCATTGACGGGTGAATGTCGAGTTATTATTAAAATCATAGATGTAAATGATAATGCGCCAGAAATAGATGTGACATCACTGTCAAACACAGTGTCTGAAGACTCTAAACCTGGGACAGTAGTTTCTCTCATTAGTTTTTCAGACAAAGACTCTGGAGTCAATGGTAAAATCATCGCTCACATAACAAACAACGTGCCTTTTGAGCTCAAACCCTCCTATAAAGAAAACACATATTCAGTTGTCACTAAGGATTTCCTGGACAGAGAGGAGGTGTCAAATTATGACATAACAATAAAAGCCACTGACTGTGGGGAGCCTCCTTTATCAACCACTAAAACTCTCAGTATTCACATATTAGATGTAAACGACAACAGTCCACAGTTTGAACAGAGCCCTCTGTACTTTTATATTGTAGAAAACAACGTGGCAGGAACGTCACTGTTCTCTGTAACTGCTACAGACAAAGATAAGAATGAAAATGCGGATGTTTCCTACAATATTGCGCGCACAGGACACGATAAAGACGTAGCGACTTTCTTAAACGTGAACGCTGAAAATGGACAAATTACAGCTTTGAAAAGCTTTGACTTTGAGACATTAAAGTCGTTCCAGTTTCAAGTCGTGGCCTCAGACTCTGGGACTCCGTCACTGAGCAGCAACGTGACAGTGCACGTGTTTATTTTGGATCAGAACGACAACGCTCCAGTCATTCTGTATCCAGTCAGCTCTAATGGCTCTGCTGAAGGAGTGGAGGAGATCCCCCGCAATGTGAACGCAGGACACTTGGTGACTAAAGTCAGAGCCTATGACGCTGATATCGGATATAACGGCTGGCTGCTGTTTTCACTGCAGGAAGTGACTGACCACAGTCTGTTTGGGTTGGACCGCTACACAGGACAGATCAGGACACTTCGCTCATTCACAGAGACAGACGAGGCCGAGCACAGACTCGTCATACTGGTCAAAGACAATGGCAACGTGTCCCTCTCAGCTACAGCTACTGTGCTTGTCAAAGTGGTGGAGCCCAGAGAGGCTTTTGCAGCTTCTGATGTGAAGAGCTCCGCTAAAGACGCTGAGGACACTAATGTGACTTTTTACCTGATGATAACTCTGGCCTCGGTCTCAGCTCTGTTCATTATCAGTATCATTGTGCTGATTGCAATGCAGTGCTCCAAGTCCAGCACTGACTACACCCCCAAGTACTTACAGGACACAAACTATGACGGGACTCTGTGCCACAGCATCCAGTACAGATCTGGAGACAAGCGCTACATGTTAGTTGGACCCAGAATGAGCGTAGGATCCACTATAGTCCCAGGGAGCCAAGCCAACACTCTAGTGCTGCCTGACAGGAGGAGGCCTTCTGAGGAGGTAAGGCATTTATCTTGTTATTCAAGACTGTAAGAACATTATACATTGTCTCTATATTAACTTGTAAATTATCTTATCTAGATAGTGTTTCTTTATGTTGGCGACACCATGCACATGAAGCCTTTCGCAATGTGGCGTACCCGTGAAATTTTTTGTTGTTGTATGATCGACCAATTGAAGTTGGTTTAGAGATCATAAAAATAATTGTTTCATCAATGAAGCGAAAGCTCACTGCAACTACGCTCTACTTTCATTTTTGCTCTTGCCTATTTAAAACCTGCTGTTACAGTATATCCTGAATGTGAAGATGTGGACAGAAAAAATGACTTGATCATTTGTGTGTGAGACCTGCAATTGGTAACTGTTAATCAAAAAACATAATTAAAACAAACAAGAACAAATAAACAAAGTAACTAACCAACCAACCAACTAAAAAGACACTACACACACACACACAAAAAAAACAGTCTTCTTAACCCCCATTTTACTTTCTACGAAAATACAGAGATACATTAACTTAATAAAACAAAAATATAAATAAAATAACGCTGCCAAAGACATACATTTTTTTTTTTTTTAATCTTTAGGGCTCTTGAATTGTTAATTTATTTTTTGGTAAGAAATCATGAAGACAGTATGTTACTCTAAGATGATTTTTTATTTTATTTTTCATTTTTTAAGCTCCTCAGGAAACTAAATTGAAGACAAATTAATATAACAGCCATTAACGTCCAACAGTGACTTTCATATGTGAACGCATATCCCTCCGCCAAGAATAAGGCAGTCCCTGACACGTAGTAACTCAGTAATAAAGGCAATGAATATGACATATTAATATTGGAGCAATTGGAGAAAAATAAATCCTCTTACATTATTTTAAACGCTGGACATTTTTTTAAGTGAGCTAATCAGTTGAAATGTGGTCGCTGTCCATTGTGCTTAAAATAACTCTTGGACTAATAATCAACTCTGGTGGATTTTTAAAATGGGATCTTGGTTTAAAAATCTATAAACCAATTTAAGATTGTGTTGGCACCCAGGATAAAGAGAAAACGTGTGTGGTTCAGTAGGTGGCAGTAGGAGGCAACATGTAAAAACGAGAATTCCACGCGCTCCGCCTCTCACAGACCTCTTTGTCTCCGTCTGTTCTTTACATGGACATGATTATGAAATGACTTTGCATCGGGATTTAATTGTGTAGGGTTCACGTACAAAACTCTCACTGGACAAAATGATGACGGAAAAAACAATACAGAATAGAGGCGCGTCATGGATCGCTTTGTTTTCGGTTTTGCTGCTGTTTTTTGGACCGCGCGCTTTGGCTCAGATCAGATACTCTGTTCCCGAGGAGGTGAAGGACGGGACTGTTGTTGGAAATGTCGCAAAGGATCTTGGTCTTGATGTTTCCTCGTTGGGTGAGAGACGGTTCCGAGTTGTTTCTGAAACGAACGAAGCAGTTTTTGAGGTAAACCCTGATAATGGCGCTTTGTTCGTCCACGGCCGCATTGACCGAGAGCAGCTGTGTCAGGGCAGCGGGACGTGTCTGATGGAGCTGAAGGTTCTGGTAGAAAACCCTTTGGAGATTCACTATGTGGTTGTAGAAATCACTGATGTCAATGATCACGCTCCAAGATTTCCTAAAAGTAACGAAACTATAGAAATTTGGGAGCAAATATTACCAGGAAAACGATTTCAGCTTCACTCTGCCCATGATCCTGACGCAGGAATGAACTCAATCCGCACCTACACTCTGTCTGCAAATGAATATTTTGACATAAATATTCGTGAAAGTGATTTGGGCAAAACTCCGTTTCTAGTTCTAAGGAAACCATTAGACCGTGAACAAAGCAGCAGACACACTTTACTCGTTACTGCTGTTGATGGAGGTAAACCTCAAAGATCAGGGACTCTAAATGTGACTGTTGTTGTTCTGGACAGTAATGACAATAAACCAGTTTTTAGTCAAGAGGTTTATGACATTACTTTACAAGAAAATGCGCAAATAGGAACCGTAGTAATTAGGCTCAACGCAACTGATGCAGACGAGGGGATTTATGGTGAAATTGAATATAGTCTGAGAGAATCGTTGATTCAAAGGGTAAATAACATATTTCATTTAAATAAAATGACCGGAGAAATTACAACAAAAATACCAATTAATTTTGAAGAAAACAACCGATATGAATTAGACGTAGAGGCATCAGATAAAGGCACGCCCCCACTGACTGGCGAATGTCGAGTTATTATTAAAATCATAGATGTAAACGATAATGCGCCAGAAATAGATGTGACATCACTGTCAAACGCAGTGTCTGAAGACTCCAAACCTGGGACAGTAGTTTCTCTCATTCGTGTCAAAGACAAAGACTCTGGAGTCAATGGTAAAATCATCGCTCACATAACAAACAACGTGCCTTTTGAGCTCAAACCCTCCTATAAAGAAAACACATATTCAGTTGTCACTAAGGATTTCCTGGACAGAGAGGAGGTGTCAAATTATGACATAACAATAAAAGCCACTGACTGTGGGGAGCCTCCTTTATCAACCACTAAAACTCTCAGTATTCACATATTAGATGTAAACGACAACAGTCCACAGTTTGAACAGAGCCCTCTGTACTTTTATATTGTAGAAAATAACGTGGCAGGAACGTCACTGTTCTCTGTAACTGCTACTGACAAAGATAAGAATGAAAATGCAGATGTTTCCTACAATATTGCGCGCGCAGGGCACGATAAAGACGTAGCGACTTTCTTAAACGTAAACGCTGAAAATGGACAAATTACAGCTTTGAAAAGCTTTGACTTTGAGACATTAAAGAAGTTCCAGTTTCAAGTCGTGGCCTCAGACTCTGGGACTCCGTCACTGAGCAGTAACGTGACAGTGCACGTGTTTATTTTGGATCAGAACGACAACGCTCCAGTCATTCTGTATCCAGTCAGCTCTAATGGCTCTGCTGAAGGAGTGGAGGAGATCCCCCGCAATGTGAACGCAGGACACTTGGTGACTAAAGTCAGAGCCTATGACGCTGATATCGGATATAACGGCTGGCTGCTGTTTTCACTGCAGGAAGTGACTGACCACAGTCTGTTTGGGTTGGACCGCTACACAGGACAGATCAGGACACTTCGCTCATTCACAGAGACAGACGAGGCCGAGCACAGACTCGTCATACTGGTCAAAGACAATGGCAACGTGTCCCTCTCAGCTACAGCTACTGTGCTTGTCAAAGTGGTGGAGCCCAGAGAGGCTTTTGCAGCTTCTGATGTGAAGAGCTCCGCTAAAGACGCTGAGGACACTAATGTGACTTTTTACCTGATGATAACTCTGGCCTCGGTCTCAGCTCTGTTCATTATCAGTATCATTGTGCTGATTGCAATGCAGTGCTCCAAGTCCAGCACTGACTACACCCCCAAGTACTTACAGGACACAAACTATGACGGGACTCTGTGCCACAGCATCCAGTACAGATCTGGAGACAAGCGCTACATGTTAGTTGGACCCAGAATGAGCGTAGGATCCACTATAGTCCCAGGGAGCCAAGCCAATACTCTAGTGCTGCCTGACAGGAGGAGGCCCTCTGAGGAGGTGAGTATAGCGTTTGTTCTCTTTCCCTCTCCGTCTCTCTATCTCTCCCTTCATTTTTTTTCTTGTCTTATTTCGTTTAATTTCCCCAACCAAGTATAGACTATTTTAAGAGTTTTGAAGATATATTTTTAAGTCTTTGTTTTCGGCGGGTGAGAGGAGTTGCTGTCCGTGGTTCCTAATTCAATATACTTTAACACTACGTACTCATTTGTACAATCCACAAAGCAAAACAAAAAATAACACACTTGCCTCACATATTGCCGTGCATTGGCTCTCAGTCACTGGGTGGCAGTGCTTCAATGGGGAAAAAAATGTTTCGTTTCTTTTGATGCCACGCTTGGTCCCGCCCATTCTGTTGTTCTCCTTTGGTTGCGTCGTTTCGGCTGTATGTTGTCTCAGCGAAGGGGTTTTTGTGCAAAGCTCTAGCTCTATCTTTTTAAATATCTAAAAGCTCAAAGAGATTCATGTCGAAAATGAAGGACGGTTGTGGATTTTTTATTTCATGTCTGCGCGCGGAACAAAGAGGATGGCGACAGCTCCTTCTTTCGATGGTCTTTGTGATTTCCCTGATTTCATGGGGAGAGGCCTCTTCACAGCTCAGATACTCCATTTCAGAAGAGCTTCACGAGGGAAGTGTCGTTGGAAGTATCGCTAAAGATTTGGGCATCGAGCTGAATTTGCTGAAACAAAGGGACTTTCGTATAATGGCAGACTCGACGGAACCTCTCTTCAGGGTGAACGAGCAGGACGGAGTTCTTTATTCTAAGCAGAAAATTGACAGAGAAGCGGTTTGTAAAGATAACAATGCTTGTTTCATAAACTTAAAAGTCGTGTTGGACAACCCGCTAGAAGTGCATTATGTCTTAGTGGAAGTGTCAGATCTGAATGATCATTCCCCTTCATTCCCAGAGAAAATAAAGCGCCTGGAAATCGTTGAGTCCGCGTTGCCAGGAACAAAATATCAATTAGAAAATGCGTTTGATCCAGACGCTGGATCAAATTCAGTTCAACAATATAAAATTAGTCCAAATGAATATTTTCGTTTGGAAGTTAAAGATCGAGGTAAAGATGGTAAAACTCCGGTGTTGCAATTACAAAAGCAGTTAGATCGAGAGTCTAAAAGCAGCCATAAGTTAGTTTTGACTGCGATCGATGGAGGAAATCCTCCAAAGACAGGAACAGTGGAAATAATCATAGATGTGTTAGACGTCAATGACAACATGCCAGTTTTCACCAAAGACTCATACTCCGCTGTGCTGCAGGAAAACGCACCCATTGGCACCGCGGTGATTCAAGTTAATGCAACAGACCTAGACAGTGGCTCTAACGGGGAAGTGCTTTACTCTTTTGGCAAAGTAAAAGACAGAATAAAACAACTGTTTGATATTGACTCAGTCACTGGTGAAATCACCGTTAAAGGTGATGTTGACTTTGAAGAAGAAGATAGTTATGACATAGATGTGCAGGCGTCCGATAAAGGAAGCATACCATTTAAGACGGACAAAAGTGTCATAATTAAGATTGCAGATACTAACGATAACCCTCCAGTGATAGAAGTGGCGTCTTTATCAGGGGCCGTGCCCGAAGACTGCCGCCCAGGAACAACTGTGGCCTTAATTAGTATTCAAGACCGCGACTCAGGAGTAAATGGTAAAATAACGGGGCACGTGGCCACAGACAGTCCGTTTGATATAAAACCTTCAATTCAGAACAACATGTTTGCTGTGGTCACAAAGTCAAAGCTGGATAGAGAACAGCAGACGTTCTATGATATTACAATAATAGCGAAAGATGCAGGAGAGCCACAGCTAACGTCAGAAAAAACGGTGAGGGTCACTGTGTCAGATATGAATGACAATAATCCTGAGTTTAATATGGCGACGTATGCTTTTTATATATCCGAGAACAACACGCCAGGGGCATCGGTGTTTTCAGTAAAAGCCTCAGATGGCGATGATGGAGATAACGCGCTGATATCTTATCAAATATACAGGAGAGTAGATGAACATAAAGTCTTATCTTTCCTTAATATAAACTCAGAAACCGGAGAAATTACAGCTTTGAAAAGCTTTGACTTTGAGACATTAAAGTCGTTTCAGTTTCAAGTCGTGGCCTCAGACTCTGGGACTCCGTCACTGAGCAGCAACGTGACAGTGCACGTGTTTATTTTGGATCAGAACGACAACGCTCCAGTCATTCTCTATCCAGTCAGCTCTAATGGCTCTGCTGAAGGAGTGGAGGAGATCCCCCGCAATGTGAACGCAGGACACTTGGTGACTAAAGTCAGAGCCTATGACGCTGATATCGGATATAACGGCTGGCTGCTGTTTTCACTGCAGGAAGTGACTGACCACAGTCTGTTTGGGTTGGACCGCTACACAGGACAGATCAGGACACTTCGCTCATTCACAGAGACAGACGAGGCCGAGCACAGACTCGTCATACTGGTCAAAGACAATGGCAACGTGTCCCTCTCAGCTACAGCTACTGTGCTTGTCAAAGTGGTGGAGCCCAGAGAGGCTTTTGCAGCTTCTGATGTGAAGAGCTCCGCTAAAGACGCTGAGGACACTAATGTGACTTTTTACCTGATGATAACTCTGGCCTCGGTCTCAGCTCTGTTCATTATCAGTATCATTGTGCTGATTGCAATGCAGTGCTCCAAGTCCAGCACAGACTACACCTCCAAGTACTTACAGGACACAAACTATGACGGGACTCTGTGCCACAGCATCCAGTACAGATCTGGAGACAAGCGCTACATGTTAGTTGGACCCAGAATGAGCGTAGGATCCACTATAGTCCCAGGGAGCCAAGCCAACACTCTAGTGCTGCCCGACAGAAGGAGGCCTTCTGAGGAGGTGAGATCTTTATTTATTATTATAAGAAAAAAAAAAAAAAAAAAAGGAACAGTTGGTTTTATTTGTATTTCTCTTGAAACATATTTATTCTCAGATTGTGGTATAGTAAAGGATACTTTTACAATTGTTGTCCATGCTGCTGAATTATTCACTTTCAAATAATACATTTTAACAGTTGTTACATATTGCATTTAATACAGCATCAGCTTATTATTATTTTTGTTTTTGTTTTCTGCGTTGTATTGTTTTTCATTCAGTAAACCTATTTTGTTATGATGATAATACTGGCAGGTCTCAGTTTGATCGCTCTCCATGGTTCTGAAAGACATGTCATTTTTACCTCATAACAATCCCAACATTTTCATGGACATAAATATTGTCAATGAGCTGAATAAATTGCAGTACACATAATATTACTGTGACTAATATTTACTGGCTTTTCCTCTGTTCATTACCGCGAGGGGGCGCCCTTCCATGTATTAGCCCCTGATCCAACATAACTTCGTCCCGCCTTTCGCCTGTAATATCAAATTGGTAACAGCTGTTGGTTATTTCACGGTACAGTAAAATGCAGTGATTAGAGATAAATATAATTTGTAAACAACAACGTTAACAGTATGGTAATTGTTTTCGACTTTGTGGACAGCGCACAGGTTCTGATCAGATATGGATGGTGACAAAGTATATTTGATCAGTGCCAGCAACTTATCGAATCGAATTATAAAGAAGAATTAAAACATATTACTTAAACAATCTTACTCGGTTGTGGAAAAATATGCCAAACATTTGGCAATACTGCTCATTGAACTGTTTTGGTTGTTGATGAGAAATGTTCACCGGTTACAAAATGATTTTTGTATGTGGCTGGAAAATTATTGTTGGCAAACTAGTTTCCATTTTTTATTCCGATAAAACCTTGATAAGTAGAGTATTTATAGGACTGTGTTACGCTTGGAGTTGGAGGAGTGCTGCGCGGTTTGTGAAGCCAGGCCGCTGCCGTGACGCTGTAGGATAGATCAAGGTGGCAACATATTTTTATGCATAAAACAATCTGTTTTAAACACGTGTTATGTTTATATTTTCACGAGAACACAAAAAGGAATTGTTTATTTCTTGAAGATCTGTGGTATCCACGGGGCGGCAGTACTTCACATAGAAATCTCAATCCCTGTCCCTCCTCGCGGAGCCTTTTGTTCCTGTTCAACTGAAGCGCAGTGGTCACTTGTATCCTGCGCGTCTGTGGATTATTTGGAGATCCTCTGGTTGTTTATTTCTTATTCAGTTAAATGGACTTATGACATTGGAAATGGAGAGGCCATTTCTAGCGGGAAGCTGCTCGTGGGTCGCTTTGTGCTCGGCTCTTCTGCTGGTTTTTGGACCGCGCGCTTTGGCTCAGATCAGATACTCTGTTCCGGAGGAGGTGAAGGACGGGACTGTTGTTGGAAATGTCGCAAAGGATCTTGGTCTTGATGTTTCCTCGTTGGGTGAGAGACGGTTCCGAGTTGTTTCTGGATCAAACGAAGCTGTTTTTGAGGTAAACCCTGATAATGGCGCTTTGTTCGTCCACGGCCACATTGACCGAGAGCAGCTGTGTCAGGGCAGCGGGACGTGTCTGATGGAGCTGAAGGTTCTGGTAGAAAACCCTTTGGAGATTCACTATGTGGTTGTAGAAATCACTGACGTCAATGATCACGCTCCAAGATTTCCCAAAAATAACCAAACGTTTGAAATCGGAGAGCACACTTTACCAGGAAAACGATTTCAGCTTCACTCTGCCCATGATCCGGACGCAGGAATGAACTCAATCCGCACCTACACTCTGTCTGCAAATGAACATTTTGACATAAATATTCGTGAAAGTGATTTGAGAAAAACGCCGTTTCTAGTTTTAAAGAAACCATTAGACCGTGAGCAAAGCAGCAGGCACACTTTACTCGTTACTGCTGTTGATGGAGGTAAACCTCAAAGATCAGGGACTCTAAATGTGACTGTTGTTGTTCTGGACAGTAATGACAATAAACCAGTTTTCAGTCAAGAGGTTTATGACATTACTTTACAAGAAAATGCGCAAAAAGGAACCGTAGTAATTAGGCTCAATGCAACTGATGCAGACGAGGGGATTAACGGTGAAATTGAATATAGTCTGAGAGAATCGTTGATTGAGGGGGTAGATAACTTATTTCAATTAAATAAAATGACCGGAGAAATTACAACAAATACAGCAATTAATTTTGAAGAAATCGATCAATATGAATTGGACATAGAGGCTTCAGATAAAGGCACGCCCCCACTGACGGGTGAATGTCGGGTTATTATTAAAATCATAGATGTAAATGATAATGCGCCAGAAATAGATGTGACATCACTGTCAAACACAGTGTCCGAAGACTCTAAACCTGGGACAGTAGTTTCTCTCATTAGTTTTTCAGACAAAGACTCTGGAGTCAATGGTAAAATCATCGCTCACATAACAAACAACGTGCCTTTTGAGCTCAAACCCTCCTATAAAGAAAACACATATTCAGTTGTCACTAAGGATTTCCTGGACAGAGAGGAGGTGTCAAATTATGACATAACAATAAAAGCCACTGACTGTGGGGAGCCTCCTTTATCAACCACTAAAACTCTCAGTATTCACATATTAGATGTAAACGACAACAGTCCACAGTTTGAACAGAGCCCTCTGTACTTTTATATTGTAGAAAATAACGTGGCAGGAACGTCACTGTTCTCTGTAACTGCTACAGACAAAGATAAGAATGAAAATGCAGATGTTTCCTACAATATTGCGCGCACAGGGCACGATAAAGACGTAGCGACTTTCTTAAACGTGAACGCTGAAAATGGACAAATTACAGCTTTGAAAAGCTTTGACTTTGAGACATTAAAGTCGTTTCAGTTTCAAGTCATGGCCTCAGACTCTGGGACTCCGTCACTGAGCAGCAACGTGACAGTGCACGTGTTTATTTTGGATCAAAACGACAACACTCCAGTCATTCTGTATCCAGTCAGCTCTAATGGCTCTGCTGAAGGAGTGGAGGAGATCCCCCGCAATGTGAACGCAGGACACTTGGTGACTAAAGTCAGAGCCTATGACGCTGATATCGGATATAACGGCTGGCTGCTGTTTTCACTGCAGGAAGTGACTGACCACAGTCTGTTTGGGTTGGACCGCTACACAGGACAGATCAGGACACTTCGCTCATTCACAGAGACAGACGAGGCCGAGCACAGACTCGTCATACTGGTCAAAGACAATGGCAACGTGTCCCTCTCAGCTACAGCTACTGTGCTTGTCAAAGTGGTGGAGCCCAGAGAGGCTTTTGCAGCTTCTGATGTGAAGAGCTCCGCTAAAGACGCTGAGGACACTAATGTGACTTTTTACCTGATGATAACTCTGGCCTCGGTCTCAGCTCTGTTCATTATCAGTATCATTGTGCTGATTGCAATGCAGTGCTCCAAGTCCAGCACTGACTACACCTCCAAGTACTTACAGGACACAAACTATGACGGGACTCTGTGCCACAGCATCCAGTACAGATCTGGAGACAAGCGCTACATGTTAGTTGGACCCAGAATGAGCGTAGGATCCACTATAGTCCCAGGGAGCCAGGCCAACACTCTAGTGCTGCCGGACAGGAGGAGGCCCTCTGAGGAGGTAAGACATTAGCCTATATTTGTGACCAGTCATGTAACATTTTATCTGCTCATTCTATTCCAATATTTATCGAACAGTTGTTAAATCCCAACCGGAGAGACAAAAGGAGACAACACATACACATTATATATATATATACATGCACAGCCTGTTATACCCCGGAAAATGTGGACATTAGTTGTTGATAGTTTTCTCATGCAAGGCCTGCTGATTTTGATAACGTTTTGAAATGAGGAAGTTCTTGCAGAAGCAAAGCTCGGTAGGGACTGCACGAGTTCAATATATCTGAGGGATGCACAATTGCTGTCCATTTTAACCATCCCGGCTGAGTTTTGATTTTCCGCCGTATTTAGACAATGATTGCAAAGGAGTAGAGACATGCAGGAGAGGTAAAGGTTTCATACAATACTCGGCCAGGTGAGGCAACTGGAGTCTTCCAGGCTGAATTCTTTTTTTAATTCAAGTTTATTAGTTATATGCGTCAAGTACAAGGTACCAAAAGCAATGAAAATAGTTTTTTCCTGGTGCTCTCTCCGCTGAACAAGAAAGCCTATTTGTTCAGCACTAACCTTTCCTAAGTGCGCTTGAACGCCCCATCACGTGAACTGCGCCTGTACAGAGGATGCAGCGCGCTTCTCAGTTGTTCGTGCTTGGAGATGATGAGAGCAGACTCAGAGACCCTCTTTCCTTACTTTTGTGTGCGTTTTATGAGTGACAATGCGATATCTTGTGACGTGGGCGACAATGGCATGACAATCGTCTCTCTTCTTGTCCAGTCTCAACATATTAATTCTGTCCATTCTAGTCCAGGCAGCGATATTCAGGAGGAAAGTTGTTCGCTGCCGCCCTTTGTCTCGTTTCCCATTGATTTTTACCTACCACACACATACAAATTGTACTTTGACATCCTGCTGTTCAAATAAAGCTGATAAAGGATTCTCTGGCCGGAATCTTTCTTTAGTGTTCCCATCCTAAAAGAACCACTAGTCCACACATTTCACTAATCTACATATATTATATTTCAATTTTATTGTATACTGTATCAGAAATATACTAAACTACAATTCACTGTCCATGGGACTGACTGTAACTAATTAAATGCTCAATTTTCATTAAGGGGTGAAGGATATACCGATTGTGAACGATTATTACCTATTCAATTATTTAATGCTTTATCCACCAATGCATTTTTTCAGTGTTTATTCTTGGTCATTGTTTGTTGCTTATGCTTCTTTAGAGCAAATGGAAAAATATGTTTTGGATGATCTTGTCCAGTTGTACACCCTCATCGGAAAAAGGTTGCTTAATGGGTGATTAGTATAGCACTATATTAAAGCTTCCCTGGCAATTTTGCGCCTGTGGTGAATCCAGACCGCTGTCCATGGTCCTGAATTGTTTAAATTAAACTTCCTATACTATGTCCCCTTCGGGAAAATAATAATAATAATAAAAAAATAACAGTTTTTGCAACATGGGAGGTGCTGACTACAGTGCGTGGATAAATGCATCGTGTGAGCAGTTTGACCACAAGGTGGCACAACTCCAATGAGAAACCTCAACACAGTCCCTCCTCTCACAGACCCTTTTGTTTCGGACAAGAGCACAGTAGTCACTTGAATCTTGCGTTACTGTGGATTAATATGTGCTGTAGTAACTGCACTGTTTCAATATAATAAATGTACGTGTAGCTGACGGATCAAATGGAGAAGCCTTTTGTTCTAAGAAGCTGCTCGTGGGTCGCTTTGTGCTCGGCTCTGCTGCTGTTTTTTGGACCGCGCGCTTTGGCTCAGATCAGATACTCTGTTCCCGAGGAGGTGAAGGACGGGACTGTTGTTGGAAATGTCGCAAAGGATCTTGGTCTTGATGTTTCCTCTTTGGTCGAGAGACGGTTCCGAGTTGTTTCTGGATCAAATGAAGCTGTTTTTGAGGTAAACCCTGATAATGGCGCTTTGTTCGTCCACGGCCACATTGACCGAGAGCAGCTGTGTCAGGGCAGCGGGACGTGCCTGATGGAGCTGAAGGTTCTGGTAGAAAACCCTTTGGAGATTCACTATGTGGTTGTAGAAATCACTGATGTCAATGATCACGCTCCAAGATTTCCTAAAAATAACCAAACGTTTGAAATCGGAGAGAACACTTTACCAGGAAAGAGATTTCAGCTTCACTCTGCCCATGATCCGGACGCAGGAATGAACTCAATCCGCACCTACACTCTGTCTGCAAATGAATATTTTGACATAAATATTCGTGATAGTGATTTGGGCAAAACTCCGTTTCTAGTTTTAAAGAAACCATTAGACCGTGAGCAAAGCAGCAGACACACTTTACTCGTTACGGCTGTTGATGGAGGTAAACCTCAAAGATCAGGGACTCTAAATGTGACTGTTGTTGTTCTGGACAGTAATGACAATAAACCAGTTTTTAGTCAAGAGGTTTATGACATTACTTTACAAGAAAATGCGCAAATAGGAACCGTAGTAATTCGGCTCAATGCAACTGATGCAGACGAGGGGATTTATAGTGAAATTGAATATAGTCTGAGAGAATCGTTGATTCAAAGGGTAAATAACATTTTTCATTTAAATAAAATAACTGGAGAAATTACAACAAAAATACCAATTAATTTTGAAGAAAACAACCGATATGAATTAGACGTAGAGGCTTCAGATAAAGGCACGCCCCCACTGACGGGCGAATGTAGAGTTATTATTAAAATCATAGATGTAAATGATAATGCGCCAGAAATAGATGTGACATCACTGTCAAACACAGTGTCTGAAGACTCTAAACCTGGGACAGTAGTTTCTCTCATTAGTTTTTCAGACAAAGACTCTGGAGTCAATGGTAAAATCATCGCTCACATAACAAACAACGTGCCTTTTGAGCTCAAACCCTCCTATAAAGAAAACACATATTCAGTTGTCACTAAGGATTTCCTGGACAGAGAGGAGGTGTCAAATTATGACATAACAATAAAAGCCACTGACTGTGGGGAGCCTCCTTTATCAACCACTAAAACTCTCAGTATTCACATATTAGATGTAAACGACAACAGTCCACAGTTTGAACAGAGCCATCTGTACTTTTATATTGTAGAAAATAACGTGGCAGGAACGTCACTGTTCTCTGTAACTGCTACAGACAAAGATAAGAATGAAAATGCGGATGTTTCCTACAATATTGCGCGCACAGGGCACGATAAAGACGTAGCGACTTTTTTAAACGTGAACGCTGAAAAAGGACAAATTACAGCTTTGAAAAGCTTTGACTTTGAGACATTAAAGTCGTTTCAGTTTCAAGTCATGGCCTCAGACTCTGGGACTCCGTCACTGAGCAGCAACGTGACAGTGCACGTGTTTATTTTGGATCAGAACGACAACGCTCCAGTTATTCTGTATCCAGTCAGCTCTAATGGCTCTGCTGAAGGAGTGGAGGAGATCCCCCGCAATGTGAACGCAGGACACTTGGTGACTAAAGTCAGAGCCTATGACGCTGATATCGGATATAACGGCTGGCTGCTGTTTTCACTGCAGGAAGTGACTGACCACAGTCTGTTTGGGTTGGACCGCTACACAGGACAGATCAGGACACTTCGCTCATTCACAGAGACAGACGAGGCCGAGCACAGACTCGTCATACTGGTCAAAGACAATGGCAACGTGTCCCTCTCAGCTACAGCTACTGTGCTTGTCAAAGTGGTGGAGCCCAGAGAGGCTTTTGCAGCTTCTGATGTGAAGAGCTCCGCTAAAGACGCTGAGGACACTAATGTGACTTTTTACCTGATGATAACTCTGGCCTCGGTCTCAGCTCTGTTCATTATCAGTATCATTGTGCTGATTGCAATGCAGTGCTCCAAGTCCAGCACTGACTACACCTCCAAGTACTTACAGGACACAAACTATGACGGGACTCTGTGCCACAGCATCCAGTACAGATCTGGAGACAAGCGCTACATGTTAGTTGGACCCAGAATGAGCGTAGGATCCACTATAGTCCCAGGGAGCCAAGCCAACACTCTAGTGCTGCCCGACAGGAGGAGGCCCTCTGAGGAGGTAAGATCTTTATTTTTATTTTTTTAAGAGGAACACTTGGTTTTATTTTCTTAATATATTTATTCTCAGATCGTGGTATAGTATAGTATAGTATATTTTTGTTTTTACAATTGTTGTCCATGGTGCTGAGTTATAATTTTTTTATTTAATCCCTTTTAACAGTTATTACATATTGCATTTAATAAAACATCTGTTTTTCTTTTTTGCTTTCAGTCTTGTATTGTTTTTCATTCATATAACTTATTATTTTACGATTTTCATTTTGGCATTTGTACTAACATTAAATTCACATTTTAGGGACTTTGCTGAAGTTGTCAGGCCTCAGTTCGATCGCTCTCCATGGTTCTGAAAGACACGTCATTTTTACCCCATACACAACCTTTAAATGTTCATGAATATAAATATTGTCAATGAGCTGAATAAATTGCAGTACACATAATATTACTGTGACGAACATTTACTGGCTCTTCCATTGTTCTTTACCGCGAGGGGGCGCCCTCATAACTTCTTCCCGCCATTCGCCTTTAATCTCAAATTGGTAACAGCTGTCGGTTATTTTATGCTTTCACTGAACGGTAAAAATCCAGTGATTAGAGATAAATAGTAATTTGTGAAAGGATTTGTAAACAACAAGGTTTAAAGTATGGTCACTTGTTTTCAGTTCTTGCACTTTGTGGACAGCGCGCAGGGTCTGATCAGATATGGGCGGTGACAAAGTAAATTTAATCAGTGCCAGCCACTTATCGCATCGAATTACAAAGAAGAATTAAAACATTTTACATAAACAATATTGCTCAGTTGTGGAAAAATATGCCTCACATTTTTCTTTAGTCCGACAGTGTTTTATGTCAGAATAAATACTGCTCATTGAACTGTTTTGGTTGTTGATTAGAAATGTTCACCGGTTACATAATGATTTTTCTATGTGGCTGGAAAATTATTGTTGGCAAACTAGTTTCCATTTTTTATTCCGATAAAACCCTGATAAGTAGAGTATTTATAGGACTGTGTTACGCTTGGAGTTGGAGGAGTGCTGCGCGGTTTGTGAAGCCAGGCCGCTGCCGCGACGCTGTAGGATAGATCAAGGTAGCAACATATTTTTATGCATAAAACAATCTGTTTTAAACACGTGTTATGTTTATATTTTCACGAGAACACGAAAAGGAATTGTTTATTTCTTGAAGATCTGTGGTATCCACGGGGCGGCAGTACTTCACATAGAAATCTCAATCCCTGTCCCTCCTCGCGGAGCCTTTTGTTCCTGCTCAGCTGAAGCGCAGTGGTCACTTGTATCCTGCACGTCTGTGGATTATTTGGAGATCCTCTGGTTATTTATTTTTTATTCAGTTAAATGGACTTATGACATTGGAAATGGAGAGGCCATTTCTAGCGGGAAGCTGCTCGTGGGTCGCTTTGTGCTCGGCTCTGCTGCTGGTTTTTGGACCGCGCGCTTTGGCTCAGATCAGATACTCTGTTCCGGAGGAGGTGAAGGACGGGACTGTTGTTGGAAATGTCGCAAAGGATCTTGGTCTTGATGTTTCCTCGTTGGGTGAGAGACGGTTCCGAGTTGTTTCTGAAACAAACGAAGCTGTTTTTGACGTAAACCCTGATAATGGCGCTTTGTTCGTCCACGGCCACATTGACCGAGAGCAGCTGTGTCAGGGCAGCGGGACGTGTCTGATGGAGCTGAAGGTTCTGGTAGAAAACCCTTTGGAGATTCACTATGTGGTTGTAGAAATCACTGATGTCAATGATCACGCTCCAAGATTTCCTAAAAATAACCAAATGTTTGAAATCGGAGAGCACACTTTACCAGGAAAAAGATTTCAGCTTCACTCTGCCCATGATCCTGACGCAGGAATGAACTCAATCCGCACCTACACTCTGTCTGCAAATGAACATTTTGACATAAATATTCGTGAAAGTGATTTAGGAAAAACTCCGTTTCTAGTTTTAAAGAAACCATTAGACCGTGAGCAAAGCAGCAGACACACTTTACTCGTTACTGCTGTTGATGGAGGTAAACCTCAAAGATCAGGGACTCTAAATGTGACTGTTGTTGTTCTGGACAGTAATGACAATAAACCAGTTTTTAGTCAAGAGGTTTATGACATTACTTTACAAGAAAATGCGCAAATGGGAACCGTAGTAATTAGGCTCAACGCAACTGATGCAGACGAGGGGATTAACGGTGAAATTGAATATAGTCTGAGAGAATCATTGATTCAAAGGGTAAATAACATTTTTCATTTAAATAAAATGACTGGAGAAATTACAACAAAAAAAACGATTAATTTCGAAGAAAACAACCAATTTGAATTAGACATAGATGTGACAGATAAAGGCACGCCCCCACTGACTGGTGAATGTCGAGTTATTATTAAAATCATAGATGTAAATGATAATGCACCAGAAATAGATGTGACATCACTGTCAAACACAGTGTCTGAAGACTCTAAACCTGGAACAGTAGTTTCTCTCATTCGAGTCAAAGACAAAGACTCTGGAGTCAATGGTAAAATCATCGCTCACATAACAAACAACGTGCCTTTTGAGCTCAAACCCTCCTATAAAGAAAACACATATTCAGTTGTCACTAAGGATTTCCTGGACAGAGAGGAGGTGTCAAATTATGACATAACAATAAAAGCCACTGACTGTGGGGAGCCTCCTTTATCAACCACTAAAACTCTCAGTATTCACATATTAGATGTAAACGACAACAGTCCACAGTTTGAACAGAGCCCTCTGTACTTTTATATTGTAGAAAATAACGTGGCAGGAACGTCACTGTTCTCTGTAACTGCTACTGACAAAGATAAGAATGAAAATGCAGATGTTTCCTACAATATTGCGCGCGCAGGGCACGATAAAGACGTAGCGACTTTCTTAAACGTGAACGCTGAAAAAGGACAAATTACAGCTTTGAAAAGCTTTGACTTTGAGACATTAAAGTCGTTCCAGTTTCAAGTCGTGGCCTCAGACTCTGGGACTCCGTCACTGAGCAGCAACGTGACAGTGCACGTGTTTATTTTGGATCAAAACGACAACGCTCCCGTCATTCTGTATCCAGTCAGCTCTAATGGCTCTGCTGAAGGAGTGGAGGAGATCCCCCGCAATGTGAACGCAGGACACTTGGTGACTAAAGTCAGAGCCTATGACGCTGATATCGGATATAACGGCTGGCTGCTGTTTTCACTGCAGGAAGTGACTGACCACAGTCTGTTTGGGTTGGACCGCTACACAGGACAGATCAGGACACTTCGCTCATTCACAGAGACAGACGAGGCCGAGCACAGACTCGTCATACTGGTCAAAGACAATGGCAACGTGTCCCTCTCAGCTACAGCTACTGTGCTTGTCAAAGTGGTGGAGCCCAGAGAGGCTTTTGCAGCTTCTGATGTGAAGAGCTCCGCTAAAGACGCTGAGGACACTAATGTGACTTTTTACCTGATGATAACTCTGGCCTCGGTCTCAGCTCTGTTCATTATCAGTATCATTGTGCTGATTGCAATGCAGTGCTCCAAGTCCAGCACTGACTACACCTCCAAGTACTTACAGGACACAAACTATGACGGGACTCTGTGCCACAGCATCCAGTACAGATCTGGAGACAAGCGCTACATGTTAGTTGGACCCAGAATGAGCGTAGGATCCACTATAGTCCCAGGGAGCCAAGCCAACACTCTAGTGCTGCCCGACAGGAGGAGGCCTTCTGAGGAGGTAAGATAATTGCAACCATAAACTTTTGTATTTAAATTCTAATAAATAAATAAATGCACAATTATATTATGCACACATGTGAAAAGATTGTATTTGCACATTTTGAAAATAGATTTAAGTTACAATTTAAAGCTATTGTAAACTTAGAAAAGGATTTAGAAACCTGTCCAGTGTCAGCAAGAAGAAATAATACATAACGAGAGACTACATTTAAGTATTATTTCCTTTTTAAAATAACAACGTTGTTGTTGGGTTTTTTTTACTTTAGAGGATGAATTAATTAAATTTTTTCACTACAAATAATCATCTTTAGAACACAAGCATTTACTTTCTTATTGAGAATAAGGAGTTGTCGTCACGGCACAGAGTTACTTTTGCCAGTAAAAAGCTGTTTTCACCACCTGGAGGCTTGTAGAGCCAAGTCCTGGACGCAGCCACAGCAGAAAGTCTCGTAACTTTCCAAAGACTTGTGGCTTTTAAACTCCTGCATCGTGTAGTAACTGTCTGATCACAGGCAGAGATCTTGTGCTGATCTCTGTCTGTGGAAACGGAGGCTATTTATTGTTGTTAAACAACGGGAAATGTTTATTTCAAAGATTAGTTTTCGGAGGCTCCTTGTCTTAAGTGTGTAATGCAGAACCCGCGAATGGCGCATGGTGTCAGTGCGCGAGCAGGCATCACCGCACCCAAACCATTAGTATTCAGACCGCCCCTTAACAGAGCCTGGCACATTCGGAGTTGGGTTTATGAGCGACCAAGTTGGCGTTTTAAAATAGCTCCGATTTGCAAGACTCTGGCACATTCGTTTACACGTGTTTTATTCGGAGGTGTTTATTGTTTTTGATGCAATTACGCGTGGCTTCGCTTTGTTTTGGATTTGAAGTTGCTGATTGCGATGATGGAACAAAGAGCATCTAAAGCACAAAGGATGCGGCTGCTGTGGGCCATTTTCACATCTACTGCGGTTTTGTGGAACGAGGCCTTTGCACAATTGAGATACTCGATTGCGGAAGAAGTCAAGGAGGGGACACTTGTGGGGAACATTGCAAAAGACCTGGGATTGGACAAAGGTACATTAACAGACCGAAAATACCGGATTGTGACTGACGCGAAAGAGCCGCTGTTCCACGTAAATCCAGAGGACGGCATGTTGTACGTGAGCCGAAAGATAGACCGAGAGGAGGTGTGTGAGTGGAGCAATGCCTGCTTACTAAACCTTAAAACGGTACTGGAAAACCCCCTCGAAGTTCACTACGTTTCAGTTGAGATACTTGATGTCAATGATAATTACCCAAGTTTCCCAGAGCAAGAAAAAACCTTTGACATTTCAGAATCCGTTTTTAGTGGAAAAAGCTATAAATTACAACCTGCACTGGATCCAGACAGTGGTGTTTACTCCGTTCAACAATACAAGCTAAGTACAAATGAACATTTTCGTTTAGAGGTGAAGGACAAAGAATACGATGGCAAAATACCAATACTGATAGTACAAAAGCCTTTAGATAGAGAAACTGCAGGGCGCCATTTGTTAGTGCTTACAGCATTAGATGGAGGTAAACCACCAAAATCTGGCGAGACTAATATTATTATAAACGTATTAGATGCCAATGACAACGCACCGATATTTACAAAAGATTCATACAGCATTAATCTAACTGAAAATAGCCCAATTGGAACAACAGTAATACAAGTAAATGCAACCGACTTCGATGATGGGCCAAACGGTGATGTCGTTTACAGGTTTGGTAGCAGTGTGAATAGCGGATTGTTTAAATTGTTCGAAATTAATCATGCAAATGGTGAAATACGCGTGAAAGGGTCAATAGATTTTGAGCAAAAAGATACATATGCAATTGAGGTAGAGGCGTCAGACAGAGGCCTCCCACCAATGACTACAGAAAAAAATGTATTAATTAAAATAATAGACGTGAACGATAACGCGCCTGAGATTGAAGTCACTTCGTTTTCCAACTCCATTCCTGAAGACTCTCGTCCCGGGACCACTGTGGCTCTGATCAGTGTTAATGACAGAGACTCTGGGCTGAACGGGAAAGTGACATGTTCAATAGAAGGAGATGTTCCCTTCACTCTGTCTCCTTCTCTACAGGACAAAATGTACTCACTCGTGACTAAATCTGCTCTGGACAGAGAGACACAGTCAGAGTATGTTCTCTCTGTAGTTGCTAAAGACCACGGCCAGCCCTCACTTCAATCTGAAAAGAGCATCATCATTGTAATCTCAGATGTGAATGACAACAGCCCAGAGTTTGTCCTAAAGCCGTATAGTTTTTATATCACTGAAGGAAACGAACCAGGAGCGCAACTGTTTTCAGTTCAAGCTATTGATCATGACGAAGGTGAAAATGCTCTTATTTCTTATCATCTTTACAGAGATGGAAGTGAGGAGAATAAAGTGACTTCATTTCTCAACATTAATAGTGATAAAGGACAAATTACAGCTTTGAAAAGCTTTGACTTTGAGACATTAAAGTCGTTCCAGTTTCAAGTCGTGGCCTCAGACTCTGGGACTCCGTCACTGAGCAGTAACGTGACAGTGCACGTGTTTATTTTGGATCAGAACGACAACGCTCCAGTCATTCTGTATCCAGTCAGCTCTAATGGCTCTGCTGAAGGAGTGGAGGAGATCCCCCGCAATGTGAACGCAGGACACTTGGTGACTAAAGTCAGAGCCTATGACGCTGATATCGGATATAACGGCTGGCTGCTGTTTTCACTGCAGGAAGTGACTGACCACAGTCTGTTTGGGTTGGACCGCTACACAGGACAGATCAGGACACTTCGCTCATTCACAGAGACAGACGAGGCCGAGCACAGACTCGTCATACTGGTCAAAGACAATGGCAACGTGTCCCTCTCAGCTACAGCTACTGTGCTTGTCAAAGTGGTGGAGCCCAGAGAGGCTTTTGCAGCTTCTGATGTGAAGAGCTCCGCTAAAGACGCTGAGGACACTAATGTGACTTTTTACCTGATGATAACTCTGGCCTCGGTCTCAGCTCTGTTCATTATCAGTATCATTGTGCTGATTGCAATGCAGTGCTCCAAGTCCAGCACTGACTACACCCCCAAGTATTTACAGGACACAAACTATGACGGGACTCTGTGCCACAGCATCCAGTACAGATCTGGAGACAAGCGCTACATGTTAGTTGGACCCAGAATGAGCGTAGGATCCACTATAGTCCCAGGGAGCCAAGCCAACACTCTAGTGCTGCCCGACAGAAGGAGGCCGTCTGAGGAGGTAAGATAATTGCAACCATAAACTTTTGTATTTAAATTCTAATAAATAAATAAATGCACAATTATATTATGCACACATGTGAAAAGATTGTATTTGCACATTTTGAAAATAGATTTAAGTTACAATTTAAAGCTATTGTAAACTTAGAACCCTCTGAGGAGGTAAGGTAACACTGGTTATTCTTCACACTATTGTTGAAAAATATTCGGCTTCTATATAGCTATATATTTTCTATTGGTTGTTACTGTTGACTGACTGAAATGATTATACTTAAGTCCAGTACGATCAAGGGCCATTAAAAGTTACTCTACTGAGACGTAATATGAATTTACGTATTTGTGTATCCAATTAATGCAGATTTGAAAGATGTGTTTTTGTTGGTATATTTGTTTATGCATGTATTGGTTAACTTTTGGATTTAAACTTTGAAAACATTTGACATCATTGTATGTCGTTGTTTGCAAAATTCACTAAACCCTTTTTAATAATAAATAGGATAATTTAAGGTGCAAAAAAGACTAAGCGCGTCCCACCCGGGCGCTGTCCGTGGTGCTGAAGGACACCTAAGCAGACACATGCTTTAATTTGAAACCTTTAAACATGTTTGGTATATTTTTCTTTGAGGACATTAATTTTGGACTTTCAGCAGTGAATGTTAAGATAGCGTGATTCAATATATTCTATCATGTGACCACAGGGCGGCGCAACTTCACTGACAACAGTCTTTTCGCGTACATTCCTCCCCTGCCTCTCACGGACCCTTTTGTTTCTGTTTTACTGGAGCGTAGTGGTCATTTGGATCTTGCCTTGCTGTGGATTTAGTGCTTAAGTAATTGCGCTGTTTTAATACAAACATACTGGAGTAGATTACAGGTCAAATGGAGAGGCCTTTTGGACTAAAGATTTGGTCGTGGGTCGCTTTGTGCTCGGCTCTGCTGCTGGTTTTTGGACCGCGCGCTTTGGCTCAGATCAGATACTCTGTTCCCGAGGAGGTGAAGGACGGGACTGTTGTTGGAAATGTCGCAAAGGATCTTGGTCTTGATGTTGCCTCGTTGGGTGAGAGACGGTTCAGAGTTGTTTCTGAAACAAACGAAGCTGTTTTTGAGGTAAACCCTGATAATGGCGCTTTGTTCGTCCACGGCCACATTGACCGAGAGCAGCTGTGTCAGGGCAGCGGGACGTGTCTGATGGAGCTGAAGGTTCTGGTAGAAAACCCTTTGGAGATTCACTATGTGGTTGTAGAAATCACTGATATTAACGACCACGCTCCAAGATTTCCCAAAATTAACGAAATCATCGAAATAGCGGAGCACACTTTACCAGGAAAACGATTTCAGCTTCACTCTGCCCATGATCCTGACGCAGGAATAAACTCAATCCGCACCTACACTCTGTCTGCAAATGAACATTTTGACATAAATATTCGTGAAACTGATAGGGATAAAATACCTATTCTTGTGCTGAAAAAAATGTTGGACAGAGAACAAAGCAGTGAACATTTCCTCCAAGTGAAAGCAGTCGATGGCGGTAAACCTCAAAGATCAGGGACTCTCAATCTTACTATTATTGTTCTTGATATCAATGACAATAGACCGGTTTTTAGTCAAGAGGTTTATGAAATTACAACTAAAGAAAACACACAAGTGGGAACTTCAGTATTTAGACTAACGGCGTCAGACCCAGACGAAGGTACAAACGGAGAAATTGAATTCAGCCTCGCAAAAACCTTAAAGCAAAGAATATTTAATATTTTTGAATTGGACAAAATAACAGGAAACATTATGATTAAAGGACCGATAGATTATGAAGAAAATGACTTTTATGAATTAGAAGTGCAAGCTTCAGATAAAGACACGCCCCCACTGACTGGCGAATGTCGGGTTATTATTAAAATCATAGATGTAAATGATAATGCGCCAGAAATAGATGTGACATCACTGTCAAACACAGTGTCTGAAGACTCTAAACCTGGGACAGTAGTTTCTCTCATTCGAGTCAAAGACAAAGACTCTGGAGTCAATGGTAAAATCATCGCTCACATAACAAACAACGTGCCTTTTGAGCTCAAACCCTCCTATAAAGAAAACACATATTCAGTTGTCACTAAGGATTTCCTGGACAGAGAGGAGGTGTCAAATTATGACATCACAATAAAAGCCACTGACTGTGGGGAGCCTCCTTTATCAACCACTAAAACTCTCAGTATTCACATATTAGATGTAAACGACAACAGTCCACAGTTTGAACAGAGCCCTCTGTACTTTTATATTGTAGAAAATAACGTGGCAGGAACGTCACTGTTCTCTGTAACTGCTACTGACAAAGATAAGAATGAAAATGCGGATGTTTCCTACAATATTGCGCGCGCAGGGCACGATAAAGACGTAGCGACTTTCTTAAACGTGAACGCTGAAAATGGACAAATTACAGCTTTGAAAAGCTTTGACTTTGAGACATTAAAGTCGTTCCAGTTTCAAGTCGTGGCCTCAGACTATGGGACTCCGTCACTGAGCAGCAACGTGACAGTGCACGTGTTTATTTTGGATCAGAACGACAACGCTCCCGTCATTCTGTATCCAGTCAGCTCTAATGGCTCTGCTGAAGGAGTGGAGGAGATCCCCCGCAATGTGAACGCAGGACACTTGGTGACTAAAGTCAGAGCCTATGACGCTGATATCGGATATAACGGCTGGCTGCTGTTTTCACTGCAGGAAGTGACTGACCACAGTCTGTTTGGGTTGGACCGCTACACAGGACAGATCAGGACACTTCGCTCATTCACAGAGACAGACGAGGCCGAGCACAGACTCGTCATACTGGTCAAAGACAATGGCAACGTGTCCCTCTCAGCTACAGCTACTGTGCTTGTCAAAGTGGTGGAGCCCAGAGAGGCTTTTGCAGCTTCTGATGTGAAGAGCTCCGCTAAAGACGCTGAGGACACTAATGTGACTTTTTACCTGATGATAACTCTGGCCTCGGTCTCAGCTCTGTTCATTATCAGTATCATTGTGCTGATTGCAATGCAGTGCTCCAAGTCCAGCACTGACTACACCTCCAAGTACTTACAGGACACAAACTATGACGGGACTCTGTGCCACAGCATCCAGTACAGATCTGGAGACAAGCGCTACATGTTAGTTGGACCCAGAATGAGCGTAGGATCCACTATAGTCCCAGGGAGCCAAGCCAACACTCTAGTGCTGCCCGACAGGAGGAGGCCCTCTGAGGAGGTAAGATAATTGCACCCATGAACGTTTGTATTCAAATTCTAAATAAATACATTTAACCATTTTTTTTTTAAATCCATACACATCTTGTAACACCCTCAGATAATTTCGATTATAGGCCGTAAATTGTGGAGCTGCGTTGGTGATAGTCTTCTCCCCCACGGATTGCTGGTTTTGATGAAGTTTCAAAGATGAGGAAGATCTTGCAGAAGCAGAGCTGGGTAGGGCCCTGCACGAGTTCAATATAGCGGAGGGATCAAACATGCTGCCTGAAATATAGTGACTGTACAATGCTGGTTGATATGATCAAATTCACTGGTGAGTCCGGTCAGAACTCAACAAAAAAGGAGTCTTGGTTGATTTGGTGGTATTTTAATTTAGGCTTGACTTTGCTGTTTGTCCTTTACACTTTGATGTGACAGTGTTGTTCTAAAACAGAAAATAACAATATTTCAGTCTCTACATAAATAAGAATACTACAGCTGTATCCACACTTTAAACATAAACGACCGCGTAGGTAGCTCCTCATTAATTGTTCACGTGAACAGAGCATGGCACCAATTAACAGTAAAACAGGTACATTTCACCACAAACTTGGCTTATTATATTCAACACTTACTTGTAATGTGCACGTACAAACACCATCAAAGCAGGCTGAATGAAAAACAAACAAACAAACAAACAAACAAACAAACAAACAAACAAACAAACTGCAACTAAACTTGAAGTGGTTAAGAACTAAAACTGTCAACTCCAATGCGTCTCCTCTCACTCAGCGCACCGGTGGGCTATGCTCCGCCCCTTAAAGGGCCAGCACGCTAGTCTTTAGACAGCCTTTTCTACACTGCCCATTTTAACCATGACGGCTGAGCTATGATGGGCCGCCTTTAGAAGACGATAATTTACAATTTACTGTCCATGGCACTGACTGTAACCAATTAAAATGAATCATTTTCATTAAGGGCTAACGGATACTAATTGTGCACGATTAGATTACATTATTTGGTGTTACCTTTAGATTGTTTTGGTGTTTATTCAGGGTTGTTGCTTACTTATTCTTCTTCAAAGCAAATGACAAAATATGTCTTGGTATCGCTTTAGATTAAGGTGTGCTAATTAAGTATTAATAAGCATTAGTAATCATTTTAGGGTTAGGGTAAGGGATAAGGCTAGGGTTGGCTATGAATAAGCGTACTATTAATGGATTATTAGTTAACAGATGCAAGTATGCTAAGGAGTGTGTTAATACTTTACAAGCATATTATTAAAGCCCATTAGTACCTTATTAATAGTTAACGAGCACACCTTAATATACAGCGTTACCGTTGCCTTTGATTGTTTTATCCAGATGTATAAAACATTGCATAGCCTAACAGGGAAAAGGCTATTTAATTGGTGATTAGTGTAAAGCACTATATCAAGCTGTTCTGCCTATTGTGCGGCTTCGGTGTAGGTAGACCACTGCCCATGGTGCTGAACTGTTTAAATTAAACTTTTCATACAACGTCCCTTTCGAAAAACAAATCTTAAGCATTTGTTGCAACACGTGGGGGGCTGACTATTTCGTGGCCGAAAGGGCAGGCCAAATGCACTGTTCATATAACAGACATTTTACATTTACTGAGTCGTGTGAGCAGTTTGACCACAAGGTGGCACAACTCCAATGAGAAACCCCAACACAGTCTCTCCTCTTACAGACCCCTTTGTTTCTCACTGCAGCACAGTAGTCACTTGAATCTTGCGTTACTGTGGATTAATATGTGCTGTAGTAACGGCACTGTTTCAATATAATAAATGTACGTGTAGCTGACGGATCAAATGGAGAAGCCTTTTGGACTAAGGAGCTGCTCGTGGATCGCTTTGTGCTCGGCTCTGCTGCTGGTTTTTGGACCGCGCGCTTTGGCTCAGATCAGATACTCTGTTCCCGAGGAGGTGAAGGACGGGACTGTTGTTGGAAATGTCGCAAAGGATCTTGGTCTTGATGTTGCTTCGTTGGGTGAGAGACGGTTCCGAGTTGTTTCTGGATCAAATGCAGCTGTTTTTGAGGTAAACCCTGATAATGGCGCTTTGTTCGTCCACGGCCACATTGACCGAGAGCAGCTGTGTCAGGGCAGCGGGACGTGTCTGATGGAGCTGAAGGTTCTGGTAGAAAACCCTTTGGAGATTCACTATGTGGTTGTAGAAATCACTGATGTCAATGATCACGCTCCAAGATTTCCTAAAATTAACGAAACCATCGAAATAGCGGAGCACACTTTACCAGGAAAACGATTTCAACTTCCCCCTGCCCATGATCCTGACGCAGGAAAGAACTCAATCCGCACCTACACTCTGTCTGAAAATGAACATTTTGACATAAATATTCGTGAAACTGAAGGTGAAAAAGTACCATTCCTAATTTTAAAAAACAATTTGGACAGAGAACAAAGCAGTGAATATTTCCTCCAAGTGAAAGCAGTCGATGGCGGTAAACCTCAAAGATCAGGGACTCTCAATCTAACTATTATTGTTCTTGACAGTAACGACAATAGACCAATTTTTAGTCAAGAAGTCTATGAAATTTCTGCTAACGAAAACACACCATTAGGAACTTCGATATTTAAAATTACAGCTGCAGATCCAGACGAAGGGACAAACGGAGACATAAACTATCGTTTAGCAAAAAACTTAAAGTCAAAAATCTACAATACATTTAAGTTAGACAGCATTACAGGAGATTTAATAATAAAAGGATTGGTAGATTATGAAGAAAAAAATTTCTATGAACTGGAAATAGAAGCTTTAGATAAAGGCACGCCCCCACTGACGGGTGAATGTCGAGTTATTATTAAAATCATAGATGTAAATGATAATGCGCCAGAAATAGATGTGACATCACTGTCAAACACAGTGTCTGAAGACTCTAAACCTGGGACAGTAGTTTCTCTCATTAGTTTTTCAGACAAAGACTCTGGAGTCAATGGTAAAATCATCGCTCACATAACAAACAACGTGCCTTTTGAGCTCAAACCCTCCTATAAAGAAAACACATATTCAGTTGTCACTAAGGATTTCCTGGACAGAGAGGAGGTGTCAAATTATGACATAACAATAAAAGCCACTGACTGTGGGGAGCCTCCTTTATCAACCACTAAAACTCTCAGTATTCACATATTAGATGTAAACGACAACAGTCCACAGTTTGAACAGAGCCCTCTGTACTTTTATATTGTAGAAAATAACGTGGCAGGAACGTCACTGTTCTCTGTAACTGCTACAGACAAAGATAAGAATGAAAATGCGGATGTTTCCTACAATATTGCGCGCACAGGACACGATAAAGACGTAGCGACTTTCTTAAACGTGAACGCTGAAAATGGACAAATTACAGCTTTGAAAAGCTTTGACTTTGAGACATTAAAGTCGTTTCAGTTTCAAGTCGTGGCCTCAGACTCTGGGACTCCGTCACTGAGCAGCAACGTGACAGTGCACGTGTTTATTTTGGATCAGAACGACAACGCTCCAGTCATTCTGTATCCAGTCAGCTCTAATGGCTCTGCTGAAGGAGTGGAGGAGATCCCCCGCAATGTGAACGCAGGACACTTGGTGACTAAAGTCAGAGCCTATGACGCTGATATCGGATATAACGGCTGGCTGCTGTTTTCACTGCAGGAAGTGACTGACCACAGTCTGTTTGGGTTGGACCGCTACACAGGACAGATCAGGACACTTCGCTCATTCACAGAGACAGACGAGGCCGAGCACAGACTCGTCATACTGGTCAAAGACAATGGCAACGTGTCCCTCTCAGCTACAGCTACTGTGCTTGTCAAAGTAGTGGAGCCCAGAGAGGCTTTTGCAGCTTCTGATGTGAAGAGCTCCGCTAAAGACGCTGAGGACACTAATGTTACTTTTTACCTGATGATAACTCTGGCCTCGGTCTCAGCTCTGTTCATTATCAGTATCATTGTGCTGATTGCAATGCAGTGCTCCAAGTCCAGCACTGACTACACCTCCAAGTACTTACAGGACACAAACTATGACGGGACTCTGTGCCACAGCATCCAGTACAGATCTGGAGACAAGCGCTACATGTTAGTTGGACCCAGAATGAGCGTAGGATCCACTATAGTCCCAGGGAGCCAAGCCAACACTCTAGTGCTGCCCGACAGGAGGAGGCCCTCTGAGGAGGTAAGATAATTGCAACAATGGACTTTATTCAAATTCAAAATATATACATTTAACAATGACATTGTGTTCTTAGTTTTAGAGCGTTTCAGGCCTATTAAAACAGGTTTCAAGTGCGCATTGTTGAAAAGATAATACACTGTATTTGCACGTTTTGAAAATATGTTTAAGTTCTAATTTAAACATATTCAGCAACTGAAACCTGTCCAGTGTCAGCGTGGAGAAAGAATACAATAAGACAGACAACATTTCCTCATTATTTCTTTTTTAAAACAACAAAGTATTATTTTTTACTATAAAGGATGTATTTATTTAATTTATTCCCTCCAATGTACAACATCAACAAATGATCATCTTCAGAGCACAAGGATGTACTTTCATGTAGAACTAATATTATTCAAATGTATTTAAAATAAACACATAAACTTGGCACAACACAAATCGTTTTAAAATTGTACACTGAAGTTCACTATGACAACATTTATTTTATTTTCTTAACTTTTTTATTTTCTTTCATAGTAATTATTCATTTCAGTACTGTGTTTAGTCTCTGGAAGATTCCACGTATATCATTGTCCAACGAATCTCTTGCTTACGCCACGTCTTATGCTGATCTCTGTCTGTGGAAACGGAGGCTATTTATTGTTGTTAAACGACGGGAAATGTTAATTTCAAAGATTCGTTTTCGGAGGCTCCTTGTCTTAAATGTGTAATGCAGAACCCGCGAATGGCGCATGGTGTCAGTGCGCGAGCAGGCATCACCGCACCCAAATCATTAGTATTCAGACCGCCCCTTAACAGAGCCTGGCACAGTCGGAGTTGGGTTTATGAGCGACCAAGTTGGCGTTTTAAAATAGCTCAGATTTTCAAGACTCTGGCACATTCGTTTGCGCGTGTTTTATTCGGAGGTGTTTATTGTTTTTGATGCAATTACGCGTGGCTTCGCTTTGTTTTGGATTTGAAGTTGCTGATTGCGATGATGGAACAAAGAGCACCTAAAGCACAAAGGATGCGGCTGCTGTGGGCCATTTTCACATCTACTGCGGTTTTGTGGAACGAGGCCTTTGCACAATTGAGATACTCGATTGCGGAAGAAGTCAAGGAGGGGACACTTGTGGGGAACATTGCAAAAGACCTGGGATTGGACAAAGGTACATTAACAGACCGAAAATACCGGATTGTGACTGACGCGAAAGAGCCGCTGTTCCACGTAAATCCAGAGGACGGCATGTTGTACGTGAGCCGAAAGATAGACCGGGAGGAGGTGTGTGAGTGGAGCAATGCCTGCTTACTAAACCTTAAAACGGTACTGGAAAACCCCCTCGAAGTTCACTACGTTTCAGTTGAGATACTTGATGTCAATGATAATTCTCCAAGTTTCCCAGAGAAAGAAAAAAACTTAGATATTTTCGAGTCCGTTTTCAGCGGCAAAAGCTTTCTATTGCAGCCTGCTCAAGACCCAGACAGTGGTGTTTTTTCTGTTCAACAATATAAGCTCAGTGCCAATGATTATTTCCGTTTGGATGTAAAAGATAAAGGAAAAGAGGGTAAAATTCCAATTTTAATACTGCAGAAGCAGTTGGACAGAGAGGCTGTGCAGAGTCATTCTTTACAGCTGACCGCATTAGATGGCGGTAAACCACCGAAATCTGGCAATGTTAGTATTATAGTAAATGTACTGGATGTTAATGACAATGCACCTTCTTTTACTAAAGACTCTTACTCGGCAAAGCTTTCTGAAAACGTCCCAGCTGGTACCACAGTGGTTAAAGTGAACGCAACCGATTTAGACGAGGGTCTGAACGGAGACGTTGTGTATAAGTTCAGCGACAGTGTAAAACGTAAATTCTTTGAAAAATTTGAAATAAATCCATCAACAGGTGAAATTGTTGTAAAAGGTGCAATAGATTATGAACAAAACGATGAATTTGAAATTGAAATAGAAGCGTCAGACAGAGGCCTCCCACCACTGACGACTGAAAAAAATGTAATCATTAAAATAATAGACGTGAACGATAACGCGCCTGAGATTGAAGTCACTTCGTTTTCCAGCTCCATTCCTGAAGACTCTCGGCCCGGGACCACTGTGGCTCTGATCAGTGTTAATGACAGAGACTCTGGGCTGAACGGGAAAGTGACATGTTCAATAGAAGGAGATGTTCCCTTCACGCTGTCTCCTTCTCTACAGGACAAAATGTACTCACTCGTGACTAAATCTGCTCTGGACAGAGAAACACAGTCAGAGTATGTTCTCTCTGTAGTTGCTAAAGACCACGGCCAGCCCTCACTTCAATCTGAAAAGAGCATCATCATTGTAATCTCAGATGTGAATGACAACAGCCCAGAGTTTGTCCTAAAGCCGTATAGTTTTTATATCACTGAGGGAAACGAACCAGGAGCGCACCTGTTTTCAGTTCAAGCTATTGATCATGACGAAGGTGAAAATGCTCATATTTCTTATTATCTTTACAGAGATGGAAGTGAGGAGAATAAAGTGACTTCATTTCTCAACATTAATAGTGAAAAAGGACAAATTACAGCTTTGAAAAGCTTTGACTTTGAGACATTAAAGTCGTTTCAGTTTCAAGTCGTGGCCTCAGACTCTGGGACTCCGTCACTGAGCAGCAACGTGACAGTGCACGTGTTTATTTTGGATCAAAACGACAACGCTCCAGTCATTCTGTATCCAGTCAGCTCTAATGGCTCTGCTGAAGGAGTGGAGGAGATCCCCCGCAATGTGAACGCAGGACACTTGGTGACTAAAGTCAGAGCCTATGACGCTGATATCGGATATAACGGCTGGCTGCTGTTTTCACTGCAGGAAGTGACTGACCACAGTCTGTTTGGGTTGGACCGCTACACAGGACAGATCAGGACACTTCGCTCATTCACAGAGACAGACGAGGCCGAGCACAGACTCGTCATACTGGTCAAAGACAATGGCAACGTGTCCCTCTCAGCTACAGCTACTGTGCTTGTCAAAGTGGTGGAGCCCAGAGAGGCTTTTGCAGCTTCTGATGTGAAGAGCTCCGCTAAAGACGCTGAGGACACTAATGTGACTTTTTACCTGATGATAACTCTGGCCTCGGTCTCAGCTCTGTTCATTATCAGTATCATTGTGCTGATTGCAATGCAGTGCTCCAAGTCCAGCACTGACTACACCTCCAAGTACTTACAGGACACAAACTATGACGGGACTCTGTGCCACAGCATCCAGTACAGATCTGGAGACAAGCGCTACATGTTAGTTGGACCCAGAATGAGCGTAGGATCCACTATAGTCCCAGGGAGCCAAGCCAACACTCTAGTGCTGCCCGACAGGAGGAGGCCCTCTGAGGAGGTAAGGTAACACTGGTTCGTCTTCACACTATTGTTGAAAAATATTCGGCTGCTATATAGTAGAATATTTTCTATTGGGTGTTACTGTTGACTGACTGAAATTATGATATTTACGTCCAGTACGACCAGGGGCCATTACAAGTTACTCTACTGAGACGTGACATGAATTTACGTATTTGTGTATCCAATTAATGCAGATTTGAAACATTTATTTTTGTTGGTATATTTGTTTATGCATGTATTGGTTAACTTTCGCATTTAAACTTTGAAAACATTTGACATCATTATATGTCGTTGTTTGCAAAATTCACTAAACCCTTTTTAATAATAAATAGGATAATTTAAGGTGCAAAATATTAGACTAAGCGCTTCCCACCCGGGCGCTGTCCGTGGTGCTGAAAGACACCTAAGCAGACACATGCTTTAATTTGAAACCTTTACAAATGTTCGGTAAATATTTCTTTGATTACATAATTTTTTTACTTTCAGCAGTGAATGTTATATTGATAGCGTGATTCAATATATTCTATCATGTGACCACAGGGCGGCGCAACTTCACTGACAACAGTCTTTTCGCGTACATTCCTCCCCTGCCTCTCACGGACCCTTTTGTTTCTGTTGGAGCGTAGTGGTCATTTGGATCTTGCCTTGCTGTGGATTTAGTGCTTTAGTAATTGCGCTGTTTTAATACAAACATACTGGAGTAGATTACAGGTCAAATGGAGAAGCCTTTTGGACTAAGAAGCTGCTCGTGGATCGCTTTGTGCTCGGCTCTGCTGCTGGTTTTTGGACCGCGCGCTTTGGCTCAGATCAGATACTCTGTTCCCGAGGAGGTGAAGGACGGGACTGTTGTTGGAAATGTCGCAAAGGATCTTGGTCTTGATGTTTCCTCGTTGGGTGAGAGACGGTTCCGAGTTAATTCTGGATCAAACGAAGCTGTTTTTGAGGTAAACCCTGATAATGGCGCTTTGTTCGTCCACGGCCACATTGACCGAGAGCAGCTGTGTCAGGGCAGCGGGACGTGTCTGATGGAGCTGAAGGTTCTGGTAGAAAACCCGTTGGAGATTCACTATGTGGTTGTAGAAATCACTGATATTAACGACCATGCTCCACGATTTCCCAAAATTAACGAAACCATCGAAATAGCGGAGCACACTTTACCAGGAAAACGATTTCAGCTTCACTCTGCCCATGATCCGGACGCAGGAATAAACTCAATCCGCACCTACACTCTGTCTGCAAATGAACATTTTGACATAAATATTCGTGAAACCGATAGGGATAAAATACCTATTCTTGTGCTGAAAAAAATGTTGGACAGAGAACAAAGCAGTGAACATTTCCTCCAAGTGAAAGCAGTCGATGGCGGTAAACCTCAAAGATCAGGGACTCTCAATCTTACTATTATTGTTCTTGATATCAATGACAATAGACCGGTTTTTAGTCAAGAGGTTTATGAAATTACAACTAAAGAAAACACACAAGTAGGAACTTCAATATTTAGACTAACGGCGTCAGACCCAGACGAAGGTACAAACGGAGAAATTGAATTCAGCCTCGCAAAAACCTTAAAGCAAAGAATATTTAATATTTTTCAATTGGACAAAATAACAGGAAACATTATGATTAAAGGACCGATAGATTATGAAGAAAATGACTTTTACGAATTAGAAGTGCAAGCAGCAGATAAAGACACGCCCCCACTGACGGGTGAATGTAGAGTTATTATTAAAATCATAGATGTAAATGATAATGCGCCAGAAATAGATGTGACATCACTGTCAAACACAGTGTCTGAAGACTCTAAACCTGGGACAGTAGTTTCTCTCATTAGTTTTTCAGACAAAGACTCTGGAGTCAATGGTAAAATCATCGCTCTCATAACAAACAACGTGCCTTTTGAGCTCAAACCCTCCTATAAAGAAAACACATATTCAGTTGTCACTAAGGATTTCCTGGACAGAGAGGAGGTGTCAAATTATGACATAACAATAAAAGCCACTGACTGTGGGGAGCCTCCTTTATCAACCACTAAAACTCTCAGTATTCACATATTAGATGTAAACGACAACAGTCCGCAGTTTGAACAGAGCCCTCTGTACTTTTATATTGTAGAAAATAACGTGGCAGGAACGTCACTGTTCTCTGTAACTGCTACAGACAAAGATAAGAATGAAAATGCAGATGTTTCCTACAATATTGCGCGCACAGGGCACGATAAAGACGTAGCGACTTTCTTAAACGTGAACGCTGAAAATGGACAAATTACAGCTTTGAAAAGCTTTGACTTTGAGACATTAAAGTCGTTTCAGTTTCAAGTCGTAGCCTCAGACTCTGGGACTCCGTCACTGAGCAGCAACGTAACAGTTCACGTGTTTATTTTGGATCAAAACGACAACGCTCCCGTCATTCTGTATCCAGTCCGCTCTAATGGCTCTGCTGAAGGAGTGGAGGAGATCCCCCGCAATGTGAACGCAGGACACTTGGTGACTAAAGTCAGAGCCTACGACGCTGATATCGGATATAACGGCTGGCTGCTGTTTTCACTGCAGGAAGTGACTGACCACAGTCTGTTTGGGTTGGACCGCTACACAGGACAGATCAGGACACTTCGCTCATTCACAGAGACAGACGAGGCCGAGCACAGACTCGTCATACTGGTCAAAGACAATGGCAACGTGTCCCTCTCAGCTACAGCTACTGTGCTTGTCAAAGTGGTGGAGCCCAGAGAGGCTTTTGCAGCTTCTGATGTGAAGAGCTCCGCTAAAGACGCTGAGGACACTAATGTGACTTTTTACCTGATGATAACTCTGGCCTCGGTCTCAGCTCTGTTCATTATCAGTATCATTGTGCTGATTGCAATGCAGTGCTCCAAGTCCAGCACTGACTACACCTCCAAGTACTTACAGGACACAAACTATGACGGGACTCTGTGCCACAGCATCCAGTACAGATCTGGAGACAAGCGCTACATGTTAGTTGGACCCAGAATGAGCGTAGGATCCACTATAGTCCCAGGGAGCCAAGCCAACACACTAGTGCTGCCCGACAGGAGGAGGCCCTCTGAGGAGGTAAATGTATTTCATTAAAATAGTCATTACCTTGTCATTTTCCCACGCCCAGTTGTGGATTTCTTCGTCTTTCTCTTACATTTAGATTCACTTCATCCTTACATGTACAACATCTTTGCCATTATGGCACTTTACCTTTGAATACTAAAGTAATAAAAACATAATAGGCAGTATTCAAGAAATCCTAAATGTGCTGTTTGTTTTCCTTTATTTTTTTCATTCGTTCTGTATGAATTACAGTGAAAATAAACCATATTCGCTGTCCATTGTGCTGGACAATCAGTGTTCTTTTATGGGGCGCCAAATGTAACATGCCTTATTTCGTGGACAGAATGACTTTTGTGTCACGAAATACATATATTCATTACGAAATCACGTTACGTCGTAACGCCGTTTGTCCACGGGATACACACATTGGTTTGCATTGTGTCCACGAAACACTGAAGAGAGCACGTCGTTTCGTGGACCAAATTGACTGGTGGCCTTTTCCTTTCGTGGACATAAGGCTGAATGCACTATTCACTGTCGTACACGAAATAAACTTTCGTCATAAAAGTATTGTGATGTGATACAGAAGGCATTCCGTCCACGGAATAGTAACTTCATAACTTACGAAATGCATTCCGTGACACGTGCTTTCATTCCGTGCACGAAATGCATAACGGTATACATTTCGTGAGTCAGCAGTTTACGAAATGAATTATGTGACACGATAATGTCATTCCGTGGACGAAATGCATTATAGAATCACGAAATCAGTTTTGTGACCTACAACAATACATTTCGTGAGTCAGCAGTTTACGAAATGAATTATGTGACATTTCGTAAACATTTCGTAAACATAACATAACTGTTGACTCACTGTTTCGTGAGTCAAAAGTTTATCTGGATTTGCTTTTAATATAAGTCTATTTTACTTTTGGATCTGCACATTGTGGGGTTGTTTTTGGAAGTCATGGAGTATCTAATGAGGAGCGCAAAACGATGGTCGCGCTTCTGTGTTTTGGCCGTAGCGTTGTGGACAATAGCCTCTGCGCAGCTGAGGTATTCTATCACTGAAGAAGTCAAAGAAGGAACCATTGTTGGGAATGTAGCCAAGGATTTGGGTTTGGATAAAAATGCGCTCAAAGACAGAAAATATCGCATTGTGTCTGGTGCTGCGGAGACGCTTTTTTACGTGGATGAAAGAGACGGTAATTTGTACGTGAACCGTAAGATTGACCGCGAAGAAGTGTGTGAAAAGATCCGCACTTGTTTAATTGATGTGAAAACCGTGTTAGAAAACCCTCTGGAGGTGCATTACGTTGGAGTGGAGGTGCAGGACATAAACGACAATGCGCCCGTTTTCCCTGAACCGGAGACAACGCTTGAAATTCACGAGTCTGTGTTACCGGGTGTGAGGATTCCTCTCAAAGCAGCGAGAGATTTGGACAGCGGACAGTTTTCTATACAGCAATATAGACTTAGTGCAAACGAACATTTCCGTTTAGACGTTAAAGATATGGAAGAAGATGGAAAAATACCGACATTAATTGTACATAAACCTTTAGACAGAGAAACTGACAAGCGCCACTCCCTGATGCTTACGGCGATAGATGGAGGAAAACCACCAAAATCTGGCGAAAGTACAATAATTATAAACGTATTGGACATAAATGATAATGCACCTATTTTCACTAACAGTGATTTATCCGTGGCGCTCACTGAAAATGTTATAGTGGGAACGACTGTGATACAAGTTAATGCCACAGATTTGGACGAGGGAGCAAACGGAGAGGTGGTTTATGCGTTTAGCAACAGCGTAAAACAACGATTATTAAATTTGTTTGACATTAATCCACAGACGGGAGAGATTATTGTCAAGGGTTTAATAGACTTTGAGGAGAAAGAGAAATACATAGTCGAAGTCGAAGCTTCAGACAAAGGCGTGCCTTCAATCTGAAAAGAGCATCATCATTGTAATCTCAGATGTGAATGACAACAGCCCAGAGTTTGTCCTAAAGCCGTATAGTTTTTATATCACTGAGGGAAACGAACCAGGAGCGCAACTGTTTTCAGTTCAAGCTATTGATCATGACGAAGGTGAAAATGCTCATATTTCTTATTATCTTTACAGAGATGGAAGTGAGGAGAATAAAGTGACTTCATTTCTCAACATTAATAGTGAAAAAGGACACATTTCTGCTCTGAAAAGCTTTGACTTTGAGACATTAAAGTCGTTCCAGTTTCAAGTCGTGGCCTCAGACTCTGGGACTCCGTCACTGAGCAGCAACGTGACAGTGCACGTGTTTATTTTGGATCAGAACGACAACGCTCCGGTCATTCTGTATCCAGTCCGCTCTAATGGCTCTGCTGAAGGAGTGGAGGAGATCCCCCGCAATGTGAACGCAGGACACTTGGTGACTAAAGTCAGAGCCTATGACGCTGATATCGGATATAACGGCTGGCTGCTGTTTTCACTGCAGGAAGTGACTGACCACAGTCTGTTTGGGTTGGACCGCTACACAGGACAGATCAGGACACTTCGCTCATTCACAGAGACAGACGAGGCCGAGCACAGACTCGTCATACTGGTCAAAGACAATGGCAACGTGTCCCTCTCAGCTACAGCTACTGTGCTTGTCAAAGTGGTGGAGCCCAGAGAGGCTTTTGCAGCTTCTGATGTGAAGAGCTCCGCTAAAGACGCTGAGGACACGAATGTGACTTTTTACCTGATGATAACTCTGGCCTCGGTCTCAGCTCTGTTCATTATCAGTATCATTGTGCTGATTGCAATGCAGTGCTCCAAGCCCAGCACTGACTACACCTCCAAGTACTTACAGGACACAAACTGTGATAGAGTGAGACACTCTGAGGGGGATAGTAGTGGTCTGACAGTTTCCTTCGACAGGGCTCCGGTCAGAGAGAAGGGCACGGAGAAGTTATTCCAGCAAACTTTATTATTGGAGTTGGGTACAGGCAGGGATGATGGTGTGGGTACAAATATTGGTACGTATATTTGTATTTGTGTGTGTGTGGTCTACAAAGGGAAACAAAGAATAAGATAATATTAATCACAATGTACAAAAGTATATAATAATCAAAACAATGATAAACATCTAATTAGGATACTAAAAATATATTATTTAGTCAAATAACCTAAACAGCACTATAACTACTAATGTACAAGCATACAAAGGGTTAATGGAGCGAAGTAGGGATTCGGAATATATTCAGTGGTCTCTGCCTCCCTCTAGCGGAAGCGAGCGCAACTGCACCCCATGCGCCATACGCGTGAGAGGCGCATGGCCTGGGCGTGCAGAACTACACTTAGGTGCGTCGGGCGGCGGCACAGAGGCTGAACACGATTTAGCGGTAGGAATACAAGGTATAACTAAAAGATGGCACCCCAGAATATAGCTTAAGGCCGGTATAATATATAGGAAACGATCTACAGTCTAACACAGCTTATAACCTAGTCACGTGATACTATTAACTAAAGGAATATGCACTAAAGTATCAAAAACATGCACATAAGACACTGAACAGGTAGACAGGTGAAAGCAAACAATACTTAAACAAGTCTAATGACCGTATTTATAGCTTAAACCTTACAAAACTTACGTTCATTTAGTTACGCACACGAGGAGCCACCATCCCATCAAATGTAAAGTCGGGAATGAAGATGGGATGCGCTCAGAAAGGAAATCACATCACTACTAGGCTTTTCAGAATAAAACTACAAGAAATGCACAAGACTTTCCGACAAAGCCGCCCCCAAATTTAGCAATAAATTTGAATCCAAAGGAAAGTCTACTTAGTTGGCGTCATCTTCGTCCTCCCAGGCTGGCAGCCGCACAAGGCGCACAACTGGCCGTAGGTAGGTCTGTCCCTTGATCTTGACTTCAGCTGCCCTGACTCGTCCGTCAGAGCCGGGACAGGTCTTCACCACTCTCCCAATGGGCCACTGGGCTCTGGGTAGCTGCGAATCAACCACCATCACCACCTGGCCATCAGTCAGATTGTCTGTGTCCTTGTGCCACTTCGACCGCTTCTGCAGGTCCGGGAGGTGGCGACGGATGAAGTTGGACCAGAAATGATCCGCCAGGATCTGGCTGTGGCGCCATCTTCTTCTGCTGAGAAGGTCACTGTCCACGTAGACTGCCTGCGGGAGTGATGCGTCGCGGCGTCCCATCAACAGTAGATTCGGTGTGACAGGATCCGGATCAGCAGCGTCAGAGGAGATGTACCCAAGTGGTTTAGCGTTGATTATTCCCTCCACTTCAATCAGCACAGTCTGTAGCACAGGTTCGGTGACGGTGTGGTCCTGGAGGATGACTTGGAGAGCTGACTTGATTGACTTTATCTCTCGTTCCCACGTTCCTCCGAAGTGTGGAGAACCAGGGGGGTTGAAACGGAACTCAATCTTCTGTCCGGCCAGCTGTTCTTGAAGGGGACCCTCTAATGCGGCAAAACTGGCCTGCAGCTCTGCAGCTCCACCTCGGAAGTTAGTTCCTCTGTCGGACAGGATCTCAAATGGCTTCCCGCGGCGCGCGATGAAGCGGCGGAGAGCCATCAGGAAAGCGTCAGTGTCTATGTTCTCCAGTAGGTCAAGGTGCACACAGCTTGTCGTCATGCACTTGAAAATCAGACCCCACCGCTTTTCTGTGCGCCGGCCCACCTTGACGTTGTAGGGACCGAAACAGTCGACTCCTGTCGACCAGAAAGGTGGCTTGTATAAACGGAGTCGCGCGGGGGGTAGGTCTGCCATCTGAGGGACCACTGGAGTCGCACGCCATTTCTGACATTCAACACAGCCATGTTGATGGCGCTTGATGGACTCTCTTCCCCGGAGGATCCAATATCTTCTCCTCATCTCAGCGAAAACACGCTCGGGGCCAGGATGTAGCAGTTCACTGTCATATTTCTTAATGAGCAGCTTCGTGACGTGATGTTTAGGGTCGAGGATGATAGGATGTATCGCATCTGGGTCGAGATCTTCTGCTCTGCGTAATCTGCCTCCTACTCTCACCAGACCAACAGCTTCATCATACTCTGGAGCAAGCAGAAGCAGGTGACTCTGTTTCGAGATGGGCTTACCAGCAGTAAGAGTTTCCATCTCCTCAGGGAAGGATTCACTCTGGGCTTGTCTGAGGACATGTAGCTCTGCTGCTTGGACGTCAGCTGCTGTCATGGTGGGAATGCTCTGGTCATTGGCCGCCCCGTGAAAGCTCTCATGGACAGCCTTGAGAAGACTGTCCCAGTTGTCTGTATCGGACATGGGCGTCGTGGTCGGGGAGCATGTGGTGACTCCACAGAACACCGTCTTCCGAAGTTCATCCTCGTCTGCTTCTTGGGCTTCTGTAAACTGAAGCACTGGCCAGGAGTCTGGATGTTGTCGGAGAAATGGTGGACCTTGGCACCACCGGTTCTGTTGGCTGAGCTCGAGCAAGGGTTTGCCGCGAGTAAGGTCATCGGCTGGATTATCGCTAGTGCAGACGTACCGCCAGGTCGAGCCTTCGGTGAGTTCTTGAATTTCTGCAACTCTAGTTCCCACAAAGACCTTGTAGCGACACGATTCGGATGTGAGCCACGTCAAAACTGTTGTTGAGTCAGTCCAGAGATTGACTTGCTGGGGAGAGAGTGACATTTCTGTCATAATGACTTTAGCCAGCTGGGCTCCGGCTAAAGCTGCACACAGTTCGAGGCGTGGCATGGATAGTTGTTTGCGGGGGCTCACTCGAGATCGAGCCATCACAAATGCAACGTGGACTTCACCTTGATTGTCTTGGGTGCGGATGTAAGCGACTGCCCCATAGGCTCTTTCGGAGGCATCGCAGAAGATATGTGCCTCTCGTCTGGGTGCCCCAGTGTCTGCTACTGATGGGACGTAGCATCGGGGGATTTCCACTTGTGGAAGATGGATTAGTTCGCTCTCCCACTGTGTCCAGGTATCCAGCAGAGCTTCTGGTCTGATCGGTTCGTCCCAGCCAACTCCCACTCCCCACAGGTCTTGAATCAGGATCTTCGCTCGGGTGGTGAATGGAATGAGGTATCCGAGGGGATCGTATTGTGTTGCCATCACCTTGTAGACGTTTCTCAAAGTTGGTTGTGAATACTCTACTGGTCTGTGGCGGTACCCAAGGCTATCGGTAAGGCAATTCCAGCGAAGGCCTAGGGCTGGCTCTTCTGGATCTTGGCGGGGCTGAGAGAGCCACAACTCAGTGCTCGCTGCTTTTGCTTCCACTGGAAGGTGCTCAACAACTGTGGGAATGTTGCTGGCCCACTGCCTGATGTCGAAGCCGCCACCTGAGAGCAGTTTGCGCATCCGGTCGATGATGGTCTTGGCTTCATCAGCATTTGTGACACTGGTCAAGCAGTTGTCGACGTAGAAGGCAGTCTCCACAAGGTGTAGGATGTCCTGATGACCGCTGCTGTTGTCCTTCACATGCCGCTGGAGGGCGTACGTGGCGCAGCAGGGACTACAGGTTGTCCCGAACGGTAAAACCTGCCACTCATACACGGTTGGTTCCTCGTCTCTCTTCATCCCTCTCCAGAGAAACCGCAGAAGGGGCTTGTCTTCTGCCCGCAGGCGAACTTGATGAAACATCCCTTTGATGTCACCACTGATAGCCACGCTGTGTTCTCGGAACCGAAGAAGTACACCAAGGAGGGTAGGGCCTAAGGTAGGACCGGGCAACAGTTGGCTGTTGAGGCTTTGACCGTTGTGCTGGTAGGAACAGTTGTAGACAATCCTCGCCTTGCCATTGTGGTGGACAACATGGTGCGGCAGATACCAGGACTCTGTGGAGCTGTCTACTGTGTCAGGGGGTAGAGGTATGGCGTAGCCCAATTGTTCAAGCTTCTGTATTTCTTGACAATAGGTGTTAGCTAGAGCAGTATCTTTGGCTAGACGGCGTTCTGTGCTTCGTAGCTGTGGGAGCAATGCGTGCTTTGGGGCCCAGAGTGTGGGGCTCGCCTTGCGCCTCAGTAGTGGAGTGGCATACCTTGTTACGCCGTCTACCTCTACGTTGATTGTGCGCTGTTCTAGCAGCTCCAGGGCCTGCTGATCTTCTTTGGAGCGGGTCGCAGTCTTTGCGTTGGCATAGGGGGTTATGTCGACTTCCCACAGTCGTTCAACATGTCGCTGCAGCTCTGTGTTGGGAGACATGGTGAAGTAACAGTGAGAGTGTTCACCAGTGAGGTTGGCTGGGCCTTGCAGTGTCCAACCAAGAGCAGTACGCACAGCTACGGGACTCCCAGGAGGACCTGCTCGGATCGGTTGTTTGGGTAGCAGCAGATGTGGAAAATCAGAGCCTATGAGTAGTAGCGGTTGGACATTGTCAACTTTCGGCAGAGGAAGACCTTGCAGGTGAGAATATCTGCGCATGAGTGACTTGACAGGATAGCTATGCTCGGACAGGCTCAGCTCATCAGCGGTGAAGGCATGTAAGATGTTGTACCTTTGTTTGGGAGAATGAGCTGGGGAGATGTCGAACGAGACAGCAGCTCCTTGTAGATGAATCACATCATGGCGGACGGTGCGCAAAGGCAAGCTTTCCGGCTCTCTGGTTAAATGGAGATGTCGGACTGCTGAGGGAAGGATGAGGGTTCTCTCTGATCCGTCATCCAGGATAGCGAAACCTTCCAGGGAGTGCTCGGCATTGTACAGGCGCACCTTAACCAGCTTCAGCATTACTCTTTGCGGACGACTCGGGCGGTCAACGTAGATGGTGCCGGGAGCAGCACTGACCATTAGCACCTTCTTAGCCTCTGGGGGACACACTTTGTGGAGCACGGTCAGGTGTTGCTGCTTGCACACTTGGCAAGGCTTCTTGAGAGTACATGCCTCAGGTTTATGGTTCCTGCCACACCTCCAACAGTCTCTGTCTTTAATCCAAGCGGAAATCTCTGATGGACTGAGTGCTTTGAATTTGGGGCAGAAGCTGAGGTAATGCTCTCGGGCGTCGCAGTACGGGCAGTAAGGCTTCACACTAGGTTTAGTGTTGGGTGCTGTTGAGCTGCGAGCAGAATCTGGAGGGCTTAATTTAGCTTGGCTTTCTGTGTTGTAGAACACGTTGGATGAAGAACCCTGGGATTTCCTTTGGCCCTTAACTGGCTTAGGCTGGTCCTGGAACATCAGAGCTGCTCGGGATGAAATGCGCTTTGCTTGTGACTTTAACTGAAGCCAAACAGAGAAGTCTTCAAGCGTGTAGGTCTGATCAGTGCCGGTCCTCAGGATGCCTCGGTTTATGCTGTTCTCCACAAACCCGTCTCGATAGTTGGTAGGCAGTTTGCTGAGCAGCCTGTCGACGTGGGAGCCGCATCGCAATTCGTAGCCATTCTCACCCTCAAGGGAGCGGAGCATGCCTACTAGACCTTGTACTGATAGGGCAAAGTTGTCAAATGCCTCGGGATCGCCAGATCTTACGGGAGGTGAATTCAAGATGGCACCCAGCTCGCTCTGCACAAGCTGACGCGGTTGCCCATATTTATCTTGGAGAGCCTGGAGAGCTGAGGTGTAGGGTCTAGGATCGTGCATGTATGCTTGGGCTAGCTTGTAGGCGCTTGGTAGCTTCAAGTGATCGAGCAGGACTTGATATTTGAACTGCTCTGTGAGGTGGGCATGTGTATTGAGCAGATTGTCCAAAGCCATCCTGAGTAGGGCAAAGTCTGACTCTTTACCTGAGGTGAAATGAGGTAGAGTGGGTCTAGGAAGGCCATAAGACGTGGCAACTAGGAGCTCCATGAGGTCTGTGTCCGGTGCTGCCCTGTAACCTGGAGGCGCTGTCACCTGTTGTGGCAAAGGTGGCATGGCGGAGTAAGGATAGGACAGAGTATTGGCAGCTGGTAACACTGGTTGTTGAGATGGAACAGGTGGAGGCACATATCGGTCCTGAGCTTGGCTGTAGACCAGATGTGGCCGGCGAACTGGAGCCAGATACTGTGCTATTGACAGTGGTGGAGCACGTGAGGTGACAGCACTCACGGCTGGTCTGGGCGCCGCCTGCGGAGCTGGGTGGATTGCAGGAGGAGGAGGCATGGTAGTGTATGTTGGCTGTGGCTGGGCTAGCGTACCAGTAGTAGCAGGAGCATTAACTTGTGGAGCGGGCTGGACTTGTACTGAGGGGAAGCTTGTCGAGACAGGTGGAAGAATGACTGCGCTGGAGACTGGTGGCGGAACATGAGTAGATGGAGTAGAATGGAGTAGCAGAGGCTGATCTCTGGATGAGGACTTTAGGTTGTACTCATATTCACTAAGGGGCCTGGAAGGAAGGGGACTCTTAATTCCTTCTTCCGTCAGGAAAGACGTGATAAGAGCTGCTTGCATCAATTCCATCTCTTTCTCTTTCAGTCGCCGTTGCAACATCTGATGTCTGGTGATAGTCTCTTTAGTCTTGTGTGCCATTTCTGCTTTCTCCTCCAGTCGACGTCTCTGCCGTTCTTGTTCTCTGAGAAGTTCCTCCTTCTCATGGAGGGCGTCTCTAGCTTCTTTGTCTAGAAGAGTGCACTGCTCGTCCACTAGCGTCTGCTCCATAATCTGCCGCTGCATTTCAGCTAGTTCCATGCGCTTGACTTGCTCTTCCAACATGGCACTCTGTAGCTCGGATAGCCCTTCTGCAACGGACCTCTTGGTTAATGAGTCAGCACTGGCTCGAGATTTTGGTCTGCTTCGTTGAGAAGATATCGAGGATCGGGATGACTCTGCTCTCACAGGTGGCAGTGAAAGCGGATCAGGGACTGGGATGTCGTAAGCTGGGGCTGCTGCTCCGAGTTCCTCAGCTTCGGTGGTAGGAGGTACTGTGACTCTCGGTGTGTACCCAACTTCAAAGTTTGCAAGGGATGCTGGTAACTGTATCTCCCGCTGGGGTCGAGAACGCACTGCTGGATCTGCAGATGGTTGTCCTGGCTCCATATTGTCTCCAGAAAGCTGTCAAATCCGGCTCGAAGGACCATGTGATAGAGTGAGACACTCTGAGGGGGATAGTAGTGGTCTGACAGTTTCCTTCGACAGGGCTCCGGTCAGAGAGAAGGGCACGGAGAAGTTATTCCAGCAAACTTTATTATTGGAGTTGGGTACAGGCAGGGATGATGGTGTGGGTACAAATATTGGTACGTATATTTGTATTTGTGTGTGTGTGGTCTACAAAGGGAAACAAAGAATAAGATAATATTAATCACAATGTACAAAAGTATATAATAATCAAAACAATGATAAACATCTAATTAGGATACTAAAAATATATTATTTAGTCAAATAACCTAAACAGCACTATAACTACTAATGTACAAGCATACAAAGGGTTAATGGAGCGAAGTAGGGATTCGGAATATATTCAGTGGTCTCTGCCTCCCTCTAGCGGAAGCGAGCGCAACTGCACCCCATGCGCCATACGCGTGAGAGGCGCATGGCCTGGGCGTGCAGAACTACACTTAGGTGCGTCGGGCGGCGGCACAGAGGCTGAACACGATTTAGCGGTAGGAATACAAGGTATAACTAAAAGATGGCACCCCAGAATATAGCTTAAGGCCGGTATAATATATAGGAAACGATCTACAGTCTAACACAGCTTATAACCTAGTCACGTGATACTATTAACTAAAGGAATATGCACTAAAGTATCAAAAACATGCACATAAGACACTGAACAGGTAGACAGGTGAAAGCAAACAATACTTAAACAAGTCTAATGACCGTATTTATAGCTTAAACCTTACAAAACTTACGTTCATTTAGTTACGCACACGAGGAGCCACCATCCCATCAAATGTAAAGTCGGGAATGAAGATGGGATGCGCTCAGAAAGGAAATCACATCACTACTAGGCTTTTCAGAATAAAACTACAAGAAATGCACAAGACTTTCCGACACAAACTATGACGGGACTCTGTGCCACAGCATCCAGTACAGATCTGGAGACAAGCGCTACATGTTAGTTGGACCCAGAATGAGCGTAGGATCCACTATAGTCCCAGGGAGCCAAGCCAACACTCTAGTGCTGCCCGACAGGAGGAGGCCCTCTGAGGAGGTAAGGTAGCACGTTGCGTTCGTCCTTAAGAGTAGAATTTATTCTTTAAAAAATATGCTGACTTTTCCCCCCCTATTCTATTACTCTATTTATTTCCAATGTTGACTAAATACAAATGCTTTATTAATTCATGTTTTTTTTTTTGTATAATACCTAAGACTTCGTTGGTTTAACTTTGGGCAATAATCTGCGGCAATAAGTTTAATCATTCAGACAATCCTTTTGTACGGCGAATGTACCTTTGAGGGCAATACTGAATAACATGTAGGGCTACAAACATATTTTAAAGTTAATTCTGAAAGGTTTAAACGTGTTCCCCCATAACTTCTTGCCGACCGCTGTCCTTGGTGCTGAAGGACTGACTGGAGTCTGACATAGACATTTACGCGCAAAATATTGAAATCTAGGATTAATTTTTCAACCTGTGTGTACTATGAGGTTTAAAAACAAAACAAAAATCAAATTCAAATATTAGACTTTAAGCTGTGAATGATAAGTTTGAATGAATACCTTTGCACTTAGTTGTTTTTAGTAAAGGTCTTTATCTCTACAGGTTGTTTAGAATGGATTAGACTACTTTAAACACGATAGTCACCAGTATAGTTTACGACTAATAAGTTCCTTCTATAAGATATGCATTAAGTTCTCTCATGTGACCACAGGGCGGCACTACTTCACCGAGAAGCCTCTTTTCCATTATGTCCGTCCTCTGCTTCACAGAACCTTTTGTTTCTGTCTAACCCGAGCGCACTGTTCAGTTGTATCGTGGTTTCTGTGGATTTGGCGCCTGGTGACGGCTCTGTTTCAATACAATATATATTATAGTACGTTACAAGTCAAATGGAGAGGCCTTTTGGACTAAGAAGCTGCTCGTGGATCGCTTTGTGCTCAGCTCTGCTGCTGGTTTTTGGACCGCGCGCTTTGGCTCAGATCAGATACTCTGTTCCCGAGGAGGTGAAGGACGGGACTGTTGTTGGAAATGTCGCAAAGGATCTTGGTCTTGATGTTTCCTCGTTGGGTGAGAGACGGTTCCGAGTTGTTTCTGAAACGAACGAAGCTGTTTTTGACGTAAACCCTGATAATGGCGCTTTGTTCGTCCACGGCCACATTGACCGAGAGCAGCTGTGTCAGGGCAGCGGGACGTGTCTGATGGAGCTGAAGGTTCTGGTAGAAAACCCTTTGGAGATTCACTATGTGGTTGTAGAAATCACTGATGTCAATGATCACGCTCCAAGATTTCCTAAAAGTAACGAAACTATAGAAATTTGGGAGCAAACATTACCAGGAAAACGATTTCAGCTTCACTCTGCCCATGATCCGGACGCAGGAATAAACTCAATCCGCACCTACACTCTGTCTGCAAATGAACATTTTGACATAAATATTCGTGAAAGTGATTTGAGAAAAACACCATTCCTAGTTTTAAAGAAACCACTAGACCGTGAACAAAGCAGCAGACACACTTTACTCGTTACCGCTGTTGATGGAGGTAAACCTCAAAGATCAGGGACTCTAAATGTGACTGTTTTTGTTCTGGACAGTAATGACAATAAACCAGTTTTTAGTCAAGAGGTTTATGACATTACTTTACAAGAAAATGCGCAAATAGGAACCGTAGTAATTAGGCTCAACGCAACTGACGCAGACGAGGGGATTAACGGTGAAATTGAATATAGTCTGAGAGAATCGTTGATTGAGGGGGTAGATAACTTATTTAAATTAAATAAAATGACTGGAGAAATTACAACGAATGCAGCAATTAATTTTGAAGAAATCGATCAATATGAATTAGACATAGAGGCTTCAGATAAAGCCACGCCCCCACTGACGGGTGAATGTCGGGTTATTATTAAAATCATAGATGAAAATGATAATGCGCCAGAAATAGATGTGACATCACTGTCAAACACAGTGTCTGAAGACTCTAAACCTGGGACAGTAGTTTCTCTCATTCGTGTTAAAGACAAAGACTCTGGAGTCAATGGTAAAATCATCGCTCACATAACAAACAACGTGCCTTTTGAGCTCAAACCCTCCTATAAAGAAAACACATATTCAGTTGTCACTAAGGATTTCCTGGACAGAGAGGAGGTGTCAAATTATGACATAACAATAAAAGCCACTGACTGTGGGGAGCCTCCTTTATCAACCACTAAAACTCTCAGTATTCACATATTAGATGTAAACGACAACAGTCCACAGTTTGAACAGAGCCCTCTGTACTTTTATATTGTAGAAAATAACGTGGCAGGAATGTCACTGTTCTCTGTAACTGCTACTGACAAAGATAAGAATGAAAATGCAGATGTTTCCTACAATATTGCGCGCACAGGACACGATAAAGACGTAGCGACTTTCTTAAACGTGAACGCTGAAAATGGACAAATTACAGCTTTGAAAAGCTTTGACTTTGAGACATTAAAGTCGTTTCAGTTTGAAGTCGTGGCTTCAGACTCTGGGACTCCGTCACTGAGCAGCAACGTGACAGTGCACGTGTTTATTTTGGATCAGAACGACAACGCTCCAGTCATTCTGTATCCAGTCAGCTCTAATGGCTCTGCTGAAGGAGTGGAGGAGATCCCTCGCAATGTGAACGCAGGACACTTGGTGACTAAAGTCAGAGCCTATGACGCTGATATCGGATATAACGGCTGGCTGCTGTTTTCACTGCAGGAAGTGACTGACCACAGTCTGTTTGGGTTGGACCGCTACACAGGACAGATCAGGACACTTCGCTCATTCACAGAGACAGACGAGGCCGAGCACAGACTCGTCATACTGGTCAAAGACAATGGCAACGTGTCCCTCTCAGCTACAGCTACTGTGCTTGTCAAAGTGGTGGAGCCCAGAGAGGCTTTTGCAGCTTCTGATGTGAAGAGCTCCGCTAAAGACGCTGAGGACACTAATGTGACTTTTTACCTGATGATAACTCTGGCCTCGGTCTCAGCTCTGTTCATTATCAGTATCATTGTGCTGATTGCAATGCAGTGCTCCAAGTCCAGCACTGACTACACCTCCAAGTACTTACAGGACACAAACTATGACGGGACTCTGTGCCACAGCATCCAGTACAGATCTGGAGACAAGCGCTACATGTTAGTTGGACCCAGAATGAGCGTAGGATCCACTATAGTCCCAGGGAGCCAAGCCAACACTCTAGTGCTGCCCGACAGGAGGAGGCCTTCCGAGGAGGTAACTACCTTATAGAAATTATCTGATATTTCTACTCCCACGTTTAGATAATGACTGTTTCTTGGGTGATGTCAAAAACAAAATCCTCTGCCGACTTTAAATCTATGTAATATAATTAATTTAGCATTTTAAATTTCCTTTGCATACAGTAATTGCAAATGAAGTGCACTGTTTCAGTGAAATGCTGCAAAGGCCTTTTAGATTTGTTCTCCGTGGTTGTGATGTCTGTTCATTGTAATGCCAAACTTTTGCTGTCAGACTTTTGCTCGAAGATCTTACAAAAGACACAAATTGCTAAGATACACGGCTGTCGTCTGCATTAAGATTGCATTGTCACTATTTTAATCACTCGTACACCCTCCACTGTTTTTAACACGAACACAATCACCGGATGTGGGCGTTAACAGGGAAGAAGTTATGTACAGTTATCAAAAGAGTTCCTCTAATAACATACTTTGGCTGCTTCATTGTGATTTTATGCGTTTCTGTCCATGGTCCTCAAGTCTGGTTCAAGTGTTTTCGATTGTAAAGAGGGTAATATATCTTTGATTTTAAAAGCAAAAGTAGACTCTGAATGACATATTCGTGACATGAACCATAAACGTATTATTTACCCTGTGGTATGATTTTTTATTTTTTTTTAACGAAGAATACTCCATTGCTTCCGATGAAGCAATGGAGGATGAAGTCGCAGGGTGTCAGTATAGTGTTATAATTCAACACCCAACGGCGCCTTTCGTCACTGCGTTTTGGGTCCCGCTCTTACGTGAAGTGTTTTATCTGTTGGTAGTGCCGCCTTTGTGTCAAGCTCTGAAAGCACCATTCTTTGCTTTGGCGTAGAGCCGCGGCCTGGCTCTTTCAATTCAAGTATTTTGTACATTAAGGACATACTGTTGCTGTGCTTAAACATGGGAACCAAAACAAGCGAATATGATTGGACCCGAGGACTTTTGTCTGGATACGTGTTTTTTGTGCTTTTGTGGAGCGCGGCCGAAGCGCAAATACGATACACAATACACGAGGAGGTAAACGCTGGGACTGTGGTTGGAAACGTGGCTAAAGATCTCGGTCTGGATAAAACAACACTAAAAGAGAGGAAATACAGGATTGTGTCGAGTAACGCGGAGCCTCTTTTTCACGTGAATGAAAACGACGGAGTGCTTTATGTGAGTAGAAAGATCGACAGAGAGGACGTGTGCGCGGAGAGTAGTGCGTGCGTAGTTAATCTAAAGACCGTGCTCGAAAACCCACTTGAGGTGCATTATGTGGAAATAGAAATTTTAGACATCAACGACAATTTTCCCAGTTTTCCCGATGCAGAAATTATCCTGGAGATTTCAGAGTCAGTCCTGCCTGGAGCACGATTCCAGTTAAAAGCAGCTCGTGATCTGGACCGTGGACAATTTTCTGTCCGTCAGTATAAACTCAGCCAGAATGAACATTTTCGTTTAGAAATAAAAGATAAAAGGGATCAGGGGAAAATACCCATACTTGTCGTTCAGAAGTCATTAGACAGAGAAAAGAACCACAGGCACTCTTTGTTGTTGACTGCTCTAGACGGAGGAAATCCCCCAAAATCTGGAGAGATGAAAATTAGCATAAATGTTCTTGATGTAAACGACAATGCTCCAATATTCCTTAAAGACGATTATTCTGTTATGGTTCATGAAAATGTACCAATTGGCACAACAGTGATACAAATTAATGCCACTGACATAGACGAAGGACAGAATGGACAGGTGGTGTATTCTTTTAATAAGGCTATCATTCCAATGTTGTTAGACATATTTGAAGTTAACTCTTCAACAGGTGAGATAATTGTGAAAGGTGCGATAGATTATGAAACTAACGATGAGTATGAGATTGAAATAGAAGCCTCCGATAAAGGCATTGCGCCTTTAACAACTGAAAAAAGTGTGATGATCAAAATAATAGACGTGAACGATAACGCGCCTGAGATTGAAATCACTTCGTTTTCCAGCTCCATTCCTGAAGACTCTCGTCCCGGGACCACTGTGGCTCTGATCAGTGTTAATGACAGAGACTCTGGGCTGAACGGACAGGTTAACTGTGTCCTGAAAGAGGACGCGCCGTTCACTTTAGCGCCATCTTTAAAAGAGAGATCATATGCTTTAGTGACTAAATCTCCGCTGGACAGAGAAACACGGGCCGTTTATGATCTGACCATAATAGCCACAGACGTGGGTAAACCCCCATTATCTTCTGAAAAGACCATTCAAGTTATTGTTTCAGATGTGAATGACAACAGCCCAGTGTTTGAAACGAGTCCATACATGTTTTATGTGACTGAAGCCAACGAGCCTGGCACCTCAGTGTTTGCAGTTAAAGCGTCTGATGGAGATGAAAATGACAACGCGCGTGTCTTATACCACACATTAAGAAACGAGGACAAAGTAACTTCATTTCTGAATATAAACTCAGAGAATGGAAAAATTATAGCATTGAAAAGCTTTGACTTTGAGACATTAAAGTCGTTCCAGTTTCAAGTCGTGGCCTCAGACTCTGGGACTCCGTCACTGAGCAGCAACGTGACAGTGCACGTGTTTATTTTGGATCAGAACGACAACGCTCCAGTCATTCTGTATCCAGTCAGCTCTAATGGCTCTGCTGAAGGAGTGGAGGAGATCCCCCGCAATGTGAACGCAGGACACTTGGTGACTAAAGTCAGAGCCTATGACGCTGATATCGGATATAACGGCTGGCTGCTGTTTTCACTGCAGGAAGTGACTGACCACAGTCTGTTTGGGTTGGACCGCTACACAGGACAGATCAGGACACTTCGCTCATTCACAGAGACAGACGAGGCCGAGCACAGACTCGTCATACTGGTCAAAGACAATGGCAACGTGTCCCTCTCAGCTACAGCTACTGTGCTTGTCAAAGTGGTGGAGCCCAGAGAGGCTTTTGCAGCTTCTGATGTGAAGAGCTCCGCTAAAGACGCTGACGACACTAATGTGACTTTTTACCTGATGATAACTCTGGCCTCGGTCTCAGCTCTGTTCATTATCAGTATCATTGTGCTGATTGCAATGCAGTGCTCCAAGTCCAGCACTGACTACACCTCCAAGTACTTACAGGACACAAACTATGACGGGACTCTGTGCCACAGCATCCAGTACAGATCTGGAGACAAGCGCTACATGTTAGTTGGACCCAGAATGAGCGTAGGATCCACTATAGTCCCAGGGAGCCAAGCCAACACTCTAGTGCTGCCCGACAGGAGGAGGCCCTCGGAGGAGGTATGGTAACACCTTGTGATTGTCTCAACGAGTAGCCCGTATTTATTTTTAAAATGACATTTTGTTCTTATTTTATATATTTCCTTATTTTTTTGCCATTGTTGACTGACTACACATTCTTTTTTGATTTATGTTATTCCTTTTATGTTATATGTTTTTTTGTATAATACCAAAGACTGTGTGGGTTTAATATTGGAAATAATCTGCGCCGATATGTTTAATCATTCAGACAATCCTTGTACTTTGAAAGTATATTCGAGGGAATCACTGTTAAACATGTAGGGCTACAAGGAGATTTGAAAGGTCACAAACGATTAAAATGCTTTGCCCCATGCCTTCGTTCCGACTGCTGTCCTTGGTGCTGAAAGACTGATTGGAGTTTGATATTGAAATTTACACACAATATATTAAATCTATGAATTATTTTTCAACCTGTGTGTGTGTGTAAAAACAAAAATCAAATACAAATGTAAGACTATAAGCAGTGAATGATAAGTTAGCACGTTGCACGTAGTTGTTTTTAGTAAAGGTCTTTATCTGTACAGGTTGTTTAGAATGGGTTAGACTACTTTAAACACTATAGTCACCAGTGGACGACTTATCAATTGATTCTAAAATATATGCATTAAGTTCTCTCATGTGACCACAGGGCGGCACTATTTCACCGAGAAGCCTCTTTTCCATTATGTCCCTCCTCTGCTCCTCACAGAACCTTTTGTTTCTGCCGAGCGCACTGTTCATTGTATCAGGGTTTCTGTGGATTTGGCGCCTGGTGACGGCTCTGCTTCAATACAATATATATTATAGTACGTTACAAGTCAAATGGAGAGGCCTTTTGGACTAAGAAGTTGCTCGTGGATCGCTATGTGCTTGGTTTTGCTGCTGTTTTTTGGACCGCGCGCTTTGGCTCAGATCAGATACTCTGTTTCCGAGGAGGTGAAGGACGGGACTGTTGTTGGAAATGTCGCAAAGGATCTTGGTCTTGATGTTTCCTCGTTGGGTGAGAGACGGTTCCGAGTTGTTTCTGAAACAAACGAAGCTGTTTTTGACGTAAACCCTGATAATGGCGCTTTGTTCGTCCACGGCCACATTGACCGAGAGCAGCTGTGTCAGGGCAGCGGGACGTGTCTGATGGAGCTGAAGGTTCTGGTAGAAAACCCTTTGGAGATTCACTATGTGGTTGTAGAAATCACTGACGTCAATGACCACGCTCCAAGATTTCCTAAAAATAACCAAACGTTTGAAATCGGAGAAAACACTTTACCAGGAAAAAGATTTCAGCTTCACTCTGCCCATGATCCGGACGCAGGAATGAACTCAATACGCACCTACACTCTGTCTGCAAATGAACATTTTGACATAAATATTCGTGATAGCGATGAGGAGAAAACTCCATTCCTAGTTCTTAAGAAATCAGTCGACAGAGAAACCAAAAAGGAACACTTTCTGCTCGTGACAGCAGTTGATGGAGGGAAACCACAAAGATCAGGGACTCTAAATGTGAATATTATTGTTCTCGACAGTAATGACAATAGACCTATTTTTAGCCAAGAGGTTTATCAGATTAATGTAAAAGAAAATGTACAATTAGGAACTGTTGTATTTATAGTAAATGCAACAGATGAAGATGAAGGAATAAATGGGGAAATCGAGTATAGTCTTGGGGAAACGCTGAAGAAAAACGTGTATAGCTTATTTCAATTAGATAGTGTGACAGGAAAAATTAATGTAAAGGGTTCAATTGATTATGAACAAATGAAGCAATATGAATTAGGTATAGACGCTACGGATAAAGGCACGCCCTCATTGACGGGTGAATGTAGAGTTATTATTAAAATCATAGATGTAAATGATAATGCACCAGAAATAGATGTGACATCACTGTCAAACACAGTGTCTGAAGACTCTAAACCTGGGACAGTAGTTTCTCTCATTCGAGTCAGAGACAAAGACTCTGGAGTCAATGGTAAAATCATCGCTCACATAACAAACAACGTGCCTTTTGAGCTCAAACCCTCCTATAAAGAAAACACATATTCAGTTGTCACTAAGGATTTCCTGGACAGAGAGGAGGTGTCAAATTATGACATAACAATAAAAGCCACTGACTGTGGGGAGCCTCCTTTATCAACCACTAAAACTCTCAGTATTCACATATTAGATGTAAACGACAACAGTCCACAGTTTGAACAGAGCCCTCTGTACTTTTATATTGTAGAAAATAACGTGGCAGGAACGTCACTGTTCTCTGTAACTGCTACAGACAAAGATAAGAATGAAAATGCGGATGTTTCCTACAATATTGCGCGCGCAGGGCACGATAAAGACGTAGCGACTTTCTTAAACGTGAACGCAGAAAATGGACAAATTACCGCTTTGAAAAGCTTTGACTTTGAGACATTAAAGTCGTTCCAGTTTCAAGTCGTGGCCTCAGACTCTGGGACTCCGTCACTGAGCAGCAACGTGACAGTGCACGTGTTTATTTTGGATCAGAACGACAACGCTCCAGTCATTCTGTATCCAGTCAGCTCTAATGGCTCTGCTGAAGGAGTGGAGGAGATCCCCCGCAATGTGAACGCAGGACACTTGGTGACTAAAGTCAGAGCCTATGACGCTGATATCGGATATAACGGCTGGCTGCTGTTTTCACTGCAGGAAGTGACTGACCACAGTCTGTTTGGGTTGGACCGCTACACAGGACAGATCAGGACACTTCGCTCATTCACAGAGACAGACGAGGCTGAGCACAGACTCGTCATACTGGTCAAAGACAATGGCAACGTGTCCCTCTCAGCTACAGCTACTGTGCTTGTCAAAGTGGTGGAGCCCAGAGAGGCTTTTGCAGCTTCTGATGTGAAGAGCTCCGCTAAAGACGCTGAGGACACTAATGTGACTTTTTACCTGATGATAACTCTGGCCTCGGTCTCAGCTCTGTTCATTATCAGTATCATTGTGCTGATTGCAATGCAGTGCTCCAAGTCCAGCACTGACTACACCTCCAAGTACTTACAGGACACAAACTATGACGGGACACTGTGCCACAGCATCCAGTACAGATCTGGAGACAAGCGCTACATGTTAGTTGGACCCAGAATGAGCGTAGGATCCACTATAGTCCCAGGGAGCCAAGCCAACACTCTAGTGCTGCCCGACAGGAGGAGGCCCTCTGAGGAGGTAACAAGGTTTCATAAACATTTTATTTAAATTATTACCATAACATAGGCCCTTTAATGTCTGTATTAGCGTATACGACATATAATTGGAGACGAGACGAGGAGCTTGCTTTTTCTGCAGTTTTTACTTAACTTCAATGCTGCGTAATACTGTTTGTAAAGTGCATCCCACAATACATTGCGCACGCGTCTCTTAAAGTGACAGTACGTGTATTCCATACATTACAGGCCTTGCCTGTTTATTTTTTAGAATTGAAAGAACATGCTTTTTCTGTTTATTACTTGTAATCGGTTTCATAAGCTGAAAGACATGGTTTTCTTCTCCCCTTACAATCGTCTTCGACATTCTTCGTCCTGATGTCGATTGGGTTTGTGTACTTCTCTTTAAACTTTATCACGCACAATAGCCGCTCAGAATGGCTTATTAAAATTATAACCCTCTTTACTTGATTTTGAAGTTCAATTGTAATGCTTGTCTTCCCCCCGCTTGTTGAATTTGTGGGATTTTATTTTTCCATCCCTCCCCCCGATTTAGTGGTTTTTAGTTTCATGTACTTACATTTCTAGAGTTACAATATTGTTGGCACATTTAACCTTATACATTGCAGTAACTGTCATGGTGGGATTTCCTTGTTATTAATGAAACGGTGCTGTATATAAGGTAAATTATAAGGTAAATTATATACAGCACTTAGTTTGGCAGCTATTTTGCAAATCCACCTTGCAGTACCCTCTCAGTTCCAACGGTGTCAGTGTGTTGTATAAGATAGATTTTTTTTCTCACGTCATCAAGTGCCCAAGCCCCAGACAGAGGCAGCAGCGCTTTGAAGCAGTTGTCGGGATTGTGTAGTGTTGCCGTTAATTTGGGCACTTTTCGCTCAGGAACATCTATGATTTTGGATTGAGAGCATTTTCCACTTAATGTGAAGCCATCGGAATAGAAACATCCTCATTTTTGGTTTGCGTCATGGAGCATAAAGGACTTCGAGGGAAGACAAAGCAATTGCGATTCATTGTCTACTTTGTGATCTTTTTTGCAACGTTTTGGGCCAAGGTCGTGGCTCAGATTAAATATTCGATTTCTGAAGAGGCAAAGCAAGGAACCGTTGTTGGGAATATTGCTAAAGACCTAGGAATTGACAAGACACAGCTCAAAGAGAGAGGTTACCGCATCGCTGGTGGACCAACTGAACACCTTTTCCGTTTGAATGCGAATGACGGGATACTGTACGTCAGCAAAACGGTAGATAGAGAGGAGATCTGTGAACGGAGCAAATCGTGCGTAATTAATCTAAAAACTGTACTAGAAAACCCTTTAGAAATTCACAACGTGGTGATAGAAGTTCTGGACGTTAATGATCACGCTCCGCTGTTCCCAGAGAAAGAAAAGCAGCTGGAGATTTACGAGTCCACTTTACCCGGTGCGCGTTTTCAGCTCCAGCAGGCGCGCGATCCGGACAGTGGCCAGTTCTCAGTTCAACAATATAAACTGAGCCACAGCGAGCACTTTCGTTTAGATGTTAACGAAAGAGGCGAGGATCGTAAAATCCCCTTCCTGGTATTAACCAAGCAGCTGGACAGGGAGGCGGTGAACGAACACAAGCTCGTACTCACAGCTGTAGACGGAGGGAGACCAGCGAAGTCCGGCACCGTGGACATCCTAGTTAAAGTGCTAGATGTTAACGATAACGCACCGGTATTTACCAAAGACAGTTACAAAACTACTTTAAAGGAAAATGCTAAACGTAGTATTCTGGTTATTCGAGTAAATGCGACTGATTTGGACGAGGGAGAAAATGGCGAGGTGGTGTATTCATTTGATAAAGAAGTTGATTCCAATTTGCAAGATATTTTCTCAATTGATGCCAATACTGGAGAAATTAGAGTCATAGGAAACATTGATTTCGAAGAAAATCAGAACTATGAAATAGATATGCACGCATCAGATAAAGGTACAATTTCTCTATCCACACATAAAACGGTAATAATTAATATTATTGATGTTAATGATAATGCTCCGGAGATAGAAGTTACATCATTTTCTAAACTCGTCCCTGAAGACGCTAGAATAGGAACGACTGTAGCTGTGATCAGCGTCAGTGATAAAGATTCGGTGGTGAATGGTAAAGTCTCATGCTTTCTTCAAGGGGACGAGCCCTTTGCCCTATCTCCATCTTTACAAGACAACATGTATGCAATAGTCACCAAATCTCAGTTAGACCGGGAACAAAAAGCTTTCTATGATCTTACTATTGTAGCCAAGGACAGCGGCGAGCCACCATTGTTAACGGAGAAAACAATTCGTGTTGCTCTGTCGGATGTGAATGACAACAGTCCACAGTTTTCTTCCAGTGCGTACAGTTTTTACGTTACTGAAAACAATGATATTTCATCCCCGGTTTTTTCGGTTATGGCACTGGATTTAGATGAAATTGAAAATGCACATATTTCTTACAATATTCCAAGAGAGACGGGAGATAACAGTATATTTTTAAACATTAACTCAGAAAGCGGAGACATCAGCGCGCTGAAAAGCTTTGACTTTGAGACATTAAAGTCGTTCCAGTTTCAAGTCGTGGCCTCAGACTCTGGGACTCCGTCACTGAGCAGTAACGTGACAGTGCACGTGTTTATTTTGGATCAGAACGACAACGCCCCAGTCATTCTGTATCCAGTCAGCTCTAATGGCTCTGCTGAAGGAGTGGAGGAGATCCCCCGCAATGTGAACGCAGGACACTTGGTGACTAAAGTCAGAGCCTATGACGCTGATATCGGATATAACGGCTGGCTGCTGTTTTCACTGCAGGAAGTGACTGACCACAGTCTGTTTGGGTTGGACCGCTACACAGGACAGATCAGGACACTTCGCTCATTCACAGAGACAGACGAGGCCGAGCACAGACTCGTCATACTGGTCAAAGACAATGGCAACGTGTCCCTCTCAGCTACAGCTACTGTGCTTGTCAAAGTGGTGGAGCCCAGAGAGGCTTTTGCAGCTTCTGATGTGAAGAGCTCCGCTAAAGACGCTGAGGACACTAATGTGACTTTTTACCTGATGATAACTCTGGCCTCGGTCTCAGCTCTGTTCATTATCAGTATCATTGTGCTGATTGCAATGCAGTGCTCCAAGTCCAGCACTGACTACACCTCCAAGTACTTACAGGACACAAACTATGACGGGACTCTGTGCCACAGCATCCAGTACAGATCTGGAGACAAGCGCTACATGTTAGTTGGACCCAGAATGAGCGTAGGATCCACTATAGTCCCAGGGAGCCAAGCCAACACTCTAGTGCTGCCCGACAGGAGGAGGCCCTCTGAGGAGGTAAATGTATTTCATACAGATTGAGAATATGTTTTATTATTTTCCTTCTTACACTTCCACGTATGGCCTTTTATTTCCCTGAGTTTAGATACTAACTCATAGCTAAATTTACGTTCAGATTATTTTTGAACGTGACATTAAATTATGATTTTGTGCTTTTTTTCCCCCTTTCTGCTTAATGAATGGTGCTGAAATGCTGAAGTTGTCTTTGTGATTCACTGTCCTTGGTGCTGATACTGTATATGTACTTTTTTTTTTATATAACAGAGGGATTACAAGTGACACATTTAAGTTGTGCCGATTAAAGCAACTTAAACTAAAATGAGAACATGCTGGTGTTACCAATAATGACAACTGATTAAAAGATTACCACATTTTTATTACAATAAAAATAATAGCTTTAAAATGCTATTAAAAGGTTAAAAATGACTAAAGATAATTATAATGGGGCACGACGAAGAGTAGTCACTGGTAGGAGGAGTGGCAGCTCTTTCCCAACTTGGGGTTCCGGGTCCCAGCCAAGGCCCGATCCGACGTAGTCGCCGCACCTGGGCAAAAGGCAAGGGGGCCAGCACACACGTCCACGTACACCAGACACCAAAGCCCCAAGGCCACTCAATACAGCGTGGTGCTGCGTCAATGCAGCGGGAGAGCTCCTCCTCCTTCCCGAAACGTTACTCCGTCCCTCGCCTGTTTTTCGGTCGTCTGGCGGCAATGTCCAGCCCTGGCGCACAGTACACACACAGGCCAGCCACGCACGATACGCTAAACACCTTCGGCCCAAAGCTTCCACTGCCACAGATATGGAGGGAGCAATACTCACTGGCAAGGGGCGTACCTCAAAAACAAACCTAGGAAAACATAATCACAGCACACCGAACAGAAATATCACAAAATACCATCCCATTTGGACTGGATTATATTTTACTTTATCAGTCAGGAAACAACACTTTCGATCCAAAGCCTGATTTTTCTTTCCTAAAAAAAACTTAAAAACACACCGACCGGCTAGTACATTTATTTATGCATTTATTTTACATACAATTTTGTAGTTTGCAGCAGCTTGCTGTCACATGAACTTTAGGGATTGCCTTTACTTGAACGTTCTGTTCTCTTTGATGGGAGCAGAATTGCTGGCCATCTGAGAACGTTTTGGATAGAACAATATACCTTCTCCAACAACATGCTCTTTTGTCTGACTGACTTGGTTGGGATATATATTTTACAATCCCACGTGGCGATTTTGTGCAAAGTAAGGAGGACATATATCGTCTCTGTGGCTCAAGTTTCGTTTATTATGCTTGAAGTTGAGCAAAAATATCGAGAAAAAAAAGAAAAGAGAAGAAAGAACAAAACCTTTTATCAATGTTTTGAAGTCATATGTTGACAGTGTAAACTTGGTTGGGAAAGTTCCATATCTGATGGATGTCTAGAGGATGAAGTCGCAGGGTGTCACTATAGTGTAACAATTCAACCCTCTATGGGGACTTTCGTCACTGCGTTTTGGATCCTCCCCAAACGTAAAGCCTTTCCAGTCTGAGACTGTCTGTAGAGCCGCCTTTGTCCGTTCTTTTTCTCGTCTTGACATGTGATCTTGGCCAATCTTCAGTACATGCAAATAATGTGTACATCTTTGGACTATTTGTCGTTGCTGCACTTTAACGTGGGAACCAAAATGAGCGGATATGGATGGACCCGAGGACCTTTGTCTGGATACGTGTTTCTTCTGCTTTTGTGGAGCGCAGCCGAAGCGCAAATACGATACACGATACACGAGGAGGTAAACGCTGGGACTGTGGTTGGAAACGTGGCTAAAGATCTCGGTCTGGATAAAACTACACTAAAAGAGAGAAAATACAGGATTGTGTCGAGTAACGCGGAGCCTCTTTTTCACGTGAATCAAAACGACGGAGTGCTTTATGTGAGTAGAAAGATCGACAGAGAAGACGTGTGCGCGGAGAGTAGTGCGTGCGTAATAAATCTTAAAACAGTGCTAGAAAACCCCCTCGAGGTGCATTATGTGGAAGTAGAGGTGTTGGATATAAATGACAATGCTCCTATTTTCACGGAGAAAAATAAATTATTGGAGATTTCAGAGTCAATTTTCCCTGGAACACGGTTTCAGTTAAAGGCAGCGCGAGATCCAGACAGCGGACAATTCTCAGTCCAGCAGTATAAACTCAGCCAAAACGATCATTTCCGTTTGGAAATTAAGGATAAAGGAGACGATGGTAAAATCCCCATCCTGGTCGTTCAAAAGCCTTTAGACAGAGAAATGTCTAGGACACATTCACTGGTGCTGACAGCTACAGATGGAGGAAAACCTCCGAAATCTGGACAGATGGAAATTATAGTAAACGTCCTTGATGTAAACGATAACGTTCCTGTTTTCTCAAAAGACGTTTATTCCGTGATGCTCCAAGAAAATGTACCTATAGGGACAGCCGTGTTACAGGTTAATGCCACTGACTTAGATGAGGGGTCAAATGGAGAAATAGTCTTTAAATTTAGCAATAGTATGTATCACAATGTATTGAAATTATTCCGCATTGATGAGTTAACTGGTGAGATAACAGTAAATGGTTTAATTGATTATGAAATAAAAGAAAAATATGATATAGAAGTAGAGGCGTCAGACAAAGGCTCTGCCCCATTTACAACGGAAAAAACTGTCATTATCAAAATAGTGGACGTGAACGATAACGCGCCTGAGATTGAAGTCACTTCGTTTTCCAGCTCCATTCCTGAAGACTCTCGTCCCGGGACCACTGTGGCTCTGATCAGTGTTAATGACAGAGACTCTGGGCTGAACGGACAGGTTAACTGTGTCCTGAAAGAGGACGCACCGTTCACTTTAGCGCCATCTTTAAAAGAGAGATCATATGCTTTAGTGACTAAATCTCCGCTGGACAGAGAAACACGGGCCATTTATGATCTGACCATAATAGCCACAGACGCGGGTAAACCTCCATTATATTCTGAAAAGACCATACGAGTTATTGTTTCAGATGTGAATGACAACAGCCCAGTGTTTGAAACGAGTCCATACATGTTTTATGTGACTGAAGCCAACGAGCCCGGCACCTCAGTGTTTGCAGTTAAAGCGTCTGATGGAGATGAAAATGACAACGCGCGTGTCTTATACCACATATTAAGAAACGAGGAGAAAGTAACTTCATTTCTGAATATAAACTTAGACAATGGACAAATTACAGCTTTGAAAAGCTTTGACTTTGAGACATTAAAGTCGTTCCAGTTTCAAGTCGTGGCCTCAGACTCTGGGACTCCGTCACTGAGCAGTAACGTGACAGTGCACGTGTTTATTTTGGATCAGAACGACAACGCTCCAGTCATTCTGTATCCAGTCAGCTCTAATGGCTCTGCTGAAGGAGTGGAGGAGATCCCCCGCAATGTGAACGCAGGACACTTGGTGACTAAAGTCAGAGCCTATGACGCTGATATCGGATATAACGGCTGGCTGCTGTTTTCACTGCAGGAAGTGACTGACCACAGTCTGTTTGGGCTGGACCGCTACACAGGACAGATCAGGACACTTCGCTCATTCACAGAGACAGACGAGGCCGAGCACAGACTCGTCATACTGGTCAAAGACAATGGCAACGTGTCCCTCTCAGCTACAGCTACTGTGCTTGTCAAAGTGGTGGAGCCCAGAGAGGCTTTTGCAGCTTCTGATGTGAAGAGCTCCACTAAAGACGCTGAGGACACTAATGTGACTTTTTACCTGATGATAACTCTGGCCTCGGTCTCAGCTCTGTTCATTATCAGTATCATTGTGCTGATTGCAATGCAGTGCTCCAAGCCCAGCACTGACTACACCCCCAAGTACTTACAGGACACAAACTATGACGGGACTCTGTGCCACAGCATCCAGTACAGATCTGGAGACAAGCGCTACATGTTAGTTGGACCCAGAATGAGCGTAGGATCCACTATAGTCCCAGGGAGCCAAGCCAACACTCTAGTGCTGCCCGACAGGAGGAGGCCCTCTGAGGAGGTAAATATAATTCATATAGACCTAGATTATCTTTTATAATTTTCCTTCTGCCTTTTACACTCATTGTGTTTTTATGTTTTTTAAGTTTGAATACTGAACAAACACTGTTTTAAGGGTGTCTAAGTGCTAAAGTGGTCTTGAGATTCGCTGTCTGTGGTGCTGATGTATGTTTTTGTCATTAGGAAACAACCCTTTTGCGGTCAAAATTCTGATTTCCCCCGCGTAGAATATTTTGAGAGCACATTTTTAACAGACAATGTTGTATGAATTGTAGTGGCATAGTGGTTCTGACATTTTTGCTCCACACCGTTTGGTTGGAACAAAATCGCCGGCCATATGAGGTTGTTAAGCTTTGTTCAAACAATACCGTCTCCAGTGACATGCTCTTTTGTGTGACTGATTTGGTTTCGATATTTTACCAAACTTCTCAATCCTGGTGATTTAGTGCCAAGTAACGAGTATAGTCTCCATGTTAAGAAGAAGAAAACATAAAAACAACATAAACTTTACTTAGATTTTCAATACCAATTGAACCTGTTGTACAGTGTAAACGTGTTTGAGAATGATCCAATGCATCTGCATGTTATGAATTCTTCGTGGATAAAGACTCAGGGTGTCACTATAGTGCAACAATTCAACACATTACGGGATCTGTCGTCACTGCGTTTTAGATCCTCCCAAAACGTAAAGCGTTTCCAGTCGGAGACTTGTCTGTAGAGCCGCCTTTGTCCGTTCTTTATCTCGTTTTAACGTCTGCCCGTGTTCAGTCTTTTCCCATTCAAGTAATTGGCTCATCTATGGACTAGTTTGTTGTGGTTGATTTAAGCATGGAAACAAAACATAGCGGATATAGATGGACCCGAGAACTTATGTCTGGATATGTGTTTTTTCTGCTTTTGTGGAGCGCGGCCGAAGCGCAAATACGATACACAATACACGAGGAGGTAAACGCTGGGACTGCGGTTGGAAACGTGGCTAAAGATCTCGGTCTGGATAAAACAACACTAAAAGACAGAAAATACAGGATTGTGTCGAGTAACGCGGAGCCTCTTTTTCATTTGAATCAAAACGACGGAGTGCTTTATGTGAGTAGAAAAATCGACAGAGAAGACGTGTGCGCGGAGAGTAGTGCGTGCGTAATACATCTTAAAACAGTGCTAGAAAACCCCCTCGAGGTGCATTATGTGGAAGTAGACATCATAGACATCAATGACAATGACCCTGTTTTTCCAGAAAAAAATACAAGATTAGACATTTCGGAGTCGGTTTTTCCTGGAACACATTTTCAATTAGAAGCAGCTCATGATTCAGACAGCGGACAATTCTCAGTCCAGCAGTATAAACTCAGCCACAACGATCATTTTCGTTTGGAAATTAAGGATAAAGGAGACGATGGTAAAATCCCCATCCTGGTCGTTCAAAAGCCTTTAGACAGAGAAATGTCGAGGACACATTCACTGGTGCTGACAGCTACAGATGGAGGAAAACCTCCGAAATCTGGACAGATGGAAGTTATTGTAAATGTTCTTGACATAAACGATAATGCACCGGTTTTCTTTAAAGACGTTTATTCCGTAATTCTCCAAGAAAATGTACCTATAGGGACAGCCGTATTACAGGTTAATGCCACTGACGTAGATGAGGGGTCAAATGGAGAAATTATGTATAAATTCAGCAAAAGAGTGAAACAAAATGTACTGCGATTATTCAGCATTGATGAGTTAACTGGTGAGATAACAGTAAATGGTTTGATTGATTATGAAATAAAGGAAAAATATGATATAGAAGTAGAGGCGTCAGACAAAGGCTCCGCCCCATTAACCACGGAAAAAAATGTCATTATCAAAATAATAGACGTGAACGATAACGCGCCAGAGATTGAAATCACTTCGTTTTCCAGCTCAATTCCTGAAGACTCTCGTCCCGGGACCGCTGTGGCTCTGATCAGTGTTAATGACAGAGACTCTGGGCTGAACGGACAGGTTAACTGTGTCCTGAAAGAGGACGCACCGTTCACTTTAGCGCCATCTTTAAAAGAGAGATCATATGCTTTAGTGACTAAATCTCCGCTGGACAGAGAAACACGGGCCGTTTATGATCTGACCATAATAGCCACAGACGCGGGTAAACCTCCATTATCTTCTGAAAAGACCATACAAGTTATTGTTTCAGATGTAAATGACAACGGCCCAGTGTTTGAAACGAGTCCATACATGTTTTATGTGACTGAAGCCAACGAGCCCGGCACCTCAGTGTTTGCAGTTAAAGCGTCTGATGGAGATGAAAATGACAACGCGCGTGTCTTATACCACATATTAAGAAACGAGGACAAAGTAACTTCATTTCTGAATATAAACTCAGAAAATGGACAAATTACAGCTTTGAAAAGCTTTGACTTTGAGACATTAAAGTCGTTCCAGTTTCAAGTCGTGGCCTCAGACTCTGGGACTCCGTCACTGAGCAGTAACGTGACAGTGCACGTGTTTATTTTGGATCAAAACGACAACCCTCCAGTCATTCTGTATCCAGTCAGCTCTAATGGCTCTGCTGAAGGAGTGGAGGAGATCCCCCGCAATGTGAACGCAGGACACTTGGTGACTAAAGTCAGAGCCTATGACGCTGATATCGGATATAACGGCTGGCTGCTGTTTTCACTGCAGGAAGTGACTGACCACAGTCTGTTTGGGCTGGACCGCTACACAGGACAGATCAGGACACTTCGCTCATTCACAGAGACAGACGAGGCCGAGCACAGACTCGTCATACTGGTCAAAGACAATGGCAACGTGTCCCTCTCAGCTACAGCTACTGTGCTTGTCAAAGTGGTGGAGCCCAGAGAGGCTTTTGTAGCTTCTGATGTGAAGAGCTCCGCTAAAGACGCTGAGGACACTAATGTGACTTTTTACCTGATGATAACTCTGGCCTCGGTCTCTGCTCTGTTCATTATCAGTATCATTGTGCTGATTGCAATGCAGTGCTCCAAGTCCAGCACTGACTACACCTCCAAGTACTTACAGGACACAAACTATGACGGGACTCTGTGCCACAGCATCCAGTACAGATCTGGAGACAAGCGCTACATGTTAGTTGGACCCAGAATGAGCGTAGGATCCACTATAGTCCCAGGGAGCCAAGCCAACACTCTAGTGTTGCCCGACAGGAGGAGGCCTTCTGAGGAGGTAAATGTGTATCAAAAATATATTTTATAATTTTCCTTTTGACACTTCTACATGTGGACTGTTATTTACCCCCAGTTTAAATATTAACTTTAGGTAGATCAACATTCAAATAATTACTTTAACATTGTGACTTTGTATTAAATTATGCCTTTCGCCATTGTTTTGTTTTTACTTCTTGGAAATGCTGAAGTAGTCTTTGTGATTCTCCATGGTGCTGATATACGTTTACTTTATCAGGAAAAAACTTTTGCTCTAAAAAGCCAGATTTTTTTCTTGCTTAGAAAAAGTTGAAACAGGCAATGTTGTAGTTTGCAATGGCATACGGCTTGCTCTCACATGAACATCATGGGTTGACCTTACTTAAAGGTTTTGTTCTATGTGATGGGAGCACAATTGCTGGCCATATGATGACGTTTGGAATAATTAGAAATATATATCTTTTACACTAACATCTTTTTTTTTATGTGACTGATTTGGTTGGGATATCTTATGATTCTTTTCTGTATATCTTACAATCCCACGTGGCGATTTAGTGCCAAGTAACGAGAACATAGATCGTCTCTTTTGCTCAAGTTGTGTTTGTTATGCATGAAGTTGAGCAAAAATATCTCTAAAAACATATAAGACGGTGACATTGAATTTTAGTCACCAATAGAAACTTTAAGGCTGACCCTTTATCAGTGTTTTGATATCATATGTTGAGAGTGTAATTTTGGTTGAAAGTTATCCATTGCTTATGGATTTCTAGAGGATGAAGACTCAGGGTGTCACTATAGTGTAACAATTCAACACACTACAGGGACTTTCGTCACTGCGTTTTGGATCCTCCCCAAACGTAAAGCCTTTCCAGTCTGAGACTGTCTGTAGAGCCGCCTTTGTCCGTTCTTTTTCTCGTCTTGACATGTGATCGTGGTCAATCTTCATTACATGCAAATAATGTGTACATCTTTGGACTATTTGTCGTTGCTGCCCTTTAACATGGGAACCAAAATGAGCGGATATGGATGGACCCGAGGACCTTTGTCGGGATACGTGTTTCTTCTGCTTTTGTGGAGCGCAGCCGAAGCGCAAATACGATACACAATACACGAGGAGGTAAACGCTTGGACTGTGGTTGGAAACGTGGCTAAAGATCTCGGTCTGGATAAAACTACACTAAAAGAGAGAAAATACAGGATTGTGTCGAGTAACGCGGAGCCTCTTTTTCACGTGAATCAAAACGACGGAGTGCTTTATGTGAGTAGAAAGATCGACAGAGAAGACGTGTGCGCGGAGAGTAGTGCGTGCGTAATAAATCTTAAAACAGTGCTAGAAAACCCCCTCGAGGTGCATTATGTGGAAGTAGACATTTTAGACATCAATGATAACGACCCAACCTTTCCAGAAAAAAATAAATTATTGGAGATTTCAGAGTCAGTTTTTCCTGGAGCATGATTTCAGTTAAAACCAGCTCATGATCCAGACAGCGGACAATTCTCAGTCCAGCAGTATAAACTCAGCCAAAACGATCATTTTCGTTTGGAAATTAAGGATAAAGGAGACGATGGTAAAATCCCCATCCTGGTCGTTCAAAAGCCTTTAGACAGAGAAATGTCTAGGACACATTCACTGGTGCTGACAGCTACAGATGGAGGAAAACCTCCGAAATCTGGACAGATGGAAGTTATTGTAAATGTTCTTGACATAAACGATAATGCACCAGTTTTCGTTAAAGATGTTTATTCCATGATGCTCCAAGAAAATGTACCTATAGGGACAGCCGTATTACAGGTTAATGCCACTGACTTAGATGAGGGGTCAAATGGAGAAATTATGTACAAGTTCAGCAATAGTATGAAACAAATTGTACTGCGATTGTTTAGCATTAATGAGTTAACTGGTGAGATAACAGTAAATGGTTTAATTGATTATGAAATAAAAGAAAAATATGATATAGAAGTAGAGGCGTCAGACAAAGCCTCTGCCCCGTTGATGACAGAAAAAAATGTCATTATCAAAATAATAGACGTGAACGATAACGCGCCTGAGATTGAAATAACTTCGTTTTCCAGCTCCATTCCTGAAGACTCTCGTCCCGGGACCACTGTGGCTCTGATCAGTGTTAATGACAGAGACTCTGGGCTGAACGGACAGGTTAACTGTGTCCTGAAAGAGGACGCACCGTTTACTTTAGCGCCATCTTTAAAAGAGAGATCATATGCTTTAGTGACTAAATCTCCGCTGGACAGAGAAACACAGGCCGTTTATGATCTGACCATAATAGCCACAGACGCGGGTAAACCTCCATTATCTTCTGAAAAGACCATACGAGTTATTATAGCAGATGTGAATGACAACAGCCCAGTGTTTGAAACGAGTCCATACATGTTTTATGTGACTGAAGCCAACGAGCCCGGCACCTCAGTGTTTGCAGTTAAAGCGTCTGATGGAGATGAAAATGACAACGCGCGTGTCTTATACCACATATTAAGAAACGAGGACAAAGTAACTTCATTTCTGAATATAAACTCAGAAAATGGACAAATTACAGCTTTGAAAAGCTTTGACTTTGAGACATTAAAGTCGTTCCAGTTTCAAGTCGTGGCCTCAGACTCTGGGACTCCGTCACTGAGCAGTAACGTGACAGTTCACGTGTTTATTTTGGATCAAAACGACAACGCCCCAGTCATTCTGTATCCAGTCAGCTCTAATGGCTCTGCTGAAGGAGTGGAGGAGATCCCCCGCAATGTGAACGCAGGACACTTGGTGACTAAAGTCAGAGCCTATGACGCTGATATCGGATATAACGGCTGGCTGCTGTTTTCACTGCAGGAAGTGACTGACCACAGTCTGTTTGGGTTGGACCGCTACACAGGACAGATCAGGACACTTCGCTCATTCACAGAGACAGACGAGGCCGAGCACAGACTCGTCATACTGGTCAAAGACAATGGCAACGTGTCCCTCTCAGCTACAGCTACTGTGCTTGTCAAAGTGGTGGAGCCCAGAGAGGCTTTTGCAGCTTCTGATGTGAAGAGCTCCGCTAAAGACGCTGAGGACACTAATGTGACTTTTTACCTGATGATAACTCTGGCCTCGGTCTCAGCTCTGTTCATTATCAGTATCATTGTGCTGATTGCAATGCAGTGCTCCAAGTCCAGCACTGACTACACCTCCAAGTACTTACAGGACACAAACTATGACGGGACTCTGTGCCACAGCATCCAGTACAGATCTGGAGACAAGCGCTACATGTTAGTTGGACCCAGAATGAGCGTAGGATCCACTATAGTCCCAGGGAGCCAAGCCAACACTCTAGTGCTGCCCGACAGGAGGAGGCCCTCTGAGGAGGTATGGCATAAACATATGTTTAAGTGTCAAATGTGTTTTACTGGATGATAAAATCTTCTAAATGGGTCTTACTTTGTACGGCCACTGTCCTTGGTGCTGAACCGACTAGTAGATTATGTTTCCACTTTGTCTTTTATTGCTTGACTGTGGCAAAGTATAACTGTTGTGTACGTCTTTGGAGTAAACTAATTGAAATGTCAATATATTCAACATACGTGAACATATTTTAACTGTTGCTGTTGGTGTTAGTTGATAAGTTATTGTCAAAATCAACAAATAATGAAACCCTACGTTTTCCTTTTCTTTCAATAACTTTTGAATAATATAATTTTTTTCCTTGCGTTTTTACAAAACTACATGGTTTGTTCCTCCTTTAGTGTAGGTGCGCGCATAGGCTGGGCACGCGCTAATCATGGAAAGGATTGGCAATATAATTCTCACTGTAAAGGAGGTGTCGGGAAGGAGACCCAAACTTGTGACCTCAGATAAGGACTGTAACTAGGACTGACTCAAATTCTTCAATCTCCCCAGGTTGTCCGGTCAGAACAATGAAACAGGATTCACACTCGTGCCACTCTTTATTGATGCTTGTAATGAATGGGGCTGTACATGAGGTCCACGTTGTTCATGGTTTCTATAAACATAATAAACAGAATAATGAGTAATGATTATAAAGACTAAATGATAACAGTAAAGGAAATACTACAATAGGAAATATAAATATTACTGTCTGTATAAAATAATAAAGAAACACCACAATGTAAAAATAACATAAAGCTAGAGATGCCATACATACATTTATCACATTGTATATTAGTTATTATAATAAAATCTAATAATCAACCCAAACTACAAAACCCGGGATTATAATTATGCTTGGCACATAAAGGGTTAAATTTGGCTGGATGCTGGCGCATGGCTGGGATGCATGCGCGTAACGCATGCATTACGTGGGTCACGTGGGTAGAGTGAGGCCTGCACATAAGCGATGCGCTCGTCAGAAAAACACGGTGAAAACAGTAAAACACATAACTAAAACGTACGGACAGTGGCAAATACTATGGAAATATGAATAGTTAGCAGATATTAATGATCCGATCCCAGTTTAGACAATATTTGGAATTATTAGGAATTGATGGACAAAAGTGGAAGTACCAGAAACTACTACAACCACACCAACAATAGACAGGCAATATATGACACAAACTTACATTCTCATGGACACATGAACACATGGGTGAAGGAAAGGAGGTTATTCTACGCCATAACTGGAGGGAAGATTATGCGTGTGTCCCCAAGGAAAGATACCTGTGCACTGACTTGGCAGAAAGTTGGGAAGGGGGAAACCGACTCCTGATTGGTGGGGAGAAGAGTGAGGTGATTGGTGATTGGTTGCTAGGCCGTTGCTGGGCTCTTATATGGATAGCATGGAAATGGGAGGTGAAACTACGATAAACTAACAAATACTTAGCACAAATCAGAACCTTGTTAACACTCACTGTTTAATTTCCCATAGTTTATTCATTTTATTAAATCAAAATTACTTCAGTGCATCTGACTTGTGTGCAGTATTTCATAAACGTTGGATGGATTTTCATAATTCCTGTGAAGCTGCCTTTCAGTGTTTTATTTCCAATCATGTTGCCCGCGTGCAAATATGTTGTTTCCCCCGTTTTCGCATGGTGTCACTGTGCGTGAGGGTTGAGCGCCACTTTTCTACGTCACACTTTCCTGCATCCGCGGCTGAAACGCTTCACTGTTATTCAGCGCTAGAGTTAGTCTTTGTTGGGGAGGCTTTAGACCCGGCACAACTCTGGTTTACTGTTCATCTCAACTCGTTATATCACGTCTTTTGAAATAATTATGGCACCTTCGGGTTCCAGCGCATTGCATCCGCGGATTTTGTTCCTCGTTTTTTTTATTTTGAGTTTTGCTGCTGACTCCACCTTGGCGCAATTGAGATACTCCATTCCCGAGGAGCTTTCTGAAGGCACCTTGGTTGGCAACGTTGCCAAAGATCTCGGATTGGATATTGGTGTGGTGACCACGAGAGGTTTTCGCATTGTCTCTGGAACGACAGAGCCGCTCTTTGAACTGGACACTAATGGCGCTTTGCACGTGACACGAAAGATTGATAGAGAGGTGACGTGTGCGCGAGGAAAAGCCTGTATTATCAATATCAAGACGGTGATGGAGGATCCTTTGGAAGTGCACAATGTCGCAATTGAGATACTGGATGTAAACGACCACGCGCCCACTTTTAGTGACAAAGAGACTCGTCTGGAGATATCGGAGTCCACTCTGTCTGGCGCGCGTTTTCAGCTGCAAGGCGCGCGTGATCCTGATAGTGAAATGTTCTCTATACAGACGTATAAGCTGAGCCAAAATGATCATTTTCGGTTAGAGGTGAAGGACCGAGGAGAGGATGGAAGAATCCCCGTTTTGTATTTGCATAAACCATTAGATAAGGAAACTGCGAGTGTTCATAGACTGTTGTTAACTGCAGTTGATGGTGGTAAACCTGCCAGATCTGGAAATACTGAAATAATTGTGAATGTTTTAGACGTTAACGACAACATGCCTGTTTTTACAAAAGACTCATACACTGCATTTCTTGAAGAGAATTCCCCTATGGGCACGACTATAACGCAAGTAAATGCAACAGATTTGGACGATGGTCCAAACGGAGAAGTCATTTATTCATTTGGAAATAATGTGAAAGACAAAATTCGTGAACTTTTTGAAGTTGATAAAAATACTGGTGAAATAATTGTAAAAGGGCTTGTTGATTTTGAAGAGAGAAATCGATATGAAATTGATATTAAGGCTTCTGATCAAGGACATGTGCCTTTGGAAACTGAAAAGAGTGTTGTCATAAACATTGTTGATGTTAATGACAATGTGCCTGAAATTGAAATAACATCATTTTCAAGTGCGATACCTGAAAATGCCAAACCGGGACGGACAGTGGCACTGATAAGTGTACATGATAGAGACTCAGGGGCGAATAGTAAAGTAACATGTCATTTAAGTGAGGACTTGCCATTCACACTGGCACCCTCTGTACAAGAGAATATGTACTCAGTAGTCACCAGGTCTCAGCTGGACAGAGAGCGACAGCGAAAGTATGAGGTGGCAATGGTGTGCAGGGACAGCGGGGAGCCGCCTCTCTTGTCTTACAAGACAATTACTGTAACAGTATCAGATGTGAATGACAACAGCCCAGAGTTCTCAATGAATCCTTACACTTTCTATGTGACTGAAAATAATGCAGCAGGAGTTTCTTTGTTCTCAGTGAGCGCCTTTGACAGTGATCAGGGAGATAATGCTCTTGTGTCATACACAATTGTCAGAACTAGAGATGACCACAAGGAAGTCACATCATATCTTAATATAAACGCTGAAAATGGAGATATTGTAGCTCTTAAAAGCTTTGACTTTGACACTTTAAAGTCGTTCCAGTTTCAAGTCGTGGCCTCAGACTCTGGGACTCCGTCACTGAGCAGTAACGTGACAGTGCACGTGTTTATTTTGGATCAGAACGACAACGCTCCAGTCATTCTGTATCCAGTCAGCTCTAATGGCTCTGCTGAAGGAGTGGAGGAGATCCCCCGCAATGTGAACGCAGGACACTTGGTGACTAAAGTCAGAGCCTATGACGCTGATATCGGATATAACGGCTGGCTGCTGTTTTCACTGCAGGAAGTGACTGACCACAGTCTGTTTGGGTTGGACCGCTACACAGGACAGATCAGGACACTTCGCTCATTCACAGAGACAGACGAGGCCGAGCACAGACTCGTCATACTGGTCAAAGACAATGGCAACGTGTCCCTCTCAGCTACAGCTACTGTGCTTGTCAAAGTGGTGGAGCCCAGAGAGGCTTTTGCAGCTTCTGATGTGAAGAGCTCCGCTAAAGACGCTGAGGACACTAATGTGACTTTTTACCTGATGATAACTCTGGCCTCGGTCTCAGCTCTGTTCATTATCAGTATCATTGTGCTGATTGCAATGCAGTGCTCCAAGCCCAGCACTGACTACACCTCCAAGTACTTACAGGACACAAACTATGACGGGACTCTGTGCCACAGCATCCAGTACAGATCTGGAGACAAGCGCTACATGTTAGTTGGACCCAGAATGAGCGTAGGATCCACTATAGTCCCAGGGAGCCAAGCCAACACTCTAGTGCTGCCCGACAGGAGGAGGCCCTCTGAGGAGGTAAGACTGTGAAATACATGAGCTTGGGTCAAATATCGCCTGCTAGTGAGTGAAAACCCCCAAAACAAAACAACCAACTCTTAAAATATTCCTATAGACCGTCACTGTCTGTGGTGCTGGAGCTGTAGTGTACTGGCTTGACAGTAACAATTATTTCCACCTGTTGTCTTATTGAAGTTCTTTACTTTGGCTCCAATAGTCTTAAATTATACTGTTCATACAATACTGAATAAATAATACCCAATTATCTCTTTATCTCCACTAGAGAATTACAGAAAATTCATGTTTCTGTCTGGTTATGGCTGAACTTTCTTTGCCCTTCATTCAATGTGTGATGAGTAATTCTGGCAGTATTTATGTGAAATATATGTAAAAGAAAATTGTAATAAAGAAAGAAGGGTTCCTTTCTGACAAGGCTGTCAATAATTGTTCATTGCAGTAGACATAAAGCTTGGAAAATAGGTGCACCGTGCGTTTGTACTGTAGTGCATTGGCCGTGTTGTGGTGGCTTGCAGCCCCGTTCACTCTGGTTTCGATGTTTATTTTGAACATGTTTTGTCTTTACACCCAATAAGCTCCGGTCAGACACAACACATCACAAATCTGTTCTTTGTTGTTGTTTGGGTGCTTCTTGCTTTGCTGCTGCTGATGCTTCCACTGTGACATAGTTGAGATTTTTTGTTCCTGAGGAAATTTTCCGAGGCACTGTTGTCGGAAACATTGTCAGCGATGTCAGAGTGCACACTGGTGCTGTGGACATGAGAGGTTGTTGCATTGTCTGAGAAACTGATTTGCTCTTTGAACTCAACACTAATGCTTTGCTGCTGTAGCTGACAAAGGCTGTGAAGGAAGCGACGTTAACTCAGAAAATGTCAAACAAAAAACAATGCCACTATTGTTTGGTAATTGTTAGTTCACTGATACTATTATATATATTTTTGAAATATTGTGTCTTCATTGTTGAAGTGAGAGGGAGAATTATGTTTTTGACTTTGAGGTTTTGAGCAATGGACAAGTTTCTATCCAGACAAAAGAAAGGTGGAGATTTTAATGACAATTTCCCCAAAGTTTCAGGTTATATATTTTGTGATTGCCCCCAACCTTTTTTCAGATTGGTGGAGCCCAGAGAGGCTTTTCCAGCTTCTCTTCCCTAATGTATCTTTTAACCCAATGAAACCTTTGACTTCCATTTCAGCTTTGTTCATTATTACACACATTTGTGCTTATTGTAACGCAATGTTCAAAATAAACTGACCACACTTCTAAATCTACAGGACACAAACTATGATGGGACACTCAGCATTCAGTACAGATCTGGAGACAAACGCTTCATGTTAGTTGGACCCAGAATGAGCGTAGGATCCACGATAGGAGCAGAAGGCCGTGCACACACACTAGCACACCCTGATAGAAGCCGCACTTCTGAAGAGGTAAGAAACACAATTTTTACTAAATTAGTAGTAGTTAGTGATGAGATTCAAGTGTTTAGTGCATAAAACCTGCATACAATTACCCATTAAAAGAATACAAAACAAAATCCAATTCAAATCCAGAGGCATCATTATTACACTTTGACATACAGCAGATTAGGGATGGCCTAATCTTTCATCAAATTTACTTTTAACTCTTTAGTTCAAACTTATTTTTTGCTAAATGCATGCCTGTCATTGCACACAGTGAGCATGGAGCATACTCGCCCAAAGAACCAAATCAATAAATGATAAACAGTTGGACATAGGATATAAACCAAGCTACAACATGCAAAGCCATACCATTTATGACACTGAGCATTATTGCATCTCATTACAAATGCATGGCCTGTGTGTGCGTGTGGTGTGCGTGTTTGTTTGTCTTGTTTAAATTGAAATGCATTGACCCCGATGGCCATTTGAATAGACTGTTAGGACCTAATGAGGATGTTATACTTTCCCTGTGTAAGTTTATAGCGTGTCGATAGTGGATAGTGTTGCTGAGGAGATTCAATGAAACAAGAATGACCGGCGCTGGGAGCAAAGCCAGTCGCTCTGAAGCAGTGACTCATGTTTCAGCCTGTGTGGAAGGGTCATATTACATCAAAAATCATCATCTTTAGAAAACCAGAAGACTATTAGAAAATGTGTATACTAGCAAGCCAACACATGACGCTAAAAAAATAAATAAAATACAACTAAAATGTATATGTATTGAATTGTATATTTATGATTTAAAATAAAGATTCAGGTCACAATGCCCATTGTAAATATCTTCAGAATAAGGCTGCAATTGCGATATTTAGTAGCTGTGGTTTATATAACTCTATCTGTATTACTGCAATAACTGTAAACAATTTGTTTATTCATCAAATTGTGTCAAAACAAGACTTAAACATATACTAAGCCAGTACCAAAACAAGACCTAAGTGAAAGCACATTTTTAAATTGCTGTACATTTTTGTTTCAGGCTGTGTTTGCAAAAAAAAAAAAAGAAAAAAAAAAGGGAAAAGCCCAGACTGATGAATCCTCAATGATACAGTATTGTGGCCTTTTGTAATATGCATATTGTGCCACCTAATATTACAATAACAACAATTTGCGTTATAGTATTGTGCGCCCTCTGTCATAAGCATGACTATTCGAGATAAGACTGAAATATGAACTTCTGAACCAGTACAAGAATCACATGCATTTCTGTGTAGGTTTAAGCTACAGGGCGAGCAGATTTGACTGTGTTTAGTGTTGTTTTCAGAGGACATCCTATTCCCTAAATAACTGCAGTCTTTGCGATTTCGCTAATTGAGGACATACATATTACCGTCTCGATTTGATGGCAATTACATGCGCAGCCCTAAACAATAGCATCAACCTGATTAGCGCCGAAGCTCGCCTTTTCTCTTTCCCCTGAATCTAGGTCAAATATATCTACCGCATGTGTGTAGGGGCTGCATGCTCGGCACCCGATTCTCTGATGAACACTGTTGCCAATAGCAACGCACACAAGATCCGAGCTGACTGCTTTGCCCGGCCCCGTGCGCACGCTGCAGTCTTAGCAACAGGATGTGAGGAGCGTACAGAGGAGGAGGAGGAGGGGAGCGGGAACAAACATGTCATTTGTGTTCACAGTATTCAATCAAAATGCGGAGATCAGAACTCTGGATTATGCCAATAAATATCCATTGTTAATCGGTCGGCAGATGGGGCGTGACCGGAAAATTGTCCAGGACAATTTTGCACAGGGGAAATTATCTTTTTTCAGTCACATATCTAGGTCAGCGTGAGCTTGGCAGAAGGGTGAATAGTCTGACCCCACGCAGCATCATTCAGATTCAAGACAAATGGTCAGAGTCAATGCAGTTGTGCATGAAAACGGTGTTTGTTGGCACACATTGTATTTTATTTTTCTGTTTTTTTGTTTTTCTGTGCTTCTGTGGATTGATTTGCTCTACCTTCATTTTCACCGGCGCATGGTGAAAATGGCGGAAAAAAAGGTCCAAATCAGAGCTGGCTTGTTCGATGGGCTGACAATGCGGTTCTGCTCTGCATGTCGTCAGCATCACTCTCCCCGCGGTCGCCTTTTCACTTGATTTTTACACACATTGCTTTTCTGTGTTTTGTGGCAGGGGGGGGGGGGGGGGTGTTTTTTATTTTTATTTTTTGCACGATCAACGTTATTTGGCACGTAGTAGTACTGAGACCCAGCTGCGATCGGCTCAGTGCTATACGTGGCCGCTTATAGAAATGCTTTCCCAGCGCATTTTGAGGTAACACACCGACGACTGAAAGCTTAGTACTATTTTCCCTCTTTCTACTTTTGCCAGACACAACTCACAATCTAAGTAGACCCCCCCCCCCCCCCCCCCCCTCAAACACTCAACTTAAAGCTACACTGTGAAACAGGTTATATGGTTCTTTGCCTCAAGACTAAACAAGATTAATTATAACACAAAACAGAAACATGCCAGTGTTACCTCGACGGGCTTCACGGTGGTATTTTACTCCTCCACTGCCCGGGACCAATGCAGAGCTATGGTTCTGTGGAATCAGCTCCCGTTGCTTTAAAAGGATGCTAAAACTATATACAGTATATATCCTGAATGGTGGGACATTAGCCAATTAAGAAATGTTATACGTTGTTAAAGGTCTGTACAGCTTTGTGAAGCTTTCATGTTCTTGTGGTGTTCGGGCACAGGACTGTTTTATGATGTATTTGTATATTATATTCGTAATGCAATTTGAAGTTATGTTTTAATTTCATATGTGCGTGGACCCCAGAAAAAATAGGGATTTACTTGCCGATAGCTCAGCAAATAAAAGTAATAATAATCTGGAATCAAAATAAAGCATTTAGAAGAAAGACTATAAGGTTTAATTATATGAGGTTATCTGTAGACTTAGCCAATGAGCAACATCCCATTCCTAGCAACATTTAAATTCAGTTCTGACAAGAGGCAAGAACGTTTATGCTATTTACCGGCTGAAATGTTACATAGTGTGGCTTTAAGTAGACGTCCGGTTACAAAAGAAAGTTTAAAAGAAAAGGTCCAAAACAATATATGAAAGAGATGAATGTACACAATGATAACGATATGTAAAATTCTGTCAACTAGCAATTAATGAACTAAACTAAGTGTATTCTGATGGAAAACATTATGGTCTAACACATTGACATTCATAAACTGCCTTGTCGTTTGAAGCAGTGTCTTCCCTGGTTTTATTGCAGTCTTCTCCGTATTGATATGGCCGGTGTGTCCCCGCCCATCTCTCCCTTCCCCCACACCCCCCGTCTCTTGGCCTGGTTTTGCGCTGCTTTTATGTCTGCCCTTGGTGCAGTCCGTTCACTCTGTTGTTTTGCTGTTGTCTCGTCTCTCTCGCTCTGCCACATGCTCTGTGTTCTTCGTAGTCTTACGCCTCCGGGCTCGTGCACATAGCTGTGGATGCTGCGCGTGCCGTTGTGTGTCAGTGGGGCACATTCGCGCTCATTGCCACAGCTGCGGCACAGGACAGCGCCACTCGCATCAGCAGCAGCGATGCTAATCTAATTTACAGGCAGAGTGCAGCGCGGGGCCAACAGCTACGTTCGTTGTGCTCGCGCTTGTGCGAAAACGTGGTGCATAAAAGAGTCAGTGCTTTCAGACAGTACATTTCACATACTTCAAATCAAATACGGAAGACAAATGTATTTATAGATTTAATGCTCTCAAATATTAGCAGTGTCTTGAATAAATCTGACACCATACGATTTCAGATTTAATTTCAGCTGTGAAGGGCATGAGAGCCACTTTTGGTTCTTATTCCAAAGGCAGAAACGCAATTATGTTTTTATTGAAAGGTGTGTCATCGAACTTAAAGATGTCAGAACAATTACATTTTCACAGTTTTTGATTCAGTACATTATAAACAAACAAAAAAAGGCGGCATGTTCAACAACTTGTGTCTCACCTGAGCTAAAACTCACACTTTATAGACTACAGTTTTATTTTGTGAGATGAATGCACTTATTTCTTGTAGATGCACAACGTTTACCACATGGAGGGTCCGGGCTCCTTTTTCTTGGGCAATGGACTTAGGGTTAGGGTTAAATATTCGTCTACATTTGTACCTTCAGTATTGGTTTTGTTTTAAGTGCTTTTGCTAGGTTTCAGATGGGATATCAGTATAACAGACAGGTTGCATTTAACTGAGGGGAATATTCTTGTAAAGACCACATAGGCCCTACATGTTATTCACCCAGCAGGGGTGAACCAACCCTTTTATAATGTTGTCCAATTGTGAAGAGCCTGGGCACAAAGTATAAATGACTTTATTGTAATCGTGTCGTCCTATATTGCTTGAGACTTGGGATGTTACCGGTATATCAGGGGGGCTGGGTCACGCGCGCAAAAACGCGCAGAGAGACGGTGACGTCACACGCTGTCCTGCGGACACTTTTTCCAGAGTTGCGTTGCCGGGAGCTAACTTTCTTTCCTGTGGAGTACATATCCGTTTTGGGACTAAGCCAAACCACTGAGGGAGGTGAATCAACGCTTCACGGAGCTGCTGGGAGTGTTGGCCCGACTTCGGGTGCACGGGAGGGCAGTCACTCGGGTTCTAACCGGGTCTGTGGTGGGATCGAGGTCGTAGTCGGGGCCTTATATTCAATGGACTTTATATGGACTATTATGCCTTTTGTTTTCACGTGCCTTGGGGCGTAGATTTGTGTTGTTTCACCGGGTTACGCTCGAGCGTCTGGGTGGGTTTGTGTACTGTAATATACGGCTAAACTAAAGCCAACGTTATTTGTTTTGTTTGTTGGTTATTCACCCCTGCTGGTGTCCAGATCCGCCCGTTACCTAAGTAGTGCGTAGTGGCGTTATCGCCTTGGAACAGACAGGTGAATCGTTACATTCTTATGCAGGTTTCTGTAGAGTAGTAAATACGATGGATGTTTTGTGATGGATATTATTATTTCTCATGACTTAGCTGTATTGTAATTGTGTCATTGTAATGAACAATTGTAGTATGTTCGAGTGCCAAATCTTCAGTGCCATGCACTTTTTCTTCACTTTATGGGATTACAAATATTGTTTTTTAAATAAGACATCACCTCAGTACGTGTTACATCCATACTGTATGACAACGGGTGTTTTATATTGGTGAAAATACCTCGTGAACCATGTGTCGTTTGTGTGAGAGGACTCACCTCTCCTCAGGCCGGACTCTCACCTTTTGCTGGGAGCAGGGCATGCATTTTGCTTTGACTACTGGCAACCAATCATTAGGTTTGAACACATTTGGCTCTCTTTATAATACTTTATTGTGGTTTACAGTTTAGTTGCTTTTGTGGCATAGCAATACAAAACCTAGGATGTTACACAGTGTGGCTTTAAGCACATTTGGAAATGTACTTGACCTGCTTGCTTTTCAAAACAAGACCGGTGGCGACATTTTATATTCTTTATATAACCGTGACAACCCAGAACCTGGTGTGCACTTGAGCAACTTCTCTCTCTCTCTCTCTCTCTCTCTCTCTCTCTGGTTGTAAAGGGACACTGTATGGCCTCCTGGGATCTGTTAGATAACGCCATCGCTTCCTTCATTTCTTACATGTTTTTACTGAAACTGTTGAGCCCACTCCTGCAGTCATCTTGGACTGTATTAGTCGTCATTCGTCAAGTCTCATCATGTCTCCCTTCATTGCTTCAGGCTGAGTGACTAAAGCGTGAAGATTCAAATAGGCACTGGGGCTTTGTTGTTTGTCGCTTTATCTGTCGCTACATAAATAAATACTCGCAGTAGGTTCTGGATTCGATGCCATCATTTCAGACGGAGGGCGATTATATTTCTTTTTAATGAAATCTCCAAAAATTAAATCCACATGATGAATCTCATATGTTTTGTTCAGGATTGGGTCCACATTGCCATACTAATCTCATGGTTTAACTGTCTTCACTAGTAACCATTAAAAACCCTGTACCTGATTTTATTTCAGTAGCAGAGTGAAATTCAAAGTGCTTCCTTACCGTATTAGGATTTTTTCTACATCTAAGCAAAGCATCGTCAATGAAGGTTCTTGAGGCATCTCTGTAGTTGAAGTGTAGAAGCAATGCTTTTTTATTTAGAAGGCACATTTTAAAGCACCTGAATGTGCAACAAATAAAATATGTTACATATAAATATCATACAAATATAATGCAAATAAACAATTAAAGATTAGAAACGGCAATACAAATGAATAAATAAGATAAATATATCAAATGAAAATTCACATCCTCATGCAGACAGTTTCAGACTTTAGCCGCATGAAACTGAAACACAGCCTCAACCCTATAGGCACCACCAGGAGACGACTCCCTGCGGTTCTAGCCTGAGATGTTTAATTTAATGTGTTTATGGAATGTCCCTTGATAGGTTTTCAAGGAGTTCATTGGCTCTAACATGTCAGAGATGTACCTTGGTGCTAGACCAAGAGCAGAATTGTTTTTAAGCCTAGTCTCTGAGCAACAGGAAGCCAGCAGACACCTGAGCACTGAACTAATATGGCCATATTTCCTGCTTCTAGTCTGGATGTTCTGCAGCATCTCATTTGGAGAGGCCTGTGAGCAGGTTGTTACAGTCGTCTAATCTGCTGCAGACAAACACATGGATTAGTCTCTAAATCAAACCTGGCAATATTTTAGCAATTTATAGGGGATGATAAAAGGCTGCTGATGTTTTTGATTTAATTTGGCTGTCAAAATTCTAACCTGATTTTAGGTTTTAGAAAGAGCCTCGAGGTGACAGACAATAATTTAAGTTTTTCTGAGTTTAGTGACACACTGATCTAGGCAGGGACACTGCAAGACACTTTGGTGTCCTCGGCAGAACTCCTAACAAACCAATGATATTTGTAGAATTAAACCAATGATATTTGTAGAATTAAACCAATTGACTATAGATGTAACAGATTAATAGTTGATGCCCCCTTCCCCCAGAAGCTCAGTTTCTCTGCTCCGCGCTGGCAGTCGCAGCACACTTCAGCACAGGCATACCTTCACTCTCTGTGCCTTCAAAAAGTTGTAAATGTTAAAAGAAAAATTAAATGCATTAACTGAGTACCGCCTCTGGCCTATTGATAATGCAGCCATGAATTTTAAACCTACCTGCCCATTCTCTCCCGACCGATTGTAAGGAGAGAATATTTCACAGCAGTTCTTAAACAGATCTGCCTCTTTTGAAAGTTATGTGATTGCAGCCTATGAGTCATGTCCCTCTCGTTACTGTGTTGCAGTGGTATTTTTTTTTGTGAATCAACATAGTCTAAAGCAGATGCGTGCCTGCTCAGCTCCTGTTTGGCATTAGCGCTCTCGCAGCCACAACATCTGCTGCGGCACTGAGGTCATCACCGCCCGCCTGGAGGATTGAACTGACTGAGCAGCCGTTCTGAGCAAAATAAGAGAGGTCACAGTTGGTTGAGAGACTATGGCGGAGTCTCCACAAGCTGCACTGCGTCAGGCAGAGCAAAGAGCGGTCAAATCTTGTATTGAACTATTGTTATGAATCGGAGAAGAAAATCCACGATAATCTGTCTGCCCACTGAGCGAACTCTTAGTAAGAGGATTGGTCTCTTACAACTGGATCCTTGCCCTGCTGGCCCGCTGTCTATACTACTGAGCGATTAGTATCATATGTTGTACTTAGTTTCTGATAAGCACGGATGTTGGCCGATAGCGGGAGGGACTGTAGCAGATATAGAAGTCATGCATTAATGATTCCTTGTGTAGTTGCAATTCACTTGTCATAATGCTGTTTATGTTTTTTGATTTAGTGCAGTACCTATGACCTACATTTTCAATTTCCGAATGCAACGAGGGCACTCAATGTAAATCTTTAACTTATTTGAACAATAATACAAAAAGACTGGACTTTTTTCAGTTTGATTGTGCTTTTGTGACAATGTAAACATGTGTTTGAGAATTTTGTAATTCACCCATTGGTTAAATATAATACATAATACCTGTGAATATTAAACATTAAGGTGAGACACTGAGCATTTTTTTTTTTTTACTTTTGAGTAAATTACTGACTAACATTGTAGGTATTCTCTTATTTGTTTTCTTTGATGAAAAATAAATCAAATATTAGATCTTGTCTGTTTTGAAAAGTAAGTTTGTTAAATATCAGACAAAAATATATTTTTTTATATATTGGTACGAGACGGCACGGTAGCACAGCGGTTAGTGCTCTCGCTTCACAGTTAGAAGGTCCCGGGTTCGATTCCCACCTGGACGGGGCCTTTCTGTGTGGAGTTTGCATGTTCTCCCCGTGTCTGCGTAGGTTTCCTCCGGGTACTCTGGTTTCCCCTATACCACCAAAAACATGTACAATAGGCCTGGATGAATGTTGTGTGTATGGTGGTGGTCAGAGGAACCGTAGTCGTGACAGCGCTTCTGTCAGTCTCCCCCAGGGGAAACTGAAGCTACTAACGTAGTTTACCCCCATCGAGTATGGAGTGAATGTAAAGCGCTTTGTGAGGCGCTATATAAATAAAAGTTCTTCTTCTAATGAGTGTCTTGCTACTTGCCAGCCCCATACAAGTATTTTGAGAAAATGTCTCTTGAAGTTTGAAAACTTCCCATACAAATCTATAGATTGAATCAGTGATTGAATCAAACACCACCTTGTGAAGATGAGTCAATTTATGTTTTGCACCGTGAAAGCTTATTTTAAAGGAGAGTGAATCTGGCCTCAAATGTAAATAAAAAAAAAAAAAAAAAGTAAACTTTTACTTAGGGCTGAAACTCATTACTTTAGCCATTTAAAACAATCCTCTGAGCCAAAACAGCACAGCAGCTTGAACAAACAAGGGGTGAGCAGGTTTTGGAGTTGGAATCAATCTCAGGACACTGGATTGCATGTCCAGTGTGTATGTATATATACTGTATATATATATATATATATATATATATATATATATATATATATATATATCACATGTGCTGCAGCCTTACCCTGTAGGCCTGTGGTACACACTTATAAAACTTGGGGAACTTGGAATCATTTTAGATAGATATAGATAGATAGATAGATAGATAGATAGATAGATAACCTTATTGTCATTTAGGGTACACAGGATCAAATTCCGTTGCAAATGTCCCTGTAAGGTTCAAACAACTGCTACATAAGAGCTAGCATGAATACAGTGCGAGCCAATGTTATTTTAAGGAAAAGGTTAAGTATTTCTATATTAATCTTTCTTCGTGGTAAATGTTTTGAAAAAACATCACTGGAAGTAGCTGTATGGCACAAAGTCTGGAGTTTATTTAAGAAAAACAAAACACCAATACCATCTCTTGTTTTAGACCTGGTAGGGTTTAAGCTTTAAAAATAATGACAATGTTCAGCTATTTTAACTGCACAACTTTGACAAAAAGACACATTCAGGTAAAAAACTCATTGAGCTGCAGTTTTGGCAGAAATTGTCCAACATGTTTTGCTCATAAGTTGTGTCCAATTTGCTTCTGAGTATCAACATGTCTCCTCATTCCTCTGTTTGATGGGATGTTTGCAAATCTTAATAAAGAATAAAATATGCACAGATTTGTTGCACCCGTGGCATTAGAATATTGTATTTTGGCATTAAAAATGGCATTAAAAAGCATTACATTGGACTTGCTGCTGCCTGAAGAAACCCTGGTACAGTGAGTTATGATTGAGGCTTGTTATTGTCTATAACGTGGAACAGGAGGTACAAGACGCTGATGTGATGATATGAACTATTCTTTTGACTCTAAATATGGAAAAGGGTCTAGCAGAATATGAAACAAGCAAAACGGCCCTGTGCGTGTGATGTATAGAAGAAGCGAGGAACACAAGCAGAATACACATAACGCATTGAAAAGGCAGGATGATGGAGGGTAGCGTGCATTTATATGTGAGCCCACAGTGACAAGGGTGACGGAGGTAGGAATAAAATAGGGAAATGGTTTTCAAATAGGTAAACTTGCATTTCCTCTGGTGGTACTCAGGGCTCTTTGTCATTTTAAACTTTGCTTTTATTCATTAGCATTGCATTGAAGTCTGGACGTTGTTCAGGTTTAGGCCTGTTTACACTCAGATATAAGTTATGTTTTAGTCCACGTTCAGGTCTACAGTAGTTTAGCCTTTTTCAGTCCTGGATTTGGTCCCGGTTTTAGCCTGGTGGTACCTGGAAAACCACTAATTTGTACGAGGTGGTGCGAGGAGTTTGATTCAGTGAAATTTAAATCTATACAGCTTATTATTATTATAATTTATTGCATTTTACAGGCTTGGGGAGAAATAATATAGCAAGCTTCGTCACCGGTGTTGTTTTGCTCTATGAGTAAAGTTGGATTGGATTAGACAAAACCACACATTTAGATCAAGACATGTAGTGTAAAGTGCCCCGTAATGGCAGGGTAATATGATGGAAATAACACTGTAGCTAAAGTGTAATGACATCGCAGCAGTAACCCAGTAAAAAGACTGTAAATAGATATAGAAACCGGGCTGGGAAAGTGCATTAACCCGGTTATTCTTTGCTAGCATGTGCTGCAAAGGAAAGCACGACCGGTAACTGCGCTAGGAACCAACTGCGGCAGGAGCATAGACAAATGTTGTCTCCTCAACATTTCAGCAGAAAACTAGACTCATTTGGAGAGTGATTGTGTGCGTGGTCATTGTGAATGTGAAGTTTTCAACAGCCCTGTACAGTGAATCATATCATCCCACATGTAGCCTGCTGCCTGCTTTATTTATAGATTATAGATGGATGAGCCATCTGTCAAATAACACCGCACCAGAAATGTGGATTAACGAGTGGCTTTTATCATTAGAGGGAAAGTGTCCGTTCTGCGACGACGGCACTTTCTCTGGATCGGCGTGTCGAACATTCACATGACACTCCCGTCCTCTTCTGTGGAGAGAGGATGTAACAATGGGAGATGGGTGTGGAATACAGAGCCAGTGCTGTAAGCCTGACTCATTTGGTACACCACTCTCTCTCCTCCCCCCGAAACAGATCGTTGTCTCTGCCTCCTGTGTCTTTGTTCTGCAGATATCGCGAACCCCTTGTTTCACCACCGCAAACGTTCCCCTATCCAGACAGAATCTTTCTTCCTGCCTCTTTCTCTTCTTCAGATTTTGCGATATAGTATCCCTTTTGTTTTTTTTTACTGTCTTCATCAAAGCTTTTCCTCCTTCCTGTTCTAGCAGTGCTTGTTTTTGTCAAGCTCATTCTCTCTCTTATGCCCCCTCCTGTCTGTTCATAATACTGCAGGGTGGTACTTGTAAAACTGTTTTGGCTAAAGCACAGAACTACCAACAGTCTCCCTTATAATTTCTTGTACAGTATCTCGGAAACAGTATGGAGTGTGGAAATGGTTGTGTTTTTAAAAGCCCTGCACACATGTTCTTTTGTAGTACTGGACTGTTATTTGTTTTGTCCGTCAGTATAAAATCAGTTATCTCTGAAAATGCTCTTTAGTTGTTGTCATCACCGTGCCAATAAAGCTCCACTTAGCTCCATGGAAGTTGTGCAAAATGCTTAATTCAACCCTGGTACAAATGTGTGAAAGTCAGGGATGAGTTTGAACCATAACCACAACTCAGAAGTGTTTCATGATGCTTTAAGATGGAAATTAGACTTGATATTTTCTGTTTATTTGAAGGAACATGATTGTGACCTCTGGACATAAACAGGAGACTTGTGTTCCCCACTGAGTTTGTCCACCAGTGTCCTTCTTACTGAACACATTGCTTTAAAACCTGAGTTAGTTTAGATACATCTGTTTGTAAATACAAAGGCTGACTCAATAGTTAAACTCTCGGGAGTTGCTTTTTTGTGCATTATGTAAGTGGAATCTGCTAAGTCTATGCCCCGAAAGCATCTTGAACAAGGCATGTGAAAAATATTCCATTAATAATTGATCATGATTATAAATGTATAATCAGCAAGAATGTTATAATTCTGTAAAGCACTAATAGGCAATCTGTTAGTGAATCATGGCTTCTGAAAGTTATTATACTTGTGGGATCCTTCATTGTAACAGTTGTACAATTGTGATGTTTCATCTCACAAAAATAATACAACATGTATTAACCAGATACTGTTGTAAAAGGCTGTTCAACAAAGTCACCCTTGATTAAACAGTGTCAAACTCTGTTTCGTTCACTCAGTGCTGCCTGTATTCCCAGTGGTCCAGGATTAAAGCCTCTGTTCGGGGTGAAGTGGTAATTCTCCTCTTGACTCTCTTTAATGCGATTATAGTCCATGAAGTACAGACTTTCTAAAGGTGAAGTTTCTGTCATGTACAGAAATCATCACCATTGCATATAGTGTTGCATTGTAAGAATAAGATCAGTGCATTATGGCTAAGGTGTATTGTATCTACTGTCTGCAGCAGACACAGCCCTGGGGTTTGAGAGGTTGTTGTTGAGTTGATGTTCTTGTTGCTATTTAAGTTTTGATGATAGTAGAAGATGGCCTCAGCCCACATCGTATGCTTTAACTGATATTATTTTATAAATAGTTTTCTTCATGTCCTCTGAAAAGTGGAGCAGCCACATGCACCATTTTGAGTGCCTCTGAGAAGTCCTCTGCCAGCCAGCCCTCGTCTATAATTCAGACATAGATTTTTCTGGGCCAAGCCCAGAGCACACATCCACCTGCAGTGCTCCTCACATGCAGCACTGCAGCCTGCTGCATATTTACTGCATGACTCACTAGAAGTAAAAATAGCCTTAAAACACTGCTGCACCATTGCATTAATAATCACCGCAGAGCTGATTATTTCCTCCCATTTCCACAATTGACTTCTAATTATAAAGAAATATATATATATATATATATATATATATATATATATATATATATATATATATATATATATATATATATATATATATATATATAATGACATCCAAGTAGACATCTAAGTAAAACACCAGTATCTTGTTCCAATCACGTCACACCCTTGTTTTTAGTCTATGGGTTGTGCTGTTTTTGCTTTACTCTTTTTGCTACTGTATCGTGAGGAGTGACAGTTCATTTCCGCAGACACTGTTGTCAGAGTATCGCTGAAACACTATCATTTTCAAGTGAGATGATGATAATGTAATATGAAGCTGCGTAGCACTGTCTTTCCTGATATCTCACCAGAGCTGTGTGTGTGTGGAAAGAGCTACTGTGAACAAAGAAAAGAGTAAAAGTGCTCCTCCTTGTGGCACAAAAGGGAACTACGTTTCTGCATGTATGTGTGTCAATACAATTTAACATCGACTGGTGTAGTGACCAGTAAATTGACTTGTATGTTTCAGTGTGACTATCGATCTGTGCATAGTATGTCCTGTCCCATTTCACACTCATATCTAAGTCAGGGACACAGCCATTGCCCCTTTTCCCCACTGAACTATTTGATGGACAAATCTGGGTTAAGCATGTCTGATGAGGAAGCAAGATTTATTTGTAATCCCATGAAAATGATTTTTTTTTCTCAAACTGTGCGTGTGAGAATGATTCAGTATGAGAATAGACCAGATACTGTGACCCCTTCAAAGAAAATGCATGGATTTCTGGTAACATTCAGCATAGGTACAAAATGTTTCCTAATACATGTACAGAGGAGGGGGGAGGGAGGCACAGTCAGGGTCTGCATCTGCGTCACCATGGATACTGGAGGAGATGTTGAATCAATTACTGGTGCTTCCCATAGGAACAACTGTATATTGTCTCTAGGCTGAAGCATAGCCAATCACAGTGCAGTGTTGAGGTCACAGTGATGGTCACTGGCCAATCAGAATTCCCCAATCACTTCCTTGTAGCTATAGATTATGGTTTATTCTGTTATTGGCATGTCTGAGTAATAGTGGTGGGGCGACAGTGGCTCAGATGGAAGAGCAGGTTTTGTCATGACAAAGGTTGGCGTTTCGAATACTGGCTCCCACAGGTGCTGTTGTACTACAGTACAACTACTACTACTACAGCATTTAAACAACATCTGAGTAGTTTATAGTAGTTTCAGAGTCAATTTAAAAGTACATCAAATGCCATTCTGTCATGATAATCTTGATACTTAACATAGTTCTGAATTTCTTTTTAAATCAGAAGTTCTGGGGACTCAAGGTTGGGATTTCAGGTCTGGAGTATTGCCAGTACAATAGTATATTTATCCATATGAAAGATTCACAGTATTTCTTTGGGAGCTCAATAGTGCATAGTGTGGAACTTTATCAAACAAGCAATGTCCTGGCAATAGTCGCTGTATAGGATGAAATAAGTAGCTGCTAACGTGCTGTTTTATTGTGCTTCAGATTGATTGCAGCTTTTGTATTAGATTGAAAAGGCGGTTGATTACATTTCAAAAAGGGCTTACTGGGATCACTTGCTTAAGGGAAATTATACATATCAGTGCCATAAAAAATATTCAATATATTTTTTCCTGCAACAATAAATCACTTTGAAATTAGTTTTTGTCCAAGGCCTTGCAAACATATTTTAAACCTGAGTTATGCGTTATTTCAAGACAAGCAGATCACTTTCCCTTAGACCATCATCCTGGATGTTAAACGGAATTATTGAAGGTGCATAATTATCCAAGCACTTTTAAAAACCTACACTGTAGTACCTCTAACACTGCACAGTAGCAGTGTTACTATTTGGTGCTGTCGGTCGGAGTCTGCTGTTTTATAGTAAAGTAACTAATTATGTGATTTTTGGCCCAGTGCCGTGCGTTTTATGCCTCCAGTCTCAGGGGAGGGTGCACATGTTTTGGACATGCTCTGTACAGCATTGTCCTGGGTGTAGGTAGTCGTGTGTCTTGTAAAGCCACACCCGCCTTTGTATGAACTCCTTCACAGCAAAATGCAATGTTGGCCTGGACAGATGCTCTGCTTTTCCGTGGACTTGTCTGAGCATTTGTATTTGCACTTATTAGCCTCTGCAACAGTGCACATTTTAGTTGTTGGGACAAAAAAAAAAAAAAACAGCGATTTTCATTTCTCTCACACAGCCTCTCCTGTGACCCTGAGCTGCTGCTACATTTGGGCGTGGCAGTGTCTTTCCTCTGAAAGACGCGCATAGAAAATCAGCTAATAATAATACAATACACACAATTGCAAGGACAGATTGGACAATTTTGACACACATAGGTATAAAATACAGCCTCCTCCTGCTAATATGAGCTCATGATGGCATTAGTAAGTCAGTCTGCGGCTGTAGGGGGCAGATGTGTGTGTGTGCTGTAAGGGTGGGGGGTGGTCTGCCGTCCCAGAGGGCACAGTGGCTCAGGACATGGCGGCATGGAAAGGTCAGGCTTTGTGAGGGAGACGGGGCTTGAAAGAAAGACAACCACTAAACTACAGGTTGATCTGACTGGTTATTCTGCTGCAGTACGGCATTATGAGTGAATGAAGCAAGAACTAAAGAAACCTTGTCTGATGTGTATAGTGGAGCTGTTGTTCACTGGTTCTAAATGATTCTTTTTTTTATAGCGAGATGAGATTGGTTAAGATGATGTGCAGAGTCTACTTTGAGAAAACAAGCCTGTGTGGTGTGGGCGGGTGTGTGCACATGCGTTATGTCGGTCCCAGGGACGGCGTTGCCACGGAGACCAGGCAGAAGGAGAGAGTGCGGGAGGAGGAGAGAGGGGGGACTCGCCCTAAAGCGTCCTGTGCCGGCACCCTCCCCCCTCCCAATGACATATACACACGCTTTCTAACGCACAGGGCCATTCATGCTACAGTGCAGTTAAGGAAAATATGGAATTGTCCGACAGGGGAGCGATGTTTGGTTGCTGTGGTGCTGTGGCTAATAAATAAATTAGCGGGTTTCAAGCCCTGCTGTTGTCACCTTCTGCTCATGTCTCTCCCTCCAATACACCAACTCCCTGCTATATTTACACAGCCAGAGGCAGGTAGAGTAGCCAAAATAATTACTCAAGTAAGAGTAATAGAGAAATTGTGACCTAAACATAATAAGTGAAAGTAACACAGTACGTATTAGTGGGAATACTGCTTGAGAACGGAGTAAAATCATGTATTTCCAAATAATACACCGTGACAATATGGTGAAATAAATCCTATACCAGATTATTATTTTTGTTATTATTTATTTATTTTTTTACAATTAATTAACCCCGGTTTCATTTTTAAATATAAACAAGAAGCTTTTTATTTCATCTTCTCGCCGTGGAAAGAGTAACCACATGTTTTACTGTTACTTCAATCTTTAAAATGTTACTCAAGTAGACGTTTTTAAAAAGTACCGTGTGAAACCTCTACTCCAAGAAGTACAGTTACTTCGAATCTAACTGCGTACTGCCCGCCTCTGATTGAAATAAAATGATGCTACAGTTATTTAAAAAGCGCGACACAAATGTGGGCTTTTCTCACTAATTTGTTGGCTACCACAATCAAAGCTCTATTATGGTCTAGTGCCGTGCTGAAAACTATAAATTAGACTTTATGACTAAAATTCAGAACATGAATCTGGATTGCAGTTGTTTTGACTACGTAAGATTAGGCAGCGTGTTGACCTAGATGTTGTGACTTGTTCTGGGCTCTTTCTGACTTGAAGCATGATTTGATTCTGACTTGTTTGCCAATAGGGCAAGAACATTGCACTTGTCCTATTTCCTGGTTTATTTTCTCATTTCAAGTGAGATTACCATAGAACCAGTTAGAAATGTCAGGGAGCCAGTTGAATAACGTAGGTTTTATTTGTAAATAAATAAAAAACCATTAAAAAAATTTAAAAAGTAAAATGAAGGCGAGACAGTGCAAACAAGCATTTTTTTCTCTCTCTCTCTCTCTCAATTTTCAGGTTTGGGCCAAAGCGGGTTTCTGAAAAGATCAACTTTCGCCTGGAAACCGAGACATAATCCGATCTACACCAAAGTTAGTTTAATTCTTTCACAGAATCAACTTTCCTCCTTAAATTCATATGGCAGTTTTCTAAAAATGCTTTTTTTAATTGTCTTATCTGTCTTTGAAGGTAATAAACTACAGACACTTTTTATCCCAGCCATGACAAATCGACCTCAATTATACATATATATATATATTTTTATATACCTACTTCCTTGCCTGATCGCTTTATTATTTATTGATTTATTCAACCTATCCACGTTAGATTTTTTTTGAAGATTTTTATTTTGTAATGTTTTTTTTTCGAGACTAGAGGTAAAATATTAAAATATATAATAAGACATCCCATATCCCTTCTGGAATCAAATGGTCACAAAACAAACCCATGAATTTACACCTTGCTTTTTTCCCCTCAAATCCAATTTCCCCCCACCTTAGTGAAAATGCAACCCACAAATCCACAGTAAACGTTTTAAATGGTTTCCTCTAAATCATTATTATCTCCGCAGTGTCTCGCCTTAACACAAAACCTCGACATGAACGTGGACTTGTGTCTCTTTCCGATGGCTCCCTGAGTTGTTGACGCGCCTGATGAAACCCTCCCATGTTGTAGTCTAGATTATGTCGAAACAAATACTGTACTACGCTGACACTTGAACACTGTTTTTTTAATATTGTTGCAGGTACGCTTCCGTATGGCAGTGGAGGATTAGCTGTGTGTTGAGCGTCACCCTCATCTTGTGGCAAAGTCAGTGTCCATCCCATGGCTGTCTGGACGCGCACTGTAGTTGGCCTCACTCCCACCGCTGCTTTTCTGCTGTAATTATGACTCTCTCTGTAAATAGCCACAAAATGCATGTTGACGACAGTAGTGCTAATTGTGATTTGTAAGAGAAAAAAAATCTTTTATCGATACCTCTGCGATCAATGTGTTTGCTTTTCCGCTAAGGGGGATAGTTCAGTGTTTCAAGTGTATTACCTAGACAATGGAGAGCGGTATCAACAGGGACTAAACTATTTTATACTGTATGATATTTTGATGCAATATATGAAGCCCCTCTTTCAAAATAAGGGCTGAAGATGAAAATGTGATATTGTATGTTGCATAGTGGAATGTATACCTGAATATTTTAGCATGTGTGTGGTTATTTTTTCACAAACTACAGTCATGTATGTTACTCCTTGGACTTGGACTCTTCATATGGACTGAATTCATATTATCATTTGATCTTGCACAACGCTGTGTGGGTGTTATGTGACGTGCCATGTCTTAAGGTTGCTTCTGGCAATGCAAAAACAGCGATGTAAATTCTACTTATTTGCTAATACTGTAAAGTTTACTCCCTGTTATCTCTACTCCTATTTAGGGCTGAGTACCTTTCTTTCTTTCTTTCTTTCTTTTTACTCTGTCTAGCACCACTACCTTAATGGTACTTGGTTTGCAGTACAAGTACTTTTTGTTGTACTTGCGCTGCAATAATATTTATCGAACCAAAAAAAAATAAAATGACATATGATAATGTTAATGCATTCCATAAAGCTGTGGTTCTCAGCTTGTGTTGCTTCAGGACTCGCCTCCGACTTATCATCATAAGATGTGACCCAAATAAGTTCAACTTTCACTTTGCACAAAGGTTCTTAAAAGCCCTGTGCCCATTTTTTTTTCTTTCATTTTACGAGTAGTAAAAGTATATCTGTATTGTCCTGCTTCAGTATATTGAATATGCACTGGTTTGTGAAAAAAATAAAAAAAATGGATTGTGAGCTTGCAGGTTAAGTTTTGTTAACATTACTGTAAAAGTGACCCTGAAAGTCGTGAAATATGTTTATGAACTTACTATGAAGAATTGGGATGTTGTTGTTGTAAAAAAAAAAAAAACAAAAAAAAAAAATAATACAAAAAATAATCAGGCATAGGGCTTTTAAGCCGTCATCTGTGCCTAAAAGCCCTATACCTAAACTTGTTGGTTTAAGTGTCCAACACTTAAACCAACGACTGCTTTGTCTACGATGGAAAACAAACAGACTTTGACCATTTAAAAAAAACAAAAAAGTGTATAATATTAAAATGCAGTATTTCTTCACAAAGTGCAGTTGATGTAGGCATTGATAAAGCTTACGATCAACCCGCTGGAAATGGAGCGGGACCCACGTTTGTGTTCCCATCCACCAGCTGAGAACCACTGCCATAGAGCACTGTTTCTTTAAGCAAAACCTGTCATGTTTGTCATTCATTTGTGCCGCGAGAGAGAGAAATGAATCCTTTTCTTTCTTGCTGTTTTATAACCCACCGCCGAGGATCAAATCTTGGTATCTATGAAGAATATATAGCCTATATTGATATTATTTTGACGCCTGTTTTCTATACAGTTGTTTTTCTTTTTTGCCATACTGGTACCTTTTAACGGTACCCAGCCCTACATCCTCCTGTATGCCTTTACCAATAAGTAGCATGTTGTTAAAAAAAAAAGGAAGCAAAAAAATAGAATCCAGGTAATACACTTATACAACTTTCTGTACAATATTTCACATGTCCAAACACTAAACTATTCCTTTAAATACTTCTATATAGAAAATAAATAGTTGTGAAGCTATCAGCAGGTGGCAGAGCACAACCCTGCAGTATGTCCCATCTGAGTGTGTTTTCTGTGTCAACTTCATTGTACCAGTGATGTCCGGTTGATTTCATTAAAAACGCAGTGCTGTTTGATCAATGCTGTGGACTCTGACCTACAAATGAACTATGATTCAGTATATTTCATCATGTGCTGTTGTATATAAGCCAAGGAGAGCTGTATGTGTGTAAAGGGTGCCCAGCTCAGTGCCATTGTTTCCACTACATTAAAATGATTGAACACACAGATTTTCATTGTGAGCTGTTGTCATTATTATTATTATTATTATTATTATTATTATTATTATTGGTGTCTTGGGGGGTCACTGGATTATTGCAGCTGTGGTGGTTATTAATATTTGCAAATCAAATCATGCTTCCATCTGAAAGGACGGGCTTTCAAATCCAGGGCTTAACCCGAGGGATTACAAATGAGGTGGGATTTTTCACAGACTCCAGTCATTCTGCAGACGGAAAGGCTTGTAAAAATGTCAGAATGAGAATGACTTTGTTTATGCACACAGGGGAAACTGTAGGCTATCCGTTACAGATGTTGCATTTTCAGGACCATAAACAATGAAATGATTATATAATGAACATTAAGATAAACTAACACACAAACAATAATGTACTGTTGTAATTCTAAATAAAATGAGCGGACAAGCTGCTCATTGAACACACATAATACAGAAACAGCATACAATACACATGTATTATGTGTGTATTCTTCTGTTAGAAATGTCCTTGTATAACAGTGCAGGTCAAGAGTTTGGGAGACGCAGGTATGAGTTCTTCTGCCTCTCAGTGGAGCTGCCCGGCAATGACATTTGCTGACGGAGCTCTTGCAGCTGAAGAGCACATGAGGGGGAGAGAGGGAATGTGGAGTAACCCTTATTTCAGGCATTCTTTTCTCCGACACCAATTAAATAAGTAATACAACATTTTCCTCACAACATTATTATTAAAAGGCAAATGTGTTTAATTGCACATATTTTCTTGATTTGTTTGCTTGCATTTGAATGATTGAATGCAAATGAGTTATATAAGAGTTTCAACTCAAATGTACAAAGGAACCGCACAGACAAAGACAGAGCATAATCTCACAGCGTTGATTATGTCAATGTTAATTTCATCAACTAAAATATTTGGTCATAAGTCAAAGTAATATTCTTGCTGACTAAAAGTAGTTAGTTATGAGTAGTTGATTATTATTATTATTATTATTATTATTATTATTATTATTATTATTATTACTACATTAATTGTGACTAAAATGTCATTAAAACTAAATAGTAATGAAAAGAAGGGGCTACAACATAAAACGTCCAGTTTCCTTTCAATTTGAAAGAGGCTCCTATCATTTAAAATGCCAAAGGTCGGTGCTTTGTTCATGTGAGGAAGCTGTGAATCTGATTGAAAATAATTGAATAATATAATATGAATGCAAAGGTGACTAAACTATATTATTTAGTTGACTAAATTCACATTGAATTTGTGTTGACAAAAAAAGAAAAAGAAAACAACTATATGAAAATGGGTTAAAATAAATATTATATGATATAACTTTTATAGCATACTGCCAACAATGATTAAGTGGGAAATTACAGTCATTCATAAAAAGGGGGGGCCAGTGTGATATTGCAGAAACATCAAGGGACCGTTGCTGCGCTGCACAACACGCACATCTTCCACACATTTGCTCTGACTCATTCTGTCCGCATAGTGCCACTGTTGCTCCATGGGATGACAGAGAGTCAGAGAGTGATGGAACAAGGTCCCTCCCGTTTTTAGACCGTCTTCAATATTTGCAACAAAGAGAGTTGGAACGGAGAAGGAATAAGTCAAACGAACATTTGAAACAAAAACATGTAAATAGCTTCAGATTAAGAGAATTTTCAAGCAATCTCCGAACTATGTACTTGCCACAGAGATGGAGATCTTTTGGAATATTGTTGATCTATTTCTTTTTGGATCGTGGTTTGCAAACGGTGCGGGGACAGCTTTCCTACTCCGTGTCCGAGGAGGTGAACCCGGGGACTCATGTTGGAAATATCGCAAAGGATTTAAACCTAAACCCTAAGGATTTGGAGACCCGTATGTTTCAAATTGTCTCCGGATCAAAAAAGACATTTTTCGAGGTAAATCTACAGACCGGAGTTTTGTTTGTAAGTGAAAGAATAGACAGAGAGGAGCTCTGCGCAAAAGAAACGATATGTTCACTGAACATGGAGGCCGTTATTAATAATCCTTTAAAGCTTTACCGCATTGATGTGGAAGTTTTAGACGTCAATGATAATGCCCCTGTGTTTAAAAACAAAATACAAAATCGAAATATTGCGGAGAATTTATTGCCAGGTGTAAAATTTGTGCTACCCGAAGCCACTGATGCGGACGTGGGTAAAAATGGAGTCAGCAATTACAAATTAAGTCCGAATGAATATTTTGCTTTAGCTGTGCACAAAGGAGGAGGCAGAGTGTCTGCGGAGTTAGTCCTGCAGAAAGCTCTAGACAGAGAAAAGCAGGCCGTCATTACCATGACTCTGACCGCGGTAGATGGAGGATCTCCTCCCAAATCAGGCACCTCCCAGGTTATTGTTAATGTTTTAGATATAAATGATAACATTCCTCTCTTCAGTGCGTCTTTGTATAAAGCGAAAGTTCATGAAAATGCCGCCTTTGGGACAGTAGTGCTAGCTGTAAATGCTACAGACGCAGACGAGGGATTAAACAGTGAAATTATATATTCTTTAGAAAGCAACGAGCAGCAACAAATAACTGATCTATTTGAAATAGGAAATGAAGATGGTGTGATAAAACTCAAAGGTAATCTGGATTACGAAGAAGTGAAGGCTTTTGAGATCCGAGTAGAGGCCAGTGATAAAGGCCAGCCCCCGATGTCCGCGCACTGTAAGGTGCTGGTAGAAATAGAGGATGTTAATGACAACGCGCCTGAAGTCTCCGTCACCTCTCTCCATCAGAGCGTGAGGGAGGACACTGCAACAGGCACTGTGGTGGCCCTCGTGTCAGTCTCGGATAAAGACGGCGGGGAAAATGGTGAAGTAAACATCCGAATTAAAAACAAAGTTCCTCTTAAATTAGAGCCTAATTACAAAAACTATTACTCGTTATTAGTTGATGGTTCAATGGACAGAGAAAGTGTGTCTCATTACGACGTTACTTTTGTGTTGACAGATAAAGGTACTCCGTCTCTGTCCAGTACAAGTGTAATGACCATTCACATTTTAGATGTAAATGACAACGCGCCCGTGTTCAGTGAACATGTCTTTAACATTTATGTGAAAGAGAACAATCCAGTTGGAGAAATGATCAAAAAGGTCTCAGCAACTGATTATGATATTGACCAAAACAGTCGCTTACGATATTTGCTTTTAAAGACTGATAGTAATTTGAAGCTATCCACCATGATTAACATGAACTCAGAGACAGGCGAAATAATGACGCTACAGTCTTTTAACTTTGAGGAGCTGAAAACGTTTCAGTTTAAGGTCCAGGCCACAGACTCTGGTGTCCCTCCGCTCAGCAGCAACGTGACTGTGAACGTGTTTATTCTGGATGAAAATGACAACAGCCCCACAATCCTGGCGCCCTATTCTGGTCACGGCTCCGTTAACAGTGAGAGCATCCCCTATTCCGCTGAAGCGGGCTACTTTGTGGCAAAGATCAGGGCTGTAGACGCAGACTCTGGATACAACGCGCTGCTTTCTTATCACCTCTCTGAGCCCAAAGGGAACAACCTGTTCCGGATCGGGACCAGCACCGGAGAGGTCCGCACCAAGAGGAGGATGAGTGACAATGACCTGAAAACTCACCCCGTGGTGGTGCTGGTGTGTGATAACGGAGAGCCCTCCCTGTCTGCCACTGTGTCTATTGATGTAGTGGTGGTGGAGAGCACAGCGGACATCCAGACTCAGTTCAGACATGTGCCCATAAAGGAGGACAGCTTCTCGGATTTAAACCTGTACCTGCTCATCGCCATTGTGGCGGTGTCAGTCATCTTTCTGCTCAGCCTCATCACGTTAATAGCAGTCAGATGTCACAGGACAGAGAGCTCGTTCAGCAGGTACAGCGCACCCATGATCACCACCCACCCTGACGGGAGCTGGTCCTACTCCAAATCCACTCAGCAATATGACGTGTGCTTCAGCTCAGACACGCTCAAGAGTGACGTAGTGGTTTTCCCCGCACCATTTCCTCCTGTAGATGCGGAACTGATCAGTATAAACGGAGGAGACACTTTTACCAGGACTCAGACTCTGCCCAGCGCAGAGAAGGTAAGTCCGTCTTTTAATTAAGGTCATCAAGTATTTCAAAATTGACATCATGCGCCCCCACCTGGTAGAACTGTGTATTCGCTAAATGCATTCATTCTTGCGGTCTCTTACTTGCTATTATTGTGCTATTATTACTTTTTATATTCCTTCAGTAATTATGTTGCGGATATTGAGTTTGTGTTGCCTACATTTTGAGCTATCGCTGTCCCTGGTGCTGATCTCCAAGTACCACCAATTGTTAGCTGCATTGCCGTAGAATATCAAGTTTGGGCATTTGTCTGAAACTGCCACACGAGAGCACTCTTGCCCATCACATTTCTGAGCACCTCTTGCGGGCTTGAGCTCCTCCCAGAGACAGAGGCTGGTGACGTTTTGTCGGGGCTTTGTTAGAAGCGCAGCGCAAGCAACAGAAGGACCTTACGCACTGTCGTCTCGTTTCAGTAAAATAAATATGAACTCTTTGGATTAATTGTGCTAATTCGACAATGGATTGTGTTTTGTCGACACGGAGGCTATGCTGTCCATGGTGGATCTATTTAACCTTTTTTCTTGTGCAACTGTCTTTGGATATGGTGTGTGGTCAGCTTTCGTACTCGGTGCCAGAGGAGGTAAACCCGGGGACTACTATCGGAAATATTGCTAAGGATATGAACGTAAACGTAAATGAATTAGATTCCCGTGGTTTTAAGATTGTTGGTGGGATTAAACAAGACTATTTTGACGTGAATCTCAAAACAGGATCTTTTTTCGTCAAGGAAAAAATCGACCGCGAGGAGCTTTGTGCTAAAACGTCCAACTGCGTCGTGAATCTTGAGGCTGTTATAAACAACCCTTTAAAACTCTATCGTTTGGAGATTGTGATACTGGACATCAACGACCACGCGCCCTTTTTCCCAGAGAAAGTGCAGACTATGAATGTGGCAGAAAGCACAAGGCCGGGAGCAAAATTTGGCTTCATCGGTGCATTAGACCTAGACGTAGGTAAAAACGGGGTCAGTGTCTACAAGCTCAACGCTAATGATTATTTTACTGTAGAGAATTCCAAATCGGGTGAGAGTGGATCAGCTAAACTTGTGCTTCAAAAGGCTTTAGACAGAGAAAAACAAAGCAACATCAAGCTTACTGTAACCGCAGTTGATGGAGGAAACCCACCAAAGTCAGGAACTTGCCAAATCATTGTTAATGTTTTAGATAATAACGATAATGCCCCGGTTTTCAGTAGTTCTTTGTATAAAACACAGATTGTTGAAAACCTCCCCGCGGGCACCATTGTCCTGGTCTTAAACGCCACAGACAGTGACGCTGGTGCTAATGCAGAAATAGAGTACTCCCTACGCACTAAAGGACAAGACGAGGTTTTAGATCTGTTTGACATCGATTCTAAAACAGGAGCCATTATAGTTAAAGGGCCAATTGACTATGAGCAAAACCCTGCATTTGAGATTCATGCTCAGGCCAGCGATAAAGGCCAGCCTCCAATGTCGGCTGATTGCAAAGTCCTCGTGGAGGTGCTAGATGTGAATGACAACGCCCCTGAGATAAGCGTAACATCACTCATGAAAGCAGTGAGAGAAGATTCCCAAGTTGGAACCGCTGTTGCGCTTGTTTCTGTCCAGGACAGAGATAGTGGGAAAAACGGCTTAGTTCATGTAGCATTCACTGGAGACACGCCCTTCAAATTGGAAACAAATTATAGAAACTATTATTCTCTAGTTGTGAACGGTGAGTTAGATAGAGAGTCTCAGGCTCAGTACAAAGTGACTATAGTCGCAACTGATGAAGGCAGTCCTCCCCTGTCCAGCACCAGCATAGTGACTGTGGAGGTGTTAGATGTCAATGATAACCCGCCTCGTTTCGCTGCGGAAATGCTAAACGTTTATGTGAAGGAAAACAGTAAGTCAGGGACAATAATACAAACACTAAGTGCGACAGATAATGACATAGAACAAAATGGTCATGTGAAATATTCTTTAGGACAAAACAATATCAACGGATCACCTCTTTCTAGTCTCATTAGCATAAACTCAGAGACAGGCGAAATAATGACGCTACAGTCTTTTAACTTTGAGGAGCTGAACACGTTTCAGTTTAAGGTCCAGGCCACAGACTCTGGTGTCCCTCCGCTCAGCAGCAACGTGACTGTGAACGTGTTGATTCTGGATGAAAATGACAACAGCCCCACAATCCTGGCGCCCTATTCTGAGCACGGCTCCGTTAACAGTGAGAGCATCCCCTATTCCGCTGAAGCGGGCTACTTTGTGGCAAAGATCAGGGCTGTAGACGCAGACTCTGGATACAACGCGCTGCTTTCTTATCACCTCTCTGAGCCCAAAGGGAACAACCTGTTCCGGATCGGGACCAGCACCGGAGAGGTCCGCACCAAGAGGAGGATGAGTGACAATGACCTGAAAACTCACCCCGTGGTGGTGCTGGTGTGTGATAACGGAGAGCCCTCCCTGTCTGCCACTGTGTCTATTGATGTAGTGGTGGTGGAGAGCACAGCGGACATCCAGACTCAGTTCAGACATGTGCCCATAAAGGAGGACAGCTTCTCGGATTTAAACCTGTACCTGCTCATCGCCATTGTGGCGGTGTCAGTCATCTTTCTGCTCAGCCTGATCACGTTAATAGCAGTCAGATGTCACAGGACAGAGAGCTCGTTCAGCAGGTACAGCGCCCCCATGATCACCACCCACCCTGACGGGAGCTGGTCCTACTCCAAATCCACTCAGCAGTATGACGTGTGCTTCAGCTCAGACACGCTCAAGAGTGACGTAGTGGTTTTCCCCGCACCGTTTCCTCCTGTAGATGCGGAACTGATCAGTATAAACGGAGGAGACACTTTTACCAGGACTCAGACTTTACCAAATACCGAGAAGGTAAGGAGTTATTTTTAATTAATTTCACCACGTGCAATTGATGTGATCAGTGTCATCAGAAAACGTCTAAATAATTTTGTCAGAGCTTGGCCTATGTTTTTTTATTAGTTTGCTCTGCGGAATTGAAATCACATAATTCGCTTCAGTCACAAAATGCATTTGTCTAATTGGTTGATTTGGGTTGAAACAATTTTTTTTCTGAGATGGAGTTGAAATACATTAACTTTATTTTATTTATTTTTTAAATGTCGGGCAATACGAATTATGTTATCCTCGAAAAATAATAAATGTATCGAAAACGAATATTTTTTTCCTTGAACGTCTCTGTTTTCAAATGAGAGAATCTTTCTCAAACGATCATCTTCTCCCACCGTACAGTAAATCTCTTGGTACATTCTGAGATGTTGTCCCCTGTGTAGCACTTAGATCAACTGCTATAAATGTGTTTAATGAATGGAAGTTGATTTGAAAACGTGTATTCTAATTTTGACATTCAACGATGTACTTGACCAAATCTTTTCTTCCTTCGGTAGTGCTTAAATTCATGAATCACGATGCACACATTAACAGAACATTTAGAGTGTGTCCCCTTTATTGTCTTTGTAATGTTGATATGACTGAAACAATTAATGTTTACAGACACGATTTGCAACAACAACAACAACACAAAATAAAATAAAATATATATTATTTTAATAGAAACTCGTCCTTAATTTTCTAGATTTCCTCTTGCTTTCTTAATGATGCGTAATTTAGAGTCATGTCCACTCGATGTCAGTATAGACCTTTGCTTATGGGCGTAGCGCTCCGCCCAGATTTAAAGGATGAAGCTGCCTCATCGCTTTGTTATAAAGACGGGTCGGACGACAAAGGAAGCTTTCCAGTTCCATTTCTTGAGATGACCGTGTTTTCATGTTATTTGTTTTCATTCTGGATATACGTTTGAGGACTGTTTTTGTTTAAAGTGCTCTTTGTGAGGTGGAATAATGTGTTCCTGTGGCGCATCGAGGTCCGTCAGGATTTATCTCTGGATTTTGTTGTTGGATTGTTACTGGACATCGGTTTTCGGGCAGCTCTCCTACACCGTCTCTGAGGAGGTGAACATCGGGACATTTGTGGGGAATATTGCCAAAGATCTAACTCTAAATATACCCGAAATGCAATCGCGTAATTTTCAGATTGTCTCTGGACAGAAACGGAAATATTTTGAGATAAATCATAAAACTGGCGTCCTGTACGTTAACGAAAGAATAGACCGAGAGGAGCTCTGCGGTGACGAGCCAAAGTGTTCTCTCAACGTGGAGGCTGTAATTAGTAACCCAGTGAAGCTTTATAGGATGGAGGTTACAATCTTAGACGTAAATGATAATGCTCCGTCATTTCAGACTGTGGTTGAAAAAATTCACGTATCTGAAAGCACCGCATCAGGAACAAAATACCCCCTTCAACCCGCTGACGACGCAGACGTTGGCAAAAATGCAGTCAATTCATACAAACTAAGCCAAAATGAATACTTTTCTCTTGCTGTGCACAAAGGGGAGAGCGTTACTCCAGAATTAATGCTGCAGAAAGCGCTAGACAGAGAAAAACAGTCAGTAATCACACTAACACTAACCGCTGTTGATGGAGGGACACCCGCAAAGTCAGGAACAATGGAAATCATAGTCAACGTGCTGGATGCCAACGACAATGCTCCTATTTTTACCCAAAGCCTGTATAAAGTCTCAGTGTATGAAAATATCAAAATAGGAACGTCTATCATTACGTTAAATGCTACAGATTTAGACGCAGGCCAAAATGGAGAGGTGTTTTATGCGTTAAGTAAAGCAGGACGAGGAAAACAAAACGACATGTTTGATATTGACGAGAAAACCGGAACAGTCACTAATAAAATGAATATTGATTTTGAAGAAAACACTGCGTTTGAGGTTAGAGTCCAGGCAAGTGATAAAGCAACAACTCCGCTGACGTCTCACGCTAAATTATTGATTGAAGTTTTAGATGTAAATGACAACGCGCCTGAAATCTCTGTGACGTCTCTGCTGGACACGGTGAAAGAAGACGCGCCTATAGGCACCGCCATTGCGCTGGTTTCGGTCTCTGACAGAGACGGAGGTAAAAACGGTCAGGTTCAGTGTCGGATCAAAAATAATGTTCCCTTTAAACTTGAGACCAATTACAAGAATTACTATTCTCTGGTGGTGGACGGAGCTTTAGACAGAGAAAGCGCAGCTCAGTATAATGTGAGCATTACTGCTGTTGATGAAGGCAGCCCACCTCTGTCCAGCACGAGCCTTATAACTGTGCACGTGTCAGACGTGAATGACAACAGCCCCGTGTTCACAGAAAGTCTAATAAATGTCTATGTGAAGGAGAACAGTGCAGTTGGCGCAGTCATGAAAACAGTCACAGCCGCTGACGCTGACGTAGATCAAAACGGTCACGTGACTTACTCACTCCTAAAAAGCCCAGGTGACTCTGGGCACCTGTCCACAATGGTGAACATAAACCAAGAGACAGGAGACATAGTGACGCTACAGTCTTTTAACTTTGAGGAGCTGAACACGTTTCAGTTTAAGGTCCAGGCCACAGACTCTGGTGTCCCTCCGCTCAGCAGCAACGTGACTGTGAACGTGTTGATTCTGGATGAAAATGACAATAGCCCCACAATCCTGGCGCCCTATTCTGAGCACGGCTCCGTTAACAGTGAGAGCATCCCCTATTCCGCTGAAGCGGGCTACTTTGTGGCAAAGATCAGGGCTGTAGACGCAGACTCTGGATACAACGCGCTGCTTTCTTATCACCTCTCTGAGCCCAAAGGGAACAACCTGTTCCGGATCGGGACCAGCACCGGAGAGGTCCGGACCAAGAGGAGGATGAGTGACAATGACCTGAAAACTCACCCCGTGGTGGTGCTGGTGTGTGATAACGGAGAGCCCTCCCTGTCTGCCACTGTGTCTATTGATGTAGTGGTGGTGGAGAGCACAGCGGACATCCAGACTCAGTTCAGACATGTGCCCATAAAGGAGGACAGCTTCTCGGATTTAAACCTGTACCTGCTCATCGCCATTGTGGCGGTGTCAGTCATCTTTCTGCTCAGCCTGATCACGTTAATAGCAGTCAGATGTCACAGGACAGAGAGCTCTTTCAGCAGGTACAGCGCCCCCATGATCACCACCCACCCTGACGGGAGCTGGTCCTACTCCAAATCCACTCAGCAGTATGACGTGTGCTTCAGCTCAGACACGCTCAAGAGTGACGTAGTGGTTTTCCCCGCACCGTTTCCTCCTGTAGATGCGGAACTGATCAGTATAAACGGAGGAGACACTTTTACCAGGACTCAGACTTTACCAAATACCGAGAAGGTAAGGAGTTATTTTTAATTAATTTCACCACGTGCAATTGATGTGATCAGTGTCATCAGAAAACGTCTAAATAATTTTGTCAGAGCTTGGCCTATGTTTTTTTATTAGTTTGCTCTGCGGAATTGAAATCACATAATTCGCTTCAGTCACAAAATGCATTTGTCTAATTGGTTGATTTGGGTTGAAACATTTTTTTTTCTGAGATGGAGTTGAAATACATTAACTTTATTTTATTTATTTTTTAAATGTCGGGCAATACGAATTATGTTATCCTCGAAAAATAATAAATGTATCGAAAACTAATATTTTTTTCCTTGAACGTCTCTGTTTTCAAATGAGAGAATCTTTCTCAAACGATCATCTTCTCCCACCGTACAGTAAATCTCTTGGTACATTCTGAGATGTTGTCCCCTGTGTAGCACTTAGATCAACTGCTATAAATGTGTTTAATGAATGGAAGTTGATTTGAAAACGTGTAGTCTAATTTTGACATTCAACGATGTACTTGACCATATCTTTTCTTCCTTCGGTAGTGCTTAAATTCATGAATCACGTTGAACACATCAACAGAACATTTAGAGTGTGTCCCCTTTATTGTCTTTGTAATGTTGATATGACTGAAACAATTAATGTTTACAGACACGATTTGCAACAACAACAACAACACAAAATAAAATAAAATATATATTATTTTAATAGAAACTCGTCCTTAATTTTCTAGATTTCCTCTTGCTTTCTTAATGATGCGTAATTTAGAGTCATGTCCACTCGATGTCAGTATAGACCTTTGCTTATGGGCGTAGCGCTCCGCCCAGATTTAAAGGATGAAGCTGCCTCATCGCTTTGTTATAAAGACGGGTCGGACGACAAAGGAAGCTTTCCAGTTCCATTTCTTGAGATGACCGTGTTTTCATGTTATTTGTTTTCATTCTGGATATACGTTTGAGGACTGTTTTTGTTTAAAGTGCTCTTTGTGAGGTGGAATAATGTGTTCCTGTGGCGCATCGAGGTCCGTGAGGATTTATCTCTGGATTTTGTTGTTGGATTGTTACTGGACATCGGTTTTCGGGCAGCTCTCCTACACCGTCTCTGAGGAGGTGAACATCGGAACATTTGTGGGGAATATTGCCAAAGATCTAACTCTAAATATACCCGAAATGCAATCGCGTAATTTTCAGATTGTCTCTGGACAGAAACGGAAATATTTTGAGATAAATCATAAAACTGGCGTCCTGTACGTTAACGAAAGAATAGACCGAGAGGAGCTCTGCGGTGACGAGCCAAAGTGTTCTCTCAACGTGGAGGCTGTAATTAGTAACCCAGTGAAGCTTTATCGGATGGAGGTTACAATCTTAGACGTAAATGATAATGCTCCTTCATTTCAGACTGTGGTTGAAAAAATTGACGTAACTGAAAGCACCGCATCAGGAACAAAATACCCCCTTCAACCCGCTGACGACGCAGACGTTGGCAAAAATGCAGTCAATTCATACAAACTAAGCCAAAATGAATACTTTTCTCTTGCTGTGCACAAAGGGGAGAGCGTTACTCCAGAATTAATGCTGCAGAAAGCGCTAGACAGAGAAAAACAGTCAGTAATCACACTAACACTAACCGCTGTTGATGGAGGGACACCCGCAAAGTCAGGAACAATGGAAATCATAGTCAACGTGCTGGATGCCAACGACAATGCTCCTATTTTTACCCAAAGCCTGTATAAAGTCTCAGTGTATGAAAATATCAAAATAGGAACGTCTATCATTACGTTAAATGCGACAGATTTAGACGCAGGCCAAAATGGAGAGGTGTTTTATGCGTTAAGTAAAGCAGGACGAGGAAAACAAAACGACATGTTTGATATTGACGAGAAAACCGGAACAGTCACTAATAAAATGAATATTGATTTTGAAGAAAACACTGCGTTTGAGGTTAGAGTCCAGGCAAGTGATGGAGCCACATCTCCACTCACATCTCACGCTAAATTATTGATTGAAGTTTTAGATGTAAATGACAACGCGCCTGAAATCTCTGTGACGTCTCTGCTGAACACGATCAAAGAAGACGCGCCCATAGGCACCGCCATTGCGCTGGTTTCAGTCTCTGACAGAGACGGAATAAAAAACGGTCAGGTTCAGTGTCAGATCAAAAATAATGTTCCCTTTAAACTTGAGACCAATTACAAGAATTACTATTCTCTGGTGGTGGACGGAGCTTTAGACAGAGAAAGCGCAGATCAGTATAACGTGAGCATTACTGCTGTTGATGAAGGCAGCCCACCTCTGTCCAGCACGAGCCTTATAACTGTGCACGTGTCAGACGTAAATGACAACAGTCCCGTGTTCACAGAAAGTCTAATACATGTCTATGTGAAGGAGAACAGTGCAGTTGGCGCAGTCATGAAAACAGTCACAGCAGCTGACGCTGACGTAGATCAAAACGGTCACGTGACTTACTCACTCCTAAAAAGCCCAGGTGACTCTGTGCACCTGTCCACAATGGTGAACATTAACCAAGAGACAGGAGACATAGTGACGCTACAGTCTTTTAACTTTGAGGAGCTGAACACGTTTCAGTTTAAGGTCCAGGCCACAGACTCTGGTGTCCCTCCGCTCAGCAGCAACGTGACTGTGAACGTGTTGATTCTGGATGAAAATGACAACAGCCCCACAATCCTGGCGCCCTATTCTGAGCACGGCTCCGTTAACAGTGAGAGCATCCCCTATTCCGCTGAAGCGGGCTACTTTGTGGCAAAGATCAGGGCTGTAGACGCAGACTCTGGATACAACGCGCTGCTTTCTTATCACCTCTCTGAGCCCAAAGGGAACAACCTGTTCCGGATCGGGACCAGCACCGGAGAGGTCCGTACCAAGAGGAGGATGAGTGACAATGACCTGAAAACTCACCCCGTGGTGGTGCTGGTGTGTGATAACGGAGAGCCCTCCCTGTCTGCCACTGTGTCTATTGATGTAGTGGTGGTGGAGAGCACAGCGGACATCCAGACTCAGTTCAGACATGTGCCCATAAAGGAGGACAGCTTCTCGGATTTAAACCTGTACCTGCTCATCGCCATTGTGGCGGTGTCAGTCATCTTTCTGCTCAGCCTGATCACGTTAATAGCAGTCAGATGTCACAGGACAGAGAGCTCTTTCAGCAGGTACAGCGCCCCCATGATCACCACCCACCCTGACGGGAGCTGGTCCTACTCCAAATCCACTCAGCAGTATGACGTGTGCTTCAGCTCAGACACGCTCAAGAGTGACGTAGTGGTGTTCCCCGCACCGTTTCCTCCTGTAGATGCGGAACTGATCAGTATAAACGGAGGAGACACTTTTACCAGGACTCAGACTTTACCAAATACAGAGAAGGTAAGATCAGTTTCAGTTTTCTTCATGTGACATTCACAAAATAAAATTTTACTAGGCACATTAACGCCTATCATCACACCAGTTGTTTAAGTACATAATTACAATTTTTGTATGTGGTTTGCTGTGCTGTCCTAGCCAGGCATAAAGCCCGTCTGACTTTATTTCTGTGTTTAAAAATAATTTTAAAGACAGTCTGGAATTGTGGTAATAGGACAAAATTTCCAAATTGAGACTCGAGGTGGGGTTAACGATCGCAGTTTAAACGAGAGCGAACATAACACGACCTACACTTTGCGTTTACGTCCTCCGCCATGTTTTTTTTTTGTACTCCACACTTGTAGTGGAGTGTTCTGGTGAAAGCCCGGAGCAGCTCCTTGCTGGCTTTAAGGCTTTAAGTCCAGCTAATTTAAACCAGAAGCAAGGGCACTGGTAAAAAAAAAAAAAAAAGAAGAAAAGATTGTTGTGTCGCGGCCGCCATCATCACTGTTTTGGTTACGCACGGAGGGCACAGGTTGATGGGACATCCCAGCGCTCTCGCCTCCTGTGCTTTGATTGGCTCGTCATGGTTTTGCCGGAGTCAGCGAGATTCAAATCACACAATTCCAGACTGTATCCCCATGTATCTCTTAACATGGAGGATCGGTCTGGCTCGTGCCGTGCTAGTGCTGTCCATGGTGCTTAAATAACACGGTATGGACTCAAGTTGCAGAACACATCTGTCCAATTTGGAAATTGTTGGGCTAAAACGAATCTCTTATTGTGTACGTGGAGTTGACAGATTGCCTGTTTTTAGTTAACTAAATAGTTTTTTTGTTTTTGTTTTATGGAAATGATGGTATCATCCAAAAGCACAACGAATATTTATAACAAAATATATAACATTTTCCTCATTGCCACTATTTTCAAGTGGGCTAATCCCTTACACACACTCATTTTTTTCATGTCACAAGAGTGTCTGGTGGGGAAACAAATAAGGATTTTCTCATTGAAATGAGCTTTGGTCAACTGAATTTTGTTTAAACACGCTGCAGAAATGAAATATGAACGGGGTCAAATTGACAGTGTTTAGTAATGTTCAAATTAATGGAGATAGAGTTTTCTTGGCCGACCTATTATTTGCTGTGTTGGTATAATTTAACTATGTGGAAGATGCTCAATACAATAACAGACCGATCAAGGTTGTTTTCTGCGTGTCTGAAATAACGAAGGATCAAAGACACGCTGTACACAAACACACCATTGAGCCTTATTTCTCTGCTGGCCGCTGCCTGCTTTCATAAATATTCGTAATTTAGCTTCATGTCCACAGGAGGTCAGTAAGAGACCATCACTGTGTTCAGGGGCGTAGCGCTCCGCCCAGAATGAAGGGATGAAACTGTCTTTTTGCTTTGTTAAGAGGACGAGTTGGACGAGAAAGGAGGCTGCAGTTCTTTCTTAAAATGTTCGTGTATTTGCGTTCGGTACTTTCATCCTGGATTTATATTTGAAGACAGTCTTGCTTGACATTGTGGTGCGCTCTTTGTGAGGTGGAATAATGTGTTCCTGTGGCGCATCGAGGTCCGTGAGGATTTATCTCTGGATTTTGTTGTTGGATTGTTACTGGACATCGGTTTTCGGGCAGCTCTCCTACACCGTTTCTGAGGAGGTGAAAATCGGAACATTTGTGGGGAATATTGCCAAAGATCTAACTCTAAATATACCCGAAATGCAATCGCGTAATTTTCAGATTGTCTCTGGACAAAAACATAAATATTTTGAGGTTAATCTCAGAACTGGCGTCCTGTACGTTAACGAAAGAATAGACCGAGAGGAGCTCTGCGGTGACGAGCCAAAGTGTTCTCTCAATGTGGAGGCTGTAATTAGTAACCCAGTGAAGCTTTATCGGGTGGAGGTTACAATCTTAGACGTAAATGATAATGCTCCGTCATTTCAGACATTGTTTGAAAAAACTGACGTTACCGAAATAACAGCAGTTGGAACAAAATACCCCCTTCAACCCGCTGACGACGCAGACGTGGGGAAAAATGCTGTTAATTCTTATAAACTAAACCAAAATGAATACTTTTCTCTAGCTGTGCACAAAGGAGAGAGCGTAACTCCAGAATTAATGCTGCAGAAAGCGCTAGACAGAGAAAAACAGTCAGTCATAAATTTAACACTCACAGCTATTGATGGGGGAACGCCCGCTAAATCCGGGACAATGGAGATTATAATAAACGTGTTGGACATTAATGATAATGCACCTGTGTTTGCGCAAAGCCTGTATAAAGCCATTGTTTATGAAAATGTTAAAATTGGAACATCAATCATTACGTTAAATGCGACAGATTTAGACGCAGGCCAAAATGGAGAGGTGTTTTATGCGTTAAGTAAAGCAGGACGAGGAAAACAAAACGACATGTTTGATATTGACGAGAAAACCGGAACAGTCACTAATAAAATTAATATTGACTTTGAAGAAAACACCGCGTTTGAAATCAGAGTCCAGGCAAGTGATGGAGCCACATCTCCACTCACATCTCATGCTAAATTATTGATTGAAGTTTTAGATGTAAATGACAACGCGCCTGAAATCTCTGTGACGTCTCTGCTGAACACGGTGAAAGAAGACGCGCCTATAGGCACCGCCATTGCGCTGGTTTCAGTCTCTGACAGAGACGGAGGTAAAAACGGTCAGGTTCAGTGTCAGATCAAAAATAATGTTCCCTTTAAACTTGAGACAAATTACAAGAATTACTATTCTCTGGTGGTGGACGGAGCTTTAGACAGAGAAAGCGCAGCTCAGTATAATGTGAGCATTACTGCTGTTGATGAAGGCAGCCCACCTCTGTCCAGCACGAGCCTTATAACTGTGCACGTGTCAGACGTGAATGACAACAGCCCCGTGTTCACAGAAAGTCTAATAAATGTCTATGTGAAGGAGAACAGTGCAGTTGGCGCAGTCATGAAAACAGTCACAGCCGCTGACGCTGACGTAGATCAAAACGGTCACGTGACTTACTCACTCCTAAAAAGCCCAGGTGACTCTGTGCACCTGTCCACAATGGTGAACATTAACCAAGAGACAGGAGACATAGTGACGCTACAGTCTTTTAACTTTGAGGAGCTGAACACGTTTCAGTTTAAGGTCCAGGCCACAGACTCTGGCGTCCCTCCGCTCAGCAGCAACGTGACTGTGAACGTGTTGATTCTGGATGAAAATGACAACAGCCCCACAATCCTGGCGCCCTATTCTGAGCACGGCTCCGTTAACAGTGAGAGCATCCCCTATTCCGCTGAAGCGGGCTACTTTGTGGCAAAGATCAGGGCTGTAGACGCAGACTCTGGATACAACGCGCTGCTTTCTTATCACCTCACTGAGCCCAAAGGGAACAACCTGTTCCGGATCGGGACCAGCACCGGAGAGGTCCGCACCAAGAGGAGGATGAGTGACAATGACCTGAAAACTCACCCCGTGGTGGTGCTGGTGTGTGATAACGGAGAGCCCTCCCTGTCTGCCACTGTGTCTATTGATGTAGTGGTGGTGGAGAGCACAGCGGACATCCAGACTCAGTTCAGACATGTGCCCATAAAGGAGGACAGCTTCTCGGATTTAAACCTGTACCTGCTCATCGCCATTGTGGCGGTGTCAGTCATCTTTCTGCTCAGCCTCATCACGTTAATAGCAGTCAGATGTCACAGGACAGAGAGCTCTTTCAGCAGGTACAGCGCACCCATGATCACCACCCACCCTGACGGGAGCTGGTCCTACTCCAAATCCACTCAGCAGTATGACGTGTGCTTCAGCTCAGACACGCTCAAGAGTGACGTAGTGGTTTTCCCCGCACCGTTTCCTCCTGTAGATGCAGAACTGATCAGTATAAACGGAGGAGACACTTTTACCAGGACTCAGACTTTACCAAATACAGAGAAGGTAAGGAGTTATTTTATGTGTTTTTAAGTTTCCATTCACGTGAAAGAACTCAGCACTAACATATCATCTGATTCATTGCCAGACAAAGATGACCAAAATACTTTTATTGCAAGAGGCTTTTGGGGTTAGACCACCATTTTCCTAATTATTTTTTCAACGTACTGTCCATGGTGCTGAATTCAATGAGATAGCTTCAGTGGCAGATTTCAGTTGCAGAATACTACTTATCTATGTCAGAATATTATATATGTACTGTATGTCTTATTATGAGTCTCAGAAAATACAAATTTGCTTCTTGTATTTTCAGGAAAAAAATGATTAATCAAAACCCATTCATTTGACACACAATCAAACGTATGCTACAGCTGTGTGAGTGTACCCACAACAATTATAAAAAATAAATAAACAATAAATATAATAACATCGTTGAACATCTTTAGTAAAAACCAGTCTACACTTAATCAATATCCATGGTTTCTCGTGTAGAGAAATATTCCAGACACATTCCTCATTTTTTTCCCCTTCGTACATAATTTTTCTCCCAGATGGTTTGCCTTACTATAACACCCCGGCTACCCATGGCGAAATATACAAACCAATGATCAAAAATGTTTGTTAATTTGGTCAAAACAATAATAACCTATAGTTTAATACAAGACAGCGCTCGAAATGATAATACAATAAAATAAAAATAAACATTAAAGGGTATTCCTTTTTACTCGCTTCTCGAGCCAATAATGCGCAGTCTAAGTATATGTCCACAAGAGGTCAGAACAGACCACCACTTTATTCAGGGGTGTAGCGCTCCTCCCCGATATAAGGGATCGTTCTCTTTGCTTTGTTACAAAGACGGGTCGGACGACATATCAGGCTTTCCAGCATTTCTTAAAATGATTGGGCTTTGGTTTTGGGCGATTTGAACCTGGACATTTGTTTGAGGACTGCAGTGTTTTGACGGTGCTGTGTGCGCTACGCGAGGTGGAATAATGCGTTTCTTGGGCGTATCGAGCTCTGTGAGGATTTACTTCTGGATCGTGTTGTTGGATTGTTACTGGACATCAGTCTTTGGGCAGCTCTCCTATACTGTCTCAGAGGAGGTGAACGTCGGGACATTTGTGGGCAATATTGCTAAAGACCTTAATATAAACTTACCGGAATTGCAGTCGCGTAATTTTCAGATTGTTTCAACAGCTAAAAGGAAATTCTTTGACATTAATCTGGGGACTGGTTTCCTGCATGTTAACGAAAGAATAGACCGAGAGGTGCTCTGCGGTGATGACTCAAAATGTTCACTCAATGTAGAGGCCGTGATTAATAACCCCGTGAAGCTTTACAGGGTCGAGGTTACAATTTTAGATGTAAATGATAATGCGCCATCTTTTTTGAGCTCATCACAAAACATCGAGGTCACTGAAATCACAACACCCGGAGCGAAATTTCTTTTGCAGACTGCATATGACGCAGACGTTGGAAAAAATGCAGTAAATTCCTATAAATTGGAACAGAATGAGTACTTCACACTTGTTTTTCAGAAAGGAGAAAGTGTGGCTCCGGAATTAGCGCTTCAGAAGGTTTTAGACAGGGAAAAGCAGTCTATCATCAGACTAACACTTACCGCTATTGATGGAGGGACACCAGCTAAATCCGGCACAATGGCCATAGTAATTAATGTGTTGGACAACAATGATAACGCTCCTGTTTTCAGCCAACGCCTGTATAAGGCTACAATAAACGAAAACGCGCCGATTGGTACATCTGTCATTACAGTCAATGCAACAGATTTAGACTCAGGTAAAAATGGAGAGGTGTTTTATTCTCTTAGTAAGTTAGATAGAGGAAAACACGCAGACATATTTGATATTGATTCAATAACTGGAACCGTAAAAACAAAAATTAAAATTGACTTTGAAGAAAATAGTGCATTTGAGATTAGAGTACTGGCCCGTGATGGAGCCGCATCTCCAATGAGCTCACACGCAAAATTATTGATTGAAGTTTTAGATGTAAATGACAACGCGCCTGAAATCTCTGTGACGTCTCTGCTGGACACGGTGAAAGAAGACGCGCCTATAGGCACCGCCATTGCGCTGGTTTCAGTCTCTGACAGAGACGGAGGTAAAAACGGTCAGGTTCAGTGTCAGATCAAAAATAATGTTCCCTTTAAACTTGAGACAAATTACAAGAATTACTATTCTCTGGTGGTGGACGGAGCTTTAGACAGAGAAAGCGCAGCTCAGTATAATGTGAGCATTACTGCTGTTGATGAAGGCAGCCCACCTCTGTCCAGCACGAGCCTTATAACTGTGCACGTGTCAGACGTGAATGACAACAGCCCCGTGTTCACAGAAAGTCTAATAAATGTCTATGTGAAGGAGAACAGTGCAGTTGGCGCAGTTATGAAAACAGTCACAGCAGCTGACGCTGACGTAGATCAAAACGGTCACGTGACTTACTCACTCCTAAAAAGCCCAGGTGATTCTGTGCACCTGTCCACAATGGTGAACATTAACCAAGAGACAGGAGAAATAGTGACGCTACAGTCTTTTAACTTTGAGGTGCTGAAAACGTTTCAGTTTAAGGTCCAGGCCACAGACTCTGGTGTCCCTCCGCTCAGCAGCAACGTGACTGTGAACGTGTTGATTCTGGATGAAAATGACAACAGCCCCACAATCCTGGCGCCCTATTCTGAGCACGGCTCCGTTAACAGTGAGAGCATCCCCTATTCCGCTGAAGCGGGCTACTTTGTGGCAAAGATCAGGGCTGTAGACGCAGACTCTGGATACAACGCGCTGCTTTCTTATCACCTCTCTGAGCCCAAAGGGAACAACCTGTTCCGGATCGGGACCAGCACCGGAGAGGTCCGGACCAAGAGGAGGATGAGTGACAATGACCTGAAAACTCACCCCGTGGTGGTTCTGGTGTGTGATAACGGAGAGCCCTCCCTGTCTGCCACTGTGTCTATTGATGTAGTGGTGGTGGAGAGCACAGCGGACATCCAGACTCAGTTCAGACATGTGCCCATAAAGGAGGACAGCTTCTCGGATTTAAACCTGTACCTGCTCATCGCCATTGTGGCGGTGTCAGTCATCTTTCTGCTCAGCCTCATCACGTTAATAGCAGTCAGATGTCACAGGACAGAGAGCTCTTTCAGCAGGTACAGCGCCCCCATGATCACCACCCACCCTAACGGGAGCTGGTCCTACTCCAAATCAACTCAGCAGTATGACGTGTGCTTCAGCTCAGACACGCTCAAGAGTGACGTAGTGGTTTTCCCCGCACCGTTTCCTCCGGTAGATGCGGAACTGATCAGTATAAACGGAGGAGACACTTTTACCAGGACTCAGACTTTACCAAATACAGAGAAGGTAAGGATATGATCATAACACCCCACACCCCCTAATATGTTTTGTATTTGGCAGCGAAACAATATGACACCAAATTTATATTGTTAATATAATATAATTTATTTCCAGAATTGTATTTACAATGATTTACTTTTGCATTGGATTGTTGCATTGACGAGCTGGATTTCTCTTATTAAAATAAACAATACAAACAAATAATACCTGAACACAACACACACACTCCGAAATGAAAATGATAGATTATAGACTAGAGCAAGTTAGACCATATCACATTATTTTATTCGATTGTTGCGTGGGAAATAGAGTGTTGCAACCCGTCCCAGGTCCAACGGGATCCATCGGAATCCCATGGCTTCGGTCAGGCTCGGACAAATATTTAGAACCTATTTTTGGGCTCGGGTCGGACACGGACACATCAGCGCGTTAAAACAACTGAAACTGGTGTAAAATTCAAATGGGCCTGTTTAGTTAATGCGACTAAGCGTTCGTTTTTTTGTGGGAAACCAATCAAATAAACTGGGCCCTCGGTGCACGATGTTGCCGCGGCACACGTGGCTGGGTGCATTAGCGCACCAGTGCTTTAAAAAAAAACAAAAAACGGCCCGATCCGCACTCTAGTGGGAAATAGTGTTGCTATTCCTGGACTGAAATTGGTTTGATCCGTTTAACAGATGTACAGTATTTATTGATGACTGATTTAAAGCTTTCAGTTGCTTCTGAGTGTTGTGATACTGATACTTAAAGTTTGTATGCATGCTAATCCATTGTATTCACATGTTTTACCAATGTGTAATTGAGACCAATGTCCACACGAGGACACTACAGTCTATGAGTTCTCGCGTGGACGTTAGGCTCGTCGCAGGTTTAAGAGATGACGCTGTGCTTTGCTACAAAGGGAGGTCGAGCGACAAAGAGAGGCTTCATTTTTTGAAAATGCGCTGAGATTCTCGTGTGCATCTGTGTGTTAAGATTGTTTATTTCTTTCTGGTGGAATCATGTATTTTTTGGGGTCAGCGAGCTCTGTGAGGATTTATCTTTGTATCGTGTTTTTGGATTGTTACTGGACCTCTGTCTTTGGGCAGCTCTCCTACACTGTTTCAGAGGAGGTGAACATCGGGACTTCTGTTGGAAATATTGCCAAAGACCTGACTCTAAACGTACCGGATTTGACGTCTCGTAATTTTCTGATTGTCTCAGGACAAAAACGGAAGTATTTTGAGGTAAATCTTAAGACCGGTGTCCTGCAGGTTAACGAAAGAATAGACAGGGAAGAGCTCTGCAGTGACGAGCCAAAATGCTTTCTCAACGTTGAGGCTGTTATTAATAATCCACTCAAACTCTATAGGATTGAAGTTATAATCTTAGACGTTAATGACAACGCCCCATCTTTTGTCAGTAAATCACAAATAATTAATATTACAGAAAGTACACTACCAGGGGCCAGATTTCCTTTAAAGCTAGCCTATGACGCGGACGTTGGCAAGAACAGCGTTCACAGCTACAGGCTCAGTCAAAATGAACATTTTTCTCTTGCTACACCTCAAGGAGCTGCTGTAACAACAGAGCTCATCCTCCAGAAAATTTTAGACAGAGAGAAACAGTCCATGATCAGACTGACTTTAATTGCTATTGACGGAGGAACGCCCGCTAGATCAGGAACCACGGCCATCATAATAAATGTTTTAGATGTTAACGACAATGCCCCTGTTTTCAGTCAAAGCCTGTATAAAGCCTCTGTTGTGGAAAATGTTAAAATAGGCACATCCATCATCACGGTAAATGCTACGGATTTAGATGAGGGAACAAACGGGAACATAGAATTTTCATTCATAGACATCGAACAGAACAAGCGCTCGGATGTATTTGCAATTGATGGCAAAACAGGAATTGTGACGAATATAAAAAACATAAATTTTGAAGAAAACTCCGCTTTTGAGATCAGAATCCAGGCCCGTGATGGAACCGCATCTCCAATGAGCTCACATGCAAAATTATTGATTGAAGTTTTAGATGTAAATGACAACGCGCCTGAAATCTCCGTGACGTCTCTGCTGAACACGGTGAAAGAAGACGCGCCTATAGGCACCGCCATTGCTCTGGTTTCGGTCTCTGACAGAGACGGAGGTAAAAACGGTCAGGTTCAGTGTCAGATCAAATATAATGTTCCCTTTAAACTTGAGACAAATTACAAGAATTACTATTCTCTGGTGGTGGACGGAGCTTTAGACAGAGAAAGCGCAGCTCAGTATAATGTGAGCATTACTGCTGTTGATGAAGGCAGCCCACCTCTGTCCAGCACGAGCCTTATAACTGTGCACGTGTCAGACGTGAATGACAACAGCCCCGTGTTCACAGAAAGTCTAATAAATGTCTATGTGAAGGAGAACAGTGCAGTTGGCGCAGTTATGAAAACAGTCACAGCAGCTGACGCTGACGTAGATCAAAACGGTCACGTGACTTACTCGCTCCTAAAAAGCCCAGGTGACTCTGTGCACCTGTCCACAATGGTGAACATTAACCAAGAGACAGGAGACATAGTGACGCTACAGTCTTTTAACTTTGAGGAGCTGAACACGTTTCAGTTTAAGGTCCAGGCCACAGACTCTGGTGTCCCTCCGCTCAGCAGCAACGTGACTGTGAACGTGTTGATTCTTGATGAAAATGACAACAGCCCCACAATCCTGGCGCCCTATTCTGAGCACGGCTCCGTTAACAGTGAGAGCATCCCCTATTCCGCTGAAGCGGGCTACTTTGTGGCAAAGATCAGGGCTGTAGACGCAGACTCTGGATACAACGCGCTGCTTTCTTATCACCTCTCTGAGCCCAAAGGGAACAACCTGTTCCGGATCGGGACCAGCACCGGAGAGGTCCGCACCAAGAGGAGGATGAGTGACAATGACCTGAAAACTCACCCCGTGGTGGTGCTGGTGTGTGATAACGGAGAGCCCTCCCTGTCTGCCACTGTGTCTATTGATGTAGTGGTGGTGGAGAGCACAGCGGACATCCAGACTCAGTTCAGACATGTGCCCATAAAGGAGGACAGCTTCTCGGATTTAAACCTGTACCTGCTCATCGCCATTGTGGCGGTGTCAGTCATCTTTCTGCTCAGCCTCATCACGTTAATAGCAGTCAGATGTCACAGGACAGAGAGCTCGTTCAGCAGGTACAGCGCCCCCATGATCACCACCCACCCTGACGGGAGCTGGTCCTACTCCAAATCCACTCAGCAGTATGACGTGTGCTTCAGCTCAGACACGCTCAAGAGTGACGTAGTGGTTTTCCCCGCACCGTTTCCTCCTGTAGATGCGGAACTGATCAGTATAAACGGAGGAGACACTTTTACCAGGACTCAGACTTTACCAAATACAGACAAGGTAAGATTACAATCAATACTGTTTCCTCACAGTTGCAAAACTTAAACACGCTTGCTGATAACTTGCCATAACTTTCTAAAATGATCTTCATGCTCTTGGCGCTGTCCATGGTCCTGCTGCCGGCAGCAATTCAAACAGTCAGTGCTGTGTGGTAATTGTAATGGTAATGGTAATGGTAAATAATCCACCTGTTGTATATGTCCTGGTTTGTTGCGGAAGATTGTATTTAAAGATGGAACGTATTTCTCTAAACACTTTACACAGCTATACTTTCATTTGGTCACTAGGGGACACCCAAGACCGTACAACAGATTTACTACTGCCATAGACACGCTCCTCCTACACCCACGCAGGCTTTGGCTGCGCTTTGTTAGAAAGGACTTACCAGGCGATGCAACAACACTGCTGAAACCTCAAACCTTAAACAAACATGCTCCTAAAATGGGGATTACTTTTTGGACGGAAAATGTTTCTTCCACCATCAGCGACCTTTTCTGGAATATATATTCTGCTTATTCTCCTGGGATATATGGACACAGCAATCGGACAGTTGTCGTATTCTGTTTCGGAGGAGGTTAACGCAGGGACATTTGTCGGGAATATTGCAAAGGACCTGAGCCTCAATGTCCTGGACTTGGAGTCACGTATGTTTCAGATTGTTACTGGCTCGAAGAAAAAATACTTTGACGTGAATTTAAAAACCGGCGTTCTTTACGTGAGTGATCGAATAGACAGGGAGGAGCTCTGTGCCAAATCAGCTAAATGTACAGTCAACGTAGAGGCCGTGATTAACAAGCCTTTAAAACTTTACCAGATAGAAATTAATATTCTTGATATAAATGATAATCATCCCCTATTTCGAGCAAACACGCAGACTATAGACATAGCAGAGAGCATCCTGCCCGGAGCTACATTCCCCGTGTTATCGGCTTATGATGCAGATGTCGGGAAAAATAGCATAAACACTTACAAGCTTAATGCTAATGAATATTTTACTTTGACAGTGCATAAAGGCAACAGTGTGTCTGCGGAGCTGGTTTTGCAAAAATCGTTAGACCGAGAGAAGCAGCCTTTAATCAAACTCACACTGACTGCATTGGATGGGGGAACGCCTCCGAAATCAGGCACATCTGAAATTATTATTAATGTTTTGGACAATAATGATAATGTTCCAATATTTACCCAAACGTTATACAAAACAAGACTGTCAGAAAATGCTCCTAAAGGCACGACAGTTATAACCGTGAGCGCGACCGACGCCGATGACGGGGCTAACAAAGAGCTCCTCTACACTCTCAGCGCTAAAGATCAGGAACACGTCTTGGAAAAGTTTCAGATTGATCCAGAATCAGGAATCATCACCGTGGTAGGGAACATTGACTACGAACAAAACCCCGCTTTTGAGATTCGAGTACAGGCCACAGACAAAGGACAGCCGCCCTTGACGTCACAGTGTAAACTGTTAGTGGAGGTTGTGGATGTCAACGACAACGCTCCTGAAATCACAGTCACGTCCCTCCTCAGTAACGTGAGGGAAGACGCAGAAATAGGAACTGCAGTGGCCCTGGTCTCTGTCATGGACAAAGATGCGGGTAAAAATGGCCAAGTCAAGTGTGATATTTCAGACTCTTTACCTTTCAAATTGGAAGCAAACTATAAAAACTATTATTCAGTTGTCATTAGCGATGAATTAGACAGAGAGAAAGTATTTCGATTTAACGTTACAGTAAAGGCCGCAGATGAAGGCACGCCTGCCCTGTCAAGCACCTCGGTTATTTATATTCAGATTTCTGATGTAAATGACAACGCACCTCGTTTTTTAGAGTCGGTTTTTAATGTATATGTAAAAGAGAACAGTCCGGTGGGAACAGTTCTTACCTCTGTATTTGCAGCTGATGACGATATTAATGAAAATGCACGCATTAGATATGCAGTATTAGGCGACAAACATGTATTGCTGTCCAGTATGATCAACATCAACTCAGAGACAGGAGACGTAGTAACGCTACAGTCTTTTAACTTTGAGGAGCTGAAAACGTTTCAGTTTAAGGTCCAGGCCACAGACTCTGGTGTCCCTCCGCTCAGCAGCAACGTGACTGTGAACGTGTTGATTCTGGATGAAAATGACAATAGCCCCACAATCCTGGCGCCCTATTCTGAGCACGGCTCCGTTAACAGTGAGAGCATCCCCTATTCCGCTGAAGCGGGCTACTTTGTGGCAAAGATCAGGGCTGTAGACGCAGACTCTGGATACAACGCGCTGCTTTCTTATCACCTCTCTGAGCCCAAAGGGAACAACCTGTTCCGGATCGGGACCAGCACCGGAGAGGTCCGCACCAAGAGGAGGATGAGTGACAATGACCTGAAAACTCACCCCGTGGTGGTGCTGGTGTGTGATAACGGAGAGCCCTCCCTGTCTGCCACTGTGTCTATTGATGTAGTGGTGGTGGAGAGCACAGCGGACATCCAGACTCAGTTCAGACATGTGCCCATAAAGGAGGACAGCTTCTCGGATTTAAACCTGTACCTGCTCATCGCCATTGTGGCGGTGTCAGTCATCTTTCTGCTCAGCCTCATCACGTTAATAGCAGTCAGATGTCACAGGACAGAGAGCTCTTTCAGCAGGTACAGCGCCCCCATGATCACCACCCACCCTGACGGGAGCTGGTCCTACTCCAAATCCACTCAGCAGTATGACGTGTGCTTCAGCTCAGACACGCTCAAGAGTGACGTAGTGGTTTTCCCCGCACCGTTTCCTCCTGTAGATGCGGAACTGATCAGTATAAACGGAGGAGACACTTTTACCAGGACACAGACTTTACCAAATACAGACAAGGTAGGCTTTGGATTTACATAGTTGCTATTTATCTGACAATAACTATTAGCTGTGTGCCTACGTGGTTTCGGTAATAACACGTCTTTATTGACAGAGCGAATCTTTGATGTAACAAACACGTTTGGTATAGTATTTTCTGACGGGGTGGGAATTGTATTGTATTGTTTAGTTGAAATATGCCCTCACTTAAACCTGCCATTTGCTGTATATGGTGTTGAAACAGGAAATGGTTGCTGAAGCTTTAAACAAGAAGGTTTTTGTTTGTCTCCTGAAAAAATACTTAAAGCTATTAAAATAAATAATTTCCTCTTGCTTTGCAAATAAACATTCTTACTTTACTGATTTATTGTAATCGTGCTGGCCATATACACACACCTTTTCCTGGTAAAATCTATAACATATTCAAGACTTCAGAAAAAAAATTATTATATGGTAGATCAGTATAATTCAACATTAACATAGACTTGCAGTATACAATGACAGTATTTTTTCTCACACTGTTCACAAGATTCCAATATTGAACAATAAACAATTGAAACAATTGAAATAATTTGGTCTGCATTTAGGTTACTTCGCTAATCAATCCATCTACAGATTATGTCTCTTAAATTATTGACATTAGAACACCAAAATCATGTGAAGTTTCACAAATTCCCTTCCTAAGTTTGATTTATTTTCTGCTCAAACTTTGTTTGACTTTGTTGTATTTCTTAGTTCCGGCTGAATGAACAAAAAAGGACAAAGCAAAAGGGACATTTAAAAAAAATGCCCTTTTTGAGAGCAAGAATCTTTGCACTAGCTAGAGGATCAAGGTTCAGAAAAAGTTTCTGAAAAACCTCAAAAGTGTACTTAAGTTGTTTTTTAATAGCTGAGGTTCAGAGCATATATGAGGCCCATGAGTAAAGCACAACACCGTGGCAGGTTCTTCTCTTCAATTACTTTTGTTCCCTCAATGATGATGATGGAGGTTGTGGATCCCGAATTGCCAATGGAAGCAATGTTCATGGTCATGCTGAAGAGATTCTCTTCAAGGTCCTCAGTGTTCTTTTAGGGACAAACAACAACAACATGAAGTCAGCTTTTCTTGGGTTAGGTATGAATGTTTTCTATTTATTGCTGCCTATTGTGCTCAAAGTTTTTTGCCATATAATGCTAATAACAAACAAGAGAATAGGGTTTCTTTGCTTAAAAAATAAAATAAAAAAAGGTTCAGGCCTATTGCTTACATTTAGAGGTGGGATAATTATCAAATGTTTTTGGAAATTATTCAAAAATGATCTAGTATATTGTTTGTAGTACAGAAATGCTTTTTATCTACTTTGTAAACTTTCAACTTAAGAGTTTGAAGATGGATTAAGTGCATACACTTCACATTCCGTTTGAAAATTAAAGTTTAAGTGATACATTTAATATGATGAATAATCTGTTAGATTAATTTTAGATTGTCATTATATTGTTATTGGGATACTCCAAAATTATCATTCTATTCGTTTTTGTAAATCTTTCCGCCCAATTTACCTGAAATTGCTTGAAGAGGTCCTCCTCTTTCTCGCCCAAGTAAACAATGAGTGAGCGAATAGCTGCCTCTCGAAGAGCATCAGTGGTATAGCACAAGAAAGAGAAAGCGAGTCATAATGAGATAAACTGTATTTTATTTTTTAAAGAAAAGTATATTGTATTTAAAATACATACCTGAAAAAGTGAGTCTTCAATTTTCCTTATTTTCTCTCCAGTTGCTCCTCCCCGACAAGATCCCAGCTCCAATAGCTTTGATGAACAAAGATCCAGTTGGGTCATAAATGTGGACTCCAGACTTACAGTGGTTATTCTTTTAAATTCTTCATTCAGCTATAAAAGACAACACAAAAAAGAACATCACCGTTAAAAAGGCAAAAATAAATCAATAAAGACAATTCATTGCATTGTGATAAATACAAAGTGAAAAGCATACAAAACATATACAATTACATAAAAAATTAATCACCTGTGATGGACTGAATAGTGCAGGCCAGCGCTCCGTGAAGTCCTTTACAGCAGGCTCATCACTCAGGATTTCTTGACGGCAGAGGGAAAAGGTCCGGGCCATTTTTTCTGCAATTGTATGACTGTTCTTCTTGGTCACTTCCAGTAAAAGGTCCTATCTCTCTTTTTCAAGACTAGCGGTTGTTTCCCCTTGAGGGTGTGGGGGCAAATAATTCACCTCAGCCTTCCTAGGCTTCTTTAAATTTTTTGCAGGGGTTTGCTCATGTGGTCGTTTCCTCGGTAGTAAATTAACAGTCAGCTCTGGGCAGCCAATGCCTCTTAACTTTGATCGAAAGTTTCCCATCTTGTGTTTGAGTCGCTGGATCCAACCGTGGCATCCATTGAATGAGCCCGGCTCATAAAGACAGGGGTGTTTAAGAACCAATGCTGCTGCAACCTGACTGAAGTGAGCACTGGAAGGATATGCTGTGTATTGAAACATATTTTCAGCTAAGTGACCAAGGATATCTGGTAAGAGTGTCATGAGGTCCTTTGATGGCAGCAGAGACCCAGACAAACTATGCTGTTCATTTCCTGAAGCAAGCACCATTTCTGTGGTTGATGAGAAACGTGGGATTGAAAAGTTGACTGGCCAAGCTTTAGTACGATGACTTTCAGATGAAGATGAGGCTGTGGAAGATGGTGAAACAGGCAAAGTGTCAGAGGACATTGAAGAGGAGGCATCTTCTAAGGGTGGATTAGGGGTCAGTGAAATAATTTCACTTGTGCTTGAAAAGGAGGTGTCTACAGGTGATAAAGTCAGAGTTACAGTTGGTTCCTGGATATATACGACTTTGATGGTATCCTTATCCTCAATGTCCGTTGTAGAAAGTAGCGGAAAAAACTCATTGCCAAAATCTGTGTCCTTGTACTGCAGTGCAAAATCCCCCAAAATGTTGAATGATTCTTTTACTGTTGCATGAAGTTCTTCAACTGTTGATGGAATTCCACTTGGCAGGACTAATTTGCGGATTACATGGTCACTTATTAAAACTCCAGGAATAGTTGATTCTGTCATCACTCTGTTGAAAATACAAAACAGATTTTTAGAAGATAGTTTCAGATAGTTTGAGTTGTTTGCTCACCAAACAGGTAAGCTTGTAAGGGGCACACGTCAGTCAAATCTGCAGGCTCAAAAGCTTTTAGTTCATGAGTTTTCTCAAGGATAAAGCTTCTCAGATGCTCAACTGACCATGCAGTAAGGCATTCTACAAAAATGTAAGTGACCCTTTTAACAGCTATTTGCAAAATCTCAACAAAATCTGGAAGACCCCCTGTTGAGCCATGTGCCAGTATCATTCCAACTGCATAGTTTGTGCCACAGAAATGTACACTTTTAGTTATGTGTACCCGAGTTTTGTTTGGGAATTTCAGGTGCAGTGCATCTTGAATGTCTTGTCTTAACACATAAATATCTGCTGTGATGCTTGTAATGTGGGGTTAACATAACCACCACCTTGTTGGTTGTAATATGTCATCATGAGTTGATGTTTTGTCGCAAGTGTTAGCAAAATGTTACAAAAGCAATGGGTGTGTCTCGCTACACGCTTAAAAAAACTGTGCTTCGCCTCAAACCGCATTGTCCATTGATGTACAAGTGGACCATAGGCTCTGATCAGATGAGCATAGTGCTCTAGGTAATGCTGTTTGGGTATTCGTTTTTCAGTTGGAAACACTTGAAGGAACTTGTATCTGTGTTCAGAAATGTTACTGTCATGGTAACATATTGTTTCCTCTGTGTGGACATGGCCAACAACAAGTTCAACTATGTCCTTAAGCAGTAAAAGCACTTCCCATGCTGCCTCACCTTCTGGATTTTTTGCAGCAATTAGGAATGGAAGTAATCTTAATAATGACCAATTTTCATGGGCATTACCCCCAACACTTTTTTTAGCAGCAAAATTCAAGGGAACTTGTTGTGGAGCATTTGTCTTATCTGTCCCTTTGTAGGGAAATGCTTTGATGTTAAGTTCAGCAATAGTGAAACACTTATTCTGAATGAACACTTGAAGACACAATGCCATTTCTCTGGGAACTACACCCTCAAATAAGTCATGCATTACATCTGGTGGTAACCTGATGTTACATGGAAATGCTCAAGAGTATGTGACAGTACACAAGGCTTTTTTACCCCACAGATGTGATTTAAAGCAGCATTGTTCTGCACAGTCCGAACATGCTCTTCATGCTGTTCCTTAGTTCTTAGAGAAAATGTTCCTGTTCTTACCTCACGTGTCTGAAACTCTGTCTGTTGCCCCAAACAAAAGCGGCAAACATAAGAACCACTGAAACTTTCCACAAATCCCCCCATAGAATGGGCACCAAGATTATCAGCCACAACACTGAACACTGTTCCTTTTACCTTTTTTCCAAGTGGAGCGATATACAGTCCTCCTTTCTCCAAAGTGACTAGATCCTTCAGCAGGGGCTGTAGTATGGTACTGTAGCCAAATCTTTTCACGTCATCTAACCTGCAGAGAACAGCCAGGTAAATGGAAGTCAAGGAAGACCTGAGTAGTGCAGGAACATCAGCTAACACCCAATAAACAGAAGTGATTTTGTGCTTTTTCCTTGAGGTGCCGAGTGGATTGCATATCTCAAAATCATCACAGTAAAGAAAAATGGCAACTGCAGGATCATTTTCACAAAACAGTCTATTTGTTTTATAGTGAAGGCCATCGGAAAACTGGATCAATCATTGAAAAGTTTTTCTTGAAATAAGATCTTCTTTTAAAAGCTGTGGAAAGTGGTCCACTTTTGCTTAGGGTTGAAGTTAAAGGATAGGCTTCACAAAGCTCTATCACCATGTCAGATAAAACAGATTCCTCCAACTCACAATTGTGCTTCCTCAAACATGACTTTATGGTGTCATTTGTAATAGAATCTGCAGCTGACTGAGAAATGAAATGCAGCTCTTCTACAACATCATCAATGCATCTATCAGAAACCTGAATTGTGCTTTCCATTTTAAGTAACATCAATGCAATGTGTTTTTCAAATTATGTTCAGTCCTGTTACATTAGCCTCTTCAGTAAAAGGATGAGAGTCATTGTGTTCAACATCCATATCAATAGTGCCGTCTGTGGCAATGTCTGTTGTGGTTGCATACCTCTTAAGCAAGTCTTCTTTAAAATCCAGCAGGGAGTGAGGAGTACGCTTTCTGCTTCTGTGGGAAGAAAACGTCCCATACACATTAGTCCTGAAATCACAACCCTTATACACACAGTTGAACATCTCATTGTGTTTTAAATGTTTGGTAAGGTGTTCAAAATATTCCCTTTCTGTAGAGGTTGTAGCATTACAACATTCACAAGTGAAACATAGTGTTTGTGCAGCACTAGCATTTGCATTTCAACTGACTGCATGAGAGTGATTTCTGGACAAATGGGATTTAAGTTTTCTCCATGTCTTGAATGTACAATAACAATTCTGATATGGACAGAGCAAAGCTTGTCCACCGTGTCCATGGCACAGCCTAACATGTTTCATCAAAGTCTGTCTCGAAGGTGCTTTGACTTGGCAGACTTTGCAGATCCGGTCCATTCAAGCAATTATTGCTTATTAAAAATGTGGTTTTAATAAGCAAAAAAGACTGTTGAAAAAGTTTCAAATGCATTAGCGGTTGCACACATGTTGTATTCTTTGAAAGGACATTGTACACCGACTAACTTAATTACGGTAGCATGCTACTCCTATCAGTAGCTATTATCATACTGTTTGTGTTTGAAATTATGGACACCTACCTTAAAAATGTAGCTTCACAAAGTTGTTTTCTCATTTCTGAAGAGGCCCGACAGGTCGAGGTCAGTGCAGCCATGTGCTCTCTTTCGGACTTGCCCAGACGTGTCTAGTGGGCGGAGCCAGGTGCCGAGTGAAAAAAATTAAGTTGCGGGAGTGTTTTTTTCTGTCAATGCAACTAGATTTTCACTATAGTTGTTTTAATGAGAAAATATTCCTCTTAACAAGGGTGTATTTTAACCTAATTCAACATTTTGACTTTTTGAGTGAGACTAAAGTTTAAAATCACAACATACGCACATACAATTAAGTTGTAATAAACAATGCACATGTTCTACTTCCAGGAACACAATAATTCAAGTCATTGCAACAGATCCCATGGGTGACTTATTAGAGCAGTCACCAAATGCCATAAGCGCTGATGTGACATTTCATATATTTTTTGTATCTGTTTTTTTTTTCTTTTAAAGCCTAAATAATTACAGCACCCGCTTAAAATGTATATTAAGCATATACAGTTTTCCTGTGCATTATCAGTGTGTATAGACTGTACGTCCTTTTGTTTTTGTTTTTCATTAAATAATAATAGCACCTTCAACATTGCAAAGTGAGTGAAAAATCACTGAAGAACATGGCAGACTTGATGGAATGCTAACTACCATGCTGTTGCCATGTTATGAGATCACACGCCTAATTCCCATAGCCTTTATTAAATCTATGCGATTTTTTTGTTGAATTGCAGCATGTTGTTTTATCGCAGAATAACATGAGAATGTATATTACGTGAAAATTCCTCTCCTACATATTTTCACACTGCGATAAAACAACATGCAGATGTGTGAACATTTGTTTTTTATATTTAAACTCCATCTAGTAGACCATTTCCCTTAGTTATTTATCCACAAGATGGGGCAAGAGACCACAGCTCGTCCTCTGCGCTCCTCCCTGAAACGGGCGGATTCCGTAGTCAGTCTGTAATCGCACATATTTGAGAAACACTGTCGCTTTGCTTCAGTAGAGTACGGGACAATACATGCACCGAGGATATATGACTGGGTTTGGACTGAACATCCTTGAAATCAACAATGTTTGGACTGAAGCAGCAGGAATATGTTTGGATCGTGCTGTTTTGGGGGATGTATTTTTGTGACTCGCGGTCAGCGGCTCAGCTCTCATACTCTGTTTCTGAGGAGGCGAACAAAGGGACGGTGGTTGGAAACATTGTAAAGGATTTAAACTTAAATATCCAGGATCTCGAAACCAGGAATCTACGGATTGTTTCCACTTACAGTAAGAATTATCTAGACGTGAATCAGCGGAGCGGGGCTCTCATTGTTAACGAGAGAATAGATCGAGAGGAGCTTTGCGCAAATCTGGCCAAATGCGCGTTGCAGATACAAGCACTTTTAAGTAACCCTACGAGCGTGCAAAGAATTGAAGTGATAGTTTTAGATGTTAATGATAATTCCCCAAGATTCAGTGAAAACACACACACGTTAAATGTATCAGAGTCGTCTTTACACGGAGAGCGATACCTCCTCCCGGGCGCGGAGGACGCAGACATAGGAGGCAATGCTGTAAAAACATACAAACTGAGCGCAAACGAGCATTTCTCTCTTGATGTGCAGAGCGGAGGAGAACAAGAGGTGGCTGCAGAGTTAGTTCTGCAAAAACCTTTAGATCGAGAGAAACAGCCGATGATTAAGCTCCTACTAACAGCAGTGGATGGTGGTAAACCTCCCAGAACTGGTTCACTCAGTTTGTTGATCAATATCATTGACGTTAATGATAATGTCCCAAGTTTTGAAAAGTCTCTTTACAAAACACGCGTTAAGGAAAATTCTCCTGCAGGAACTGTGGTGATTAAACTAAATGCCACAGATGCAGACGAAGGTGCAAATAGTAAGTTAACTTATTCAATTATAAAAAGAGGCACGATTGACCTATCGACTGTTTTCCAATTGGACCATGAGACAGGTGAAATCACCGTGAAGGGAGATTTAGATTTTGAACAAACTCCCGCTTACGAAATTAGAGTACAAGCTAAAGATCATGGACATTTGCCTCGTAGTTCACATACAAAATTATTAATAGAAATAATAGACGTCAATGACAACGCTCCTGAAATCACTATTACGTCTCTGATGAGCCCCGTTAAAGAGGACGCAGAGACGGGGACAATAGTGGCGCTCATTGGCGTCAGTGACAGGGACGGAGGAAACAACGGCGTGACGCACTGTCAGGTGCTGGGCTCTGTCCCCTTTAAACTAATATCAAATTACAAAAACGACTATTCATTAGTGGTGGACGGGCCTCTGGACAGAGAGCACACTCCTGAATACAATGTGACTATCACAGCCACAGACGAGGGCAGCCCCCCTCTATCCAGTGTGAGGGTCATCACTGTGCACGTGTCTGACGTCAACGACAATGCGCCTCGTTTTATGGCACCTGCCATTAATGTCTATGTCAAAGAAAACAGTCCGACCGGGTCAGTGCTTTGTTCTGTAACAGCTTTAGATGCGGATCTTGGTCACAACGCTAAATTAAGTTACACACTATTAAACAATAATCATAGAAACATTCCCATAACATCCGCTGTGAACATAAACTCAGAGACAGGAGAAATAGTGACGCTACAGTCTTTTAACTTTGAGGAGCTGAAAACGTTTCAGTTTAAGGTCCAGGCCACAGACTCTGGTGTCCCTCCGCTCAGCAGCAACGTGACTGTGAACGTGTTGATTCTGGATGAAAATGACAACAGCCCCACAATCCTGGCGCCCTATTCTGAGCACGGCTCCGTTAACAGTGAGAGCATCCCCTATTCCGCTGAAGCGGGCTACTTTGTGGCAAAGATCAGGGCTGTAGACGCAGACTCTGGATACAACGCGCTGCTTTCTTATCACCTCTCTGAGCCCAAAGGGAACAACCTGTTCCGGATCGGGACCAGCACCGGAGAGGTCCGCACCAAGAGGAGGATGAGTGACAATGACCTGAAAACTCACCCCGTGGTGGTGCTGGTGTGTGATAACGGAGAGCCCTCCCTGTCTGCCACTGTGTCTATTGATGTAGTGGTGGTGGAGAGCACAGCGGACATCCAGACTCAGTTCAGACATGTGCCCATAAAGGAGGACAGCTTCTCGGATTTAAACCTGTACCTGCTCATCGCCATTGTGGCGGTGTCAGTCATCTTTCTGCTCAGCCTCATCACGTTAATAGCAGTCAGATGTCACAGGACAGAGAGCTCGTTCAGCAGGTACAGCGCACCCATGATCACCACCCACCCTGACGGGAGCTGGTCCTACTCCAAATCCACTCAGCAGTATGACGTGTGCTTCAGCTCAGACACGCTCAAGAGTGACGTAGTGGTTTTCCCCGCACCGTTTCCTCCGGTAGATGCGGAACTGATCAGTATAAACGGAGGAGACACTTTTACCAGGACTCAGACTTTACCAAATACAGAGAAGGTAGGCTTTGGATTTACATAGTTGCTATTATATATGTTTCAGTTTGACCATCACTGAGAGATATTGTTTACAGTGGCACTGGTAATAATGCCTCTTTGTTGATCTATTTAGCCTTTTGATGTAAGACACAAGTTGGATGTAATAATGTCCTACAGGTTGGCTGATTATATAATGCATCAGTTTTATATAGTGCTTTTCTGGACACTCAAAGACGCTCTACATTGCATAATTCATTCACTCCATACTTGGTGTGAAGCGAGGCAACCAGTCTGCGCCACCAATGATTATATATATATATATATTTATATATATATATATATATAATTGGATATATACATATACATATATATATATATATATATATATATATATGTATTATATATATATATGTATATGTATATATCCAATTATATATATATATATATATATATATATATATATATATATATATGTATTATATATATATATATATATATATATATATATATATATATATATATATATATATTCATACCATTTTAATTTGCTTTGAGCAAAACCCCACGTTCTGTTTCGAAAAAGGCATTGGTGGCTGAGCCTTTACACTTGGGAAGTTTTTCTGTTTCTTGTTGTACAAAAAATGACTAACTACATGCACATCGGAATCATTTCTTCCTCATTTGCAAGAATTCAAAATAGTTTTTACTGATTTATTCGCATTGTGCTGTTCATACAAAGCCGCACCATGTCAAAGGTGCTAAAGGGTTTTCGTAGATTTATTGATTGTCCTTTTATTACCTCATTACTTTAAATTTGAATCCACACAGTATGTCTAATGTGTTATCAATGTGTGTAAGCTACAAAGGTTGTGCTAAGGTTTCACTAAACGAATTCATCAGTTGACTTATCTGAAAATGGCATGATTCATTTTATAAGTTAATTAAATGTTCCAATTAGACGTGTAAATTGCTCCGCTTACATGCGATTTAAAAAAAAAAAAAAACTATATTTTTGATTAATAATCCAGCTGGTAGAACATTTTTCTCAGATATTTGAACACACGATGGCGCATGAGACCGTTTTGCTCCTTCACTCCTCCCTGAAATGGGAGGAATCACTCGTCCCACTCTTGCACCTCCCTCAGAAAACACCGTCACTTCGCTTCAGTGGGCTACGGACGAATACACGACCAGGGCATGTTTTTTGGACTAAACATCTTTTACATCAACAATGTTTGGACATAAAAGGCAGGAATATGTTTGGATCGTGGTGCTTTTGTGTATCTATCTTTGTGACTGGTCTGCGGCACGGCTCTCATACTCTGTTTCTGAGGAGGTGAACAAAGGGACCGTGGTTGGAAACATTATAAAGGATTTAAACTTAAATATCCAGGACATAGAATCCAGGGATCTGCGGATTGTTTCCACTTACAGTAAGAATTACTTGGACGTGAATCAGCGGAGCGGGGCTCTCATTGTTAACGAGAGAATAGATCGAGAGGAGCTTTGCGCAAATCTGGCAAAATGCTCTTTAGAAATTCAGGCCGTTTTCAGCAATCCCACCAATGTACAAAGCATTGAAGTGATAGTTTTAGATGTTAATGACAATCCCCCAAAGTTTAGTGAAAATATTCACACATTGAATATATCAGAATCCTCTACGCGCGGGGAACGATTCTTCCTGCCGGTGGCTGAGGACGCAGACATAGGAGGCAATGCAATAAAAACATACAAACTCAGTATAAACGAACATTTCTCTCTCGATGTGCAGAGCGGAGGGGAACACGATGCTACTCCGGAGTTGGTGCTCCAAAAACAGGTAGATCGAGAGAAAAAGCCGGTTATAAAACTGTTGCTAACAGCTGTAGACAGTGGAAGACCTCCCAGAACTGGCACAACAGATCTAGTTATTAATATCATAGACATAAATGATAATGCTCCTACGTTTGAAAAGTCTCTTTACAAAACAAACGTTAAGGAAAATTCTCCTGCGGGAACTGTGGTGATTAAACTAAACGCCACAGATGCAGACGAGGGTCCAAATGGTAAAGTAATTTATTCTATGATAAAACGAGGCACGATTGACTTATCAAAAATATTTAATTTAAATCCTGAAACTGGCGAAATTACTGCGAAGGGAGAATTAGATTTTGAACAAACTCCCGCTTACGAAATTAGAGTACAAGCTAAAGATCTAGGCCCTGTGCCTCGTAGTACACAGGCAAAATTATTAATAGAAGTAATAGACGTCAATGACAACGCTCCTGAAATCACCATTACGTCTCTGATGAGCCCCGTTAAAGAGGACGCAGAAACGGGGACAATAGTGGCGCTCATTGGCGTCAGAGACAGAGATGGAGGAAACAACGGCGTGACGCACTGTCAGGTGCTGGGCTCTGTCCCCTTTAAACTAATATCAAATTACAAAAACGACTATTCGTTAGTGGTGGACGGGCCTCTGGACAGAGAGCACACTCCTGAATACAATGTGACTATCACAGCCACAGACGAGGGCAGCCCCCCTCTAGCCAGTGTGAGGGTCATCTCTGTACACGTGTCTGACGTCAACGACAATGCGCCTCGTTTTATGGCACCTGTCATTAATGTCTATGTCAAAGAAAACAGTCCGACCGGGTCAGTGCTTTGTTCTGTAACAGCTTTAGATGCGGATCTTGGTGACAACGCTAAATTAAGTTACACACTATTGAACAATAATCATAGAAACATTCCCATAACATCCGCTGTGAACATAAACTCAGAGACAGGAGAAATAGTGACGCTACAGTCTTTTAACTTTGAGGAGCTGAAAACGTTTCAGCTTAAGGTCCAGGCCACAGACTCGGGTGTCCCTCCGCTCAGCAGCAACGTGACTGTGAACGTGTTGATTCTGGATGAAAATGACAATAGCCCCACAATCCTGGCGCCCTATTCTGAGCACGGCTCCGTTAACAGTGAGAGCATCCCCTATTCCGCTGAAGCGGGCTACTTTGTGGCAAAGATCAGGGCTGTAGACGCAGACTCTGGATACAACGCGCTGCTTTCTTATCACCTCTCTGAGCCCAAAGGGAACAACCTGTTCCGGATCGGGACCAGCACCGGAGAGGTCCGCACCAAGAGAAGGATGAGTGACAATGACCTGAAAACTCACCCCGTGGTGGTGCTGGTGTGTGATAACGGAGAGCCCTCCCTGTCTGCCACTGTGTCTATTGATGTAGTGGTGGTGGAGAGCACAGCGGACATCCAGACTCAGTTCAGACATGTGCCCATAAAGGAGGACAGCTTCTCGGATTTAAACCTGTACCTGCTCATCGCCATTGTGGCGGTGTCAGTCATCTTTCTGCTCAGCCTCATCACGTTAATAGCAGTCAGATGTCACAGGACAGAGAGCTCGTTCAGCAGGTACAGCGCCCCCATGATCACCACCCACCCTGACGGGAGCTGGTCCTACTCCAAATCCACTCAGCAGTATGACGTGTGCTTCAGCTCAGACACGCTGAAGAGTGACGTAGTGGTTTTCCCCGCACCGTTTCCTCCTGTAGATGCGGAACTGATCAGTATAAACGGAGGAGACACTTTTACCAGGACTCAGACTTTACCAAATACAGAGAAGGTAGGCATGACATTTTAATAGTTCCTTTAGACGTCTCTGTTGTTACCCAATTAATATGGACATAAATTTAGTGGAATGATTGAGAAATTGCTTTGTATAGACTTTCATTTAAACCATTTTGTTCATTCATATACATATTGGTTGTTTTTGGTGTCTCTATTGTTGTGTGTTGATGAGATAAATGCCTGTGCGCTGTCCACGGTGCTGAAATAGTAACTTTTTGCTTCTTTTAGTTTAAAATTATGTATTTGTCAGTACACATGCTTTTGAATTGGACATCATATTTCTTTTCCTTCACCTGATCAATAATAATAATAATAATAATAATAATAATAATAATAATAATAATAATAGTTTTCTCTCTTATGCTTACTATATTTTATTTATGTATTCTGATATACTCACATACTTATCCAAGTCATTGGTTATAACACTACATAACACTAGATGTCGCAAGAGACCGAAACAAATATTAACATTGACGTGTTTCTATCCCCGCCTCGGTTTTCCATTTTCATGAACGTCATAATCTGGTTGTTCTTCTTTGTGATACCACGTACGGTCAACTCAACGCATTTGCGTCATAGTCCGTCTGAAATGGGAAACTAAACCAGACATATTTTTCTGATCGGCACACACTGGATACACAACGTTCTTTGCAATCTTTTTTTCCTTATGGCGGATTTAAAACGATGGCCTCGCGCGTGGACGCTCTGCCTCACGCTGCTTTGTCTGTGGAAAGGCTCCGCTGCACAGATTTCCTACTCTGTTTCAGAGGAAGCGCCGAAAGGGACCACGGTTGGAAATATCACCAAGGATTTAAATTTGAGTTTGCGGCAATTAGACATCACGGGTCTTCACATCGTCTCTGCTCATAACAAGGGCTATGTGGATGTAAACAAGAAAAGTGGACTCCTTTTTGTCAGCGAAAGAATAGACCGAGAGGAGCTTTGTCCCAGTGCGGCGAAGTGCGTGTTGAATGTAGAGGCGATTATAAATAACCCGCATGGTTTGCACAGAATTGAGGTCGTTGTTGTTGATATTAACGACAATGCTCCCAATTTTATGGATGAAATATATTCAATAGACATGTACGAATCATCATATGTTGGCGAAAAGCATCCATTGCCTATCGCCCATGACGCAGATGAAGGCAGTAATTCAGTAAAGACGTATAGATTAAGCCCTAACGAGTATTTCTCCCTAGATATACAGAATGCAGGTGACCAAAGCGTTACCGCAGAGCTCGTGCTGCAGAAGGCACTGGATAGGGAGAAGCAGTCCGTGATTGAGCTCACTTTGTCCGCCATAGACGGGGGCAAGCCGGCTAAAACTGGGACAGTGCAGCTAAAGGTTAATGTTTTAGACGTGAACGACAACTCACCTTTATTCAGTAAAAGTCTGTACAAAGCTCGGGTTGTTGAAAATGCAATGATTGGCACGACATTGTTAACGGTGTCAGCCACTGATTTAGACGAGGGCGTTAATGGCCAGCTTGTGTATTCGTTTGCAGAAAGAGGGCGTTTCAACCCTGATGGGAAGTTCTCTATTGATGCAAACACTGGTGATATTAGAGTGACAGGCAACATTGATTATGAGGAGAACCAAGCTTACGAGATCCGCATTCAGGTGCGGGACAAAGGCACACCGCCGCGCCTGGCCCACGGGAAGGTTTTAGTTGAAGTTGCTGATGTTAATGACAATGCTCCCCAAATCTCAGTAACTTCAATGAGGAGTCCCGTAAAGGAAGACGCTGAAATAGGCACGGCCGTTGCCATGATAACAATTACTGACAGAGATGGAGGGAAAAACGGCTTGACTGATTGCCAAATTTCTGGCGCAGTTCCATTTCAATTGAAACGTAACTATAAAAACTATTATTCTTTGTTAGTTGGTGGTCCCCTGGATAGAGAGACTGTATCTGAGTATAATATATCTCTTACAGCCGCAGATGAAGGGACGCCTTCACTGTCCAGTACCAGTGTAATTTGTGTAAAGGTGGCAGATGTTAACGACAACCCGCCGCGCTTTCACGAGCCTCTGATAAACATTTATGTAAAAGAAAACAGTCAGATCGGGACTCGAATTTACACGCTCACATGTTCAGATTTAGATTCAACTGAAAACGCAAAAATATCATATAGTTTGTTAAATTACGAGCAAAAGACTATCCCCATGTCCTCAGTAGTGAACATAAACTCAGAGACAGGAGACATAGTGACGCTACAGTCTTTTAACTTTGAGGAGCTGAACACGTTTCAGTTTAAGGTCCAGGCCACAGACTCTGGTGTCCCTCCGCTCAGCAGCAACGTGACTGTGAACGTGTTGATTCTGGATGAAAATGACAATAGCCCCACAATCCTGGCGCCCTATTCTGAGCACGGCTCCGTTAACAGTGAGAGCATCCCCTATTCCGCTGAAGCGGGCTACTTTGTGGCAAAGATCAGGGCTGTAGACGCAGACTCTGGATACAACGCGCTGCTTTCTTATCACCTCTCTGAGCCCAAAGGGAACAACCTGTTCCGGATCGGGACCAGCACCGGAGAGGTCCGCACCAAGAGGAGGATGAGTGACAATGACCTGAAAACTCACCCCGTGGTGGTGCTGGTGTGTGATAACGGAGAGCCCTCCCTGTCTGCCACTGTGTCTATTGATGTAGTGGTGGTGGAGAGCACAGCGGACATCCAGACTCAGTTCAGACATGTGCCCATAAAGGAGGACAGCTTCTCGGATTTAAACCTGTACCTGCTCATCGCCATTGTGGCGGTGTCAGTCATCTTTCTGCTCAGCCTCATCACGTTAATAGCAGTCAGATGTCACAGGACAGAGAGCTCTTTCAGCAGGTACAGCGCCCCCATGATCACCACCCACCCTGACGGGAGCTGGTCCTACTCCAAATCCACTCAGCAGTATGACGTGTGCTTCAGCTCAGACACGCTCAAGAGTGACGTAGTGGTTTTCCCCGCACCGTTTCCTCCGGTAGATGCGGAACTGATCAGTATAAACGGAGGAGACACTTTTACCAGGACTCAGACTTTACCAAATACAGACAAGGTAGGCTTTGGATTTGGATAGCTGCTATTTTTATTTTACTTGTTTTAGTTTATATGTGATTTCCGTTAACAATTGTTGGTTAGTAATGCCACTGTGTTGACTCTTGTGTAGGCTGTAGGCCTATGTATTCATACTATTTATATTTGAGCAAAGTGAAGCTGTAGCGCACAGCTTCACTTTGCGCAAACATAAACTGCAGCTGGGCCTTTGAACAGAGACATATTCCTACTATTTACTGCAATGAAAACAGTGTGGCCTTTTCAGATTTTATTTTGGTTGTTCTTGCTACTGAATGTTGACTGATGTCGAGGTGCTAAACTGGATTTTAACATTGACGCAGTGAATGTTTTTTCCCTTTTTGTCTTTTTGTGAACTTGACATGACCATCAGTAACCCCCCCCCCCACACACACACACACACACACACACACCCGCACACAATAAATAAATAAATAAATACATAATAAAAATAAACAGTTTTTTGTGCCACGTTATAATTTGAAATAATATTATTTTAGATTAAGTGAAGTTAATTATCGAGAATACCATTTATATTTCCATGTTTTGTAAAAAAAAAAGCCTATAGATATATATGATGTATATATCTGTAAGTCCCATCACAACACATCACCCTATAACGAATTTATTTCTCTTTAGAAAAAACAAAAACAACGATCAGTTTCAAGAGTTTGGTCCGTAGCGATTCATTCATCTTATGCACAGTCTGTTTGTCCATAAGATGTCGCTGGAGACCATAGTAACGCGCGTACTTTACACTCATTCCTGAAATGGGAGGAATCCGTCGTCAGTCTCTATTCGCCCTTCCATCAGAAACACTGGCGCTTCACTTCAGAAAGGACGAATATACGCGACGAGGATATATGTCTGATTTTAGACTTACATGTTAAGTCGAAAACTCATTTTTTAAATTTCAACAATGTTTGGACTAAAGCAGCAGGAATTTGTTTGGATCGTGGTGTTTTTGTGGATGTATCGTTGTGACTGGTCTGCGGCTCAGCTCTCATACTCTGTTTCTGAGGAGGCGAACAAAGGGACGGTGGTTGGAAACATTGTTAAGGATTTACAGATAAATGTTCAGGACCTCGACACCAGGGATCTGCGGATTGTTTCCACTTACAGTAAGGATTATTTAGACGTTAGTCAGCGGACTGGGGCTCTCATTGTTAACGAGAGAATAGATCGAGAGGAGCTTTGCGCAAATCTGGCAAAATGCTCTTTAGAAATTCAGGCCGTGTTAAAGAGTCCCACCCACGTGCAACGAATTGATGTTATTGTTTTAGATGTTAATGATAATTCTCCAAAGTTTAGTGAAAACATTCACATATTAAATATATCAGAATCGTCTTTACATGGGGAGCGGTATTTCCTCCCAGTAGCGGAGGACGCAGACATAGGAGGCAATGCAGTGAAAACATACAAACTCAGTACAAACGAGCATTTCTCTCTTGATGTGCAGAGCGGAGGAGACCAAGATGTGGCTGCAGAGTTAGTTCTGCAAAAACCTTTAGATCGAGAGAAACAGCCGGTAATTAAGCTTCTACTAACAGCTTTGGACGGTGGTAAATCTCCGCGAACTGGTACGCTGAGTTTATTGATCAATATCATAGATGTCAATGATAATGTCCCCAGTTTCGAAAAGTCTCTTTACAAGACTAGTGTACAGGAAAATTCTCCTGCAGGAACTGTGGTGATTAAACTAAATGCCACAGATGCAGACGAAGGTGCAAATGGTAAAGTAATTTATTCAGTGATAAAACAAGGAACGATTGACGTATCGAACATGTTTTATCTAAATCCAGAAACTGGCGAAATCTCTGTTAAGGGAGATTTAGATTTTGAAAAAACACCCGCTTACGAAATTAGAGTAAAAGCTAAAGATCAAGCAACTGTGCCACGTAGTTCACATACGAAGTTATTAATAGAAATAATAGATGTCAATGACAACGCTCCTGAAATCACAGTTACGTCTCTCATGAGCCCCGTTAAAGAGGACGCAGAGACGGGGACAATAGTGGCGCTCATTGGCGTCAGAGACAAAGATGGAGGAAACAACGGCGTGACGCACTGTCAGGTGCTGGGCTCTGTCCCCTTTAAACTAATATCAAATTACAAAAACGACTATTCATTAGTGGTGGACGGGCCTCTGGACAGAGAGCACACTCCTGAATACAATGTGACTATCACAGCCACAGACGAGGGCAGCCCCCCTCTATCCAGTGTCAGGGTCATCACTGTGCACGTGTCTGACGTGAACGACAATGCGCCTCGTTTTATGGCACCTGTCATTAATGTCTATGTCAAAGAAAACAGTCCGACCGGGTCAGTGCTTTGTTCTGTAACAGCTTTAGATGCGGATCTTGGTGACAACGCTAAATTAAGTTACACACTATTAAACAATAATCATAGAAACATTCCCATAACATCCGCTGTGAACATAAACTCAGAGACAGGAGAAATAGTGACGCTACAGTCTTTTAACTTTGAGGAGCTGAACACGTTTCAGTTTAAGGTCCAGGCCACAGACTCTGGTGTCCCTCCGCTCAGCAGCAACGTGACTGTGAACGTGTTGATTCTGGATGAAAATGACAATAGCCCCACAATCCTGGCGCCCTATTCTGAGCACGGCTCCGTTAACAGTGAGAGCATCCCCTATTCCGCTGAAGCGGGCTACTTTGTGGCAAAGATCAGGGCTGTAGACGCAGACTCTGGATACAACGCGCTGCTTTCGTATCACCTCTCTGAGCCCAAAGGGAACAACCTGTTCCGGATCGGGACCAGCACCGGAGAGGTCCGCACCAAGAGGAGGATGAGTGACAATGACCTGAAAACTCACCCCGTGGTGGTGCTGGTGTGTGATAACGGAGAGCCCTCCCTGTCTGCCACTGTGTCTATTGATGTAGTGGTGGTGGAGAGCACAGCGGACATCCAGACTCAGTTCAGACATGTGCCCATAAAGGAGGACAGCTTCTCGGATTTAAACCTGTACCTGCTCATCGCCATTGTGGCGGTGTCAGTCATCTTTCTGCTCAGCCTCATCACGTTAATAGCAGTCAGATGTCACAGGACAGAGAGCTCTTTCAGCAGGTACAGCGCCCCCATGATCACCACCCACCCTGACGGAAGCTGGTCCTACTCCAAATCCACTCAGCAGTATGACGTGTGCTTCAGCTCAGACACGCTGAAGAGTGACGTAGTGGTTTTCCCCGCACCGTTTCCTCCTGTAGATGCGGAACTGATCAGTATAAACGGAGGAGACACTTTTACCAGGACTCAGACTTTACCAAATACAGACAAGGTAGGCTTTGGATTTGCAAAGTTGTTAGTATCATAATTTTAGTAATTATTTTTATAATTTCCCACCTAATTGTTATATCTGCTAATTTGCATTTTGGTCAGGATTCCTCCGTGCTGTTACAAAACAATGGTGTTGTCTATTTTTGCTTTATTAACAGTTGGTTGTATTTTTATAACACAGAAACACGGGATGCACTGCCTGCCACGATTTTACTTCTACTGCTCTTAAAATTTGCAACCATTGAACGCTTTCCACGGTGCTGAAACACAAAGTTAACACTGGGCCTTTGAACAGCAGTTTGCCGCTACTGAAAATGAAACAGTGCTATTTATTTCTGGTTTGCAACCAACGAATATGTTGGCTAACTTATTTGATCGGTGCTGGACATAGAAGTCGTCATTTGTCAGTGCTTGTAAAGTTAGCGTTTATATTAGGATTTATGTTGCTGGCTTTTTAAAAGTTTTCTTTTCTGGTGCAATTTCTTTGCCTGACATTCACACAACAACTATACTGCATACAAAAAATATATTTATGTGCGTGTTAATAATGGAAAACCTATGTTTGAATTTTTTTGCATGAATTGTTTGTGCATATAAGGGCTGGAACTAATTAATCACTTTTTCACAGTAACCACTTTTTTATTATTATTATTATTATTATTATTTTTATTATTATTCAAGTGATTGACAGTTGGATTTTTACACCAAAAATTGTAATTTCGTCTATTTTATCTGCAAATACAGTCACTCAGTCTCACGACAAAATACAATAAAAACAGAGGCCATTTTGGATATAATTTGAACAATAAAAACATATAGTTTCAATAAGTAGATATTTTTCGTTGATTGTTTGTCCACACGATGTCGCTGGAGACCACAATGACCCACATCCCTTACATTCCTCCCTGAAATGAGAGAACATTTTCCTCAGTCGTGATTCGCCCTTCCATCAGAAACACTGTCGCTTCACTTCAGAAAGGTCGAATACACGCCCAGAGAATATATGTCTTATTTGGGACTTGGTATTTTTTTATTTCAACAATGTTTGGACTAAAGCGGCAGGAATATGTTTGGATCGTGGTGTTTTTGTGGATGTATCGTTGTGACTGGTCTGCGGCTCAGCTCTCATACTCTGTTTCTGAGGAGGCGAACAAAGGGACGGTGGTTGGAAATATTGTCAAGGATTTAAACTTAAATATTCAGGACCTAGAATCCAGGGATCTGCGGATTGTTTCCACTTACAGTAAGAATTATCTAGACGTGAATCAGCGGAGCGGGGCTCTCATTGTTAACGAGAGAATAGATCGAGAGGAGCTTTGTGCAAATCGATTAAAATGCTCTTTGGAAATTCAGGCCGTATTAAACAATCCCACAAACGTGCTGCGCATCGAAGTGAACGTGTTAGATGTAAACGACAATTCCCCTAGATTTACTGAAACTATCCACTCAATCAACATTTCTGAAACGTCAGTAAAAGGAGACAGATATCTCCTCCCAGGTGCGGAGGACGCAGATATAGGAGGTAACGCAGTGAAAACATACAAACTCAGTACAAACGAGCATTTCTCTCTTGATGTGCAGAGCGGGGGAGCACATGACGTTGCTGCAGAGTTAGTACTGCAAAAACCTTTAGATCGAGAGAAACAGCCGATTATTAAACTCTTGTTCACAGCAGTGGACGGTGGTAAACCTCCCAGAACTGGCACAACAGATCTAGTTATTAATATCATAGATGTCAATGATAATGCTCCTACATTTGAGAAGTCCCTTTACAAAACAAGCGTTAAGGAAAATTCTCCTGCAGGAACTGTGGTGATTAAACTAAACGCCACAGATCCAGATGAAGGCGTGAATGGTAAGGTAATGTATTCAATTATAAAAAGAGGCACGATAAACTTATCAAACATGTTTTATTTAAATCCTGAAACAGGTGAAATCACTGTGAAAGGAGATTTAGACTTTGAGGAAACGCCCGCTTACGAAATTAGAGTACACGCTAAAGATAATGGTCATTCCCCTCGTAGTTCACATACAAAATTATTAATAGAAATAATAGACGTCAATGACAACGCTCCTGAAATCACCATTACGTCTCTGATGAGCCCCGTTAAAGAGGACGCAGAGACGGGGACAATAGTTGCGCTCATTGGCGTCAGAGACAAAGATGGAGGAAACAACGGCGTGACGCACTGTCAGGTGCTGGGTTCTGTCCCCTTTAAACTAATATCAAATTACAAAAACGATTATTCGTTAGTGGTGGACGGGCCTCTGGACAGAGAGCACACTCCTGAATACAATGTGACAATCACAGCCACAGACGAGGGCAGCCCCCCTCTAGCCAGTGTCAGGGTCATCACTGTGCACGTGTCTGACGTCAACGACAATGCGCCTCGTTTTATGGCACCTGTCATTAATGTCTATGTCAAAGAAAACAGTCCGACCGGGTCAGTGCTTTGTTCTGTAACAGCTTTAGATGCGGATCTTGGTCACAACGCTAAATTAAGTTACACACTATTAAACAATAATCCTAGAAACATTCCCATAACATCCGCTGTGAACATAAACTCAGAGACAGGAGAAATAGTGACGCTACAGTCTTTTAACTTTGAGGAGCTGAACACGTTTCAGTTTAAGGTCCAGGCCACAGACTCTGGTGTCCCTCCGCTCAGCAGCAACGTGACTGTGAACGTGTTGATTCTGGATGAAAATGACAACAGCCCCACAATCCTGGCGCCCTATTCTGAGCACGGCTCCGTTAACAGTGAGAGCATCCCCTATTCCGCTGAAGCGGGCTACTTTGTGGCAAAGATCAGGGCTGTAGACGCAGACTCTGGATACAACGCGCTGCTTTCTTATCACCTCTCTGAGCCCAAAGGGAACAACCTGTTCCGGATCGGGACCAGCACCGGAGAGGTCCGCACCAAGAGGAGGATGAGTGACAATGACCTGAAAACTCACCCCGTGGTGGTGCTGGTGTGTGATAACGGAGAGCCCTCCCTGTCTGCCACTGTGTCTATTGATGTAGTGGTGGTGGAGAGCACAGCGGACATCCAGACTCAGTTCAGACATGTGCCCATAAAGGAGGACAGCTTCTCGGATTTAAACCTGTACCTGCTCATCGCCATTGTGGCGGTGTCAGTCATCTTTCTGCTCAGCCTCATCACGTTAATAGCAGTCAGATGTCACAGGACAGAGAGCTCTTTCAGCAGGTACAGCGCCCCCATGATCACCACCCACCCTGACGGGAGCTGGTCCTACTCCAAATCCACTCAGCAGTATGACGTGTGCTTCAGCTCAGACACGCTCAAGAGTGACGTAGTGGTTTTCCCCGCACCGTTTCCTCCTGTAGATGCGGAACTGATCAGTATAAACGGAGGAGACACGTTTACCAGGACACAGACTTTACCAAATACAGAGAAGGTATGGCTTTGGATTTGGATTTGCACAGCTGCTAAATGTTTTGTGTCTTAAATTATTTCACATTATTATATATTGCAGTGTTGGCTAATTTGTGCTTTGGTATTGATACCTCTTTTTTAATACTTATATATTTTGTTGCTTGTGTTCAGCGTAAGAAACCGTTTGCTGCATTGGGCTAAAACAGAAAGACGTTGGTTCACATGTGCAAAAACTCTGTTGTGCGTTCTCCGGTGTTGTTGCTAGACCTTTGAGCAGGACGTTGCCACCACTTATTACAAATAAAACAGCATGTTTTTTGTTTTTGTTTTTTTTGTGTCTTGGTCTGCAAACACGGCATATGTTGACATATGGGTTTTGTTTGTGCTGAACCTATAAATCAACATTTGTCAAAGGTGCAATTACATCATAATTACAGCATAAGGTGTGTTGAGGCTTACACATGTCAGTGGCTTTTATTTTTATTTTTTCTTGTAAATAATCTGCATGACATCACTACTACTGATATTATTTTGAGTGTTATTAATGGACATCTATTACATTTAAAATTCTTATTTTATGGATCCCTCTCATTTTATTTTTTATAAACCTTTTGGAAGAAAAAAAAAAATTACCCGCTGATCATAATACATTGTTTTAGCACTACTGCTTTTGTTATAAACTATTGAATCTTTAAATAAGTGAACGAAATTGTGTTTTGCACGTTATTTGTAGCCTAATGCATTTCTCATGAATGCAGTCACTTACGAAATAGGCTACACTAATACATAACATGCACGCCATTTTGTTTACTATTCAAGCAAAACAATACCTATAGTTTCGATAAACTAATTCTATATTTCCCCTTAAGTAAATATCCACACGATGTCACTGGAGACCATAGTAAAGCACGCTCCTTCCACTCCTCCCTGAAATGGGAGGAATCTGTCGTCAGTCTTAAATCGTGTATCCATCAGAAACACTGTCACTTCGAAAGGACGAAAACCCAGAGAATATATGTCTGATTTTATTGTTAACGTCTTCCATTGCAACAATGTTTGGACTAAAGGAACATGTTTGGATCGTGGCGTTTTTATGGATGTATCTTTGTGACTGGTCTGCGGCTCAGCTCTCATACGCTGTTTCTGAGGAGGCGAACAAAGGGACGGTGGTTGGAAACATTGTAAAGGATTTAAACTTAAATATCCAGGATATACACACCAGGGATCTACGGATTGTTTCCACTTACAGTAAGAATTACTTTGACGTGAATCAGCGGAGCGGGGCTCTCATTGTTAACGAGAGAATAGATCGAGAGGAGCTTTGTTCAAATCTGGCAAAATGCTCTTTAAACATTCAAGCCGTGCTAAACAATCCCACAAACGTGCAACGGATCGAGGTTAATGTTTTAGATATTAATGACAATTCTCCAAGGTTTAGTGAAGGTATTCACACATTAAATGTATCAGAATCGTCTTTACACGGAGAGCGATATTTCCTGCCCGTGGCGGAGGACGCAGACATAGGAGGCAATGCAGTAAAAAAATACAAACTCAGTACAAACGAGTATTTCTCCCTTGATTTACAGAGTGAAGAAGAACACGAAGCTAGTCCAGAGTTAGTTTTGCAAAAACCTTTAGATCGAGAGAAACAGCCAGTTATGAAACTCGTACTAACAGCTTTGGACGGTGGTAAACCTCCCAGAACTGGTACACTCAGTTTATTGATCAATATCATAGATGTTAATGATAATGCTCCTTCTTTTGAAAGGTCTCTTTACAAAACAAGTATAAAAGAAAATTCTCCTGTAGGAACTGTGGTGATTAAACTAAACGCCACAGATGCAGACGAAGGTGCGAATGGTAAAGTAATTTATTCCATGATAAAACGAGGCACGATTGACTTGTCAAATGTATTTCATTTAAATCCAGAAACTGGTGAAATTACTGTGGAGGGAGAGTTAGATTTTGAGCTTAGTCCCGCTTACGAAATTAGGGTTCAAGCAAAGGACCAAGGCATTATAGCTCGAAGTTCGCAGACAAAATTATTAATAGAAATAATAGACGTCAATGACAACGCTCCTGAAATCACCATTACGTCTCTGATGAGCCCCGTTAAAGAGGACGCAGAGACGGGGACAATAGTGGCGCTCATTGGCGTCAGTGACAGAGATGGAGGAAACAGCGGCGTGACGCACTGTCAGGTGCTGGGCTCTGTCCCCTTTAAACTAATATCAAATTACAAAAACGATTATTCATTAGTGGTGGACGGGCCTCTGGACAGAGAGCACACTCCTGAATACAATGTGACTATCACAGCCACAGACGAGGGCAGCCCCCCTCTATCCAGTGTAAGGGTCATCTCTGTGCACGTGTCTGACGTCAACGACAATGCGCCTCGTTTTATGGCACCTGTCATTAATGTCTATGTCAAAGAAAACAGTCCGACCGGGTCAGTGCTTTGTTCTGTAACAGCTTTAGATGCGGATCTTGGTCACAACGCTAAATTAAGTTACACACTATTAAACAATAATCCTAGAAACATTCCCATAACATCCGCTGTGAACATAAACTCAGAGACAGGAGACATAGTGACGCTACAGTCTTTTAACTTTGAGGAGCTGAAAACGTTTCAGTTTAAGGTCCAGGCCACAGACTCTGGTGTCCCTCCGCTCAGCAGCAACGTGACTGTGAACGTGTTGATTCTGGATGAAAATGACAACAGCCCCACAATCCTGGCGCCCTATTCTGGTCACGGCTCCGTTAACAGTGAGAGCATCCCCTATTCCGCTGAAGCGGGCTACTTTGTGGCAAAGATCAGGGCTGTAGACGCAGACTCTGGATACAACGCGCTGCTTTCTTATCACCTCTCTGAGCCCAAAGGGAACAACCTGTTCCGGATCGGGACCAGCACCGGAGAGGTCCGCACCAAGAGGAGGATGAGTGACAATGACCTGAAAACTCACCCTGTGGTGGTGCTGGTGTGTGATAACGGAGAGCCCTCCCTGTCTGCCACTGTGTCTATTGATGTAGTGGTGGTGGAGAGCACAGCGGACATCCAGACTCAGTTCAGACATGTGCCCATAAAGGAGGACAGCTTCTCGGATTTAAACCTGTACCTGCTCATCGCCATTGTGGCGGTGTCAGTCATCTTTCTGCTCAGCCTCATCACGTTAATAGCAGTCAGATGTCACAGGACAGAGAGCTCTTTCAGCAGGTACAGCGCCCCCATGATCACCACCCACCCTGACGGGAGCTGGTCCTACTCCAAATCCACTCAGCAGTATGACGTGTGCTTCAGCTCAGACACGCTCAAGAGTGACGTAGTGGTTTTCCCCGCACCGTTTCCTCCTGTAGATGCGGAACTGATCAGTATAAACGGAGGAGACACTTTTACCAGGACTCAGACTTTACCAAATACAGACAAGGTAGGCTTTGGATTTGCACAGCTGCTAAATGCGTTGTCTCTTAAATTATTTTATATTATGATCTATTGCAGTGTTGGGTAAATTGTACGTTGGTATTGATAACTCTTTATTGATACTGAGGGATTTTGTTGCTTAGGTTCAGCTTAAGAAACCGTTCGCTGTACCAGGCTAAAACAGAAAGACGCGGTACACGATTGACGTAGTTTAAATGTGCATACCTGTGTTGTGCGCTCTCGGTGCTGTTGCTAGACATTTGAGCAGGACGTTGCCACTGCTTTCTGCAGTAAAACAGCATGTTTTTTTTATTTTATTTTGTTTTGTCTTGGTCTGCAAACACGGAATATTTTGAAATATGGGTTTGGTTTGTGCTGAACCTATAAATCAACATTTGTCAAAGGTACAGTTAAATTATGGTAAAAAATATATATATATCTATAGGGCCTACACATGTCACTGACTTTTATAGTTTTTCTTGTGTAAATAATCTGCACAAAATTACTACTACCAATTTTTTTTTATTAACAATTGAAATAACCACCCGCTGATCATAATATTTTTTTTTTAGCACTACTGCTTTTGTTATAAACTATTGAATCGTTAAGTAAGTGAACGAAGTTGTATTTTGCACGTTATTTGTAGCCTAATGCATTTCTCACGAATGCAGTCACTTACGAAATAGGCTACACTAATACATAACATGCACGCCATTTTGTTTACAATTCAAGCAAAACAATACCTATAGTTTCGATAAACTAATTCTATATTTCCCCTTAAGTAAATATCCACACGATGTCACTGGAGACCATAGTAAAACACGCTCCTTCCACTCCTCCCTGAAATGGGAAGAATCTGTCGTCAGTCTTAAACCGTGTATCCATCAGAAACACTGTCACTTCGAAAGGACGAAAACCCAGAGAATATATGTCTGATTTTATTGTTAACGTCTTCCATTGCAACAATGTTTGGACTAAAGGAACATGTTTGGATCGTGGCGTGTTTATGGATGTATCGTTGTGACTGGTCTGCGGCTCAGCTCTCATACGCTGTTTCTGAGGAGGCGAACAAAGGGACGGTGGTTGGAAACATTGTAAAGGATTTAAACTTAAATATCCAGGTTATACACACCAGGGATCTACGGATTGTTTCCACTTACAGTAAGAATTACTTTGACGTGAATCAGCGGAGCGGGGCTCTCATTGTTAACGAGAGAATAGATCGAGAGGAGCTTTGCGCAAATCTGGCAAAATGCTCTTTAAACATTCAAGCCGTGCTAAACAATCCCACAAACGTGCAACGAATTGAGGTTAATGTTTTAGATATTAATGACAATTCTCCAAGGTTTAGTGAAGGTATTCACACATTAAATGTATCAGAATCGTCTTTGCACGGGGAACGATATTTCCTCCCAGTAGCGGAGGACGCAGACATAGGAGGCAATGCAGTAAAAACATACAAACTCAGTACAAACGAGCATTTCTCTCTTGATGTGCAGAGCGGAGGAGAACACGAAGCTAGTCCAGAGTTAGTTCTGCAAAAACCTTTAGATCGAGAGAAACAGCCAGTTATTAAACTCGTACTAACAGCTTTGGACGGTGGTAAACCTCCCAGAACTGGTTCACTAAATCTAGTCATCATTATATTAGACGTTAATGATAATGTCCCACGTTTTGAAAAGTCTCTTTATAAAACAAGTGTTAAAGAAAATTCTCCTGTAGGAACTGTGGTTATTAAACTAAATGCCACAGATGCTGACGAAGGTGCGAATGGTAAGGTTAGTTATTCAATGATAAAACAAGGAAAGCTTGACCAATCAAATATGTTTCACGTAAATACAGAAACAGGTGAAATCACTGTGAAGGGAGAATTAGATTTTGAACAAACTCCTGCTTACGAAATTAGAGTACAAGCTAAAGACCATGGCCCTGTGCCTCGTAGTTCACAGGCAAAATTATTAATGGAAATAATAGACGTCAATGACAACGCTCCTGAAATCACCATTACGTCTCTGATGAGCCCCGTTAAAGAGGACGCAGAGACGGGGACAATAGTGGCGCTCATTGGCGTCAGTGACAGGGACGGAGGAAACAACGGCGTGACGCACTGTCAGGTGCTGGGCTCTGTCCCCTTTAAACTTATATCAAATTACAAAAACGACTATTCATTAGTGGTGGACGGGCCTCTGGACAGAGAGCACACTCCTAAATACAATGTGACTATCACAGCCACAGACGAGGGCAGCCCCCCTCTATCCAGTGTCATGGTCATCACTGTGCACGTGTCTGACGTCAACGACAATGCGCCTCGTTTTATGGCACCTGTCATTAATGTCTATGTCAAAGAAAACAGTCCGACCGGGTCAGTGCTTTGTTCTGTAACAGCTTTAGATGCGGATCTTGGTGACAACGCTAAATTAAGTTACACACTATTAAACAATAATCCTAGAAACATTCCCATAACATCGGCTGTGAACATAAACTCAGAGACAGGAGAAATAGTGACGCTACAGTCTTTTAACTTTGAGGAGCTGAACACGTTTCAGTTTAAGGTCCAGGCCACAGACTCTGGTGTCCCTCCGTTCAGCAGCAACGTGACTGTGAACGTGTTGATTCTGGATGAAAATGACAACAGCCCCACAATCCTGGCGCCCTATTCTGAGCACGGCTCCGTTAACAGTGAGAGCATCCCCTATTCCGCTGAAGCGGGCTACTTTGTGGCAAAGATCAGGGCTGTAGACGCAGACTCTGGATACAACGCGCTGCTTTCTTATCACCTCTCTGAGCCCAAAGGGAACAACCTGTTCCGGATCGGGACCAGCACCGGAGAGGTCCGCACCAAGAGGAGGATGAGTGACAATGACCTGAAAACTCACCCTGTGGTGGTGCTGGTGTGTGATAACGGAGAGCCCTCCCTGTCTGCCACTGTGTCTATTGATGTAGTGGTGGTGGAGAGCACAGCGGACATCCAGACTCAGTTCAGACATGTGCCCATAAAGGAGGACAGCTTCTCGGATTTAAACCTGTACCTGCTCATCGCCATTGTGGCGGTGTCAGTCATCTTTCTGCTCAGCCTCATCACGTTAATAGCAGTCAGATGTCACAGGACAGAGAGCTCTTTCAGCAGGTACAGCGCCCCCATGATCACCACCCACCCTGACGGGAGCTGGTCCTACTCCAAATCCACTCAGCAGTATGACGTGTGCTTCAGCTCAGACACGCTCAAGAGTGACGTAGTGGTTTTCCCCGCACCGTTTCCTCCGGTAGATGCGGAACTGATCAGTATAAACGGAGGAGACACTTTTACCAGGACTCAGACTTTACCAAATACAGAGAAGGTATGTGGCCATCATTGTAAACAGTTTTCCAAAACTTTTAAAGTTGTAGCCAACTTGTTTCCAAACAGCAAGTGCTGTCCATGGTGCTGAATAACTACATTTTCCAGGATTTAGCAGTTGTTGAAGTGCATTAAAACATTATGGAGGTATACATGTTAATTGCAGTGGCCGAATAGTGTTAAATCTTTAAATATCAGGTTTAAACAATTATTGAAACGATGAGAAATTATTGGTATGGCTTACTCGCTGAGCTCATACATAATTCCAGAAATCTTTCCATACTTAATGCAATGTTTGGAAGCTTCTTTACATTTAGCGTCGGTTTCTTGTTGTATTCATCCACATTTGAATACACTCAACTTGAAATGATCGGCCTAGTTATGTTTTCTTAAGCTCTGTGTTTTAATTCACAATGTGCGCTGTCCATGGTGCTCATATGTATAGCTTCTATACCTATTTATTTCTGATATGTTTTTGCACTCCTTCTTGTTTCTGACTGATATTTCCTTTATATATATATATATATTTATTTGGCGTTGACTTACTTGTCTGCAGATTGGGTATTCAGAGTGTCCACTTGGTGGCGCAAGAGACCGCACGGTTGTAAATGTATCATATTCGTAAAGCTCCTTCCTACGACGTCAAACGCCCTGCCTACAACTGTCTCGAGAGAAAGTACAGACACTTGTTCGGACACGAAACGTACAGCGTGGATAGATATTTTGGATATTATTTCAGTCTTGTATTTGCAGTGATGGGGTGCAGTGGATATACAGTTGTGACTTGGATATTTCACTTGGCGGTCCTTTGTTGTTATGGTCGTGTCTGCGCGCAGCTGTCGTTCACCATCTCCGAGGAGGCTGACAAAGGCACGGTGGTGGGATACCTGGCGAAGGATTTACACATCAGTGTAAAAGATTTGGAAAACCGACAGCTGAGGATTCTGTCTGAGAATTTCAAGACACATTTCGATGTGGACTTGAAAACTGGGGCACTGTTTGTGAGCGACCGGATTGATCGTGAACAGCTTTGTCCGCGCACGGAGAAATGCACGCTGCACGTAGAAGCCATGTTGAGCAACCCGACAAACCTGCATCGTTTAGACGTTCACGTTACGGATATAAATGACAATGCGCCTTTCTTCCGCGAGAAAAGTCACATTTTTAATATTTCTGAGTCATCGTCAACGGGAGAGAGGTACCTACTCCCCATAGCAAATGACCCAGACTGGGGCATTAACTCCATAAAAAGCTATAAATTAAGTCAAAACGAGTATTTCTCATTGGATGGTGGGCAGCACAGCGAGTCTGCAGAACTTGTGCTCCAAAAACCATTAGATAGGGAGAAACACTCTGTCATTCACCTCACTTTAACTGCGTTTGACGGAGGGAAACCTCCTATGTCAGGTTCTATGAACATAGTAATAAATGTCATAGATATAAATGACAATGGTCCTGTATTCAATCAACCCCTTTATAAGGCACAGATAGTTGAAAATGCACTATTTGATACCTCGGTGCTGACGGTCACTGCTACAGATTTAGATGAAGGGCTGAACAGTGAGATCATTTATTCTTTTATAGAAAGGGGAGATTTCAACCCCACGTCTTTGTTTTCAATCAATCCTGAAACTGGGCTCATCACAGTGGCGGGGAATATAGACTATGAGCAAAACCCTGCATACGATATTCGTGTCCAGGCCAGGGATAAAGGCTCTCCCCCCAAAAGCGTACATGGTAAAGTGTTGGTAGAAGTGATTGACATTAATGATAATGCTCCGGAGATCACAGTAACTTCGCTCATGAATCCCGTGAAAGAGAACGCAGAGGCGGGGACAGTAGTGGCGCTAGTGACGGTTTCTGACAAAGATGGAGGTAAAAATGGACTCACTACTGCCTCCGTATTAGGTTCAGCGCCCTTTAAACTCAAGCTAAATTACAAGAATTATTACTCTTTAATAGTGGATGGACAATTGGACAGAGAGACAGTTTCTCAATATAATATGACAATTGTGAGCACTGATGAGGGAACGCCCCCTTTGTCTTGTAGCAGTCTAATCTCAGTACAGATTTCCGATGTTAATGACAATGCCCCTCAGTTTTCCGAGCCTGTCCTCGGGGTGTATGTCAAAGAGAATACTCCAATAGGATCAACTATCTACACTGTAACTGTTTCAGATCTGGATGAGGAGGATAATGCAAAAGTTACATACACCTTATACAACTTACACAATGCTCATATCAACTCAGCTGTGAACATAAACTCAGAGACAGGAGACATAGTGACGCTACAGTCTTTTAACTTTGAGGAGCTGAAAACGTTTCAGTTTAAGGTCCAGGCCACAGACTCTGGTGTCCCTCCGCTCATCAGCAACGTGACTGTGAACGTGTTTATTCTGGATGAAAATGACAATAGCCCCACAATCCTGGCGCCCTATTCTGAGCACGGCTCCGTTAACAGTGAGAGCATCCCCTATTCCGCTGAAGCGGGCTACTTTGTGGCAAAGATCAGGGCTGTAGACGCAGACTCTGGATACAACGCGCTGCTTTCTTATCACCTCTCTGAGCCCAAAGGGAACAACCTGTTCCGGATCGGGACCAGCACCGGAGAGGTCCGCACCAAGAGGAGGATGAGTGACAATGACCTGAAAACCCACCCCGTGGTGGTGCTGGTGTGTGATAACGGAGAGCCCTCCCTGTCTGCCACGGTGTCTATTGATGTAGTGGTGGTGGAGAGCACAGCGGACATCCAGACTCAGTTCAGACATGTGCCCATAAAGGAGGACAGCTTCTCGGATTTAAACCTGTACCTGCTCATCGCCATTGTGGCGGTGTCAGTCATCTTTCTGCTCAGCCTCATCACGTTAATAGCAGTCAGATGTCACAGGACAGAGAGCTCGTTCAGCAGGTACAGCGCCCCCATGATCACCACCCACCCTGACGGGAGCTGGTCCTACTCCAAATCCACTCAGCAGTATGACGTGTGCTTCAGCTCAGACACGCTCAAGAGTGACGTAGTAGTTTTCCCCGCACCGTTTCCTCCTGTAGATGCGGAACTGATCAGTATAAACGGAGGAGACACGTTTACCAGGACTCAGACTTTACCAAATACAGAGAAGGTATGTAGGTACTTCACAAATCAAAGACATTACTATACATTATTTCTTTTTTTTTCTTTTTTTTTCAAAATAACTTTTCCCATAATGCTTCTAATTGAAGGCCCTGTCCATGGTTCTGAAATTACAATGGCTTGTCTCATAAACACAGCATTCTTTTAAATTAGCTGCTATTATTTTCGTATAACTATTACAATAATGTATGAAGGCATTTAAATATTAACTGATAAATAGTTCGATTAGATTTATTAGGCTTGCTACCACAAGCAGGAAGACGGTGCCAAAACCTGTATAAATAAGCCGACCAGACACGTCACAGCAACATCACGTGACAAACCTCTGAAGAAGGCCACAGTTGTAGCCGAAACCGTCAGGTACGAAAACTAACACTTGGTCTGTCTATAGGAAAGAAAGCTTGCATTAACTGATAAACTTGTTAAGAGTGAGATTTTATATTATTATTATTATTATTATTATTATTATTATTATTTATTTATTCATGTTTTCTTCAAAATGCTTTTATTTTCCATTTGCTGTCCCAGGTGCAAACCATGCTCCTGGGGGACAACCAACTTGAGTGATGGTTGTTTTACTTCAGAGACAAAACACGTCTTATTATGCGCTGTTCTCAGTAAACTGATTTTCTGAACCTGCATTAGGTCCATGTTTCCAGGGATTTGGTTTGTGAACTTGTTGTTTTTAACAAGTCCGAGCGCTCCAGTGACAACTGGGATAGTTTATGTCTTCATTCCCCACATTTTGCTGATTTCAATTTCTAGATCTTTGTATTTAGACAGTTTTTCACAGACTTTCACGGAAGTGTTTCTTTCAGACGGGATTGCAATGTTTAGTTTAGTTTAGTTTATTTGTTTATTTGAGCAATACACCTTGTGCTCAAAAGGAGTGGGCTGAAGCAAAAAGCTTATGAGCCCCCACCCCCAAGTGCAATAAAATGCAATAAAATAAAAAAGAACATTTCAAAACACTACAAAACATTACAAGCAGCTACATTCGTACAGACCAACTTACAAACTTACAAACTTACAATCTTACAAAAAATATATAATAATAATAATAAAATATATGAACTGTTTATATAATTAATTGTATAAAGTACAAAGGTACATTAATAGATAAAGGTAGATTGTATAAAGGTACATTAATAGATATTATAATCTGAGATCTTGATGCTTTCCAGTTGTCATTACCATTCTCAGTATAATTTTAATTTGGGTTTAATTATCATTATCATTATTATATATTTATTTAATTGAGTTAAATGTGAAGTATGATGTTCCTGCATAGTGTGGTGCATTAAAAGTATGATGTTCCTGCATAGTGTGGTGCATTAAAAGGCCAGAGAGTGAGCCAGTTGAAGAGGGCAGTAACTCCCCTTCAACAAACCCCCACACGGCTGCCCTAACAGCTGATTTTGTAGAATATGTTCCTATGCTGAGTGGTGCATTAAAAGACAAGGTTTTAAGCCCGTTGGGAGGATTCCTCTCAACAGATCCATAACCTGCCAACCCTAATTCTCCATTTGTGAATTTGAGCAATAGAATGACAACCGTTCCAAGCAGCAACACTCTTCCTTGAATATAGAGGAAAAAATACACATAATTGATTCTACTGCTCCCCCTAGTGGCAACACATTTCTTCTTGTCTGTATATTTCAAGAGTCTTTTGTTTGTATTTATATTTGAACAGGTTGATGTTTGGACATCGTTTCAAATCCATCTCCAGTTTATTCCACAATTGTACACCATTAACTGTTGGACTAAAACTTTTCAAAGTTGTGCTATGTTTCTGAATCCTAAAGTTTAATTCATCACGTAAATCATAACAACCAGTACGTTCTTGGAACCTTCTTTGTATTTGGATTGGTAACAATTTATACCTTGCTTTGAATAACATCTGTACAGTTTGGAACTCAACAATGTCACAAAACTTCATGATCTTTGATTTTAAAAATAATGAGTTTGTGTGGTCCAAAAACCCAACTTTATGAATTACTCGGATAGCTCTTTTTTGCAACAATATTATTGGTTTAACTGTGTTTTTATAAGTACTACCCCAAACCACAGTACAATAATATAAGTAGGGCAAAATCAGAGAACAGTATAAGGTATGTAGAGCTTTGATGTTTAAAATGTGCTTTGCTTTTGCTATTACTGAAATGCTTCTAGAAATTTTCGTAGATATATATTTAATATGAGATTTCCAAGTAATTCTGTCATCAATAATCACACCGAGAAATTTGATTTCATGGACTCGCTCGATAACAACACCCTCTATCTGAATTGCTTCCTGAGCATTGGAATTACAGTTGCCAAATATCATCATTTTGCTTTTACTCAGATTTAGAGATAATTTATTTTGTTTGAACCACTTGTTGACACTTTTGAGTTCCAAGTTAACAATCCGACACAGCTGCTGTAAGTCGTCTCCTGATGCAAAAAATATTTGTATCGTCAGCAAACAAGATAAATTTAAGTATTTCAGACGTTTTACAAATGTCGTTAATATACATATTAAACAATTTTGGGCCCAGAATAGAACCTTGAGGTAAACCACAGACAATTTGTCGACAACTCGACTGATAGTCACCGATTTTCACACACTGTTTTCTATTTTTTAAAATGTCAATCAATGTCAATCAAAGTGCATTCATTTTTCCTTCTGTTTTTGATTACAATGTCTGGTTTATTGGCTTTAACTTCTTTGTCAGTTTGAACTGGCATATCCCATTAGATTGTTACATGAGCTTTCTCTTGAACGGTGGCTGGCTGGTGTCCATACAATTATTATTATTATTATTATTATTATTATTATTATTATTATTATTATTATTATTATTATTATTATTATTATTATTATTATTTGATAGGTCCTAGGAATAATAAAGACAGACTGTAGTTGTAGCATTAAAATCAAGTATTTCCAGTCTGCAGTTCCCTTATAAAGCTGCAGACCTTCCCCCGTGCTGCCTGTGCTCTCCCTTCCCCCTCCTCTGCAGCTCTCTCGAGAAGGGGAGCAGCTGAGAGAAATGATAGAATGAAGGTCCATTTCCTTCAGACGAGCACTCTCTGCTTCAGGGAGTTGTAAACACAATCTAATATATATTCATTACAGGAACATCTGTTTACCCACATTCATTGTAATCTGCAGTCTTCACCAGTGTTGATTTAATCGAAAGAATGTGGCATGTTCAATGCGTAAATCACGTATCTGAGAAATCCCTATTGCCATTTGTTATGCGTAAGATTTAGGATTCTTGGCTGACAAGGTTTTGATTTATTAGCTCATTTCAGGATTAGTCTGACAATAAAGAGACAGTTCAAAATGTGCATTTTAATGTGTGCCAATATCAGATTGAGACCTATTACTGTCACCGCCAGGGAACGCTTTGGATGTACCCTATAGCTCCTGAGAGTATGTAGGTCAGCGTGGGATTTAAAGATGGCGGCACAAGGTACATGCGCCATGCGTGTGACCAAGACTGTCTCTTTACTCCTGTGCATCTGCCAGATTTATGAGCTATGTTCTAAACAAAAAGAAAACAACAACTGTCTGTTCGTGAAATATTCCTCTTGTTCTGCGTATACAGCAACAGCTCACTGCGAATGGGGGGAGGGGCGTGTATTTTTCCGCTAGTCTGCAGCAGCAGCAGGAGCTTTGCTATTTGAGGTATCAGGTCTGCTCAGCTCCCCATCCTCCTGCTTTGCAGTAAACCCACGGCGCACCTCGCGTCAGCTTCTAGAATGACAGGGAATGGCGCGCCTTTCGCGTGAGCGGTGCCCCCTGCAGTTCTCTCTGTCGTTACCATGGAGATAAGCACGAGCAGTAACCAAATGATGATCTGTGATTTTTTTTTTAGCGAGGTGCCCATTTCCCACAACACATACACACAGTGTGGTGGACGTGGCTGCAGGCACGAGGAAGACGCTTTGACCTCTAAAAGAAGGAAACAAATCGGTCAGAAATGTGTTTGGAGGCGTTTGAGCAAAAGGAAAAACAAGAGATTAGGGCTGACATTCTTACGAATTCTCAGTATCCCTGAAAAAGGCGAAGAGTTTATGAGGAAGGGCAAACAATAACCATGATTTCTACAGCTGTGCGTGGAGTTTGGGGACATTACTGGTTTGCAATTGGTCACAGCTACAAAGGAAATTTATCAGCGTCAGTCCTTACTTGCGTCCCAGTTCCCTAGGGGCGTTATCCCACTGGTCAGATTATAGCTTTGTCATGCTTGGAACCAGGACCTCGTTCCTTTCACATCCGCGGAGCATTTAAATCCAGGGCATCCTAAGAGGCGTGTATTCCAAAGCAGTCTGCATTTCCTGATAGCTTTGTCCCTGGAATTTGTGTAATATATGCACGAGCTCAAAACGGGACACAGGCTTCAAAGAACTCTGTAACCCAGAGGAGCTCGAGTCTAGAGGGACGGATTTGGATTTGAGCACAGCGTGAAGTAGGCAAAGTGTCTCGTAGATTTCACAGACATTTAAGGTTACCCTATTCAAAGACAGTATTTGTGTCATTTCACTATTGAAACATAGTCGCATGTGACCTTTTATTCTCGATTTTTTGTTATTAGACGTTGACTTTGGGTTTTCTTTTGAGTGCAGTGGTTCAATGATTTAGCTGCGGATGGGCGGTGGTGTAATGGTGAGGACACGCGTCTATTTCATTCTGCAATACCGATGTCTTCCAATAGAGGGACCAATTTTGCTGTTTCTATTAGTGAGTTCTCACTGTTTGTAATGTGGGTCACCGGTTTTAGATAATCTTTGCTTAATTTAACCAAGCCAATTGCTAGACCTGTATTTCTCCACCGTATACATCATGCATTTATGTTTTTACCTGTGTTAAAACTATTTCAAATTAATTAGTAAACACAAGTGATGTCCCATGGCACTGACTCTCAAACTTTGACACCAAGTACCACTTGATCAAATATTTGAGCTTACAAATACCACCAGGCCATAGATCAAGATCAACTCAAGCATATATGAAATGCTCTCTAATCACATGACATGAATCAAGTCTAAAATTGCAGATGACCCTGAGTATCACCTGAAGAAGCCACCAGGCTAGTCACGATATACAACTATCTGTGTTGTAGAATGTGACAGATTTTGAAATGTACTAAATTGCTAAAATCTGCTTGAAGCTTGAAGCTTGAAATCTGAATGCAAAACAATTCTTTAACATCAAGGCCATTAATAACCAACCTTAACTGTGTACATGTTGTACATGCCACATACTTGGCTACTCTGCCTCATTCCCTTCTCATTCCCTTACATAGACAGTTTACTCAGGTCCAGATGTACATTTAATGCAGTCTTTTCTCCCCTGTCTTCTGCACCGTCAATAGTGGTCAGTATCATGGGGCGTGGCGCAGTGAGGGGGGAGCAACTATGACATCAGCAAATCCTGATCTCATGAAGCTTAAAATCGCAAAGACTTTGGAGGTCATGGGGATTTATTTTTTACATGACGACAAACTGACGTACATTTTTGATTCTATAGTTGCGGCTCATCCAAATATATATTCAATGATTTGTGTGTGTTAAGACCTTTTCTCTGATCTAGCTTTGATTTATTGGACTATTTTGACATTGAGCATTACTTTTAGAGATGGACATTGCAATACAACTGTCTGTCTTGCAAACATGCAGGAAAAGAGGATAGGACATTAATCATGATGATTTATTTTTTCTGATTTAATGCATCCAGCACAAATAATTTAGTATTGTTCAACGACATTGTTGTTTCTCAATGGGGAGAGAAGGGGCAGTGGCACAACAATGGGCAACATTTTAGCATAGGATGTCTATAGCCTGATCGAGGATGCTAAAAGAACAGACAGGTTTGCTTGTGAGGACATCCCCTCCCCCTACTTTCCAAAGCGGCTGCACACTGCAGGCTGAGAGTGAGCCCAAAGGGCAGCACTTATGAGAGATGAAAGTGTGACTGGGAGCTGTAAAAACTGATGATTGTACAGAGTAGTTTCTTTTTTTCAGAGCTCACATACCAACAAAACTGTTGGTACAAAACTGTTGCAGGAGCCCTTGTAATTAAAGTATTGGCAGTTTGTTTTGTAGGAGAGAGTGGCCAGTAGCGGTGAAGTGTATTGCACACAGATTTTCCTTTAAAAAACAAAACATTACAGGAGAAATCTGATCCTTTAAACACATAACAAACGTAGAGTTAGATTGCCTTGTCAGTGTGGAGCTTTCGCTCTCCTCCATTGAGCTGTTGCCAAGTTGACCTTTGATACAAAGAGCACCATTAGGCCTGATAGTCATCGGTCGACCTCATCAGTGCCTGGCTCTATCACAGTTTGTTGAACACTCTAAGCAAACATAACCATAACTGTCCACATTATTGGTGATCATAATGTTTACGTTTTCGTTGCTCACATGACTGTGACTGGAAAGTGATCTCTCTTGTTCAGACAGACATTAATAGTTTATACAATTGTTTTAAGACACTTGGCAGAAAGCTAATTATCTGAAACACAATTGCTGAGATGTAGAGCTTTTGAATTAATCCAAACCTACAATGGGACTAATTATTACTCTTTGAGAAGTATGTGTAAATAAAATTGTGTGGCACGTAATGAAAATAGGCTACAGCTGCTCATACAAAAAAGGTTTGGTACAAACAGCTTTCTCTGGTGCTGCTGGATATGCCGTTTCCTGAGGATGTTCATCTTAAATATTGGTAACATTATTTTCATTATTGAGATCTGTTACTCGTTTTTTAGCCAGTGGGGTATTTGGACTGGCAGTAAACTGATGACGCAGGGAATAAAAGGGGATTTGTGTCATTGGCAGTGGCACAAGCTCTCTCGATAGCGAGTGTCAGGTGGGATTTTTTCAATAAATATTTTTTTATGTGACATTCTTGGAGGTCAAAACGATATAAAGTACCAATCATTGAGTACTCTTGTTTAATAGAAGTATGGCCTTTACATATTCTTATAAGTATGAAAAGACTGAGAGACAGGACATGTGAGCTGATGTGTTTATATGCAAGACCTTCTGAAATACAGTACAATTTACAAGCTTGTGTTAGCTATTAGCAGAGCCTTAGCTACACTCACCTTCAAAGGAATAGGACACAGAGCCTTAAATAGATTCAAGATTCAAGATTCAAGATTGTTTTATTTGTCAAACCATGTGACTGATTTGAAATCATATTTCTCTCATCCTTGATTGTGGAGTGGGGGGTGGGGGAAGAGGGGTGGGAGGGAGGGCAGGGAGTTCAGCTTCCCGATGGCCCTGTGTACGAAACTGTTCTTAAGGCGACTCGACCTGGCCCGTAGATTCCGCAGTCTCCTCCCTGAAGGCATTACCTTGAAGAGACTGTGTGATGGGTGCGTAGGGTCCCTGGTGATTCTGACGGCTTTGCGGGTGAGACGGGTGGAGTACATGTCCTTAATGGAGGGGAGAGGAGCTCCACAGATCTTCGCCGCTGCTCTCACGATGCGCTGGAGGCTCATTTGGCAGGAGGCAGTGCTGGCGCCGTGCCACACAGTGATGGAGCTGGTCAGGATGCTCTCTATAGTCCCTCTGTAGAAGAACCACACAGTGATGGAGCTGGTCAGGATGCTCTCTATAGTCCCTCTGTAGAAGAACCACACAGTGATGGAGCTGGTCAGGATGCTCTCTATAGTCCCTCTGTAGAAGTTGCACATAACAGAGGCTGGGACTCTAGCCTCTGTTATGTGCTAGACAGTGTGGTTACGACAAAATACCTATTTTTTTCCGTATTGTGTGTTTTTTTCTGGTGTCAAATGTCTAAAAAAACATCTGCTAGCATTTATATATTATGTATACAGTGTGTCACCATTGTTACAAGTGATGACAATTAATTAGTGATGATTTTTATGGCTCTTTACTGGGAGCTGAATCTTTTGGATCCGTTCAGTTCAATGATTTGTCTATTTTTTGTTATGCATATGTTTCTTAAAAGACAGCAGAGACAACTCCTATTATCTGAGACCCGATCATACAAACATACACACCTTTTGATATTCAAACTGTTTACCCTCTGAGATGCGTGTATGTGAATACACTTTTTTTTTTGCCACAATAAATGGAAGGCGGGAACAGCTGTCTTTCACACAGAAATTCCACAAAGAAATTCACATAGCAAACATATTTTCTAATTCTGCGCAATAGGGGAATACGGAAAATCTAAGTCGGGTCAATCAGTCTGCCTCAAAGTGATTGCAAAATCAGGACACGGTCAATCGTCCAGGATTATATTTAAATCTCTAACACAATAAATGTGTGTGTCATGTTTGTGGTAACATGCTCCACCCAGATTTTTCTTTTTTGTGTGTGCATGCGGAAGTTTGCAATTTGTACGTTCTTGGTTATTTGCAGACATCTTGTTCAAGGAATAACATTGTAGATGCTTTTATGCAAACTACTCAAATAATTTTACATTTTATAGTCTCCTTTGATTTATTATGGAACAATACTGAAATTATCGTTCACATTAATGTGCAGTGTGATGTATTTCACACTGCAGTGATTCGGCTGCTAACGAAGTTGTTCCACTGCACTCTTTTCTCCTGTTTTAGCTAATGTTAGTCTATGGACAGTGTTGGCTAGTAACCCCTAATAGTGTTGCTGTCCACGGTAACAGTGAATTTATAACATTCCACCCCAAACTCTGGCTCGTGTGTCATGAAGTAGTTTGAGACTAAGCCATGCTGGTGGTTACAGTGGTGAAGTGACCTGATGTGTTGATTTGTATAAGTCCCTCTATAATAACTTTTAAACTCACAAGTCGGTGTTAGCTAATTGTATTGGGGCTCTTTCATTCGTCACACTCACCTTTTCATGTTCAAGAAAAAACAACAACAAAGGAAAAGGACACAGAGCCTTCTATGGATCATTGTTCCAACAACACATTTGCTTTATTCCACTTTGGAAATGATCTGTTGTCAAGCATTTGCCGACTTTGCCGTTATGTCATGTGTCTGTTGTTTACTGTGTGTCACGGGATGTACAGGTGCAACAAACTCCATGTGATACAATATATCACTAAAATGTCTGCTCCTTTTGTTTTTGTCTTTCAGCTTAAAGGTCCAGGTTCGGACTGGAGATACTCGGCCTCCCTGAGAGCTGGAGGAGTGATGCAGAGGTAAGGACAACGTTTAAGACATTGTTTATGATATAGTATTAGGTTTGCCCCCAATTTAATGATAATTCACTTTAACAACAAGTTCACATCTTTGTATTTAGAACTTTGTAAAACAGTACACACAGATCCAACATGTATTGCCTATTTTTCTTGTCATGTCAACCCTACGTGTCTCAAATCATTTCGGGGATTGTCTGAAGTTCAGTTTTGTAACTTTCAAATATAGTAAGTTACAGAAATCTATAATTGATTGCACACAAAATACAAAATACTGCAGTCTGAGCATTGTTTGTTAAGTTATAGATTAGGAGTTTCCAAGCCTTTCAAATCTACAAAATAACCACACAGATAATCTGTGAATCAGTCAGTGTAAGTTGTTATTTATTTGTTTTGTTTTTTTACAATGATTATTTGTGATTTTCGCTGTTTTGACACCACGGTTTGCAATTATGACATTTATAGTATTAATCACAGTGTCATACATTTGTGTTTGTAGAAAGAACCTTGATATTGACTTGGGAAACCCCTGCTTCAGATGATAAACCGAGAGAACATAAGAACAAAACGTGTTAACGGATAAAAGACAAGACGGGGGGAGCGTGGAGGAAAAATCTTACTTGACCTCAAAACTGATGAAATCTCCCTAACCCACAAATAAAACCAAACAAAATCCACATGACCAGTTCAGCCGCCTACAACATGTACAATCCTTTCACGCAGAAAGGTGGAAAAGTATGATCGTTTGATAAAAGTAGACAGAGTGCTATTAGCTGCAATTTGCATGCTTATGGCCTTGTTTGTCCAGAAGCCAAACTTTAGTGTTTAGTCATGAAATTAGTTATTTGCTTTTACACTCACCCTGGAACACTGAGAGCTCTATTTGGAATGAAACGTTTGCCTCGTCTGCAGAATGTGGAAATAGTATATTATTCATCAAATCTCAAAGCATGCTTGAAATGAGCTTGAAACCAAACCTTTTCTTGATCATTAATGATAAACTGCAATGACGAGTCTTTATTCTGTTATGCCCATGTTTGGCTGCTCTTCCTTCTCACCTCCTAAGTTCCTCAAAAAAGACAGATTCCTGAGGCTAGGCGGTTCTGTCTCTACCGCTTCCCCGCCGTCAATAGTGCTCAGCATCATGGGGTGTGGTGCAGCCAGGGGGAAGCAGCTATGACATCAGCAAATCCTTGTCTCATGAAGCTTAACAATCACAGTGACTTTGGAGGTCAGGGGGATTTATTTTTAATGACAGATAGAAATGTAGACAGGGACACGGACACACACAAGCTCATTCTTCATGTGTGTCAAAGTCTTTGAGCACATACTGTACCGTTGCCGAACCTAGACCCGTTCAATCACTGCGACCCCAGATCATAACAGTTAGTTAAATCTAGGTAGTGACTTTCTTTTATGTGTCAGGCAGTGTAGGTTCAGCGTTTCAGAGACATCAAGCAGGTCATTGTAATCCACAACAAAGCAGAAAACGCCGTCACTTCATTCAACCCTACACGAGAAAGGGCTCACCATTTAAATAGTGCAATCCTTCATTATTAAGTAAAGTATATTGTATTTAAAAACGTGATATTTTTTTCTGTGTTCCAGCTCCGTGCTCATGGAGGAGTCATCGGTCCTGCAAGGAGCCCAAGGTGTCCTCGTCCAAAACTGGCCCACCGTGTCCAGCGCACCAGGTAACACAGCAACCTGGAACTGTGCTCTGCATGATGGAGGATTTCTATGAGTTTATTCTGCAGATATAAACTCATGCGTCTATATCTACAGTAAATCAGGCGTTTGTAAGACGCAATATCCTAAACTAACCTAACCCAACTCTGTAAACCCACGGTACAAAATACGTTTCACCTATAATCATTGCAAGCAGTGAAATCTGGCTTAAACGGTAATTCACTTAGGACATTCATTTTGGGAATCCCTGATTTAGAGGACGTGATTCTCACCCAGAATGCCACCACCTAATGTATGAAGACCAAAACGAGGACAGAAATATGTAAATGAATCACACTATTGCGACTTCTTTTTGAAATGAATGTTTGTTGGAAAGCACACATTATTTGTAACATAGATTGACCTATAAACACAATAATACATTTCACGTTACAATAACAATGGCAGCTGTCTGGGACGTGACCTGTGTGAGTTAGGCTAACAGGATCAGCTGGCAGAGAAATTAGTTTAATTGAGTTTAAAATGGTAAACACAGGGCGGTCAGTCTGCCGAGGAGAGCAATTCCTTTTGTTCTGGAGGCTACATGCACTTAATGTAATATTCATGAGACTGTAAGTGGGATCCTTTAGTGTTTAGAGTAGGGTTGCACAATGTGAGAAGTTTTCAAAAAAGAATTGCCATAGATTAATTACAATACTTAAACTGAAAATTCTAGGAGATATGTTTATTTTTGTTTTGTTCTGTACATTCATTTGTTTCAAAGAAAATACTAAACCAAAACTGCGCTAAAATTGAATTAAATGAGAGAAATCTCGATACTGCATTTCTCTTTAAGGCTGTGTGAGGAAAATATGTCTAAATCTCAGTTAGATGGAAGGCCTCAGTGTTTTTGTTGTTGTCTTCTTTGCGAAACGTTTGCATTATATTGCGGTTTCTTATTTTAGAGTAAATAAAGCGAAAGGAATCAGTTTTAAATTTCACCATAATCCGCACAGATTCATTCAGACTACTGATAGTTTCCTTCACATGTGCAGTGCTCTCATGTATCGTCGTGTGTATGAACTTGTTTGCAAAGAGGGTTTTCAGAGTGCTGCATTTCTTTTTTCTCTAAAATCTTGTGTTTGTAAATGACATGTGGCAAATAAACTGTGATAGTTTTTTTTTTGTTCTTTCCTGAGAACGCCACATCCATGTTGCTACTATGAGTGGAGCGCTGCATGTTTGCCTATGAGTTTCCTTTAGCTGCTTTTATATTCATGAGATTGCAAGTTGGGCTATTTTTGTACATTTTGTTTCCAGTGTAAAAGGTGTTGTTTTTTGGTGAATACCTCCGACATAATGTACCCACGGTGATGATGGGTTTTGATTTTATCCTGATTCTTCACGTATGCAGCGTTATTTATAGACTCCTGGCAGGTGCGGCGTATCAGTGGTTGTTGTCCTGTACATGTGCCGTCTCCGTTGCAGTACAGGGCTTAAGTAGAGCATTCTCTTCCATTAATGCTCTGTAGCTGCACTTTCCGAGTGTATAGAGGGAGTGGTTTGTGTTAGAAGTGGTCGTGCTTTTGTGCTTGGCTGCAGTGTCGGGTGTGTAATGGCTGCCTGCTTTGTGTAACGCTGCTATGACAGATGGAGCACAGGCCACGCCTAGATTAGCTGGCACACAAAGTCACCGCTAGCCCCCCAACACACACACACACACACACACACACACACTCACACACATTCACACACACGCACACACTTTATCACGCTTACCTGATGCCTTTCATTCCCTGTAGTGACCCAAATTCTGCTGTCGGATATTTGACACTGAAAGGAGCACTACCAATACAATTAATCATTTTTTATTTGATATTCACTTGTATTCACCGTGAACACGTCTGAGCATGTTGCTAACACAAAAAAAACAAAGTGTATTGTTGCTAAGATTTAAATAGGTACTTGTTACAACATCGACGACAATGGCTCAGTGGCTCTAATGAGCAAAAGAAACATAGAAAGTGGTCAGTGGATGAAAACACATTGAGGAGACTGGGAGCTGCTACTCGCGATGCCCCGCTGCTGTCACCGAAGGATGTAGTTTCCATAGCAACCATGTGCCAGAGGCAGAGGGAAAAAGGGAGGGGCCACGGATTTGAGAGAAAGGGGTGTAACATATGGTCTGGGGCTAAAGACTTTTGGCAGGATGGGCTTTGAAATAACATTCTGGATTACAAGATGAAGGGCAGGAGTTTGTTTTTAGGGATAGATGTATTAACATTCCCTACTCTCACCATAGCTGTAAATATGCAGCGTATTTAGTCTGTTTTGCTGCACTGTTTGTGCTCTGTCAATTTGTATTTGTATTATTTATTTATTTACCCCTATTTTATTTTTTCCATCCTTCTTGAAGCATTATTGATTAATGAGTCATATTTCTCATGTACTGGTTATTTATTCACATTTATAAACATTAGTCTTGGATTGGTCGCTCCCTCGATCTATCTTATACGGGCATGAGTCAGCAGAGGAAAAACAGCCAGGTGCTTTTTACATGATACACAGAGGTGGTTATAGACACTTACATCTTTGATATTCATGGCAGTTGGTCAAATTTAAGCCAGTGATGTTGCCCAAAGAATATGAACACACGCAGCTGATAATGAGTACAGTTCTTTTTATATCCACCAGGTAGCTTTGTCTTTACGAGACAAAGTGCTGCAGTGCAGTCTTTGTCACCCTGCTTTCACCACCCCCTTTTCAGTCTATTATATAACGCTGCGTTCCTGCCCAACTCGCTATGAGAATGAGAGAGATGAGAGATGTAAGATGATTTGAAAAAAGCTAGTTGTTTAAAATAATTCAAGTGAGTGCTTAGTCATGTCATATTTCAGAAATAGACTAGTACTTTACCGATTATAGTCAACCAACTGTGAAAACTATGCTCTGGACAGTGTTATTGAAGAGATGTGTTGGTTTGACTGTTGATGAAAGTTCACAGCAATTATTGGACCACTCCAGTAATCATAATATAGATAATTTTCATTTGAATGGCCCCTTTCTATTAACTTACAACCAACTTTAAGTTTATTCAGCTGCCTTTACTTTTGTTTCATTTTAAATGTGTTTTCCTCGGACACTAACAGATTTCCATTCTTTTCCAGATGCTGAAGGAGGAGAGGTGTCTCCCCCAATGGGCGCAGGCATGGACAGTAACAGCTGGCACTTCCGCTACGGGCCTGGGGGACCAGGTGCACCACAGCTGAAGCCTGGCGACGTACCCCCGGAGGCCTTCATCATCCCTGGATCTCCGGCCATAATATCCATCAGACAGAACCAAGACGACGACAAGGGTGATTTCATGTCTTTTGGGAAGAAGGAGGAAAAGAAAAAGAAGAAGAAGAAGAAGGAGAAGAAAGATAAAAAGGACAAGGGGAAAGATGATGGGGATGAGTGAAGATGAAAGCTCCATGAATGACAGACAGACAAACAGGGTGTTGTTAAAACAGAGGTACCAAAGTCCATTGGGTACAACGAAAATGTGAAATAAAATTTGCTGTTTCATTCTATCACAGATTCTGCACACCCTGTTGATAAGTTGGCCTTACCAAGATTTGCTGTACCTTCAGTGATTGTGGTACGCTATGAATCTTGCCTTGACACAATACAGCGACACATTTTCCTCCATGCCCTTATGTGCCTATACCTTACATGGAGATGAGCTTCTCTTTACCCAGTTGTTTGTTCCATAAACCCATTGGGCATGCTGGCACCTCTGTATTATCCTCTCCCCAACTCTCCCCAACTCTCCCCTGCTCTGATGTGGATGTCGTCCTCTCTGGAGAAGAGACATTTGAACAAGAAGAAGCTTTGTGCCAGTCAAAGTAGAGAATAACAAAGGAGACCGCAACACATGCTTGCTGTTTGCCGCTGGACACACTTTGTAAATAGCACAGTTAAGAGAAAGAGACACTTGAACTTGACAAGACGCAACTGCTGGCCTGGTTATTACCCACACTGTTTTCTGTATTCTCAATGAAACACATGTACACGCATGCTCGCTCACTGAAGCAAACTCAACAGCTGTACGTACTGTGCTGCACCATTGTCTGGAATTGCATTCTGAAACGGATGATGACACAGTACCAGAGAATGGTGCGATGTATGATGTTCTCCTGGTGAACACCAACACTTCCCTCCCCTCTGCAGTAAAGACGTGCTTTCTGCTTTGAATGTTCGGTAGCAACCAGTCCTTAACTTGATATCTTGTGTTTACGACTAATCACAGGTTCTTTCATGCACCCGCTCAACTGTTTTCCGCTGACAATGATGATTGAGTTGTATTGTTTCTCATTCAAAACTACAGTGTACGTTACATTTGTGTAAAGCTTTAACTCTTTCAGTGACAGCGTTTCTAATTGGGTCTGGCCTGAGAAAAGCCCTGTTAGAAACCAGGGACAAAATGTAAGGGCTTTCAATAATGTATGTGATCCGCTCAGTTTATCAAGATATTTATCAAATTGTCTTCGGCGACATACCAGTCTTTAAAAATGCCGTATGCGCTTCGAAACGTAACGCTGACAAGTTAAGTTCCTAATCTACAGCTATGCCTTCAAATCCAAATGTGAGTTGTCTCTAACCCTTCTCTGTCTGTTTTGACTCATTTCCACATCGTCCACACTTGCTGACTCAAGAATGATGTCACTCAGTTTAGTGGCTGCTGCATGCCCTACTCTAAGGAAACACATACTATATAAAGAAATATATATATATAAATAGATAGCTATGATTTGTTATTTTGTATCACCATCTTTTTTCCATTGCTCACTTGGGGAATATTTCTGGATACTTCTGTCTATGCCAAATACCCTTTCTTTTTCTGACCACAGATAACATTTGACTTCCACTGAAATCTCGATAGATATTTGTAAATGCTTTAGTGTGATTGAATGCGTATTGTTTTTGAATATGAAATGCTTTTTTTTTTTTTTAAAGAAGAAGAAGAAGAAGAGCAAGGAGGGCAACACTTAACTTTGACACAGTGGTCTATCTAACACTAAAATATTGTAACTGAAATATGTATGATTAGCTATCACGTCCCTCTCACTCCTGAAGTAAAGGAGATTGGTTCTAGTGTAAAAAATGTACATGTATTGTATGCCTGTGTATAGTGACTTTTCACGCTGTCCTTCTACCTAATGTTTGGTGGTGAACTATGGTGGCAAATGTGCTGTTCTCGCGAGACCGGCTCGGCTCTTTTGTTACTCTGCCCTCTTTTTGTAGCTACACTCATCAGCTGTGACAGTGAAATAGTGACTTTTCAACCCCTTTATTATTTTATGCATTATTTTAACCTTATTGGAAAACGGTGATGTGTTGGGTTTAAAAAAAATAAAATAAAAATGAATAAAGTTTTCTTTAAAAATGCTCTTTCTTGACATTCCTTAATTTTGACATGGTCACTGTGGTTACTGCGGTTCTTCAGGTGTACTCAGGGTTATCTAAACTACAAATAATTCCATGAATTCCTTAGTAGTATAGACATGATTTACTCCCAGTTTAGCCATAATTTAGTCCTATTTAGGTCACAGGTAGGCCCTTTTATTAGAACCGGTTTGGTCCTGATTTTATCTGGATCAAGGCCTGGTGCTACTTGGAAGGTCAAATGTTTTATGAGGTGGTACTTAATGTGAAAAGCTTGAGATCTAATTGCTTATAGATTCTGAGCTTTTTGCAGGCGTCAGAGAGGAGGCTAAGCTCTGCTGCAGAGGGAGTGGTGAGTGAAAGGCGCCACCTTTTGGACGACAATGCTCACTACATTGTCAAAGATGGGCGTCTGATGAGAGTGGCTCCCCTTTATTTTCATTTAAACAAGAACAGCACAAATCTAGACAACAAAATGCATACGTATGTCATGAAGAGCAATTAAATTAAAGCAGTATTCGAACAATAAAAAATAATATTGATACAAGTAAGAGGGGTAGAAATAAAAGCATTTAAATTGACCATTTAATTCATTAGATAGCATGGGTTGCACCTTTTTTATGGTGAAAAGTATAGCCTGATATTGGGTTTATTCTTTAACCATGTACAACCATGAATGTTATTGTTGCTAGATAAAATTAAAAGATTGATTTTGTAAGTATTGCATCAAAGACAACACAATGTTCTTGTGAGGTGATAAGAAAACAACATGTTTCATACGTTTTCAGTCTACAGTGCAAATGCGCTTCCCCTTAAAAATAGACACACACTATTAGCTTTACTACCGGAGCTGTAGTATCATGGAACATATTGTGGATTGGTTTGGTCTAAATTGAATACAAAACAGAAGTTGTCCCGGCTCAAGCGTGCACGTTTATTTGACAAAAGCATATGGAGATTGTTACAGATTGTAACCTCTTGGACGAGCCCCCAATTGTTGGCTCTGCTATAGGTAAAGGGGGAGTAACAAACACCAGGATGTAAAAAGGATAAATACAGTTGTAATATAATAAAAGGTAATGCAACTTTAACAAAGTAGAACCAAACATAAACAAAACACAATATTTACAAAGGTTAACAAAAGATGTAACCTAAACTAAGACAACACAAGTGAACTAACAAAATACAAATCATGGCTAGACAAACAAGTGTCACTTGATTCCACGTCACGACAAAAGTGAACATCCCAAAAAGTGACAGACAAAATGCTGTACTAGCCACAAAGGCCAGCAGCCATACGACACACGAGTGTCCCTGGACACACACACATTTATAACTGACAGACACAAAGACCAGAAGCCCAGCTTGTTCCGAGGTGTGGGCTTAGGTGTGGCTGCAGCAGGTGGCTAATTGGGGCCAGGTGTTCAGATGCCGCACCAATCAGGACCAGGGACGAGCAGCCAACCAGAACCGAGCTTGAAACCAGTCCTCCAATCGCAGACCAGCGCTCAAACAGCCAGATTTCCATGGAGGAAAAGAGGAAATGATCACCACACAAACAAAACAAATAAAAGGGAGGGAGGGAGATTGGAGGCCTGGGGCCATAACAGAGATACATTTTGAAGGTTGTGCAAATAGTCTCTGTCATTTCAGAGCCGGAACACAGTATTTACACAGACAAATTGCATCTTAACTTTTAGGAAGATGTGGACCAATGGTGTAACAGGTCAGAGTAGTCTTAAATTGTCAGGATGCAAAGATGAACTGTATCGATACATGAAACACCATACAATAATAATAATAACAATAATAATAATTATTGTTAATAATAATAATAATAATAATAATAATAATAATAATAATAAAAATGCATTGGTTTCATATAGCGCTTTTCTGGACACTCAAAGACGCTTTACAATAACCGTAATAGCCACGGTTGCCCTGGGGTACATTTACGGCATTGGAAGTGACGTTTATTTAAAATTGATTTATAATAAAGAATTGCCCTATTCAAGGAAATCCTTGAAGTTTTCAAGAAAAAAAAAGCGTCCATTTTGCTCAACATATTATCGAATATAAGATGAGCTTCACCTTATTAATTAGAGTTTGTGTCAAATGCCTGGCGAATATCATAGGCCTGGCGTCTGATCGCAAAGTTTTCCCGTTTTCAACACGTGATGCCGCTGTGGACCAACAGAACTCTGCAACATCTCCAGCCAGTGGGTTGGTCATTATTATCGTACGTATGTCTGGATTTCGTTGTTTCAGTATCGAAGAGAAAGGCTTAAAACGTGTAATTGGCCTATTTTCTCTTAATTTGGCTGAAGCCATCATCCATGAGCGTGTTAAGATGAGGTTCAGCAAAGGTTTTTTTGTGAGTGGCTGGATGTGCTTTTTCTTAATGGTTCCCGCAGTTCATGGTGATCTGAGCTACTCTATTCCTGAAGAAGTACGGCTTAATCATGTAATTGGAAATATTGCGAAGGATCTCGGACTGAACGTGCGGACCATTTCATCGCGGAAAGCCCGTCTGGATTTTGAGGACACGAACAAGCGGTACTGTGACATCAATCTGGCTACCGGGGATTTGATCGCGTCAGAGAGAATAGACCGAGAAGCTCTTTGTGAAAACAAAGCGTCCTGTGTTTTAAAAGCGGATCTGATGATGGAAAACCCTCTGGAGCTACACCGTGTTAGTCTCAATGTTCAAGATATCAATGATAATTCACCAACATTTAAGAAGATTTTAACTGAAAAGGAAATACGGGAGTCAACTGAACGGGGAAGCCGTTTCACCATTGAAGAAGCGCACGATGCGGACATAGGACAAAACGGTGTTCAACGATACGTTCTTCAGAAAAACGACAACTTTATTCTGTCCTCCGGTAATAACAAAGTCGAGCTGGTTTTGGAAAATAAACTAGACAGAGAAAAACAGAAATACATGAATTTGACTCTGACAGCTTATGATGGCGGCTCTCCTCAGAGATCTGGGACTGTAGTTATCCACATCACTGTGTTAGATGCGAATGATAACGCCCCTGTGTTTAGCCAAACCGTCTATAAAGCCAGTCTGCCTGAAAATGCGCAACTAGATACTGTTGTACTGAAGGTCAGTGCCACAGACGCTGATGAGGGAGTGAATGGAGATGTGACTTATGATTTGGGACATAATTCAAAATCCGGTATATTTTCTATTGACTCTCCGACTGGAGAAATCCGCGTGAATGGCCTAATTGATTTTGAAGAAAAGGCGTCATACGAATTGAGGGTTGAGGCTAATGATGGACTCGGGCTGTCCACATACGCAAACGTTATAATAGACGTTACTGACATGAACGACAATGCACCGATAATAAATATAAAATCATTGTCAAATCAAATACCAGAAAATGCTCCCCCTGGTGCTGAGGTGGGCATAATTCATGTACAGGACAGAGACTCTGGCATTAACAGTAAGGTCCGCTGTTTAATTCAACAAAATGTCCCATTTAAACTAATGCCTTCTTTTAAAAACTATTATTCTCTAGTGACCACAGAACAGCTGGACCGTGAGCTCGTGTCTGATTACAACATTACAATCACTGCCACTGACGAGGGCTCTCCACCTCTGTCCTCCTCTAAAACTGTCCACTTAACTGTCGCTGACATCAATGACAACCCTCCTGTGTTTGAGGAGCAGTCCTACAGCGCATATGTGACTGAAAACAACAAACCTGGCTCCACTTTATGTTCTGTTGCTGCTCGAGACCCAGACTGGAGACAGAACGGGACAGTGGTTTATTCTCTGTTACCTGGTGAGGTGAATGGGGCCCCAGTGTCCTCCTATGTATCTGTAAATGGAGACACAGGGGTGATCCATGCTGTGAGGGCTTTTGATTATGAACACTTCAGGAGTTTTAAAGTCCATGTGATGGCCAGAGACAATGGGTCTCCTCCACTCAGCAGCAACGTGACAGTCAACGTGTTTATATCTGATGTGAACGACAACTCTCCTCAAATCCTGTACCCCACCCCGGAGGGGAACTCCTTCATGACTGAACTGGTCCCTAAAGCTGCACATGCAGGCTCTCTGGTGTCCAAAGTGATAGCAGTGGACGCAGACTCTGGACAGAACGCCTGGCTGTCCTATCACATAGTCAAATCCACTGATCCTGGACTTTTTACTATTGGTCTCCACAGTGGAGAGATCAGGACCAAGCGGGACATTTCTGAATCTGACAGCATGAAACAGAACCTTATTGTGGCAGTGAAGGATAACGGACAGCCTCCTCTCTCTGCCACCTGCTCCATGTATTTACTGATCTCTGATAACTTGGCTGAAGTGCCTGAACTCAAGGACATTTCTTATGATGAGAGAGACTCAAAGCTGACATCCTATCTGATCATTGCACTGGTGTCAGTGTCCACATTTTTCCTCACCTTCATTATTATTGTCCTGGGTGTGAGGTTCTGTCGCAGGAGGAAGCCCAGACTGTTGTTTGATGGAGCAGTTGCAATCCCCAGTGGTTATCTGCCTCCTAATTATGCAGATGTTGACGGCACAGGAACTTTACGCAGCACTTACAACTATGATGGCTACATGACAACTGGATCCAGGACAAGTGACTTTAAATTTGTCTCGTCCTACAATGACAACACGCTGCCTGTAGACCAGACTCTGAGGAAAAGCCCGACTGACTTTTCTGACGTCTTTGGAGACTGTGATGACTCTCCTGAGGTAGGAACGCATTTTACATAACTTATTTAATCAATCAAAATTAAAGTTAGCATATTATTTTGCTATATTTACTGAGCGATTTGCCTCGATCATTATCACCCACAACGGTTCATTTTTCTGTTCACCTGATCCACATCAAAATGTGCAATGCAGTTCTGAGTTTTATATGTGCATTCCTGTATTATAAAGAATGGATGGGTTTTATCCTCTTGCTAATGATTCTCACTGACCCTTCAATTACAAGACAAAATGTCTCCCTTTTCTTGGCTAAACTTTCCCATTGTCAACTTCAACATTTGCATTAATAGTGTAGTTTTAATAGTTTATATTCTTGGATTATCTTCGTTGTTTTTCTAAATTTTACCAAAACAAACTGATTAGAGTTCCTTTGTTCTTCAGTTACTTTTTTCACAGTGTAATTGCCAAGGTCCCTCTGGCATGGGGACACGTTTTTGAGTGAAGTGGTTAGTCCCAGCATGTGTCAGTGCGGTATGAACACGCTAGAAAAGTTTAAAAAAAAACATTTACATGCACAGTTACTTAAACAAACCCAATCACTGCGGTGCGGGAGCGCGTGGACACTAAGCGCACGCTGGTCATTCATACAAGGAGAAACCACGAAAACTGTGTATGGCTCCTAACATGTTAATTGAAAAAAAAAAAAGAAAACAAGTGGACAAGGCAATGTTGACAAGGCTCGTTTAATTCAGCACCATGGACAAGTCATTTTGGTCTTCCGTCATTTTTTAACATTATGGTACATGTTATAAAACAGGCTATTTTTAAATAATAGTCAGTAGATGAAATAAGAATACGACAAAACGTCAAAGATACTTGTTTAAGTTAATACAAAAAATAAAAAGAATGGCAGGATTTATGATTTTCTATTTCATCTTTTCTTGCAAAATCAATATTTATTTTGGTTGACGTTCCTTCAGCCCATATTTCAACTGATTAGCAAATATACGTACTAATAACTAATTATTTGTGGTATTAACTTGATCACAGAAACTAGGTAACTTGTACAGCAATACTTTAAAATAGATATATTATAAGCCTTATTAGGGTTTGATCCATTTAAGCGAAGAGTGCATCAGGAAAATAAATACTTAGAACATATTATTGCTGACGAAATGAGTTCCTTGCACACTATTCAAACTGTTTTCATCAAAGGCTTCTGGCGATTTTCCCGTGTTGATTTGTTGTTGATTTTGCGAACTCCGCCCACCAGTAATCTGGTTTTATATCGCATGATCTCCTTTGCCTTGTTCATCTATGTGGAGCCACACACATCATTTGTATTGACAAAAAGACTTGCATTATTATTCGTTTTATCTTGCTGAGTTTTACTCTCTGGGAAAGAGGAGGTAAAGACTTCCCTCCCTTCAAGGCTTTGTTGTATATTGTCCATTGTGACACGTGGTGCCGCTGTGGACCTGCAGAAATCTGTGAGCGCCATCTCCACCCATTGATGGTGCGCTAACCTCACCAAAGGCGCATAAAGACATCGCCGCAGTGGATGCACGCAGCTTTTTTAAATGTTTGATCGAACTAAAAACGGGGCTTTTTAACCTCATACTTTCGGACATCGAGTCAGAGACTTGTAATTAGACACAATGACAGACAAAAGGTTTATGGCAACCTTCTTTTGGGCCTGTTTTGTCCTGGCAATGCCCGTGGCATATGGCGATTTGAGCTACTCCGTAGCAGAAGAAATGAGACTTCACTCCGTCATTGGAAATATTGCGAAGGATCTCGGACTGAACGTGCGGACCATTTCATCGCGGAAAGCTCGCCTGGATTTTGAGGACACGAACAAGCGGTACTGTGACATCAATCTGGCTACCGGGGATTTGATCGCATCAGAGAGAATAGACCGGGAAGCTCTTTGTGAAAACAAAGCGTCTTGTGTTTTAAAAGCGGATCTGATGATGGAAAACCCTCTGGAGCTACACCGTGTTAGTCTCAATGTTCAAGATGTCAATGATAATTCACCAACATTCATTGAAAATTTGACCCACATTGAAATACGGGAGTCAACTGAACGGGGAAGCCGTTTCTCCATTGAAGAAGCGCACGATGCGGACATAGGACAAAACGGTGTTCAACGATACGTTCTTCAGAAAAACGACAACTTTATTCTGTCCTCCGGTAATAACAAAGTCGAGCTGGTTTTGGAAAATAAACTAGACAGAGAAAAACAGAAATACATGAATTTGACTCTGACAGCTTATGATGGCGGCTCTCCTCAGAGATCTGGGACTGTAGTTATTCACATCACTGTGTTAGATGCGAATGATAACGCCCCTGTGTTTAGCCAAACCGTCTATAAAGCCAGTCTGCCTGAAAATGCGCTACTAGATACTGTTGTACTGAAGGTCAGTGCCTCAGACGCTGATGAGGGGGTGAACGGAGATGTGACTTATTATTTAGGCCATCGATCGAAAAATGAAATTTTTTCCATTGATTCTCAAAGTGGTGAAATTAGTGTTAATGGTCCAATTGACTTTGAAGAAAAACAAACCTTTGAAATGACTGTTGAAGCAAAAGATGGACTTGGACTCAAATCTTATGGAAAAGTAACAATAGATATCACTGACGTAAATGACAATGCACCGGTAATAAATATAAAATCACTGTCAAATCAAATACCAGAAAATGCTCCCCCTGGTGCTGAGGTGGGTATAATTCATGTACAGGACAGAGACTCTGGCGTTAACAGTAAGGTCCGCTGTTTAATTCAACAAAATGTCCCATTTAAACTAATGCCTTCTTTTAAAAACTATTATTCTCTAGTGACCACAGAACAGCTGGACCGTGAGCTTGTGTCTGATTACAACATTACAATCACTGCCACTGACGAGGGCTCTCCACCTCTGTCCTCCTCTAAAACTGTCCACTTAACTGTCGCTGACATCAATGACAACCCTCCTGTGTTTGAGGAGCAGTCCTACAGTGCATATGTGACTGAAAACAACAAACCTGGCTCCACTTTGTGTTCTGTTGCTGCTCGAGACCCAGACTGGAGACAGAACGGGACAGTGGTTTATTCTCTGTTACCTGGTGAGGTGAATGGGGCCCCAGTGTCCTCCTATGTATCTGTAAATGGAGACACAGGGGTGATCCATGCTGTGAGGGCTTTTGATTATGAACACTTCAGGAGTTTTAAAGTCCATGTGATGGCCAGAGACAATGGGTCTCCTCCACTCAGCAGCAACGTGACAGTCAATGTGTTTATATCTGATGTGAACGACAACTCTCCTCAAATCCTGTACCCCACCCCGGAGGGGAACTCCTTCATGACTGAACTGGTCCCTAAAGCTGCACATGCAGGCTCTCTGGTGTCCAAAGTGATAGCAGTGGACGCAGACTCTGGACAGAACGCCTGGCTGTCCTATCACATAGTCAAATCCACTGATCCTGGACTTTTTACCATTGGTCTCCACAGTGGAGAGATCAGGACCCAGCGGGACATCTCTGAATCGGACAGCATGAAACAGAACCTTATTGTGGCAGTGAAGGATAACGGACAGCCTCCTCTCTCTGCCACCTGCTCCATGTATTTACTGATCTCTGATAACTTGGCTGAAGTGCCTGAACTCAAGGACATTTCTTATGATGAGAGAGACTCAAAGCTGACATCCTATCTGATCATTGCACTGGTGTCAGTGTCCACATTTTTCCTCACCTTCATTATTATTGTCCTGGGTGTGAGGTTCTGTCGCAGGAGGAAGCCCAGACTGTTGTTTGATGGAGCAGTTGCAATCCCCAGTGGTTATCTGCCTCCTAATTATGCAGATGTTGACGGCACAGGAACTTTACGCAGCACTTACAACTATGATGGCTACATGACAACTGGATCCAGGACAAGTGACTTTAAATTTGTCTCGTCCTACAATGACAACACGCTGCCTGTAGACCAGACTCTGAGGAAAAGCCCCACTGACTTTGCTGACGTCTTTGGAGACTGTGATGACTCTCCTGAGGTAGGAACGTAAAACACATATTATATTTATTTTCTTTGCTGGAGTAGGGCTTTGTAGTTGTAGGGGTAGACCATTGCAATGTAACTGAAATTGAGTTTTTACTTTACCTTTAGTTAACTGATCTTAGTGGTTTTCAAACTTTTCACATAGCGTCATAAAATATTTGTCCTCCAAAGTTTTACCATATAAAACATGTGGGCTTCTAAGCACCACCATACCAAATGGTTCTAAATCAGATATAAATAAACGCTATTGGTAAACATGTCTAAGCAGAAGAAAAAAACGAAAAAAAAAAAAAAAAACACATTACTTACTGCTTTAGTAAAGTATTAGTGAAATGAAGACACTATAGATGATCCACTGTGGTAAAATAACTGGTTGAGCACGGTGACAGTATACTTATAAGGTGAAGGAATCCAGAGGAGAGGTGTCTTTAATGAGGTTTATTAATATTTGTGGGTGACATTACTTGTGGATGTGAATGTGGCCTTAAACAAATAAACAGAAAGAAAGAATGATGAGTGTCCAACTCAGGTTACATAGGTATATAGTAAACCTATTAAGCATGAACATCACGCTTGTCAGCTCCCTGATATGGGGCATGAATAAACTGGCAATTATGCAGCTAAATGAATCAGCAATAAAACACTGAACACTTCTATAAACATACTGACATGCAGGAAATATTACTAAACAGAAAGGAAGGACCCAGGGATAAATATATAAATCACAATGCCAAAACTGAATAAGCCTTCATTAAACAAACAGGAAATTACACATGCCAATTAGCTGAACAAACACAGATGTAACAACATAAAATTGGAGTTACATAAGTAAAATAAAGATCCATTTACTTTGTATTCATAAACTCATGGTAAAACAAAGGTAAAATACTGCAACGGTCCTTAATTGGTCCAGCATGCGTCTCCTCCGTGCCATGCGGATGCTCTCCCCCTGGTGCTACAGCATAAAGATATCGCAACCTAACACCAGGGGGAGCACTGCTCGCCTTGGTTCTCTAACAAGTAGTGGAACATTAAACATTTTTTAAAATTAGGTCGAAACCTCGAAATGACCCTGAGTACAACCTGCATAAGCCCATATACCGTCGGAAGAACTGGTGCATTTGACTGGTCGATAATTATTTAGGCCTTTTGAAGCGTGTTGAGGGCAGTGATGTTTGATCAAACGAGTGGGTTGGTCTACTGTTCACTAATCTGAATAATTATTTAAAAGTTTTCAATGCAATAATTAGTTTTGCGTCATCTTTACCATTGCCATTTATGTTCATGTATTGTGATCTTTTTTGTTTGTTTTCACAATACGCCTCCTCGCCCAGGGTTCCCTTCAAATTACCTTTGACACCTCTTGCTAATGACAAGAGACTGTGAGGACTTTCCTGAGGTAGGAAACTAAAACGAAATCTTATTTTATCTGGGTGAAAAAAAAACAAAAAACATGTCACCTCATCAATTTCATTAGATGTGTAATTAAATGCATTATCACCTTATTATCGTATTTTATTTTAATTTTGTGGGGGGAAAAATCGGGTTCTTGAATATGTATAACTCACAAAACATATATTTGTGATTTGCATATTTCTTTGTCACTTTGAACATTTGTTTTTCTGTTTTCCTTCTTTCTCTATGTCTGTCTTTATTAAAATGAGTTCTTTATAATACTGGCATGTTTCATTGGTTAGAGCAGTACATCATTATATCTAAAAGCAGAGTGACAATAATACCCGTAAGCTTCTATTGACCCAGTGATTTTGATTCAAACATTGTCTTTTATTCAATGTAACCATGGTAACATTAATATTTGCGTAGAAAATGTATTGTTTTCAAACCATGTCAGAAATGTTCCTTAAAATAAAACAGAGACCATTCCTGGCTTTATCGCTTTTTAAGGGACAAATCCAGTCGCATTCAGTACAATAGAAAGGTGAATGTTTGGTTGCAGTCGATCTTAAATAACAGAGTGTTAAACAGGTACAATGATTCCTCCAAAAATTTTGTGCACGTTACATGTATAGTGATTAATCTTATTTTTTATTAATCTAAATAGTTAGTTGGACATGTAATGGGTGCATTCACACACGCTTCATCGGGTCTATCATATATTCCGTCTAAACAAAACGTATTTTTGCAGGAACTCAAAATACATGATGCCCGCTCGGATACAGTCTATTTTATTTTAAGTCAGTTCTTTCTCACTGACGATGTTGGACTTTTGCAATGTTAAATTTAAATCTTGCTACTTCCTGAAACACACTCGTGGTGTCAGTATTCACCCGTGAATGCCACAGTGCGTTCGCTCCCCTCCCTTTGTCAGTTGTCGTATCGTAGTCCAACATTTTTAAGAAACGTTGTGTTTCTTTTCGCGCTTCGTTATAGAAAATACAATTGGCAACGTGTTCAGTGAGTATTTTAATCGGCTACGCGTAAATAATGGGTGTTCATATAAACGTCCTTCTGTTCGCATCTGCATTTTTTTTTGTCATATTGGATGCAGTCAGCGGAGACGTGACCTACTCCATTCCAGAGGAGATGAAACGTGGATCCGTAATCGGAAATATCGCTAAGGATATTGGACTTGATTTGGGCAGATTGTCTGCTCGCAGGGCGCGCGTGGACTCCGAGGACAACAGCGTCCAGTACTGCAGTGTGAACCTCAACACGGGAGAGCTGGTTGTTCAGGAGAGGATTGACAGAGAGGGCCTTTGTGCGAAGAAGACTTCATGTATTCTGAAACAGGAGCTCGTGCTGGAAAACCCTTTAGAGCTGCATCGCTTTACTATCCGCGTCCAAGACGTAAATGACAACGTGCCAAAATTTCAAGAAGAAACGATTAAGTTTGAAATCCATGAATCAGCTGTTAAAGGGGCACGATTTCCTCTGGATGAGGCTTACGATGGAGACATTGGGGAAAATGGTGTTCAGGGTTACACCCTGCAGAAGAACGATCACTTTGCATTGGATGTAAAAACAAAATCTAACGGTCGAAAGTACAGTGAATTAGTGTTGGATAAAGAATTGGACCGAGAGAATAATAATGAGATCACGCTTGTGCTGACTGCGTTTGATGGCGGCTCTCCGCAGAGATCAGGCACAGTAATCATCCATGTCACTGTTCTTGATGCTAATGATAATGCGCCAGTGTTTAGTCAGACTGTGTATAAAGCGAGTCTCCCAGAAAACTCTCCTCCAGATACACTGGTTATTACAGTGACTGCTACTGACGCTGACGAGGGTTTGAACAGTGAGATCACGTATGGTTTCGACCACCCCTCGGATGAGCGACAAGTATTTACTTTAAATCCCAAAACAGGTGAGATTAGAGTGGCACAGTCTATAGATTATGAACTAGACTCCTCCTATGAAATTCAAATTAGTGCAAAAGATGGACTTGGACTGGCTTCTTATGCAGCTTTAACAATTGAAATTTCAGACGTAAACGATAATCCTCCTGTAATTTATCTGAAGTCTTTGACCAATCAGATCCCAGAGAATGTGTCACCTGGTACAGAGGTGGGCATCATTAATGTGCAGGACAGAGACTCAGAGAACAACAGACAGGTCCGCTGCTCCCTTCAGACTGGTGTCCCGTTCAAGTTAGTCCCTTCCATTAAAAACTATTATTCTCTAGTGACCACAGAACAGCTGGACCGTGAGCTCGTGTCTGATTACAACATTACAATCACTGCCACTGACGAGGGCTCTCCACCTCTGTCCTCCTCTAAAACTGTCCACTTAACTGTGGCTGACATCAATGACAACCCTCCTGTGTTTGAGGAGCAGTCCTACAGCGCATATGTGACTGAAAACAACAAACCTGGCTCCACTTTATGTTCTGTTGCTGCTCGAGACCCAGACTGGAGACAGAACGGGACAGTGGTTTATTCTCTGTTACCTGGTGAGGTGAATGGGGCCCCAGTGTCCTCCTATGTATCAGTAAATGGAGACACAGGGGTGATCCATGCTGTGAGGGCTTTTGATTATGAACACTTCAGGAGTTTTAAAGTCCATGTGATGGCCAGAGACAATGGGTCTCCTCCACTCAGCAGCAACGTGACAGTCAATGTGTTTATATCTGATGTGAACGACAACTCTCCTCAAATCCTGTACCCCACCCCGGAGGGGAACTCCTTCATGACTGAACTGGTCCCTAAAGCTGCACATGCAGGCTCTCTGGTGTCCAAAGTGATAGCAGTGGACGCAGACTCTGGACAGAACGCCTGGCTGTCCTATCACATAGTCAAATCCACTGATCCTGGACTTTTTACTATTGGTCTCCACAGTGGAGAGATCAGGACCCAGCGGGACATCTCTGAATCTGACAGCATGAAACAGAACCTTATTGTGGCAGTGAAGGATAACGGACAGCCTCCTCTCTCTGCCACCTGCTCCATGTATTTACTGATCTCTGATAACTTGGCTGAAGTGCCTGAACTCAAGGACATTTCTTATGATGAGAGAGACTCAAAGCTGACATCCTATCTGATCATTGCACTGGTGTCAGTGTCCACATTTTTCCTCACCTTCATTATTATTGTCCTGGGTGTGAGGTTCTGTCGCAGGAGGAAGCCCAGACTGTTGTTTGATGGAGCAGTTGCAATCCCCAGTGGTTATCTGCCTCCTAATTATGCAGATGTTGACGGCACAGGAACTTTACGCAGCACTTACAACTATGATGGCTACATGACGACTGGATCCAGGACAAGTGACTTTAAATTTGTCTCGTCCTACAATGACAACACGCTGCCTGTAGACCAGACTCTGAGGAAAAGCCCCACTGACTTTACTGACGTCTTTGGAGACTGTGATGACTCTCCTGAGGTAGGAATATAAAAAAAACATATTATATTTTTTTTCTTTGCTGGAGTAGAACTTTGTAGTTGTAGTGGTGTTTGGTTGGCTTTAATTAAAATGAGGGAGACCATTGCAATGTAACTGAAATGTAGTTTTTACTTCAAATTTAGTTGACTGATTTTAGTGTCTTTACATAGCCTCATAACATATTTGTCCTACAAACCAAACATTTGGGCTTCTAAGCACCACCATACCAAATGGTTCTAAATCAGATATAAATAAACGCTATTGGTAAACATGTCCAAGCAGAAAAAAACAAAGAAAAAAAAAACACACTACTTACTGCTTTAGTAAAGCATTAGTGAAATGATGGCACTATGGCCCACTGTGGTAAAATAACTGGTTGAGCACCTTGACAGTATACTTATAAGGTGAAGGAATCCAGAGGAGAGGTGTCTTTAACGAGGTTTATTGATATTTGTGGGTGACATTACTTGTGGATGTGAATTTGGTCTGAAACAAATAAACAGAAAGAAAGAATGATGAGTGTCCAACTCATGTTACATAGGTATATAGTAAACCCATTAAGCATGAACATCATGCTTGTCAGATATGAGGCATGAATAAACTGGCAATAATGCAGCTAAACGAATCAGCAATAAAACACTGAACACTTATATAAACATACTGACATGCAGGAAATATTACTAAACAGAAAGGAAGGACACAGGGATAATTATATAAATCACAATGCCAAAACTTAATAAGCCTTCATTAAACAAACAGGAAATTACACATGCCAATTAGCTGAACAAACACAGATGTAACAACATGAAATTGCACCTACATAAGTAAAATAAAGATCCCTGTATTCATAAACTCATGGTAAAACAAAGGTACAAAACTGCATAGGTCCTTAATTGGTCCAGCATGCGTCTCCTCCGTGCCATGCGCATGGACTCCCCCTGGTGCTACAGCATAAAGATATCGCAACCTTACACCAGGGGGAGCACTGTTCGAGCGAGTTCAGGGCAGTGATGTTTGATGAAACGAGTGGGTTGGTCTATTGTTCACTAATCTGAATAATTATTTACAAGTTTTCAATGCAATCCTTAGTTTTGCGTTGTCTTTACCATTGTCATTTATGATAATTTATTGTGATCTTTTTTTTCTTTTTTGTTTGTTTTCACAATACGCCTCCTCGCCCAGGCTTCCCTTCAAATTACCTTTGACACCTCTTGCTAATGACAAGAGACTGTGAGAACTTTCCTGAGGTAGGAAACTGAAACGAAATCTTATTTTATCTGGGTGAAAAAAAACATCCTATCACCCTATCAATGTCATTAGATGTGTAATTAAATGCATTATCACCGTATTATCGTATTTCATTTTAATTGTGTGAAAACACAAAATCGGGTTCTTGAATATTTATAACTCACAACAAAATATATTTGTTGATCCAGGACAAGTGACTTTAAATTTGTCTCGTCCTACAATGACAACACGCTGCCTGTACCAGACTCCGAGGAAAAGCCCGACTGACTTTTCAGACTTCTTTGGAGACTGTGGTGAATCTCCTCCTGAGGTAGGAACGTATTTTACGTAACTTATTTTAATATATCTAAATTAAAAATTGCCATATTATTTTGCTATACGTACTGAACGATTTGCCACGATCATTACCACCCACAACGGTTCATTTTTCTGTTCACCTGATCCACATCAAAATGTTCAATGCAGTTTTGAGTTGTATGCGTGCATTCCTGTATTATAAAGAATGTGCGTTTTTTATCCTCTTGTTAATGATTTTCACGGACAACATGTCACCCTTTTCCTGACTAAACTTCCCCTTTGTCCACTTCAACATGTGCATTAATAGTGTGATTTTAATTGTTTATGTTCTTTGATTATCTTCGTTGTTTTTTCTAAATCTACCAACACAAGTTCGAGTTCCTTGGTCCTTCAGTTACTTTTTTCACAGTGAAATTGCGAAGGTTTCTCTGGCATGAGGACACGTTTTTGAGTGAAATGTTGTGAACAGGCTAGAAAATATATATATATAAAAAAATAACATTTACATGCACAGTGACTTATACAAATATAACCCTTGTCAATCATAAAGGATTATTGTTTTTCGAGAGAGATTCTATTAAAGAGATCGTTTTACTTTCAAACTGTTATCATGTGTAACGTAACATTAATACAAAAAGGCAGGTACACTTAAGGGAGTTTGAATACCGATGTATGTTGAACGATTGCACAGGTTAAATCTTTCGTGATGATAGTGACAGTCAACGTGAGTTTCTTCCCCCAACACACCCACCACCACGATGCAGGCGGTGCCACCCAATCACCGTGGTGCGAAAGCGCGTGGACACTAAGCGCACGCTGTTCATTCATAAAAGGAGAAACAACGAAAACCTTGTATGGCTCCTAAAATGTTAATTTAAAAAGAACGTGGACATGACTCGTTTAATTCAGCACCATGGACAGGTCATTTGGTTCTTCCGTAATGTTTGAACATTGCATGTTAAAAAACAGGCTAGATTTACCTAATACTCAGTAGATGAAATATGAATACGCCCAAACGTCAAAGATACTTGTTTAAGTTATTGCAAAATATAGAAAGAATAATAGGATTCATGATTTCTATTTCATGCTTTTCTTGCAAAATCAGTAATTAATTTGGTTGCCGTTCCTTCAGCTCATTATTCAGCTGATTTGCAAAGTACTAACGAAATATTTATGGTATTAACTTGAGCAGAGAAACTAGGTATTTTTGTACAGCAATAATTTAAAATAGATATATTATTATAAGCCTTATTAGGATTTGATCCATTTAAGTGAAGATTTCGTCAGGAAAATAAAGAACTTAAAAATATTCCTTATTCCCGAAAAAATGAGTTTCCTGCACGCTTTTTAAACTATTTTCATCAAAGGCTTCTGGCGATTTCCCCGTGTTTTTTTTTTTTTTTTTTTTTTTTTTGTTGATTGTGCGAACTCCGTTCACCCGTGATCTGGTCTTAAACATGGCATGATCTCCTTTGCTTTGTTCATCTGTGTGGAGCCTCACACATCATTTGTATTAACGAAAGCACTTTAATTATTATTCGTTTTATCTTGCTGAGTTTTATTCTCTGGGAAAGAGGAGGTAAAGACTTCCCTCCCATCAAGGCTCTGTTGTATATTGTCCATTGTGACACGTGGTGCCGCTGTGGACCTGCAGAAATCTATGAGCGCCATCTCCACCCATTGATGGTGCGCTAACCTCACCAAAGGCGCATAAAGACATCGTCGCAGTGGATGCATGTAGCTTTTTAATGTTTGATCAAACTAAAAACGGGGCTTTTTAACCTCATACTTTCGGACATCGAGTAAGTGACGTGTAATTAGACACAATGACAGACAAAAGGTTTATGGCAACCTTCTTTTGGGCCTGTTTTGTCCTGGCAATGCCCGTGGCATATGGCGATTTGAGCTACTCCGTAGCTGAAGAAATGAGGCTTCACTCCGTCATTGGAAATATTGCGAAGGATCTCGGACTGAACGTGCGGACCATTTCATCGCGGAAAGCTCGCCTGGATTTTGAGGACACGAACAAGCAGTACTGTGACATCAATCTGGCTACCGGGGATTTGATCGCATCAGAGAGAATAGACCGAGAAGCTCTTTGTGAAAACAAAGCGTCCTGTGTTTTAAAAGCGGATCTGATGATGGAAAACCCTCTGGAGCTACACCGTGTTAGTCTCAATGTTCAAGATGTCAATGATAATTCACCGACATTTAAAAATAATTTGACCCACATTGAAATACGGGAGTCAACTGAACGGGGAAGCCGTTTCTCCATTGAAGAAGCGCACGATGCGGACATAGGACAAAACGGTGTTCAACGATACGTTCTTCAGAAAAACGACAACTTTATTCTGTCCTCCGGTAATAACAAAGTCGAGCTGGTTTTGGAAAATAAACTAGACAGAGAAAAACAGAGAGACATGAATTTGACTCTGACAGCTTATGATGGCGGGTCTCCTCAGAGATCTGGGACTGTAGTTATTCACATCACTGTGTTAGATGCGAATGATAACGCCCCTGTGTTTAGCCAAACCGTCTATAAAGCCAGTCTGCCTGAAAATGCGCAACTAGATACTGTTGTACTGAAGGTCAGTGCCACAGACGCTGATGAGGGAGTGAATGGAGATGTGACTTATGATTTGGGACATAATTCGAAATCCGATGGATTTTCTATTGACTCTCAGACTGGAGAAATTCGCGTGAATGGCCTAATTGATTTTGAAGAAAAAGCATCGTTCGAATTTAGGGTTGAAGCAAAAGATGGACTCGGGCTCTCCTCATACACAAAAGTAACAATTGACCTTACAGACATAAATGACAATGCGCCGATAATAAATATAAAATCATTGTCAAATCAAATACAAGAAAATGCTCCCCCTGGTGCTGAGGTGGGCATAATTCATGTACAGGACAGAGACTCTGGTGTTAACAGTAAGGTCCGCTGTTTAATTCAACAAAATGTCCCATTTAGACTAATGCCTTCTTTTAAAAACTATTACTCTCTAGTGACCACAGAACAGCTGGACCGTGAGCTCGTGTCTGATTACAACATTACAATCACTGCCACTGACGAGGGCTCTCCACCTCTGTCCTCGTCTAAAACTGTCCACTTAACTGTGGCTGACATCAATGACAACCCTCCTGTGTTTGAGGAGCAGTCCTACAGGGCATATGTGACTGAAAACAACAAACCTGGCTCCACTTTATGTTCTGTTGCTGCTCGAGACCCAGACTGGAGACAGAACGGGACAGTGGTTTATTCTCTGTTACCTGGTGAGGTGAATGGGGCCCCAGTGTCCTCCTATGTATCTGTAAATGGAGACACAGGGGTGATCCATGCTGTGAGGCCTTTTGATTATGAACACTTCAGGAGTTTTAAAGTCCATGTGATGGCCAGAGACAATGGGTCTCCTCCACTCAGCAGCAACGTGACAGTCAATGTGTTTATATCTGATGTGAACGACAACTCTCCTCTAATCCTGTACCCCACCCCGGAGGGGAACTCCTTCATGACTGAACTGGTCCCTAAAGCTGCACATGCAGGCTCTCTGGTGTCCAAAGTGATAGCAGTGGACGCAGACTCTGGACAGAACGCCTGGCTGTCCTTTCACATAGTCAAATCCACTGATCCTGGACTTTTTACTATTGGTCTCCACAGTGGAGAGATCAGGACCCAGCGGGACATCTCTGAATCTGACAGCATGAAACAGAACCTTATTGTGGCAGTGAAGGATAACGGACAGCCTCCTCTCTCTGCCACCTGCTCCATGTATTTACTGATCTCTGATAACTTGGCTGAAGTGCCTGAACTCAAGGACATTTCTTATGATGAGAGAGACTCAAAGCTGACATCCTATCTGATCATTGCACTGGTGTCAGTGTCCACATTTTTCCTCACCTTCATTATTATTGTCCTGGGTGTGAGGTTCTGTCGCAGGAGGAAGCCCAGACTGTTGTTTGATGGAGCAGTTGCAATCCCCAGTGGTTATCTGCCTCCTAATTATGCAGATGTTGACGGCACAGGAACTTTACGCAGCACTTACAACTATGATGGCTACATGACAACTGGATCCAGGACAAGTGACTTTAAATTTGTGTCGTCCTACAATGACAACACGCTGCCTGTAGACCAGACTCTGAGGAAAAGCCCGACTGACTTTACTGACGTCTTTGGAGACTGTGATGACTCTCCTGAGGTAGGCTGATCACAGATTTTAAAAATGTGCTTTTTATCTTCATGTAAATCGATTCAATTTCAAGTGCAACTATATGTCAATGTTTTTATCAATAATTACTGGTGCATATGTCAGATATAATTTTGCGCAGGATTTGTATTTAGTTTCCCTTTTATACTAACATTACCACATTCTCTACTTTACCAATTTGGCGATTGATAGACCTCAATATATATATTGTGTTATTGCATCTATTCTTCTGAGAGACTTATTTTTCCACTGATATATGGTATGTTTTTTTCCATGCAATTTCACTTCCTTTTGGCTTAATATACATTAGTCTTGCATATAGTCTCACTCTTTTAAATTGTTTAAGTGTAAATGAGGCTCTGCATTCTTTGATAATTAAAGATACATTTTGTGGCGGGGTATATTTCTGTCCTGTGTTTTTAACCATGCAACTGATTGTTTGGATATTATGAGAAAAATAGCAGTGCATTTATCGTGACTTATCTCCACAAGGTATTGTTCCAGTCAGTTCTGATCCGACTTTAGAATATGATGTGGCATTTTTATGAGATGTGTTGGTAAATAATACATTGTTTTATTTTGGGTTCTATCTGTGGTGGTGACACTGCTTTGATTTATGTTTTAGATCATTCTGCACATATGTCTTTGCACAGTACAGAAACCGCACTGCTAATTTTCTTGAATGATCTTGGCTGACAGCACTCGTTGTCTTTTTTTTTCTCTTCTGCGTCACCACCGCTGGGCGAAGCCGCCATATCCGCCCGTTCCGGTCTGTCCCTGTTACGACAGGCATCGTCCTCCCTCTGTCCCTTGTGTCACATATATTTTACCTCAAATTCTCTCGCTCACAATTACGCAGGTGCTTAAAGGCAATCAACAAGTGGGCGAGCTTGGAATAATTTACAAGCACACGCGTAAAACCAGTCTTAAAACATGCAGATTTAAACGAACTAAAATAAACGTAACAACAGTTCGCTCGTGCCCGTGACACGTGCATCAACCTGTGCAAGGACCACAGTTGGAAATTAGGGTTTTTATTGTGACTTTGTCTAGGTTAATGGATCTTTGTTCACCTGTGCACCAGATAAAACAGTAACTTGTTACAAACGGGATAAATCTTTTTAATACAGTCAAATTATTTTTTGTTTAATTATATATATATATATATATATATATATATATATATATATATATATATATATATATATATATATATATATATAAATATATATATATATATATATATATATATATATTTTTATGTAGGTAACGAGTGCATTCAAATATGTATTGTTTGCTTAATTGGAATGTTTGTTATATTTTCCGACAGACCCGTTATATATATATATATATATATATATATATATATATATATATATATATATATATATATATATAATGTCATTTAGCGATCAGATTTTCAACCTTGCGAATTAACCCATAACGGTATATATATATATATATATATATATATATATATATATATATATATATATATATATATATATATATATATGCCAAAAAAATAATAAAACACAACAGGATGCATCATACATTTTCAAGGTTTAACTGACGCTCGTTGTTATTCTCTTAAACACACTCGTGGTGTCAGTGTTCACCAGTGAATACCAGCGCGTGTCGTTCCCCTTCCTCTTTGTCAGTAGTAGAGTGCTCAGACGTTTTTCTGCGAAGTGCGGTTTCATTTAGAGATTTAAGACGAACTTAGATCAATTAAAAGCGACCACGCATTCAGTGGAGAGAACAATATTTTTTCTCGTACACTTGGATGAATAATGGGCAATAACAGAAGCGCCATTTTTTGGGCTTGGATGTTTATTTATTTTATTCTGAATCTGGTCAGAGGAGACGTGACCTACTCCATTTCAGAGGAGATGAAACGTGGATCCGTGATCGGAAATATTGCTAAGGATATTGGACTTGATTTGGGCAGATTGTCTGCTCGCAGGGCGCGCGTGGACTCCGAGGACAACAGCGTCCAGTACTGCAGTGTGAACCTCAACACGGGAGAGCTGGTTGTTCAGGAGAGGATTGACAGAGAGGGCCTTTGTGCGAAGAAGACTTCATGTATTCTGAAACAGGAGCTCGTGCTGGAAAACCCTTTAGAGCTGCATCGCTTTACTATCCGCGTCCAAGACGTAAATGACAACGCGCCACAATTTAAGGCGAATACTCTCAAATTTGAAATCCATGAATCAGCTGTTAAAGGCGCACGATTTCCTCTGGATGAGGCTTACGATGGAGACATTGGGGAAAATGGTGTTCAGGGTTACACCCTGCAGAAGAATGATCACTTTGCATTGGACGTAAAAACAAAATCTAGTGGTCGAAAATACAGTGAATTAGTGTTGGATAAAGAATTGGACCGAGAGAATAATAATGAGATCACTCTTGTGCTGAGTGCGTTTGATGGCGGCTCTCCGCAGAAATCAGGCACTGTAATCATCCATGTCACTGTTCTTGATGCTAATGATAATGCGCCAGTGTTTAGTCAGACTGTGTATAAAGCGAGTCTCCCAGAAAACTCTCCTCCAGATACACTGGTTATTACAGTGACTGCTACTGACGCTGACGAGGGAATTAACAGTGAAATCATATACAGTTTTGACGATCCGTCGGATGACCACAACATATTTACTTTAAATCCCAAAACAGGTGAGATTAGAGTGGCTCAGTTTGTTGATTATGAAAAAGACTCCTCTTATGAAATTCAAATTAGTGCTAAAGATGGGCCAGGCATAGCGTCGTATGCAACTTTATTAATCGAAATTACAGACGTAAACGATAATCCTCCTGTGATTTATCTGAAGTCACTGACCAATCAGATCCCAGAGAATGTGTCACGTGGTACAGAGGTGGGCATCATTAATGTGCAGGACAGAGACTCAGAGAACAACAGACAGGTCCGCTGCTCCCTTCAGACTGGTGTCCCGTTCAAGTTAGTCCCTTCCATTAAAAACTATTATTCTCTAGTGACCACAGAACAGCTGGACCGTGAGCTCGTGTCTGATTACAACATTACAATCACTGCCACTGACGAGGGCTCTCCACCTCTGTCCTCGTCTAAAACTGTCCACTTAACTGTAGCTGACATCAATGACAACCCTCCTGTGTTTGAGGAGCAGTCCTACAGCGCATATGTGACTGAAAACAACAAACCTGGCTCCGCTTTATGTTCTGTTGCTGCTCGAGACCCAGACTGGAGACAGAACGGGACAGTGGTGTATTCTCTGTTACCTGGTGAGGTGAATGGGGCCCCAGTGTCCTCCTATGTATCTGTAAATGGAGACACAGGGGTGATCCATGCTGTGAGGGCTTTTGATTATGAACACTTCAGGAGTTTTAAAGTCCATGTGATGGCCAGAGACAATGGGTCTCCTCCACTCAGCAGCAACGTGACAGTCAATGTGTTTATATCTGATGTGAACGACAACTCTCCTCAAATCCTGTACCCCACCCCGGAGGGGAACTCCTTCATGACTGAACTGGTCCCTAAAGCTGCACATGCAGGCTCTCTGGTGTCCAAAGTGATAGCAGTGGACGCAGACTCTGGACAGAACGCCTGGCTGTCCTATCACATAGTCAAATCCACTGAGCCTGGACTTTTTACTATTGGTCTCCACAGTGGAGAGATCAGGACCCAGCGGGACATCTCTGAATCTGACAGCATGAAACAGAACCTTATTGTGGCAGTGAAGGATAACGGACAGCCTCCTCTCTCTGCCACCTGCTCCATGTATTTACTGATCTCTGATAACTTGGCTGAAGTGCCTGAACTCAAGGACATTTCTTATGATGAGAGAGACTCAAAGCTGACATCCTATCTGATCATTGCACTGGTGTCAGTGTCCACATTTTTCCTCACCTTCATTATTATTGTCCTGGGTGTGAGGTTCTGTCGCAGGAGGAAGCCCAGACTGTTGTTTGATGGAGCAGTTGCAATCCCCAGTGGTTATCTGCCTCCTAATTATGCAGATGTTGACGGCACAGGAACTTTACGCAGCACTTACAACTATGATGGCTACATGACAACTGGATCCAGGACAAGTGACTTTAAATTTGTGTCATCCTACAATGACAACACGCTGCCTGTAGACCAGACTCTGAGGAAAAGCCCCACTGACTTTTCTGACGTCTTTGGAGACTGTGATGACTCTCCTCCTGAGGTAGGCTGACCACACATTCATAAACTGTCTGTCAATCCAAATAATGCAATTAATTTGAAATTAAATATTATGGTAAGGATTTCCTCAATATTCACAGTTCATTTTTTAGATTATTTAGTTGTTTTCCCTAGTTTTTTTTAAATTATATTATATCTATTGAAATTTCATTTTTTTTTTCTCATTTAACTATTTGTTCCGTTTCACGAATTTGGTGCTTGATAGACAGTGATTTACAATGGTAACAAGTTGATGGAGTTAACAAATCTGCATGCAGGAAAAGGAAGGTACGTGTAAAACAAAAACACACTTAAAAACATAATTCCAGGTCTCACTTGCGCCCTGTCACAGTATGATATACTGTACTTGTTCATGGAATAGACATTTTTACATGAACAGACTGGCAGTTATTGTTTTTTTCACTGATGTCACCTTTGGCTGAATGTTGTTTTGCTCTTTCGGTATAGTATTTATAAGCCTCTGCCGGTTTAAAACCTCCAGAGAGGTTTTGTTTAGATTTTTTGAACTCCGATTTGCAATGTTGATAGTGTGATACTTAAAGACAATATTAATACATCCTACATTTAGCTACGTGTGAATTGTCACTGACTAATTGACTAATTCAGTGATTTGAGGTCTAACGCTGGCCTAAAGTAGACTTTTTGTGAGACAAGTTTGTATACCGTCCATGATACGGTTTTAGCTTCTGTCCATGGTGCTGAAACTGGTTTAATGTGATTTTGAGATTATTCAAACTATTAACTATTTCCTTTGCTTATTCATGAGGACAGTTCATTGTTACATTAATATAGAAAGCATTGTTTTCAATGTGTTTATTTGTTTTTGGTCAATGACTGCAGTGCTTTTAAGCTTATTTTCATCAGTGGTCCTTTAGAGAAGAGGATCACATATATACAATGCATATAATAATCATTCAGATACACTTCATACACTTTCAAAGTCTAACATATGTTTCCATGAGCATAAACCTTCTTCACACTCGTATTAATTGGAGAAGGACATACATACACATAACAACAGTTACAATAGACGTCCATTAGTCATGTCATATTCTCCTTCACATATTGCATTTCATCCATTGGATACAAGTTTATCTCACACAGTATATTTTTTACTGCTTGAATAGTGACACACGTCACCTTCTCCTACAGGTTTATTTAAAGTAATATATTTGCATGGTGCCCAGAATGTTTATTTTTCTTTGTCTCAGCCAACGAACTGTTGTGCACTTATCTTTACAAATGAAACATGGAATTACGCAAGTAAATAAAACCAGTAAAACATTTTAAAAGTGATTACTCTTTTAAACATCTATTAATGAATTGTTGATACATTGACTGCCTTTCTATTTTTGTCGACTGTTTGTTTTGGTGCGTTTCTTCTTTTGTAGAGACCGCTATTGTACCATTTGAACATGAATTAATTATTGCATGAATTTTCATCAGGAAACACACAATTGTGTCTGACCAGATAAAAAAAAAAATGTCACGCAATATATGACTTTAGCTTGTTTTTTTAGTTACATTATTTGGAGGATTTTCCCCCTTGTTTTGTGCTTTTCTTTTCTTATTGTTTTATGTTTATTTTCATGAGCTCCATACGTTTTTTTCAGCGTTAAACTGAGAGGGTTGTTATTCCCTAAAACACACTCCTGGTGTCAGTGTTCACCAGTGAATATCGCAGCGTGTTGTTCCCCTTCCTTCTTTGTCAGTAGTAGTGGTGTGGTCATACATTTTTGCGCGAAACGCTGGTCTTCTTTACGAACAACGTGTGTGAAAATACAAGTGACAACGCATTCAGTGACGCGCTACGCATTTAATTGATTTGGCCGAAAAATGGACATCAAAAGATGTACCTATTTTTGCGCTTGGATTTATATTTTTTTCATAATTCATTCGGTCAGTGGAGACGTGACCTACTCCATTCCAGAGGAGATGAAACGTGGATCTGTGATCGGAAATATCGCGAAGGATATTGGACTTGATTTGGGCAGATTGTCTGCTCGCAGGGCGCGCGTTGTCTCCGAGGACAACAGCGTCCAGTACTGCAGTGTGAACCTCAACACGGGAGAGCTGGTTGTTCAGGAGAGGATTGACAGAGAGGGCCTTTGTGCGAAGAAGACTTCATGTATTCTGAAACAGGAGCTCGTGCTGGAAAACCCTTTAGAGCTGCATCGCTTTACTATCCGCGTCCAAGACGTAAATGACAACGCGCCACAATTTGCTGAAGACTCACTTAAATTTGAAATTCGAGAATCTGCTGTAAAGGGCGCGCGGTTCGTTGTTGGTGAGGCACAGGATGAAGACGTAGGAGAAAACGCTGTTCAGGGCTACACCCTTCAACAAGACACCAATTTCAAACTAAATATTAACTCTAATTCAGCAGGACGAAAATACTGTGAGTTAATTTTAGATAAAGAATTGGACAGAGAGAATAAGAACGATATATCACTTGTTTTGACTGCGTTTGATGGCGGCTCTCCGCAGAGATCAGGCACAGTAATCATCCATGTCACTGTTCTTGATGCTAATGATAATGCGCCAGTGTTTAGTCAGACTGTGTATAAAGCGAGTCTCCCAGAAAACTCTCCTCCAGATACACTGGTTATTACAGTGACTGCTACTGACGCTGACGAGGGAATTAACAGCGAGGTCTCATATCAATTTGGACATTTATCAAGTAAAAATCACGTGTTTTCTATTGATCATAAAACAGGTGAAGTGAAAGTAAAAGGATTGATCGATTATGAAAAATTATCCTCATATGAAATGCAAATTAGTGCCAAAGATGGCTTAGGGCTGGTCTCATATGCAACTTTAATAATAGATATTACTGATGTAAACGATAATGCTCCTGTTATTAACTTGAATTCACTGACCAATCAGATCCCAGAGAATGTGTCACCTGGTGCAGAGGTGGGCATCATTAATGTGCAGGACAGAGACTCAGAGAACAACAGACAGGTCCGCTGCTCCCTTCAGACTGGTGTCCCGTTCAAGTTAGTCCCTTCCATTAAAAACTATTATTCTCTAGTGACCACAGAACAGCTGGACCGTGAGCTCGTGTCTGATTACAACATTACAATCACTGCCACTGACGAGGGCTCTCCACCTCTGTCCTCGTCTAAAACTGTCCACTTAACTGTAGCTGACATCAATGACAACCCTCCTGTGTTTGAGGAGCAGTCCTACAGCGCATATGTGACTGAAAACAACAAACCTGGCTCCTCTTTATGTTCTGTTGCTGCTCGAGACCCAGACTGGAGACAGAACGGGACAGTGGTTTATTCTCTGTTACCTGGTGAGGTGAATGGGGCCCCAGTGTCCTCCTATGTATCAGTAAATGGAGACACAGGGGTGATCCATGCTGTGAGGGCTTTTGATTATGAACACTTCAGGAGTTTTAAAGTCCATGTGATGGCCAGAGACAATGGGTCTCCTCCACTCAGCAGCAACGTGACAGTCAATGTGTTTATATCTGATGTGAACGACAACTCTCCTCAAATCCTGTACCCCACCCCGGAGGGGAACTCCTTCATGACTGAACTGGTCCCTAAAGCTGCACATGCAGGCTCTCTGGTGTCCAAAGTGATAGCAGTGGACGCAGACTCTGGACAGAACGCCTGGCTGTCCTATCACATAGTCAAATCCACTGATCCTGGGCTTTTTACTATTGGTCTCCACAGTGGAGAGATCAGGACCCAGCGGGACATCTCTGAATCTGACAGCATGAAACAGAACCTTATTGTGGCAGTGAAGGATAACGGACAGCCTCCTCTCTCTGCCACCTGCTCCATGTATTTACTGATCTCTGATAACTTGGCTGAAGTGCCTGAACTCAAGGACATTTCTTATGATGAGAGAGACTCAAAGCTGACATCCTATCTGATCATTGCACTGGTGTCAGTGTCCACATTTTTCCTCACCTTCATTATTATTGTCCTGGGTGTGAGGTTCTGTCGCAGGAGGAAGCCCAGACTGTTGTTTGATGGAGCAGTTGCAATCCCCAGTGGTTATCTGCCTCCTAATTATGCAGATGTTGACGGCACAGGAACTTTACGCAGCACTTACAACTATGATGGCTACATGACAACTGGATCCAGGACAAGTGACTTTAAATTTGTCTCGTCCTACAATGACAACACGCTGCCTGTAGACCAGACTCTGAGGAAAAGCCCGACTGACTTTACTGACGTCTTTGGAGACTGTGATGACTCTCCTGAGGTAGGAATGTAAAAAAACATATTATATTTATTTTCTTTGCTGGAGTAGAGCTTTGTAGTTGTAGTGGTGTTTGGATGGCTTTAATTAAAATGAGGGAGACCATTGCAATGTAACTGAAATGTAGTTTTTACTTCAAATTTAGTTGACTGATTTTAGTGTCTTTCAAACGTTTCACATAGCGTCATAAAATATTTGTCCTCCAAAGTTTTACCATATAAAACATGTGGGCTTCTAAGCACCACCATACCAAATGGTTCTAAATCAGATATAAATAAACGCTATTGGTAAACATGTCTAAGCAGAAATAAATAAATAAAAACACACTACTTACTGCTTTAGTAAAGTATTAGTTAAATGAAGACACTATAGATGGCCCACTGTGGTAAACGAACTGGTTGAGCACGGTGACAACTTATAAGGTGAAGGAATCCAGAGGAGCGGTTTCTTTAATGAGGTTTATTGATATTTGTGGGTGACATTACTTGTGGATGTGAATGTGGTCTGAAACAAATAAACAGAAAGAAAGAAATGCGTTTCCAACTAATGTACATAGGTATATAGTAAACCTATTAAGCATGAACATCATGCTTGTCAGCTCCCTGATATGGGGCATGAATAAACTGGCAATTATGCAGCTAAATGAATCAGCAATAAAACACCGAACACAACTATAAACATACTGACATGCAGGAAATATTACTAAACAGAAAGGAAGGACACAGGGATAAATATATAAATCACAATGCCAAAACTGAATAAGCCTTCATTAAACAAACAGGAAATTACACATGCCAATTAGCTGAACAAACACAGATGTAACATAAAATTGGACTTACATAAGTAAAATAAAGATCCATTTACTTTGTATTCATAAACTCATGGTAAAACACAGGTAAAATACTGCAACGGTCCTTAATTGGTCCAGCATGCGTCTCCTCCGTGCCATGCGGATGCTCTCTCCCTGGTGCTACAGCATAAATATATCGCAACCTTACACCAGGGGGAGCACTGCCCGCCTTGGCTCTCTAACAAGTAGTGGAACATTAAAATACAATTAAAATAAAGTCAAAAACTCGAAATGACCCTGAGTACAACCTGCATAAGCCCATATACCGTCGGAAGAACTGGTGCATTTGACTGGTCGATAATTATTTAGGCCTTTTGAAGCGTGTTCAGGGCAGTGATGTTTGATGAAACGAGTGGGATGGTCTATTGTTCACTAATCTGAATAATTATTTAAACGTTTTCAATGCAATCATTAGTTTTGCGTCATCTTTACCATTGCCATTTATGTTATTTTATTGTGATCTTTTTTTCTTTTTTTCGCAATATGCCTCCTCGCCCAGGCTTCCCTCCAAATTACCTTTGACATTGTTTCATTCGTTTGTGCTTTTTCTTTTTAATATTTTCTCATTAAAAGTTCTTATACATTTCGGCTCCTATCTTATTGTCAGTGATAAACAATTCCACGACTGAAGAGTGGGTAAGAGAAAAGTAATGAGCTATAGCGTCACAGTGTTTCTTGAGTGAAATTCATATTCCTCTATGTTGACAACTTTCGTTATTATTGTGCGTGCGCAATCTTTTGCTTGGAGAATTAAGCATCCATTGTATTATGCAAAATGACAATCTTCATCATAAAATTGTTGCCGCATTCCTTCATTATTCCGTTGGCCTTATTTTACAGAAGAAGAAAAAAATAACTAAACACGTTAAATTATTAAAGAAAATGCACATTTCCAAAAGTAACTCACGGCGTCGCTGTTGACTGTAGAACGTATCCACTTCTCCTCCCACAGCAGGCTTGGCTTTACATTCAGTGCGCCATGTCCCACGAATAAACACATATATCTCCTGTGGATAGCAGCCTTGATCCTCTGCGTGCACACAGCGCACATTTTTTTTTGACTTTGTAATGCGCTATACATCAAAATGAGAGATAAAATGCACAGCGTGTTTTGCTTTTTCGTGTGTCTGGATATTCTGGGAGTGAGCCTCGTTTACGGAGATCTGAGTTATTCTGTATTCGAAGAAACGGCACTACAGTCCGTCATTGGAAATGTTGCAAAAGATCTCGGTCTGGACGCGAGGACGATTTCATCGCGGAAAGCTCGTCTGGATTTTGAGGGAACACACAGACGATACTGTGACATCAATTTGAACACCGGGGATCTGATCACAATGGAGCGAATAGACAGAGAAGTCCTTTGTGGTAGGAGAGTGTCTTGTGTGTTGAAGTCGGATTTGATGCTGGAAAATCCTCTGGAGCTTCATCGTATTACTATTCAAGTTCAGGACGTCAATGACAATTCGCCCAAATTCCAAAATAATTATACCAAAATGGAAATACAGGAATCAGTTGAAAAGGGAAGTCGCATTGTGGTGGATGAGGCGCACGATGCGGACATTGGACAAAATGGTGTTCAAGGATACAATCTTCAGAAAAACGATAATTTCGTTTTGTCCTCTGGAAACAATAGGCCTGAACTACTTTTGGAAAACAAGCTGGACAGAGAAAAGCAAAATGAAATCAACCTTATTCTAACAGCGTTTGACGGAGGCACTCCACCAAGATCGGGAACAATACAGATCCACATCACTGTCTTGGATGCGAATGATAACGCCCCTGTGTTTGACCAGGCTGTGTATAAGGCACGGTTACCTGAAAACTCGCCGATTGATACGGTAGTCGTTCAAGTTAGTGCTACAGACGCAGACGAGGGAATAAATGGAGACGTAAAGTATGATATTAGACATGAAGGGGATCTCAATACGATATTTATTGTTGACTCTAAAACGGGGGAAATTAAAGTGAATGGTTTGATAGACTTTGAAGAACAAAACATTTTTGAATTAATGGCAGAAGCTAAAGATGGATTAGGATTAAAATCGTATTCAAAAGTCATAATTGATATTACAGACGCGAATGACAACGCTCCAATAATAAACATGAAGTCATTGTCAAGCCATATACCAGAGAATGCTCCCCCTGGTGCTGAGTTGGGCATTATTCATGTACAGGACAGAGACTCTGGTATTAACAGTAAGATCCACTGCTCCATTCATCAAGATGTCCCGTTTAAACTAATGCCTTCATTTAAAAACTATTATTCTCTCGTGACCACAGAACAGCTGGACCGTGAGCTAATGTCTGATTACAACATTACAATCACTGCCACTGACGAGGGCTCTCCACCTCTGTCCTCCTCTAAAACTGTCCACTTAACTGTCGCTGACATCAATGACAACCCTCCTGTGTTTGAGGAGCAGTCCTACAGCGCATATGTGACTGAAAACAACAAACCTGGCTCCACTTTATGTTCTGTTGCTGCTCGAGACCCAGACTGGAGACAGAACGGGACAGTGGTTTATTCTCTGTTACCTGGTGAGGTGAATGGGGCCCCAGTGTCCTCCTATGTATCAGTAAATGGAGACACAGGGGTGATCCATGCTGTGAGGGCTTTTGATTATGAACACTTCAGGAGTTTTAAAGTCCATGTGATGGCCAGAGACAATGGGTCTCCTCCACTCAGCAGCAACGTGACAGTCAATGTGTTTATATCTGATGTGAACGACAACTCTCCTCAAATCCTGTACCCCACCCCGGAGGGGAACTCCTTCATGACTGAACTGGTCCCTAAAGCTGCACATGCAGGCTCGCTGGTGTCCAAAGTGATAGCAGTGGACGCAGACTCTGGACAAAACGCCTGGCTGTCCTATCACATAGTCAAATCCACTGATCCTGGACTTTTTACTATTGGTCTCCACAGTGGAGAGATCAGGACCCAGCGGGACATCTCTGAATCTGACAGCATGAAACAGAACCTTATTGTGGCAGTGAAGGATAACGGACAGCCTCCTCTCTCTGCCACCTGCTCCATGTATTTACTGATCTCTGATAACTTGGCTGAAGTGCCTGAACTCAAGGACATTTCTTATGATGAGAGAGACTCAAAGCTGACATCCTATCTGATCATTGCACTGGTGTCAGTGTCCACATTTTTCCTCACCTTCATTATTATTGTCCTGGGTGTGAGGTTCTGTCGCAGGAGGAAGCCCAGACTGTTGTTTGATGGAGCAGTTGCAATCCCCAGTGGTTATCTGCCTCCTAATTATGCAGATGTTGACGGCACAGGAACTTTACGCAGCACTTACAACTATGATGGCTACATGACAACTGGATCCAGGACAAGTGACTTTAAATTTGTCTCGTCCTACAATGACAACACGCTGCCTGTAGACCAGACTCTGAGGAAAAGCCCGACTGACTTTGCTGACGTCTTTGGAGACTGTGATGACTCTCCTCCTGAGGTAGGATAATATAATAATAAATGTTGCATAACCAAGTTTGCTGCTGGTACATCTAATAATCAGACAATTTAGTAAAATTCAAAAAACAACAACATGGAAACTTTTTGATCCAAATCACTAAATCTTTCAAAATGCTATTATTTTGTTCAGTTTTGCCTTAATGATTGTATTTATGTTCGTGCGGTTTGAAGTGTGTTATACTTTATCACACAGTCATCACACTCTCTGATGATGGTGTTGAGTGTTTAATTATTCTATTTTTGTATTTATTCCCCCCAAAAATACTCTTTCATTTGTGTTAGATGTGTATCTGCAGACTCAAGTATTTTGATATTTTGTTGGTTTTAAATGTGAGATCAAATCATTTCCCTTTTTTTAGATTAGTGCTGATATAGTTACATGTCTTCAGTGATTTGTGGTAAACAAAATAATCTTACTGTGATATTTATCTGCAATATTTCCAGGATATGAATTTCATAGAACTATCTCAACATTGAATGTTGAGATTCAGTCTGAGAACAGAAACCGGGCACATGGCCTTAAAGTACTGTCCATGGTGCTGAAAAGTATTGATGCAGTTTGAGAGTATTTTGCTTACATTACTTTCTTAGCCATTTATCAAGAGGCGGGTAAATAACGCTTGTTACATTCTGCTCACAGAGAGAAATCTCCTCAAACATTGTGTGTGTGTTGTTTTATGGCATCTCATATTTAGGTATGACTAAAATCTAGTGAGCTCTTATGTAACGACTGCATAAATTAAATTAAGAGATATAACCCCAATGCTCCTGACCGACGCCTTGCGCATTTTTGACATTTGAATCTGTTATAAACACATTCTGTAACATTTTCTTTTCATTAAGCCTATGGAGTCGTTATTACTGTAGGAGACGCATCTGGGACTGAATGTGTGTGCACGGTGCGCTTGTGTGTGTGTGCTTCTGAGGCGGGTACACACGTGGGCATGGGCGTGTCCACGCGGAGGTCTGAATGTGTAAAAATGCGCACTCACCTGGGTTCCGGATGAGAGAGTTCTGGTCTGGGTAGCCACAATTTTTGTTGACCGCACCCATTCCATTTACCATTGTTTTGTCCGTTGATCCTTCTGGTTTCCATAATTTTTGTCATACTAATGTTTATGTGATGTTAAGCTTTGTTCTATGTTAACGCAATACATGTACAAAAGTAACTCTGGATATCAGCCTATTTGTCACCATATAGCCTGCTTGCGCGTCACAAAGCTAAGCCATAGGACCCAGACTCAACCTCTCCGCGGCTAAAAGGTTGGTCAGAAGCCGCAATAAATACATTAGGCATATCGTACATTTAACATGTTAAGGTGAGGTTACACTGGTCATTCCTTAAAACACGCTCGTGGTGTCAGTATTCACCAGCTAATGACGCAGCAAATCCGCCCCCCCCCCCCCCCCTTCTTTGTCAGTTGTAAAGTGGGCTTACATCTTGTGCGACACGTTGTGTTTATTTCAGCGCTTCGTTTGCGACAAGAAGAGACAACGCGTTCAGTGAAGATCAAAGCATTTGAATCGGCTACCAGTGAATGGATGATGGGCAATAACATATACGCCTTTCTGCGCGCGTGGACATTTTTTTTTGTCACACTGAACGCAATCAATGCAGACGTGAGCTACTCTGTGCCAGAGGAGATGAAACGTGGATCCGTGATCGGAAATATCGCTAAGGATATTGGACTTGATTTGGGCAGATTGTCTGCTCGCAGGGCGCGCGTGGACTCCGAGGACAACAGCGTCCAGTACTGCAGTGTGAACCTCAACACGGGAGAGCTGGTTGTTCAGGAGAGGATTGACAGAGAGGGCCTTTGTGCGAAGAAGACTTCATGTATTCTGAAACAGGAGCTCGTGCTGGAAAACCCTTTAGAGCTGCATCGCTTTACTATCCGCGTCCAAGACGTAAATGACAACGTGCCACAATTTGCTGAAAATCCTCTTAAATTTGAAATTCGAGAATCAGCTGTTAAGGGCGCGCGGTTTGTTGTTGGTGAAGCGCATGACGGAGACATAGGAGAAAACGCTGTTCAGGGCTACACCCTTCAACAAAATGACAATTTTAAGCTGAATATTAATTCAAACTCAGCTGCGCGAAAATACTGTGAGTTGATTTTAGATAAAGAATTAGACAGAGAGCAAAATAAAGATATTTCTTTTGTTCTGACTGCGTTTGATGGCGGCTCTCCGCAGAGATCAGGCACAGTAATCATCCATGTCACTGTTCTTGATGCTAATGATAATGCGCCAGTGTTTAGTCAGACTGTGTATAAAGCGAGTCTCCCAGAAAACTCTCCTCCAGATACACTGGTGATTACAGTGACTGCTACTGACGCTGACGAGGGTTTGAACAGCGAGATTAGCTATCAGTTTGATCGTGTTACTGACGACAATACCGATGTGTTTTTTATTGGCACCAAAACTGGAGATGTTAGAGTTAAGGGGGTGATTGATTATGAAAAGACATCTTCCTATGAAATGCAAATGAGTGCCAAAGATGGCTTAGGGCTGGTCTCATATGCAACTTTAATAATAGATATTACTGATGTAAACGATAATGCTCCTGTTATTAACTTGAAGTCACTGACCAATCAGATCCCAGAGAATGTGTCACCTGGTACAGAGGTGGGCATCATTAATGTGCAGGACAGAGACTCAGAGAACAACAGACAGGTCCGCTGCTCCCTTCAGACTGGTGTCCCTTTCAAGTTAGTCCCTTCCATTAAAAACTATTATTCTCTAGTGACCACAGAACAGCTGGACCGTGAGCTCGTGTCTGATTACAACATTACAATCACTGCCACTGACGAGGGCTCTCCACCTCTGTCCTCCTCTAAAACTGTCCACTTAACTGTGGCTGACATCAATGACAACCCTCCTGTGTTTGAGGAGCAGTCCTACAGCGCATATGTGACTGAAAACAACAAACCTGGCTCCACTTTATGTTCTGTTGCTGCTCGAGACCCAGACTGGAGACAGAACGGGACAGTGGTTTATTCTCTGTTACCTGGTGAGGTGAATGGGGCCCCAGTGTCCTCCTATGTATCTGTAAATGGAGACACAGGGGTGATCCATGCTGTGAGGGCTTTTGATTATGAACACTTCAGGAGTTTTAAAGTCCATGTGATGGCCAGAGACAATGGGTCTCCTCCACTCAGCAGCAACGTGACAGTCAATGTGTTTATATCTGATGTGAACGACAACTCTCCTCAAATCCTGTACCCCACCCCGGAGGGGAACTCCTTCATGACTGAACTGGTCCCTAAAGCTGCACATGCAGGCTCTCTGGTGTCCAAAGTGATAGCAGTGGACGCAGACTCTGGACAGAACGCCTGGCTGTCCTATCACATAGTCAAATCCACTGATCCTGGACTTTTTACTATTGGCCTCCACAGTGGAGAGATCAGGACCCAGCGGGACATCTCTGAATCTGACAGCATGAAACAGAACCTTATTGTGGCAGTGAAGGATAACGGACAGCCTCCTCTCTCTGCCACCTGCTCCATGTATTTACTGATCTCTGATAACTTGGCTGAAGTGCCTGAACTCAAGGACATTTCTTATGATGAGAGAGACTCAAAGCTGACATCCTATCTGATCATTGCACTGGTGTCAGTGTCCACATTTTTCCTCACCTTCATTATTATTGTCCTGGGTGTGAGGTTCTGTCGCAGGAGGAAGCCCAGACTGTTGTTTGATGGAGCAGTTGCAATCCCCAGTGGTTATCTGCCTCCTAATTATGCAGATGTTGACGGCACAGGAACTTTACGCAGCACTTACAACTATGATGGCTACATGACAACTGGATCCAGGACAAGTGACTTTAAATTTGTGTCGTCCTACAATGACAACACGCTGCCTGTAGACCAGACTCTGAGGAAAAGCCCGACTGACTTTGCTGACGTCTTTGGAGACTGTGATGACTCTCCTGAGGTAGGCTGACCACAATTTAAGAAACTTGCTTTCAACTTTGTTATGTAAACCCAAATAATTATTTTACTTCTAAATTCAACAATGAAACACTTTCCTGCGTATATGTTATTTTCCTTCGTCTTTTATACACTATATCTATTTAGTTTTCCATGTTTTTCCTCTATGATATATTTTACAAATGTAGTCATTGATAGAGCGTTCTCCTGATTGGTTCTACTTGTCCGTGGAGTCTGATTTATTTTAATTTTTTTCTTTTGTATCAGTGATGTCACTAAATTGTTTTACTCTTTCAATTTAGTACAGTCCTCTGCTGTAATACCTCTAGAGAGGTTTTGCGTCATAGATCTGTGCGGTGTTTAACCATTATTTTTTATTTACGATGTTGACATTGATATTATCTATGCGAAAACATATATATATATATATATATATATATATATATATATATATATATATATATATATATATATATATATATATGTACATATATATATAACTGTTGTACATAGCTATATTTGATTTGACACTTTAATTCATTATTTCTGGGATTTCAGATCTACAAATGTGAAAAAGTTGGTATACAGGGCTTGATCTGGTTTTAGCTTCTGTCCATGGTGCTGAAACTGATTTGATGTAGTTTTGAGATTATTTGGACCGTTTACATTTTCCATTGCCTATTCATCAGGAAAGTTATATTTACATTAATATTAAATGTATGTTTTTTTTTGTGTTTGTTATTGTTTTTTATTTTATTTATTTATTTATTTTCCGTTGTTTTTTGTCCCAGACTGCACCTCTTTTCATCTAATTTTGATCTGTGGTCATTTATGGAAAAGGGCAAGAGCGCTATATATACAACACATTTAATAATCATTCAGATACACTTCATATTGTTTCAAACTCTAATAAAATATTTACAAAACCATCAACCTTCACACTTTGATGCTTTGGCGATGGACTGGAATACATGGCAACAGTTAAATGACCAGACTTTATTCATCTCATATTCTCCTTCACTTATTGCTTTTCATACAATAGATACAATTCTATCTCGTACAGTATATTTAAATTATATATATATATATAATATTTTTTTTATTTTTTTTTTACTTAAATATGAATACATCACCCTCCTAATTAATTTAAAGAGCATCCTTAGATTAACCTGGCACGAAGCAGGTTTGTTTTTACTTTCTCTTGGTAAACGAATGAATTTATTTAATACACGGGATACACGTTTTAAAGTATCCCTTTATAAATTGTTTATATGATTGCCCTCATATTTTGTGTCTGCCTATTTGTTTGGGGGCCTTCTCGTCTTTTTGTTGGAACCTCTTTTATGTTTTACCATTGGAGCACAATTGAATGCATCAATTTTCATCAGTAAAAACCCATAGGTATTTGAACCGACAAAAACATGTCATGCTATATGACTTTATTTGCATTTTTCATTGAATGATTCGGATGTAATAGACTTGTTTTGAGCTTGTCTTTTCTTTTCGTTTCCTACTTTCTTTTTTTTCTTTTTTTTTTTAATTTTTTTTTTTTACGCTGTATACGTTATTTTTAGAGTTAAACTGAGAGGGTTGTTATTCCCTAAAACACACTCCTGGTGTCAGTGTTCACCAGTGAATATCGCACCGTGTTGTTCCCCTTCCTTCTTTGTCAGTAGTTGTGGTGTGGTCATACATTTTTGCGCGAAACGCTGGTCTTCTTTACGAACAACGTGTGTGAAAATACAAGTGACAACGCATTCAGTAACGGGCTCCGCATTTGATGCTATTGGACGAAAAATGGACATCAAAAGATGTACCTATTTTTCCGCTTGGATTTATATTTTTTTCATACTTCATTCGGTCAGTGCAGACGTGACCTACTCCATTCCAGAGGAGATGAAACGTGGATCTGTGATCGGAAATATCGCGAAGGATATTGGACTTGATTTGGGCAGATTGTCTGCTCGCAGGGCGCGCGTGGACTCCGAGGACAACAGCGTCCAGTACTGCAGCGTGAACCTCAACACGGGAGAGCTGGTTGTTCAGGAGAGGATTGACAGAGAGGGCCTTTGTGCGAAGAAGACTTCATGTATTCTGAAACAGGAGCTCGTGCTGGAAAACCCTTTAGAGCTGCATCGCTTTACTATCCGCGTCCAAGACGTAAATGACAACGCGCCACAATTTTCTGAAAATTCACTTACATTTGAAATAAGAGAATCAGCTGATAAAGGCGCCAGGTTTGCTGTGGGTGAAGCGCATGACGAAGACATAGGAGAAAACGCTGTTCAGGGCTACACCCTTCAAAAAAACGACCATTTTAAATTGAACGTTAAAACAAACCCAGGGGGAAGAAAATACTGCGAATTAGTTTTAGACAAAGAACTAGACAGAGAAAGTAGTAAAGAACTCAGTCTGGTGCTGACTGCGTTTGATGGCGGCTCTCCGCAGAGATCAGGCACTGTAATCATCCATGTCACTGTTCTCGATGCTAATGATAATGCGCCAGTGTTTAGTCAGACTGTGTATAAAGCGAGTCTCCCAGAAAACTCTCCTCCAGATACACTGGTTATTACAGTGACTGCTACTGACGCTGACGAGGGTTTGAACAGTGAGGTCACGTATCAATTTGAACATCTATCAAATAAAAATAATATGTTTTCTATTGATCATAAATCAGGAGTAGTAAAAGTAACAGGTGAAATTGATTATGAAAAAACATCTTCCTATGAAATGCAAATTAGTGCTAAAGATGGCTTAAGGCTGGTCTCATATGCAACTTTAATAATAGATATTACTGATGTAAACGATAATGTTCCTGTAATTAACTTGAAGTCACTGACCAATCAGATCCCAGAGAATGTGTCACCTGGTACAGAGGTGGGCATCATTAATGTGCAGGACAGAGACTCAGAGAACAACAGACAGGTCCGCTGCTCCCTTCAGACTGGTGTCCCTTTCAAGTTAGTCCCTTCCATCAAAAACTATTATTCTCTAGTGACCACAGAACAGCTGGACCGTGAGCTCGTGTCTGATTACAACATTACAATCACTGCCACTGACGAGGGCTCTCCACCTCTGTCCTCCTCTAAAACTGTCCACTTAACTGTGGCTGACATCAATGACAACCCTCCTGTGTTTGAGGAGCAGTCCTACAGCGCATATGTGACTGAAAACAACAAACCTGGCTCCACTTTATGTTCTGTTGCTGCTCGAGACCCAGACTGGAGACAGAACGGGACAGTGGTTTATTCTCTGTTACCTGGTGAGGTGAATGGGGCCCCAGTGTCCTCCTATGTATCTGTAAATGGAGACACAGGGGTGATCCATGCTGTGAGGGCTTTTGATTATGAACACTTCAGGAGTTTTAAAGTCCATGTGATGGCCAGAGACAATGGGTCTCCTCCACTCAGCAGCAACGTGACAGTCAATGTGTTTATATCTGATGTGAACGACAACTCTCCTCAAATCCTGTACCCCACCCCGGAGGGGAACTCCTTCATGACTGAACTGGTCCCTAAAGCTGCACATGCAGGCTCTCTGGTGTCCAAAGTGATAGCAGTGGACACAGACTCTGGACAGAACGCCTGGCTGTCCTATCACATAGTCAAATCCACTGATCCTGGACTTTTTACTATTGGTCTCCACAGTGGAGAGATTAGGACCCAGCGGGACATCTCTGAATCTGACAGCATGAAACAGAACCTTATTGTGGCAGTGAAGGATAACGGACAGCCTCCTCTCTCTGCCACCTGCTCCATGTATTTACTGATCTCTGATAACTTGGCTGAAGTGCCTGAACTCAAGGACATTTCTTATGATGAGAGAGACTCAAAGCTGACATCCTATCTGATCATTGCACTGGTGTCAGTGTCCACATTTTTCCTCACCTTCATTATTATTGTCCTGGGTGTGAGGTTCTGTCGCAGGAGGAAGCCCAGACTGTTGTTTGATGGAGCAGTTGCAATCCCCAGTGGTTATCTGCCTCCTAATTATGCAGATGTTGACGGCACAGGAACTTTACGCAGCACTTACAACTATGATGGCTACATGACAACTGGATCCAGGACAAGTGACTTTAAATTGGTCTCGTCCTACAATGACAACACGCTGCCTGTAGACCAGACTCTGAGGAAAAGCCCCACTGACTTTTCTGACGTCTTTGGAGACTGTGATGACTCTCCTGAGGTAGGCTGATCACAGATCTTCAAAACTTGTTTTTTTTATATTTATGTAAATCCATTCAATTTCAATTGCAAATATTCGGCAATGTGTTTATCAATAATTACTGGTGCATATTTCAGATATCATTTTGCCCTCGATTTTTGTTTAGTTGCCCTTTTATACTAACATTATCACATACTCTACTTTACTGATTTGGCGATTGATAGACCTCATTTTGTTGTGTCCTCAGATAAATCCTTCTGTGATTTGACTTATTTGACTTACCTAATCTTTCGGCTGAATCTACAGTAGTCTTGCATATAGTCCCGCTCTCTTGAATGTTTTAAGTGTTTATTTGGCTCTGCACACTTTGATACCTCCAGATACATTTTGTGTTAGGGTGTATTTCTGTCATTTAACCTTTGTTTAGATATCATAAGAATAATAGCCGTGCATTACAGTTAATTATCTCTACACATTATTCTTGACTCTGGAAACCCCCTTTGTGCTAGTGCTCTTAGATTTGACAGCAGTACATTATCGACCACAACATTTTTCTTTCACACCTTGCGTCATGTGTAGGGATTAAAGGTACAGCATTCAAGTCATTTAAATACTTGACTAAGCGCACGTTTCCTGTTAAACTGGGACCTTTTTAACTCAAGAAAAGCTCTTCTTGATAGTGGACTGCATGCCCCAAGACTACATTCTAGGACCAGTTTTTTCTTCACTCTGCATGTTGCCACTCTGATCAATCTTAAACAAAAATAGTAAAAATATCATCCCTTTGCTGATGTTCAAATGTAATCTACCTTTTAATGTTGAACCACCTTAATAGATTTAAACGACATGAAAACAGAAATTGTAGTATTTGGTCAACGTGGACTTTCTATTTTTTGCTGGTGATTTTAGTCCCCCATCTTCATCCTACTGTCAATTATCCCTTTCAGCTTTTCAGCTTTGTTTCCTTTTGATACTCAAACCCTTTTCCTCGGCACACTTTTGCCATATGATTTAAAGTACTCCTGTGTTTTCTTCCTCCCATGTATACTGTACCTTTAACTGTCCAATTAGCTATATTAAGCACTTGATCTTAGCTTGATTATTTTTTGTTTGTTTATTGAGATATCTTAGTTTATTTCAATAAAGCTCAAATCTTACTGTCCACGATACTGAAATATTTTCTGAGCAGTTTAAAGAAGGCTGTGTTTTCCATTCAACCTTTTGCTATGCCAGGGTTTCAGTGGGGTATTACAAAACATCAAATCTCACCCAAACATGCATTAACACAACATGTATTTGAAAAGTGTGACATTGCACCTCCTTTACCAGGTTTTGCTAAATTTTTTGCACACATTTTTACTCAAACGTTAACATAACATAACAAGTTAGCTTTTTAATCATCCACATTTTCCATGATTCCTGTTGACTGGAATGAATACAAATGTTTAGAAATGATAAATGCATTGATTTCTGCATGTGGCATTAGATATTGTGTTTAGGCATTAAATATCTTTACATTTGACCATGTTACCAGTGTGACGGCCTGTTTGTAACTTCCGCGCACATAATAGAACTGGAAAAAAATATATAGCAACTCACATACTCTCTGAATAGTGTGTTTATTTCCGAATAAATGGCGCATGCGGCATCTTTTATTACTTTAAAATTAAGTAATTGTGTCTCTCTTTGTCCCGATGTTGTCACAGTTCTGTACTGTAGATTGAAGTTATTCTTACTTAACAAAATAGGCGTGCACTGTCTGGTCTCATGCTTTGAACAAGTGGTAGCCAAAGTGTTTTCACTTCCGTTTTTTTGTCGCCCTTATTTTTTTTTTTGCAGTCTAAGATCGGTCCTTGTAATTTGGTCAACCTTGTTTCTATGTCAGTAGTATGGAAGCGTGAAGAAACATAATGTGCATATAAGACGAACATGTAGCCTATTGTGTTTTTTTCTCAAGAGCGCAACTGATTAGGCCGTAATCCTCTGTCAATGCGAGCGCATAGAAAAAAGGTTTTGTGGGGTAATGAAATCATTAAGACTAGTTGAGAAGTTCACATCTTTAACGTGCGTAAGGATTTGCTTTGACCATATTGGCACACACACTTTAGGCACGAGCCTCTGACACACGGAAAACACGCCAGTGCCATTGCTCCCGTAAACGACCTCTAGTGGTAAGACTGAAAACAAGTGAAACATTTCGGAGTTAAATTTGCTTTACATTTCTCGGAATACTATGAGTTTTATACATTAAGACTGAAGGAGAGAGAGGTGAATGCTGATGTTCCGTGGCCAGTGCTAAGATGACGGATCAAACAAGGCGCTGCTGGAACACAGAGATAATGCGCGCCACAGCACCACTGCTCTGTCCAGTCTGACTGTCGCACCTCCAGCTGCGATGAACGCACACTTTCACCGCATGACAGGGGCGTGACATATTTAAAGTTGTGTCTGTGGTTCTCACAGATGTCGATGCAAGTGCGTACACACAGAACGCGCAATGCGCTATGGCAGTAAAAAGATGTGGGAAAAATGTATGATGTAGGAGACTATAGAGATACAATGTCAGTGTGTCAAACAGTTCTCAAAATGTTCGATCAAAGCATGAATTCAAAGAGTAAAGACTTTGTTGAGCCATCGCTTACATAACACGCAATATAAAATGCAAGTCATGCTTTACGAAATATCTCCATGGCTGCGAATTCTTTGTAAATAAAACTCGTAAGTTGTGAAGTCGTAAGCATGATTCGAAATAAATCCATTTCTTTTCTACCTTTAAACTCACACATTTGTTTTTTTAAACCTTTAAATGAGAGTATAGAACCAGTAGAGACCAGCCTCTCATTGGTAAAGTGTAAAGATTGTTAACAACAACAACACTAACAATAACAATTGAATAATATTACTACTACTACTACTAATAATAATAATAATTACTTCATCAATAATTTGTTTGTCATTCTTGACAGCAGTACATTTGATTTAAAAAAAAAAAAGTTCTTCCTTCTATAGATTTTACTTATGCATAATAATAATGTTATTAATCATTACGATACAAAAAAACGAAGACAACAATAAAAAATGAAGAGGACAGGCTTGCTGTTCATTCAAACACACTCTTGGTGTCAGTATTGACCAGTGAACCGCACAGCCCGTAAATTCTCCTCCCTTGTTTGTCAGTCGTTGTAATTCTGTTTTGCGGATGCACGAGGGTTACAGATTTCGGTGAATATTTCACTGGATTGTTGGTTTCACTCTTCTTCTTTTCGTTGTTTACATCTGACATCAGCGAATGCTAAATGGCCAACCGTGGATATGTCGTGTTATGCGTCTTTGGGATTATTCTTTTGGCTTTTCAGCCCATTACTGCAGACCAGAGCTACTCCATTCCAGAGGAGATGAAACGTGGATCCGTAATCGGAAATATCGCTAAGGATATTGGACTTGATTTGGGCAGATTGTCTGCTCGCAGGGCGCGCGTGGACTCCGAGGACAACAGCGTCCAGTACTGCAGTGTGAACCTCAACACGGGAGAGCTGGTTGTCCAGGAGAGGATTGACAGAGAGGGCCTTTGTGCGAAGAAGACTTCATGTATTCTGAAACAGGAGCTCGTGCTGGAAAACCCTTTAGAGCTGCATCGCTTTACTATCCGCGTCCAAGACGTAAATGACAACGCGCCACAATTTTCAGAAGATTCACTTAAATTTGAAATTCAAGAATCAGCTGGTAAAGGCGCCAGGTTTGCTGTTGGTGAAGCGCATGACGGAGACATAGGAGAAAACGCTGTTCAGGGCTACACCCTTCAACAAAACGACAATTTTAAATTGAATGTTAAAACAAACTCCGGGGGAAGAAAATACTGCGAATTAGTTTTAGACAAGGAACTAGACAGAGAAAGTAGTAAAGAACTCAGCCTGGTGCTGACTGCGTTTGATGGCGGCTCTCCGCAGAGATCAGGCACAGTAATCATCCATGTCACTGTTCTTGATGCTAATGATAATGCGCCAGTGTTTAGTCAGACTGTGTATAAAGCGAGTCTCCCAGAAAACTCTCCTCCAGATACACTGGTTATTACAGTGACTGCTACTGACGCTGACGAGGGAATTAACAGTGAGGTCACATATCAATTTGAGCATTTATCGAATATAAATAATATATTTTCTATTAATCATAAATCAGGGGAAGTTAAAGTAAAAGGTGAAATTGATTATGAAAAAATGCAATCATATGAAATGCAAATTAGTGCCAAAGATGGCTTAGGGCTGGTCTCATATGCAACTTTAATAATAGATATTACTGATGTTAACGATAATGCTCCTGTTATTAACTTGAAGTCACTGAACAATCAGATCCCAGAGAATGTGTCACCTGGTACAGAGGTGGGCATCATTAATGTGCAGGACAGAGACTCAGAGAACAACAGACAGGTCCGCTGCTCCCTTCAGACTGGTGTCCCGTTCAAGTTAGTCCCTTCCATTAAAAACTATTATTCTCTAGTGACCACAGAACAGCTGGACCGTGAGCTCGTGTCTGATTACAACATTACAATCACTGCCACTGACGAGGGCTCTCCACCTCTGTCCTCCTCTAAAATTGTCCACTTAACTGTCGCTGACATCAATGACAACCCTCCTGTGTTTGAGGAGCAGTCCTACAGCGCATATGTGACTGAAAACAACAAACCTGGCTCCACTTTATGTTCAGTTGCTGCTCGAGACCCTGACTGGAGACAGAACGGGACAGTGGTTTATTCTCTGTTACCTGGTGAGGTGAATGGGGCCCCAGTGTCCTCCTATGTATCTGTAAATGGAGATACAGGGGTGATCCATGCTGTGAGGGCTTTTGATTATGAACACTTCAGGAGTTTTAAAGTCCATGTGATGGCCAGAGACAATGGGTCTCCTCCACTCAGCAGCAACGTGACAGTCAATGTGTTTATATCTGATGTGAACGACAACTCTCCTCAAATCCTGTACCCCACCCCGGAGGGGAACTCCTTCATGACTGAACTGGTCCCTAAAGCTGCACATGCAGGCTCTCTGGTGTCCAAAGTGATAGCAGTGGACGCAGACTCTGGACAGAACGCCTGGCTGTCCTATCACATAGTCAAATCCACTGATCCTGGGCTATTTACTATTGGTCTCCACAGTGGAGAGATCAGGACCCAGCGGGACATCTCTGAATCTGACAGCATGAAACAGAACCTTATTGTGGCAGTGAAGGATAACGGACAGCCTCCTCTCTCTGCCACCTGCTCCATGTATTTACTGATCTCTGATAACTTGGCTGAAGTGCCTGAACTCAAGGACATTTCTTATGATGAGAGAGACTCAAAGCTGACATCCTATCTGATCATTGCACTGGTGTCAGTGTCCACATTTTTCCTCACCTTCATTATTATTGTCCTGGGTGTGAGGTTCTGTCGCAGGAGGAAGCCCAGACTGTTGTTTGATGGAGCAGTTGCAATCCCCAGTGGTTATCTGCCTCCTAATTATGCAGATGTTGACGGCACAGGAACTTTACGCAGCACTTACAACTATGATGGCTACATGACAACTGGATCCAGGACAAGTGACTTTAAATTTGTCTCGTCCTACAATGACAACACGCTGCCTGTAGACCAGACTCTGAGGAAAAGCCCCACTGACTTTTCTGACGTCTTTGGAGACTGTGATGACTCTCCTGAGGTAGGCTAATCACAGATCTTCAAAACTTGCTTTTTTTATATTCATGTAAATCCATTCCATTTCAAATGCAAATATTTGGCAATGTTTTCATCAATAATTACTGGTGCATATTTCAGATATCATTTTGCCCAGGATTTGTGTTTAGTTTCCCTTTTATACCAACATTATCACAAACTCTACTTTACTGATTTGGCGATTGATAGACCTCATTGCTTGTGTCAGATAAATCCTTCTGAGAATAGACTTATTTTACTTACCTAATCTTTCGGCTGAATCTACAGTAGTCTTGCATATAGTCCCGCTCTCTTGAATGTTTTAAGTGTTTACTTGGCTCTGCACACTTTGATACCTCCAGGTACATTTTGTGTTAGGGTGTATTTCTGTCATTTAACCATTGTTTAGATATCATAAGAATAATAGCCGTGCATTACAGTTAATTATCTCTACACATTATTCTTGACTCTGGAAACCCCCTTTGTGCTAGTGCTCTTAGATTTGACAGCAGTACATTATCGACCACAACATTTTTCTTTCACACCTTGCGTCATGTGCGGGGATTAAAGGTACAGCACTCAAGTGATTTCAATACTTGACTAAGCGCTCGTTTCCTGTTAAACTGGGACCTTTTTAACTCAAGAAAAGCTCTTCTTGATAGTGGACTGCATGCCCCAAGACTACATTCTAGGACCAGTTTTTTCTTCACTCTGCATGTTGCCACTCAGATCAATCTTAAACAAATATAGTAAAAATATCATCCCTTTGCTGATGATTTTCAAATGTAATCTACCTTTTAATGTTGAACCACCTTTATAGATTTAAACGACATGAAAACAGAAATTGTAGTATTTGGTCAACGTGGACTTTCTATTTTTTGCTGGTGATTTTAGTCCCCCATCTTCATCCTGCTGTCAATTATCCCTTTCAGCTTTGTTTCCTTTTGATACTCAAACCCTTTTCCTTGGCACACTTTTGCCATATTAAGCACTTGATCTGAGCTTGATTATTTTGTTTTTGTTTATTTAGATATCTTAGTTTATTTTAATAAAGCTCAAATCTTACTGTCCACGATACTGAAATTTTTCCTGAGCAGTTTAAAGAAGGCTGTGTTTTCCATTCAACCTTTTGCTATGCCAGGGTTTCAGTGGGGTATTACAAAACATCAAATCTCACCCAAACATGCATTAACACAACATGTATTTGAAAAGTGTGACATTGCACCTCCTTTACCAGGTTTTGCTAAATTTTTTGCACACATTTTTACTCAAACGTTAACATAACATAACAAGTTAGCTTTTTAATCATCCACATTTTCCATGATTCCTGTTGACTGGAATGAATACAAATGTTTAGAAATGCATTGATTTTTGCATATGACATTAGACATTTTGTTTAGGCATTACATATTTTTACATTTGACCATGTTACCAGTGTGACGGCCTGTCTGTAACTTCCGCGCACATAATAGAGCTGGAAACAAAATATTACAAATCACAAACTCTCTGAATAGTTTGTTTATTTCCGAATAAATGGCGCACGCGGCATCTTTCATTACTTTGAAATTAAGTGACTGTGTCTCTCTTTTTCCCGCTGTTGTCACAGTTCTGTACTGTAGATTGAAGTTATTCTTACACAACAAAATAGGCGTGCACTGTCTGGTCTCATGCTTTGAACAAGTGGTTGCAAAAGTGTTTCCATTTCCGTTTTTTGTCACCCTTATTTGTTTTGCAGTCTAAGATCGATCCTTGTTATTTGGTCAACCTTGTTTCTATGTCAGTAGTATGAAACCGTGCAGAACCATAATGTGCGTATAAGACGAACGTGTAGCCTATTGTTTTTTTTTTCTCAACAGCGCAACGGATTAGGCCGCAATCCTCTGTCAATGCGAGCGCATAGAAAAAAGGTTTTGTGGGGTAATAAAATCATTAAGACGAGTTGAGAAGGGCACATCTTTAACGTGCGTAAGGATTTGCTTTGACGATATTGGCACACATTTAGTCACGAGCCTATGACACACGGAAAACACGCCAGTGCCATTGCTCCCGTAAACGACCTCTAGTGGTAAGACTGAAAACAAGTGTAACATTTGTAGTTAAATTTGCTTTACATTACTCGGAATACTATGAGAACGTTTTATAAATTAAGACTGAAGGAGAGAGAGGTGAATGCTGATGTTCCGTGGCCAGTGCTGTAGCAAAGACGACGGATCCAACAAGGCGCTGCTGGAACACAGAGATAATGCGCACCACAGCACCACTGCTCGGTCCAGTCTGACTGTCGCACCTCCAGCTGCGATGAACGCACGCTTTCACCGCATGACAGGGGCGTGACATATTAAAGTTGTGTCTGTGGTTCTCACCGATGTCGATGCAAGTGCGTCTTTTACACACAGAACGCACAATGCTCTATGGCAGTAAAAATATGTGGAACAAATGTATGATGTAGGAGACTATAGAGATACAATGTCAGTGTGTCAAACAGTTTTCAAAATGTTCGATCAAAGCATGAATTCAAAGAGTAAAGACTTTGTTGAGCCATCGCTTACATAACACGCAATACAAAATGCACGTCATGCTTTACTAAATTGCTCCATGGCTGCGAATTCTTTGTAAATAAAACTCGTAAGTTTAAAAGTCGTAAGCATGATTCAAAATAAATCAATTTCTTTTCTACCTTTAAACTCACACATTTGTTTTTAAACCTATACGTAGAGAACAGCCTCTCATTGGTGAAGTGTAAAGATTTTTAACAACAACAACACTAATAGTAATAACACTAATAATAATAATAATAATAACAATAATAATAATTACTCCATCAAGAACAAATGTTTGTCATTCTTGACAGCAGTACATTTGATTTAAAAAAAAAAGATGCTCCTCCTTCTATATATTTTACTTTTGCATAATATTAATGTTATTAATCATTACGATACAAAAAACAAAGACAACAATAAAAAATTAAGAGGACAGGGTTGCTGTTCATTCAAAAACACACTTGGTGTCAGTATTGACCAGTGAACCGCACAGCCCGTAAATTCTCCTCCCTTGTTTGTCAGTCGTTGTAATTCTGTTTTGCGGATGCACGAGGGTTACAGATTTCGGTGAATATTTCACTGGATTGTTGGTTTCACTCTTCTTCTTTTCGTTGTTTACATCTGACATCAGCGAATGCTAAATGGCCAACCGTGGATATGTCGTGTTATGCGTCTTTGGGATTATTCTTTTGGCTTTTCAGCCCATCAGTGCAGACCAGAGCTACTCCATTTCAGAGGAGATGAAACGTGGATCCGTGATCGGAAATATCGCTAAGGATATTGGACTTGATTTGGGCAGATTGTCTGCTCGCAGGGCGCGCGTGGACTCCGAGGACAACAGCGTCCAGTACTGCAGTGTGAACCTCAACACGGGAGAGCTGGTTGTTCAGGAGAGGATTGACAGAGAGGGCCTTTGTGCGAAGAAGACTTCATGTATTCTGAAACAGGAGCTCGTGCTGGAAAACCCTTTAGAGCTGCATCGCTTTACTATCCGCGTCCAAGACGTAAATGACAACGCGCCACAATTTTCAGAAGATTCACTTAAATTTGAAATTCAAGAATCAGCTGATAAAGGCGCCAGGTTTGCTGTTGGTGAAGCGCATGATGGAGACATAGGAGAAAACGCTGTTCAGGGCTACACCCTTCAACAAAATGACCATTTTAAATTGAATGTTAAAACAAATCCCGGGGAAAGAAAATACTGCGAATTAGTTTTAGACAAAGAACTAGACAGAGAAAGTAGTAAAGAACTCAGTCTGGTGCTGACTGCGTTTGATGGCGGCTCTCCGCAGAGATCAGGCACAGTAATCATCCATGTCACTGTTCTTGATGCTAATGATAATGCGCCAGTGTTTAGTCAGACTGTGTATAAAGCGAGTCTCCCAGAAAACTCTCCTCCAGATACACTGGTTATTACAGTGACTGCTACTGACGCTGACGAGGGAATTAACAGTGAGGTCACATATCAATTTGAACATTTATCGAATATAAATAATATGATTTCTATTGATCATAAATCAGGGGAAGTTAAAGTAAGAGGTGAAATTGATTATGAAAAAACCTCTTCATATGAAATGCAAATTAGTGCCAAAGATGGCTTAGGGCTGGTCTCATATGCAACTTTAATAATAGATATTACTGATGTTAACGATAATGCTCCTGTTATTAACTTGAAGTCACTGACCAATAAGATCCCAGAGAATGTGTCACCTGGTACAGAGGTGGGCATCATTAATGTGCAGGACAGAGACTCAGAGAACAACAGACAGGTCCGCTGCTCCCTTCAGACTGGTGTCCCTTTCAAGTTAGTCCCTTCCATTAAAAACTATTATTCTCTAGTGACCACAGAACAGCTGGACCGTGAGCTTGTGTCTGATTACAACATTACAATCACTGCCACTGACGAGGGCTCTCCACCTCTGTCCTCCTCTAAAACTGTCCACTTAACTGTCGCTGACATCAATGACAACCCTCCTGTGTTTGAGGAGCAGTCCTACAGCGCATATGTGACTGAAAACAACAAACCTGGCTCCACTTTATGTTCTGTTGCTGCTCGAGACCCAGACTGGAGACAGAACGGGACAGTGGTTTATTCTCTGTTACCTGGTGAGGTGAATGGGGCCCCAGTGTCCTCCTATGTATCTGTAAATGGAGACACAGGGGTGATCCATGCTGTGAGGGCTTTTGATTATGAACACTTCAGGAGTTTTAAAGTCCATGTGATGGCCAGAGACAATGGGTCTCCTCCACTCAGCAGCAACGTGACAGTCAATGTGTTTATATCTGATGTGAATGACAACTCTCCTCAAATCCTGTACCCCACCCCGGAGGGGAACTCCTTCATGACTGAACTGGTCCCTAAAGCTGCACATGCAGGCTCTCTGGTGTCCAAAGTGATAGCAGTGGACGCAGACTCTGGACAGAACGCCTGGCTGTCCTATCACATAATCAAATCCACTGATCCTGGACTTTTTACTATTGGTCTCCACAGTGGAGAGATCAGAACCCAGCGGGACATCTCTGAATCTGACAGCATGAAACAGAACCTTATTGTGGCAGTGAAGGATAACGGACAGCCTCCTCTCTCTGCCACCTGCTCCATGTATTTACTGATCTCTGATAACTTGGCTGAAGTGCCTGAACTCAAGGACATTTCTTATGATGAGAGAGACTCAAAGCTGACATCCTATCTGATCATTGCACTGGTGTCAGTGTCCACATTTTTCCTCACCTTCATTATTATTGTCCTGGGTGTGAGGTTCTGTCGCAGGAGGAAGCCCAGACTGTTGTTTGATGGAGCAGTTGCAATCCCCAGTGGTTATCTGCCTCCTAATTATGCAGATGTTGACAGCACAGGAACTTTACGCAGCACTTACAACTATGATGGCTACATGACAACTGGATCCAGGACAAGTGACTTTAAATTTGTCTCGTCCTACAATGACAACACGCTGCCTGTAGACCAGACTCTGAGGAAAAGCCCCACTGACTTTTCAGACGTCTTTGGAGACTGTGATGACTCTCCTCCTGAGGTAGGCTGACCACACATTCATAAACTGTCTGTCAATCCAAATAATGCAATTAATTTGAAATGAAATATTATGGTAAGGATTTCCTCAATATTCACAGTTCATTTTTTAGATTATTTAGTTGTCTTTCCTAGTTTTTTTAATTATATTATATCTATTGAAATTTCATTTTTTTTTCTTCCTCATTTAACTATTTGTTCCGTTTCACGAATTTGGTGCTTGATAGACAGTGATTTACAATGGTAACAAGTTGATGGAGTTAACAAATCTGCATGCAGGAAAAGGAACGTATGTGTAAAGCAAAAACACACTTAAAAACATAATTCCAGGTCTCACCTGCGCCCTGTCACAGTATGATATACTGTACTTGTTCATGGAATAGACATTTTTACATGAATAGACTGGCAGTTATTGTTTTTTTCACTGATGTCACCTTTGGCTGAATGTTGTTTTGCTCTTTCGGTATAGTATTTATAAGCCTCTGTCGGCTTTAAAACCTCCAGAGAGGCTTTGTTTAGATTTTTTGAACTCCGATTTGCAATGTTGATATTGTGATACTTAAAGACAATATTAATATCTGCTGCATTTAGCTATGTGTGAATTGTCACTGACTAATTGATTAATTCAGTGATTTGAGGTCTAACGCTGGCCTAAAGTAGACTTTTTGTGAGACAAGTTGGTATACCGTCCATGATACGGTTTTAGCTTCTGTCCATGGTGCTGAAACTGGTTTAATGTAATTTTGAGATTATTCAAACTATTTACTATTTCCTTTGCTTATTCATGAGGACAGTTCATTGTTACATTAATATAGAAAGCATTGTTTTCAATGTGTTTATTTGTTTTTGGTCAATGACTGCAGTGCTTTTAAGCTTATTTTCATCAGTGGTCCTTTAGAGAAGAGGATCACATATATACAATGCATATAATAATCATTCAGATACACTTCATACACTTTCAAAGTCTAACATATGTTTCCATGAGCATAAACCTTCTTCACACTCGTATTAATTGGAGAAGGACATAAATACACATAACAACAGTTACAATAGACGTCCATTAGTCATCTCATATTCTCCTTCAAATATTGCATTTCATCCATTGGATAAAAGTTTATCTCACACAGTATATTTTTCACTACTTGAATAGTGACACGCGTCACCTTCTCCTACAGGTTTATTTAAAGTAATATATTCGCGTCAACATGGTGCCCAGAATGTTTATTTTTCTTTGTCTCAGCCAACGAACTGTTGTGCATTTATCTTTACAAATGAAACATGGAATTACGCAAGTCAATAAAACCAGTAAAACATTTTAAAAGTGATTACTCTTTTAAACATCTATTAAAGAATTGTTGATACATTGACTGCCTTTCTATTTTTGTCGACTGATTTGTTTTGGTGCGTTTCTTCTTTTGTAGAGACCGCTATTGTACCATTTGAACATAAATTATTGCATGAATTTTCATCAGGAAACACACAATTGTGTCTGACCAGATAAAAAAAAAATGTCATGCAAAATATGACTTTAGCTTGTATTTTTAGTTAAATTATTTGGAGGATTTTTTCCCCCCTCGTTTTGTGCTTTTCTTTTCTTCTTGTTTTATGTTTATTTTCATGAGCTCCATACGTTTTTTTTAGCGTTAAACTGAGAGGGTTGTTATTCCCTAAAACACACTCCTGGTGTCAGTGTTCACCAGTGAATATCGCAGCGTGTTGTTCCCCTTCCTTCTTTGTCAGTAGTAGTGGTGTGGTCATACATTTTTTGCGCCAAACGCTGGTCTTCTTTACGAACAACGTGTGTGAAAATACAAGTGACAACGCATTCAGTGACGCTCTCCGCGTTTAATTGATTTGGACGAAAAATGGACATCAAAAGATGTACCTATTTTTGCACTTGGATTTATATTTTTTTCATAATTCATTCGGTCAGTGCAGACGTGACCTACTCCATTCCAGAGGAGATGAAACGTGGATCTGTGATCGGAAATATCGCTAAGGATATTGGACTTGATTTGGGCAGATTGTCTGCTCGCAGGGCGCGCGTGGACTCCGAGGACAACAGCGTCCAGTACTGCAGTGTGAACCTCAACACGGGAGAGCTGGTTGTTCAGGAGAGGATTGACAGAGAGGGCCTTTGTGCGAAGAAGACTTCATGTATTCTGAAACAGGAGCTCGTGCTGGAAAACCCTTTAGAGCTGCATCGCTTTACTATCCGCGTCCAAGACGTAAATGACAACGCGCCACAATTTTCTGAAAATGCACTTACATTTGAAATTCAAGAATCAGCTGATAAGGGCGCGCGGTTTGCTGTTGGTGAAGCGCATGACGAAGACATAGGAGAAAACGCTGTTCAGGGCTACACCCTTCAAAAAAACGACAATTTTAAATTGAACGTTAAAACAAACCCAGGGGGAAGAAAATACTGCGAATTAGTTTTAGACAAAGAACTAGACAGAGAAAGTAGTAAAGAACTCAGTCTGGTGCTGACTGCGTTTGATGGCGGCTCTCCGCAGAGATCAGGCACAGTAATCATCCATGTCACTGTTCTTGATGCTAATGATAATGCGCCAGTGTTTAGTCAGACTGTGTATAAAGCGAGTCTCCCAGAAAACTCTCCTCCAGATACACTGGTTATTACAGTGACTGCTACTGACGCTGACGAGGGTTTGAACAGTGAGGTCACGTATCAATTTGAACATCTATCAAATAAAAATAATATGTTTTCTATTGATCATAAATCAGGAGTAGTAAAAGTAACAGGTGAAATTGATTATGAAAAAACCTCTTCCTATGAAATGCAAATTAGTGCCAAAGATGGCTTAAGGCTGGTCTCATATGCAACTTTAATAATAGATATTACTGATGTTAACGATAATGCTCCTGTAATTAACTTGAAGTCACTGACCAATCAGATCCCAGAGAATGTGTCACCTGGTACAGAGGTGGGCATCATTAATGTGCAGGACAGAGACTCAGAGAACAACAGACAGGTCCGCTGCTCCCTTCAGACTGGTGTCCCTTTCAAGTTAGTCCCTTCCATTAAAAACTATTATTCTCTAGTGACCACAGAACAGCTGGACCGTGAGCTCGTGTCTGATTACAACATTACAATCACTGCCACTGACGAGGGCTCTCCACCTCTGTCCTCCTCTAAAACTGTCCACTTAACTGTCGCTGACATCAATGACAACCCTCCTGTGTTTGAGGAGCAGTCCTACAGCGCATATGTGACTGAAAACAACAAACCTGGCTCCACTTTATGTTCTGTTGCTGCTCGAGACCCAGACTGGAGACAGAACGGGACAGTGGTTTATTCTCTGTTACCTGGCGAGGTGAATGGGGCCCCAGTGTCCTCCTATATATCTGTAAATGGAGACACAGGGGTGATCCATGCGGTGAGGGCTTTTGATTATGAACACTTCAGGAGTTTTAAAGTCCATGTGATGGCCAGAGACAATGGGTCTCCTCCACTCAGCAGCAACGTGACAGTCAATGTGTTTATATCTGATGTGAACGACAACTCTCCTCAAATCCTGTACCCCACCCCGGAGGGGAACTCCTTCATGACTGAACTGGTCCCTAAAGCTGCACATGCAGGCTCTCTGGTGTCCAAAGTGATAGCAGTGGACGCAGACTCTGGACAGAACGCCTGGCTGTCCTATCACATAGTCAAATCCACTGATCCTGGGCTTTTTACTATTGGTCTCCACAGTGGAGAGATCAGGACCCAGCGGGACATCTCTGAATCTGACAGCATGAAACAGAACCTTATTGTGGCAGTGAAGGATAACGGACAGCCTCCTCTCTCTGCCACCTGCTCCATGTATTTACTGATCTCTGATAACTTGGCTGAAGTGCCTGAACTCAAGGACATTTCTTATGATGAGAGAGACTCAAAGCTGACATCCTATCTGATCATTGCACTGGTGTCAGTGTCCACATTTTTCCTCACCTTCATTATTATTGTCCTGGGTGTGAGGTTCTGTCGCAGGAGGAAGCCCAGACTGTTGTTTGATGGAGCAGTTGCAATCCCCAGTGGTTATCTGCCTCCTAATTATGCAGATGTTGACGGCACAGGAACTTTACGCAGCACTTACAACTATGATGGCTACATGACAACTGGATCCAGGACAAGTGACTTTAAATTTGTCTCGTCCTACAATGACAACACGCTGCCTGTAGACCAGACTCTGAGGAAAAGCCCCACTGACTTTTCTGACGTCTTTGGAGACTGTGATGACTCTCCTGAGGTAGGCTGACCACAAGTTAATAACTTGGCTTTCAACTTTTTGTAATGTCAATTAAAATGATGCAATCAATTTTAAATTGAACAATATGGAAACACTTTTTAAAATATTTATATTTTATATTTTATTTTTTTTATTTTTCTCATTCCTTTTTAAATATATTATATCTATTTAAATGTCCATGTTTTTTTCTCACATAATCATGTTGCGTTTTACCAATTTGGTGGTTGATAGAATATTGTCACAGGTTTAGGTTATTACAGGGTTGGATGTGAAACCTAATACGTTGTGGCCGGAAATCGAATGGGGAAAATGGTGAAAATGGTGAAAATGGTGAAAATGGTGAGAGCATTATGGCGCAACCATTAATGAATACAGGGAAAATATATATAAAAGCAGATTTATTTGGCGTAGTTCATAGAAAAATGTTTACAACCGATCAACCGCGTTGGAAAAAAAGAAAAAAGAACGAACAAAAAAAAAGCGACTTATGTCACTGTGGGCTTGACTCAACGTCTCTTGTGCTTCGATCAGGGGCGACCGGGGACGCCGACGGGGTATCCGCGAGGCAACCGGTGCCCGGTCTTATCCGGTCTCCCTTTAACAGGAGCCCTGTTGATTTCATTTGTTCTCGTTCCATGCGCACTTGTTCCGTGCGCCTCATCCGCGCTCATTCCCTTTGGAGCTGCTCGGCACGCCTTCCACGGCTCCACCCCCGACTCCCGTGCGGCCGTTACCCCGGGCGCTCGGTACTATCTCGCTGGGCTTTCGTGTAACTGCTCCTTACGCCTCCATATGTCCTTGTCCTTTGTCGGTGCCATTTCCGCTTTTTATTTCCAAATCTACCGCCACAGCACAGGTCCGCAAATTACGCCTTTTTCCTAATGGAGGAGCAGGGTCTGGTGACAGGCTGGTTGCAATGGTAACACGTGGAGGGAGTTAACCAATCTGCATGCAGGAAAAGGAACACACGTGTAAAACCAAAACACACGTAAAAAACATAATTCCATGTCTCACTTGCGCCCTGTCACACTATGATAGACTGTACTTCTTCATGGAGTAGACATTTTTACATGGATGCACTGGCAGTTTTGTTCTTTTGTTTCACTGATGTAACTTACTGTACCTTTGGCTGAATGCTGTTTTGCTCTTTTAATTTAGTATTTCTCGGCATTTGCTGGCTCTAAAACCTCCAGAGAGGTTTGGTTTCAAGTGGTTTATCGCTGCTGCATTTACAATGTTGATATTGTAATACTCAAAGAAAATAATAACATCTGCTGCATTTAGCTATGTGTGAATAGTCACATTAATTGATTAATTCAGTAAATTGGGATCTAAAGCTAGCCTAAAGTAGACTTTATGTGAGACAAGTTGGTATACAGTCCATGATACGGTTTTAGCTTCTGTCCATGGTGCTGAAAAAGCTTTTGATGTAGTTTTGAGTTTATTCAAACTGTTAACAATTGTCTTACTTTTTTATCAGGACAGGTCATTGTTACATTAATATAGAAGGCATTTTTAAAACATGTCTTTATTTTATTTATTTATTTATTTTGTTCATGTCTGCAGTGCTTTTACGCTTTTTTCCATCTGTGGTCCTTTAAAGATGAGGGTCACATTGCAATATATACAATGCATATAATAATAATTCATATACACTTCATACACGTTCAAAGTGTGACAATTGTTTCGGTTTCCATAAACCTTCACAGTCTAATTAATTGGAGAAGGACATTAATACATAACAACAATTACAAAGGACCATCCATCATTCATCTTATATTCTCATTCAAATATTGCATTTTATCCTTTGGATATTACTCTGTTTGTCTCAAATCATATCTTCTATAATACTGATATAGGGACATAAATTACCTTCTAGAGGTTTAAATTAGCATCCTTGTATTAACCTGGTGTCAAGCATTGTTCGTTTTGCTTTATCTTGGTCAACAAATTGTTTTAGGCTTATCTGTGCAAATGAATCATGGCATTTAGGAACCTCATTAAACCAGTAACAAAATGTGAAAGGGATGGATCTCTTAAAACATCTCTTCATGGATTGTTTTACAATGACTGCCTTCATTTTTCTTTGTGTCTGCTTTTTTTAATTATTGTTGCACAGTTCCCTGTTTTCTGTAGAGACCGCTTACACCATTGGAGCACACATTACTGCATGCATTTCCATCAGCAAAAACGAATTGGTACGTGTCATGCTCTATTACTCTCTTTTTTTTATTTTTTTTATATAATTAATTGCATTATTCAGGGGGGTGTCTGCAATATTTTTTTTCTTTTAATTATGTAATTATTTCGTTCTTAAATTATGTATTTATTTTTGTATTTTCATGAGCCGCATGAGGGTTATTTTCAGCGTTAAACTGAGAGGGTTGTTATTCCCTAAACTACACTCCTGGTGTCAGTGTTCACCAGTGAATAGCGCAGCGTGTTGTTCCCCTTCCTCCTTTGTCAGTAGCCGTGGCGTGGTCATATTTTTTTTTAGTGCGAAACGCTGGTCTTCTTTATGCACAAGGTTTTCGAAAATACAAGAGACAACGCATTCAGTTACGTGCCACGCATTTAATTGATTTGCAGGAAAAATGCGCACCAAAATATGTACCTATTCTTGTGCTTGCATTTTGATTTTTTTCACAATTCATGCCGTCATTGGAGACGTGACCTACTCCATTTCAGAGGAGATTAAACGTGGATCCGTGATCGGAAATATCGCTAAGGATATTGGACTTGATTTGGGCAGATTGTCTGCTCGCAGGGCGCGCGTGGACTCCGAGGACAACAGCGTCCAGTACTGCAGTGTGAACCTCAACACGGGAGAGCTGGTTGTTCAGGAGAGGATTGACAGAGAGGGCCTTTGTGCGAAGAAGACTTCATGTATTCTGAAACAGGAGCTCGTGCTGGAAAACCCTTTAGAGCTGCATCGCTTTACTATCCGCGTCCAAGACGTAAATGACAACGCGCCACAATTTAAGGAGGATTTAATGAAGTTTGAAATCCATGAATCAGCTGATAAGGGCGCTCGTTTTCTTCTGGATGAGGCTTACGATGGAGACATTGGGGAAAATGGTGTTCAGGGTTACACTCTGCAAAATAATGATAATTTTGCGTTAGATGTAAAAACAAAGTCTAATGGGCGAAAGTATAGTGAATTAGTTTTGGCTAAGGAACTTGACAGAGAAAGTAGTAAAGAACTCAGTCTGGTGCTGACTGCGTTTGATGGCGGCTCTCCGCAGAGATCAGGCACAGTAATCATCCATGTCACTGTTCTTGATGCTAATGATAATGCGCCAGTGTTTAGTCAGACTGTGTATAAAGCGAGTCTCCCAGAAAACTCTCCTCCAGATACACTGGTTATTACAGTGACTGCTACTGACGCTGACGAGGGTTTGAACAGTGAAATCACATACAGTTTTGACGATCCATCGGATGACCATAGAATATTTGCTTTAAATCCTACATCAGGTGAGGTTAGAGTTGCAGACTTAATTGACTATGAAAAAGAGTCTTCCTATGAAATTCAAATTAGTGCAAAAGATGGGCTTGGGCTGGCGTCACATGCAACGTTAATAATAGAAATTGCTGATGTGAACGACAATGCTCCTGTGATTTATCTGAAGTCTCTGACGAATCAGATCCCAGAGAATGTGTCACCTGGTACAGAGGTGGGCATCATTAATGTGCAGGACAGAGACACAGAGAACAACAGACAGGTCCGCTGCTCCCTTCAGACTGGTGTCCCTTTCAAGTTAGTCCCTTCCATTAAAAACTATTATTCTCTAGTGACCACAGAACAGCTGGACCGTGAGCTCGTGTCTGATTACAACATTACAATCACTGCCACTGACGAGGGCTCTCCACCTCTGTCCTCCTCTAAAACTGTCCACTTAACTGTCGCTGACATCAATGACAACCCTCCTGTGTTTGAGGAGCAGTCCTACAGCGCATATGTGACTGAAAACAACAAACCTGGCTCCACTTTATGTTCTGTTGCTGCTCGAGACCCAGACTGGAGACAGAACGGGACAGTGGTTTATTCTCTGTTACCTGGTGAGGTGAATGGGGCCCCAGTGTCCTCCTATGTATCAGTAAATGGAGACACAGGGGTGATCCATGCTGTGAGGGCTTTTGATTATGAACACTTCAGGAGTTTTAAAGTCCATGTGATGGCCAGAGACAATGGGTCTCCTCCACTCAGCAGCAACGTGACAGTCAATGTGTTTATATCTGATGTGAACGACAACTCTCCTCAAATCCTGTACCCCACCCCGGAGGGGAACTCCTTCATGACTGAACTGGTCCCTAAAGCTGCACATGCAGGCTCTCTGGTGTCCAAAGTGATAGCAGTGGACGCAGACTCTGGACAGAATGCCTGGCTGTCCTATCACATAGTCAAATCCACTGAGTCTGGACTTTTTACTATTGGTCTCCACAGTGGAGAGATCAGGACCCAGCGGGACATCTCTGAATCTGACAGCATGAAACAGAACCTTATTGTGGCAGTGAAGGATAACGGACAGCCTCCTCTCTCTGCCACCTGCTCCATGTATTTACTGATCTCTGATAACTTGGCTGAAGTGCCTGAACTCAAGGACATTTCTTATGATGAGAGAGACTCAAAGCTGACATCCTATCTGATCATTGCACTGGTGTCAGTGTCCACATTTTTCCTCACCTTCATTATTATTGTCCTGGGTGTGAGGTTCTGTCGCAGGAGGAAGCCCAGACTGTTGTTTGATGGAGCAGTTGCAATCCCCAGTGGTTATCTGCCTCCTAATTATGCAGATGTTGACGGCACAGGAACTTTACGCAGCACTTACAACTATGATGGCTACATGACAACTGGATCCAGGACAAGTGACTTTAAATTTGTCTCGTCCTACAATGACAACACGCTGCCTGTAGACCAGACTCTGAGGAAAAGCCCCACTGACTTTGCTGACGTCTTTGGAGACTGTGGTGACTCTCCTGAGGTATGATATTTTTTCTTCATTTAGCTCAAATCTTCACCAATTGTTTTATTTTATCTTCATTTTACATTTTATGATTAATTTCCTGAAAGTGGCAAGTTGATTTCTGCAGTTGACTTTAAGCCGTCTGAATTTTAATTATCTTTGACATTGTTTTCAGATCTAATATTCAGTCTTTGTTGGTTTGTTATTCTGACACCTTTAAGAAGTTCTTCTTCGTAACATTATGGATTTTGTTAGGTTCAGTGGTGACTCAAACTAGAATGTGTGGATTTGTTTGTAGCATCTTTTTCTAGGCCTATTTGGAACATTTTAGAAGCTACTCTTTATCAGTTGTTTTTTCGTTGTGATAGGTTTGATTTGCAGTTGCTGGCCCTGTTTGTTGCATAGGATTCGTATTTGATTGCCTCTTGGAATAGTAATATATCTATTTTCATTACTATATTCATTGATTAAATAATATCAATGTCTACATACATTTAATTTAATTTAGAATTTACCATAAAGTATATGATCTGCATTATAATTTTCCTCCTTCAAATATTATAAAACTACACTTTATTGTTCTCCTCTCATCTGTTTGAAAGCACATTATGGTATTACTTGAGACATTTGGTGAGAGTTACATATCCATTCATTGAACTGGTTTTGGAGGGTCTGTTTGGGACCTCAAATGTGCCAATGACATTGTTCCTTACAAACAGAGGCTTTTAGTTCAACATTAAAATTGCGCCTGGAAAAATGTAAGAGAACAATTATCAGTAAAGTGTCAATCATTACAAGGCGGCTATAGTACTCATTTACATTTAATTGATTGTATAATTGTGTAACGTTTTAAGTGACTGTATTTAATGAAGTAGAATACCGTATTTTTTTTTACCACAGCTTGAGGAATATTATTTTGAAGTTTCAGTACTCTTACTTGAATAAAACATTTGGTTCACCGTGAGAAACTCTATTAGCGGAAAAGCTCATAGTTCGACGGGGCGGCACGGTAGCGCAGCGGTTGGCTCTCGTGCGTCACAGCAAGAAGGTGCCGTGTTCGATCCTCGGGGACTTTATGTGTGGAATTTGGCATAGAGCGTCAGCCAATCACAATGAGCCTCGCAGCCACACGTGCTGGCACGGAGCTCCAGCCAATCATAAAGCTGGGATCATTGCACGTTCATAACGTGATGCAGCTATTGAGTGCGTTCGAATACAGCAGTAGCGGACATGAATGTATACAATGTATGAAACAATAACAATGTGTCATTTCAGACAATATTATGAACATATTTGTTATAATAGATACTTGTTTTGAAACACATCATTGATAGGTATGTATAATAGATTCATAGTTAAGACATGTTATTGATAGGTATGTACAATAGATTCATAGTTCAGACATTATTGATAGGTATGTATAATAGATTCATAGTTCAGACATGTTATTAATAGGTATGTATAACAGATCTGTAGTTATATACTTATCAACAGTCATTTTCTATGTAGGTATGTATAATTCAGTATAGCACTCATTTCAGACAATATTTTTAAAAGTAGGTGTAATAATAGATATTGGATATATATATATGAACCAGGTATGCATAATAAAATACAAAATTCACTTTATTTAAAAGGTCAGTTTACTATATAAACATATACAATGATACAATTATTCTTATTTAGTTACCCATCTTTGCCTCTCCTTCTCAAAGAAAGGAGACTTTAAACTCCTCCCAGCTCATCTCTCCATTACCTGATCTCGGTAGAGGGAAAATACTTTGGCAGGGCAGTAAACGTGTTTCCCTGGCACCCCGGGGAAGCCTGTGTGGATGTGGGGGCTGTTTGGACCCTGTTTCAGCTCATGTTTGCAGAACCAACACTTTCTCCCTGGTGCAGATGACTCCTCTTTCATCCTCGTCTGTTGTTCCTCCTCTCTCTTCCTCTTCTTCTGCTGTTTTTCCTCCACTCTCTGCCTTGTGGCCTCCAGCTCCCTCTGGAAGAACTCTGTGTCCACAAAGTTCCTAAAAGGCATCCTGGGATCTGTCAGGCCTTCTGACACAGTGGCAGGCGGCATGGTGACTACATCAGAATCAGAATCAGAATCAGAATCAGAATTCGTTTATTGCCAAGGTTTGTGAACAAGGTTTACAAACTAGGAATTTTACTTGGTGCAAATGTGCGACATAAAACATATAACACAGAATTAAGATAAAAAATAAGCTAAGAACGTTAAACTATAAGGCTATAAGGGCATGCATAAAATAAAAAATATTAAATAAATAAGATAAAATAAAGTGACATATGTTAAGACAACAACAATTTGACAATGAACAACAGCGGGATTGTATATACAGATGTGTTGGCATATAAAGTGGTATTAAGTGTTTAAAGTGATAAAGTGATAGCAGCGGGTCTAAGTGTGGACACACCGCACACTGCAAGTGCAGATACATCCATGAGTCTGTGACTGAGCTACAGAGACTTGTTTTTGTTCATGAGTCTGATGGCGGAGGGGAAATGCACCATTGTGCTACCCGATGTGAGAGACTGCCACAGTATCTGTGTTTCCTCCAGTTTTTCCGGACTGGTGTTCAGTGATGAGGATGTGTTTAGTTGTTTGCAGGTGTGTTTGATGTATTGTGATATGGGTAATCTGGTGGTTGGGTGCAGCAGGCTGTTGGGATCAGAGCTGGAGTTGTGGACAAGTGTGGCATACTCCTGATCCACAAGTTTCAGCATGTCCTTCTGTCCGTGGTGTTTATTGAGAAGAGCATCAATAACTGCCTTCATGGGAGCAGGCCAGCGCTTGTGGTCCAACACAAAGACCCTCCCTCCTGTCTTTACTGGTCCGGTACGGGCTGCGGATGGAGAAGGCTTGATGGGCAGCGGGAGCAGCAGAGGTGAGGGCTCTAGGCAGAAAGAGAAAACTAATACGAGTGTCATCTATTTTATATTTGATTAAACTATTGCTATACATTGTTTTGACATAGCTAGTGGCCTGTTACCTGACTTGGATGTGGAGCCTTTTGCAGAGAGTCTACAGAGGAAGCCAGAGCAGCAGCGGCTGTGGGAGCTGTTGCAGCAGTAGTAGTAGTACATGGCATAGGATTAAGAGAAGAGAAGCTGAAGAGCCTGGTGGGAGCAGTTCCACTCGCTGAGCTCCTGCTCAGTGGGAAGCGGTGGAGGAGGTGGCCTATTGACTGCAGCTGTGGGCTGGACTGGACGCTGGATGGCTGGACGCGGGACGAGCTAAATTATGAAAAAGAAAAAAAAAGCTTTATTCAATTTATACTCGTCTGAGCACTTATAACATTTTCCCACTCCTCCACCTTATAGATAAGGCCACACATGAACAACAGCAGAAGGCAATGTGTCTTTTGCAATACTCTACTTCGTGTTTAACTTGGGTTTGTTATTAAATGTGTCATTAATTATATCAATAATATGGTACTTTGTGCACAGCACAGCTTTGGTTGTGAAGCACTTTAGAAATAAAATCTGATTGATTGATTGATGTACTGTAATCATTGAGGGGGAAACCTGAAATGACATTACTCACTTTGGGGTCTGTCTTCATTTGAAGGCTGAGTCGGGCTGAATGAGCGCTGTAGGAGGAGTACCAGAAGGGGAAAGAGTTTCTGGAAATAAACATTAAAAAAATTAAATAAAGAAGGTGCATCTGGTATGTAAGAAGAAATGTATCACAAAAACAGACCTGGAGCTGAGGTGTTTCTGGCCTTAGGAAGCAGAAACTTTAGCTCCTGTGGAAGAGGCAGAGGGGACTTCAGAGGCACCGCAGTGGGAACAGGTAGAGAGAGGTGTACAGTATCCACTGTAAAGGCTGAGCTGTAGTTATATAAGGTACACTGAGTTATTGTAAAGTGCTTTGGGTGTACCATCTCCTGATTCCTCCAGGACGTTGGGCACGGACTGAGCAGCTGTAGAGAAGAAACTGCAATTAGTTTTTATTTTTGTTAAATCATTTACAGTTTAACCAAATGTTAGTAAAATGAACACACAGCATTCAACTGTTACTTCCCCTGCTCGTTTGCTGACTTTGAGATTATTTAACGTGTCAGGCAAGTGTTAGTTCACATTAACCAGAATAACAATAATTTGAGCAGGGGAAGTACTCACATCAAATGTTAAAATACAAAACAGCACTCACCACTTCACACATAATTGACAACCATGCATAATAAAAAATGCACTTACCCTCATCGCAGATGGTATCAATTCATAGTCACTTGGACTTTAGGCAGAACACACATGAGAGGAACAAAGCAGTGAGTGACCGGAACATGGTCAAGAACAGTCTTCTAGGGCACGACAGCAGTGAACATCTCTCTAAACCTGAGGGCTGCTGCAACTCTGGGACTGTAGACAAAGCTGAAAAACAAATCCAAAATATGTTGATTACATAACACAACAAACTCCACTCTAAGCTGTTGGCCCGGGCACCGAACCCCACCTGCTGGTCGTCCTCTGCTGCCGGAGTAGGTGCAGATCTTTTTTGGGCCTCATGTTGAAGGAGAGAGTTGGTTTTCTGGAAGCTGAGGGCATAGCGGAGGAAAGACATCAGACTGTCTTTGCTGTTCCCCTCAGACACCACAGTGCCAGCAGCCTCCTCTCTCTGGTGGCTCTGAATGAGGTACAACGTGTAGCCCATGTCGTTCTCAAGGAGCCACCAGAACGACTTCCCCTTATACTTCCCAAACTGTACGATGTACTCTCCCATCACCTCTTTGGGATCTTTGGGATCAGTGGCATCTCCTCTCACTCGCACCAGTGAGAGCAGAACGCTCTCCCCAGGGGGCTCATGCGGAAGACCACATTGACTCGGCCAGGGGAACTGTCTTCTTCATTTTCTCTGAAATGACACAATACATTGTAATCAGAAAGCATGAAATATTAATACAAATTAAAAAAAAACAACTAAAAGAACATAGTGTGCAATCATTCACCAATCAAACTACTATAATTACATCATTATAAGATAGTTAGTTGTTTATCATGATCCCACCAAATATTACAAAGCATTATAACACACACATATGCCTCAATTTGAATAGTACACAAACAAAACAATCATGATAACAACGTGAATGAAATAACTTGATTTGTGAGTAGCTTTGTATGTTATTACTCTAACTCATAACTTTACAGTAATAAACCAATAATAAACGTAGCACAAACACCTTTTAATCCAAGTTGCAGTCGAGTAAACAACAAACTAAACTCCGACTTTGGGACTACTGTAACATTGTTTACGCACGTACTTATTGATTTGAGCCTTAAAACCAAAAGGAGAATAAACAATTTATTAACCAAAATCATGAAGAAAAAAACCCGACAAATACAGGAATAAATATTAGCTTTAGTGTATAATTACTACGTGTGACTGGTCGAGTCAATACATCGCAACCGCGTTACTGTAAACAATTAAACACACTCAACTTACATGCAGTGAAAAGAAGTAATAATGAAATAGTAGTGATAAAAAAAAAGCGTACTACACTAAATAAAGTCATCGAACATAATGCAAGACTAAGCTACGTTGAAACAGCATGACAGTAACTTAACCATAAAAACTACTCACACGTCCGTTCCAAAAGCCAATCTATCAGAGTGTTTTGCAAACTTAAATGACTAAAACATTAAAAAGATTACCCAATCTGTGGAGAAAAGTTGCTTACCGTGTTGTTACTCCGAAGAACGGGACCCCAATGCCAGGAAATGGAGAATTAGAGAATTACTAGCAAAACGGGGCCGCCGAAACAGCGACGCCGCAGGCCAAAAGTGTAATTGCAAGGAGGGCAGTGGTTTAGCACTACCATTGGGAATGAATGGGGCCCGTTTAGGGCTGTTTAGCAAAGGCTGGGAATGAATGAGAGTGTTTTTTGAGTGTGCGAGTGGGGGACGACGGATGGACATTAACCCAAGGCTACAATCATGCACTGTCCCGATCAAATAAATAATAATTAAATATATATATTAAAAAAGCACACAAAGATGGAATCGAAACTAAATAAATATATTTTTTTTTCTGTGGAAATATTTTCTTGTTTGTTTTTTTCCCCCAGTCGTGTCACAAATGCACAACAACTTGAATTCAATTCATATGATTAAAAAGAGCTCTGAAATGTACATAATTCAAAAATGTTATTCAAACAGTAATACTCAAGTCGAATTTTTTCAATATATATATATATATATATATATATTCCTTTATTAATTATTTCAGGTCACGTCTTATGTCCACGTGGGTAAAATTATTCTGACATTTCATTACGCTTTCTTTTGTTAATATTTTTGGATATGTCTCTCGCCGTCTGTCTCATGCCCAAGCTTGTCAGTGTAAAGCACATGGCACGTGCATTAGGCCCAGGGAAATGATGTTTTGATGCTTGTGTTTAGTGTAAGGCTGTTAGCTCAAGAGACCAAATTATGTTGAGCCTTCTACTAAAAATATATTTAAGTTCACGTACAGGACGAGAACAAACATGTGAATTATTTGGCTTGAGTCTCACTTTCGTTTTCCTCTTGGTGTCACCCTCTACCAACCAAAGCCAGTTTAATTGTGTGCAGGGGCGCGTTATGTACAGGTCCATGACGTGAACACCAGCCCGGACACTCAAGAAAGAACAGCGCACACCTTTGATACTGCTGTTGTCTTATTACATTGCTATAATTGAGACTCTGCGCTGGAGTTTGAAATGTTTCCGCAAATCGGATTGTACTTGTTCCTATTTTGGCTCGATTTGGCTCATGGAGACGTGAGCTATACGCTTCAAGAGGAGATGAAAACGGGATCGGTGATTGGAAATATTGCGAAGGATCTGGGTCTGGAAAGAGGTGCATTGAGCAAGAGAAAAGCCCGCATTGACACAGAGGGCACGGATAAGCGATACTGTGATCTGAACCCGAGGAATGAAGAGCTGTTTGTCGCCGCTAGGATTGACCGAGAAGGGCTTTGTGCGAAAAGAGCGTCGTGCGTCTTAAAGCAAGATCTAGTTTTGGAGAATCCGCTGGAGCTTCATCGTGTTAGCTTACACATACAAGATATTAATGATAATTCACCACAATTTACTGGAGAAACAGTTATGCTTGAAATAAGAGAATCTGCTGTTAGAGGTGCTCGTTTTGTGATAGAGGAGGCGCATGATGCGGATGTGGGGCAAAATTCAGTGCAGCAATACAGTCTTAATAAGAATGATCATTTTGTTTTAGTGATCACAGGAAACACCATAGAGCTGGTGCTTGATAAAGAATTAGATCGAGAAAAACAAGATGAAATTGATTTGGTTTTGACAGCTTTGGATGGCGGCTCTCCTCAGAGAACAGGGACAGTAGCCATACACGTCACTGTGTTGGATGCTAATGATAACGCCCCTGTGTTTAACCAGGCCGTGTATGAAGCCAGTCTGCCTGAAAACTCCCCACTAGACACTGTAGTGGTCACTGTGAGTGCAGCTGATGCAGATGAAGGAGTCAATGGGGATGTGAGTTATGATTTTGGACACGTTACTGACGACGTTAAAAGGACATTTAGTATAAATGCAAAAACTGGAGAGATTAAAGTTATTGGAAATGTTGACTTTGAAGTAACTAATTCATTTGAAATACGGGTGAAAGCAAAAGATGGATTGGGTCTTTCATCGTATGCTTTGGTGGATGTATCTGTCACTGATGTGAATGATAATGCTCCTGTGGTCAGTTTAAAATCCTTGTCGGATTCTGTAGCAGAAAACACCCCTCCTGGTACAGAGGTGGGCATCATTAATGTGCAGGACAGAGACTCAGAGAACAACAGACAGGTCCGCTGCTCCCTTCAGACTGGTGTCCCGTTCAAGTTAGTCCCTTCCATTAAAAACTATTATTCTCTAGTGACCACAGAACAGCTGGACCGTGAGCTCGTGTCTGATTACAACATTACAATCACTGCCACTGACGAGGGCTCTCCACCTCTGTCCTCCTCTAAAACTGTCCACTTAACTGTCGCTGACATCAATGACAACCCTCCTGTGTTTGAGGAGCAGTCCTACAGCGCATATGTGACTGAAAACAACAAACCTGGCTCCACTTTATGTTCTGTTGCTGCTCGAGACCCAGACTGGAGACAGAACGGGACAGTGGTTTATTCTCTGTTACCTGGTGAGGTGAATGGGGCCCCAGTGTCCTCCTATGTATCTGTAAATGGAGACACAGGGGTGATCCATGCTGTGAGGGCTTTTGATTATGAACACTTCAGGAGTTTTAAAGTCCATGTGATGGCCAGAGACAATGGGTCTCCTCCACTCTGCAGCAACGTGACAGTCAATGTGTTTATATCTGATGTGAACGACAACTCTCCTCAAATCCTGTACCCCACCCCGGAGGGGAACTCCTTCATGACTGAACTGGTCCCAAAAGCTGCACATGCAGGCTCTCTGGTGTCCAAAGTGATAGCAGTGGACGCAGACTCTGGACAGAACGCCTGGCTGTCCTATCACATAGTCAAATCCACTGATCCTGGACTTTTTACTATTGGCCTCCACAGTGGAGAGATCAGGACCCAGCGGGACATCTCTGAATCTGACAGCATGAAACAGAACCTTATTGTGGCAGTGAAGGATAACGGACAGCCTCCTCTCTCTGCCACCTGCTCCATGTATTTACTGATCTCTGATAACTTGGCTGAAGTGCCTGAACTCAAGGACATTTCTTATGATGAGAGAGACTCAAAGCTGACATCCTATCTGATCATTGCACTGGTGTCAGTGTCCACATTTTTCCTCACCTTCATTATTATTGTCCTGGGTGTGAGGTTCTGTCGCAGGAGGAAGCCCAGACTGTTGTTTGATGGAGCAGTTGCAATCCCCAGTGGTTATCTGCCTCCTAATTATGCAGATGTTGACGGCACAGGAACTTTACGCAGCACTTACAACTATGATGGCTACATGACAACTGGATCCAGGACAAGTGACTTTAAATTTGTCTCGTCCTACAATGACAACACGCTGCCTGTAGACCAGACTCTGAGGAAAAGCCCCACTGACTTTTCTGACGTCTTTGGGGATTTAGAAGCGTGTTCCGAGGTATGAACACATTTATCTGAATAACATAAAGTACAGTATTTATTCTGTGTCATAGTATCTCAATTTGACTACACTATACATACTATACCACCTTATGACGTCATCACACAGGCTCAGTTTTTAAAGCTCTTTAGAACAAGGCTGGACACGTTGTCTATCATTAGAGAATAACATTAAAATAACATCAGATCTAAATACGATTTATCGTCTACTTCATAATTGCTTTGTTAATTGTCCATAACGTTTATTATTACATGTGATACTAAACAGGAAAACCCTGCTCTGGTCGCTTAAGTCTACGTTTTACAATTATTATCATTGTTTTGAAGCACTACTGAAATTAAGATTCAGTAGTTGTTGTTTTTTTTAATTTTCTACAGCACTACTGTAGCACACTGTGTTTCATGATTACAAACTGACTTCAGATCAGATTTAAATGCTTCTAACTTTAACACTTTACAAACAAATGGAGAACCTTCAGCTTAGTACTGTAAGATGGTAATAGCCCTTTAGAACAATTGTTTTAGTGTTTTGGTTCGTTGGAGAGCTTTTATTCAAATGTGAAGAAAACTAAACAGCTTCACAGCATTTTATAATTATATTTGAAATACAATTTGATGAAGGAGTGGTATTTATTTGTCGGTATTCCAGCTGATCTACATTAGAATCTGCTGAAGATTGGGTCTATATAGACGCTATTTTTTCTGGCCCTGGTTCAGACTTGGTTTCGTTTGACATTTCTTTCATGTGGCATGTCTTCAAGTATATTCACATTCTGATTTCTCTGCTTTGTGTTTGGCCTCTTCATTATGTGCTTTCATAATTATTGTGAGTGAGTGAGTGAGGAGCCGGAAAATACATTTAAACACCTGTACATATATCCAGGTGTTTTTTGTGTTTTTTATTGTTTTCATAATTTTTTTTTTACGTGAGAATTCAAGTTCAAGTGCAAACGATTTATTAAGAGGTGTGACATGGTCTTTTTCATTATCAGCTCCTTGTGCACCTGACATGCTTTTCTGGATGTAGCTATGCGCGCCCCTAACTTTTTAAGGAATTGTTCTGAAGTATGCGCATTTATGATGAATGTTTAAGAATAATTTAAATACTTACCATGCTTTTGAATTTCTGACAATCTATATATTTGCCCAAACCCATTCCTACCTCTTTTGTACAATATTCTGAAGTTTTGACTTTTGAATAATCTAATATGTTACTTGCACAGTATAGATGATTGTCTTCTTCTCATAGGTGTCAGCTGAGGTTTCATGCTTTGATGTTAAGGCAGATGAAGTTGCTTAACCTGAGTCCATAGAAAACTGAAGAATGAGCTATTTACTCGTCAAACCTGACTAGTTATTTTTACAAACAAAAAAAATTGGCGGGGAAATACAGACCTTTGCCCAATATGGAAGAAATCATGGCATATACAGTAGAATTGTAGACTGCAATGAAAGGATGAACAAACAATAAGTGGACAAGTAAATAGAATACGAACATTTAATTGATTCATGGATGTTTTTATGACTGAAAAGTATCTTACATGGTTTGTTGTGGGCTTGCGTCTCTTTAAAAAAACAGACTCATAACTTTGCTGGAAACCAGAAATTACCAGCTTGTCACCATGGTGATGTTGTTGTTGTTTTTTCTTTGACAGGTGGCCAAAGTATCTCTTCTTAATTAATATAAAAAAAAAAACATCGTTGGTGTCTGATTGAGCATTAGGAGCATGTACTTGATAAGGTTTTGTTTTCTTTCAGAGGCAGAAATCCTTTTAGAATTTTACAATAGACATGTTCTACTTATTCCGTTGTTGAGCTCACGGTGGCGCTACATGCCAGTTTATGAACGGAATCGTCAGACGGAGCAATACGAGGCTACATTTTTTCCGCTCCTGAGCTTGAGAAAACGTGCCTATTATTTGTGCTTGTTTTTACGCGTCTGCTCACTACCCACGGGAGGATGGTGTTTTCAAGGAAAACCTGTACCGTTTGGATTATTTTTACATGGATTCAAGCCGCATGCGGAGACGTCAGCTATTCCCTACCGGAGGAAACCAAACGAGGATGGGTTATTGGAAATGTAGCTAAAGATTTGGGGCTGAAGAGCGGTGAACTAAGCCACAGGAAAGCCCGCATTGAGGCCGAGGAGACGGAGAAGCGTTACTTTGACATAAACGTGGAGAACGGAAACCTGATTGTTGCCGATAGAATTGACCGAGAGGAGCTTTGTGGTGAAAGGGCGTCGTGTGTCGTTAAACGGGAGCTCGTTCTCGAGAGTCCTCTTGAGCTTCATCGAGTTAATGTGAACATTCAAGATATAAACGACAATACACCGCAATTTAACGAAGATATCATTGATCTAGAAATCCGTGAATCAAAAGACAGAGGTGCGCGCTTTTTGATTGAGGAGGCGCATGACGCGGATGTGGGACAGAATTCAGTCCAACAATATGCTCTAAACAAGAATGATCATTTTGTTTTACTAATCACAGGAAATACCATAGAGCTGGTGCTTGATAAAGAATTAGATCGTGAAAAACAAGATGAAATTGATTTGGTTTTGACAGCTTTGGATGGCGGCTCTCCTCAGAGAACAGGGACAGTAGCCATACACGTCACTGTGTTGGATGCTAATGATAACGCCCCTGTGTTTAACCAGGCCGTGTATGAAGCCAGTCTGCCTGAAAACTCCCCACTAGACACTGTAGTGGTCACTGTGAGTGCAGCTGATGCAGATGAAGGAGTCAATGGTGAAGTGAGTTATGATTTTGGACACGTTACTGAAGACGTTAAAAAGATATTCAGTATAAATGCAAAAACAGGAGAAATTAAAGTTATTGGCAATGTTGACTTTGAAGTCACAACTTCGTATGAAATACGTGTTAAAGCTAAAGATGGATTGGGTCAGTCAACTCATGGAAAAGTCATTATTTCTGTCACTGATGTGAATGATAATGCTCCTGTGGTCAGTTTAAAATCCTTGTCGGATTCTGTAGCAGAAAACACTCCTCCTGGTACAGAGGTGGGCATCATTAATGTGCAGGACAGAGACTCAGAGAACAACAGACAGGTCCGCTGCTCCCTTCAGACTGGTGTCCCGTTCAAGTTAGTCCCTTCCATTAAAAACTATTATTCTCTAGTGACCACAGAACAGCTGGACCGTGAGCTCGTGTCTGATTACAACATTACAATCACTGCCACTGACGAGGGCTCTCCACCTCTGTCCTCCTCTAAAACTGTCCACTTAACTGTGGCTGACATCAATGACAACCCGCCTGTGTTTGAGGAGCAGTCCTACAGCGCACATGTGACTGAAAACAACAAACCTGGCTCCACTTTATGTTCTGTTGCTGCTCGAGACCCAGACTGGAGACAGAACGGGACAGTGGTTTATTCTCTGTTACCTGGTGAGGTGAATGGGGCCCCAGTGTCCTCCTATGTATCTGTAAATGGAGACACAGGGGTGATCCATGCGGTGAGGGCTTTTGATTATGAACACTTCAGGAGTTTTAAAGTCCATGTGATGGCCAGAGACAATGGGTCTCCTCCACTCAGCAGCAACGTGACAGTCAATGTGTTTATATCTGATGTGAACGACAACTCTCCTCAAATCCTGTACCCCACCCCGGAGGGGAACTCCTTCATGACTGAACTGGTCCCTAAAGCTGCACATGCAGGCTCTCTGGTGTCCAAAGTGATAGCAGTGGACGCAGACTCTGGACAGAACGCCTGGCTGTCCTATCACATAGTCAAATCCACTGATCCTGGACTTTTTACTATTGGTCTCCACAGTGGAGAGATCAGGACCCAGCGGGACATCTCTGAATCTGACAGCATGAAACAGAACCTTATTGTGGCAGTGAAGGATAACGGACAGCCTCCTCTCTCTGCCACCTGCTCCATGTATTTACTGATCTCTGATAACTTGGCTGAAGTGCCTGAACTCAAGGACATTTCTTATGATGAGAGAGACTCAAAGCTGACATCCTATCTGATCATTGCACTGGTGTCAGTGTCCACATTTTTCCTCACCTTCATTATTATTGTCCTGGGTGTGAGGTTCTGTCGCAGGAGGAAGCCCAGACTGTTGTTTGATGGAGCAGTTGCAATCCCCAGTGGTTATCTGCCTCCTAATTATGCAGATGTTGACGGCACAGGAACTTTACGCAGCACTTACAACTATGATGGCTACATGACAACTGGATCCAGGACAAGTGACTTTAAATTTGTGTCGTCCTACAATGACAACACGCTGCCTGTAGACCAGACTCTGAGGAAAAGCCCGACTGACTTTTCTGACGTCTTTGGAGACTGTGATGACTCTCCTGAGGTAGGCGGACTCTAAAGTTTAAATTTATCCCATTGCAGACTTCAATTAATTGCATTTGTACTTAACTCATTTTCATATTCTTCTACATATGAATCAACCTCACTGGGTGGCTGGGCTCATGGGGTTTTGGGTGGGGGATGTTTTGTGTTTATACAGGATGTGGAACTATCTTGGCTATGGATATTTTTTCACTTTGCTGTCCATGGTGCTGAATTGTGTTCATGCAGTTTAGCCGGCTTTCATTTCCAATTACCATGTAACATCTTGCTATGCAGTGTTACACTCGTATGACTTTAGAGGACAAAACTGCAAATATATTGCATTTCAACAGTTTGGCTACACAGGGGAACAAGGTTAAGACATGGTTTATGTTGCAAGAGCCAATAACATATTACTGTATGTGTTAAATTAGTTTAATGTTAGATTTTTCATCGTCACCATTGTTTCCACACCTCAGTTCTTTTACTCTTTTGTTGTTTAGGTTTGTACTTTCACTAAATTATCAACAATATTTCGTCCTGTTAACATGATTGATTGTACCATGTTTTCATTGTACCAGGAAAAATATAAAATTAAAACACGATATATAGAATTTTCTTTTGCAAAACCCTTGATTATACGACAGAAATCGGGTGTGCTGCCCTCATGTTTTGAACCAAAGCAAACCATTGTTTTTGAAAATCGATATTGTGTCTCCAACATTGCACGTATTTTCATTACAGGTTTAGATGGCAGTTTTGGCCTAATTATTTCCAAGTTGCCATTCTGCTTTGAAAGAGACCTCTGTGCGTATACGATGCACATGTATATGGACTTTTATGACTGCGTTATAGATGAAGCAGAGAATTATGTCAATCTTCTGTCAATAGGGACGTGAGTGCACACAGCAGCTGCCGGTCGCGTCAGAGTGTGATACGTCAGCGTCAAATTTATGTCGAGGAAGGAACGTCTTGAACGCGCGAAAGGAGTTGCGTTGTTCATATTGGCACGCATTGAGCCACGAGGCTTTGACGCACAAAAAGCGCAACTATCACAACTCGCAAGAACGACCCCTTGTAGTCGAGGTCAGGGTGAAGAATGCTGATGTTTCGTGACCAGAGCAGAAGCAAAGACCTTTGATTCAGCGAGAGTGCAACACTGAAATAGCACAAACATCCATTGCTCTGTCCACTCTGTATGTCGCACGAGGTTAAACAAAATTAAACATTTTAAAAAGGTAATGGACGCCTAGGTATTTAATGTTTTTTTTCGAAACACCTTTTCAAACGAGCGGTAATGACACAACGTTACACGTATAATGTGTCCTCTTGGCTGAGTGATTTTTTAGCAAATAAAACTCGTAAAATTGAGGTGAAAATTCGACAGATTGATTATAAATCTTGTATTTTTTTATTATTTTTTTTAAACTCGAAATTAAAATGAGAGTAGAGCTACACATGCGTGTGTGTTTTATTGTATTTTTACTCTCGGAAAACAGCCTCTCCTAGATAATATAATAATAATAATAGTAATAATAATAGTAATAATTAAAAAAAATATACATTTCTTAAAGAGATAATTCCACCAAGAAAGAATGCCTGTTGTTCTTGACAATGATAACAATTGATGACAATTAGAATCGTGCCTCGCTTCAATCGCCTTGGCCTATATATATATATAATTATGAGAGAAGAGGCTTGCTGTTCATTCAAACCAACTCTTGGTGTCAGTATCCACCAGTGAACCGCGCAGCGCTAAAATTCTCCTCCCTACTTTGTCAGTCGTTGTAATTCTGTTTTGTGGATGCACGAGGGTTACAGACATCGGGGAATATTCGTCTGGACTGTCGGGGTTCGCTGACTTTTTACAGCATCTCTCACCAGTCAATACAAAATGGCCAACCGTGGATATGTCGTATTATGCGCCTTTGAGATTATTCTTTTGGCTTTTCAGCCCATCAGTGCAGACCAGAGCTACTCCATTCCAGAGGAGATGAAACGTGGATCCGTGATCGGAAATATCGTGAAGGATATTGGACTTGATTTGGGCAGATTGTCTGCTCGCAGGGCGCGCGTTGACTCCGAGGACAACAGCGTCCAGTACTGCAGTGTGAACCTCAACACGGGAGAGCTGGTTGTTCAGGAGAGGATTGACAGAGAGGGCCTTTGTGCGAAGAAGACTTCATGTATTCTGCAACAGGAGCTCGTGCTGGAAAACCCTTTAGAGCTGCATCGCTTTACTATCCGCGTTCAAGACGTAAATGACAACGCGCCACAATTTAAGGAGGATTCAATTAAACTTGAAATTCGAGAATCTGCTGATAAGGGCGCCAGGTTTGTTGTTGGTGAAGCGCATGACGGAGACATAGGAGAAAACGCTGTTCAGGGCTACACCCTTCAACAAAACGACCATTTTAAGCTTAATGTGAATTCAAACTCTGCCAGGCGAAAATACTGTGAGTTAGTTTTAGACAAGGAACTAGACAGAGAAAGTAGTAAAGAACTCAGTCTGGTGCTGACTGCGTTTGATGGCGGTTCTCCGCAGAGATCAGGCACAGTAATCATCCATGTCACTGTTCTTGATGCTAATGATAATGCGCCAGTGTTTAGTCAGACTGTGTATAAAGCGAGTCTCCCAGAAAACTCTCCTCCAGATACACTGGTTATTACAGTGACTGCTACTGACGCTGACGAGGGTTTGAACAGCGAGATTATGTATGAATTTGACCACTTATCTGATGAAATAAGTAATGCGTTTTTGATTAATTCTAAATCAGGAGAGGTGACTGTCTCTGGTGATATTGATTATGAAAAAACCTCTTCCTATGAAATGCAAATTGGCGCCAAAGATGGCTTAGGGCTGGTCTCATATACAACCCTAATAATAGAAATTACTGATGTTAACGACAATGCTCCTGTCATTAATTTGAAGTCACTGACCAATCAGATCCCAGAGAATGTGTCACCTGGTACAGAGGTGGGCATCATTAATGTGCAGGACAGAGACTCAGAGAACAACAGACAGGTCCGCTGCTCCCTTCAGACTGGTGTCCCTTTCAAGTTAGTCCCTTCCATTAAAAACTATTATTCTCTAGTGACCACAGAACAGCTGGACCGTGAGCTCGTGTCTGATTACAACATTACAATCACTGCCACTGACGAGGGCTCTCCACCTCTGTCCTCCTCTAAAACTGTCCACTTAACTGTCGCTGACATCAATGACAACCCTCCTGTGTTTGAGGAGCAGTCCTACAGCGCATATGTGACTGAAAACAACAAACCTGGCTCCACTTTATGTTCTGTTGCTGCTCGAGACCCAGACTGGAGACAGAACGGGACAGTGGTGTATTCTCTGTTACCTGGTGAGGTGAATGGGGCCCCAGTGTCCTCCTATGTATCTGTAAATGGAGACACAGGGGTGATCCATGCTGTGAGGGCTTTTGATTATGAACACTTCAGGAGTTTTAAAGTCCATGTGATGGCCAGAGACAATGGGTCTCCTCCACTCAGCAGCAACGTGACAGTCAATGTGTTTATATCTGATGTGAACGACAACTCTCCTCAAATCCTGTACCCCACCCCGGAGGGGAACTCCTTCATGACTGAACTGGTCCCTAAAGCTGCACATGCAGGCTCTCTGGTGTCCAAAGTGATAGCAGTGGACGCAGACTCTGGACAGAACGCCTGGCTGTCCTATCACATAGTCAAATCCACTGATCCTGGACTTTTTACTATTGGTCTCCACAGTGGCGAGATCAGGACCCAGCGGGACATCTCTGAATCGGACAGCATGAAACAGAACCTTATTGTGGCAGTGAAGGATAACGGACAGCCTCCTCTCTCTGCCACCTGCTCCATGCATTTACTGATCTCTGATAACTTGGCTGAAGTGCCTGAACTCAAGGACATTTCTTATGATGAGAGAGACTCAAAGCTGACATCCTATCTGATCATTGCACTGGTGTCAGTGTCCACATTTTTCCTCACCTTCATTATTATTGTCCTGGGTGTGAGGTTCTGTCGCAGGAGGAAGCCCAGACTGTTGTTTGATGGAGCAGTTGCAATCCCCAGTGGTTATCTGCCTCCTAATTATGCAGATGTTGACGGCACAGGAACTTTACGCAGCACTTACAACTATGATGGCTACATGACGACTGGATCCAGGACAAGTGACTTTAAATTTGTCTCGTCCTACAATGACAACACGCTGCCTGTAGACCAGACTCTGAGGAAAAGCCCGACAGACTTTACTGACGTCTTTGGAGACTGTGATGACTCTCCTGAGGTAGGCGGACTCTAAAGTTTAAATTTATCCCATTGCAGACTTCAATTAATTGCATTTGTACTTAACTCATTTTCATATTCTTCTACACATGAATCAACCTCACTGGGTGGCTGGGCTCATGGGGTTTTGGGTGGGGGATGTTTTGTGTTTATACAGGATGTGGAACTATCTTGGCTATGGATATTTTTTCACTTTGCTGTCCATGGTGCTGAATTGTGTTCATGCAGTTTAGCCGGCTTTCATTTCCAATCACCATGTAACATCTTACTATGCAGTGTTACACTCGTATGACTTTAGAGGGCAACACTGCAAAAAAAAATGCATTTCAACAGTTTCGCTACACAGGGGAACAAGGTTAAGACGTGTTTTTTGTTGCAAGAGCCAATAACATATTACTGTATGTGTTAAATTAGTTTAATGTTAGATTTTTCATCGTCACCATTGTTTCCACACCTCAGTTCTTTTACTCTTTTGTTGTTTAGGTTTGTACTTTCACTAAATTATCAACAATATTTCGTCCTGTTAACATGATTGATTGTACCATGTTTTCATTGTACCAGGAAAAATATAAAATTAAAACACGATATATAGAATTTTCTTTTGCAAAACCCTTGAATATACGACAGAAATCGGGTGTGCTGCCCTCATGTTTTGAACCAAAGCAAACCATTGTTTTTGAAAATCGATATTGTGTCTCCAACATTGCACGTATTTTCATTACAGGTTTAGATGGCAGTTTTGGCCTAATTATTTCCAAGTTGCCATTCCGCTTTGAAAGAGACCTCTGTGCGTAGAAGATGCACATGTATATGGACTTTTATGACTGCTTTATAGATGAAGCAGAGAATTATGCCAATCTTCTGTCAATAGGGACGTGAGTGCACACAGCAGCTGCCGGTCGCGTCAGAGTTTGATAAGTCAGCGTCAAATTTATGTCGAGGAAGGAACGTCTTTAACGCGCGAAAGGAGTTGCGTTGTTCATATTGGCACGCATTGAGCCACGAGGCTTTGACGCACAAAAAGCGCAACTATCACAACTTGCAAGAACGACCCCTTGTAGTCGAGGTCAGGGTGAAGAATGCTGATGTTTCGTGACCAGAGCAGAAGCAAAGACTTTTGATTCAGCGAGAGTGCAACACTGAAATAGCACAAACAGCCATTGCTCTGTCCACTCTGTATGTCGCACGAGGTTAAACAAAATTAAACATTTTAAAAAGGTAATGGACGCCTAGGTATTTAATGTTTTTTTTCGAAACACCTTTTCAAACGAGCGGTAATGACACAACGTTACACGTATAATGTGTCCTCCTGGCTGAGTGATTTTTTAGCAAATAAAACTCGTAAAATTGAGGTTAAAATTCGACAGATTTATTTTAAATCTTGTATTTTTTTATTATTTTTTTCAAACTCGAAATTAAAATGAGAGTAGATCTACATATGTGTGTGTTTTATTGTATTTTTACTCGCGGAAAACAGCCTCTCCTAGGTAATATAATAATAATAATAGTAATAATTAAAAAATATATAAATTTCTTAAAGAAATAATTCCACCAAGAAAGAATGCCTGTTGTTCTTGACAGTGATAACAATTGATGAAAATTAGAATCGTGCCTTGCTTCAATCGCCTTGGCCTATATATTTTTCCCTTTTTTGTATACAATGATTTTAGCGTTATTAAGTCATACATTGAAAAAAAAAAAAGAACAATTATAATTATGAGAGAAGAGGCTTGCTGTTCATTCAAACCAACTCTTGGTGTCAGTATCCACCAGTGAACCGCGCAGCGCTAAAATTCTCCTCCCTACTTTGTCAGTCGTTGTAATTCTGTATTGTGGATGCACGAGGGTTACAGACATCGGAGAATATTCCTCTGGACTGTCGGAGTTCGCTGACTCTTTACAGCATCTCTCACCAGTCAATACAAAATGGCCAACCGTGGATATGTCGTATTATGCGCCTTTGAGATTATTCTTTTGGCTTTTCAGCCCATCAGTGCAGACCAGAGCTACTCCATTCCTGAGGAGATGAAACGTGGATCCGTGATCGGAAACATCGTGAAGGATATTGGACTTTATTTGGGCAGATTGTCTGCTCGCAGGGCGCGCATTGTCTCCGAGGACAACAGCGTCCAGTACTGCAGTGTGAACCTCAACACGGGAGAGCTGGTTGTTCAGGAGAGGATTGACAGAGAGGGCCTTTGTGCGAAGAAGACTTCATGTATTCTGAAACAGGAGCTCGTGCTGGAAAACCCTTTAGAGCTGCATCGCTTTACTATCCGCGTCCAAGACGTAAATGACAACGCGCCACAATTTAAGGAGGATTCAATTAAACTTGAAATTCGAGAATCAGCTGTTAAGGGCGCCAGGTTTGTTGTTGGTGAAGCGCATGACGGAGACATAGGAGAAAACGCTGTTCAGGGCTACACCCTTCAACAAAACGACCATTTTAAGCTTAATGTGAATTCAAACTCTGCCGGGCGAAAATACTGTGAGTTAGTTTTAGACAAAGAACTAGACAGAGAAAGTAGTAAAGAACTCAGTCTGGTGCTGACTGCGTCTGATGGCGGATCTCCGCAGAGATCAGGCACAGTAATCATCCATGTCACTGTTCTTGATGCTAATGATAATGCGCCAGTGTTTAGTCAGACTGTGTATAAAGCGAGTCTCCCAGAAAACTCTCCTCCAGATACACTGGTTATTACAGTGACTGCTACTGACGCTGACGAGGGAACTAACAGTGAGATTATGTTTGAATTTGACCACTTGTCTGATGAAATAAGTAATGCCTTTTTGATTAATTCTAAATCAGGAGAGGTGACTGTCTCTGGTGATATTGATTATGAAAAAACCTCTTCCTATGAAATGCAAATTGGCGCCAAAGATGGCTTAGGGCTGGTCTCATATGCAACTTTAATAATAGATATTACTGATGTTAATGACAATGCTCCTGTCATTAACTTGAATTCACTGACCAATCAGATCCCAGAGAATGTGTCACCTGGTACAGAGGTGGGCATCATTAATGTGCAGGACAGAGACTCAGAGAACAACAGACAGGTCCGCTGCTCCCTTCAGACTGGTGTCCCTTTCAAGTTAGTCCCTTCCATTAAAAACTATTATTCTCTAGTGACCACAGAACAGCTGGACCGTGAGCTCGTGTCTGATTACAACATTACAATCACTGCCACTGACGAGGGCTCTCCACCTCTGTCCTCCTCTAAAACTGTCCACTTAACTGTCGCTGACATCAATGACAACCCTCCTGTGTTTGAGGAGCAGTCCTACAGCGCATATGTGACTGAAAACAACAAACCTGGCTCCACTTTATGTTCTGTTGCTGCTCGAGACCCAGACTGGAGACAGAACGGGACAGTGGTTTATTCTCTGTTACCTGGTGAGGTGAATGGGGCCCCAGTGTCCTCCTATGTATCTGTAAATGGAGACACAGGGGTGATCCATGCTGTGAGGGCTTTTGATTATGAACACTTCAGGAGTTTTAAAGTCCATGTGATGGCCAGAGACAATGGGTCTCCTCCACTCAGCAGCAACGTGACAGTCAATGTGTTTATATCTGATGTGAACGACAACTCTCCTCAAATCCTGTACCCCACCCCGGAGGGGAACTCCTTCATGACTGAACTGGTCCCTAAAGCTGCACATGCAGGCTCTCTGGTGTCCAAAGTGATAGCAGTGGACACAGACTCTGGACAGAACGCCTGGCTGTCCTATCACATAGTCAAATCCACTGATCCTGGACTTTTTACTATTGGTCTCCACAGTGGAGAGATCAGGACCCAGCGGGACATCTCTGAATCTGACAGCATGAAACAGAACCTTATTGTGGCAGTGAAGGATAACGGACAGCCTCCTCTCTCTGCCACCTGCTCCATGTATTTACTGATCTCTGATAACTTGGCTGAAGTGCCTGAACTCAAGGACATTTCCTATGATGAGAGAGACTCAAAGCTGACATCCTATCTTATCATTGCACTGGTGTCAGTGTCCACATTTTTCCTCACCTTCATTATTATTGTCCTGGGTGTGAGGTTCTGTCGCAGGAGGAAGCCCAGACTGTTGTTTGATGGAGCAGTTGCAATCCCCAGTGGTTATCTGCCTCCTAATTATGCAGATGTTGACGGCACAGGAACTTTACGCAGCACTTACAACTATGATGGCTACATGACAACTGGATCCAGGACAAGTGACTTTAAATTTGTCTCGTCCTACAATGACAACACGCTGCCTGTGGATCAGACTCTGAGGAAAAGCCCGACTGACTTTACTGACGTCTTTGGGGATTTAGAAGAGTGTTCCGAGGTATGGAAATATGATTTATAAACAACATGACCTTTTCTGTTTTATGGCGATCTTAACAGACTATACTACATGTGTGAATCACCACGTCATATGACATCAACATGCGGGGATCAGTGTTTTGCTTTTGAGTACATCACAGGCTGAATATAGTTATTAAAAATAATGCAGTAGAGACAAATATCGCATTGTTCTAGACTGGACAAATGTTTAATTAAAAAAAAAAGACCTTTCTTATTGCACTGATCTTTTGCAACACAACACTGACATCACTCAGATGAGATAAGACAGGAGTCTTATCTCAGGAGGACAGGAGATATTCACCTTTTACTGTAGCTTTCAAGAACATTCAGAGGGAAGGAGTGGGGCAAATAATCAGTAAAACATTTACAATCAAAGAAGATAATGTAAACAAAAAGCAATAGTAAATGTACTTCATGTACGAGGTTTAAAATAGCTTTAAAAGGGCCAAAACATATAAATGATCAAATTAGAACAGAATACAGAATACAAAGTATAAAAATATCAAAGTTGGCAGTCCAAAGTGTACAGCCATAGTGCAGGTGTTTGATAAATCGACATTGATACAGAGATTATTGTATGTGATTTTGCATAAAAGGTATTGCACATTAGTTACTTTACACTACACTTGTGCAGTCTGACAGCTGTGGGGATGATGGCCATACCATTCCTGTTTGCACTGAGATTGCCTTTGAAGGAGCTCTCTTTTCACAGTCAAATGCCCAGTGTGAAATATATGTTGTCTAAATATATGATTCACATCTTTGACACTGATCTGTCAGCCAAGCAGACGCTGTGGTTACGTCTACACTAGGCAAGTTTATTTGTAGAGCACAATTCATACACAAATCAATTCAAAGTGCTTCACAGTTGCATAAAATTACAAGAAAACCGATCAAATCAATCAATAAAACATCAACATAAAAATTAATCAATTACAGTAAAAGGCAAGAGTGCAGATAAAATACTTTCAGTTTTCATATGCACTGGTAAAAATAACTGTTTTCCGCCTGGATTTGAACATTGTCAGAGTTCAAGATTCAAGATTCAAGATTTTTTATTTGTCAAACCATGTGAATGATTTGAAATTAGATTTCTCTCATCCTTGATTGTGGAGCGGGGGGTGGGGGAAGAGACACGATTCCTTTGATCTTAGCAATGTTTTTCAGATGGTAAAATGATGTTATTGCCGGTGTGGCTGTTTAAGTTCAGGTCTGAGTCCATGATTACTCCTAGATTTCTAACCTGATTTTTTGGTTTTGAGACTCAAGGTGACTGATAACATTTTCTCCTTATGTCTGTGGACCAAAAACAATGATCTCAGTTTAGTTGGAGAAAGTTGTTTTGCATCCACAAACTGATCTGTTCAATGCAGTGACAGAGAGTATCTACAGGCCCATGTTCACCTGCCGTCAGTGACACGTAGATCTGAGTGTCATCTGCGTAGTTGTGGTACGACACATTATTGCTGTTTATTAGCTGACCCAATGGAAGCATGTACAAGTTGAATAAGAGGGGTCCCGAGATTGACCCCAAGATTGTCTCAAAGCCATAATGTTTTGCAATTATCATTATGGCTTTGAGACACTTTTGGAACGTTTTTATTGACGTAGCAGATATGTTTGTGCAATTTATATAACACGCTTCACTAAACCTGACACTCAGTTGCCAATAATAAGCTCATTCATCAGATAACCATCATCAAGTACCTCTACGGACAAATATAACACTAAGATGTGTAATGTGAGGTGGTGACAGGGCAATTATCATTGTGTTTTTCTTTGTCTGTGAGCGTGATTCACTATCTGAATTTGAGGCAAACTGGTAAGACAGTAACAGATAACATAATACACTTTTTAATATATAATGATATTTTGACTATAATGTTGTAAAAGGGTGGTATTGAACTTTCGGAATCCCGGATGACCTGGATCAGTATCTCCGTAAGACCATTAGAGGCTGTTCAGTCTGGTACTGCTGCAGACTTGTTTGAATCTATAGTATTTTTTATTTTTTTTCTGTAGTTTGTCTATTGGTATTTTCAGATTTCGATTCTTGTGTGTTGTGTTTTGCCGTTTGAGTCTTTGATCGATATATGGTGGCAAGACTGAAGTGCTTTGACAATGTTTAGTTCCGAGTAAAGAGAATATTAAAATTGCCGATCATTTTGCTTGAAATATTCTACAACAAAAAGGCCCTGTTAGTTAGTTTTCATATACTGTATGAGTGAAGTCTTTATAGTGGACATAAAGTTGTGCCATTAAGCCCCAGAATGACATGTTTCAGAAATTGAGCTGAATTTGACAACAAAAACTAATAAGGTCCATTAGTTTATGTAATTGTCCTCAATATCCTCTAACCCAGGGGTGGCGAACACGCGGCTCTTGGCCAATCAGAGTGCGGCTCTTTGCATGTTTGGATATGTTTAATACAATGTAGCTCTTTGCAAAATAATTGGTACATCTTTCCCATAAACTGTAACAGTATTTAAGAATCTTGACCGAAAATCCAACCATAGTCCTACAGGCCTGTTTCCCTCCTTTCCGAGGCGGCGTGTAAAAGTTGCCCGTGCAGCAGCCTCACTCAAAGCGGGAACAACAGGTTAAACAACAGTCAGGCAGATCGTGGCACTGGGATCAGCTTCTCTGCTTTTCAAGTTTCTGATTAGCCTACTCTTTATTTGATGAAAGTTGGCCTCATATTCACAGAAAAAGATCAAGATTAGGAAATGGAAAAAAGCCGAGCTCTAATGAAGCATATGATGCGAAACGCGACATCTTAACGCGGAAATACGCAGTCATTGACTTTTCTTTCACACGTGCTGTAAATGTAACAAATGCAACATAACAGAATCTCAGACGTCCTCCAGAGGCTCCTGACTAAAGTTTATGAACTTCGTGCAGCCTAGAGTGCGTTCTCTACACAGTCCAGTCAGGACCAAGCTGCAGGCACTGCGCGCACAGGCCAGGGGCGAACCAGAGGAGGGGGCTCAGTGGGCAGGGCCCCTCACACTAACACACTCCAGCATTAAAAATCAAACAATCTAATTATGTCCCAGTAAGAGCAAAAGAGCACAACATTTTAGTTTATTAAATATATTTTTTTTTTTCAATCTTGGTCAGGAGTAAAACCATTAAATCTAATACGGTCACATTACATTTAATCAGTTTAAACTACCGCCCCTGGATCTCGCGAATAGTCGTTGCCTTTGTGGCTCTTCAAAGGATCAAGGTTGAAAATCTCGGCTCTTTCTCTAGCACGAGGATTGTTCTTCCTCTGCGATGCCCCAGCTTTTCTCTATCGGTGCGTGACATGCGCCATCTACTGGTCAAGGGTAGGGACTACATCTAACTCAAAAGAGATGTACGAGAGCCAAATGAGGTTTTATATGAAAATACAATAATTAAATGACAAAAATAAAAACTGTAGGGGTGCCTATTTTTACTTGGCATATGTTGCAAAAGGTGCATTTTTTTCCACTTAGATAATGTTCACGGTGACAAAATCCGTGAAGATTTACCACAGTATTTTTCCGTATTTGTCAAAGATGCGGAGGATATCCGGAGATTCGAGGTATGCACATTTCGGATCTTCCCGGATCGGGACCACTTTTGCATCCGGGAATATCCAAACTCCGGATATTCATCTCTGAAATATACAGAAATATCAGGAACCCGTATTTTTAAAAGATTCATCACGGATCTTCCCGCATATTTTCTGTATCTTCTAAAGATCTACAGATATTATCCCTCTTGTATCCGGAAAATATACGGAAGCCGAATTCCCGACAGATCCATTTCGGATCCTCTTGCATATTAGCTGTATCTTTTGGAGATCTCCGGATTCTTATCCCTTTAGTATACCAAAATACCCTGAACCCAAATGCTTAAAATCTCGTTTGATATAGTTGGAATACTTGCTGCATATTTCACAAATAGAACATCCCTGTGCAACTTACAGTATATTTAAGTTAAGATACTATATTTCAGGAATCTCTTATTTAATAACCATGTCACATTTTGGAAATGTCAAACATTCAAAACATATTGAAAACAAAAAAAAAACTTTCTTTTACATAATAAAACATTTGTTTGCAAAGCCCTTCTCTCCAAATTGAAATCAGATAATCAATGTAGCTTTCCATATGAACCATAACAGGTTTATTTCCCATAACCTTTGAAACTGTCCTGTTTGGAGAGAAGGGATATGACCTGAAGCAGTGCGGAACTGAGCCACAATGTACACTAGGCGAATCCTCCAGCCAGACTTGGTTCAACATCTGGAGATGTGTCCCTGGCCCCGGTACTGCCGTCGCTCACTGCTCCTTGCGGGTCATCCCGTTGATGTATAATGACAGAAAGCACCTTAATCTGAAACTGTACCAGTACTAAACCTGGACTGAACCAAGACAAAGAATTGAAACAGTACAAAACTAGTACTAACCTAAACCAGGACGGACACAACAAAATGTCTAACTTCCTCTGGCCATTTCAACAATGCAACCTGAATAAATAAACAAGGCAAAAAAAAAAAACCCTCAATGGGTTGGTAATAATTCTCGATTAGGGATGCAGCTTTGTATATTACATTCTATTAGACGTGTTGCAATTACTATTTAAGATTTAAGATTCAGTTAAGACTCACTTTGACGTCACATTGTACACAACATAATCACTAGAGTAAAAACTTCACACATGTATTTCAGAACATGGGAGACATTTTGTTTGGAATTACCCAAGAATTGCAGTCATTTCCAATTTGATTTGAAAACAATCAACTGTGCAGCCCTATGCGTGGTACACATATAAAAGGCAAAATAAAACCACGTGATCAATAGCTGATAAACAATTGTTTCCATCTCTAGAGTGCATTGTGTTCTGAGGGGAAAATCGGATATATCATGACCATTCAGGTCTGACGTCCGCCCTGTCTGACTGTTTCATGCCATCACACAGTTGTGGATTTTGCTCTTCATTCACTGAGGCTGGGTGTCTCTTTGGGTTTCACTGGTGTCCTCTTCAGCAAAACAGCAAGCAGAGGGGTCCCATCAGCCAGTGGCCTCCACTTTCACAGGATTGAGGTGCTTTAAGGAACAAATACATAAACAATAACATGTAATGTTTATATATACAGTAAATCAGCAGTTATTGCATAGTTTTTGCACAAAGCCCTACATGCAAGGATAGCTTTTGTTTGCTCATATTACACTTATTACTTAATTTAAAATGAATTAGCTTACCCGTTTGTCTTTGCATGAAGATGGTCTTGAAATATTTGGTCTACTGCGCTCAAGGGTTGCATGTTCCTGCAAAAAAAAAAAAGAAGGTAATGTCACAAAGTAGTGCTTAAAAATACAAAAAGTCTCTTGAAGGAAGCAAATAATAAAATAAGCAGTTAGAAGAATACAGAATCTAGGGCAAACCTTCAGGCTGGCACAAACCAGTACTTATGGAGACAAACCTAATTGTTTATTTTGAAAAACTGATTAAAAGGAATCAATTATTTTTGCAGAGGTCAGATACATCATTAAAGCAAAGCAATATTCTCTTAAAAGTAAAACCAAGAACCAAGGCACTCATCCTCCCACATCATAAATCCTAATTAACATTTAAAAAGCCTTTATTGTGCTGGGCTGTTGAACTATAAAATCTTTAAAACATATTGCTGGTTTCTTCGATGCGTATCAACCCAAACAAGCCTTTGTCAAGAAGTATCATCTTAAAGGGTTACTAACCCCCCCTTTCCAGAGCCTCAGATTTGAAAATATTAACAGACAAGGGGAACTAGAATGCATTGAATTTAATTTCTCAATGTTCAGTAAACTTTACAGCCGTAAAGCTGAAATCTTTGCAACCACAGCTGAGCTACAGGATGGCTTCAATTAACCAAGTAGCAGTAGCTCATGTACAGTAAGCTGTCTGCACTGCATACACGCAGGTCTTCTCAATGCACGGGAGACAAAGTTGTCCAGTGGCATGTCAGCTTATAGAATTTTTCATATTGCAATGTTTACTCCCATTGTTCTATATGTGGTTGGCTACTGTCCTTGGCCAATGTGCCTCCATTTTCAGAGAGGTGAACCGAAATGCTATAAAACAAAACAAAAAAGAAAGCACATCAATTAAAAAAGGGTAGTAATTTTGTGTAGTCTGTCATCAATATACTGACCAAATGCATTGCTGTGTGATCCGATACATACAGTGGACATGAAGAATGGTTCGCATGCGTTTTCTCCACCTCTTGGACTCTGCATGGACAAGAAAAATCAGTTACAACTCTAACTGGCACTATAATCTACGTAATATAACCAAATAACTAAGTCAAATCTGTCATGCAATACAGGTATGTTGCTCACCTTATGTCCTCTTGAAAAATCGTGACCTGTGCCTGCTCACAGCCTCCTGTTTGTCTGGCCTCTCATACTGCGCACAGAGTGGTTCAGGCACAGGCACTTTGTCTGTGTGCTCCTGATATGGGAGAGGATCCTCAACCACGCTTTCAAACAGCAAGGCCATCAGTTGATCAATGTAGACTGTAAACAAAGCACAAACATGTGTCCTTGTATAAGCATTGCTTGTGTTGTTTTTAATGTGACATACCTGAGGTAGCTCTGGTCTTCAGGGCTCTCACGGTGTAGTCGCCACGTTTGTACTTTGGGTACACTATTGCATACCGCAGTATACCTTCAATAGTTGTTGCATGTGACCGTGTAGCATTTTCATTGTAGTGCAGGGCAGCAATTTGCAACCTACAACATTTTTAGGTACAGATTCACACAACAAGTTCTTAAGTTGATGTAAAATGTATGTATGTATGCATTACCTGGCTAACATTCCTTTGAAGGAGAAGCCTGCACTTTTGGGGGGAGAACCTAATTATCAGGCTGTGGAAGGCCTCAAGGGTTGACGTGTGATACACCGGGCTGATTTTCTCCACATCCTTCACAAAGCGCCGAGCTAACACAATGTCACTCACATGCTGCTGTGCCTACAGAGTAAATTACCATTAGATAATTGTAAAGCAATTTTTCTTTAGAATGACAATGCAAACCTTACATTTTTGAAATTTACATAAAATACAATGAGTAAAGGGCCAGTATTACTGATAAATGCTTTACTTACTTGGTTTGAGCCACACTCTGGACCCTTCCCCAACCAGAGGGCCGTGTAGGCACCGAGGGAACAGTTCATTGTCGTGAGTGTGCACATCCTGCATTTGATTGGCCACCGAAGTCCACTTAGCGACAGCCTCCTGTCCCGAGGAGGAAGTCGAAGCTGCCCAATAGAGGTGATTCACCACACTTTTCCTCCACTGGCCAGCATCCTGCATGGTCTTTCTCTGTGCCAGCTCATCAATTTTCTTCCCAATTCCTAGAGATTCAAATATATAATCTCTAGGAACCATAATAGACAGCATTCCCACAATACATACCCTTTCCCATGTTCCATGGGTCAAAGTAGTGCCCGATTTCATTTTTTTCCTCCCTTAAAAACTTCTGAACTCCTGTGTGTCGGTCCGTCACAATGGCCTCCACATTGACACCTCTCTTCCAGCAGGGTCAGACTCCGCACAAAGCCCTCCTTCTCCATGCGCACGCTGTTTCCAACCTCATTGCTCTAATAAGACAAAAATTAGGTGCTAAGATGCAAAGAGTGATCCCAAATTACATATTGAAATATCCCTTGAATTGTATTACCTGGACTAGTTGGACATCCATGACTTTGTTATTACATAGATTAATCATCGTGTAACTGCCATATTTGGCTGAATGTCCTACACAAATGCAAGTTGTACATTAGCTGACTTTTATTAATACTTCTGATACATGTTTATGAAATGTATTTACCAGGTGAATCAGCCCGCATGTCCCCACCCAGTAAACAGAGCCACTTTCAAGAGCCTCCCTGATGAGGTCATCTTGCTCCAGCTTCCACTGCCAGTTGACCATAGGGATGAGGAACTTTGCCTGATGCCTGTAAAAGCATTGCTCTGACAGTCCCTGAATATTGAAGGCCCCTAGGAACTATAAAATGAAAACAAATGTCATCAACTGATAATAGATGGGAACCTAATCCAAACAAAACTTTTTTTTACTGTACCTTTGAAATCTGGCTAAATGATGAGCCGGTGAACAGCACAGCAGCACAGAGCTGTAGGTTTCCAGCTGGGATGTTGTTCACCATCGGCTGACTGGACCACTGATTGGTGAACTCACAGCGAGGACATTGTTGAGTGACCCGAAGCAGTGTGCCGATTGTCATCATGTCCACAGTACAACGACCAGTGCAGACAGGACATCGTCTGAACAGCCCCAGCAGTTGGTCCTCATGAACAATATATTTTCTGTCCTTGTGTGGAGGGACCTCAGTGGGAATGCTATATAAAATAAGGCATATTTCATCCCTCAAAATCTAGGATGTGGTGTGTGTGTGTGTGTATATATATATTTTTTTTTTTCCAATTACAAAGCTAGATTTTCTTTTTACCTTGAACAGTTCACAGTGCTAGCACTGTCATCCATATGGAAGCTGGGGTCAGACGCTGACACTTCCCACCTGCTCCTTTTCAGAGGTGTAGAGGCTGCTTTGGGGCCGTCAGGAAGAGGGATTTCCATCAAGGGCCCAGTCCCACAACCTACGCTCGTGTAAGAGGCCCGGGCTTGAATACCTTTACAAAACAAAAATAAAATAAACAAACGGCTTTAAAATGGCAGTAATGATCAGTTACACAACTTGTGTCTAACTATATCAAAAACCAAAAGCATAGACTGTTTTATACATAAAATTACTGTACTGTATTAACAACGATAAATAGAGATATCACCTTTGCTTCGCCTGCTAGGCTTCACATTGGCCTGGACACATGCATGCCTTACAATGACTGGATCAGTCTGGCAGCCAATTTCTCTGGTCACTTTTGGCTGAAAATATAAAAATAAATAATGTTCACTATGGTAATTGTTGTTTAATTCTGATTACAGACATGCAAACACATACATTGTAAACTTGTATTGATGATTTATAAGCATAGCCTAGCACTTTATAATATGCCACCCTATCTTTTTTACTGCAGCTACAATCATTGCAATTATTACCAAATCCAAGATGGGAAAATCATTATTATTTGCAGTTATAGGCTATCATCATTATTATTTGCAGTTATAGGCTATCATTTTTCTCACTCACCTCAGTTTGGCGCCCGAAATCTTCGTGTTGGCGGGGCAGCAGTGTCGGTGGGCTATGGCTCAGTCGTGGAAAAGCAAGGGTGGGGACTGCCCCGCGCTCCAAACGGAGAAGAGTAGCATAGCCCAGTTCAACCTCCATGAAGTTGGCGAAGGAATCGCGCGTAAAATGATGTTTGCAAACTCCAGCATGAGGAGGGAGTTCGCAGTTTTCCCCCAAGCCAATTGCGCGCAACCACTGGCGCCTAATGTCTAAGTCCTGCGGAAACCTGTGCAAACCTCCAGAACTATGGCAGCCCTCTACGCTACACTTTCTACCCATCCTAACACAGTAGTACAACACAGTACAATAAACAATATACACTAAAATACACACTATATTGACCACTAAAACCAATACTAACTAAGCTAAATTCAGCTAACTAATCTAACAATAAAAGCAACTAATGACTAAAACTACAATATTCAACAACTAACACTACTAACACTATACAATTATCTATAATACAAAAAGCTATGCTAATAAAATCGCTATGTTAACAATTCGCAAACCTGACAATCGATGAAAATATTCTCTCGCTATTCCAACTCCAACTCGCTACGTGGGCGTGAGCGAGACTGGTCCGCTTTTATAGCCCAGCGCGGCAGAGCAACTGACGTCAGCTCCAACCTCACACGTCATCTCCAACCTTCTGCGCAAATAAGGGAGCCGAATTCAAAAATCAATTGCAGTACCGACAGTTCGCTGCAGATGGCGCCTTACTGACGCTTTTAGGCAGAAAGTTGATCTTTCAACTAATTTGCACTAAATAGCTGAAATAAAGACCAGGACATGTAGACAACACTATTGGACACTCATTTATACAGTTTATCAGGAAAAAAAGTGGATTTGAGGGTAAGCAGATACTTACTTTTGGTTTTTGGTCCACCTTGTATGGATATGATGTCTTGCCAAGTCTCCCCTCAATGTTCGCCCTCATGTCTGAATGAGTAGCTATGCAGAAAAAAAGGCTTTAAGAAAAAGTAAAACAGAACTAATATCCCAGTAAACAGTTCATAACTCGCACAAATGTTCCTTCACCAGGCTATGGTTCACACAGAAAGTCACGTTGGCTCTGCATTGTCTGTTTCTCCAGCTCAGTCCTCACTCTGTGTCTCCAGCGTCCTCGTCTGCAATTGACAAAGTTGAGTTTCATTTGGCCAACCTAGTATGTAAAACCACAGTGTGCAGGACAGGCTTTCCCGTACTACCTTATTTGTGGGCCTCAGATTGTGGTCTTCATCTTCTCTAGGCAAGTCAATGTGGCCTTTCTGGCTGCATGAGCCACTGTTGAGAAGAATGCAGATCATTGAGCATCCAAGAGGCTCTGTGCACACAAGCGAGACGTCGGCTGCTGGTTTTCCACTCTGGTTATTTTCCTATTGAAGATTAGTACGTTGGATGTAAGACAACTTCACTGGAGGATAGTCTAAATGAAGTCTTTAGTTTAAATTTTTTTTTAAATGTCTACGTCCTTTTTATTTAACATTAACCCCAAAAATTTAAATCAAAAATCCATAATGAACACTTACCTTTTTTTTCAGAACAGTATTCTCCTCCCACACATTTCCAATGCTTGCAGTCTGCCACATTTGTTGGATATGCTGCTAATCTTTCAAAAGAAAAGGATGTATATGTACTGTATATAGTAAAAAATTCATTACTTCTGTAAAACGTGTTAAATCACCTCTGTCTGGCTCTTCTCCCTCAACTGCATTGGTGCCATCTCTTCTTCCCTGCACACCATGCCGGGCACCGCTTCCTGTCTGGCAGTGCCCTGTTAAAAGATAAATATGGATTATCTGCATTTACAGATAAATAGTATTTTGCATAGGGGGAAAGGAAATCATTTGTGTACAGTACTTTTCACAGAAGACACCAAAAGCACTTCATAAGGGACACAAGCTTCCAATTATTGCCAACGGACCCTCTCACCACCACCACCAACTTACTCCGGCTACCATATATTTCCACATGGTCTTCCATCGTTGTACAATCCCGCCCAAGCTGCTCAGCCTCTGACACATGGCTTGAACAGGCATTGTCAAAATAGTATGGCCTGTAAATAAGAATAATTATTACATTCTAAAAATACAACAAAACAAGATAAAAAGTCAACAGACAAACAACACGAACATTAATACGTTTTCCCTCCCAATGCATGGCCTTACAAACTGCCAGAAAAGGCTTAAAACAATATGACAAAAATATGATTGAAGTTCTTCTAAATGGTCACTTTTATACAGCGCCTTTCTACCTACTTTATAAGCGCTTTACATCAAGAAATTACTCACCCATTCACATTCACACACCAGTGTACTTAGACCGGAGGCAAGGTGGGGGAAGTATTTTGCCAGATGACACAGCACATCTGCAGGATTTGAACCTCCGACCGATCTAAACACATACAACAAAACGGACTGGTACAGTCCTTTTTTTTTTTTTTACTTGTCTCCAATTGCCATCCAGCCTGGTCCTCATCCATTTGTGGACAGCGTTCGGATCCTTCTAAAACTTTTGTGGCGAACCAAAAATGGACATTATAAATAGTAAAAGCATAAATGATTACAAGATGCATCGAGATTGAATGCAGCATGAAAGTGCAACATTTCTTAGCATTTAGCAAATTAAGAAAATAGTAATACTTATGTTTAAAAGGTTTGTGCTGGCATGACATGACCTTTTCACTCATGCATAACCAAATTTAAAAACAGCGCCAAGCAGTCTAAATGTTAAAATGTTGATTTTAAGAACCTATAATGTATGTGCATTGCACCACAATAATGCATGTGATGCAAGGTATTAATGTCTAGCACCAAATACATTAATATTATCATGTTTATTTGTAAATGCCATGACTCAGTCCAAATTATTAAAATATAGGGCTATGCAGCACAATTAAGTGACAAATTAATTTTAATTATAGCTTTAAAAAAAACGGTTAGCTCATCTTTCGCCTTGCATTTCGTAACCTGGGGACAGTAGAAAACAGTGTGAGTGTTTTACACAGTGCCAATATCCTCAGTAAAGTAAAATACTTCCGTAAATACTTACGTTAGACAGAGCTAGCCGTTAGCTAAGTATGCTAACTTAGCTTGCTAGCCATCTAACGGTTCTCGGCCCGGAGTTCACTAGTCCCAAGGACCCAGTTTTGGTTTTTGGTTTGCTTCGACTACTCCCACCCAAGGCTTAGTCGATGTTGTGTCCTTTTCACTCTGGTAGGTCCAAGTCCGAAGAGAACAGACATTAGGAAGAACTTTTTCTCTCTCTGTGTCTCGGGAGCTTTCGCCGCTCTCCGCTCCTTCCGCCCACAACAGGTGCACGAGCCAATCGGCTTTCGCGCCACAACTATTTCAAAATCATCTTGCTCGAAGATTGGTCCTTATTTTTTGGTTAATTATTTGGCCTTTACTAATAAATAAATTTAAAAAAAAAAAGCCCACACACATTCGTACAGGAAGTGTGTCTGTGTTACTTTTAATTGTTTGATTTTTATTTTGTATTTATTTTTATTTATTCTTAAGCAATACGAAAGGGATTGCAAAAGTGCAAAGCTGTACAATTAAATAAAACTAGATATTTTTTGTTGAGTTTGTAGGTGAATAAAAAGTTCATTGTCTGGTTGAGTACATGGAATTTCACAGAAATAATTGAGAACTGTTATTTTTGTACCCCCATGCATACGTACTGGTGATGTTAAATTGAATTTGAAGTCACTTTTGAAGAAGGAAAATGTGCATTGTTGACATGTGTTTTTTTGGATACAGAATTTCTCATAAAATTTAAATCAACAGAACTAATATCCCAGTAAACAGTTCATAACTCGCACAAATGTTCCTTCACCAGGCTATGGTTCACACAGAAAGTCACGTTGGCTCTGCATTGTCTGTTTCTCCAGCTCAGTCCTCACTCTGTGTCTCCAGCGTCCTCGTCTGCAATTGACAAAGTTGAGTTTCATTTGGCCAACCTAGTATGTAAAACCACAGTGTGCAGGACAGGCTTTCCCGTACTACCTTATTTGTGGGCCTCAGATTGTGGTCTTCATCTTCTCTAGGCAAGTCAATGTGGCCTTTCTGGCTGCATGAGCCACTGTTGAGAAGAATGCAGATCATTGAGCATCCAAGAGGCTCTGTGCACACAAGCGAGACGTCGGCTGCTGGTTTTCCACTCTGGTTATTTTCCTATTGAAGATTAGTACGTTGGATGTAAGACAACTTCACTGGAGGATAGTCTAAATGAAGTCTTTAGTTTAAATTTTTTTTTAAATGTCTACGTCCTTTTTATTTAACATTAACCCCAAAAATTTAAATCAAAAATCCATAATGAACACTTACCTTTTTTTTCAGAACAGTATTCTCCTCCCACACATTTCCAATGCTTGCAGTCTGCCACATTTGTTGGATATGCTGCTAATCTTTCAAAAGAAAAGGATGTATATGTACTGTATATAGTAAACAATTCATTACTTCTGTAAAATGTGTTAAATCACCTCTGTCTGGCTCTTCTCCCTCAACTGCATTGGTGCCATCTCTTCTTCCCTGCACACCATGCCGGGCACCGCTTCCTGTCTGGCAGTAGCCTGTTAAAAGATAAATATGGATTATCTGCATTTACAGATAAATAGTATTTTGCATAGGGGGAAAGGAAATCATTTGTGTACAGTACTTTTCACAGAAGACACCAAAAGCACTTCATAAGGGACACAAGCTTCCAATTATTGCCAACGGACCCTCTCACCACCACCACCAACTTACTCCGGCTACCATATATTTCCACATGGTCTTCCATCGTTGTACAATCCCGCCCAAGCTGCTCAGCCTCTGACACATGGCTTGAACAGGCATTGTCAAAATAGTATGGCCTGTAAATAAGAATAATTATTACATTCTAAAAATACAACAAAACAAGATAAAAAGTCAACAGACAAACAACACGAACATTAATACGTTTTCCCTCCCAATGCATGGCCTTACAAACTGCCAGAAAAGGCTTAAAACAATATGACAAAAATATGATTGAAGTTCTTCTAAATGGTCACTTTTATACAGCGCCTTTCTACCTACTTTATAAGCGCTTTACATCAAGAAATTACTCACCCATTCACATTCACACACCAGTGTACTTAGACCGGAGGCAAGGTGGGGGAAGTATTTTGCCAGATGACACAGCACATCTGCAGGATTTGAACCTCCGACCGATCTAAACACATACAACAAAACGGACTGGTACAGTCCTTTTTTTTTTTTTTACTTGTCTCCAATTGCCATCCAGCCTGGTCCTCATCCATTTGTGGACAGCGTTCGGATCCTTCCAAAACTTTTGTGGCGAACCAAAAATGGACATTATAAATAGTAAAAGCATAAATGATTACAAGATGCATCGAGATTGAATGCAGCATGAAAGTGCAACATTTCTTAGCATTTAGCAAATTAAGAAAATAGTAATACTTATGTTTAAAAGGTTTGTGCTGGCATGACATGACCTTTTCACTCATGCATAACCAAATTTAAAAACAGCGCCAAGCAGTCTAAATGTTAAAATGTTGATTTTAAGAACCTATAATGTATGTGCATTGCACCACAATAATGCATGTGATGCAAGGTATTAATGTCTAGCACCAAATACATTAATATTATCATGTTTATTTGTAAATGCCATGACTCAGTCCAAATTATTAAAATATAGGGCTATGCAGCACAATTAAGTGACAAATTAATTTTAATTATAGCTTTAAAAAAAACGGTTAGCTCATCTTTCGCCTTGCATTTCGTAACCTGGGGACAGTAGAAAACAGTGTGAGTGTTTTACACAGTGCCAATATCCTCAGTAAAGTAAAATACTTCCGTAAATACTTACGTTAGACAGAGCTAGCCGTTAGCTAAGTATGCTAACTTAGCTTGCTAGCCATCTAACGGTTCTCGGCCCGGAGTTCACTAGTCCCAAGGACCCAGTTTTGGTTTTTGGTTTGCTTCGACTACTCCCACCCAAGGCTTAGTCGATGTTGTGTCCTTTTCACTCTGGTAGGTCCAAGTCCGAAGAGAACAGACATTAGGAAGAACTTTTTCTCTCTCTGTGTCTCGGGAGCTTTCGCCGCTCTCCGCTCCTTCCGCCCACAACAGGTGCACGAGCCAATCGGCTTTCGCGCCACAACTATTTCAAAATCATCTTGCTCGAAGATTGGTCCTTATTTTTTGGTTAATTATTTGGCCTTTACTAATAAATAAATTTAAAAAAAAAAAGCCCACACACATTCGTACAGGAAGTGTGTCTGTGTTACTTTTAATTGTTTGATTTTTATTTTGTATTTATTTTTATTTATTCTTAAGCAATACGAAAGGGATTGCAAAAGTGCAAAGCTGTACAATTAAATAAAACTAGATATTTTTTGTTGAGTTTGTAGGTGAATAAAAAGTTCATTGTCTGGTTGAGTACATGGAATTTCACAGAAATAATTGAGAACTGTTATTTTTGTACCCCCATGCATACGTACTGGTGATGTTAAATTGAATTTGAAGTCACTTTTGAAGAAGGAAAATGTGCATTGTTGACATGTGTTTTTTTGGATACAGAATTTCTCATAAAATTTAAATCAACAGAACTAATATCCCAGTAAACAGTTCATAACTCGCACAAATGTTCCTTCACCAGGCTATGGTTCACACAGAAAGTCACGTTGGCTCTGCATTGTCTGTTTCTCCAGCTCAGTCCTCACTCTGTGTCTCCAGCGTCCTCGTCTGCAATTGACAAAGTTGAGTTTCATTTGGCCAACCTAGTATGTAAAACCACAGTGTGCAGGACAGGCTTTCCCGTACTACCTTATTTGTGGGCCTCAGATTGTGGTCTTCATCTTCTCTAGGCAAGTCAATGTGGCCTTTCTGGCTGCATGAGCCACTGTTGAGAAGAATGCAGATCATTGAGCATCCAAGAGGCTCTGTGCACACAAGCGAGACGTCGGCTGCTGGTTTTCCACTCTGGTTATTTTCCTATTGAAGATTAGTACGTTGGATGTAAGACAACTTCACTGGAGGATAGTCTAAATGAAGTCTTTAGTTTAAATTTTTTTTTAAATGTCTACGTCCTTTTTATTTAACATTAACCCCAAAAATTTAAATCAAAAATCCATAATGAACACTTACCTTTTTTTTCAGAACAGTATTCTCCTCCCACACATTTCCAATGCTTGCAGTCTGCCACATTTGTTGGATATGCTGCTAATCTTTCAAAAGAAAAGGATGTATATGTACTGTATATAGTAAACAATTCATTACTTCTGTAAAATGTGTTAAATCACCTCTGTCTGGCTCTTCTCCCTCAACTGCATTGGTGCCATCTCTTCTTCCCTGCACACCATGCCGGGCACCGCTTCCTGTCTGGCAGTAGCCTGTTAAAAGATAAATATGGATTATCTGCATTTACAGATAAATAGTATTTTGCATAGGGGGAAAGGAAATCATTTGTGTACAGTACTTTTCACAGAAGACACCAAAAGCACTTCATAAGGGACACAAGCTTCCAATTATTGCCAACGGACCCTCTCACCACCACCACCAACTTACTCCGGCTACCATATATTTCCACATGGTCTTCCATCGTTGTACAATCCCGCCCAAGCTGCTCAGCCTCTGACACATGGCTTGAACAGGCATTGTCAAAATAGTATGGCCTGTAAATAAGAATAATTATTACATTCTAAAAATACAACAAAACAAGATAAAAAGTCAACAGACAAACAACACGAACATTAATACGTTTTCCCTCCCAATGCATGGCCTTACAAACTGCCAGAAAAGGCTTAAAACAATATGACAAAAATATGATTGAAGTTCTTCTAAATGGTCACTTTTATACAGCGCCTTTCTACCTACTTTATAAGCGCTTTACATCAAGAAATTACTCACCCATTCACATTCACACACCAGTGTACTTAGACCGGAGGCAAGGTGGGGGAAGTATTTTGCCAGATGACACAGCACATCTGCAGGATTTGAACCTCCGACCGATCTAAACACATACAACAAAACGGACTGGTACAGTCCTTTTTTTTTTTTTTACTTGTCTCCAATTGCCATCCAGCCTGGTCCTCATCCATTTGTGGACAGCGTTCGGATCCTTCCAAAACTTTTGTGGCGAACCAAAAATGGACATTATAAATAGTAAAAGCATAAATGATTACAAGATGCATCGAGATTGAATGCAGCATGAAAGTGCAACATTTCTTAGCATTTAGCAAATTAAGAAAATAGTAATACTTATGTTTAAAAGGTTTGTGCTGGCATGACATGACCTTTTCACTCATGCATAACCAAATTTAAAAACAGCGCCAAGCAGTCTAAATGTTAAAATGTTGATTTTAAGAACCTATAATGTATGTGCATTGCACCACAATAATGCATGTGATGCAAGGTATTAATGTCTAGCACCAAATACATTAATATTATCATGTTAATTTGTAAATGCCATGACTCAGTCCAAATTATTAAAATATAGGGCTATGCAGCACAATTAAGTGACAAATTAATTTTAATTATAGCTTTAAAAAAAACGGTTAGCTCATCTTTCGCCTTGCATTTCGTAACCTGGGGACAGTAGAAAACAGTGTGAGTGTTTTACACAGTGCCAATATCCTCAGTAAAGTAAAATACTTCCGTAAATACTTACGTTAGACAGAGCTAGCCGTTAGCTAAGTATGCTAACTTAGCTTGCTAGCCATCTAACGGTTCTCGGCCCGGAGTTCACTAGTCCCAAGGACCCAGTTTTGGTTTTTGGTTTGCTTCGACTACTCCCACCCAAGGCTTAGTCGATGTTGTGTCCTTTTCACTCTGGTAGGTCCAAGTCCGAAGAGAACAGACATTAGGAAGAACTTTTTCTCTCTCTGTGTCTCGGGAGCTTTCGCCGCTCTCCGCTCCTTCCGCCCACAACAGGTGCACGAGCCAATCGGCTTTCGCGCCACAACTATTTCAAAATCATCTTGCTCGAAGATTGGTCCTTATTTTTTGGTTAATTATTTGGCCTTTACTAATAAATAAATTTAAAAAAAAAAAGCCCACACACATTCGTACAGGAAGTGTGTCTGTGTTACTTTTAATTGTTTGATTTTTATTTTGTATTTATTTTTATTTATTCTTAAGCAATACGAAAGGGATTGCAAAAGTGCAAAGCTGTACAAAACTAGATATTTTTTGTTGAGTTTGTAGGTGAATAAAAAGTTCATTGTCTGGTTGAGTACATGGAATTTCACAGAAATAATTGAGAACTGTTATTTTTGTACCCCCATGCATACGTACTGGTGATGTTAAATTGAATTTGAAGTCACTTTTGAAGAAGGAAAATGTGCATTGTTGACATGTGTTTTTTTGGATACAGAATTTCTCATAAAATTTAAATCAACAGAACTAATATCCCAGTAAACAGTTCATAACTCGCACAAATGTTCCTTCACCAGGCTATGGTTCACACAGAAAGTCACGTTGGCTCTGCATTGTCTGTTTCTCCAGCTCAGTCCTCACTCTGTGTCTCCAGCGTCCTCGTCTGCAATTGACAAAGTTGAGTTTCATTTGGCCAACCTAGTATGTAAAACCACAGTGTGCAGGACAGGCTTTCCCGTACTACCTTATTTGTGGGCCTCAGATTGTGGTCTTCATCTTCTCTAGGCAAGTCAATGTGGCCTTTCTGGCTGCATGAGCCACTGTTGAGAAGAATGCAGATCATTGAGCATCCAAGAGGCTCTGTGCACACAAGCGAGACGTCGGCTGCTGGTTTTCCACTCTGGTTATTTTCCTATTGAAGATTAGTACGTTGGATGTAAGACAACTTCACTGGAGGATAGTCTAAATGAAGTCTTTAGTTTAAATTTTTTTTTAAATGTCTACGTCCTTTTTATTTAACATTAACCCCAAAAATTTAAATCAAAAATCCATAATGAACACTTACCTTTTTTTTCAGAACAGTATTCTCCTCCCACACATTTCCAATGCTTGCAGTCTGCCACATTTGTTGGATATGCTGCTAATCTTTCAAAAGAAAAGGATGTATATGTACTGTATATAGTAAACAATTCATTACTTCTGTAAAACGTGTTAAATCACCTCTGTCTGGCTCTTCTCCCTCAACTGCATTGGTGCCATCTCTTCTTCCCTGCACACCATGCCGGGCACCGCTTCCTGTCTGGCAGTAGCCTGTTAAAAGATAAATATGGATTATCTGCATTTACAGATAAATAGTATTTTGCATAGGGGGAAAGGAAATCATTTGTGTACAGTACTTTTCACAGAAGACACCAAAAGCACTTCATAAGGGACACAAGCTTCCAATTATTGCCAACGGACCCTCTCACCACCACCACCAACTTACTCCGGCTACCATATATTTCCACATGGTCTTCCATCGTTGTACAATCCCGCCCAAGCTGCTCAGCCTCTGACACATGGCTTGAACAGGCATTGTCAAAATAGTATGGCCTGTAAATAAGAATAATTATTACATTCTAAAAATACAACAAAACAAGATAAAAAGTCAACAGACAAACACGAACATTAATACGTTTTCCCTCCCAATGCATGGCCTTACAAACTGCCAGAAAAGGCTTAAAACAATATGACAAAAATATGATTGAAGTTCTTCTAAATGGTCACTTTTATACAGCGCCTTTCTACCTACTTTATAAGCGCTTTACATCAAGAAATTACTCACCCATTCACATTCACACACCAGTGTACTTAGACCGGAGGCAAGGTGGGGGAAGTATTTTGCCAGATGACACAGCACATCTGCAGGATTTGAACCTCCGACCGATCTAAACACATACAACAAAACGGACTGGTACAGTCCTTTTTTTTTTTTTTACTTGTCTCCAATTGCCATCCAGCCTGGTCCTCATCCATTTGTGGACAGCGTTCGGATCCTTCTAAAACTTTTGTGGCGAACCAAAAATGGACATTATAAATAGTAAAAGCATAAATGATTACAAGATGCATCGAGATTGAATGCAGCATGAAAGTGCAACATTTCTTAGCATTTAGCAAATTAAGAAAATAGTAATACTTATGTTTAAAAGGTTTGTGCTGGCATGACCTTTTCACTCATGCATAACCATAACCAAATTTAAAAACAGCGCCAAGCAGTCCAAATGTTAAACCTATAATATATGTGAATTGCACCACAATAATGCATGTGATGCAAGGTATTAATGTCAAGCACCAAATCTCCAAATACATTAATATTATCATGTTTATTTGTAAATGCCATGACTCAGTCCAAATTATTAAAATATAGGGCTATGCAGCACAATTTAGTGACAAATTAATTTTAATTATAGCTATAAAAAAACCGGTTAGCTCATCTTTCGCCTTGCATTTCGTAACCTGGGGACAGTAGAAAACAGTGTGAGTGTTTTACACAGTGCCAATATCCTCAGTAAAGTAAAATACTTCCGTAAATACTTACGTTAGACAGAGCTAGCCGTTAGCTAAGTATGCCAACTTAGCTTGCTAGCCATCTAACGGTTCTCGGCCCGGAGTTCACTAGTCCCAAGGATCCAGTTTTGGTTTTTGGTTTGCTTCGACTACTCCCACCCAAGGCTTAGTCGATGTTGTGTCCTTTTCACTCTGCTAGGTCCAAGTTCTCTCTCTGTGTCTCGGGAGCTTTCGCCGCTCTCCGCTCCTTCCGCCCACAACAGGTGCACGAGCCAATCGGCTTTCGCGCCACAACTATTTCAAAATAATCTTGCTCTAAGATTGGTCCTTATTTTTTGGTTAATTATTTGGCCTTTACTAATAAATACATTTTTTTTAAAAAAGCCCACACACATTCGTACAGGAAGTGTGTCTGTGTTACTTTAAATTGTTTGATTTTTATTTTGTATTTATTTTGTATTTATTCTTAAGCAATACGAAAGGGATTGCAAAAGTGCAAAGCTGTACAAAACTAGATATTTTTTGTTGAGTTTGTAGGTGAATAAAAAGTTCATTGTCTGGTTGAGTACATGGAATTTCACAGAAATAATTGAGAACTGTTATTTTTGTACCCCCATGCATACGTACTGGTGATGTTAAATTGAATTTGAAGTCACTTTTGAAGAAGGAAAATGTGCATTGTTGACATGTGTTTTTTTGGATACAGAATTTCTCATAAAATGTGTTGGTGTAGAAGGAAATTTTGACCAAATTCTGCAATTTGCCTATCCTTTGAGATTGGATGGTAACACAATAATACAAAAAACATGGTTAGTTGTATTCATATGGCAGAATGTAGTTATTTTCTGGTATGTTGAAGTATAGTCGTATTCCTTGAATGGGCATATTATTAATAATTTTGTAAGTGTGTATTTTCAACATCACTCTGTTTAATGGCACAGCAGACTTCTTCTTCAGCGTGCTTCTGCTTTTTTGTCCAGACTTTACACATAAATAAACGCTGACCGCAGGTTTACTGGTCTGATTGTATGATTGGCGTGTGTGCCGCAGCTGTGAGTTATCGAGATTATTATTTATTTATTATTATTATTTAAAATATTATTCAAAAGTAAAGATGACCACTTCTCTGACTTCATTCCCATCATATTTACGCTGTGAAAATTAATTGCACATTACATACTTTCAGTCAAATTGTGCAGGACCATCTTTAGGCAAATGTATTTTTCTATTGCTCTGAAATAATAATAAAAGTGTAAACTTTGCTGTATATTTTTTTACTAAAAATAAATTCACGGACTTGGATAGATCATGTTTCCACCCGGATGTAAAAGAAAACAGTACAATGGTTAGATCAAATTATTGCTTAAGCTCACGGTGGCGCTATTTGCCAGTTTATGGGACGGACCTTTGTCGTATCTGCACAGGCTTCAGCATTTGCATTTGACAGAAAAACTTAGGTCTGGGATTGCAGACCGTAATTGAAGCGTGGTTGATCTCACGCGTGCTCGTGGTACGATGGTGTTTTTAAGGATAACCTGCGCCTTTTGGCTTATTTTTACATGGATTCAAGCCGCACGCGGAGACGTCAGCTATTCCCTACCGGAGGAAACCAAACGAGGATGGGTTATTGGAAATATAGCTAAAGATTTGGGGCTGAAGAGCGGTGAACTAAGCCACAGGAAAGCCCGCATTGAGGCCGAGGAGACGGAGAAGCGTTACTTTGACATAAACGTGGAGAACGGAAACCTGATTGTTGCCGATAGAATTGACCGAGAGGAGCTTTGTGACGCGAGGGCGTCGTGTGTCGTTAAACGGGAGCTCGTTCTCGAGAGTCCTCTTGAGCTTCACCGAATTAATGTGCACATTCAAGATATAAACGACAATACACCCCAATTTAACGAAGATATTATTAATCTAGAAATACGTGAGTCTGCAGACAGAGGTGCGCGCTTTTTCATAGAAGAGGCGCATGACGCGGATGTGGGACAGAATTCAGTCCAACAATATGCTCTAAACAAGAATGATCATTTTGTTTTAGTGATCACAGGAAACACCATAGAGCTGGTGCTTGATAAAGAATTAGATCGTGAAAAACAAGACGAAATTGATTTGGTTTTGACAGCTTTGGATGGCGGCTCTCCTCAGAGAACAGGGACAGTAGCCATACACGTCACTGTGTTGGATGCTAATGATAACGCCCCTGTGTTTAACCAGGCCGTGTATGAAGCCAGTCTGCCTGAAAACTCCCCACTAGACACTGTAGTGGTCACTGTGAGTGCAGCTGATGCAGATGAAGGAGTCAATGGTGATGTGAGTTATGATTTTGGACACGTTACTGAAGACGTTAAAAGGATATTTAGTATAAATGCAAAAACAGGAGAGATTAGAGTTATTGGCAATGTCGATTATGAAACAAAATCCTCTTTTGAAATACGTGTTAAAGCTAAAGATGGATTAGGTTTGTCTTCTGTTGGAAAAGTCATTATTTCCATCACTGATGTGAATGATAATGCTCCTGTGGTCAGTTTAAAATCCTTGTCAGATTCTGTAGCAGAAAACACTCCTCCTGGTACAGAGGTGGGCATCATTAATGTGCAGGACAGAGACTCAGAGAACAACAGACAGGTCCGCTGCTCCCTTCAGACTGGTGTCCCTTTCAAGTTAGTCCCTTCCATTAAAAACTATTATTCTCTAGTGACCACAGAACAGCTGGACCGTGAGCTCGTGTCTGATTACAACATTACAATCACTGCCACTGACGAGGGCTCTCCACCTCTGTCCTCCTCTAAAACTGTCCACTTAACTGTGGCTGACATCAATGACAACCCTCCTGTGTTTGAGGAGCAGTCCTACAGCGCATATGTGACTGAAAACAACAAACCTGGCTCCACTTTATGTTCTGTTGCTGCTCGAGACCCAGACTGGAGACAGAACGGGACAGTGGTTTATTCTCTGTTACCTGGTGAGGTGAATGGGGCCCCAGTGTCCTCCTATGTATCTGTAAATGGAGACACAGGGGTGATCCATGCTGTGAGGGCTTTTGATTATGAACACTTCAGGAGTTTTAAAGTCCATGTGATGGCCAGAGACAATGGGTCTCCTCCACTCAGCAGCAACGTGACAGTCAATGTGTTTATATCTGATGTGAACGACAACTCTCCTCAAATCCTGTACCCCACCCCAGAGGGGAACTCCTTCATGACTGAACTGGTCCCTAAAGCTGCACATGCAGGCTCTCTGGTGTCCAAAGTGATAGCAGTGGACGCAGACTCTGGACAGAACGCCTGGCTGTCCTATCACATAGTTAAATCCACTGAGCCTGGACTTTTTACTATTGGTCTCCACAGTGGAGAGATCAGGACCCAGCGGGACATCTCTGAATCTGACAGCATGAAACAGAACCTTATTGTGGCAGTGAAGGATAACGGACAGCCTCCTCTCTCTGCCACCTGCTCCATGTATTTACTGATCTCTGATAACTTGGCTGAAGTGCCTGAACTCAAGGACATTTCTTATGATGAGAGAGACTCAAAGCTGACATCCTATCTGATCATTGCACTGGTGTCAGTGTCCACATTTTTCCTCACCTTCATTATTATTGTCCTGGGTGTGAGGTTCTGTCGCAGGAGGAAGCCCAGACTGTTGTTTGATGGAGCAGTTGCAATCCCCAGTGGTTATCTGCCTCCTAATTATGCAGATGTTGACGGCACAGGAACTTTACGCAGCACTTACAACTATGATGGCTACATGACAACTGGATCCAGGACAAGTGACTTTAAATTTGTGTCGTCCTACAATGACAACACGCTGCCTGTAGACCAGACTCTGAGGAAAAGCCCGACTGACTTTTCTGACGTCTTTGGGGATTTAGAAGAGTGTTCCGAGGTATGAAAGTAAATCTTTACAGACTCTCTGCCTTTACATTCCTTTACATTTATTCATAAGAATTCTCAATGTTTACGATCTCATCAAAAGCTATGAATCACAATGTCCCTTTTTTTGTTTTCCTTCATGTCGTTTCATTGCAGTCAAGTAACTTCATATTTCAGACGATCATTTAAAATTCAATTTACCAGCATCCCTGTTATGTCATGCACTCTCTCTGATGACAGTAGTTGGGCTGTATGTCAAACAACTCATTTATTTGTATTATTTGCAGTCAGTCTTTGAACATGTCAATTCATATTTCCCTCACTTTTTTGGTAGCATGGAAATCTGAGGGAAAAAAAAAACATGCTTTGTCAATGGTCCAAAGAGGTGTATTGGAAACGACTGACATTGCAGTCTCCTTATGTGCCATAATACACATTTTCACAAACATAATTAAGTGACATACACTCACAACTCACTAAAAACACCCTCAATTGTTTGTGGACAGAAGCGATTATGGATTGTATTAAATTGTGTATTTGTGAAAGCATCATTTGTTGCAGATTGGGTCGCAACGCTTGGGTTGTGAATCGAGGCGTTCAATCCCGAGTTTTGATTTGTTAAGACTTGTTTTATCACCGTGCAGCAATTTTCAGAGTTACTGGCCTGGCTGAGTCCTGTGTGTGCGCGTGTGTGTTTGTGTGTGTGTGTGTTTGTGTGTTGTCACAGGGGCCAGTAGCGCAGATGAGCAGCTTCTTTTCCATCAGTCTACCCCGGGACAGCTGTGGCTATGTAGTTCACCAGAACTGTGAAGGACTTAAATGAATATCACACAGAATTGTAAAACAGCTTGAAGCATCTGGAGAAGTGTGAAATGAGACATTTGTTTTTCATTATTTTGAGTTCACTGCTTTTTGTGCATTTTACGACAGACTCATTCACCGATATGCAACTAAACATTGCCTGGATGGTATCGCTATTACATGATTTGTTATTCGTACTTGCCTTCAATTAAAGCATCAGATCATCAGTTGTGTTCATGTTATATAATTATATTTCAGTTGGAGGGCAGGTGCCAATACAATTCTATGGGAGAGAAACAGTTTTTGGAAGAAATGTCCAAATATTTTCCATGATTTTTATGTCGTTGGATTCATAAACATTATGTTTTATGGCTGAAACCACCCACATGTTTTTCAATTTAGTCACCACTTGTGGACACCTTTCATGAGGAAAGAATTAGACCATAGTAAATATGTGCTGGAAGAGATGGACTTTGTGACACTTTTTGATTCATTTGAATTGGCCCAGGAATTACAAAGACATTCTGAATAAACTGTGCATTTTGACAGTTACCATAGTTACCGCCATGAAATGTTCATTGTCGTTCACCTACATTTTGAACTATAGGCTTTTTAGATTGTTGTGATGTCATGTGAACTATTTCATTTCTTCCTAAAGCTAAACATTATGTTTGAAGTGAAGGGTCATATGGTGTGAGTTTTAGCCTTTCTGAGATTATCGGTTGCCACTTTGAAGAAAACTTTTGGACATTTTAGAACTTATTTTGATTTTCTTAACAATATGTCAATGCTTACTTACTTAATTTCTTTCATGAGCAAGCAGTCTGTGGGGATTGTTTTTCATGGCACATTTGTATTATACTTTTGGAGGTAATACTGAATTGATAGAAATAGCATGTTACATTGTACTTAATGTGGCAGGTACAATGTATCAAGGGATCGTGTAACTAAAGTGTTAACGTTTTTTATTTATTTTGTTATTTTTTGGAGGAAAATTATGACTGCTCACTTTCTTTCATAGTTAAATGTTACAATAAGTGCATATTTTTTGTTTTGATTCAGATAAGGTGCAGGACAACAGTACATTCCTCTCATGTCTCAATGTCTTATATTGAATAATTGTAAATCCAAATGCTTCCTTTACAAAGATTGAGTAAATAACAGCTGACCGCAGTAGGTTTACTGTTTTGATTATGTGACTGCAGTGTGTGCTGCACCTGTGTGATATCGAGAGATTATTTAAAATATTATGCAAAGATAAGGATGATCACTTCTTTGACTTCATTTCCATAACATTTATGCTGTGAAGTGACTGCACATGACATACTTTCAGTCATATTGTGCAGGACCATGTTTTCTTTAAGCAAATGTATATTTCTATTGCAATAAAATACAAAAAATAAAAATATATGCCCTTTGCTGTAGATGAATACAATCGATTTTCCCTAAAAACAACAATAAACAAATTATAACTTTAGCATTTTTTTTTTAATCTAAATTTTTGATTGAAAAAGTAATTAAATAGAGCTATATTATTTCCACCCGGATGTAAAAGAAAACATTATAATGGTGAGATCAAATTATTGCTTAAGCTCACGGTGGCGCTATTTGCCAGTTTATGGGACGGACCTTTGTCGTATCTGAAAAGGATTCAGCATTTGCATTTGACAGAAAAAAACTTGGGATTGCAGACCGTAATTGAAGCGTGGTTGATCTCACGCGTGCTCGTGGTACGATGGTGTTTTTAAGGATAACCTGCGCCTTTTGGCTTATTTTTACATGGATTCAAGCCGCACGCGGAGACGTCCGCTATTCCCTACCGGAGGAAACCAAACGAGGATGGGTTATTGGAAATGTAGCTAAAGATTTGGGGCTGAAGAGCGGTGAACTAAGCCACAGGAAAGCCCGCATTGAGGCCGAGGAGACGGAGAAGCGTTACTTTGACATAAACGTGGAGAACGGAAACCTGATTGTTGCCGATAGAATTGACCGAGAGGAGCTTTGTGACGAGAGGGCGTCGTGTGTCGTTAAACGGGAGCTCGTTCTCGAGAGTCCTCTTGAGCTTCACCGAATTAATGTGAACATTCAAGATATAAACGACAATACACCCCAATTTAAAGGACACGTTATCAATCTAGAAATAAGTGAATTGAAAGTCAGAGGTGCGCGTTTTTTGATTGAAGAGGCGCATGACGCGGATGTGGGACAGAATTCAGTCCAACAATATGCTCTAAACAAGAATGATCATTTTGTTTTAGTGATCACAGGAAACACCATAGAGCTGGTGCTTGATAAAGAATTAGATCGTGAAAAACAAGATGAAATTGATTTGGTTTTGACAGCTTTGGATGGCGGCTCTCCTCAGAGAACAGGGACAGTAGCCATACACGTCACTGTGTTGGATGCTAATGATAACGCCCCTGTGTTTAACCAGGCCGTGTATGAAGCCAGTCTGCCTGAAAACTCCCCACTAGACACTGTAGTGGTCACTGTGAGTGCAGCTGATGCAGATGAAGGAGTCAATGGTGATGTGAGTTATGATTTTGGACACGTTACTGAAGATGTTAAAAGGACATTTAGTATAAATGCAAAAACAGGAGAGATTAAAGTTATTGGCAATGTTGACTTTGAAACAAAAAAGTCATTTGAAATACGCATAATAGCTAAAGATGGATTAGGTTTGTCCTCTCATGGAAAAGTAATTATTTCTGTCACTGATGTGAATGATAATGCTCCTGTGGTCAGTTTAAAATCCTTGTCAGATTCTGTAGCAGAAAACACCCCTCCTGGTACAGAGGTGGGCATCATTAATGTGCAGGACAGAGACTCAGAGAACAACAGACAGGTCCGCTGCTCCCTTCAGACTGGTGTCCCTTTCAAGTTAGTCCCTTCCATTAAAAACTATTATTCTCTCGTGACCACAGAACAGCTGGACCGTGAGCTCGTGTCTGATTACAACATTACAATCACTGCCACTGACGAGGGCTCTCCACCTCTGTCCTCCTCTAAAACTGTCCACTTAACTGTCGCTGACATCAATGACAACCCTCCTGTGTTTGAGGAGCAGTCCTACAGCGCATATGTGACTGAAAACAACAAACCTGGCTCCACTTTATGTTCTGTTGCTGCTCGAGACCCAGACTGGAGACAGAACGGGACAGTGGTTTATTCTGTTACCTGGTGAGGTGAATGGGGCCCCAGTGTCCTCCTATGTATCTGTAAATGGAGACACAGGGGTGATCCTTGCTGTGAGGGCTTTTGATTATGAACACTTCAGGAGTTTTAAAGTCCATGTGATGGCCAGAGACAATGGGTCTCCTCCACTCAGCAGCAACGTGACAGTCAATGTGTTTATATCTGATGTAAACGACAACTCTCCTCAAATCCTGTACCCCACCCCGGAGGGGAACTCCTTCATGACTGAACTGGTCCCTAAAGCTGCACATGCAGGCTCTCTGGTGTCCAAAGTGATAGCAGTGGACACAGACTCTGGACAGAACGCCTGGCTGTCCTATCACATAGTCAAATCCACTGATCCTGGACTTTTTACTATTGGTCTCCACAGTGGAGAGATCAGGACCCAGCGGGACATCTCTGAATCTGACAGCATGAAACAGAACCTTATTGTGGCAGTGAAGGATAACGGACAGCCTCCTCTCTCTGCCACCTGTTCCATGTATTTACTGATCTCTGATAACTTGGCTGAAGTGCCTGAACTCAAGGACATTTCTTATGATGAGAGAGACTCAAAGCTGACATCCTATCTGATCATTGCACTGGTGTCAGTGTCCACATTTTTCCTCACCTTCATTATTATTGTCCTGGGTGTGAGGTTCTGTCGCAGGAGGAAGCCCAGACTGTTGTTTGATGGAGCAGTTGCAATCCCCAGTGGTTATCTGCCTCCTAATTATGCAGATGTTGACGGCACAGGAACTTTACGCAGCACTTACAACTATGATGGCTACATGACAACTGGATCCAGGACAAGTGACTTTAAATTTGTCTCGTCCTACAATGACAACACGCTGCCTGTAGACCAGACTCTGAGGAAAAGCCCGACTGACTTTTCTGACGTCTTTGGGGATTTAGAAGAGTGTTCAGAGGTATGAAAAATACATTTTTTACAAATCTCTGCCTTTACATTCCTTTACATTTATTAAAAAGAGTGTTCAATGTTTATGATCTCACCAGAAGCTATGAATCACAATGTCCCTTTTTTATGTTTTATTTTAAGTTGTTTCATTGCAGCAGAGTAACATCATATTTGTCACGATCATTTGGAAATATCATGTACCAGAGTTTTTCTCATGTCGTTCCCTCTCTCTGATGGCATTAGTTGGGCAATATGTCACACAACTAATTTATTTTTGTTTTTTACAGTCAGTTTTTGAACATTTCCGTTTTTCCTTACTTTTCATTAGCACTGAAATCAAAACAATATATAAGGTTTTAATTGTGCAAAGGAGGTGGATTTGGGGCGACAAATCCACCCCAAGTTTAAGTTTAAATTGGTAAAGCGGGTCGTCTCATAATCTGAAAGTCGAGGGTTCGAATCCCAGCTCCGGCAGACGCACATTGCCATTGTGTCCTTGGGCAAGACACTTCACCCACCTTGCCTCCAGTGTCTGCATGCATTGGTGTGTGAGTGGGTGACTGGTTGCTTGCTGTAAAACGCTTTGGGCCTGATGAAGGTAGAAAAGTGCTATTTAAGTTTAGACCATTTACCATTTTACCTTTTTGAAAAGACTAAGATTGCAGACTCGAATGTGTCATAACACAAAACTTCACAAACATAATTAGGTGACATACACTCACACCTCGAGAAAAGTAGTGTCAGTTGTTTGTGGACAGAAGCGATTATGGATTGTAATAATTTGTGTATTTGTGAAAGCTTCCTTCGTTTGCAGATTTGGTCGTACAGCTTGTGTTGAGAATCACAGCGTTCAATCCAGAGCTTTGTTTTGTTAAATAATGTTTAAACGTGGTGCAGCAATTTTCAGACTTACTGGCCTGGCTGAGTGTGTGTGTGTGTGTGTGCGTGTTGTCACAGGGGCCAGTAGCGCAGATAGGCAGCTTCTCTTCCATCAGTTTACCCCAGGACATCGGCTGTGGCTGTAGCTCACCACGACTGTGTTGAATATCACACAGCATTGTGAAGTAACTTGGAGCATCTGGAAAAGTGAGAAATGAGACAAATGCATTATTATGTTTTTCATTATTTTAAGTTGACTGCTTTGTGTATATTTTACGACCGACTCATTTACAGCTCTGCAACTAAACATTGCTGGGATGGTATGGCTAGAGCTACATATTAATTAATTTATTTTTCAAAGTTGCCTTTAATTAAAGCAGATGATTGCATTTCAGCCTGAAGCTACACATTTTGTTTGAAATGAAGTGGTATATGTGACCGTGTGAATTTTAGCCTTTCTGTGATTATTGGTTGCTTCTTTGAGGTAAACTTTTGGAAATTTTAGAACTTATGTTGATTGTCTGAACAATATTTCAATGCCAACTTGCTAATTTTTGTACATGAGCAAGCAGTTCGCGGAGTATCTTTAACATTGCACATTTGTTCTATTGGTGGTTGGAGGTAAAGCTGAGTTGATGGAAAACATAATTTATAGGCAAAAGGCAAAGATGTTGGTATAATTGAATAAATGTTTTATTGTATTTTTTTTAAATGATGACTGCTCACTTTCTGTCATAGTTGTTACATTAAATGTCACAATAGGTGCAATTTTCTTTCTCATATAAGGTGCAGGAATAAAGTAACATTCCTCTCATGTCTTAATGTCTTATAATGAACAGTTGTAAATTAAAATGCTTAATTGACGAATATTGAGTTTACAAATAAATAACAGCTGACTACAGAAGGTTTACTGGTGTGATTATATGACTGTAGTGGTTAATGCACCTGTGTGTCATGGAGAGATTAATTCACATATTATTCAAAAAAGTAAAGGTGACCACTTCTCTGACTTCATTCCCATAATATTTACGCTGTGAAAAGTGACTGCAAAAGACACTTTCAGTCATATTCTGCAGGACCATATTTCTCTTTAGGCAAAGGTATTTTTCTATTGTTCTGAAATAATATTAATATTAGAAGTGTAACGTTTGCTGTAGATGAATGAAGACACACCTTTAGCATTAATTATTATAATTGTTTTATGTAGATTTTTTTTTAATTAAACATAAATTTAATAGACCATTTTTCCACGGTTATGTAAAATAAAACAGTATAATGGTTAAATGAAATCATTGCTTAAGCTCACGGTGGCGCTATATGCCAGTGTATGGGACGGACCTTTTGTCATAGCTACACAGGCTTCAGCGTTTGCATTTGACAGAAAAAACTTGGGTCTGGGATTGCAGACCGTAATTGAAGCGTGGTTGATCTCACGCGTGCTCGTGGTACGATGGTATTTTTAAGGATAACCTGCGCCTTTTGGCTTATTTTTACATGGATTCAAGCCGCATGCGGAGACGTCAGCTATTCCCTACCGGAGGAAACCAAACGAGGATGGGTTATTGGAAATATAGTTAAAGATTTGGGGCTGAAGAGCGGTGAACTAAGCCACAGGAAAGCCCGCATTGAGGCCGAGGAGACGGAGAAGCGTTACTTTGACATAAACGTGGAGAACGGAAACCTGATTGTTGCCGATAGAATTGACCGAGAGGAGCTTTGTGACGAGAGGGCGTCGTGTGTCGTTAAACGGGAGCTCGTTCTCGAGAGTCCTCTTGAGCTTCATCGAGTTAATGTGAACATTCAAGATATAAACGACAACACACCGCAATTTAAAGGGGATATTATCAATCTCGAAATCAGTGAGAATGCAGTCAGAGGTGCGCGCTTTTTCATAGAAGAGGCGCATGACGCGGATGTGGGACAGAATTCAGTCCAACAATATTCTCTAAACAAGAATGATCATTTTGTTTTAGTGATCACAGGAAATACCATAGAGCTGGTGCTTGATAAAGAATTAGATCGTGAAAAACAAGCTGAAATTGATTTGGTTTTGACAGCTTTGGATGGCGGCTCTCCTCAGAGAACAGGGACAGTAGCCATACACGTCACTGTGTTGGATGCTAATGATAACGCCCCTGTGTTTAACCAGGCCGTGTATGAAGCCAGTCTGCCTGAAAACTCCCCACTAGACACTGTAGTGGTCACTGTGAGTGCAGCTGATGCAGATGAAGGAGTCAATGGTGATGTGAGTTATGATTTTGGACACGTTACTGACGATGTTAAAAGGACATTTAGTATAAATGCAAAGACAGGAGAGATTAAAGTTATTGGTAATGTTGACTTTGAAACAAAAACCTCTTTTGAAATACGCATAATAGCTAAAGATGGATTAGGTTTGTCCTCTCTTGGAAAAGTCATTATTTCCGTCACTGATGTGAATGATAATGCTCCTGTGGTCAGTTTAAAATCCTTGTCAGATTCTGTAGCAGAAAACACCCCTCCTGGTACAGAGGTGGGCATCATTAATGTGCAGGACAGAGACTCAGAGAACAACAGACAGGTCCGCTGCTTCCTTCAGACTGGTGTCCCATTCAAGTTAGTCCCTTCCATTAAAAACTATTATTCTCTAGTGACCACAGAACAGCTGGACCGTGAGCTCGTGTCTAATTACAACATTACAATCACTGCCACTGACGAGGGCTCTCCACCTCTGTCCTCCTCTAAAACTGTCCACTTAACTGTAGCTGACATCAATGACAACCCTCCTGTGTTTGAGGAGCAGTCCTACAGCGCATATGTGACTGAAAACAACAAACCTGGCTCCACTTTATGTTCTGTTGCTGCTCGAGACCCAGACTGGAGACAGAACGGGACAGTGGTTTATTCTCTGTTACCTGGTGAGGTGAATGGGGCCCCAGTGTCCTCCTATGTATCTGTAAATGGAGACACAGGGGTGATCCATGCTGTGAGGGCTTTTGATTATGAACACTTCAGGAGTTTTAAAGTCCATGTGATGGCCAGAGACAATGGGTCTCCTCCACTCAGCAGCAACGTGACAGTCAATGTGTTTGTATCTGATGTGAACGACAACTCTCCTCAAATCCTGTACCCCACCCCGGAGGGGAACTCCTTCATGACTGAACTGGTCCCTAAAGCTGCACATGCAGGCTCTCTGGTGTCCAAAGTGATAGCAGTGGACGCAGACTCTGGACAGAACGCCTGGCTGTCCTATCACATAGTCAAATCCACTGAGCCTGGACTTTTTACTATTGGTCTCCACAGTGGAGAGATCAGGACCCAGCGGGACATCTCTGAATCTGACAGCATGAAACAGAACCTTATTGTGGCAGTGAAGGATAACGGACAGCCTCCTCTCTCTGCCACCTGCTCCATGTATTTACTGATCTCTGATAACTTGGCTGAAGTGCCTGAACTCAAGGACATTTCTTATGATGAGAGAGACTCAAAGCTGACATCCTATCTGATCATTGCACTGGTGTCAGTGTCCACATTTTTCCTCACCTTCATTATTATTGTCCTGGGTGTGAGGTTCTGTCGCAGGAGGAAGCCCAGACTGTTGTTTGATGGAGCAGTTGCAATCCCCAGTGGTTATCTGCCTCCTAATTATGCAGATGTTGACGGCACAGGAACTTTACGCAGCACTTACAACTATGATGGCTACATGACGACTGGATCCAGGACAAGTGACTTTAAATTTGTCTCGTCCTACAATGACAACACGCTGCCTGTAGACCAGACTCTGAGGAAAAGCCCGACTGACTTTACTGACGTCTTTGGGGATTTAGAAGAGTGTTCCGAGGTATGAAAAGTAAATCTTTACAAACTCTCTATATCCATCCCTTTTATTAATATGTTGTGCCTGTTTTTATGGTCTCACTAAAAATATATATTGATCACACCATTTCTTGTTTGTCAGAGAAGTGTTGTGAATGTGTTTGTGTTTTTAAAAGCATGATGCGTGTTTTTACAAATTCCTTTTTACCTTTTTAATGTTTTCCTGCATTTCAATTGCATCCCAGTGAATTATTATTTGTCAGACTCATTTTAACATTTGATACACCTTCGTTTTTCTCATCTTACACAGCCCCCCATTTACATTCAGTCACACACTAATTTCTCTAATTTTTGAATTGTCTGTCTTTACACATCACCATACATTAACTTTTATTGTCCTAAGGAGGTGGATTTGAAAGACTAACATTGCAGTCTCCCATAACAAAAACAGTTCACACACATAATTAGGTGATCTTGTGCCATACACGAAAAACCTGAAAAGCAGATGATTGCACTTTAGATTTGAGCTACAAATCATATGTACAGTTAAATGTAACTTAAGATCATGTGAGTCTTGACTGTTCTTAGATTATTGTTTGCTTCTGATGAAAAAGTTTGGGAATTTTAGGATTGTCTTTTTATGGTGTGAACAATATTAAACTGCTAACTTACTTTTTATGAGCAAGCCGTTTGTGGAGCTTCTTTTTTCATTGGCACATTTGTAGTATACTTTTTAGATCATTGTAATGAAAATGAAATTATATTCATGAGCACAGGGCAAAGTCGATGTATTTTTTTTTGTTCAGCATAGAGGACATTGTTTTGTGGTGTATAACATGCTGACCGTTCACTTTCACCTCATTTCCCCCCTTAAATATTAGACATGCATATTTTTTCTTGATTTGATATTGGCATTGGAATTGATTAACGCTCCTCAAATGTTTAAATGTCGTAATGGTCCTATTACACATGACAAGTTGCAAATTAACATTCTACGCTGACAAAGATTGAGTCGACAGGTTGCTAACAATGAGTTAATTGCTTTTTTCATTGCTTTTTCTTTGACAGTGTTGTGGGCTGGGGCTGAGAATCATTGGCGTTTTATTCATTTTTCAACTTATTCAAAAGTAAAGATGAGCACTTCCCTGATTTAATGTCCACCCTATATAAACTGTTTTAAGTGACCACACAGACATACTTTCAGTCATGCCGCACTTTCTCTTTAGGAAAAGGAATAAATCTATCTCAAGTAAAATACACGTTTGCCCTGTGTTGTTGTAGACCAGTGGTTCCCAAAGTGGGGTCCCGTGATCCCTGGGTGGCCTCGGAGGGTCCATAGTATCTTGGTACTTTGCGCACAGGACTCAGGGAATGGCTGCTCTACAAATATATTACACTGCCTTAAAAATGATGATTGACATATTTGCGTAAATAATTGTTCTTTAAAAAAAAAAAGTTTTTAATTAATGTGATGCCTTTGAGCAGTAATATAGAACATGATTCTATCCTGCTGTAAAATAATATAATGTATAAGTAAAATTATTGAAAATAGTTAATTGCTGATGTAAGCTCACGGTGGCGCTATATGCCAGTGTATGGGACGGACCTTGTCGTATCTGCAGAGGCTTCAGCATTTGCATTTGACAGAAAAAACTTGGGATTGCAGACCGTAATTGAAGCGTGGTTGATCTCACGCGTGCTCGTGGTACGATGGTATTTTTAAGGATAACCTGCGCCTTTTGGCTTATTTTTACATGGATTCAAGCCGCACGCGGAGACGTCAGCTATTCCCTACCGGAGGAAACCAAACGAGGATGGGTTATTGGAAATATAGCTAAAGATTTGGGGCTGAAGCGCGGTGAACTAAGCCACAGGAAAGCCCGCATTGAGGCCGAGGAGACGGAGAAGCGTTACTTTGACATAAACGTGGAGAACGGAAACCTGATTGTTGCCGATAGAATTGACCGAGAGGAGCTTTGTGACGCGAGGGCGTCGTGTGTCGTTAAACGGGAGCTCGTTCTCGAGAGTCCTCTTGAGCTTCACCGAGTTAATGTGAACATTCAAGATATAAACGACAACACACCCCAATTTAAAGGGGATATTATCAATCTCGAAATACGTGAGTCTGCAGTCAGGGGTGCGCGTTTTTTCATAGAAGAGGCGCATGACGCGGATGTGGGACAGAATTCAGTCCAACAATATTCTCTAAACAAGAATGATCATTTTGTTTTAGTGATCACAGGAAACACCATAGAGCTGGTGCTTGATAAAGAATTAGATCGTGAAAAACAAGATGAAATTGATCTGGTTTTGACAGCTTTGGATGGCGGCTCTCCTCAGAGAACAGGGACAGTAGCCATACACGTCACTGTGTTGGATGCTAATGATAACGCCCCTGTGTTTAACCAGGCCGTGTATGAAGCCAGTCTGCCCGAAAACTCCCCACTAGACACTGTAGTGGTCACTGTGAGTGCAACTGATGCAGATGAAGGAGTCAATGGTGATGTGAGTTATGATTTTGGACACGTTACTGAAGACGTTAAAAGGACATTTAGTATAAATGCAAAAACAGGAGACATTAAAGTTATTGGCAATGTTGACTTTGAAACAAAAACCTCTTTTGAAATACGCATAATAGCTAAAGATGGATTAGGTTTGTCCTCTCTTGGAAAAGTCATTATTTCTGTCACTGATGTGAATGATAATGCTCCTGTGGTCAGTTTAAAATCCTTGTCAGATTCTGTAGCAGAAAACACCCCTCCTGGTACAGAGGTGGGCATCATTAATGTGCAGGACAGAGACTCAGAGAACAACAGACAGGTCCGCTGCTCCCTTCAGACTGGTGTCCCTTTCAAGTTAGTCCCTTCCATTAAAAAATATTATTCTCTAGTGACCACAGAACAGCTGGACCGTGAGCTCGTGTCTGATTACAACATTACAATCACTGCCACTGACGAGGGCTCTCCACCTCTGTCCTCCTCTAAAACTGTCCACTTAACTGTCGCTGACATCAATGACAACCCTCCTGTGTTTGAGGAGCAGTCCTACAGCGCATATGTGACTGAAAACAACAAACCTGGCTCCACTTTATGTTCTGTTGCTGCTCGAGACCCAGACTGGAGACAGAACGGGACAGTGGTTTATTCTCTGTTACCTGGTGAGGTGAATGGGGCCCCAGTGTCCTCCTATGTATCTGTAAATGGAGACACAGGGGTGATCCATGCTGTGAGGGCTTTTGATTATGAACACTTCAGGAGTTTTAAAGTCCATGTGATGGCCAGAGACAATGGGTCTCCTCCACTCAGCAGCAACGTGACAGTCAATGTGTTTGTATCTGATGTGAACGACAACTCTCCTCAAATCCTGTACCCCACCCCGGAGGGGAACTCCTTCATGACTGAACTGGTCCCTAAAGCTGCACATGCAGGCTCTCTGGTGTCCAAAGTGATAGCAGTGGACGCAGACTCTGGACAGAACGCCTGGCTGTCCTATCACATAGTCAAATCCACTGATCCTGGACTTTTTACTATTGGTCTCCACAGTGGAGAGATCAGGACCCAGCGGGACATCTCTGAATCTGACAGCATGAAACAGAACCTTATTGTGGCAGTGAAGGATAACGGACAGCCTCCTCTCTCTGCCACCTGCTCCATGTATTTACTGATCTCTGATAACTTGGCTGAAGTGCCTGAACTCAAGGACATTTCTTATGATGAGAGAGACTCAAAGCTGACATCCTATCTGATCATTGCACTGGTGTCAGTGTCCACATTTTTCCTCACCTTCATTATTATTGTCCTGGGTGTGAGGTTCTGTCGCATGAGGAAGCCCAGACTGTTGTTTGATGGAGCAGTTGCAATCCCCAGTGGTTATCTGCCTCCTAATTATGCAGATGTTGACGGCACAGGAACTTTACGCAGCACTTACAACTATGATGGCTACATGACAACTGGATCCAGGACAAGTGACTTTAAATTTGTCTCGTCCTACAATGACAACACGCTGCCTGTAGACCAGACTCTGAGGAAAAGCCCGACTGGCTTTTCTGACGTCTTTGGGGATTTAGAAGAGTGTTCAGAGGTATGAAAAGTACATTTTTTACAAACTCTCTGCCTTTACATTCCTTTACATTTATTCAAAAGAGTGTTCAATGTTTATGATCTCACCAGAAGCTATGAATCACAATGTCCCTTTTTTATGTTTTATTTTAAGTTGTTTCATTGCAGCAGAGTAACATCATATTTGTCACGATCATTTGGAAATATCATGTACCAGCGTTTTTCTCATGTCGTTCCCTCTCTCTGATGGCTTTAGTTGGGCAATATGTCACACAACTAATTTATTTTTGTTTTTTACAGTCAGTTTTTGAACATTTCCGTTTTTCCTTACTTTTCATTAGCACGGAAATTAAAACAATATATAAGGTTTTAATTGTGCAAAGGAGGTGGATTTGGGGCGACAAATCCACCCCAAGTTTAAGTTTAAGTTGGTAGAGCCGAAAGTCGAGGGTTCGAATCCCATCTCCGGCAGACGCACATTGCCATTGTGTCCTTGGGCAAGACACTTCACCCACCTTGCCTCCAGTGTCTGCATACATTGGTGTGTGAGTGGGTGACTGGTTGCTTGCTGTAAAACACTTTGGGCCTGATGAAGGTAGAAAAGTGCTATTTAAGTTTAGACCATTTACCATTTTACCTTTTTGAAAAGACTAAGATGGCAGACTCGAATGTGTCATAACTCAAAACTTCACAAACATAATTAGGTGACATCGAGAAAAGTAGTGTCAGTTGTTTGTGGACAGAAGCGATTATGGATTGTATTAATTTGTGTATTTGTGAAAGCTTCATTAGTTTGCAGATTTGGTCGTACAGCTTGTGTTGAGAATCACAGCGTTCAATCCAGAGCTTTGTTTTGTTTAATAATTTTCAGACTTACTGGCCTGGCTGAGTGGTGTGTGTGTGCGTGTGTGTTGTCACAGGGGCCAGTAGCCAGATAGGCAGCTTCTCTTCCATCAGTTTACCCCAGGACATCAGCTGTGGCTGTAGCTCACCATGACTTGAATGAATATCACACAGCATTGTGAAGTAACTTGGAGCATCTGGAAAAGTGAGAAATGAGACAAATGCATTATTATGTTTTTCATTATTTTAAGTTGACTGATTTGTGTATATTTTACGACCGACTCATTTACAGCTCTGCAACTAAACATTGCTGGGATGCTATTGCTAGAGCTACATATTAATTAATTTATTTTTCAAAGTTGCCTTTAAGTAAAGCAGATGATTGCATGTCAGCCTGAAGCTACACATTTTGTTTGAAGTGAAGTGGTATGTGACCGTGTGAGTTTTAGCCTTTCTGTGATTATTGGTTGCTTCTTTGAGGTAAACTTTTGGAAATTTTAGAACTTAGGTTGATTGTCTGAACAATATTTCAATGCCATCTTGCTAATTTTCGTACATGAGCAAGCAGTTCGCAGAGTATCTTTAACATTGCACATTTGTTCTATTGGTGGTTGGAGGTAAAGCTGAGTTGATAGAAAGCATAATTTATAGGCAAAAGGCAAAGATGTTGGTATAATTGAATACATGTTTTATTGTATTTTTTTTAAATGATGACTGCTCACTTTCTGTCATAGTTGTTACATTAAATGTCACAATAGGTGCAATTTTCTTCCTCATATAAGGTGCAGGAATAAAGTAACATTCCTCTCATATCTTAATGTCTTATGATGAACAGTTGTGAATTAAAATGCTTAATTGACGAATATTGAGTTTACAAATAAATAACAGTTGACTGCAGAAGGTTTACTAGTGTGATTATATGACTGTAGTGGTTAATGCACCTGTGTGTCATGGAGAGATTAATTCACATATTATTCAAAAAAGTAAAGGTGACCACTTCTCTGACTTCATTCCCATAATATTTACGCTGTGAAAAGTGACTGCAAAAGACACTTTCAGTCATATTCTGCAGGACCATATTTCTCTTTAGGCAAAGGTATTTTTCTATTGTTCTGAAATAATATTAATAATAGAAGTGTAACCTTTGCTGTAGATGAATGAAGACACACTTTTAGCATTAATTATTATAATTGTTTTATGTAGATTTTTTTTAAAATTAAACATACATTTAATAGACCATTTTTCCACGCTTATGTAAAATAAAACAGTATAATGGTTAAATCAAATCATTGCTTAAGCTAACGGTGGCGCTATATGCCAGTGTATGGGACGGACCTTTGTCGTATCTGCAGAGGCTTCAGCATTTGCATTTGACAGAAAAACTTAGGTCTGGGATTGCAGACCGTAAATGAAGCGTGGTTGATCTCACGCGTGCTCGTGGTACGATGGTATTTTTAAGGATAACCTGCGCCTTTTGGCTTATTTTTACATGGATTCAAGCCGCATGCGGAGACGTCAGCTATTCCCTACCGGAGGAAACCAAACGAGGATGGGTTATTGGAAATATAGCTAAAGATTTGGGGCTGAAGAGCGGTGAACTAAGCCACAGGAAAGCCCGCATTGAGGCCGAGCAGACGGAGAAGCGTTACTTTGACATAAACGTGGAGAACGGAAACCTGATTGTTGCCGATAGAATTGACCGAGAGGAGCTTTGTGGTGAAAGTGCGTCGTGTGTCGTTAAACGGGAGCTCGTTCTCGAGAGTCCTCTTGAGCTTCATCGAGTTAATGTGAACATTCAAGATATAAACGACAATACACCACAATTTAAAGGGGATATTATCAATCTCGAAATCAGTGAGAATGCAGACAGAGGTGCGCGTTTTTTCATAGAAGAGGCGCATGACGCGGATGTGGGACAGAATTCAGTCCAACAATATTCTCTAAACAAGAATGATAATTTTGTTTTAGTGATCACAGGAAACACCATAGAGCTGGTGCTTGATAAAGAATTAGATCGTGAAAAACAAGATGAAATTGATTTGGTTTTGACAGCTTTGGATGGCGGCTCTCCTCAGAGAACAGGGACAGTAGCCATACACGTCACTGTGTTGGATGCTAATGATAACGCCCCTGTGTTTAACCAGGCCGTGTATGAAGCCAGTCTGCCTGAAAACTCCCCACTAGACACTGTAGTGGTCACTGTGAGTGCAGCTGATGCAGATGAAGGAGTCAATGGTGAAGTGACTTATGATTTTGGACACGTTACTGAAGATGTTAAAAGGACATTCAGTATAAATGCAAAAACAGGAGAGATTAAAGTTATTGGTAATGTTGACTTTGAAACAAAAACCTCTTTTGAAATACGCATAATAGCAAAAGATGGATTAGGTTTGTCCTCTCTTGGAAAAGTCATTATTTATGTCACTGATGTGAATGATAATGCTCCTGTGGTCAGTTTAAAATCCTTGTCAGATTCTGTAGCAGAAAACACCCCTCCTGGTACAGAGGTGGGCATCATTAATGTGCAGGACAGAGACTCAGAGAACAACAGACAGGTCCGCTGCTCCCTTCAGACTGGTGTCCCTTTCAAGTTAGTCCCTTCCATTAAAAACTATTATTCTCTAGTGACCACAGAACAGCTGGACCGTGAGCTCGTGTCTGATTACAACATTACAATCACTGCCACTGACGAGGGCTCTCCACCTCTGTCCTCCTCTAAAACTGTCCACTTAACTGTGGCTGACATCAATGACAACCCTCCTGTGTTTGAGGAGCAGTCCTACAGCGCACATGTGACTGAAAACAACAAACCTGGCTCCACTTTATGTTCTGTTGCTGCTCGAGACCCAGACTGGAGACAGAACGGGACAGTGGTTTATTCTCTGTTACCTGGTGAGGTGAATGGGGCCCCAGTGTCCTCCTATGTATCTGTAAATGGAGACACAGGGGTGATCCATGCTGTGAGGGCTTTTGATTATGAACACTTCAGGAGTTTTAAAGTCCATGTGATGGCCAGAGACAATGGGTCTCCTCCACTCAGCAGCAACGTGACAGTCAATGTGTTTATATCTGATGTGAACGACAACTCTCCACAAATCCTGTACCCCACCCCGGAGGGGAACTCCTTCATGACTGAACTGGTCCCTAAAGCTGCACATGCAGGCTCTCTGGTGTCCAAAGTGATAGCAGTGGACGCAGACTCTGGACAGAACGCCTGGCTGTCCTATCACATAGTCAAATCCACTGATCCTGGGCTTTTTACTATTGGTCTCCACAGTGGAGAGATCAGGACCCAGCGGGACATCTCTGAATCTGACAGCATGAAACAGAACCTTATTGTGGCAGTGAAGGATAACGGACAGCCTCCTCTCTCTGCCACCTGCTCCATGTATTTACTGATCTCTGATAACTTGGCTGAAGTGCCTGAACTCAAGGACATTTCTTATGATGAGAGAGACTCCAAGCTGACATCCTATCTGATCATTGCACTGGTGTCAGTGTCCACATTTTTCCTCACCTTCATTATTATTGTCCTGGGTGTGAGGTTCTGTCGCAGGAGGAAGCCCAGACTGTTGTTTGATGGAGCAGTTGCAATCCCCAGTGGTTATCTGCCTCCTAATTATGCAGATGTTGACGGCACAGGAACTTTACGCAGCACTTACAACTATGATGGCTACATGACAACTGGATCCAGGACAAGTGACTTTAAATTTGTCTCGTCCTACAATGACAACACGCTGCCTGTAGACCAGACTCTGAGGAAAAGCCCCACTGACTTTTCTGACGTCTTTGGGGATTTAGAAGAGTGTTCCGAGGTATGAAAGTAAATCTTTACACACTCTCTGCCTTTACATTCCTTTACATTTATTTATAAGAGTTATTCATTTTTACGATCGCACCAAGAGCTCTGATTCACAGTGTCCCTTTTTTATGTCTGCCTTTAAGTCGTTTTATTGCAGCCAAGTAACTTCATATTCGTCATGATCATTTGAAATTTAATTTACCAGCATTTTTTCTTATATCGTGCACTCTCTCTGATGGCATTAGTTGGGCAATATGTCACACAACTAATTCATGTTTGATTTTCACAGTCAGTCTTCCATTTATATTTACTCCACTGTATTAGTAACATGGAAATCTGAAAAAATAAAATAAAATTATGCTTTGTCAGTGGTCCAATAGGTGGATTTGAAACGACTAAGATTGCAGTCTGATGTGTGTCATAACACAAAACTTCACAAACATAATTTGGTGACATAAACTCACACCTCACAAAAAGTCAGTGTTTGTGAACAGAAGCGATTATGGATTGTTTTAACTTGTGTATTTGTGAAAGCTTCATTTGTTTGCAGATTGGGTCGTATAGTGTGTGGTGTTGTTGTTTTGTTATGAAAAGCACTTTGGGCAGCTGTGGCTGTTGTACATGTGCTATAGAAATAAACTTGACCTTGACCTTGAGAATCACAGCATTCAATCCCGAGTTTTGCCTTGTTAAATAATGTTTATCACGTGGTGCAGCAATTTTCAGACTTACTGGCCTGGCTGTGTGTGTGCGTGTTGTCACAGGGGCCAGTTGCGCAGATAGGCAGCTTCTCTTCCATCGGTCTACCCCAGGACAGCTGTGGCTATGTAGCTCACCACAACTGTGTTGGACTTGAATCAATATCACGCAGGATTGTTAAGTTTTAAGTTGGCTTCTTTATTTGTATTTTACAACACAGTCATTTACTGATCTGCAACTAAACATTGCCGGCATGGGTATCGCTAAAGCCGCTTATTAAATAGTTTTTAATCCAAAATTAGCTTCAATTATTATCTAAACTTCATTCAAAAAAAAAAAAAAAAAAAGGCACAGAGTAGATTAATGCATTTCAGACTTAAGTAAGCTATACATGGTGTTTGAAGTGACGTGTCATGTGATTGTGTAACGTTTAGTCTTGCTGAGATTATTGGTTGCTTCTCTGATGAAAAAGTTTGGAAATTCTATAAGTTATTTTGATTGTCTGAACAATATTTCAATGCTTACTTACTTAATGTCTTTCTTGAGCAAGCAGTTTGTGGAGATTATTTGTCATTGCACACTCGTATTATACCTTTTGAGAGGTTCAGCATTGATAGAAATTAATACGAGGGACATCATGTTTTTTTTTTTTAGAAAATGGTGACAGAAGAAGAAGAAGAAGATCTTTATTTATATAGCACCTTTCCCAGACATGTCACAAAGCGCATTACATCTTTGTCTCATTTCATGTTACAATATGTGGATATTTTTCTTGACTCAATTTAATGCATAAATAGAGTAACATTTCTCTCATTTGTTTTATGTCTCATATGAACAGTTGTAACTGAAAATGCTTCGTTGACAAAGACTGAGTTTACAAATAAATAACAGCTGAGTGCAACAGGTTTACTGCTGGATCCAGGACAAGTGACTTTAAATTTGTCTCGTCCTACAATGACAACACGCTGCCTGTAGATTAGACTCTGAGGAAAAGCCCGACTGACTTTACTGACGTCTTTGGGGATTTAGAAGAGTGTTCCGAGGTATGAAAGTAAATCTATATTAACTCTCTACATTTCCATCTCTTTTATTTATATAAACATATATGACCTCACAAAAAATATAGATGGATCACAGCATTTATTGTTTGCCTGAGAAGTGTTGTGAATGTGTTTGTTTTTGTTTTTTTAAAATCATGTTTGTTTTTACAAATTCCTTTTTAACTTTTAATTGTGTCTTCCATGGTTTTCCATTGCAGCCAAGTGAATTTATATTTGTCTGGCTTATTCGTAGATTTGATGTACTTTAGTTTTTCTTATATTGTACAGCCCCTCTGTTTACATTAAGAGACACACTAATATTTCTAATTGTTTTGAATCGTCTGTCTTCAAACATCACCATACATGAACTGTTATTGTCTAAGGATGTGGATTTGAAATACTAACATTGTATTCTTCCATAAGAAACAAGTTCACATACATAATTAGGTGATCTTGTGCCAAACATGAAAAACCTGAAAAGCAGACGATTGCACTTTAGACTTGAGCAGCAAATCATGTTTAAAGTGAAATGTCATTGAAGATGGTGTGAGTTTGACCCTTTCTTAGAGTATTTGTTGCTTCTGTGATGAAAACCTTTGGGTATTTTAAGAGTTGTTGTTTTTTTTGTCTTTTTTTGTCAATGCTGACTTACTTTTTATGAGCAAGCAGTTTGTGGAGTTTCTCTTTTTCAGTGGCACATTTGTATTATACTTTTGAAGATCATTCTAATGAAACTAAATTATATTCATAAGAACAGGGCAAAGGAGTTGTTTTTTTTTTAAATAGAGGACATGTTTTTTGTGGTATAAAACTGTTCACTTTTACCTTATTTTTCACCCTAAATTTTATACATGCATATGTTTTTCTTGTCTTGATATTGGCACTGGAATTGATTAATGCTCCTCAAATGTCCTGATCATCTTATTGCAGATGACAAGATAAACATTTTTATTCTTCGCTGACAAAGATTGAGTTGACAGGTTTTTAACAATAGCTTTGCAGCAGGTTCATTGCTGTTTCCTGGACTGTGGTGTGTGCGGTAGCTGTGAGCCTTTGCTATTTTATTTGTTTTCCAACTTATTCAAAAGTAAAGGTGACCACTTCCCCTATTTCATGTCCACAATAAACTGCATAGTGACCAGACGTGAGTAGTACTCAGTTACATTTACTCAAGTACATGCACTTGAGTAACTTCTTGAAGAAATTGTACTTCTTAGAGTAGGATTTTTCAAACAAAACGTTTTACTTCTACTTCAGTAAAATTGTGATGAAGTATCTGTAGCCTACTCTTGAGTAAAATTAATTGTTACTTTTTTCCACTGTGAGTATTTAAGCAGCAAATGCTTCATTTTGATCGATAGAATTGATGTAGATCGTCTCAGCCTTCTAGTTCTTTAGAATTATTTTGTGTTTCTGTATTTCATGCAATTTTCTTGGAATTTTCTTTGTAAAAATCAAGAATTCCACATGATACTTTTTTACTTTTACTTCAGTAATTGTTTGGGTCCCTATTTTTTACTTGTACTTGAGTGAAATTATTTCAAAGTAACATTACTCTTGAGTAAATATTTTGGCTAACCACCTCTGAAACTGACCACGCACACATACTTTCAGTCATGCTGCACTTTCTCTTTAGGAAAAGGAATAATTATATTGCAAGTCAAATACACTGTTGCCCTGTGTTGTTGTAGACCAGTGGTTCCCAAAGTGGTGTCCCGTGATCCCTGGGTGGCCTCGGAGGGTCCATAGTATCTTGGTACTTTGTGCACAGGACTCAGGGAATGGCTGCTCTACATGAATATAATAAACTGCCTTAAAAATGATGATTGACATATTTGCGTAAATAAATGTTCTTAAAAAAATTATAAAAGAAAATAATATTATATTTTAATAAATGTGATGCCTTTGGGCAGTAATATAGAACATGATTCTTTCCTGCTGTAAAATAATATAATTTATAAGTAAAAATATTGAAAATAGTTAATTGCTGATGTAAGCTCACGGTGGCGCTATATGCCAGTATATGGGAGGGACCTTTGTCATAGCTACACAGGCTTCAGCATTTGCATTTGACAGAAAAACTTAGGTCTGGGATTGCAGACCGTAATTGAAGCGTGGTTGATCTCACGCGTGCTCGTGGTACGATGGTGTTTTTAAGGATAACCTGCGCCTTTTGGCTTATTTTTACATGGATTCAAGCCGCATGCGGAGACGTCAGCTATTCCCTACCGGAGGAAACCAAACGAGGATGGGTTATTGGAAATGTAGCTAAAGATTTGGGGCTGAAGAGCGGTGAACTAAGCCACAGGAAAGCCCGCATTGAGGCCGAGGAGACGGAGAAGCGTTACTTTGACATAAACGTGGAGAACGGAAACCTGATTGTTGCCGATAGAATTGACCGAGAGGAGCTTTGTGACGAGAGGGCGTCGTGTGTCGTTAAACGGGAGCTCGTTCTCGAGAGTCCTCTTGAGCTTCACCGAGTTAATGTGCACATTCACGATATAAACGACAACACACCGCAATTTAACGACGAGGTTATTAATCTCGAAATACGTGAGTCTGCAGTGAGAGGTGCGCGCTTTTTGATTGAGGAGGCGCATGATGCGGATGTGGGACAGAATTCAGTCCAACAATATTCTCTAAACAAGAATGATCATTTTGTTTTAGTGATTACAGGAAATACCATAGAGCTGGTGCTTGATAAAGAATTAGATCGTGAAAAACAAGATGAAATTGATTTGGTTTTGACAGCTTTGGATGGCGGCTCTCCTCAGAGAACAGGGACAGTAGCCATACACGTCACTGTGTTGGATGCTAATGATAACGCCCCTGTGTTTAACCAGGCCGTGTATGAAGCCAGTCTGCCTGAAAACTCCCCACTAGACACTGTAGTGGTCACTGTGAGTGCAGCTGATGCAGATGAAGGAGTCAATGGTGATGTGAGTTATGATTTTGGACACGTTACTGACGATGTTAAAAGGACATTTAGTATAAATGCAAAGACAGGAGAGATTAAAGTTATTGGTAATGTTGACTTTGAAACAAAATCCTCTTTTGAAATACGTGTTAAAGCTAAAGATGGATTAGGTTTGTCCTCTCATGGAAAAGTCATTATTTCTGTCACTGATGTGAATGATAATGCTCCTGTGGTCAGTTTAAAATCCTTGTCAGATTCTGTAGCAGAAAACACCCCTCCTGGTACAGAGGTGGGCATCATTAATGTGCAGGACAGAGACTCAGAGAACAACAGACAGGTCCGCTGCTCCCTTCAGACTGGTGTCCCTTTCAAGTTAGTCCCTTCCATTAAAAACTATTATTCTCTAGTGACCACAGAACAGCTGGACCGTGAGCTCGTGTCTGATTACAACATTACAATCACTGCCACTGACGAGGGCTCTCCACCTCTGTCCTCCTCTAAAACTGTCCACTTAACTGTGGCTGACATCAATGACAACCCTCCTGTGTTTGAGGAGCAGTCCTACAGCGCATATGTGACTGAAAACAACAAACCTGGCTCCACTTTATGTTCTGTTGCTGCTCGAGACCCAGATTGGAGACAGAACGGGACAGTGGTTTATTCTCTGTTACCTGGTGAGGTGAATGGGGCCCCAGTGTCCTCCTATGTATCTGCAAATGGAGACACAGGGGTGATCCATGCTGTGAGGGCTTTTGATTATGAACACTTCAGGAGTTTTAAAGTCCATGTGATGGCCAGAGACAATGGGTCTCCTCCACTCAGCAGCAACGTGACAGTCAATGTGTTTATATCTGATGTGAACGACAACTCTCCTCAAATCCTGTACCCCACCCCAGAGGGGAACTCCTTCATGACTGAACTGGTCCCTAAAGCTGCACATGCAGGCTCTCTGGTGTCCAAAGTGATAGCAGTGGACACAGACTCTGGACAGAACGCCTGGCTGTCCTATCACATAGTCAAATCCACTGATCCTGGGCTTTTTACTATTGGTCTCCACAGTGGAGAGATCAGGACCCAGCGGGACATCTCTGAATCTGACAGCATGAAACAGAACCTTATTGTGGCAGTGAAGGATAACGGACAGCCTCTTCTCTCTGCCACCTGCTCCATGTATTTACTGATCTCTGATAACTTGGCTGAAGTGCCTGAACTCAAGGACATTTCTTATGATGAGAGAGACTCAAAGCTGACATCCTATCTGATCATTGCACTGGTGTCAGTGTCCACATTTTTCCTCACCTTCATTATTATTGTCCTGGGTGTGAGGTTCTGTCGCAGGAGGAAGCCCAGACTGTTGTTTGATGGAGCAGTTGCAATCCCCAGTGGTTATCTGCCTCCTAATTATGCAGATGTTGACGGCACAGGAACTTTACGCAGCACTTACAACTATGATGGCTACATGACAACTGGATCCAGGACAAGTGACTTTAAATTTGTCTCGTCCTACAATGATGACACTCTTCCCATTGATGCTTCCCCGCATAAGGAGTCTGTAGCCTTCTGTACAGATGTGTTTGGAGAGATTGATGGTTTCCCAGAGGTAGGCCCTGAACTTCTTGTCTCTTCCAAATGAAAGCAGTTACACCTCTAAAAATATACACATACAAAAAAACATGACTGAATAAATGTTTGGAAGGATGTCATGTCATAAGGAAAACAATAAATATCAAAATACAGTCGCCTCATAAATAAAGTAAAACAAAATACACCTCTGAAAAAAGAATGTGGCAAAAATATTGGAGTTAAACACATTCTATCTTTCATTAAAACAATAGTATTATCCAAATAATATATTTCAAGTGGAGAAAAAATAAATAGAGAGTTACTTTTCATAAAGATATAAGTGCCATTAAAAAAAACAACACATGCTTATAATTCCCTCTTTGTGTGGCATTGTTTTTAGTGAGCGGGACTGTTTTAGTGCAAGAAAATATGAAGTCACTCGGTGAAAAATAGTGACTGTGTAATGCTGGTTGATAAGGTCAAATCACTGTGGTGATTCTGGTCAGAATGCAAAAAGGAGTCTTTGTTGAGTTGTGGTATTTTAATGCAGACTTGAATTTGCAGTTTGTTCTTTACACTTTGATGCCAGTTTGTGGTTCTAAAACAGAAAATAATCAGGTATCAGTTTCTACATAAATAAACACACTACTGCCATATTTACACTTTAAACAACATAAAATAACCGCGTAGGTAGCTCCTCATTAATTGATCACGTGAAAAGGGCATGGCGCCAATTAACAGTAAAACAGGTACATTTCACCACAAACTTGGCTTATTACATTGTTTGTACATTGTTACATTATTGTTTACTTGTAATGTACACGCACAAACACCATCAAAGCTGACTGACAAACAAACTGCAGCTAAACTTAAAGTTCTTAAGAACTAACTCAGATGAGTTTCTTTTCTCCTCTTTTCCTCTCACTCAGCGCATGCTGCACACCGGAGGCCTAAGCTCCGCCCCTTAAAGGGCCAGAGTCGGCATTGATGAAATTAACTCAATTGTGTTTCACTGATTTCTCATAACAAACATCCCAAACCTTTGTAAGAAAAAAGAAAACAAATTAGTAGAAACATCCAATTTTGCAATTGATCGTTCATTTTGTAAATATGTGTGCGACTGTGTGTCACCGTTGGCACCCCAATGAGTTTCTAAGAGAACACATTATATATGTTTAATAGTTGTTGTTTATCACGTGGTGAGAACAGAACAAAAATACTCATGGTTATAATCATGAGGTCTTGCATGGGTCATATTCTCTATGAACTGACATAGATAATGGCAATTGTCTAACTTGTCACAGCACAATGGAGGATGGTTCCAGTCTCCCTTAGTCCTAATGTATTTGGGCGTTGAGGTCATAAAGTCTCTGCTAGTCCAATCAGTGTTCACCTTCATCACCTCCATGTATTTGGACTTAACAGAAGATGCCCCCACTCTCATCTGCAAAAGTAAAGTGCCTGGAGTTCCAAGGTTTTAGAATGTTGTCAGGGATAATAGGCTGTAGTCAGATGAGAGAAAACGTAGGTATCACTTTATATTTAAGGGGTCTCATTAAATGCTAATAAGGTATTAATAAGCATTGGTCATCTGTTTAGGGCTACTGGTTAGGATTAGGTTAGGCCATAAATAATGATATTAGTCCTGGCCTATTGGCATGGTAGTTGATAATAGTATAATATCTTTACAAGCATAATATTCATAGCATATTCATTTCTAATCCTTATATTGTCATAATGAAGGTGGGCTTTAATGGTTATTGGCTGCTAACTATGAGTGAAAAAAAACGTTTTGTGTTATCTTTCATATTCTTTGAAACAGTCAAAAAGTCAAAAATTCTAACAGGGTATGTAAACTTTTGAGCACAACTATTTGTACTTGAGTAAAATAATTGTTACTTTTTCCTCTGTGAGTAAATATTTAAGCGGCAAATGCTTCATTTTGATCTGTATAATAGATGTAGATCATCTCGTGCACCTTGTTCTATAGAATGTATTTTTTTCTGTATTTTATGCCATTTTCTTGGAGTTTTTTGTTGTTGTAAATATCATACATTCCACCATATTTTATGATTTGTTTCACACAATTTATGGCGTGATTGAAAATAAATCAGACTTTTTTTATGCTCAAATACTTACTCAGTTACTCACAGTACTCAAGTAACATTTTGTTCAGGTACTTTTTAACTTTTACTTGAGTAATTGCTTGGTCACTACTTTATACTTGTACTTGAATCAAATTATGTCAAAGTAACGTTACTCTTACTTGAGTATATATTTTGACTACTCTACCCACCTGGGCACCAGTACCTTTTGTGTACCTTTATTTTTTTCCAAACCTATAAATTCACGATAAATTCTCTAAATTCGAGCAATGTTAGCCCATGTTTCAGTTTGTTTTGCTTCTTCTTCCTTTTTTATTTTTTATTTTTTTTTACTGTTCTGGCATCATTTAGCTTGCTTTTCATAACGCAATCATTTTAAAAAGTCTCATTCCTCTTCTTTCTGTTTTTGTCATGCCATAAGCTTTTTGCAAACAAACCAGACCGAGGCTTTTTGACAACCATGGATTTTGTGTGTACTATTCAGTCAAAAAGGTTAGTATTTGAGTATTTATTTTAAACATGTGCATTTTTAGGTATATTTTATTTTTATTATTGTATACATATGATGAGATGGTGATCAACTTCAAGAGGAAGTCACTACCGCACACACCGCTAAACATCCAGGGGTAGGACATTGAGGACAGTTTCAAGTGCCTGGGTGTTCACCTCAACAATAAACTGGACTGGTCCCACAACACCAAAGCCCTGTACAAGAAGGGACAAAGTCGCCTCCACCTTCTGAGGAGACTGAGGTCCTTCGGAGTGAGCAGGCCTCTGCTCAGGACTTTTTATGACTCTGTGGTAGCCTCTGCTATCCACTACGCTGCCGTGTGCTGGGCCCCGGGCAGCACAGAGCGGGACAAGAACAGACTGAACAAGCTGGTCAGGAGGGCCAGCTCTGTCCTGGGCTGCCCCAGGGTCTCTGTGGAGGAGGTGAGGGACAGGAGGTTATTAGCCAAGCTCACCTCCATCATGAACAACACCTCCCACCCACTGCACGGGACTGTAGAGGAGCTGAGCAGCTCTTTCAGCGGGAGACTGAGACACCCTCAGTGCAAAAAGGAACGCTACTGCAGGTCCTTCATCCCCACTGCTGTCAGACTGTACAACACTACTGTAAAGTAACATGTGCCATAACCTTTTTACAGAATACATGCAATAATCCTTGTATTTACATCACGTATCTGTCACTTTATCAACCACTTGCACTATGATGTAAACCCGCACTGCTTATACTGACTATATTTGTTTTTTGTTATAGACACAAAGTCCTTGATAGTCATAATATATAAGATACCACTATTTACAAAAATCTATATACACACACTTACAGTATGCCGATTTAATTATTACTACTTGCTGTTCACTAATCCTACTTTTGAAATATAGGCCTATACCTCAACCTAAAATTTAAATCGTCGAAGCGTGCATTAAATAATTGTAGACTAATGATTTTCACCCCTGCGTGTTACAGATTTGCTTGAATCAAATGGTGGATGAGCTGTGCTTGAATGCAGTGCCTCATAATACCCACTGGGGGGTAGTTGTCAACCCGCTCTGTTACTTTGCGATGCCTGGGATAAAACCGCTCAAATTCCTCAAAAAAAGCGTGAATCTGTCTGGACTCTGTTGTCTTCAAATGAATCTGAAAAATGATGTTATTGTGCGGCATTTTGCGGCTGTTGTTTATGAGTCAGTCTACAATCTGTGTTAGTAAAACTGGGTTAAAGCCGAGGGCAGTGCGCATATCTGGATGGTGCTGTGAATCAGTGGAGAAACAGAGAGACGGTCTGCAGTGCGTGTGTGTGTGTATGCATGTGATCAAACAGCGAGAGAGAGAGAAAAAGAGAGGCGGGATGTGGCGCGAGAGGCATGTAAGCCGACAGCTCCCTTTAATAGAGCATGATTAACGCAGCAGCAGAAGAGGAGCAGCAGTGGGTTGTTTTACCGTTTTGAGCGTCGAATGTAAAAAAAAAAAAAAAAGTAGACATTAACCAAACATGGAGCGAACGCTTAAGATCTGTTTGCTTGGACTCCTTTTTGCGGTATCGTATGGAGAAGTCCGTTACGCGCTTCCAGAGGAGCGCCAGCGCGGGGACGTTATTGGAAATGTTGCTCGAGATTTGGGGCTGAGAGTGAAGGACCTTGGTGCGCGTCGAGCCCATGTTGTTGCAGAAGGCACTGCTCGTTTATTTGAAATGGACATCGCGTCGGGAAATCTGGTGATCAGCCGGAGGATAGACAGAGAGGAGCTGTGCGCACAAGCGTCTGTCTGCACCCTGCACTATCAGCTGTTACTTGAGGACCCTCTCCAGGCGCATAGTCTAGTTCTGGACATTGGGGATGTAAATGACAACAGTCCCGTATTTGCCAATGAGGAAATCAAGCTAGACATAGTCGAATCCACCGACATTGGACGACGGTTTCCACTGGAGAGTGCCGAGGATCCAGACTTTGGCACCAATTCCGTGCGTAATTACAAGCTGACCCCAAATGAGCATTTCGTCTTGGAGCAGAGTACTCAGATAAATGGTGTCACATACCCCGAACTCGTTCTGAAAAAGGCTTTAGATCACGAGGCTCAAATTGAACATGCACTGCAAATCATTGCTATCGACGGGGGGAATCCAGCGAGATCGGGCACAGCCTCTATCCGTGTGCGTGTTTTGGACACCAATGACAATGTCCCAGTTTTCACCCAGCGTGTTTACAAGGCTTCGGTGTCGGAAAATTCCCCCATTGGGACTTCTATAACCAGCCTTAATGCCACGGACACCGATGCCGGACTTTATGGGACGGTCACCTACTCCTTCCGCAATAAAATGTCGGAGTTGTTTGACATAAACCATGCAAACGGAGAAGTTACAGTTGCAGGAGTTATTGACTATGAAGAGGCGAATGCTTACGAACTAGACGTCCAGGCAAAAGATGGGGGCGGGCAGACATCACACTGTAAATTAGTTATTGACGTGATTGACACAAATGACAACAAACCTGTTGTTGAAATAAAATCTGCCTCCGCCAATGTACTCGAGGACTCTAAATCGGGGACGATGGTGGCTCTTATTAATGTGTATGACTTGGATGTGGGGAGTAGTGGGCATGTCACGTGTGTGATACGAGAAGATGTCCCTTTTAAACTTGTGTCTGATGTTAAAAATTACTACATGTTGGTGACTGATGGGGTTTTAGACAGAGAAATTCAAAACGAGTATAACCTTACTATTTTGGCGTCTGATGGGGGTTCTCCTGCTCTCTCAAGCTCTCAAATATTAACAATCACAGTCGGCGATATAAATGACAATCCACCGACTTTTACGCACAAAGATTATGTCGCTAATGTGCTAGAAAACGAACCAGTCGGCACATATGTTGTATCAGTGAAAGCAGAGGACCCCGACTCTGCATCAAACGCCAAAATACACTATCAAATATCAAAGTTTGCCAACACAGAAGATTCTTCGTTTTTCACCATCAATTCAGAAACGGGGGAGCTCTCCACGTCACGCCCCTTTGATTACGAAAACTCTGTTCACTACCAAATTATGATCGTAGCGCAGGACGGGGGTAATCCGCGTCTCTCCTCCAGCTGCACAGTCAATGTTTTTATCCAGGACCAAAATGACAACGCACCTGCTGTTCTGTATCCCGTCCAGAGCAGTGGCTTTATGGCAGAGGAGATGGTTTCTGTTGACGCGCCAAGGGGTTACCTCGTTACCAAGGTGGTGGCAGTGGATGGCGACTCGGGCCACAACGCTTGGCTCTCTTACAGAATAATCACTGCCACCGAGCCTCATCTGTTTCATATTGGCCAGCACACGGGGGAAATCAGAACGGCCCGAGTATTTATGGAAAGCGACGAGCCGAAGCACACTTTAGTCGTTTTGGTGAGCGATAACGGGCCTAAAACCCATTCTGTCACGTGCACAGTCAGTATTGTCATCACATCCGGTTTGCCAGTATTAAACGAACTATTCGAGTTTCGAGAGGAGTCTGAGGACAGGCATAACCTAACCCTGTACTTAATAGTCGCACTTTCAATAGTCTCTTGTCTCTTTATACTTTTTATCGGTGGTATTTGTTACGCCAGACTTCACAAGCGCAGTTACATGTATCGTTCAAATAGCGCGTCTCTCCCGGTTTTCCCCCCCGCCTATTGCCCGGCTCCCTTTTCGGACTTCAGTCGTTGTGGGACCCTCTTGAATGACGAGCGCTTTGATTCATTTTTGACCACAGGCTCCTGGAGAGGCGACTTTCGGTTTAGCTCCAACACAGACACGGACACACTAAAGAAAAGGAGTGCTGCGTATCAGAAAAGCACGTTGAGGCGCGCGAGTACAGACCGAGCAGGTGTCAAAGTCAGGGGAGCCGCGCCTCATCCGTTTTATGTAATCGCATGAAAACAAACAAAAAACAAAAAAATTGTAAAATGCACGTCCATATTACTTATTTGATTTGATTGAAGGCGAGACAGTGTGGGTGGAAGGTAGATTACTGACATAAATGTAAGAAAAAAGTGTATTTCCTTTAATATTTTCATATAGATAAAGTATTTTATGCGGAAAAATTACCACAGTGGCATATAACCTTTGTTTGGGTTCGAAATCTGAATGATGGATAAAGCCAGGTTATAGTTTATGAATCTGTTTTGTTGACATGGGGTTTGGAAATGTCCTTATTTAGTATGAAGTGAAAAAAGTCTCTAACAATACATTTTAACTTAATGTTGAACCTCAATAAAAAAGGTTTAGGAATTTGACATCGACAAATCCTCCTTAAAAATTGTCATAAAACATAAAACAAAATCTTCTGTCAGCACATGAACATTTGTCTTTATTGGTGGATTGTGAAAAACATATACTTTGAGCAAATTGGAATTACAGTTTTCCAAATAACTCTGGAGAAATTTTACAAAAGCCGATTGCGTTGATTTGACCACTCTATTTATTCAGGTGAAAGTTTGTATATCAAATAAAAAATGTGTTGTCTCCCCTTAAAACTATAATAAAATAAACAAAATGAATTGGAAACAAACACAAACTATTGTATTGGTTGTATATTTGTATTGTGTTAAAATGATTTCCATTCTATATTCTGTATAACTTTCCATTGTCTTCCACTGTACAATCTATCTGGTCTATCCAATATATTACATAAGTATAAATATACTTTCAAATGTTTTCCAATTGTTCTTGTTACATCTCGTTTGATTCTGTTCTATGGCCTTCTATAATAGATTATGTAAACTGCTTTTGTCGTCATTTTGCTGGACATTTGAACTATGTAAAGTGTATCCTAAACTTAATATTTGTGAACACATCTTCTGTTGTTTCTTCGACATGAGAGCATGCAACTGGTTCAGATGCCAGGGAAGGCGTCAAAAATAATAAATGTGCAAAAAGAAACATTGAGGTTTTTGTGTCTCTTTCATCCATCCTCTTGACTTCATTTAATCAGATAAATGCTAGAATCACATATCAACATTGCATAATTCTGTCTTATTTTGAGTTGGTAAGAAGCCAGTGATTAAAGATCTACAGAACAAATGAAGATGTGTGCAGGAATGGAAGAAAAATGTCAAATACTTAGTTTTAGCACCACAGACAGCTCCGTGTTATTCCCTCCATGTTCTTTAAACATGTAGTTTCCCTCAAGAACTGATCGATTTGGTTAAAATATGTAATAGAGAGGAATGGGCACACAGTGTTTCATGAAACGCTTCATACATGAAACTGAAATATTGTAATTGCGATGATAAGTCACATGTCGCTAACTTTATACGATCTTTGTCTTTTTCTTGTTTTTCCCCATGGGTTCCCTCACTCCATGATGACCCAGAAGGTAAGAGCTTTATAAATCTACTGTAGCAGCATTTACATTTCTTTCATTTCATTGTCTTTTCACCATAACATCATTACTCCTATCTTATGCCGTTCTTTTTCTATCTTCAACTTGGTTTTCTGAAGTCGAGACACTGCAGACGAAAGGTAAACAAAAATACACGTAGAAATATCAGTTTGAAACTTCAAATAGTGGCATAACTATTGCCAAAAAATGTACATTGTGTTATATAAAATGGCTTAAAGTGGCTATATTTGTGCACAATCTAAGTTATGGATCAAATAAAATTTAAAAAATTCTGCACACTTTAAGTACAAAGTTTATTTTAGATTTTGGAGATCTCGTACTCATTACTGAAGAATACAAAATCTACATGTGCCTTGCTCAAAGGACAATAAACCAGGCAAGAAATTAGACATCAACAAAATCTTACACGACGGGACTGGAGAATCTCATGGACAATTTGAGAGAATAGACGTTTCCCATGTAAATCTATCGAGCAAAGTTGAATCAGTGTCATAATAGAACGACTTATTGACTGGGCAACACCCCTGTTTCCAAGTGAACGTTCAAATATGAGAGAGCACGATGACATAGTCTCGCCTGCAGTTTCTCCTCTTCATTTCTACAGACTCACATAAATGTAATGCTTGTTTAAAAATACTCTTCGCTTACCATGGTTTCTGGGACACTGCCGTTTGCAACATTGCGCCTGTTCACCGATGAAAGCTGTGTCAGAATCAGAAGCATTTAAATATTAACCATGCACCGCTGTGGCGCCTTTGCTGAAGAAGCGCCATGTTGCGGCGCAGAATTCAGGTCACATTAAGTTATCGCCACAGATGAGACGTTTGCATGTGTTTCCGGCAGACAGACACACGGTTACACGTTCGCCAGCGTTACTAATTCTTTGGAGTGAGTCTTGCAGTTGTAGGCTGGCATTAATTCCTCTGCTCAAAAGTAGGTCACTGTGAGTGTGTGCGCGCGCGTGTGTGTGAGAGTGTGAGAGTGAGTGTCAGTGAGATTGGATCAGATTGGATCCTGGTCCATCTATACATGAAATATGCAATCATTGAATGTGAGGATAGTCTAGGCCCATGCAGTGAAGCTGACCGTAATGTGGGACTGGATTATTGAAAGATGTATAGAGTGCAGTGGTGTTAGTGTTCATGCATACTTCATTTTAGAAGAAGAAGAAGATCTTTATTTATAGAGTGCCTTTCACAGACATAGTCACAAAGCACTTTACATGAGAGCATTGTACATTCACTCCATACTTTTAAGGAGCATATTTATCAGATTTAGTAGTAGTTAAACATTTAGAAGACAATTTCATTATATTTCAGTTTCACTTTATTTGTTTCCACAGTGGAGAAATTGGTTCTGCAGCAGTAGAGAAATGCACCAAACAAAGAATAGCACTCGAAGTACAGGGAGTAGACTTTAAAACAGCTCTGCTCGTGTACAAGTCGCTTCATGGTTAGTGTCAAAAGTGCGCCTCTGGCAGCAGAGAGCATGCAAACAGTGAGTGGTCGCCTGCTGGTGCCAGAGTCAGGACTGTGCGCAGTGAAGCCGTGGCCTAAACTCCGACATGGTTTACAACCAGGCAGAAAACAGCTGACGTGTGTTCTTATGACAATTGAAAGTATTTTATTTGCACTCTTCAATTTGACTGTAATTAATTCATGTTAGATGTGTCTTTTATGGCTTTATTGTATTTGCCTTCTTGCAACTTTTATTTATTTATTTATTTTGTTAAATAAATATGTTGTCGTAAAACATGTATTGCATTGTGTACACATTGTGCTCTGCAAACAAACGTGCCTTGCCTTACAAAGCAAAACAAAGTGTGACCGAGAAGTTCACATAAAACAATCTATCGTCAATCATTTAAAGACTCGATCAATTCCTTCTCTGGTCAGTATTCAAAATGAAGACAGAGTAAACATGATGAAGAGGATGAGTATTATTGCACAGGAGTCACACTGTGGAGTCTCCATGGCCCCCCAAACCCACTCAAATCCAGAGAGAAGTAATACTCTGCGTACTTACTCACACAGTACGTTTTGCTTCCTCTTGAGTCAACCACAATGTCGGACAATAAAAATAGCAATGAATACAATCATCCGTAAAACAGTCTTAAAGTGAAGGACATTTCATGTGTTCTATGTGTTGTTCTTCGTGGCTGAAAATAGTCTGTGGTGTTTGTGTTTGTTTGTGTGTATGGAGGGGGTCCTGAGTTAGAAAGGCGTGCAGAGGAGAGGAGCTGTTCTTCAGGGTGTGCAGTGTGGCCTTGTCCCGCCTCTCAGGGTCGCAAAATGTTTAATGTTTTACTTCTTATGGCCTTGCTCGTCTTGTAGTGTATCGTGAGAGTGTGAGATGTTTTGATTTAGCACTGTATTGAAGAGAGAGAGAAAGGCTTATCGAATATGAGGAAACACATGAAACACACACATGAGGAAAACCAGGGGGGTTACAGTGTTTTATTCTGGGCCTGTTTATTCTCTGTCTTGTTGTCTTTTGTGTATAACCAAGAAGAACAAGAGTTATTTCGGCATGGAGTTGTTTTTTTTGCCACCGCAGCAGCAGTGAATTCAGCACCACGGAGAGTTACCATTGCCGCCTGTATTTACTTTTATTTCTATGTATTTATATTTTGTTCATACACGTAGAGTAATGGTAGTGAGATTAAAGGAAAAGTGGTCTCATGCCTTATTAAAAGTGGAGCCGTCCTAGTGTCGTCTTCTGGCCTGAGAGAGACGCTGTTGTCCTGCGAGAGGATTCGAGCGCTACGTGGGTGTTTTATTCCCTCCCATCATTGGGTTGTGTCAAAAGGACTAAAGCGATTGCAGCTATACGCTGAACTGAGAAATACGCAAAAAGAAAAAGGAACAATTCATATTGAGATAAACGCATCAGACTGCTGGATTGACTTCAAATTGGACATTAACAAGACACCATTTAACGATGGGATTTCACATAAACTGCGGGAACGGAATATCAAAATGGCGATGCTTTGTGCCATATCCACGGGTCACCACTTCGTTGATTTGTTTGATGTTATTTTTTATTCAAAGCGATGCCCAGATCCGCTACTCAATCCCGGAGGAGATGAGGAAGGGCTCTCTTATTGGTAACGTGGCACAGGACTTGGGTTTGGACCTAAAAAGGCTTCGTTCAGGCCGAGCTCGTATCGTGACTGGAGAAAATGTCCAGTACGCGGAGCTGAAGACAGACAAAGGGACTCTGGTGGTGAATGAGCGGATAGACAGAGAGCAGCTCTGCGGAGACGTGACGCCCTGCAGCTTCACCTTTGAGATGTTATTGGAAAACCCGATGGAGTTACACCCGGTGACTATAGAGGTGCTGGATGTAAACGACAATGCGCCCACATTTCAGAGCAATCACTTAGATTTTGAAATCAGCGAGTCCGCCACGATTGGATCGCGCTTCGTTCTCGAAAGTGCCGATGATGCTGATGTGGGGGAGAATGGTTTGAAAGATTATATTCTAACTGCAAATACGGCAAATGATAATTTTGTTTTGAAACAACACTTGAACCCAGACGGCAGTAAGTACATTCAGATGGTGCTTCAGAATGCGTTGGACAGAGAGAAAGAACCGCACCTTAATCTAAAACTAGTGGCTGTTGACGGAGGAAGTCCACAGAGATCTGGTACAGTAAATATAAACATAGTCGTGTTAGATGCCAATGACAATGCCCCCGTGTTTAATCAGAGTGTTTATAAAGCCACTGTGACTGAAAACTCATTTAAAGGGACTGATATTCTTACTGTTAATGCCACTGATGTAGACGTAGATGCAAATGGTCAGGTTAGCTATTCCTTTTCGAAATTAAAAACATCGGCAGCAGGTTTCTTTGAAATAAAAACATCCACGGGAGTTATATTTGTCGCAAAGGAAATTGATTTTGAAAAAGATCAGAAATTTGAGTTCTGGATCGAAGCTAAAGATCTTGGGGGACTGACAGATACTTGCAAAGTAGAAATAGAGATTATTGACGTGAACGACAATGCGCCTGTTATTAACGTGATGTCGTTCTCTAGTCCTGTGTCAGAAGACTCTCCCGTGGGCACCACCATCGGTATAATTAATGTGAAAGACTTGGATTCAGGGGAGAACGGACAGGTGAGGTGCGCAGTGGAGGGAAGTGCCCCCGTTGAAGTTAAATCTAATGTGAGAAACTATTACGCGCTGGTCACCAATGCGCCATTAGATCGAGAAAGTGTTTCAGAATTTAACATCACAGTAATCGCCTCAGACTCGGGAAAGCCTCCACTCTCAGTCACAAAAACATTTAATCTAAAGATCTCTGATGTGAATGATAACCCTCCAGTGTTCACACGTGGACTCTACAGCGCGACAATAACAGAGAATAACTCCCCCGGTTTTTCTGTGCTCAGTGTCGTTACTAAAGACCCGGATGAAAACCAGAACGCGCGTGTGTCTTATATTTTAGAGGAGTGTGACATTGGCGGGTCTCCCGTTTCTGGTTATATCTCTGTCAATTCAGAAAATGGAGTCATTAGTGCCTCGCGCTCGTTCGATTATGAACAAACCAAACAGTTTTTGTGCGTCATCAAAGCGCAGGACGGAGGCTCTCCTCCTCTCAGTAGCAATGTGACTGTGAAAATCCTGGTTCAGGACCAGAACGACAACGGCCCTCAGGTGCTGTACCCAGTCCAGACTGGGGGCTCTCTGGTGGCTGAGATGGTGCCTCGTTCAGCAGATGTGGGCTATCTGGTCACTAAAGTGGTGGCTGTGGATGTGGACTCTGGACAGAATGCCTGGCTCTCCTATAAACTGCAGAAAGCCGCAGACAGGGCGCTGTTTGAAGTGGGCTTACAGAATGGAGAAATAAGAACTATCCGCCAAGTGACTGATAAAGATGCAGTCAAACAGAGACTGGCTGTTATAGTGGAGGACAACGGGCAGCCCTCTCGTTCAGCTACAGTCATTGTTAACGTGGTGGTGGCGGACAGCTTTCCTGAAGTAATGTCTGAGTTCACGGACTTTACGCACGACAAGGAGTACAACGACAACCTGACTTTTTACTTAGTGCTGGCTCTGGCTGTGGTCTCCTTTCTGTTCATCACGTGTGTAGTGGTCATTATATCAGTGAAAATCTACAGATGGAGACAGTCTCGCGTCCTGTATCACTCCAATCTGCCAGTGATCCCATATTATCCTCCACGTTACTCAGACACTCTGGGCACAGCGACTCTCCCGCACGTGTACAATTACGACACGTGCAGGACCACAGACTCCAGGAAGAGTGACATTAAATACATGCAGCCAATGAGTCAAAGTTTGGTCAGTGTGGATGACGTTGGGACCGAGTCTGCGCAGAATGGACAACAGAG